>CM066033.1:145200764-147700764 GCA_033557465.1 Ichthyophis bannanicus
GATTTTGAAGAAGGCGGTCCGAGTGTTGTCAGACAACATGACCACGGTGGCGTATATCAACCATCAAGGCGGCATGAGCAGCCCTCCCTTGGAGAAGGAGGCCGAGGGTCTCTTGGATTAGGCCGAGGGCCATCTAGCGGCCTTGTCAGCTCAACACGTGGCCGGAGTGAAAAATACAATGGCAGATTGCCTAAGCAGGAACAGAGTGGACCACGGAGAGTGGGAACTCTGTCAGGAAGTGTTCAAGCAAGTAGTGCGCCTTTGGGGGACCCCCAGATGGATCTCATGGCACGGTGGGAATCGGCAAAAGTGAGCCGATTCTTCAGCCGAAGAAAAGAAAGGATGTCTGAGGGTTTGGACGCGTTGGTTCAGAAGTGGCTGACCGAGGGCCTCCTGTATGTATTTCCTCCATGAGCGCTCATAGGCAGGGTTCTCCAGCATGTGGAGGCACACCCAGGTTGGGTGGTTCTCATAGCCCCGGATTGGCCTCGGCGCCCGTGGTACGCCGATCTCATGCGACTGCTAGCCAATCGTCCTTGGTGCCTTCCGGTGAGGGATGATCTCTTCACACAGGGCCCAGTGTGCATGCCACAGATGGATCGGTTCTCGCTTACAGCATGGCCATTGAAAAGGCACGGCTGCAGAAGCGGGGTTACTCTGGAGCGGTAATTTCCACTTTGCTGAGTTTCCGTAAACATTCGACCTGTCTTTTATGTGAGGGTCTGGCGTGTGTTTGAGGGCTGGTGTGCAGATCACCGGAAGAGACCTCTGGCAGTGTCTGTCCCAGAGGTTCTGGAGTTCTTACAGATGGGATTTGAGAAGGGTCTGGCAGCCAGCTCTCTGCAGGTGAAGTTGGCAGCTATTTTGTGTTACAGGGGCAAAATTCAGGGAAAGCCCCTGGGGGAACATACAGACGTAAGTCAGTTCCTAAGGGCAGTGAGGCTTCTGCGGCCCCAACAGAGGTCGCTGGTCCCCCCCTTGGGATCTTAAATTTGTGTTAGACGCTGTATCTGCTGAGCTGTACGAGCCGTTACGGCATGCGTCACTGAAGGATATGACCATTAAGGCAGTTTTTCTGGTGGCCATCTGTTCGGCCAGATGTATTTCGGAGCTTCAGGCACTATCTTGTCGGCCGCCTTTTCTCTCCTTCTTTAAGGAGAAGGTAGTCCTCCGGACGGTCCCGTCCTTTTTGCCCAATGTGATCTCTTCCTTTCATGTTAATCAGACAGGAGGGAACTTGAGGGCAATGATGCCCGTTTGCGCCTTTTGGAAGTGCGTAGGGTTTTGAAGAGGTACCTGGACCGGACCACGTCCTTTCGCAAGTCTGAGAGATTGTTTGTCTTGTTTTGGGGGCCGTGTAAGGGTGAGGCGACTGCCAAGACATCCATATCCAGATGGGTCAGGGAGGCCATCGCTGCAGCATATATGCTAAAAGGAAGACAGGTTCCAACCGGGCTCCGGGCACACTCTACTCGAGCGCAGGTGGCCTCTTGGGTGGAATTTAGTTTAGTTCCGCCACTGAAGATCTGCAAGGCAGCATCTTGGTCTTCGATGCACACTTTTGCCAAGCACTACAGGTTGGATGTTCAGGCCGCTGGAGATGCGGGTTTTGGAGGCTCGGTGCTTCGGTCCGGCCTTGCAGGCCCCTCCCAGCTTTGAACTGCTATGTTACATCCCAGAGGAAAGGGACTGTACTGGAGGGATGCTTAGGAAAGAGTAATTAGTCCTTACCTGCTAATTAGCATTCCTGAAGGAACTCCAGTCCAGTCCCTGATCCCACCCAGAATTTGTCATTTTCTTGACAGGTTCCCCAGTCCGAAACGGTAAGAGAAGTAAGAGTTCAGAGTTTATCCGCTGAGGGTTCAGGTGCTGAGGCGGGATGGATGGACAAGGTGCCTAGATAAGAGCAATTGCGAGTTCAGGTAATCCTCCTCCTCCTCTTTGGGGGGTTGGGAAGTCCCTTCTGGGGGAGGTGGGTTCTGGTGGTTTGTGAGTTGTTTTACAGTTTAGTGAGAGTTCAGTATTATTGTTGCTTAATTTGTCTCTCCGTTAAGTCTGCTTTGTCGATAGGGTACTGATCTGGTGGGAGGTGCCAGTGGTATTTATACCCCAGGGTCATCAAAAAGATGACATGCTCAGTCTCCATGCTGCTGGAAGGGGGGCACAACCCAGAGGAAAGAGACTGGACTGGAGTTCCTTCAGGAACGCTAATTAGCAGGTAAGGTCTAATTACTCTTTTCTTCAAGGTGACACTTTGCAGGGCAGCCTGGATTCACCAGAGGCAGGTCTTGCTAGACAAATCTGATTGATTTCTTTGACTGGGATTCAAACTTCAAGGGTGAAGGGGAGGAATATTTAGAAGCTGATGAGGATAAAGTGGAATTGCTTAACAAATATTTCTGGTCTGTGTTCACAGATGAAGGTCCAGGAGCAGAACCTCAGACAACACCCACAAATAGGAACAAAAGTGAGGGGCATCTCAAACGATTTTCAGAGGACTGTGTTCGTGAGGAACTAGCTAAACTAAAAGTGGACAAAGCGATGGGACCAGATGGGATACACCCTAGAATACTGTGGGGAACTTGGGGATGTTCTAGCAGCTCCACTGATTGACCTTTTCAATGCCTCTTTGGAGTTGGGGGTGGTGCCAGAGGACTGGAGAGAAGCACATGTGGTCCCTTTACACAAAAGCAGAAGTAAGGATGTGGTTGAAAACTATAAGCCAGTTAGTCTAACCCAGGAGTCTCAAACTCCAGTCCTGGAGGGCTGCAAACCAGTCAGGCTTTCAGGGTATCCCTAATGAATATGCATGATATATATTTGCATACAGTGGGGGCAGTGCATGCAAATACATCTCATGTATATTCATTAGGGATACCCTGAAAACCTGTCTTGTTTTCGGCCCTCCAGGACTGGAGTTTGAGACCCCTGGTTTAACCTCTGTGGTGAGTAAATTATTGGAAACGCTGCTGAAAGAGAAAATAGTGAGGTTTCTGGAGTCTAATTCATTACAGGATCGAAGGCAGCATGGATTCACCAGAGGCAGGTCTTACAGACAAATCTGATTGATTTCTTTGACCGGATGACCAGGGAGTTGGACCGAGGGAGAACCCTAGATGTGGTGTACTTGGATTTCAGTAAAGCCTTTGAGACTGTCTGAACAGGCAACCTATAAACAAACTGAGCTTCTTCGTCTCTACTACCTCCACTGGGAGACTATTCCATGCATCTACCACTCTTTCCGTAAAGAAATATTTCCGCATATTACTCCTGAGTCTCTCCTTTTTCACCCTCATCCTATGTCTCCTCATAGCAGAGTTTGCTTTCAGTCGAAAGAGGTTCGCCTCTTGTGCATTTATGCCACAGAGGTATTTAAACATCTCTATCTCCTCTATGCCCCCTTTCCTCTAATGTATACATATTAAGATCTTTAAGTCTGCCCTTATATACTTTATAATGAAGACCACTAGCCATTTTAGTAGCCACCCTCTGCACCGACTCCATCCTATTTATGTCCTTTTGAATGTGTGGCACACAATACTCTAAATGAGGTCACACCAAAGACTTATACAGAGGCACTATAACCACCTTTTTTCTGCTGGCCATTTCTCTCCCTGTGCACCCAAGCATCCTTCTAGTTTTTGCCGTTGTCTTTTCTACCTGTCTAGCCACCTGAAGATCACCAGAAACAATCATGTCCAAGTCCCACTCTTCTTTCGTCGACAGAAGTACTTCGCCCCCTATACTGTGCTGCTCCTTTGTATTTCTGCAGCCAAAATGCATGATCCTGCATTTCTGAGTTGAATTAGCATGAAGGAGTGGAGGAGTAGCCTAATGGTTAGGGCACTGGCTTGGGAACCAAGAAACCAGGGTTCGATTCCTACTAGCACTCTTTGTGGCCTTATGGGCAAATCACTTAATCCTATGTTGCCTCAGAAAAATCCAAGTTATCAATGTCCCTGTTTAATGTACATTACTGAGTTTAAGTTACAATGTACCACTTTGACTGAAATGATAAAGTGGTATTAAAAAAAACCCCTTCTAAATAAATAAATAAATAAATAAAATAAATCCTAGCTGCCAAGACCATTTTTCAAGCTTAGCTAGTTCCCTCCTCGTGTTGTGTCTACTCTATTGTACATTTTGGTATCATCCGCAAAGAGGCAAACCTTACCCGACAGCCCTTCGGCAATATGACTAACAAAGATGTTAAAAAGAATCAGACCAAGGACAGATCCCTGGGGCACACCACTGGTAACCTCCTCCTCGGTGAGCTCAATTTATTTGTACCTTTTGTTGCCTCCCACTCAACTAATTTCTAACCCAGTCAGTAACTTTAGGGTCCATTCCTAGAGTGCTCAGTTTGTTTATAAGTCGCCTGTGAGGAACGGTGTCAAAGGTTTTACTAAAATCCAAGTACACCACATCTAAGGTTCTCCCTCTGTCGAACTCCCTGGTCACCCAGTCAAAGAAATCAATCAGATTTGTCTGACAAGACCTGCCTCTGGTAAACCCATGTTGCTTCGGATCTTGCAATCCATTGGACTCCAGAAACCTCCCTTGTTAGCAGCATTTCCAATAATTTACTAACTTCAGAGGTTAGACTGGCCTATAGTTTTCAACCTCATCCTTACTTTTGCTTTTGTGTAAAGGGACCATGTGCCTTTCTCCAGTCCTCTGGGACCACTCCTGACTCTAAAGAAGTATTAAAATGGTCAGTCCTTCAATATTCTCAGATGCAGTCCATCTGGTCCCATCGCTTTTTCTACTTTTAGTTTAACTAGTTCCTCATAAACGCAGTCTTCTGAAAATCATTCAAGATCCCTGACACTTCTATTTGTGGGTGTTTTCTGAGGTCCTGCTCCTAGCTCTTCATCTGTGAACAGCTAACAGAAATATTTTTTAAGCTATTCCGCTTTATCCTCATCAGCTTCTGCATATTCCTCCCCTTCACCCTTGAGTTTGACAATATCACTTTTATACTTCTTTCTCTCACTAACATATCTGAAAAATGTCTCTTCCCTCCATGTTGTTGTACTGGCTATTTCTTCTTCTTTTTCTATCATTGCTTTCCTAACTACTTTGCAAGCTTCTCTTCCAAATATTAGATGCTTGTCTTCTCTCTCTGATCTTTTGTGTTTTATGAAGGCCACCCTCTTTTTCTTCACCTTTTCAGCTACTTCTTTTGAGAATCAAAAGGCCTCCTTTTCCTGTTCCATTTATTTATCTGTCCAACAAAAAGGTTTGTTGCCCTTAAAATATCCCCTTTCAGTTGTGTGCATTGCTTTTCTACATCCCCCAGCTGTTCCCAGCCCACTAATGGCTCCTTGAGGTATTGTCCCATGTTGGCAAAGTTAGTTTTCCTAAAGTAAGACCCTTGTTTTTGTATGGATTTTATCAGCCCTACTCCTAATACTAAACCACACCATTTGGTGATCGCTGGATACAAGATGATCTCCCACTATGACTTCAGAAACACTTTCCCCATTGATATACACCAAGTCCAGTATCGCCCCTTCACGTGTGGGTTCTGTTATTAGTTGCCGGAATAGTTCTCCTTGTAGGAAATCTAGGATCTCCTTATTTCTAAATGACACTGCAGCAGGGATGCGCCAATCAACATCCAGCATATTGAAATCACCTATCAGTAGCACTTCTCCTTTCATGGCAATTCTGCATATGTCTTCTATTAAATCTCTGTCCACTTCTTCTCCCTGTGAAGATCATCTGTACATCACACCAATGCAAATAGATTTCCCTTAACCTCTTTCTAGTTTAACTCACCGTGCCTTCTTGTTTCCTTTTAAGCCCTGTAATTCTATAGCATTAATATTAGTTTTTACATATAATACCACTCCTTCTCTCCTTCTTCCTACCCTGTCCTTCCTGAATAAAGTATAGCCCGGCGTAATTACATCCCAGGCATGTTTGTCCGTGAACCATGTCTCCATAACAGCCACTAAATCCAAGTCAGCCTCTTCCATTAAAGCTTCAACATCTGGGATCTTATTTCCCATGCTGTGGGCATTTATACACAGTGCTTTCCAGATGTTGCCCCTTTTGCCCATTTCTACAGAGGTATTTAATACGTGTGTGCGCACACAGATGAGACAAAATTATTCAAAGTTGTTAAAACCCATGAGGATTGTGAAAAATTGTAAGAGGACTTTGATAAATTGGAAGATTGGGCATCCAAATGGCTGATGAAATTTAATGTGGACAAGTGCAAAGTTATGCACCTAGGAAAGAACAACCCATGATATGGTTACACGATGCAAGGTTCCACATTAGGAACCACCACCCAGGAAAAAGATTTAGGCGTCATCGTGGATAACATGTTGAAACCTTCCGCCCAGTGTGCAGCGGTGGCCAAGAAAGCAAATAGAATGCTAGGTATCATAAGGAAAGGAATGGAGAATTAAAGCAAAAGATATTATAATGCCTCTGTATTGTTCCATGGTGCGACTGCACCTTGAATATTGTGTGCAATTCTGGTCCCGTATCTTAAAAAGGATGTAGCGGAATTAGAAAAGGTGCAGAGAAGAGCCACCAAAATGGTAAAGGGGATGGAAGGATATCCCTATGAAGAGAGGCTAAAAAGGTTGGGGCTCTTCAATCTGGAAAAGAGACAGCTGAGGGGAGATATGATAGACGTCTATAAATTAATGAATGGAGTGGAACGGGTAAATGTAGATCGATTGTTTACGCCATCAAAATATAGAAAGACTAGGGGGCATGCAATAAAGCTACAGGGTAACCTATTTAAGACTAATAAGAGAAAATATTTTTTCACTCAACATGTAATCAAACTCTGGAATTTGTTACCGGAGGATGTAGTAAAGGCTGTTAATGTAGCTGGGTTCAAAAAAGGCTTGGACAAGTTCCTGGAGGAAAGGTCCATAAACCATTATTAAAAGGACCTGGGAAATCCACTGCTTGCCCCAGTACAAGCATTGCGGAACCTGTGTCTTCTGGGGAAACTGCTAGGTACGTATGACCTGGATTGGCCACTGTTGGAAACAGGATACTGGGCTTGATGGACCTTGGTCTGACCCGGTATGGCATATCTTATGTTCTTATGAATGCCTCTGTATCACTACTAAGTGCAGGAAGGGGCTGCTACTGTTCTTACTGAGTGTGCCGAGGGAAGAAAGTACAGAGCACCACGACATATCTGGTTTTTGTTTCTCTCATACCCTGGAGGAGTGGGGTACACATCACAGATTGAGAAACTCTCATCTAGATTCCACCTAAGGTTGAAGAAAACTTGGGAGACCCAGCTAATATTCCTTTCATGGCTTGTGATGGGTCTTCAGTCTTTGCTGCTTATCGATTTGGTTATATTTAAGCAAAGTGGCCTGCAATGGTGAGTTTAAAATTTGTTCTTTTGTTCTCCAGCTCTCACTATCATCCCTACCTCTGGCACCAGCACCAGTCCTAAGAGCCTTTACACTACCGAGTAAGAGGAACAATCTGGTCAAGGCAAATGTTTCAGTTTTGCTGGTGGAGTTAGAGGTTCAGAGCCAGCAATACCATTAGAGGAACTAGGCAGCTTCCTAGGGCAGCAGAAAGTGTCCCCAAAAAAGCCCTTGCAGTGCCTGGCCTGCAATCTTTCATCCCTGCGATTACTGCCTCTGCACCACTGCCACATCGCGCTAGGACTAGTGGCTGTGGCAGTGAAACAGGAAAGAGGCGCAGTGGATCCTCTGAACCCCAGCTGATCCTGCCGCATTCTGAACAGGAAGTCTGTCAGAGGGGGTGAGACTGGCTTGGACGTTCATGCATGGGTTCAGAGGAGCCGTTCTGGCTTTCTTTCCTGTTTTATTGCCATTGCCCCCTCTGCAGGTCCTGGAAAGATGGGGGGGGGGGTGCAAAGAATGAGGGTTCGCCTTTGGCGCCTAATATCCTTGCACTGATCCTGCCGAGACTAGTCACACCGCATTATCCTGGAATTCCTTTTCATGTTTTCTACCAGCCTCATACTACCTCTTTCACCACCTTAGTAAATGCATAAATACACATCCCTCTCTTCCATCTTCCCCCCCCTCCCCCCCGTGCTTCTGCTGCCGCTCCGGTAATCTTTTGAAGCTGTTACGCAACTCCCTCCGAGCTAGTCAATTGGGCACGCTGCAGTGATATGCATTTACTCCTTCTGGTCTCCCAGCACTGTGAGCATAAACTCTCTGAGGTTCCCAGTCACTGCTACCCTTATGAACTGTAGTCTGGTTGGAGGACTGAATTTGACTAACAGGGGAACCTTACCAGTGGGTCAGAAGTCCCACCTGGAAATATGTCTCTCTACAACTAAATCTAATTTTTAAAATGGAAGTGGCATGGTCAGGTGTTAGCGTGTTTTTCAGTTCTAATAATTCGAATACATTTTTCAGCAGTTATAAGAAAAACGTCACTCTTTGTTCTGAGCAAAGATGTAAGTCAGGGCTCAAAGAGGTAGACAGAGGCCAAAGTGCAACAGTTGTCGCCCGTCTGTAAAGGCCACAGTTTAGAATCCCCAAAGAGCCTGAGATGCCTGTCAGCTGTGCCCAGGTGGCACTTATGGAGCTGGTCTTTATTAAATGCTGGTAATGCGCTGCCCCAGCAGTGCAGCTGTACAGCATAAACATGCACGCATCGCTGGCGGGTGCTGCCAAACTTCACGTGTGGCATGTGCTGTCTTTTTGTTTGAGAAGGATAAGGGCAGCACGGATAGTTTGGGTCCAGTGTGTGGTGCTCAAAGAAGAGCGGGTCTTTCCCTCTACACCAGTGGTTCGCAATGCAGTCTTCAGAGCAACCCCTGCCAGCCAGGTTTTCAGGCTATCCACACTCCATCTGCTTTAGATAGATTAGCTTGCCTTATGCATTTATGTTTGGCATTTATTAACTGCCTGTCCCAAAAAGGCTTTACATGTGAACGCTATCAGAATACAAGTATACATAAAAACAGCAATAAAATTAAAATGAAAAAAGATGGTTAATAGTTTGCACTTAATTTGCTGCTGTTTATTCTTTTCCCTGTTTTCCTCATTAGGGCTGACTTTCTCTTTTTTTTTCCAAAGGACACCTTTTGGGTTCTAAAAGCCTCTTTCACAGTATCATTTAGCCCTGTTGACAAACAAGCAAACGACAGTTTACAATTTGAAAATCTCGTGGATTACATTTTTAAAACTTGCATTTCATAGTTGCATCAAAGTGAATAGGGCATACAGTAGAACATTTAGTAAGAACATAATATAAACTAATTCAAATTACGCATGAAGCTAGTGTTGTTCACTGATGCCTTACATGCATCTCACTAACAGGGGAGGCCCCAGGCAGAAACAAAGAGAGTGACAAAAGAACATTTAAGAAATCAAGATAAATTATACTGGCATCATGACATGAAACATCAGGTGCCCTTCTGACAAACTCATTTTCTTAGCATCCAGGAAAGATCTCAGTTGAGTATTTTACAACAAGAGATTTAATCTCCTGTTGCATTGATAGAAAGTCTCTTCTTTTCACTTGGCATTTTGTAGAGGGCCAGGATTACTCAGACTCTGATTCAGAATCAGCACTTATCTGTTTATTTGGGGGGGGTTGTTTGTTTTTTAAGAGCATTATTGAATTCAAGTTCTGCTCAGGTATAAATAACATTATCAAAGTAACTCTGATAGACAGTTCTGCACTGATTTTTCTCTTAAAAGTTTAGTCAATTTCAGACTATCATGTCTTTATCTTTATTTGATGCTTGATCTACTGCTTTATGATAGAATATCAAAGCAGTTTACAATACATTAAAACAACTGCCAGAAAAAGGAGAAGAATGTCATGGTCCCGATAGGAGAGATGAAAATAGAGAGAGAAGAGAGAGAGCAAGGCGAGAGATGGAAAGGTGCTGGAGAGCAGGATAGAGAGACAAGCTCCTCAGCTGGGAGCAGAGGGGACAGGAAGATCAAAGGCAGAGCAGAAGGAGGTGTGTCTTAAGGAGGGATTTAAACCTGCTGAAAGAAAGTTCTAGCCGGAGGTCGAGAGGGAGGGAGTTCCAGAGCTTAGGACCAAGGAAAAAGAAAGCAGAATTTCTGGTGGTTTCTAAATGTGCGAGAGAGGGAGGGGGAAGGAACATAGGTTAATGTGGATGTGACGAAGCAAGCGGTGGGGAGTGTGAAGACGTATCAGATTGGAGAGGTATTGGGGAGAACCAGTGTAGATAGCTTTATGAACGAGGATTAAGACCTTGTACTGAATACAGTAGATGACAGGGAGCCAATGGAGGTGAATAAGGAGAGGAGTGACATGGTCAGTACGGGATGTATGAGTGACAAGACGGGCTGCAGTATTTTGTAACAGTTGGCGTCTTCGTAACTGGTACTGGGGGAGACTGGCCAAGGCAATATTACAATATCAATTCTCATGACGAGGGAGAGGAGGAGGGTAATCGGGGAAGGAGTGGGAAGGAAGAGACAGATGGCACGGATCTGGCAGAGCAAGCAGAAGGAACGGCGGATTATGGATGATAGATGATCATGGAATGTTAGAACAGAGTTAAGGGTAACACCTAACTAGCGCAGGGAGGGAACCAGGGGGATGGGGGAAGAAGAAAGGGGGAAGGTGCAAGAACAGGAATGGGGCTGCCAACCCAGATGGCTTGGGTTTTGTCCAGGTTGAGGTGGAGAAAATTGGAGGTTAACCAGGTGCTCATAGAGGAAAAACAGTCATTGAGGGGAGTGATATCGAGGGCAGAAGGGTCAGTGTGATGGAGAAGGATGATGTCATCCACGTAATAGTACGTGGAGAAACAGTGCTGTTCAATACGGAATGTGAGGGGAGCCAGGAAAATATTGAAGAGGAGAGCGGCCAAAACAGAGCCCTGGGGGACACCACAAGGAAGGGGGGACACCACTGAAGCCGGCATCAGAGAGACAGATAAGAAGTGTGCAATGGTCCACAAGGTCAAAGGCAGAGGACAGATCAAGGGAGACAGCAATAGAGTACAGCCCCTGGTCATGGGAGGAGTGTCATTCATTGTGGAGGGAAGTAAGAATAGTTTTGGTGCTGTGTCCCGGGCGAAAACTAGATTGACGGGGGTGAAGGATGAGTGTAGAGTCTAGATGAGAAGTGAGCTGTGCAAAGACTAGCTTTTCCAGGAGTTTAGAGAGAAAGGAGAGGTTAGAGATAGGGTGCCAGTTGGCAGGGACAGAGGAATCCAGGGAAAGTTTCTTGGCATACTTCCAAGGAGTAGGAAAGTGGTCAGAGGAAAGGCTGGAATTAAAGATGGAGAGAGTGAGAGGGAGGAGATCAAGAGATGGCTCACTGATCCAGCGAGAGGGGATTGGGTCAAGCTGGCAGGTGGTTTTACGGGAATGGGAGAGCACTCTGGATAACTCAGCAGGGAGGCAGGGAGAAAGGACCACTGATGGGAGAGAGAGAGGGGTTTACAGGGGGAAAGGGGGGAAAAAGAGGGGGCGAGGGGAAAAGAGGAATAGAGGATCTGGACCTAGTTACTGTAGAAAGTTGCTAGGAGGGCAGGGTCTAGAAGGGCCGGGGAGGGGGAACCAGGGAGGGGAAGGTATGGGCGACCGAAAGGGAGCAAAGAACAGAATAGAGTTGGCGGGAGGAGTTGGAAGAAGAGGTAATAAGGTTAGTGTAATAGGAACACTTAGCATCATGTATAAGGGAGCGGTATTGTGAGTGGCAGTAGCGGAAATGGGTCAGAGAATCCTTAGAAGGGTGTTTGCACCAGGGCGTTTGGGGTGGCAGAGACGGGCACAGTGGAGAAAGACCTTGATGAAACCAGGGATGATGGCCAGAGCGATGGGGGTGAGGGGGTGGGCGAGGAGGGGCAATGACATCAATAGCTGAGGACAAGGTGGAGTTCCAGACCTGAACTTGATGGTCAGGAGACAGAGTGTGGAAATCGGGTCGGAAGAGTGTATCTGAGGAGGGAAACTGTTGGAGGGTGTTGGGTGTGACGCGACAAGCGGAGGAAGAGGGAGAGAGGAGATGGTGGCTGTCTAGGAGGGAAGGTGGTGAGAAGATTGATATGAAAGAGACAGAAATGATCTGACCAAGGGACTGGGAGAAGGACAAGGCAGAGGGAGTGAAAGGGGACTTACAGGATGAGATCACAAGATCCAGGGTGTGTTCAGCGGAATGAGTGGGGAAAGAGACATTGAGAGAGAGAGGTCATTGAGAAGGGCAAGGAAGGGCAAGGAAGGGAGAATCACGGGAGGTAAAGGAAGAATCAGGTGAACATTAAAGTCCCCAACCAGGAAGACAGAGGGTAAAGAAGGGAGACCTCCGAAAGGGTGAGGAGGGAGGTGAGGCAGGGGGACAGGGGGCGAGTAGATGAGGAGAAAGTGGAGGCGGAGGGGAGGATTCAAGGCAGAGTAGGAGGGACTTGGGGTAATGTAGGTCAGAGGAAGAAGAAAATTCACGGAGAGGAAGGGAAGAGCGATAGATGGCTGCGACCCCCCCCCCCCCCACCAGACTGACCCTGATGAGAGGTGGCAAAGATGAAGTAGCCTGGGGGGAGGCAGCAGTTAAGGAGGGGTTCATTGCCATCACAAAGCCAGGTCTCAGAGAAAAAGCAAAGGTCGAGGGAATGTTGTAGAAGGTGGTCATGAATCAGAATAGCCTTGGAGTGCAGGGAATGACAGTTGAGGAGAGCTAAGTGCAATAGAGGGAGAAGAGAAAAGGGAGACTGGGACAGTGGGGTGAGGAGGTGTGGCAGGGCAGAATGTTAGCAGTGGAGCATGAGAGGAAAGGTGAGGGGGATGAGTGAACTGGAGTCGGGCATCAACCCCAGTGAACGGGGATGGAGGCCATTAGGAGGAGGAGCAGAAGAGAAAAAGGCAGAGAGAGCAGGTGAGGAGAGGTCTTACCAGACTGGGACATGCAGGCCTGAAAATCCAGGGAGAAGAGAGAACACACCAGTCAAGATTGCATAAGTCTTTCACACCTTTTGTTATAGCAAACTTAGATTAACTGTTTCCAAAAACTGCCTTAATGAGGGCCATAATAAGTTAAATGGAACCAACCAGTATCCAGTCCCATTAGCTGAGCTTTTTTGAATATTCCTTGACAAAGAATTGAGATGTTTCTGTTGTATGACGTGAATTTGAAGCAAAGATCTAATCCTGCCAAACATGGAGCTGCCAAAAGAATCTAGTCATAATCAATGGTATAGAGTATAGACCAAAGAAAGATCATAAGAAAACTTCAGTGTGTCTGGATATTTCTTGGGGCTCTGTCGGGTCCATCATTGTAAAATGAAGCAGTTTGACACCACCAAGACACTGCGTTGAGCATGCTGTCCCTCCAGAGTCCATAGCCATGGGTTAAGAAAATTGCTGAGGAAGGTGGCTGGGATGTCTAAGATTTGTTTCAAAGAACTACAGAAGGTCTCTGCCTGACTCTGAGGAAAATGTTGATTGTTCAACAATTCCAAGATCCTTCCAGAAACATGGACTATATAGGAGAATGACAGTGCTGAAAAGAAAAGCCGTATGATGTGCTACACAGCATCTGTAAAGACACTTAAGGGACTCTGCACTCATGTAGGAGGTGTTGTGATCTTTTGAGACTAAAGTGGAATTACGTGGTCTCTATGCTGAGCAATTTGTGTGGCATAAAATAAGCGCAGCACATCACCTTGTTAACACCACAGTAAAACAGCATGACATTTGCAGGGACAGGGTTGCTTGTGAAGATCGAGGGAAAGATGAATGGTGCAAAGTACAGCCAGATCTTGGAGGAAAACCTGTTTCAGACTTCTGTAGAAACATGATGGTAGATAAAGGTCATACGGCCTATCCCGTCTGCCCTTCTATACCAACTCCTAGGCTCTATGGTCCCCTTTTTGCCTTTGGAGATGATCTGTGTTTGTCCCATGTTTTCTTGAATTTGGATTCAGTCTTTGTCTTTACTACCTCCACTGGGAGACTGTTCCACACCTCTACCACTCTTTCCGTAAAGAAATATTTCTGTAAATTATTCCTGAGTCTCTCTCCTTTCACCTTCAATCTATGCCCCCTCATTTCAGAACTTTCTTTCAATTGAAAGCAGCTGTCTTGTGCATTTATGCCATGGAGGTTTTTAAACGTGTTTATTGTATCTCCCCTCTCCTATCCTCCTTCCAAAGTATATATACTGAGATCTTTCAGTCTGTCCCCATATGCCTTATGATGAAGCCCATTGCCCATTGCCCATTTTGGTAGCCACTCTCTGCACCCACCATCCTGTTTATATCCTTTTGAAGGGGTAGTCTCAAGAATTGCACACAATCTCCAGGAACAAGCAGGAATGAGTCTTCACATATGGGTACGTCGGTACCGATGGAGTCCGCGCGGGAATGCTTCCCAGCGTCCAATCAGAAAGCTTTTGGAAGCATCCCAACACGCCTGCGTGCTGCCTTCCCAACTGCCTCTCCTCAATTTTCGTTTTTCCGCGGCGCCGGCAGGACGTCCTCCTGTCACCGCAGAAAATTCTTCTTTTATTTTTTAGTTTTCTTGTGGTCGCGGCTGCCTTCCCCGACGCCACCGGTACCGCCGGTGTTTCTTTCTTTCTTTCTTGTAAAATTTCCTTTTTTAGGAATATTTTTTTCTTCCTTAGTGTCTCGCGGTGTCTCAGGCCTTTTAGGCCTCTCCTTTTCCTTCATGGAACCGCCAGCCATTTTCCCTAAGAAATGTACAAACTGTGGCGGTACAACTTTATTTTTAGACACTCGCAATTGGTGTCTAACCTGCTTGAGTCCTGACCATTTTCCTTCGGAGCCCTCGGGCAATAGTATTGTGAGAAGTTTTCAATATCGAGTTCCCTTCAACACGTGGTCCCCCTACAGCTGCAGGGCACCGACCATATCTTCTTTTCCACAGGATCAGGTAACCCAAAAACAGTCTGTTAAGACTAGCCAGTCCTCGAGTGGCAGTTCTCATGCACAGCATAGAGATGCCTCCAGCCTTGTCCTCATCACTGGTTTCAAAACCCCGGTGGGAGTCTTCGGCCTCCAAAGCCTGTGTGGGGTTTCAGGTTGTTCCTGAGGTTCACCCCTCACAGAACATGCCTGAGCCATGCCCAGTGGTGGCATCTGCTTCAAGTGGTACCGATACCCCGGCATTGGCACTGGTGTTGGATGAATCAATCCTCACCAAGGATCGTCGTCTGGCGTCCTCGGTACCTACGGGCCCGGTGGATACGCTTCAGACCGACTTTCCAGTATCGGTTCTGACACCGATACTAGTACCGACATCGGTACCCTCCAGACGTGCATCGATAGACTCGCTTCCTTCGATGCCGAGTCTGGAATCGATCTCCAGTCTGGAGGACTGGGTACCGACTCGCCTTGATACCGACTCCTGTCGGTACCGAAGGCTCGGTTACGATGCTTCGGATCTACATCTCTCGGTTCCTCCGATACCGCTAGAGTTGCCACCGGCTGGCCTTCATCCACCGTTATCAGATACGGTACCGAAGTTGGTACCGATATCCACATTACCTTTGTTGTCGGTACCTTCCATGCTTCTCTCGTCAGGCTCGCTTCCCTCGATGCCGAGTTTGGAATCGATCCCTAGCATGGACGACCTGTTACCGACTGTCGCTGATGCTGACCTGCAGTACCGACGACTACCATCTAGAGATCCCATGCTGCACCATTCAGGATCTTCTATTCCTATATACTTAGATAGATCCCTGGGTGCCAACGCTAGCTCTTCATCAGATCTAGCCTATCCAGGGGAAGTTCCCACTGGGGATCCTTCTTTCCAGACTTTCCTCCTAGATATGGCCAAATCACTTGCCATTCTTGTTCCTGGACAAGATCCTGCACAAGGGAATACAGAATACCTTTCTGTTCCTACTAAAGCAAAGGAGAACATAATGCTTCCTTTGCATCATTCCTTGCAGGATCTCCTTCTACGAATGCGGGAAGTTCCTTTAAAGGTACCCCCACCTTCCAGAGCAACTGATCTTCTATATCAGGTGCCCCCCTCTCCAGGGTTTCAAAAGACTCAACTTCCTCATCATTCCATTGTAGTACAATCAGCAATGAGGCGAGTGAAGAGTAATAAAAAGCACTCTTCTTGTCCGCCAGGTCGTGAGTCTAAGACACTAGATGCCTTTGGACGTCAAACCTTCCAGACATCCATCTTTTCAGCAAGAATTCTCTCCTATATTTTTTATATAGGTCTATCTCTTCAGGAGGTCACAAAGCAATTACATCTTTTGACTCCTTTTCTTCAAGAGCCCAAGTGTACAGACTATTCCTCACTGGTTAGTCATACTCAAAATATCTCTAGGTTTCTTATTCGTGCTACCCTAGACTCCTTTGAGTCTGTTGGCAGGACTTCTGCCATAGCTATCGGGGCACGACGTAGAGCCTGGCTTCAAGCTTCAGACTTGGACAAATGGGCACAAGAAAGACTGGGAAATACCCCTTGCACTGGAGAAAATCTCTTCAACAAGGAGTCTTTACTCCAGGTTACTCAGTTACCACTGACTTTCCTTTTTCCAGAGGCTGTTCTATGCCTTCTTCTTTCCCAGTAAGTAGGAAATGTCCTACCAAACTTCCTTCCCCTAGGGGGAGAAGGTTTTACCCATCATCTGCCCATCATACAGATGTTCCCAAACAGGGGAAACATCATCCTAGTCTGAAGAATCCACAACCTCAACAGGGTCAACAAACCCAGCAGTCGCAGGGTTTCAAATAGATCATTGTTGGGGGTTAGGGTGGCAGTCTCATGGTTGGGGGTTAGGGTGGCAGTCTCCTTTTCACTTGAAGAGTCTGCACTAATTTTTATCCTAACCTAGCTAGATATCTCTTTATGAGACATCTTTTCTCTAACTCTAGGAGTCTTATGATGATCATGCCCATCATTAACAGATTTTCCTCTTCCTCTTGAGGGAAAGAGAGGTAGCAACTATCAATAGACAGTTGTTTTCCCAGTACTAGCATGTATCATCTCATCTGTCCGAGACCTCCTCCATAGTCGGTCTCTTGCAACTCTGTCTTACTTCCCTCTTACTACAATATTTGTTTTGGTAAGAGGGGCTCTTTAAACAGGTCTTCTATCGGGGGATTCTCTCTTCTGGAGATGTCTCCCCCCTTGTTACCTTCGAGCAGCTCATCAGACAATAGGGACTCCTATCATGTTTGTTGTTTCTTTTTCCCAGTCTGAAAAAGGAGCAGGGAAAAGAACTATCTCCAGGAACAAGCAGGAATGAGTCTTCACATATGGGTACGTCGGTACCGACGGAGCCTGCACGGGAATGCTCCCCAGCATCCAATCAGAAAGCTTTTGGGAGCATCCCTCGCGCCTGCGCACTGCCTTCCCGCCTTTTCCACTGCTTCTCCTCAGTTTTCGTTTTTCCGCTGAGCCGGCAGGACATCCTCCTGTCACCGCAGAAACATTTTTCTTTATTTCTTGTTTTCTTTTGGTCGCGGCTGTTTTTCCCGCCGCCACCGGTACTGCCGGTGGGTTTTTTCTTAAATTCAGGGAATTTTTCCCTCATTTCTGTCTTGAATTTTTTGGGCCTGCAAGGCCTCTTCATCATGGAGCCTTCTTCTCCTAAGAAGTGCCTTCACTGTGGAAACACAGTTTTCCCCTTAGACTCCAATTCCTGGTGTCTAACCTGTTTGGGTCCTGACCCTTTTTCCCCTGAACAATCAGGCTACAAAACTGTGAGAAGACCTTCCCTCTTTTGAGTTTCCCTCAATACCGTGTTCCCTCCCGAAGTGCGGGCACCGGGTTTTTCTTCTCCACAGGATCAGGTAACCCACAGTCTGTTAAGACTAGCCAATTCTTGAGTGGTAGGTCTCTTGCCAAGCATGATGACGGCTCCGGCCTTGCCCTCAAGACCACATTGGCATTAAAACCCCGGCGGGAGTTTCCGGGCTCCAAAGCATTTCAGGGGTTTCAGGTTGTTCCTGGGGCTCACCCCTCACAGAACATACCTGAGCCATGCTTGGTGGTGGCATCCACTTCGAGCGGTACCGGTACCCTGGCATCGGCACCGGTGTTGAGTGATCCACTCTTCACCAGGGATCGTCATCGGGCGTCCTCGATACCTTCGGGTCTGAGCGATACGACTCAGATTGACTTTCCTATATATGAGCCATGCTCGGTGATGGCATCCGCTTCGAGCGGTACTGATTCCCCAGCATCAGCACCGGTGTTGAGTGATCCACTCTTCACCAGCGATCGTCATCGGGCGTCCTCGGTACCTTCGGGACCGATCGATACGACCCAGATTGACTTTCCTGTATCGGCAAGATCGCCGATGCCATCACCATCGGTACATTCCAGACATGCATCGATAGACCCGCTCCCTTCGATGCCGAGTCTGGAATCGATTTCTAGTCTAGATGACTGGGTACCGACGCGTCTCGGAACCGATGTTTACCGACTCCGAATGCACGGTACCGAGGATAATCACCAAGGGGTTTTACTTACCTCGGTACCGCTTGAGCTGCCTCCAATGACTGCTTCGGTGTCGGTTTCGTCTTCGATGCCGGCGCAACTACTGGTATCGGTATCGATGCCGGTACCTGCCATATCATCGGAACCAGCTCCTTCCATGCTTTTTTCATCTAGATCGCTCCTCTCTATACCTAGTTTGGAGTCGATACCTGGCATGGACGATGCACTACTGACTGTCTCAACTCATAATTGCCAGATCCAGTGTCCATCTATTACAAATCCTATTCTACACCGGACAGGTACTTCCTCCGGTGTCCAGGCTACCTTTTCAAACTTAGCCTGTCCAAGGATGGTTCCCATTGGAGAGCCTTCTTTTCAGAAATTTCTCCTTGACATAGCAACCTTCCTTAATATTCCTATCCCTGGCTATGAGTCTTCTCAGGATTTTTCTGCAGGGAAGGAAGATATAATGCTTCCTTTACATCACTCTTTGCAGAATCTTCTTCTGAGGGTATGGGAAAAACCTTTAAGGGTTTCTTCACTTCCTACAGCAACTGATCTCCGGTATCAGGTGCCCCCCCCCCCTCTCCAGGATTTCAAAAGCCTCAACTTCCCTATCATTCCATTGTAGTGGAATCAGCAATGAGGAAGGTAAAAAGAAAGAAAAAACATTCTTCTTTCCCACCAGGGCGTGCATCTAGAACACTGGATGCCTTTGGACGTCGAACCTTCCAAACATCTATGCTGGCAACAAGGATTCTCACATATATTTTCTATATGAGTCTATCCCTTCAGGAGGTCACAAAGAAATTATCTCTTTTGACTCCTTTTCTATCAGAGCCCAAGGCTGCAGACTATTCCTTACTTCTTAGTCATAGCCAAAATATCTCTTGGTTTCTCTCTCATGCTTCCCTAGACTCTTTCGAGTCTGTTAGCCATAGGAGCACGTCGTAAAGCCTGGCTCCAAGCATCTGACTTGAATAGATGGGCACAACAAAGGCTGGGAAATACTCCTTGTACTGGAGACAATCTCTTCAATAAGGAGTCCTTACGTCAGGTTACTCATTGTTCCACTGACCTTCCTATTTCTGAGGGCCATCCTAAGCCCTCTCCTTCCTCAGCAGGTAGGAAATGCCCTACCAGACCTTCTTTCCCTAAAAGAAAGAGGTTTTCCTCTTCACCTGCCCATCATTCGGATGTTCCCAAGCAGTGGAAGTCTCGCCCTGGTCTGAAGAATCCAAACTCTAGCCAGGCTGAATAAACACAGTAACCATAGGTTTCTGATTAATCTTTTTATAACTACAGTTAATTTCTTTTCAGCAGAAGTTTTTCACTGTTTTTTTCCATTCAAAACTCTGCTCATGGATTCCTATTCTCAGGAAATCCATTTACTCTTCACTATGCTGAACTGTCAGGTTATTCATGTCTATAAGTTACAGAGTTTTCCACCTCTTCCAAACTAGAAGAGAGGTTTAGTAACTATCACATGATAGTTTCTCTGTACCAGCATGAATTTTTTCCTTCCATGGACTTACCATGTGGTAAGTCCTTCTTCAGCTTCTATCTCTACCCTCTTCACCAGGTTTTCCCCTGTACGAGTGGTACCTTACCATTGAAAGACTTTTCTTGTCTTTCTTTTCACTGTAGAGTTTCTTCTCCCGAATAAATTCCTTTCTTTATCTGGGCAGCTCTCCAGACAGAGACAACTTGCTCTCTTTGCTCAGTCTTTTCTCTCTGTTCGACACAGACCCATTCTCTCTGTTGTCTTTTTTAGTAGCTGCCCATGCAGGAGTTCCAGTGCTTGCCTACTGGTACTTTTCCACAAGTCCCAGTCTTGTCTTCCACCACTCCTGTTTAGCCTTAGTAGTGATTCCAAGACAGTTTTTCTACATCTTTCTTGGATAATCTTTTCACTACAGGCTTCTTTCACTGGGTTTGGCACACAATAAACGTGGCTGTCAGTTTCTCCATCAGCCAGTTCTACATCCCAGTTCTCCTGTATAATGCTCTCTGCAGTCCTACTGAGAAGCTTTCCACTATGGGCCCTTGCTAGAGAGCTTAGAGTTTCTCGAATGACTATCCATCATGGTTGAAAAATGCTTCCTCAGTCATCCCCTATGACTGTGAGGGTACCCTGCTATATTCTTTTTTAAAAAAAAAAAAAAAGGAGGGAGAAGGACATAAGCCTTCTCCACATGAAAGTCTGAGAGTTATCCCATCCTCAGGGAATATACTCTTTTTTCTTACAGCTTGTCCTCATGGTATCCTAATACTTCAAGGACAGATCATATTACTCTGAAAAACGCCTGATACCTCCCTTGTCCCTCATGTAGGTCAACCTGGTATCTCATTCTGTGCGTTTCTGTCCTTTTACCATGCTGGAGTTCCACAGGACTCCGGACTTGCTGTTTACAGACTAATATTATCCTCTGTTTTTTCACATAACCATCTTGGTAATTCACTGGATAGCATTCCTTTATCATCATTCCTGAGGGACTAGATTCTCTATATATTATCTCAAGTAGGATTCACCTCCTTGTTCTTGAATGAATCTTTTCCCTTCACATCTCCATGTGAATGTCCTGATATGCATAACTCTGTCTGCTTCGCAGGCATCTATCTTTAGACCTATATATCCAGGTATATATATCTATATATACATATGTATATACCTATCTACATCTCTATAGATGGATATGTCTGTCAGCTAAGTGTGCATATGCTACGCCCTTCAGATCTTATTATAGATCTATCTATATATATCGATATATATATATACATATATCTTTCAATATATGTGTATATCTGTCCAGATACTTATTATAGGTAGATATGTATTTCCATGCTTATCTCCTGACTGTCTATGCTCTTAAAGGTTTTACCTTCCTGCATGTTTCTGACAGTGGGCTTGCACAATTTCATACTGTTCCACAGTATGTTTCGGATGTTTTGCATTCAACCACTACTGTGGTGCTGACAGCCCTACCGTATCCTAACTTTACGTATCCCTGAAGCTCCATGCCCCAATGTCTTCCTGCCTCTCACCAGTTAGGAAGGACATGGTGGTTCTTCAGTGGATTTCAGATTAAATTCCTCAAACATCTGTCCTTTCTTGGGAGTATAGGGTTCTTTCATACCCTTTCCTCCCTCAAGGTCTAGATCTGTTTATCTAGTTCGGTCAGTCTTCCTCTTTTGCTCCTACCTCTGAATACTTCTGTAGCCAAAAGAGTTTTCAGCTTTTCATAAAGCTTCCCACTGAAGACCTGCCTTGTTTGTGTTACCCCAATTAAATCCTGGGGTCACCTCTCACTTCCAGATGTGTACCTCCACCTTCACTCCAGTGAGGTCACCTTGAACATTATTCTACTGGATCCCCAGTAGACTCCATCAGCCTCTCTACTTCCTGCAATCCAGTAGGTGAGCATCATATGGTAATTGTTCATTCCAATATTATTGTGATTGTTCATTTCAATATATCTTTTGATAATGATCATACATACAAGGACTCCTTCCGGGTAGTCCTCTCTTAGCTTGGCTAGTTGTTTTTTTTCAGCAGCTCCTTTCTTTTCAACTCCTGCCCTCCATCCCCAGGATGCCTGGGCATATGAGGTATAACATGTTTTCAATCTTCAACATGTTAGGGCTCCAGGCATCTTAGCTTGGGAGTCCCCATATGTGAAGACTCATTCCTGCTTGTTCCTGGAGATAGCACAGTTACTTACCTGTAACAGGTGATCTCTGGGAACAGCAGGAATAAGTCTTCACAACCCACCCACCTCCCCTAGGAGTTGTTTTTCTCTATCTCTATCTTTCCCTTCCTTGCGCTCTCTCTCTTGTCTCAGCTTTAAAACTTAACTGAGGAGAGGCAGTTGGGAAGGCGGGAAGGCAGCACGCAGGCATGTTGGGATGCTTCCAAAAGCTTTCTGATTGGACGCTGGGAAGCATTCCCGCGCGGGCTCCGTCGGTACCGACGTCCCCATATGTGAAGACTTATTCCTGCTGTTCCCAGAGATCACCTGTTACAGGTAAGTAACTGTGCTATACTCTACATTAGGTCTCACCAAAGACTTATACAAAGGCACCATTATCTCCTCCTTCCTGCTGTCCATTCCTCTCCTATGCACCCAAGCATTCTTCTGGCTTTCACCATTGTCTTACCAGTTTATCCGTCTTAAGATCATAAAACAATTACTCCCTAGACCCCGCTCTTCTTTTTGGACAGAAGTACTTCACCCCCCCCCCATACTGTACCTCTCCCTTGGAGTTTTGCAGCGCAAATGCATGACCCTCCAGTTTTCAGCGATAAATCTCCGCTGCCAAATTCTTGACCATTCTTCAGTTATCTACACCTGTAAACTTGGGACTAGGGAGTATATTCACCTTACAGCAGGACAGTGACCCTTAGCAGAAAGTAAAAGGAGCAATGAATTGTTTTGGCAAGAAGAAAATGAATGTTCTCGAGTGACCCAGTCAAAACCCAAACCTGAATCTAATAGAAATTCTTTGGCAAGACTTTTGAAAATGTGAACTCATGGTCAATCTCCAGCCATCCTGAACAAGTTTGAGCTATTTCAAGACGAATGAACAAAAAGTGCACCATGATGCTATGCAAAATTGGTAGACACTTATCCTAAACAACTTATGGCTGTTGCTGTAAAAGGGGCTTCTGCCATGTATTTTAAGTCAAGGGTGTATGAAGACTTACATAGTCAAATCTTTTTGGTTTCTTATTCTTCATTACTTTTTGAATATTTCTATAATTGTTCTTTCATGTTGTATAGATCAGTGAAACAAAGTCCCACTTTAATGTGCTTTGAGTTACATTTTTCAGAGAACAGAATGAAAAATCTACAAGTGTGTGAAGACTTTTATTAGACATGGAGCCTGATTCAGAGAGGGGGACGTTCGGGTCATCTGAACGTCCCTGAGGAAGATGGGCCAGTTAGGACCTGATTCTGGACTGTGGGAACAAAACGTTCCCGTGGTGCACAGAATATGGGCCAAGAATGGTCTGGTGTGCCCCTGCTGCCTGTGCGAACGTCCTGCCTGCATGCACCCCCAACTCCCACGGCTTAGATCCCTCTCTTCTATGCTGCCCAACCCACAACTAGTTTGCCGGGGCCTGGATTGAGCTGCGAGAACCCCCCTCACCCTGCCCAGGCCCTGGGAGGGGGGGAGTCCCTGGGCCCAATCGCTGGGTCAGTGCTGCTTATTCCACTTTCGAGATGGAATAAGCAGCACGTCCCCTTTGACCCGGCAGGATGTACAGGGCCATGACCTGAATTAGCCCTGTTCGTTCTGTCAGGCTGGCACACTCCCTCCTGCCCCCTGCTCAGCCTTTTCTGTCCTGCCTCCACTGAAGAAATACTAGTCTGTCTCCTCGTGAACTCTGACATTTTTGCCTGTAGCATGGTGGGTAAGAAGGCTCTGATGGGTGAACCCTGCTCTTCCCTTTACACTTAACTCACGAGTATAAAAGAAATAAATTAATATTAAGTTAACAGTAAAAAAAAAATATGCTGAATAGACCTTTAGTCAGAGCACTCTTCAGTCTGCCATCTTGGAGTGGAGGAACAGCCTAATAGGAGTGGAGGAGTACCCTAATGGTTAGAACACTGGCTTGGGAACCAAGAGGCCAGAGTTTGATTCCCACCAGCACTCCTTGTGGCCTTGGACAAGTCACGTAACCCTCCATTGCCTCAGAAAATTCCAAGTGATTAATGTCCCTGTTTAATGTACATTACCAAGTTTGTTATAATGTAAACCGCTTTGACTAAAATGATAAAGTGATATAACCCCCCCTCCCCCGGTTAAATAAATAAATAAATGAATCTTGGGGTCTGTAGCAAAACATAATTTTTTATTCAATAACAGATTCCTCAGTGAAGCAAAGGGTTACTTTAATTACATTACATTCTTGCAAGAAGGGTGAACGCTTGACTAAGCAGACACACCTATCCTCTGTTTCACGTTTTTTTTATGGTACAGTATGTCCTCTCCCTCTTCCAGCATGTCTATAACTCATTGGTTAATACTGTTTCACTCCACTTCTTTGTACTTCTGCACCTGTGACAGGCTACGTATTACTAACCACATAGTCTCTTCTCCCAGGATGCAGACATACAGCAAAGGGAGTCAGAAAGTCATTGCATACTACACTATGTCCTCTCCCCCTTCCAGCATGTCTATAACTCATTGGTTAATACTTGTCTCACTCTACTTCTTTGTACTTCCGCACCTATGACAGGCTACATGTTATTAGCCACGTAGTCTCTCCTTCCAGGATGCAGGCATACAACAAAGGGAATCAGAAAGTCATTACATACAAAATTATATTACAGAGTGATAAGTGAATGGAATACAAGAATTATATTACATTGTAAAAATAACGTCACATTTGTTTATATCAAACCCTTCCCTCTTTCTTTTTAGTGTTTTCTTGTTACTTTTTACATTTACTCTACATTTCCATAGAAAGCTTCTAATTTAGATAACATCCTTCCTGACTCTATCTCTTCCCCTTTATTGTCCATTAATAACATTGCACCCTTGCGCACTGGAGATGATACAATCATTTGTTTAGTGCTTGCCATTTCTATCTTTGAGTAAACCCTCCTATACACAGTATTATGCAACACCCCACCGTAATTAATACTCCAATTGCAACAAGTACAGAAGTAAATATAGATACTACCACCCCCATTCTACTTCCCAAACCATGACTCCAACCATCCAGTGAGAGAGGTATCCGTACCTGAATTTTCTGCCAATTCCTCTGCCAAGGTAGTTAGTCCTCACAGGGCTTTAGTGATAGTGCCATTAGGGGCCGTGCTATTGGAGATGAACATACAACATTTCCCCCTCCTCCAACATCACACATGCCCCATTTTCAGCTGCCATCATATCTAAAATCATTCGGTTCTCCCAGGCCATTCTGCTAGTGGCGTCCAATTGTTCTGCAATCCCCTTTATTGCATCACAGGTATAATTGATAAACCGCTGTTGGTTATAATATATATAATTTATCCAATCTACATTTTTGTTTATCGTGATTACCCATAACAGGGATTCAAATCCAGCTGCAATCTGTTTTTGTGCTTTATACTCATCCGGAACTTCCCGAGGGACTCCTATTGCGTCTATATATATCCTTTCATCAAATGAGGCTCCCAAAGTACTCCTCCTTTTCCTT
Source organism: Ichthyophis bannanicus (assembly GCA_033557465.1). NCBI lineage: Eukaryota > Metazoa > Chordata > Amphibia > Gymnophiona > Ichthyophiidae > Ichthyophis > Ichthyophis bannanicus. The sequence continues at coordinate 145,226,346 of CM066033.1, forward strand.
TGTATTTTCCCCTTGTCCTGTTCTGTGAATGCCAAGGTGAAAGGAACTGCCAGTTGAACTATTGCACATGTTCCCAACAATAGGGTAGGCAATGTTGGTCTCAACGTCTGCCCTCCACAGTACCACCACAGGTCTGCCCTAGGGATTACCAGGTGGAGTAGTTCTTCTCTTCTCCTTCCATCCCTGTCAGGTTTAGGCTTAGAACGCAGGTGTTCAGTTCCCCCACTTCCCTCGTGTAGTTTTTCCCCCACCTGATGAGATAGGCGGAGTGATTTCCAAACACTGCTGAAAATGTGAGGGGAACTTTTACCTCCTTCAAGTCTGTAGGGGAAAAGAGCAAACTCAGTGACTTGCAACTTTCATTTCCCCAAGCCGTTTTTTTCCTGATACAGAGATATGAGGCATATTACTCCATCGGGATCTGTATCCCACTTCAAGGGTAAGGGCACAACCTGTGCAATGGGCCTCCCAGAGGCACATGCGTAGCAATTGCTACGGTGGAGACTTCCTATGGTACATTTAACCCTTTCCGCCCAGGTGTTCACATCCCCATAACCCGTTTCCACCTCTAGAGTGTCCCTCAAATCTTTAAGCTCCACTGTCTTGACTGCCTTAGAGTCCTTATTTATTTATTAGTGCTTATTTACCGCTTTTCGTGAATCAAAGCGGTTTACAGAAAACTCAAAGGATTGAACATTACATTAAACAAACAATATATGTAACATCTTAACAGGGAGTGAAAGGGGAAAAGGGAAGAATTAACTTAAATCAGCAACAGTTGATTTAATTAATAACTATGTACAGAGATCTAAGCATATATATAAATTAGTTACAATGAACTTGAAAGCATCTTGAAAAGTGTGAGGACTGTAGATTTACATGGAGAATTGTCACTAGGTGACTGGTTCACCAAAGTGCTCCTTGAACAGGAATGTTTTTAGCAGTTTACAGAAGGCTTTAGGATCCTTAGTGTTTCTTATGACTGAAGGAAGTGAGTTGCATAATAGAGGGGTGTAAAGTGAGAAGGCTCTCTTGGATGTAGCTGCGTTGCAGCTTTTGAAGTCAGCATGTACCTCGAGAATTTCTATTGTTACTTCTACGTGGTCTGTTTTCCGGAGTGATTTGAATAAACTCTTTCAGGCAGATGGCAGGTTCTGTTTGAAGGGATTTGAATATAGTGTGTAGTGGTTTGAATTTTTTTCTGCTCTCAATTGGTAGCCAGTGTAGCTGCTTTAATATTGGGCTAATGTGCTCTTTGATAGAGGCTTGTGATATTACTCTAGCCGCTGTATTTTGAGCTAGTTGAAGGCAGTGGATGCTTTGCTTTGGGAGGCCCATTAAAATGGCATTACAGAAATCGAAGTGTGGGAAGATTATAGCCTGGACTGCTGTTCTGAAATCATTTGCAGAGAGTAGAGGTCTTAGATGTTGAAGTATTTTTAGCTTGGCATAGATGGCTTTTGTTAGGTTGCTCACATGCTTGGTGAAATTAAGCTGGTAATCTAGCCTAATGCCCAAATATCTCACTTCTTTTTTGATTTGGATGCTTACATCTTTTATCTTCATAATTTCTGGTGGAGTGAAAGAATTGTCCTTTGTGATGAAAAGGATTTCTGTTTTATTCAAATTTATTTGAAGATTGTGTTATTTTAGCAATGTGCTTATGTTATTGAAACATTCCTTTATATTTTTTAGATTCAGTTGTTTGGTGTTGATTTGGGTGAAAAGCATAATGTCATCCGCGTACAGGCTGTAGTCAATGCCATGACTCTTTATTATGTTGCAGATGGGTTGAATATAAAGGTTGAAAAGGAGTGCTGAATGGGCTTGACGTGTTATTACCAGTCTTTATTTGGATGGTTCGGTTTGAAAGGTAGGATTTGAACCATGATAAAACTTTGTCTTTGAGGCCGAATTCTTGTAATCTAAGTATGAGGTAATCATGTGATATGGAGTCATAAGCTGCTGTTAAGTCGAGAAAAATCAAGATGAAAACCAGAATTAGGTTTTTCAATTCCTTTTAGAAGCTTGTCTGTTAATGCCATGAGGAGTGTTTCAACTCCATGACCAATTCTATATCCGTGCTGATGTGGATCGAGCTGTGCAGAGTGGTCTATGTGATTTTGTAGCTGGAGTTGAGCTGCCCTTTCTAGGATTTTTGCCATAAATGGCAGACTTGAAATAGGCCTGTAAGAGCTTGGATCTGATTTGTCCAAATTCTTGCTTTTGAAGAGGGGACAGATAGAGGCCTTTTTTAATTCTTCTGGAATATTTATTTATTTATTTATAGCTTTTTTTATACCGCGCTATTTGACATCAGTGCGGTTTACAATTAACAATTATGTACAGGGCAGGGGAGATGCCTTGTGCTTACATTGAACAGGACATGATAACTTGGAGTCATAACATTAACATTAAACTATATACTATACTATACTTTATATGAATATATATGAATATAGCCTTGATCTAATGAGGAGTTTATTAGATTTAGCATATGAGGAGTGAGACTGTCGCTAGTCAGACATATCCATGTGGCTGGGCAAGAGTCAAGAGCAGAAGTCGACGTGCTTAGAGATTTGATTATGTCTTTGAGCTGTCTTTCGGACATGCGAGAAAAACTATTCCAGGCCTGATTTGCAGTTATATTGTTTGTTTTGCAATGGAAATCGGTTGATGATAATATTCCCAACTTTTCCTTGTAATATTTGTCTATTGCGTCTGCATCTGCATCTGGTGTGACCGTGGCGTTGTCCTCCTTTATTTATTTATTTAATCAGATTTGTATCCCGCCTTTTCCTTCAATCAAAGCGGTCACAGAACAATACAGTACAAGGTTAAACAGAGGAAAATGCAACATATACCACTTTTCATAAAATCAAAGCGGTAATAAAAGGGATTACATAACACAGGGAGTACATTACATTACAAACATAGAATAACTAAACAGAATAAATTACAACATGAGTTACAATCCATTACGTACGATCTGGAAAGGGTGGAAACAGTCCCAGCTACCGCACCTCGCCCAAAGGCCATAACAGTTGGAAACCACTTCAAGGACAGACGCCATAGACCAACGCCTAAGGGCCACGCCAAAGGGCCCTCTGGCGAGGCCCTCAGGCGCGGGCCCGCAAGGCGCGGGCGCGCGCTGGAAATGGCGGTTTTTATGCCGTTGAGCATTCTGTGAGACGGGCGGTTTAAGGAGGAAGGGGGAGCTCCTGCTCTCACCCCTGGTGAATGGCGTCTCTCCCGCAGCCCTGGAAACGGCGGTTTTTATGCCGTTGAGCATTCTGTGAGACGGGCGGTTTAAGGAGGAAGGGGGAGCTCCTGCTCTCACCCCTGGTGAATGGCGTCTCTCCCGCAGCCCTGGAAACGGCGGTTTTTATGCCGTTGAGCATTCTGTGAGACGGGCGGTTTAAGGAGGAAGGGGGAGCTCCTGCTCTCACCCCTGGTGAATGGCGTCTCTCCCGCAGCCCTGGAAACGGCGGTTTTTATGCCGTTGAGCATTCTGTGAGACGGGCGGTTTAAGGAGGAAGGGGGAGCTCCTGCTCTCACCCCTGGTGAATGGCGTCTCTCCCGCAGCCCTGGGTTAGTTGTTAGGGATTTAACTATCTCAAACATTTCCCTTGGCTTGTTCAGTGTTGACATTATTAACTTGGTGTGATAATCCCGCTTATTGTTGTTAATAACTTGTAATCTCCAGGAACAAGCAGGAATGAGTCTTCACATATGGGTATCGTCGGTACCGACGGAGCCTGTGCGGGAACACTCCCCAGCGTCCAATCAGAAAGCTTTTGGGAGCATCCCACAGCACCTGCGTGCTGCCTTCCCGCCTTTCCCAACTGTCTCTCCTCAGTTCTTCTTTTTCCGCGGAGCCAGCAGGTCGTGTTCCTGTCACCACAAGAGAATTTCTTTATTTTTCTTTATTTCTTTTGTGTCGCGTCTGCCTTCTTAAAACTTTTTTTTTTTTCCTTAACATGGAAAAGCCTGCCTCAGGATTTAAGAAGTGCACAAAATGTGGCGGTACAATTTCCGTCACCGACACCCATGACTGGTGTCTAAAATGTTTAGGTCCTGACCATTCCATCATAGATTGTATGTCCTGTTCTATGATGTCTAAAAGAGGTCGGCAGAACCGAGCTGCCAAGCTCAGTACCCTGTTTCCCTCTGATGCGGCTTCGGTGGCATCGACGTCTTCCAGGGCTGCTTCTTCCTCACATGGATCTCAGGTAACTAAACATAAATCCAGCCGGTTCTCGAAGGGTAGATCTCCTTCTAAGCATTGAGATGACTCTGGCATTGCACTCGAGGATTCTGCACCGGCAAAATTACCCCGGCGGGAGGCTTCGACCTCTAAAGCATCATCATCGGGGTTCCAGGATGATCTCGATGGCGTGGCCTCGACAGATCTCCTGGTGCCATGCTCTGGGGTACCGGCTTCCAAGCATTGGCGGCGTCGATGGATCAGAGGATTCTGTCCATAGAGTGCAGTCTGGCGGCTTTCCTTGTGGCATCCATGCCCATGGTACCGCAACAGACTACCCCACTGGTACCAGCTCTAGCATCGCCATCGGTACCGATCCCGGTACCGGTGGCATCGACCTCGGCATCGGTGTCCGCTATGCCGGTACTCTGTCCTCTGAAGCCCTCAGGTACCGATACCCCAGTACCAGTTATTCCCAATACCGATCCCAGTTGGTACGGGTATCGAGCTTTGCAAGAGCATCCGGACAGACAATACTTCGATTCCTCTGAGGACTCTGAGGATTCTGAAGAGTCGGTCCATGCAGTGATGCTTCTTCCACAGGAGGAGTCCTCTCCTAAACAAAGGATGTCTCCTCCAGAGGACTTGTCTTTTCAAGACTTCATCAGGGAGGTGGCTCGGGGCCTTTCCATCATGGTGGCCCTTGAGACAGAACCCAGAGCCAAGGAGTTAGATATTTTACAATATCCTAAAACTCCTAAGGAGGCAGCTACCTTGCCTGTTCATGAGATTTTGTATGATCTCATGTTGAGGATGTGGGAAGCACCTCTGACCACCTCCCCTCATTCTCGCTGGTTGGATACCATGTATCGTGTCCCTCCTTGTCCTGGTTTCCATAAAACTCAACTTCCTCACCACTCTATTGTGGTTGAGTCTGCTATGAGAAAGATTAGAAGTGCCAAAAGACATGCCTCTAATCCTCCAGGACGTGAATGTAGAACCCTGGATGCTTTTGGAAGAAGGGTCTTCCAAGCTTCCATGCTTGCTGCGAGAATTAATTCCTATAGTCTTTACATGGGAATGTTCTTAAAAGAAGTCACTGATCATTTGCTGACTTTAAGTCCTTTCATTTCTGAAGATAAAAGACAGGACTTTCTCACTTGGCTCAAACATGCCCAGGATATCTCCAAATTCTCTAACCGTGCAGCTTTCGACTCCTTTGAATGTGTAAGCAGAGCCTCAGCTATTGCTATAGGTGCACGTAGAATTGCTTGGCTTCAAGCATCTGATTTGGAGATCTGGGTTCAAGATGAATTGGGAAATATCCCTTGTACAGGTGAAAACCTGTTTGGTAAAGATTGGCAAGCAAAAGCCAATCAAATGGATGCTGAAAATTCTGCCTTGGATAGACTATCCAAATCCACAGCTGCTCCTGCTAAGAAAAGGTTGTTCAAGAAAACACCTTTTTCTAAAAAAGGAAGATTCTATCCTGCTTATGGTCAGCGGGCATCTTCTGCAGCTCAGTTCCCTACCAAACGTCAGCAATCATCCAAACAGAGCAAAGCAAAGGCTGCTAGTCCTCCACCAACCCAGCAACCTCAGCCCCCTCAGGGCCTTTGACTTTCCGCTAGAGAACGTAGTCTTCCTGGCTCTGGAAGGACCAGAGCCCTCCACCATTCCAGGAAGGTTATGTCATTTTGCTCCCAGGTGGGGGCAAATTACAGCAGAGCATTGGACACTCTCCATCATAAGAGAGGGGTACAAACTTCATTTTTCAAGCTTGCCCCCTCACACAAGAGTGCACCAGTTCAATTCTCCAACCTCCCTCCTCAACCTGTTGGGGCAGGAGGTTGCCACCCTTCTCACCCAGGGGGCAATAGAGGAAGTGCCTCTTCAACAACAAGGGCACAGGTTTCTACTCCCCCTATTTTCTTATTCCAAAGAAAACAGGGGGCTACAGACCCATCTTAGATCTCAGAGAATTGAACAGATTCCTAGTCAAGGACAAATTCAAAATGATTTCTCTGGGAACTTTGCTGCCATACCTTCAGAGTCAGGATTGGCTTTGTTCTCTAGATCTCAAGGATGCGTACACCCATGTTCTCATCCATCCAACTCACAGAAAATTCCTTCGGTTCCTTTTTCAAGAGAAGCACTATCAATACAGAGCGCTCCCTTTTGGTCTGGCCTCTGCATCAAGGGTGTTCACAAAATGCATGGCAGTGGTAGCTGCATTTCTGCGCACTCTGGGAATATTCGTCTTCCCTTATTTGGACGACTGGCTCATTCGAGCTCCCACTCAGTCAGAGGCCAAGAGTTCTCTAGCCTGCACAATGATATTGTGTATCTGGACTTTCAGAAAACCTTTGACAAGGTCCCTCATCAGAGACTTTTGGCAAAACTAAAGAGTCATGGGATAGGAGGCAGTGTACTATTGTGGATCAGGAACTGGTTAAAAGATAGAAAGCAGAGGGTAGGGCTAAATGGCCAATTTTCCCAATGGAGAAAGGTGAATAGTGGTGTACCCCAGGGATCTGTGCTGGGTCCGCTGCTTTTTGGCATATTCATAAATGACCTGGAAAGTGGAATAACGAGTGAGGTTATCAAATTTGCAGATGACACAAAACTATTTAAAGTTGTTAAAACCCAAGAGGATTGTGAAAAATTGCAAGAGGATCTTGATAAATTGGAAGACTGGGCATCAAAATGGCAGATGAAATTTAATGTGGACAAGTGCAAGGTTATGCACCTAGGGAAGAACAACCCAAACTATGGTTACACGATGCAAGGTTCCACATTAGGAACCACCACCCAGGAAAAAGATTTAGGCGTCATTGTGGATACCATGTTAAAACCCTTGGCCCAGTGTGCAGCGGCGGCCAAGAGAGCAAATAGAATGCTAGGTATGATAAGGAAAGGAATGGAAAATAAAACAAAATATATTATAATGCCTCTATATCGTTCCATGGTGAGACCGCACCTTGAATATTGTGTGAAATTCTGGTCGCCGTATCTTAAAAAGGATATAGCGATTTTAGAAAAGGTACAGAGAAGAGCCACCAAAATGGTAAAGGGGGTGGAAAGATACTCCTATGAAGAAAGGCTAAAAAGGTTAGGGCTCTTTAACCTGGAAAAGAGACGGCTGAGGGGAGATATGATAGAAGTCTATAAATTAATGAACGGAGTGGAACGGGTAAACGTAGATCGATTGTTTACCTTATCAGAATATAGAAAGATTAGGGGACATGCAATGAAGCTACAGGGTAAACTATTTAAGACTAATAAAAGAAAATATTTTTTCACTCAACGTGTAATCAAACTCTGGAATTTGTTAGCGGAGGATGTAGTAAAGACTGTTAGTGTAGCTGGGTTTAAAAAAGGTTTGGACAAGTTCCTGGAGGAAAGGTCCATAAACCATTATTAAGAAGTGACCGAAGATATCAATGCTTGACCCAGTACAAGCATTGTGGAACTTGTGTCTCTTGGGGAAACTGCTAGGTACATATGACCTAGATTGGCCACTGTTGGAAACAGAATACTGGGCTTGATGGACCTTGGTCTGACCAAGTATGGCATATCTTATGTTCTTATGTTATGTTCTTACGTTCTTATGAGTATCCTTCTGTATTTAGGGCTGATAATAAACATCCCAAAATCCAATTTAACCCCTACTCAGTCCCTGGAGTTTATAGAGGCGTTGCTGGATACCACAAAGGCAAGGGCCTATCTCCCCCAGGCTCGTTGCCTTCGCTTGGTGCAGTTAGCTTCTCAAGCAGAGTTGAAGCCTCACTTAACTGCTCGAGAGATGTTACAGTTACTAGGCCACATAGCATCCACCGTGCATGTGGTACCATATGCTCGCCTTTACATGGGAGCAGCTCAGTGGACTTTATCCACCCAATGGACCCAGGCATTAGACTGCCTGTCAGACAAAATAGCAAACACAAGTTGCCTCATTTTGTCCCTCCAGTGGTAGAAGTCCCCTCAAAACCTGTTGCTGGGGTCCCCCTTTCAGCAGTCTCTACCCCAAGCAACTCTCACAACAGATGCTTCTCCAATGGGGTGGGGAGCTCATCTACAAGACCTCTCCACCCAGGGCATCTGGTCCCCACAGGAGAGTTGTCTACATATCAATCTCTTGGAACTCAGAGCAATTTTCCTTGCTCTGCGGGTGTTCCACACCCTCCTCAGCTGCAAGACAGTCCTTATCCACACGGACAATCAGGTAGCCATGTTCTATGTGAACAAGCAGGGCGGAACTGGCTCTCTGTCGTTTTGCAATGAAGCTTTGCGACTGTGGGCCCTCGCCAGAGAGCATCAGATTCATCTTCTGGCAGTTTATCTTCCAGGCGTTCAAAACTCTTGGGCAGACAGGCTCAGCCGAGCTCTGCTTCCACACGAGTGGTCCCTACATGTGGACCAGGTGGCCAGGATTTTTCAGATTTGGGGAACCCCGGACATAGACCTCTTTGCAAGTCCGTGGAATGCCAAACTTCCCCGGTTCTGTTCCAGAACTCCGGCTCAGGGAGTTCAGGCAAGGGATGCTTTCCTCCTTCACTGGGGTCAAGACTTCCTGTATGCCTTTCCACCCATTCCCCTAATTCCCAAAACCCTGTTCAAGCTTCAGAGTGACAGAGGCCACATGATTCTTATAGCTCCACATTGGCCACGGCAAGTGTGGTACCCTCTGCTTCTACATCTCTCTCAAGCTCCCTCCCTCGAGTTAGGGTCTGCTCCAGATCTCCTATCTCAAGAGGATGGAAAGGTATGGCATCCCAATCCCCAGTCTCTGCATCTCAAGGCTTGGTTGCTGAAGGCCTAGATCTCCAAGATCTTCATCTTTCTCAATAGGTGAAGGATGTTCTTTATGCTTCCAGAAAACCTTCCACTAGACGTTCTTATGCTTTCAAGTGGAAGAGCTTTACTATCTGGTTCTCTGAGAAGGGTCTTAACCCCCTTGCCATACCCCTGGAATCTTTGCTGGAGTATCTCCTCCATCTGTCTAATGCAGGCCTTAAAACAAATTCAGTAAGGGTCCATTTGAGTGCTATTGCAGCTTCCCTTAAGCCTCTAAATGGACAACCTATTTCCTCTCATCCTCTTGTAGCAAGGTTCATGAGAGGCCTCCTTTTAACAAAGCCTCCCATTAGACCACTTCCTGTGGCATGGGACTTGAACCTGGTTCTTGGTCAGCTTATGAAGCCGCCTTTTGAACCTTTGGCTACCACCTCCTTGAAATACCTTTCTTGGAAAGTTATCTTTCTCATTGCAATCACATCAGCACATCGTATTAGTGAATTGCAAGCACTCGTAGCTAATCCACCTTATACAAGATTCCATCATGACAAGGTAGTCCTTAGGACTCATCCACACTTTATGCCTAAGGTGGTCTCGCCCTTTCACCTCAACCAGGAGGTCTACCTACCTGTCTTTTTTCCAGGGCCTCATGCATCAAGTGCAGAGAGGAGTCTTCATACCCTGGACTGTAAAAGAGCTCTGGCTTTTTATTTACAAAGGACACAGCAACATAGAAAGTCCTCTCAGCTCTTTGTTCCTTTGATTCTTCTCATTTGGGACTACCAGTCTCCAAGAGAACACTATCCAACTGGATTGCCCAGTGTATTTCTTTCGCCTATCAGAGTAAGAACCTTTCTCAGGAGGGCCATGTCACAGCTCACAATGTGAGGGCCATGGCAGCCTCAATGGCTCATCTGAACTCTGTGTCTATTGATGACATCTGTCGAGCAGCCACTTGGGCCTTGGTTCATACCTTCACAGCCCATTACTGCTTGGACAAGGACTCCCGCCGGGATGCCTTGTTTGGTCAGGCTGTTCTCAAACACCTGTTCCATACTTAATCAACTCCTACCCACCATCCCTGATGGGATGCCAGAGATCCATGGGGTGAAGTGCAGCCCTGTCCCAGGGACACACAACTTCTGGGGTCTTTCCCTGGCATCTAAAGCTAGGGAGTCCCCATATGTGAAGACTCATTCCTGCTTGTTCCTGGAGATAGCACAGTTACTTACCTGTAACAGGTGATCTCTGGGAACAGCAGGAATAAGTCTTCACAACCCACCCACCTCCCCTAGGAGTTGTATCTCTCTATCTATCTTTCCTTTCCCTCTCTCTCTCTCTTTGTCTCAGCTTTAAAACCCAACTGAGGAGAGACAGTTGGGAAAGGCGGGAAGGCAGCACACAGGCGCTGTGGGATGCTCCCAAAAGCTTTCTGATTGGACGCTGGGGAGCGTTCCCGCGCAGGCTCCGTCGGTACCGACGATACCCATATGTGAAGACTTATTCCTGCTGTTCCCAGAGATCACCTGTTACAGGTAAGTAACTGTGCTTTCTTCCAGTTTGCTGAAAAAGGATGCTTTGTCAGATTCTCTTTTTGATTTTCCCCATTTCCTTTCAAACCTTTTTAGTTGGTTTTTTAATGATCTAACTTCTTTAGTGTACCATACTGTGCTTTTCCTTGAATGAGGCTTGTTAGTTCTGTTACTGTTGGCAAAAGTGGCTGCTTGAGAGATTGTCGAGTTCCACCTCCTTATGAGCAGGTCTGTATTCTTGGTGTCCATTTGAATCTGTGGAAGGACTTCTTTCAGGAATTTATCCTTGTCAAATTGGCAGACTTTTCTGTGCTGGTAGAAAACTGGATTCATATTGGTTCTGCTAGGAAGGGACGGGATACTGAATTGGATAGTGTGGTGATCCGACCAAGAAAATGTCATGGATCTATACATTTGGGACCGAAATACTGTTTAGTCAATCTTGCTGGATAAAAATGAGGTCTAGTGTATTACCTTTAATGTGAGTGGGTTCTTGAATTATTTGTTTATAGCCTAGAGCTTCCATAGATTCTATAAACCCTTGAGACATGTGTTGCGGCGGAAAGTAAATTTGTCACCTAGTACTACTGAGAACCTATTAGTGGGGACTTTGCTGCACAGGTAGTCAGTGATGTTAGTCAGCTCCTCACCTTTTGATGTAGGTGGATTATAAATTAAGCATAAATGCATGCTCATGTTTTCCACTAGGAGAATGTCCATGTTTTGAACGAATTCACTTGAAGTTTTTGTTAGATGCAAATCTTTCTTTGCCAAAATGGTTACTCCTCCTCCTCTTTTATTTGCTCTTTGGTGATTGAATATGTCGTATCCTATTGGTTTTAGCTGATTGATCAATACTGTGTCATTTGTCGTAAGCCATGATTCCGTTATGAATAAGATGTCCAGATTGTTGTCAGTTATGTAATCAATTATTAGGGGTATTTTATTTCTAATAGAGCGTGTGTTGATGAGAGAGCATTTTAAACTGGATGCAATAAATTTAGGCTTACCCTTAGTATGACTCCATTTGTTGAGGTTAATCTGGATTAGATGTTGTTTACGTTTAGCCCTGTTAGGTAATAGGATGAAGATTTTTGCTTCAGAGTAGGTCGGTAGAAGTTGTGGATGACTGGTATTGGGAAGCCTGATGGGGAAAGAGCCTGAGTTGCAGTAGGTAGAGATAGAGTGACAAGAAGGCCTATGGCTATTAATACATATGATGGATACATTTCTGCTGAAATTGGAAAATCTTTGTTCCACAATACTGACGGACCCGAGGAATGACCTTCAGACTTTTAGATATAGAGTGGTCCTGGCAATTATTTAAGGCAACCACTAAGATTTTAGAGGTTGAAAAGGCATATCTTTCAACAGCAGGAGCAGCTAGATTGTTGCAGTGTAAGCTTGAAGATCTTATTTGTGAAGATCTGGTGTGTCTCAGTTCTGTTGTTGCTTCTCCTGATCGAAGTTCTGGGTAGTACAGGAGGTGAAGGAGTTAAATTACTTTTGAGTTAGCTGAGTTGTTGACTGATGAGGATTCTTATGCTATAAATCGTAGCTGAGAATTCGTCCTTTCTGTGCTTTTTTTCTGATTATACTAAGTACCCCGCCTAAGGGCCACACCAAAGGGCCCTTAGGCGGGACACTTAGGTTCAAAGGATATGCTGGGGAATGGTGTGGAGACCTGAGTCTGATTCTTGAGAGGTATTTTTATCCTCAGTCTTCCCAGGGGATCTTGCCCACTAATGTCTATTCCTAGTCCATAGGTCCCATCCAGTGAGACATCCCTTCCAGAGAGGGTGACCACAATGGGGCTGCAACTTCCTGGGTTACATTGCTGAATGCTGTGTTTCTTTATCATTGTTATTTTCTTTTGAACTGGGTGCCTCTTTCCCTCTGGGGAGACGCAGCCTCCATCCTCAGTGGTCCACCAAACTTGTGACCACCCGTAACAGGGCATCCTGTACACAAGTGTCTGGGCAGTTTCTGGATACATATACTTATGACTATTTTCCTACAACTTTTCTTAGTATCCCCAATCACAACTTATCACTTGGCAGGCATCAAATTCTAGGCTCACTGGTCCCTCTCCCTCTGGTACGGTCACAGTAAATATGTTAGGGTACACCCTTCCCCATCGTGTCTATGTTTGTTCTTGTTACTCTGTCCATCCCTTTCCCCGTCCTAGATCCCATGTCATTCCCCTCAACAGAGAAAATGATGCCCCCCCCCCATCATAGCAACACCATCCACTTTTCTTTGTCCATGTTATAATTTTTATTAGTCCTTTTTAACCAACTCCTCTCCTGTTCTTCTATTTCTCCTTGTTATTTTCAGGCACAGAGGGTCATTAGTTCCCTGGACCTTCCATTGTTCATCTGAAGGAGCTTCGACAGGACCTTTAATTCGTGTATAATGAGTCCAACCTTTTTCTACATTTCTTACAGCAGTCTCGTTACTCAGTAAGACCTGGAATGGGCCTTCCCAGTCTGGTTGCAATTTAGACTCCTTCCAGGATTTTATCAAGACCCACTGTTCTGGTTTGAGACCATGAACTGCAAACTCCAATGGGGGTGTTTGTGCCAACAGTCCTTTATTCCTGAGAACAGATAAAGAAGAGGACAGCCCAAGTATATATTCTTTAAGAAACTTATCTTTAGTTTCAAACTGAGGAGGTTCCTTTAATTGTCCCATATAGGGTAATCCGAATAACTTTTCGTAGGGAGACAATCCTAAATCTTTCCAAGGGGCTGTTCGGATTCTTAACAATGCTAAGGGCAAACACTTAGTCCAAGGTAATTTTGTTTCTAACATCAATTTGGCTAACTGCTTCTTTATAGTCTGATTCATGCGTTCCACTCTCCTTGAGGAGGGTGGATGCTATGGAGTATGGAAATCCCAGAATACTCCCAGAGTTTCCATTATGTTTTGCAATACCTTGGCTGTGAAGTGACTTCCCTGGTCCGAGTCAATGTGACCTATCATTTCATATCTTGGAATGATTTGTTCCAAAACTGTTTTTGCTACTCCTATTGCCATGGCAGCTACTATGGGATATGCCTCCACCTATCCCGTCAAATGGTCCACTATTACCAAAAGGTACTTCACCCGCCCAACCAGGGGCAACTCAGTGAAATCAACCTGTATACTTTAGAATGGACGAAGACCAGGATCTCTGCTTCCCTGCGGTTGTTTCCTAAGGACCTTTTTGTTTATTTTCTTACAGGTTATACACCTCTCACACACTTGCTTGGCTACTGTGTATATTCCCAAACACCCATCCATAATTTCTTTCATTGTTTGTTTACCATCTGCCTGCCATTGGGTAAAACCCATTTTCCCCCTTTCAGTTTCTACTGCCCCTATATCTTCGAGTTTCCATTTTTCTATTTCAGTAAATATGGGATTTCCTGCCTGACTCACTATTTCTGGGGTTAAATTGTATATAGGGGTTAAGTCTTCCTCTAAGGCAGCTTCCTTAGCAGTTTCATCTGCTAATCTATTTTTCTCTGGCTTCAAAAGAATTCCCTGCTTAATGACCATTTACATGCACCACTGCTATTTCTTTTTGGCAATAGCAAACACTTGCTGAATTAATCTTTTCACTGTTTACTGCGGCGACCCTGCCCGGCTCAAGGGGTTAAGGACATGAGCAGCCGCTGTACTTCGTGAGGGAAGGAGGAAACCTTTGCCCCCAGGAATGCTGGGAGTTGTAGTTCCAGCTCTTCTCACTCCGAATTAAAGAAACTTGTAGTTGTGGTTTCTTTATAATAAGTATTTTATTAAAGTAAAAGGTAAATGTTCCATCACATGCAAACAAGGGTGCTTCAAAAAGGCAAACAGAAACTTCAGGTTAAATGCAACTCAAAATACAAATGCTGCTTTTTTCACTTTCCAGCAAATTGCTCTCTTTTGCCTCCAGAGGTCAGTTGGCTTCACTGCACCTCTTACAGCCACAGTTACTTTCACTATGCTGAGAATCAGGTGGAGGTAATTAGAACTTCCATTTTCACGGCAATACAACAGCTTTACAGAACTCAGCTCACACACGATAAAGGCAGTTCCCTTCAGCTTGGCTTTCCTATACAACAGAATGTACAGTCCATTTGTTCACACTCAGGTATGCTTGTATTTCCCTGGGTTACTCCTTCAAGCTGTGCTGAATTATTTGCCTCTTGTGATACTAGCTGTTTTCTAGCCTGTAAGTCTAAAAACTGTTGGAAGCTCTGAAGTAGCAATTCAGCCTGTTCCTTATGAGAGAGGGCACTACTATCTGCTATAGCTTTTCCCTTCTGCTCAAGGCTGTTTGTCTTCTCTTCCTTTAAGATAAAGGTATTAGGATAATTGCTAGTTTCTTTAGCAATTGACTCATAGGAGGAAGAATTATCTCTATATTCAGCTTGGCAGCCGGGTGGCCAATTACTCACTGTTTGTGCAGCACTTCTGCCTGCAGATGGCTCCCAGGCTCTCCAGCTGATCTGTTTGTTGCTCTCCGGCACCAACGACGTTTCAGGGAATGATTGCTCTTTCACCTGTGCTTGTCCTGAAGTCTTTCTCCCCCAAGGCGATGCCTTCCAAGGGCTATCCACTTCAAGATTAAATCCTCTCTGCGTGGGACTTCTGCTTATTTCCCTGGAATAGGATTGTGCAGGTTTTCTTCTTATGCCAGGTTCCAAAGTATCATTAATCACTCCACTGGCTTTCCAACCATCCCCTTGTTTCTTCTTCCAATATTCCTTCCTTCCTTTACCTCCTGTATTCCTTGTACTTCTTGTACTCCTTGTACCACCTCCACTCGTGCTTCCTCTACTCGGGTCTCTTATCCGTCCTCCACTCGGATCTCTTATCCGTCCTTCACTCGGATCTCTTATCCGTCCTCCACTCGGATCTCTTATCCGTCCTTCACTCGGATCTCTTATCCGTCGCCCCTCTTCAGAGCCATGCTCTGGTTTAAATGTACATTCTCTTTTGGACACGCCCCTTCCTAGGGCTGGGTGTGCCCAATCAGAACTGCAGGGCTCCTCCCCTGGGCTGGTTTCCCTACTCAGCTCTGAGGAATAGAGTCTCTCTTTTTTCCTTGCCCTGTCATTTTGGTATAAATCCTGCTGACCCTCAGGATTTTCTACTATCTCCATAGGCTCAGGAGGGCGCTGTTCACCACATTACATATAAGTTAAGGATTTGACATAACCACCCTTCGTCTGTGCCAAATTTCAGCCAGAAGACTACAGCTAGCTTTATGCTTTTTTTTCTCCATGTGAAACAGCAATTCTTAAAACACTTCTTTGCTTTTATCTTTATTCTTAGTTTGTTCATTGCCATTTACTTCAACATCCTACCTAATAGACTGTCTGGAGGAATATCCCTGGGGTCTGTACTGCCAGCCCCATCCTTACTGAAGTTTTCCTTTAGAATTCCTAATCCCATCGAGATTCCTTTCACCAATGTGCCTTTCACTTCATCTCTCTCTGACTGCACTCCTCGCGGATGTGTCGGAACCGCGGATTGAGACTCTGCACTCACTTCGTGTCTAGGACACATCTTATACACACAGCAATCTGTCTCGATACCCAACCACCAAGGTAATACTTTACAGTCTTATTTCTTACCTTGGTCCGTGCACTGAGTTACCTGGTTGATGCGTTTGTGCCTGCTTAATACCTGGTCTGCTTCACTGAGTCTGTATTGATTTTTCCTTCATGGTCTCGGGATTTTGCTGTCAGTATGCTGTCAGAGCCCCCCAGAGTCGATACACAAGGCTATTGAACTCAACAGGATGTGTCTCCCTGTCCTCGGCGGCAGTGGTCTCCTACAGCGATGACACAATTTCGGATGAGCACCCAATCTGTAATAAAACATAACTTTTTACACAATAACAGATTCCTCAGTGAAGCAAAGAATTACTTTAATTACATTCTTGCAAGAAGGGTGCCCGCTTGACTAAGCAGACACACCTATCCTCTGTTTCACAGTTCTTTTATAGTACAGTATGTCCTCTCCCTCTTCCAGCATGTCTATAACTCATTGGTTAATACTGTCTCACTCCACTTCTTTGTACTTCTGCACCTGTGATAGGCTACGTATTACTAGCCACATAGTCTCCCCTCCCAGGATGCAGACATACAGCAAAGGGAGTCAGAAAGTCATTACATACTACACTATGTCCTCTCCCTCTTCCAGCATGTCTATAACTCATTAGTTAATACTGTCTCACTCCACTTCTTTGCACTTCCGCACCTGTGGCAGGCTATGTATTACCTCTCCTTCCAGGATGCAGGCATACAACAAAGGGAGTCAGAAAGTCATTACATACAAAATTATATTACAGAGTGGTAAATGAATGGAATACAAGAATTATATTACATTGTAAAAATAATATATCACATTTGTTTATATCGGGGTCCCTTAAAGATTACATTTTATCTGAGCTTCCAATATGATGTCTTTTAAATGATTTTCACATCTTATGCAGATTTAAGTCCTCACAACTGCTACCTTTAGTTTCCTTCAAATGAATTGGCTCACTTTATCGTAGTTTCCCTTTATAAATTAAATGCTACTGTAGTATTACTTATTTGCTCTCTGGTAATTCATATTTTTGAGAGCAAAATCTATAGTAGTTCTTCCTCTCCTCAGTTCTAGGACCAGCTACTCCAAGAAGTAATCATTTCTGACATCTAAGAACTTTATCTGTACCGCACACCCTGGGAAGATAGTAAATGATGACAGAGGAAAATCAGAATGGCTTATATAGTTTTCCCAGTAGCATTATGTTTACATTGGATAGATATGCATACACATCCCCATATGAATCCCAACACCACCTTCACCTTCTCCCATATCTGTCACCCAACCACTCATAGTTGTACTGTTGCTTTTATGGTTGTAACTCTCTCTCCATGCAGGCATTCCTAATGCTTTCTCATAGATCCGATAGACTCAAACTACAGCTTTTTAGGATTTAACCACTGCTCCATGCAGCTTACAACAGACAGTCTGGCAAGCACCATACAGTCATATCGCTGTTTTGGTTTGTAATTACTGCTCCTTCGATCTACCCCAGTGCTTCATTTCCTTCCTCTTGCCACTAGGGAATCCTCTGTATTTATCCCAGTCTTGTTTGAATTCTTTTTTTTTTATCTCTATGCCTTTGGGAAGGCATTCTAGGCTCCCACCACCCTTTCTATGGAAAAATTATTTTCGGACGACTTAACCGAGTCTACTTCCTTGGAGCTTCATGTGGTCGTCCCCAGTAAAAGAACTTCCTTTCCACTGAGAGAAGATTGTTTTTTGTGCATTAATATTTTTAAATGTCCTTATTTTTTTTATCATTTCTCTCCTGTTCCTCTTCTCCTCTGTGGTAGGTCCTTGAATCTCATGTCATTTCTTTCTAATGCAGAACCCCCCCTCCCCACACACACCATTTTGGTTGCCTTTCTCTGGGTAACTGGCTTTTGGAAATTACATACAAATGGAGAAAATGATGGTAAATAAAGACCATGTGGCCTGTCTAGTCTGCCTATCCATACCAATTACTGAGCTCTTCCTTTCCCTCAGAGATCCTCGGTGCTTGTCCCATACTTTCTTGAATTCAGATAGTCCTTTGTCTGTACCATCTTTGCTTAGTTTGTTCCACACATCCACTACCCTTTCTGTACAAAAAAAAAAACCTTTTTAGATTACTCCTAAGTCTACACTATTACCCCTAATTCCAGAGCTTCCTTTCAGTTGGAAGAGCTTGCCTCTTGTGCATTTATGCCACAAATGTATTTTAAAATGTCTCTATCCTATCTCCCCTGTCCTGCCTTTCTTTTAAAGTATAAATATTAAAATCTTTGTCTATCCCTGTATGCATTTTAGTAGCCTCTCTCTGGACTAACTCTATCTTGTATATATCCTTATAAAGTTGTGGGTTCCAGAACTGTATACAGTACTCTAAATGGAGTCTCACGAGAGACTTATACAGAGATACTATCACCTCTTTTAACCTGCGGGCCATTCCCCTCCCAATGCACGTTTGCTGTTGCCTTTTCTTTATGCACAGAAGTAATTCACCTTCTATATCATACTGCTCCGTTGGCTTTTTACAGCTGAAATGCATGTCCCTGCAACATAGCTCACGAAAGCACAACAGGTTGTTGCACAACTTTCTCTCTGTCCTTTAACTCTTTGAAATAAAACTGCTTTTTTTTAGGGTTTTTTTTTGGGTGAGGGTGGAGTAATAGACAGTAAACATTTGCCCCTATGTCTTTGGAATGCTGTGAATTATTGTTGTAGTTAGCACATTCGGCCCCTTCAGGTTTGATCTTAAACGGTGAAAAAAATCTTGTGTAAGAAAGTCTGAAGTGTGCAAAATCAAGCCCCTTCTAACTATTTACTGTTGACTTGCAGTCAGTGCACTATAAATAAAGCAATGTCTTTTTTTCTCCTCAGAAACACACGGAGAGCGGCAGAAGTTTGGATGGACGAGTACAAACATTTCTATTATGCTGCAGTGCCTTCGGCCAGAAATGTGCCTTTTGGCAAGTAAGTCATCTTTCTGCCACTAGTAATCATTGATCTTTGCTATCCGTGATGTTTTCTGTCCCTGACCTTGTTGGGTCATTTTGTGTTCTCCTTTATAAAGATAAAATGAAGAGGGCTCTGCCACACTGTTCTTTAATGCTCCATAATTTGAACGGGGTGAAACTGCAGGCTTCCATTACGTATAATGATGTCTAGGAGTTCCCTTTCAGAGTCCTAGTGATATTACCGTACAGCCCATTCTAAGCAGGGTTAAAACCCTCGGCCCAGTGTGCAGCGGCGGCCAAGAGAGCAAATAGAATGCTAGGTATCATAAGGAAAGGAATGGAAAATAAAACAAAGGATATTATAATGCCTCTGTATCGTTCCATGGTGCGACCGCACCTTGAATAGTGTGATTCAGCAGTGGCGGCAGGTACCTTAGGGTGGCTGCATTGTTGGTTGGTATTCTGAAAATGTGTGCCTTCAGCCAGATTGGTATTCGATTCAGATTGTGACTGCACTTCACCTGTGTTGCATGGAGTTTGGTTCTGAATATAATGCTCTGCAATCTTTTGATCTCTCCTCACTTCTCTTTAGCATCCAGAGCCGTCTTGAATTGAAAAAGAAACTAAACTGCAAACCATTCAAGTGGTACCTAGAGAACGTCTATCCTGAATTAAGGTAAAATTTGTAAACCCAGGCGGGGTAGGGTGCAGGGTTGTTCCTTTGAATCCTTTCTTCTTTTCTGCAAAGGTCAGTTGATGACATTTAAACAGTACAGAAGGTTGAACAGAAAATGTGCTCTACAGAGAGATTTTGGTCGTGTTTGAGCAACGGCATACTCTTGTTTCTTCATCAGGTATTGTCTACTCAGCTGGCTCACTGAGCACAAAATGTTAGCCTTACACATTAAGGGGCATGTTTACTGAAGGTTAATGCACATTAACACACTTCTAAAGCACACCAAGTGCCGCTGCGGCTTCTCTTATTTCTGTGTGCACAGCGGCATTTAATGCGCGTCACCTTTAGTAAACATGCCCCTTAAGCAGCAGTTTTTCAAACCAGTGCACTGCTTTCAAGCCTCCAGGTTCTTTCTACCCAAGAGGCCTGCGGGAGAATTTTCAAAGGGAAATTTCCCAGGTGGTTATAGCCTCCATTGCCTCGAGCGCAGTCTTAGACTGGGAAACACCTACTGCACCTGGTTTGTAATTCACCTTGAGTTCAGTTTGGGAGACACAAGTAATTAAATCCTGAGTCCACATCCAAGGCATTCAGTGAAGGTTGAGTTGTGTATGTGTTCTTGGTGCATTGCGTCATCTTGCCCACATAGCATGTGCAGTATGTGTGAAGGAGAGTTGTGGTGTTGGTTGTTTATTTTTTCAACCTGAGTAGCTATGTTTTCCTACCTGTCCCTTCTGGAACAGTCGTATGGGTCTATATGAAGTTTTCTCTATAATTGCTTACAGTGATTGTATAGTAGTGGCGACTAGCTAGAGTCACTGGAGCTGCTGGGCTGTTTGTGAAGTATCCGGAGTTTAATTCCTAAAGTGACTATAAGGAGTAATTTACTGTGGGAGCTCAGGGGAACATTTCCTTAATGTACTTTAGTGGAGAAGATTAATATCTCAACTGTAGGAGACTGTTGGCAGTGACATTTTTAGGATACTGTTCTGGGGTATCATTTTTATTTGTAATACTTAATCTCATTCCCCCTTTCTATTTGGGTCTCATTTGGGAACTATAACATAGCTTCCAAAAAATAGCCCCCCTCAGGGTCCCTTCACTTAGACCAAAATAGTACAGTGAGGTCCTATGAAAGAGCAGGGTACAGCCCCTCTTCAAAGTTGCCTCTAATGGTGCTCAGTTGTCAGGCACCAAACAGTTATATCAACGTGTCCGATTCCTCATCCTGGAGTTGTGCATGCTAATTTCTCTAAGAGAGCCACTTGGAGAACAGCCAGAACATAAGCGATGATGGCAGCTCAGTGACTTGAGTCTGGGTTATGTTTGGGAGGCCATTAATTGTTGGCGTTATAAAGAGTGTTTAAAAGCTTTCTACCTACTTGAAATATCTTCCTTGCATGACGGGACTGAGAACTTTTAGTTACTTTTTCAAAACAAGAAATTAAGGAAAGCTAGAATCCTTATAGCTTGAATTACCGTTTATTGATTCAAGATGAAAGATATTTTAATGCATTAATTTTCATCACTACGTGTCTCTTCTTCGGCCTTCCCTAAAAAAAACAAAAAAAACAAAAGAGATAGATATGACCTTTTATACAGCAACATTTTTGTAGATGCTAGAAGTATGGTTGGATCCGCAGGGAGAGGAGCGACCAGCAGGAAAAGGAGGCAATATTTCTTCTGTATAAGTCTCTGGTGACACCTTATTTGGAGTATTGTCTGCAGTTCTGGAAACGGCACCTTCAAAAGGGTATGACGTGGGTGGAGTCTGACCAGAGCACTGTTACTATAATGGTCAGTGGTCTTCATCGTAAAGCATATGGGCAACCTACTTAAAAGATCTAAATATGTATTACCCTGAAGGAAATAAAGTGAAGAAAAAGAAATATAACAGACATTTAAATTTCTCTGAGGAACAGGAGCTGGGCCTCTTTTTCAACAAAAAGGAGGCTCTAGAACAAGGGGGTCATAGAATGAAGGTGTCAAGGGATAGACTCAGGAGTAATAGAAATATTTTTTTTATTAGAGTTAATATAGTAATAAGAGTGAACCGAAAATACCATGTAAGCCAACAAGGAAAGTGTATAAAAGCCCCCCATCCCTCACCCACCTATAGGTTACCCAACCTTCCTATGACAGCAACAATGCCCAGTCCTTCTGAAACATGTCCAGTTTATGTCAGTCATGTTAACCGTTATGTTTTTTTGAAGGTGTGAATAGGTAGACAAAAGTGAGTTGGTTGATATAGTGTATCTGGATTTTCAAAAAGCCTTTGACAAGGTCCCTCATGAGAGGCTCTTGGTGAAATTAAAAAAGTAATGGGATAGGAGGCAGTGTACTGTTGTGGATCAGGAACTGGTAAAAAGATGGAAAGCAGAGAGTAGGCCTAAATGGCCAATTTTCCCAATGGAGAAAGGTGAATAGTGGAGTACCCCAGGGATCTGTGCTGGGTCCACTGCTTTTTAACATATTTGTAAATGACCTGGAAATGGGAATAACGAATGAGATAATCAGATTTGCAGATGACACAAAATTATTCAAAGTTGTTAAAACCCATGAGGATTGTGAAAAATTGCAAGAGGACCTTGATAAACTGAAATACTGGGCATCCAAATGGCAGATGAAATTTTATGTGAACAAGTGCAAAGTTATGCCCCTAGGAAAGAACAACCCAAACATGTTGAAACCCTCCGCCCAGTGTGCAGCGGTGATCAAGAAAGCAAATAGAATGCTAGGAATCATAAGGAAAGGAATGGAGAATAAAACCAAAGATGATATAATGCCTCTGTATCGTTCAATGGTGTGACCGCATCTTGAATATTGTGTGCAATTATGGTCACCGTATCTTAAAAAGGATACAGCGTTATTAGAAAAGGTACAGAGAAGAGCTCCCAAAATGCTAAAAGGGATGGAGGGATACCCCTATGAAGAGAGTCTAAAAAAGCTAGGGCTCTTCAACCTGGAAAGGAGACGGCTGAAGGGAGATATGATAGAGGTCTATAAATTAATGAATGGAGTGGAACAGGTAAACGTAGATCGATTGTTTACGTCATCAAAATATAGAAAGACTAGGGGACATGCAATGAAGCTACAGTGTAACCTATCTAAGACTAATAAGAGAAAATTATTATTTTTCACTGAACATGTACTCAAACTCTGGAATTTGTTACCGGAAGATGTAGTAAAAGCTATTCGTGTAGCTTGGTTTAAAAAAGGTTTGGACAAGTTCCTGGAGGAAAGGTCCATAAACCATTATTAAAGGGAACCCGGGAAATCCACTGCTTGTCCCAATACAAGCATTGTGGAACCTGTGTCTTTTGGGGAAACTGCTAGGTACCTATGACCTAGATTGGTCACTGTTGGAAACAGGATACTGGGCTTGATGGACCTTGATCTGACCAGGTATGGCATATCTTATGTTCTTATGTTCCATTAAGAGCACCTTAAACAGTCTGTTTCTAGCGTTCCAGTGTGGGTGGTTCAGTTTTCTTCCAATGGAAGGCAATGTCACATCTGGCAGCTGCAAGGCAAGTGGCAATCAACTCATCTGTATGTCCTCCCAACAACAAAAGGCCAAAGGTCCACTAAATATAGCTTAGCTTTCAACTTCACATTGGCCCAATAGGATGCCCTGAACAAGACACTAGAATGCCTAATTTTGGGGCAAGTCTACCAAATATGTAGGAAGGCGCCCTGCAATTCTCCACAGTATCCACATACAATGTATGGATGTGGGGCCAATGTTAAATACCACTGTAACAAAATCTTAAAGGAGTTCTCCTTAATCGCTGCTGATATGAATAACCGCCTAACCCCCTCCCAAATTTTCTCATATTGCTATTTAGAGAGGCTTTTCACCAAATCTACCTCCACAGGCAAACGTATACTTAAATCTGACAAAACTCTTGACCCGTACCACTTTATACAGTGCTGAGATAAGGCCAGAAGACCCACCTTTCCTGGTTCATAGAGACTCAGGCCCATTCTCTTCCTCTCGACTCTATGCAAATAGGAGACTACCTAATAATACTGAAGCTGTTCAGAGTGCATAAGGCATAGTTCTCCTTTAAATCCTCAAAGGATAATTTCTCACTCCACCCACAACTTACTTAAAGCAAATGAACCCCATCTGCTCCCACTCAAGGTATTATACAGCCCCATCATTCCCTGCCAGGAAGTCTGGGGTGCTAAAATTGAAAAGTCTCACCCCCCACCCCCATGCAATCTGCCCCATACCAAATCCCAAACTTGTAAAACATGTCGCACAATGTTGTTGAGCACACAAGACTGGCCCCAGGGTTGGATCAAAGTGTTGGCACCCTAGGCAGACTATAGAAGGGGAGGAGTCGCCTAGTGGTTGGGGCAAGTTGCCTCAGGTCGGAGAACTGGGGGTTCTAGGCTGGAGGGACTGGGGTTTCTAGTCCCCCAGCCACTCCTTGTGGCCTTGGACAAGCCACTTTAACCCTCTGTTGCCTCAGGTACAAAAGCATAGATTGTGAGCCTTTCAGGGACAAGGGAACTATACCGTACCTGAATGTACACCGCTTTGACCCGGTGAAAAGTGGTATATAAGCATTGCTAAATAAATAAAAATAAAGTAAGCTGTCAGAATCTATTGTTCAGCTTTGAATCTTTATCTTTATCTTTATTTCAATAGTTGATAAACCGCTTTGGCCGAAGCATTGAAGTAGAATGGCCTACTCTTTGCCACTCCCATCCTCCTCCACGACGTTACCACCTTAGGTGACTACCTAGTTTGCTTGGTGGTTGGGCTGGCCCTGTGAGCACTCAGTTCTTTTAATTATAGTCTGAGGAAGCTGGTCCCACAGATGTCGCAGCTGAGCTGCCCAGTAATGTACTTAATATTAGGTACCACAAGGCCACCTAGGATTCAACTAGAATAGAGAATCTTCCTTGATGCCCGAAAGGGCTTATTGCACATTTTTTCTAAAGCGCCATCCAACTTTGCTTTGAAATAAGCATTGGAAGTGCCTGAAAAGCATAAGTAAGCGAGGGAGAATATTCATTTTTTAAAGTGGCCACATGCTCAACCAGGGACAGAGCCACACCTGGCCTTTAATCTAAATCTTCTATAATAGATTTAAAAAGAGGGGCTTAATTAGCTTGCTGCTCCATATGCCTGGAACAAACTACCTAAGTCAGTGTGTCGGGCTCCTTCTCTGGCCCTGTTCAAGTCCAGGCTGAAGACCCATCTCTTTGAGGCTGCTTTTGGATCCCGATACTCCTCATTCTCTTGTCCACTACTTATGTGTATCTTGCCGTACTCTTGTCCTCAGTCTTCTGATGTTTTTTCATCTTGATTCGATTGTAAGCTCTGATGAGCAGGGATTATCTTACATCTTTATGTACAGGGCTGCATATGCCTTGTAGTGCTATAAAACTGATTAGTAGTAGCAGCAAATAACTTGTCCCTCTCCCTTGTGACCCGAATCCCCAAGTATTTAAGGAACTCTGCCCCTCATTGGAACGGGAAGCTAGTTTTAATTCTCTGAACTACTTCCTTAGATAGGCTAAAATTGAGAGCCTCGGTTTTATCAAGATTCATTTAAAAATTGGAAACCGCACCATAACGGTGCAGCTCCTGTATAAGCACCGGCAACAACGTCTGAGGCCTAGTCAAAGTGAGCATTACATCAGCAGCAAAGAGGAAGAGTTTATGCTCAATGCTTCCAGTATCCCCATCAGGATTGTACCAAGGGCTGTGCAAGCGGTGCGGCCGCACAGGGCACAAGCACAGAAGTGCAACTAATGTCACGATGAGCTTCCAGTTAGCCCAACAAAAGCAAGTCCCTGCATGCAGCTGGGTGGGTAGGGGGTCCAGGATCACCAGTTGCACAGAACGCATTGCTGATCCCCATTACCTCTCAGTTCTTTATCTTTATCTTTATTTCCACACTTGATAAACCGCTTACGTCAAGACATTAAAGCGGTGTACAAATAAAATAAAAGGTCAACACTGCAAACTACGGAAAAAGGAACGCCAAAAATGACAGGAAAGAAAGAGAGAGAATAGTGCAAAATAAAAGACCATAAACGTCAAACAATAATCAGAACCAAACACAACCAACACAGACAAACAGGGGAATGACAGGACCAAACGCAGCTGGAATGGGACAACAACCTACGGCTGCATCAGGGAGGAGGGTCAGGGGGGAGGTCGAAGGCTTTTTGAAACAGATGGGTTTTAAGTGAAGCTTTGAACTGGGAATAAGAAGGTTCCAGACAAAGGGACGAGGGTAGTGCATTCCACAACCAGGGACCAAGGAAGAAGAAGGCAGAGTGACGGGTCTTTTCAAGATGTGCGTGGGAAGGGGATGGTAAAGACAGGCGATTAGCATGGAGGGAACGAAGTTGACGATAGGGTGTATGAAGAGAAACCAGGTCAGCCAAGTACAGAGGATTATTAGTATGAATAGCGTGATGAGTGAGGAAGAGAATTTTATAGTGAAAATGAAAACCGAGGGGTAGCCAATGCAAGCGAAAGAGGATGGGAGTGATGTGATCAAAGCGGCGGGCAAAGGTGATAAGGCGGGCAGCGGTGTTCTGAATAAGCTGGAGACGTTGGAGTTGGTAATTGGGAAGATTGGCCATAAAGATGTTACAATAATCAAGTCGACTAGTAATTAGGGCAAGAACGAGAGTAACCAGGGAACCAAGAGGAAGAAGTGAACGGACAGCCCGAAGCTGACGGAGGATAGCAAAAGAGCGCCTGGTAAGGGAGGAGATGTAGTCATGGAAGGAAAGGGAAGAGTCAAGGATCACCCCGAGATACCGGAAAGAAGACACGAGAGGAATGGGGGTGGAATCAATCATGGGGGCAACGGAGGGACACGACCCACTCAGGGATATCCACATAGCGGTGGACTTAGAAGGATTTAGACGCAGAAAGTGTTGAGAGAGCCAAGAGGCCACATGAGAGAGGCAGACGTTGAAGGGGGAGAGATCCAGAGAAAGTGGAGAAGTATGGTAAAGCAAGATAATATCGTCCGCATAAATGTATGAAGACACTGGGTACTGTTGTAACAAGAGGAGCAGAGGGGCCAGAAAAATATTGAACAACAAAGGGGACAATACAGAACCTTGGGGGACACCACAAGTGAGGGGGAGAGAGGCAGATGACTTACCATTTACGGTAACAGAGAAGGAACGGGCTGTGAGAAAGGAGCGAAACCAGAGGAGAACCGCACCACGTAGCTCCACCTCGGTGAGACGAGCAAGAAGGAGCGTGTGGTCAATTAAATCAAATGCCGCGGACAAGTCAAGGGAGACCAACAAGGTAACATCACCGCGATCGTGCGCAACATGTAGCTCATTTAGAACTGCCAAGAGGACAGTCTCAGTGCTGTGGCCCTGCTGAAAACCGGCTTGCCGAGGGTGGAGAGTGTTGGTGGATTCGATGTGGGAGGACAGCTGATTAAATACAAAACGTTCCAAAAGCTTGGCCAGGAAGGGGAGGTTTGAGACAGGACGCCAATGAGCAAGGACGGATGGGTCAAGGGAAGGCTGCTTCAGAAGGGGATGAACAATGGCCGACTTCCACGGGGAGGGGAACAGACCGGAAGGTAGACTGGAGTTAATGATGGTGGTGATGATAGGGACCAGCTGCTGATAGGGACCAGCTGCAGCGAAGGCTCAGACAGCCAACGGGAAGGGATTGGGTCTAGAGAGCATGTGGTCTTCCGAGAGGTAGACAGCATCGAGAGGAGTTCAACAGGGAGAACCGAGTGAAAAGAAGACCAAGTATGGGCAAGGGCCCGATTGGGCAAGGAAGGAGAGGACAGAGGCGAATGGTCAGTAGCGAGCAGGTCACAGGTGGGAACAGGCGGCAAGGGAGGGGGCGGAGGGGGATTGGAAAAAGAAGCATATAAGGTAAGAACTTTATCAGAAAAGAAGGCAGCCAGAGAATGGGGATCAGGGGCCCCCGTTTTCATGGTGCGATGGGAACTAGTAGACGAAAGCCTACGTAAAATTGTGAAGAGCTGGTGAGAAGAATTCGTTGCTTCAGAGATTTCAGTCACGTAGTAGGCACGCTTGGCGGACTGAACAGCCGAGCGATAGTCAGTATAGAGCTGCTTGAAGCGGACGTGCAGATCAGGAGAGGGGTGACGGGACCAACGGCGTTGCACCTGATGGAGTTGAGCCCGTTGCAGACGCAGGGCCGGATGAAACCAGGGGGAGTGACC
The DNA here is from genome assembly GCA_033557465.1 of Ichthyophis bannanicus. NCBI lineage: Eukaryota > Metazoa > Chordata > Amphibia > Gymnophiona > Ichthyophiidae > Ichthyophis > Ichthyophis bannanicus. The sequence continues at coordinate 145,254,275 of CM066033.1, forward strand.
AGAGGTAGGCAAACGAGGGCAAGGGCACAGCGGCGCTAACCTATCCAGATGCTCCATAACAAGAGCAAGTACGAGCGGAGACGGGGGGTATCCTTGCCAAGTGCCCCTCCCCAGCTCGAAGTGGGCAGAATAATGGCCATTAACTTTAACTCTTGCTTCTAGATGTGCATACAAGTGTTGAATGAAAGTAATAAAATGCAGCCCGATCTCCACCTTCTCCAAACTCTGCATACTGTACCTAAATCCCCCCAGTGAACCCAATCAAATGCTTTTTCCACATTGATCTCCAGTAGCATGGCTGAAATTCTTTCTCTTGAGCTGCCCATGTCAAAGATCATATTTATTTATTTAGCTGCATTTATATCCCGCTTTTCACCGGGTCAAAGCGGTTGGGGGATACATTTAACACGAGGGGATATGAGACACATACACTAATACTTACAGGGAACATGGGCAATGGAGGGTTAAGTGGCTTGCCCAAGACCACAAGCAGCACCTGTGGGACTAGAAACCCCAGTCCTTCCGGCCCAAGGTTGCTGTCCTCTAGTGGGATTTGAACCACCAACCTTCCGGCCTGTGGTACCTTGCCCCAACCACTAGGCCACTCCTCCCTCCATTCATTTAATTATTCATTTGTTATCAGTGGTCTACCTTCCTGGCACAAAACCCATTGGATCCCTTTCAGGGATCTGTGGCAGAACCCCAGAAAGGCGGGTAGCTTAACTTTGGCCAAGATGTTTTATAACTGTGTTAAATAAACGGGCCTATAAGTCCCACAACTAGAACTGTTTGCCTATGTTATGCAACGTCATAATGGCCTCTACACCCACTGACTGAGGCCAAGGTATACCAGCCAAAAACAGTTCGATTAATATGGGAGCTTATTTGCAGGCAGACCATCTAAACCCCGAGTTTTATCATTAGGGAACCCCTTAATTACTGTCATAATTTCTATTACTACTACTACTTTATATAGTGCTACTAGGCATATGCAGAGCTTATACAAATACACATAAAAGATGGTTCCTGCTAAAACACCAAAGCAGAATAGCGGAGAACTAGGGAATTCTTAGGGGAAAGGTTAACAATACATATGAGTGAAGACAGGAGAATAAAGGGGTTTAGGATCTAAAGGCAGCCTCAAAGAATGTCTTGCATAGTATTCTCAGCCTCCATCTTTTTTTGATGATCAGCCAAGACTCTAGGTAAATCCACCCCCTTTAAGCATTGCTTAATCTCCATATCCTTTGTCTGTTCATCCTCGGCGTGCAAGGACTGATGAAACTTAAACTGCGTTTGAATGTCAGAATCCTTATACACTATCGCAACTCCAACCCCCTTTATCCAAGTAATCTAATTCTGTTTCAATCTTCCTCTAAAGTTATTGGCTAAACGTTTTTGCCAAGCTTATTAGTGAATTCAGTGCAAGTTTGCTGAGCCCTATATAACTTAAAATCTATATCCTCTAGTTGCATCTGTTGTAATTCCATTTGGCAGAAATCTAATTTGCGCCAAACTGTCCCCAGTTTGCTAATGCCTCAGGTCTAATGCCTGAATCTCACTCAAAAGTTGCTCTTCCTTCTCCCTTCTCAATTTCTTCTTATGGTAGGACCACATGATAAACAGCTGTCTGATCACAGCTTTTAAGCCATCCTAGAGGACATGCAACCCCACAGTCCTTAATCTCTAATTAGTCCTTTATAGATACGTCAATATCCTTCACCACGTTATCATCCCTAAACGCTCATCCCACTTCCAAAAGGAGCCCTCCCCCCTCTCAGTGGAATCTCACTCAAACTCCCCCCCCCCTCCAAACATGTGTGATCTGAGATTGTAATGACCTCAGTTTGGGTCTGCAGGGTTATCTGCTGCCTCTGGTGGTCCACCAACAGCATATGAATTCGAACAGAAGTGCCATGAGGATGTGAGTAGAAGGTGTAGCCACTCTGCATAGTATGCTGGGTCTTCCAGAGGGCTACATAGTGAAAACGCTTCAGCATGAGTTCTGTACACAAGACCTCCGCACCATCCCCATCCTTTTCTCTCTTATCCCATTCTGGGCTAAGGATAACATTAAAATCGCCCCCCACTAGCAACTTCCCCATAGCATGCTCTATGAGCAAATCCCTCTGTTTCTTTCAGAAGGTGAACTAATGCACACTGGGGCCATACACATTAACAAATGTGATTGATTCCCTATACAGAAGCACCTGTAATATTAACTGCCCCTCCAGTATCTCTGTATATACCCTGCACTTCCATGGGCAGGGTATTGTGCACCAAAATAGCAACTCCTGCTCTCTTTTTCTCCACTCTATTAGAACTACCATACTGGGAAAAATTACCATGCCTCAGTAATTCCCCTCAGATTTCTTTGTGGGGTGAGTTTCCTGTAAAAGGACCATATCCCAGTTTAATCAAGTGAGAGCTTCTTTAAAGACCCTCTGCTGCTTTTGAAGGGACTTAAATCCCTTCACATTAAGGGTGTCAAACAGTAACAAATACAGCTTTCTGGGTAAACCTCCCCCATACTCCTCCAAATCCCCTAACAGCCACCCTCCCTCCCCAGCACACTCCCCAAAACAATACCAGTCGACAGAACCCAAAACTGGGAGCAGCCCTACTGAGGAAAGACCCATTGATGGACCTGAAATAAACATCCATAGACACCCTCCTTACACCTGCACTAGCCCAACTCTCCTACCACTAAAGTCCTCCACTTAACCACTTGCCCCCCAACAATCAACCCATTCACATGCCTCTCATTCATCCGTCCCAACCCACACCTGCACTCAACCACATTCAAATAAAACAAAGTCCAAACAAGCTTCAGAAAACCAATTACAGAGCTCAAGCTACACAGTTTTCAGTACAGAGTAAGGGGATCTCTTTGGTCTGAACATGTTGTTCCATAGTAATGGAAGCTGTCTTCAGAAGATGTTTCCCTTTGACTGGTACTCTATGCCACCCGGAAGCATCCCATAGATGTTTCTGAGATTCTCTACCCTTCCTGTTATGAACGTCCAGTAGTCCAGCCTTTAGAAATGATCAGGCCTCTTCCACAGTTTTAAACTTAGAAGTCACCCTCTGTACATCAAACTCAGTCCAAAAGGGAATAGCCATTTGTACTGGATCTCAGCCTTACAAAGCTAACTAGTAACTTCCCGCTTTTCCCTTTTATAACGTAATGGGAGAAAATCCTGGAAGATTTCTGTGTCTCTTCTCACAGAAGAATTTTTGCTGCTTGCTGGCAGCTCTCATAATGCTGACAAGTAACGATATCTTGATATCTCCAACACCCTCCATCTGCTGGAGACTGAGAGGTGCTGATTTGGTGAGCCTCTTTGCAGGGTCCTTATGGGGTGGAGTGTGGCCCATGTGTTTGGACTGGACTGGAGGGATGGTTAGGAAATTCAGGTTTAAATTTCAGCACTGCTAGCTGCTGGCACTGAATATCGCCCCCCTCCCCACCCCAATGCTTATATTGTAAACTGCTCTGGTTGATCAAGGTTAGAAGGGTGATTAAGAAAATTTTATACATAAATAAATACTGAAAAGGAATGAGCTAAATTTTAAAAAACCTTGTGAAATCAACAAGCTAATAGCTAAAATTACTTATGCGCGTTGCCAAATTAGCACAAACTAACACCAATGAGTGTGCATTATTAGGAGTTACAGCCCATTGCACAAAATGTGACTTGTGGTGAAATAACGCTTCCTTAATGGTATTAGTGGAGAAAATATTTTTTCACTCAATGCATGATCAAACTCTGGGATTTTTTGCCAGGGAATGTAGCAAAAGCTGTTAGTATAGCTGGGTTTTTGAACAAGTTCCTGTAGGAAAGGTCCATAAACGATTATTAAAGTGGACTGGGGAAATTCACTGCTTACCCCTGGGATAAGCACTATGGCATCTGTCTATCTTCTGGGAACCTGACAGGTATTTGTGACCTGGATTGACCACTGTTGGAACAGGATATTGGACTTGATGGACCTTCGGTCTGACCCAGTATGACATATCTTAGGTTCTTATGAGGATGCATGGGTTGGGGACCTCCCAAACTCCTATGAGCCTAATAAATTTTCACAAGGGCATTTTCTTCTAGGCCATTACTTTGCAAGGTTTCTTACAAATAGCCTGAACCACCAAGGAGTAGTCCTTATATTTGTCCCCCTCCAGGACGCCACAGATGCACGGTTTATTACACCAGGAGCGATTCTCCTCCATTTTCTCTTTAACCCTCGGATACACTACTCCCGGGTCAGGGGTGACCCAGGTGTCGGTTTTTGTGTTTTTCCTTCAAAATGGTAAGGAATTGTATTTTGGTACTCTAGGTATTCCTCAACGAACCATTTTTAAGTATTTTCATACATATGGTTTGCAAAAATAACGTTTTTATACAGTACTGCATGCTGCTGAACAAACAAGGGGTGATTTTCGACACTCGCACAATAACACTCTCCTTTGTTTTATAGCAGCAAAGAAAGTCACCACTCCAAGTCCACATTACAATCCTGTGTTTTCTAACGTCTTGCTTACATTTATGACATCACCTGACGTCAGTTCCTTGTTTGTTTCTGTGGATTAAAATTTTTTACGACAAAGGTAAACAATGCCACTCCCGAAACGCTTCAGCAGCTGTGCAGCAACTGAAAAAATTAGACGTTGGTTGAATGAAGAAAGTGACAGTAATGATAGTTTGAGTAATGATACTGAAGGTGCTGATACGGATAGTGCAGTCGTTCCCGCCCAGTCCGATCAGCTTGATCTTGGATAGCGGCAGTGAAGCGGAAGATGCTGTCGAAGAAAATAAAACAAGTGATGACGATAGCAGTTCATACAGCAATTCTGAAACTTCTGAATCACATTCTGAAAATGAGGAAGTTACTGACAGTCATTACACAGCTCGTTCTGGCATGCATTGGAATAAAACTGTACCGCCAACATCAAGAACAAGGGAAGCAAATATAGTCAGAGAATCTTCTGGACCAATTGCTCTGATCAGAGGTATAACTAATGCTAAGGATATTTTTGACATGTTTGTAACTCCAGATATATTGTCAGCAGTGTTAGATTTCACAAATTCTGAAGGCATACGTAGAGCTGAAGCAATGCAGCCACCATGTACTGACTAGAAGCAGGTAACAATGGAAGAGCTCCAAGCAACATTGGGTCTTCTGTACATGAGTGGTGTTTTCAGGTTGAACAAAGTATCTGTACACAGAACTTGGGCTAAAAGTCCTATCCAGAATCCTATATTTCCAGCTGTTATGTCAGGGAAAAGGTTTGCAGAAATATTGAGTTTACTTCGATTTGATGACTGACAAACCCATGAATCACGAAGGGCCAATGACAAATTTACTCCAGTCAGAGATGTTTGGAATTTATTCATTTCTCAGTGCATGAAAATGTACACACCATCTGCATACTTGACTGTTGATGAACAATTGTTGGGGTTCAGAGACAAGTGTCCGTTTCGTCAATACATCAAGTCTAAACCAGACCGATACGGTATAAAGTTATGGGTGTGTGCAGATGCCGAAACGTATTATGTATTCAACATGAAGCCATACCTAGGGCGTGAAGAGTCAGTTACTCGTGACAAAACAGTATCTCTAGGAGCTGATGTTGTTTTGAAGCTTATTGAACCTCTGGAACGGTCTGGCAGGAACATTACTTGCGACAATTTCTTTATTAACGTACAACTGGCTGATGTTCTTCTTAGCAAGAATTTGACACTACTGGGCACTGTAAGACGTTGCAACCGTGACATACCTTCAGAATTCCAGGCAAATCGCTCAAGAATTGTGGGATCCTCAATATTTGGCTTCATTGGAGACAAGACTTTGGTGTCATTCGTCCCAAAACGAAACAAATCAGTTATGCTGCTGTCAACACTTCACCATGATAATAAAATTGATGAAACATCAAAGAAGCCAGAAATAATACTTGACTACAACAGAACGAAAGGGGGTGTTGACACAGTAGATCAGTTGTGCCACACATACAGTGTGAAAAGATCAACTCGTCGATGGCCACTTTGCGTGTTTTATGGACTGCTTGATATCGCGGCTGTAAATTCATTCATAATATTTATGTACAACAATCCTATGTTTCATCACAAGGAAAACTGCAAGAGAAGGTTTTTTCTGGAGGAACTCGCTTTGAATCTCATGAAGCCTCAGCTACAAAATCGTCAAAGCCATCCAGAAGGTCTGACAAGCCATACACGTCAATCCATGGCCAATGTTGGCTATCCTTGCCTTGAAATGCCTAAGCCACCAAGACCGTTGACCACACGGGCATCAGCAAAGAAAAGAAAAAGATGCTCCTTTTGTCCAAGTGACAGAGATCGAAAAGTATTTACCGAATGTGAAATCTGTCTGAAGCGAGTGTGTCCTGAACATTCAAGAACAACTACTAGCACATTGTGCATAAACTGTTGTTGAAAAAAACAGTCAATGTACTTCATGTATTGCTTACTAGTTTTCTGTTGTTTACAATGCACCGTTGTCAATTTGTTATAACACGGTAATTTTTTTGTCACAATTTGCATCATGCCATTACTTGACATAATGGCACCATACTTTGACTGCTGCTGTCCACCTAGCGAATAAATATAGAACTATTGTAGTTTGCAAAGCGTGCAGTGCTGCACACCATTTTTAAGCTTGCAACTGAATAGTTAACAGGTATTGACATTATGCAGCATATATCTGACTTGTCCTGCCTGATCTTGGCTAGCATTGCACATTATTCACTTGAAAGGGTGAATTAATAACAAGTATTATAAAAAATAAATAAAAGTATGTCTTTTTCTTCACAATTTGACCATGTTTTACAAACAAAAGTAGATGTTTTACCATATTTCTACATATGGGTCAGGGGTGACCCGGGGGTAGTGTATACGTGTCAGTCGATTTACCGAGTGTATCCGAGGGTTAAGGCATTTCTGCTCATGTTTTAGCCGTCTAAGGCCTCCACATGCCCTTCTACGTCATCTGTTCTCATGCCTAGATCAACCATATCTTGCCATAGGGAATCGGTGCCTATTTTAACTGTGGCGATAGCTTTCTTTAAGTCTGTGAACCAAGCTTGCATCTCATCCTGGGTAAGCTGAGTGCCCATTCTGATGTGCTTTGGCGCCTGCTCCTGCTCTGATGCACTGCTGTCAGTGGTCACTATTTTGCCACAACCATCTCAAATTTGTCCTTGCACGCATAAAATGACGTAAATATCTCAAGATTTTTCCAGATTGACATCTGCAGGCTCACACGACAGCCGCGATACAGGTACTACTACTACTACTGATCATTTGGTTTGTATAGCGCTACAAGGCATACGCAGCACTGTACAGGCCCATGTACAGGTAGTGAGTAAAACCTCAAACTGATCACACAATCAGTGCGGGTTTCTAGTGAGGCCCTGACAGAGCTCCCCAACTACAGATTTGCCACCATCAGTAATGTCACTTCCTCAGGAAATAATTCTTTACCCAGAGGATGGCACAGTCCTCCCAATGGAGGTGATGGAGATAAAACCAAAGTTAGAGTTGAAGAAAGCCCGAGCCAAGCACAGAATCTGAGGGAGAATAAAGCCCGAGCCAAGCACAGAATCTGAGGGAGAATAAAGTGTTGTAGAGACTGGGCTGTTGGTATGGATGGACAGACTGCATAGACCAAATGGTCTTCATCTGCTATCGTGTTCTGTGTTTGATTCTGTGAAAGTTATCACAAGCTATAAACATTTTAGTAGTCTCTAGGATAGATGTCAGTCTGTTTTTAACAGGACTAATACTGTACAGCTTCTAGACCTCTGATCTAAAGAATAGTGAGTGATAAGTTTGTATCTCCAGGAACAAGCAGGAATGTGGTCTTCACATATGGGTATCGTCGGTACCGACAGAGCCTGTGCGGGAACACTCCCCAGCATCCATTCAGAAAGCTTTTGGGAGCATCCCACAGCGCCTGCGTGCTGCCTTCCCGCCTTTCCCAACTGCCTCTCTCCAGTTCTTCGTTTTCCGCAGAGCCAGCAGGTCGTTGTTCCTGTCACCGCAGAAAAAATTTTCCTTATTCCTTCTTTTTTGTGGTCGCGTCTGCCTTCCTCCACGCTATATTGGTACCGCCGGTTCTTCTTTCTTTCTTTAAAAAAAAAAAAAAAAATATATTTTTTTTTTTCCAAACTTTTCTTTTCCAGGTGCACGCGCCATTTTGGGCCTTAGGCCCAAAATTTTCCTCCACTATGGAAAAACCCGCTTCGGGTTTCAAAAAGTGCACCAAGTGTGGCGGTACCATCTCCGTCACCGACAGCCATGAGTGGTGTCTTAAATGTTTAGAGACGAAGAGCTAGGAAGCTACACGGCTTGAAACACTGATTGGTGTAGCGTGAACCTTATGTTTGGATTAATCCCAACCGTTTGATAGAGACAGGAAGATTCCTCCTCCTTGTTGTTGGAAGATGTGAATAGAAGTTGGCTGAAGAGGCCGTTTCCCATGTTAATGGACTTTAAAGATTGCGGTTGCAAATCTTCTTCAAAAAGAACAATTCCAACTCAAGCTAAGTGGGGGGTACCTGTGCCGTTTTACTATTGGTTGGGACAGTTCAGTTAATGTTTAAATGGATCAGACAGCTGAATAGTGCTGTTGTTTCTGGTTTTTTTAAGGCCTTCGGGTCGGTTAAAATTGATTAAAAAGGAAGGCTCATTTCGAGAGCAGGAAAGTTCCTGCTCATGGTGAGTGATCCAACAAAAAAGTAAAGGAAACAAAGTATAATATTATCACATAATTACATTTATGGAAATTTTTGGGATATAGGTTGGTGCTTTGGTTCCTGCATAAAGGGGTATTTAAACGGAAATCAAAGTATTTTTGGATACATTGGGATTGATTTGGGGGGGTGTATTTATTATTACTCTTAGAATTAATGTTACTAGGCAGCAGAGTCCAATTTACGACTCAAATGACCATTCAAAAATTTCACTGTTAAGGATCTGAGGGACAACCACTTGAAGTTTAAAAATCCACTGTTCTCAAAGGGTTAAAAGGTATTCACAATTTTCCCCCTTTCCAGTTCTCAAGTACATGATCTATAACATACCAGGTGAAAGCCTTACTACTATGTTGACAATCTGCAAAGTGGGTCACTAAAGGAGCGGACATTACATTAGTGTTTAACCTGCTAAATTGTTAAGACAAATGTACTCGAATTTTACGCTTGCTCCGCCCAACATAGCCCAGACAGTCGAGGCAGAAGCAGGTATTCATCTGTTTTCGTGATGGCCGACATGGAAGAAACATTCCGGCTCATTTTGCACCTCTTTTACCATCTGTGACTGCTGCAGACTGAGCCATTTACTTGCACTTTGTCATTCTGTGCTGGCTTGAGGCTTCTCTCAGCATTTTCTGATTGTTTTTACCGGTGCTTTCAAGCTCCGTCCCTTTGTGATATAGGGGTACTGAGGAAGATAAAACCAGACACCTAATGCCAGAGGTCGGGGCACCTCTGTAGTCGTGCCGACAAAGGAGCACGACTGAGGAGAGTGCTCCTTAGCTTGCTTCTTTGTGCAAACTTTGAGCGGATTTTGCATAGACTGTCTATGTGAGTTTCAGCAATCTAAATGGGTTATTTATTTGTTGGTTCTAGGTATTATAGTTATGTGTTTTGCGAGTGTGTTCGATACTGTGGGCTCCGCTATCCCAGTGATACAGGGTCAGAGTCGTTATGGAGCTCTTGGGGTAGTTATTATAGATATTATAAACCTAATTTAGATACATTACTTTCTCTTCTTTGTGTTTTAAAAAAGGTCCTGTTTCTTGTACTTCACATAAGCTTGAATTAGGTTTGATTAATGTGCGTTCTGTAAATCATAAGGAACAATTCTTATTGGATTTATTGATTGATTTTACATAAGATGTTTTAGCTTTAACGGAAGCTTGTTTAGGGGATGAGGAAGGGGTTGCATTAGGGTGTTCTGTCCCCTAGGTTATCATAAACCTTTGGGCATGTGCAGATTATAACATAAATTATAAAAGTTGACACACATGAGGTTTGATGTTGAGACCAGTTCACATTATTTGTGAAAGGACAACTCCAAGACAAACCTGACAGTGCAAATACGGTTCATGACTACAGGCCACAGAGGAATCTACAGTGGGCAATTGCAGCTAATTATCAATATTACGACTCCGACAATAGGCCATAATAGGAAGGGCAGTGTAAGGTCTTTATGCCTAGACAAAACGTTCCAATGTTGGCGAATAAGCTGAGCAATTTTCATGACACCATGCGTGTGATAACACATATACAAGGCGATCATTCTCAGTCCATTGTTTATAATTCAAAAGATGGTTTCGCTGAACATATTTAGCTCTATGATACGCTTGGTGAATAATATTCGTAAGGTATCCACGCTGAGCTGCTTGCATTTTTAAATCTTGTTTTTTCCAAAAATTTTATTTTGTGGAGAAAATTCACTTTAATCGCAAACATTGACCTACAAGCAAGTTTTTCTTCAAATGATAAGGATAGAAGCTCTGAAAATAAAATAGATTATTTCAGTTCACTGCTTTTTGATATAGTGTCATCTGTAATCCATCCTCGTCAATTAATACGTCAAAAAACTCAATACGCTCATTGTATATTTTCATTGAGAATTTAAAGTTCTTAATTGCATTAATCCAGTGATCAAATTTATACAGCTCAGTAGCAGGTTCCGACTACAAAATGAATATAGCATCCAGATATCTTTGCCAAAAAATAATCCGCGCAAAAACCTCAGATTTATCTTCAAATACATCCATCACTAGCTTAGCTAAAGAGGGGCTACTGATGCACTCATAGTGATACCATGATGCTGCAAGTAAAACGCCCCGTCATAATAAAAATAGTTGAAATTCAGTACCAATTACAATAGCCCCAACAAAAACTGTGCAGAGATCTGGTGCTGGCCTGAGAGATAGTTAGATATTGAAATGCCACTTCTGATGCTTGCTGTAGAGGAATCACACTATATAGAGAGTTCACATCCATGATGACCAAGATTAAAGAGTCCACCGGCCATTGAATAATGGCAATCAACTGCAAGAAATGTGATGTGTCTTGAATATATGACGACACCTGTGAAGCCAATGAGTTCAAAAACACATCCACAAATTTAGAAAGTAGTTTCAATATAGTAAGAAAGGCCTGGCAATCTACTTCCGGTGACACTGCCAAGAAAACCCAGGAGCTTCTGGGTCGCCAGGAGTCAGGACTGACTCGAAGGCACACATTGCTTTTTTTCAATATAGTGTCTCTCAATGACACAATAGGGCATCCAGGTGGAGCATTCAGATCTTTGTGCACTTTTGGGAGAATATTGGTATATGGGGTTTTAGGGTGCTGTTCCAAAAGATAATCAACCTCCTTATCCAATAACATATCCCAAGCTTTTCCAAATTCTACTACATTCTTAATCCATTCAGATAACTCATAAAGGGGGTTATTTTGCAGTTTCCAATAGTATCTCAAACTAGTAACCTGTCAAAGCACTTCCTGATGATACTGGGCTTGAGACTGAAGCACAATACTACTACCCTTATTCGCACGTTTAATCACAAGAGCAGAGTGATGGCGGAGTTCATTCAAAGCTTTCCATTCCTCACAAGACATATTCATACATGAGTCCTAGTAATCTTCTCATGTTGTTCAAGATCTCTAAGCAGTAAGGTCTGAAAGGGTCCAAGAATCCAGGCGGACACCATCTATTTTATTTATTTATTTATTTACATTCTCTTATATACCGCGCTATTCTGCATCAGTGCGGTTTACATTGAACAAACTGAAATTACATTGAACAGGGCATTATAACTTGGAAGTAACTATTTTACAGGGAACATGGGCTATGGAGGGTTAAGTGGCTTGCCCAAGACCACAAGGAGCACCTGTGGGACTAGAAACCCCAGTCCTTCCGGCCCAAGGTTGCTGTCCTCTAGTGGGATTTGAACCCCTCACCTTCCGGCCTGAAGTACCTTGCCCCAACCACTAGACCACTCCTCCACTCCACTCCACACACTAGATTTCTTTTTTAGGATAGCATTATCAATAGCCTTGGCTTTATCGGGGGAAAAAAGACCCTTAATTGCAGTTTTCTAACAAACTGTAAAATAGATAATCTACATTTAAAAGAGCCATATAGTATGGTAGGTACAAAATTAGGCCTTTATTTAAAACTGAAGTTTGGGAAGCAGTAAGTTCCAACGAAGACAAATTAATCATGATTGATCAGTGTCTGAGACCTCATTATCGGTCCAGTCAAATTCCATTTGTCTTCTCTGACATATTTCCTCCTGCAACTTCTGCGGGGTCATCATCTGAATTGGTGTCAATCTAAAAAATGCCCCCGTTCATACATCGAATTAGATCCATCTTTACTACCGGTGACACTGCCAAGAAAACCCAGGAGCTTCTGGGTCGCCAGGAGTCAGGACTGACTCGAAGGCACACATTGCTTTTTTTCAATATAGTGTCTCTCAATGACACAATAGGGCATCCAGGTGGAGCATTCAGATCTTTGTGCACTTTTGGGAGAATATTGGTATATGGGGTTTTAGGGTGCTGTTCCAAAAGATAATCAACCTCCTTATCCAATAACATATCCCAAGCTTTTCCAAATTCTACTACATTCTTAATCCATTCAGATAACTCATAAAGGGGGTTATTTTGCAGTTTCCAATAGTATCTCAAACTAGTAACCTGTCAAAGCACTTCCTGATGATACTGGGCTTGAGACTGAAGCACAATACTACTACCCTTATTCGCACGTTTAATCACAAGAGCAGAGTGATGGCGGAGTTCATTCAAAGCTTTCCATTCCTCACAAGACATATTCATACATGAGTCCTAGTAATCTTCTCATGTTGTTCAAGATCTCTAAGCAGTAAGGTCTGAAAGGGTCCAAGAATCCAGGCGGACACCATCTATTTTATTTATTTATTTATTTACATTCTCTTATATACCGCGCTATTCTGCATCAGTGCGGTTTACATTGAACAAACTGAAATTACATTGAACAGGGCATTATAACTTGGAAGTAACTATTTTACAGGGAACATGGGCTATGGAGGGTTAAGTGGCTTGCCCAAGACCACAAGGAGCACCTGTGGGACTAGAAACCCCAGTCCTTCCGGCCCAAGGTTGCTGTCCTCTAGTGGGATTTGAACCCCTCACCTTCCGGCCTGAAGTACCTTGCCCCAACCACTAGACCACTCCTCCACTCCACTCCACACACTAGATTTCTTTTTTAGGATAGCATTATCAATAGCCTTGGCTTTATCGGGGAAAAAAGACCCTTAATTGCAGTTTTCTAACAAACTGTAAAATAGATAATCTACATTTAAAAGAGCCATATAGTATGGTAGGTACAAAATTAGGCCTTTATTTAAAACTGAAGTTTGGGAAGCAGTAAGTTCCAACGAAGACAAATTAATCATGATTGATCAGTGTCTGAGACCTCATTATCGGTCCAGTCAAATTCCATTTGTCTTCTCTGACATATTTCCTCCTGCAACTTCTGCGGGGTCATCATCTGAATTGGTGTCAATCTAAAAAATGCCCCCGTTCATACATCGAATTAGATCCATCTTTACTACCGGTGACACTGCCAAGAAAACCCAGGAGCTTCTGGGTCGCCAGGAGTCAGGGCTGACTCGAAGGCACACATTGCATTTTACTACTATGTTCCATTTCATCTGATGATCGGTCAAAAGTTACCCACTTCTTATGTTCAAAATAATCCAGACGCATCCATGAATAAATCTGAGATCACATATAATCCACTTCATCTCTGTATTTAGGGTACTGTGGGATCACTCCCGCTGAAGGTCCTATTGGTTTGTAGTATATTGCCTTTAGCATCTAGCAGCTTTGGAAGCTGGAATTGCAAAGTGAGCCTTGAATTGTTACAAGGTACTGTTATTGAATTTGTAACTATTGTATTGGATGGCCGCTTATTAACCCAGAGGAGAAGATTACTCACTATACCCCGAATGGCCCAGTATGATCCTAGGAAGGGGGAGGCTGTGTGTCCCTGATGTTAAGACTTAGGAAGAGTAGCCCTAGGAATTAGGCATTCGTTGTGCAAGCATCATTTGATGGAATGCTTTGCCACCAGCCTTATGGAAGGAAACACGTCACGCCGCATTATTTTTCCTTGCACCTTCACTTTGGAACTCTTTACCACCTTCTCTCCAGTTGGAACCCTCTTACCATAATTTCAAAAACCTATTGAAAACACATTTGTTACAACAGGCTTATGACCTCCCTCCCAATAGTCTTGTTTAGTTATTGGTTTTCTGTCTGTCTAGTGGCCCCTTTGGTCAGTCTTTCCTTTTATTTTATTGGAGTTCCTTTCTTTTCTGGCGCTAGCATATATTATTTTTTTTATTGTAAACCGCTCTCACGTCTCGACAAGGGCGGTATATAAAGTGTTAAATAAAGATAAAGATATCAAGTTTTAGGAAGGGACCGAATACTCGCCTTTTTCAATATGCCTCTGGAAGGGTTAGTGAAATGTATTAGTATGGGCTGCACTTAGTTGGGTGGTTAGGTTAACATACTGTATGTTTCTATAGGAAGTATATCTGTTGAAGAAAGGAAATGAAGAGGGGTGAGAAGGGGATACTGTGTTTTAATTTAATTGTGCAATTTGGGTGTTCACCACATAGAGCAGTTTTTTATAAGTGGTTTATAAGTGCAAATGAATAACTAAATTGAGCAAATTGGGTCATATATTTCAGGGGAAGTGATCACACTGTGTTATTGCAGTGTCCACACCCATTAGACATTTTCTATCTCAGTAACACTGAATGTCATCGGTGTTGGATGCTAGCTCTCCCCCGGTGTACACATTGGTTTGCTAAAGAATGCCAGCACCCAAAAGGCTCCTAGAATCGCAATTTTGTCCTTTGGCCCTGCTAAGCCAAAATCCTAGGAGCAAACTGAATTGTGAGCAGACCTTGCTTGATGTTATTGCTGATAAGGCAGTCGGCGTTTTGTGTCATCCTTGTTTTGATGTGTGTGGGGTTTACTTCTTCATGGGAGGGATTGAGTATTAAGGGCATGGGTGAGGGCAATAGCAATATAGCTATCTGAATCAGTGGGAATAATTGTGTAGGAGTTTCAAAGGAAACAAATATCACAGGATTAACCTGGCGTTTCCTGTTTAATACTTCTCTTTCAGGGTTCCCGATCATCAAGACATAGCTTTTGGGGCCTTACAACAGGGCACAAACTGCTTGGACACTTTGGGTCATTTTGCTGACGGAATTGTTGGAGTTTATGAATGTCACAATGCCGGCGGAAATCAGGTATTGAGAAATCCTTTCTAGCAAGTGTTCTCAGTGAAATTGGGTTTTTTTAGATTTTCTTAGATCATTTTGAGCTGTGCAAATAAAATTGTGCAGTATCACTTCTTGGCTGCAACACCCCTTGCATGAACAAGACTAGAAATTTGAAAACTTGATTTTATTGTACTATTAAGTAGGATATTAAAGTTTGATTCTTAGTTCACTTTCTTGCTGCTTGGATTGACTGGAAAACACCTTCCATGGACTTGTGATTTGCACCTGCAGCCTGGTTTTGGACAGATGTTAGAAGAACACGGATTTTATTTTATTGTATTTATAGCAATTCAGTAATCTGCCCTCGCCCGTACAAAAGATCAGGGCGGTTTACAAATTGTGGATACCAGGCAAGAGACGTCTTCTGCCTTACTTGCCCCAGGTTTCAGGTGACTGAGGTAGGCAGGAGCTAGAAAGGAAAAAGAACCTCTGATGCGGAGTTTCAGGCCCCCTCATCTACTAGATAACAGCGTTGCAGGGAATGATGGATGAAGAAACCTCTAGGAACTTTTGTTAGGACTAAAGTTTTCCCTCGGCATCTGTTAGGCAGAACAGCTCCTTAAAAGAAAGCTTCTCTACCTGATGGGCACTGGTTAGGAATGGAAGAGTTTTGTGTGAAGAGAGTCTTCAGCCCATGGAGGCCTCAGCAAATGAGAGAAAAGGGGGCCATGGCAGTTGCAGTCACGCCTTCAGAAATACTATAAAAAGAGAGAGCATCAAACCTTTCCTGGAGAATCCACAAAAGAGGTGATTGTGAGCTCTGCACTAGCGTGATTAACAAGAGTCCTCCATGAGCTGCTCTTAATGTGATGCGGTAAGGAAGAGAAGTTGGAGGAGAATGGTAAGGAAAGGGCTTAGGTTAAGCGGCTTTCAAAGATCCTCACCAAATCACTGTTTTGCAGAGGAAGGAGAGTCTAGCAGGCTGCAATGAGGAAATAAAAACAAAACAAACCACTGTGACGGCTTACCTGCCAAGTACTCTGAATGACAGCCGGCTCCGAGCTGAAGACTGACCACTGTAATGTCCCAGCATGTGAAGGACCAGCAGATGGCTGTTGCAACATCCAGCACAGGACATTGAGGCCACTTCTGTGCTTAAGGATATCACCCTTCCCTCCAACATAACAGAGCTGGAGGAAAACAGGAGGAAAGCTTGCACCAATTTCTCCCTCCCCTTCTGCCCCAATGTGGGATTTGCAGGTAGAAAAGATTTCCTCTCTCTGCATGACTGCAGACAGGTGCTACTGCCAGCGCCAAAGGCAGGCCTCTCCATACAGGTATCGTGTAGCATGCTCCCTCACACCCACAATGCGATACACACCACATACGGTGTATATTTATTGACCCCACACATAGAACACATGCTGCCCACACACACACACCTTGAAATTACAGCGTTTCACACAAGCACAATAGACAGCAACCATACATCCTCGTACCCAAATGCATTTACAACCCCCTACAGACAGCACCCTCTAGCACACTGGATTTATAGCCTTCCACCACACACACACACACACAACCACCACAGCATATTCACTGTCTCTCAGCCTCAATACTCACGCATGCTCAGTGCCGGCTGCTGTTCACACAATCAAAGTCCCATTATTTCATTCAAACATTCTATCAGCCCACTTCCATCTTGTACCACGCTTCAAAACCCAGCTCCCTGCACAAATGAATTCTACTGTTTAAGACAAACTAAGTCCTCCCTCACTGTGGGACTGCAGATGGACACTGCCATCATAGAAAGACCACCTCTTCCCCAGTGGGCACCAGCAGGCTGCAGCTGAACAGAGGCCTTCTCCATCTACCACCACCACAGGACCGGGGAGGAGAGGCACGACCGGCCCAACTGTTTGCAAAAGCAAAGCAAACTCGGGAGGCCTAGGGCCCCCTCTCCCCAGGGTAGGATAGAGGAATTCATGGCAAAGCAACAGTAGCAGAAGTGATAGCTAGGGCAGAAGGTAATGGAGGGCAAGGGAAATGGAAGACGTTATAGGTGTGGAAATAGTAGGCTCAGATTCTTTTGAAAATCATCTTTTAGAGTCTAAAATATTCAGAGGTCAGTTTTAAGAACCATTTCTCTGACTAAAACAGTGTATTGGCCATGAAAATGGTCTTTTATAAAATGATTAGGAGTTATCAGGAAAGGAACAGAGAATGAAACAAAGGATATCATAATGCCTCTGAATTGCTCAGTGGTACGACCACACCTGGAGTATAGTGTGCAGTTCTGGTCTCCGCATCTCAAAAAGACACAGTGGAATTAGAACAGATGCAGAAAAGGGTGATAAAGGGGATGGAAAGACTCTCCTGTGAGAAAAGGCTAAAGAAACTAGGGTTCTTCAGCTTGGAGAAGAGAGCTGAAGGGAAATAGACGTCTATGAAATAATGAGTAGAGTAGAATGAGTTAACGTGAATCGATTGTTTAGTCTTTCAAAAAGTACAAAGACTAGGATATTTGCCATGAGGTTACAAAGTTATACACTTAAACAGGAGAAAATATTTTCCAACACACAGTTAAGCTTTGGAACTCATTGCCAGAAGATATGGTAAAAGCTGGTAGCATTGCTGGGTTTAAAAAAGCTTGTAGCAGAAAACTGTAGTTGCCATGTTAGTCCACTCCAATATGTGCCCAAAAAACATTGTAAAAATTCCCGTAAGAAAAGTCCATAAACCATTTTGAAGATAGACTTGGGAAAGCCACTGCTTATCCCTGGGGTTAGGCATCATGGGATCTTGCTAATTTTTGAGAGCTTGTCAGGTATTTGTGACCTGGATTTGCCACTTTTGGAAAGAGGATGCTGGGCTTGATGGCTGATCCAGTATGGCAGGTGTTATGTTCTTATACCCATCCTGTATGCAGGTAAAAATACATGTAGTGCCGTTTCAAGTGCACTCTTAACCTGTGCACTTTGCTGCATTTTCACTTTTAGGACTGTCCCGTGAAAGTATTCACATGCATTTTGACTGGTTGATTTGGGCATATATGTTTTTCTCAGTTAAAATGTGCACATACGTTTGAAAATTCAAAACCATGCACAGAGTTTCAAATCTTCTCCTAGCCTTGCCCTCCAGGAACATCTCCCCCTACAGCGGGTTAAAGCACACCTGGAATGGCACAATGCATGCCTCTTTTACTGGACTCCTAAATTTAGGATTCTAAAAAAAATGGGTATGGCCATGGGGTGGGAGAGTAATCTAATGGGTAGAGCATAAGGACTTAAGATACTGGGTTAGACCAAAGGTCCATCAAGCCAAGTATCCATTTCCATCTCTGGCCAACCCAGGTCACAAGCACCTGTCGGGTTACCAAAATGGACAAGCAACATGGCGTGTCTACCAACGGTAAGCAGTAGTCACTTTAATAATGGTTTATAGACTTTTCCTCCAGGAGCTTGTACAAACCTCTTAAACACAGCTACACTAACAGCTTTTACGATATCTATCTATCTATCTATCTATATATATCTTTAACGCTTTTTTGTTTATACCGCCTTTCTAAGAGTCAAAACGGTTTACAGTGAATGCTGAACAACTCTTTGGGTACATGGTAAGTCTTACATAAAACTAATGATAAAGACAAATACATTTCTAAAGGCACCAGAACTGAAACAGGTGAGCTACAAACCTATTTACTGCTCTTCTGAGGACTTATTTACAAGCAGGCTTATATTATTTACACAGTGAGAGTCAGGAACTGATTGAGTCTAGCAAGTGTCCTGTGAGGAAGCTGAATGTGGTAGCTATTTGGAGGTCTCACATCCTGTAGACATGAGAGGGGTAGGGGAGGACTTACTCCTGAAATGGGTCTAGGCCAAAGGATTCTAGAAAAAGGTGAGTCTTTAGCCTTTTCAGGAAATCTGCCGGCTCTTCTATGGCCCTTAGTTCTGCTGGTAGGGAGTTGCAGGTGGCTGGGGCATAGAGCGAGAAGGCATGGTTGCATGTTGCCTGATTGCTCTTTACTCTTTGGGGTAGTATGGTGAGGAGATTCTGAAAACTATGTCTTCTTAACCTGCTTCTAGTCTGTGTGATTAGCGGTTGTTGAAATTCTGTTTGCTTGTGAATCACCTAAAAGTGATGAGTATCGCCTTGTATTTAATTCTGGTGAGGATGGAGAACTAGTGTAATTATCTTAGTATGGGGATGATATGGGAGTGCTGTGGTACACCAAAGATGATCCAGGCTGCAATGTGCTGGGTTAGTTGAAGTGGTTATAGTGCATGTTTAGGTAATCTGTGATAAATGATTTTGCTATATTCTCCAGGACCAAGCAGGAAGTCAGTCCTCACATATGGGTGACGTCGGCGTCGATGGAGCCCCCATGCGGAGAATTTCCCCAGCTTTCAAAGAAAGCCTTTGGGAATGCAGGCACGCATGCGCGGTCCCCTTCCCGCCCAAAGGTGCCATCTGCCCAGTCTTCTTTCTTCCGTGGAGTCCTACGGACGCCTGTCCTTGTCACCCGTGAAAAAAGTTGATTTTTCTGCGTTGGGTCGAGTTTTTTCTTCAGTTCGACGTCAGTTCCTTTCCCGCCTGGACTTGGTACACCGGTGCCGAGCCCGGATCTCTTTTTCATTTTTTGTCCTTAAGAGACTGCGTTCGCGCCTTTTTTCTTTTCCCTGGCAGCCCACTTTTTTGATCTTGCAGGGGCCCTTTTTCCCCCAATGGCTGCCAGTGGCTTTAAGAAGTGTGATCGATGTAAGAAACTGATGTCTCTCACCGACACACACAACTGCTGCCTCCGGTGCCTGGGGCCAGACCATGATTCGACAGTCTGTAGCCCCTGTGGCAAAATGTCTTCCAAGGCATTACGGAGCCGTCGGCACCAGCGTGAGAGGATCTTCTCTGAATCTGCCTCTGGACGGGTCCGGACTTCATCAGAGGCCTTGACGTCTCAGGAGTCTGACCCCGAGCATCATTGGGGCTCCTGTGAAAGGGAGTCCCCCTCGAGGGAGCACCGAAGGAAGAAGAAACCCGCGAGGGCAGCATCGGTGGACGCTCTTCGCTCCTCCAGGGCCAGGTTGCATAACCCCGATCGCCGTCCCGGGTCTTCGGAGTCGGAGAGGCCTGCAAAGCATCCTTGTGTGGAGTCGGAGGCCCCGAGTCACGTGAGTACTGTAGTCCTCATGGACTCTCCTCTGGGGATGCGGACGTCGGGCCCGGTGCCGTCGGGGCCCGAGTCGGAGGCTGCTGGGTCTCCTGAGCTCGGACTCAGGTTGACGGCCCTGGAGAGCAGATTGTCTGCCTTCATGGAGCAGCAGCAGGTACTGATCGCTGATCTCACCGCCGCATCTGCCACGACCACCGGGACATCGACGTCCAAGTCGACCCCGGAGGCCGAGCCGATCCTCGAGACCATGCAAACTCAAATCGATCCTCGGCCGAGGTCACCCTTGGCTTCCCGTTTGGGACCGAGGTCGTTGACGCCGGTTCCCTTGGCATCGGGGTGGATGGCGTCAGTGCCCGCCCACTTGGAGCCGCTCGATTCCTCCTCAGAGGAATTGGCATGGGGAAACGGAGGAAGAGGAGTCCCCTGACACCTTCCGGACTTGGTGCGTCCCTTCGGACTCACCGGGATCCGAGCCTCGGACAAGGTCCCCCCCAGAGGATACCAGGTTCTCAGATTTCATAAGGGACATGGCCAAAGCACTGGCATTCCCTGCGGACCCGGAGGAGGAGCCTCAAGCCGAGGAGCTCGAGGCTCTGCAGTATGACTCTCCTCCCAAGGAGACCCAGTACAAGACGTGATTATGTAAAACAGAGTTTATTGAATTATTCTTACTGCCAACCCGACACAGGCCGTGTTTCGCACACTTCGTCAGGGGTTGATCAGGCAGATAAAACTAAAAACATAAACATATAAAAATAATTGATAATAAATACATAAATAACTTAACACACATAAAAGGACAGATGATATCATAAAAATGAAAACTTCTTACATGTATAAAAACATCTACAATCTCTAAAAACATAATATATATGAGTAAAAAAGTGTGGATGAAAACTAATAAATGATTACTCAACAGATACTTAACAGAACATCAAAAAATTCCTTAAACGAGATTCTTATACACATTAATATGAGAAAAATAGAAGAGAAGAACTGTAGAATGCGACAAACAACATTGAAAGAGGAATAAATACCTCTGCGATGATAATGGAGGACTACTTTATAAATGACCTTAGTATAGTGGCAACCATGCTAAAAATGAAAAATAAAAACGAATATAAAATTGTACTTATTTAAACCACTTAAATTTAAAAACAACATATACATATACTTCTATAAATAAATAAATGAAGGACCGGAAGAGAACTAGAAAAAAGAGGGGGAAGGAGGCAGGAGCGTATGGTGAAAATTATCTCCAATAGGATAAAGCCATGTAATGCAAACCTACTTGTTTTAAAAGTGACTTAAGTAAAAAAATTTTGACTATACCCATAAGGTATTCTAATCTTCATTCATTATGTGTTAAGCCATAAATCAATGTCGCTGAAAGAGGGCTGTGAAGAACGTCAACGGCTGACTGCTTTAATTGTGAATGAGTGCTCACCTTTTTAAGAGACCAATTCATGAATAAGAAAATTAACCATACCTACGCTAAAAATAAAATAAAATGTGATGAATAAAATTTGAACCAACCAAGAGCTGTTTGTTCTATACTGTTGATAGCAACTTGTGCAGACCACCGGCACTAGCGCATCAGTAGCTCACTTCCGTTCTGTTCCGTTGGCAGACATCTGCCGGGCCGCTACTTGGTCTTCAAGCCAGACTTTTGCGGACCACTACTGCCTCGACAGGGAGTCCCGTAGGAACAGTGCTTTCGGGCAAGCGGTACTCCGTAATCTCTTTGAGGTTTAGGCAACTCCTACCCTCCGGCCCTGGTGTTGGGCTACCGTTCAGGTGTAGTCTCAGAGAAGATTCTCTCACTGTTGCTGAGACTCTAGAGGGAGCTCTATTTTTCAGCCAGGGTTCCTGGTAGCCCAGAGCTAGGGAGTCACCCATATGTGAGGACTGACTTCCTGCTTGGTCCTGGAGAAAGAGTAGTTACTCACCTGTAACAGGTGTTCTCCAGGAGCAGCAGGAATCAGTCCTCACAACCCTCCCTCCTCCCCTTGGAGTTGCAGTTGTATATAGTTCATTTTCTTTTTGTGCTGTCTTTTAGCTATGTCATTAGACTGAGCAAGATGGCATCTTTGGGCGGGAAGGGGACCGCGCATGCGTGCCTGCATTCCCAAAGGCTTTCTTTGAAAGCTGGGGAAATGCTCCGCATGGGGACTCTGTCAACGCCGACTTCACCCATATGTGAGGACTGATTCCAGCTGCTCCTGGAGAACACCTCTTACAGGTGAGTAACTACTCTATCTAGAAGAGGGATTGTTTTTGCTTGGCATACCGTCCAGAAGTTGTATGCAGAGGGCATAGATTCTTCAGTGTTCTTAGCCTGAAGTATGCTAACCTAGCAGTGTTTTTAATCTGTGAATGTAGGTTTAATTCTCAGTCTGTGATAATTCCCAGATATTTGAATTCACTTTTGACTTGTAGCTCCTTGTCTGCAAAATCTGACTGTTTGTGGTGGGTTGAAGAATGTGCCTTGGGCTGCGTAGAGAACTTCTGTCTTATTGTAGTTTATGGTGAGGCTTTGAAGGCTTAGCCAATGTACTACTGCCCCAAAGCAATTGGATAGTCATCTGTAGTCTGGATTGATTGTGAAGAATGGTGCACAGATCATAATATTGTCAGCATAAATCTGGTAGTGAATATTGTGCTCTTGGACTAGGAAACATAACGATTGAAGGTAAATTTTGAAAAGGAGAGCTGAGAGGGAGGACCTTCGTCTTGCTGTTGGATGAAGAGGTGTAATTTCTTAGGTCCAATTTTTATCTTCTAGCTGTGGTCTTTTAACCCTTTGAAGGCCTACTTTAAATTTTTAATCCACATTTCTGCAGCCGGGTTAATTTTTGCATATTTCAGGAAAATTGTACCCGTGGATCCCGAGAGTTTTGGGCTCGGCCTGGAAAGGGTTAAGTAAGAATGGAACCATTTGATTGTGGTGTCTAGGTCTAGTCTTGAAGCACTAGAACAGGGGACTGTTACTTCTGGAGAGAGATCTGCAATTGTGAGTATATACTTCTGGGAATTTTCTGAAGGGAATTCTTTCTGTTAAAGCTATTTAATCTGTGAACCCACTATTTTTTTGTTAAATCAGTCAGGGCCTAGTAGCAGCAGTTTAAGTTTAAATTTAAAACACAGAAGAGAACTTTCTGGTTACATTTCATACCCAGCAGAGAGCTTGTAGTTTTAATTTAATAGTCACTCAGGGCCTAGTATCAGCAAAGTACTTTTAGTTTAAATTTAAAACACAGAAGAGAGCTTTCTGGTTAAATTTGGAACCCAGCAGAGAGCTTGTAGTTTAAATTTCATAATAAGTTAGAGCCTAGCAGCAGCAGCAAAGAGCTATAATTTAAATCAAATAAGAATATAGATTAGCACAAAAGGCAAAACAGGGTCAGTACTCTTTGAGCAGCAAATAAAGTTTTCTAGAGACATTTACAAAGAGGCCTTCTACCTAGGGGGCGAGAGACTTGTGAAACATTTTCAATAGGTGTTAACACCAGGTGGCAGTTCAAAAGGCCATTTTGAAAGACTCCTATCCAAGCAAGGACTGTTAATCATCCAGGAAGTTGGTCACAGCTTACCTCAGCAGCACAGGCATAAATAGCTCAACCAGAGCTCTGTGATCCTCACTCTTGAAGGACTAGAACAGGGAGAGAGATCTGCAATTGTGAATATATACTTCTGGGAATTTTCTGAAGGGAATTCTTTCTGTTAAAGCTATTTAATCTGTGAACCCACTATTTTTTTTGTTAAATCAGTCAGGGCCTAGTAGCAGCAGTTCAAGTTTAAATTTAAAACACAGAAGAGAACTTTCTGTTTACATTTCATACCCAGCAGAGAGCTTGTAGTTTAAATTTCATAATAAGTTAGAGCCTAGCAGCAGCAAAGAGCTATAATTTAAATCAAATAAGAATATAGCTTACCTCAGCAGCACAGGACAGGGTACTGTGTAGCAGCCCACTTTTAATAAGTGTTATTTCCCTCGCTCCCTCCCCACATCTACCCACCCCTGGGATAATTGTAGCTTTATAGGTACTTACACATCTTAAAAGACAGGAGGTGCTCTCAGGTGAAGCTCGTTATCCAAATCAGTCGTATACTAAGGACCTGAGATTAATTAAGCTTCAGGTGAACAAGGTATATTAAACGTATTAGGTACAGTTTTATTGGTATAAATATCCATAGAACCCTTAGTAAGTAAAGAACTTAAAGATCTAAACAAAAACTTAAAACTAAGATGCAGACAGCAGTCCGGCAGCGAGATAGGGGCTTCCCAGTCTTTTGCATTGAGTGTCACATGTATGATTTTCTCCCAGTTGGTGAGAGGTCTTACGTGTGCACTAGGTGCAAGGAGCTCTTTGCTCTCAGGGAACGAGTCCGTTCTCTAGAGGCTAGAGTAGCAGACTTGGAAAATATAAGAAAGACAGAGAGATACATAGACGAGACCTACAGGGGTATAGTCCTGAAGTCCTACCTCCAGTCTGGCAGCATCCCTGTTGCCATGGAGGAGAGAGGTCACGTGACAGGAGAGCATCACCCTGGTGTGGCAGGAAGTGATCCTGTAACTAGGACCTGTCCTCCAGGTGATGTAAAACCCTCTTGCACCGAGGAAGTTTCTCCAAGGCCATGTGCCCATGAGGGAAGGGTTAGGACAGCCATTATAGTTGGTGATTCAATCATTAGGCATGTAGATAGCTGGGTGGCTGGTGGACGTGAGGATCGACTGGTAACATGCCTGCCTGGTGCGAAGGTAGCGGACCTCACGCACCACCTAGATAAGGTCTTAGTGCTGGGGAGGAGTCTGCTGTCTTGGTACATGTCGTTACCAATGACATAGGAAAATGTGGTAGGGAGGTTCTGGAGGCTAAATTTAGGCTTTTAGGTAGGAAGTTGAAATCCAGAACTTCCAGGGTAGCGTTCTCTGAAATGCTCCCTGATCTCCAGGAACAAGCAGGAATGAGTCTTCACATATGGGGTACGTCGGTACCAACGGAGCCTGCGCGGGAACGCTCCCCAGCGTCCAATCAGAAAGCTTTTGGGAGCATCCCTCAGCGCCTGCGTGCTGCCTTCCCACCTTTCCAACTGTCTCTCCTCAGTTTTCGTTTTTCCGCGGAGCCGGCAGGACGTCCTCCTGTCACCGCAGAAAATTCTTCTTTTAATTCTTTTGTTTTCTTGTGTTCGCGGCTGTCTCCCCGACACCACTGGTACCGCCGGTGTTTCTTTTTTCTTTTTCTGTAATTTTTTCCCTACAGGGTATATTTTTTCTTCTGTCTTAAATTTTTAGGCCGTCTAGGCCTGTCCATGTCCCTCATGGAACCGCCAGCCACTTTCTCTAAGAAATGTTTAAGCTGTGGCGGTACAGCTTTATTTTTAGACTCCAAAAGTTGGTGTTTAACCTGTTTGGGTCCTGACCATTTTCCTCCGGAGCCCTCGGGCTACAGTTTTGTGAGAAGAGATTTTCAACATCGAGTTTCCCTCGATACCAGGTTCCCTTCCAGTGTCAGGGCACCAAACATTTCTTCTTCTACACGGGATCAGGTAACCCACAAACAGTCTGTTAAGACTAGCCAACCCTCGAGTGGTAGGTCTCATGCACAGCATGAAGACGGCTCCGGCCTTGCCCTCGAGGGTCCTTTGGCTTCAAAACCCCGGCGGGAGTCTTCAACCTCTAAAGCCTATGAGGGGTTTCAGGTTGTTCCTGGGGCTCACCCCTCACAGAACATACCTGAGCCATGCTCGGTGGTGGCATCCGCTTCGAGCGGTACCGATACCCCAGCATCAGCACTGGTGTTGGACGTAACACTCCTCACCAGGGATCGTCATCTGGCTTCCTCGGTACCTTCGGGACTGGTGGATACGCTCCAGATTGACTTTCCAGTATCGGCATCGACGCCGATACTACCACCGACGTCGGTACCCTCTAGACATGCATCGATATACTCACTCCCCTCGATGCCGAGTCTGGAATCGATCTCTAGTCTGGAAGACTGGGTACCGACACGTCTCTGTACCGACACCTATCGGTACCAGACGCTAGGTACCGAGGATGATTACCGAAGGCATTCGGTTACCTCGGTACCGATTGAGCTGCCACCGATGACTGCTCCGGTGTCGGTGTCGCCTTCGATTCCGACAGCGCTACCGGTATCGGTTTCGGTACCGGTATCCGCAGTAGCATCGGGGCCAGCTCCTTCCATGCTTCCTTCACCAGGGTCGCTCCTTTCTATACCAAGTCTGGAGTCGATACCTGGCATAGACGATGTAGTACTGACTGACTGTCACAGGTCCTGACCTCCAGTACCAACATCCATCCCTTAAGGATCCTTCTTTGCACCGTGCAGGATCTTATCTTCCTATATACTCAGGTAGATCCTCCGGTGCCCAGGCTAGTTCTTCAGATCTAGCCTGTCCTGGGAAGGTTCTCTTTGGAGATCCTTCTTTTCAGGATTTCCTCTTGGATATGGCAAGATCCCTTACCATTCCTATCCCTGGCCATGATCCTACACAAGGCTCTGTTTCTACTGGAGCAAAGGAGAACATAATGCTTCCTTTGCATCATTCCTTGCGGGATCTTCTTCTAAGAATGTGGGAAGCACCTTTAAGGGTACCCCCACCTTCTAGAGCAACTGATCTGTATCAGGTGCCCCCCTCTCCAGGGTTTCAAAAGACTCAACTTCCTCATCATTCCATTGTAGTGGAATCAGCAATGAGGAAGGTAAAAAGTAAGAAAAAGCACTCTTCTTACCCACCAGGTCGTGAGTCTAGGACACTAGATGCCTTTGGACGTCAAACCTTCCAGACATCCATGCTGTCAGCAAGAATTCTCTCATATATTTTTTATATGAGTCTATCTCTTCAGGAGCTCACAAAGAAATTATATCTTTTGGCTCCTTTTCTTTCAGAGCCCAAGACTGCAGACTATTCCTTACTACTTAGTCATCTTCAAAATATCTCTTGTTTTCTTACTCGTGCTTCCCTAGACTCATTTGAGTCTATTAGCAGAACTTCTGCTATAGCTATAGGGGCACGACATAGAGCCTGGCTCCAAGCTTCAGACTTAGACAAATGGGCACAACAAAGACTGGGTAATACTCCTTGCACTGGAGAAAATCTCTTCAATAAGGAGTCTTTACATCAGGTTGCTCAGTGGTCCACTGACTTCCCATAGCCTTCTCCTTCCCCAGTAGGTAGGAAATGCCCTACCAAACCTTCTTTCCCTAGGAGGAGAAGGTTTTATTCTTCTCCTGCCCATCATACAGATGTTCCCAAGCAGGGGAGGCATCGTCCTGGTCTGAAGAATCCAAACTCTTACCAGGCTAAACAAACCAAGCAACCATAGGGTTTCTGATTAATCATTTTTCTGCCTCTTGGGGTTTACAACCTACAGTTGACTTCTTCTCAGCAGACGTTTTTCACTGTTTTTTCATTCAAAACTCTACACATGGATTTCTTTTCTCAGGACATCCAGTTGCTCCTAGATATGCTGAGCTGTCAGGATATTCATGTCTATGAGTCACAGGTTTCTCCTCTTCTTCCTGCCAAGAAGAGAGGTTTAACAACTATCACATGATAGTTTTCTGTACCAACATGAATTTTTTCCTTCCACAGACTTACCATATGGTAAGTCACACTTCAGCTCTTGTTTCTCTACCCTCTTATCCAGGTTTTCCCCTGTAAGAGTGGTACCATACCACTGGAGGGCTTCTTTAGCCTTTCTAGTCTTTCTTTCCATTCCAGTGTGGAGTTTTTTCTCTTGAGTAAACTTCCTCCTTTTTGCCTGGGCAGCTCATCAGACAGGGACAGAGATTTCTTACTCTTGTTCTGTCTGTTCTTTCTGTTTTACACAGAAAGATTCTCTCTGCTGTCTTATTCAGCAGCTGCCCATGCAGGAGTTCTAGTGATTGGACTACTGGTACTTTTCCACAAGTTTCCAGTCTTGTCCTCCACTACTTTTTGTCTGGCCTTAGTAGTGATTCCAAGACAGTGCATACATCTTTCTTGGATAATCCTTATCACTACAGGCTTATCACACTATCTTCTATTCTTGCCATCTCCAATTCCTTTGGGTTTGGCAGCATAGTTGACGTGGCTGCTGGTTTTTCCAACAGCCAGTTCTATCTCCCAATTCTACTGCATAATGCTCTCTGCAATTCTACAGAGAAGCTTTCCACTATGGGCCCTTGCTAGAGAGCATGGGGTTTTTCTCTAATGACTATCCTACATGGTTGAAAAAGGCTTCCTCAGTCATGCCCCATGACTGTGAGGGTTCTTCACACCCTACTATCTCCTTTTAAAACAAAGGACATAAGCCTTCTCTACGTGAAAGTCTAAAGAGTTGTCCAATTCCTACAGGGAATATGCTCTTTTTTTCCTTGCAGCTTGTCCTAATGGTATCCTAATCCTTCATGGATAGCACATATTTAACTAAAAAACACAAGATACCCCTTTTTGTCCCTCAAGTGGATCAACCTGGTATCTCATTCTATGCGTTTTCTGTCCATTTACCATGCTAGAGTTCTACAGGACTCAGGACTTGCTGTTTACAGACTGATATTATCCTCTGTTTTTTCACGTAACCATCCTGGTTATTTCACTGGATAGCATTCCTGCACCATCATAACCAGGGGGAATAGATTCTCTATATATCTTCTCAAGTATTCCACCTTCTTGTTGTTAGATGAATCTTTCCTCTTCACATCTCCCATGTGAATGTTCTTATAGGCATATCTCTGTCTGCTTAATTGCAGACATTTATTTTTAGACCTATATATTCATATATATATTGTAAACGGGGGCGCTGGGTGAGAATGTCCACAGTCTTGGCAAAGGCAAATATTAATATGACTTGCAAAGGATTGTGGGAAATGTAGTCCATTCATACCAGACTCAGCCGTTCACAATAAATTAGTTGTGCTTGCTCGAATGTAAAGCAAAGAAGATATTTTATTTATGGGGTTATTTCTCCCAACACAGATATACTTGGTAGCACATAAAAAGGAATACTTGCTTTCAGTATTATACTTAGAAAAACAAATAAGGAAAAACAACAGCTGAACTTGTTAAGCAATCAAATCAAAGCATAAAGACCTTGATGGAAACAGAAGTGTCAGAAGTGTCTCAGAAGTGTCCCTCCAGGGCTCACAGGCAATTAGGCAAGGCTCAATTGCTAACCATTACCAGCTGAAACCCTCTTGGTTGGTTTACTTTCTACTACGTGGCTCAAATCCTACTCAGAAGCATTTCTGAGTAGATTAAAGAACAAGTTTATATTTCTTTGTGATGGTGGTTGTATTTTGTGACAGCATATTACCACAGAAGTTTAGACAGAGAGCAATCCATGTATTCAAAGTCCCCATTTATAACATCTTCCCCTTCTTCAACTATCATGGGTTCAATATCATGGATTGGCACAGAGGAATTTCTCAATGGAACACTCTCAGGACAATACTTGTTTCCCTGCTGTCTTCCCAGTGAAGAGCTAGGGCATAGATCAGTGTTCATACCTGAGCTTCCATTGCTGTTAGAGTTCCTCTCTAAATACCCTGGCCAGTATGTAGTCCAGTTCTTATGTCCAGCCTTCCAATCAAGATCCCTGGACACTGGATCTCTCTTCACATACCTTCTGGCACTGGTCTTAGGGTCCCTTCAAAGTGCAGCCGTCTCCCTCACAGGTGCCGTCCGGGGATTCCTGGCTCTGCAACCCCACTCCTCTGGCTTTCCCCAGTCCAATGGTGTATGCTTGCCTCTGGAATGCCTCCCAGTATACGTACTGCTATGGACTCCTTTAGACCTCCCAAATGCTTTTCTCTTCTTTCTTCCAAAGTGTTTCTTGCTCTCTCTGTCCGTCAGCTCTGGCTTCTGCTGATAATGATGGTCAGGATGATCAAGGTGCTTCTGATGATCAAGCTGCTTCTGATGATCAAGATGATTCTCTGTAGAATAAGCTTTTCTTTTATCCTGCTTAGATGA
Organism: Ichthyophis bannanicus; assembly: GCA_033557465.1. Classification (NCBI taxonomy): domain Eukaryota; kingdom Metazoa; phylum Chordata; class Amphibia; order Gymnophiona; family Ichthyophiidae; genus Ichthyophis; species Ichthyophis bannanicus. Next base: position 145,284,747 of record CM066033.1, read on the forward strand.
ATGCTCCACCCTAGCACAGCGCAGCTGTGCTGAATCAAGCCCTGCCCTTGGAGATGAGTGCTTGGGGATTACCTCATAGCCCTCCTGATTGAACACACGTTTCCCCACTTCAGCTCTTCTAATGGCTGTTGGAAACCTGGTGCATTCTGGGACTGGTAGTCTTTTATGGAAACATTCTGTTTTATTATTTCTACCAGAATAGACAGGTTGCTTGTTCAGAGTCACTTCACCTCTATTATAGCTCCTTCCTGAACTATGATAAGCTTCCTTATCACATACCCCCCTGCTTAAGTTATTACGGACTGGTGTAACTGGTGAAACTTCTTCTTTACAGTCCGTAATACGGGAAAGGGCATCCGCATTTTTGTGTAACTTCCCAGCACGATATTCCACTTGAAAATCAAATGCCTGTAAGGCCATGTACCAGCATGTCATCCTGGCACTGTGGTTCTTCATTTGCTGCAACCACTTAAGTGGGGCATGGTCTGTGACCAATTGGAACTTCCTCCCTGTAAGGTAAAACCTTAATGCCTCCACTGACCACTTTATAGCTAAACATTCTTTTTCTATAGTGGAATACTTTTGTTCAGCCGGTGACAACTTCCTGCTCAGGTACATCACAGGATGCTCCTCCCCTTCATGACATTGGGATAGAACCGCTCCTAGCCCTACATCCGATGCATCTGTTTGAACCAGAAAGGGTTTCCTGAAATCCACCCCTTTCAGTACTGGTCCTGTACACAATTTCCCTTTTAGGACTGAAAATGCTTTTTCAGCTTCAGGAGTCCACTTTAGCTGGTTTGGACAATTCTTCCGCAGCATATCCGTGAAAATTGCACTTTTCTCTGCAAATTGTGGTATAAATCTGCGGTAGTATCCAATAAGTCCCAAGAAACTTCTTAGTTGTTTCTTTGTTGTTGGAGGGGGAAAATTCCTGATGCTATCCACCTTGCTCATTAGAGGTTTAATTTTTCCTCTTCCCACTAGGTGGCCCAGGTATTTTACCTCCCTATTAGCAAAGGCACACTTCTTCGGGTTTAAAGTGATTCCCGCTTGCTTCATGGAGCATAGGACTGCCCTGATCCTCTTTAGATGTTCCGCCCAGGTGTTACTATGGATTATGACATCATCCATATATGCAAAGGCATAATTTTGGTGGGGTCGAAGTACTTGATCCACTAACCTTTGGCAGGTAGCTGCCGCTCCATGCAGTCCGAAAGGCATCCTCTTGAACTGGAAAAGGCCAACGGGGGTGCTGAACGCAGTCTTCGGCTTCGACTCCCTGGTTAGAGGGATTTGCCAATATCCTTTTGTCATATCAAGGGTGGTTAAATATTGAGCTTGTCCAAGCTGGTCCAACAGCTCCTCAATTCTTGGCATTGGATATGCATCAAAAACTGATATTGCGTTTACCTGCCGGAAGTCAATACAAAATCTTAGAGCCATCAGGCTTTGGCACCAGGACTATGGGGCTATTCCAGGGACTCTTCGATTCCTCTATTACTCCCATGTCCAACATTTCCTGGACTTGTGCCACTACTTCCTGTCTCTTGGCTTCAGGCAAGCGGTATGGCCTTTGACGAATTAATTTCCCAGGTGGAGTTATTATCTCATGGGCAACCAAATGTGTCTCCCCGGGTATGGGAGTCAACACATCTGGGAATTCTTTAAGTAATTTCCTAATTTCTTCCTGTTGTACCACTGTCAGGTCCTCACCTATTTGGGGCTCTGATTTTTCTTTACAGTCAGATACCTGGGGTCCCAAATCCTCCTCTTCATTCACCTCCCTTTCTCGGGCACAGGTGGCAGCTAGGCTTTTAACCCCTTTGTCTTCAGTAGAACCAAAGCCTTTGGTTCCACGCTCAGAATTTTCCAGGGATGTGACCTCCTCCACAGGTGGAAAACCCAGTCTCTCACATATCAATTGGGCAATTCTGTCTCCTGTTTTCACATGATAATCATTCTGTCCAAAATTAAATAACAAAACTTTAAGATTGCCCCTGTAATCGGGATCAATTACTCCCGCTCCCACATCGATGAAATATTTAAGGGCTAATCCAGACCTTGGGGCTACTCTCCCATAGCATCCAATTGGTATTTCAACTTGGAGACCAGTGTCAACCAGGGCTCTCCCTTGGCTAGGTACAGTCACATTTTCTATACTGCACAGGTCAAACCCAGCAGATTGAGGGGTTGCCCGCTTAGGAGCTTGGGCCTTCTCTGTGACCCTATGGTACTTTAAGACAAATGTCTGCTTTGGGGTAGTTTGGTCTTCTGGACGCTTAACCATCTTTTTAGCTGGGGTCTGAGGACTTCCAAACAAAGACCCGGGAGCTATTCCCATCATTCCTTCTCCCTCCTTCTTTCCTAGTCCTTCCACTAGACCCTGCTTAAATCTTGGCCAATCTCTTCCTAGAACCAAATCAAATGGTAGCCTAGGCACCACTGCTAACAGAACTTCCTCTTGTTCCCCCAGGCACTTAACCATTAGCCTATAGGTGGGATATGATGTTGCAGCACCATGAATGCATCTGATGTGAACTTGGCTTTCAGGGGTTTTAGGCACAAATCCTTCTTGGGCCTCTATCCTCTTCCAAAGCCTCTGACAACATACTCTGGTCTGCCCCAGAGTCTAACAGAGCATTTGTGGTAATTCCCTGCACATCAACCATCAAAAGAAATCCTTCTTTGGGCTGTTTTAAATCAACACCCATTAAGCTAGTGTGTGTCTGGCATCCCCTTTCTAAATGTCCCCATTTTCCACATTTGAAACATTTCTTTTTACTCCACTGTGTCATCTGGTTTGGCACAGTACATTTACTTTCAGAAACATTTTTAACCATTTTCTTTTCTGATACAGCACAGCTTGCCTCAGCACCAATCTTCAGAGGGCCACCCATTCTATGGCAAGCCTGCGTGGCTTCCAAGAATCTCTCTGCTAGCATGGTTGCCTCTCCAAGATTTTGGCAATTTTGCTGTATAAGGAAAGTGTGCAGATCTTTAGGTACAGCAGACATAAATTGTTCAAGCATAATAATGTCTAATAACATTTCTACATTCTTTCCCTCAGGCTCCAACCATTTTACAGCCAATCCTCTGATTCTCTGACTCAGAGCCCTGGGTGTTTCACCCACTCTTAATGCAGTAGCTCTAAACATTCGCCTATACTCTGAAATAGACAACCCTAGACGATCTCTAATAGCAGCCTTTACATCTTTATAATTCAAAGCCTGGGCTGCTGGCATTGCTCTATAAGCTGCAAGCTCCTCTCCAGTTAATGAGGCTGCCAGCCTTACTGCCCACTGGGTCTCTGGCCATGCTAATGCTTGTGCCACTCTCTCAAAAGACTCTAGAAAATCATCAGCATTATCATCTGGAGTTAGCTTCCCAAAACTAAATGCCCCAATTCCCTGATTGAGTCCCACACTGTCCACATGTGGTATACCAGTATTTACTGCTGGTCTTGCATCCGGTCCACTTTGGTTCTGCAGATTAACTAAGGCTTCCACCAGCTCAAGCACTGGCCTCTGCTGGTCCATTAAGGCTTTCATAGCAGTGTCCTGAGCCTGTTGTGCTAGCTCCTGTTGCCTGCTAAACTGGGCTGCCATCCATTCAGCTAGTTCCTTTGGATCCATCTTGATCTCTGCAAGAAAACAAAAAAAAAAACACAGTGCACCACCTTCCAAACAGGTGTTTTTCTTTAATTTTTTTTTCAATTATCCCTGTGCCTTACTCCCCATCCACCACTAGACATGCCCAGGTACTTATTACCTTATGCCAGTGATGAATCCAGCTCTGCACAGGGTCTTTTCCTCCCGGGACAGCTACCTGGATCAGCCACCTCTTCCTCCAAAGTGTAGTTAAGGGAAATCTTTTTTTCCAGCTTTTAAACTTGAACTTTCTTTTTTTCTTCAGACTTTAGTTGTAATCCTTTAGCATGTAAATCCTTTGCGCAAAAGCAATCCGAAAAACTACGCCATCTGTAAACGGGGGCGCTGGATGAGAATGTCCACAGTCTTGGCAAAGGCAAATATTAATATGACTTGCAAAGGATTGTGGGAAATGTAGTCCATTCATACCAGACTCAGCCGTTCACAATAAATTAGTTGTGCTTGCTCGAATGTAAAGCAAAGAAGATATTTTATTTATGGGGTTATTTCTCCCAACACAGATATACTTGGTAGCACATAAAAAGGAATACTTGCTTTCAGTATTGTACTTAGAAAAACAAATAAGGAAAAACAACAGCTGAACTTGTTAAGCAATCAAATCAAAGCATAAAGACCTTGATGGAAACAGAAAGGTCTTTTCTGTAGGCTGCTGCTAATATCTTCTTAGCAGTGCTTCAAAGAACCAACAAAACCCACAAAGTAGAAAAAAAAACTGTTATTTTTCAGGGATATCTTCACACACACTCAGAAGTGTCCCTCCAGAGCTCACAGGCAATTAGCCAAGGCTTAATTGCTAACCATTACCAGCTGAAACCCTCTTGGCTGGTTTACTTTCTACTACGTGGCTCAAATCCTACTCAGAAGCTTTTCTGAGTAGATTAAAGAACAAGTTTATATTTCTTTGTGATGATTGTTGTATTTTGTGACAGCATATTACCACAGAAGTTTAGACAGAGAGCAATCCATGTATTCAAAGTCCCCATTTATAACATCTTCCCCTTCTTCAACTATCATGGGTTCAATATCATGGATTGGCACAGAGGAATTTCTCAATGGAACACTCTCAGGACAATACTTGTTTCCCTGCTGTCTTCCCAGTGAAGAGCTAGGGCATAGATCAGTGTTCATACCTGAGCTTCCATTGCTGTTAGAGTTCCTCTCTAAATACCCTGGCCAGTATGTAGTCCAGTTCTTATGTCAAGCCTTCCAATCAAGATCCCTGGACACTGGATCTCTCTTCACATAACTTCTGGCACTGGTCTTAGGGTCCCTTCCAAGTGCAGCCGTCTCCCTCACAGGTGCCGTCCGGGGATTTCTGGCTCTGCAACCCCACTCCTCTGGCTTTCCCCAATCCAATGGTGTATGCTTGCCTCTGGAATGCCTCCCAGTATACGTACTGCTATGGACTCCTTTAGACCTCCCAAATGCTTTTCTCTTCTTTCTTCCAAAGTGTTTCTTGCTCTCTCTGTCCGACAGCTCTGGCTTCTGCTGATGATGATGGTCAGGATGATCAAGCTTCTTCTGATGATCAAGATGATTCTCTGTAGAATAAGCTTTTCTTTTATCCTGCTTAGATGAATGCTCCACCCTAGCACAGTGCAGCTGTGCTGAATCAAGCCCTGCCCTTGGAGATGAGTGCTTGGGGATTACCTCATAGCCCTCCTGATTGAACACACGTTTCCCCACTTCAGCTCTTCTAATGGCTGTTGGAAACCTGGTGCATTCTGGGACTGGTAGTCTTTTATGGAAACATTCTGTTTTATTATTTCTACCAGAACAGACAGGTTGCTTGTTCAGAGTCACTTCACCTCTATTATAGCTCCTTCCTGAACTATGATAAGCTTCCTTATCACAATATATATATCTATATACACCTCTATATGTCTGTCAGCTGCATGTGCATATGTTATGCCCTTCTAGATCTCACTATAGATATATATATATACCTATATATATATATATGTGTGTGTGTGTATCTGTCGAGATACTTTGTTATAGGTAGATATGTATTTACATACTTATCTCTCTAACTGTCTATGCTCATAAAGGTTTTACCTTCCTATATGTTCCAGACAGTGGGCTTTGCCCATGTTCATGCTGTTCCACAGTATGTTTGGGGTATTATGCACACAACTACTGCTGTGGTACTGACAGCTCCTACCATAACCCTAGGTTTAGGTATCCCTGAAGCTCCATGCTCTAATATCTTCCTACCTCTCACCAGTTAGGAAAGACATGGTGGATCTTCAGTAGATCTGAGGTTTCAACTCCTCAGACACCTGTCCTTTCTTTGGGAATACGGGGTTTTTCCCATACCCCTTCTTCCCTCAAGGACTAGGCCAGTTTGTCCAAATCGGTCAGTCTTCCTCTTTTGCTCCTAACTGTGAATAACTCTGTAGCCAAAAGAGTTTTCAGCTTTTTCCATAAAGCTTCCCACTAAAGAACTACCGTTTTTTGTACTACCCCAGTTGAATCCTGGGGTCACCTGTCACTTCCAGATTTTGACCTTCACCTTCACTTCAGTGAGGTCACCTTGAAGATTCCTCTACTGGATCCCCAGTAGACTCCATCAGCCTCTCTACTTCCTGCAATCCAATAGGTGAGGTCCATATTGCAATTGTTCATTTCAATATATTTCATGATAATTATCATGCATACAAGGACTCCTTGCCTGTAGTCCTATCTTAGGTTAGCTGTTTTCTACAGCTCCTCTCTTTTTCAACTCCCACCCTCCATCCTCAGGATGCCTGGCCATATGAGGTGTAGCATGTTTCAATCTCCAACATGCTAGGGCTCCAGGCATCTTAGCTTGGGAGTCCCCATATGTGAAGACTCATTCCTGCTTGTTCCTGGAGATAGCACAGTTACTTACCTGTAACAGGTGATCTCTGGGAACAGCAGGAATAAGTCTTCACAACCCACCCACCTCCCCTAGGAGTTGTATCTCTCTATCTATCTTTCCTTTCCTCTCTCTCTCTCTTTGTCTCAGCTATAAAACTCAACTGAGGAGAGACAGTTGGAAAGGCGGGAATGCAGCACGCAGGCGCTGAGGGATGCTCCCAAAAGCTTTCTGATTGGACGCTGGGGAGCGTTCCCGCGCAGGCTCCGTCGGTACCGACGTACCCCATATGTGAAGACTTATTCCTGCTGTTCCCAGAGATCACCTGTTACAGGTAAGTAACTGTGCTTTCCACGTGCAGGACCCAAAAGGCAGGCAGAGCTCCGGAGTCTCAATGCGTGGATGAGACAGTGGTGCAGAGATGAGGGGTTTGGATTTGTTAGGAACTGGGGTACATTCTGGGGAAAGGAGGGGCTCTTCCGAAGGGATGGGCTTCACCTTAACCGGGATGGAATCAGGCTGCTGGCATTAACCTTTAAAAAGGAGATAGAGCAGCTTTTAAACTAGATAATAGGGGAAAGCCGACAGTCGCCCAAGAGCAGATGGTTCGGAAGAATGTATCCTTGAAGGATACTACCAAAAGCAGAGAGGTTCCAAAAAAGAGTAAAGTAGCCCAAATGCCCTCCAGTATGGAGCAGACAGAGCTTAAAGATCACAAATTACCCATGTCTACCAATAGCCAAATTAATATGAATAAAATACAGTCTCTAAAATGCTTGTATGCAAATGCTAGGAGTCTAAAAAATAAGAGGGGAGAGTTAGAATATATAGCACTAAATAAGAGGTTAGATATGATTGGAGTATCAGAGACATGGTGGAAGGAGGACAAACAGTGGGACACTGATACCTGGGTACAAACTATATCGTAATGATAGAGCTGATCAAATTGGTGGAGGGGTTGCACTCTGTTAGAGAGTTCATTGAGTCAGAAAGGATTAAAGTTTTGCAGGAAACAAAATTTGATGTAGTATCCCTATGGATTGAAATTCCATGTAAAAAGGGGAAGGCGATGGCAGTGGGGGTGTACTATCGACCGCCTGGCCAGAATGAACAAATGGATGATGAAATGCTCAAAGAAATCAAGGAATCTTAACAAAAGTTACAGCTCGGTAATAATAATGGGTGATTTCAATTACCCCAGTATCGACTGGGTCAGTGTCATGGCAGGACATGCTAGGGAGATAAAGTTCCTAGATGACATAAATGACTGCTTCTTGGAGCAGCTAGTTCATGAAATGACCAGAGGGGAAGCCATATTAGACCTAGTCCTTAGTGGAACACCAGATCTAGTGCAAGAGATAAGGGTGTTGGCGCCACTTGGCAATAGTGATCATAGCATGATCGCCTTTGATTTAATTAATGGAGGAGGGATAGTAAGGAAATCCACAGTACTACCTTTTAACTTTCAAAAGGGAGACTATGATAAAATGAGGAAAATAGTTAAGAAAAAACTAAAAGGAGCCATTGAAAAGGTTAAAGACTTACATCAAGCTTGGGTGTTGTTGAAAAATACTATCTTGGAAGCTCAGACCAGCTGTATTCCATGCGTTAAGAAAAGTGGAAAGAAGTCCAAAAAACTGCCAGCATGGTTTAAAGGTGAGGTCAGAGAGGCTGCTGTTGCCAAAAAAGCATCTTTCAGGAAATAGAAAAAAGAGCCAAATGACGAAACCTGGAAACAGCACAAGCACTGGCAGATCAAATGCAAGGCATTGATAAAGAAGGCAAAGGGAGAATTTGAGAAGAAGCTTGCTGCGGAAGCAACAACGTGATTTTTTTCAAGTACATTCGTAGCAAAAAACCTGTGAGAGAGTCGGTTGGACCATTAGATGATAGAGGAGTTAAAGGGGCACTAAGAGGCGACAAGGCGATAGCGGAGAGACTGAATGAATTCTTTGCTTCGGTCTTTACTGAGGAAGATGTAGGGATGTTACCCATGACTGAAGTGGTATTTAAAGGTGCGGAAGAATTGAAAGAAATATCAATATATCCGGGAAGATGTATTACAACTATTAGATAAACTGAAGAGTAGCAAATCACCTGGGCCGGATGGTATACATCCAAGGGTGTTGAAAGAACTGAAATATGAGATTGCAGACCTGCTATTAGTAATCTGTGAACTATCATTAAAATCATCTCTAATACCTGAAGATTGGAGGAGCACCAATGTAACAGCCATTTTTAAAAAGGGTTCCAGGGGTGATCCGGGAAACTACAGACCGGTGAGTCTCACGTCAGTACCGGGAAAAATGGTAGAAACCATCATAAAGAATAAAATTACTCAGCATGTAGATAGTCATGGCCTAATGGGAGACAGCCAACATGGCTTTAGAGAAGGAAGATCTTGTCTTAGTAATCTGTTATGTTTTTTTGAAAGTGTGAATAAACAGGTGGACAAAGGTGAGGCGGTTGATATAGTGTATCTGGACTTTCAGAAAGCCTTTGACAAGGTCCCTCATCAGAGACTTTTGGCAAAACTAAAGAGTCATGGGATAGGAGGCAATCTACTATTGTGGATCAGGAACTGGTTAAAAGATAGAAAGCAGAGGGTAGGGCTAAATGGCCAATTTTCTCAATGGAGAAAGGTGAATAGTGGTGTACCCCAGGGATCTGTGCTGGATCCGCTGCTTTTTGACATATTCATAAATGACCTGGAAAGTGGAATAACGAGTGAGGTTATCAAATTTGCAGATGACACAAAACTATTTAAAGTTGTTAAACCCCAAGAGGATTGTGGAAAATTGCAAGAGGATCTTGATAAATTGGAAGACTGAGCATCAAAATGGTAGATGAAATTTAATGTGGACAAGTGCAAAGTTATGCACCTAGGGAAGAACAACCCAAACTATGGTTGCACGATGCAAGGTTCCACATTAGGAACCACCACCCAGGAAAAAGATTTAGGCGTCATTGTGGATACCATGTTAAAACCCTCGGCCCAGTGTGCAGCGGCAGCCAAGAGAGCAAATAGAATGCTAAGTATCATAAGGAAAGGAATGGAAAATAAAACAAAAGATATTATAATGCCTCTATACCGTTCCATGGTGAGACCGCACCTTGAATATTGTGTGCAATTCTGGTCGCCGTATCTTAAAAAGGATATAGCTTTATTAGAAAAGGTTCAGAGAAGAGCCACCAAAATGGTAAAGGGGATGGAAGGATACTCCTATGAAGAAAGGCTAAAAAGGTTAGGGCTCTTTAACCTGGAAAAGAGACGTCTGAGGGGAGATATGATAGAAGTCTATAAATTAATGAACGGAGTGGAACGGGTAAACGTAGATCGATTGTTTACCTTATCAGAATATAGAAAGACTAGGGGACATGTAATGAAGCTACAGGGTAAACTATTTAAGACTAATAAAAGAAAATATTTTTTCACTCAACGTGTAATCAAACTTTGGAATTTGTTACCCGAGGATGTAGTAAAGGCTGTTAGTGTAGCTGGGTTTAAAAAAGGTTTGGACAAGTTCCTGGAGGAAAGGTCCATAAACCATTATTAAGAAGGGACCCAGGATATCAATGCTTGAACCAATACAAGCATTGTGGAACCTGTGTCCCTTGGGGAAACTGCTAGGTACATATGACCTAGATTGGCCACTGTTGGAAACAGAATACTGGGCTTGATGGACCTTGGTCTGACCCAGTATGGCATATCTTATGTTCTTAGGTTTTTGCTGCTTCCGTGCTCAGGGGTCGGGGTCCCGACTTGTTCTTGATCCCATGTGAGTCTGGTGGTCTGTCCAGGTGGGGGTTTCCTGCTGCTGATGGGCCAGTGTTCAGTTCTCCTAGGGGGTGGCGTTTTGAAATGCTCCTTATTAGTCACACAGTGGTTTGCTAGTTGATTGCTGGATGTTAGTCTTGTTCTTGGATTCTGCTTTGATAGTGAAATATTGAAGTCAGAGAAAGTGCACACACACCCCTTATAGGGTGTCATCATCAAAGTCCTGTGTTTCTCAATCTCCATCTGCTGGTGAAGGAGAATAACCCATGCAACTGGGCTGGAAGGGCTCAAGGAAAGACAATTTGCAGGTAAGGATTAATTCTACCTTTGCCCACATTAAATCACTAAAATACCGTGATTTTTGTGCGGCGTTAGTGCCTAAATTTAGGAGGCTCCTTATAAATTTACCCCCTTAATGTTGTCTTAAACAAGTGGGGAAAACATGCAGAACATGGCTCATGGAATTCTTTCCATCCCCTCTATGTGTGTATGTGCATACACACGCCCATCTGTATCTGCATTGCCTCTGTGTGTGTGTGTTTCATGTGTATGTTCGTATCTCTGTTTTGTATGTTTACTGTTTGTGTGTGTATTTTGGGCTGGTATGTATACTTGCATATGTGTGCATGCTTGCTTGCATGTGTCTGTCCATGTATATATATGTATGTGTGTGCGTATTTATTTATATCTGTTGTTTCTCTGTGATCAGTAGAGGAGATGAGAGAGGAGGGCTGTTTCACAGGTTCAATTCCGTAACCGCCATGTTACTGTGAATCAGTATTTGTATACTGCAGCTGTTGGAATACTTTTCCTATAGAAATATATTGCGACATGTTGGGGGTTAAGGGCTTCATTTCTCTTCCATCTCCCAACACACGCAGGATCTTAATGTTTACATTACATGAACTTCCCCCAGCTCACCACCTTCCTTGCTGTGACTAGAGCAGCATTCCAGTGCTTCACCCCCACAACCTTCCCATTGGCTGGACCCTACCCACAGTTTCTGCTACTAGTTATATTGGAAACAGAAAGGGCAGATAATAGGGTTTAAACTATGAAACAGTGCATATATGTTAGTCATCCTTCTAGTTTCCAGATATTAATGCAAAAATCAGTTGTTGTTAAGCGTCATTGAGTCAATATCAACTCATAGAAACATAGAAACATGACGACAGAAAAAGACCACATGGCCTATCTAGTCTGTCCTTCCATAACAACAACTACAACAGTCCACTTTTTACCTTTAGAGATCCTCTGTGTTGGCCCCATGCTATTTTGAATTCAGTTACTGTCCTCATCTCTACCACCTCCACTGGGAGACTATTCCATGGATCCACTACTCTTTCCGTAAAGAAATATTTCCGCATATCACTCCTGAATCTATCTCCCTTCACCCTCATCCCATGTCCCCTCGTAGCAGAACTTGCTTTCAATTGAAAGAGGCTCTCTCCCTGAACATTTATGCCACGGAGGTATTTAAACATCTCAATCATATCACCTCTATCCCGCCTTTCCTCTAAGGTGTACATATTAAGATCCTTAAGTCTGTCCTCATATGCTTTATAATGAAGCCCATTAATCATTTTAGTAGCAACCCTCTGCACCGACTCCATCCTGTTCACATCCTTTTGAAGGTGCGGTCTCCAGAATTGCACACCATACTCCAAATGAGGTCGCACCAAAGACTTATACAGAGGCATTATCGCCTCCTTTTTTCTGCTAGCCATTCCTCTCCGTATGCACCCAAGCATCCTTCTAGCTTTTGCCGTCGCCTTTTCTACCTGTTTAGCTACTTTAAGATCATCAGACACAACCACGCCTAGGTCCCGCTCTTCTTTAGTGGACAGAAGTACTTCACCTCCTATACTGTATTGCTCCCTTGGATTGCTGCAGCCCAAATACATGACCTTACATTTTTTAACATTAAATCCCAGCTGCCAAATTCTAGACCATTCTTCAAGCTTAGCTAGATCCCTCCTCATGTTATCTACCCCTTCCTGGGTGTCTACTCTATTGCAGATTTTGGTATCATCCGCAAAGAGGCAAACCTTACCTGACAGCCCTTCCGCTATATCACTAACAAAGATGTTAAAAAGAATCGGACCAAGGACAGATCCCTGGGGCACACCACTGGTAACATCTTTCTCCTCAGAGTGAGCTCCATTTACTTGTACTCTTTGTTGCCTCCCACCCAACCAATTTCTAACCCAAGCAGTAACTTTAGGGTCCATCCCTAGGGTGCTCAGTTTGTTTATAAGTCGCCTGTGAGGAACAGTGTCAAAGGCTTTACGGAAATCTAAATACACCACATCTAGAGCTCTCCCTCGGTCCAACTCCCTGGTCACCCAGTCAAAGAAATCAATCAGATTTGTCTGACTCATGGCAATCCTGTGGATAGTTCTCCTAAACTGTGTTCAGTCTTCAGTCAGACAGGTTATTGTTAATAGAGTGACATCCATAACTGCTGTTTTTGTATTCACCCTTTGCATTGCCAGTTTTCCTCTTCTGCACTGACCTTCAACCTTACCAAGCATGATTTCATACTCTAATGATCTTTCTCTTTGAATGATGTGTCCAAAGTATGAAAATCAAAGTCTTGTCATTTGAGCTTCTAAGGTTAGGCTTGATCTTGTTTAGTACCAATTAATTTGTTCTTTGGGCAGTCCATTATATACTCAGTATTCTTCAACAGCACCATAATTCAGAAGCATAATCTGTAGAGTCCTTATTAAAAAAACCAAAAAAACCCCCAAAAAAAGACAGTTGACTGGGTCCCCTCTAAACTTTGGTCACTAGGTTTGTTCCTAGCTTGCCAGTTCATTAATCTAGCACTGCCCATGGCAACAGAATTATTTGCCAGTACACAGCAACCAATAAGAAAGCAAGAAAAATCAGTCCGCTTTCACTGTAGAAATAACAGCAAAGAAAATGAAATATATAGTGAATAATTTAAAATGCGTGGAGGAGTATCCTAGTGGTTAGAGCAACAACGTAGTACCCAAAATATCAAGATTCAATTTCCATAGGCACTCATGATCTTGGGCAAGTCACTTTACTCTCCATTGCCTCGGAAGAAAAGGCCTGGCAATCTACTTCCATTCATACATTGCCAAGAAAACCAAGAGGTTGTTGGGTCACCAGGAGTCAGCATTGACTTGATGGCACTTAAAAAAACAAAAAAAACCCCTTAAAATGCAGTACATCATAGCTAAGGAATTAGTGATATCTTTGTTGCATGTTCTGTGTGTGTTGTGCCTGTGTTAAGGGTAACTGAGGGTGCTGATTCATTTCTGAGTTACATAGCTTTGGGGATGGCATCAGATGTCGGGAGGTAGTTTTGAGGTGGGTAGTTTGCGAGATGGTGGGGCAGATGCAGGGAGGTATTTTTGGAGGTGGGATAGTTTGCAAAGTGGTGTGGCAATTGCAGGGAGGAAATTTTTATGGGTGGGGTAGTTTGCAGGGTAGTTGAGCAGTTGTAGGGTAGTTTTTGGGGGTGGGGCAGTTGCAAAGGGCAGTATTTGGGGGTGGGAGTATTTTTGGGGCAATGGGGAAATTGCAGAGGGTAGATTGCAGGGTGGGAGGACATTTGCGGGGTTATCCTTTGGGGGTTGATGGTGGTTTGCAGGGGCTGGGGCAGTTGCAGGGGTTATTTTTGGGGTTGAGGGCGTTTTGCGAGGTGTGGGCAGTTGTTGGAAATAGTTTGAGGGGGGCTGTGGAGGTGGAGTATTTTTGAGGTTGGGGGAGCAATTGAGGCAGGGTATTTTTGGGGGGTTTCGGTAGTTGAGGCAGAGGAACAGTTTGGGTGGAATATTTTTTGGGTGTGGTGTAACTAGCGAGATGGTAGACCAGTTGGAGTTGTGTAGTTTCTTGGGGGGGGGGGGGCATTTTGTGTGTGTTGCTCCATCTTGGGTCCAGTCCTGTATCATCTGTCTCGAGGTCCAACAGGCAGGCGTCTGGTAGTCCTTTCAGGTCTCTCCTGTGGTCCTCCAGGTTTAGTCCACTCTAAGAAGAGTCCAGTAACCACACTTTATGGCCACTCTAGGGGGCCCCTCCTAGTTGGGTCCATACCCCTAGAGCAGGGACTGGCCGGAATCCCCCGGGACTCTGGCAGTGGCGGGACGTACACCCCGTCACAGAGGGATAGTGGGAGAGTGGGACAGTTGTGGGGGTTGATAAGGGTGGTGGGGCAGTTGCAGGAGGGGTTAGCTTTTCCCGGTGGGGCAATTTGCGGGTGGGGAGCATTTTTTTTTGAGGGTGCAGTTTGCATGGTGTTGAGGCAGTTATAGGAGGTTGCTTTTTGGGATGGGGCAGTTTGCAGGGTGGTGAGGCAGTTCTCTGGGAACAAGCAGGAAGTCAGTCCTCACATATAGGGTGATGTCTGTGCCGACAGAACCAATGCGGAAGTATCTCCCCAGCTTTCAAAAAAAGCTTTTGGGAGATGCACCATGCATGTGTGGTCCCCTTCCCACTCAAGGGTGCTATCTTGCCTCAGTCTTTCCCTTAGAGCCCTCCGGATGTCTGTCCAGTTTCCCCCAGAAAGAGTGTTTTTTATTATTTTGTTTTAACCGGTACATGCCTCAGCGTCGCTCCTCAGGCTCGTTCCTTTGTTTTTATTTTGTTTTTTTCTCGAGGTATTCCATGACGAGCAATTTGCACCCTTTTTTGGCTGCAGGCCTCGGACCCATGCTGGGCGGCAGAGCCCCCTTTTCCATGATGATCTCCAGCAGCTTCCAGAAATGTGATTGGTGCGGTAAAATGATGTCCTTCATATACCCACATGACTGCTGCCTCCGCTGCCTTGGGCTGACCACAATGATGTGAATTGCGAACTTTGCAGGGCCATGACCACAAAGGCTATCAAGAGCCATCAACTGCAGCAGAAAAGATCTTTCACAAGTCTGACTCTGCCCCGGCGTCTTGGACGACATCACCCTCCAGGGCCCCCTCCGGTACCTCGGTGCCCCGTGATGCCCAGATTGCCTCGGAGTCCCGCAGCCACGGTTCTTTTGAGAGAAACTCCCCTGCGGTAGAAGGTAAGAAGTCAAAACCCTCGAAGATTACCTCTGAGAACGGATCCAGGAAGACGGGAAAATCTCATTCCAGGCTCCATAGTCCCAGGTGTGAGTTCAAGGGCTTGGAGCGGGAGTGGCCTCGCAAGCTGCCCCAGAAGGAGTTGTTTGCATCTGGCGACTGGCCTCGGACACCTGAGGCCATCCTCAATGACTCTCCCTTGATGGAGTCGATACTGGGCCCAAAGTCTTCGGTGCCCGCGTCGAAGGCTGCAGAGCCAACTAGTATGGAGACCAGGATGGCAGCCTTGGAGCGCAGTATCTCTGTCCTTCTGGCCCAGCAGCGGGCATTCATGTCTGGTTCTTCCGGTTCATCCACCCCGACGACAGGACCCTCGACATTGAGAACTTCCCCGGATGTCGAACTGGTCCTCGAGCGCCACCAGCCTTGAGAGACACACAGGCATCAGATGACATCCTGGTCCATTCCTTCGGACACCAGTCCTCTCTAGCGAGTGCACACAGCTTGGATCTCAGGTCTTTCAGAGGTCACAGGCATTTGGGCTTGGGCCTTGACTGCGGTGACCACGGGGCCTTGGACTTCGAGTTGGATTGGGAGACCAAGGATGAGGAGTCCCTGGACACTTGGAGACACCAAGATGTGCCCTCAGACCCATCTCCCCCAGTGTTCCGACGTTGTTCCCCACCCAAGGACGTCTCCTTCCTCGACTTTGTGTGGGACATGGCTTCGAGACCAAGACTGAGGAGGACCCTCGCACGGAGGAACTGGAGATCTTCCAATATGAGGCCCCTCCAATAGAGGCCCTCATGGTGCCCATCCCTCTGATCCTAGTGCCTCCTTCTTCGTTTGTGAGAGACACCAGCATTGGTGCCCATTGTAAGCAGGCAACTCGACTCCATGTACCAAACCCACCAAAGCCCTGGGTTCCAGAAGGCCCAACTTCTCCACAACTCGATGGTCGTTGAGTCTGCCATATGCAGACTCAAGAGCCAAAAGACCCATTTCTCTGTGTCCCCCAGCAGGGAGGCCTGGACCTTCAGTGCCCTCGGCTGAAAGGCCTTCCAGGGCTCGATGCTTGCGTAGAGTCCAATCCTATCAACTGTACATCGGCCTCAAAGAATTTGTGAGGGAGCTCGCCAGTTTCTCGGCAGGCCTCGACAAGTAACCCCTCCAGCAGTTCAAGTCTCTAGCCTCTGCAGTCAAGGAGTGCTCGAAGTTTTTATCCCAAGCAGCATACAACGGCTTTGAATTCTCAGCCAGAGTATCCGCTGCAGGCATCGGGGGCCCGATGCCAGCCATGACTACAGTCATCTGACCTCAAACAATGGGTTCAGGACAAACTTATCGATGTCCCCTCTATCAGAGAGATTCTCTTCGGGAAACACATGGCAGACAAAGCGGCTGAAATAGAGACTGAGTTCCTAACCAGGACCACACTCTCCAAAAAGACCTCTGTGCAGCCCCGTAAGAAGGCCCCGGAGAAGAAGCCCTTTTTCCCCAGGATAAAGGGAGGTTTTGGCAATGCTTCAGGGTTCGAAACCACCTCGGCGCCGCAGCAAGGTCAACAGCACAAGAGGCAGGAGCACGGTCCCCACAAACAAAAGACCTCCAAGTCCCATGCGCTGGCCCCGGCTCAGTCCGGGGGGAGTTTTTGACTTCTTGGGCATGACCTCCTCTCCCCCAGGAGGTCCCCAACAGCGGGGCATTTGACTCTGCCTACAGGTGGTCCACCGTCACCACCAATTCCTGAGTGCTGCAAGTGGTCAAGGAGGGCTACTTCCTCCATCTGTAATGGACACCACCCTCATACTTGCCAGGAGAGCCTGTAAAATCTCTCCTCCACCAGACTCTGCTCCTCACCGAGCTCGCAGGTCTCCTCAAGGACAAAGCGGTGGAACCAGTGCCCAAACATCTCTGGTGCACCGGCTTCTACTCCGGATATTTCCTTGTTCCCAAACGAACAGAGGGCCTCAGGCCCATTCTGGACCTGTGGGATCTGAACAGATTTCTGGTAAGGGAGAAGTTCAAGATGCTCTCCTTTGGAACACTGCTGCCATATCTCCAACAGGGAGACTAGCTATGCTCCTTAGACCTGAAGGATGCTTATACACACATCCTGATCCATCCCAGCCACCGAAAATACCTCTGTTTCGTGGTGGGAGGAGATTACTACCAATTCAGGGTGTTATCCTTCTAGCTGGCTTCATCGCCATGGGTCTTCACCAAGTGCCTAGCGGTGGTCGCAGCCTACCTTCATCTTCAAGGGCCTTTGTCTTTCCCTACCTGGACGACTGGCTCATAAGAGCAGACACGGCTGCAGAAGTACATCATGCCACCGGATGTACCATCCATGCCCAGCAGCACCTGGGGTTTGTCATCAACTACCCCAAGTCCCACCTCCCCCTGACTCAATGCCTGGAGTTTATAGGGGCTCAGCTATTCACCCTCCAGGCCAAGGCCTTCCTCCCCCAAGAGAGGTCAGAATGCCTCAGGAGGCTAGGCACAAGGGTACTGCACCACCGGTCACTACCTGCCCGTCTTCTCCTCTTCCTGCTGGGCCACATGGCCTCCACAGTCCACATGACTCCATACCGCCCACCTGCACATGAGGACGGTACAATGGTGCCTCCACTCTCACTGGACACAAGCCACGTGCAGGCTTTGTGACAGGGTGAGAGTGACCTTCCAGCTAGTGGACTCTCTCGACTGGTGGCAGCTCCCCAGCCACCTTTAGGCTGGGATGTCCTTCCAGGCACCCACACCCTAGAAGTCCTCACCAAGGATGCCTCCTTGCTGGGCTGGGGAGCTGATTGCAAGGACCTCCGCACACAAGGCAGCTGGTCCCAGATGGAATGCCAGCTGCAGATCAGTCTTCAGGAGCTCTGGGTGATATTCCTGGCTCTCCGAGCCTTTCGCCACTGGCTTCAGTAGCAGTGGGTGTTGGTCCAGACCTACAACCAAGTTGCAGTGTTCTGTGTGAACAAGCAAGGTGGCATGGGGTTGTACTCCTCCTGCCAGGAGGCGGTAACACTCTACGCATATGCAACATGCAGTGGGATGCTCCTAAGGGCAGTCTACCTCCTAGACCAGGACAGTGCCCTGGTGGACAAGCTGAGCAGAGTCCTCCAGCCGCACAAGTGGCGCCTGGATACCAAAGTGTCATCCTGGCTGTTTCAACTCTGGGGCATTCCCCTAGTGGACTTGTTCGCCAGCCCAGACAACACGCAGTTGCCCTGGTTCTGCTCCTGCTTGCCGCACCCGTCCCATATGGCAGCAGATGCATTCTTCATTCCATGGATGGAAGGCCTCCTTTACATATTCCCGCCAACACTGCTGGTCGCCAAGACCCTCTTCAAGATCCAGCGCGACAGGGCATCACTGATACTGATAGCCCCTTGGTGGCCAAGACAACCTTGGTTCATGCTGTTTTCTACCTATTGGCGGTGTTGCCGATTCCCCTGGGCTACACCCCAGGACTGCTGTGACTGGAGAAGGGCTCTCTCCTGCTCCCCAATCTTGGGGTCCCTGTCACTCATGGCTTGGCTGCTGAAAGGGTAGTGCTAGCTCCCTTCAATCTCCCATGGGACGTGGAGGAAGTCCTTCTGGCCTCCTGCAAGGCCTCCACGAGAAGGTCATACTCCTTCAAGTGGTGTCGCTTCTCAGTCTGGTGCACCGAGAGGTGGGCAAACTCTTCTCCTGCTCTGTTCAGATGGTACTCCAGTATCTACTTCACCTGTCGCAGGTGGGCCTAAAATCCAACTCATTCAGAGTGCACAGGAGTGCTATTGCAGCGCACCTCTATTCTGTTGAGAGCAAGCCCCTCATGGCTCAGCCCCTTGTATCTCTGTTCCTCTGGGGCCTCATGTTATCCAAAACCCCCTGTTCACCTACCAGCGGTGGAGTGGGATCTCAACGTGGTGCTCTTGCAGCTTACTATGCCACCGTTTCAGCCCCTGGTTGCTACTTACGGTACCTCTCCTGGAAGGTCATCTTTCTCATGGCACTCATATCAGCTCGCAGGCTCTGCAAGCTCCAGGCTCTAATGGCAGAGCATCCCTACATGAGGTTCTACAAGAACAGGGTGGTGCTCAGCACACACCCCAAGTTTTTGCCGAAGGTGGTGTCCCCCTTCCTCCTCAGTCAGGAGGTGGTGCTCCCCACCTTCTTTTCGAGGCCTCACACTGGCAAAGCGGAGACCGTCCTCCATACTTTGGATTGTAAAAGGACCCTGTCCATCTATCTACAACAGACTCAGAGCCACTGAAAAATACCTCAGCTTTTCGTCTCCTATACCCCCAGTTGACTGGGGCTTCTAGTGACTAAATAAACTCTGTCCACTTGGGTGGCAGACTGCATTGCCCTTACCTATGAGCAGGCTGAGATCTCACTAAACTAGTGGGCCACAGTACATCGCATCAGGGCCGTGGCTACATCTGTTGCAAATCTGCATTCCGTACTTGTGACTGAAATCTGCTGGGCTGTCACCTGGTCTTTGGTTCATACCTTCACAGCTCACTATTGTCTGGAGAGGGAGTCCCCGACAGGATAGCGCCTTTCGCCAGGCTGTACTCCATAATCTCTTCGGGGTGTAGGCAACTCCTGCCCTCTGACCCTTCTGTGTTCTGGCTACCGGAGTGCTGGTTCCCCACCGGACACTTGGATCTTGTGAGAGTCTCTCAGCTGCTGCAGCTCACGGCTCACCTTTTTCAGGTCACCATGGCATTTATTTTTACAGGTTCTCAGTAGCCTGTAACTGGGGACTCCCGGAAAAAGTGTAGCTACTCATCTGTAACAGGTGTTCTCCAGGGACAGCAGGAATCAGTCCTCACAATCCTCTCTCCTCCTCTTGGAGTTGCTTCTTTACCATATTTTAATTTTTTGCCGTCTTAGCTATGTCATTGCACTGAGGTAAGATGGCATCCTTGGGCGGGAAGGGGGGACCATGCATGCGTGGTGCATCTCCCAAAGGCTTTCTTTGAAAGCTGGGGAGATGCTTCCGCACGGGCTCTGTCGGTACTGATGTCACCTTGTCAGACGGCTGCCTAGGGTGAGAACTTACACAATCTTGACGATGCATATATTCATATGATTCTTGCAAGGTATTGTGGGTAATGTAGTTCATTCACTCCCAAACACAGCTGAAGACAATAATTGAGTTGTGAAACCAGTGGTTAAAGCCAATAAAATACTTCTTTTATTGATGGGGTTTAATTCACCCAGCACATGTGTGCTTGATAGCAATATAAATGAGGTTACTTGCTTGCAGTGTTTAAATGGATAACAAAAAGTCACAAAGTAAACCAGAAAACAACCTTCAGCTTGTCAGGCAATTAGCTAATGTTTTCTTAGCAAATAATTACCAAATACAAAGGCACAAAGAAAAGAATAAACTTTGCTGGTTAGGTTAACTTCTGCTTATTTTCCACGCAGATCTCAGCAGTGATTCTCCCTTGCTCACACACACAATCAGGTGCAGCTTTAATTACTATCAATTGACCAGCTGTAAGCCTTTAGCTGGCAGGCTGCTACTGTGTGATCCCAAATCCTGCTTTAAGAGCTGTTTGCAGTGGAAATAAAGAACAAAGTTAGGTTTCTTTGTGATGGCTGATGTGTTTGCTCACAGAAAGCTAGCAATAGCATTTAGATAGAGAACAGTCCATGTAAACTGTACTTTCATCTGCTGTATCTCCCCCTTCATCAATCAGCATAGGGTCACTATCATACATTGGCACAGACGAGTCTTTCATTAAGGCACTATCATGAGAATGCTTATTCCCTTGCTGCCATTCTCTATTATAGATAGGGTCTGGATCAGTGTTCATACCTGAGCCTCTCCTGCCATCATAATTCCTCTCTGTAAAGCCTGGCCAGTATGTAATCCAATTCTGATGTCCAGCCTTCCAATCTTGATCCCTGGACACTGGATCTCCTCTCACATACCTTCTGGCCTTGGTCTGAAAGTCCCTTCCACATGCAGTCTTCTCTCTTCCAGGTAGCCACTGGTGATTCCTATCTCTGCCACTCCATTCCTCTGGCTGAATCCAGTCCAATGGACTCTGCTGGTATTTGGAATACCTCCCAGTATGGGTACTGCCTTGGACTCTCCCAGACCTTCCAATGGGCTTTCTTCTCTTCCTTCCAGAGAGTTTCCTTCTCTCTCTATCCGCTTGGCTTGGCTTCTGCTTCTCCAGGTGATACTGGGGCTTGTAGCCGTTGCTGAAGCTCTCCCTCAAGCTCTTTCTGTAGCTGTTCTTGAAACTGTTATCTGAAGAATAAGCTCTATTCTTATCCTGTTCTAATGTGTGTTCCTCCCTAACACAGCGCAGCTGTGTTGAATCAGGCCCTGCCCTTTGAGATGAGTGCTTAGGGATTACCTCATAGCTCTCTTGATTGCACACACATTTTCTCACTTCAGCCCCTCTCATGGCTGCTGGAAACCTGGTGCATTCTGGGACTGGTAGTCTTTTATGTGAAAACTCTGTTTTCTTACTTCTACCAGAACTGACAGGTTGCTTGTTCAGAGTCACATCATCTTTTCTATAGCTCCTACCTGAGCTATGATAAGCTTCCTTATCACAACCTATATGTGAGGACTGATTCCTACTGTACCCAGAAAACACCTGTTACAGGTGAGTAACTATGCTTTGTGGAGAGGGGAGGAGGGGTGGGATAGTTGACAAAGTGTAGGAGCAGTTGCACAGGGGCTGTGTTTCCCAGTGAGGCAGTTTTTGGTGTTGGGGTCAGTTGTAAATGAAAGATATATGTGAATAACTTAAAAAGCAGTACATCACAGCTAGGGAATTATTTGTAATTCCTGTGTGTATGTGTGTGTTTTTATCTCAGTTATTTGCTCTGGAGTGGAGGAGTAGCCTAGTGGTTGGAGCAGTAGCTTGGTGCCCAAGAGCCCAGGGTTCGATTCCCACTAGCGCTCCTTGTTGTGGCCTTGGCCTCTGAAGAAAGGCCTGGCAATCTACTAGTCACACTGTCAAGAAACTCTAGGGGCTTCTGGGTCACCAAGAGTCAGCTTTGACTCAACAGTATGCATTGCATGTGTGTTCTGTGTGTTTTGTGTACTTGTTACACCTGTGGTGGGGTAGCTGTGAGTGGTGGGGCATTAATGGAGGATGTACATTTGGCAGTTGGTGACAGTTGTGGAGAGGTAGGTTTGGGGGTGGATGTAATTGGGATGATGGGGCAGTTACAGCAGGGAGTTTTTGGAAATGGAACATTTTCATGGTTTTTTTAACAGCAGGGTAGTTTGCAGAGTAGTGGAGTTGTTTTTGGGGTGGGTCAGTTATGGGGAGGTAGTTTTTGGGAATGAAGGTAGTTTGTGGTGTGATAGAGCATGAGTAAGTGGGTCAGTTGCAGGGTTCAGTCTTTGGGGATATGGCATTTTTGAGGCGGTGATATGGCAGTTGCGAGGGAGTGTTTTCTTAGGTGTGGGGCAGTGTATAGGTTGGTGGGGCAGTTATGGTATGGTAGTTTTGGGGGCTGGAGCTGTTCCCGGGGTAGTAGTTTTAGAGGGTAGGGTGGTGGGACAATTGCAGGGGGGATAAAGTTGTGGTCAACAGTACTGACACCCTTGCAGTTCAACCCCTTAATGTCCAATATCTCCTTTAAAAAAAGTGGCCAATGAAAAGGCTTAGAAGTATATATGCTCACACATTTGACACATAAAAGAATCAAATAAAACAAGATCAATTGAAAAAGGAAATTGTATAAAAACTGGGACATTGACCAGGGCATGATTATTGACATCCTTATAAACAACTCAAATCAGTTTGAACAGTAGAACCACATTCCCATTGCAGTAAAATTAGATGCACCTGTGATGAGTTGTCTGTACTCATATGACTTGAATCAACCAATGAATGATGGCTCTAATGTTTAAAATGGCCACATTCAGTCCTTGTTCCATTTTCACAATGGTGAAGACAAGAGATCTGCCTGAGACCATCAGAAAAGCCATTATCACCAGACATGAAACTTCAAAGGGGTACAAGACCATCTCCAAAGACCTTGGGATTCCTGTGTCTATAGTTTGCAATGTTATCAACAAGTTTTCTGCTCATGGAACTGTCTAGAACCTCCCAGAACATGGTGGGAAGGGGAAAATCAGTCCAAGAAGTCTCCAAAGTTTACTGCAAACTGTTGGAAAAACACCACGTACAGCATCCAAAGAGCTTAAGACTGACCTGGAGCAATTTGGAGTGGTAGTTTCAACCTGTACCATATGAAATGTGTACAAAAAGAAATCAAACTTGCTAAAGAGGGCACCAGCGAACCAACACAGCATACTCATGATAATGGTGATGTGTAGTGGTGACCTTGAGCTTTAGTCTCCCACTTGCTCAATCATGCCACCTGAATTAGTTATAGAGGCCTGGAAGTCAGAGGACTACCAAGATACTTTGGAGCAAAATGTGCTATCTAGTATCAGAAAACTAGGTCTGGGTCAAAGGTTATGGGTCTTCCAGCAGGAAAATGACCCAAAAGATATATACAAAAGTATTGTTAAAAAGGAAAAAATGGACTGTTATAAACTGGCCAGCAAGGAGCCCTGATCTCAGTCCAATCGAGAAGCTTTGGAAACAGCTGAAATCTGCCATTGGTAAAAGAAATCCTGGAAACATTCATGAGCTGGAACAAATCACAGTTAAAGAGTGGAGAAACTACTAGCAGACAGATATGTAAAATGTATAGGTGGCTACAAGAAACATTTGGAGGCTGTCATCACTGCCAAGGGTTGTACAACCAAATATTAGTGAAGATGTGCCATTAATCCTGTCCAGGTCATATTTTTTTTCCTCAGAAATTACTACATCTAAGTTGCACATACATCTTTTTATTGTGTATATCTTTGAACATACTTTAAAATATTATGATGACATACAGTTGGAACATTTCCAATTATTTCTCAAGATATTGCACACAACATACCTAAAATGCAAGGGTGCCAATAATGTTGACCACAACTGTATTTTTTTAAGAATGGGGCAGTTTGTGGAGTGGTAGGGCAATTGTGAGAGGGTATTTTTTGGGCAGTGAGGTAATTTGCAAGATGGTGGGGCAACTGTGGGTGAGTGTTTGAGGTGTGCAGTTTATGGTGTGGTGGGGCAATCGTGGGAGAGTGTTTATTGAAGTGGGCAGTTTATGGCGTGATGGGGCAGATATGGGGAATGGTTTTTGTGGTGGGACAGTTTTCAGAATGGTGAGGCAGTTGTGGGAGGCTGTTTTTGGGATGGGGATAGTTATTGGTATGGTAGGGCAATTATGGGGTTGTAGTTTCTGGGGGTGGGGAAGTTTGCAGGGTAGTGAAGCAGTTGCATGGGATATTTTTGGAGTGGTACAATTTGGTGGGTTGATAGGGCAGTTGCAAGTGAGTATTTCTTGGGGTGGGGGCAGTGTACGAGGTGTTGGGCCAATTGTGGGGGGGGAGCAATTTTTTGTGGTGGGGATATTTTGGGGATGGGAGAAGGATTAAAATCATACAGAAATTGTGAGTCTATTTGTCATGCCTGTAGTTTGTGAAGGTAGTCTGTTGTTCTGTTTTCTCCTATATTTGCTATCTCTTTGTCTATCTGTTTCTCCTACTCTGTCCTATCTTATTAATGGCGTTCTTTTCTTATTTTCCATAACATAAATGTAGGATTGTAAACCGCTCTGATGCTTCTTGGCCTGAGCGGTATATCAAATGTAATAAACATAAACATAGAGAACCGAGAGAAGGAGTTTAAAAGGAATGATTCCCTAACTGCTAAGTTTCATAGTATGTAAGTTTCTATGCTACTGAAGATGGAACTCCTTTTCACATAGAAATACATTGGGTTAGTTTTGGGGGGAGGGGGCTTATTTCTCCAGAATCCCCGGTCGGATTAGGCCCATTTTTGAACTGTGTGTCCTTTTACCAGTTTTTCCTACAGAAATTTGATTCCATTCCGTTAAATTGTCAGTTATTTTGCCCCCCCCCCCTCGACAGATGTACGATCTCAATCCCTTTTATATAATTTTTTCCAACTACCGTTAGATTGGGAAGAATAAAAAACACTTATCTAAGTGTCACTGCCTGAAACCAGTCTCTTTCCCAACTCAAGTCTCGTCATTTGCAATTACTGCTTTAGGGGTCTTCCATTCAAAATAATTGCAAAGTCTCTGCTTCAGCATCTCTGGGCATTATAAAATAAAGCATACCACTACTACTACTGATGAGCATTTGTATAGCGCTACAAGACGCACGCAGCGCTGCACAGACACATGTAAAAGACGGTCCCTGCTCATGAGAGCTTATAATCTAGTCAAGACAGACAACACAATAGCTGTATACATGGGATACATCTAAGGAGAATGGTAAGGAAACACAAAGGTGAGTCAAGATCGAAAAGCGGCAGCGAAGAGGTGAGCTTTCAGCCTGTATTTAAAAAGAGTCAGAGAAGGCGCCTGGCATACAGATTCAGGTAGCTTGTTCCAGGCATAAGGAACAGCAAGGTGAAAGGCACGAAGTCTGGTGTTAGTAGTAGAAGAGACGAGCACAGATAGAAGCGATTTGCCAGAAGAGCAGAGTTCATGAGGTGGGGTGTAGGGAGGGAAAAGAGAGGTAAGGTAGTGAGGAGCTGCAGAGTGAATGCACTTATAGGTCAGCAGGAGAAGTTTGAATTGGATGCGGAAACGGATAGAGAGCCAATGAAGTGACTTGAGAAGAGGGGTAATATGATCATGACAATGCTCATATTACCCCTCTTAGTCTATACTTTCCTAGGTATCTACTCTATTGCAGATTTTGGTAGCATTTGCAAAGAGATAAACCTTACCTGATAGCCCTTCTACAATATCACTTACAAAAATGTTAAAAAGAATTGGGCCAAGTACAGATCCCTGTGGCACACCACTGGTAACATCCTCCTCAGAGTAAGCACCATTTACCCATACCCATTGTCGCCTCCCATTCAACCATTTTCTAACCCAGTCACATTAGGGTATTCCTAGGGCATTCAATTTATTTATAAGTCGCCTGTGTCAAACAGTGTCAAAAACCTTACTGAATTCTAAGTATACCACATCTAGAGCTCTCCTTCGAGCCAACTCTGTGGCCACCTGGCCAAAGAAATTAATGAGATTTGTCTGACAAGATCTGCCTTTTGTAAATCATGCTGCCTGAATCCTACAATCCATTGGATTCCAGAAATCTCACTATCCTTTGTTTTAAAAGCTTTTCCATTAGTTTACTTACCACGGAGGTCAGACTAAGCAGCCTGTAGTTCCTAACCTCATCCTTAGTTCCTCTTTTGTGTAAAGGGACCACATGCGCCTTTCTCCAGTCTTCTGGGACCACGCCAGACTCTAAAGAAGTATTGAAAAGGTCAGACAGTGGAGCCGCTAGAACTTCCCTAAATTCCTTCAGCGCTCTCGGATATATCCAATCTGGCCCCATTGCTTTGTCAACTTTTAGTTTAGCTAGTCCGTTGCAAACAGTCTTCTGAAAATCATTCAAGATCTAGTTCACTTTGGTTCCTATATGTGGGAATTTTCTGGGGTCCTGCTCCTAGCTCTTCATCTGTGAACACAGAACAGAAATATTTGTAAAACAATTCCGCTTTATCCTTCATCAACTATTACATATTCTTTCCTTTCACCCTTCAGTCTGACAATATCACTTTTATACTTCCTCCTCTCTCACTAACATATCTGAAAAATGTTTTGTACCCCCATTATCTCCAGGAACAAGCAGGAATAAGTCCTCACATATGGGTACGTCGGAACCGACGGAGCCTGCGCGGGAAAGCTCCCCAGCTTCCTAGAATGGAAGCTTTTGGGACCTCCCACTGCACATGCGCGCTGCCTTCCCGCCTTCCTGAACAGCTCTCCTCAGTTTCGATACCGGTATCGCCGGTCTTCCTTTTTCTTTCTTGAAAAATTATTTTCTTTTCTTTTATTATTTTTCAGCACTTGGTCACTTCAGTTAGGCCTTCAGGCCTACTTGAATTCTCCACATGGAGAAGCCAGCCCCTGGATTTAAGAAGTGTACCAAGTGTACTGCTGTAATATCAGTCACAGACACCCATGAATGGTGTCTTAAATGTTTGGGGCCTGACCACTCCATTCCGGACTGCCCTTCCTGCTCCCAAATGTCTAAGCGTGGGCTGCAGAACCGGGCCAACAAATTCCATGTGCTGTTTGCTTCAGAGAATCCAACATCACAGTCATCCAGGTCATCATCTCCGGATGGATCTCAGGTAACCAAACCTTCTGTGGGCAAGTCCTCAAAGGGCAAATCTCCTTCAAAGCATCGAGAGGCTCTTAGTTTTGAGGACCCTGCCCCAGCCAAACAGCCCCGGCGGGAAGCTCTGCCTTCCAAAACGCCAATTCAGGGGCTACAGGTTGACATCGATGGCACGGCCTCGACAGATCACCTGTTGGACTGCTCTGGGGTACCGGCCCATACCGGTACCGACATCCAGGCAGCCGTGGCGTCTATGGGCAATACTGTCCAATCCATGCAGCAGGCCGTCATGGCTTTCATTAAAGCTGCAACGCCATCGGTACCGCTTCCAGCGGTTCCGGGCCCGGTTCCGGTATCGTCCGCCATGCCGGAACCCAGGCCTTCCTCTTCTAAACGCAAATCGGTACCGTATGGGCTTTCGCTCCATACCGCTTCCATACCCGGTACGCCCGATGTCGATACCGATCGGTATGCGTATCGTGCGTTGGAGGAAACTAGAGAATACACCGATTCCTCTGAGGATTTTGGCTCCTCTGATGAGTCTGCAGAGCTCTCCCTTGACCTTCCTGAGGAACCTTCTTCTCCAAAAAGGAGAATGTCTCCTCCAGAGGATTTGTCCTTTCAGGACTTTATTTTAGAAATGGCTAAAAGCCTTTCTATCACTACCTCCTCTGAAAGGGAACCAAGGTCAAAAAGGTTGGATATTTTAGGATACTCTAAGTCTCCTAAAGAAGCAGTTACCCTGCCTATCCATGAAATCCTTCAGGAACAATTGATGGATTTCTGGGAGAACCCTTTAACTCTGTCTCCTTATTCCCGTAGGTTGGACACCATGTATCGGGTCCCTCCTTCTCCTGGTTTTCAGAAAACTCAATTGCCTCACCACTCCATTGTGGTAAAGTCTGCAATGAAAAAGATCAAGAGTACTAAAAGGCACTCTTCTACACCTCCAGGAAGGGAATGTAAGACACTGGACTCTTTTGGTAGGAAAATCTTCCAGGCTAGTATGCTTATAGCCAGGATTAATTCCTACAGCCTCTATATGGGCATGTTCCTAGGGGAACTTGCCAAGAAAGTGCGGCATTTTGCCCCCTTTATCCCTGAGGATAAACAGGAGGACTTCCTTTCTGTAGTGAAACAACTTTCAGATGTTTCTAAGTTCTCCAACAGAGCTGCCTTTGATTCCTTCGAGGGAGCCAGCAGAGCTTCTGGCATTGCTATTGCAGCCAGACGTCTGGCTTGGCTCCAGGCTTCTGATCTGGAACCCTGGGTTCTAGATGGCTTACGGAATCTGCCCTGTACAGGTGAGAACTTATTCGGTGCAGAGTGGCAAGTTAAAGCCACTCAAATGGACGCTGAAAATGCCACCTTAGAGAGACTTTCTAAGTCCACTTCTACTCCCACTAAGAAGAAGTCTTTCAAGAGGCCTTATTATAAGAAGGCCAGATATGCTTCCAATACTGGCCAACAATCTTCTCAACCTCGTTTTGCGGCTAAACGTCAGCAAACGAAACAAGCAAGAGCAAAGCCTGCAGCAGCTACTGCAGCTCAACAGGCTCCACCCCCTCAGGGGTTTTGACTTGCCCCTAGAGAACTTGCCATTCCTGGTTCTGGACCAACCAGAACCTCTCACCATACCTGGAAGGTTAGCTCACTTTGCTCCCAGATGGGAACAAATCACAACAGAGCAATGGACCCTCTCTATCATCCGAGAGGGTTACAAACTTCATTTCTCCAACCTTCCTCCCCATCGCATGGTGAGACCCTTCAATTCTCCATCTCCTCTCCTAGCCCTGTTGGATCGGGAGATCTCTTCTCTGCTTGCCCAAGGGGCCATAGAAGAGGTTCCTCTTCATCAACAAGGGTCAGGTTTCTACTCCCCCTATTTTCTCATTCCAAAGAAGACAGGGGGATTCAGACCAATCCTAGATCTGAGAGAATTGAACAAATTTCTGTACAAGGAGAAATTCAAAATGCTCTCTTTGGGCATTCTCCTTCCATACCTTCAGAGTCAGGACTGACTTTGTTCTCTAGACCTGCAGGATGCGTATACACATCTACTCATCCATCCATCCCACAGAAAATATCTTCGCTTTCTGTTCAGGGGAAGTCATTACCAATACAGAGTACTTCCCTTCGGTCTCGCCTCTGCCCCAAGAGTCTTTACCAAATGCATGGCAGTCGTAGCCGCATTTCTCAGAAGCATGGGGATTTTCGTATTCCCATATCTGGACGACTGGCTCATTCGAGCTCCAACTCAGTCGCAGGCCCAGATTTCCCTAGACCGCACAAGGAGCCTTCTGCAGTATCTGGGACTGGTGGTAAACCTTCCCAGGTCTCAACTCAGCCCTACTCAGTCTCTAGAATTCATAGGGGCCCAGTTGGACACCACCACTGCAAGAGCCTACCTTCCACTGGTTCGGGGTCAGCGTCTGCTGAGCTTGGCCTCCCAAGCCCAGTCCAGTACTCACTTGACAGCCAGGGAAATGCTACGCCTCCTGGGCCATATGGCCTCCACAGTACATGTGGTGCCCTATGCTCGTCTTCATATGAGAGCAGCTCAATGGACCCTGGCCACCCAGTGGACTCAGGCGTCGGGAGCACTCTCAGACCAAATACAAACCTCAAACCGTCTGTCTTGGTCCCTCCATTGGTGGATATCCACCAAGAATCTGTTGTTGGGGGCTCCCTTTCAGCCCTTGCTACCCCAAGCAACCCTCACAACAGATGCCTCCCAATTGGGGTGGGGAGCCCATCTGCAAACTCTCTCCACTCAGGGCACTTGGTCTCCACAGGAGGCCACCCTTCATATCAACCTCCTGGAACTGCGAGCAATTTACCTTGCCCTCAAGGTCTTCTATACCCTCCTTGCCAACCTGACTGTCCTGGTTCAGACAGACAATCAGGTGGCCATGTTTTACATAAACAAACAAGGAGGGACGGGCTCTCTGTCGCTTTGCAACGAAGCTCTCAGATTATGGGCCTTCGCCAGAGAGCACCAAATTCATCTGCTAGCAGTGTATCTTCCAGGAGTTCAAAACTCTCGAGCAGACAGGCTCAGTCGAGTTCTGCTGCCACACGAGTGGTTCCTACACGTGGACCAGATAAGCAGAATCTTTCAGGAATGGGGGACCCCGGACATAGACCTCTTTGCAAGTCCGTGGAATGCCAAACTTCCCCGGTTCTGTTCCAGGACTCCGTGTCAGGAAGCTCAGGCCACGGACGCCTTTCTCCTCCATTGGGGTCAGGCGTTCCTATATGCCTTTCCACCCATTCCGCTGATTCCCAAGACTCTATTCAAACTCCAGAGAGATCACGGCTCTATGATCCTCATAGCTCCACGCTGGCCACGCCAAGTGTGGTTCCCTCTGCTTCTACAGCTCTCCCAGGGATCCTCCCTGGACTTAGGAGCTGCACCAGACCTTCTGTCTCAGGAGGAGGGGACTTTGTGGCACCCAAACCCCAAATCCCTACATCTCCGAGCTTGGTTACTGAAGGCTTAAGTCTTCAAGACTTTAATCTTTCTCAACCTGTGAAAGATATCCTTCATGCCTCTAGGAAACCTTCCACGAGGCGGTCTTATGCTTTCAAATGGAAACGTTTTTCCATTTGGTGTGCTCAGCAGGGCCTTGACCCTCTGGCACTTCCTTTGAATTCCCTCTTAGACTATCTCCTGCATCTTTCCAATGCAGGCCTTAAGACGAATTCTGTAAGAGTCCATTTAAGTGCTATTTCAGCATCCCTGAAACCTATAAATGGACAACCTATCTCCTCTCATCCTCTTGTTGCAAGATTCATGAGAGGCCTGACTCTCACTAAACCTCCCATCAGACCCCCCCCGGTCGCATGGGATTTGAATCTAGTGCTTGGTCAGCTTATGAAGCCACCTTTTGAGCCGTTATTTTCTACCTCCTTGAAATTTCTTTCCTGGAAGGTACTATTCCTAATTGCAGTCACTTCCGCTCGCCGCATCAGCGAACTGCAGGCTCTAGTGGCTAATCCACCTTATACAAGATTTCATCATGACAAGGTGGTCCTTAGGACGAATCCCCACTTTATGCCCAAAGTGGTCTCGCCTTTTCATCTTAATCAAGAGGTATATCTACCTGTCTTTTTTCCGGCTCCTCATGCATCCAGTGCAGAAAGGAACCTTCATACTCTGGATTGTAAAAGAGCTCTAGCCTTTTACCTTAATAGGACTCAGCCACATCGAAAGTCTTCTCAACTTTTCGTGGCTTTTGATCCTTCACATTTGGGACTTCCAGTCTCCAAGCGTACACTTTCCAATTGGATTGCTCAGTGTATTTCCTTTGCTTACCAGAGTAAAAACATTTCTCTGGAAGGCCATGTCACAGCTCACAATGTGAGAGCCATGGCAACTTCTATGGCTCATCTGCACTCTGTTTCTATTGATCAGATCTGTCGAGCCGCTACCTGGGCCTCGGTTCATACCTTTACAGCCCATTACTGTTTGGACAAGGACTCCCGCCGGGATGCCTTGTTTGGCCAGGCTGTCCTCAAACACCTGTTCCATTCTTAGACAACTCCTGCCCACCTTCCCAGGATGGATGCCTGAGATCCATACGAAGATGGCGAACCCTTGGAGGGGGATCTCCCAGGCATCTCAGCTAGGGAGTCCCCATATGTGAGGACTTATTCCTGCTTGTTCCTGGAGATAGCACAGTTACTTACCTGTAACAGGTGATCTCTGGGAACAGCAGGAATTAGTCCTCACAACCCACCCACCTCCCCTAGGAGTTGTATCTTCTATCTGTCTTCCTGTCCTCTCTCTATTGTCTCAGCTATAAACTCGAAACTGAGGAGAGCTGTTCAGGAAGGCGGGAAGGCAGCGCGCATGTGCAGTGGGAGGTCCCAAAAGCTTCCATTCTAGGAAGCTGGGGAGCTTTCCCGCGCAGGCTCCGTCGGTTCCGACGTACCCATATGTGAGGACTAATTCCTGCTGTTCCCAGAGATCACCTGTTACAGGTAAGTAACTGTGCTTTACTGAATTGGCTGTTTTTTCTTCCATTTGTATCTTTGCTTTCCTGACTACTTTCCTAGCTTCTCTAAGGTTTTCTGAAAATTGGTGCTTGTCTTCCTTTTTATGTGATCTTTTGTATTTGTATGAAGGCCACCCTCTTTTTCTTAACCTTTTCAGCTACTTCTTTTGAGAACCATAGTGCCTTCATTTTCCTTTTACATTTACTTATATGCCTAATTGAAAGGTTTGTT
Organism: Ichthyophis bannanicus; assembly: GCA_033557465.1. Lineage (NCBI taxonomy): Eukaryota > Metazoa > Chordata > Amphibia > Gymnophiona > Ichthyophiidae > Ichthyophis > Ichthyophis bannanicus. The sequence continues at coordinate 145,317,515 of CM066033.1, forward strand.
GCCCTTAAAATATTCTCTTTCCGTTTCACCCACTGCTTTTCTACATCTTCCAGCTGTTCCCATCCCACTAACAAAAGCTTGAGGTATTGTTCCATTTTGGCAAAGTTAGATTTCCTAAAGTCTAGGACCCTCACTTTTGACTCCCACCCCTTATCAGCCCTAGTGCTAATACTGCATCACACCATCCATTGATCACTGGATGCGAGATGATCACCCACTATAACATCAGAAACACTCTCCCCATTCGTTAGCTCCAGATCCAGTATGGTCCCCTCACATGTGGGTTTTGTTACCAGTTAACAGAATAGATCTCCCTACTTCTATTTGACTCTGCAGCAAGGATGTCCCAATCAATATCTGGCATATGAAATCACCTATCAGCAGTACCTCTCCTTTTACAGCAATACTGCGAATGTCTTCAATTAAATCTCTGTCCATTTTTTCTGCTTGTGAAGGAGGTATGTCTATAACCCCAATGCAAATGGATGCTCCATTCCCTCTTTCCAGTTTAATCCACAATGCCTCCCCCTTGGTGTCCTGTTGTCATCAGTATGAATCCATGAATAATACTACACTTGAACAACAGGTACATGTGGGGAGAATACTTAATAATTAATTTAGACTAAATATGCTATTTGGATTTATTTCATGCCTTTTCAGTAGTAGTTGAAGGCAGGTTGTAGTAGGTATTTCCCTGTCTCTGAAGGACCTACAATCTAAGCTTGTAACTGAGGTTAAGTGACTTGCCCAAGGTCACAAGGAGTATCAGTGGGATTTGAACCCTGGCTTCCCTAGTTCTAACCACTGTGCTACTCAAAACCTAAGAATAAATCATAGCAAAACTGATGTCCTATTTGTCACAAGGAATCTTAAGTTCGTACCTCCTCCGTCGCTGCTGATCAACAACATAGAACTGACGTCCAAACCCACGATCCGATACCTCGGCATAACATTAGATCAACACCTGGATATGACAATGCATGTGAAGAATGTGACAAAGAATATATATCACAAGATCAGAACACTACGCCACCTCCGTCCACTACTGGACTATACTGATTACCGATCAACCTTCCAGGCACTAGTCCTCCCACATCTAGATTTTGCAAACATCATCCTCCATGGGCTCTCTCAATCAACATTAAATCCACTTCGTCTGGCTATGAATACAGCTGCAAGAGTCCTCTCTGGATCACCAAGGTCTGCTCATATAACGCCTATCATGAAAGACCTACACTGGCTACCTCTACAAGCCAGACTCTCATATAAGTCACTAGTCTTGACCTTCAAAGCCATGAATATCTACCCACCAACACCAATCAGAAAACTAATCCATAACACCCCTGAAAATAGAAACAGAAGGACTACAACTATGAACACCTTAATAGTTCCCAAGATGATGACATCATGTACTAAAGCTACATCAAACAGAGCTTTTTCATTATTCGCACCCAGGAACTGGAATATACTTCCCCATGAAATCCGCGGCATCAAAAGCCTATTACAATTCCGCAAAGCCGTAAAGCATCACTTATTCACAAAATACTACCCAGAAGTGACCACAGACACTCACACAGCCAACAGGCCTCCCACTCACACCAAACACTTTAACACCTTTATCCAATCAGAAAATGGTTAGTTCCCACGATATTTCACTTTACTACTACTGACCCATGCCACCCATGAATTCACGTACAATATCCACTCGAGTTTAAATATGGTATATAATAAAAGCATATTCATAGTATAATATTGATTGTACATAGTTATCCCTGTTATTCCATGTTATATATTCCCTTGTTCTCTGTAAACTCGATGTTACCTGTACACATTGCAGTATATTTTGTTCATTGTACACCGCACTGATTTTAATAGCGCGGTATATAAGAGATGTTAAATAAAATAAATAAATAAATACTCCAGATCAAAAGATGTTCCATTGATTACTCCTGCCAGGCAATAAACTGTGTCCTCAGATTGAAGAAGTGTAACAGAGATGTCCAGAATAGATGATTTTTACTCGGTTTTCTTGGGTTTATTTTATCAGCCATAGCAATTGGAAAACCGCCCACCTTTAGGCAAATGCTTGATTTTAGAACTGAGGTTTAGGGTAGCGGTTTTTTTTAAATATCTCTCATGAACATATCTCTTAAGTGTAGGAAAATGTTTGTTGTTTTTCAGCAACTGCAGCAGATGAAAGATGGTTTCTTGGTTAATTTAGTTTTCCTGTGAGTTTGGAAATGCGTTTTCTAAAGTACTGTTTTGTAGCAGTATGTAAAAAACCTAGACTAATTCCTAACTATGCTGAGACAATTGGTACCAAGAGCTCCCCCCCCCCCCCCCACACACACATAACGTCACTGGATGCAACATTGCTTTTCTAAAATATAGATTGCGTTTCACGGTGCTACATGCTTTTTTTCTCTTAAGAAAAGCCAGCAAGCTATAATTGTGTATGTCTTCTGATAGTTTGGGTTATTGGCCTCATTTGTGCACATTGTGGTACCTTATCCCTTGCCTCTATTCTTTTCCCTGTGTGGTGTGAAAACGTTTTGGTTGAGACTTATTGACTCAAAGGAAATGTATGTACCTGTAGTTGTAGAATCCACACGAGTTCTCTGACTTGGGTGTAACTCTCCTTCAAATGACTATCTCGCTGGACAAGGGGACATGTCTGAGAACTGTTGGGCCATACCGCATCCCATGCTGCTTCCTGGGGTTCCTCCAGCAGCGGGACTATTGTGGTCCCCCAAAGGATTTGAAATAGATGTTTCACATCAGAAGTTGCTGTTCAAAAATGTTTATTGGTATGTGCTTTGATGGGCAATAACTAGTTGACAGAAAACTGTCTTTTGATGATATCCATAAAATGCAGCAACAAAAGTCACCAGTCCAGAACAGAAATGGGCATGTGCTTCCCTTGATTCCAGGTATGTCTTTAGTCTTGTTCAGGAATTTGTTCTTGTCTTCTTAGCCTCCCCTTTGTATCTGAATCTCCTTGACTCTACCTATATAACTCTCCTTACTTGAAATGCTATGAAACACTTCGTTCCTGTCACGTTTTAAACCCAAACCTGGCTGGAGAAAGACCTGCTGTATTCTTCCACTTGGTTGCAGCTTTCTAGAGTTCAGATGTGCACTAGACTATCTTGATCCCTTGTGGTTTCTTATCTTACATAAACCACTAGAAAAGACATTTGCAGTTGAGGAAGGAGTTACTTGCACGCCTCCTCCTCAGGAAATCCTTCCAAATTTCTCCTAAAGCTCCATTACAGAATGCTTCAGGAGCTTAGCCCTTGACCATCAAAGGCCAAACCCAGCACTTGACCAGCCAGTACTTTAGGATGCCCAGAGGTTGGGGAGCAGCCATGGTAGCAGAGGCCAATTGAATAGACTGGCTAAGTTGGACCCCTCTCCAATGATGTAACTCTACCAAACTCCAGCCACTATGTAGGAGTTCAAGAGAATTCTTGCTGCAACAGCAGCTGCAGAAAATACCTGTACCTCTTTACCTTCTCTCCCTTACCTCCCTCCCTCCCCAGTAATACAAATTGGTACCTTGGTCTGTCTGACTACCTTGCCCCAGGGTGCCTGCTGGAACCACTGGATCTAGAACATTCTGAGCCTCAGCTTTTACTGCTGCTTGGACTCCAGAGCAACCCCCATTGAGTTTGTCTTCAACAGCTGCTGCCTCTGCTCCTCTTTCTGTAGTCGTACGTGTGCCCTGGTATCTGGAATATGGTCATTTGATAAGAAACCTCAAACCCTGTCCTTTGGGAAGCTTGATGGAAATGATCAAACTGTATGAGAACTTTCAAATAAATAGACTGGGCAAGGGACTTGGGCTCTGGGATAGGAGGTTGGCCTTCGATCTGTAGGTGGGAGCCCATAATTTTAATGGTCTGAGGGGTACAGGTTGCAGTGTTAAAGCTTATTTGTATTATGTAATGCTTTGGGAGTTTTCAGCAGATAAACCTACATATTGCATTTAACTTTTTGAAATATTGGAAGTGTTTTGGTCTACCAGTTTGTTTTTAAACTGTGCAAGAAATTTGTTTTATGAGGCATCTCTGCATTTCTTGTTTACAAAGAAAATCTTTCCTTGTAACAGCTGTTTCTCCAAATGACTCTGCCAGATGCAACAGCTGTTTCTGTTCAGTGTTTTTACTTAGGGAAGCAAAAATTCATTAATCTTTTATTCATCTATGTGCTGTACTTAGGTTCGCTTTGTCTGTAAAGTAATGTGACCTTTAAAAATGTGTGATATTAAAATGGTTTCTGTTTTTCTTTTCTTTATTTTTTAGGAGTGGGCCTTAACCAAGGACAAGTCAGTGAAGCACATGGATTTGTGCCTTACCGTGGTAGACAGAGTACCTGCTTCAGTACTAAAACTGCAAGGCTGCAGGGAAAACGACAGCAGACAGGTATGAGGGAGGAAAGATGCAAAGCAGGGGGCAACAGAAATGATAAAAAGTATGCACTGCTCTCTTACAGTGAGAGACTTTACAGCCTAGGGCTTCAGCTTGGAGAAGAGACAACAGAAGGTCTATAAAATCATGAATGATGTGAGAAAGGTTTCTTAAGTTATTGACTAGGTAGATTTGTGGGATCACCAAGAGAGCAACATCGAACTGACCTGATGGGTGAATCCAAATGATCCTGATTGACTACTGGTATCAACCAAATGCTGGGCTTGTTGGTCTATTGGTCTAACCCAGTGTGAAAGTTCTTATGGTCTTATGTAACTGCTCTGTGGTAATAGAAAGCACCACTAGTTATGGTATGCCGTGTTCACACATCTTTTGGGGTAATTTTATAAAGCATTTTCGGCAAGTAAAGCATATTAAGCTCCATAAAGGGGATCGATGACATTGCTCAAGGAGGAACGGGAGGAGATGCCCCAGAGGGGCTTGTGTGATACCATGAGGCAGTTGGGAAAAGGAGTGGAGGGAAGAAATTCCCCATTCTGATAAGCCCTTTACGTATGAACGGTTAGCATGTGGAATTGTGGGCCTCTTAAAACAATGTAATAGCGATGCAAGATAGGTGTTACTTTTTTATCCTTCATTGGGCTTAGCAGAAGATAATGGATGTAAAGAGCATACGACACCATTCCCCATGGGCCCAGAAAAGCCCATTTGAAATAAGACATTCTCTCATTTACACAAGGGAGCCTAAATGTTATGAGAGGGTGTCTTTCTCTTCTCTGTTTCAACTAGCAGTTTCCTCCGGCTCCTTTGTTCTTCCAGTTTGGTGCCAATTTTGGAATCTGGTGCCTAAGCCTTCATTCACAAATACCCAGGGATTTGTTCCCCTTATTTTATAGGCTCCCTTCTGACCAATACACTTGGTGATGGTCCTTGGCCAGTGACCATGCATCAGGGCTCCTTCCTGAACTTTGCAACCATGGGCCTTGGTTCACCCTTAATCGGTGATCCCATTTCCCTCATCCAAGGAGCTACAGTATGAATAATGTCCCTGCTGAATTCCCAACCTCAGCATACCCAAGGAGCAGAAAGGCCCTCTGCATGGCATTGCATCGCACTTACCACAGATCCACCAGGTCAGATCACAAGGGAAGCATCTTAACATGAGCATTAATGTGCCTTAATGTTCTTTATCCTAATACTGATGTGATCAGAGAACTCAGGATTAAGTGTGATAATAATAGGTAAAAGGAAAGCTGTCTTGTAATGTTTTGACCCAATTGTTTAATTTTTTCAGTGCTTTAACTAAATGGTACATTGCACAGGTACACTAAAAAAATTTTTTTTTAAACTGCCTCTAATGTTTCGATTGATTTTTACGTTTTTTGGTGCGCTGAATCCAAATCTGGTAACCAGTTTGCTCCATCACGTACAGATTTTTTGCTACATTGGGTTAGCAGTTTGAGGTGAACGTTTCAGATTGAGTGCGATCGAGATAAAAGTTTCTTGGATGAATTCTTTATACTAATTGTTTAGTAGTTATTCAAATAAGAATAAAGAAAATTGTAACAAGGCAGCACATAAGAATAGAGTAATGTCAACAAAACACACTGTGATGGTAGCAAAATTGTCTGCACTTAAAACAGCCACATACATGTGCACAAACATTGAGCATATAAGAGCGAGGTTAGACACAAAGCAAAGCAAAGAAATGTGCAAAAAATGTTGTACAGGTATGTATGTAAGAATAGAAAACGCAAACCGCACCATTGCAATACATGAAGACAAACACCCGATGGTGTGAAAATAAAATTCTAATAAATGAGATCCGACACTGTGGTAATAACTAGCAAAGTTATTATTTCAAAGTTTAGTAAAAACACGATATTTGTCAACACAGTTTAGATTTTAAAGTCATTCTTGGGTCAATCAATCTCCTGGTGGGCCCGTTTCTTCTTCCCCCGAATGCTTCTCTTGGTGCGCTGCTTGGCGTATTTTTCATCTGGGGTTTCCCGCAGCAGCAACCAGCAGAAATCAGCCATCATAGTGGTGTTCCATCTTCCTTGGTACCTTCTCTCTGCGTCCTTGATGTCCTGGTGAAACCTTTCACCTTGTTCTTCACTGTACGCCCCCAAGTTTTCGGGAAAGTAGTTCACATGGGAGTGCAAGAAATGGACTTTCAGGCTCATGTTACAGCCTTGTTCTTTGAAGGCATTGAGCATCCTGGCAACAATATCCTTATAGTTCTCATCCCGCCTGTTCCCCAAGAATTTGAGAACAACATCCTTGAAGGAATCCCAGGCTTCTTTTTCCTTCTCAGACATCGTTTCAGCGAATGCTCCATCTGAAATGAGTTTCCTTATATCAGGGCCAACAAACACTCCTTCCTTTAGCTTTGCTTCAGAAAGTCGGGGGAACTTTGAGCAAAGGTACCGAAAGCACTCACCATCTTTTGGAAGGGACTTGATGAATTGCTTAATGAGACCCAACTTAATGTGGAGAGGTGGTAATAGAATTTTATCACGAGGTACCAAGCTCTCATGAAGAACATTTTTCTCACCGGGTCTCAAATACTCCCGAATTGGCCAGTCTTTTTTCCCCCAGTGTAGGTCGCGGGCCCGGCTATCCCACAAGCAAAGGAAGCAGGGATATTTGGTGAAACCGGATTGCTGCCCTAATAGCATGGATAGAATTTTAAAGTCTCCACAAATCATCCACTTATGCTCATCATAACGAATCTTCTGAAGAATCAGGGCTAAATTCTCGTATTTTTCTTGGAGAATAACAGAGTGAGCAATAGGAACTGAAGCGAATGTGTTGCCATTATGAAGAAGAACACCTTTTATGCTGTCTTTTGACGAATCAATGAACAGCCGCCATTCAGCAGGATCATACTTGAGTTTAAACTTTTCCATCACTCCGTATATATCGTTGCAAAATACCAAATCTTCCTCTTTGCTGAAATACTTCAAAAATTGTGTCTCGCGGTTGCGGTACCAATAAAAAGTTGTTCCTGGTGACAATGGATTTTTCTGTTTAAGCCGAGAACCTAGCAGTTGGGCAGCATCTTTTGGGAGTCCTAAATCCCGGACTAAATCATTCAATTCAGCTTGAGAGAAAAGTTCAGGTTTCGGATCTGGTTCAGTTTCAAACTCGGAAATACTGGACTCATCGGGAAAAGCCATCTGATGAGTCTCATCATGATCAGAACCGTCCACACAAATATGATCCAAAGATTTTGGTGGTTCAGGCACGGGTACTTCGTTGCTATGAGGCATAGGCCTAATTGCTGAGGGAAGGTTGGGGTAACTTATTACGTTCTTATTTTTTAAGTTGTATCCCTTCACAATGCAAGAGCAAAAATAGCAGTCACTGCTGTGGTCTCTTTGTTCACGCCACATCATAGGTATTCCGAAACGAAATGCTTGTTTTTTACCTTTCATCCATAAGCGTAGATCTTCCTCACATGTCTTGCACACTTTGTGAGGAGCCCACGGTTTGTCTTGATCGCCTAACTTCAAACCGAAATAGGCGAAATATACTTTTTTAATAAATGCAGAAATGTTCCTCTGCCGCTTTTTCACGGTATATTCCCCACAAATAAAACAAAAACTGTCCGGAGAGTTGACGCAACCTCTGGCTCTGTGAGCCATCACAAATACACAGCACTGCAAACTACAACTGTAGTGAACCACTTCGGAATAAAGCTGGATTACGACTGAGCAAACAAAAGGTAATAATGAACTTGCAAGAAACTGAAATTTGACAGGAACGTTCATGTCGCAACCACCGTGTTTGAGGGAGCAAACGAGGCGAGGCTAACAGGAAAGAACATGCGCCAGCGCGAGTACTGGATTTAGCCCCCCGCCTCCCAATTGTCCTGTTAATGTATAAAATGAATACAAAACACTCTAAAATATCATGAGGGAGTGTTTCTAGTTAGTTAACCATTACAACCTCTATTTTGGGCCAAGAAAATAAACTGCAGTCGGCTAAAAAGAAATTATGTGAACATTCCTTATATGGGTAAGAAATCTAATTTTGCAAGAAAACGTGACGTGATGGAACATTTTGGCTATTTTTCCTGGATTCAGCACCCCAAAATCTATAGGAATTAGTTGCAAAACTGGAGGCAGTTTTTTGGTAGTGTACCTGTGTTATTTTTCATGAAAGAGAGTTAAAGAAAAAGTTCCAGCCTCGAACTGGAATGTTACAAGATGCTCAAGGTTCTATGTTGAATGATGCTGAGAAGATCAAGAAAAGGTGGAAGGAATATACAGAGTTTTTATATGATAAAGATCAAGTGGACCAACAGCCGTTTCAACCTGTACCTTATGATTGGGAACCATTGGTGATGAAAGAAGAAGTTGAAGCAGCATTGAAAGCCTTATCAAAGAACAAAGCACCAGGCATTGATAGCATTCCCATAGAAGTATAGCAGCAATCTGATGCAGCTGTTACTGTACTCACAAGGCTCTGCCAAGAAATATGGAAGACAACATCATGGCCAACTGACTGGAAAAGATCTGTGTTTATACCAATACTAAAGAAAGGTGATCCAACTGACTGTGGAAATTATCGCACAATCGCTCTGATCCCACATGCCAGCAAGATTCTACTGAAGATTATTCAAAAGAGACTGCAACCATACCTGGAACAAGAACTACCTGAAGTGCAAGCAGGGTTCAGGAAAGGGCGAGGAACGAGAGACATCATTGCAGATGTGAGATGGATCCTTGAAAAGACTAAAGAATACCAAAGGGATATCTATTTATGCTTTATCGACTATAACAAGGCTTTTGACTGTGTAAACCATGAGAAACTCTGGACCACATTAAGAAGCATGGGTATACCAGAACACCTGATCGTTCTCTTGCGCAATCTGTACATTGATCAAGAAGCAACAGTTCAAATGGAACAAGGAGAAACAGAATGGTTTAAAATAAGCAAAGGTGTAAGACAAGGCTGCATACTTTCCCCCTACCTGTTTAATTTATATGCAGAACAAATCATCAGAGAAGCAGGATTATATGAAGACAACAGAGGTGTGAAGATTGGTGGAAGACTCATCAACAACCTTCGCTATGCTGATGATACCACATTACTGGCTGAAAGTGAAGATGATATGAAACATTTGCTTCTCACAATCAAAGAACATAGTCTCAAAATGGGCCTGCACCTTAATGTAAAGAAGACAAAGATCATGACAACTGGCATAATCAACAGGTTCATCGTTGAAGGAGAAGAAATTGAAATTGTGAACAACTTTAACCTACTTGGATCAACTATCAATAAAGAAGCAACAAGCAGTCAAGAAATCAGACGACGCATTGCTCTTGGCAGAATGGCTATGAAAGACCTAGATAAGATTCTCAAGAGCAGAGATGTCTCTCTCCATACAAAGATTCGACTTGTTCAAGCCATGGTATTTTCAATAACATCATATGGATGTGAAAGCTGGACAGTGAAAAAGACAGATAGGAAGAAAATTGATGCCTTTGAATTATGGTGTTGGCGGCGAATACTGTGTATACCATGGACTGCCCGAAGAACAAACCAGTCAGTACTAGAGGAGATCAAACCTAAGCTTTCTTTAGAAGCTCAGATGACAAGACTTTGACTTTCATACTTTGGACACATCATGCGAAGAGAGAAATCATTAGAGAAAGACATTATGCTTGGCAAGATAGAAGGTCAACGCAAAAGAGGAAGGCCAGCAATGAGATGGATCGATACAATAAGAGCAGCTACGGGTACCAGTCTGTCAACAATGAGCCGCCTGACTGAAGACCGAACACAATTTAGGATAGCTATCCAGAGGGTCGCCATGAGTCGACTCCGACTCGACGGCACTTAACAACAACAACATCATTTTTCATGGCAAGTGCACTTGTTTTCAATATGAAAAATGAATGGCAGGCTTGATTTAAAATGATAGAATTAGGGTCACATGATGCTGTGAGCTGGTGAGGATGTGCCACTCTTAGCTCCCAGCTACCCGCTCTAACATTCAATCAGTTTATCTATCTACATGCCCGACTTCCACTACCTTTGTCTGTCCTTACAGTGGTAAGCAATCTGCTGGCCCACTGACAGATTTTCACCACTTTTTAGCAGTGGATGGCCTCCAAAATAGCTTGCCAAGACAAAGGACGAGTGGCTGACACCAAGATGGCAAAAGCTGTCCATCTAGCCCGTATGCCGAGCTTTCATCAAGCATGGTATCTGAGGTTTCTGCAGCGGTGGTGCAAGCCCTGGAAGACCGGTTTCACGCTCTGTCTGATCAAATAGCACAAATCGGGCAATCGGCGGCAGATTTTAATGGTTGGCTAGATCAGCTGGAGCAACGGGTTTCAGATGCACCAGACTCTCTATTGTCACAAAACAACCACGTGACACTCTTGGAGGTGCTTGTTCGGCCGCAAAGCGAAAACTGGTAGACTTAGAGAATCGTGGCCATTGGAAAAATCTACGGTTTGTCAGATTGGAAGAATTGGTAACTGACACAGAGCTGAGAGGATATCTTGAAACTTGGCTGCCGCTAAATCTTCCCCTGGGCAATCAAATAGGCCCCATCCAGCATGGGCATGCGAAAAACAGACAGTCAGCACCCCAGAGTTGTCATTGCCTGCTTCCATGACTACCTCCAGAAGGAATCAGTGCTGCGGGCAGCTCATAATCCTTGGAGTTCAAATGGTACAGCTATAAAACAACTCTTGATCTTTCAAGACTATTTGGCGGGGATAAGCCAGAGATGCCGCACTTTTTCTTTGCTGTGCAAACAGTTGGCGAATCGAGGGATGCAGTTTTCACTGCAGTACCCGGCACAACTGCAGGTAGACCAAGGACAGCCTCGGTATTTTGAGATACCAGAAGAGGCCGTTACATTTGTGGAAACCCTCTCTGCATGAGTGAGTGACCTCTAATGCTTGAACTTACATGAGAGCTCTCTCCATTCCTTTAAACTGAGGACTATCCAGAACTTTGTAAGCCGCATCTCTGCACCTCGGATAGGCCGATGGACCTTGACTGTTCGTTTTAGCAGGAGATTGCCAGTCTTCATGACTGACCACAAGACGGTTTGTGTGGCAGCCTCCACTGAGTTAGGCGATGGCTGCATTGTCAACCCACTCTGGTTGCAATTGCCTCAGTGAAATTGTCATTACCTTCTGTGCATTATTATGTGGACTCAATTGCTTCCCCGACAGCCCTGGAGATCTGCTTTAAGAAACACGCCCTCAAATTTCTTTCTTTCGCCCCCATGGGGTGATGCCAGGAAGGGAGAGGCTTTTGATCCATATATTGCTGCTTAACCCCATCCTTTATTTCATTCGTGTGGTTCCAAGATGGTTGGATCTACCCTTTAGACCCCATATCCCTTCTGCTGGTCCTAGTGTCCCCCTTTGTATATTTTTATTCATACTTTTATTTCTACTTTTATTTTATCCTCTATTTTTTTCTTTTTCTTTTCATTATGCCCTCTTTTATTCTTTAAATGATCCTTTTTATTCTTTCATTTATCTTCTGTAATTAATGTCCCCCTTTTATATCCTATATCTCATTTCCTGTCTATTAAGTATGTTTTGAGAGCAGCTTGCCGTAACTACACAGCCCCGCTGTGCTGTGCAAATTCTAACAACTTTGCATGTTTAATTTTATTTTCTTCTCACTCTTTCTTTCTTTCTTCCATTTCTTGACATCCTGCATACGGGCCTAGTTACTATGTGGGTCAGCGTGGCCAATACCACATAGGAGACATGTGGCCTCATTCAGGGAACTGCCTCAGGGACTCCTCTTCTTGCTTTTTCTATTTTCTCTGTACTTCCCCTATCCCAGACTAGATACTTATGGAAACATGTACTGCAAATGGATGGGGGACATGGTATCAGTGCGGTGGGATGGAGTGACTGTCTAACTGGTTGGTTGTGGAGACTGGCTTGTCTGAGTGTGTATTGAGCTTGTGGGGTAATTAATCAGGTAGGCACAGTATTACTGCAGGTGTATTAGTGTAGCCATGGCAGGTCTGCTGGTGACCGGGCCCCAACATGTCTGCCGTGCTTAGTGTGGGCCCTTGGCCGATGGCCTTATCCTTCTGATTTGCTGTGGAATAATGGGGTTGATGACTGATGGGTATATGTGGAAGAGGGAATGGTAAATAACATAGGCTGGGGCCTGAATGACAACTTGGCTCCTAGAGGACTCCACTCAATGTGGAGTATTACATACCTAAGGGGTAGTAAGAGAGATAGGGAGGGTAGGAGGGAAGGGAGGAGAAGTAGGGGGATAAGAGTTATGGGAATGCGAGGGGGGTATGTCTGTGATGGATGTGGCAAGAATAGGTATGAGTGTGGAACCTGGTTGGTTTACTTTTGAGCACACTTTGGAGTCTAGCAGGTTACCCTATGCTGGGGAGGGGTTATGCTGATTTTGTCCTTGAGGGAGCTTGGCAACGACCCTCTTTGAGTCTTGGGTTGCTGGGTAAGAATCTTGTTATTTCCTAGAATGTCTGTGGGATTGGATCCCCTATTAAGCAGCATCAAATTATGAAAGATTTACATGACAGTCAAACTGATATTGTTTTTATTACAAGAAACCCGTCAATCAGCTGTGGAGCACTTCAAGTTGCGCCGGTGATGGGTTGGAGAAATATGTGGCGCTGCAGTGGTGGGCCAGAAGGTGGGCATAGCTGCTGTTATTAACAAATGTTTGGGGTTTGATGCCGCTAAGGCGGTATCTGATCCTGATGGGCGTTATGTCTTTGTCATGGGGAAATTGTGTAGGCAACAGGTAGTTCTGGGATCTTTCTATGAGTCTAATGTCTATGATGCCTCATTCTTTAGTCAGTTGACCTGATGTGTTACTGGTTTGGGGAATGCACGTTTGATCATAGGAAGCGACTATAATTGTGTTTTGGAGCCCTCAGTGGACTGGTTTCTGGGTGCTAGCGATAGTGATTGCAGAAAAACACAGCAGTTACGAGACTTCTGTGAGGGTTATGATCTTTTAGACATCTTGAGGGTGTTACACCCTGAAGAGAGAGACTATGCACATTTGTCATGTGCCCATGGCACATGGTCTCGTATTGACTTTTTTCTTATATCCATGGGGTTGCTAGATCAAGTGGTTCGGGCAGACATTGGATCTGTGGTGATCTCTGATCGTTCAGTGGTTTCGCTGGTGCTGCGTTTGGACACTCAGGGTGATGGTACTACCTGGTGATTTCCCTTGGAAGTGATGGACGATATACAGTTTTACCTCTTTCCTCTTCTCTAAGTGGGAAGAATATGCAGAGATTAATGCTCAACATCAAGCGAACCCAGCTTTGTTTTGGGAAGCAGGCAAGGCCGTATTGAGGGGAGATATCATTGGATATGTGAAATCCAAGCGTAGGCGGCTTAACTAGAACGCAAATTTAGGGTGGCGTAGCGCCACTTTTTGGCAACCGCAACCACAGCCCATAGGTCCACCCTGCTAATCATTCAGCAAAAGTTGAATTATTTGTTGCATCAGCAGGCCAAGAAATCTATCATCTTCTATTGTTATAGACTTTATTGTTTCAGCAATAGAACAGGCAAACGTCACTAGTCACTCATACGTTCCAGTACAGGTTTGAGCTATATAGGGGCTTTGAAAGATCCATCTGGGTGGCTGCAAGTAACAGCTGAGGGGATTGAAAAAAATTTTGTGACTTCTACCAACAGTTATACACGGTGGAAGGGAATCCATTGAGTGGAGTTCAGAATATTTGGCGGACTGCGGGTTACCTCATTTGACCGAAGAACAACTCTGTATTGAACGGACCCATTCTACCTCAGGAGATACAGCAAGGAATTAAGGGTTTGCAGAGCAGACGGGCCCCTGGCCTGGACTGCTTCCACAGTGAATTCTGCAAACTCTTTTGAGAGAAGGTTGCTGCTCCCATAGCAAACTATTATGCGGACCTGGTGGGGAGGGGCAAATTCCCGTTGAAACCCAATAAAGCCGTGATTGCAGTGCTGGCCAAGCCTGGAAGAAATCCAGTGTTACCTGGATCTTACCACCCAATCTCGCTACTGAATGTTAATATCAAATTAATGGCGAAGATTATGGTGCCGATCCACGGGAACCAGGTTGGTTTTGTGAAAGGACGCAGTGTTACTATTATCATGAGGCGAGTGCTCTCGTCTATGCATGCCAGTCTACATGACTCACGCTCTTCTATACTTATTAGTTTTGATGCTGAGAGAGCATTTGACAGAGTCAACTGGGACTTTATGTACCAGGTGTTAGCATCAGTGGGTCTCAGCAAGTTCTTTGTCGAGAGCATGCGCTTATATACTTTGATCCCAGGGGAGCAATCCTCATCAATGGCAAATTGACAGCAGACTTTCCGCTTTGAAGGGGCACTAGGCAGGGCTGCCCGCTACCTCCCCTGCTTTTCATACTCACCTTAGAGCAGTTATGTTGTATTTGCGCAAAGTTCCTCCTCCACGGAATTCAAATAGGATCAGAGGAATTCCGAGTGGCTGCTTTTGCAGATGATATCCTAGTGCAGCTTGAACTGGAGAGGGGATTTGCCTGTCCTTTTGCATCTCTTCGACAACTATGGTCGGGTCTCAGGGCTTAAGCTCAATCTTGACAAATCTGAAACCTTTTCTTTGAACACAGCAATAAGGGACACTTGATCCGGGACCTTTCCCCTCAAATGGGCAGAAGGGCGGTTTAAGTATTTGGGCATTCAACTCCCGACCCAGCTGAACAAGCTACATGCGATGAACATATTCAGCTTACTGAATGGCTTGGGGTGCCATGTTCAGACTTAGCGCGAACTCCCGATCTCTTTGGGGGGGTCAGGGGGGCCTTGTTTAAGATGGTATTCTTCCCTAAGTGATTATATACTCTACAGGTTCTCCCTCTATTACTTAGCAAAGCCAACCTCTGGAGGATTGAGAAACAAGTTAATATCTTGTTATGGAAAGGGTGACGCCCTCGAGTTCACCTTGCCGTTCTTCAGAGACCTTGGGAACAAGGTGGAATGGGATTCTCAGATTTGAGGTGCTATAACATGGCTTGTTTACATTAGAGATTGGCTTTGGAATATCACAGACTATACACCTCTGAGTTGGAAGCAGGCCCTGGCTAGGCCTCTACACTTGAGAGATATCCTGCATACTAGAGCTTTCCGAAGCTCCGAGGAGACATGTCACAACACATTCTTCCGCCCGATTTGTTCTGCCTGGCACTATCTTACATTGGTTCTGGATAGGTTGACCTCTTGTTTCCCTTATCTCCCCCTGCAGGGTAACAGTCACTTTCTGCTAGGTTTGGACTCACCAGACTATATCCGATGGGAGAGGTTGGGCATTGTCAGTCTGGAACAACCTGTCTCTGAAGATGGATCTCTGCTCCCGTTCAAGGACCTACAGGAGAGATATGGCTTGCAGGGGGCTGATACTTTTCTGTACATGCAAGTATGTAATTATGTGCGCAGCCTGCCACAAGGGTTGCTGCTCAGTAGTATCTGTTCACAGCTGGAAGAGCTGATCATGGGAGACCAGCGAGTTTGCATCTCACATTTACATAGAGCAATCTCAGGGATGCTTCTGGTAGCATCTGAAGAGAAGCTGGCCAATGCCTGGAATCTGGACTTGGGGATCTCAGTCGATGGGAGGGAGTCTCTTTTGTCTGAGATGGGCGGTTTTCCATTGCTGACAACCCAGATGGTGCTTTGGGATCTGCAGTTTAAGTTGATGCGCCGTCTTCATTTCTCCCCCTGGAGAGCCTGGCCGGCGGGGGTGGCACTCACTGATGCATGTCCCCGTTGTGGCATTGTCCATTTGTTAAACAATACTGGACTCGAGTGTTGGCCTATTTAGATGTAGTAATTCACAGAGTGGCCGTGTTGCCCCTGGCAACTTTCTGTTGGATATATGGTCCGACATCGAAGCTCCCGTGCTGGCTGATTATAGATCAGACTAGCGCTACTGCTTGCCTGTAAATCAGTTCTACAGGCCCGGCTGTTATCTGGAGACCCGTTATACCAGTGATGGTGAAATGACTTATATGATCTATTGTTGGAAAGGGAGTGGGCACGACATAGATGGGAGTCTTTCTTGGAGACATGGGATCCTTATATGCAGTCCCTCTCACCGAGTGCAAGGAGTCACGCGATCAACCACTGTGGTTTACAAATAGTATTGTGAATGTGACATTGGTTCTGCTTGTGTTGTGAATGGGAGCAGGAGTAGGGAGGGGGGTAGGGGTAAAAGGGTACCTGATCTTGATCTGATGTGACTATATGGACCAGCCCCGATAGTGTGAAGAGCCCATGTACAACGGAGCCTAGTATTTTCTCCTTTGTCCCCTTCCTAGTTGTTAGAGATGTTCACCTGGGATGGGTGGAGCACTGTTCCGATGCTCTAATGAGCTGACCTAGATGGTGGTATGGCCCTCAGTTTTTCTCTTTTTTCTCTAGACTATTGCAGGAACCTGTTGCCCTTTGGTTGCGGCAATATCTCCCGATTGACTAGAATTATTGTCTGTTAATGTGGCTGTCACCGCTGCTGTTGTTACAGCTGTTGGTTAATGGGGGGGTGGGGGGAGCACGTGTGGCCCGTGACGCATTTTGGGATGATAAAAATTTTCCTCTCGCCGCTGTTTAACATTAACGCCATGCATGCAGGGGGCGGAGTGCTTCTCTGACCGTGATTATGACCCAGCCAATTGAAGGAGGAGTGTTTTCTAGCGAATCGGAGGCATCGGAGAGCCCGGTTTAACGGCAAAACTCACCTGTATTAAAAAAGGTGATACTGAGTGCGTCCCGCAGGTTACTTTACAAGTCTTCATTTGGCCCTCAAACAATTTGAGTTTGAGACCCCTGAAATAATGTAATATAAAATTGTTTGAATCTGTATGCTGGCAAGCACCAACTGTTAGATCTTTCATTGTCGAACTGATTGTATGTGCCTCATTTTCACTTAAACATGATTTTCTCCTAAAAATGATATAATTAAGACAGGCACAATGGGAAGCTTCAGGGAAAGGTTTAGTTGCCTCCACTTCAACCCTGGTCAGGTGTCGCATTTAATCTGGAGAGGGTGGAGTAACCCCCTATAGCTCCTTTCTGATCAGTAAATAATCAGAATATACTGAGAAGTGCCATTCATCTGTATTTCCATGTGCAGAGAGTACAGGAGCAAAGAATTGTGGTTGCTGTCTTTATATGTAGAAAAAAGGAGTCAACAAACAAGTTGTAGGTGATTACTTTCTTACTGGGGTAACTCGGGACATCTAGCTAGCTTTCAAAAGTGGTCCACCCTTCCTTAGTTCAGCAAGAAAACAGGAGCTACTTTGAGATAAATAGCACAGGGGCAGCTAGGTCTTAGGCTGCTTGCATAACTTTACAGATAAGAGCCTATATTTGATAGTAGTAAACACTGATTGGTTGGCATCACCTGTCAGTCAGTTTGATTGACGTTGTACCCTATGTATTACATTTGATAGTGGGTGAGAAAGCCAATGTCCTAGTTAAGTCCTTTTGTGTTTTTTAAAAGTGTTAATCCTAATTTCAAATGTTTTCTATTCTTGTTTACACCTATGGGGAGTATTGGCAGGCAAAAAGATAAGATATGCTCAGTTCTCCATGGACAAGCAGGAATGAGTCCTCATGTATGGTGGCATCCCCGATGGTGCCCTGCGTGGAAATGCTCCCCATCTTCTATTAGAAGCTTTTGGGAGGCTCCACTGCGCCTGCCTGCCCCCTAGCTGCCTGCCGCTGCAGCCTTGGATCAGTCTTTCGTTTTCCGAGGCACCCTAGAGACACATTCTATTCATCCTCGGCTTGGTAAACGTTTTCTCCCGAGTCGGCTTTTTGCACTTCAGGTTTTTACCTAGTGCGCCTGCCATTGCGGTCCTCTCTTCCCTGTATTTTTTCCTCGATCATACAGTTTTTCTCTACCATGGCACTTCTGCCGGTGTTGGTGCCCCCATCAGACCCTACCTTCACCATCGAGGAGTTTGACTTTGCTGTAGCAATTTTTCCAGATGACATCTCCTAGAAACCAGCCAGCAAGTTCAAATAGCATTCCCAGTGTGCTAATACTATATCCACCACGAATACGCACAACTGGTGTCTTCATTGCCTGGGACCTGATAATCAGCCCTTTTCTTGTAGTTTGTGCTTGCCAATGACAAAAAATGATCTCAAAGGTCATGAGAAGCAGTGTGAATTACTTTTGGGTGCTCAGAAGTCTATTCCATCACCTTTGGCATCTACGGCACTGGTCTCTATGGCATCCAAGGCTGCATCTGCTGCTGGCGGTGAATCAACATTGAGGAGCTCTCAAGCTTAATTGGAGCCGAGCACCCGTAGTGCCCCAGAGCATCAGCCATCAGTCAATCTCCACCTGAAGATGAGGAAGGATTCAGCCTCATCTTCAGCGTTGAGAGGTGATCGAGCCAAACAGCAGGTGAAGACCCTGGTGCATCGAAGTTGGAGCCCATTGAGGCATGGCATTGAGAGCGATGGGGATTTACATGACCACCCCTCAAAAGTGCCCCGAAGGGAAGAGAACTCATCCTTCAGAACATCAGAGGGGCACAGACAGCCTATTGACAGCCGCAACTCAGCCACCAATGCTACTGTACAGTTACTGGGTACATCTGTCGAAGTTGCTCATGCCCTTCAGAATTCTGAATTAGCAGCCATGGAAAAGCACCTTCTGCATGCACTCGTGGAATGCATCGCTCGCTGCTGGTGGTGCAGCATGCCAGAGTCTCAACATTGGTGACATCGATATCAGCTGCCATGCATTCTGAGAGTACAGATGAGAATGTGGGAGAACCCCCCTCACTGTTACCTCTGGTTAGTAGAAGGCTTGACTCTATGGACAAAATTCAGAAGGCTCCCAGATTCAAGAAGCCTCAGCTTCCTATCCATTCCTTGATAGTCAAATCCACCCTAGAGAGAATCAAGAGTACCAAGACTCACTCCTTGGCGCCCTCAGGGCCCTTTAAGGAGAAGGTGTTTCTAGAGTGTCATGCTGGTTGCCTGCATGACCTCTTACCAGCTCTACATGAGTATGTCTTGAACATCACGTACGACCTTGATGACCCAGCCGATTTTCTTCCTTCTGAGAAGTTGGAGCAGTATTGTGCCCAGGTGTCCCACGGCAAGGATTGTTCCAAGTTCATGATGCGAGCCACCTATGACTCCTTTAAAATGGCATCCAGAAGTGCTGCCATAGGTTTTGGTGCCTGACTCCAATCCTCAGACCTAGAACAATCCATGCAAAACAAGCTGGTGGATGTCCCATGCTGGGAAGAAAATTTCTTTGGCGAACAGGTCAAAGAGAAGTCAGGCTATATTGAGAAGCACCATGTCACGCTTACCAGCCTCCAGGCAGACATCTAAGCTGGCCTCCTACTGTAGGAGGTACCATGGGGGGGGGGGGGCCAGAAAAAGACCTACTACCCTCGCAGACGTAGGTACTTCCTTGAGCCCCAGACCACGCAACTCAAGTAGGCTCCCCGTCAGCATCAGTGTAGAGAGAAGTCTCAGAAGGCCCAGCTGGTTTTTCAGCCAAAACCTAGGGCAGGGTTTTCACTGGTTCCTTTGGAGCATAGCCACTCTTCCAATAGCCACAGTAAGAAACCCTCTGGTCAGAGGAAGGCTCACTCTTTATGTGCATAGGTGTGGCCTCTTGTGACCTCGGATGCATAGCTCCTATGGTTACAAAGTGGTTACAAACTTCATTTATTGGAAATACCACCAAATTGCCCTCGAGGGTGCATCATCTCAACTCTCTGCATCAGGAACTGCTTCAGAGAGAAATCACTGCCCTCTTGTCAGATCTCGCGATTGACCTCGAGCCACCAGAGCAAAGAGGTCGGGGGTTTTATTCCAAGTATTTCCTGATTTCCAAGAAAACAGAGATACTGTCCCATCCTAGACCTAAGAGAGCTGAACTTCTATTTGATAAAAGAAAAGATCAGAATGATTTCTCTAGGCAGCCTGTTTCCTTTTCTTCAAAAACGAGATTAGCTATGCTCCCTGATCTGAAGGACCAGTATACCCACATCCCAGTCATCGAAAGAGTCTCCAATCCATCCTGGGGGAACAGCACTTCCAGTATTTGTAATACCTGAAGATTGGAGGATGGCCAATGTAATGCCAGTTTTTAAAAAGGGCTCCAGGGGTGATCTGGGAAACTACAGACCAGTGAGCCTGACGTCAGTACCAGGAAAAATGGTAGAAACCATTATAAAGAACAAAATTACTGAACATGTAGATAGTCATAGCTTAATGGGAGACAGCCAACATGTCTTTAGCCAAGGAAGGTCTTATCTTACTAATCTGTTAAGGTTTTTTTTGAAGGTGTGAATAAACAGGTAGACAAAGGTGAGTCGGTTGATATAGCGTATCTGGATTTTCAGAAAGCCTTTGACAAGATCCCTCATGAGAGACTCTTGGCGAAACTAAAAAGTTATGGGATAGGAAGCAGTGTACTATTGTGGATCAGGAACTGGTTAAAAGATAGGAAACAGAGGGCAGGGCTAAATGGCCAATTTTCCCAATGGAGAATGGTGAATAGTAGAATACCCCAGGGATCTGTGCTGGATTAACATATTCGTAAATGACCTGGAAATGGGAATAATGAGTGAGGTAATCAAATTTGCAGATGACACAAAGTTATTCAAAGTTGTTAAAACTCAAGAGGATTGTGAAAAATTGCAAGAGGACCTTGATAAACTGGAATACTGGGCATCCAAATGGCAGATGAAATTTAATGTGGACAAGTGCAAAGTTATGCACCTAGGAAAGAACAACCCAAACTATGGGTTACACGATGCAAGGTTCCACATTAGGAACCACCATCCAGGAAAAAGATTTAGGCGTCATTGTGGCTAACATGTTGAAACCCTCCCCTCAGTGTGCAGCAGCAGCCAAGAAAGCAAATAGAATGCTAGAAATCATAAAGAAAGGAGTGGAGAATAAAACAAAGGATATTATAATGCCTCATGGTGTGACCGCATCTTGAATATTGTGTGCAATTCTGGTTGCCATATCTTAAAAAGGATATAGTGCTATTAGAAATGGTACAGAGAAGAGCCACCAAAATGGTAAAGGGGATGGAAGATACCGCTATGAAGAGAGACTAAAAAGGCTAGGACTCTTCAACCTGGAAAAGGGACGGCTGAGGGGAGATATGATAGAGGTCTATAAATTAATGAATAGAGTGGAACGGGTAAACGTAGATCGATTGTTTACATCATCAAAATATAGAAAGACTAGGGGACATGCAATGAAGCTACAGTGTAAGCTATTTAATACTAATAAGAGAAAATTATTTTTTTCACTCAACATATAATCAAATCTGGAATTCATTACTGGAAGATGTAGTAAAAGCTGGGTTTTAAAAAGGTTTGGCAAGCTCCTGGATGAAAGGTCCATAAACCATTATTAAAGAGGACCTGGGAAATCCACTGCTTGCCCCAATACAAACATTGTGGAACCTGTGTTTTTGGGGAAATTGCTGGGTACTTTTGACCTAGATTGGTCACTGTTGGAAACAGGGTACTGGGCTTGATGGACCTTGGTCTGACCCAGTATAGCATATCTTATGTTCTTAGTATCGAGTGTTGTCGTTTGGCCTAGTCTCAGTACTTCACGTCTTCACAAAATGCCTCGCAGTAGTAGCAGCTTACCTCGAGACACCGAGAGTGTTTGTCTTCCTCTATCTGGACGATGGGCTGATCAAGAATACCTCTCCAGAAGTGGTTCAAGCATCAACACAATTGACCATTCGGGTGTTGGAACTACTAGGATTCATAATAAATTACCCAAAGTCCCACCTTCAACCCACCCAGCAGTTCAAATTCATTGGAGCCCTGCTCAACATGACTCAGACGAGAGCCTTTCTTCTGCACAACTGTCTGCAGAGGCTGTCAGCAGGTGAGTCGCCAGATGTTAACCATACTAGGCCATGTGGCCTCTACAGTGCATGTCCCAACTTAGCACGCCTCCACATGAGGCAGGCTCAGTGGACTCTGAGAACTCGGTGGACCCAGGCCACAGGTTGAATCAGGGATCATCTGTATGTCACCACCCCTCTCGTTCAGTCATTGCACTGTTGGGCAGTCCACCACAATCTGCTCAGGGGTCTTCCTTTCCAGAATGCCCAACCCCAAAGAGTTATGACAACAGATGCATCCAAGCTGGAGTGGGGAGCTCATCTTGATGGATTACACACTCAGGGCAATTGATCCATCCAAGAAAGTCTCCATCAGATCAGCTTAAGAGCAGTAGCAAACACTCTGAAGGATTTCTAAGATTGACTGGCCAACCAAATTGTTCTGATTCAGACTGAGAATCAGGTAGCCATGTTCTACGTCAACAAGCAAGGAGAAATGGGTTCGTACCTCCTGTGTTGGGAAGCAGTCAGGTTGTAAAGTTCGCCATCATACACGGGATGGAATTGAGCAAGCAAAACACTGGCAGATAGACTGGGTCAAGTCCTCTAGCTGCACTAGTGGATGCTGGACAGGGAAGTGGCGAGACTCATTTTCCGAGAGTGGGGCACCCCACAGAATGCTCAAGTGAATCATCTCTGCTCCAGAGTAAGATCACATAGTAGACTGGCTTCTGATGCTTTTCTCCTGCACGGGGCTGGGTGTGTGTGTGTGTGGGTGTGTGTGTGTGTGAAGGTCATCTGTACGCTTATTCACCAATATCTCTCATTGCAAAGACCCTCCTGAAGCTCAAAACAGACAGTGGCACGATGATTCTCATCACTCCCTACTGGCTTAGACAGCCTTGGTTTCCCTTCCCACTGCAACTCTCCAGTCTAGAGCCACTACGTCTGGGCCATGCACCAGATCTGATCTCGCAGGAGGGTAGGATGGTGTTGTAACCCAACATCCGGTCCTTGGTCTTCAGGGCTTGGATGTGGAGAGGCTAATGTCTCAACTCAACCTACCAGATGGTGTAACCAAAGTTCTTTAGGCCTCCAGGAGAGCCTCAATGAGAATGGAAGTGGTTTCCTCTCTGGTGTGAGGGCCAAGTCCTAGATCCTTTTGTTTGTTCCACACAAAAACTGCTTGAATATCTTCTATACCTTTCTAAGTCTGGACTTAAGTCCAACTCTGTCAGGGTCTACCTCAGTGCAATTGGAGTGTGGAAGGAAAGTCCATCCTGGTACAGCCTTTAAGTCGCTTCATGCGGGGGTTGCTTCTCTTGAAGCCTCCCCACAAACTTCCCACAGTGTCTTAGGACCTCAGTGTGGTTCTTGTGCAGCTCACGAAAGCTCCCTTTGAGCTCCTCAGTTCTTGACCTGGAAGGTATTGTTTCTGGTGGTGGTCACTTCAGCACGCAGAGTGAGTCAGTTTCAGACCCTAGTGGTTCTTCCACCTTACAAAAAACTCCATCGTAATAGAGTGGTCCTTCGTACTCATCCTAAATTCCTTCCGAAGGTGGCATTGGACTTCCATCTTAATCAGTCATTTGTTCTTCCAACATTTTTTCCCGAGACCTCATGCTCACAAGGAGAAAACTGCATTGCACATGTTGGCCTGCAAGCAAGCCTTAGCCTTCTGCATGGAGCGGACAAAAGTCCATAGAAAGTCCATCCAGCGTTTGGTGCTTTTGACCCCAGTAAGCTAAGGGCTGCCGTTTCCAATACTGTCTTTCAATTTGGCTGGCAGACTGCATCTCTTTCGTTTATGCCCAGGCAGGCCTAAGCCTTGATGGATCATGTCACAGCTCACAATGTTAGAGCTATGGCAGAGATCTGCAGGGCTGCAACATGGTCTTCAGTCCACACATTCACATCTTACTACTGTCTGGACAGAGATTCCTAACATGAAAGCAACTTTGGCTGATCTGTACTTTGGAAACTCTTTGGGGATTAGAATCCAACTCCATCCCCCTTAGGCCCATTCTGTTCTGTCCAGGCTACCAAAAAAAGGGGGGGGGGGAGAGAATCACTGCCATTGTACATAGTGGTCCCTTGACCATTAAGGCCTGTTGCTATATCACAGTTGAGTTTGCCCCTGTTGGGCACTTGTTGGCCTCCTCGGTTTTCGTAGCCTGTAGCTTGGGAGTCCTGTATGTGAGGACTCATTCCTGCTTGTCCATGGAGAAAAGGTAGTTACTCACCTGTAGCAGGTGTTTTCAGTGGAAAGCAGGAATAAGTCCTCGCAACCCTCCCACCTCCCCGATGAGTTGTCTTTGGCTACAGCTATGTTATCAGACTGATTCAAGATGGTGGCAGGCGGGAAGGGGGTTCATAGGCGTGATATAGCCTCCCAAAATCTTCCAATAGAAGCTGGGGAGCATTCTTGCGCTGGACTCTGTTGGGGATGTCACCCATACGTGAGGACCTTTTCCTGCTGTCCACGGAGAACACTTGCTGCAGGTGAGTAACTACCTTTTGTGTCTAGAGGAAAGTCTGCTATTAATCCCTTGTCCTCAGGTTTGGTGGGACCCTCTGTTATTGAGCCAGGAGAGACAGACAGAGTTCTGTGATGATATATTAGGTTTAGTTTTGATAGAAAAATAGAAAACATACAAACTAGCAATAGCAAAATAAGGTCATACGTTGTAGCAGCACTATGATTAGCAATAACCAGTAGCAATAACTCACTGGTTAGTAACCAGAGGTCACAGGCTCACTCTGCATTTAGGAAAAGAGCTAACTGACTAATTACTACCCCGGGTGAAGTCATTAGACCAGTATCTTAGCTCTGCCAAGTGGGCAAATGCAGCATAAAGTCCAAAGAAGGCAGCTAGGCAAACTTGCGTTTGAGGCAAGCCAAGTGAGAGCATAGAACCTTGCAGGTGTCTGTGGGAGTATAAAATGTCTCACAGGGTTAGTGGAACAGCCTTGGATGACACAGGGTGCCTTTGTGCTTATAGATGCAGTAAGGAAGGCAAAAAGCACAAAATGGTAAAATGGCCCCAAATTCTGTGCATACTGTATTATTCTTTGTGATTGAGTCCTTGTTACATTTTGGTCATTGGTTGGCATGAGATACTGCGAGGCATCTCAGCGAATCAAGAGGTAGTCATCAGGTGGTCATCTTGCAGACAAAGGGTCCATGGTACGAGACGAAATGCAGAAGATGACGGAATGCAGTCTCATACATTCTTGCAAGTGTCCAAGGCCAGTAGAACAGTCCGAAGATGAGAGGCCTGAGAAGCAGGTTCTCTTGCATGTAGGCATGACTAGGAACAATAATATTTGAATGCACACATACTAACACTTGGCAGGCAGTTGCTTGGTCAGCAGGTCTGAGGCTTAGTACACAGCAGATGTTTGTAGCAGGAATCCATTTTGTTTGGTTCAGGCTTTTAGTTCAAAGCAGGCCACAGGATACCAATCCTACATTCCTAACATTCCTTTTAGGTACCCTGATTGAGAGATCATTAAGAGGATAATCTTCCTTTGAGAAATGTTTACCCAGAGACTGATTTTCCAAGAAAAAAAATGAACTACTAATTTAGGAATCTATTTCAGCCAAACTTAGGGTATGTTTACTAAGCAGTGGTAGTGGCTGCTGTGCAGTATCGGAGCCGCGGCCCCATTGAATTCAGTGGGGCCACGCTCGGATACCGCACGGCAGGTCCGTTGCTTAGTAAACATACTCCTTAGGGATTAGGCACCAATGTTTTTGTTTGAAGGTTCACCAAAATTTAGGTCTGCTGTTCATTTGCCTAGATATAGGAGCCTAAGTTACATGTGTCTGTACAGCGCTATGTACGTCTTGTAACGCTATACAAATGATCAGTATTAGTAGTAAGGTAGATGCCTAGTACTGAAAACTGGTGCTAATCTGATTTTTTTCCCTGCCTTAAATCCATTCCCCATAGCTTTACACTCTTTAATTCTTTAAAGCTAGGCTCCTAGACAAAGTAGACACTTAAATTTAGGACACTGGCCCTATCCATTTTCAAAGGGGCCAATTTAGGCTCCTAGCTCCCAAAATTAGGCTCCTAAACCCTTTGAAGATTGGCCTACTACTAATCTGTCAACTTGATATATTTTTCTCTGTAATGTTTTATGTTCTTTCTAGTAAGATATGTTCTTGTTTTTAATTTTTGATGGTGCCAAATTTTTCATATTTTTTGATACATCCATTGAGGAACATAAATATTAAACTTTTATCTTGACTGTTTTTCCTATGCTGGTAGCTGTATGGCCCTATGAGAATGTGGATTTGCTATGAGGATTTAGGCCGCAATACAGTAAGCTGCGTACAGCAGTTTACTCCTGATTTTTCCGCGCTAATCTTACTCCCAATGCAGTAAGAATCTTTAGCGTGGGAAAATCTGCTGGAAAACCACTGTACTAAAGTGCAGTGCAGTGTGCATGCTAAATGTATGCAAAACCCAAATTTAAAATTGTTCTTGTTAACCCCCCCCCACTATATTTTAGTGTATTTTTTAATTGGACTTGTAGTGCTGAATCTTTACTCCAGTTAGGGGCTGGAGTAGAAGATGTCACGTGGAAGCAAAAGGGTTATCTGAGATGAAATACTGCACTCTACCTCATGTGACCCTGGTAGGAAAACATTCTTGGTGGTCCAGCTGGGCTCTGGGATTCCCCAACCCCAAGGCATGGCCCCAGTGGCCTGTGGGCACCTGAACTCCTCATCCCCCCCCCCTCCATAACAAATGTCCCTAATGGTCCAAGTGGTCCCATGGACCCCTGACATCTCTTGAAGAATCTCCCTGGTGGCCCAAGTAGGCCTCTGGCCTGCTTCCCTCTTGATCATATAGAATAAACCCTAGTGGGCCCTGGACCCACAGACCCTCCTCTCTGAACCCCTCCCCAACCCACCACCAGTTTGGGAGGCAGGAGCAATGTCCACTCACTTCTGCCTATGGTGCCTGACCCCTACCAGTGTATTGGGGTGCTTTGCCAGGGCTCAGTCTGCCAAAGTGCGACCAAATAGTGGCTAGCAGCTTCTATTTTTCAAACTGGTGGGATATAGAGGATGATGTTGGCCACCTCCCTAGGCCAGTTATTGGTCTAGAAGAATGGAGACTCTCTTATGGGAGGCCTCCCTAAGCTGGGTGCCTGGATCAGGGCTGTCCTGGATCAGAGAGCTCTGGAAAGGATTTGAGAGAAGGACACATAGGATGTCTGGGGGGACTGGGAGGGTCTAGAGCCCCACTGGGCCACCAGAGAATTTTTGAAGGTGGGGGAGGAGGTCGGTTAGTCAGTCTAGCTATTTATTTTTTAACATGTCTTCCTTCCTGTCCGTGCATTGAGCACTGGTAGGAAGAGAGACATTGGGGTATGTTTACTAAATGATGGTAGTGGCTTTTGTGTGAAATCGGATCTGCGGCCCCATTGAATTCAATGGGGCCAATGCTCCAATATCGCACAGAAGCCACTACCACCGTTTAGTAAACATACCCCATTGTGTTGCGGCAAACCACTGCAGATGAGCATGACAGTGTGTGCTGTTTTTTCCTGTCAGCTCACGTTTTTTAGTACCAGGGTAATTTGCATGCCATTAGATTACTACATCAGGAGTAAACATTTTTTTAGTGAGAGACACAAAACACAGAAAATCTGAAATAATCAGACTGAAGTAATAGGCAGGTAGATTTATTGAGCAATCAAGAAAATCATGCCGCTTTAGGATAGTCTTTTTACATTCTCGCATGGTTTGGGAATTTAATGGAATTGTTTCAAAATCTAAATTGAATGATATAAAGGAGTTTTTCAGGATCACTGATGTACTGAGGGTAGGTCACAGCCTGAGTATTGTTTACCGAGTGCCTATGATCATCACCTCAAGATATTCTGAGATCCTTTTCTCCTTTTGTAAAAAAAAACCCTATGTAAACCACGTAAGCCTTGAGGATTTTCATGGAATGAAGTTTATGATTTTGATATCGACATCTTTCTTTGTTATGTAATTAGCATTTTTTGTAAGTGACATCTAGCACAGAGCAACTCAGAATATGCCAAAGTCATTTCCAAGCAAGCAGCTGACTATACTCAGGGGCTCACAGAGGATGTTTGGTGATTAGCACTCTTCAGTACTGTGGAATGAGAGCTTCATGACTAGGTTAGAGGATGAAAAGAGGAAAATCTTTCTTGTGATAACTTGAAAATCTGACCATATTTTTTCATTTTTATTTTATTTTTTTGTTTACAGAAATGGGAACAGATTGAAAACAACTCTAAGTTGAGATATGTGGGCAGTAACCTCTGTCTAGACAGTCGGAATGCCAAAAATGGTCTTACGGTAGAGGTCTGCAGTCCATCTCTATCGCAGCAATGGAAGTTCACCCTTAATCTACAGCAGTAGGGGACACTCAAGGAAAATAAAAGGCCAGTCTCGTTTTGCAGACAGGCAGACTCGTGACTGCATTACTGATAATATTTCTAAAACTGTCCACAGAACTTATATACCTCAGTATTCCATCATGTTCTTGGAAGTAGGAATGCTGCAGTGACTTTTGGAGGCAGCACATGGGAGGAAGTCAGCAGGAGATGAACAGCCAGTGCATTGATTGACTTGCCGAGCAGAGCTCCAGTCGCATCCATCTCACAAATGAATTCCAGTTCCATTCTTGTTCCAGGGTCCACTTGCAGATCACATAGCTCCCAAGTCGAGCACATGCACAGATGGAAAAACTTATCCGAACAATGGAAGAGAACAGAAATTGAGTTTCAAGTTGAAGATGTCTTTTGTGGATGACAAATTGCTAAAGACCATTTGAAGTGTCCACTTTCCGTAAGAATCATTTGTGCCCTTCAGAAATCCAACTGGGTCATTTTGAAGGGTTGTTATTTTTTTGTTCAGAGTTTTTTGGGGTTTTTTTTGTTTTTAGTTTTCTCCCATATGAATTTGGATATGTGCTTTTCTAACATAAACACCTAAGTAAATATATATAACTATACATTGCCAGCACCCTACTGTTTATATCAATTTCCATTACACTCTAGAGCTCTGTGTCAAGATTGCGCACATAGTAAAAGACGAACTGAAATGTAGACTCAGGCAGGTCCCCGTGACAGTACTGAGCTGTGCTGTGACCACAGTATCTACTGCTAACACTGGATGCGAACTGGCCCACTTCTGAACATTTCCTTCTATGGAGATCATTTCCCTTTCGAACAGGTGGAAGGAATGCATGCCTCCAAACGTTTACCCAGATCAGTGTCTAGATGACCTTTTCCTCATCTTCTGCAGATCTGGATCCTCTGCCCATGTTGCTCTTTGTATTCCATAAACTTGTGTTTGGTATTTGTGTTTAATGTTTTTCCAGTGCTTTCCCTGAGTTATTTTCTTTTCTCCAGGAACAAGCAGGAAGTCAGTCCTCACATATGGGCGATGTCGGCATCGACTGAGCCCACGCGGATTCACTCTCTAGCTTTTAAAGAAAGCCTTTAGGAGTTAGACCGCGCATGCGCAGTCACCGTTCCACCAAAGGTGCCATCTTATCTCAGTCTTCTTTTTTTCCACTGGGCCCTGCAGACGTCCTGGTATCCCCGGTAAAACTTGATTTTCTAACCCTTAGTGTTTTTTTCTCTTTTTGCTGGTTGGTTCCCAATCACCTTCTCACCGTCCAGGTCTGCACTCACCTCATCATCACTTTTTCTCGGGTCCTTTTTTCTTTTTCGCTGTGCGGGTCTTCTCTCACGCCCTCCCTGACCAAGACATCTGAGTTTGATCTTGCGGTTGCCGTCTTCCCTGCTATGTCTTCAGTGAACAGATTTAAGCAATGTGGCAAATGCCCCCATACGATGTCCATAACTAACAGCCATAGTTGCTGTATCAAGTGCCTCTGTGCCGATCACGACAACTGCTTGCCTGCAGATGTCGAGCAAAACTAGATGAATCGTGAAAAGCAGCAGGGAAGTTTTTTGGCTCGAAGGCCTCTGCTGCGGTGCCAGCATCGAGTGTTGGAATCCCTGCCCTCAGAGACTGTGTCTGATGACTCTGCATCATGTGCACGGGCTCAATCCAAGTCCCAAGGTCACAGAGCCTTAGACTGGGGGTCGTCCTCCGATGACCTCCCTGCAGGTCCAAAACATCTTCCAAGTCGAAGTCTAAGTTTGATTGCAGAGCCGGAGGCAAGACCTCCAGTATCTGCCTTGGAGTCCTCGACCTGACACCGAGAGCGATGGCCAGGTGCGGCCTTTGAAGCTACCCCAGGGGGAGGAGACTCCCACCGAGTCTGAGGATCAGGCTTTGTCCTCTGATGTGATCCCATTGGTGATTTCCTTTTGAGAGAGCCGACTTCGGGCTCGATGCTTTTGAGGCTTGAACACTGGTCACTGCAGAGCCTACTGGCATTGAAGTCAGGATGATGGTCTTGGAACACAACTCGGCTGCCTTTCTCGAGGTGCAGTGGAACCTGATGCCCAGAGCCTCCGGTTCATCACTGCTGACAACTGGACTCTCCACTACGAGGACTTTCCCAGAATGATTTGCTCATTTGGAGCCGTATCAGTCAACCTCCCATTCGAGGCCCAACTCGCCCCTGAGCACCTTGGGTTTGGCGCATCATGCACCTTGCTCTCCATTAGTGCTGGTGGTTCATTACTCTGATGACCATCCAGGCCTCAGTCTCGTTGGGCTGGGAGCCCGATGATGAGTCACCCGACACTATGTTACACATGGATGTCCCCTCAGAACTGTTTCCCACTCAGGAATGCTGGAGGTCCCTGCCTGAGGGCCTCAAGTTTGTCGAGGGAATGTCGAAGGCCCTGGCCTTTGTGGCAGAGCTGGTGGATGAACCTCGGAGATCCTCCAGTAGAGGTGCCTCCAAGGGAGGCACTGACAGTGCCGATTTCCCCCCATCCTGGAGCGCTTGCTATTCTGGATGTGGGAGAACCTGGTCACAGTACCAATAATGCACTGCAGCAATTTGATTCCCAGTATCAAGTTGGCAGGAACCCCGGCTTTCAGAAGACATAGCTGCCTCTCGTGGAGTTGACCATGTGTTAAATAAAGAGTCAGAAGATGCAGTCCTCGGTGCCCCCTGGTAGGGAGCCCCACACCATAAATGGGTTTGGCAGAAAGTGCTACCAGAGCTCGATGCTCACGGCCTGCATCCAGGCTCATGGGCATGTATCTGAGGGACCTAATGAAGGAGCTCGCCGGATTCTCTGCTGGGCTGGCAAGTGAATCTCTCGAGCACTTCTGGATCCCTCGTATCCTTGATCAAGGAATGCTCCAAATTCCAGACTCGGGCAATCTATGATGGCTTCGAGTCCTTCGCTTGTGTGGCTGCAGTGGGCATTAGTGCCCACTGTCTGGCTCAGGTACAGCCCTCAGATTTGGAGCAATGGGTACTGGACATACTAGCTGATGTCCCCTGCTGAAGAGAGAACCTCTTTGGCAAACCCATGACTGACAAGGCGGCTGAGTTGGAGTCAGAGTTTATGACCAGGACTAGGCTGTCCCGGAAGACTGCTGACCCTTCCCGCCAGAAGGCTTCAGAGAAAAAGCCCTTCCACCTGAAGACGAAAAAGGCTTATGGGAAATACCCTCAATTTTCAGCCTATCAGGATCCCGAACAGGGTCAGCAGGTCAAGGGCCAGGGGCACAGCCTCCGTAAGCAGAAAGCCCCCAAGTCCCAAACAGCACCCCAGCCTGGGGAGCTTTTGACTCTTGGGGCATAGCCCGATGGCCAGGGCCCACGGCACTCAGGAGGACATCTGGTTCACTTTGCTCACCTGTGGCTGGGCATCATCACCAACGCCTGGGTGCTGCAGGTAATGTGGGAAGGTTACCTTCTGTACTTCAACCAGATGCCTCCTCCCCTCTTTCCAGGGGAACTTCCCATGTACTACCTGCACAGAGTGCTCCTGCAGAAGGAACTCTTGTTCCTACTTGAATATCAAGTGGTGGAGCCGGTCCCTGGGCCCCTCTGTGGCACGGGGTTCTACTCTCAGTACTTCCTCATCCCAGAAAAGACAGTAGGCTTCTGACCCATCCTGGATCTGTGGGACCTAAACCGCTTTTCTAGTTAAGGAGAAATTCAAGATGCTATCCCTTGGAACATTGCTGCCGTAACGCCAGCGGGGAGTTTGGCTATACTCCTTGTATCTCAAATCCCACATCCTGATCCATCCCCAGCACCATTAGTACCTACACTTCATCATCAGAGGCTACCATTACCAGTACAGGGTTCTCCCCTTCGGCCTCTCTTTGACCCCCAGGGTGTTCACCAAATGTCTGGCGGTAGTCGCCACTCACCTTGACCTGCTTGGGAGTCTGTCTTCCCCTATCTGGATGACTGACTCCTAAAGGCCAGCTCGCCAGAGGAGGTACATCATGTGGCCCTCTGCACCATCAGGGTGCTGCAGCATCTGGGGTTTGTGATCAACTTCCCAAAGTCGCATCTGCTACCGACCCAGTGCTTGGAGTTCATAGGAGCCCTTCTGGACTCTACCCAGGCCAGAGCCTTCCTCCCACTAGACAGGGTTTAGTGTCTGGCGACCCTAGCAAAAGAGGTACAGGGTTGCTCATTGGTGACCGTCTGTCTCTTTCTGTGCCTTTTGGGGAACATAGCCTCAATGGTTCACATAACTCCGTAGGCCCGTCTACAGATACGACAGGCCCAGTGGACCCTCAGCTCTCAGTGGACACAGACCACCTGGAAGACCGGGTCCAGATCACCCAGCCTCTGGCGGCCTCTCTGGCCTGGTGGCAGAGCCAACAAAACCTCATGGCCAGCCTACCTTTCCAGGCCCCACCAACCCAACCCATTCTGACCATGGACACCTCCAAGCTCAGCTGGGAAGCCCATTGTGATGGTCTCCAGTTGCAAGGTGCCTGAACTCAGGAAGAAAGTGCCCTATCAGATCAATCTCCTGGAGCTCAGAGCTGTGACAAATGCCCTTCGGGTATTCCAGGCCCACCTGGCGGGCCAAGTTGTCCTCATTGAAATGGACAACCACGTAGCGATCTACATCAACAAAAAAAGGGGAACGGCGCATACCCCCTCTTTAAGGAGGCAGTTCACCTCTGGACCTTCACTGTGGCAAAGGGCATGACCCTCTGGGCAGTCTACCTACTGGGCCAGCCCCACGAGTGGCACTTCAACCCAACAGTGGTCACCTCCATCTTTTGACATTGGGAGACCCCGACGTTGGACCTCTTCACCAGCTCCAAGAATGCGCAGCTGCCTCGCTTCTGCTCCCAGAGGCCATCCCCAGAGCAGGTGGCGGTAGACGCATTTCTCCTGTCCTGGTGCCTGCTGAATGCGTACCTGCCAACTCCCCTGGTTCCCAAGATCTTGTTCAAGGTTTATCGGATCAGACCTGGCCCAGGCAGCCATGGTTCCCTCTGCTCCTGCAGCTGTCCCGAGAGGCCCTGCTACTCCTGGGCCAGCCCTCAGACTTGTTCTCACAGAAGGACAGGACCCTTCTCCATCCCAACCTCCAGTCCCTCACCTTGATGGCATAGCTGCCGAACCTCCAGCTCTCCAAGGACAGTGAGGATGATATACTGGCATTGCGCAAAACACAGCACGGTATGCCTTCAAATGGCATAGAATCTTGGTATGGTGCGCAGACAAGAATTTTATTCCTTTCCTTTGCTCAGTGCAGGACACCCTGCAATACCTTCTGCACCTTTCCTGGGCTGGTCTGAAGTCTATCTCTGTCAGGGTGCACCTCAGTGCTCTGGCGGCACATCACCATTTCGTTGACTGCCAGCCTGTCTCTGTGCACCTCCATGTGGGCCATTTTATGAGGGGACTTCACCTCTCACAGCCCCCCATCTTTCCTCTGCCAGTGGCATGGGACATGAACATTGTCCTTGAGAAGTTGATGGCTCTCCGTTTTGAGCCCCTGGCTTCATGCCATCTCAAGTTCTTGTCATGGAAAGTAGTGTTCCTGGTAGCGCTCATGTCAGCCAGAAGGGTCAGTGAGCTGCAGACATTGGTGGTCCACGCCCCCTACACCAGGTTCCACAAGAACAAGGTCATACTCCATACTCACCCGAAATTCCTGCCTAGGGTGGTATCTGCTTTTCACATGAACCAGGAGATGGCCTTTCCCATCTTCTTCCCCAGGCTTCATGCTTCCCAAGCGGAGGCCTCGCTACACACCCTGGATTGCAAGAAGGCACTGGCCTTCTACCTCCAGAGGGCACAGGTCCATCACCGCTTGTCACAACTGTTTGTCTCCTATGACATCAACAGGCTCGGGGTTGTGGTTTCTAAGCGTACCCTGTAACATGGGTGGCAGTGGAGGAGTGGCCTAGTGGTTGGGGCAAGGTACTTCAGGCCAGAAGGTCGGGGGTTCAAATCCCACTAGAGGACAGCAACCTTGGGCCGGAAGGACTGGGGTTTCTAGTCCCACAGGTGCTCCTTGTGGTCTTGGGCAAGCCACTTAACCCTCCATAGCCCATGTTCCCTGTAAAATAGTTATCTCCAAGTTATAATGCCCTGTTCAATGTAATTTCAGTTTGTTCAATGTAAACTGCACTGATGCAGAATAGCGCGGTATATAAGAGAATGTAAATAAAATAAATAAACTCTCATTTATGAGCAGGCTGGACTCTCTCTGGAGCATTATGTTACCATGCACAATGTGCGTGTCATGGCGGCATCAGTGGCTCACCTGCACTCTGTCTCCCTGCAGTACATCTGCCGTGCTGCCACCAGGTTTTTGGTCCATACCTTCTCAGAGCATTACTGCTTGGAGGAAAGCTCATGGCCAGGCAGTAATTTGTCATCTCTTTTGAGAATAGTGCAACTCCTTCCCTCCGGCCCTTTATGTCCAGACTACCGGAGAGGAGATTCTGTTGTCAGTGTTGGGGCTGCATCACTGGACTTCAAGCCATTTAGTGCTCCTTGCTGCCCTTCACAGTTCGCCTTTTGGGTCGCCCTTGGCTCCTATAGGCTTTTTGGGTAGTCTATAGCTTGGGAGTCCCATATGTGAGGACTGACGTCCTGCTTGTTCCTGGAGAAAGTGTAGTTACTCACATGTAACAGGTGTTCTCCGGGAACAGCAGGAATCAGTCCTCACAACCCTCCCTCCTCCCGTGAAGTTTTTTTTTTCTTTTTTTTTTATGCTTGATTAAGCTATGTCGTCATACTGAGGTAAGCTGGCACCTTTGGACGGGAAGGTGACAGTGCATGCGCGGTCTAATTCCTGAAGGCTTTCTTTGAAAGCTGAGGAATGAATCCATGCTGGCTCTGTCGATGCCGACATCACCCATATGAGGACTGATTCCTACCATACCCAGAGAACACCTGTTACAGATGAGTAACTACGCTTTACTTTCTGATTTTTGTAAATAACTGAAATGAATGCAGTTTTTTATCCCCCTGGCAGCATCAGTCTGGCAGGTTCCTACTGATTGAATGTACATATTGACAGCCTCTTGTCAAAATCTGTATTATGTTTATGGAGCCTTCTGTCCCAGATCTAAGGTTCAGTCACTTAAACAAGCCTTGTACTGCTGATAGAGCATGCAACGTGTTTCAGTGGCCATCTTTAACCTAATGACAGGCTAATAGGCCCCCTTAAATTGATTTTCTATCCTGCTATATTTCCTGTATACTCTTAACTAAGCTTAAATCTGTGTGACTGGGGGAAGTCTTCAAAAATGATGTAGATTAAGAAGATTTTTTATCCACTATACTTTTTCAAAGCAGCGGTAATGCCCAAAGAAGAATTAATTAGGTCTTTGATTTGGCAAACAAAATCCATTAAAATTGTCATTTGTTCTGATTATATTGCATGTTTGACAACTCCTTCACCATCACCACTGTGACTAGTGTTACGCTTGTAAGTAAAGCAGGGACAGCTGTGCTGATCCTTCTCAGAGTCCCATGTGGGTCTCCCAGTGATAATGTCAAATATTGGTGCTGCGTGAACTTCTGAAGAGTGGAATTTGGGTTAGCTTTCTTTTTTTTTTTTAAATGGTGTGGTAGTGATAAAAAAAATACTTGTGCAAAAAAAAAGTAAAACTATATAAAAAAAAAAATCAGTATGATAAAAGAAAGGGAAACCTTGGAGAAAAAAAGCCAAAAAAGGAAACAATTGAACTAAAGACCAGGCAAGTACTGTTGCTAGAGGCAGTGTCTTGTAGTTGTGTGGCGTAGCACGCTTACTCTTTCCTTGCTGTACTTTTCACATAGGAGGGTTTGCATGGCAGTCCTTGGTGGATAGACCTATTTTTCATTCTCATCCATCCATTTTCCTCTGCTCGTCCCCCACTCCTACCTCTCACCCTGGAAAAGCAGGTTTACAAGTTTCCTCCTCATGATACAACATTTAACAGGGATGCGAGAGGATTTTGAAAAGATAATACGCAGCATTCTAAAGTCAATTTTTAGTGCCCTTTGGTTGCAATTACATAAATGATTTTTTACATGCTAAAAAATGCAAGATTTTGTACCAGGTTTAAGGTGTTTAAAAATAATCTGATTTTTAAAGAAAAGAAAAAGGTGCCTAACGATACAGTATTCTTGGCATTGCCTGCATGCCCTATGACTTGGATTATGAGAAATGAGGGAAGTGCTAGTAGCTGAAATCAGAAGGTCTTGAAACTTTATTGTGATGTGTTTTTTTTCTGACTGTGGTGTGTAAACCCTTGGTTTCCTAGCTCCCCTGAGTACTTTGCCAACTTCCATGCTGATACCGGTGTAACCTGTCAGCTGGTTTCCACCATCACTCTTCATGCATTGCTTTTTCTAAATGTTATTTGGCAGGTTTCATGACTCCTGCTAACCACCAAGAGCTTTTCCCCACAGATAAAAAAAAAGAATGCCTTAGTGAATCAGGCTCTACGTTCTGTCAAATCACTTTGAAAATGTTTAGATCGTCAGCCCTCATAGCCAGGTATGCATTGTTGTCAGATAATTTTAAGGAGAGATTTCACGAGATGATTAAAACCTGAGGCCATGCATACACTTAGATGCAGTGGCATCACTATATAGGACATTTGACAAAATAGATGTCTTTGAATTTTTAGCTATGTTTACATGATCTGGTGTGCCAAAGTTACCTGTGATGTCCTTTTTTTTGTATTTTTAACGGGCAAGGATGTCAGCCCAAACTAAAAGCAAAAGATGATACAAATAAAAACAAAAGAAAACTTAGCAACAAGATCCTCTAAGCAGGCACCATAATTACAAGAGTTGCCGCCTCATAAATTCATTTTCTTCTTGAAAGCAAAATTGACAGTATATATAATGTCAGTATGTCTGAGGAAATCTTTTTTTGTAACGTTTTGGTTTTTCAGCTGGACAAAAAAAGAAAATAATTATTCTTTCCTGTACAGAGCTTGTACTTGTTAATTTTATAGATGGAAACCATCCTTGAAATTGTTTAACTTAAATAAAGAAAAGAAATACTTTATAAATAAGTTTGTGGCAGCAGACGTTGCTTCATTTCTTATGCCTTTGGACAGCAATGGATTTGGCCAATCGATGTCCTTTTTTTCATCCCCACATAGTTGCCCCTTTGGCTTCTGAAGAGGATATGGTCGTCCTTTCCATTTTGGTGTTATGTAGCGAGTTATTTTTTCCAAAGCTCTCAGGATGTTTTCGGAGACTTTCAGTGGTAAAATCAGCAGTGGCAACACTGACTGCTAACAGCAGGGGATTCACATTCCTACCTGTTTACCACTGTCAAATATGAAATTACAGGCCTGTAGTAGCACTTTGTAACCTATTGTTAAAATCGACGACTGTGCTATGATACCAGAAGGTGGCCAATGTAAAATCTGTTTTTAAAGCAGGTAGAGGTAAGCTGGGAAATTATAGATCAGTGAGCTTCTGGTGCCAGGGAAAATACTAGAAACTATCTTTCAGAGCATAAATTTTGGGTATATGGACATGACTTGGTAGAAAAGAACCAGTGTGGACTTAGCAAAGGGAAATCTTGTATTACCAATTTATTACATTTTTTTGAACGTATGTACAAACATGTAGAGAGGGGGTGAGCAGGTTGGTAACATGTATCTGAATTTTTCAGAGTCCATCATCAGAGACTCGTCAGGGAATTGAAAAAAATCATGTAATAGGAGGCAGTGAGGGTAGGGAACTAACGAGTGAAAAGAAAGGCAACAGAGTGGAATTAACTGACAGGTTTTCCAGTGGGGAGAGATGAATTGTGGAGTTCCCCAAGGACCTGTACTGTGTTGAACATTTATGTAGATGTCCGGGAAAGGAAGCAATGAGTGATCAGGTATGTACTTTAACTAGCCCTGCACAGGCTCTACAGAAGACGTGGGATGACACCATAGGCGAGTCAGGAACAGCGGCATGGATCAGAAGGTAGCACCCTGGCTTTATGTGCATGCTTGTGGCCATGAAAATGTGGTCACAGTCACAGTTTGGTAAGCACTGATCCTAGGCCGCCTTTCTAACTAACAGCCAGACATCTGTTTTTTGGATCATTTGTTCGGGCAGCCCACAATAAAAGCTATTATAGTAATGTGGTTTTATAGTTATCAAAGCATGGGATAGGGTAGCCACACTGTCCCATTAGCTGATACCCCGATCCACCTCAATAAATGTAGATTCACAAAAGATCATCTCATAACGTGTAATATTTGCGTTTCCATTGTTGATGCATAATCTCCAAGCTTGCCTTCCTCGTTGTTACCTTGCAGCTATAGTCCCTGGATAACCATGGGAGAAAGGAAGCAAACACATATGGTGCCTGCTAATCAAAGAAATTACAATGTATTATGATTTACCAAGTAAGGGACTTCTTTAAAGAGGAAAGAGCAGGTATCTGATCCTTATCCACATGCACCTTCAGTTAGATGATTCCTGCAGACACATGACAAGGGACCATGAACTCTTCCAAGATTCAAGTGGGCTCAAGTACACATTAAAAGGAGATAACATGGACCCCGTGGCAAACCACAAAACAGAGGAAACAGACTCTGACCCCCAAACAAACTAAAACACTTTCTGCAGCCAGTCTGAAAGAAATGATCTTATCTGCTGTACCTCAAATCTTCAGCTGACCAATAACAAAACTTGGTCCACTGTATCGATTGTCACAGACAAGTCCTGGAAAAAACCTACAAGGTGTCCCTATCCTTCTCTGCCACCATACAGTACATAAAGCGTACTTATCCCTATCCACCACCATACGTGCCAAGGCATTCCTATCTCCATCTGCCATCTTACATCCACGAGGCGTCTCTGTCCCCATCCCCATGTGCCCCTATACATACAAGAGGCGTCCCTGTGTCAGCTGCCATACGTACATAAGGCCTCCCTCTCCTCATCCGCCACCATACATGCACAAGGCGTCCCTCTCCCCATCAGTCACCGTAAATGCATGAAGCGTCCCCCTCCCCAACCCCATTTGCCACCACACATGCATGAGGCATCCCTATCCGCCATCATATGTGCACTAAGCAACTCTCTCACCATCCACCACCTTAATGTGCATGAGATGTCCGTATCTCCCATCTGCCACTATACATACCCCACTCATCAAAGATAATGGTGCTGTTTCAGTCCTTTGGCCCCTTGCCATGAATGCAAAACCTCTTTACCCTCAAAATAAATGAATATATTTTCAATTGCTGGATTCTCAATAAACTTACAAATGAATACAAGATTAGAGATAGGATGATGCAATTATGGGCCCATTTATAACCATCCCTGCATTCTTTACTAGTGGCTGTATAAGAGCTTGTTAATTTGTGGGGAAACAACTCTATTCGACAGAACCATTAACAAGACTGGCGGCATCAAATCAAGACGGCTTTTACAAACTGTGTAAGTACCACATAGGTTCTTGTGTACAAACAAAGATTTAATACATTTGAATATCTGCTTAAGTTCACTATCTGAAATGTGACCCAAAGCCACAGTAGAAGAAGCAGCAGTAGCCTCAGGAATAATTTCTGCCTCCTTTACCCATCTTTATTTGAGGTTCTGCTATCCAATTGGAAAATTATGTTGAATATACTCTACCTGTTCCTTAAAATAAACACAATGATAACCCGCACACGCCTACTGCTCTATTAATTCTCTTGGCTCACTAGGTCTCCTGTCCATTACTATGAGCTGTAGATCTTGGTCTTCTCGGAATATAAGAATATGACATAAATTACAAAATTACTCCATACAAACATGCAGCAATGGTAGGGTGGCTAGCAGGTATGTCTTTAAATTTTTCAATATATTTCTACTCCCAAGTGTAGTCTCAGACCTCAGTAGCGCTCTACACCACTATCTTAGTGGAAACCAGACAGCGCTTTGATAGCATCAATGACCACTATGGGAAAAAAAATTTATATAAAGGTATAGCAATATCACCAATTCTCCACCACCGTTGTGTTTTAAAAGCTATTGAAAAAGCTTATTTATTTATTTAACATTTCTTATATACCGCCTTTCATGATATCAAGGCGGTTTACATTGAACAAACTGAAATTACATTGAACAGGGCATTATAACTTGGAGATAACTATTTTACAGGGAACATGGGCTATGGAGGGTTAAGTGGCTTGCCCAAGACCACAAGGAGCCCAGTCCTTCCGGCCCAAGGTTGCTGTCCTCTAGTGGGATTTGAACCCCCGACCTTCCGGCCTGAAGTACCTTGCCCCAACCACTAGGCCACTCCTCCACTCATCTCAACATGAATTATCTTGTTTGATCTCTATGTCTCCCACGGCACCTTTCTGAGCGTTTCACTCCACACCGGAGTTTCTCCAGGAGGGTCTAAAAAAATAAGAATATAACAATAGCTCTACACATCAATTGGGAACACTTTTTCATAGCAATTGCAATTTTGATGTTAAAAATTCTTTTTAAAAGAGAAATGATGTTATCTTACGTCAGTCAGTATCCAAAATCCCCATTTAGAAACTCACTAAAAACTACTCACTTGTTGACTGCTGCCCACGTTCCTCAATAGCTCCTTGTAGTTCGAAAAAACGCCGCGCATGCGGACTTCGACACCCACCTGGTTTTTATACAAGACAGCCGATTCATCTCCGAGCTAACTGAGCGGTCCCATTTCCAATGCCCTAACTACAGGCTTGCCACTCAACAGAAGAATTCAGGCCAAAAGGCTTTACTGTGTTAACAGTGAAAATCCATCGTTGTTCATAAAAAAAATAAAGTTTCATCCAAAGATTTACCTCTCACAGCTGTCTGTATGCGATCGATACAAAAACATCGTAGGTGAGTGAAGTTGATTTAAGTCCTCACAGTATTGAACTATGGGTGCTGTCATATTTTTACAGTGTAAGCGGCTTTTATGTTCGAGCATCCGAACCTTGAACGAACGACTGGTTTTTCCGATATAAAGCTGATTGCAAGGGCATCTAATAGCATAAACAACTGATGTAGAATTACAAGATGTCATTTGTTTGAGAACATACGTTTTACCTAAATATTGAAATTCTGTTGCCTCTTCCGTAATACTGCAGATTATGCACTCCCCACACGGTCTATGGCCTCGTTTTTCAGTTATATGTTCCCCTATGATATTCGGACGCAGGGTTGTTGGACTAAGCTGTTCCTTCAAGTTACTATTCCGTTGCCAGACACATCTGATGTTTCGCTCTTCCATTCCCAGAACCGTGCGCTCTATATTCATATGTTTTAAAATAATTTTTTGAATTTTGTAACTAAGTGGTGAGAACTTGGTGATGAAGTTAACACAATCTTCAACCCCTTCTGAATGCCTTGAATTCTTGGTGTCCAACAACCAAGCGCGATCATTGAACAATGCCCGTTGGTAGGCTCGCTTTGAAATATGTGCAGGATACCCTCTATCTGAAAAATCCTTTAGCAACTGTTTGGATTTTTCCTTAAATTCTGATGTGTCTGAACAATTTCGCCGAAATCTGAGGAATTGGGAAAAAGGGAGACCATTTTTCAACCGCAGTGGATGGCCACTTGTGTAATGTAAAAAGGTGTTGCGTGCTATGGACTTTCTATAGATTGTTGAACACCAACCTTGTGGTCCTCTTATTACTTCCAAATCCAGGAACACGACGGCATTTGGGTCTACTGTATGAGTAAACTGTATTGCTTCATTACAACTATTAAGCCACTGGATAAACTCCATGGCCATTTGTTCTGACCCCTTCCAGAGCAAAAAAATGTCATCAATAAACCGGGTCCACATTTTCACATGTTGCAAAAATGGGGAAACCTCCAACCATCGATTTTCAAAATCCCCCATAAATAGATTAGCTATCGTGAGGGCACATGAGGCCCCCATCGCTATTCCCGATTTCTGTTGATAAATGATATTTTCAAACTGGAAATAGTTATGAGCAATGGTAAGTCGTGATAATTCCAGAAGAAACAATATCATAGAGTCAATAAGGTCCCCCCTGTTTCGCAAATGCTTTTCCACTGTGAAAACTGCCTCGTTCTGGGGTATGCTCGTGTACAATGCTGTAATATCTAGTGTAATCAGCAATATTTCAGGATCCAAGACCCAAATCGCCCGTTGGTCTAATTTTTCTAAGAAATGGGAGGTGTCACGAATATAAGATGGAATATCTTTTAATAAAGGCCGTAAAAAAGAATCCAAGTATATTGATAACGGTTCCAGAACAGATCCTCTCGTCGACACGATCGGTCTTCCTGGCGGATTCTGTAGCCTTTTGTGTATTTTAGGAACTAAATAGAAACGAGCTACGGTGGGCGCCTTTACATTAAGGAAATACATTTCTTTCCTAGTTATAATTTTGTTCTGTAAGGCTGCAAAAGTAAGCTCTCGTATCACGGTTTGTAGACGTTTCGTAGGGTCTTCTGATGGCACCTCATACACTTGGCTGTCAGATAGCTGCTGCCGTGCTTCCTCCAAATAATCGTCCTGACTGAGGACTACTATCGCTCCTCCCTTGTCAGCTTTACGGATGACAATATCCATCCTCGCTTTAAGCTCTCTCCATGCTTTTCGTTCTTCATGCGTGAGAACGCATCTAGATAAAGACTGTGTTTTCTCTAAATCAGTCACTTCTCGTAAAACGAACTCCTTAAAGACCTGTAGAGCTGGAGGCACAGGACCAGGCGGTACACATGTAGATTTAAAAGGAAGCGGTATCCTACAGTTCTGAGGTGTTATATGGGACGCCTCTATAATTGGGGGAGTTTGAAAGAAGTAAGATTTGAGATTTAATTTTCTAATTAAAGCCTCAAAATCAATTCTAAATTGAAAGGGGTCATGCGTAATAGTGGGAACATAAGACAAACCCTTATTTAGCAGATTATTATGTTCTAAGGGGAGAATCTTTCCCGATATATTAACAACCAAATTTGGGATGACCTCAAGCTTTTCCCCTTGATCCAAATCAATTGCTAAGGTCATCAATCGCGTGGTCTGTTGCACGTCAGAATCTTTTTCTTTTTGTCCGAGGCCTCGTCTGAAAAATCCTCTCGTGAAGGTTTACTGGAATCCGAACTTGTCAGGTCCTCTGAAGTCGCAGCAAAATTAACCTGTTTGCGGGTATTTTTGATGTTTACGGTTGCGATCCATCCAGGGATACACATATCCACTTGTATAGTCATTGTGATCCCTTTTAAATTTCTTCATTTTTGTTGTTTTTATCTCCTGCCGGAGGGTGACCATTTGCTTGTTAATATCTTCCCATTTCTGCTTAAAGCGATCCTCAGACTCTGCCTTTTTAAGTTTATTAACCATTTGTTCCGCTTCTTTGGTATATTCCTCCATTACTTTTTTAGTGGTTTCCGCTATAAGAACCATTAAGTCCAATGAACATTTATTTAACACGCAATTCCATTTCTTCACAGAATCCATATCTGTCGCAAACAGGCGAGGCTCTTTGTAAACACAGTAATCCTCTAGGGATCTGTTGCCTGCTTACATATTCTATCATGGAAAGCCGATGTAGCTCCGACCTTACAATTTGTTTTTGTTTCTTTAATAGAGCTTCCCAAATGTTTTCATCGGCAACAGCTTCCAATGTGTCTTGTACTGAAAATAGGGTCCTTTCTTGACAGAGCGACGTAATAAAATCTGGAGTAAAACTTAAAATGTCTTTCCAGCCTTCTTGACCTTCCATATGTATATCTACAAGCAATAGATCTTGGTCTTCTCGGAGTATAAGAATATGACATAAATTACAAAATTACTCCATACAAACATGCAGCAATGGTAGGGTGGCTAGCAGGAATGTCTTTAAATTTTTCAATATATTTCTACTCCCAAGT
The DNA here is from genome assembly GCA_033557465.1 of Ichthyophis bannanicus. NCBI lineage: Eukaryota > Metazoa > Chordata > Amphibia > Gymnophiona > Ichthyophiidae > Ichthyophis > Ichthyophis bannanicus. The sequence continues at coordinate 145,362,077 of CM066033.1, forward strand.
GTAGTCTCAGACCTCAGTAGCGCTCTACACCACTATCTTAGTGGAAACCAGACAGTGCTTTGATAGCATCAATGACCACTATGGGAAAAAAAATTTATATAAAGGTATAGCAATATCACCAATTCTCCACCACCTTTGCGTTTTAAAAGCTATTGAAAAAGCTTATCTCAACATGAATTCTCTTGTTTGATCTCTACGCCTCCCACAGCACCTTTCTGAGCGTTTCACTCCACACCGGAGTTTCTTCAGGAGGGTCTAAAAAAATAAGAATATAACAATAGCTCTACACATCCATTGGGAACACTTTTCCATAGTAATTGCAATTTTGATGTTAAAAATTATTTTTAAAAGAGAAATGATGTTATCTTACATCAGTCAGTATCCAAAATCCCCATTTAGAAACTCACTGAATTCTTCTGTTGAGTGGCAAGCCTGTAGTTAGGGCATTGGAAATGGGACCGCTCAGTTAGCTCGGAGATGAATCGGCTGTCTTGTATAAAAACCAGGTGGGTGTCGAAGTCCGCATGCGCGGCGTTTTTTCGAACTACAAGGAGCTATTGAGGAACGTGGGCAGCAGTCAACAAGTGAGTAGTTTTTAGTGAGTTTCTAAATGGGGATTTTGGATACTGACTGATGTAAGATAACATCATTTCTCTTTTAAAAAGAATTTTTAACATCAAAATTGCAATTGCTATGGAAAAGTGTTCCCAATGGATGTGTAGAGTTATTGTTATATTCTTATTTTTTTAGACCCTCCTGAAGAAACTCCGGTGTGGAGTGAAACGCTCAGAAAGGTGCCATGGGAGGTGTAGAGATCAAACAAGAGAATTCATGTTGAGATAAGCTTTTTCAATAGCTTTTAAAACACAACGGTGGTGGAGAATTGGTGATATTGCTATACCTTTATATAATTTTTTTTTTCCCATAGTGGTCATTGATGCTATCAAAGCGCTGTCTGGTTTCCACTAAGATAGTGGTGTAGAGCGCTACTGAGGTCTGAGATTACACTTGGGAGTAGAAATATATTGAAAAATTTAAAGACATACCTGCTAGCCACCCTACCATTGCTGCATGTTTGTATGGGGTAATTTTGTAATTTATGTCATTACTATGAGCTGGCCTGAAATAAAATCTTTTTTTTTTTGTCAGATTTATGGCCAGTGTATAAAACTCAGCATGTGCCTTACGTAATTATATTCTGTGTTTGCGTTTTTCCATTTCTTCTAAAGGTACGTACCTTGCTCCAACAACTGGAGGACTGGATGAAAGCAAGCAGCCTTTTCTCCGGGAACAAGCAGGAAGTCAGTCCTCACATATGGGTGACATCTGCGCCGATGGAGCCCGGGCGGAGCATTTCCCCAGCTTTTAATGAAAACCTTTGGGAATGCTACCATGCATGCATGGTCCCCTTCCTACCCAAGTGTGCCATCTTGCACAGTCTCCTTTTTTCTGCGGCGTCCTTCAGACATTTGTCTGGCTTGTTCCTGGAAAAAGTTGATTTTTCTCTCCAAGTTTCATACTCGCCTCTGGTATTGCACCAATACTTTTCCCGCCTACCGACCTCGTTGTCTCGGCATCGAGTTCAGTCTATTTTGTAGTCTTTCATTCTTTTCTTTTCCTGGCATCTTCGTGCCTTCTTTCTCCCAATGGCAGCCTAGAAAGTCTTCGACCTCACAGGGATACTTTTTATCTCCAGGAACAAGCAGGAATAAGTCCTCACATATGGGTACGTCGGTACCGACGGAGCCTGCGCGGGAAAGCTCCCCAGCCTTTCAGATGAAAGGCTTTTGGGGCCTCCCACTGCACATGCACGCTGCCTTCCCGCCTTCCTGACCAGCTCTCCTCAGTTTCTCTTTTTCCGCGGAGCCAGCAGGTCGTGTTCCTGTCACCGCTGAAGAAATTGTTAAATTTGTTATTTTTCTTTAGACCGCGTACCTGCCTTCCCCATACCGAAACCGGTACCGCCGGTCTCTCTTTCTTTCTTTATAAAAATAAAAAAAAAAAGACTTTTTTATTTTCTTCAGCACAGCTTGGTACCTGTTGTTAGGCCTTAAGGCCTACACAAATTCTCCTCATGGAGAAGCCAGTCCCTGGTTTTAAAAAATGTACCAAATGCAGTGCTGTCATTTCTGTCACAGACACCCATGAATGGTGTCTCAAATGTTTGGGACCTGAACACTCCATACCGGACTGCCCATCCTGCACCCAGATGTCTAAACGTGGTTTGCAGAACCGGGCCAACAAGCTCCATGTGCTGTTTCCTTCAGAAGCATCACAGTCATCCAGGTCTTCCTCTCCGGATGGATCTCAGGTAACCAAAACTTCTGTGGGCAAATCCTCTAAAAGCAAATCTCTTTCTAAAGATCGAGAGGCTCTCAATTTTGAGTTCGAGGATTCTGCCCAGGCCAAAAAACCCCGGCAGGAGGTTCCGGCCTCCAAAGCAATCATGGGGTCACAGGTTGACATCGATGGCACGGCCTCGACCGATCACCTGTTGGACTGCTCTGGGGTACCGGCCCATACCGGTACCGACATCCAGGCAGTAGTGGCGTCTATGGGCAGTACTGTCCAGACCATGCAGCAGGCCGTTCTGGCATTCATTAAGGCTGCGACGCCCTCGGTACCGATTTCATCGGTACCGACCCCGGTTCCGGTATCCACACCGGAACCGAGACCATCGACTTCCAAACGTCGATCGGTTCTGCATGCCGGATTCCGGCTTTCGCCTGGTACCGATCCCATGCCCGATACGCCCGATGTCGATACCGATCGGTATGCGTATCGTACATTGGCAGTACAGAGAGAAGACTCAGATTATTCTGATGAATTCAATTCCTCTGATGACTCTGCTGAGCTTACTCTTCCTGAGGAGCCCTCTTCTCCAAAGAGGAGGATGTCTCCTCCAGAGGATTTATCCTTTCAGGATTTCATTGTTGATATAGCTAAGGCACTTTCTATTGCTACATCTTCTGAAAAAGAACCCAGATCAAAAAAATTGGACATTTTAGGATACTCAAAAGCTCCTAAAGAGGCAGTCACTCTGCCTGTCCATGAAATCCTTCAAGAACACTTGATGGATTTGTGGGAGACTCCTTTAACACTGTCTCCCCATTCCCGTAGGTTGGACACCATGTATCGGGTCCCTCCTTCGCCTGGGTTCCAGAAAACTCAGCTGCCTCACCACTCTATTGTGGTGAAGTCTGCCATGAAGAAAATAAAGAGTCCTAAAAGGCATTCTTCTACCCCTCCAGGGCGAGAATGTAAGACCCTCGACTCTTTTGGAAGAAAGATGTTCCAGGCTAGTATGCTTATAGCCAGGATCAATTCTTATAGCCTTTATATGGGCATGTTTCTTGGACAACTTGCCCTAAAAATACAGAATTTTGCCCCCTTTATCCCTGATGATCAAAGGGCGGACTTCTTTTCTATGGTGACACAACTTTCAGAGGTCTCCAAGTTCTCCAACAGGGCAGCCTTTGATTCCTTTGAAGTTGCAGGCAGAGCTTCGGGAATTGCTATTGCAGCCCGACGTCTAGCTTGGCTCCAGGCTTCTGACCTAGAACCCTGGGTTGTAGATGGCCTCAGGAATCTGCCCTGTACCGGTGAGAACTTATTTGGGGAAGACTGGCAGATTAAAGCTGCTCAAATGGATGCAGAAAATGCCACTCTAGATAGACTTTCCAAGTCTACTTCTACCCCTGCCAAAAAGAAGTCTTTTAAAAGGCCTTACTATAAAAAGGCCAGATTTCCCACAAATACTGGCCAGCAATCTGCTCAGCCTCGCTTTGCGGCTAAGCGTCAACAATCTAAGCAGGTAAAGTCAAAGCCTGCAGTGTCTGCTACACCCCAGCAGGCTCAACCCCCTCAGGGGTTTTGACTTGCCTCTAGAGAACTTGCCGTTTCTGGCTCTAGAACAACCAGAGCCCCTCACCATTCCTGGAAGGCTAGCTCATTTTGCTCCCAGATGGGAACAAATCACATCAGAGCAATGGACCCTCTCTATTATCCGGGAGGGCTACAAACTTCATTTCTCCAGCCTTCCTCCCCATACCATGGTGAGGCAATTCAGTTCTCCCCCATCTCTTCTGACCCTGTTGGGTCAGGAAGTCTCTTCTCTTCTTGCCCAAGGGGCAATAGAGGAGGTTCCTCCTCCACAACAGGGGTTAGGTTTCTACTCCCCTTACTTTCTCATAACAAAGAAGACAGGGGGCTTCAGACCTATCCTAGATCTGAGAGAATTGAACAAGTTTCTATTCAAGGAGAAATTCAAAATGCTCTCTCTGGGCCTTCTCCTTCCATACCTTCAGAGTCAGGATTGGCTTTGTTCTCTAGATCTCAAGGATGCGTACACTCATATACTCATCCATCCATCCCACAGAAAATATCTAAGATTTCTGTTCCAGGGAAAACATTTCCAGTACAGAGTACTACCCTTCGGTCTGGCCTCTGCTCCAAGAGTCTTCACAAAATGCATGGCAGTCGTAGCTGCATTTCTCAGAGGCATGGGAATCTTTGTCTTCCCATATCTGGACGACTGGCTCATCCGAGCTCCATCTCAGTCAGAAGCCCAGATGTCTCTGGACCGCACAAGGCGTATTCTTCAATATCTGGGACTTGTGGTAAACATTCCCAAATCCCAACTCATCCCTACTCAGTCTCTGGAATTCATAGGGGCCCAATTGGACTCCACCACTGCAAGGGCCTACCTCCCTCTGGTCCGAGGCCAAAGACTAATAAGCTTGGCCTCCCAGGCTCAGTCCAGAAGTCACTTGTCAGCCAGAGAAATGCTGCAGCTTCTGGGCCACATGGCCTTCACGGTACACGTGGTGCCCTACGCTCGTCTTCATATGAGAGCAGCTCAATGGACCTTGGCCACCCAGTGGTCTCAAGCATCAGGACTGCTCTCAGACCAAATACTCACCTCAAAATGACTGTTTTGGTCTCTCCAGTGGTGGACATCCTCCAAAAATCTGTTGTTGGGGATCCCCTTCCAACCTTCGTTGCCCCAAGCAACCCTCACAACAGATGCCTCCCAAGCAGGGTGGGGAGCTCATCTCCAGCACCTCTCCACTCAGGGCACCTGGTCTCCTCAGGAGACCACCCTTCACATCAACCTTCTGGAACTGCGAGCAATCTTCCTTGCCCTCACAGTCTTCCACACCCTCCTTGTCAACCTGACTGTCCTAGTCCAAACAGACAATCAGGTAGCCATGTTCTATGTCAACAAACAAGGAGGGACGGGCTCTCTGTCGCTTTGCAACGAAGCTCTCAGATTATGGGCCTTCGCCAGAGAGCACCAAATTCATCTTCTGGCAGTATATCTTCCAGGAGTTCAAAACTCTCGGGCAGACAGACTCAGTCGAGTTCTGCTCCCACACGAATGGTCCCTACATATGGACCAGATACGCAGAATCTTTCAGGAATGGGGGACCCCGGACATAGACCTCTTTGCAAGTCCGTGGAATGCCAAACTTCCCCGGTTCTGTTCCAGGACTCCGTGTCAGGGAGCTCAGGCCAACGATGCCTTTCTCCTACATTGGGGTCAGGAATTCCTGTACGCTTTTCCACCCATTCCTTTGATTCCCAAGACTCTGTTCAAACTTCAGAAGGATCACGGATCCATGATCCTCATTGCTCCACGCTGGTCACGCCAAGTGTGGTTCCCTCTCCTTCTACAGCTCTCCCAGGCCTCCTCCCTGGACCTGGGAGCTGCACCAGACCTTCTGTCTCAGGAGCAGGGGACTTTGTGGCATCCAAACCCCAAGTCCCTACATCTCCGAGCTTGGTTACTGAAGGCTTAAGCCTTCATGAGTTTAATCTTTCCCAACCAGTGAAAGATATCCTTCATGCCTCTAGGAAACCCTCTACTAGGCGTTGCTATGCTTTCAAATGGAAACGTTGTTTTTCCATTTGGTGTGCGCAACAGGGTCTTGACCCTCTAGCACTTCCTTTGAATTCTCTACTGGACTATCTCCTGCATCTTTCCAATGCAGGCCTCAAGACGAATTCAGTACGAGTCCATTTAAGTGCTATTGCAGCATCCTTAAAACCTATAAATGGACAACCTGTCTCCTCTCATCCTCTTATTGCAAGGTTCATGAGAGGCCTGACCCTCACTAAGCCTCCCATCCGACCTCCTTCGGTTGCATGGGACTTAAATCTAGTTCTGGGTCAACTTATGAAGCCACCTTTTGAACCGTTGGTATCTACCTCCCTGAAATTTCTTTCCTGGAAGGTTCTTTTCCTTATTGCAGTCACTTCGGCTCGCCGCATCAGTGAACTGCAGGCTTTGGTGGCTAATCCACCTTATACCAGATTTCATCATGATAAGGTGGTCCTTAGGACGAATCCCCACTTTATGCCTAAAGTGGTCTCGCCTTTTCATCTTAATCAAGAGGTATATCTACCTGTTTTTTTCCCGGCTCCTCATGCATCCAGTGCAGAGAGGAACCTTCATACTCTTGACTATAAAAGAGCTCTCGCCTTTTACCTCAACAGGACTCAGCCACATCGAAAGTCTTCCCAACTTTTCGTGGCTTTTGATCCTTCTCATTTGGGACTTCCAGTCACCAAACGTACACTTTCCAATTGGATTGCTCAGTGTATTTCTTTTGCTTACCAGAGTAAGAACATTTCTCTGGAAGGCCATGTCACAGCTCACAATGTGAGAGCCATGGCTACTTCTATGGCTCATCTTCACTCTGTGTGCATAGATCAGATCTGTCGAGCAGCCACTTGGGCCTCGGTTCATACCTTCACAGCCCATTACTGCTTGGACAAGGACTCCCGCCGGGATGCCTTGTTTGGTCAGGCTGTCCTCAAACACCTGTTCCATACTTAAACAACTCCTGCCCACCTTCCCTGGATGGATGCCTGAGATCCATACGAAGATGGTTTACCCTTGGAGGGGGATCTCCCAGGCATCTTAGCTAGGGAGTCCCCATATGTGAGGACTTATTCCTGCTTGTTCCTGGAGATAGCACAGTTACTTACCTGTAACAGGTGATCTCTAGGAACAGCAGGAATTAGTCCTCACAACCCACCCACCTCCCCTAGGAGTTGTATCTCTATCTATCTATCTTCCTTTCCTCTCTCTATTGTCTCAGCTTTAAACTCGAACTGAGGAGAGCTGGTCAGGAAGGCGGGAAGGCAGCGCGCATGTGCAGTGGGAAGCCCCAAAAGCCTTTCATCTGAAAGGCTGGGGAGCTTTCCCGCGCAGGCTCCGTCGGTACCGACGTACCCATATGTGAGGACTAATTCCTGCTGTTCCCAGAGATCACCTGTTACAGGTAAGTAACTGTGCTTTCCTCATGGCTACCAGTGGTTTAAAGAAGTGTGATCGGTGCTCCAAAATTATGTCTTTGATTGACACACACGACTGCTGTTTCCACTGCCTTGGGCCAGACCACGACCCGGCAGCCCGCGGTCTCTGCAAGAGGATGTCCAGTAAGGCCCTCAAGAGCCGCCAGCAGCAGCACGATAAATTTTCCCCAATTCCCCGGTGCTTCCGAAGGCGAGGGCCTCATCTGAGGCCCTGACATCTCGGGCGGAACCTTCTGAATCCAAGCCTTATCGTGGGTCCTCAGAAAGTGGATCTCCCTCGAGGGAACCCATGAAGAAGAAGAAACCTTCAAAGGCAACATTCTTGGACAATTCTGACCAGCCAGGTGCTCCCTGGGCCCAGTCCTGCAGTCCGAAACGTTCGTCCAAGGCATCGGAGAAGGAGCGGCCTGTGAAGGTCCCCCAGAAGTATCAGACCGTGGATTGGCCTCGGTCCCCAGACACTATCCTCGTTGAGGATTCCCCTTTGGGGGAGCCAGTGTCGGGCCCAAGTCCCTCGGTACCCGTGCCAAAGGCTGCAAAGCCTTCAGATTTGGAGTCCAGAATGGCGGCCCTGGAGCACAATTTGTCTGCCTTCATGGACCAGCAGCGGGCCCTGTTGTCCAGCATGACTGATTCATCTGCCCTGACCACTGGGACCTCCATGTCCAAGACATCCCCGGAGGCAGAGCTGATCTCTCAGCTGAGGTCACGATCTGAGTCCCGCTCGAAGGGACTGCGGTCATCCCTGGCAAGTTTGCCAGGTCCTGGCCGCAGGACATTGGGGGCCCCGAGGCCCATGGAGCGGCCCTCCTATGAATCCTCAATAGACTACTCCGATTGGGAGATGGAGGACGAGGAGTCCCCCAATATCCGTCGCCACCACAACGTCCCATCTCGGAGCCTCAATGGCAGTCCCCACCCGAGGATATGGGCTCCCTTGATTTTGTCAAGGACATGTCTAAGGCCCTGGTGTTCCTGACCAAGTCGGAGGAGGACCCTCGGGCAGATGAGTTGGAAATCCTCCAGTACGAGGCCCCTCCATGGGAATCGCTTATGCTGCACATCCCTCCCATCCTGGAATGGCTGATGCTCCGAATGTGGGGGACACCGGCTTCAGTGCCAGTGGTGCGCAAACGACTCAACTCGATGTATCGAGTCCGCCGGAGCCCTGGCTTCCAAAAGTCACAGCTGACGCATAACTCCATGGTGGTGAGGTTGGCCATGCATCAGCTGAAAAGCCAGAAGACACACTCCTCGGTGCCCCCTGGCAGGGAGGCCCACACTTCGGATGCCCTCAGCAGAAAGTGCTACCAGGGCTTAATGCTCATTGGCCGCATCCAGGCTTACCAGCTGTACATGGGCATGTACCTGAGAGACCTGGTGAAGGAACTCGCCGGATTGTCAGCTGGTCTCTCTGAGGAACCCTTGCAGCGGTTCAAGAACCTGGCCAAAGCAGTCCATGAATGCTCCAAATTCATGTCTCGAGCAGCCTATAACAGGTTTGAGTTGGCTTCTCTAGTAGCGGCGGCTGACATCTGTGCACACCACCAAGCTTGGCTACAGTTGTCCAACCTCGAGCAGTGGGGTTCAGGACAAATTGGTCAATGTCCCCTGCCAAGGAGAGAACCTCATGACCAGCAAGGCTACTGAGCTGGAGACCGAGTTCATGACGAGGACCAGGCTCTCTAAAAAGACTGCTGCCCCTCCCCAGCGGAAGGGCTCAGGTTAAAAGTCCTTTTATCCGAGGAAGGGAGCTGCTTACTGAAACTACCAATCTTATCAGGCCTCCCCAGTTCCCCAACAGGTTTAGTAGGACATGGGCATGGCCCGCGTAAGCAGAAGGCTCCGGCTCCGTCCCCGGCCCTGGCCCTGTCCCAGCCAAGGGGATGTTTTTGACTCCTTGAGCATAGTCTATCTACCCCAAGGAGATCAGCAACCCACAGGGAGACGTCTGGCCCTCTATGTCCAGAGTTGGATGTCCATCACCAACGATTCCTGGGCACTTTGGATAGTCAGGGAGGGTTACCTCCCCCTTATTTCACAGGAGAGCCCCTCTGGTCTTTCCTCCACCAGACCTTCTTCTGAAAGAGTTGGCAGGTCTTCTCGAGGACAAAGCGGTGGAACTGGTCCCCCACCATCTCAAGGGCAAGGGGTTCTACTCCAAGTACTTCCTCATGCCAAAAAGGACAGGGGGCCTAAGGCCTATCCTTGACCTGTGCAACCTCAACAAATTCCTGGTGAGGGAGAAGTTCAAGATGCTCTCCCTTGGAACATTGCTGCCGTACCTCCAGCAGGGAGACTGGCTATGCTCCTTAGACCTCAAGGATGCTTATAACCACATCCTCGTCCACCCCAACAACAAGCATTACCTGCGGTTTGTAGTGGGAGGCAGGCATTTTCAGTACAGGATGCTCCCCTTCGGCCTAGTCTCTGCCTCAAGAGTTTTCATAAAATGCCTGGTGGTCGTGGCCATCTTCCTCCGTCTCCAGGGGGTCTTCATCTTTCCCTACCTGGACGACTGGCTCATAAAGGGAGGCATGGCCTCAGAGGTGCAGCAGGCCACCGCACGCACCATCCAGGTTCTGCAACACTTGGGTTTTGTCATAAACTACCCCAAGTCTCACCTCCTCCCGACAGTGTCTGGAGTTCATTGAGGCAAAGATTGACACTCTCCAGTCGAAGGCCTTCTTTCCCAAGGACCGAGCCAGTCGTCTCAGGACTCTGGCTCAGGATGTACAGTACCATCCCTCGGTGTCCATTCGGCTTCTCCTGTGCCTCCTCAGGCACATGGCCTCCACAGTCCATGTCATCCCTGACACTTGCCTCCACATGAGGGCTGTGCAGTGGTGTCTCCGAGACCAGTGGTCTCAGGCCATGGGTCGCCTTTGAGACAGATTTTCTGTGACCCACCAATTGATGGATTCTCTGGTCTGGTGGCAGTCTCCCCAACATCTAAAAGCGGGCATGCCTTTTCAGGCCCCAAGCCCCTCAAGGGTCCTCACCACAGACGCCTCCCTGCTTGGCTGGGGAGCCCACTGCAGAGATCTCCACACTCAGGGCAACTGGTCACCAGACAAGAGCACCCAGCAGATGAACCTCTTGGAGCTCCAAGCCATACGCCTAGCCCTGAGGGTCTTCTGTCACCACCAAACGGACAACCAGGTGGTGATGTTCTACGTGAACAAACAGGGGGGGCAAGGGGTCTCATAACCTTTGTAAGGAGGCACTGGTCCTCTGCTCGTACACAATCCAACAGGATATCCTCCTGCAGGCAGTGTACCTGCCAGGCCAGGACAACCTGCTGGCCGACAGGCTCATCAGAGTTCTCCAGCTGCACAAGTGGCAGCTGGACCCCAGGGTAGCCAGTCGGCTTTTCCAGCTTTGGGGAACCTGTGATGGACCTGTTCGCCAGCCCGGACAACTTTTCATTTGCCCCGCTTCTGCTCCCGGCAGGCCTGCACCCCAGGGTGGCAATGGACGCGTTCCTGGTCTCATGGTCAGAAGGCCTCATGTATGCCTTCCCTCCTAAGCCGCTGATCACCAAGACCTTGTTCAGGACCCTCGGCGACAGGGCTTCACTCATCCTGATAGTTCCTCAGTGGCCCAGGCAACCATGGTTCCCGCTGCTTCTACAGACAATGGTGGAGACCCCCATCCCCTTGGGGCACTGCCCCAGGACTCCTATCTCAAGAGGGGGGGCTCTGTCCTGCACCCCAACCTGGGGTCTCTGTCGCTGATAGCGTGGCTGCTGAGAGGATGACTCTGGCCCCTTTTAACCTTCCGGTTGAGGTGGAAGTTATTCAGATGGCCTCTCGCAAGGCCTCTACTAAGAAGGCTTACGCCCTCAAATGGCGCAGGTTCTCTGTTTGGTGCACCGAACACAGGGCTGACCCTTTCTCCTGCCCGGTGGCTCTGGTGTTACAGTACCTTCTCCACCTCTCTTAGTCCGGGCTCAAGTCTAACTCTGTCTGAGTGTACCTTAGTGCCCTCGTGGTGCACCACCATCCAGTGGATGGTAAGCCCCTCTTGGTCCAACCATTGGTGACCCGCTTTCTTTGGGGCCTGCTCTTATCGAAGTCCCCAGTTCACCTTTCGGCAACCAAATGGGACCTTAATGTAGTGTTGGGGCAGCTCACTCAGCCGCTCTTCGAACCTCTAGCTACCTGCCACCTTAGCTACCTCACTTGGAAGGTGGCTTTCCTGGTTGCGCTTATCTCTGCTCACAGAGTTAGCGAACTTCAGGCCCTTGTGACGGAGGCGCCATATACCAGGTTCTACAAGAACAGAGTGGTGCTTTGCATGCACCCCAAATTCCTGCAGAAGGTAGTGTCGCCCTTCTATCTCAACCAGGAAGTGGTGCTCCCTACCTTCTTTCCAAGACCTCACTCCAGTTGGGTGGAGACGGTCCTCCACACCTTGGACTGTAAGAGGGCTTTGTCCTTCTATATCCAATGCACTCACGGCCACCACAAAGCTTCTCAGCTTTTCATCTCCTATGACCCCAGTAGACTGGGGGAGGCGGTAACGAAGCGTACGCCGTCTACATGGGTGGCGGACTCTATCGCCCTCACTTATGAGCAGGCGAGGCTCCCGCTGGAAGGCCGCATTAAGGCACCATGTTTCAAAGCCATGATGGCTTCGGTGGCAAACTTGCGCTCCGTCATGATGGTGGACATCTGCCGGGCCGCCACCTGGTCTTCAGTCCATACCTTCGCAGCCCATTTCTGCCTGGAAAGAGAGTCCTGACGGGACAGTGCCTTCGGCCAGGCTGTGCTCTGAAAACTTTTTGGGGTTTAGGCAGCTCCTACCCTCCGAGCCTTCTGCGTTCAGGCTACTGGAGTGCTAGTTCATCGGACACAGGGGTCCTACTGTGGTCTGTGAAAATGGACTAAATTGCCCCTATTTTTGCTATGGGCTCTCAGTAGTCTGTAGCTGGGGGAGTCCCATATGTGAGGACTGACTTCCTGCTTGTTCCCGGAGAAAGCGTAGTTACTCACCTGTAACAGGTGTTCTTTGGGGATAGCAGGAATCAGTCCTCACAATCCTCCCTCCTCCCCTTGGTGTTGCTCCTTTACCATCTTTTATTTTTGCCGTCTTTTACTATGTCATCTGACTGAGCAAGATGGCACCCTTGGGCGGGAAGGGGACCACACATGCATGGTAGCATTCCCAAAGGCTTTCTTTGAAAGCTGGGAAAATGCATCACATGGGCTCCATCAGCGCCGATGTCACCCATATTTCAGGACTGATTCCTGCTGTCCCCAGAGAGCACCTGTTACAAGTGAGTAACTATGTTTTGCCTCCTGTAGTTTAACACTCACTCATGCTCAGGTTCAAGCCCTTCCAGAAACTGAATTCCTTATCCTGCAAAGCAATTTTCTTCTCTAAGGGTTTCTCCTCCAAGTCTGTTACATATAGATTAAACTATGATGTAATATGTGCACCTATAAACAGAGCCCAGTTATGGGTATTTATGCTTACCTAGCTAATTTGTTTGGCTTTCTAAGGAATTTGTAGTCAACTTTTGATAAGGTGATGGTCAGTCCACAATAAGGGGGCTGCAGTATCTGTCCCTAAACCCCCTATAGTAGAAGGGAAAATGAAATAAATATGATTTCTCTCATGAGTAGAGACCAATTCTGGGAATTTTCTGAAAGGACTTCTTTGTATTAAAGCTAATTAATCTGTGAACCCACTGTTTTTTGTTAAATCAGTCAGAGCCTAGTAGCAGCAGTTTAAGTTTAAATTTAAAACACAGAAGAGAACTTTCTGGTTACATTTCATACCCAGCAGAGAGCTTGTAGTTTAAATTTCATAATAAGTCAGAGCCTAGCAGCAGCAAAGAGCTGTAATTTAAATCAAATCAGAATATAGCTTAGCATAAAAGGCAAAACAGGGTCAGTACTCTTTGAGCAACAAATAAAGGGGCTTGTTTACAAAGCCGCGGTAGCGGTTTGCGATTGTTATCGGAGCCGCGGTCCCATTGATTTTGTCATAAGGTAGCGCCATCAGAACCCATGGAAGTAGGGGATTGTGAGCAAAATGTAAGGGAAACTGACAGCTCAGGTTCACACATGGGGGAAGGTTGCTATGAGCAACAGATGAAAACAAAGCCATGTGGTGTTAGGGAACGCCCGAACAGAAAGGGAGCACAGAATTCATTAGAAAATGAAGAGCACCTGCGTGGGGGCGGAGCCCAGGCTAACACCAATTTGAACGTACTTAAAAATCACTTACCGGGAGGTAGAGAGAGAACTGAAGGAGGAAGTAGAACGGAGAGAGAAGTAGTAGGAACTACAAGGGCTGTAGTTGGAACTACGCGAGAACCGTTAGGAACTGCTGAGCTTGAGAGCAGTGTCCGTGGAGCTGTGAGGACGGAGCCAAGGGGATTATCCAGAGTACATGAGGTTGGTGATTCTCAGAGAAGCTGTTGGGAACAGCAGTGCACAGCCTCTCAATATTCCCAGGAGCGTTGCTGTGAGGCAAGCAGAGAAGGCAGTCCAACAGCCAAGGCTTTAAGATATAAATTACCTAACACCAGAAATGCAGAAGGGGAAAACTTTTACCCTGAAGCACATGTGAATGAGTCAGAGAAACACCGTGGAAAAGGGGCTTCCAAGCAGAGCTGTGCTTATCCGAGAGAGCAGGAAACAGCAGTGCCTAAAGGTAGGCGTATTTACCCTAATAAGAGAGGTTTGCAATACCCTGACTTTCTATGCACGTACCAAGAGCTCTGTAGTTCTCAGGAACCCAACTACAGGAAATACGGTAGTTACCCACGGGCCACTAGTATAGTGGGGGAGGAGAGTGTTTTAACTCCCCGACAAGAACCTTATAACTTTAACGGCAGTTGGGAGCCAGAGGTTTACTCAGATGAAGAGGAGATGCAGATTGAACCTCTTGAAGAATCCTTAGAGGAAAATGAGATGGACTGCACGTACACATTATCTGATTGTATAGCATTTCTATGTTAAAAGCAGCCAGAACTGTTTATGAGAAGAAATAGGTGCCAGAGTTCCGTGAGTAAAAGGAACTGTTTTCTGTTACTTTTTGTTCATGGTTTAATGCTGAAGAAAGCTAAGTTGTGTTGAAAGTATATTTCTTTAATTGTGTTATCAGACGAAGGGTCTGACCTGCTTTAAGTTCCACTGTTATGAATCCACCCCGGACGGGGAATAAAGCCTGAGTTTAAACCTTACCCTCTGCTTCAACTACACTTCTTTGGCTAACGGTGAAAACTACAGGATCCAGAAGGCCTTGCTAAAGCCTTCATAGGAGCTCTAGCCATAAAAATACTGCCCCATCAAACGACCCAAGCCCTTTTTAGCCTCTGGGTATGTTAGAGGGTGACAATTTCCGATAACGATCGCGAACCGCTACCGCGGCTTTGTAAACAAGCCCCAAAGTCTTCTAGAGACCTTTTCAAAGAGGCCTTCTACCTAGGGGGCAAGAGACCTGTGAAACATTTTCAATAGGTGTTAACACCAGGTGGCAGGTCAAAAGGCCATTTTGAAAGACTCCTTCTATCCAAGCAAGGACTGTTAATCACCAGGAAGTTGGTCACAACTTAACTCAGCAGCACAGGACAGGGTACTGTATAGCAGCCCTCTTTTAACAAGTGTTATTTCCCTCCCTTCCTCCCTCCAACACCCACCCACCCCTGGGATAATCATAGCTTTATAGGTACTTACACATCTTAAAGGAAAGGAGGTGCTCTCAGGTGAAGATCGTTACCCAAATCAATCATACACTAAGGACCTCAGATTAATTAAGCTTCAGGTGAACAAGGTATATTAAACATATTAGGTACAGTTTTATTAGTATAAATATCCATAGCAACCCTTAGTAAGTAAAGAACTTTAAAGATCTATACACAAGCTTAAAACTAAGATGCAGATAGCAGTCCAGCAGCGAGATAGGGGCTTTCCAGTCTTTTGCATTGAGTGTCAATGTATGATTTTCTCCCAGTTGGTGAGAGGTCTTACATGTGCACTAGGTGCAAGCAGCTCTTTGCTCTCAGGGAGCGAGTTCATTCTCTAGAGGCTAGAGTAGCAGACCTGGAAAACATAAGAAAGAGAGGTACATAGATGAGACCTACAGGGATATAGTCCTGAAGTCCCACCTCCAGTCTGGCAGCATCCCTGTTGCCATGGAGGAGAGAGGTCACATGACAGGAGAGCATCACCCTGGTGTGACAGGAAGTGATCCTGTAACCCTGTCCTCCAGGTGATGTAAAACCCTCTCGCACCGAGGAAGTTTCTCCAGGGCCATGTGCCCATGAGGGAAGGGTTAGGACAGCTGTTATAGTTGGTGATTCGATCATTAGGCATGTAGATAGCTGGGCGGCTGGTGGAAGTGAGGATCGCCTGGTAACATTCCTGCCTGGTGCGAAGGTGGCGGACCTCACACGCCACCTAGATAAGGTCTTAGATAGTGCTGGGGAGGAGTCTGCTGTCTTGGTACATGTCGGTACCAATGACATAAGAAAATGTGGTAGGGAGGTTCTGGAGGCAAAATTTAGGCTTTTAGGTAGGAAGTTGAAATCCAGAACTTCCAGGGTAGCATTCTCTGAAATGCTTCCTGTTCCACATGCAGGACCCAAAAGGCAGGCAGAGCTCCGGAGTCTCAATGCGTGGATGAGACAATGGTGCAGAGATGAGGGGTTTGGATTTGTTAGGAACTGGGGAACATTCTGGGGAAAGGAGGGGCTCTTCCAAAAGGATGGGCTTCACCTTAACCTGAATGGAACCAGGCTGCTGGCATTAACCTTTAAAAAGGAGATAGAGCAGCTTTTAAACTAGATAATAGTGGAAAGCCGACAGTCGCCCAAGAGCGGATGTTTCGGAAGAATGTATCCTTGAAGGATACTACCAAAAGTAGAGAGGTTCCAAAAAAGAGTAAAGTAGCCCAAATGCCCTTGAGTATGGAGCAGACAGAGCTAAAGATCCCAAATTACCCATGTCTACCAATAGCCAAATTAATATGAATAAAATACAGTCTCTAAAATACTTGTATGCAAATGCTAGAAGTCTAAAAAATAAGATGGGAGAGTTAGAATATATAGCACTAAATGAGAGGTTAGATATGATTGGAATATCAGAGACATGGTGGAAGGAGGACAACCAATGGGGACACTGTGATACCTGGGTACAAACTATATCGTAATGATAGAGCTGATCAAATTGGTGGAGGGGTTGCGCTCTATGTTAGTGAGGGCATTGAGTCAGAAAGGATTAAAGTTTTGCAAGAAACAAAATTTGTTGTTGAATCTCTATGGATTGAAATTCCATGTAAAAAAGGGAAGGCGATGGTAGTGGGGGTGTACTATCGACCACCTGGCCAGAATGAACAAATGGATGATGAAATGCTCAAAGAAATCAAGGAAGCTAACAAACGTTACAGCGCAGTAATATTAATGGGTGATTTCAATTACCCTGGTATCAACTGGGTCAGTGTCACGGCAGGACATGCTAGGGAGATAAAGTTCCTAGAAGAAATAAATGGCTGCTTCTTGGAGCAGCTGGTTCATGAACCGACCAGAGGGGAAGCCATATTAGACCTAGTCCTTAGTGGAACACCAGATCTAGTGCAAGAGATAAAGGTGTTGGGGCCACTTGGCAATAGTGATCATAGCATGATCGCCTTTGATTTAATTAATGGGGGAGGGATAGTAAGGAAATCTACCTTTTAACTTTCGAAAGGGAGACTATGATAAAATGAGGAACATAGATAAGAAAAAACTAAAAGGAGCAGTTGCAAAGGTTTTAACCTTACATCAAGCTTGGGTGTTGTTGAAAAATACTATCTTGGAAGCCAGGCCAGCTGTATTCCACGCTTTAAGAAAAGTGGAAGGAAGTCCAAAAAACTGCCAGCATGGTTTAAAGGTGAGATCAGAAAGGCTGTTGCCAAAAAAGCATCTTTCAGGAAATGGAAAAAAGAGCCAAACGACGAAACCTGGAAACAGCACAAGCACTGGCAAGACAAATGCAAGGCATTGATAAGGCAGGCAAAGAGAGAATTTGAGAAGAAGCAAAAACGTGAAATAAAGACTTTTTCAAGTACATTCTTAGCAAAAAAAATCTGTGAGAGAGTCAGTTGGTCCATTAGATGATAGAGGGGTTAAAGGGGCACTAAAAGGTGACAAGGTGATATCGGAGAGACTGAATGAATTCTTTCCTTCGGTCTATACTGAGGAAGATGTAGGGATGTTACCCATGACTGAAGTGGTATTTAAAGATGCGGAAAAATTGAAGGAAATATCGATACATCGGGAAGATGTATTACAACTATTAGATAAACTGAAGAGTAGCAAATCACCTGGGCCGGATGGTATACATCCAAGGGTGTTGAAAGAACTGAAATATGAGATTGCAGACCTGCTATTAGTAATCTGTGAACTTTCATTAAAATCATCTCTAATACCTGAAGATTGGAGGATTGCCAATGTAACGCCAATTTTTAAAAAGGGTACCAGGGGTGATCCGGGAAACTACAGACCGGTGAGCCTGACGTCAGTATCGGGAAAAATGGTAGAAACCATCATAAAGAACAAAATTATTCATGTAGATAGTCATGGCCTAATGGGAGACAGCCAACATGGCTTTAGACAAGGAAGATCTTGTCTTACTAATCTGTTATGTTTTTTTGAAGGTGTCAATAAACAGGTGGACAAAGGTGAGTCGGTTGATATAGTGTATCTGGACTTTCAGAAAGCCTTTGACAAGGTCCCTCATCAGAGACTTTTGGCAAAACTAAAGAGTCATCGGATAGGAGGCAATCTACTATTGTGGATCAGGAAATGGTTAAAAGATAGAAAGCAGAGGGTAGGGCTAAATGGCCAATTTTCCCAATGGAGAAAGGTGAATAGTGGTGTACCCCAGGGATCTGTGCTGGGTCCGCTGCTTTTTGACATATTCATAAATGACCTGGAAAGGAGAATAACGAGTGAGGTTATCAAATTTGCAGATGACACAAAACTATTTAAAGTTGTTAAAACCCAAGAGGATTGTGGAAAATTGCAAGAGGATCTTGATAAATTGGAAGACTGGGCATCAAAATGGCAGATGAAATTTAACGTGGACAAGTGCAAAGTTATGCACCTAGGGAAGAACAACCCAAACTATGGTTACATGATGCAAGGTTCCACATTAGGAACCACCACCCAGGAAAAAGATTTAGGCGTCATTGTGGATAACATGTTAAAACCCTCAGCCCAGTGTGCAGCGGCGGCCAAGAGAGCAAATAGAATTCTAAGTATCATATGGAAAGGAATGGAAAATAAAACAAAAGATATTATAATGCCTCTATATCGTTCCATGGTGAGACCGCACCTTGAATATTGTGTGCAATTCTGGTCACCGTATCTTAAAAAGGATATAGCGTTATTAGAAAAGGTTCAGAGAAGAGCCACCAAAATGGTAAAGGGGATGGAAGGATACTCCTATAAAGAAAGGCTAAAAAGGTTAGGGCTCTTTAACCTGGAAAAGAGAAGGCTGAGGGGAGATATGATAGAAGTCTATAAATTAATGAACGGAGTGGAACGGGTAAACAGAGCTTGATTGTTTACGTTATCAGAATATAGAAAGACTAGGAGACATGCAATGAAGCTACAAGGTAAACTATTTAAGACTAATAAAAGAAAATATTTTTTCACTCAACTTGTAATCAAACTCTGGAATTTGTTACCGGAGGATGTAGTAAAGGCTGTTAGTGTAGCTGGGTTTAAAAACGTTTTGGACAAGTTCCTGGAGGAAAGGTCCATAAACCATTAAGGGAGGGACCCAGTACAAGCATTGTGGAACCTGTGTCTTTTGGGGAAACTGTTAGGTACGTATGACCTAGATTGGCCACTGTTGGAAACAGGATACTGGGCTTGATGGACCTTGGTCTGACCCAGTATGGCATATCTTATGTTCTTATGTAACATCTGCTGTACCAAATTGAAATCTTGCATTAATTCTAAAAATGTTTCCTCTTCATTTCCAATCTCTTCTGTATAATGGATATTAAAAGCTCCCAAAGCTAACAACTTCCCAAGAGCCTCCAGGATAAACTCCAGCAAAGATAAAGTAGCCAAACCCAACACAGGAGCTCTATAAACTGTTAAAACAACCTTAGAGAAGTTCCTAGGTCTTACCAGTACAAGGTGCGATAAAAAGTATTGAGACTTGGACAATAATACAAGAAGTAGAACACTGACCGTTATTGCACTCCGTCTCCTTCAAAGTAGTCCCAATAAAACACACTATCTCCAGGAATAAGCAGGAATGTAGTCTTCACATATGGGTGATGTCAGTAATTGCGGAGCCCATGTGGAACGCTTCCCAGCGTTCAATAGGAACATTCTTGGGAGCATCCCACTGCGCTTGCGTCTCTGCCTTCCTAACTCTCCCTCCTCAGTTCTTCGTTTTTCGCGGAGCGAGCAGGAAGCAAATTCTGTCACCGCAGAAAATTTATTTTATTTCTTTTGTTTTTTGTGATCGCATCTGCCTTTCTGTCGATGCCGGGACAGACTACCGTTGGTTCTTTTCTATTCTCTTCTTTTCTTTTTTCTAAAAAGTGAATTAGAACTGTCTTGGGCTAATTGATGCCATTTTAGGCCTTAAGCCTACCATTTGCTTCGGCATAATGGAAAAACCAGCTAGTGGTTTTAAGAAATGTTCTAAGTGTGGCAGTACCATCTCGGCTACCGACACCCACAACTGGTGTCTCAAATGCCGTGGGCCTGACCACCAGCCTTCAGAGTGCCCTTTATGTATGAAGATGACAAAGAGATGCCTGCAGAATCGAGCTGCATAGTTAGACACATTTTTTGCCTCAGATGCAGTGTCTTTAGCTTCAACGTCATCGAGGGCATCATCTTCCTCTCATGGATCTCAGGTATCAAACATAAGTCTTTGAAGACTCACCGATTCTCCCCAAGAGTATCTTTATCTTCTTTATCTTTATTAAAATTTGATATACCGCTTTTGCAAAGCATTAAGCGGTGAGTAGATCTCTTCTAAGAATTGAGATGCCTTCAGTGTTGCCCTAGAGGTGGATCGGCCAGCCAAACTACCTAGGCGGGAGAACCTTTCCTCCAAAGCCATTGAGGGGTCCCAGGATGCTCCCGAAGCCTCCACTTCTGGAGAGCTCCTGGTACCATGCTCTGGGATGGTAGCCCGCATTTCCGGTACTGATACCCAATTTATCAGCAGGCTGTATGGATCAGCATATCCTCGCCATTGAGCGCAGCTTGGCGGCCCTACTGGCGGCGACAGTTCCGATCAAACCCATACTGACGGTACTGCCGACACCAGCACTGTCCACAGTACTGATGCAGTCTGCATTGGGGTTTGTACCAATCAAGCTGCTACCACCCATGCCTGCCGTTGAGTCCATCCCTAGTACCAGGGGCTTTTCCAAACAACTTCCTTGATCCGATACCGATTTTGATCGATACCGGGCCTTAGCAGAGGACGAACAATGAGTTTAAGATAAACTGGGCAATATTCCTTGCACAGGTGAAAACGTTTTTGGCAAAGATTGGCAAGACAAGGCATCTCAGTTGGAGTCTGAGAATACTACCCTAAACAGGCTTTCTAGAACTACTGCCAACCCGGCTAAGAAGAAAGCAGCTGCAAAGAAGACTTTCTCCAGTAATATGAAGAAATTTTACCCTTCTTACACCCCTGCTTCGCAGTACCAACCTCAGGGTAATCAAAAGAGGCACAGCCTCTCAAGCAGCAGAAGAAGTCAGACTCCTAAAAACCAACCAGCTCCGCAGATTCAACATTTGCCTGGTTTTTTACTTTTTCATAGAGAACATAGCCACTCTGCCTCTGGAGACTCCCCCCCCCCCTCCCCAACATTGCTGGCAGACTCTGTCACTATGCCCACAGGTGGCATCTAATCACTTCAGAGCACTGGATCTTGGCCATAGTGGCGGAGGGGTACAGACTTCATCTACAAACTCTGCCCTCTTTCCACAATGGTGAAGGAATATCCTCTTCAGCCTTCTCTTACTGCTCTACTGTTACAAGAAGGTCACCTCTTTGCTGTCAGGAGGTGCCATAGAGGAGGTCCGAAAATCCCAACAAGGAGTGGGTTTCTACTCTCCGTACTTTCTCATACCAAAGAAAATTGGAGGATAAAGACCCATCCTGGAACTCAGAAACCTAAACAAATTTCTTGTCTGCGAGAAGTTCAAGATAGTCTCTCTAGAGACCCTCCTACCCTATCTCCAGTCAGGACTGTTCTCTAGATCTCAAAGAAGCATACACATATATCCTGATTCATCCAGAACACAGGAAATATCTATGCTTCATGTTTCAAGGAAGACCTTATCAGTACAGGGTCTTGCCATTCGGACTCGCCTCTGCCCAGAGTTTTCACAAAGTGCATGGTGGTCTTGGCTGCATTTCTAAGATCTTTAGGGATATTTGTCTTCCCTTACTTAGAGACTGGCTCATAAAGGTAGGAACCTCCCAAGAGATTCACCTGTCTCTCTCTCATACCATGCAGGTACTTCAACACTTGGGATTTGTGATAAATCTTCCAAAATTCCATCTCGCTCCTATTCAAACACTAGAGTTCATAGGAGCTCTCTTAAATACTCGGCAGTCGGGAGTTTCTACCTCAGCCCCGCTGTTCTCATCTCATTCAGCGGGCATCTTGGGTCTGTGTCAGAGATTATCTCACTGCCCGAGAGATGCTACAGCTTCTAAGCCATATGGCCTCAACAGTACACATGCATGCCTGCATATGCACACAGCCCAGTGGGCTTTGGCTTCCCAGTGGACACAGGCCTCAGGCTGTCTCTCAGACAAAATATCAGTGTCTGCCCCTCTGGTCACATCTCTTCTATGGTGGTGTTCCCCAGAGAATCTCCTCATCAGGTCACCTTTTCAGATGCCTCCACATCAATGTACCCTGATAATGGATGCCTCCAAACAGTGGTGGGGGGCCCATCTGGGATCCCTCTCCACAGGGCCTCTGGATGGAGGAGTCAAAGTTCCAGATAAATCTACTGGAACTTCAGGCAATCTATAACGCCCTCAAAGTTTTTCAGGGACATCTAAGTTCTCAGAGGGTCCTGGTCCAAACGGACAATTAGGTAGCCATGTTCTATGTGAACAAACAAGGGGGAACAGGATCTTGGCCCCTCTGCAGAGAGGCTCTCCATCTCTGGTCCTTCGCCATCACTCATCAGCTACACCTACAAGCGGTATATCTCTCAGGGGAGCAAAATGTCTTAGCAGACAGATTGAGTCGGATCCTCTTTCCCTATGAATGGTCTC
This sequence comes from Ichthyophis bannanicus, assembly GCA_033557465.1. Taxonomy (NCBI): domain Eukaryota; kingdom Metazoa; phylum Chordata; class Amphibia; order Gymnophiona; family Ichthyophiidae; genus Ichthyophis; species Ichthyophis bannanicus. The sequence continues at coordinate 145,384,678 of CM066033.1, forward strand.
TCCACACGGAGACAGCATCCTTCATTTTCCAGACCTGGGGGGCTCCAGAGATAGACCTGTTTGCCACTCCACAGAATGCCAAACTTCCCCATTTCTGCACCAGGACTCCCATGTTGGGCAACCAGGTCGTGGATGCATTTAACCTCCACTGGGGTCGAGAGTTCCTGTATGCTTTTCCTCCCATTCCCCTGATTCCCAAGATGCTTTTCAAGCTCCAGGCAGACAGGGGCATCAAGGTACTCATAGCCCCACGTTGACCATGTCAACCGTGGTTTCCTCTCCTATTACATCTGTCTTGGAGTCCATCCCTAGATCTCAGATCTGCTCCAGATCTCCTCTCTCAAGAGGAGGGGATGCTGCTCCATCTCAATCCGCAGTCTCTCCACCTTCCAGCATAGCTGCTGAAAGCATAGTATTACAGGATCTTAACCATACTCAGGAAGTAAAAGAGATCCTCTTAGCCTCTAGAAAGCCATCCACCAGATGTTCTTACACTTTCAAGTGGCGTAGATTTTCCATCTGATGTTCCCAGAAGGACCTTAATCCCTTCTTGGCTCCAGTGGAGGCACTCCTCCAGTATCTCCTCCATCAATCCTCTTCCGGTCTCAAGACCAATTTGGTAAGAGTCCACCTGAGTGCCATCGCAGCCTCTCACCATCTCCTGGATGGACAACCATTTTCCTCACAGCCATTTGTGGCACTCTTCGTGAGAGATCGCTTGCTCACCAAACCTCCCATTAGACCACCACAGTGGCCTGGGATCTCAGTGTCATTCTAGGGCAACTTCTCAAGCCAGCCTTTGAACCCTTAGCCACTACCTCACTAAGGTTTCTGGCATGGAAGGCCATCTTCCTTGTTGCACTCGCTTCAGCTAGACACATTAGTGAGCTACAGGCTTTGGTGGAAGACCCACCTTTACACACAGTTTCACCATGACAAGTTTGTCCTAAGGACTCACCCCCATTTCATGCCAAAGTTGGTGTCTCCTTTCCATTTGAATCAGTCAGTCTACCTTCCTGTCTTTTTTTCTAGACCACATTTGCCTAGGGCAGAGGCAACCCTCCATACCCTTGACTGCAAACGTGCCTTGGTATTCTATCTTCAAAGAATAGCTGAGCACCATAAAGGCTCTCAGTTATTCCTCTCCTTTGATCCCAGTCACCTGGGGTTGCCAGTATCCAAACATACTCTTTCTAAATGGATAGCAGATCGCATCTCATTTGCTTATGACAAAGCAGGATTATCCCTTGATGGTCATGTCACTGCCCATAATGTTCATGCCATGGCTACCTCGATGGCAAATCTACGCTCTGTAGCCATTGACAAAATCTGCAAAGCAGCAACTTGGTCTCCAGTCTATTCCTTTGCTGCTCATTACTGTCTAGACAAGGATTCCCACCGGGATGCCATGTTTGGTCAAGTTGTTCTCCAGCATCTCTTTCAGACTTAAGGGCAACTCCTACCCTCCATCCTGGAACAATACGAGACATTCATAGAGGATTCATGACCTCCTGATGCCTACTCTGAGACACACTTACCAGTTCTGAGGCCATTTTCTCTGGCATCTGGGAGCTAGGGAGTCCCCATATGTGAAGGCTACATTCCTTCTTGTTCATGGAGCTAGTGTAGTTACTCGCCTGTAACAGGTGATCTCTAGGAACAGCAGGAATTTAGTCTTCACAACCCACCCTCCTCCCCTAGGTTTCTTCTCTCCTTTTCTCTGAGCTACAAACTCAACTGAGGAGGGAGGGTTGGGAAGGCAGCGATGCAGGCGCAGTGGGATGCTCCCAAAAGCTTTTCTATTGGACGCTGGGGAGCGTTCCCACACGGGCTCCGTCAGTACCGACATCACCCATATGTGAAGACTAAATTCCTGCTGTTCCCAGAGATCACCTGTTACAGGTGAGTAACTGCTTCCTCCAGCATTCCTGCCACTGTCGGGAAACAAATTTGAAATGCCTCTTTTCATTATGCTGTGAAGTTGCTGTGTTGAATTTTGCTTAATGATCTCCAAGTTGTTGAATCTCCTTCCTATCAGTGGTAATTTCATTTTTAGAAACAAGAAAGTCACATTGTGTGAGGTCAGGTGAGTACAGAGGCTAATGGACTTGCTCAATTTGGTGTTTGGCCAAGAACTGCTGGACAATGAGCTGAGGTGTTATTGTGATGAAGCAACCATTCAACATTCCTGTGCAACTCTGGCCTCTTACGACGAACTGCATCTCTCAAATGAGTCAGAACTTGGACATAGTACTCCTTATTGATGGTTTGGCCTTTTGGACCATATTCATGATGAACAATATCCTGGTAATCAAAGAAAACTGTGAGCATGACCTAGGCATTGCTCCTCACTTAATGGGCTTTCTTGGGTCTGGGAGAGTTTGGAGTCTTCCATTGTGAGGATTGAGCCCTAGTTTCTCCAAGAACAAGCAGAAAGTCAGTCCTCACATATGGGTGGCGTCTACCCCAACGAAGCCCGCATGGAAGCATCTCCCCAGCTTTCAGAGAAAGCCTTTGGGAGATGCACCATGTATGCGTGGTCCACTTCCCAGCCCAAGGTGCCATCTTGTCTCAGTCTTCTTTTTTCCATGGAGCCCATTGAACACTGTCCAGTTTTCCCTGGAAAAATTGTGATTTTTGTTGTTAAATTTGTCTGCTTTGTATACCGGTTCCTTCCCGTCCCCAAGCCTCATTTGCTCCTCAGGTTCATTCATTCATTCTTTTTTTTTTAACGTTTTTTCATCGAGGTATTCCTCAACCAGCATTCGTCCTTTTTCAGCCGAAGGCCTTGGACCCCTGCAGGATGGCAGGGACCCCCTTTTTCTGATGGCCTCCAGTGGCTTCCAAAAGTGTGACTGGTGTGGCACAATGATGTCACTCACCCGCCACACGACTGCTGCCTCCGATGCCTCGGCCTGGAGCACAAAAACTCTGACTGTGAACTCTGCAGAACCATTTTTTTTTTAATTTGTGTTTTTTTTTATATCGTCCCTTCCAGCAATCAAGGGCGGTTTACAAGGAACAGAACAGGTACATTAAACTTTTTAAAAAAATAAGTGGATTCAAAACCATGTCCTCAAAGGCCTTAAAGAGTCACCATCAGCAGCAGGAAAACTTTTTTCAGAAGTCTGACTCCAAGCCGGAGTGTCTGGTGACACCATGCTCCAGGGCCCCCTCTGATACCTCTGTGACCCGGTAAGCCATGAATCTGCTTGAGCACAAGAAGAAGAAAGTCTCGAAGACTGCTTTGGATGGTGGTTCCGGGAAGAAGGGTAAATCTCACTCCAGGACCCGCAGCCAGGAATCCGCTTGAGCAGAAATCCCCAGAGTTAGAGCACAAGAAGAAGAAAGTCTCGAAGACTGCTTTGGATGACAGTTCCAGGAAGAAGGGTAAATCCCACCCCAGGACCTGTAGTCCCAGGCGTGAGTCCAAGGAGTGGGGGCAGGAGCAGCTTTCCAAGCTGCCCCGTAAGGAGCCGTTGACACCCACTGACTGGCCTCATCTAAGGCCATCCTCATCGAGGACTCCCCCTCAACAGTTCTAACGACAGGCCCGAAGTCCTTGGTGCCCACGTCAAAGGCTGCAGAGCCAACTGGTATGGAGACCAGAATGGCAGCCCTAGAGAGCAGTATATCTGCCATAGTGGCCATGAAGCAGACGTTCATGTCCAGTTCATCCGCCCCAAGGGCTTCCCCGGAATCAAACCGGTCCTCGAGCACCACCGGCCTCGAGAGAGCCCCCAGCACTGACAGAGGTCCCAGTCTCATTCCTCGGGCACCAGTCCTCCCTGGCGAGTGCCTGTGGCTCAGATCACAGATCCGGAAACACAAGGAGCAAGAGTGGTGATGACACAGACGCTTTTATTAGTGATCCCCAACGCATTTTGGCGGATTGCCTTCCTCAGGGGGTTGAAATCATCAACACACACCATCAGCAGGTCATCAAATAGTAAAGTCAAGAGGGGCAAATAGCGAAAGTCCCTCAAGCTTGCTTTCTTTCAGTCCTTCCTCTTAGAAATCCAAATTAACATCGCTGCTGAAAATTAGTGAAGAAATCTCCCCTAATGGGGCTGTTTTGTTCCGTATTCGTTTAACAGGACATTTTACAGTTGAGACTTTGGCTATTTGCCCCTCTTGACTTTACTATTTGATGACCTGCTGATGGTGTGTGTTGATGATTTCAACCCCCTGAGGAAGGCAATCCGCCGAAACGCGTTGGGGATCACTAATAAAAGCGTCTGTGTCATCACCACTCTTGCTCCTTGTGTTTCCTGTTTGGTTCTGCAAGAGCTGCTGCTCTCCCTGTGTCAGACCACAGATCCTCCAGAGGTTGCGGATTGCCTGGAAAAGACCTCAACCAAGGTGACCACGCAGCATCAGACTCATACTCTGAGTCTGAGTCTGAATGGGAGACCGAGGACAGAGAGTCCCCGGACACAACGCAGTACCGAGACGTGCCCTCGAACCTGTCTCCCACGATGACCCAATGCCATTCCCAGCCTGAGGATGTCGCTTTCCTCGATTTTGTGCAGGACATGGCTAAGACTCTCACCAGTGAGACTGAAGCCAAGGAGGACCGACGCACTGAGGAATGGAAAATACTCCAATGCGAGGCACTCCCAAAGGAAACCCTTATTGGGCCAGTGTCCCCAATCCTCATTCACCTCCTCAGGATGTGGGAAACACCATCATCGGTACCAATCATTAGTAGGCACCTTGATGACATGTACCAGGTATGCTGAAGCATGGGGTTTTGAAAGACCCAGCTTCCCCACAATTCAATGGTCATGGAGTCGGCCATGCATCTGCTTAAAAGCCAGAAAAATCATTTGTCCGTCCCACTCGGCAGGGAGGCCTGAACCCTTGACCCCTCGGCCAGAAGGCCTTTCAGGGCTCGATGCTATCTTGCTGGATCCAGTCCTATCAGCTATATATCGGCATGTACCTGAAGGAACTGTCGAAGGAGCTTGGTGGATTCTCGGCAGGCCTCAATGTGGAACCCTTACAGAGGTTTAACACCCTGACCTCGGCAGTAAAAGAATGCTCAAAGATTTTGTCACAAGTAGCCTATGATGGCTTTGAGACATCAGCCAGAGTGGCCGCTGCAGGTATTGGGGCACAACGCCAAGCATGACTGCAGTTGCCTGACCTGGAGCAATGGGTGCAGGACAAACTGATTGATGTCCCCTGCATGGGACAAGGCAGCAGAGATAGAAATAGAGTTCCCGGCAAGAACCGGGCTCTCAAAGAAGAAGCTGTTGCAGCCCCAGAAGAAAGCCCTGGGAAAAAAGCCCTTCCTCCCGAGGAAGAAGGGGGGCTTTAGTGGTACACTGCACTTCCAGGCCTTCTTGGCCCCTCAACAGGGCTAGCAGCAATAAGGCCAGGTATATTGTCCTAGAGAAAAAAAAAAACGACCTCCCCACCCCCAGGGGATCTTCTGCTGCCCACAGGGAGGTGCCTAGCCCTGTTTTTCCCACAGGTGGACAACCATCACCACCGATATCTGGGTGCTACAAGTGGTTAAAGAGGGCTACCCCCTCCACCTACAGTGGGTGCCACCTTCATACTTCCCAGGAGAGCCCACTAGACCTCTCCTTCACTAGACCCTGCTTCTCACTGAGCTAGCAGGCCTAATCAGCAACAAAGCAGTGGAGCCAGTGCCGAAACATCTCTGTGGCATGGGCTTCTACTCCAGGTATTTCCTCATTCCCAAGAGGACAGGGAGACTCAGGCCTATCCTTGACCTTCAAGAGAAAAGGTATCTCCAGGAACAAGCAGAAATGTAGTCTTCACATATGGGTATCGTCGGTACCGACGGAGCCTGCGCGGGAACGCTCCCCAGCGTCCAATTAGGAAGCTTTTGGGAGCATCCCACAGCACCTGCGAGCTGCCTTCCCGCCTTTCCCAACTGCCTCTCTCCAGTTCTTCGTTTTCCGCGGAGCCAGCAGGTCGTGTTCCTGTCACCGCAGAAAATTATAAGAACATAAGATATGCCATACTGGGTCAGACCAAGGTCCAACAAGCCCAGTATTCTGTTTCCAACAGTGGCCAATGTAGGTCATATGTACCTAGCAGTTTCCCCAAGAGACACAAGTTCCACAATGCTTGTACTGGGTCAAGCATTGATATCTTCGGTCACTTCTTAATAATGGTTTATGGACCTTTCCTCCAGGAACTTGTCCAAACCTTTTTTAAACCCAGCTACACTAACAGAGTTTGATTACACGTTGAGTGAAAAAATATTTTCTTTTATTAGTCTTAAATAGTTTACCCTGTAGCTTCATTGCATGTCCCCTAGTCTTTCTATATTCTGATAATGTAAACAATCGATCTACGTTTACCCGTTCCACTCCGTTCATTAATTTATAGACTTCTATCATATCTCCCCTCAGCCGTCTCTTTTCCAGGTTAAAGAGCCCTAACATTTTTAGCCTTTCTTCATAGGAGTATCCTTCCATCCCCTTTACCATTTTGGTGGCTCTTCTCTGAACCTTTTCTAAAATCGCTATATCCTTTTTAAGATACGGCGACCAGAATTGCACACAATATTCAAGGTGCGGTCTCACCATGGAACGATATAGAGGCATTATAATATCTTTTGTTTTATTTTCCATTCCTTTCCTTATCATACCTAGCATTCTATTTGCTCTCTTGGCCGCCGCTGCACACTGGGCCAAGGGTTTTAACATGGTATCCACAATGACGCCTAAATCTTTTTCCTGGGTGGTGGTTCCTAATGTGGAACCTTGCATCGTGTAACCATAGTTTGGGTTGTTCTTCCTCAGGTGCATAACCTTGCACTTGTCCACATTAAATTTCATCTGCCATTTTGATGCCCAGTCTTCCAATTTATCAAGATCCTCTTGCAATTTTCCACAATCCTCTTGGGTTTTAACAACTTTAAATAGTTTTGTGTCATCTGCAAATTTGATAACCTCACTCGTTATTCCACTTTCCAGGTCATTTATGAATATGTCAAAAAGCAGCGGACCCAGCACAGATCCCTGGGGTACACCACTATTCACCTTTCTCCATTGGGAAAATTGGCCATTTAGCCCTACCCTCTGCTTTCTATCTTTTAACCAGTTCCTGATCCACAATAATACACTGCCTCCTATCCCATGATTCTTTAGTTTTCCCAAAAGTCTCTGATGAGGGACCTTGTCAAAGGCTTTCTGAAAGTCCAGATACACAATATCAACCGACTCACCTTTGTCCACCTGTTTATTCACTCCTTCAAAAAAACATAACAGATTAGTAAGACAAGATCTTCCTTGTCTAAAGCCATGTTGGCTGTCTCCCATTAGGTTGTGACTATCTACATGCTGAGTAATTTTATTCTTTATGATGGTTTCTACCATTTTTCCTGGTACTGACGTCAGGCTCACCGGTCTGTAGTTTCCCGGATCACCCCTGGAACCCTTTTTAAAAATTGGTGTTATATTGGCGATCCTCCAATCTTCAGGTATTAGAGATGATTTTAATGATAGTTCACAGATTACTGATAGCAGGTCTGCAATCTCATATTTCAGTTCTTTCAACACCCTTGGATGTATACCATCCGGCCCAGGTGATTTGCTGCTCTTCAGTTTATCTAATAGTTGTAAGACATCTTCCCGATGTATCGATATTTCCTTCAATTCTTCCGCACCATTAAATACCACTTCAGTCATGGGTAACATCCCTACATCTTCCTCAGTAAAGACCGAAGCAAAGAAATTATTCAGTCTGTCCGCTATCGCCTTGTCGCCTCTTAGTGCTCCTTTAACCCCTTTATCATCTAATGGACCAACTGACTCTCTCACAGGTTTTTTGCTACGAATGTACTTGAAAAGGTCTTTATTTCGCGTTTTTGCTTCTGCAGCAAGCTTCTTCTCAAATTCTCTCTTTGCCTGCCTTATCAATGCCTTGCATTTGACTTGCCAGTGCTTGTGCTGTTTCCAGGTTTCGTCATTTGGCTCTTTTTTCCATTTCCTGAAAGATGCTTTTTTGGCAACAACAGCCTCTCTGACCTCACCTTTAAACCATGCTGGCAGTTTTTTGGACTTCCTTCCACTTTTCTTAAAGCGTGGAATACAGCTGGTCTGGGCTTCCAAGATAGTATTTTTCAACAACACCCAAGCTTGATGTACGTCTTTAACCTTTGCAACTGCTCCTTTTAGTTTTTTCTTAACTGTTTTCCTCATTTTATCATAGTCTCCCTTTCGAAAGTTAAAAGGTAGTACTGTGGATGTCCTTACTATCCCTCCTCCACTAATTAAATCAAAGGCGATCATGCTATGATCACTATTGCCAAGTGGCCCCAACACCCTTATCTCTTGCACTAGATCTGGTATTCCACTAAGGACTAGGTCTAATATGGCTTCCCCTCTGGTTGGTTCATGAACCAGCTGCTCCAAGAAGCAGTCATTTATTTCATCTAGGAACTTTATCTCCCTAGCATGTCCTGACGTGACACTGACCCAGGCGATACCGGGGTAATTGAAATCACCCATTATTATTACTGTGCTGTAACATTTGTTAGCTTCCTTGATTTCTTTGAGCATTTCATCATCCATTTGGTCATTCTGGCCAGGTGCTCGATAGTACACCCCCACTGCCATTGCCTTCCCCCTTTTATATGGAATTTCAATCCATATAGATTCTACAGCAGATTTTGTTTCCTGCAAAACTTTAATCCTTTCTGAGTCAATGCCCTCTCTAACATAGAGCGCAACCCCTCCACCAATTTGATCAGCTCTATCATTACGATATAGTTTGTACCCAGGTATCACAGTGTCCCACTGGTTGTCCTCCTTCCACCATGTCTCTGATATTCCAATCATATCTAACCTTTCATTTAGTGCTATATATTCTAACTCTCCCATCTTATTCTTTAGACTTCTAGCATTTGCATACAAGCATTTTAGAGAATGTATTTTATTCATGTTAGTTTGGCTATTGTTAGACATGGGAAAATTGGGATCTTTAAGCTCTGTCTGCTCCATACTTGAGGGCATTTGGGCTACTTTACTCTTTTGTGGAACCTCTCTGCTTTTGGTAGTATCCTTCAAGGATACATTCTTCCGAACCATCCGCTCTTGGGCGACTGTCGGCTTTCCCCTAATATCTAGTTTAAAAGCTGCTCTATCTCCTTTTTAAAGGTTAATGCCAGCAGCCTGGTTCCATCCCGGTTAAGGTGAAGCCCATCCCTTCGGAAGAGCCCCTCCTTTCCCCAGAATGTTCCCCAGTTCCTAACAAATCCAAAACCCTCATCTCTGCACCATTGTCTCATCCACGCATTGAGACACCAGAGCTCTGCCTGCCTTTTGGGTCCTGCGCGTGGAACAGGAAGCATTTCGGAGAATGCTGCCATGGAAGTTCTGGATTTCAACTTCCTACCTAAAAGCCTAAATTTTGCCTCCAGAACCTCCCTACCACGTTTTCCTATGTCATTGGTACCGACATGTACCAAGACAGCAGACTCCTCCCCAGCACTATCTTAGACCTTATCTAGGTGGCGCGTGAGGTCCGCTACCTTCGCACCAGGCAGGCATGTTACCAGGCGATCCTCACGTCCACCAGCCACCCAGCTATCTACATGCCTAATGATTGAATCACCAACTATAACGGCTGTCCTAACCCTTCCCTCATGGGCACATGGCCCTGGAGAAACTTCCTCGGTGCGAGAGGGTTTTACATCACCTGGAGGACAGGTCCTAATTACAGGATCACTTCCTGCCACACCAGGGTGATGCTCTCCTGTCACGTGACCTCTCTCCTTCATGGCAACAGGGGTGTTGCCAGACTGGAGGTGGGACTTCAGGACTATATCCCTGTAGGTCTCGTCTATGTACCTCTCTGTCTGTCTTATGTTTTCCAAGTCTGCTACTTTAGCCTCTAGAGAACGGACTTGTTCCCTGAGAGCAAAGAGCTCCTTGCACCTAGTGCACACGTAAGACCTCTCACCAACTGGGAGAAAATCATACATGTGACACTCAATGCAAAAGACTGGAAAGCCCCCATCCTGCTGCTGGACTGCTGTCTGCATCTTAGTTTTAAGTTTGTGTCTAGATCTTTAAGTTCTTACTTACTAGGGGTTGCTATGGGTATTTATACCAATAAAACTGTACCTAAAACGTTTAATATACCTTGTTCACCTGAAGCTTAATTAATCTTAGGTCCTTAGTGTATGACTGATTTAGGTAATGAGCTTCACCTGAAAGCACCTCCTGTCTTTTAAGATGTGTAAGTACCTATAAAGCTATGATTATCCCAGGGGTGGGTGGGTGTGGGGAGGGAAATAACACTTATTAAAAGAGGGCTGCTACACAGTACCCTGTCTTGTGCTGCTGATGTAAGCTAAATTCTTATTTGATTTAAATTATAGCTCTTAGCTGCTGCTAGGCACTAACTTCTTATGAAATTTAAACTACAAGCTCTCTGCTGGGTTCTAAATTTAACCAGAAAGCTCTCTTCTGTGTTTTAAAACTAAAAGTACTTTTCTGATGCTAGGCCCTGAGTGACTATTAAATGTACACTACAAGCTCTCTGCTGGGTTCCAAATGTAACCAGAAAGCTCTCTTCTGTGTGTTAAATTTAAACTAAAAGTACTTTGCTGTTACTTGGCCCTGAGTGACTATTAAATTTAAGCTACAAGCTCTCTGTTGGGTATGAAATGTAACCAGAAAGTTCTCCTCTGTGTTTTAAATTCAAACTTTAATTGCTGCTACTAGGTCCTAACTGATCTAACAAAAAACAGTGGGTTCACAGATTAAGTAGCTTTAATACAAAGAATTCTTTTTAGAAAATTACCAGAAGTATACACTCACAGTTGCAGATTTCTCTCCAGAAGTAACAGTCCCCCTTTCTAATCCTTCAATCGTTATTCTTTATTTTTTTGTGGTCGCGTCTGCCTTCCCCGATGCTATACCGGTACCGCCGGTTCTTCTTCTTCTTTCTTTCTAAAAAAAAATATATATATATTCATTTTTCCAAACTTTTTTCCAGATGCGCACCATTTTGGGCCTAAGGCCCAAAATTTCCTCCACTATGGAGAAACCCGCCTCAGGTTTTAAAAAATGCACCAAGTGTGGCAGTACTATCTCCGTCACCGACACCCATGAGTGATGTCTTATATGTTTAGGTCCTGACCACTCCATCTCCGAGTGTTTGGCTTGTGCTATGATGTCCAAAAGGGGTCGATAAAACCGAGCGGCCAAGCTCAGTGCCCTTTTTCCTTCCGTTGCAGCTTCGGTGGCATCGATGTCTTCCAGGGCTTCGTCTTCCTCCCATGGATCTCGGGTAGCTAAACATAAATCCAGCCGGTCCTCAAAGGGTAGATCTCCTTATAAGCATCAAGATGCCTCTGGCGTTGCCCTTGAGGGTTCCATACCGGCAAAATTGCCCTGGCGGGAGGCTTCGGCTTCCAAAGCATCATCGGGGCTCCAGGATGTTCTCAAGGCCTCGACCTTGGCAGAACTACTGGTGCCATGCTCTGGGGTACCAGTTGCATCCGGTACCGATACCCAGGCATCGGCAGCGTCGATAGACCAGAGGTTCCTGGCTATTGAGCGCAGTCTGGCAGCTCTCCTTGCGGCATAGACACCCTCGGAACCGCGTCAGACAGTTCCATTGGTACCGGTACCGATGCTGGTACCAGTACCGATAGCATCGACATTGGTATCTGCTTTCCCGGCACCCAGTCATGCGATGCCTTCCTGTGCCGATACACCGGTACCAATTACCCCCGGTACCGACTTCGGTCAGTACGGGTATCGGGCTCTTCAAGAGCATCCGGACAGACAGTACTTCGAATCCTCGGATGACTCCGAGGATTCTGACAGCTCTGCTGGTACCGGGATACTTCTCCCAGAGGAGCCTTCCTCTCCTAAACGTAGGATGTCTCCTCCAGAAGATATTTCCTTTCAGGATTTCATCAGAGAGGTGGCTCGTGGGTTGTCCATTACTGTGACTCCTGAAACAGAGCCCAAAGCTAAAGAGTTGGAGATTTTACAATATCCCAAAGCTCCTAAAGAGGCGGCTACCCTACCCATCCATGAGATTTTACATGATCTCATGTTGAGAATGTGGGAGACACCTCTTACCACCTCTCCTCACTCTCGCAGACTGGATACTATGTATCTCCAGGAACAAGCAGGAATGTAGTCATCACATATGGGTATCGTCGGTACCGACGGAGCCTGCGCAGGAACGCTCCCCAGCATCCAATTAGAAAGCTTTTGGGAGCATCCCACAGCGCCTGCGTGCTGCCTTCCCGCCTTTCCCAACTGCCTCTCTCCAGTTCTTTTTCCGCGGAGCCAGCAGGTCGTGCTCCTGTAACCGCAGAAGAATTCTATTTTATTTATTTCTTTTTTGTGGTCACGTCTGCCTTTCTCGACGTTCTACCGGTACCGCCGTTTTTTTCTCCTCTTATTTCTGTAAAAAAATATATATATTCTCTTTTTTCTTTTTCTTCAGGTGCATGCGCCTTTTTGGGCCTTAGGCCCAAAAACTTTTCCTTACCATGGAGAAACCTGCTTCAGGTTTCAAAAAGTGCACCAAGTGTGGCGGTACCATTTCCGTCACCGACACCCATGAATGGTGTTTAAAATGTTTAGGTCCTGACCACTCCATCACGGATTGTATGTCCTGCGCCATGATGTCTAAGAGAGGTCGGCATTACCGAGCTGCTAAGCTCAGTACCCTGTTTCCCTCTGATGCAGCTTCGGTGGCATTGACGTCTTCCAGGGCTGCTTCTTCCTCCCGTGGATCGCAGGTAACTAAACATAAATCCAGCCGGTCCTCAAAGGGTAGATCTCCTTCTAAGCATCGAGATGCCTCTGGCATTGACCTCGGATTCTGCACCGGCAAAATTACCCCGGCGGGAGGCTTCGGCTTCCAAAGCATTATCAGGGTCCTAGGATGTTCTCGAGGCCTCGACCTTGGCAGAACTACGGGTGCCATGCTCTGGGGTACTGGCAGTCTTCTTCGGTACAGACATCCAGGCATTGGCAGCGTCGATAGACCAGAGAGTTCTGGCTATGGAACGCAGTCTGGCGGCTTTCCTTGTGGCATCGACGCCCTCGGAACTGCGACAGACAATTCCACCGGTACCGGCCTCGGTTTCGGTACCGGTACCGATAGCATCGACATCGGCATCGGTGTCTGCTTTGCCGGTACCCAGTCATCCGATGACCTCTGGTACCAATACCCCGGTACCGACTTTGGTCGGTACGGGTATCGGGCTCTTCAAGAGCATCCGGACAGACGATACTTCGAGTCCTCAGAAGAATCTGAGGATTCTGACAGTTCTGTTGATGCAGCGATGCTTCTTCCAGAGGAGCCCTCCTCCCCTAAACGCAGGATGTCTCCTCCAGAGGATATTTCCTTACAGGATTTTATCAGGGAGGTGGCTCGGGGCCTGTCCATTATTGTGGCCCCTGAAACAGAGCCAAGGGCCAAGGAGTTGGAAATTCTACAATATCCCAAAACTCCTAAGGAGGCAGCTACCTTGCCCATTCATGAGATTTTATATGATCTCATGTTAAGGATGTGGGAAACACCTCTTACCACCTCTCCTCATTCTCGTAGACTGGATACTATGTATGGAGTCCCTCCTTGTCCTGGGTTCCATAAGACTCAGCTTCCTCACCACTCTATTGTAGTGGAGTCAGCTGTGAGAACGATCAAGAGTGCAAAAAGGCATGCCTCTAATTCTCCAGGACTTGAGTGCAGAACCCTGGATGCTTTTGGACGTCGGGTCTTCCAAGCTTCCATGTTTTCTGCCAGGATCAGTTCCTATAGTCTCAACATGGGAATGTTCCTGAAGGAAGTCACAGATGATTTAGGGGCTTTAAGTCCTTTTCTTCCTGAGGATAAAAGACAGGATTGTCTCACTTTGGTCAAACATGCCCAAGATGTTTCTAAATTTTCCAACCGTGCAGCCTTTGACTGCTTTGAGTGCATAAGCAGAACCTCGGCTATTGCCATAGGTGCACGTAGAATTGCTTGGCTCCAGGCATCTGATCTAGAGCTCTGGGTACAAGAAAAATTGGGAAATATCCCTTGTACTGATGAGAACCTGTCTGGTAAAGATTGGCAGGAAAAGGCCAATGAAATGGATGCTGAAAATTCCACCTTGGATAGATTATCCAAGTCCACTGCTGATCCTGCTAGAAAGAAATTGTTCAAGAAACCATTCTTTTCTAAAAAAAAAAGATTTTATCCTGCTTATGTTCAGCAGGGATGTTCTGCAGGTCAGCTTGCCAGGAAAGGTCAGCAACCACCCAAACAGAAGAAAGCAAAGGCTGCTAGGCCTCAACCGGCCCAGCAGGCTCAGCCTCCACAGGGCCTTTGACTCTCATCTAGAGAACTTAGCCTTCCTGGTTCACGGGGGACCAGAACCTTCCACCATTCCAGGAAGGTTATGTCATTTTGCCCCCAGAGGGGGCAAATAACAGCAGAGCATTGGACACTCTCCATCATAAAGGAGGGGTACATGCTTCATTTTTCAAGCATGCCCCCTCACACAATAGTAAAGCAGTTCAATTCTCTGACCTCTCTCATCAACCTGTTAGGTCAGGAGGTCGCTATCCTTCTTGCCCAAGGGGCAATAGAAGAAGTACCCCTTCATCAGCAGGGTACAGGGTTCTATTCCCCTTATTTCCTTATCCCAAAGAAAACAGGGGGTTACAGACCTATCTTAGACCTCAGAGAATTGAACAAATTCCTTGTCAAGGAGAAATTCAAAATGATCTCTCTCGGATCTCTGCTGCCATACCTTCAGAGTCAGGATTGGCTTTGTTCTCTAGATCTCAAGGATGCGAACACACATGTTCTCATCCATCCAACTCACAGAAGGTTCCTTCAGTTCCTTTTTCAGGGAAAGCACTACCAATACAGGGTGCTTCCTTTTGGCCTGGCCTCAGCACCAAGGGTGTTCACGAACTGCATGGCAGTTGTAGCAGCATTTCTCCGCACTCTAGGGATATTTGTCTTCCCCTACTTAGACGACTGGCTCATTCGAGCCCCAACAGAGTCAGAGGCCAGGACTTCTCTATCCTGCACAATGCGTATTCTTCAGTATTTAGGGCTGGTAATAAACATCCCAAAATCCAGTCTAACTCCCACTCAGTCTTTAGAGTTCATAGGAGCTTTGCTGGATACCACAAAGGCAAGGGCCTATCTCCCCCAGGCCCGTTGCCTTCGTCTGGTGCAGTTAGCTTCTCAAGCAATGCTAAAACCTCTTCTCACTGCCCGAGAAATGCTACAACTACTAGGCCACATGGCATCCACCGTGCATGTGGTTCCTTATGCTCGCCTCCATATGAGAGCAGCCCAGTGGACTTTATCCTCCCAATGGACTCAGGCATCAGGGTGCCTGTCAGACAAAATTGCAAACACAAATCGCCTTATTTTGTCCCTCCAATGGTGGCAGTCCACTCAGAACCTGTTGCTGGGGTCCCCTTTTCAACAAACCTTACCCCAGGCAATTCTCACAACAGATGCTTCACCAGTGGGTTGGGGAGCTCATCTACAAGACCTCTCCACCCAAGGCACCTGGACTCCACAGGAGACTCATCTATATATCAATCTCTTAGAGCTCAGAGCAATCTTCCTTGTTCTTCGAGTGTTCCATACCCTGCTCAGCTACAAGACAGTCCTCATTCATACGGACAATCAGGTAGCCATGTTCTACGTGAACAAGCAAGGGGGAACAGGCTCTCTGTCGCTTTGCAACTAAGCTTTGCGACTATGGGCCCTCGCCAGAGAGCATCAGATTCACCTCCTGGCAGTTTATCTTCCAGGCATTCAAAACTCTTGGGCAGACAGACTCAGTCGAGTTCTGCTTCCACACGAATGGTCTCTACATGTGGACCAGGTGACCAAGATTTTCCAAATTTGGGGAACCCCGGACATAGACCTCTTTGCAAGTCCATTGAATGCCAAACTTCCCCAGTTCTGTTCCACAATTCCGGCTCAGGGTTCTCAGGCCAGGGATGCCTTCCTCCTTCACTGGGGTCAAGACTTCCTTTATGCCTTTCCACCCATTCCCCTAATTCCCAAAACCCTGTTCGAGCGTCAGAGAGAAAGGGGGCGAATGATTCTCATAGCTCTACATTGGCCACGGCAAGTGTGGTACCCCCTGCTTCTACATCTCTCTCAAGCCCCCTCCCTGGAGTTAGGGTCTGCTCCAGATCTCCTATCACAGGAGGATGGAAGGTTATGGCATCCCAATCCCCAGTCTTTGCATCTCAGAGCTTGGTTGCTGAAAGCCTAGATCTTCATGAACTTAACCTTCCTCAGCAAGTAAAGGATGTCCTTTATGCTTCCAGGAAACCTTCCACTAGTTGCTCTTATGCTTTCAAGTGGAAGAGGTTTACCATATGGTGTTCGTAAAAGGGTCTTAACCCCTTAGTGATACCTCTTGGATCATTACTTGAATATCTCCTTCATTTATCCAAGCAGGACTTAAGACTAACTCAGTAAGGGTCCATTTGAGTGCTATTGCAGCTTCCTTCAAGCCTCTGAATAGACAACCTATCTCCTCCCATCCTCTTATAGCAATATTTATGAGAGGCCTTCTTCTAACTAAGCCTCCCATCAGGCCACCACCGGTGGCATGGGACTTAAACCTGGTTCTTGGTCAGCTCATGAAGCCACCTTTCGAACCCTTAGCTACTAGCTCTTTAAAATTCCTTTCTTGGAAAGTTATCTTTCTCATTGCAATCACATCAGCACGTCGCATCAGTGAGTTGCAAGCACTAGTGGCTGATCCACCTTATACAAGGTTTCATCATGACAAGGAAGTCCTTAGGACTCATCCACACTTTATGCCAAAGGTGGTCTCGCCTTTTCATCTTAACCAAGCGGTCTACCTGCCTATGTTCTTTCCAAGACCTCATGCATCAAATGCAGAAAGGAATCTTCATACTTTGGACTATAAAAGAGTTTTAGCCTTTTACTTGCAAAGAACACAGCAACATAGAAAGTCCTCTCAACTCTTTGTTGCTTTTGATCCTTCTCATTTGGGACTTCCAGTCTCCAAGAGAACACTGTCCAACTGGATTGCAAAGTGTATTTCCTTTGCCTATCAGAGTAAGAACCTTCCTCTGGAGGGCCATGTCACTGCTCACAATGTGAGAGCCATGGCAGCTTCAATGGCTCATCTGCACTATGTGTCTATCGACGACATCTGTCGAGCAGCCACTTGGGCCTCGGTTCATACCTTCACAGCCCATTACTGCTTGGACAAGGACTCCCGTCGGAATGCCTTGTTTGGTCAGGCTGTTCTCCAACACCTGTTCCTTACCTAATCAACTCCTACCCGCCATCCCAGGTTGGATGCCAGAGATCCATGGGGGGAAGTGGAGCCCTGTCCCAGGGACACACAACCTCTGGGGTCTCTCCCTGGCATATAAAGCTAGGGAGTCCCCATATGTAAAGACTACATTCCTGCTTGTTCCTGGAGATAGCATAGTTACTCACCTGTAACAGGTGATCTCCGGGAACAGCAGGAATTTAGTTTTAACAACCCACCCTCCTCCCCTAGGAGTTGTATCTCTCTCTATCTCTTTCTCTTTCCCTCTCTCTCTCTCTTTGTCTCAGCTTTAAACTCAACTGGAGAGAGGCAGTTAGGAAAGGCGGGAAGGCAGCACGGAGGTGCTGTGGGATGCTCCCAAAAGCTTCCTAATTGGACGCTGGGGAGCGTTCCCGCGCAGGCTCCGTCGGTACCGACGATATGTTTATGTTTATTAGCTTGATATACCGCTATTCCAATTAGAATACAGCGGTTTACAAAAATGACTAATATACAGAAAAGGTCAATGGGCTGGAAGGGAAAGGAAGTTACAATGTTAGACAGGAAAGCACCCAAGACATTTAAATAGACATAGCTAAGGAG
This sequence comes from Ichthyophis bannanicus, assembly GCA_033557465.1. Classification (NCBI taxonomy): domain Eukaryota; kingdom Metazoa; phylum Chordata; class Amphibia; order Gymnophiona; family Ichthyophiidae; genus Ichthyophis; species Ichthyophis bannanicus. The sequence continues at coordinate 145,402,562 of CM066033.1, forward strand.
AGAGAGGAGTGAGAGAAAGGGGAAGGGGAAAGTTATCACACAAAAGGGGAGGGGAGGTCAAAAGCAGTGGAGAAGAGGTGTGTTTTTAGATCTTTTTTAAAAGTGGGGTAATGCTGTTCGAGTCTGAGGGGAAGGGGTAGATAGTTCCAGTAAGCAGGGCTGACAAAGAAGGCCGAGGAGCGTGTGGATTGTAGGCACGTGATGGGGAGGGGAGGTGAAGGCGGTTGACATGAATTGAACGACGTGAGCGAGTGGGAGTATGAAATTGGAGTAAGTCTACCAGATATTGGGGAGTGTGGTCATACAGGACTTGGTGAACTAGTGTGAGGATTTTGTAGCGAATGCGAAATTGCAGGGGAAGCCAGTGTAATTGAAGAAAGAGAGGGGTGACATGATCACGAAGAGAGGAGTGGAAAATAAGGCATGCAGCGGTGTTTTGAATACGTTGGAGATGGTGAAGTTGCGAAAAAGGGAGCCCAGCAAAGACTGAATTGCAGAAATCGACGCGCGACATCACCAGAGAGAGAAGAAGGGTAGTTAGGGCTTCAGGGGTGAGAAAGGGGCGAATAGATTGTATTTGTTGAAGAAAGAAAAAGGAGGTCTTTGTACTGTGGGAGATGTGACCATGGAAAGAAAGATCAGAGTCGAAGATTACACCGAGATAGCGAAAGCTGGTGACAAGAGGAACCAGTGAGCCGGAAAAAGAGGGGGCGATCAGAGGGAGAGGGCTACCATGAATAAACCAGATGGCTATGGTTTTTGTCAGATTGAGATGGAGGCAGTTTAAAGTGAGCCAGTTAGCAACAGCTGAAAGACAGGAGTTGAGTGGATCAAGATCAGGATGGAGTGGGGAGGTGTGATGCAGGAGGAGCAGATCATCAGCGTAATAGAACGCGGGAATCCCAAACTGCTGGACCAAAAGTGCCAATGGTGCTAGGAATATGTTGAAGAGAAGGGGTGCCAAAACAGATCCCTGGGGGACACCACAGGGCAGTGGAAAGGTGTTGGAGGGAGTTGATGGGACAGAAGGGGAGACCACTGTGCAGGAGCGAGAAGAGAGGAAAGAATGAAACCAATGATAGACTGTACTACGGAGACCAGCTTCGTGCAGACGAGAGAGTTGATCACTCCCTTCTTCTAAGTTAAATGCAGCTGAAAGGTCTAAGGATACCGCCACCGAGAGGTCACCACGGTCGTGAGCAACATGGAGTTCATTAAGGAAGCCCAAGAGGACAGTCTCAACACTGTGACCTTGTCGGAAACCGGACTGATGGGGGTGAAGAAAGTGAGTAGAGTCGAGGTGCTGTGACAATTGTGCAAAGACAGTTTTCTCAAGTATCTTAGATAGAAAGGGGAGATTGGAGACTGGGCGATAGTGAGTGGGAATCTGGGGATCAAGAGAGGGCTACTTCAGGATGGGGCAGATAAGAGCATGCTTCCAAGGCCGAGGGAAGACACCTGTGGAGAGACTGGCATTAATCATGGTGAGGATATGGGGAATGAGAGCAAGGGAGGGGGTGAGAAGCCATGAGGAAGGGATAGGGTCAAGTGAGCAGAAGGTTTTGTTGGAAGAGGATATTAATCCCATAAGTTCTGAGGTGGAGATAGAGTGAAAAGATGTCCAGGTATGGGAGAGCTGAAACGTGGGAGGGGGGGAGATAGGGGGAGGAGAGGAGATGGGCGGAGGGCAGTGAGGGAGGGACTTTCTCAAGTCCAGAACTTTGTTGCTAAAGAAGGTAGCAAATTGAGAGGGAGGGGGAAATGATGAAGGTTGGAGCAAGGGTAGAGCTGGATTGTAGGGACGTGAGGGACCTGAGGACCCTTTCAGATGCCGGGTCTGATTAGGTGCAGAGGAAATCGTGGTGGAAAAGTAAGATTGTTTAGCCTTGTGGACTTGTGATCGGTAGTGGGCATAGTTAGTCTTAAAGTTGGACAGGATGGATAAAGAAGGCGACTTCCGCCAGAGGCGCTCTGTGTGTCGGAGTTGTGTCTGGAGGAGATGGAGACCAGCGTGGAACTATAGTTGAGAAGAGCGACGGGATATGGCACGTGGCTGGAGAGGAGCCAGATGATCGAGAGCAGCAGAGAGGCAAGAGGACCAGACGGAGGCTTGTGAGTTTGGGGAGAGGGAAGGGAAATCTGAAGGCAAAAGATTCAGTGCAGGTGGAAAGTTCTGGAGGGTAAGGGGGGTAATGCGATGGGAGAGTCGCTGAATGGAGGGAGGGGATGATAGAGAGGTCTGAGAAGGTGAGGTGGATGGAGGTGGGGAGCAATTAAAAGTTAGGCAAAAATGATCAGTCCAGGGGAGAGGAATGGCCTGAAGAGACTGTATGCGGAAGGGGAGAGAATAAGGTCTAGAGTGTGACCTGCAGAGTGGGTTGGAGAGAGGACGTGCTGATGGAGAGACATATCCTGCATGAGTGAGATAAAGGAAAGATCCCTAGAGGAGGAAGGAGAGTCCACATGAAGGTTGAAATCTCCTGTAATGAGTAGATGGGGGAATGTCAGTGATAAGTTAGAAATCGATAAGAGGAGGGAGTCCCAGAGATCAGAGCGTAACCCAGGAGGGGAGTATACAAGAAGAATATGTAGGGGAGATGGGGTATGAAGGCGAATAAGTAGGGCTTCAGGATAGCGCAGGGCAGGGGATGAGATCTGTGAGAAAGGAATAGAAGCACGGAGGATAATAGCCACTCCGCCACCCGTAAGACCCGTGCGGGGGACAGAGATGGCAGAGAAGTCAGGGGGAAGGCAGCGAACTAAGAGGGGATCTTCCCCTTCTTTCAGTCAGGTTTCTGTGAGGAGGTCCAAAGATTCCCAGACAACAAGGTCCAAGACCAAAAGAGTTTTGGATCACAAAGACCGGCAGTTGAGAAGACCTAGTTTGAGAGGGGAGGGGCAAGCAGCGGCCTGCAATGGAGGAAAATGAGAAGTGCAGGGGGATGTGCACTGAATAAGATTGGCAGGACAGTGATAAAGAGATCGTGGGAGCAGAGGGTGAAAGGTCGGGGTGATGGGGCGGTTACCCCAGAGGACCGGGATAGAATGCACGGATGCAGAAATGGAAGTGGGGACTGGTACCGGGGAGAGTATGAGGGAATTATGAAAGGATCCCACCTGAGAGGGCGCAGGCATGGCTTGGTTGCAGTAGAGGAGGAGAGAAATAAACCACAGGCTAAGTCTGTGACGTGAAAAGAGTGGGCCTAGGGCAGAAAAACTGACTGCCCCCATGAAGGCACCCCAAGGAGCACGCCCAAGTCGCATGCCGCGGTGACGGGCACCACCGGCGCTTGTCTTTTATAGATGGAGAGGGTACCTTGCCGGGCGCGGCCGCGATCCCATGGTCGCGTCACTTCCTGTGTGTTCGGAGAGGATATTATGGTAGAGGGGAGCCTGTTAAAACACAAGTAAGACAACAATGGTAATAGTAGCAGCAGTAGAGTATAGTACGAAGACATAGGCAGGTAGTAGGCTCAAACGCTGCCAGCGCTTGTCTTTTATAGATGGAGAGGGTACCTTGCCAGGTGCAGCCGCGATCCCGCGGTCGTGTCACTTCCTGTGTGTTCGGAGAGGATATTATGGTAGAGGGGAGCCTTGCCGGGCATGGCCGCGATCCCACGGTCATGTCACTTCCTGTGTGTTCGGAGAGGATATTATGGTAGAGGGGAGCCTTGCCGGGCGCGGCCGCGATCCTGCGGTCGCGTCACTTCCTGTGTGTTCAGAGAGGATATTATGGTAGAGGGGAGCCTTGCCAGGCGCGGTCGCATCACTTCCCATATGTGAAGACTAAATTCCTGCTGTTCCCGGAGATCACCTGTTACAGGTGAGTAACTATGCTTTCTGGTCAGGGAGAAGTTCAAAATGCTCTCCCTTGGGACACTACTGCCATTCCTCCAGCAGGGAGATTGGCTATGCTCCTTAGACTTAAGGATGCCTACACACACATCCTAATTCTCCCAGCCACAGAAAATACCTCCAGTTTATGGTGAGGGGACAGCACTACCAATACAGGGTGCTGCCCTTTGGTCTGGCCTCATCACCAAGGGTCTTCACAAAGTGTCTCGCAGTGGTTGCAGCCCACCTCAGACTCCAAGGGGCCTTCATCTTCCCTTACCAGGATGATTGGCTCATAAGGGGGACATGGCTGCAGAGGCACAATGTGCCCCCAAGCGCACCATCAACACCCTTCAGCACCTGGGGTTTGTCATAAACTACCCCAAGTTCCACCTCACTCTGGCCTAGTGCCTAGAATTCACAGGGGTGCAACTAGATACCCTCTAAATTAAATCCAGCAAAGAAGCAGAAGGAGACCATAGACAGGAGAATTCTTTAATTTAAAAAAGCCCAACTCTGCCAAGTTTCAGCAATGATAGCCTTCATCAGGGGTCTACAAATATAATATCAAAATATAAATACATAAAATAAGTATAAAAATGAAAATATTACAAAACAGGATGAATATACAGATGTAAAACAACATACCAGACTTGTATAAATCATGAATCTCTCAGGAACAAGAAAATAAAAATAAATATCTCAAAGGGCTCTACAAGAAAAATATGTGAGATTAAAAGACAAGAAACTTTTTCACAGCAGGAAGAAAAAAGGGGAAAAGGAGAGAAAGTGGGATAAAAGGAAAGAAAGGGGGAGGGGAAGAGGGAAAAGGAAAGGGAGAAGAAAGAGAGAAGGGGAAGAGAAAAATGGGAAATTACATATGATTGGCTATCATTTGTAATTTGACAGTGCAATTTGTTACCATTTGGATGTTTTATTATATAGGTATTTTTATTTTAAGGATGCAGTACTCTGTCACTTATTATGATGTTAATACTTAGTACATATGTAATATTTTTTCCTGCTTGTTCCTCCCCCTTTTTCCTTTTCCCTTCTCTCCTCTTCCCCATCCCCCTTCCTTTCCCTTTATCCCCTCTTCACCCCTTCCTTTCCCTTCATCCCTCCTTCACCCTCCCTATTTTCCCTTCCCCCTTTTTTTTTCTCCTGTGAAAAGGTTTCTTGTCTTTTAATCTCACATATTTTTCTTGTAGTGCCCTTTGAAATATTTATTTTTATTATTCCTGAGAGGTTTTACGATTTATAGAAGTCTGGTATGTTGTTTTATATCTGTATATGCTTCCTGTTTTGTAATATTTTAATTTTATATTTTATACGTATTTTATGTATTTTATGTATTGATATTATATCTGTACACCCTTGATGAAGGCTATCATTGCCAAAACTTGGCCAAGTTAGGCTTTCTTTATTAAAAAATTCTCCTGTCTATGGTCTCCTTTTGCTTCTTTGTTGTGCGATTGATTTCCTACTGTGGAATTTTGCCTTCAATCTTTCTTTCACTTCATTAGAACCAGCTTCAGCTTTTGACCTTGTTGAGCACCAACTGCCTTTAACTCCATTAATAGGTACAGGATTAAGAAGAAAAGTGTTAGGTGGTTGAAATAATTTATGCATGATCATACCGACACTGTCTGCTTTCAATCAATGACAGCTGTGGAATACTACAGGGATGTTTGTTATTGACTATCTTGAACCTATTAGCAGTGCTTGTTCAGTCAATGGATATCGGTGGACATCTTTCTTTTGCAGATAACGGTCAGCTAATGTGGATCCCCAACTCGTCAGACCTTACTAAGCTTAACAAATGTGTAGGATGGTCTCCGCATGGCTTGACTTCAATAGGCTAATATCAAACTCCTCTAAATGCCAGGCTATGTGAGTGACAAGATGTCCATCCGCACTTAGTTGGGCCTTGGAACTATTAGGTCATAGTTTACCACTAATGCCAACTTTGAAAATTCTAGACACATAATTTTTCTTTGACACTCAGATTTTTATGGTGGTTAAAATCTGCCTCACTGTACTAAAACCCATTCTATCAGACCTTTGCAGGAGAAGCCAGCACTACTTGCCTTAATACACACCTGGGTCCTTAACCGCATCGATAGCTTGACCCCACTATGCAATGGGTTATAGCCAGGGCCGGATTTACCTTGAGTGAGGCCCTACGCCAACAAAAATTGTGGGCCCCCCGAAAAGATAAAAACGAGCACGCTGGATCAGCTGCGCGCTGTTGGCCCTGACGTCATAATTAAACTGGGAATCCCAAAAGCCAAACTTGGAATGTACAACACTGTAGAAATAAAACTATACATTAATTTGCTCTTGTACTAAACCAAGCGCAGACGTTAATGATGCACATTTACCAGAGCTGACATATTCCAATTAATAAATTCAAAATAAAGAGATATTTTTCTACCTTTTGTGCATTTTTTTTCAGCTGCAATTGCTCCAGCCACTTTCTTCTGGTTTCTTCGTGTCAGCCCACCTCCAGTCTTAACACCCCCGCCCCCCCATCGGCTCAAGTGAACTTTAATAAAAAAATAAAACGCTGGCCGCTGCCGCATGGACTGTCCCGCGGGGCCCCCTCAGCTGCCCCCAGCTCTTCTTGAGTAAGATTACAAGCCGGGTTTAATTTCTGGGGAGGGGCCTGGAGCCCAGTCCCACTGCTTCTTTCCAGACGGCAGAGCAGCAGGTGTGTCGTGTCCTGCCCCAGCCCCTCCCTTCCAGGCGTTCGGGGGGGGGGTGAGGGGCAATCTTCCTAAACCAGCCGCTCATTACCTGTTCCTCTTGCCCCTGGTGCCTTCCTCCCCGGGCTCCACAGTGCCTTTAGCCTACAAATTACACCCCCGACTCCAAAATCCCAAGTGCAAGCTTTACATTTTTCCAGCTCCCGCATTGTTAAATAAAAAAAAAACGCTGCAGGCTTAACAGAGACGCGAGGGAGACACTCTCCCTTCGCGCCTCTCAAAGCCGGCACGGAGGGAGGGAGGGATGGACGGATTCAGCCGGGCAGAGGGGGCCCCGCGGGACAGTCCATGCTGCCGCGGCAGCAGAGGGGGCCCCACGGGACAGTCCATGCTGCCGCGGCGGCAGCCAGTGGGTTTTTTTTAAAATTTAATTTAAAAAAAGCTAATTTGTTCAATTTTTGTGGGCCCTTGCCAGCTGTGGGCCCTACGCCACGGTGTAGTTGGCGTATAGGTAAATCCAGCCCTGGTTATAGCAAGCAGCCATGAAGCATCTCCAAATGATGGAAAATCTGACCATGAAGCTCAGCTCCCACTCTTAAGAAATGCAATCATGTTTTCCACTCCTGACTGAGCCAATTTCATATAGACTTAAATTGAAAATCTTATTATACAAAACACTTCTTATGGGTCAACCAATATATTTATTTGATTTGTCAATCCCTTGTATGCCAAGAACTGCACTCTTTTCTCAAGAACAAAACCAGATTAGTCATAACAGCCAATGTTAGACTGGTGGGCACACGTCACTTAGCCTTCTCCTGCTTGATACCAGCACTTAGGATGAAAAGGTGTCTCCTAACCTTCTTTTTCACCCAAGCATTTGATGACTAGAGGGTGATGTTGGGGAGGCTTGCACAGTGGATTATGCTTTACCTCTTTCCTCTCATTTTATTGGATAAATGTTATTGTAAATTGCTTTGATATGAAGACCAGTATAACAAACTAAATAAACACAAATACATACATGATATGTGTTGCAGCAGGGGATCAAAGACTTTTCTCCCCTCACCTGATTATCATATGCTGTCCTGGCAATGTGAAATTCCTGGGCTGGGCTGGGCTGGGCTGGGCTGGGGTGGGGTGGGGTGGGGGGGGGAGAAGGAACAGTTTTACATAGACTTTGAAAGAGATTTTAAAAGATAAAAAAGTGTGTATATTTGTAATCCTTATCAGAGCAAGAAATTTACTTGGATTCTTGATATAATCTGGCCACAAATTCTCTAACACAGCACAGGAGCATTGATTACCAGTTTCTCCTCTGCTAAATCTCATTATGCTTGGCAACAATAAAAGAGAGATTAATTTTTACAGAAATAAAAGATGCATTTCAGCAACTAAAACTATCAGCAGTGATAAGTTTCACAAGGTAACAGATTAGTAAAAATCAAGGTATATAATCTGTAACTCATAAAAGTTAATTTAGAAGGTTTAGTTACTTTTTATGCATGCGAAAAACTGATTTCCACATATGAGCATTATGTGTGTATGTAGTAATTTAGAAAAAATGCTACTTACACATATATATTTGCTGCATATGCAGTGGTTTGGTAGACCTTAAAAATATGTATTCCTATTTTGCAACAGAAATATGTGTATAGTTCAGAGAAATTCCCCAGTGTTTACATTTGCTCCAAGGCATGCATCATTATCAGCTAACTACCCATTTGGACCAAGATTAGGAATGGTGCTTGAGGAGGGAAAGTGTCTTTATTTTATTATTTTTTATTTTTTTATTTTATTCACATTTATATACCGCATCTTCTAAGGTTCAGTTGCGGTTTACAGTTAACAATAATTAACAAATCAAGTTTGTTTTACATGGAACATTGAAATATAACAAAACTTATTTACTTATTTCAAACTTCTCAAAAACTGAGTTTTGGGATTTGGTTCCTTAATGGATTCCCTTTGGATGTACAGATTTTGCAAGATATACATGCGAATGCCGTCACTTACCTGCACAGAGTTACGAGTAATGCTGCTCTTTTCTGAAAGTCTGCGTTTGTAAAACAGCTTTTCATTCTCTATGTAGCACCAGATTTTTCTCGTGAGCTCCTACCTATTTTACAAACGGTTCTGCTGCAAATTGTGAATCTCCTGGCTTCAATGTTGCTTTTCCAATCTAGGTAAAATTGGGCACTGAGCTTTTTTTTTTTTTTTTGTGTGTACTTCATTTACTACCATGCATTAACTGGTGACTGTGTGCAAATGCAAATGATTGCCCAAAAAACAAACCAGTCAATACTAGAGAAGATCAAGCCAAAGCTTTCTTTAGAAGCACAACTGACAGACTTTCCTACTTTGGACACATCAAGCGAAAAGAGATCGTTGGAGAAAGAGGAAGGCCAGCAATGAGATGGATCGATAAAATAACAGCAGCTATGGGTGCCACTCAGGGGGTGGCCCAAGAGGGGTGTGGGGCCATGTATGGAGACTGATTGTGGGGCCTCATTTGCATAAATATTTGCATAGTGTTAATGTATGCTAATTTTTAGTAAACATGCCTCTTAATGAGTAGCTGGATAAAGAAAGACTACCAGATGTCTACATTACTATACTCCAGTGCCAATCACTAGGCATATTAGGAAGTACTACAAACACTGTCCATTTAGAACCCATAGCAAACCCGCTGTATCATAACAGAACTGCCAGGACTCACAAAGCACCAAACCCTACCTATCAAAAGACAACATTGCAAATATTAAACCAATACAGCTCAGAGAATACCAATACATCTCCTACAGGGGAAAGAGAACAAGTTTCACTGTTGAATAGAACGTACATGAACAGAATACCTCAGCTCGGTTACACATATGGAACATAGACCATCATCAAACAAAGAACAAGGTATCACAATTTAGAAGCATAAAGACAATAATTAAACTGGAAACCCCAAAAGCCAAACTTGGAATGTACAACAACACTGGAGAAATAAAACTATAAATTAATTTCCTTTTGTACTAAACAAAAATACAAAGATGTTAGCGATGCACATTTCTCAGAGCTCACATATTCCAATAAATAGGAGGAGGCGGAGTCCTTATAGCAGCCAAAACCAGCCTTCAACTCACAACCACATCTACGGTCACAAATCCAGATCTTGACCTACTTAAAGTCGAGAGCATGGCATTATCCATCTACCTAATCTATCGACCTCCCTCACCACAGCACGAAACACTAGCCACAGCACTAGAAACCATCACATCCACACAAAGCAAAAAATTCCAGATCATCCTCGGAGATTTGAACCTAGCATCAATTCCTCCGTCCCACACGGACTCCTTCTATGAAGCCATCGACCAATTGGGTTTCCAACAAATAATAAGCAACCCCACACACGATAGAGGAAACATCCTAGATATGATTTTCATACCCAGAAATCCACAACAAAGCAATGAACCACCTATAATAAACATAACTCAAGTACCATGGTCAGACCACCACCAAATCAACTGTAAACTTAAACTACAGTGCCAACCCATAAACTCAAAGGAGATGAGAATGACCAACCCCATTAGGAAATTCAGCAAACTCAACGAGGAACACCTCATAAGCACCATTGCATCCCACATAAACCTAGATTCCACAGACCTAGACGAACTAACTAACAGATGGAACACACACATCCAAAATACATCTAACCCAACTCTGAAACACACATCAAACCCACATAAGATCAACTCGGAACCCTGGTACACAGGAACTCTAATAAAATCAAAAAGGGAGCTCCGTAAAATAGAGAGAAAATGGAGACAAACCAAATCCTCCGATCTCAAAACTAAATACATGGCCCATCTCGCAAAATACAAAGACGATGTGAACAATGCAAAAAAATTACATCACACCAACATCCTAAACAAGGCAATCAATCGCCCACGAGAGTTATTTGAACTAGTCAAATCACTAACCAAAACCGACCAAAATGCCAACCTCAACAAATCCATCAAGGTCCAAACACTGGCAAACCACTACGCGACCAAACTGATGGCCCCTGGTCCTCCACCCTCCCCACCAACACCACAAATCAGAAGTGAGAGCAACACAACGCAAAACCAGTTATGGGAGCACTTCCACAAAATAGGAACCAAGCAAATCACAGCCATTGTCACAAGCCTGAAAAGCACCACCTCCCCACTAGATCCCTGTCCTGCATCCTGGTCAAGGCAGTGAAACAAGACATAGCACCTCACATAGCACACATAGTTAACCTATCCCTACAACAAGGAATCATGCCCTCAGAACTAAAGAAATCAGTCATTAGACCGATCCTAAAAAACACTACACTCAACGGAGAAGACCCAGCCTCCTATCGTCCCATATCAAGTATCTCATTCCTGGCAAAGATCATAGAAAAAACGGTCCTTCTACAACTCCAAGACCATCTGACTGACAGTGCTCCTCTTGATGACCAGCAATATGGCTTCAGGCAACATCATGGAGTTGAAACCCTGTTACTAGTTCTACTTAACAACCTCCTAAAGGGCCTTGAAAAACAAAAAGAAAATGTACATTCTTGTATTCATTGACATCTCAGCTGCCTTTGATACAGTTAATCATGGGACCCTCATAAATAGGATAAAATCAATAGGAATAACAGGAACCCCACTAAAATGGTTCTCATCCTACATCTCAAATTGAACACAACAGGTTCAATTCAACGGAGAAAAAGCAGAATCTTTCTCACAAACACAGGGAATCCCCCAAGGCTCTGCTCTCTCAGCACTTCTGTTTAACATATATATGCAGCCACTATGCAAAATTTTCTCACTGCACGAAATTAATTAACACATCTATGCCGATGATATCATGATATACTCACAACTAGAAACTAAAAACCCAGACTACAACACACTAGAGACATGTATCTGAGAGATGCAAGACTGGTTACAACAAAGTAGTATGTCAATTAATCACAAAAAAAACCGAAGTAATGTATATCTCCAAAGAACCAAATTTTGACCCTCCCACATCAATAACACTATGTAACAACACTTACCAAACAATAAAAGGAATAAAGTATCTAGGAGTCACATTTGACTGTGACCTAAAGATGGAAAAACACCTCCGAAAGACCAACAGAGCAGTTTTCCACAAGCTTAGAGTGCTCCAACCCATTTGGAATATTATTGATCCCCAAGACTTCAGAACAGTGGCCCAAGCACTCATCATGCCACATTTTGACTACTGCAACGCCATCCTACAAGGTTTACCTAAAAACACCCTAAACATATTACAAATGGCACAAAATGTAGCTGCCAGGGTCATAATGAAGAAAAATCTAAGTGACCACATCACACCAGTACTAATTAAATTACACTGGCTACCCATAACAGCTCGCACAAAATACAAAATACTAACAACCACCTTCAAACTCATCCACAACTTAGCACCTTCCTTCCTCAACAACCTAGTAAGATTGCAACCTCCTACCCGAAACAGAAGAACCCACAATTCCAACATCCTTCACACTCCAACAGATATAAGATCTGCCAAAGCTAACACCAGCCACAGGGCTTTCTCATATGCGGCGCCAACACTGTGGAACCAGCTCCCACCAGAACTACGAGCTAGCAATGACCTTCTAGACTTCAGAAAGAAACTCAAAACGCACATTTTCCAATCACATTTCAACCTGAACTAAACCCACAGATGGAGCAGCCCCTGACCACTGTGTCCAAGAAGATTATCCTGTATATATGTATTTATGTATATATGTAAATGAACTCCCCCATAGCTAAGAAGTGTTAACTCTGTATGATGTGCTTTTCTGACAATCTGTATGTAAACAAAATTTGTACCTGCCTTGATTCGGCAGTTTCACAATAGTAATCCTACCCGCTTCTGATCGCTGGAAGGAGCGGGCTACAAATGCTTGCTAAATAAAATAAATAAATAAATAAATTCAAAATCAAAAAGTATTTTTTCTACCTTTTGTTGTTTGGACATTTTTTTTTCAGTTGCAATTGCTCCGGTCAATTTCTTCTGGTTTCTTCAGGTCTTCGGCTAACTCTCCATTGTCTGCTGTCCATTTGTCCTTTCTTCTCTCTTCCAGTTTTTTTCCATTCTCTCTCTACATTTGCGTTAACATACTGATCTTTCCCCTTTTGCTCTTTCCTCCATTTCTTTATTTCTTTTTCATCCACTCAAATTTTACTCTTCCATCTGCAATCCCCACTTACTCTCCCAATACCTGGCCAATCGTAGATTTTTCTTCCCTCCCACACAAAATATCTTTTCCCTTCTCCATCCCCTTCTAGTCCTCCCTCAACATCCGCTCCCTTCTAGTTCTAGCCCCACCCAGCATCCACTCCCTTCTAGTCCCATTCTCCCATCCCTCACATCAACCCATTTCAAGTCCTAGCCTCCCCATCAGTCACTTCCAGTTCAAGCTTCCCCCCCATCAGCCCATTTCCATTCCTAACCTCACTATCAGCCATTTCCAGTCCTATCCCAGCCCTCCATCAGCCCATCACCAATCCTAGACCCCCATCAACCCATTTCCAGTCCTAGCAACCCCATCAGCCCAATTCCAATCCTAGCCCCCCATCAGCCATTTCCAATCCTATCCCAGCCCCCCATCAACCCATTTTCAGTCCTATCCCCATCAGCCATTTCCAGTCCTATCCCAGCCCGTCATCGACCCATTTCCAGTCCAAACCCCCATCAGCCTATTTCTAGACCAAGCCCCCCATCAGTCAATTTTCATTCCTAGCCCCACCATCAGCCGTTTACAGTCCTCTTGCTCCCCCATCAGCCCATTTCCATTCCTAGCCTCCTATCAGTGATTTCCAGTCCTATTCTAGTCCCACCCCCACCCAGAAGAGCCCTGTGCTTGTCCGAGTGGCTTACAAAGGAGTCGAGGACACCCGAGGCCCTGGCTGACTTCTGCACAGTGCTGGCATGAGGAGCAGCAGGCTCCTTTGCTTGCGCTGTGTTCTCGTGAAGCCTGCTGAGTGCTGGGAAAGGTTAAAGGTCGTTTCCTGGCACTCAGCGGGCTTCATGTGAACACAGCACAAGTGAAGGAACACGCTGCACTTCACTCCAGTGCTTTGCAGAGGCGAGCTGAGGCCTTGTGCTCCCACTGAAGCTGGCCCTGCAAACACTGCGGAATGAGGTTTTTGAGAGGCCCTCTGAAGTGTGGGGCCTTTTGCGAACAACATTCTCACACAATGGATGGGCTGGCCCTGGTGACACTCTATCAACTATGAGCCACCTGACAAGATCGCACACAGTTTAGGACAGCAATTCAGAGAGTTGCTATGAGGCAATTATGATTCAACAGCATTTAAAAATGAGAAGTAATACAAGCCTCATTGTTCTCACTGAAGTCTATTCATTATGGGGTAAATATTGAAAGGCACTTGGCTGGTTAGCAGCATCTGCTGTCTGGTGATATTCTTGGTTCTGCCCAGATTTATTTATTTAGACGGTTTTGTATACCATCTTATCCTTCAATCAAAGTGGTCACAACACAATTGGGGGATACATTTAACACAAAGGGATATGAGACACACACTAATACTTACAGGGAACATGGGCAATGGAGGGTTAAGTGGCTTGCCCAAGACCACAAGGAGCACCTGTGGGACTAGAAACCCCAGTCCTTCCGGCCCAAGGTTGCTGTCCTCTAGTGGGATTTGAACCCCCAACCTTCCAACCTGAGGTAACTTGCCCCAACCACTAGGCCACTCCTCCCAGATAGTGCTGAAGTAGTCTGTGAGATATTCAGCAGCACTATCTGGATACTGGCACAGTGGTCTGTTGGCGGAGTGAGGGCAGATAGGCAAATTCTCTGGAGAGAAGCAATATTCAGTCTATTTGTATAGCTCTGGTCCACCTTCATGCCACTCTGCTTCGGTTCTATTAAATGCTTTCTCTTCTACTCAGGAAACCACCTGCCCTGCTGATCCCATTCCTTCTCACTGGCTTTTATATCCCTCCCTCGCTCTTTCCCCTCACATTTATTTATTTATTTATTATTTTTTATATACCGCGCTCTTAAAAATCAGCACGGTTCACAGGCAACAATTTTGTGCAGAACAGGTACACCATTAAGCATTTACATTGAACTGGTGATTGAAATTGGGTATCAACTAGGCTAACTATATACAACTATCTACAGTTATCTACACTATGTGTATGACTTGTCTATTACTCCGAGTTCTTAGCAGTGTGTGAGATGGATGAGGTTAAGTTACTGGGTTGAGAGTAGTGCAAGAGAAAGAGGTGGTGCTTTAGTGCCTTTCTGAATTGGACAAGGTCTGTTATGTTCCTAATGGAAGTTGGGAGTGCATTCCAGCATGTGGGGGCATAGAGTTTGAAGGCCCGGTGTTTTGTTGCCTGGGTGCATTTTGTTATCTCTTTGGGGACTTTTAAAGTATTGGCGGCGAATGATCTCCTCGCTCTGTTGGCTGGGGCAGGTTGGAGAAGGTCCGTTAAGGATGTGGAAGATATCTTATTGATAGCCTTGAAGGTCATAAGGACTATTTTATAGGTGAGCCGGCAGTAGATTGGTAGCCAATGTAAGTCCTTAAGGATTGGGGTAATGTGGTCCCCTCTAGCAGCACCATGCAGTATGCGTGCAGCTGTGTTCATAGCCAGCTGAAGAGGGTTTAGAGTGTTTTTGAGTAGGCCATACAGGATTACATTGGCATAGTCGAAGTGGGGTGTTACAAGATCCTGAAAAACTGATCTGAAGTCGTCTGGTTGCAGCAGGGGACGGAGATGTCGTAGAGTTCTTATTTTGTGGTAGATTTGTTTGATGGTGTTGCTGATGTGCGATTTGAAGTCGAGTTGTTGGTCTAACATAACGCCCAGGTAGCGGATGCAGGATCTACTTGGGAGCTCGGCGTCTTTTGTCTTTAAGGTCAGTGGTGGTGAGAAGGATTGGTTTCATTCTTTCTCTCTTCAACTCGAGCTTATCTTCTGGTATTTTCCCTTCATCCTGGAAGCACGCCACCATCCGTCCCCTTCTGAAGAAAGGTTCCCTCAACCCCGCCTCCCCTTACAGCTGGCGCCCCATTTCCAATCTTCCATTTCTTTGAAAACTCCTAGAAAAGCTGGTCTTCTCCCAACTTTCCTCTCACCTTGAAGCCTCTCTTATCCTTAACCCACGACAATCTGGTTTTCGCCCCGGTCACAGCATGGAAACTGCCTTCTTTCACTCCTTAATGAATTGCATGCTGTTCACAACCACGGTCTCTTTTCTCTCGCCGTTTCTCTTGATCTATCTGCTGCTTTTGACCTGGTTGATCACCGCACCCTTCTAACACGTCTTCAGGAAGCTGGTCTCACTGGTACGGTTCTTCAATGGTTTCGTTCCTTTCTCTCCTGTCGGTCTTTCTCAGTTGTTTCTGGGTCTTCATCTTCCCCTCCCCCCACCACTCCCCTTCCCTGCGGTGTCCCCCAGGCTTCTGTTCTCGCACCCCTTTCCCTTCTGATCCAACAACATGGTGTTTCTGCTTACTACTGTGCGGATGATATCTTTCTTTTGCACCGCACAGACTCTTCCACTCCCAATATTTCAACTTTCAACACCTGTCTTTCCGTGGTGGCTTCCTGGCTTTCTTCTAATTTCTAGCACATTAATCTTTCCAAAACATCTGCTATCTGGTTTACTTTTGGGAGCACTCCCCCTTCTCTTGTTCCCACACTCTCTTCCCCGCCTATTCCTATTTTTTCTTCCCTTCAGTATCTGGGCATCACTCTTGACTCTTCTCTCTCTTTCAAAGAGCATATTTCTTCTGCTGTCCAGCGTTCTTTCCTTTCCCTGAAACAACTCCATGCAGTCCATCCTTTTCTTTCCGCTTCCGCTTTAACCACGTTGCTTCTTTCTCTTGTCATATCACGCCTCGACTACTGCAACGTTTCCCTGGCTGGTCTCCCTCAGTCCCAGCTCACCAACGTATTCAAAATTCTGCCGCTCGTCTCCTCACTCACACCTCTCGCTTTGACCATATCACTCCCCTCCTCCATTTGCACTGGCTCCCTATTTCCTTCCGCATCCAGTACAAGTTTCTTATATTTGTTCATAGGTCTATTCACTCTGGCACCCCCCTTTACCTTGCCGATCAAGTTCACCTTCACACCCCTCACCGTTCCCTCCGGTCCATCCATGCCAATCGCATGTCCCTTCCTTCCCCATCCCAAGCCCACCTGGAATCCACCTGCTCCTCTGCCTTTTACTTCCTCGGCCCATGATTCTGGAACTCGCTACCCCCCCCCCCCCCCCCGCCTAGAACCCTCATTTAGAACTTTCAAGATCAAACTAAAAACTCATCTATTCTGCACTGCTTTCAACCTCCTCCCCTCTTCTACTCCTTTCTCCCCTCCCCCTCGTTGATGTCTATCTTTTATTTGTTTCTTTGTTTTATCTTTCCTGCTCTTTTAAAATTTTAATGGCGTTCTTATTCTTTTCATTGCAGCCTTTTTAAAATTTTGTTTGTAAACCACCCAGATGCCCTTGTTATGGGCGGTATAGCAAGTTTTTAATAAACATAAACATATCAACACAGGGCAGCAAAGAGGCTGTCCTAACTTTAGGTGGATAGTGGAGTGAATATCCCCCCACCCGTCATCATTCTATCTGGATACACAGCACTGACCACTATCCAGATACAGGGGCTGAATATCCAGTTGGTAGATGATGCCTGGGCCTGTACAAAGGTATTAGGCACCCTAGGTACATCTTCTACCTTACATCCTTTTTTTTTTCTTTTTTCTTTTTTCTTTTTTCAACTTAAGAATTTTTATTTATTATCATGCAACTCATCATATACAAACAAACCATCCATCATCCTAGTCCCCTTAACAATCAGCCTAATGATGGCTCCTTTTACCCCCTCAATTCCCGCCCACTCCCCCCTCCCACTCCCCCCTCCCACCAGACACTTCCCCCCCATCACACCCCAGTACATCATTATCATCACAGCCGCTTTTCCCACTGAACCCCCATTTACAGTAGTAATACCAATAGGATACATCAACAACAAACAACTGGCAACAATATCAGCACTCTGCACTGCAATATCCACACCCCTATCAACCATAAGCCATACCCAGTAACTCCAGGTGACCAGTGTCCCCCCCTTGCCCTCACTCCTCTCCTCCATCATTCAGACCCAGTACAGTCTCCCACTACCGCTGGGATGGGCACGTTCCCTGCCCACCCCTCCCCCTTCCCTACCCCCTCCCTATACCTCCACTACTTCTGCATCCATACATACCACCCCCTCTCTCTCCATATCTCCACGTTTGGCTTGCTGATTTTGCCCACAGGCTCCCACCTTACTGACCTCCCAAAGGAACTCTAGCTTCCCAATGACTTCCCTCATCGTTGGTATGTCCTTATTCTTCCATTTTTGTAAGATTGCCAATCTAGCCGCTACCACACAGTTGCTTTGAAAAATAGCTAACTTCCAGCTCCCTTCCTCATCCCCCTCAGTCAGCACCAGTTGGGAAGGGGTAAGTTTTATCTGTATCCCTGTAACTGCTCTATAATAACACTCTTAACTCCCGCCACAGGGGCTGCACTTTTGGGCACACCCAAACCATATGTAAAAGGTCTCCCCACACCCCCGCCAACAGCTACCTGCACTCTCCGGATAGATACGGTGTAGCTTAGCAGGAGTCCAGAGCATCCTGAGCCTAAATTTAAGACAATTCTTCACCAAGGCCATTCCCCATGAGAGCCTCTTCTCTCCCATAAATTCCCTTCCACCTCCCAGGAGCCCCCCCAATTCCCCCTCCCACTGTTCCTGCCACCTGGCCTTACCCTCCTGCCTGGCATTCAACAGTCGGTATAGTTTAGAAACCAGACCCTTCACTGAGTCTTGCTGGTCCATCAATTCCTCAAAATCCGTTAGCCGGCCTTGTAGGTCCCTCCTAACCCCTTGCCTTTGCAGGTAATACCACAGCTGCGTATAGGCAAAGTATTCATTATCCCTCACTCCATACTCCCTTTGTAGGTCTGCATAGGGCCTTAACTTCCCGTTCGCAACTAACACCTGCCCTACCCTTTCCAGCCCCCTCACCGCCCATTTTTTGAAGGTCCCTCCCCATCGCCCCGGAGTAAAGATACCCATGTTCTGCAGGTACGTCGCCTGGGACAGACTTTTCCCTTGCAATAAGTAGCCTTTCCGTTTACCCCAGACTTGCAACGTCAACCTCCGTTGCGGATTCAGGTTTCCCCTTCCCCACTCTTTTCCCTCTCCTCCCCACACCACCGCCTCCAAACTTCCCCCCCCCCTTCCTTCTCCATAGGAACCCATTGCGGGGTTTCCCCCTCTCTCTCCACACAAACAGGGCCCTAAGCTGTGCTGCCTCGTAATATTTGACCAAATTAGGTACTCCCAACCCCCCTTCCTCCTGCGGTCTAAACATTGTGAGCCTGCCCACTCTCGGCCTCATTTCCTCCCAAATAAACATCATTATTTATTTATTTATTTATTTATTTAACATGTTTTGTATCCCGCCTTTTCCTTCAATCAAAGCGGTTAATACAGCACAAAGTTAAACAAAGGTGAGGGAAACATACATTGCATTATCATTACATCACAACAAAACACTAGGAGTACAAACAGGGAACACAGTACATAACTTACATTACATTACCTTACATTAACTACGAACAGCATATCGCTGAACAGAATGAGCATATAGCAGCAGATAGTGGGTCTCGCACGGTCCACCGCCTAAGGGCCACGCCAAAGGGCCCTCTTGCGAGGCCCTCAGGCGCGGGCCCGCAAGGCACGGGCGCGCCATTGCTGAAGGGATTTTAAATGATTTGAAAAGTGCTCAGATTGGCTGCAGTTTTCTCTCACACACAGTTCCCAACTAAGTAGGCACAGCTGATTCTCACTCACTGCAACCCCTTAAGACATTTCCTCGAAACATTACAAGGTAATGCCATAAAGACAAATAAGATCCGTGTTAACACATTCATCTTTATTGTAGCTATTCTCCCCATCCAAGACAGGTGGAGTCCCTTCCATCTTTCTAAATCTCTCCTTATCGCTTCTATCAAGGGTTTATAGTTCCAGTCCTGCACCCGGTCTATTGAATTGCCCAACTGTATCCCCAGATAATGAAAACTGCCCCGCACCCATTTAAATGGAAACTTGTCCCTTAACCTCTCCTCTGACCCCTTTGCCAAGTTAAAGCCCAGTATTTCTGTCTTGTCTAAATTCAACTTATATCCCGACACTTCACTGTAGTGCCCTATCACCCTTAGCAAGTTTGGGAGGCTGCCAAAAGGGTACCCCAAGGTATAAATGACATCATCAGCAAAGAGTGCTACCTTACTTGACTGCCCCTGCACCTCAATCCCTCGGATATTCACCTGCCCTCTGATGTAATCCGCCAGTGGTTCTATAACCAAGGCAAACAGCAAGGGTGACAAAGGGCACCCCTGCCTTGTTCCTCTGCCCAACCTAAAGCTCTCAGAGTATCCCCCATTTACCCTTATCCTTGCCCTTGGACAAGCATATAGTGCTCTTACCCACTTGAAAAATTGCTCTCCCACCCCTACTCTGTCCAGTACCTGCAACATAAATCCCCATTCCACTCTGTCGAAGGCCTTTTCGGCGTCAACTGTCAAAAAGACCACCTCCCTCCCCGTTTCTTGCAAGGACCACATAACATTCAACAGCTTCCGGATATTATCTCCTCCCTGTCTCCCTTTAATGAACCCCGTCTGATCCTTATGCACTAACGTCTGCATTACTCTCTGCAATCTAGCCGCCATAATCTTGGCCAACACCTTGGCATCCAGGTTAATGAGCGAGATGGGCCTATAGGCTCCACAGACAGTGTGTGATCCTTCCCCTCCTTTGGTATAACCGTTATACCTGCTTCCTCCATGGATCGGGGAAGTCCCTCCCCCCACAACACCCCATTGAAAACCTCCATCAACAATCCCCCTATCTCGTCCTGCATAACTTTTTAGAACTTTGCTGTATAACCATCCAACCCCGGTGCTTTCCCTTCTTTGAAGGATTTCACTGCTCCCTTCACCTCCTCATAGGTCACCAGTCTCCCCAACTCTTCCGCCTCTCCCTCCGTGAGTTTACTCAAACTACACTACTCCAAGAACTCCTCGTCCTTCTTCCCGTCCCCTTTCACCTCACTACTGTACAGCTTTTCATAGTAGGCTACAAAGGCCTTCCTAATTTCCTCTGCCTTATACACCATTTCCCCTTTTTGATTGCGCACGCCTCCTATCATGGACTTCTGTTGCTGCGCTTTCAACCAGCAAGCCAGCTTCCTCCCCCCTCTATTCCCCCCTACATACCACCCCTGTTTTAATTTTGCCAGGGAATGCGCTATCTCTGCCGCCCGTAGCTGATCCAGCTCCCCTCTCACCTTTAACAGCTCCTGTAGCACCCGGGGGTCAGCTCCCTCCTGATGTTTCCTTTCCAACCTCTCTACCCTCAGCAGCAGCCTTTCTTCCACCGCTCTTTTTTTTCTTTTCCTGAGCCGCCATACTGATCAGATGCCCTCTCACGACTGCTTTTAGCCCATCCCACACTATTCCCGTGGCCACCTCCCCATTCCAATTGCACTCCAGATAGTCCCTAATCACCTCTTTAACTCTTGCCACATAGCACTTCTCATTCAGCAGTGATTCGTTCAACCTCGAAAATCTCACCCCCTTATCTCTTTCCCCCAGATCAAATACAATATGCACCGGGGCATGATCAGACCAAGTGATATTTCCTATTTCCACTTCTTTTGCCTTGGCCCCCCAACTCCCACTCACCCACAGCATATCCAACCTGCTATACATATCATGTGCTGCGGAATAAAAGGTGTAGTTCTTTTCCCCTGGGTGCCTCACTCTCCACATATCCACCATGCCTAATCTCTCCTTTAATTTTAACAAACTTCTCCTCTCCTTCCCCCCCCCTCCCCCTCCTCCTCCTCTATTGTCCAACCTGGGGTTCATCGTAATATTAAAATCACCCCCCCATAATCACCGGTGTTGCCCCCCATCCCTCCAGTTCCATCATGAGCCTTTCATAGAAATCCTCCCTCTTTGTATTAGGCCCATAAATACTTACTACCCACACCTCTTCTCCTGTTAGCTTTATTCTAACAGCCACCCACCTTCCTTTGCGATCCCTCCGTTCCTCCACCACTGCATCGTTATATTTTTCCCCTATCAGGATTCCCACCCACCCCTCCCCCTTCCTGGGTTGCTCCCTTTGACCCGCCAATAGGACTCTCAGGTAATTTCTGGTCCTTATCAACCCTTCTTGGCCAACTTTCAGATGGGTCTCCTGTATGCATACCAGGTCCGCCCCCAACCTTATACCCTCCCTTTCCAGCAAGCGCCTCTTGCGCCATGTCCTCAGTCCTTTGGTGTTTACTGTTGCCACTATCAGCTTCTCCCTCTCCCTGCTCCTATTGCCCTTCAGGCCTACGAATCCCTTCCCTTTCTCCTCCCTCCCTCCCTCCCCCCCTTCCCTACCTCCTCCTCCCCCTCCCCTCCCCTTCCCCTCTGCCTCGTCTCTAACCAGGCTGACCCCGGAGTAGTGAGTCACCCGCTCTCCCCCGACCCCCCCCCCCTGTACAGTCCCTCACCCAATCCCTTCCCACTCCTTCTCCTCTCTCCACCGTCACCCCTTTCCCCCCTTCCCTCCCCACACCCAATTGCATTAATCTTACAGTTACTCCATCCCTCCTTTGTCTTTTCAATTATGGCTGCAGTAGCCCCCCGGCTTCCATTCAAATTCACTGTCCATCATCTCTTCGCTCCTTTCTGCTGCGATCTCCGGTGGTCCCCGTCGTCTTCTCTGGGTCGCTCTTGTTGTAATCCTCCTGGCTTGGATTTCCATGCTCTGTCCTGCATCCCTTCCATCCACTCCGCTCTGGCTGCTGCCGCTGGTCCTTCCATGCCCGCCTCCTTTAGGGCAGCCCACGCTGCCTCTACCGTTTGTATTCTCCAAATTCTGTCCCCCTTTGTGAAGGCCAGTCCAAATGGATACAGCCATCGGTATCTTACTTCCTCCTTCCTGAGGGCTCTAGTAATGGGGGCCAATTCCCTCCTCCGCTGCAAAGTCCCCAAGGAGAGGTCCGCAAATATGGCCACTGAATAGCCTTGCCATTTGAAGTTACTCAGCCCTCTCATCTTAGCCGCTATTTTCTCCTTGACTTTATAGTCCTTGAGACAGATAATTATGTCTCTGGGCTGGTTATTGCGCACTGGGCCCAGTGCTCTATGGGCTCTGTCCAACTGAATGCTTTCCCTCAGTTCCTCCTCACCTCCCTGCCTCAGGGCCTCCAGGCACACTGCTTCCGCTACTTTCGCACAGTCTCTAAACTCAGCCTCCTCCAATTCTCAAATTATTCCTCCGGGACCGGTTCTCCAAATCTTCCAGCTTCAATTTGATCTGCTCCTTCCACCTCTCCTCTGCTTGCCGCTGGTCAGTTCACTCCTCCTGCTGCTGCTCGAGCAACTCCAGGTGATTTTCATGGTCTCCCAGCCTGGCTGCTACTTCTCCCACCTCCTCCTTAAGCGTGTTCATGAGGCCCTCAAGCGCTGTTTTGGAGACTTGTACCTCTGCCTGAACCACTGTTTCAACTCCTCTCTGGTCACTGATCCCCATCCACTGGGCTCCGAATCAGCCTCCACTCTCTCCAGGTCCTTCGCATGCAGCTCGGCTTGTTCCGTGTGGCCTCTGCACCAGCCATCTTGCCTTCCCCCGCCAACGATGCTGCTCCGGCAAAGGCAAATTCTCGCAGGTCCACAGTTTTTTTTCGGGTCGCCATTCTCCCTGTTATCCCCCCCACCGCTTCTCCTGCCATTGGCGACTTTAAAATCACCTCTTTCACTGGGGTCGGGTCGGAGCTTGCCGCTCACACGGCCATTCAAGCAGGTGACGTCACTTCCTCCCTTTTATTTGTTTTGTTTTTTTAGTGCTGTCAGGTCAGTGCTGACTCCTGGTGACCCAGCTTCCTCTGGGTTTTCTTGGCAATGTATCACCAGAAGTAGATTGCCAGGCCTTTTCTTCTGAGGCAATGGAGGGTAAAGTGACTTGCCCAAAGTGATGAGGAAGTGCCAGGCAGTTGCTCTAACCACTAGGCTACTCCTCCTTCATCCTTATCAAATAACTTTCAGGCCTTTAAACACTGCCCCTGAGATGTAAAACATTTGACAATTAAGATCATCTTAGTACCCCATCTCCCAGAATGATCATTTAAATACATATAATTGGACACCATACTTTTAAACTTAGCTTCATCTGTTAATGAGGAGGGTATTTACAAAAGTCGTTTACCTGGGTAATACTCCCAGCCTCCCTGTGGATAAAAGTAAGTTCTGACAGTACTTTGAGTTTGTCCAGCACCAGGGCCTATTGTTTTGCTTTGACTGCAGCTATTTGTCATCTTTTTTATTTATTTTTTTTATTTTTTATTTATTTATCTATATTTTTTCTATACCGCCCCTTCCAGCGATCAAGGGCGGTTTACAAGGAACATTTTAACAATTGTACACCGATGTATACATTTACATTGAACAATCAGATTCAACTATTTACAATGAACGGTTAAGTTTAACTATTTACATTGAACAAAACTTCAACTTCAAGATGTATTAGTAATACAAACAACCATTAAATTATTTACATTGGATATTTACAGTGGTTGTGTTTTGTGTATATTTTGGAATTTATTTCCTTTTATGACGTAAATCGGGGGTGTGTATGGGGTTTCAGACGGGGGGGGGGGGGTGAGTTGTTTAGTTTTGAGCAAGGGGGTTTGTGTGTGAGAAGCTGTGGCCCTGTGTGTGAGAAGCTGTGGCCCTTTGCAATCGCCTAGTCTGTCTCATGGCAGAGCGGGCTCTGAATGAGGCTTTGTCTTTCTCAGTGTTTCTAGTTCTTAAAAGAAAAATAACTTAGTCAGTTCAATTCAGCGAGACAACCTTTGCAATCGCTGTGTCCCAGATCACTTGCTCTGTTGCAAAGCTGACACTTTAAGGGGGTGGGGAGGATGGGAGGCTAATTCCTCGTGATGTTTCCTCCTTTTCTGCTTCCCGCCAGTCCCAGGAACCAAGAAACGCCTTCGTTTGCAACTTTGCAAGCTTTTGTATAAAATAGAAGAATAAGATTCCTCTTAAATTCTTTCTTTTCTCTGAGAGCTGACCTAGTTTGAGAAATATTTTCCCTTTGCAGTTTTCTCAAGGGCTACTCCTCACTGCCTAGTAACATTTAAAGCCCATCGAGGTGGGAATTAGGAAGTCCATGTTGGGAACATTCACACTTTCCGATGTATTTTCCGAAAGATCTGCCATTTCAGTAAGAAACGTGTACATAGAAACAGCGATGTCCCTTGGGGGGTGACCCATTTAAGTGCTGATTGTGCAACCTACATGTATAAATGAGTAAGTTCCAGATGAACCAATTAAGTAGTTGAGCAACATATGGTTTAAGGGAATATTTGATGCTGGAGGGAGGAAGGGATTTTTACTCTAGAGGGAGAGGCACAATTTCCCGTCAATCACTGGTGCAAACAGCAGGTCCAAATGCCTGCCTCACAGCAAGCGTGTGTATAGGGCAAGTCCATATTTCTTAAAGTATGTGGGTAAAGCTGGAAATACGTGGAAGCTTTTCTGGTCCACCCAAGATATGTCCAAAACTCACTTCCTGGATTGCAGTAGAGATGTCTGCAGGCAAAAACATTCAGATCCTTTTGTTTTTCTGCCCCAAATGTTTCCTGATTTTTAGATTTATTTGCCTAGTTTCATATATTCCTTTAGTAACATACAGGGTCATTCCAAGGTGCGAATATTTATTTAACCAGTTTTGTATACCATCTTATCCTTCAATCAAAGTGGTTAGCAACGCAAATTGTGGGCATACATTCAACAGGAGGGGGGATATGATAGGACATACATACAGACTTATCTGCAATTAGTTCTCATTTGGATGTGCAGGTCGTTGGTGGGCCATGTGTGGCAGAATTCTGGTGTTTGACAATTTATGTTACTTGTCCATAGAAATCCGTGAACAGGAGGGTTCTGAGAGATTTGCAGAAGTCCTTGAGGTCATTTAGGGCTCTTAGCTCTCGAGGGAGGGAGTTCCACAGGACAGGTGCCGAGAATGAAGGAGCTCTTTTGGATGTTGCTTGCTTCATTTTATGATATCCTGCAGGGGTGCTGAGACTGTTATTGCCATTGATTCGCCTGGGTCTGCTATTTATTTTCTTAGTTATTATGTCCTAGAGCACGTCTGCTAAGCAGTGGTGGATGATTTTGAATATGTTCAGAGTTGCTTTGAATCTTGCCCGTGCGATTATTGGTAGCCAGTGCAGTATGGGTGTGATGTGTTCAGAATTGGCAGTGCCCATAATGATGCGCACTGCAGTATTCTGCACCAGTTGAAGTGGATGGATCGTCTGCTTGGGTAGACCTTGGTAGAATGAGTTTCCATAGTCCAATATTCTGGTGATAACCGCTTGCCATACAGTGTGGAAATGGTCTCGGCTGAGAATTGGTTTGAGTCTCCTGATGATTTTTAATCAGTGGTAGGCCTTTGCCACAGTTTTGTTTATGTGCGATTGTAGGTTCAAATTCTTGTCCAGGGTGATGCCTAGGTAGTTTACTTCGTCCTTTAGTGCTATCATCCTGTTTAGGATACTGAGTGCTTGGGGTGGGTTGAATGTGGAGTTTCTGGAGATGAACATTGCCTCTGTCTTATCAAAGTTGACCATCAGGTTATTGTTGGCAAGCCAGGTGTTCATATCTTCGAGGCACTTGGTTATTAGAGTCAGGTCAGGTGCAAGCATTGGGACATCGACCCCGACTAACTTCCCTGCACGTTGTACGGGGAGGTTAGATGGGGGTGGGAAAGGGGCATTGCAGGGGCAGAGTTAGGATGGGCGGTGGGTGGCCCTGGATATACAGGATTGATTCCAATGTCAGCTCTGAACGTCGGGGGCCAGAAGCCTGAATGAAGACCTTATTCCACCTCTGAGGTGGAATACGTTTCCCTAGTCAGCAGGGGATGGTGGGCTTGAGGCACAGAAAAGGCAGGAGGGGACAGAGGAAATTCCCCGCAGCCCGACCCTGGCTTTGGGAAGCCAGATCGGAGGTCAGGCTGTGGGGAATGAAGATTTTGGTCTGACAGCTGCGGATCGCAGCTCTTGAATGGAGCCGTGGTGCCATGCCAACCGGACGCCATGGTGCCACGGCTCCATTCAGGAGCCCTGACTGAGTTAGCCGGGGAAGGCCTATACATGCAGGCCGACCAGAATCAGGGTCCCAGCCTGCACGTACAGGCCTGGATGCAATTCTGATCCCGTGGGGCTAGGCATGCCCCATGGGATCAGAATCCTGGCTCATTCTGCGCATCCGGTTCTGACCGGGCACACAGAGAGCCGGCATGTCCAACTCAGAATCAGGCCAATAGAAAATAACAGCAGAAAAAGTCCTGTATGATCCACCTAGTCTGTTCAATAAGGTGGCTACAGTTGTAATTGCTGTTCTGTGCAGCTTACCCAGATTACCTCCCCCACCCCCCCATTTTTGAAACAAACTTATTTAGCCATTAAGTTTGCTTTCATTCCATCCTCTTGCTATATACGGATCCTCTGTCATATGCTTTTTTGAAATTCGCCCTTGCTTTTGTCCCCACTATCTGTTCTGTACACTAGTCAGTGCACATTAATTCATAGCATTCACTACATTTTTTTAAAGGCTATTTACATGTGTAGATACTGTGCAAGCTTTCTAAAATTACACCTTTAACCTTTACTACAACATATTTGACCTTTATAACCACACTTTCCATATTGTCCTGCTAGACCAGTCCAGACAATTGGGTTGTGTTCCCCTTCTAGCAGACTGGTGGAGACAAAGAATTAATGACTAGCCCAGATTTCAGTGACATCACTCCTATGCCTCTGTTCGCCTCAGCTACCAGAGTTTTCTTCAGTATTGCTGGCGCATGCAAGGGTGACGAGATTGCTAAATCGACTTTTGGATGCTGGATTAAGGCGGCCATTACCTCAGCGTATCTGTTATGGAACCGGTGGGTTCCGGAGGATTTGCTTGCCCGTTCTAACCGAGCATAGGCGTCCTTGTGGGCAGTGCAGAGCCCATAGCCCCTGCAGACATTTGTCGGGCAGCAACATGGGCATCACTTTCCTCTTTTATCAAGCATTACCACTTGCAAGTCCACATGCAGGCGGACATAACCTTAGACTCAAGAGTTTTGTGAGCTGCTGTGTCTTCTTCCTCTGCGGAATGGAGTTGTAGCTTTGGTACATCCCACTTGTCTGGACTGGTCTAGCAGGGTGATATGAAAGGTGACATTTTACTTACCAGTTAGTGTCCTTTCCTTGAGTCCTGTTAAACCAGTCCAGGGCCCGCCTCTGGAACGGTGTTGCTCTGTTCTTCTGCTGCAGTGCTTTTGGGTCCGCTATGATTTTTATCCTTGGCTCTGCAGGTTTATCTGCTACTGACAGCCTTCTGTTTATGCTTTCCTATACATAGTTCTCTACTGTTGATTACTCCTTGTTGCCCATGGTTGAGGTTGTGTGAAGCTTGTCATGTTTTTCCCATATGCTTTGGGATGAATACTGAAGAGATCTCTGGTGGCTGAGGCGAATAGAGGCATAGGAGTGATGTCATTGAAACCTAGGCTATTCATTGGTTCTTTGTCTCCACCAAGCTGCTGGTAAGGGAGAACAACTCACTTGTCTGGACTAGTCTAGCAGGACTCGCCTACACACCTATGTACCCTCATCTGTCTTCACGTATTATCCATTATACACCATCATGTCTTCTACGCTCCATTCATACCAACTGTCTCTATCTTCCTTCCCTCTTCTGCATCCATTATGAATCAACCTGTCACTCAGCTTTTTATTTTCTCAGACCCAGGCTATGGAATGCACTACCCTCTGACCTTCATTTGGAAATGTCATACACAAAATTCAAATCTCGTTTTAAGACCCATCTATTTCGGTTAGCTTTGGACCTGATGTCCTTGGCTACACAGGACTCTGCTTCCCATCCGTCCCACCCTTGACTTCCACCTTTTAAACTATCCCCCCCCCCCCCACTTACCCTTCCCTGTAACCCAATTTTATAATATTCCTATATTTTATTGGTGTTCTTTTTCTCCTTTGAAAGTTTTTATGTACTTTGCTCTGTTGATACGAAGGGTGATATATCAAATTTTAATAAACCATAGACTCAAGGAAAGGACATTAACTGGTAAGTAAAATGTCACCTTCGCTGGCAGTGACCACATACAGTATAATACACCATTAGCCATAATTTTTACAGGATTCTGTGCAGGACAGCACTGATGCTAGAGAATTAGCATGGAACACATCTGAACAACACAAACACAGAGGATCTCTAAAGGAAAAAAAAGGACTGTAAAGCGTAGTAGTTTGGCTGGAAGGGCGACCTGGGTAGTCCATATGGTCTTTGTCTTCCATCATAGTTCTGTGAATTCACAACTTACCATTTGAAGTTAACTTGAACAAGATAATGAAGTTGAGCTATGCCAATAAACGTAATATTTCAGCACGTCCCACTGATAGAAGCATAAAAAACAAGCTGCTTACCTTTAACAAATAAAAGAATTAAGATGCCTTCAAAGCTATATTATTTTTTTTCAAGGTTTATCTAGTCTGAGACAGATTCCACCTTGCAGTCTCCTCAAAAGCTTACCTCCAACTGCCTAATGCTAGTGGGGTCGATATTCAGCTGTGACAGCTAGCACACAAAGTGGCTGACCTGGATATTCACCGCTGGGGTCATATCCAGCTACCAGCGTCAAATATGCCTGCTTAGCCTTTTAGTTAACTGGGCAACAGTGATATTCAGCCGCTGCCTGGTTAACTAAACTGGCTAAGGCTAGGACTGCTTTTATTTCACTTAACCTTAGCCGGTTTAAGTATCACCACTGGCCAATTAACCAGAGCACCACTCCTGGAATGCCACGTGGATAGCATCGGGGCATCTAGCAGCATTGGGAGGGGATATTCAGCGGCACGAACGAGTTATGTGCTGCTGAATATCCCACTCATTGCAATTTAACCACTCAGCAGGTCAGCTGACTGGTTAAATCATTTTGAATATCAACTCCAGCAAGTCAAACTGGCTGAAGTCAAATCTGCCCAGATCTTAAAGGGACCTCAGTATGACAACAAGAGAAATCATAACAGGGATTACAGTATATATTGCAAGTCAAATGTTTTCATAGAGATGGCTTCGTAAAAGCAACAGAGAACTTGCTGACCAGAGCTGGAAACAGCCTCAGACAGCATGAAACTCAAAAAAATTTGTAAATGTAACTATAAGAACTAAATTCTGTTATTGTTAACAACAATCATCCTTCAAAAATTAATTGGCTAAAGTGCTGTCGAGTCTGTGCCAACTCATGGCGATCCACTGGATAGTTGTCCTAAACAGTGCTCAGTCTTCAGTCAGATGGTGAATTGTTGAAAGAGTGGCATGCATAGATACTGTTATTGTATCCATCTACTGAATTGCTGGCCTTTGTCTTTTGTGCTGATCTTTAGCCTTGCCATGCATGATGCCTTTCTTGAATGATCTCGCTCATCGCATGATATATCCAAAGTGTGAAAGTTGAAATCTTTCAGCTGATCTTCTAAAGAAAGCTTAGGTTTGATCTCCTGCAGTACGACCGATTTGTTCTTCGAGCAGTCCATGATATACACAGTATTCTTTGCCAGTACTATAACTCAAAGGCATCAGTTTTCTTCCTCTCTTTCTTCTTCAATGTCCAACTTTAACATCCATATGACATTATTGGACATACCATGACTTGGACACGTCGACTCTGCATGCAGAGAAACATCTCTGCACTTGAGAATCTTGTCTAGGTCCTTCATAACCGTTCTGTCAAGAACAGTGCATCATTGGATTCCCTGACTGCCTGTCATTTCTCTATTGATTATTGATCCAAGAAGGTTTAAGTGGTCTACTATTTCTATTTCTTCTCCAGAAAGGATGAAATTATTGATTTTGCCAGTTGTCAGGATCTTTGTCTTCTTCATGTTAAGGTGAAGGCCCATTTTAAAACTATGTTCCTTGATCTTGCTAAGCAAATGTTTCAAATAGTCTTCACTTTCAGCAGTAATGTGGTATCATCAGCATAACGAAGGTTATTAATGAGCCTTCCACAAATCTTCACAGCTTGGTTGTCTTCACACAGTCCTGCTTCTCTGATGATTTGTTCTGCATATAAATTAAACAGGTAGGGGGAGGTATTCAGCCTTGTCTTATACCTTTGCTGATTTTAAACCATTCTGTTTCTCCTTGTTATTTCTTTATCAATAAAAAGGTTGTTCGTGAGAACTGTCAGGTCTTCTGGTATACCCATGCTTCTTAATGTGGCCCAGAGTTTCTCATGATTTACATAATAAAAGGCATTTCCGTAGTCAATAAATCACATATACATATCCTTTTGGTATTCTTTTGTCTTTTCAAGGATCTGTCTCACAGCCTCGATGATGTCTCTTGTTTCTCACCTTTTCCTGAACCCTGCTTGTACTTCAGGTAGTTCTCGTCCCAGATATGGTTGTAGTCTCCACTGAATGATCTTGAGTAGATTCTTGGTGGCGTGTGAGATCAGAGCAATTGTGCGATAATTTCCACAGTCAGTTGGATCACCTTTCTTCAGTATTAGTGTGAATACAGATCTTTTCCAGTCAGTTGGCCATGATGATGTTTTCCAAATTTCCTGGCAGAGCCTTGTAAGTATGGTAACAGCTGTATCTGATTGATGGCATTCCCACTGAAGTATTACAGCAATTCCCGGTGCTTTGTTCTTTGATAATCCTTTCAATGCTGCGTCGACGTGTTCTTTCATCACCAAAGGATCCTGATCATAAGATACAGGTTGAAACAGCTGTTGGTCCACTTGATTTTTATGGTATAATGACTCTCTATATTCTTTCCACGTTTTCTTGATCTTCTCAGCATCATTCAACATGGATCCTTGAGCATCTTGTAGCATTCCAATTCCAGGCTGGAATATTCTCTTTAGTTCTTGTAGCTTAAGGTAAGCCATCCTTGTTCTTCCTCTAATAGTTTCTGATTCTATTTCCTTGCATGCATCATTGTAGTACTCCTCCTTGTCTTGGCTTGCTACACATTGTAATTCTGTTAAGTTCTGCGATTGCCTCTCTTTCTCCTCTGGCTTTAGCTTCTCTGCGATTCTGGGCAATTTTCAGAGTTTCTTCAGTCATCCATTTTGGTCATGTTTGCTTTTTCACCTTTTGTAGAGACTTCTCAATATTTTTTTTGAGCACAATTTTCTTGATGTCATTCCATAACTCTTCTGGTGCTCTGTCATTTGTATCCAAAGTGGCAAATAGATTTTGCAGGCAGTCTTTAAATTATGGTGGTAGATTTTCAAGATCATATGTTGCTATGTTCATGAGTGACTTGCTCTTTTTCAACTTTAGCCTGAGTTTGCATACTAATAGTTGGTGATCTGTACCACAGTCAGCTCCAGGTTTTCTGTGTGTTGATGTTGTTGAGCTTTTCAATTGTTGACTTCCACAGATGTCGTCAATCTGATTTTTGTACAATCCATTGGGTGAAGTCCATGTGTACAGTCACCGTTTGTGTTGTTGGAAGAAAGTATCTAAAATGAACAGATTGATCTTACAGAATTCTATCAGTCTTTCTCCAGCTTCATTTCTGTTGCCAAGACCATATTTTCCAACCACTTTACCTTCTTCTTTGTTCCTAACGTTTGCGTTCCAGTCACCCATGGCTATCAGGATATCTTTTGTTTGCAAGTTCTATCAATTTCAGCTTATACTTGCCCATTGAACTGATCTACCTCTTCCTCTTCTGCAACTGTTGTTGGCACATATACCTGAATAATAGTTGTGTTGATAGGCAGTCCTCATAGATAAATAGAAATTAGGCATTCACTGATTGCATTGTATTTCATTTCAATTCTTGCAAGTTTTTCTTAATTATAAATGCAATACTATTTCTTCTTTTTTTCTTTAATTTCCATCATAGTATACCATGTGATCATCAGATTCAATGTGCCCAATGCCAGTCCATTTCAGTTTGCTGACACCTAACAGATCAAGTTGTACACGTTCCACTTCATTCTTGACCACCTTCAACTTCTCTTGGTTCATGCTTCGTATGTTTCATGTCTCAATATGCAAGCAGGACTGGCTCATCCCAATAGGCAGGCTAGGCGGTCACCTAGGGTGGCAGATCTCTGTGGGTGGCATGCCATGTGCCTCGGCACACATGGTATGGTGCCCCCCCCCCGGTGCTGCCTTCCCTCCCCATGCTGAGCTGTGCTGTGCTGCTGCCCCTCGCTGCTGCTGATTCTAGCAGCAGGGGGGGGGGGGGGGAGACGGCTAGGCTCGGCAGCAGGCCATGTGCTTTGGCATACATAACCTGCCACTTCTGAACGCCCAAGCCAAGCTACACCCCCCCCCCCCACAACCCCACTGCCCCAAAATCGGTGGTAGTGCGGCTCAGCAAGGGGGGGGCACAGCTTGGCGTGTAAGGGGAAAGCATGGCTCGGGGGGGGGGGGCGCGGCACAGCTGGGCCTTCTATCTAGGGTGGCAGAAACCCTTGGGCCGGCCCTGTATGTAAGAAATCTTTGCAGCTTCTAACTCTCATTTCACATGCAACTGCATCAGCAGTCTCATGTTCTGAGGGTTTTGATCCAACCACATCATAAATGCTGGCTTTATTCTGAAAAGGGATTACCTATGAACAAAATATATGGAGCTCTAAATTGTTGTTTGCAGTTCATACTTGTGAATCTATTGGCCAGAAACCTTTGCTATGCCATTGCTAAATCCAATTGCACATAGCTCATATCAGGTTATTAGGTGATATATTGAGGTGAAATTACCCATCTATAGATCCATTCAAATCCTTTGTCTAACTTAGACAGTCAGCTGACTTTTTTCTGCCCAGATTTCTTCATTTACTATGAACTCTATGTTCTATCTTAGGATGACTTGCGCTTTGTGCCCATGTTTATACATATCAATTAGTATTTATTTTATTTATTTATTTACAGACTCTTATATACCGCACTATTCAGCATCAGCGCGGTTTACATGGAACAAAAATGCTCAGTACAGTTAACATGTATGAGTTTACAGATAACAGGGAAAAAAACTTGGATAACAGGGGTAAACTATTTACAAAACTTGCTACATAGAGTCATATGAACAGGAATTTCATAGAAACATATGCACCACTAAGGGTTAGAGTATCTTTCTTGGCATGTTGTTGGGATACCATATATTTGCTTAGCGGATTGTATCGTTGGACTCTATGGGGTGTTGTTGGGCTCTATGAGGTACTTGTTGAAAAGGTGGAATTTGAGGGCTTTCCTAAACTGTGTTAGGCTCTTAATAGCCTGGATACCTGGGGATAATGCATTCCAGCATCTTGGCGCACTGAGACTAAAAGCCCTATTGGCTGTAGATGTAGTGCAATCTGTTAGTGCTTTCGGGACTTTTAGAGAGTTTATAGCCGTGGATCTTCTTGCTCTATTTGGAGATGTGGTATGGATGAGGGCAGTTAAGGATTCAGAGGAGAGCTTGTTAACAGCTTTAAAAGTGAGTAACAAGGTCTTGAAAACGATTCTAGCCTGGATGGGTAGTCAATGTAACTGTATCAGCAGAGGCGTCACGTGGTCACTTCTGGAGGCTCCATGGATGACCCTTGCTGCTGCGTTCATGGCGAGCTGCAGCGGGTTCAAGGTGGATTGGGGCAGACCTTGTAGGATGGCATTGGCATAGTCAAAATGAGGTATGATCAACGCCTGGTAGATTGTCCTGAAATCATTTGGTTCCAGCATGGATCGTAAATGCCTAAGCGAGCGGATCTTGTAGTAT
This sequence comes from Ichthyophis bannanicus, assembly GCA_033557465.1. NCBI lineage: Eukaryota > Metazoa > Chordata > Amphibia > Gymnophiona > Ichthyophiidae > Ichthyophis > Ichthyophis bannanicus. The sequence goes on from CM066033.1 coordinate 145,437,044, forward strand.
ACTGCTCTGACTGTGTTTCCTATGTGGGCCTTCATGTCCAGGCGTTGATCCAAAGTGACTCCCAGGTAACGTATTGAAGGTTTAGATTGTAACTCAGCTTCTTTTACTTTAAGATATTGTGGTGGGGTAAAGTTAGGGTTCCTCGTAATGAAGAGTACTTCCGTTTTCTTATGTTGTATTCGGAGGTTTTGGGAGAGAAGCCAGTCAGATATTGCATTGAAACAGCTCGTCAGTGGAGAGAGGTCCAAATGTTCAGTAGAGAAGGGTATGTAAAGCAGGACATCGTCAGCGTATAACATGCAGTCAACATTGAAGGACCGGATGATCTTGCAAATTGGCTGCATGTAAAAGTTGAACAGTAGGGCAGAAAGGGAGGATCCTTGTGGGACTCCCTGGCTTTGGTGGAAGGGTTCTGAAGTTAACCCTCCAGAACGAACATGGTGCCATCTTCCGGACAGGTAAGATCTGCACCATTCAAGCGCTCTTCCATTAACGCCTTTCTCAATTAGTCGTCCTAAGAGAAGCTCATGACTTACTGAATCAAAAGCTGCAGCGATGTCCAGAAAAATGAGAGCAAATCCTTGACGGATGTCGTCAATGCTGGTGATTATCTTGCAGAAGAGAGTGGTAAGAAGAGTTTCCACTCCGTGGAATTCCCTAAAACCATATTGGCAGGGGTCTAACGGTGCAGCGGCGTCGATGTGATCCTGTAATTGTCGTTGAACCTCTTTTTCAATGATCTTTGCGAGTAGTGGTATGCTGGATATAGGTCTGTATGATTCTACCTTTTGGGGATCGAGCTTGCAGTTTTTTAGCAGAGGTCTGATAGAGGTATGCTTAAGAGCTGAGGGGAATGAGCCGGTTGAGAAGGAGAGGTTCATTATTTTGGATAGTACTGGGCTGAAGTGGCTGCGGAGCTCCTTAATCCAGAAGGCTGGGCATGGATCGGACTGGGATGTGGTGGTGTTAAGGGCAATGATAGTGTCTTCAATTCCTTTCTTGGTAGGGGTAGAGAATACGGTTAGGGCTGTTGGGCAATCTTGCTCTGGGGTGGTGGTTGTAGGAGAGGTTTTGATGGTCTGGCATATCTTGGATTGTGCGTAGGTTGCAAAATCTTGTGGGTGAATCTCAAATTGAGGCCCAGAGGTTGGTTCCTTTATAGAGTCTTGACCAGGTCAAAAAGGTCGTGTGGTTTATTAAGTGATCTCTTTAAGGTATCCGAGTAGTACTGTTTCATTGTTTCAGTGATTGCCTTGCGGTGCGCAGCCAGATGACAGTTGTACGCTGTCTGGACATTTAAAGAATGAGATCGGCGCCAGCGTTTCTCGAGTTTCCGTAATTGGGTAAGAGATACTCTAAGATCAGCTGTGTACCATGGAGCGCTCGCTCTTTTCCCTGGGGGCTTGTTGGTTGGTGTGCGTAGGGCGATTGCACTGAGGCAGTTGTTCCAGTGAGAAATTAGGTTGTCAAGGTTCAGGGTGGTTTCATTGATGAGTTGTTGAGTTTCCGCAAGGATAAGATCTCTGTTGTATGGCTTGAAACATCGAGAGGGCGGTCTTGCGGTGTTGCTTGGTATCTTGTTGCACTTTGAATGGGCTTTGTGCGAAGGAATCTGGAGGATGATCAGTTTGTGATCTGACCAAGGAACAGAAGTTATGGACGTTATGGGATCCTGAGATGAGTTAAGAGATATCTACGGGGCGAATACTAAGTCCAGGATATTTCCCTTAATATGAGTAGGTTCCTTAACTAATTGCTTGAAGCCGAGATTTGTAAGGGCATCAAGGAAGGATGACGCTTGATTGTCTTGTAGCGCAGGCAGGTTGAAGTCGCCTAGGATCCAATTTGGGATGCTTGGGTTATGAGTGTTGGAGGCGAGATCAATGATAGCAGCGAGATCATCCGGAGAAGCTGAGGGTGCTCTGTAAAGCAAGTTGATTGAGCAGCGTTTGTTGGAAATGGTGACGGTCTCCAGGTGATTTGTGTTGGTGGAGTCCACCGTCTGGAAATGGAGGTCTGTCCTTGTGAGGATGAGCACACCTCCTCCTCTTTTGTCTTGTCTATGACTTGTATGTACTGTGAAATTCAGGGGGATGAGCTGGTTGAGTATGACGTTGTCTTCGGCGGATAGCCACATCTCTGTGACCATGAGTATATCAAGGTCGTGGAGGGAGATTATGTCAGTGACAACTGGCCACTTCTTCCGGATTGAATGGGCATTGATGAAGGCACATTTTAGGCTATGAGGGTAGGGGTTTTCAACCTGTTTGGATTTCATAGAGTGTTGAAGTGCAATGTGTAACAGATGGGGGTGGTGTGAGCGGGTGTCCCAATTTATGTTGTTACGTGATGCACCAGTCCATCTCCTTTCATGGCTCTGTAATATTGGGATCTGGTTGGAGGAAGGGTTAAGGCAAGAGAGCTGGAAAACCAACTAGAAAGGATGATATAACATCCGACTATGGTGGTAAAGGGGGAACCCATCTTGGTAGGGCGCTATGTGATTGTGAACGGGTAGCTAAGGGCAGACCACCAGGAAATTATTAACGGGACTCTTGGTCTGTTAACTGACGGCAGGCACAAAGGAGGAGATACAGGACAGATGCTAGTCAGCAGTCCTAAGTTATAATGGGTACACAATTCAATTGCTGAGAGGTGGATACAATGTAGCAGGTTCCTATGGTATGCTTTCATTATTTATTGGCTGGACCACTGTATCTATCTATCTTGGAATTACTTTGGATAAGGTTAAGAGACTCTAGTGCAATATAACGCAAAGAGGCTTCTCTATCGGTTTTAAGATTTGATCATACGATGCCATTGTTAAAGTGGGGAAATTGATTACCAGTTGTCACCAGAACGAAGTTCAAAATGTTGATGTTTGCCTTTAAGATATTTTAGACAGGGTTACCATGCTATTTATCAGCCATTATTATTCCTTATAGTCTATCTCGGAATAAACATTTGACTGTGCCATTTAGCTTTTAAAATTAGGATGGAGCTTGCCAGAAGCTTTTCCTCTGCCAGTGTAGCGTCTACACTATGGAATTCCTTAGCATTTTGACTTAGCTTTAAACTTCAATAAGGAAGTTTCATTCCTAACTTAAAACATGGCTCTCTACTGAGGCCTTTAGATAGGGCTCTAGCAAGGTAGTTGGCAAAACAGCTTTGTCTCCCCTTCCTTCTGTTTTCATCTTTTTTTTTTTATTTATTTATAAATGACCATCCCTGGTATTCAGCAAAATTGATTACTGTAACATCTTATACTTAAGTTTACCTAAGAAAGTAGCAAAAGCTATTGCAAATTATTCAAAACACTGCTGTGAGATTGTTGGGTAGACGTTCCACAAGAGATCCCCTCTCTCGCCTTTTCTGGAGCAACTACACTGGCTGCAAGTCAGTTCGTGAATTCGGTGAAAATTAGGATTTTTTTTTGTTTTCTTTTTTTAAATTCATTGTTTGCTTTCAGAAAAGAAATGAGAATTTTTATCTCAAGTGATTAGAATGAGTGAATCCAATGTAAACTTGAGATTTAATGGTACAAATGAGTTGATTGTTGCCCCCTAGTTACAGACCTGCTTCTTAGTGGGACGCAGTCTACAATGTCTTGTGTGGTGGGGCCAATTTTTTTTAAATTCATTATCAGTTTCCATGCATACAGAGCAAGATTATTTTAAATTTAGAAAACATTTGAAAGGTTTTCTATTTTCTCAAGCATTTCCAGTAATGAATTAGGAAGATTTGAAGTCCTATTTGTTTTTAAAACATCCAGGTTTTTTTTAGAAATTTTAATGTTCTAATTAAGAATATGACTTGTAGGTTTATCTGTAAGGCCTGTTTTACTTTGTAAGCCATATAGGACATTTGGATCTATAGCATATAAAATAATAAATGGCAAAGGAAGATGGTGGTTTCTTTTATAGATTGTAATGAGTAAATTTTGCTATGCTGCTAGATACTAGATTATTACTGAACAGTGCCCTTGCAGAAATCTCTAATTAACTTTTGGAGTCTGTTATTTTTAAATGAAAGAAGATGGAGATTGGGAGAATAAGGATCTGGTTTTTATATTCAATTGCTGCTGAAGGTGGAGGTAGATTTCTCCCTCCCCTGGGGCTGATATAATAAGCTAAATTAGCATGGTGGTTTACTTATAGTTTTCCTTTGCTAATCACTCTCTTCCTCTAGCACAGTGGTTCTCAAACCTGTCCTGGGGACTAGCAGTCAGGTGGGTTTTCAGGATATCCACAATGAATATGCATGAGGGAGATTTGCATATAATGAAAATAGTAAGCATGCAAATCTTTTTCATGCATATTATTGTGGATATCCTGAAAACCTGACTGGCTGCTGATACCCCGGGACAGGTTTGAGAACCACGGCTCTAGCAAAAGTTTAGTGTGGAAAAATCTGCAGTAAAATTGCTCCCAAACAAACAAACAAAACCCCAAAGCCCTGCTAAATATGTCCTTTTACTTCCTTTGTAGCACCTGAGTGTGAAACCTCACCTCAGATGACCCATATTGGCAAAGATTCCTGGTGACCCTAGCAGGCCCAGACGTTCTCCACTCTGACTGAATAAATGCCTCATGGCTCATGTAGGCTGCAGATGCCCTGTTCCCCATGCCCCATCCGTCCACTGTGGGTCAAGAGGCAGGAGTGATGCTGACTTGCTCCAGTTGCCTGTACAGCTATCTTGAAAATGGTGGATACTGACCCCTAGTAGTATGTCAGAATATACCACTAAGGGTCAGTCTGTCAGATGAGGAAAGTGTACCCTTATTTGGCAGGCTGACCCCTAGTGGTGCCTTCCAAGGCACTGCTGGGGTTCAGGTACCACTTTTCAAGATGGCAGCATGTGAGGATGCCGCCACTAGCTCCCTTCCCGAGATCAGGTAAGTACTATCACCCCACAAGCACCATCAAAGCTTGGGAGGCTCTGACTGAAATGGCCCCATGCTGTAAAATTACTTACAGAAGCAGTTTATAGCTGGCTGCTGTAGGGTAATGGTACCAGGAGAAGGGAGAATCTAGGCAAGGGGAGGGGGGAGGTCTCTCCCCTCCATTGATTTCAGAAGGGGAGAGACCCCTCCTCCTTTGCCTATGGACATCTATAACTGAAATTTAGGCCTGTGTCTGAATAAAATTATCTGCATAAAAGTCTAGGCCAGCTTTTTATCTGAGCAGAATTATTTTGATAAAGCAAATTGTTTACCGAGTGTTAGATAAATCAAAACTAAAAATAGCAAACCATTTTCTTTAAGGTGGACAATTAAGCGGGTGAATCTAACCCATGCAAGACAAGCTTTTCTGAATTTTCATCTCTAATGCAGAATCGTTTCCTCTTTCCTCAGTATACTGGACATGATGGCTATCTATCCTTGCAGGCTCCTCCTCTTCAGATTCACTGAGTCTCCCCTCCCCCCTTCACATCTCAGGCTCCCAGAAGTTCCAGGGACTCGCAAAAACAGTTTCCTCACCTTGGCCCTTACCCTCCCCCCCAAAATCCTGAGACTCATCAAATTCTTCATATCAGACTCCGCATTACTTATGAATCCATGTGGATAAATCCCCAAAATACTAACTCCTCGTCCTAGTTTCAAGGAACAACTTGGGGATATTGGGAACAACCAAACATCTGCCCTGTTCTTCCCATAAGCCATCTCAGCCCTTAGCCAATCCTCTACTGAGCTCTGATGCTTTTCAAGCAGGTTTTCAGAAGTAGCAAAATCTTCTCTAAACTGAATGAGCACCACCTTCAAAGCTCTCTCGCACCCAGGAGTCCAGTGGCTATGACTTACAGCTTCAGCCACTTCTCAGTGCTTCCAGGGAGCGAGGTAACCCTGAAGTCACAAAATCCCTAATGCCATCAGAGGCTCACTTAATCTCTGAGGCTACAATAATAATAAATATGCGCTTCCTTCATGCGCCACACAGTATTAAAATGAGACAATAGAGATGCAAATCAACCATAATTTATAAACTCTATATTTTTGCCAAATATTTAAGAAATACAAAATGCAGATAACACAATAATTGATGTACATGTGACACGGTAACTTTGGCGCTAATAACATCCCTATCTGGTTGAAAAACAATACAAGGCCATCTATAGGTCAAAACAGGAAATGCCGTTTATTTTCTGAGAGCAAGAAAGTTTTTTATTTTTTTGCTTATTTTTATTTATCTCACGCCTTTCCAATAGTAGTTCAAGGTAAGTTACATTCAGGTACAGTAGGCATTTCCCTGTCCCTGGAGGGCTTACAATCTAAGTTTGTACCTGAGGCAATGGATGGGGGTTAAGTGACTTGCCCAAGGCCACAAGGAGTATCAGTGGAAATTGAACCTTGGTCTTTCTGATCTCAGACTGCTGCCCTAACCACTAGGCTACTCCATGATTACTGCACAGTCAAAAAACATAAAATGGCAATATAATTATTATTTTAGATCTATAATATTTAATAGATCACACCAAAGTATTCCATCAGGATTTCTGAATCACCTACAGAAGCTAACGTAATTAATGACTGAAGCAACAGAATAAATAATAGGGGTGTGATTCACGGCCCCGGAGAAAACATGTTTCTGTCATGAGTAAGGGTGGTGTTAATGAAAGTAAACTGAAGCAAAGCATAATTCCTGCTTTTGCTGGCATTACTTAAATTAACAACTTATAGGAGCCAAGTCAGAAAACTAGCGCAGCCTTTACGTGCAGATAATGCAACTTTTAGGCACATTACAATTACAGCCAAATGCAGAAAACAGCAAAGGAAAAGAAAGCGTACACATAACGCCAAGAGTATTTAAATTATACAGAAGACTGTGTTCGTGAGAAACTAGCTCAACTTAAAGTAGACAAAGCGATGGGACCGGATGGGATACACCCTAGAATACCTAGAGGAATGGCTAGCAGAAAAAAGGAGGTGATAATGCCTCTGTATAAGTCTTTGGTGCGAACTCATTTGGAGTGTAGTGTGCAATTCTGGAGACCGCACCTTCAAAAGGATGTGAACAGGATGGAGTCGGTGCAGAGGGTGGCTACTAAAATGATTAGTGGGCTTAATTATAAAGCATATGAGGACAGACTTAAGGATCTTAATATGTACACCTTAGAGGAAAGGCGGGATAGAGGTGATATGATTGAGATGTTTAAATACCTCCATAGCATAAATTTTCAAGGAGAGAGCCTCTTTCAATTGAAAGCAAGTTCTGCTACGAGGGGACATGGGATGAGGGTGAAGGGAGATAGATTCAGGAGTGATATGCGGAAATATTTCTTATTATAGGCGAATGAGCTGCACGTAATGGAAACAAAGAACCATGATAGCAGAAAAAGACTAAATGGCCCATCTAGTCTGCCCTTCCATATCAACTACAATAGTCCCCTTTTTACCTTTAGAGATCCTCTGTGTTTGTCCCATGCTTTTTTGAATTCAGATACTGTCCTCTTCTCTACCACCTCCACTAGGAGACTATTCCACGGATCCACCACTCTTTCTGTAAAGAAATATTTCCGCATATTACTCCTGAGTCTGTCCTCTTTCACCCTCATCCTATGTCCCCTCATAAAAGAGTTTGCTTTCAATTGAAACAGGCTCTCCTCCTGTGCATTTATGCCATGAAGATATTTAAAATATCTATCATATCTCCTCTATCTCACCTTTCCTCTAAGGTGTACATATTAAGATCCTTAAGTCTGTCCTCATATGCTTTATAATGAAGACCACTAACCATTTTAGTAGCCACCCTCTGCACTGACTCCATCCTGTTCACATCCTTTTGAAGGTGTGGTCTCCAGAATTACACACAATACTCCAAATGAGGTCGCACCAAAGACTTATACAGAGGCATTATCACCTCCTGTCTTCTGCTGGCCATTCCTCTCTGTATGCACCCAAGCATCCTTCTAGCTTTTGCTGTCGCCTTTTCTACCTGTTTAGCTACTTTGAGATCGTCAGACACAATCACGCTAGGTCCCATTCTTCTTTTGTGGACAGGAGTACTTCACCCCCTACACTGTATTGGTCCTTTGGATTTTTGCAGTTCAAATGAATGACCCTGCATTTTTTAGCATTAAATCTCAGCTGCCAAATTCTCATTCTTCAAGCGTAGCTAGATCCCTCCTCATGTTATCTACTCCTTCCTGGATGTCCACTCTATTGCAGATTTTGGTATCATCTGCAAACAGGCAAATCTTACCTGACAGCTCTTCCACAATATCACTAACAAAGATGTTAAAAAGAACTGGACCAAGGACAGATCCCTGTTGCACACCACTGGTAACCTCCTTCTCCTTAAAGTGAGCTCAATTTACCTGTATCCTTTGCCACCTCCCACTCAACCAATTTCTAATCCAATCAGTATCTTTAGGGTCCGTTCCTAGGGTGCTCAGGCATGCTAATATTGTCTGTGCCTGATGAAGAGAAATACATAAATGATTTCATAACCTGCTTTAGCCAATATCTCAATGCCTGGGTCTGACATGGCTTAAATGTCTAGCGCATGTCCCAACAGTATTTTGATGGCATCGGCAGCTTTCCCAGATGTCTGTATCATCTGAGGAGAAATGTACGCCCCTGATGCCATCAAAATACTGTCGGGGGACTGGTGCCCCAGACAGAAAGCAAATCCCTGGTGGTCCAGCAGCCCCAATTTCCTCCCCCGCCCCCCCCCAGCTAAAAATAACTCTGGTTACCCAGTGGCCCCAACCCACTCCCCCTCCTGGCACTGCTGCCCATGCGCTCCCACTGCTGTGCTGCCATCTTGAAAAATGGCAGTGCCTGGCCCCAAGTGGTGCATCATGGGATGCACTGGATGGATTTAGACAGCCATATAAGCCATTTTTTACCATATATGGCAGTCTGACCCTCCACCCGGTGCATCCCATGATGCACTGGTGGGGCCAGGCACTGCCGTTTTTCAAGATGGTGGCACGGGAGCATGTGGGCAGCGCTCCTACTCCTTTGTAAAAATACTGGGAAGGGTTGAGGGGTTCAGAGCTACTGGGCCTCCAGGGTTATTTTTAGTTGGCGGGTGGGGGATCGGGGCCTTTAGGATACCAGGGATTTGCTTTCTGTTGGGGGCACCAGCCCCCAACAGTATTTTAATGGTATTGGGGGCTTTCCCCGATGCTTGAACAGTCTGAGGGGAAGTTTGATACTTCACGTCAGATGATCCAGACATTGGGGGATGCCTCTGATGCCATCAAAATACTGTCGGGGCACATATGCAAATTAACCATGCGGTGCTGCTGTTTCTCTGGGAGAGCATGCCAAATTTGCGCAGACTTCTGTACACAAGGGTTTGGCTTGCTTTCTCAGTTTAATGCTGCCGTTTGCGCCCCCGTTTAATGTGTGGCTAATTTGCATGCTGGCGCTGAAGTCGTGCATTATTGGTGCACTGCAAAAAGGCATACAGAGTTGATAGCGTGCGATTTCAGAGCCAGCTTTCTGCATTGGCCCTATGTACTCCAATCTCTTGTCCCTATTTCTGGGACAGCACTTAGCTGTGTGACTACCATCCATTGGCTCATTTCTTATGCAGCTGAAAGATGGAGCTATTTATGTGGAGTTTATTGGTAAATCATGGTCCTGTTGATCTCTGGAGTGGACATGCCAGTGCTCTCTCTTCTGGGCCCACAGTACTAGAGGTGGGTGGGGAGATGGTAACATTCAAGTTTCTCTCCATGCAATTCAGATATGACCTTCATCTCATTAGCTTAATGTAAAGACTTCAAGGTACTTACTTAGGCAGCTCTGTAACAGAGATGCCTCCAGCTTGGGGGGATTCACAGAAGAATGAGCATCTCCCTTCTCTGGGGTCACAGGGTTCTACCAGGCTGCTACATTAATGCAGCTTCATTCTAAAACTTCTCCTGGACTACAGTGTTCAACTTGCTGTGCCGTTGCACACTCCCAGGAATATAACCTTCCATTGCAGTAATCCCCAGAATGGACACTGACCGTATCTTCTCAGGCACGAGCAGATGAATGCAGCCATAGACATGGGTGATGTGATGTCCCTCCAGCGGCAGCCACATGGACACTCCAGAAGCTAGTTTACTTTTGAAATTCTCACCCACCTTGTGTCCTGCACCACTTGTGCCTGCAACTGCCCCTCCAGTCTAACATTTCTGCTAGTTGCAGCCAAGCATGGAAAAGTGCTCACAAATGTGCAAAATCGCATATCCAAAATGGCCTCCTTATGTTATGCTGTGACAATTGACGCATCGAGGTACTCGCAAGACAGAAGCTCTACCCAGGGGTGGCTCATGGCAATCTGTCATCTGAGGTGAGAGATGTGTTGGCGCCCCTCCTTCTTGCACCCAAAAGGAGGGGCATCCTCAGAGCTCTAGTCAGGGAGCAGGGGCGTGAACCCCTCACTCAGAACACTGGTCAGGTGGCTGTCTAAAGAAAAAAAGAATGCAACATTATCCCAGATTATGTAATTTCAAAAAACCCAACAGCTTTGTAATGTTGTTTATACGGAGCAAAATTTGTAGCAATTAAACTATGTAGGCTGGGAATCGAATATAAACTATGCCGACCCCTGATGCTGCACACTTGACCAGCACGGTATTAAATGTAAATATATATTCTGCAAAACCAAAGGGGATGCAAGGTGATCACAGACCAAGGAGCTAAAATTAAAAGCAAGAACCCCCCAAATAAAATGATTAACAAATTTTATTTTGATGTTATAAACTGTACTAGGGTTCTTACTTTTTTTTATTAAGAATTTCTATTTAATACAACAGAAACATATACAAAGAAATATGCAAAATACATTGAAAAAAGGGGAACCATATCCCCAAAGGATTATCAAAAAAAATATACTGCAATTAGACCACATCCAGGAGTGCAGAGGGCAACAATGACCTAGAGAAAATTACTTTGTCAAGCTCTAAATTCCCAGTTCCCAATAACAAAACAAAATCACATATAATATAAGATGATTATCTATTAGATACCACTACATAGCCCACCTTCCCTGCTCTTCAAAAAACCCTCCAACTGTTGAGGGTCCGAATAAACATAACGGACACCCAAAAGAGATACCACACATTTGCAAGGAAATCTCAAATAAAAAGTAGCTCCCAGTGCTATCAACTGGGGTTTTAACTGAAGGAAACTCTTATGTTGAATTTGAGTGGCCCTAGCCACATCTGGAAAAACCTGAACCAACTGACCACAAAATAGAACAGTCGTATACTTAAAATATAACTTCATAACCTGAGATTTCTCAATATCAGTAGCAAAAGAAACTACCAAAGTGGCCCTCGCAGGGATATCATCCACTCACTGTTCCAAAAATTGGGACAAATCAATGGAAACTGGAGAAGACCCTGCTGGTATATTAGCTGGCTTATCCAGCAAATGATTTAGCTTAGTAACTTGTATCTTTTCCACATCTTCTATTTTTAAACATTCCTTAAAGTATTTCCACAGCAAAATTAATGGTGAAAGATAATGAGTTTTAGCAAAGTTAAGAAATCTTAAATTTATTCTACATATCACATTCTCCAACAGTTCAAGCCACCCATGTCAAAGCAGGGCATCTCTCATCCCTGCCAAACTGGCTGCCTGAACATTGGAGAACTGACGATCCAATCTAGATAATCCATTGCTAAGCTGAGCAAGGACCGCATCCTATTGCTCAAAATTAGCAACAACCTCTTTAGAGAAACTGGCTGTCTGATCAAAAACAGTTTTAAGATACTGATTTGCCTGAGCAACTACAATCCAAATATCCATTAAAATAACAGAGGCAGGAACAGATCCCAGCGAAGACTGAGGAGCTAAAGAAACATCAAAATGCAAACATGATGGCATAGGCACCAAAGATACATCACAAGGGGGAGACACAGAGGGATTAAACTCTGGGATAACCAGTCCTGAAGTCTGTTCCCTCTCACCCAGTGGCTCCAGGGCAGCTAAAGGCTGTGGAGGTGGAGTTCGAGCTATGGGGCTTAAAGTAGCCCCCAGCTCAGAGGGTGACGATAGCTGCGTGGGAGAACTTGCCTGGATTGTTACAACAGAAGAAGAAACATGTCTATCCATAGGACCCATGATTTTACTCACAGTTGCTGAGCTCCCAGAAAACACCTGCCCCTTGTTCTTCCTTTTATGCGGCATCTCTCCAAGTCAGCCTCCTAACACCGAATTAACAACGAAAGGAAGAAATTGAAATAGTGAACAGCTTTAACCTACATGGATCAACAATCAATAAAGAAAGGAGAAGCAGTCAAGAAATCTGATGATGCATTGCTCTTAGCAGAATACCTATGAAGGACTTAGACAAGATTCTCAAGAGCAGAGATGTCTCTCTACATACAAAGATTTAACTTATTTAAGACATGGTATTTTCAATAACTTGTTATGGATGCAAAAGTTGGACAGTGAAAAAGATAGGAAGAAAATTGATGCCTTTGAATTATGGTGCTGGCGACAAATACTGCCCGAAGAACAAACCAGTCCGTACTAGAGGAGATCAAACCTAAGCTTTCTTTAGAAGCTCAGATGACAAGACAAGGAGTGGAGGAGTGGCCTAGTGGTTGGGGCAAGGTACTTCAGGCCAGAAGGTCGGGGGTTCAAATCCCACTAGAGGACAGCAACCTTGGGCTGGAAGGACTGGGGTTTCTAGACCCACAGGTGCTCCTTGTGGTCTTGGGCAAGCCACTTAACCCTCCATAGCCCATGTTCCCTGTAAAATAGTTATCTCCAAGTTATAATGCCCTGTTCAATGTAATTTCAGTTTGTTCAATATAAACCACACTGATGCAGAATAGCGCGGTATATAAGAGAATTAAATAAATAAGACTTTGTCTTTCATATTTTGGACACATCATGTGAAGAGAGAGATCATTAGAGAAAGACATCATGCTTGGCAAGGTAGAAGGTCAATGCAAAAGAGGATAGGCAGCAATAAGATGGATCGATACAATAACAGCAGCTATGGGTCCCACTTTGTCAACAATGATCTGCCTGACTGAAGACTGAACACAGCTTAGGACAACTTTCCAGAGGGTTGCCATGAATCAGCACTGACTCGACAGCACTTAACAACAAGAACCATACCATAATGGTATCAACTTCCAAAACCAACACAATGAGCCTAGGGCTAGCGCAAGGAGATGTGCCTTAGGCAAAGCTTATCCCTTGTGCTTCCCCCTCTCTCACTGCCACTGCTGCCACCCCCCACTGGGACCTACAGTGGCAACAATAGCCTGAAACAGCCCCGTGGTGTTTACCTTTAAAACTTCAGCGCTATGGGGCTGTCTGCCTCTGTCCCCACCGATGCAGACTTCCTTTTGCATGGGATGGAAGCCACTTCTACCCCCATGCAAACAGAGAGGTGGCATCAGACATTGGTGGGGGCGGAAGCAAACAGCTCCATGGTGCTGAAGTTTTAAGGTAAGCGTGCCATTTAGAACCCTTATTCAGATAGCCTCCCGTTGGCCGTCCAGTTAAGGGGTATGAACATCATGTCCTAAATTGCAAAGACTGACATAGTCCACTTATTAAATTGAAAATAAAATATCTTTTTTTATACCTTTTGTTGTCTGGCCATTTTATTCTCTAATCATGTTGATTTCAGTCTCTGGTTTCTGTTTTTTTCTGTCTTCTCAACTCGCTTTTTAGAGTCCTCCGGTCTTCTTTCCCCTCCTGTTTTCTTGATTTCCTTCCATCTTACTAAACTGTCTTACTAATCTGTTACGTTTTTTTGAAAGTGTGAATAAACAGGTGGACAAAGGTGAGCAGTTGATATAGTGTATCTGGACTTTCAGAAAGCCTTTGACAAGGTCCCTCATCAGAGACTTTTGGCAAAACTAAAGAGTCATGGGATAGGAGGCAGTGTACTACTGTGGATCAAGAACTGGTTAAAAGATAGAAAGCAGAGGGTAGGGCTAAATGGACAATTTTCCCCATGGAGAAAGGTGAATAGTGGTGTACCCCAGGGATCTGTGCTGGGTCCGCTGCTTTTTGACATATTCATAAATGACCTGGAAAGTGGAATAACGAGTGAGGTTATCAAATTTGCAGATGACACAAACTATTTAAAGTTGTTAAAACCCAAGAGGACTGTGGAAAATTGCAAGAGGATCTTGATAAATTAGAAGACTGGGCATCAAAATGGCAGATGAAATTTAATGTGGACAAGTGCAAAGTTATGCACCTAGGGAAGAACAACCCAAACTATGGTTATACAATGCAAGGTTCCACATTAGGAACCACCACCGAGGAAAAAGATTTAGGCGTCATTGTGGATAACATGTTAAAACCCTTGGTCCAGTGTGCAGCGGCAGCCAAGAGAGCAAATAGAATGCTAGGTATCATAAGGAAAGGAATGGAAAATAAAACAAAAGATATTATAATGCCTCTATATCGTTCCATGGTGAGACCGCACCTTGAATATTGTGTGCAATTCTGGTCGCCGTATCTTAAAAAGGATATAGAGTTATTAGAAAAGGTTCAGAGAAGAGTCACCAAAATGGTAAAGGGGATGGAAGGATACTCCTATGAAGAAAGACTAAAAAGGTTAGGGCTCTTTAACCTGGAAAAGAGACGGCTGAGGGGAGATATGATAGAAGTCTATAAATTAATGAAGAGTGGAACGGGTAAACGTAGATCTATTGTTTACATTATCAGAATATAGAAAGACTAGGGGACATGCAATGAAGCTACAGGGTAAACTATTTAAGACTAATAAAAGAAAATATTTTTTCACTCAACGTGTAATCAAACTCTGGTATTTGTTAGTATAGCTGGGTTTAAAAAAGGTTTGGACAAGTTCCTGGAGGAAAGGTCCATAAACCATTATTAAGAAGGGACCCAGGATATCAATGCTTGACCCAGTACAAGCATTGTGGAACCTGTGTCTTTTGGGGAAACTGCTAGGTACGTATGACCTAGATTGGCCACTGTTGGAAACAGGATACTGGGCTTGATGGACCTTGGTCTGACCCAGTATGGCATATCTTATGTTCTTATCTCTGATACCTACCTTTACCTTTCAGCTTTCTTCCATGTATTTTTCTCTCTTTCTATAAACTCAGATTTCACCCTTCCTTCTTACCTTCCAGTCCTCACTTTCCCTCTTTTTACTGCATCTAGCTACCACTTTTAAACCCTTAACAGAGCCTTTCATTTCCCAACTTTCTCTTTCCCCAGCCTCTTATATCCCAGTTTATAACTAACAATCCCCCTTCTCTCTACCCCTTCCCCATGTCCAGCATCCTCCTTCTCGTTCTCTCTATCCTCCCCCTTATGTCCAGCATCTTCTATCTTTCTCTGCCTATCCCTCCATATTTAGCATCTCCTTTCTCTCTCTCTCTCCCTCCATGTCCCCCATGTCCAGCAACTCCCCCAGTTCTTTCTCCTTATCCCATATCCTCTCCTCATCCCTCCTTCCCCTACCCCCACCATCTCCCCTCTCTCATTCTTATGTCCAGTATCTCCCTTCTCTGTCCCTATACTCCCCATACCCAGCATGTCTCATCCCATCTCTTCCTATCCCCCCCATACCCAGCATGTCTCATCCCCTCTCTTCCTATCCCCCCCATGTCCAGCATGTCTCATCCCATCTCTTCCTATCCCCCCCATACCCAGCATGTCTCATCCCATCTCTTCCTATCCCCCCCATACCCAGCATGTCTCATCCCATCTCTTCCTATCCCCCCCATGTCCAGCATCTCCCATCTTTCTCTGCTTATCCCTCCATATTTAGCATCTCCTTTCCTCTCTCTCCATGTCCCCCCCATGTCAGAACAATACCGATATGAGTGTGAAAGGTAAGGGACAAATCAAGATAGGATTGTATAATAGCACACGCTGTAAATAGCTCAACACGAATCTATGGCACACCACCACACACGCACTCACTGTATCACTGCAAGCACACACATAAACCATCACTTGTTGATTGTTTGTTGTGTAGACCGCCTTGATTGAAGGAGAAGGCGGTATAGAAATCCTTTTAAATAAATAAATAAATAATAAATAAATGAGAGTAACCCCAAGGTATATTAGGGAGGAAACAACAGGAAGAGAAAAGCCATTAAGCGAGGGAGGTACAGGAGGTGGGATGGAGGACCCAGTGAGCCAGATTGTAGAGGTTTTGGAGGGGTTAAGTTTCAGACAAATGCAATGAAGCCAGGATGCTACCAGAAAGAGACAGGAATTAATAGGAGCGAGATCAGAAGAGACAGGGTGAATGTGGAATAATAGCAGGATGTTGTCTGCATAATATGCAGACACACCCTGCTGATGAACAAGAGTGGTGAGAGGGGCAAGAAAAAACATTAAAGAGGAGGAGGGCCAGGATGGAGCCTTGAGGGACTCCACACGAGAGGAAAATGAAAGGAAGAAGAGGCCTAAAAGGAGACATGGTAAGAATGGGATGCAAGGAGAGAATGAAACCAGCGTAGAACTGTTGCACATAGACCAGTAGAAGTGAGACGTGACAAGAGAAGAGAGTGGTTGACAAGTGGTACTGAGAGGGCCATATTGCTTAAGGACTTACACGCTGCTGAGGCCCTGATTGAGAACCCCCCTGACTATTTTGCTGACCAGGAGGGCCTGAATCCTCTCTAGAGCAAGACTGATTGCCCTAGCCTATTGACTGACCAGGAGGTTTCCAGAGGGGATCAGTGCTCCTGTACAAGCTGACCTATTAGAGCTAAGAGACTTGCCCAAAGTCTCAAGGAGTAGCAGTGAGATCTGAACTCTGTCTTAGCTAGTACTCAGGTTTCTGCTTTATGAATTAGGCTGTGGTAGTGCTGCGACCATGTGTCAATTCAGCAGATCGGTATTTGCAGTGAGACTCACCCAAGGCAGTGCCTCTTGATGCAACTCAGCTATCAGAGGGTGAATCTGCAGCCACCAGGCCAATTGCTCCTTCATCTCTCGGACTAAAGATAGACACTGGGCAAATGTTGGGAGCAAGGGCTCATGAGTCTGAAGGTAATTCTGCAGAGAGCACATATATGCCCTAGACCAGGCATGTCCAACTTCGAACAGGTTGTGATCTACTTTTTCCGGCCAAAAGTGCCAGTGATCTACCACCATGAAAATTAACTTTCAAATTAGTTTCAAATTAAATTTTAACCCAATAAAGTTGGAGGATTCCCCCTCCCCCCTTTTTAATGAACCTTCTGTCATTTACTTGGGTGTGATCAGCTGTTAAATAAAGCAAAAACAAGATCCAGTAAGAACTGCGAGGGGAAATGGAAAGTACATTTTTTCTTTAACTTTTATTGAGTAATTTGTGTTAAATTTAGGTTGAGTATTGATCCAGGCTGATCTTGCACAATATTTAATATTTCGCTCTTAATCATTAGTGAGACGTCTGAGCCTGCATTTCATCCACCAGCTTTTTGAAGTTGGGTGAATATTGTGTGAGGGCCAGTCTCAGGGAATCCTGGAGATGTTCATCTGTCATGTTGGAATGTTGTGTACTCTTTGTCATTTTCAGATGGGAAAACACAGATTCACACAAATAAGTTGAACCGAAACAGAAGTGTACAGCTTCACTGCATCTTCTCAAGTTGAGAAATTTGTCTCTAGGCACTAGCTCCTAAAACGATTCTTGCTCAGCACAGTTCTTGAGAAAAATGTCATTTTTAAGGGTTAATATTTTGTTTTCAAGAGATGGCTTGTTAATTGTTACTGATAGCAGCTGCAGTTTCTTTAATGTCCACATCTACTTTGAATGGGTATGACAAGTACTCCACAACTGTTCCAATTTTTTGGAAGTCACAGAATATATTTTCGAATTCCTGGATAACAGAACAGATTTCGGTCACATACTTCTCATTCTCAAAAAAAAAAATTTGGATATTGTCCCAGATGGTCCTGCGTATTAGGAAAATGATCAAAAGTGTTGTTTGCAAGGTCAGTCATCATTAGCTCAAATTTGCTCTTGTAGGATGAAACTGTACTCATCATCTCACCAATGCATTTGTTTTTACCTTGTAGTTCAAGGTTCATATCACTTAGTTCGCCTGTAAAGTCAGCAAGAAATGCCAGATCACATAACCACTCCTCATCTTCCAACTCTGCTTGGTCATATCCGCTCTCCTTCAAAAAACTTCTTATTTCATTCAGCAAACCACGAAATCTTTGCAGAAATTTGTGCCTACTTAGCCACCTTACATCTGTGTGCAAAATGATTTCCACTGCCCCTTCATCAAGAGTAAGACTGAAAAGCCGTCTTTGAAGTGATCTTCCATGAACTGAATTTACAATTTTGAAAGTGATGTCCATGACTGTATTGAGTCTCTTGCTTGCCAAAACTTGCTGGTGAATGATGCAGTGGTAAGAAAGGAAATCTGGGAAGTCGTCATGCTGTCTACAGAGGCCTATGCAACCATTAACCTCACCTGTCGTTGCTCTTGCTCCATCAGTAGTGATGGAAACAAGTCTATGCAATGGAAGATTACACTTTGTCACAAAAGAATGGAAAGAACTGAATATTTCCTGACTGGTAGTTCTCCCTTTTAAAGGAATCATTCCAAGTAGTTCTTCTTTAACACTGAAGTCTTCAAAAACCATCCGGATAAACACTAGTAACTGGGCTATGTCTCTTATGTCTGTAGATTCATCCAGTTGGAGTGAGAAAGCAACACAATTTGAAATATCCTCCAACAATTGTTCAGTTGTGTCTCCAAACATCTTTTCTATTCGCCACATGACGGTGTTTCTTGATAATTGTACATCTTGAATAGCAGCTATGATCTCTTTCTTATTTTTAAATCCTTCAAAAAGATTGTCAGCTGCTTCAAGAAAACAATCTTTTACAAATTCCCCTTCAGTGAAAGGTTTGCATTTCTTTGCGATCAGGTTGCTGATCTTGAAGGATGCTATGGTTGCATTGACCAAATGTTGCTGAGTAGCCAATTTCGATTTAAGTTCTTTGAGCTTCAGTTTATGGATTTCACTTTTGGGTGGAAAATCAGCATCAAACTTATTGCTATGCAGAGCCTTATAATGACATTCCAGATTACCCTTTTTGGGCAAGGATACGGGGGCATTACAAATTAGACAACAACACTTGTCTTTCACCATGATGAAGAAGCAGTCCATTTCCCATTCATCATGAAAGTGGTAGGTTTTGCTCTTCTTTGGAACACTCATCTTCGTTATACTGGGGTGGCTGGATGTAAGAAGGCCAAATCTGCTAAGTTAGTATAAACACTGGCTGAATCTGGTCCAAAACTGTCACTGTCCCAAAGTATTAAAGATCAACAGGAACTGAAGACCTCTGGATGATGTGCAATACAAGGACCGGAGATGCCAAAACCACACATGCAGTTCTAAAAGTAAAAGTAAGCATTCATCATACTGGCACCAATAATCAAATACCACCAAACAATCATCTAAAAAACTCAAACACCTGTCCAACAAACCAGATAAAATCAAATACCGCCAAACAAGTTCAAATACCACCACACGCGATTTAATAAATTCTGCACACAGTGTAGAGTCAACGCAAAGGCTAGGCAAAATAAAATTGCAGAGGAAAGCAAAAGTCATAGTGGTTTGAACCAATTCGAAGGCAAGGCATAGGCAAGTTCGAACAAAATTGGAAAAGTCCGCCAAAATCACCAAATTCTTGACACTTTGTTGTGTCTGCCCGAAAACGTTTAATGAAAACAAACTATAAAGTGACCAACGACCAGCACACGACACAACTAATATGGTGAGTGTATTCAGGTAAAGCCCGGGCGAATGGATATCGCCCGGTATATAACACACTTCTAAGGCTTGTGGTGTCTCGGCACGGGCGGCGGCGGCCCACTGGGGTACCCACAAACTATTGGCACGAAAACAACAAGCACCCCCAATACACCTGCAGGCAAGATTCCCATAGGCAGGGAAAAAAGACAGGCAAAGGATCAGCAGAGGCGGCAAGCCCTCGGCAGACTACCTGCCGGCACGAGCTCTCTCCTAGCGATGGGGCGAGCTGCTGGAGAGATGGAGCCAAGTGGGGCTGGCGATCTACCTCTGACCCCTCCACGATCTACAGGTAGATCGTGATCTACCTGTTGGACATGCCTGCCGTAGATCATAGTACCTGTTCCAAGGTCAAAGTTGAGAATCCGGAAGCTGTGGTCAGACCCATGCCCTGGGAGCTTCCCAAAAACAAGAGCCCCAGAGCTGCAACCAAACATGTTGGGACAAGAAGCACACTGTATAATCATGTGCAGAAAAAGAACCCAAGCTTAGGGAGAGAACTAGACAGCTCTTGGGGTGTTCATTCATCCACACCTGTCTCTCCAGACACTAGAACACCTGAGATGCATCCAGGACTATTCCAAGAAGTGGATTGCTTCAATCAGTCAAGAAGGAATGGGAGACTCCAGATTCCTTGATTATGCAGGCGGCCGCCGCCACCACCCTGACTCTCAAAAGAGTGGTATAAGGCATGGCCAAGGCAAGAACAAGGCCCAAAACCAAAAATGATGGACCAAGACATGGAAGTGGAGAAACCACTGAAAAACCTCCCTGATAGGGATATGGAAATACACCTCTGAGTGGCCAAGGGGGAGAGACACCTCCACACTGGACCCATGTAAAGACTGATCTGAGAGTCTTTCAGTGGAAATGGAGCTCTCCTGATGTGACAATCACCATCTACAGGCTCAAACAGGGCCAGGAGTCCCCAGCTTTTCTCTCTCTTTTTTTTAAACCAGGAAGGGAGAGGTACGTATACTGCCTGTGACCATGAACTGAGGGGGCCACAAGCGCAACAATCTGCTATGGCAGAAGACACTACATTTATTATTTATTTTAAAACATTTCTATACTGCTATATGCTATGGCATTAAAAGTGGTGTACAGCAATAATTAAAACCCACCCACATAACAAGACTCAGAACTATCTATAGCATTCTCACTATACTGCATTCCTTTCAGTACCTGCTCTACTCCTACTCTACCTGACTATTGAATTTGGGAACAAAAAAGTTTTAAAAAAATTTCTAAAAGATTCTGAATTGATTTTTTACTGTCAGGAGCCACAGGGTGACTCCAGAAAGGCAGGTTAGAGAGGCTCTGCCAGTCCTAGAGCATACAAGCTGCTCGAGGAACTCTAAAATCCAAGGGTCAATATGAGCCCATTCCAAATAACCAGTCTGAGACATCTACCAACCACCCATCCCTCAGAGGAGACCTGTGGATCACACGGACTGGGAAATACCTACAGTACCCGACTGTAATTTGCCTTGAACTACTAATGGAAAGGCATGAACTAGATAAAAATAAAATAAAATAAACAAATAATAAATTATGAGGTTTGCTGGCCCCCCGGAAAACTCCTACTGAGTAACAAGAGAGCTGCAGTCTCTTAAAAGACCCTTCT
The DNA here is from genome assembly GCA_033557465.1 of Ichthyophis bannanicus. Taxonomy (NCBI): domain Eukaryota; kingdom Metazoa; phylum Chordata; class Amphibia; order Gymnophiona; family Ichthyophiidae; genus Ichthyophis; species Ichthyophis bannanicus. The sequence goes on from CM066033.1 coordinate 145,458,404, forward strand.
TGGGCTGCTATTAGGTCACCAGAGCCAATACCATGGATTGAGAGGAGATCCTGCTCATGCTGTACAGGTTGCCTCTTTCTTTATGGCTCCCTCCCTCCTAGCATTGCCCTAAGCTGTCTTCAACTGAGTGAAGCTTGGGTTGCAAAGCAGGCATCTTGCCAGAAAAGCTAGTATATCTCCTCCGGGCTATCCAGCAATTGCCGAACCCCACAGAAGAGTGCTTGGGCCACCAGGCTCAACCAAGGCACTGCCAGAGCACATCAGCCAAAGCCTAGAGGGTTTCTTGATGATGGTTTCTACTCTTGCCTCACAGGCTACCTGTAGCTCCATACCTACAGAGTGGTCACATGCTACACCCCTGCCATGAACAGGGCAACCAATCTACAGGGTTTCAAGAGTGTTCCAACTCCCCTTGGGCAGAGGGTACAGCCAAGCCAGGACCAAATTTCCCTTCAGCCCCAGCTCTAGTGCCTCCTTTGAAAGGACACATGCTTTTGTAAGGACAGAGAGTGAAAGAAATAGAGGGACTCCTCCAACCCTCTATGCTAGGGTGACGGGTCCACTTGTGCAACCACCACCAGAGGAGCTCCATAATGTACAGGGGTATGCAGACAGTCTAAACAGGGACAGAGAGTGAGGTCCTCTCCATGAGACTGACTAACTCCGACAGGACTGCTTCCATCACCAGAGGAAACTCCCCTTCTCCCATGTACTCACCCAGTAGAGACAGGAAAAACTACTCCTCTCCCTAGGACCAGGTCAGGCTCTTGGAGGAATGGATAAACGGTAAGGCAGGACAGGGCCTGAAGCTCCCTGTCACCAGATGGGGAGATGCCATAGGGTTTCATCCCCATTGGGAGGTCAGGGTTCTGTAGCTACAAATACTGAAAACAGCCCATGAGCTGTTTCTGGACCTACTTTTCAAAGCTGGCTGACAAAGAGCCTCGGAGGACACTCAGGGGTCTGCAGACTTGAGGCCACGGCCACTGTACCATACCTCCTCATCCACAGGGACCATGCACTATTAACGAGATATCCCCTGGAATGAAATTTAAAACAAAACAAAAAATCCCACAAAGGACATGAGACATTAAATAAAACGTTTTGGCCCGCACACCTTTAATACCTACTAATAAGCATGTCTTATTGTCTGAAAGTTTTAAATGAAGGTTAAAGAGAAGAGGTGAAAGCATCCGTCTTTAGGCAAGGGTAGTTATTTTGAGATGGATCAGGCTAGTTTGCCGACCTGGAACCTTTTTTGCTGCTTGCAAGTGCCCATAGTGACAAAGTGCAAGCTGTTGAATCCACTGCCTAGATGTTTTTAAGCTGCTGCACCTTGCCTAGGCAGGAAGAAGCAGGCAGCCAGAATCCAGGGTACCTCTGCTCCACCTCTACAGAAGACCATCAGCCCAGGAGCTAGTGCACCCCCTACTGCAGCAGGGAAGAAAAGGTCAGGTCAGTACAGCCCTGTGGGAGCAAGTGCATGTCTGCTACGAGAGGGAAGGAGTGGTTGACAGCTCTCAGGAGATCGCTTCTTCCCTACTGCAATGGGAGTGCCCGACAGGTTGATGCAGTCTGGAAACCAGTATAGAGCCTTTGTAGCCCTGAGACACAAAGTATACTCCCACTGTCCAGAAGAAAAAGGAAAAACCATGCAAGGTCAGCTGCAAAAATGATGAGCCTGGTGAGGGAAGAAATGACAGTGGGCCTAGGACCAGACTTGGAGGCAGTATGGGGAGGGCTACTTACTGCCATCCCAATCTCCCCTCTCCTGGCTCAATATTTTTCTTAGAAAATCATCCCTAAAAAGGTTATAGTAAGAAGCCGAGAACTGGAAGGTACACATTGGCCACAAGAGAGAGCTATAACCCCAGTAACACAATTTGACTTTGGCAGAGGGCTTGAGTTTTGGCCCGTTCACTAGTTTCACACATGCAAGTTGTGTCTACAGCAGTGATTTTCAGCCTTTCAAACCCCCTTTAATAGCTTCATTCAGGCTCCTAGTTCACACCACTCCTCCAGTCTTCTTTTGAAAAGCTGAATGTTTTAGCAGTTGATATTCAGTAGCATGTTCAGCTATGAAGTTAACCCAATAACCAGTTGATTTTATCCTGTATATTCAGGGAAAACTGGTTCACATGCTGCTGAAATTACTTGGCTACGGATAATGGATAAAGAATCTATCTATGGGATAGAGGTAAAGTCCTTCAGTGTTTTAATTCATTTCTAGACAACTACCAACAACCTGTTATACTCAAACACTTTTTCCTCCAGGTAGCTTTAGGATAGCCCTTGCTAGCAACTATCCAGTTAAGGTCAATTAGATTGCATAGATATTCAGTACTATCTAGCTAAATGAAAGCTGTGCCTCTAGCTGTGAATCTTTACCCCTTTTTAACTTAGAATGTATTTTGTGGACCGGACAAAATTTATCCATCGTGGGGGTCATTTCTAAAATCTATAATTTGTCTAGGTAACTTGATCAGGATATATATTTTGAATATCAGCCTCTTAATTTCAACCAGTCTCATTAACTATTCTCACCCACTGAATGGACAGGTTTGACATATCTGTATGGGAAGAGAAAGACTCTCCCACCCGCTATAGATCTCAAAAGGACACTTTCAGGAAATGTGAACAGCCTTTCGTTGTCCTGCTAGGGTTACAGGCTATAGCCGTATTGGAGAGTGCCTTTAGCAGAAGAGCTTACTAAAACATCAATGCGGTCATTGATAATTAAGAAATTTTATGGGAGAAAGAGGAGAAACAAAGACAAGAGACAAAGGGATTGGGAAAGAAAGAGATGAACTTGCAGAGATTTGATAAATACAAAGCTGAACACTGCAAATGTTAATGTATCATAGAGCGTTATGTAAGAGAAATATGTTGTACCATAATTTGCAGTTTATGAAGAGGACCACTGTCTATCTTTTGACTTCCTCGGTAAACAATAAAAAACGCATTGCAAGTAATATGTTTCAGCAGGACTTATGTTTCCTAGACTTTAACAAGAATGCTAATTTAAGTTCTATAGGTAGCATCTGAGGTGCATGATATGTTCCAGAACATGGTGACCCCCTGTATTGTTTGTCCTAGGGCTAGAGAGTGTTGTGAGCATTCTCTTTAAAGGGAAGTTTGATGAATTCCATGTTGCAATATTTCAAGCAGCATCTGCAAACAGGACCTGCAGTTCAGAGAGAGACACATTCAGAAGCACGGTAACGGAGGAAACGCTTAGCTCCTGGAATAAATATGCAACCATACCTTTGATAGATTTCCAATCAGAGAACAATGAGGAAGACTGAGTGAAAGAAAATCCCTCTAACACACACACACACGAAAGGGCTGATGCAAAAATGTCAGCGCACAGTTTGGATAGCGTGACATGTGCGCATATTTTTTATGCACAAATGTCACACTGCAATGCAGAAAAGGAATCAGCATGGGTGTAATCGCTGCAGAAATGCCTCTGCCAATGCTAGCACACAACCCATGGAAATCCATTCAAATGACATGATAATCAAGGAATTAGATATTCCGCCCAGATATATAGAAGTGCGCAAAAGAGTGAAGACCAAGCTTAACACCGGAACTTTAATTTATTTACATTCTCTTATATACCGCGCTATTCTGCATCAGTGCGGTTTACATTGAACAAACTGAAATTACATTGAACAGGGCATTATAACTTGGAGATAACTATTTTACAGGGAACATGGGCTATGGAGGGTTAAGTGGCTTGCCCAAGACCACAAGGAGCACCTGTGGGACTAGAAACCCCAGTCCTTCGGGCCCAAGGTTGCTGTCCTCTAGTGGGATTTGAACCCCCGACCTTCTGGCCTGAAGTACCTTGCCCCAACCACTAGGCCACTCCTCCACTCCTACTTGAAGGAGACGTAAGGGGTCTGCACTCAGTACTGAGGAGGAATTTATGTCTGTTTCATTAGCGGACAACCCCCCGTAACATTTTCAGGGCTTTGCTGAAATGAATTACGAAAAATAAAAGGCAGGGGTATTGTGCTGGAACAAATGTATGCGGATACGATGGAATGATATGTGACCCATGACAGCAATCATTCTGATCGGAATATAGCTCAGAATATCGGTATTCAAAGACACCGATTACACAGGTACACTACCAAAAAACTGCCTCCAGTTTTGCAACTGATTCCTATAGATTTTGGGGTGCTGAATCCAGGAAAAATAGCCAAAATGTTCCATCACGTCACGTTTTCTTGCAAAATTAGATTTCTTACCCATATAAGGAATGTTCACATAATTTCTTTTTAGCCGACTGCAGTTTATTTTCTTGGCCCAAAATAGAGGTTGTAATGGTTAACTAACTAGAAACACTCCCTCATGATATTTTAGAGTGTTTTGTATTCATTTTATACATTAACAGGACAATTGGGAGGCGGGGGGCTAAATCCAGTACTCGCGCAGGCGCATGTTCTTTCCTGTTCGCCTCGCCTCGTTCGCTCGCTCGCTCAAACACGGTGGTTGCGACATGAACGTTCCTGTCAAATTTCAGTTTCTTGCAAGTTCATTATTACCTTTTGTTTGCTCAGTCGTAATCCAGCGTTATTCCGAAGTGGTTCACTACAGTTGTAGTTTGCAGTGCTGTGTATTTGTGATGGCTCACAGAGCCAGAGGTTGCGTCAACTCTCCGGACAGTTTTTGTTTTATTTGTGGGGAATATACCGTGAAAAAGCGGCAGAGGAACATTTCTGCATTTATTAAAAAAGTATATTCCGCCTATTTCGGTTTGAAGTTAGGCGATCAAGACAAACCGTGGGCTCCTCACAAAGTGTGCAAGACATGTGAGGAAGATCTACGCTTATGGATGAAAGGTAAAAAACAAGCATTTCATTTCGGAATACCTATGATGTGGCGTGAACAAAGAGACCACAGCAGTGACTGCTATTTTTGCTCTTGCATTGTGAAGGGATACAACTTAAAAAATAAGAACGTAATAAGTTACCCCAACCTTCCCTCAGCAATTAGGCCTATGCCTCATAGCAACGAAGTACCTGTGCCTGAACCACCAAAATCTTTGGATCATATTTGTGTGGACGGTTCTGATCATGATGAGACTCATCAGATGGCTTTTCCCGATGAGTCCAGTACTTCCGAGTTTGAAACTGAACCAGATCCGAAACCTGAACTTTTCTCTCAAGCTGAATTGAATGATTTAGTCCAGGATTTAGGACTCCCAAAAGATGCTGCCCAACTGCTAGGTTCTCGGCTTAAACAGAAAAATCGATTGTCACCAGGAACAACTTTTTATTGGTACCGCAACCGCGAGACACAATTTTGAAGTATTTCAGCAAAGAGGAAGATTTTGTATTTTGCAACGATATATACGGAGTGATGGAAAAGTTTAAACTCAAGTATGATCCTGCTGAATGGCGGCTGTTCATTGATTCGTCAAAAGACAGCATAAAAGGTGTTCTTCATAATGGCAACACATTCGCTTCAGTTCCTATTGCTCACTCTGTTATTCTCCAAGAAAAATACGAGAATTTGGCCCTGATTCTTCAGAAGATTCGTTATGATGAGCATAAGTGGATGATTTGTGGAGACTTTAAAATTCTATCCATGCTATTAGGGCAGCAATCCGGTTTCACCAAATATCCCTGCTTCCTTTGCTTGTGGGATAGCCGGGCCCGCGACCTACACTGGGGGAAAAAAGACTGGCCAATTCGGGAGTATTTGAGAACCGGTGAGAAAAATGTTCTTCATGAGAGCTTGGTACCTCGTGATAAAATTCTATTACTACCTCTCCACATTAAGTTGGGTCTCATTAAGCAATTCATCAAGTCCCTTCCAAAAGATGGTGAGTGCTTTCGGTACCTTTGCTCAAAGTTCCCCCGACTTTCTGAAGCAAAGCTAAAGGAAGGAGTGTTTGTTGGCACTGATATAAGGAAACTCATTTCAGATGGAGCATTCGCTGAAACGATGTCTGAGAAGGAAAAAGAAGCCTGGGATTCCTTCAAGGATGTTGTTCTCAAATTCTTGGGGAACAGGCGGGATGAGAACTATAAGGATATTGTTTCCAGTATGCTCAATGCCTTCAAAGAACAAGGCTGTAACATGAGCCTGAAAGTCCATTTCTTGCACTCCCATGTGAACTACTTTCCCGAAAACTTGGGGGCGTACAGTGAAGAACAAGGTGAAAGGTTTCACCAGGACATCAAGGACGCAGAGAGAAGGTACCAAGGAAGATGGAACACCACTATGATGGCTGATTTCTGCTGGTTGCTGCTGCGGGAAACCCCAGATGAAAAATACGCCAAGCAGCGCACCAAGAGAAGCATTCGGGGGAAGAAGAAACGGGCCCACCAGGAGATTGATTGACCCAAGAATGACTTTAAAATCTAAACTGTGTTGACAAATATCGTGTTTTTACTAAACTTTGAAATAATAACTTTGCTAGTTATTACCACAGTGTCGGATCTCATTTATTAGAATTTTATTTTCACACCATCGGGTGTTTGTCTTCATGTATTGCAATGGTGCGGTTTGCGTTTTCTATTCTTACATACATACCTGTACAACATTTTTTGCACATTTCTTTGCTTTGCTTTGTGTCTAACCTCGCTCTTATATGCTCAATGTTTGTGCACATGTATGTGGCTGTTTTAAGTGCAGACAATTTTGCTACCATCACAGTGTGTTTTGTTGACATTACTCTATTCTTATGTGCTGCCTTGTTACAATTTTCTTTATTCTTATTTGAATAACTACTAAACAATTAGTATAAAGAATTCATCCAAGAAACTTTTATCTTGATCGCACTCAATCTGAAACGTTCACCTCAAACTGCTAACCCAATGTAGCAAAAAATCTGTACGTGATGGAGCAAATTGGTTACCAGATTTGGATTCAGCGCACCAAAAAACGTAAAAATCAATCGAAACATTAGAGGCAGTTTAAAAAAAAATTTTTTTAGTGTACCTGTGTTATTGTTCAGAATTCAGCTTTTGAGCTAGAATTCCAGCACATGCGCACAAGTACGCAGGATCTAAGCGCTATTAACACAGCTGCTTGTGCGCATGTGCCTGTCAGTTTAGAGCAGACGTTCTGTGCCTAACTTCATTTGCATGCCATTTGCTTGCTGCATATAGGCGTAGGACCTCTGCATAACTCTCGTGCTAGAGAACCATATGCACAGCTTTTAGCGCACGACTCTAATGCCGGCATTCTGCATCAGCCCCTAAGAGTTCAGCTCCCATTGGAAAACGGTCTGTGAGAGGGAAAAATCCCAGTGTGGAAATAAAGAGGGATCCAGAAATTCTCAAAAAAGGCCAAGATTAGTTGGTGCATCTTTACAGTCCTTGTGCTGTGTTTAAGAGAAGATATTTGGTAATGTGTTCAGTAACTTTAGCACTCAAATGTGCCTGTGAAGCAGCTTGTAAATCACTTCACCTGCAAATCAAAGTCAGACTAATTTTGGAACCACAGATTTGAAGTTTGCCATTGTTTCAAATTCTGACCAAAATTGTGCTGCAACATACAGGAGCAGTCTCCATTAACTCAGTGCTTTTCATCTACAGTCCACTACAGCAACGGATTGATCTCTGGCAACACACAGGAAAAGGCCTATAGCGTACACCACCAGCTCACTTGATTTCCAATAGAATACGAATAACAAAAACAAATGCAATGCTCATTAAAGATCTACTTGTGCTTTTAACTTCTCATTGAATCATTGCTATGTGACATAGGATTTTCTCTTACTGTCAGTTCTTGTTTTCTTAAACAATACCCATGAGCTTTAGTGTAGTACTGCTTAGGGAATATAATTGAGATCAGCAGCTTCAGACTGGAAAATGCATCACAGCATTTCCTGTTCTGTAGCTAGCAGATATGATTCAATACAAAAAATTGTAACACCCAATATCGTGCATTTGTGCTGCAGAAATCCAAGGGAGTAAAATACAGCTGGAGGAAGGGGAGGGAGAGGGACTGTGCTGACCAGGAGAGACAACTTGGGGTGATCATGTCTGATGTCCTCAGGAATCTGAAAAAGTGATAAGATGCCTAGAGTTTGGCATAACCAGTAGAAAAAAGTGATAATACCTTTGTATTGGTCATTGTACTGTGTCAAATTCCGGGCTGGAGGAAGTCAAGAGAAAGCTGCCAACATGGTGCCGGGTCTGGGCTGAAAATTAAGCATTTTGCTCTGTACACTTCAGAGGAGAGGAGAGAGAGAAGGATGTGGTAGAGCCCTACCTCCAAATTCTCTAGTTGCTGATGCTATGTTGGGCAAACTATTGATTGGGCCATGGCCAATGTGGCTCACCCTATTCTGCTGCCTCTTTCAAATATATCAAAAGGTATACATATTTATTTATTTGAAAACATTTTCTAGACCACCCCTTCCAGAGATCAGGGGTGGTTTACATCAAACTAACAAATTGCATAGAACAGTGTAGGAAAACATTCAACTATTTACATAGTAACTATTAACATGAAACATTGTAGGAGATGTTTAAACAATAAACTATATACATGGGGATTATTGAAACTTTATATATACATTTATAGTTGAGAATATTAGTCTGAGTAGTAGCAATGTTGCTGACTGAAGTGGGGAGCAGCTGTTTTGGGAGGGAGGGGGAGAGGGGAGTGAAGGAGGGTTAGTTATGTACTAGTATAGTTTCATTTTGGGCTATTACAATATTCGGTGAAGAGCAGGGTCTTTAGTTCTTTTCTAAAGGTCTGGAGGTCTTTGATAGATCTGAGAGGGTCTGGGAGAGTTCCATAATATTGGGGCTATGTGTGTGAACGCTCTTCTACTAGTTGTTTGTTTAGTCTTGCGGATGGATGTTGGTACTGAAAGGAGGTTCTGGTTGCTCTTTCTTCTGCTCCTGGTGTCAGTTTGAGTGTGTAATAGGGATGCAAGAAAGGAGGGGGCAATGCTAGTGAATAACTTGAATGTGATTACTATTGTTTTATATTTAATTCTACTTGCAACCGGGAGCCAGTGGAGATTATGCAAGATAGGAGTGATGTGGTCGGATAGGCGTGCTTTAAATATGATTCTCGCAGTGACATTTTGGGCTATTTGAAGAATATTTAGGTTCTTTTTAGGTGTTCCCTGTAACAAACTGTTACAGAAGTCAAAATGAGGTGTTACTAGCGCTTGGACTACAGTTCTGAAATCATGAGGGTCTAAGAGGGGTCTGAGGTGCTGAATGGTTCTTAATTTGTAAAATATGGTTCTGGCCATTTGTTTTACATGGGATGACATAGTAAGGGATTTATCTAGAATGATTCCTAAGTATTTCACCTCTTGTTTTACTGGGAGGGTGGTGTTATGTATGTGGATTGTTTGGGGAGGGGGGTAAAGCTTTGATTTCAAGTTATGAATAGAATTTCAGTTTTTCTGATGTTAACATTGAGGTGGTTTGCGTTTAGCCAGGTTTCTGCTTCATGAATGCATGACACACATGTAACAAATCCCCAATGGTAATCAATGAAATACAATCCACAAGGAAGATACCGTAAACACCCCTCGTCACCCTTGAGTCTTTTTGTCGGACATAAACCGCGGGAGGAAGATATGGTTAATCTTCCACACCAAAACAGTACATGTCCCTTTTAATCACTTTTATTCACCAAAAATAATAAACCCAAAATTTTAGTCCTAAAAACGACACTTATCTGATCATGTCTCACGATGTGCACGTTTCGGGGCCATCATAACCCCTGTATCAAGTGCTCCAAAGTGATCCAAAGTGTCACTCCCTCGAAAGTAACCGCCAAAAAACGCCGAAAAATAGGCTGGTGAAATAAGGGATACTAACTCAAGATTGGCTGAACAAAAAGTTGCCACACCCACAGAACTGACGTCACATCATTGGGAGATCCCACACATCAGGGAACCCCCAAATGTGGGAGGAGACCAGTCAAGTAAAACCCAGCCAATCAATTTCGTGATTAAGCCCCGATGGAGAGACAGCACGTAACTGAAAGATCCACAGTCCCCTTTTTTCCTTTAGAGATCCTCTGTGTTGGTCCCATGCTTTTTTGAATTCAGTTACTGTCCTCATATCTACCACCTCCACTGGGAGACTATTCCATGGATCTACTACTCTTTCCGTAAAGAAATATTTCCGCATATCACTCCTGAATCTATCCCCCATCCTGAGCATTAAATCCTTTAAGGTAGCCTGCTTTAACATCTCAAAAGGTGCCACCACCAGGGCCCTGAGCACTAGACCCAGATCTCAGGAAGAGATCACAGATGTCAAACCACCTGGAGAAAGCATGAGACATCCAGGTGCAAGGCTAGAGATTTACCAGCCACCGGACCTCGTAAACAGGCCACAGCTGCCACCTGAATTTTCAGGGAGCTAAAGGAAAGGCCTTTCTCCAGGCCTCAGATGACAGGGCTGCTGCCACTTCTCCAGGCTGGACCACAATCAATGGGAGTGGGAGCCTACGCTCCAAGTCCTGAGAACTCATGGACCACCGAGTCAGCAAGGACCACTGAAGTAGTCATATATAAGGATGTGCCCTTGGCACCATCTCTATGGTTGCTGCCATCAATCCGAGGAGCTGAAGATAATCCCAGACTCTGGGAGGCCGCTGCACACAGAACAGCGCCAGGTGATCCAACAGTCTTTGGCTTTCTGTTCTGGTAGGAAACTCTGCCCACTTGAGTGTGGAAATGTACTTGAGACGCCTCTGAAAGGGAATGGGCTCAGATGAGCTAGTCATCTAGATAGGAATGGACACAGATCCCTCAGCACTGCAGCACCCACAGCTGCCACCACCATGACCTTGGAGAACGTCCTCGGGGCAGTGGATAACTCAAAAGGGAGGGTGGCAAACCAATAGTGATAGCCAAGTATGGCAAAACTCAGATACTTGCTGATCCACCCAGATCGTGATAAGAAATTACGCCTTTGCCAGATCCAGAGAAGCTAAGAACTTCCCTCGGCGCACTGCTTGAAATCATGGAGTGCAAGGTTTCCATCCAGAAATTCAGGATGCGCAAATGCTCTTTGACCTCCTTGAGGTCCGGAATAGGCCAGAAGGAACTGTCCTGTTTTGGGCACCACAAAATAGATGGAGTATCTGCCCTTGTCTCGCTCATCCTGTGGGATGGCCATCGCTGCCTTTAGGCGCAGAAAGTTGTCCAACGTGGTCCACACAGTGGTATTTTTGATCATAGACCCAGAAGTGGAGATGATGAAGGCATCCGGAATCGGCTCTTTGCATCCCAAGACATAGCTGAACTGAAAGTGTCTAGCATCCAGTGATCCTTGTTAACCTGGGCCCATTCCTTAAAGAAAAGGTGAAGCCTGCCTCCAACCAGAGGAGCCAGGGAAGTCCCAAACCTTCACTGTGCAGCCTCTGGGTGGGACCGAGTCCCTGGACCCATAAGCTCCATGAAAGGACTCAGAATGAGCCCAAAGCCCAGAAGCAGAGGGAAAGAGAGGGTTTTTTTCTGGTTGGTAACCATGAGAATCCCAAGACCTCAGGGATCCAGCCAACGTGCTCTCAGTTTATGGGCAGAGACTGATGAGAAAATAGAGGCAACCCACTTCACAGGCCCTCGGACCTGTCTTCCAGAAGGCGGTATGATTTTGTCTGGACCGTGTCCTTCACCAGCTTCTCCAAATCGACTTCAAAAAGAAATTTCTCTTTAAAAGCCAGGTGGGCCAACTGGGCTTTGGGAGATGCCAGAGCCAAAACCAATGCTGTGACACCGTCATCAGGGCATCATCCCTGGCCACTAAACATACCAGGTCACATATGGCATCAGAAAGGAAAGCTGTAGCAGACTCAAAAAGAGGAGTAGAATCATCTGGCAGAAGACAATGCATCCACTGGAGCGGGACTCGAGATGTCAGGCCAGGGCCGTACCGAGGTTGAATCGCGCCCTGTGCGACTTGCACAATGGGTGCGTGCCCCCCCTCTCCCATGGTGGGAGAGAAGAGGCATGCCTGCTGTGTAAGTTGCCAGTGCACTAAGCAGATCTGTCCCTCCCTTCTCCTACATTGTGTCGGAGCAGGGAGGGACAGATGTGCTTAGCATGCCCCGAGAAGGCTTAAGGGGCGCATTTCAGATGTCTGCTGTTGCCTGCTGCCACTGAGTGAAGAAAAAGTGGTGGCGGCAGGCAACGGCAGACAGCCAAAATACACCCCTTAAGCCTTTGCGTCCTGTGCGGCCACACCTCTCGCACAAGGCTAGGTACGGTCCTGTGTCAGGCTGCACATACTGCACCGGAAGAATATCAGTGCCGCAACGAACTGGTTCTTCAACACGAATCCATCTTTCGGTTCAGAGTATCGTTTAAGGCCAATCCACCTTTCACAAGAATGGTGGCCGATCTGGTAACTGCTGTGACCAGCATATTGACCTCGGAAATATTTATTTATTTGTTTAAACTGATTTTGGTATACCATTTTTCTACCAGTCAAATTGTGCACATTTTATTAGTGGGGGAAGAGTATGGTCTGGGGTCGTGGAAAGTGGTTAGCAGTGATAAGTGGGGAGGTAAGCATGATGGAGATGGTGGATGAATGGGTTAGTATGCAGGGGATGGTTCAATGTCACATTGGGGGTCAACATGAGCCATAGTGCTCTTGGAATAGAAATGTCTTCAGTTGCTTGCAGAAAGTTTTGGTCTTCTGGATATTTTGCAAGTTGGGTGGCAGTGCTTTCCATAATATGGAGGCATAGAGAGTGAAGGACCTGTGGCTGGCATATTGGGTGCTGTTTCGGATTCGTGTTGGGAGGTTGAGTAGGTTGGTGGTGGTCTGCGAGGCCTGTTGGAGTTGAGAGTGCTGATTGAGCTTTGAAGGTGTTGGGTAGTTAGTCCATTCCGAGCCTTATATATGATGGTGAGGGCCTTGAACTTGATCCTGGAGGCGATGGGTAGCCAGTGGAGGGAACTTAGAATAGGTGTGATGTGGTGGTGCTTAGGTGCTCTGTAGATTGTTCGTGCTGCTGTATTTTGCGTGGGTTGAAGTAGGTGTATGGTGCGCTTAGGTAATCCATAGCATATGGAGTTGCAGTAATCGAACAAGGGGGTGATTGTTGCTGGCAGACTGCGGAAATCATTATATGTGAGTAGGGGGCGTAAGTTACGTAGAGTTCTGATTTTGAAGTAGACTGCCTTCGTGATATTTTGAATGTGGTTTTGAAAGTCTAGGCGCCGGTCTAAGGTGACTCCAAGGTACTTGAGTTGTTTTTTTTTAACTTTGAGTTCTGTGTCTCTAAGCTTAATGGATGTCAGAGGTGTGAACTCGGGGTCCCTGGTAACGTGTAGAACATCTGTCTTGGTGAGGATGATGGCCAGGTTATGATGCTTGAGCCTCTTGATCATTTCATCAAAGCAGTCAGATAAATTGGAGTAGTCTGGAGCAGCTGTAGAGAACGTGAATACCATTATGTCGTCAGTATAGACAAGATATTTAACATTGTGGTTCTGGATGGTTGCACAGGGTGAATATATATGTTGAATAGCAGAGATGAGAATGCAGATCCCTGGGGCATTCCTAGTAGTAGTATGTAGGGGGTTGATGAGGTTTGTCCTATTCTGAGCTGTTGACAGCATTGTGAGAGGTATGAGTGGGGCCATTGGAATGGCTTAACCTGCACTCCAAATTCACAGGATTGAACAGTATTTGGTGAGATACTGTGTCAAATGCTGAGAAAATATCCAGGAAAAGTAGTATAAATCTGTTTGATTTGTTTTCTGTTCCTACGATAAGGGTTGATGTCAGTAAGGATTCTGCGCTGTGATGTGGGCAGAAGCCATGCTGGTGCTGGTCCAGAGGTGCATGCAAGTCAATGTATTCTTGCAGTTGAATCTGGACTGCCTTCTCTATGACTTTTCCAAAAAATGGTACATTGGTGATGAGTCAGTATGAGGTGGGTGATTTGGGGTCTAGATTGGGTTTCTTTAGGAAGTGGCAGATGGAGGATTGTTTGAGCAGTAGGGGGAAGTAGGCACTACAGCCTTGTCTCCCTGTGTAGACACACAGCTGTGCCTGTCAGGGTGTGGATGGCCTAGCATGGTGCTCAGCCCCACCCTGTCTGTTCAGGTCTCCTTACCTGTGCAGGAGGAGTTGAATGGCCTTCCATATGGCCATGGACAGCCACAGGTTCGGCCGCTGGCCCCCTGGGGTATAGCACCCCCTTGTAGTACCACAGCATGGAACAGGCAAGGGCCTCAGACTCATCAGGGCAGAAGTTCACTGTCCTTCTTGCCGCCATGCCACTGGTATCTATCTGCCCAGCCACAGGGGGTTCTTGCACAGGCAACCCGCGGGGCCTGTCTGATGGTGTCATCAATACACAGATACACTGGACGGGCGATACACGGGTTCATGCATACTTGTCGTCCTGCTTCTCTGGCCACTGGTTTGGACACCTACACAGGTATTGTGGGCTAACATCTTCTTAGATGCCAAGCCCGGGTTCTGGCCCCTGTGCATACCCATCTATGCTGCTCAACAGAACAGAGGTGGTAGAGATATGCCCTACCAGGGCCATGAATAAAATACCTGTGTATTAGATCCCAGGTAACCGGCATTTAATTAGGACAGAGATGGGTCCTTCCTATTGTTGTACCAATTCTGGAAGGTGTGGCTTGCAGACCTCAGAGCAGTGGTATTGGATATTGAAGGCCTGACATTGCATGCCTTTAGAATAGGAGCAGTTATCCTAGCTTGGGAAATGAATATGCGAGCACAGAATGAAAAGCATATGCAGATGGGAATTCAACAGATTCAAAACTACATTTATTTATTTATTTAATGTCTCTTCTATAACGCGCTCTTTAAAAATCAGTGCGGTTTACAGATAACAGATTTGTGCAGTGCAGGCAGGCCTACACTAGATTTACAATAAACAGGGGATTATCTACAGGATTAACAGGGTAACTATGTACAAGATAATTCGCTGTCATACGTTATGATGACAGCTTGACACTATTTACACGTTGGCTCAGCTACATACATGGTGAAAGGGCAGGGGATTATACCTCTACCCGGCGTAGAAGGGAACGGGGTCTAGCGGGCTGGGCTGCAGATTCGTGGAGTGGCTGCGTCGGGGACGTCAACCAGGGTCTTGTGTGTAGCACCGTACCACCAGCTAACTATCAATTAATGTATTTCACAGGCTTCACTACCTGGGTATGGATCATTGGTCATTCACATGTTTATTGGACAAGGAGGAGAGCAGCGGAAAGCAACTGCTAAAAACAGTTGGGATTTCCATCTCAGGCAGCAGAAATACTGTGGAGAAAAAGATGGGACCAGATGATGCCAGCACTGAGGAATTGGAGTGAAGGAAGACTGCTCCCAAATTATATTACAGCATGCTACATCTTGAGGGCAACGATGTGGTCACTACATAAAACATTGATTTGATTACTAAAATGAAGAGGGACATAGCATTCATCAAGGCCAGGTGGGCTGGGACTGACATCATCTGATCCCATATAATTTCAAGACAAGTATGGCTGGGAGCGCAGAACCTGGAAGGAATAGAAAGAACAGAGAGATAGGCAATTTTGTCAGGAGTATTGGGTGTGGAATCATAACACAGGAAGGGACAGTACTAGGAGACATTATTCCATACAAGGATGACGGCATACACCCAATTGATATAGGTCTTGATATCTATAATGCTGACCTGCACAGGCCTATTGGCTCAGTACTGGGGAATGAAGTAGTTGGGACCCAGAGATAGATGACGGCCCCTTCCTAGTGGCAGGACCTCACTGATCGAGAAGGGATACAAGTAAAGCTGGGGGGGGGGGAGGGGGGGAGGCACCTCAGGTGCAATAAAGGGGGCACCTGACTCTGAAAACAAAAGGAGGGCTGAGATGCAGATATGAGCACCTGGGTCTGATGAAAAAGGGGCTCAGGTATCAGATAGAGGGTGCCTGGGCTCAGTTAAGGGGAATACTATGCCATATGAATGTATTAAACGAAGATGACCAGAATAGGCTGCCTGCACAAGACAACAGTCAGCTGCTGATTTCCATTTCAGCAATGGTGCGGGCCAAGGTGGACATTTCAGCTTCAGAGTGGGCTGAGATGGGCTAGAAGCAGGAGGCTGGTGTTCGGTGGCACTACCCAGCGTTCCGTGAAGGACACCTGAGGTAGTTATATTGGGTTCTGGATGAGACTTATTGATTGTTTAACAGGTTAATTAATATGATAATGTTTTAATGGTAGTAAGCTGTGGCCTGTATTTATGCACCAATAAACACATATTTTGCACAGCACTGTACCAAGATGTTTGTTATGGGGGAAGGGGGCAGGGGAGGGCAGACTTCCCCAGGACCCAGTATGCCAGCTCTTGGGTGATACAAACATTACATTACTACTACTACTATTGAGCATTTATATAGCACTACCAGTCGCACGCAGCGCTGTACAGACAGACATGTAAGAGACAGTCCCTGCTCGTCAGAGCTTACAATCTAGTCAAGACAAAACACAGAGCAATAGTCTACTCAGGGCAAAAACAAAATACGGCATATTCTATCTAGTCAAGACAAAAGACAGAAGTCAGGTCAAGACAAGGACAGAAGTCAGGATCTGAAAGCGAAAGTGAAGAGGTAGGTTTTCAATCTGGATTTGAAGAGGGCTAGGGAGGTTGCCTGGCATATAGACACATCAGTAGTCCTTGGTTCTGGGATAAAACATTTACCATTCTCCAATTTGCTTTTCAACACAGATTGGTAAATTTTCAGAGCCAGAATAAAAAATGTTTTTCCTTTGAAGCCAACATGTGTGCGTCTATGATGAGCCAGCCATAATCCGTGGCTTATCATACATTTCAAATGCTTGCAACTAGAAAACCCCCTATACATTTGTCTAAGCGGAGCATTTTTTGGCTTAAAATAGTTTCATCTTAGCTGGTAGATGAATAATAAAATAAATGCTCCTAAGTCACTGACTGACTAGAGGAAACCAGAGTGAGAGCGGAGGGCACTCCCCCCCCCGCCCCCCCTCCCCCCCCCTCCCCCAGTGGCAGTTTTGCTTTTTTTTTTTTATGTTAAATTTATTGACCCTTTTTGGGATGACAACCAAAAACATTATTAAGGAAAATGGAACTGTATATCCATAAAGAAAAATAAAGGCAAAACAATCAATAAATAACAAGAGATTTACATTCCAAAAACTCAACATTGGATATGATCCAAAAGATAAACAAGCATCATTCTATACAGGAAAATAGTCTGTATGAAAACAGGACAATTGCTATATGACTTTAAACTACCAAGAATGGGCAGAGGTATAGCTGAACCTAAGGCTCCTTTTACTAACAGCTCAAGCTGTCTGCTATGACGTAGGAGGTCCCGATTGGACCCTTACAGGTTCATTGCTACAGCGGGCTAGAACAAACAATAAAAAATAACAATCTGCCTTGCAAAGGTAAAGTTTTTATTATATTTCGTTCTCTGTTATAACAGGGGTCACATTGCAATGGAATACAAGCAAGTGACTTCCTCCTGGAGGAAGTGCAGACTTTTTTATACTTTTTCTAAGCCAGGAAAGTGGGCTTACGTACCTGTAACGGGAATTCTCTGTGGACAACAGGATAAGTACAGTCCAGGGTGTGGAGTCTCTCTTCTTCTGCGGAGGAGTGGGATGCCAGATAAAAGGTGGGCAGCTCAATGATCTGGTTGATATGGAAGAGTTTCAGTGAGGCAGAATGCATGGGCTTGAAGGATTCCAGTTGCTGGAGAACAATGTTGAGGTCCCATGGTGGAACAGGGGGTTACACCATGGGTCACATATTGTTGAGCCCTCTCATAAAGCTCACCACCAGAGACAGCAAGATGATGGAGTTGCTCCCTATGCGGTCGTGGAAGGTGGCGATGGCTGAGAGGTGTACCTGGATGGAAGCCAGCTTCAGGTCTTGGTCAAAAAGAGAAGTAAGGTATTGTAGAACCTCGGCCACCAGGCAGGAGACCGGGTTTGCCCCCTTGTTGCGCACCAGATGCTGAAGCATTTCCACTTGAGTCCAAAAGATTTTCTGGTGGACGGGCGCCTGACCAACAGGATGACGCACTGGACCTCCGCCGGTATGCTGAGGGAAGAGAGGGTCATCCACTCAAACTCCATGCTGTCACTGCTAGTACCCCCGGTTGGGGTAGAGTGTGCATCTCTGTTGTCCTGGGTGAGGAGAGATGGACTGAGGGGAAGGCGGAGTGGCTGGTCCCACGAGAGACGGTGAAGAGATGGGAACCACATCTGGCGAGACTAGTGGGGGGCCACCAGGATGATCTATGCCTTGTCCTGGACTACCTTCTGAAGTGTTTTGGAGATCAGGGGGTGGGGGAAAGGCGTACACGAGAGACCACTCTCCCTAGCACATGTCAAAGGCATCCGAGGCTATGCTGTGCACTGAAGGGTGCTTGGAGCAGAAGAGGTGACACTTCCTGTTCTGTTCTGTGGCAAACAGATCAATCTAAAGGTGATCCCAGCGTAGGAAGATGGCTTCTGAAATCTCGGGGTCCAGTGTCTACTCATGGGGGCTGAGTTGGCGGCTCAACCTATCCGCCAGCGCATTCTGTTCACCAGGGAGGTAGGACACTTGCAGCCAGCAGTGGTTTGCAAGGGCTAGGGACCATATCGCGAGTGCTTCCCTGAACAAACCCCATGATCTGATGCCCCCCTTGTTTGCTGATATAGAACATGGCCACTTGGTTGTCTGTCTGTATTAGAATCAATTTGTGTTTGATGTGCGGTTGGAAGGCTTGCAGGGTGTATCAGATATCCCTGAGCTCCAGCAGGTTGATGTGGCAAACGGACTCCAATGCTGTCCAGACTCCTTGGGTGTGTAGGTGTACCAAGTGGGCTCCCCATCCAGTCCTGCATGTGTCGGTGGTAATGGTGATCTGGTGGTATGGCTGTTGAAGGCTTCTGACAACTTTGAGGTTCTCTTTAGTGGTCCACCAGTGGAGGTTCCGCCTGATTCGAAAGTCGAGCAAGACACACATGGACAGGAGTTGTACGTGTTGGTTTCAGCATGACCGCAGATGCCACTGTAGAGTGTGCATGTATAGTCACGCTAGGGGCAGCACTTGAGTGGTTGCAGTCATGTGGCCTAGAAGCTGCAGGAGAGCCGAGCCATTGTGGATGTCTGCGAGGCGACCTTCTGGACCAGTGTGATGATCTTGTCCACCCGCTGGGCAGGGAGGAAAGCCTTCACTGCTACAGTGTCTATGTGCGCCCGGATGAATTCTGCCCCGATGTGACTTCTGGTAGTTCACCTGGAACCCGAGGGAGGTGAGAAGGCGAATTGTTTCATTGACCACCTCTTGTGTTTTTGTCATGCCGAGGGTGAAGATAGAAGCTAATCGTTCAAGTATGGGAAGACATGGATGCCCTGTTTGTGCAGGTGTGCCACCACCACCGCTACGCATTTTGTAAACACCCATGGAGCCAGGGAGAGGCCAAATGGGAGGACTATGTACTGGTAGAGGTTGCCTGAAGCTTGGAATCGTAGATAATTCCTGTGTGAAGGGTGGATGGGAAAATGAGTGTAAGCATCCTGTAAGTCCAGGGAGGCTAGCCAGTCTCCGACTTGGAGGAGAGGTAGGATGGAACCTAGAAACCAAGGTGGACTACTAACACAGGTTTTAAAGAAAACCTTTATCAAAGTTATACATGAACTATCTTTATATTTCAAAAGATCGTTCTTCAAAATATCAAGCATACCCTATGTGCACAACGACTGCTCTTCTATAGCCCCGTTTTTCAAGTTTGTATGTGGGTGTCCCCTGATCGTTTTTTACAATTTATATTCATATAAATGATATTCATATAAATATATATCTAAAAAATAAAATACCAATCAAAACCAATATAGAGAACCTTTTAAAGCACTAAAAATACCTGCATAGATGTATTGGAATATTAAAATACAATTGTCCTTCTGTTTTTTCATTGTATGATATGCATTCCAGATGATGGCGGTTTTTCCTGCGGCTCAGGGTTTATCTTTAGAGCGCACGTATGGGCGTTCTCCCAATCATTGCATATACTTCTGATATACAGAGGAACGTGCAAGAAGCCTTTAGCGTTTTTGGGGGTGTAAGATTCATTCTTTCTTATTATGCTTGATATTTTAAAGAACAATCTTTAAAACCTGTGTTAGTAGTCCACCTTGGTTTCTAGAGGGCTGGTTTTGCCAATGTTTGTATTTTAATATTCCAATACATCTATGCAGGTATTTTTAGTGCTTTAAAAGGTTCTCTATATTGGTTTTGATTGGTATTTTATTTTTTAGATATATATTTATATTTTTATTGGTTGTAGCTTTCTCTCGATAAGATTAAAGAGTGTTGCAAGTATAAGTCCCCTGCTGTCATCATTAGAAGGAATGCTTTCTGTCAAGCTGATTCGCTCCTGCTCCGACTAGTCAATATATTATGAGTTTTGTTTTGATACCCTCAACCGTATTGTTTAGAACAAGATAGTCCCCTTTTGTAACCGGGGAAGGCGGACACGTCGCCTCTCACCCGGCAACCCCAATTCTCCCATGCACCCCCGCACTCCTTTCAATAAAACCATCACACATTTATGGGCTTAAACTGGTCGCAGCTTTATTAACCTTTAACAATAACCAACTACAATCCAATGCAATAACATTACCCCCCCCCCCCTTTTGCGGAGCGCAAGCCCTCACCAGCCATGTGAGTAGCAAGGTGACGCCGCTTCCGCTTCTGCTGAGTCCGGGCCTCGGCTAAACAGCCTAGCCCTCCCTTGTCCGGCTTCGCCATATTACTAGCAAAAACCTGAGGGGTTGTCCGGGTGGGGGTACCCCACCCCCGCCCAAAAGCTTGCCTCCGTCTCCGGAACCCAGAAACCTCCGGGATCCCGCCACCCCCCCAGCTGCAACAACCCCAACCCCTTTAACCTCAGCCCCACCCCACAATGCTAGGGCGGGCGGGCGGGCACCCTACTTGTATGGATCCGACCTGGAAAAGGCTGGAGCCACGCCGCGTCCCCGCACTTGCCTGGGACTGCTCCTGCCTCCCCCCAGCTCCATTGGCTCCCACCGCCTCCCGGCAGCCCGCGGGAGCCAATGGGGCGCCCGTAACCGCTCCGGCCCGCCCCCTTGCCCCAGCACCGCCACGGCCCCGGGGGATCGCTTCCTTGCCGCCCCCCGGTTAAACAGGGCTGCGCGCACGCTGGCTCTGTGGCCCCGACATTCTCGTGATGCATTAGATAGTTCTGTTTATGTTATTTTAAATATTGTTGTTGATTCTTTTTTTATTTCTCTTTCCAGTTTATAAAGACCTATATGGGCTAACATTTAAACAGAGGTACCTACATATATGTTTTATATTCAAGTTTTGTCACACCCGTATTTTGATTTTATTATTGTTTTTTCATAATTTTTTACATTCTTATATACTATTATATGTACGTTTATGATTTGAATTGTTTAATATGAAAAGTTTTTATACTTTTTATATGTGATCATTTTATCATTGTTCATGTTATAATTCAATTATTTATTGATTTTTTAATGTTTGACACATATTTTTATATCTTTTATGTCTTAATTTGTAATTTGTTTGTCTTATTTACATTTTATGTATTTATGATTTTAGTGTGCCAGATTTACCCCCTGACTAAGGTTATCGAAACACGGCCTGTGTTGGGTTGTTCCTGGTTTATGATAAATAAAGCTCTGTCTTTCCATATTACCACGCCTAGACTGGGTCCTTGTTCCTACATGGTAATCTTGCTTTTTGTGGTGTCAAAAGGATGTACCATTCTTCCCTGATGCAGGTGGGGCCTGTTTATTTTGTCTCCCCTCCTTTTGGTGTTTTTGATGATGGGGTGTATGCTGTATGATTGATAAAAAGCTTGCTTATATCACAGGGGCTGCCATTTGCGGTAGGAGTTGCACTTCCTGTGTGCAGAGTAGGGCTTGCGTCTGTAGCTCCTTTTCTGTGTGTTGGTGCTACGCTCTTGACCATCCTTAGCAAGGGTCTGAAGGGCGGTGCAGTGTTCCTTCATATCATTCACTGTATCGGTGACCTTGTTGCCAAACAGGAATTCACCATTGCAAGGGGCGTTGGCTGCGATTTGAGCCTCTTGTGGGAAAGAGGCAATGGTGTCCTTCAGGGTCCCCAGCAAGGTGTCCTGTAAGAGGATATGTTGGAACTGGTGCACTGCAATCCTCGCATTGAGCATCACCCTTTGGAACACCTTCTTTCCCACGTCATCTAAAAGTTTTGAGTCTCTCCCAGGTGGAGAATTGACATGGGTGCGCAATGATTTGACACACTTCAGAGCGGAGGATACAATGATGGAGTGGTGGGGAAGCTGGCTCTTAGTGAAGCATGGGACCTGTCTGACCTGGTATTTAATGTCCAGCTTGCGAGGGCATGCAAGGGTCGAAGCTGCGGTCTGCCAGAGCTTGGTTTGGGCATCCAGTAGGCGCTGGTGAATCGGCAGGGTTACTGGTGTTTTTGCTGTGTCTATGTACTTGAAGACCTCGGGTTCTGCTTGGTCTGGCAGATCAGAGGGTGCAAGGGCCAGGGCGGTCGCCACCTTGTGCAAGAACTTTGGGTAGCTAAGGTCTTCAGGAGGTGGAGCTGGTGGAGACAGGTCAGGGCCCATGCCTGATGCCATGAGGGAGTCCCCTGCTGAATCCCTAGGAGTTATGGAGCCAGGGTCCTTCACTGGGGAGACTGAGCCCAGTGGAGCAGTCCCTTCTTCCTCCTCACTGGTGGAGGATGGGAAGTCTGGTGCCGAGTTGTCTGCGGCATTGACAGGGCGCTGCTTGTCCTGTTAGTCACGACCCTGTTATGGCTGGAGTTCTCGGGTAGCTGGAGCATGGTGCTCTGTTGAGTTGAGCAAGAAGCTGGGTTAGCTTGGAGGTCCTGCTGCAGGAGACTTGTGAGGTTAGAGAGCAGCTGGAGGATGGCCCCTTGGTTAGGAAGAGCCCCTGCACTGATCTGGTTGTTTGTTGCATCGTCGATGTTGTTTCCTCTCCTGGTGATGGAGGCAAAGGGAGAAGGGCTGGGATTTGAAGAAGGGCTGAGGCTTGATCTCTGTCTTCCCCTTTTGTATTGGTGCCGTCTGCCACTTTCTCCACTGCAGGAGCTGTTAGATCTCTGCCTCCTTCGTTTGTGATGGTGCCTTCTGCCGATTTCCCTGCTGCAGGAGCTGTTAGGGGATCATTTGTGGCGCCTTCTGTGTTGTTCCTCTCGGCTCTGATCGTGGCTCTGATGAGTGCGAGAGAAGCGGTTGTAGGCGGCTCGAGGACCCGGCACCGAAGGAAACCCTCTTCTGCTGCTGTGATGCTGAGGGGTAGTCCCGTCTTTGGTGCGGTGAGAGGAGCCATTCCTGATGCTGCTGTGTTGAGGGAAGGGCACATGGGAGGTTCTAGGATGACGTTTGTGATGCCAGCTAATCACTTGTGAGTGGGCGGAGCTGAGCGGAGTCAAGGGCTTGGCAAAAGGTTTCTGTAACCATCCACAAATACCAACTCATTCCCTATCAGAGAATAAACTCCTCCCTGGGATGCTAACAAATAGTCTAGGGCTCAGCTAGGCTACAGAACTGACTCATTTCATCTCAGATATTTGTTAGAGGCCCAGCAGTCTCATTCATAAAAACAAAAAGAATAGAAGCTAAAATTCTGATTTCACCATGGTCCATAAACACTCCGATTACAGCTTTCCCTACTGAATCGCCATTATAAGCACTTGAGAGATTTTTTTTTTCAGGGTAGAAGTGTAACATTCCTTTTCGTCCCTCTAGTCCAGTCCCGGAACCATAGAGTTGAGAACCTCCACCAGCAGCTTTGGAGACTGAAAGATGTCATCGCTTTGATGTCACTTGGCAAGTACCGCTCCTCTTCCACCAGTACTTTCAGTCTCCAAGCAGCTTGGAGGTTCTGAGCCTGGGACTGGGCTCAGTAGGAACAAATAAGCAGAGCTTTGTCTTTTGGGGCATATTTAATTTTAGTTGGGTAATTCTGCCTTTTGGATTTCTTTTAGGTGCAGACCTGCTGCTGCGGAAAGGGTTCCCTGCTGGCTGTGGACCTGTTTCTTTTTTTCTCTTTCTCTCTCTTTTCTCTTTTCCCCTTTCCCTCTCCTTCTAGCAACAGCGTGTAAACGAGCATTGTTGCTCAGTGCCTCCCTGCTCCCGAACCCGCTAGGAAAGAGTGAGGAGCAGGTAGAAGGCTGCACTGCAGGGCAGCAGCAGGACAGGGACTGCTAGGCTAGTGAGAGCCTTTTCCCTGCACCAGAGACCGGCAGATTATTGCAGCTCTATTCCCTCCCTGCTCCCGCACCCGCTTCAAAGGGGTGAGGAGCAGGTGGCAGGGCAATCAGCACAGCTGCGGCTGTTAAGATTCGGCAAGCCGGTGCAGTTTTTTCCTGGCACTGTTAAGGAGCTGCCAGCGCTGATTCAGACGGACCCGCCGGGCCTGAGGCCGGGGTCGGCGGTGCTCCGAGGATACTGGTACCCTCCTGCGCCCCTTCCTCGTTGCGGCAGCGGTGAGTGACTCAAGAGGGGTGTTTTGGGTTTCCTGCGACCTCCGTCTGTCGGGCCGTTGACCTTGCCGCGTGCGTTTCATTTAGGTGCGATTCTTTGAGCGGGAACCCGTTGCCGGCGGCCATTTTAAGTGCCGCGGAGGGGGAGAGCAGGGGCCATCGCTTGTTTTTTTTTTTAAGGCCTGCGGAACTTCGTTTGTATAATCGGGGTGCAGGCTTCAGCTAGTTAAACATTTCTCTCTCTAGGAGGGGGTGAGTAAAAAAAAAAAAAAAAAGGGCAAGTGAGAAGGAGAAAAACGGAATGGAGCTCCTTTCTGGAAGGGGACTCTGCCTTGAGGGACATTGTCCTGCTCCTATCCTGCCTGTATTCAGCGCAGGAGCCTGAAACCAGTTGAGGGGGGAGTCCTGTGAAATAATGCCAGCTAAGCCCTGCTGTCTCGTCTGTGGGGTGAGGCGTAGCGAGGTTTTAGAGGCTGGGGTGTGCAGAGGCTGTACTTTAGAGGCAGCAGTAATGGAGAAGGCGCTCGGGGGTCCGACTGGGGAGCCCGAGACGGTCCCTTCGGAGATAGGTGACTCCCAGCCGCCTACTTTGGATCTCCCAGAGCCGACGGCCGGTCCTTCCACGATGGCAGGTGCTTCGGCGGCGGCGGCAGGCAGCCAGGGTGGAGGAGTGCCAGGTATTCCCCCGGATTTTTTCTCCCTTATGCAGAAAGCGTTGGCCTTGCTGCAACCTGGATGGGAACCTCAGACTCTGAGAGCAAGGGTTCTGAAACGGCCGGGGGCCCTTTTCGAGGGGGAGGCAGTTTCGGATAAGAGACGTAGAGAACTGGTGGAGGAGAGCCCGTCTTCGGTGGTGGAAGACGAGGGACGACTCTCGGATCTGGAGATGGAATGCGTTTCCGAGGGGGAATTGGAAGAGGGGGAGTTGCCTGATGCAGAGGAGCAGAGTAGGGTAGTCCGGGTGTTCCGGCGCGAGGAGCTGCCGGCACTGATTGCGGAAACTCTAAAGACACTCAATATGCCCGCAGTAGTACCGTCGGCTGAGGAAGCGTTGGAGGATCCTCTGTTGCAAGCCGTTCGGAAGTCCCAGCATGTGTTTCCGGTTCATCGGGTGTTTCGAGACATGATTCAAGAGGAGTGGGACGCCCCGGAATCGGCGCTGAGGGGCACCAGAGCTTTAGCCCGGTTATATCCCCTTTCGGACCAGGATAGAGAGATTTTTCGTTCACCGAAGGTAGATGCAGCAGTGTCGGCGGTTACTAAAAAGACCACAATTCCAGTGGAGGGCGCCGTGGCGTTAAAGGATGTGCAGGACCGGAAATTAGAGACTCTGTTGAAACAGGTGTTTGATATGTGTGCCCTTTCCTTACAGGCCTCGATAGCGGGAGCGTGGGTAGCTAGGGGCTGCTTACGGTGGTCCCAGCAGCTGCAGGTCGGCCTCCTGGATAAGCAGGTGGATGAATTAGCGCGACTGGAGTCGGGCACAGCGTATTTGTCAGATATCCACTACGATCTGATTCGAGGTATGGCCAAGAGTATGGCCTCCGTGGTAGCGGCGCGTCGATATCTTTGGCTGCGTAACTGGTCGGCAGACGGGTCTTCCAAAGCGCGGCTTAGTAAGCTCCCCTTTCGCGGAAGACTTTTGTTTGGTACAGATTTGGAGAAGCTGGTCAAGGACCTGGGAGAGTCCAAAGGGGGTCGGCTCCCGGAGGATAGACTAGGGAAGGGCCGCGGGATGACTGGCTCCAGGGGGCTCTCGAGGGATTTTCGTAGGTTTCGATCCTCGCATTTTGGTCAATCGCAGAGGGGGCGTTCCCCTTCACGGGGCCAGGCGTTTCGCGGCTTCCGAGGGGCGAGTAGGGGTTTTGCTCCCTTCCACTCCTCTAGCGGGAAGAAAGCACAATGAGATAAGGCGGACCCAGGTGGTGGACGTTCCCATAGGAGGCAGGTTGCGGGAGTTTTACCCTGCCTGGATCGAAATTACCATGGATCAGTGGGTGTTGGAGGTAATTCGGGAAGGATATGCTCTAGAGTTTCATCGACCCGTCTTAGATTCGTTTGTCCGCTCCCCATTCAGAGCTCCGCAGAAGTTGCGGGCGGTATCAGTCACACTTCGGCGGCTATGACAACTCGGGGCGGTGGTGCCGGTGCCGCAGGATCAATACGGGTGCGGTCGATACTCCATCTATTTTGTCGTGCCAAAGAAAGAGGGCACTTTTCGGCCGATTCTGGATTTAAAACGGGTGAATCACTGCCTTCAAGTGTCCCATTTTCGGATGGAGACCCTGCGCTCGGTTATTGCGGCGGTCAGGCAGGGCGAATTCTTAACGTCCTTGGATCTCACAGAGGCATATCTGCATATTCCCGTGCGCCCCGAGCATCAAAGGTTCCTGTGATTTGCGGTACCCATGGGCCATTTTCAGTTCCGGGCGATGCCCTTCGGGCTGGCGACGGCGCCTCAAACGTTCACAAAGGTCATGGTAGTTGTAGCGGCGGCGCTCCGCAAGGAAGGGATTCTGGTGCATCCTTATTTGGACGATTGGCTGATCCGGGCAAAGTCCAGAGAGGAGAGTGCTGCGGCCACCTGTCGAGTGGTGGAGTTCTTAGAAAGCCTAGGCTGGGTGGTCAATTTCGCAAAGAGCATCCTACTTCCTACTCAGACGCTAGAATATTTGGGAGCGCGCTTCGAGACAGCTCGGGGAATGGCAAGATGGCTCAAGCCTTAAGGGAGCTCGTGCGGAAGTTTTTAATGTGCAGGGCTCCGACGGCATGGCAGTATTTGCAGTTGCTCGGAACGATGGCGACCACGATCGAGGTGGTGCAGTGGGCCTGGTTTCATATGCGCCCGTTACAGAGCGCTCTTCTCCGGCGTTGGTCTCATCAACGGGACGCCTTGTCTCTTCGACTGGTGTGCCCTCCGAAGGTGCAGCAGGAACTTCAGTGGTGGTTAAGGCCCGGAAACCTGGAGAGGGGCGTGCCGCTGGAGGCTCCATCCTGGCGGCTGGTGATGACGGATGCCAGTCTCGTGGGCTGGGGGGCGCATTGCAAAGGACGGTTTGCCCAGGGGTCTTGGTCAGGTCCGGAACTGAGTTGGTCTATAAACCGGCTAGAAATGCACGCGGTGTATCTAGCGCTGAGGCAGTTTCAGGGGACCTTGGGTCGAGTGGCGGTACGGGTTCTCTCCGACAATGCGACAACGGTGGCTTATATCAATCGCCAGGGAGGCATGGGAAGTGTGTCGCTGGAAGAGGAGGCCGGCCAGCTGTTGAGCTGGGCCGAGCGTCAGTTGGTGGCATTGTCGGTGCAGCACGTGGCCGGAGTGGAGAATGTCGAGGCGATTTCCTAAGCCGCCGCAGAGTGGATCCGGCGGAGTGGAGTCTTCACCCGGAGGTCTTTGCGATGCTCGTGCAGTGCTGGGGGACTCCGATAGTGGACCTCATGGCGAGCTTCGATTCCGCGAAAGTGGACCAGTTCTTCAGCAGACGGAGAGAACGAATGTCGGAAGGCCTCGATGCGTTGGCATGGCGGTGGCCAGCAGACGGGCTTCTCTGTGTGTTTCCACCTTGGGCATTGATAGGAAAGGTGGTCCAGCGCACAGAGAGGCACCGCGGCGTGGTCATTCTCGTAGCGCCCAATTGGCCCAGAAGGCCGTGGTATGCGGATCTGATTCGGCTGGTGTTAGACGGACCGTGGCGACTCCCGGTTCGGGAAGACCTCTTACTGCAGGGGCCGGTACGCATGCCGCAGGTGGGTCGATTCTCGCTTACGGCATGGCTCTTGAGAGGGCTCGGCTGTGGTCCAAAGGGTACTCGGAGGCGGTCATTACTACGTTATTAAAGGCATGGAGGCGTTCCATGTCGCTGGCGTACACTCGGGTGTGGCGGGTGTTCGAAGCGTGGTGCGGGGAGCGCGATCTGCAGCCTTTGAAGGCTTCGGTGCCTCACATTCTTTCCTTTTTGCAAGATGGCTTGGAGAATGGTCTGGCGGCAAGTTCCTTGAGGGTACAGTTGGTGGCCATCTCCTGTTTCTGGGGGAGGATTCAGGGTCAGTTGGTAGGAGCGCATATTGATATTCGGCGTTTTTTGCGGGCGGTGCTGCTTCTGCGGCCGCCGAGACGGGTGTCCGTCCCTCTGTGGGATCTCAATGTGGTGTTAGAAGTGTTAATAGCAGCGCCGTTCGAGCCGTTAGGTAAGGCTTCCCTGAAGGACTTGACATTGAAGACAGTTTTTCTAGTAGCAATTTGCTCCGCCAGAAGGATTTCGGAGTTGCAGGCGCTGCCTTGTAGAGAACCGTTCTTGTCTTTTTTCGATCATAAGGTGGTCCTGCGCACGGTTCCGGCTTTCTTGCCTAAGGTGGTGTCGGGGTTTCACGTGAACCAGGTGGTATCCCTTCTGGTTTTTTCTTTCGCACAGACGGCTCAGTCGGGCGGTCGATTGCATTGTTTGGACATCCGGCGAGTGCTTAAGAAGTATCTCCGTCGGACGGAGAGTTTCAGAAAGTTGGACCGACTGTTTCTCGCATTTGGCGGGCCGCGGAAAGGGGAGGCGGCGGCAAAGTCTTCAATTTCTCGGTGGTTGAAGGAGGCTATTGCATTGGCCTACCTGTTGAAGGGTAAGGTGGTTTGGTTGGTCTTCGTGCGCACTTGACCAGGGCGCAGGCGGCATCTTGGGCAGAATTCAGTTTGGTGCCGGTGGAGGACATTTGTAAGGCGGCGACTTGGTCCTCGTTGCATTCCTTTGCAAAGCACTATCGGCTTGATGTTCAGGCACAGGGGGATGTGCGGTTTGGTTCAGCGGTGCTTCAGGCTGGGCTTGCGGGTCCCTCCCGTTGATGTTCACTGCTCTGTTACATCCTCTATGGTTCCGGGACTGGACTAGAGGGACGAAAAGGAAATGAAAATTAGACTTACCTGCTAATTGTTGTTCCTTAAGGAACTCTAGTCCAGTCCCGGACCTCTCCCAGGGTCTTCGCTCGTACACAGCCTGAAGAAGAAAAAAAAATAAAAGGAATCCGTGTGCAGGAGACCATCCCACTCTTTTCTGGGGAACAATGGTGGAGTCCTTTCTTGCGCAGCAGGCCCGGGTGGGCTAGGGGGCACCAGGGAGCAGGCGTCCGGAGTACATAGTTTTTTCAGTACTTTCGTACATATTTTTACATAGTGCTTATGAGTTAAATTTTTCCTGTTACTGCTTATTTGTTGCTCTGCTTAGTCTGCTTTGTCAATAGGTACTGGTGGAAGAGGGGCGGTACTTGCCAAGATATACCAGTGACATCAAAGCAATGACATCTTTCAGTCTCCAAAGCTGCTGGTGGAGGTTCTCAACTCTATGGTTCCGGGACTAGACTAGAGTTCCTTAAGGAACAACAATTAGCAGGTAAGTCTAATTTTCATTTTGTTTCTCATCCTTCCTTCTGGTAATGAAGGGGTGACAGTAATACCAGGGATAACTTGCCCTATAAAACATCAACCGTTGGCCCTGCCGGTGAAAGACAGAGAAAGCTTTGTACCCACAAATCCAATAAGTTCCAGGAAGGGGTGACCACAGTGACCACTAGTAACTTTTCAGGGGTAATTAACACACAATCCGGTCTACCTAAACACAGTATTTCAGTTAGATTATAAGAAGACATACTTGAAGAAGAATTTGTAAGTGTAAAAAGGGAGGTGGATCAAAGGAAATCGTATGTTTACAGATTATTTTTCCTTAATTCCTGACCTGTCCCTTCCTTCTGGTAAGCAGAGGGATCCCATGGTCAAGATTCAGTAAGGAAAGGGAAAATAAGCCAGTATTAAAGGATAGTATAGGAATGAAGATGCTGGAATCATAAGAGCAAATCCTCCTCCACTCCAATTAAAGGGACCCCCCTTGTTGGTGGGGAAGGGAGATGGGCACATACATAATTTCCTGTAGTTGCCTTTTGCTGCTCCTTTTAACAATCTCGCATGCAAATTTTCCTCCCAGTGTCCAAAATGTTTTTCCTCACCCAGGACATCTATTCCTGGTGAAGGAAGTGGTTTGGCTAAAATGAGAGTCATATAAATCAGAAAGATAATCATCCCTTTGTGTCTGCAAAGTTAACAATATTTCAGTATATTCACAAGGGCTGGAAGGGGAAAGACATGTCACTGCTGCCAAATTGGAAGGGTATCAGTGTAATTTTTCTCTTCCTGACAACTACAGGTTTTTTTGTGATACTCAAGGAGGGCAGGGGTAGTCTCGCTAATACACACCAGAAAGAGCAGCATCCCACGTAAAAAAATAACAAGATTACAATGATAACAGAAATTAAATGTATGACAATAAATCCAGTCCACTCTAAGCTTCCCAGTTAGCGAAGGGGGTTCTATATCAGCAGGTCTGCCAAAAGGGCAACAGAAAACAATCATTTGTGTATCCTCTTCAGCTTTACCTTCAAAACGACAGCCGCTTTTCTTCAAGAGCCTTCTCCTTTTCTTCAGGAGTTTTCATCTCTCCCTCTCCAGCTGTGCTAGGGCCTTGGCTGCCCTGGGTGTCAGCTACTTCTCATCCTGCTCCTGAAGCCTGATCTGGAGATGGAGGATGTTGACAGAGAGAGTAATGGATCTAGGCTCCCTTAGCAGCCGCCTTCATAGCAGTCGGTGTTGTCAGAAGAACCTGGAACAGTCCCCTACTGAAAAAGGAGCTTGCAGAGTGTGCTGGTAGGATCCAGTCTCCGGGTTGAAAGGAATGAGCTGAGACACTTAGTGGAAGGGATTGGAGCTGCTGAGCATATCTGTGGAGGGAAGAGAGTTGCCTCTGCTGCTAGGAAATATAAGAGATCAAATGTGAGGTTCAGGAGTGCAAAAAGTAGGTGATCTTCCATGTAACAGTTCGACGGGAGAAACTTTCAGTCTATCCCCTTGGGCAATGTTCCCACTAATTTTCTGTAGGCTGTGTGCGCATAAAATATCAGCTGTGCAGCTTTTGAAGGAAGGTTAAATTTTTGTGCGCCACATAACGACACTCGGAGTTAAATACTTTAAAATTTGACTACACGTCAGAATACAGTATGTACACCACATTGATTGCACTAGAAAATATTGTAGAACTTGTGAAAATCGTAAATACACAACAACTTTAAAATTTTAAGACGTCTGTGTTGTTTTCTATCAGAATCAGAACAGTAATTTTTGTGTGCTCTGTTGTAAAGCATGTGCGCTCGCTTGGCAAGGTGTGTGCGCGCGCATACGCGCACAGCTTAAAGGGAACAATGCCCTTGGGGCAGTTTTTTTTTTTGAAAGGCAAGACAGTTTAGTTTCAGAGGTCCCCCCCTCCCCCTTTCGAGTTCCTCTTTTGATTGCTGCTTGCACACAGCTGCCAATAGTAAACAACTATTAGCTAAAAAAAACCTGGGTGTTGACAGACCAGAGAAGTTGCGGACAAGATGCACACACTTCTGCAATTTGTTTTTTGCAAATTTAGGATTGTACCAACCTTGTGAAAGTTTGTGTAGGTATCTTTCTTCCTTTGCCTTCATGTGTTGGGCCAGGACACATACAGGCAAAAGGGGGATAAAAATATCTGGAAGCACCACATGACCAGTGTTTGTTTGTTTTTCCAAAGCTCATCAGGTTGCAGAGTGCATCCAGCTTATCTCCAAGTGGCTTTTTCCAATGAGTCTGGGCTAGATGACTTCGGGAATTGAAGTTAATGGAGATAGCATAATCAAACATTAGAGTTGCAGAGTAGAATATTCATTGTCTTTTTTTTTTTTTAAGGTGGATACGTCATTTCACATCTGAATTTACCTCCACCATTTTACTGCCAATCTGAGTTCTCTTTTCCAACATGAATATTCCATCATACTCCTCTCAACGCTTTTTTTTTTCACTTACATCATTGCACGAAACTACATGCATAGGTCCTTGTGTTTAGAGCATACTAATTAGTATTCTTATTTGGTAAGGCTCTTCTAACACATCAGACAATTATTAAAGCTTAACATTGTTCTTTAAGCTAAAATAGCAACCTTCTAAATAAAAAAAAATTATCTTTATTAAACATAATATGAAATTCTTAAATGACTATAGCTTTTCCTTTTCCTCTCTCTGCCTGTGTGCTTTCCCAAACCTCTCCTGGATCATTGCTGACAAACAAGAATTGTTTTTTTGTCCAAGCAACTTAAGTTAGTGTTTTTAAATTTGCAAATAAGATAGAAAAAGAAGAGATAGACTCGTATTTTCTGGGAATTCATATCAATGTATAAACTAGATAAAATTAGTATCTCATAGTGTTAGAACATATTTGTTTTTTCTTCATTCAAAGGCTTCGTTGAAAGGCTGAAAGGCTTAGGGCTCTTTAACCTGGAGGGGAGACGGCTGAGGGGAGATATGATGGAGGTCTATAGAGTGGTGAATGGAGTGGAACGGGTGAATGTGGATCGATTGTTTGCATTATCGGAATGTGGAAGGACTGAGGGACATGCAATGGAGCTACAGGGTAAACTATTTAAGACTAATAAAAGAAAATGTTTTTTCACTCGGCGTGTGGTCAAACTCTGGAGTTTATTGCCGGAGGAGGTGGTAGAGGCTGTTGGTGTAGCTGGGTTTGGAGGGGGTTTGGACGGGATCCTGGAGGAGGGGTCCATGGGCCATTGTTAAGGGGGACCCGGGATATCAATGCTTGACCCAGTAGAGGCATTGTGGAACCTGTGTCTTTTGGGGAAACTGCTAGGTACGTATGACCTAGATTGGCCACTGTTGGAAACAGGATACTGGGCTTGATGGACCTTGGTCTGACCCAGTATGGCATATCTTATGTTCCTATCTTCCTAAATTGAGGTCAGGAATGTTCTGTTTTTTTTTTAATCAAAGTGCATTTTTTTAAAACCAGAACGTATAAGTCACATACACAAAACAGGTGAAATTACTTTAAAACCTAACAATGAAACAACCCAAACAATACCCTAATCATATGGTGGTGTTTGTTTTCATCAATCCACAATCATGAAAAGAAACCTTTTTTTTTCAGCACTGAGCTTAACAAGGCAAAATATTTATCCAAAGCCTTGCGGTTCAAAGCTGTATGTATACACACTTTACCTAAGCAAATACCAGAGGATGCTTCCTATTTTTTTTAAAATTATTTGATCTGAGTAAATCTGCATGTGTTCAGTGTCTAATAATTCAGAAGGAGCAAGGAGCTTCTCTGACCTCTTGTGGCTCTGTTAATCCCATCGGGGCTGATGGGAAATCCCATCAGCCCCGGCGAGATTAACAGAGCCGCGAGAAGAAAGGGATACTCTCACGGCTCTGAAAGCCCGCGCATTGGGAGGGACTTGGGAGCTGATGCTGAAGGGAGGCTCTGCTGGGCAGGCGGGCCCCGCGGCGGGACATTTGATTCTGCCGCTGCCACGGTGGCAGCGGCAGCAGCAGCCAGTTTGTTTTTTTAAAATCTATCAGGGCTGATGGGGAGGGGGGTTAGGACTGGTAATGGGCTATGGAGGGGATTAAGACTGGAAGTGGGATGATGGGGGGAGGGGGGTTAGGACTGGTAATGGGCTATGGGGGGGTTAGGACTACTAATGGGCTATGGGGGGGCTAAGACTGGAAGTGGGCTGATGTGGGGGGTTAAGACTGGAAATGGGCTGAAGGGGGGGTTAGGATGTAATGTGCTATGGGGGGGCTAAGACTGGAAATGGGCTGATGGAGGGGGTTTAGAATGTAATGGGCTATGGGGGGCTAGGACTGGAAATGGGCTATGGGGGGGCTAGGACTGGAAATGTGCTGATGGGGGGGGGGGGGTTAGGACTGGAAATGGGCTGATGGGTGGTAAGGAATGTAAATGGGCTGATGGGGGGGTTGGGATTAAAAGGGCAATGGGGGGGAAGACGGGAAATCGGCTGATGGAGGGGGGTTAGGATGTAATGGGCTATGGGGGGGCTAAGACTGGAAATGGGCTGATGGGGGGGTTAGGACTGGTAATGGGCTATGGGGGGCTAGGACTGGAAATGGGCTGATGGGGGGTTAGGACTAGTAATGGGCTTTGGGGGGCTAGGACTGGAAATGGGCTATGGGGGGCTAGGACAGGAAAAGGGATATTGGGGGGAGAGAACTGGTAAATGGCAATTTGGGAGCTAAGACTGAAAATGGGGTGAAGGGGAGCTTAGGACTGGAAGTGGGCTGATGGGGGGCTTAGGACTGGTAATGGGCTATGGGGGGGCTAGGACTGGTAATGGGCTGGGGGGTGGCTAGGACTGGAAATGAGCTGAGTGGAAGGAAGGCTTGAACTGCAAATAGCTGATGGGGACGGGGGCTTGGAATGGAAATGGGCTGTGAGGGGAGGGAGCTAGGCCTGGAAATGGGCTGAGTGAGGAGGGGCTAGGACAGGAAATGGGCTGATGGAGGGCTAGGATAGGACTGGAAATGGGCTGTTGGGGGGGGGCTTGGATTGAAATGGACTCATGGAGGGGCTAGAACTGGAAGTAGGCTCATGGGGGGCTTGGATTGGAAATGGATTGAGTGGAGGGGAGCTAGGATTTGACATGGGCTGATGATGGTGGGGCTAGGAAAGGACTAGAAATGGGCTGATGGGGGGCTGGGATTGGAATTGAGCTGATGGAGGGACTCGGATGGGGGAGCTAGGACTTGAAATGGGCTGATGGGGGTTAGGACTGGTAATGGGCTATGGGGGGCTAAGACTGGAAGTGGGCTGATGGTGGGGCTTAGGACTGGAAGTGGGCTGATGGGGGGCTTAGGACTGGTAATGGGCTATGGGGTGGCTAGGACTGGAAATGGGCTGAGTGGACAGGGGCTTGGAATGGAAATGGGCTGAGTGGAAGGAAGGCTTGAACTACAAATAGCTGATGGGGAGGGGGGCTTGGAATGGAAATGGGCTGTGAGGGGAGGGAGCTAGGACTGGAAATGGGCTGAGTGAGGGGGGCTAGGACAGGAAATGGGCTGATAAAAGGCTAGGATAGGACTAGAAATGGGCTTATGGGGGCTGGGATTGGAAATGAGCTGATGGAGGGACTCGGATGGGGGAGCTAGGATTGGAAATGGGCTGATGCGGGGACTAGAAGGGAGCAGATGCTGGGTGGGGCTGGAACTAGAAGGGAGCTGATGTTGGGGGAGGATTAGAATGGGATGGAGCTGGGAGAGTGAAATGGAGAGGGGAAAAATATTTTGAGTGGGAGGGAAGACAAATGTACAATTGGCCGGATATTGGGAGAGTAAGTGGGGATTGAGGATGGAGGAGTAAAATTTGAGTGGATGAAATAGGAATGAGGAAAGAGCAAAAGGAGAAAGATTAGTATGTTAAAGCAGATGTAGAGAGAGAATGGAAAAAAAACTAAAAGAGTGAAGAAAGGACAAATGGACAGCAGATGATGGAGAGTTAGCAGAAGACACGAAGAAACCAGAAGAAAGTGGCTGGAGCAATTGCAACTGAAAAAAAATGCACAAAAGGTAGAAAAATATCTCTTTATTGAATTTATTAACTGAAATATGCCAGCTCTGGGAAATGTGCATCATTAACGTCTGCGCTTTGTTTAGTACAAGAGGAAATTAATTTACAGTTTTATTTCTACAGTGTTGTTGGGCTTTTGGGGTTCCCAGTTTAATTATTGCCTTCCTGTTTCTACATTGTGATTTCTTGTTTGGTGATGGTCTGTGTTCTGCATGTGTAACTGAGCTGAGGTATTCTGTTTAAGTAATTCCTATTTTACATTGCCACTTGTTCTCTTTCCCCAGTAGGTCATGTATTGTTGTTCTCTGAAATGTATTGGTTTAATATTTGTAGTGTTGCCTTTTGATAGGTAGGGTATGGTGCTTTGTGAGTTCTGGTAGTGCTGTTAGGATACGACAGGTTTGCTATGGGTTCTAAATGGGCAGTGTTTGTAGTAGTTCCTAATGTGCCTGGCGGTTGGTACTGGATTATAGTAATGTAGAAATCTTTTAGTCTTTCTTTATCCATACACTCATTAAGAGGCATGTTTACTAAAAGTTAGTGTATGGTAACATTGTGCAAATATTTATGCAAATGAGGTCCCTTATGCAAATGAGGCCCCGCACCGAGTCTCCGCACATAGCCCCGCACCCCCCTTGTGCCGCCCTGCCGGGAGGTCTACTCTCCAGCAGCTCTAGGAAAAGACAAGGGGATTCAAACATAAATTAGTACTTATATTTACAAACAGCAAATGGGTTAGACTGAATCCTTATCAATGTAATGTGAATCTCTCGATCTGTCCCACCTTAAGAATACTGTCCTTAAAATGACCTAAGAGAAAGCAATGTTAGCTTTTAAACAAAGAAATTTCTTCCTGGGAATCTATGAACAAAGAAGAAAAGGCATGATTAATTAATTGTGAACAGTTCTTATTCCTTGCAATTGAAAACACCTCAGTGTTTGGAAAAAAAAATACCCTTGGGCAAATTGCATTTAGAATCTTGCATGCACAGGACGTTTCCTCATTTGTATAGAAAAGCGGCTTCTGGCAGTGGGCTAGGAAGAAACGTTTTTACACCTCAGCTTTTGACCGCAGTCAGTAGAGAGCATTTACAGCTCTCTGCTTTGGAATTTGCAGAGTGGGAGGGGCTTCTTTCTTTTTTTGGAGCTAACCTGCTCTTCTAGTGCTTTTCCATTTATCTGCAGTTAAGGAGTTAAAATCAAGCTCTGGCTCATTTTTAGCTTTCAAAGAAGTAGTTTCAGGGTTATCACACTTTTTTTTGTACTTTTAATTTTATTGACTCACCATATTCACAATATTGTACAATTCACGATAACTACAATGCAGTGCCCATACATAACCATCTATTTTTTAACCAGACTAACAGTTACCCTAATCATAACATCATAACAATATTCAGCCTAATTACTATTCCTATTTCATATTTCCTACTAACCCCTACCCTCCCTCCATTCCCCTTGTACAGTAACCAGTAATCATGGACCTAACCATGGATTAATGTATATAACGAGTACCCCCCCCCCCATTCCCAACACCGTACATTACAACCAAAACAGCAATATACAGATACCCAATATCGCCTTAGTCATACATGGTGAGACTTTTTTCTTTATAATAAGAGTTACCCCCCATCTATGCTCCTTTCTGCCACTTCCCCATCCCTCCATGCCTCATACCAATGTCATATGTTGCAATATTTCAGCTTCTGCCCCTCCCTATATGCCCCTATTATATGCATAATCCTTACTTGCGCCACAAACATGATTACCTCCCAAATATACGATACCTCCTTTGCTTTCCATCTTCTCAACACACACACCCTAGTCGCCACCACCCAGTATCCCCAAAAAGCATTCAATTATTCATCCCCCCTCCCCCAATTCTAGGAGACACACCATTTTAGCCGATAGCAATATCCTCACCTGCGTAATCTCCTTATACACTTCCACCACCTTCATCCATAATTCCTGCACCTTAGGACATCCCCACATCATATGCAACAGGTCTCCCCTTCCTCCACACACCCTCCAGCATTCATCTGACTGGCTTTGACATATAGCCTGTATTTTTGCCAGGGTCCATACCATTCACAAGCACATTTTCAAACAATTCTCCAGAAGAGAAACACTTCCCCCTATCTGCTTCTCCTGCTCATAAACATTCTTCCACCTCCCCTCATCCCACACCCCCTCTAGCTCTCCCCGCCATCTCTCCTGCCACTGCATTACCCTCCCCCCCCTCGCTTCCCATTAAGCAATCTATATAACTTTGACAGCACCCCCTTGAGGTCTGCACTTTTCTCCATTATCGCCTCAAAAGGTGTACTTTGGCCCATAATCCCTCTCGCATTGCTCTCTGCTGCAAATAATACCATATTTGTACGTATCCATATCTATCCCCCTCCTTTAAGCCCTACATTTCTTTAAGTTCATCAAATCTCCTAATTTCCCCTCCCTTAGTTACCATTTGCCCAATCTTATACAACCCCTTATTCTCCCAGTCCCTAAAGACTCCTCCCTCCCTCCCCGGTCTAAAACCCCCCATGTGCCTTATATAGGTCTGTCTTGTCACTTGTTTACCCACTAAGAGAAAAGCCTTCCGTCTTTGCCAGATACTCACTGTCAATGCCTGTATAGGATTCTCTCCCCCCCCCCAACCATTTTCACCTCTTCCCCCTTCCTCCCAAATTGCTGCTTCCAAACTCTTCACCTGTCCCTTTTCCATCTCCACTCACTGTGGATTTTCACCCCTTTCCCTCCATGCCAATATAGCCCTCAATTGTGCTGCATCATAATAATGCGCTATACATGGCACTCCAAGACCCCCCTCCTCTCTGGCTCTATACATGGTCTACCTTGCCACCTTTGGGCCCTTCCCTTCCCATATAAAGTTCATTATCATTCCTTGTATTTTCCTCAACACCCCTCTAGACACCCTACATGTCAATGCCATAAACAAAAAAGAAATTTGTGGTAGTACATTCATCTTAATAGTAGCTATTCTACCCAGCCAGTTCAAATGTAAACCTCTCCATCTAGCAAGATCCTTCCATACATTTTCTAGCAGTGGCCCATAGTTCCACTCATGTAGTTTCTCCAAACTGTTACTCAGGTATATTCCCAAATACCTAAACTTGGTCTTCACCCATTTAAATGCAAACCCGGCCCTCAGTCTCCCCTGCAGGTCCCCAGATAAATCAAAACCCAAAATTTCCATCTTACTCATATTCATTTTGTAACCCGCCACCTCACTATATCTCCTGATTGCCTGGGTCAAATTCGGAAGACTAGTTAATGGCCCCCCCAGAGTAAGATCACATCATCCGCGAACAACGCTATTTTGGCCTGTTGACCCCCCACTTTAATCCCCCTTATATCCTGCTGTCTACGCACATACTCAGCCAATGGTTCAATTACCAAAGCGAAAAGCAATGGTGACAACGGACACCCCTGCCTCATCCCCCTACCCAATACAAAACTCTCAGAGTACCCTCCATTCACTTTTATCCGTGCCGTCGCCCTCTCATATAAAACCCTAATCCATCTTATAAATCGGTTTCCCAGCCCCATTTTATCCAATACCTGAACCATAAATTGCCACTCCACTCTATCAAAAGCCTTCTCTGCGTCCACTGTCACGAATACTGCTTCCTGTCCCCCTCTTTGCAACCTCCATATCACATCCATCCATGATTTTCCTTATATTGTCCCCCCCCTTCCCTTCCCCTTATAAACCCCGTTTGGTCCCTATGCACTAGCTTGTTAGTTACTTTCTGTAATCTCGTAGCCAATATCTTTGCCAATACCTTTGTATCCAAATTAATCATTGAAATTGGCCTATAGGCGGCACATACCGTACTGTCCTTTCCCGGCTTCGGCAAGATTGTAATCCCCGCTTCCTCCATAGTTCTCGGCAATGCCTCCCCCGACAAGCATGCATTGAATACTTTCGCCAAAATTCCTCTGACTTGAGGGCCCAACAACCTATAGAATGTTGCAGAAAAACTGTCAATACCTGGGGCCTTCCCTATTTTCAGGGTCCTTATGGCCCTTTCCACCTCCTCCTCACTAATCTCCCTTCCCATCTCTTCCTACTCCTCCTCTGTTATCTTTGATAGCTGGCATTCATTTAAAAATACCTCCCCTTCCCTTTCCCCCTTCTTTACCTCACTAGTATACAACGTTTCATACTACTCCTTAAACATTCCTCTTATCTCTGACTCTTTATGGACTAATTTCCCTTCTTGGGTTCGTATACTCCCTATCCATGCCCTCTGCTGCCGTGCCTTCAGCCTACTAGCCAATACCTTCCCCATATGGTTCCCCCCTTCAAAATATTCCTGCCGCAGCAAGTTCAGTTCATGGGCTATTTCCACGACTCTCAACTGATTAACCTCCCCCCCTCAACTTCACCAACTCTGCTATCACCTACAGATCATGATTGCTCTAATGCTGCCTATCCAGACTCTCTATCCTCCGCAACAGCTGTCCTTCCGCCCACCCCTTTCTCTTTTTCTCCTGAGATACCGCCTTCAAACCTTCCCACACCATCCCCACTTTTACCTCCCCATTCATATTAAACTCTAAATACTCTGTCACTACCCCTTTAATCCACGCTACATACTCAGGTTTCTCCAGCAACGCATCATTCAACCTGCAATACTTAACCCTCTCCTCTTCCCTCCCCACCTTGAAGCTCACCCTTACTGGTGCATGATCAGACCATGTTATGTTTCATTGCTCCACCTTACTAACATTCTCCGCACACTTCCCATTCGCCCAGATCATATCCAACCTACTATATGTACAATGCACTGGTGAGTAAAAGGTATATCTCCTCTCTCCTGGGTGCCTGCACCTCCACACGTCCCCCAACCCCATCCTTTCCTTAAATCTTAGAAAACGCGCCCTTTCCCTTCTCCCCCTCTCCCTCCCCCACAATTGTCTAATCTTGGATTTAAGGTCAAATTGAAATCCCCTCCAATAACTATTGGAGTCTCTCCCCACCCCTCCAGCTCTTCTGTCAACCTTGTGTAAAATGCATCCCTCTGTGCATTTGCGCCATATACCCTTACTATCCACACATCCTTTTCTTTTACCCTCAACCGCACTGCCACCCATCTCCCCTTTTTATCTCTACATTCCTCCATCACTGCATCCTGAAATTTCCCACTTGCCAGTATTCCCACTCCCCCTCTTTGTGTGCGCGCCCTTCGTCCTGCCAATACTACCCTGGGATATCTTTTAGTTCACACCATTTTCTCCCGAATCACACTATTTTTACTTGGCAAGAAAACTACAGAACCCTCATAAGGAGGAGGGGCACTGGGCTTTATTTTTATTGTGTATTTCACCTGAGCTCTCAATTTCATCTAATTTTCAGGATTTTTTAAAATGTATTTATTTATTTTTATTTTTTGCCCATCTACTGGGGGTTTCCGTTACTGCTTCGCTAAAGGCACTGGCACCCCCCCCCCCCCCCCCCTTCCAGGGCTGTCAGGTCTGAGCCAGCTGTTTTTGACTCTCTCTCCACACTGCTCTCTCCAGGGAATCAGCGTCTAGGAGTGGTAAACTTATTCCGAGATTTATCTGTGCCCTTTCTCACTTGTCTGTGGCACATGAGAGCACCCTGGTTAAGGTGCTTCATGCAAAAATCCATAGCACTTTCAAACAAAAAGTAATAGTCTAACTGCTGTATTTTTCTGCTCCGTTAAAATGCATTTTCTTTTTTTTTTTTTTTAACTTAATTTTTATTAATT
The DNA here is from genome assembly GCA_033557465.1 of Ichthyophis bannanicus. Lineage (NCBI taxonomy): Eukaryota > Metazoa > Chordata > Amphibia > Gymnophiona > Ichthyophiidae > Ichthyophis > Ichthyophis bannanicus. The sequence continues at coordinate 145,500,097 of CM066033.1, forward strand.
TTTTCCATTTAACATTGCAATCAAGTGCATACCCCAATATGCACCGCAAACATTTCCATAAACAGGATTCAATTCCAAACATGCTCTTTAAACAATGTACACACAAGAAAACTACCTTTGTTTCAGCCACAGGCAATTCTTGTTCAATCCCCCCCTTTACCCCGACCTCCCCCCCCAAAACCCCCTCTAAAGTATGCTCATAATCAGTAGTCCCTTTTACTCCCAGCCCCTCCCCTCCCCTCCCCACCCTCCCCCCTCTTTCCCCCTTTATCTAAGGTGCGGGAACGCCAAATAAGTCAACAAAGGCTGCCATTGTGCATCAAATATTTCCCCCTGGTTCCTCCGGAGCGCTGTCAAGCGTTCCATATTTAATACCCTATATAATCTAGTTTTCCAGTGGGTCAAATCGGGTGCATCACTTTGTTTCCACTTCCACGCTATTTCACATCGAGCTGCAATAATACATGTCTTCATAGGCTTACTCCATCTATAGGAGAGGTTTAAGGGCCACACTCCCAGCAAAAACCATGATGGGATTAGCTCCAATGTCACCCCGAAAATAACCCCCATTTGATCTCTAATCCTCGTCCAATACTGGGTTACCAAGGAGCACTCCCACCACATATGAAAATATGTCCCTCGGGCGCCACACCCCTTCCAGCAAAGATCCGAAGCCTCTGGGAACATCTGTTTATATCTTACTGGGGTATAATACCAACGCATGAGCAGTTTGTAGGCATTCTCTTGAAGTAGTACATAAGGAAGACTTAGAGGCTCCCATATATATCGCTTTCCATTCATCTGCTTCCCACTGCACTCCCACATCCTTTTCCCATTCTGTCATATATCTGAATTTTCCCTCTTCTTTACCAGCAGTATGTAAAGCAACAAAAAGCAAACAAATCAGCCCACGAGACTGGTGGTGTCCCAGCCATAAGGCCTCCAAGGCATTAAGCCCCTCATCTATTTGTTCCAGATTATCTTTCTGGCGCAGATAATGAACCACCTGCAGATAGGCAAATAGGTCCCTTGTCTCCAAATGGAATTCTCCTTTTAATTGCTCAAAGGATTTGATCTCTCCCAACTCAATCAATTGCACAAATGTTTCCAACCCATTCTTTGCCCATCTCCGAAAGGTTCCTTCCCTGCCTGGGCCAAATGCGGGAGTGCCATTAATTGGCGCAAGCAGAGAGGTCCTTGCCCATAAACTAACTCGACGCCACACTCTTTGCCATTCCCCCCAAAGATGCCGAACAAAGGGATTCGCTGTCCAATCCCCCCGTAACAGGCCCCTCTGCAGCCATGGGAGATCCTTCAGTTTCCATCCTCCTATCCAAAATTGTTCTATAGAATAGAACCGTTTAAGACTCGCAGTTTCTCGCCACTCCATTACCTGCCGCATCTGGGCAGCTAAATAATAATCGGCAATCACTAGCATCCCCAACCTCCCTTTCCTTCGTGAGACATACAAAATCCTTCTAGCTATCCGCGGGGGTCGATGCCTCCACACAAACAAGAACATCTTTCTTTGCAATCGTTGCAGCACCAGTCTAGGGACTTGCACTGGCAATACCTGAAAAAAATATAATAATCTAGGCAGCACCGTCATCTTAAGCACTGCTATTCTGCTTAGCCAAGAAATCTCCTCCTTGTGCCATTTTTCCAAATCTCTTTCAATTTGTCCAATCAATGATGGATAGTTCGCCCCGTACAGGCCATCCGGATCCCGTGTGAAATGCACCCCAAGATGCTTAATAGACCTCCGGGCCCACCTAAATTTATAGCTGCCCTGTAAGTGCCGTGCTAAAGAATCTGACAGACTAACATTTAACGCCTCCATTTTATCCCAGTTTATTTGGAATCCCGCCACTCTCCTAAGTCGCCTTAATTCTTCCATATATATCGGTAAAGCCAGTAGCGGGCTAGCCACAGACAGCAGCAGATCATCCGCAAATAACGCCACTTTATGTTCATCTGTCCCTATCCGTAGTCCCTTGGCATCAATATTTCGTCTAAGCCTTCCCGCCAGCGGCTCCATCATTAAAGCAAACAACAAAGGGGATAAGGGGCAACCTTGTCTCGTTCCCCTTTCTAACCTGAAAAATTCAGAATATCTCCCATTTATTTTTACTGCTGCCACAGGATTGGTGTAAAGTGCTCTGATCCATGCCATCATATTTGTGCCAATCCCTATCTTTTCCAGCACCGCAAACATAAAACCCCATTCTACACGGTCAAATGCTTTCTCAGCATCTATGGCCAGCAACAACAATTCTTGGCGTTGCTTCCGTGCTGTCCAAATCGCTTGTAGTGCTCTCCTTATATTATCCCCCATAGTCCACCCATTTATAAACCCGGTTTGGTCCGGGTGGATAATCTTTGGTAAAATGTTCCCCAGCCTGTTCGCTAAAACCTTTGCCAAAATTTTCCCGTTGGTATTCAACAGAGAGATTGGTCGGTAAGACCCGCACAAAATGGGGTCGCGGCCAGGCTACGCCAGGACCAAGATCCCCACTTGTAGCATGGATGGGGCCAATGGCCTTCCCTGGAGTACCTCGTTAAATAATCTCTGTAAAATTGGTGCTAATTGTTCCCCAAACGTTTTATAAAAAACCGCTGAAAATCCATCCAGCCCGGGTGCTTTATTCAAAGCCAGCCCTTTTATTACCTGCCCAATCTCCCCTATCCCAATAGTTTGATTTAGCATTTCTCTATCTGGACCCGTGAGCTCCGGTAAATCGTCCCCCTCACTCAAATATTCCTCCGCCTTCTTAGCCGAACCCCCCGGCATGCGTGTATATAAAGTTTTATAATATTGCAAGAATTGCTCCCTAATGGCCTTAGTTCGAAATAATAGTCGATTCCCCGGTCCCTTAATTTTTAGAATAGTGGACCGCCGTTCACGGTTCCGTAGCTTCCTAGCTAACAAGTTACCGGCCTTTTTATTCAACTCATAATATTGTTGATTGACTCGCTGCAACTGATAAATAATAGTCTCCAGCTGCAGAGCCTTTAACTGAGCTCTAGCGCATTCTAATTCTGCCAATATCTTCCTGCCACCCTTTCGTTTATGCTGCTGTTCCAACTCCTGAATTAAACCCGTTAATTTGTCCATCTTCGCCATTCTATCCCTTTTTTTCCGCGCTGCCCAATATATCATTCTCCCCCGTAGAACCGCCTTTAAGCCATCCCATTGAATCTCCCATGCCACCTCCCCGGTGTCATTCACCCGGAAATATTCTGTAATTTCTCTATCAATATCTTTTATAACCTCCTTACTCTGTAGGAAGCTTTCATTAAGGCGCCAGAACGCCCTCCCCTCCAAATCTCTCTCCCCTCCAAATTCCACCCATATAGGCCCGTGATCCGCCCACGATATAGGCTCAATTTTTGCCCGACTAACTCTTCGAGTCCACTGCTCATCCACAAGAAAAAAGTCTATCCTGCTATAGCTTTGATGCACCGATGAATAGTAGGAATAATCTATCTCCCTAGGATTAACTTGTCTCCAAATATCACAAACCTTGAATTGCGACATCAGGTCATGAAGTTGGCATCTCCCTTTACTGCTCCCACTATTGCTCTTCCACGACCTGTCTTTCTGAGGATCTAATACTTCATTAAAATCCCCACCCATTAATAGCGTCCCATGAATTTTATTTCCCAACCAATTTGATAATACCTCCCAAAAATCTGTATGAGGATCATTGGGACCATAAATATTTACAAAAGTTACTTCTTGACCATATAGCTCCCCCCAAACCAAAAGCACTCGCCCTTTTACCCCCTTTATCACCCCTCCCATCTGGAAGGGAACATCATTTCTTATCATGATGGCCACCCCCGCCTTCTTATATGAGCCTTCTGCGTTAAACCAGATGTTGCCAAAGGCTCCATGTCGCACTAAATGCTCATCTTTCGGCAATAAATGTGTCTCCTGCAAGAAGACCACCTCCCATTTCTGATACTGGGCTTCTTTAAACATCGCTTTTCGTTTTTGTGGGGTATTTAAACCTCTAACATTGAGAGATCCTACCTTAAGACCTGCCATCTTAATTTATTCATAGAACTAGCTCCCCTCTCCATGTTGATGCCTAAAACCCACCTCCCTCCTTTCCACCCATCCCACCCTCCCTTCCCCCCTTCCCCCTTCTGCCCCCTTACCCCCTTTCCCCCCTGCCCTCCCCCCTCCCCGTAATCACTCCACAGGCCAGTCTCCTGTGTCTCATACCCTGAGGATGAAACTCACCTCCCGAGACCCCCCTCCCCTACTAATTAAGACCCCCCCATCGAATTCCTTAGCCCCATCTTCCTACTACTATATTACCCAACCTGCCCCCTCCCCAAGAAAATCCTCCTCCCGCCCTCCCTCCTCTAACCCTCATTCAATCTTCCATCCATCCTTATCCTGCCCCCTTCCTTCCTACCCACATAATACTGCAATACAAAACAAATAGCAACTTAAACCAAACTGAACCAGCACCTATGTGCTGGTCCAATCATCAATCATATCCCCCCCCCCTCCCCTGTGAGAGGAGGAGGTAGGAGCACCCCTAAATCGCTCCTACTATCACCAAACAAAACCAGGATCAAATGTCCTTAATTTCAGGAGTCCTGCACAGATTTCTCTTCCTCCTGTTCCTCCCGAAGATGTCCCAATAAGCGTTGAAGTCGCCGGCCTTTCTTAGGTATCCGCTGTTATTGCATCTTCTCCGGCAGAGTCGTAGGTCTGCTCTCCCGATTCTGTACTTCCGGTTGAGTCCGCATCTGGGGCAAGTTCGGTGCCTTTGCTGCCTCTAAACATTTCCAAGCTTCTACGGCAGTCCGCACCCGCTTTATGCTTCCCCGCAACTCAAACTGCAGCCCAAACTGGAAAAGCTATTTATATCTGATACTTTCTTGACGCAAGTACAATGTCACCGGGCGCATGGCCCTTCTACGTTGTAGGGTTGAGGGAGCTAAATCCTGGAAAACTTCAATAGCTGCATCACGCCACTGTAGTGTGCCTTTCTTTGCCGCCGCTTTCATGATTTCCTCCTTAATCCGGTAATTTGATAAGCAAGCAATGATGTCCCGTGGATGGTTCCCCTGAGGGGATTTTAGAGCCCTATGTGCTCGCTCAATTTCAATCTCTCTTTTAGCCCCTGGTGCTTCCTGGACCTCCGCACTCAACAAGGCCTCACAGATTTCTTGGACCACGCGATGGGCTTGCTTAAATTGCTCGTCCTCCGGCACTCCCCGAATTCGTATATTACAACGACGCGACCTGTTCTCAAGGTCTTCAATCTTATCTCGTATTTCCTCGCTTTCTTTTTTCCAGGAATCAAACAAGCTCTGCGTGCTTTCCTTGGCCCTTGCTGCCTCCTCCACGTGCTCTTCCAGATAGTCCAATCTCTCCCCTAGGGCCTGTAAATCCCGTTTGAACTCGTTCAAAATCTCCTTTACCTCTTGTTTCACACCAAGCACTTCTGTTTTTATTTACTTACACCAGCGCCATAGATCTCTTCTGCGTTCTCCAATTCCTCCTCCGTCTCTGAACCATCTCTTTCACCCCGCTCCGTCTGCAATCGCAATGGGGCATAGGAGGACCGATATTTCTCAAGTTTTTTCCGGACCGACATGTTTAATGGCCGTATCTCCTGCTTTCCAAGTGATATGCACTCCTCGGGGGGGCCCGATGCTATCGCTTATTGCTCTTTTTCCTCCGTCTCGAGGAGAGCTCCTCTTTCAGGCCGCCATCTCAGGTGGTGACGTCACGTCCTCCCCTAAAATGAATTTTCAACTGTAAAGAGTTAGGAGCTTCAGAAGACCCCTCCTGAGACCACCTTCTCTCAGGAGGCTCGGAAGCCATATGAGACGGCCATGCAAGCTGGCATATTGTAATTTGGTCAGGTTCCTTTAGAGAGGCGGGCCATACCTCCTAAATAGCCCAATTATTTAAGATGCATGTCAAGGGAGTAGAATTCCTAAATTCAGTATTACCCATTCTTTTGAATACCCTTCTAGTTCAGTCAAATCCTAGTAGCTTCTATAGTGCACTCTCTCATCACCCTACTGTCGGGAGTGACTATACCAAAATGCCAAATACTTTTTCCAGTCACCGAAAGTCCTGAACAAAATTTATCGGTGACTAACTAACCTTTGCAATGCAGATGGTATCATAAATTTAGAGCCACCCACCGCCGGTTCTTTCAGCCTGGAATATTGACAAGGGTCAAAGGCAAATTACTCACCCCTATGGTGCATGCTGCCATTGTCCAGATTCAAGGCTAAAGAGAGGTTGGCTGGAGCAGTCCCATCTGGGGTCGCCAAACTGACGTAAGAAGTCCCGATTGGACCCTTACAGGTTCGTTGCTATAGCAGGCTAGGACAAACAATATAAAAGAACAATCTCCCTTGCAAAGGTAGTTTTTATTACTTTTCATTCTCTGTTATAACAGGGGTCACACTGCAATGGAATCCAAGCAAGTGACCTCCTCCTGGAGGAAGTACAGACTTTTTATACCTTTTCTAAGCCAGGAGCATACATAGGGAGTAAGGGAGTGAAAGGGGAGGGAAAAGATCCCAAAGTTTTCCCATGGCCACAATTTAGTCTATTGCTGATAGGCAATTTCTCTGAAGGTGGTAGTGGGAGAGATGTTTATGTAAGAGATTTGTTCTTCAAAGAAGCTTTCTTCTCAGGAACAGCTGCAGTCCTTTAAGGTTGACTAGGACCATTCATTGGTAGTTTGAACGTAATTGTCTTTGTTTGTGAAGGCCAGCTATGTCTCTAGCCTGATCTTCAGAGGGGGAAGGAAGAGGGGGAAGGAGGTGCATCTTGTATTTGGGTCTGAACTAAGAAAGTTTGCTTGTTAGCTAAATGTATTAGGCTCTATACAGTGTTTTATAGAAACTAGCAAGCCTAAAGCTGCATCAGGAATGTTCTCACAGCATAATTATAGCCTAAGGCCTAAGAGCAGAATTTTTCCTACAACACTAATATATCCATGTTGAAACTTCTAGAAGCAGACTATTAAAACTGCTGCTTATTCTAAATGACAATTCTCTATGTGTATCCTAGTATATATTAGTAAAACAAACTTAAAAGAGAAAGGAAAAAGAAGGGAAAGAGAGAAAAGCAAGATGGAGGGAAATATGGGGGGTCCTGCTGAAGGCCCAATCTGCTTTACACTTTTCACATGCTGCATGGCCCATTTTATTCCTATGGGCTGTGTGGTAGATAGCTTGTACTGAATCTTAACAAAAGAGGCCCTTAGTCTTGGCCCTCAACAGATGTCTTTTTAGCTTGCAAAATGCAATCAGCTGAGATAGTTAAAAAAAAAAAAAGGTCCTGCTTTAAATTTAATTACAAATCACATACTTACTAGGAAATTTCAGATAAAAACCCATCCCTAAGGCTAACGCTTGAGGCCTCTCTATCTTCCTCCTTTCTCTATCTCTGTCGATAACACTCTTCTACCTCCTGTTTCCTGTGCCCGCAGGGTTATCTTTGACTCCTCTTTCTCCTTCTCCACACATATCCAACAGATAGCTAAAACCCATCGTTTCCTTCTCTATAACATTAACAAAATGTGCCCCTTCCTCTCTAAACTTACTACTAAAACCCTTATCCAATCTTTGGTCACCTCCTGTCTTGACTATTGTAACCTCCTCCTTGCTGGTCTCCCTCAGAGTCATCTCTCTCCTTTTCAATCTGTTCAGAACTCTGCTGCCCGGCTAATCTTCCACCAGCCCCGAAACACTCATACAACCCTCTTCTCAAATCACTTCATTGGCTCCTCTTCCATTTCCATATGTAATTCAAACTTCTCCTCCTGACCTATAAATGCATTCACTCTACTGCCCCTCATTACCTTTCCTTTCTCTTCTTTCCCTACACCCCTTCTCGTGAGCTCCACTCTTTCTCTGGCTCTTTTCTCTCTGTGCCCCTTTCTTCCACTGCCAACTTCAGACTTCAATCTTTTCGCCTTGCTGCTCTTTATGCCTGAAACAAACTTCCTGAAATCTATACGTCAGGTCTCATTTCTCCCCATTTTCAAATCCATGCTAAAGGCTCACCTCTTTGAGGCTGCTTTTGGATCCTAATTCCTTGTTCTCCCTTTCCTATTTGAACCCCTTGTTTCTCTTATATTGTACTGAATGTCTTCATTAGATTGTAAGCTCTAATGAGCAGGGACCGTCTTTTATATGTAAATGTGTACAGCACTGCATATGCCTTGTAGCATTATATAAATGATTAATAGTAGTAGTAGCTGAATAAATGCTCTCCTCACCCGCCGTGTGGTAGAAGAGTCGTCAGGAAAAACATTCACAGTAGATCCATGAAATAGCGAGAATTTAAATCTAAAGTGCACGGCAAAAACTCGATCTCTGTCTGGAGCTACTGAAAACGATTCCACAGGAGTGGCTTGTATCTGTGTTTCCTCGGTAGAGGTTTACGTTTATGTTTATGTTTATTTAAAATTTGTTATACCGCTCAATACCAAGGGCACCTGAGCGGTTTACAATAATAAAATAAGGCAAGTTAAAACAAGCAAGTTAAAACAAGCACTGGGCTGCAGGAAAAAAGGAAAAGAACGCCATCAGATTATAGGAAAGAAGGGAGGAGAGAGGCAGGAAAGCTGAGAGCAAAGATAACATAACATAAAAAGTAACAATAAACAAACGTGCTATTTGAGGTAACAATAAACAAAAGTGCTATTTGAGGTCTCTCAAATAGCACTTAAGTTAGTATCAAAAACATGATCCATATTTCTCCCCAGGCTTCAAAGCCCTTTCATAGACTTTGGAAGAAAATAAGCTCTAGATATTTAAGAAAAGGAATCAAGGAGAGACATAAGGCTGGAAGAAATTATTTATTTGACATCTCATTAACCAAAATTACTCTTCAAAAATAAAAAAAAATGCAAATTATTTCCACAATTAGCATTCTCCAAGCTTTCTATCTTATTCTGCAAATTGATGTTCTCCTCAATGAGGGCTGTATTAGAAACCTCTGACATTATCACTTTGCTGTTCATCAATATGACACCCCTGAACATCCCATCCAAAGAGCATTAGAAGATGGTCCATTTCTGTGGAAACTTACATAGTTGCATTAAGTAGCTTGATAATGTTGCTTCTGTTCTAGAGATTAACCTCCACAACTCCACATTAGTAACTCCCTTAGGAGGGTGTGCAGGAATTCTCTCTTCTTGACCCATTCTCTCAGGATGATGACCATGAAGGGGAGGACAGGGGCTCTCCCCCAGCACTGTCGAACAATGGACCTGCCCCAAACCAGTGGTGAGGTTCCAGGAACTTAAAAGAAAAAGGCAATGGGGGGCCCTCCTTCCCATTGCCCAAAATAATAGTCTCCCAGGCCATTATCATATTGTTATGTGCTTTTGAATTGATGCAGGCTTCTGGCAACCCATTTGTTAGGTTTTCTTGGCAAAGTGCAACCGGAAGCAGATTGCCACATCTTTCTTCTGTGCAGTAGCCTACAGCACCTGCTATTCCATCCATCTCATTACACACCTGGAAGAGCCAGTGCAAGTATAGGGGGTGCCCTAGGTAAACCTTCAGCCTAACTATTCAACTATTCCCTCATCTCAAAATTTTGATGAGCATGATTATTGAGTTTAATTAATGAAACACCACCCCTTCCTCAACAATCAGGTAAAAATGTAGAATTGGACACCATGCCTTTAGATATCAAACATTTCTTTGTACGTATATGTGTACCCACCCTCCATGCAGGTAAAAGAATGTGCTAATGGCTCTTTGAGCTTATGTGGCTGTCAGGATCTATTATTTTGCTTTGACTGCTGCTGCTCTTTGCACCTTACAGAAACAACTGCCCTAGGCAACTGCCTAGTCTTGCTTAATGGTTGAGTCAGCCCAGACCCCTGAGAATCTTTTGGTGGTGAAGGCAGTGAGCAAGGGAAAGGACTCCAGGAGGTCTCAGACTCCGAAGCAAGCCCCGCCCACCTTTTGCCTCCCATCCAATGTTACATAGGCTCTTTGCATCACAATATCCTTATTCTCACTCAGTTTAATTTCCCCTTCCTTTATCCATCTCTAAAGGAAGAAGGAATTACGGTAGGCAGAAGCAGTGTACTTAAAGGTTTTGCCTGGTAAAGAGTCGGCAGACCTCAGTAGTCCTCCGTGGCTCCAAAGGGGCATTCTCCTTTGGTGTTGCCCCTTCAGGCCATGCATCCTGCAGCTGCACTTGATATTTAAAGGCCTCCAGCACTAGCAGTGATGTCAGTGTGAGGCAGCATTGTTGGAATCAGCTTTGCCCTCTCATACTGCAAGACCTTGCAAACAGTGGCAGACGTCAGCCCAACCCTCTGTAGACACAATAAGAATCCCTCCTACTCTTTTGGCCCTGATGTTTTGGGATCTCTCATCTTTCTGCAGCTGCACTCACTTCCTGGCAGTAGCAGTGATGTCAGAGGAAGACTGCACTGCTGGAAACAATTGGGAACTTACCCATGGTGGAGAAAGTCAGCACAGCCCTTTCTAGGCATGGTAAAGGTTCCAATGTCTTGGACTTTCTCCAGTTTTACATATTCTTATGCTTACCATAAATGTACATATCACATTGCTGGTCCATTAAAGGACCATTCCACATGGTATACAACAGTTTGAAAATACACAATGAGATACAGCTTAAAAATTCATAAATACTTAAGCAATTACCTTCTAAAATACACAGTACATTTGTGTGCTCTTCTTGCTTAATTTTGGGGCCCTCCAGTCAAACAATCATGATTATTATACCTCCTGCATAGAGAACAACTGAGCTGGCCAATTCAGAGCTTAATCATTGAAAAACATGGGCCTAACATTTATAAAACACTTATCTGGATAGCAGTATCTACTATCTGGGTAAGTACCACTGGAGGGGTTCTCTCGCAGTTTTCAGTGGCATTTTCTGGATAATTTTCTGGAAATTCTTACTGACCATCTTGGCACTAGTTTGTATAGTACCAGAGCAAAACATGATCTGTCCAAACAATGATCCGACTAGCAGTACGCTATCAGGATACACAATCTGGGTAATCTGGATAAGTACCATCACAGAGCGCACTATGGGGGTATTTTATAAGGTGCCGCGTGAAGCTATCCACCATTTACATGCGTAAATTACTAAGTTTCAAGGACTTATGCATGTGAATGGGCTCTTATGCGAATGCTTCGGGTAACATCGGCCTGGCTTGCCATCAACATTACAGTGAAACATTGGGCTCCAGTTGTATACTCTTTGCTGTTGTCAAACTTTCCTCCCTTCAAAAGATGGTCAAGTACAGCGGGTCGCCACAGGATTTAGCGGGGGTCGCCTCAGTCTGGCATAAAAAAAAAAAAGTGCACAAGTTGCTGCCGTTGCCGAGTCCGCTTCTTGGCAGCAGCAAACTCACCGCCTCCCTTTTTTTTTTTTTTTAATTTATATTTTTTAAAAGCATAACCATCACAAATCAGCCTATACAACATGTTCTCCTTCCATCTATACATTCATCAGTCTCATCCAATTCCAAAAGAACATCCCCCATCATTTACTTGTGGTCTTGCTGTTAATTCCCCTTACCCCACACCTCTCCCTCCTCCCCCCCAACGAAGCTCCCACTACACTGATCTACTGTCACACTACACTGCTAATTTTCGAACATTACATAAACATTAACAAAAAACAATGGAAACATTACAAAGGCTTGAATAGATTTACCTAATTGCCACACACTGGCTGTATTTCCCCCACACTTGCATAAATTTTTGTGGTCTGCCCCATTGAAGCACGGTCAGTTTACTAATTAAGTAAATTTGTGCCAATGAACTTTCGTATTCTGCCAACTGAGGTACCCCTACTTGTTTCCACTTTCGTGCAATTAAAACTCTCAGGGCCACGCACCCCAAATCCACAAATTGCCCCTCTGCTTTAATCAGATTTGGGGGTTTTATCCCCAACATCGCCGAGGCAGGCTGTGGTTCAATAGATTTCCCCACTATCATTCCCAACAATTCAAACACCTCTACCACAGGTTGTGCAATCCTAGGCATTGCCACTAGATATGAAAATACATTCATCGTTCTCCACATTCTCTCCAGCACGTCTCTTCCACACTTTCATATATTTTGTGTAGTCTAACTGGTGTCAAATGCCATCTGTACAGTATTTTATAATTATTCTCAATTAAGTTTATAGCTAATAATCCTTTATATCTGGTCAAACATATTCGTTCCCATGTATTATCCCCCCATTGTACCCTCAGATCCGCCTCCCACGCTATTTGATACTTTTCCCGTGGCCCTCCCCTGCTCATCAACTTATCCAAGCTTGTCAGGAGTTTCTTTTGCTGCCCCACCAAAAAAAACTTCTCAATCTCCGTGGGTTCCCCCTTAAGCTCTGGTAGGATCCTCTGCTGTATATAGTGGCGAAGCTGTAAGTAGCCGTATATATCTTTCTCCTCTAACTGATACCTTGTTTTAAGTTCCACATACTCTTTTATCTTCCGACCATCTAACAACTGGCCTACCCTTTTTAAGCCCAATTGCCCCCATTTTTCAAAAACATTTTTCCCCATTGCAGGCATGAACTCTGGATTCCCCCAAATGGGTACCAACCTAGACACTCCACGCTCCCCCAACCAGATCTGCTTCCACTTAGTCTACACTCGCAGTGTGTTTTGTACATATGGGTTAGACCCTGGGTATCCTTGTTTTTCACTCCTGGGAAGCCACACAAAATCTCCTCTCATCCCCTCCACCAGATGCTCCAATTCCATCTGCACCCACTCTTTTGGTTCCTCCACCCCCAACCGCCTCCCTTCTAATGCAGCCGTGGCTCCCTGCCTCTTAGGGAACCATGGCTGTGCCTGCAAAACCGTTGCAGAGCCCTTCCTGACTCTCGACGAGCTCCGTGCAGCATTGTCCTGCCTCCAAAGGAAGTTGTTTACCACTTCCTTTGGAGGTGGGAAAATGCTGCACGGAGCCCGTCGAAGGCTCCACAACTGTTTCACAGGCTCAGCCGCGGTTCCCTAAGAGGCAGGGAGCCGTGGCTGCAGAAGAACAGGGCAGTAGCAGGCACACAGGGAGTGGGGAGGAGGGGGCAGGAAACCTGCAACAGGGCTGACATGGAGGGAGGGGGGCTGACATGGAGGGCGGGCGGGCTGACATGGCCAGAGGGGGGTGCTGACATGGACAGAGGGGGGGAAGGGGGCTGATATTGATGGATGGATGGATGGATGGAGGGCTGACATGGAGGGAGGGAGGGGATGGCATGGACAGGGGGGGCTGACACTGAGGGAGGGAGGGAGCTGGGATGGATGGATGGAGGGAGGGGGCTGACATGGAGGGCGGGCTGACATGGACAGAGGGAGGGCTGCATGGAGGGAGGGGAGGGGGCTGACATTGATTAATGGATGGAGGGAGGGAGGGGCTGACATGGACAGAGGGGGCTGACATGGAGGGATGGATGGATGGAGGGAGGGGGCTGACATGGACAGGGGGCTGACATGGAGGGATGGATGGAGGGAGGGGTACTGACATGGACAGAGGGGGGCTGACATGGACAAAGGGAAGTGACAGGGGGACATACTGGACGGGGGATAAATGCTGGACAGAGGGGAGAGACAGTGCGGGTTAGGATTATAATGGGCAGATGGGGGGGCTAGAACTGGTAATGGGTTGATTAGGGAAGGCTAGGACTGGGAATGGACTGATCAAGGGGGAGTTGGGACTGGTAATGTGCTGATAGGGGGGTAGGACTGGTAATGGACTGATGGGGGCTAGCATTGGAAATGAGCTGATCGGGGAGGTTAGGACTGGAAATGGGCTGATTAGAGGAGGCTAGGACTGGTAATGGGCTGATGGGGGGGTAAGACTGGTAATGGGCTGATTAGGGGAGCCTAGCACTGGTAATGGGGTTGAGGAGGGACTAGCAGTGGAAATGAGCTGATTAGAAGAGGCTAGGACTGGTAATGAGCTGATGGTGGGGGGTAGGACTGGTATTGGGCTGATTAGGGGAGGCTAGCACTGGTAATGGGGTTGAGGGGGGACTAGCGCTGGAAGTGAGCTGATTGGGGGGCTTCGACTGGGAATGGGCTGATTGTGGGGAGGGGAGGATAGAACTCCTGGCCCTGGAAGAAAACTGGGGGCTAAGGCTACAAATGGGCTGATACGAGGGGATGGGAGAATGGAACTGGAAGGGACTGGATCTGAGAGGGGCTGCCATGGTATTTGTACTAGAAGGGACTGGTCAGTGGGGAAGGATTGACACCAGTGGCAGTCATGGGAATGCAAGTTGACATTGGAAGGTACTGAGAGTGAGGACTGGAAAGGGGCTGATAATGGGGAGGGTTACTGTGACTGGAAATAGGCTGATGGAAAGAAGTGAAGAAAATGAAAGAAGAGATAAGAAATGGCAGATGGACCATAGACCACAGAAAGAGAGCTAAGAGAAGACAGGAAAGCAGAAGCCTCAGATCGGGACCTGCATGATCAGAGAATAAATTGGTCAGACAACAAAGGTAGAAAAAATAATTTTATTTCATATTAGTGATTTGATTACAAAATCATCATAATTTTGAAATCAAATATTGTTACTTGTTATTGTGATTAATTATTGTGGTTTAAATAAGTAAATTTTATAAATAAAAACATATTGCAAAGGCCTATAATATATTAATAATTCAACAAATGATTACAGCGACAATGCGTTAACAGTAAAGGAAGAGAGACGCATTTGATTTTATCATTGGGGGTCACCACAAGTTGACCAATGGTACAAAAAAGGTTGAGAACCACTGGTCTAGTGGCTAGTCTCGGCATCCCCTAGCTCTGCCCGCAAGGGAGACATCATAACTAGGGGACGGGGCTTTTGTATAAGATTCTGCACCAGTTGTGGGCCGCCGCTGGGCGGGCCGTAGCCGAAGAGCCCTTAGGCGTGGCCCTTTAGTGTGCCAATAAGAACTCTGTTATTGAAGGTTAGGAATGCTCCTTTTTGGCCTCTTTATGTATGTTTTTAGTTGGAAATGTTAGGAAGTAAGAGAGGGGATTTAATTGCTATTTTATTACAAGGGGAGGAAGGAGAGGTTTTTTTTTAGCATTGTTGTTCCTATCCCCATTTGGTGGTAGTGAAGGTTTTAAGGAAATGGAGTGGGGGGGGGGGGGGGTTCTGATTTGAGTGCTAATGTGTAATGAGAGGTATGGTCCTTGGGGTAGGTCTACAGGTAAGAGGCGTGGGGTTAGCAGAGGCCAGAACTTGATCAAATTGCATTTGAAATATATTTTCAGATGACATAATAGCACCTTTAGTAGGATGTTGTAGAAATTAGCTTTATTAAACGTTTGTTCTGTTAACAATAAGTGGCATTATATACATGATATTTTATCAGAATACCAGTTAGAGAGTTTCTTCCTGACAGAAACATGGCTACACAGAAGCAGATGTAAGGATGACATTGAGAACTACAGGCCGGCTAGTTTAACCTCTGTGGTTAGTAAATTATTGGAAAGGCCACTAAAAGAGAGAATAGTGGTTTCCGGAATCCAATGGATTGCAGGATCTGATGCAGCATGGGTTTACTAGAGGCAAATCTTGTCAGACAAATCTGATTGATTTCTTTGACTGGGTGACCAGGGAGTTGGACTGAGGAAGAGCCCTAGATGTGGTGTATTTAGATTTCACTAAAGCCTTTGACACCATTTCACATAGGCAACTTATAAACAAACTGAGCACCTAAGGGATGGACTCTAACGTTACTAATTGGGTGTGGGAGGCGACAAAGGATACAGGTAAATGGAGCTCACACCGAGGAGAAGGAGGTTACCAGTGGTGTGTGTGCTGCAGGGATCTGTCCTAGGTCCAATTCTTTTTAACATCTTTGTTGCTGACATTGTGGAAGGGTTGTCACGTAAGGTTTGCTTGTTTGTGGATAATACCAAATCTGCAATAGAGCAGACACTCAGGAAGGAGTAGATAGAAACATAGAAACATAGAAACATGACGACAGAAAAAGACCACATGGCCTATCTAGTCTGTCCTTCCATAACAACAACTACAACAGTCCACTTTTTACCTTTAGAGATCCTCTGTGTTGGTCCCATGCTTTTTTGAATTCAGTTACTGTCCTCATCTCTACCACCTCCACTGGGAGACTATTCCACGGATCCACTACTCTTTCCGTAAAGAAATATTTCCGCATATCACTCCTGAATCTATCTCCCTTCACCCTCATCCCATGTCCCCTCGTAGCAGAACTTGCTTTCAAGTGAACATTTATGCCACGGAGGTATTTAAACATCTCAATCATATCACCTCTATCCCGCCTTTCCTCTAAGGTGTACATATTAAGATCCTTAAGTCTGTCCTCATATGCTTTATAATGAAGCCCATTAATCATTTTAGTAGCAACCCTCTGCACCGACTCCATCCTGTTCACATCCTTTTGAAGGTGCGGTCTCCAGAATTGCATACCATACTCCAAATGAGGTCACACCAAAGACTTATACAGAGGCATTATCACCTCCTTTTTTCTGCTAGCCATTCCTCTCCGTATGCACCCAAGCATCCTTCTAGCTTTTGCCGTCGCCTTTTCTACCTGTTTTGCTACTTTAAGATCATCAGACACAACCACGCCTAGGTCCCGCTCTTCTTTAGTGGACAAAAGTACTTCACCTCCTATACTGTATTGCTCCCTTGGATTGCTGCAGCCCAAATGCATGACCTTACATTTTTAACATTAAATCCCAGCTGCCAAATTCTAGACCATTCTTCAAGCTTAGCTAGATCCCTCCTCATGTTATCTACCCCTTCCTGGGTGTCTACTCTATTGCAGATTTTGGTATCATCCGCAAAGAGGCAAACCTTACCCGACAGCCCTTCCGCTATATCACTAACAAAGATGTTAAAAAGAATCGGACCAAGGACAGATCCCTGGGGCACACCACTGGTAACATCCTTCTCCTCAGAGTGAGCTCCATTTACTTGTACTCTTTGTCCCCTCCCACCCAACCAATTTCTAACCCAAGCAGTAACTTTAGGGTCCATCCCTAGGGTGCTCAGTTTGTTTATAAGTCGCCTGTGAGGAACAGTGTCAAAGGCTTTACGGAAATCTAAATACACCACATCTAGAGCTCTCCCTCGGTCCAACTCCCTGGTCACCCAGTCAAAGAAATCAATCAGATTTGTCTGACAAGACCTGCCTCTGGTGAATCCATGCTGCCTCGGATACTGTAATCCGCTGGACTCCAGAAACCTCACTATTTTCTCTTTCAGCAGCGTTTCCAATAATTTACTCACCACCGAAGTTAAACTAACCGGCCTGTAGTTTTCAACCACATCCTTACTTCCTCTTTTGTGTAAAGGCACCACATGAGCCTCTCTCCAGTCCTTTGGCACCACTTCCGACTCCAATGAGGCATTGAAAAGGTTAGTCAGTGGAGTTGCTAGAACGCTCCCAAGTTCCCTCAGTATTCTAGGGTGTATCCCATCCGGTCCCATCGCTTTGTCTACTTTAAGTTGAGCTAGTTTCTCACGAACACAGTCTTCTGAAAATAGTTCAAGATGTCCCTTGCTTCTGTTCTTATTTGATAACATGAGGAGGGATCAAGTTAAGCTTGAAGAATGGTCTAGAATGTGGCAGCTGAAATTTAATGCTAAAAAATGCAGGGTCATGCATTTGGGCTGCAAAAATCTAAAGGAGCGGTTCAGTGTAGGAGGCAAGGTGCTTCTGTCTACAAAAGAGGAGCGGGACCTGGGCGTAATTGTGTCTAATAATCTTAAAGTAGCTAAACAGGTAGAAAAGGCGACAGTGAAAGTCGGGAGGATGCTATAGGGAGAGGAATGTCCAGAAGAAAAAAGGAGGTGATAGTGCCTCTGTATAAGTCTTTGGTGTGACCTCATTTGGAGTATAGTGTGCAATTCTGGAGACCGCACCTTCAAAAGGATATAAACAAGATGGAGTCGGTGCAGAGGGTGGCTACTAAAATGGCTAATGGTCTTCATTATGAAGTTTATGAGGACAGACTTAAGGATCTTAATATGTATACTTTAGAGGAAAGGCGGGATAGGGGTGATATGATAAATGCACAGGAGGGTCTCTTTCAATTGAAGGCAAGCTCTGCTACGAGGGGAGATAGCATGAGTGTGAAAGGGGATAGACTTGGGAGTAATATGCATAAATATTTCTTTACGGAAAGAGTGGTAGATATGTGGAATAGTCTCCCAGTGGAGGTGGTGGACATGAGGACAATATCTGAATTTAAAAAAGGCATGGGAGAAACACAGAGGATCTCTAAAGATAAAAAGAGGACTATTGTAGTTGATATGGAAGGGCAGACTAGATAGGCCATATGGTCTTTTACTTCCATCATGTTTCTATATTTCTTATTTTAGTAGAGGGCCCCTTAGATAACTTCTGTATCTGAATATAACTTACCTTGAACTACTTCTGTAAAAGGCATGAGCTAAATACCTTCCCCCTTTCTTACAATCTAGTGAAAACAGAAAGAAAACAGAACAAAAAATAAATACGATGATGTAAGATAAGAACGCCATGACTGAGAAAATATAAGGCCGTAGGAATAAACCAAAGATGGACAACTTTGAATTCAGTAAATATTTAAGGGAGAACTATGTTTGTTATGTTGTTACTAGTCAGCCTGTTTTTACAGAATGCAAACATGCACAGAATGTTGTTGTTATTAAGTGCCGCCGAGACGGTGTCGACTCATGGCGACCCTCTGGATAGTTGTCCTAAACTGTGCTCGGTCTTCACCCATAGCTGCTGAATCGATACATCTCATTGCTGGCCTTCCTCTTTTGCGTTGACCTTCTACCTTGCCAAACATGATGTCTTTCTCTAATGATAACATGATATGTCCAAAGTATAAGTCTTGTCATCTGAGCTTCTAAAGAAAGCTTAGGTTTGATCTTCTCTAGTAGTGACTGGTTTGTTCTACGGGCAGTCCATGGTATACATTGAATTATGGGGCTGGCGATGAATACTAACGCATCAATTTTCTTCCTGTCTATCTTTTTCACTGTCCAACTTTTGCATTCATATGACGTTATTGAAAATACCATGGCTTGAACAAGTCAAATGTTTGCATGGAGAGAGATCTCTGCTCTTGAGAATCTTATCTAGGTCCTTTATAACCATTCTTTGTCATCTGATTTCTTGACTGCTTGTTGCTTCTTTATTGATAGTTAATCCAAGTAGGTTAAAGTTGTCCACTATTTCTTCTCCATCAATGATGAACTTATTGATTTTGCCAGTTGTCAGGATCTTTGTCTTCTTTACATTAATGTGCAGGCCCATTTTAAGACTATGTTTCTTGATCTTGAGAAACAAATGTTTCAAATCGTCTTCACTTTAAGCCAGTAATGTGGTACTGTGATAGGCGATGGCCTACTTCATCATGTAAATGTAAGAATATGTTATGTGAGGCTTGTCTCTGCCTTTCTCTGTCTCTGCCTGTCAGCTCTGCTTGAGTCTTCCCCCCTCCTCCTCAGAGTATTATAGCTGACTCTGGAATATTACAGAAATTACCAGTAGCTGTTAGAGACACTTCTTAGCCTTGCTTTGTTCAGCCTTGCTTTGTTTTGCTTTTGATAAGAATGCTTCTGATAAACAAAAAGTAAACTTTTCCTCTGTTATGACTCACAGCTGTGCCTTCCACTATCTTTGCAAGCTAACTGACCTTGCAAGAGTAGCAAAATATACTGTATACTGTAGCAAAAGTATTTTGTCTAAGCATTTGAGCCCCTGTTAGAAATGCCTGCACAGAATAAAAACAGGTACAAGCCAGATCAGAGATGACTATTGGGAGAGAGAGAGGGGGGCCACCAAGACCAATGAGAAGTTTTGCCTGTATTAGACTGGAGAAGAAAGGTATATAAACTGTCATTTTTCTGAGCTCTGGGCTCAGCCATTTTGTATGTGTCATTGTCTGAGTCTGTGCACATTAAACCGGCTTGAATTCTTGTCAATAGACCCCTGGTTTTATTGGTTGCGGACACTTCGCTATTACATATTCTTGGTGCGTTGGCCGGGAAGGCGTAATGCGCGAATGGTCCGCAAGTGATACTACCACGTATTACCGCCTCCAGGTTTGGTCCGGCTGGGACCGCAGCCGACCGACGTGGAGAGGATCCCAGGCGCCGACCGGTCCCTTGAATCGGAGGGTTCCGCCCTGCCTCGGCGGCCTGCTGGGTCCAGCTGGCCAACACCTCGAACCCAGGGGAGTCCAGGATTCAACCCAAGGTGGAACTGGTTGCGCAGCGCATTAGCTACCGGATCCGGTGAGTATTGATTTTTCTGGTTCTTAGTCAGTTAGCTTTGGGAACGTCTCGAGACAACTTTGGTACAGTAAGAGGTAAAGGAAGTCTGATCAACTTCCAAGGTGACACTAGTAACCCTGCATGAGTATGCGCGGTGCGAAGCTGCTCACCCTTTTGGTTTGGTCATTTTGGTTTAGTCAGTTAGCCCGGGAGTTTTTGAATTTGGGAAATGCTAGCATGTTTGGTTGTGTGAAATGTGCTTGAGAGGCCTTGCAATACAGGCCAAGCGAGAGCGGACTCCTAAGTAGTGCAGTTTCTGGCAGGGCGACCTCGTCCAGATCGCGAACAGGAGGAAGCAGCTGTTGTTTGTCCCCCTCATTGTTTTGTGGGCTACGCGGACCCCTCACCCGTATCCATCCTACCTACCCTTTCTGTTTGCTGTCTTGTACGTTATACGTTATAATGGGAGGGGCGGAGTCCGAACAAACTCCGCTGAACTGTATGATCACGAATTTTAAGAAAGGTTTTAGTGGTGATTATGGGATAAAAATGACAGTGACCCGTTTAGAAATATTGTGTAGTAGGGTGTGGCCAGTGCTGGACGCCGGGTGGCCACCAGAAGGTACTTTTGATATCCAAATTGTGTCCCGTGTGCACAAGGTAGTGCGCAGCTATAGTCCCGAACAGTTTCCCTATATAGATTCCTGGTTAGGTATATGTGAGAAGCAGCCCTCCTGGCTGAAGAGTTGCAGTGAGGGACAGAGAAAGATTATGTTAGCAACTACCACGAGAGTCCCTGCCAAGAAAGAGAAGCCCCCTATTTATGTAGCCCAAGAGTCTCCAGAGATCCCAAAGTATCCACCCGCCTTCCTGTATACTCCTGTCCCATCAGCTCCGCCAGTACTCCAACCCCAAGCAGTACCCCGAGTAGAGCCGGAGCAAGCGAGCGTACCTCCAGCCGAGGTGCCTCCGCCAGAGCAACCACCTCCAAAACTTGAAGAGCGGACCCCTCCGCGCAGAAGTCGGAGCCCTAGTCCTGAGCAGCGCTCTGATGAGGAACAATCATCCCCCGAGGAATCCGCTAGTGGAGGGTCAGATGCCAGTCCAGGGTCATCCACTAGTCCGGACACCAGTAGTAAAGCTACCCCCAGAGCTGCTAATCTGCGTTACGCCCTTAGAAGCAGAAAAGCAAAAGAAGTCCGCCAACTGCCACTGCGGCAGGTCCCAGGATTACCCATTCAAAATGAAGAGGGTCAGGTTGTGCCCGGACCTACCAGTCTAGTCTATGTGCCTTTCTCCACAACAGATTTATTGAATTGGAAAACACATTATGCCTCCTATACTGATAAGCCCCAAGATTTGACAGAGTTAATGAATAGTATTATGCAAACCCATCAGCCCACCTGGTCTGACTGTCACCAGCTCTTGGCTACCCTCTTTACTACTGAAGAGCGGGCACGGATAGTGCGAGCTGCCACTAAATGGTTGGAAGAGAACCCTGAAGTTGGGAGAAACCTAGATCTAGACCCCCGACAGGCAGCAGCCGCAGATTTCCCCAATGAAGATCCCGGATGGGACCCAAATAGTGATGTAGGAGAAAAAGCCCTCACCCGGTTTCGCCAGGCTCTACGGCAGGGCCTAAAGAAGGGAGGCCAGAGAGCTATGAATATTGGAAAAGTAGCGGACGTTCTTCAGCACCCAGATGAGAGTCCAGCTGTTTTCTATGAACGATTAACTGAAGCCTATAGACTTTACACCCCCTGTGACCCAGCAGCCGAGGAGAATTTACGCATGGTGAATAACGCTTTTGTGAGTCAGTCCCAGGGAGACATAAAGCGAAAACTGCAGAAATTAGAAGGATTTGCGGGCATGAATGCAACACAGCTAATGGAAGTCGCACAAAAGGTATATGTGAATCGAGATCAAGAAAGCAAACGGGAAAGTGAAAGAAGGATGAGGAAGAAAGTGGATTTGCTCGCTGCAGCACTAGTGGAAGGACATGGAGGAGGATATCCTAATAGAAGAGCCAGAGGACGGGGAAGGGGCCGAGGGAGCTCTCGGCCCCCCTTAGGTGCAAATCAGTGCGCTTATTGTAAAGAGGAAGGACATTGGAAGGATACATGCCCGAACATGAGCTCCACCCCCTGGAGGGGATGCGGGAGCGCCAGGAGACCAGGAGAGCGAGGGGGGGGGGGGCGATTCCAGCAGCAAGGGGGAATGCAGCGCGCACAGTTTCAACAGTTCCAGCAAAATGAGACTGCCATGCAGGGAGTGGCAGTCACCGAAGCAGATTT
The DNA here is from genome assembly GCA_033557465.1 of Ichthyophis bannanicus. NCBI lineage: Eukaryota > Metazoa > Chordata > Amphibia > Gymnophiona > Ichthyophiidae > Ichthyophis > Ichthyophis bannanicus. The sequence continues at coordinate 145,522,657 of CM066033.1, forward strand.
CATGGATGAGGAGGAATAGGCCAGACCGGGCTCCAAATTCTTCTTAGGTCTCCAGGAGCCTATGGTCAATGTAAAAATTGGAGACCAGCATATGGACTTTATGGTAGACACAGGGGCTGAGCATTCAGTAGTAGCCAAGCCTGTGGCCCCTGTGTCCTCTCGATCTGTTACAATTGTGGGAGCTACTGGAACTAGAACCACAAGACCTTTCCTGCAGAACAGCGCCTGTGAACTAGGGGGGCGGCAGATAACACACCAGTTTCTGTACATGCCTGAATGCCCAGTTCCCCTTTTGGGCCGAGACATGCTTGCAAAGCTTCAAGCACAGATATCCTTTGTTGAAGGGGGAAAAATGGAAATGACTATAAACTCAAAACCTGCCGGTCTGATGGTGTTAGCTGTCCCCCGAGAAGAAGAATGGCGGTTCTATTCACCTGCATCCAAAGCAGCAAGTTCCTGTATACTTACCAGCATTACAGCCCCACCTGGAGTATGGGCAGAGAATAATCCACCTGGCCTAGCAAAGAATATAGCTCCTGTACTTGTTACCCTTAAGCCAGGAGCAGAACCAGTGCATGTGTGTCAGTATCCCCTCCCAAGACCAGCAATTGAAGGTATTCATCGCCACCTGAAGAAATTACTGCAGTATGGACTTCTTAGAGAATGCCAATCACCCTGGAACACCCCCCTTCTACCAATCAAGAAGCCTGGGACAGGTGACTACCGCCCAGTGCAGGATCTACGTCGAGTAAACAGTGCAGTTGAAACTATACATCCAGTAGTACCAAATCCTTACACTCTCCTGGGACTGATTCCAGCAGAAGCCACTCATTTCACTGTTTTGGACGTAAAAGATGCCTTTTTCTGTATACGCCTGGCAGAGGCCAGTCAGCTTTTGTTTGCATTTGAATGGGAAAACCCTACCACAGGAAGACGAGGACAACTCACTTGGACTCGATTACCACAAGGATTCAAGAACTCGCCCACTATCTTCAGTGCAGCCCTCAGTCAAGATCTGTCAAGTTACTCTGTAACTCCGGGAAAAATAATTCTACTCCAATATGTAGATGATTTGCTCATAGCCACCAACAACGAAACTGATTGTGTGCAAGCTACTAGTGATCTATTGCACCTTTTGAATAAAGCTGGATACAAGGTCTCAAGAGCCAAGGCGCAACTGTGTCAGACAGAAGTGAAATACTTAGGGTTCCACCTGTCCAAAGGAACCCGGAAATTAGGACTCGAGCAAAAGGAAGCAGTATGCCGCATCCCAACCCCCACAACCAGGAAACAGGTGCGAGCTTTCTTGGGAGCTGCAGGCTATTGCCGAATATGGATACCAAATTTTGCGCTCATGGCAAAACCCTTGTACCAGGCCACCCAGGGAGTTGAACGAGCCCCCCCCTGGAATGGGGCCCAGAACAAGATAAAGCATTCAAATCATTGAAAACAGCATTGATGTCATCCCCAGCCTTGGGCCTACCGGATGTGCAGAAACCCTTCCGTCTATATGTACATGAGTCAAGCGGAAACGCATTGGGAGTCTTGACCCAGCCTCTTGGGTCCTGGCAGCGACCTGTGGCCTACCTGTCAAAACAATTGGATCCTGTTGCCAAAGGTTGGCCACCTTGCCTGAGAGCTGTAGCAGCCACAGCCCTCTTAGTGAGCGAAGCTGACAAGCTCACCTTAGGACAAAATCTTCGAGTCACAGTACCACACTCTGTTCTAACCAGGGCCGGATTTACCTATACGCCATGTACGCCATGGCGTAGGGCCCACAGCCGGCAGGGGCCCACAAAAAAAGAACCAGGTAATTTTTTTTAAACACACACAATTAAAAAAAAAAACCTGGTGGCTGCCGCCGCGGGGCCCCCTCTGCTGCCGCGGGGGCCCCGTCTACAAGCTGAAGCCGTCGGGTCGGGTCGGGTCTCTCCCTCCCTCCCTCCCTCCCTCGCTGCAGGCTGCGAGAGACGCGAAGATAGAGCGTCTCCTCGCGTCTGTGTTAAGCCCGCAGGGGCTGATGGGATTTCCCATCAGCCCCTGCGGGCTTAACACAGACGCGAGGAGACGCTCTCCCTTCGCGTCTCTCGCAGCCTGCAGCCTGCAGCGAGGGAGGGAGGGAGAGAGACCCGACCCGACCCGACCCGACGGCTTCAGCTTGTAGACGGGGCCCCCGCGGCAGCAGAGGGGGCCCCGCGGCGGCAGCCACCAGGTTTTTTTTTTTAAATTAAATTTTACTTTAGGCCGGGGGGGGGGGGTAGGACTGGTAATGGGCTATGGGGGGGGGGGTAGGACTGGTAATGGGCTATTGGGGGGGCTGGGGCTGGTAATGGGCTATGGGGGGGGGTAGGACTGGTAATGGGCAATTGGGGGGCTGGGGCTGGAAATGGGCTGGGCTGGGCTGGGCTGGGCTGGGGGGGGTTAAGGCTAGAGGTGGGCTGATGGGGTTAGGACTGGTAATGGACTGTGGGCTGTTGGGGGGGCTTAGAACTGGCAATGGGCTTTGGGGGGGGTTAAGACTGGTAATGGGCTGTGGGCTGATGGGGGCTGTCTGGTAATGGGCTATGGGGGGGGCTAGGACTGGAAATGGGCTGGGGGGTTAAGACTGGAGGTGGGCTGATGGGGTTAGGACTGGTAATGGGCTGTTGGCTGGGGGTTAGAACTGGCAATGGGCTTTGGGGGGGGGTTAAGACTGGTAATGGGCTGTGGGCTGATGGGGGTTGTCTGGTAATGGGCTATGGGGGGCTAGGACTGGAAATGGGCTGGGGGGTTAAAACTGGAGGTGGGATGATGGGGTTAGGACTGGTAATGGGCTGTGGGCTGATGGGGGGGGTAGGACTGGCAATGGGCTATGGGGGGCTGACTGGAAATGGGTTGATGGGGTTAGGACTGGAAGTGGGCTGATGGGGGGTTAGGACTGGTAATGGGTTATGGGGGGGCTTAAACTGAAAATGGGGTGATGGGGGGTTAAGGACTGTAAGTGGGGTGATGGGGGGGCTAGGACTGGTATTGGGTTGGGGGGTTGCTAGGACTGGAAATGGGCTGATGGATGGCTAGGACTGGAAATGGGCTGATGCAGGGACTAGAAGGGAATGGATGCTGGGTGAGGCTGGAACTAGAAGGGAGCTGATGTTGGGGGAGGATTAGAATGGGATGGGGCTGGAAGAGTAAAATGGAGAAGGGAAAAATATTTTGTGTGGGAGGGATAAAAAATCTACAATTGGCCGGGTATTGGGAGAGTAAGTGGGGATTGAGGATGGAGGGGTAAAATTTGAGTGGATGAAATAGGAATGAGGAAAGAGCAAAAGGAGAAAGATTAGTATGTTAAAGCAGATGTAGAGAGAGAATGGAAAAAAATCTAGAAGAGAGAAGAAAGGACAAATGGACAGCAGACGATGGAGAGTTAGCAGAAGACACGAAGAAACCAGAAGAAAGTGGCTGGAGCAATTGCAGCTGAAAAAAATGCACAAAAGGTAGAAAAATATCTCTTTATTTTGAATTTATTAATTGGAATATGTCAGCTCTGGTAAATGTGCATCATTAACATCTGCGCTTTGTTTAGTACAAGAGCAAATTAATGTATAGTTTTATTTCTACAGTTTGGCTTTTGGGATTCCCAGTTTAATTATTGTCTTCCTATTTCTAAATTGTGATTACTTGTTTGGTGATGGTCTATGTTCTGCATGTGTAACTGAGCTGAGGTGTTCTGTTTATATAATTCCTATTTGACATTGCCACTTGTTCTCTTTCCCCAGTAGGTCATGTATTGTTGTTCTCTGAAATGTATTGGTTTAATATTTGCAGTGTTGCCTTTTGATTGGTAGAGTATGGTGCTTTGTGAGTCCTGGTAGTGCTGTTAGGATACGGCGGGTTTACTATGGGCAGCAGTGTTTGTAGTAGTTCCTAATGTGTCTGGCAGTTGGCACTGGATTATAGTAATGTAGAAATCTTTTAGTCTTTCTTTATCCATACACTCATTAAGAGGCACGTTTACTAAAAGTTAGTATATGGTACCATTATGCAAATATTTATGCAAATGAGGCCCCTTATGCAAATGAGGTCCGCACCCCCCTTGGGCCGCCCCTGCTGGGGGCCCACAATTTTTGTTGGCGTAGGGCCTCACTCAAGGTAAATCCGGCCCTGGTTCTAACCCTAATGGAGCACAAAGGAAACCATTGGCTCACTAATGCCAGAATGTTGAAATATCAAAGTATGCTATGTGAGAATCTGCGATTGCAATTAAGTGTCAGCCAAACTCTGAACCCAGCTACCCTACTGCCAACCGGCCCAGGCCCTCCTGATCATGATTGCTTGGAAGTAATGGACACTGTATATTCGAGTCGCCCAGATTTAACTGATGTTCCCCTGAGCCATCCAGACAAAACCTTCTTCGTGGATGGGAGTAGCCTCATAATTGAAGGACAGCGATGTGCTGGTTATGCAGTGGTGACTCTGGATATGATAGTAGAATCGTCAGCCTGAGCCCCAGGAACCTCAGCACAGAAGGCCGAATTGATAGCCCTTACACGTGCACTCAGAATTGGAGCAGGAATTAGCCTGAATGTATATACAGACTCTAAATATGCTTTTACAACATTACATGCCCATGGGGCCCTGTACAAAGAACGTGGATTGATCACCTCAGGAGGCAAGTCTGTCAAGTATGGCCCAGAAATATTGACCTTGTTGGAAGCAGTGTGGGCCCCCAAACATGTTGCTGTAATGCATTGCCGAGGCCATCAAACTGGAGATGGAGAAGTGTCCCGAGGAAACAGATTTGCTGATGCCTCAGCCCGAGAAGCAGCCATTGCAGGACAAATTATTACCCCACATGTAACCATTCAAGCAGCCATATTTCCAGTACCTCTTAGTGCGTGGACACCCAGATATACCAAAATGGAGATGGACCATTACTGTCAAAAGGAGGGGGGGCAATTATCAGACACTGGATGGATAGTGTTGCCACTGCCTGAAGGGAGCTCCACCCCTGGTATGACCGTGATTCCTGAAGCACTAGGCCCTGCCTTTGTTCAAGCCTTTCATCAAGCCACACACTATGGAAAAACAAAGATGGCAGATGCTCTGAAGCCATATTTTTATATCTCCTTGTTGGGTCCTTTGACCACCTCAGTAGCCCGACGATGTGTGACTTGTGCCAAGAACAATGCCCGGCAAGGTCCTGGACCACCCCCAAGAGTTCAGTCAGTAGGAGTTACCCCCATGGGAAATATCCAAATAGACTTTGCAGAAATGCCCCGAGCAAATGGATATCGTTACTTGCTAGTCCTAGTTTGTACTTTTTCTAGATGGGTGGAAGCTTTTCCCACCAGAACTGAGAAGGCTAGAGAAGTCACTAAGGCCTTGCTCCATGAGATCATTCCCCGATTTGGAATACCATTGACTATGGGGTCTGACAATGGGCCCTCTTTTATATCACAAGTAACTCAGCAGCTAGCCCATGCCCTGCAAATACAATAGAAGTTACACACAGCCTATAGGCCCCAGAGTTCAGGGAAAGTAGAGAGAATGAATCGTACCCTGCAGTCTCAGATATCCAAACTTTGTCAGGAAGCCCACCTGAAGTGGCCGCAAGCTCTCCCCATTGCCCTTCTCCGAATACATTCAGCCCCCATCACGCCATTAGGAGTATCCCCATTTGAGATTTTGTATGGGAGGCCCCCGCCTATAATACAGGGGATAAGGGGAGATATGAATCAGATTGGCACTAGGCAAGAATTGTTGGCTCTAAGTTCTGTTTTGCAGAGCCTTCATACCTGGGTGCAGAACCAGTTGCCTATCAATCTAACAGAGCCATTGCATCCTTTCAAGCCTGGAGCCTCGGTGTGGGTAAAGGAGTGGAAGAAGACACCGTTGGCGCCTCATTGGAAGGGACCATACATCGTTTTGCTATCAACCCCAACAGCAGTTAAAGTGGCCGAGATCGACTCCTGGATCCACCACAGTCGAGTGAAACCAGTCACAGTACCTGAGAGTCGTCCCTGGACTTCGATCGCCAATCCTGCAGCACCATTGCGACTCACGCTGCGAAGAAAAGATCCGTCATCGTAAAGACTTTGCCAACCTGCTCCTGAAAGAGACATCTTTCAGTTTTGTATCACCCTGTCAATTCTTACCTATCTACCTCAATCAACTAATAACTACCTCAGTAATCATCAGAGACTATAATCATGATGATTACGAATTGCTGCTATTTCCTTCTTGCGGTAGCCCTGGGACTCTTGAGAACCACTCTTGCCTTGCCCCCTTGTGCAGCCTGTATAACCACCACCCGAACTAGAATGCAAGTCACTCAGACTCTATCACTCTTATTATACTTGTACTGGTGTAGTTAGCAGGTGTATCTATAATGGTACAGAACTGAATGTCTGCACGAAAGGAAAAACTCGTACTTGCTTCAGGCCTCGTCAGAATCCATCTTACTATGTCCTGGAATTGAGATGGAATGATGAAGATGGAGCCCTTATCAATGCTACAAGTCAACTCTCTGATCCCAGTCAACCTGCTTACCTGTATTTTGATGCTTGTGACTTGATTAATAGAAATAATTACTACAGGTGTGGATCATGGGAACAAGCCTACTACTATGATGAGAAGTATATGTGTCCTGAAGGTGCGCACAACTGGGGAATATGCGCTGGGATACATTCCCCAACAACATATAGCAAATCATCCGAAGCAGATTACTTCTGTCCGAAATGGGATTGTGTGTACTATGCTACCTGGCCTGGTAGCCCTACAGGACAGACCAGAGATGATCGCAAGGCGCTGCTGGAAAGATTACCTTTACATGTATCCCATGTTTCCTTCCCCTCTGCTTGCGTATGCTACGCTCCATTATTGATAATAGTCTTGACCGCAGGGAGGCAGCACAAATATTAGCAACATGGGATTACTACCCTATACCCCGAAGTGCTCCTTCTACTATAGTTTAAAGTGCTGCCATATATACATCTGTGTGTGATTTGATTTGTACCCTTATTCACTCGCGGGTGTGAATAATCAAAAGGAGGGAATGTGATAGGCGATGGCCTACTTCATCTTGTAAATGTAAGAATATGTTATGTGAGGCTTGTCTCTGCCTGTCTCTGTCTCTGCCTGTCAGCTCTGCTTGAGTCTTCCCCCATCCTCCTCAGAGTATTATAGCTGACTCTGGAATATTACAGAAATTACCAGTAGCTGTTAGAGACACTTCTTAGCCTTGCTTTGTTTTGCTTTTGATAAGAATGCTTCTGATAAACAAAAAGTAAACTTTTCCTCTGTTATGACTCACAGCTGTGCCTTCCACTATCTTTGCAAGCTAATTGACCTTGCAAGAGTAGCGAAATATACTGTATACTGTAGCAAAAGTATTTTGTCTAAGCATTTGAGCCCCTGTTAGAAATGCCTGCACAGAATAAACACAGGTACAAGCCAGATCAGAGATGACTATTGGGAGAGAGAGAGGGGGGCCACCAAGACCAATGAGAAGTTTTGCCTGTATTAGACTGGAGAAGAAAGGTATATAAACTGTCATTTTTCTGAGCTCTGGGCTCAGCCATTTTGTATGTGTCATTGTCTGAGTCTGTGCACATTAAACCGGCTTGAATTCTTGTCAATAGACTCCTGGTTTTATTGGTTGTGGACACTTCGCTATTACAGTATCATCAGCATAGCCAAGGTTGTTGATCAGTCTCCCACCAATCTTCACACCTCTGTTGTCTTCATACAGTCCTGCTTCTCTGATGATTTGTTCTGTATATAAATTAAACAGGTAGGGGGAAAGTATGCAGCCTTGTACACCTTTTCTGATTTTTAAACCATTCTGTTTCTCCAAGTTACGTTCGAACTGTTGCTTCTTGATTAATGTAAAGGTTGTGAAAGAGAACAATCAGGTGTTCTGGTATACCCATGCTCCTTAATGTGTCCCAGAGTTTCTCAAGTTTTACACAGTCAAAAGCCTTGCTGTTGTCAATAAAACACAAATAGATATCCTTTTGGTATTCTTTAGTATTTTCAAGGATCCATCTCACATCTGCGATGATGTCTCTCGTTCCTCGCCCTTTCCTGAAACCTGCTTGCACTTCAGGCAGTTCTCGTTCCAGGTATGGTTGTAGTTTCTGCTGAATGATCTTGAGTAGAATCTTGCTGGCATGTGGGCTCAGAGCGATTGTGCGATAATTTCCAAAGTCAGTTGGATCACCTTTCTTCAATATTGATATAAACACAGATTCTTATATATATGCACAGAATATCTACCCCAAATCTGCATGTAAAACAGGAAAATTTTATTTTGCAAAAGTGAAGACAAAGATTCCAGTCCCATAAAGTAAAATGAAGAAAAAAAAAAGTCAGAGGGAGGCAAACGTATATATTGTACAGACTATTTCAAAGCTGATTATGAACAATAGTGTTTTGAAGAGAGAAATCACATGACAAGGTGTCTGATTAATATTACAAACCTTTTGGCCACATTTCACAGTTCAGGGTTCAGCATATGCATACAAAATCTGTAAAAATTTATTGCAAGCATGCCTTTGTGTAAATTGACAAAAAGAATTGTTTGTCTCAAGAGTGGGACGACATCAGTGCAGCCAGCGCTGACAGGACGTATTTCCTCTCCCTACATCATTCCAGACACAACATACTGTAGACTTTGAACTAAATGTGTTCTTAACTAAACCCTTCAAGAGAAAAAAAAGTTTTGCAATGGATTGGACGATCTTTTTTTTATTTTAAATTTAGCGGCACAGTCATAGCGATAAGCGAGGTTTAAATGCATTTACAGAATCGCGCTTGGAGGCTATCCCTGTGTTCTGTGCAAACAGTTTGACGGACCAGTGGTAGCAGCATTTTAAGTAAAGAATGCAGAGATTACACACCGGATTTGCTTAAAAGCATCTCTGTCTTTTCATGTGAATGCAGTATACGCTTCCCTAAAGGTATCTTTTATGGTTTTAAATCCCCAACTTATTAACACTACTTCTTGGCACTTATGTCTTGTTGTGTGAAAAATATCTAGGTGTCGACACTGAGAAAATGGTCAGAAACGGTAGCCAAACTATGTTTTCCCACATATACATCTGTCTGGAGACTTAAAAGCACAGCAGTTGTCTATGCGATGGAAAGTTGTAGCTCAGCAATGATTCTCCAGACTCAGTTCAAGGATGGCATTTCAAGGCTGGTCATTGATTTCTATTCTGAGGCATTATGGTAGCTGCAATACTGCTTTCAAATGGTAGATGCAGGATAATGAATACCAAAATGCACTGGGATGCAAATTCAGTCTCCCCCCTTGAAGTGGGTCACTTGGCAGCATTGGAATGGGAATATTAAAGCTGTCATTCTACACCTATATGCCTATGTAAGTTGTTACCTCCTCTCTCTCCCCCCCCCATGTCTCCTTTGAAAGTTTGAATTCCTAGCAAGACCTAACCTGGGAGTGACAGGGTAACCAGAAGCAGGCTAGCAGAACTGATTTATATAGGGGGTACTTAAGACATACTGCATCAATAGACTGGTAGGCCTCTGATGGCCAGATGGTGCTATTTCAGTACCATCTTTGTGGCCTTGTGGTTTTCTTTACTTTTTTTTTTTTTTTTTTTTACTGCTAAGAGTGCAGAACCAACTTGTAGTTGTGGTCACACTTCAGAGTACCTCATTTAATACCCTCCATAGGCAGGTGGTGTTGGCAGAGTGATTTCTTCCCACTGGCTCCACCAATGTTTCTTTCCAAAGCTGTAGGGATGTACACAAAAACATTTTTAGGTTGTTTTCAGGCAATTTGTGGATTTTTTCCCCAATTTTTTTCAGTTTGCTTCACACTGATGAACGTTGACTATGCGCTAGAATATTTTAAAGTGCATTGAATCAATTTAGCACACCCTAAGGGGCTTGTTTACTAAAGTGCAGTAGGCTTTTGCAGCTAATGCTGGGTGTTTGTGGAAAAAGTGACTTAGGACCATGACAAGCCAGCAATGGGCCCCGAGTGACTGGTGATCCTCGTGTCTCCCCATCCACCCATTTGCATGCAGAAACTCATTTTGTTGGGCTTCCTAGAAGCCCAGTGAGGACATTAGTGCCCCTTTCTACTACTACTGAGCATTTCTATAGCGCTACAAGATGTACATAGTGCTGCACAGATACAAGTTGAAAATGGTTCCTGCTCGTCAGAGCTTACAATCTAGTCAAGACAGACAACACCGTAGACATGGGATACAGCTAGGGGGAATGGTAAGCAAACACAAAGGAGACCAGGTGAGCCAAGATCCGAAAGTGGCAGAGAAGAGGTGAGTTTTCAGCCTGGATTTTAAAAGGGTCAGAGCAGGCACCTGACGAAAAGACTCGGGTAGTTTGTTCCAGGCATAAGGAGCAGCAAGGTGAAAAGAGCAAAGTCTGGAGTTAGCAATGGAAGAGACGGGAATCAAATCAATAACCTTGACAGTGCTCTTACCACCTGAGGTTTTACTTGGAACACCACTTTGAATGTGGACAGCATTTTGTGGGTTGAAGTTACTGTACTCTAAAGGCATTGGAAGTGAAGCTTCCCCGCAGTTCAGGAACAAACCACACTCCGTAGCCCCCCACCCCCGTCAGAACAAAGACATGGAAGGGGGTTATATATCTTTGCTGGGAAGAAAGCAAGGGTGGCAGCTGCATTCATACCTGAAGAAATTCAAATATCGTACAAACAGTACAGTCACTGCCAGGAAATTGGAGAAACTTTTTCACCAATTCCTTTTGCTTTATTGGTTATCCTTTGCCTTGTAACATTAAGACACAGAAGTGTATTTGCTCAATCAGAGACTAACAACTCCTTCATGCATGACCAGCCATTTAAACAAAAACACACCAAATATATCTCCTCTTGGTGGAAAAGGCGGATTATAAATGAATTAAATTAAAGCGCCTCTTCATGATCCCGACAGGTACTCCCATACTTTTTGATCTGATTCTGCTTGGCACAAAGTTAGAAGCTTAAAGAGTCCCTGACATTTTCTTGTACGTTTTCTCAGGAGCCGTGTCACCATGCCAAGGAAGGCTCCTGCAGTTTTAATTGGATAGGAATCACTACTGTCAAGTTGCAATTTAGCTTTTGTCTGGGGAGAGGATGTTTTGCCTGTTCCCTGCGACACTGGCACCATTACCAGTGAGTTTTGTGTTACTAATTGAGAGGTTCCATCTACTGTTAAAGCCTGTACTAAAGCTCTTCTTCGTGCTAAACTGAGCTGAGAAGACTGGAGCGCTGATCTACCATGGAAATTCCATTCCTGACTAGCTCAGAAAATGACTCATTAGGCCAAAATAATAAGAAACAATCCATAATGCAATATAGATGAATCACAGAATGAATAACCAGACGTATGTGATGTCTACAGCTAGGACAAAATCATGCACAATAAGGACCCTCTTATTATTCAGCCAATTCTGGACCAAAGACACTGTACTATTCAAATTATGTTACTGAGCTGTTTTCATCACCCACTTTGTTATTCATGGATATATCTTTCCAATATGTTCTTCCCAGATTTCCAATAGTCACATTCAGTCTCTCTCATTACTCTAGTTTTCTCTCTCTTCCCTCCTCCTCCAGTTCTCTCCCTTGTCTCATTTGTTTCCCCACCTTTCCCTAATTTTTCCTGTTTCCTCCCCTCATTTGCAACATCTCCAATGCATTCATCCTTACACCCCTATTCCCCGAACAAACATTCCTGCTGGTGGTACTGCAGAGCTCTGCTTACTTCATGTCCTACTTGGCGAGGGAGAGGTTGGGTCCAAATGTGAGTGACTGTAGAGTGAAGGGATTGGCCATAGTACTACAAACAGCAGGATGGAAGTGCCAATGGCAGGGTGGGTGAGAGGAGGGGGGGGGGGATGAGGGTCTTGGAGGACTAATGGTGGGCGATGACAATGGCAAAGGGAAGGAAGAAAGTGTGTTTAGCCCTATTGGTGGCAGTTGGATGAAATAAGTGTGACCTGAGGACACATCCCACAATTTCCTGCAGTTCGATACCAAGGCGCTATTTCCCCACATGGGTTAGTTTTGCACATACCGTGACAGTCATGACCCTCACTTCTAAGCCAGGGTATGTGGAGTATGATCTCAGTCTCTCAAATTTACTGCTGATGCTCGGCCTAGTACTTGAATCGTGTCAGACAGTCTCCTTCTGGAGTTTGTAAGATGTAATATGTACAGCTAATTTGTCAAGATGCTCTTGGAAGTTCCTCTTAATCAATCCTGTGGCACCCAATATAATGGGAAATAAATCAGTATCTTTCTGCCACGTTCATGGTCTCTGACTGAATTTCCTGGCAGCCTTCTGCAACATCTGCTGTGGCAGGAAAATCATAGGGAGCTGGGGGCCATGTCTTTAATGTAATTTTTATGTTTCTGAATATCAGACATACTGAGTCATGCCAAAAGTCCACTGAACCCCACCTCCTATCTCTGAGAATGGCCATTCTTGGTCATACAGCAAGCAGGATAAGCCACAAACAGATCAAACATGAACAAGGAATTTTCCACAGTTACAGCCACTGTCACTTTCATTGGAGACCTCTTTATTCAGAAACCAGGACAGCCCCACAGCTTGGAAAAGGGGATGGTCCCTAAGCTTAAAATAACCCTTCCGCCCATTCCAGGAAGAAGCATGAATCAGCAGTTCACCGCAAAGCAAAGGATGAGGGTGGAACTAATGACTTCCCATGGAAGCGTGTAACATATACCCTAGAGCCAGGGTAGGGAGACAACAGACCTGTTGAGCTTTTCCCAGCTACCACCAATCCGCCCTTGAGGAGCAGAGTGAATGTATGGAAGTAGAAACCATTGCAGGAAAATCCTAAGTAGAAACATAGAAACATGATGACAGAAAAAGACCACAGGGCCTATCTAGTCTGTCCTTCCATATCAACAACTACAACAGACCCCTTTTTACCTTTAGAGATCCTCTGTGTTGGTCCCATGCTTTTTTGAATTCATTTACTGTCCTCATCTCTACCACCTCCACTGGGAGACTATTCCATGGATCCACTACTCTTTCCGTAAAGAAATATTTCCACGTATCACTCCTGAATCTATCTCCCTTCACCCTCATCCCATGTCCCCTCGTAGCAGAACTTGCTTTCAATTGAAAGAGGCTCTCTCCCTGAACATTAATGCCATGGAGGTATTTAAACATCTCAATCATATCACCTCTATCCCACCTTTCCTCTAAGGTGTACATATTAAGATCCTTCAGTCTGTCCTCATATGCTTTATAATGAAGACCACTAATCATTTTAGTAGTCACACTCTGCACCGACTCCATCCTGTTCACATCCTTTTGATGGTGTGGTCTCCAGAATTGCACACTATACTCCAAATGAGGTCACACCAAAGACTTATACAGAGGCATTATCACCTCCTTTTTTCTGCTAGCCATTCCTCTCCGTATGCACCCAAGCATCCTTCTAGCTTTTGCTGTCGCCTTTTCTACTTGTTTAGCTACTTTAAGATCATCAGACACAACCACGCCTAGGTCCCGCTCTTCTTTAGTGGACAAAAGTACTTCACCCCCTATACTATATTGCTCCCTTGGATTGCTGCAGCCCAAATGCATGACCTTACATTTTTTAACATTAAATCTCAGCTGCCAAATTCTAGACCATTCTTCAAGCTTAGCTAGATCCCTCCTCATGTTATCTACACCTTCCTGGGTGTCTACTCTATTGCAGATTTTGGTATCATCTGCAAAGAGGCAAACCTTAGCCGACAGCCCTTCCGCTATACCACTAATAACGATGTTAAAAAGAATCGGATCAAGGACAGATCCCGGGGGCACACCACTGGTAACATCCTTCTCCTCAGAGTGAGCTCCATTTACTTATACTCTTTGTCGCCTCCCACCCAACCAATTTCTAACCCAAGCAGTAACTTTAGGGTCCATCCCTAGGGTGATCAGTTTGTTTATAAGTCGCCTGTGAGGAACAGTATCAAAGGCTTTACTGAAATCTAAATACACCACATCTAGAGCTCTCCCTCAGTCCAACTCCCTGGTCACCCAGTCAAAGAAATCAATCAGATTTGTCTGACAAGAGCTGCCTCTGGTGAATCCATGCTGCCTCGGATCCTGTAATCCGCTGGACTCCAGAAACCTCACTATTTTCTCTTTCAGCAGCGTTTCCAATAAAGCATTGTTACTCACCTGTAACAGGTGATCTCCGGGAACAGCAGGAATTTAGTCCTCACATGGGTATCGTCGGTACCGACGGAGCCTGCACGGGAACACTCCCCAGCATCCAATTAGAAAGCTTTTGGGAGCATCCCACAGCGCCTGCGTCCTGCCTTCCCGCCTTTCCCAACTGCCTCTCTCTAGTTGAGTTTTAAAGCTGAGACAAAGAGAGAGAGAGGGAAAGGAAAGAGATAAATAGAGAGATACAACTCCTAGGGGAGGTGGGTGGGTTGTGAGGAATAAATTCCTGCTTTTCCCGGAGATCACCTGTTACAGGTGAGTAACTATGCTATCTCCAGGATCAAGCAGGAATGTAGTCATCACATATGGGGACTCCCTGCTTTAGGTGCCAGGGAGAGACCCCAGAAGTTCTGTGTTCCTGAACAGGGCTCCACTTCCCCCCATGGATCTCTGGCATCCTACCAGGGATGGCAGGTAGGAGTTGATTAGGTATGGAACAGGTGTTGGAGAACAGCCTGACCAAACAAGGCATCCCGGCGGGAGTCCTTGTCCAAGCAGTAATGGGCTGTGAAGGTATGAACCGAGGCCCAAGTGGCTGCTCGACAGATCTCGTTGATAGACACAGAGTGCAGATGAGCCATTACATAAGAACATAAGATATGCCATACTGGGTCAGACTACGGTCCATCAAGCCCAGTATTCTGTTTCCAACAGTGGCCAATCTAGGTCATATGTACCTAGCAGTTTCCCCAAGAGACACAAGTTCCACAATGCTTGTACTGGGTCAAGCATTGATATCTTCGGTCACTTCTTAATAATGGTTTATGGACCTTTCCTCCAGGAACTTGTCCAAACCTTTTTTAAACCCAGCTACACTAACAGCCTTTACTATATCCTCCGGTAACAAATTCCAGAGTTTGATTACACGTTGAGTGAAAAAATATTTTATTTTATTAGTCTTAAATAGTTTACCCTGTAGCTTCATTGCATGTCCCCTAGTCTTTCTATATTCTGATAACGTAAACAATCGATCTACGTTTACCCGTTCCACTCCGTTCATTAATTTATAGACTTCTATCATATCTCCCCTCAGCCGTCTCTTTTCCAGGTTAAAGAGCCCTAACCTTTTTAGCCTTTCTTCATAGGAGTATCCTTCCATCCCCTTTACCATTTTGGTGGCTCTTCTCTGAACCTTTTCTAAAATCGCTATATCCTTTTTAATATACGGCGACCAGAATTGCACACAATATTCAAGGTGCGGTCTCACCATGGAACGATATAGAGCCATTATAATATCTGGCCATGAGCTGTGACATGGCCCTCCAGAGAAAGGTTCTTACTCTGATAGGCAAAGGAAATACTCCGAGCAATCCAGTTAGACAGTGTTCTCTTGGAGACTGGAAGGCCCAAATGAGAAGGATCAAAAGCAACAAAGAGTTGAGGACTTTCTATGTTGCTGTGTTCTTTGTAAGTAAAAGGCTAAAGCTCTTTTACAGTCCAAGGTATGAAGATTCCTCTCTGCATTTGATGCATGAGGCCTTGGAAAAAACACAGGTAGGTAGACCGCTTGGTTCAGATGAAAAGGCGAGACCACCTTTGGCATAAAGTGTGGATGAGTCCTAAGGACTACCTTGTCATGATGGAACCTTGTATAAGGTGGATCAGCTACTAGCGCTTGCAACTCACTAATGTGGCGTGCTGATGTGATTGCAATGAGAAAGATAACCTTCCAAGAAAGGAATTTCAAGGGAGGTAGTAGCTAAAGGTTCAAAAGGTGGCTTTATGAGCTGCCCAAGAACCAGGTTTAAGTCCCATGCCACAGGTGGTGGCCTAATGGGAGGCTTAGTTAGAAGAAGGCCTCTCATAAATCTTGCTATATGAGGATGAGAGAAAATAGGCTGTCCATTTAGAGGCTTAAAGGAAGCTGCAATAGCACTCAAATGGACTCTTACTGAATTAGTCTTAAGACCTGTATTGGATAAATGAAGGAGATACTCCAGCAATGATTCCAGAGGTATCGCAAGGGGGTTAATACCCTTTTGCGAACACCATATGGTAAACCTTTTCCACTTGAAAGCATAAGAGCATCTTGTGGAAGGTTTCCTGGAAGCAAAAAGAATATCTTTTACTTGCTGAGGGATATTAAGATCATGGAGATCTAGGCCTTCAGCAACCAAGCCCTGAGATGCAGAGACTGGGGATTGGGATGCCATAACATTCCGTCCTCCTGAGGTAGGAGATCTGGAGCAGACCCTAACTCCAGGGAGGGAGCTTGAGAGAGATGTAGAAGCAGAGGGTACCACACTTGCCGTGGCCAATGTGGAGCTATGAGAATCATATGGCCTCTGTCTCTCTGAAGCTTGAACAGGGTTTTGGGAATTAGGGGAATGGGTAGAAAGGCATACAGGAAGTCTTGACCCCAGTAAAAGAAGAAAGCATCCCTGGCCTGAGCCCCCTGAGCCGGAATTCTGGAACAGAACCGGGGAAGTTTGGCATTCCACAGACTTGCAAAGAGGTCTATGTCCGGGGTTCCCCAAAGTTGAAATATCCTGGTGTGGAAGCAGAACTTGACTGAGTCTGTCTGCCCAAGAGTTTTGAATGCCTGGAAGATACACTGCCAGAAGATGAATCTGATGCTCTCTGGCGAGGGCCCATAGTCGCAAAGCTTCGTTGCAAAGCGACAGAGAGCCTGTTCCCCCCTGCTTGTTCACATAGAACATGGCTACTTGATTGTTTGTATGAATGAGGACTGTCTTGTAGCTGAGCAGGGTGTGGAACACTCGCAGAGCAAGGAAGATTGCTCTGTGCTCCAAGAGATTGATATGTAGATAACTCTCCTGTGGAGACCAGGTGCTCTGGGTGGAGAGGTCTTGCAGATGAGCTCCCCAACCCATTGGAGAAGCAACTGTTGTGAGAGTTGCTTGGGGTAAGGATTGTTGAAAAGGGGACCCCAGCAACAGGTTTTGAGTGGACTTCCACCACTGGAGGGACAAAATAAGGCGACTTGTGTTTGCTATTTTGTCTGACAGGCATCCGGATGCCTGGGTCCATTGGGTGGATAAAGTCCACTGAGCTGCCCTCATATGGAGGCGAGCATAGGGAAACACATGCACAGTAGATGCCATGTGGCCTAGTAGTTGTAACATTTCTCGAGCAGTTAGATGAGGCTTTAGCACTGCTTGAGAAGCTAACTGCACCAGGCGAAGGCAACGGGCCTGGGGGAGATAGGCCCTTGCCTTTGTGGTATCCAGCAAAGCTCCTATGAATTCTAAAGACTGAGTGGGAGTTAGACTGGATTTTGGGATGTTTATTACCAACCCTAAATACCTAAGGATACGCATTGTGCAGGATAGAGAAGTCCTGGCCTCTGACTCTGTTGGGGCTCGAATGAGCCAGTCTAAGACGGGGAAGACGAATATCCCTAGAGTGCGGAGAAATGCTGCTACTACAGCCATGCATTTCGTGAACACCCTTGGAGCTGAGGCCAGGCCAAAAGGAAGCACCCTGTATTGGTAGTGCTTTCCCTGAAAAAGAAACCGAAGGAACCTTCTGTGAGTTGGATGGATGAGAACATGGTGGTATGCATCCTTGAGATCTAGAGAACAAAGTCAATCCTGACTCTGAAGGTATGGCAGCAGAGATCCGAGAGAAATCATTTTGAATTTCTCCTTGACAAGGAATTTGTTCAATTCTCTGAGGTCTAAGATAGGTCTGTAACCCCCTGTTTTCTTTAGGATAATGAAATAAGGGGAATAGAACCCTGTACCCTGTTGATGAAGGGGTACTTCTTCTATTGCCCCTTGGGCAAGAAGGATAGCAACCTCCTGACCTAACAGGTTGATGAGAGAGGTCGGAGAATTGAACTGCTTTACTATTGTGTGAGGGGGCATGCTTGAAAAATGAAGCCTGTAACCCTCCTTTATGATGGAGAGTGTCCAATGCTCTGCTGTTATTTGCCCCAATCTGGGGGAAAAATGACATAACCTTCCTGGAATGGTGGAAGGTTCTGGTCCCCCGAGAACCAGGAAGGCAAAGTTCTCTAGATGAGAGTCAAAGGCCCTGTGGAGGCTGAGCCTGCTGGGCCGGTTGAGGCCTAGCAGCCTTTACTTTCTTCTGTTTGGGTGGTTGCTGACCTTTCCTGGCAAGCTGACCTGCAGAACGTCCCTGCTGAACATAAGCAGGATAAAATCTTTTCTTTTTAGAAAAGAATGGTTTCTTGAACAATTTCTTTCTAGCAGGATCAGCAGTGAACTTGGATAATCTATCCAAGGTGGAATTTTCAGGATCCTTTTCATTAGCCTTTTCCTGCCAATCTTTACCAAACAGGTTCTCACCAGTACAAGGGATATTTCCCAATTTGTCTTGTACCCAGAGCTCTAAATCAGAAGCCTGGAGCCAAGCAATTCTACGTGCACCTATGGCAATAGCAGAGGTTCTGCTTATGCACGCAAAGCAGTCAAAGGCTGCATGGTTGGAAAATTTAGAAACATCTTGGGCATGTTTGACCAAAGTGAGAAAATCTTGTCTTTTATCCTCAGGAAGAAAAAGACTTAAAGCCTCTAAATCATCTGTGACCTCCTTCAGGAACATTCTCATGTAGAGACTATAGGAACTGATCCTGGCAGAAAGCATGGAAGCTTGGAAGACCCGACGTCCAAAAGCATCCAGGGCTCTGCACTCACGTCCTGGAGGATTAGAGGCATGCCTTTTTGCACTCTTGATCCTTCTCATAGCTTACTCCACTACAATAGAGTGGTGAGGAAGCTGAGTCTTATGGAACCCAGGACAAGGAGGGACTCCATACATAGTATCCAGTCTACAAGAATGAGGAGAGGTGGTAAGAGGTGTTTCCCACATCCTTAACATGAGATCATATAAAATCTCATGAATGGGCAAGGTAGCTGCCTCCTTAGGAGTTTTGGGATATTGTAGAATTTCCAACTCCTTGGCCCTTGGCTCTGTTTCAGGGGCCACAGTAATGGACAGGCCCCGAGCCACCTCCCTGATAAAATCCTGGAAGGAAATATCCTCTGGAGGAGACATCCTGTGTTTAGGAGAGGAGGGCTCCTCTGTACCAACCAAAGTCGGTACCGGGAGTAACCGGTACTGGGGTATCGGTAACGGAGGTCATCGGATGACTGGGTACCGGCAAAGCAGACACCGATGCCGATGTCGATGCTATTGGTACTGGTACCGATACCGAGGCCGATGCCATTACCGGTGGAATTGTCTGTCGCGGTTCCGAGTGCGTCGATGCCGCAAGGAAAGCCGCCAGACTGCGTTCCATAGCCAGAACTCTCTGGTCTATCGATGCTGCCAATGCCTGGATGTCGGTACCGGAGGAGACCGCCGGTACCCCAGAGCATGGCACCAGTAGTTCTGCCGAGGTCGAGGCCTCGAGAACATCCTGGAACCCCAATAATGCTTTGGAAGCCGAAGCCTCCTGCTGGGGTAATTTTGCCGGTGCAGAATCCTCGAGGGCAACGTCAGAGGCATCTCGATGCTTACAAGGAGATCTGCCCTTTGAGGACCGGCTGGATTTATATTTAGTTACCTGAGATCCACGGGAGGAAGAAGCAGCCCTGGAAGACATCGATGCCACTGAAGCTGCATCAGAGGGAAACAGGGTACTGAGCTTAGCAGCTCGGTTCTGCTGACCTCTTTTAGACATCATGGCACAGGACATACAATCCGTGATGGAGTGGTCAGGACCTAAACATTTTAGACACCATTCATGGGTGTCGGTGACGGAAATGGTACCGCCACACTTGGTGCACCTTTTGAAACCTGAGGCAGGTTTCTCCATGGTAAGGAAAAGTTTTTGGGCCTAAGGCCCAAAAAGGCGCATGCACCTGAAGAAAAAGAAAAAAGAGAAAATATATATATTTTTTTACAGAAATAAGAAGAGAAAAAACCGGTGGTACCGGTAGAGCATCAAGGAAAGCAGACCCGGCCACAAAAAAGAAAGAAATAAAAAAAGAATTCTTCTGCGGTGACAGAACATAACCTGCTGGCTCCGCGGAAAAAGAAGAACTGGAGAGAGGCAGTTGGGAAAGGCGGTATAGAGGAGATATGATTGAGACATTTAAATACCTCCATGGCATAAATGCACAGGGGGAGAGCCTTTTTCGCTTGAAAACAAGCTCTGCCACGAGGGAATGTAGGATGAGAGTGAAAGGGGATAGACTCAGGAGTAATATGCGGAAATATTTCTTTACATAAAGAGTGGTAGATGTGTGAAATAGTCTCCTAGTGGAGGTGGTAGAGACGAGGACAGCATCTGAATTCAAAAAAGCATGGGACAAACAAAGGATCTCTAAAGGAAAAAAGGAGACTGTTGTAGTAGTTGATATGGAAGGACAGACTAGATAGGCCATGTGGTCTTTCTCTGTCATCATGTTTCTATGCAACCTGACCAGAGCCCAAAGATAGAAAAACTTCATCTGCTAAATTGGGCTACACAGTTTAAAGGCTGCCAAGCCCTGATGGAAAGAGACTGTTTTTCTTTTGTGCTGCATTGGAGATACTGGACACAGAAACAGCTTGCTGAATGGAAAACCTCCAGGACTGAGTTGGGTAGTAAAGCTTAAAAGCAGCCAAGTCACATTTAACAAGGAATTTACTCTTTTCCCCTGCTCCTCAGAGCTGCAGGACTTGGTGGCAGCTGGCTGGATTCAGACTCTTGCAGTAGGCTTGGGCTGGGGCTTTTGGCCACATTTAAAGAGGTATACCTTATACTTTCCAACAGCGAGCTTATGGCAAAGGACAGTTTTGTTAGTAAGGGCTAAGAGACAAAACTGCCTGTATGGAAGAGCTGCACTTTATTTCCTTATGTGTGAAAATTAAACATAAGTCCTTTTGACAAAGCCAAAAAGCCTGTTTTATTTGTTTGCCTTTCACCCTGGAGTTAGCTGCTGTTGCTGCTGCCCGGGAGCGGAAGTGAACCTTGTGGTGCTCCTTTCAAGCAGGAGACTGGGCCAAAGATTCTTACCTGGTGCCGACAAGGAACCTACCCAGTGGTGACAGTCACACGTCCCTAGAACAAGGGGCCTAGCCAGAGCCCAATTTATATTTTGTATGGGGGGTGGGGGGGGGGGGGAGAAGCTTAACATCAGGGGGGGCAACAAGTATTCTACTTCCTCCCCCCCTCTATGGCACTCGCCCTTGCTGCAGTGTAGGCAGGGCTCTCAAACGTCCCTTCACTGATTCGCATCTGTGGTGTGCATGTTAAAGAGAACATGTCTGCCGTGGAGAAAGCTGTGGGAGGGGCCTGATGTGAAAGTGGAAGGGCGTGGACTTCTCCAATCTCATCTGTGGCAATGCCCCTACCTCGATCGTCTGCAGCCTTAAACCTAATACTGCTCCACACTATCCCCTAGTGCTGACCTAGTGTTCTGCTTGAGACAAGAATTGTAAATATCTTCTCTCTCTTAGTGAATGCTTCGCTACCACAGGAGGTGAACTGGAACTGAAGAATGAGAGATTGATAGTTGCGACCAAGGACACTGGATTGCGGATGAGATGGTTTACAGCAAGCATATAAAAAAAAAACTGGCAAAAACAGCCATGTCAACTTTGTAAGAAACAGTTGGAAACAGTGACTCACTTTGTTTAATTAAAATAAAGTTTTTGTCCTCATTTCTGTAGTCATCTGGCCAGACCCCTGAAGCAGCCATAAGGTGAAATGGGCCACATCAGGTGAATGACCAGATGTGGATTTAAGACACCATTTAATATTTCCTTGCAAAGATGCAGCTGTTTATACACCCTGGATGTGTGTGAATCAATACAATCTGCTAATATTTACAAGATAAGTTCCTTTAAACTGAAGTTTTAAGAGTGTGTGGAATGAGAGTTCTGATTAATAGTCAATGGGAATATTTTTAAATATTGTAATAATAAAAAAGGGAGATTTTTAAACCTATGAGGATTGGTGCCTTCTTTGAAAAATTCATTGATCCAATAATGGACTTAAGGGACAAACTGAGGTCTTTTCCCCTTGTAGTAATTGTTCAAAAACTTAAGAGAAATTGTTTATAAATAAAATTGGATTTTTTCATAAAAAAGAAGAGAAATATTGTTCTAGGGGAGTATTTTTATGACAGGTGTTAGTATTGAGAGACATGTGCAAAACTAATCCATTTGGAGAAACTGTCCCGAGGGACTTCCCTCTGGTTGGCAAGTTGCAGCAATTTGTCTATATTTAAGGCGGCCCTGTTAGCCCAGCTAATTTGAATAATTATAGCACAAGTTCCCTTCTTCTGTTTCTAAGGTGGTTGAAAAAGTCGTTCAAGCAGAATTGATCGAATTTGCATTAAGGATCCCCATCAGAGTGGACTGCAGGCAGGTGAGGGGACCAAAGCAACACAAGTGACTACAGTATGGTTGTTGACCTGCACTGAGTGTTAGAAAGAGGCTCTGATTGCTTTGTAATTACGTCAGGCCTATCCAAAGGGTATCTGATGCCCTAGACCAGGGGTCTGCAACCTTTAAGACATAAAGAGCCACTTGGACCCGTTTCCGAAGGGAAAAAAAAAACTGGGAGCCGCAAAACCATTGCGACATTTAAAACAAATCTAACACTGCATATATTGTTTCTTACCTTAATGCTATATACGACCCCCTACTTTTCCTGTTAAAATATAGGTGTTTGGCCTATACTCGCCGTATAAGACTACCCCTCTTCCTTCGCACACCAAAAAAATACGCCAGAAAATATAACAACAAGAAGTAACAATATTTGATTTCAAAATTATGATGATTTTGTAGTCAAATCACTAATATGAAATAAAATTATTTTTCTACCTTTGTTGTCTGACCAATTTATTCTTTGATCATGCTGGTCCCGATCTGAGGCTTCTGCTTTCCTGTCTTCTCTTAGCTCTCTTTCTGTGGTCTATGGTCCATCTGCCAGTTCTTATCTCTTCTTCTTTCGTTTTCTTCACTTCTTTCCATCAGCCTATTTCCAGTCCCAGTAACCCTCCCCAATATCAGCCCCTTTCCAGTCCTCACTCCCAGTACCTTCCAATGTCAACTTGCATTCCCATGATTGCCACTGGTGTCCATTTCCTTCCAGTCCCCCTCCTTCCCCACTGACCAGTCCCTTCTAGTACAAATACCATGGCAGCCCCTCTCAGATCCAGTTCCATTCTCCCATCCCCTCATATCAGCCCATTTGTAGCCTTAGCCCCCAGTTATCTTCCAGGGCCAGCAGCTCTATCCTCCCCTCCCCACAATCAGCCCATGCCCAGTCAAAGCCCCCCAATCAGCTCGCTTCCAGTGCTAATCCCCCCTCAACCCCATTACCAGTGCTAGCCTCCCCTAATCAGCCCAATACCAGTCCTACCCCCCATCAGCTCATTACCAGTCCTAGCCTCCCCTAATCAGCTCATTTCCAGTGCTCGTCCCCTCAACCCCATTACCAGTGCTCCATCCCTCCATGTCAGCCCCCTCCCTCCCTCCCTCCATCCATATCAGCTCCCTCCCTCCATGTCAGCCCGCCTCCCCAATCCCTCCATGTCAGCCCCCTCCATGTCAGCCCCCTCCATCCCTCCATGTCAGCCCCCCTCCCTCCATCCATATCAGCTCCCTCCCTCCATGTCAGCCCCCCTCCCTCCATCCATCCATCCATATCAGCTCCCTCCCTCCATGTCAGCCCCCCTCCCTCCATGTCAGCCCCCTCCATCCCTCCATGTCAGCCCCCTCCCTCCATCCATTCATATCTGCTCCCTCCCTCCATGTCAGCCCCCCTCCCTCCATGTCAGCCCCCTCCATCCCTCCATGTCAGCTCCCCTCCCTCCCTCCATGTCAGCCATTCATGTCAGCCCCCCTCCCTCCATGTCAGCCCCCTCCATCCCTCCATGTCAGCCCCCCTCCCTCCATCCATTCATATCTGCTCCCTCCCTCCATGTCAGCCCCCTCCATCCCTCCATGTCAGCCCCCCTCGATCCATCCCTCCATGTCAGCCCCCCTCCCTCCATGTCAGCCCCCCTCCCTCCATTCATTCATATCTGCTCCCTCCCTCCATGTCAGCCCCCTCCATCCCTCCATGTCAGCCCCCCTCGATCCATCCCTCCATGTCAGCCCCCCTCCTTCCATGTCAGCCCCCTCCATCCCTCCATGTCAGCCCCCCTCCCTCCATCCATTCATATCAGCTCCCTCCCTTCATGTCAGCCCCCCCTCCCTCCATGTCAGCCCCCTCCATCCCTCCATGTCAGCCCCCCTCCCTCCATCCATTCATATCTGCTCCCTCCCTCCATGTCAGCCCCCCCCATCCATCCATTCATATCTGCTCCCTCCCTCCATGTCAGCTCCCTCCCTTCTTCTGCAGCCGCGGCTCCCTGTCTCTTACGGAACCGCGGCTGTGCGTTTAAAATCATCTCGGAGCCCTTCCTGTCTTGACGGGCTCCGTGCAGCAGGGTCCCGCCTCCAAAACTTCCTTTAGAGGCGGGACAATGCTGCACGGAGCCCGTCAAGACAGGAAGGGCTCCGAGATGATTTTAAAAGCACAGCCGCGGTTCCCTAAGAGACAGGGAGCCGCGGCTGCAGAAGAAGGGAGGGAGCCCATAACGCGACGTTTAAAGCCGGCAGTGTGCTCCGGAGCCGCGGCAAAGGTGAGAAAGAGCCGCATGCGGCTCCGGAGCCGCGGGTTGCCGACCCCTGCCCTAGACAAACCTTCAGCCATGCACCCTCCTTTGGATGTTTCGAGTCCTACCTTCTCACCTGTAGTCTAGCATTCCCCTTCCCTTTCCCTACCACCCATTTCCCTACACTCAAGGCAACGGTTCCCCTTCCATGTCACCCCCCCTCCCAGAAAAATATGTCCAATATCTCATTGACCCTTCCTCTGCCACCCCCCATAGTCCAACATTTCCCCTTCCCTTTCCAACCAGCATTAGAAACATAGAAATATGATGACAGAAAAAGACCACATGGCCTATCTAGTCTGTCCTTCCATATCAACAACTACAACAGTCCCCTTTTTTCCTTTAGAGATCCTCTGTGTTTGTCCCACGCGTCTTTGAATTCAGATACCATCCTCATCTCTACCACCTCCACTGGGAGACTATTCCACGGATCCACTACTCTTTCCGTAAAGAAATATTTCCACATATCACTCCTGAATCTATGCCCCTTCACCCTCATCCTATGTCCCCTCGTAGAAGAACTTGCTTTCAATTGAAAGAGGCTCTCCCCCTGAACATTTATGCCATGGAGGTATTTAAACATCTCAATCATATCACCTCTATCCCGCCTTTCCTCTAAGGTGTACATATTAAGATCCTGAAGTCTGTCTTAAGATCCTTAAGTCTGCATTACCTTTTAATGCAGCAGATAATGTAACACGCCCAGATGGCATGTGCTAACGCAGGGAAATTGCAGATAATGCAGTGATTTTCTGTGCTATTTGCAGAAACTGCATTATTTGCATGGCTGGGCAGGATATGGTCGGAGAGTGGGTGCATCTGCAACAGTTACCATGGGTGTCAAAAGCACGCTGTAACTGTAAAAGCTGCAGAAGCGCAGATGCTCATAGCGCCATCTCAATGGGAGGAATTATGTGCATCCACGATACTGCCAGGCCACGCTCTCTGCAATTTTGGTGTGCTAGCTGCTGGCAAATGCTGTGCACGCCCCCAATAGATAATGCACTGCTTTTGCAGCTATTGCCGCATTATCTACACTTTTTTGCTGTGTTAGCTGTAAAAGTCTAACTTGTTTTAATAAATAGACCCCTTACAGAAATTAAAGTCAGGATCAGGAACTGGTTAAAAGATGGAAAGCAGAGGGTAGGGCTAAATGGCCAATTTTCCCAATGGAGAAAGGTGAATAGTGGAGTACCCCAGGGATCTGTGCTGGGTCCGCTGCTTTTTAACATATTCATAAATGACCTGGAAATGGGAATGAATGAATGAGGTGATCAAATCTGCAGATGACACAGAATTATTCAAAGTTGTTAAAACACAAGAGGATTATAAAAAATTGCAAGAGGACCTTGATAAATTGGGAGACTGGACAGTCAAATAGCAGATGACATTTAATGTGGACAAGTACAAAGTTATGCACCTATGAAAGAACAACCCAAACTACAGATACATGATGCAAGGTTCCATATGAGGAACCACCACACAGGAAAAAGATTAAGGCATCATCATGGATAACACATTGAAACCCTCCGCCCAGTGTTCAGCGGTGGCCAAGAGAACAAATAGAATGCTAGGAATCATAAGGAAAGGAATGGATATTATAATGCCTCTGTATCACTCCATGGTGTGACCACACCTTGAAAATTGTGTGCAGTTCTGGTCATTATAACTAAAAATAAATAAATATATATATATATATATATATCAGAATTAGAAAAAGTACAGAGAAGATCCACCAAAATGATAAAGGGGATGAAAGGATTCCCTGAGGAAAGGCTTAAAAAGTTAGGGCTCTTTAGCTGGGAAAAGAGACAGCTGAGGGGAGATAAAGGCATAGAGGGGTGGCTTGCACTGAGCAGCGGTTACAGCTAATCCAGACACCTTACTGGGCAGACTAGATGGATCATACTGGTCTTTATCTGCCATCATGTACTATGTTACTATATAATGGAGGTCTATGAAATAATGAATGGAGTGGAACAAGCAAATCTAAGTAGAAAGACTAGGGGGACGCACAATGAAGCTGCAATGTAACAAGACTAAGCAGAGAAAATATTTTCACCCAACACAAAATTTGCTGCCAGAGGATGTAGTAAAAGCTGTTGGTGTAGCTGGATTTAAACAAGGTTTGAACAAGTTCCCAGAGTAAAAGTCCACAAACCATTATTAAAACAGACTGGGGGAAATCCACTGCTTACCCTTGGGACAAGCAGCATAGAATCGGTCTACCTTTGGGGAACGTGACATGTACTTGTGACCTAGGTTGGCCACTATTGGAAACAGATACTGGGCTTGACGGACCTTTGATCTGATCCCGTATGGCGCATCTTATGTTCTTAATCCAAGGCAAACCCTGATTCTTTGTGTTGGCCTCCTGTGCAAACCCACTCGGCACCTATCTTGCATGCAAGCCTGGCTGCATCTGCTGCCAAAAAATTCAGGCAGTTGATTGGCCAGATTCTTGGGAAGACTTGTGCCCTTCCATGTCCTCCTTATCTATGCCCTTGGTTGCAGCCTCCAACACCTTAACTCTCAGAAACAGCACACACCCTACTGTTAAAAAAATGTTTTGAATTAATAGCATTGGTACCTAGGTTTGATTACAAAATATCCATTTGGGTTTTTTTCCCCTTAGTGAAACACGGAGAATGACATCCTGCCTAGCAGGCAGTACTCACAGTATGAAATGCATGCTTATTTCATTGGCCTCATCGCTACACTGATAAAGCCTAATGTCTTCATTGTAATAAACAAACAATCTTAAACAAGACAGTACTTTAATTATCTTTTTGACATATCAGTTGAAGCGTGGCTGAAAGGGTGAGACTTGACCAGTGCTGTAGCTGTGTGCGATCGGTATACAACATTTCATAAAGCGGACAAGGCCCTGTGCTATTCCAGCTGCTTCATTAAAGCAAAATATACATCAGACAGATTCTATTTATTAATTTTAAAAGATGAGCTAAGATGAACCTGGAATAAATCAAAGCGGAGATCTGCTTAATACATGGGCCATGACAATGTGAAGGTTATAAGAACATAAGAACATAAGATATGCCATACTGGGTCAGACCAAGGTCCATCAAGCCCAGTATCCTGTTTCCAACAGTGGCCAATCTAGGTCATACGTACCTAGCAGTTTCCCCAAGGGATACAGGTTCCGCAATGCTTTTACTGGGTCAAGCATTGATATCCAGGGTCCCTTCTTAATAATGGTTTATGGACCTTTCCTCCAGGAACTTGTCCAAACCTTTTTTAAACCCAGCTACACTAACAGCCTTTACTACATCCTCCGGTAACAAATTCCAGAGTTTGATTACAAGTTGAGTGAAAAAATATTTTCTTTTATTAGTCTTAAATAGTTTACCCTGTAGCTTCATTGCATGTCCCCTAGTCTTTCTATATTCTGATAACGTAAACAATCGATCTACGTTTACCCATTCCTCTCCGTTCATTAATTTATAGACTTCTATCATATCTCCCCTCAGCCGTCTCTTTTCCAGGTTAAAGAGCCCTAACCTTTTTAGCCTTTCTTCATAGGAGTATCCTTCCATCCCTTTTACCATTTTGGTGGCTCTTCTCTGAACCTTTTCTAAAATCGCTATATCCTTTTTAAGATACGGCGACCAGAAAAGGTTCTGATGGACCAGACTAACAAGGGAAAACCACATTGTGGCACAGTGGAAGGTATTTGAAAAATATTGACTTTGGGGTCATTCCAGAAAAGGAATAAGCCCTTTGGACGTGCGGTGTAGTGAAAACGTCTATGACCATATTCTGAAACCCCCGTGGCCCTGCATGTACACAGCCCTAGCACGGGGATCTCAGAATGTGGGCGGGAGGTGGAGGAATGGGGCGTGGTCAGCAGCGCAGACATAGAAAGTGTATTCAGGAAAGACCTGTGTACATGCTGTGTGTTTTCCACAGACGTCCACGTTATACAAGCAGAAATGTGGAATAAGGCTGGGACTTAGAAACTTTTCTGCTCTGCACTGCATCCTATAGAGATGACTGGCTGTGACAACAATATTTTGAACCGATGTGTCTGCAGTCTGGAAGACCACAAGGTGCAGTTGTAAAGAGCAGAATGCAGAGGTGAGGGAAGGTTGTATGGTAAAGAGAGATTAATAAACACCCCTACAGAAATATTCAGAGGTGCAATGGTGATTATTCCAGTTATGCTGACAATATCTGTGCGAGCTAGAGGAGATAATCTAGGGCACCCTAACGATTCTTGGCATCCGAGAAGTGGGACTGTTGATGTAGGGATTGTATGTGGGCGAGTATAGAACGGATTCATGCGTGGGTGAGAAACATAGATCAGATTAGTAGTCCTGAGACTCCATGCCAGCATGTTATACCTGCTGTTTTCTAGAGTTGCAGGGCAACTGTACTGCAGAGGTATGTTTTGTGTGACTGCAAGGGTGAGTGCATGTGTGTGTGTTTAGAGGGATGCATGGGGGGACCTGGTGTGTGCAGCCACAATTTTGGGGGGACATCAGTGCCTCGCCAATACCTGTTCCGTAGGGATGACCGCAGCATGACCAGGTGGTAGTGTCATCAGCCAGGATACATCAGAAAGGGGTAAATGTCAAAACATATCTCTGTCAGCAATAAGGGACCTCAGAGTGAGCGCATGCACCAGGGCATTCAGCATCAGCAGTGGCCTCATAACTGTGCACATTTATTTAGGCAGATGGTACTCTTGGGCATCTAGTGGTGCTGTTTGCGCTGGTACGTGCTCTCATTCTGAGGGCTCCTATTTAATGTCAGGGATATGCTCTGACATTTAGCTGCAGAGAAACATTTCTGATTTCTTCTGGTCCATACACAGCATTATATAGACCGTTGTCAGAGATGACCAGTGCAAGCACAACTAAAATGTTCTCCTACTGCCATGTATGTTTTGCTGCAAGGTACGTTAGGCAATTCATATCACTTCCTACTGCTGTTGTAGCATCTCTGAGTGCAGAGAGATCACTCTGCAGTGTTCTGGTCATGCAAAGGACTAGCTTCTATGGTCTGTTTTGCCGCAGTACACCGGTATCATCCATTTTCATGGGTGGTCTGTATGTGCACCGCACTGTCAGTGTGAGGAGCAGCTTCAGGGATGCACGTTTTAACTCGCAGACGGGTGGCAGCAGATCGGAACATTTTTCAGAATTCACCGAGGGCAGGGACATACAGGTTGCTTGCTGCGTTACCCATGCCCTGCAGTTCGCGTGTGCCATGCCGAACATGTCTATGTCCCCGATTCCAGACCCACAGGCACAGCGGGACCCATGCATGTGGAATTGGGGCCAAATGGGGCCAGTTTATGATTTAGATGTGTCCGTGGGCAAGACAGGCATGTTATGGAATCACTCTCTTTGTTAACTAGCCTGCATAAAGTGGTGGAAACATCCTTACTTCCTAAATAAAGCCAAAAAGACAAACACTCCACAAACAGGAGATACGGAGTGATAAAACAAAGCCATCATGCAACACAGAAAAAAACGACAGGGCTCTAGGCGAACGCATAATACTTCCATTGAATATTTACTTATATGCAAAACTAGATTTAATGCGCTATGCAAAGTAGTTTTGTATCAGTATATTCAATTCTGACCATGCAAGCATAGCCCTGGTAGTAGCATGCGCAGTAACAAACCAACCCACACCACCCCATCATTCACATTAGCTAATAACCAGCAAAAAAAAAAGCCAGGGCTCGAGAACAAGGATTTCCTCCCTCCCACTCCACCAAATCCAGGGCATCCCTGCGCCCTCCCACACCTCTCTCAAAAGAACACTGCATCCCTCCCAGAAGTTAACTAACGGCCCTCATTCCTCGACTCACTTCATACATAACATCACATCGCTAGGCAGCAGCTTTCACAGTCGGGTGACTGGCCCAAGAGGGCAACTCTGCAACCCCCTCCTTTAGTGAAGAAGGGGCACATCCAGAATCCTAAGTACACATTTTGGAGGGGAGGGGTGAGGGGGGGAGGCTTTGGGAACTCCTGGAGGACGTACAGGCCTCTCTTGAGTATGAGGTGACAAGGAGCTGAGAAGTCCTTGAGGGGGTTCAGTTTTGCTTGGGGGGACAAGAAGAGGGTGTGGTAGAGAGGAAATAGCATGTTACTCTGCAGGCGCTCAGTAGCGGCTCACTGCATTTGCAACCACTAAGTTTCTTACAGAGCCACTAATATCACGAGGGACATCTAACATCCAAAATAAGGCTTTCTTGCACAGAGGCTATATATTTTTAGGCTCATGTGTTTCTTTATTATTTTCACTTTCGAATCATTCAGATAACATGAACGTTGAAAACGGCAAATCTCAGAAAGGGAGCCATGAAAGAAAGAAAACTGTTGAACATAATAAGAACGATGAAGACGGAAATGCTACACCCCAGCCCATTCTAGAAATAAGGCTTCAAAGACATTAGATTTGTAAATCATAATTCGAAGACACATCTTTAATGTGGAGCTGCAAAAATAAATTAAGCTGATCGGAGTCTAAAGAGACAAATATTCGAAGGGTCCTTAATCCTATATTTATGTGGATAATTCAAAGAAAAGGAAACACCTATTGCCAAACCCCAAGGCCTGAAAGCTAGAAAATCCAACAATAGGACTGTCTCTCAAAGGAAGCATCAGATAGATGCTTATAATAAGACCTAAGAGTTTTTTGTCTTTCCGTGAGAAAAAAAGTTTGAAAATTCAGTCTTGATCAGACTCCAACAATACTGTTACAAGCAAAGTGGCCTCTTCCACAGACTGAGGGAGCGGGTCCACAGATGGTTCTCCCATCGAAGAATTTACTTCAGCAGTCAAGATGTTAAGCCTTAGGAATAAAATGGGCCATGCAGCAGATAGCTCAAGCTGTTAGTAACAGGAGCCCTTAGAATCACCTTCTTTAACCTGCTTCTTAATGGTAAGTAGTAAGTCAAGATCAATAGGGATAAAAGAGGCAGCAGGAACCTCTAAAATCTCCTCCGTATAAAACTCTTAAACATATCCATAGCGGAAAGTACTCATCTTAAATTACACCATTTCAAGGTATTCACAGTGTTATATAACTTCCTCATTGAGGAAAGGTTAGTCTTAACTTGCGCTTCCTTAAGTTCGAGGTCGACAGGACTTTATTTCTACACATTTAGCAACTTTTCGCTGATAATGCTGCATATAAGATTCAAAATTTCACCATCAGATGATACTGTAACTCAATCACAGGCAGAACAACTTTCTCCAATCTAGCAAAGGCCTGCTGAATCCTTTACTTCCAAAAAATTCAAAACACTCTTCTAAATACACGTTTCAAGAAAATCAAGCAGTACTTTCCCCCGGTAAGTCTTCTTCACACCATTT
Organism: Ichthyophis bannanicus; assembly: GCA_033557465.1. Classification (NCBI taxonomy): domain Eukaryota; kingdom Metazoa; phylum Chordata; class Amphibia; order Gymnophiona; family Ichthyophiidae; genus Ichthyophis; species Ichthyophis bannanicus. The sequence continues at coordinate 145,554,823 of CM066033.1, forward strand.
TGTTAGTAACTTTTATGTTTCATTCACGTTTCATCCCTTTTTATTTAATCTGAGGACTACCACTTAACTTTATAAGTTACCTCTAAAACAGAGGGATCTCATACATTGGCAAAACAAGTTCTCCTTTTGGCCCAGGAGACAGTAGAATGAGATATTCATCCACTTTTTCAGTATTTTAATCACAGCTCCCTAATTTTCCACAAAACATTTTTATTTCCTTATGCTCTAAAAATATTGTGAATATTTCCAATTCACCACGATGAAAACGATGTTTATTTGTATGTAAAGCTTATTTTTACTGGAGCCCCTCAGCATAAGGGCAGTCAAACCACCATTTCTGACCAAAAGTAAGTTTCTTCAGGGAGTTGCTTTAAGAACGGACCAGGCCCCCATGGACAACTCCTCCATACAGCCCTATTTATCTTTAGAGGATTATGCTCAAATGGAAACACTTGAATTCAATGGGGGTCGCAGCTCCGATATCGCACGGAGGCCGCTACCGCTGCTTTGTAATCACACCCCTTGGCTTTCATTTTTCCAGTGGGCACCTGTTTTAGAATCATGCATTTCCAAAAAGAAAAGAAAAAAGTTTTAACAAGACGATGGAAGTCTACAGATGTGGGGGCTGGAGGCAGAATAACTGAAGCAATTTTGGAGGAAACAGCGATGTGCTGGAGGAGGCTCTTGGAAGGTGCTAATTTGTGAAAATAGTATGTCTTACTAAGCGGACCGGAAGAAATACAAGCTCCTTGATAATTAACTGGAAGAGCCCTTTGCTTTCATTAGTTTTGCCACTATGCAAACATGGTAGCCCTCATCCCTAAGGATATGCATTCATGTTGAAAATGTGGAGGTGGGTAGAGACAAGGACTGTATCTGAATTCAAGAAAGCATGGGCCAAGAACAGAGGATCTCAAGAAAAAAAAAAAAGGGACTGTAAGAGCTTAGAAGTTGGTATGGAAGGGTAGACTAGATAGGCCATATGGTCTTTATCTGCCATCATTTTTTTTGTTTCTGCAAAACAGGCAACTAATAGCCTTGCTTCAAAATGAAAATAAAAACCCAACAAAACTTATTTTCATGTTGCATTGTTTTCCATTTTAATGCAATCTGTTTACAAATAGTGCATGTTTAATTTAACAAAAAGCAGTAAGATGGTAATTTTCTAAAAGATTTTTTTCATGCATAAAAGGCCCTTATCAAGTTACCCCAGGAGTTATGCGTGTAAAAGTACGTGCGGCGCCAAGAAGATGCATATTTTTATGAGACTTGTGTGTAGGCGGGTTTTGGGGCAGAGTTGCGATTTACATGCATGGTTTATAAGATATGCATGAACATAAATGCTGGTTCCAGGGCAGGTGGTAAATATCTGTGGCTTCAATCTAGGTCCAATTTCTGCTGCTGATGCACTAGTATTTTATGAAGACACATTGGCGTCTACGTGTCTTTATAAAACAAGCACCTACTTAGCCTTCATGCATAGCTGGCATGAGATACAATTACCCCCTCCAAAGGCCAATTTTGCATATATTGTCTAGGTAGGATTTGCGATGAGACAGGTTGAGACATGCACAATTTCCCAGCACAAGCCTTAACTTAGTCACGGCAGTTATGCCTAAACCTAGGTTGTTCAGACGTGCAACTAAATTATAATATTTTATAACTTACGCATGTCAATTTAGGCTCCGCCTATGTTCTGCCTAAGCTCTACCCCGCATCTCTCTCAAGCAGTGTCCTTTGCAGGAAGGGTATTGTAGCCTCCTCACTTGTCCTCTCTCCTAGTTTCTTAATTTAGTTTGGCACCTGTGTGGATCACCTCTCCTCCTCCTAAGGGGACTGAATGTGTAAATGCCAATTTTCTAACCCATAAGCGAAGTGCCAAATGTTACAAAACTAGATCTCCAGAGCGAGCCAATCAAAACGTTGAGTGAAAAAAAAAATCCCTTTTTGTTGAATTTGCGAGCTGGTTTAACATATCAGAGAGGTGAGCACAATTCTGTGCCTTAATCACCCCAGGTCTAAAAGAGAAGCTAGCTTACACATCAGCCTCAGAATAGCTGTAAGTTTTATGTATATTGTCATTTCAAAAATCAGAAATACATGCACATCTTGCCAGCCTACCCAACACACATGTCCCCGCCCACAATATGCCTGTTCCGATCTGCGCATGCTGTGATTCTAGTTGTGTAGATAGCACTTTTTCTAAAATTGCTATTTACACGCTTAGGGCATTTACATATGCAAATTCAAAACGAACCTTTTAAAATGATCTCCTGGAGGTTTTTTTTTCAAATGAGTTCCGAAATGAGTCTTTGGAACCTGAATGTTGATAAATTTTTGAAATAAGGTTAATGAAATAAGAAGGGTTGTTTGTATTTTTGTGGTGAGGTTTTTGTGGTTGGTCTTATTTTTGTATGTGTTAAGTCATTTGTTTTTGTAGAAATTATATGTGGTTTATGTAATTGTGTTGTTTTTGGGGAGGTATTTATAGGTAAATTGTTATATTAGCTGGATGCTGTTTGTAAAATATGAAGCATTAGGCAGGTAAATTGGTGTATTAGCTAGATGTTGTTTATGAAGTATCATAATACAATACATTTATGCTGATAAGTAATGATGACGATGATGTATATTTATTCATAAAACATTTATATATATGTTTAATAAATATTTATTAGTTTATGTATTAAATGTATCTGTATTTATTCTTTGAAACTGGTGAATGTCTATTCACAGTGAAAATATGATGAATTTGGAATTTTCTTAATCTATTCGAGTTATCAATGATTGCAATGTGTTTTTGATAATTGTTTTTTTTATTTGCAATTGGTGGTTCTATTTTTGGTATGTATTTGTAATCTTTAAATTAAAATATGCATAAATAAAAAAAAATCAAAATGACCTCTTATATGAAATGAAAGCTCCCCGACACAAAAAAGAAAACTGCAGACACCCATATTCATTTTGCAAATAATCAGCTCCTTTCATCAGTACCCATGACAGCTTAAGAGTTCCAGTACAAAAGTTACTCTTGCTGGAATTCTGCACACAACCATTCAAAATTCTGTGTCAAAGGTCCAAATTACGCAAAATTCTGCATGCAAAATAGCAAACAGACAAAATATCACAAAGAAGTGCAACATTTTGAAAGGTTATGTGCAGAATTCCAGCAGGAGTAAACTGTCAATCCCTAAAGGAAAAGCAGATTGCAATCTGTTTCTAGTGAGAACATTTAGCATAAGGTGGCATTTGTCTCTTAGCAGCCTAGTGAGGGTAATTGTACAACAGGTCTCCTAGGTTGAGAAGGCAAGAAGGTGCCTATTTTATAGGGACACAGAGGTGCCTCCGTATCTTTCTAAAATACTAAAGGCAGGGCTGACCCCAGAGTTGGTTCAGAGTATTGGCGCTTTAAGCCTACATCCTCTGGACTGTCAGAATTCATGGTTTAGCTTTGAATGCCCTGCTCTTGCTGAACACTAAACAATTGCCTAGTTTGCTTGCTGGTTGGGCTGGCCCTGACTAGAGCTAAACCAGTGGAAATTGTGGCTAGATTGAAACTGCGGACATTTACTCCAATTCAGACGCTGATGTAAATGGATGCACACGCCATCTGCACAACCACATGTATTTTACAAAGAATGCATGTACATTGTGACCCTGCCCACGCTTCACCCAAACACAGCCCCAGAACATGCCTACATGCGCATCGCATAATCATACACGCTGCTTTCTGTTTGCGTTTGCTATGAGCCTTAATACACTGCCATTCATAAAACATCACAATTCTTGTCACCACACATGCTTTCATAAGATTAGCCAACGGGGTATGCACATAAAAGTCCCTTTGCGCACAAAGAAAGATTATCAAATTACCCCCAATATGAAGTTCTGTACAGTAACACAGAGATGTTGTACATGGCACAAGAATGAAGAGAGGCCTCTAGCAGTTAGGTGGTTCATGGAAGCAGGAGTCTCACAGCTTAGAATTAGAAACACAACTCATATTGTCCTTGGCAGCCCTGGCAACTTCCCTCTGGGGCAAATCGTGAAATGGTCTTCCTACAAAAATGCCATCTAGGAGAACAGCGGTGTAGAGGGAGTATAAAAAGCAGACTGAATGAAAACTACAGGGACTGGTAATCAGCAGCATTTTATAGAGTTACAATTAACTGGATAAGTTAGCTGATTTATTTAACCAGTTATTTAATTATTTAACTGGTTAAGCCTGTGCTGCTGAATTATCCAGTTAAAGATACCAGGTAACATAAATAACCAGATAAGTTAGTCTCTGTGCAGCCCAACCTAACTGGTTATCTATAACGGTCTGGCACTGATTTAGCAGTACTAGCCAGTTAAAAGTTAACAACACTGCCCCACCTATCAGCAATTCCTCCTCTTCAGTCAGTTAACCAGTGGCTAAGCATCAAGTTGCCCATTCAAAGCATTAACCAATCTGTGGCTTAAAACTTTTAAAAATGGTTCTTTGTCCAGTTAAATCCCAAATTGTTGGACTATTGAGTTCTAATGTTTGATGCTAGATCTCAACGAGTACAACTTTTTTCCTGTGTTTATATTGTTATCTGGTGAAAGGAGGAATACAAATTTGCCTTAGTTCTTCTGCTATTCACATTCCCGTAACCCATTTTCTGTTTTTCCTCACCTTTCACTGCTCTCTGCTGCAAAATCTACAAGGGGCTCTGAAAGGGGCCTGCACTGCTGTAAACATCCCTTCCTCATCTCTCCATGCACAGGCAACGCCATCTTATTAATGCTGGCCAGCCAGCAAATTGCGCTAATTATGAATGACGCTGGATACCCGGAGGGATAATTACCTTTCAAGGTCCATCTACTAATAAAAGCGACATCATAAAAATGAAAGTAGAACACTGGGCTGGCTGCACAGTGAAATGGAAGAACAGTGGGCTAAATTAAATATAGGACAATAAATCTTTAGTTTTCCAGAGAGATGGCCAAAACAATTTAAGGCAAAGCGTTCAAAATGATCTGAGAAAGATGAAAGCAGGGAAGAACATTGTAAAAGAAACTGAAACATACACACACACACACACACACACAAATCAGGATGGCAAGTATGAAAGGAAGATGGCTAAAGGGGTAAAGCGAGGTGATAAGGCTTTTTTGAAGTACGCTGGGGAAAAGAGGAAGGCAGAGGTGGAATTTTAAGACTAAAACATGCTGAGAGGCGATGGGTGGAGGATGACTATAAGAAAGCAGAAAAGCTATAGAAACACTTTGGTTTTCACTAAAGACAGCTCTGGATAAGAACCTCTGACTGGTAGCAAGCATGCATATGGGAGTGGGGTAAACACGACCGTTTACACAGGGCGTCTAACATGAAAGTGAACAAAGTCATGGGATCTCGTCTAGGATACTAAGGACATTTCGAGATCTGATGGGTCTGCTAAGGACATCCTCAATAGATCTTTAAAGATGGAAGTGGTTCCATGGGACTGAAGAAAAGTGTTTTTATTTATTTAAACCTCAAGCATCAATTACCTTTCACCTCTTCAATATCTTTTAATCTCATCTTTTATATTCAATTTTGTACGGCAGCAAATTGTTCAATATATACAAAAAATACTGAGCCTACTCATTGGTTTGAAGATAAGTGATGAGAGGCTTGATAACTGAAAAATATATTTAAAATTTAAAAAGATAAAAAAGGCAGATTCTGTATATACAAAGAGACCGATGACCGAAAATGGTGTGAAACGCGAAACGTTTCATAATATGTACCCCCTTTTCTGATGGTCTCTTATACATATAATTTTGTATACTGAACGATTTATGAGATTAATAGATATTGAAGAGGTGAAAGGTAATTTGATGCTTGAGGTGTTACAGTGTATAACCTTTCATGTGAGATCAAATGTGGTGATTTAGATTTTATTTATTCAAAAAAAGCATTTTATATACCACAGTATACACAAAAACTGGCTTCATGGTGGCTTAAAGCTTGCATGAGACCAAAAGGTCTGTACAGTATTGCTAACTATACAGAACAGGTCGCATAACAGCGTAAAAAGACTGGTTGCCTAATAATGTAAACTACTAAAAAAAAAGGGGGGGGGGAAGGGTGTAGTAGCAGCAGAGGGAGGAGTGGTCTAGTGGTTAGGACAAGGTACTTCAGGCCAGAGGGCCGGGGGTTCAAGTCCCACGTGGGGACAGCAATCTCAGGCCGGAGGGACTGGGATTTCTAGTCCTATAGGCACTCCTTGTGGTCTTGGGCAAGCCACTTAACCCTCCATTGCCCATGTTCCCTGTAAGTATTAACGTATGTGTGTCATATCCCCTCGTGTTAAATGTATCCCCCAATTGACCGCTTTGACCTGGTGAAAAGCGGAATATAAATACAGCTAAATAAAATAAATAAATAAACAACTAATTCCATTGGACAATTGTTTTAACAGAAAACAAAAAGGAGGGGAAAGTAGTCTATAACTTAAAAGTCAGAATGTAAATCAAATTAAAACTATACATTAAAATAACATAAAAAGCTTATAAATCAACGGTTGCTTTGCATATGAGTTCTGAAAAAGCCACATTTTCATGACTTTTTAAAATTTTCTATGGGAATTCCCCAAATATATATCGAGGGGGAGTGTATTCAATAAGGTAGGAGGCTCGAAGTGCAAAAATGCTATTTCTTGTTATTTCCAGTCTTATGGATCAAAATGAAGGAATTATAAGGAAGCTAGCTTCAGAGGATGGTAATTATTTGAGTATGGTATGGCATTCTAAAGGGAAAAATATAATGGAAGATGACCACAGTACTATGCGTGATGGGTCAGCATCAGTATCTTGATTCTATTTATGAAAGGAAGCCATTGCTGTCCTGTCAACAGCGAGGTGGCGTGATCTGATCTCCCTGCAATATAAATTAGTTTTACTGCTGTATTTTGTACTAACTGGAGATGTCTGATAAAAAAAATAGAGGGAAATGTGATAAAAAGGAGTTACAGTAATCTAATCAGGTGAGAATGACGGCATGAATTAAGGTTGCCCATCCAACAAAGCTGGCTCTGGGCAGCTTAAAAAGTACGTAAAATCAAATAAAAAAAACAAGGACATAAAATTAATGTTATACAATCAGCTACCTATCATCATGGATCCATCACATTCAAACCAAAGCCATCTGTCTAGCTGCCCTAGGCTGAAAATGACCAGCTGGATTTAAATCAAAAAGCTTGTACAAAAAACCCGATTTCCAAGGCTTTCTGAAAATAAAAGCTCACATAGCAACTGCAGAACATTTGGAATGAAATGGTTGGGGGGGGGCAGGGGGGTAAAGTACAGTACAGGAGTTTTTGCATCAACACATCTGGAGGCGGATTTTAGAAAAGAAATCCCAGTGCAATCCGGGACGTCTAAACCAGAACGTCTAAAAACAAAGAAACAAACAAAAAAAAAAACAAAGCAAGCATGTCCAGGTGCAGACATGATTTCACAAACATGAACATGCCCAATATGGATGTCTGCAGGGGCGTCTGCATAGACATCTCCAGAATAGTATCTCAAAACGCAGATATCTAGGACTAGCCTAATGGTTAGAGTAGTGGCCTAGCAACAGAGAAGCCAGGGTTCAAATCCTACTGCTGCTATCACAGAAATGTGCAGAGTATTGCGGATGATGGGAGTGCTTTCTCCTCAATACCCTCTGGATGTTTTTCAGCCAAAACAAACACTTTTCAGATGCCTGTTTGTGCCTGGAGCAGGTCTAAACTTAGCAGGCATGAAAAGAACAGGACAAAGATCACCGTAGAGTTGAGGACACTTTATTGGAAACTACAGGTCAGCCCAACACGTGTTTCGGCCGATGGCCTTCAAGGGACAATGACCTCCAAAACAATAAATATAACCAATTTGAACAATTAACTAACATCAACAATTACATGTATCCTGTAACATAAATGTATAAAACAATCACAGAAACAAGAACCAAATATCTTAAATAAGACTTACATGCACAACAAATAATTGCTCATGATATATATGAACAAACATTATACATATGGTGATAATAAAAATAAATAAATAGTAACCAAGAAGATATATAAAGTTGTAAAATGTGAGGAATTTTTATAAAAAAAAATTGTGTGTGACATATATGTCAATAAGTATTGCATAATCAATAGTGAAAACAGATACAGCACTGCCAAGACTAAAAATAGTGCAATATTATTACAAAAGAACATTAAAAAATGGATAGGGGCCGGGGGCCTCTAATTACTAACCACTTGATGTAAAGCAAGAGGACTAGTCAACGCTATGTACACCTAAACAACGGGTAGAGAAGAGGGAGAAAGGAGAAACCAATAAACTAAGCAAACTGAGCAATATTTAAAAACAGACATGTTGTGGAACCCAACAAATTTGTTAGGAGGGGACAGAGGAGTGCACTGGGTTGGGACAGTGCATAAACAGAGTCACTTGATTGTTAGATATATCATCGATACATAATCATAAGGCTAAAAAGCTATAATTGGATTGTGTGTCCTAACTGGAAACCACAATATACTCTCTATTGATTATATAATCCCCTGCTGCTTTCGCCACTCAGCAAGTTTCTACTGGCGAGTATGATGCACTTTTTAGTATTTAACATGATTTTTGTCCACCGATTGCTTATATATCTAGGACAAATATAATGAATATTACATAATGACACATCGACTCCTGCCTCCCCATAATAAACCCTATGAGATCGGACTGGATTACCACCATAGGATAAAATGTAATCAACCTCCATTTCTGTTGGCCTCGGTCCACCATTGTGGTTTCCAGTTAGGACACAATCCAATTGCAGCTTTTTAGCCATATCATGATTATCACCAACCCAGTGCACTTTTCTGTCCCCTCCTAACAAATTTGTGGGGTTCCACAACATGTCTATTTTTAAATATTGCTCAGTTTATTGGTTTCTCCTTTCTCTCTCTTCTCTGCCCGTTGTTTAGGTGTATATAGTGTTGACTAGTCCTCTTGCTTTACATCAAGTGGTGAGTAATCAGAGGACCCCGGCTCCTATCCATTTTTAGCCTTGACTTTGCTGTATTTATGTTTTCACTATTGATTAAATATTTATTGACATGTTACATGAAAAAATATAAAAATTCCTCACATTTTACAACTTTATATATATATATCTTCTTGGTTATTATCTATTTATTATTTTTTATTATCACCATATGTATAATGCTTATGTATATATGTCATGAACAATTATTTGTTGTGCATATACATCTTATTTAAGATATTTGGTTCTTGTTTCTATGATTGTTTTATACATTTACTTAACAGGATACACGTAATTGTTATTGACATTATTTAATTGTTCAAATTGGTTTTATTTATTGTTTAGAAGGTCATCGGCCCCTGAAGAAGGTCATAAGATGAAACACATGTCGGGCTGACCTGTAGTTTCTAATTGTCTCCTCAGCTCCACAATGTATCCTTGTTCTGCTCTTTTTGTTCTTGGTGATGCTGCGGCTGGGGTGTTTTTCCCTTGTTTCCGTCTAAACATAAAAACGATTCCAGACATCCAGGTTCCTGGCAATGCCCCAGCCATGCCTCCATTCAGAATTGCACATCCTCACACTGGGGACACCCATGACCCAGTTTCTAAAATGGCTCTGGAGACGTTTCTGGGGTTTGGATGACTCTATGCCCATTTTCAGACATCCAAAGCATGAATAGGGCTTCCAAAATGACCTCCCTAGCCTCTGAGCAGGGTAGGATTGTTAACAGATAATAAATAAAAACCGGCAAAATTGTGTGTTTAACCTCTCCTGCAAATATCCTGGGTCATTCACAATCAGCATCCTACAATAACTAGCTTTATAAATTTAATGATCACATGCCGCCAGCTTCAGAAGACTTAGATTGGCTTCCAATGATGATTAGATGCAAGTTTAAAACCAGCAAAAATGTTATTAGAAAGGAGAGTGAACACTACAGACTGGATAATCTTGCCTCAGTGGATGGGAAAGGGAGAATGCATGAAGACTCTCTACTGAAATTATCTACAGTCCAGAGCGTAAGACGATCTAAGGCAGCATTACTTTACCATAGGTAAATTGCATACAATGAATCAGATCAATTTCTCTGAGTTACCATAGAATTAGATCAAAGATGTGTGCTGGATATCGTTTACTTGAATTTCAACAAAGCTTTGATAATGTCTGGCACAGGAGGCTTATTAATAAAGTGAGCAGCCTGGGTTAGGTTCCAAAGTGGAGGACTAGATTAGAAAGCGTTTGAGCGGTAGACAGAATTCACTTAAGGAGACAACGGTGACTAGTGGAGTTTTTCAAGGATTGGTCCCTTTTAAAATCTTTGTAAGCAATTATACAGAGAGGTCAGAAGCAAAGTAGTTTGCCTTTTTTGTGACTAGCGCTAAAATCTGCAGCAGAAAGGACATCCCGAAGGAGTAGACAAAATGAGATATGATCTAAAAATTAGGAGTGGTAGAATGCCTGACCATTAAATTTAATGCAAAAAAGTGCAGAGTTGGGCATTTGGGGTACAGTAATTCAAAGGAGTGGTACATAAGGGGGTGAAAATAATGTGCACCAACTGGGAGAAAGACCTCAGGGTGGTGGTATCTTGAGATGATCAGAAACTAAGTACATACAATGAAATAAACCACAAAACAATGATATAAGATTAACCTAATGCATCTCTTGGATCAATAATCAATAAAGAAATGACAAGTAGTCAAGAAATCTGACAATGCATTGCTCTTGGTAGAATGGCTATGAGGGACCTAGACAAGATTCTCAAGAGCAGAGATGTCTCTCGCCATACATTTGACTTGTCCAAGACATGGTATTTTCAATAACATCTTATGGATGCAAAAGTTGGATAGTGAAAAAGATAGGAAGAAAATTGATGCCTTTGAATTATGGTGCTGGTGAAGAATACTATGTATTCCATGGACTACCCGAAGAACAAACCAGTCAGTACTAGAGAAGATCAAATCTAAGTTTTCTTTAGAAGCTCAGATGACAAGACTTCACCTTTCATATTTGGACACATCATGCAAAATGAGAGATCATTAGAGAAAGACATCATGCTTGGCAAGGTTGAAGGTCAATGCAAAAGAGAGGCCAGCAAAGAGATGGATCGATACAATGACAGCAGCTATGGATGCCATTCTATCAACAATGAGCTGCCTGACTGAAGACCAAACACAGTTTAGGGTAGCTATCCAGAGGGTCGCCATGAGTTGACACCGACTCGACAGTACTTAATGCACCACTAGCACAATGAGTTACCTATCATCATGCACCAATCACATTCAAACCAAACCCATATAACTAGTTGCCACAGGCTGAAAGCAACCACCAGCACTGTAAGGAGGAACCCAACTGCATTCCAATCACTGGAAAGAATATCGCAGAGTTGAAAGAATCAAGGAAGCAAATCAGGATTCACGCAATGAAAGTGAAATCCTTGAATTTGTTGCAAGGAGGATGTAGTAAAAGCATTTGAAAAAGTCCATAAACCATTACAAATGAGGTAGACTTGGGGAAAGCCACTTCTTAACCTTGGGGGTAAGCAGCATGCAATCTAGCCATGTACTTGCGATTTGGATTGGTCAATGTTGGAAACAGGATACTGGGCTTGACGGACCTTTGGTCTTACCAAGGATGGCAGTTTTTATGTTCTTAAATAGCAAAATAGTGTAAGAAGTTAGTGGCTAGAGCTAGAGTGATGCTGGATTAAATAGGGAAAGGCATAACTAGCAGATGTGATTATGTCTCAACTGAGAAGAGGTGGCAATCTACAGGCCGATAAGTCTTACCCTCTGTGTTGGGAGAAGTAATGGTGATACTGCTCAAAAAAAGGCTAGTGATTATTCTGGAAACCAACGGGTTGCAAAATCCAAGATAACATGGCTTTACCAAGGGAAGATTGTGCCAAATAAATCTAATTGATTTCATTGACTGGATGATCAGAGAAATAGATCAAGGGCATGTGATGGATGTGGTCTACTTAGATTTCAGCAAAGCCTTTGATACTGTTCCTCAAAGGAGGCTGTCTGGGGATGAGTCCAAAGGTCATCATCTGTAACAAAAACTGGTTGACTGACAGACTACAGAAGAAAGTAGTGAGTAGAACTTACACTGAAGGAAAAAAGGGTAATTATTGGAGCGCCTTAGGCATTTGTTCTGGGATCGCTGCTGTTCAATGTCTTTGTGGATGATATTGCTGAAGTGTTAAAAGGAAGAGGTTGCCTTTTTGGAGATGCTACAAAGATTTGCAACAGATTGAACACTTTGGAGGGAGTAGACAACATGAGAAAAAAATCTACAAAAATTAGAAGAATGGTCAAATGCTTGGCAATAGAAATTTAAAGCAGAGAAGTGCAGAGTGATGCACTTGGGATGCAGAAACCCAAAGTTGCTGTATGTGATAAGGGACGAGAGGATGGTATGTACAGACCAAGAGAGGGACCTCTAAGTGATAGTATCTCAAGATGGCAAAACAGTGTGGACAAGTTGGTAGCCAAAGCCAGAAGGATGTTAGGCTGCATAGAGAGAGGAATAACTAGCAGGAAGGAGGAGGCATTAGTGCCTCTGTACAGGTCGTTGGTGAGGCCTCACTTGGAGTATTGTGTTCAGTTTTGGAAACCATACCTAACAAAGGATATAAAAATACTTGAAGTGGTTCAGAGGAAGTTGACCAAGATGATATAGGGTCTGCACCAGAAGGTATATGAGAAAAGACTTAAAGGTGTCTGTTTACTAAACAGCGACAGCGGCAATTGTGCGAAATTGGTGCCGTGGCCCCATTGAATAAAATGAGGCTGCGGCTCAGATTTCACACGATCGCCACTATCGCTGTTTAGTAAACAGGTTCCACAGACCTAAATATGTATATCCTAGAAGAGAGGAGAGATGGGCGAGGAGGGGGAGATACGATGCAGACCTTTAAATAGTTAAAGGATATTAATGAACAAAAAATATTTTTCAAAGATGGGGAAGCTGTAGAATTAGAGGACATGAAATAAAGCTACAAGGAGGTAAATTTAAAAGCAATATCAGGAAATACTTTTTCACAGAAAGGGTGATGGATGCCTGGAATGCCCCCCTCCCCAGGAAGTGGTGGGCGCAAAAACAGTGATGGAATTCAAGAGTGTGGAATCAAAGCAAATGTAAATAACTTCATAGAGAGGGATAACCTGCTTGCAGCAGCAGATACAAACTCAGACAAAGACAGAGAGGAGCTAACTGCACAAAGCAACAGGTGAAGCTCTACAACTCCAGCTACCTTACAGGCAGATTACATGGATCATGCTGGTTGTTATCTGTTGTCATTTACTAAGTTAATATGTCTTTGAATAGGTCCTTGGTAAGGCCGCAAACCTCAAATATGGTGCTCAGTTCTGGAAACTGTATATCAGAAAGATTAGAGCTAGGCCCGAGGGGGTCCATAGGAAGGTATTCAAAATGATGGTGATTTGCATTAGAAGCCATCTGAGATGAGACTTGAGGATCTAAATGGAGTACAATAGAAGAGGCTGATAAAAGTTATCTTGGATAAGGATTGATAAATCTGGCCATTGGTATATTTCCTTGGCAGTGTGGACAGAAATAACTGAGCAGACTGGATGAACCAGCTGGTCTCTTTCTGTCCTGAATGCAAAATGAACACCATGCCACGTGGTGCAGCTGAGCTAGTTGTGTCTGTTGATGGACTCCCTTGCTATATGGCAGGGAGCGCTGGACTGGTTTCAGTAAGAACAGCTCGTCTCATGGCACGCTGGGGCTTAATCCAGCGCAATATGCTTGGTGCTTACTGAAAACCAAAGGCATGGGAAAAGTAACTTGTACTCATACTTGTGTAAGGTTCAGAGAAGAGCCACCAAAATGGTAAAGGGGATGGAAGGATACTCCTATGAAGAAAGGCTAAAAAGGTTAGGGCTCTTTAACCTGGAAAAGAGACGGCTGAGGGGAGATATGATAGAAGTCTATTAATTAATGAACGGAGTGGAACGGGTAAACCTAGATCGATTGTTTACGTTATCAGAATATAGAAAGACTAGGGGACATGCAATGAAGCTACAGGGTAAACTATTTAAGACTAATAAAAGAAAATATTTTTTCACTCAACGTGTAATCAAACTCTGGAATTTGTTACCGGAGGATGTAGTACAGGCTGTTAGTGTAGCTGGGTTTAAAAAAGGTCTGGACAAGTTCCTGGAGGAAAGGTCCATAAATCATTATTAAGGGACCCAGGATATCAATGCTTGACCCAGTACAAGCATTGTGGAACCTGTGTCTTTTGGGGAAACTGCTAGTACCGTATGACCTAGATTGGCCACTGTTGGAAACAGGATACTGGGCTTGATGGACCTTAGTCTGACCCAGTATGGCATATCTTATGTTTTTATGTACTACATGGGGGGGGGGGGGGGCACAACCCCCCAAAAGTCAAAGGCATGGGGAAATTACCTGCACTATGTCAGAAGTTCTGCCCAAGCAATTGATGGACCCTGTTGGTCTTTATTTGCTAACATCCACTAGGTTAAATATATATATACCCTAGAGAAACAGGTTACCCGCAGGCTTTGTAGGAAGCACTGCTGTTTTGGGATGTAATTGCTGCTCTAAGCAGGTCACCCCAGTCCTCCATTTCTATCCTCTCGACACCAGGCACCGACCGTGTTCATACCATGTTTATCTTGGATGTCTTCAGGAGGGCATCCATCATCCTTTCCATGAAACAAATACTTCCTGATGTTATTCCTAAGTCCTGGAACTTTTTGTTGTGAATTCTAGTTCTATAACTTCCTTTCCATTAATGCCTCTTTCACAGGGCTTGGAAATTCCAGTTCTTGAGTGCTGTAAGCCAGTTGGCTTTTCGGGGTAGCCACAATGAATATACATGAGATAAAGTTGAATACAATGAAGGCACCTCACTTATACTGTATTCTGTGTTGATATACTGAAAACCGGACTGGCTTGTGAGCTCCTTGCTGGGTTCCATTATTGCTTTCGCTACTTCCAGACTCTGTGTGAACTTATCACGCAAAAATTTAGAATGCTTTCTATTAATACAAAAGTCCGATCTTGTAGAATTAAGATGTGACATGTGTTGGGGCTCTTCTCTTCCTTAGCATGATGGCTTCAGACACGATTTGAATTTCAAGACCAGAGGCCAAGTGAGAAACTTTCAACAAGTATTGTTTTGTCCCAATAAAGCAGGATATGGACTGTCTGAATGCTACTGCTAGAGGGATCTTTTTTAAAGGTTTAAATATTTTTCAGTTTTGAGACAACACATGAGTATTTTTACTTGGCCATGTCAACACAGATATGCCAGGACATCTCAAAAGAGCTTCATCAATCAACTGCAATCTATGGCCTAGTTACAATGTCCATAAACATGTACTATTAGTACCATAATGGAAAGAAACCAATTTGAAAATGTATCTGTGTACTTACTGGATATTTTGGGTGCATCCATGTGATCCCCACAAACCAGGGGTTCATAACCCAGTCCTTGGGACACGCCTAGTCAGTCGGGTTTTCAGGATAACCACAATGAAGATGCGTGAGAGAGATTTGCACACAATGGAGGCGGTGCACGCAAATCATTGTGGTTACCCTGAAAACCTGACTGGACAGATGTATCCCATGGATTGGGTTGAAAACCCCTGCCATAAACCAATTAGTTTGCTTCATGGGTGTAAAGGTTCCCACAGTCAGCCATAGCACATGACAGCGCCTCACTAAATACATATCAAATCAATATATAGAGATTTTAATACAGTTTCACATTTCCATTGCTCAATAGACTTGTGATGTCCTCTCACACAATCCAAACATTTCTGCATCTTGACTGGATGAAAAAATAACGAATCTGGCAGAGTATTTATAAAACATTGTACTTTTCCTTTCTCACGATTTAGATATGAAACAAAAAACAAAATACATTCCAAGCCTGTAGGTACCAAATTCATGTTTGTCTGCTTAAAGCATTTTCCACCAAAATATGTACTGCAAGCATAGAGTATACCCCACAGATAAATAACACCTAGGATGAGGTATCGTTTTATAAGGCTCACCTAGGGTTGTTACATTGCCCCGTCTAACATCCAGTACCTTTTCTTTATTTTAGGTAGACTTTATGATATGACTGTATCATCTTGCCATGACTTCCTCAACCAATATGGCCTACAGTACAAGTGACTGGCAACTTATATCCATGTTTTAAGCTTAAAGATAGCTGTACTTTCATGTAGCCATGTTGCCTTCTTCAGGACTCTGACAGCTAGAACTCAGCTAGAACTATTTAACAAAGTCTGTTGTAGCTCTACACAATCCCCATTTTTCTCTAGTGGCATTGATGGTGTCATGGTCCCTGAGTGAGGTTCCAGAGCTATGATTCTCTTCTTCCCCCACCCACCAGAGCCAGAAGCTGCACATCAATGGGTGGGTGAGGTGTCTTCCAAACCTAGCAGCTCCCGTACCAGTCTCTCTCCAAACTGTGCCCGGCTGTACCGTTTCACGTGGTACGCATCTGACATTTTGTAGAGAATGTAGGCATTGTTTATAGCAATACTGATAGAAAACCAGAACACTTGCTGCCAGGTCTTGTTGGGTTTATCAGAAATGAAGTACCTGCAATACACACACACAAAAAAAATACACATTGGCTTTAAAATGACCCCGAAAGAATGGTAAGATAATTTTAATAAATGTATTCTGACATAACACTGCTCCAATATCATTTGAGAACAACATAAAGGCAGAAGAGAGGAGAAATCAGGGGCAGGTTCCATCATAATAGCCATAAGTAGACACTGAAATGACAACTACCAGGCCTCGGACATTTTTCCATACTAAGGAGTTCACACAAAATTGTTAAAAGGAAAGACAAGCAAAATATACCTAGTCGAACTGAGTTTACTCATCCATTGTCAAATTGCTAACTTTGTCGTCCTGATGTCCTTTGGAAGCTGCTTCATGGGAGAGACAGCTGGATGACGTGCTCAGCTCCAACGGGAAGTGCCTCCCCCCAGATTATCTGCTTGATTCTAGTAGCAGTCAACCTACCTCCCTGACAACCTACATGATGGAACTGTACCACAGGGCAAGCAGTGAAGGAAGTGGAGAGACGGCCATCGCATGTTCAAATGGGGAAGTTTCCCCAGTTTGCTGGAGCTACTGCCCAGACTAGGGGGATTACTATGAAAGAATGCAGGGGGTCAGGAATATTGTTGCCCTCAAGCTTGAGATGGGCCCTGATGGCAGGGCCCATCGCATGTGGGATAATGGCTAAATCTACTGGAACTCCATTTGGGCTCCAGAAGAACGTTACCCTGGAAAACATTTGGAAAGTGCTAAGCAGAACTGACAGTATTTTTTCTGACTCTTATTACCAAACTGAAATTTTACAAGTGAAGCAGTATGCACATTTAAGTTTCATGACAAAACACTGGGAAACAGAAAGGACCAGGACTACTAAGAGGGTAGGCTTCTGTTTTGTAGGTCTCTGCTTTGGCCTACACAATAAATTAGCGTTTAGATCTCTGCTAGAACAAAGAACTAGTAACTATTTAATTTTCCCAGTTTCATGTTATTATCCCTAATGGAACTTTGCACTAAATATATATGGGAGATCCTGAAGATTTCTATAAAGCATACAAACCTGCTATCCAAGTTGAATTAAAAAGGACATAAACATGAAAGAGGTCAAATACACGTGGACAGTTTGAACTTGTCAGTTTTTCCTGAAGTCTTCCAGTAGGAGATCTCTACTCAGGTCACATAACTTCGGTCTTAAATCAGATAAAGGCATTGTTAAAATGTACCTTCTGTAAAAGAGATTGCATAAATCATGGATTTGAGCAAGATATTTCTCAGTAGTGACTCCTACTTTATGGAATTTTCCTGTGGATATTTCATCAAAATTGAATTATTTGGCTTTCAGAAGGACATTAAAAACATGGCCTTTTCCACTTGTAGAAATATTGTGTGGTCAGCCTAGCCTGATAATGGGTTTTCGGCATGAAAAATAATTATTGTGGTGGGCATATTTGGTTCCTGCTGTTTTTGGTTTTATATATTTTATCAGTTCGTTGGTTTGTACCTTGCTTTATTATATATATATATGTTTTGTAATGTATACTGCTTTGGGCAGCACAGTTATTTAGTGATGGCAAGGTGCTCTCTAAGTATTTTGTAAGCAATAAAACAAATAAAGACGGCTGCACTGCTTTGTTTTAATGGAGCACGTCACGGCCCTGCGGCACCAGAAGGGGGACTGTTTCCGCAAACATTGACCACCTCTGCTGGACTATCTAGCTGGCTGAGATGCCTTTCCAGCGGATGGGGGGGGGGGGAGGGGTACAGGGGAGGGGCAGGTGATGGGTTTACATTTTGTCCAAAAATCTACTTTGGTTGTTCCTGTTGGTTGAGACTGCTGAAATGTAAATTGTCATGCCAAAAGTTCAATAAATATTAAATAATTAAAAAAACAAACAAATAAGGAATTTGTCCTCAAACCTTTTTTTTTTATTTTTTTTTTTTTATAATAGATACATTCTTTTTTGTGGTTTTAAAATCAGGATTTTCCTCTGTGGCCTATCAAGCCCAGCTTTGAAGGAAGGCTTTCCTCCAGTTACAACAGTGGGTGGTGGATAGGGTGCCACTTTTATCCCTTTTACTGAGCTAAACATTTGCAGGGAAACTTTTGGGAAAAGCAAAATTGTTTACATGTAACACTGGTCAACAAACTTTTACAAAAATCATGTTACTGAAATAAAAATAGTCATTTCTTATCAATTTTTATATGCTGAACACGAATATGACAGTGAAATTGCAACGTTGGCTCTAGTTTTTTTGTAATATACAAGAATTAATGTTTACATCATGAAATGCATGTCAATAGTAAATATAATAGGCCTTTGGTTAATAACTGTAAAAAATCAAGTCAGACTACTTCTTAGATTTTTTCGCCTGTCTCTTGTACAGCTGTTTGGAAGCTTCTCTGGGGAGTGTCCAGCAGTAGTCAGCCAGCATTGTAGTGGACCATTCTTCCCGGTATCTTTGCTCCATCGTTGCGATATCCTGGTGAAAACGTTCGCCCTGTTCATCACTAACCATACCAGAATTGTCAGGAAAGAAATCGAGATGGGAATTAAGGAAATGGATCTTTAGAGACATATTGCAGCCAAGTTTCTGATACTGCATCAGCATGTCTTCTACTAGTTCCTTGTAGTTTTCTGCCCTAACATTCCCGAGAAAGTTTGTTGACACTAGGCAAAAAGCATTCCATGCTTGTTTTGCATCACCCTGCAGCAAGTTGTGAACCGGTCATCTTTGAAGAGCTCTTGAATCTGAGGACCCACAAAAACTCCCTCTTTAATCTTTGCTTCGCTGAGTCGAGGGAATTTTTCATGCAGGTATCAGAAAGCTGGCGAAGAGCGGTCCATGGCTTTCACGAAGTTTTTCATCAAACCTAGTTTGATGTGAAGGGGTGGTAGCAGGATTTTGTGAGCCTCAACCAGAGCTGGGTGCTGGATATTCTTCTCTCCAACTGTTACATTTTGTCTGCGATTCTATTTATTCCGCAAGTAGTGCCAATCCCTTGTTCGGCTATCCCACTCACATAAGAAACACATGTATTTTATATATCCCTGCTGCAGTCCCATTAAAAGGGCAACTACCTTCAAGTCAGCACAGAGGTGCCAGCTGTACTTGTTATAGTTAATGGAAGTCAGTAGATGCTTTAAGTTATCGTATGTCTCTTTCATGTGGACGGCATGCTCTACTGGAATAGATGGAAGATGGTTTCCATTGTTCAAAAGCACAGCCTTCAGACTCAGTTTCGAAGAGTCTATAAATAGTCTCCAGTCTTGTGGGTCATGAATGATTTTTAAGACATTCATGAGGCTTTCAATATCGGAACAGAATACCAGATTACTTTCCTTTCCGACTGCGTATAGTACACTGCTGATGTCAGATGGCTTCAGCAGCCGTCTGGCAGTAGTATTGCATTGCATCAGAAAATGATGCAATCAACTCTGGATGATGTGTGCATGCTGGCATTATGCAATGTGATGCAATATTACATCATTCAAGGCTTATTTGGGATGTTGTTGATGTCCTACTGGATAAATTTACAGGGTGAAACGTCAAAAATGAACTACATGCAATATCTTCAAAACGAGCGCCAATACATTTTTTTTAATGTTATATTCCTGTTCAGTTCACCAAGATATTACAGATTAGGGCCTTTTAAAGAGAGTAACGATTTCAATGTTGACCAGTGTATAATAGGTGTTCTCGGGACTGGCCCAGGGGTTTCTGATGCTCTAGCTGAACCTTCAGTTATGTGGCTCTCCTCCCCTTCCCCCCCCCGAGGTGGTACACCTTACCTCCTTCCACACCTGGGTCGTTGAGCACCTCCCCACAGTGCTGCATCTCTCCTTCACTACTCCCAAGATGTCCAGCATCTCATCTCCTCTTCCCTCGCCTACCTCCCTTATTGTCCAGAATTTTCCCTTTCTCTACTCCTCCCCTCCCATACCCCCTTCTCCTCCGCTCCCATATCCAGCACCTTTCTTTTCCTTCTCTCCCCCCAATAGTCCAGCATCCCCTTTATGTGTCAGTAAAAAAGTTTTACGTGCAGGAAAGGTTTATAGAATTACTCCTAAGCGCATAACTTCCTACCCTGCCACCATTCCATCTCCATCCCAACAATACCTACAGGCAACAGCATCATGTAAAAGCCGAGTTATGTGTCTGTGTGCCTACCTTTAACGTGCCTGCACCCCCCAGCCACTCTTTAACAGCCTACCTGAGCTCATAAAACACTGCTCCATACACACAAGTCCCTTATAACATAACCCCCAAGTCCCTACACGAAATGGCAGATGGTGGTGGTTTGCTTTTTTTTCATTTAGATAGGCCCCAAAAGAGAAAATGAGAGTTACTCCATAAATCCAGAATAAGATTTATTGGCAAAGACAGAAGTCTTGGCTGTGGGAGCAGGAGTCTGTTTTCATTTCACTTTGTATCCTATTTCAGCAATATTATTACTTTCTCTTTTCTGCCATTTTGCTACAAAGCAGCTATTGTTGTAATAATTACGTGTTTCCTAAAGCGGTGCTGTTTTAGACTAAGGCTTTATTGTTGACGATCCCTATTAACAAAAGACAATTTTCACGCTGTTTAATCGAATTGCTGGGGAATCATTAGGAACAGTGTGCAGGTCTAGTAGGGAGGCACTTCATGACAGGTTCTAGGGCTCCTTTCTGAAATGGTACATTATTATTGATTATTTAAGAGAAAAAAAAAAACTAGATTTCTCCAGCCATTTTATTCAAAGATCATTTCTACAATTCCTTTTTATCTTTTCACATAGTTTGTTTCTTTAGTTCTCTTTCAATTGTTCTCTCTCTTTCCAGCTTGGCAGCCTGGTGTTATGTTTAGAATCCAGAGCTCTGAAGCCCTCCATTAACTTCCTTTTGCTCACTGTGGACTCAAGTTGCTTAATTTTCTTGTGCTTAACCTTAAATTGTAAGCACAGGAAGTCTAGGGAAAATCTCTTCTGGTCAATACTGAGCAGTGGCAGTCAGCATTTCTTTTTAAACTCTGGCCACTGCGGCTAGAAATAAACTGGGCATTCGGTGCCTGTATCCAGATTGTGGTTGGCGCTGAATAGCCAGTTAATGCGGCCAGTGCCGGCACTATCCATATGGGGGTCGATATTTAGCTATTATGCAGACCGACTATCTGGATAGCTATTCGGGCAGCTTTTTCCTGTCCTAAGTTATCTGGATCGTTATTGTACAGGGTGCTGAACATCGCCACTACAGGGGTAACTGCAGCTCCGTTGATGGACCACCCCCGCACAATCCAGACAGCGCCAGGGCAGCCCGTCAGGATATCCAGCGGCACCCTCTGCATAGCGCTGCAGAACAACCCTTTCAGCGACGCTTCTCTGGATCACAGATGCTACATGCCAGGTAAGTGCTTTTGAAAACGGACCCTGGCTATAGCCATGTTGCTGTCCTGTGACTTATAGTCATACCCAAATTCCAACGTCTTCTCACTTCCAGTACAAGATATGCTCTAATCATATTTGTCCCTGAAGCTTTCCGTTGTCCTGATCTCCTTCGTATGTGCACTACATGCAGCTACGGATAACCTGAAAGAAAATCTGAGGTCCATTCAATTCAACTCTAGTCCTGGTCACGTTCTGTACTGATCCAGAGAAAGGGAAAGAAAGGATAAAGAATTCTGTGCATGTTTAGCTAATCACACTCACCGAGAACGCTTATTTCCTGAATGCTAAGAAGGCAATTGAGGATAACAACTGTCTAATGGAGCGACGCCTATACACTGAAAGGCTCAGGATGTCTCAGACAGATAGAAACATATTTCCCCCAAAGGAGCAATAACTTCTAATTGTGTTGCAAATCAGCATGTTATTTGCATAATGAGATTTTGTGACCTTTTCTTCGGTTTACATGCTCTGCTACTTTATCACCTAGAGCTTCAGCAAGTCTGTCTAACTTGGTAAAAACTTCATGCAGCGTGGTGTATTTTATTTATTTATTTATTAGTTTTTATAAGCCGCACTATTTAGTATCAGAGCAGTTTACAAGGAACGTTAACAGTCAAGCAACTTTACATTTTAAACTCCAAATCCTCAAATGCTCCGACCACTGCTTTACCTTCATCATTTTATCGTGGTAATTCAACGTATCACCCCACTTTGACTCTGCTAACTCTAGACTTCAGGGTATCACAAAGCAGAACCTAAGACGACTTCAACTAGCCCAAAATGTGGCAGCAAGAACAACTTTGAATATTAACACTCTGGAACATACAACTCCCATTCTTTACAAACTTCACTGGCTGACCATCCACTGCCGCATCACCTACAAAATACTAGTTACTACATTCAAGGTAATCAATAATATAGCCCCGTCATTTCTAATGACACTAGTCGCTAAGGAATCTTCTAATAGAAATCAAGGGAACAAAAATAAAAACAAGCTTGCAATCCCAACAGACTTCAGAAAATCTAAAAAAAATCTACAAATAATAAAGCTTTTTGCCTCCACCTTCTGGAATGATCTCCCTGAAAACCTCCAAAATATTAATGACCTTGAGACATTCCGCAAAAACTTAAAAACGTACCTTTTCACACTCTACATATAGCACACTCCCAGAACCTGGCATACATCCTGAGGACAAACCTCCTGATACCCACAAGAGCGCTAGTTAAGCAGTTAACAGCCTACTGCAATTCAAGCTTGCTGCCTTGTTCACATAATCCCTAACCCTCACTTTGCTTGTAAATAGTTGTCACTGTTCGATGTTCTCTGTTTACCCTATGTACATAGTTTTTAAAATTTTTCTGTAACCCGAATATGTATATGTTTAGCTGTACTATTCAAATTGTTGTTTTACTGTAAACCGCGCTTGATCCTATGGAAAGTGCGGTATAAAAATGTTCAATAAATAATAATAATAACATAGAACAGGCATAGAACATCAAAACAGGCAACTTTACAATAACAGGCATTTTACAGGTAAGGAGCTCTTCAAGGGCTTCCCAAACATGTCTGGGGACCCCATGGCCAGTTGGAATTGTAGGATATCCACAATTATTATGTGTCAGATCAATCTGCACGCATTAGAGATTCAGTATTTGCAAACTGATCTCAGGTATATTCACAGCGGATATCCTGAAAAGCAACCTGTGATATCCCATGACAGGCTTGGGGAGCTGTGTTGAAGGCAACAGACTCATCTTCCTTGCAGTTAATATAAATGGTCCTGTGTTTTGTCCATGGCTCTGGGTGGGAAGGATGAACAGGCCACTCTTGATGGTTCCTGTTAAGATCCTCTGACGTAAACATAAAGAAAACCTCCAAAGGAGAATGACCACAGCCGTGACAATCAGACGTTCCTCAACTGGTATTTTATTAATGGACCCCAAGTGTCACGGCTGTGGTCATTCTCCGTTGGTGGTTTCCTTTCACATACTGCTTGTTTACGGAGAAATCCTTCCCGTCGATCCTCTGTACAATATTTTAAGAAAATCAGTCTGATGATCTTCCCCCCCCCTTTTTTTTTCCTAACCTTCCCCCACAAGAGACAGGTTCTGGGCTCTACTACACTGTAGAACATTCTCACCAGTCCTCTTAATGAATTTAGAAACCCTTCTTTGTAGTTTTCTAATTTCTATCTAGCAAATTTTCTTAAATACAAAGTCAGCACTGAATATCAGAATGTTGCTTCACCTGGTGCTGTCCTGCATAGATATATTTTAGCAAACCTAAATGCTAACCATCCCTCCTGCCTGGATGTCTCTGCATTTTCTAGAGGCAACAGAGATTGTGCCCAAGGGAGCTGTACTATTCTCACACCATATCATACTAACACCAGCCAAATAGAGACCTATCTCCCAAACAAAGGAAGCTCTTTTGCAGGGCACCAGTACAGACAATATTCTCTGTTATACGAAGTTTTAATTAACAAAAATATTCCTCTGGGTTTCCCCTTCATTTACCTGACATGACTTGTTAATTGCATCCCTGCACGCCCAAGACTAAATTTCCTCAGGGCGGTATTAGATATGCCAGGGCTCAGGGAGGAAATTTGGGAGGGAGCTCCAAAGCTCGCCAGCAGGCTGTGCCCCCTTCAGCGTCAGGCAGGCATGGAGACACCTATGGCCTAGGGACCCGTGCGACTGCCCTGGTTGCACCCTGCTTACATTTTCCCGCTGACACGCCGCTGCCTTTGCCAACTTACTTGCTGTATTTATCATCGTATTTGCAGATGTAGCTGAGATGAGCAGCGAAGGCCTCTACTGCCAGGGGACAGGGAATCTCCCCGCTCTTCCTTTTGATTATGACTCCTGTGTGGGAGAAAAATACAAAATATGTTTGCTCATCATTACTTCCAAAAATCGGCACATGGTGCTACTGACAATTAAGCAAGCTATGCGTCATCTATCAGCTTCTAGGTATTTTAAGATATTTTTTATTCACTAGATATTCTAGGTTCATAAGAAGCAATGGCTATATCAAGCTGAAAGATAATGGAGAGAGAAGCGGTAGAGTAACGGGAAAAGACTATTCGATCACAACTGAAGAAGAGTTCGATGTGGTCTCTCAAGTGCATTTTCATTCACAGTCAGACCTAGTGCAACAATAAAGCCGAAGGAGCGCGACAGCAAGATCAGCTCCCACCACTCCAAGATGAGAGGTGGCAGTGGAATGAAAGCTGGTGATGAGGGGACACCAACCCCCCCCCCCCCATGGGACAAAAACGAAAGGAAACCCAGTGGCAGTCTTCACTGTGCTGGCAAGGACCCAGCCCCACAGGGAGAAGAGGCGGCAGCCCCACCGGCCGCAGTGGAGGAACTGATCAGCAGAAGGCTGCGATGGGATGGGGGAGGGGAGGGAGAGAGTGCAAGGAAGGAAGACGAGGGCTAAGGGAAAGATAAGGAACACCCCAAACTCGTACCCCCTTCCAAACCTCCTGCACATATGCCCTCTGCTCAACACACCCAGCTCTGGGCACTTTATTGCGTGCAGACGTCCTCCCGCACATATTTGCCTTACTTCACCGTTATATAGCTGCATATAGGAGACTGACCCCCCCCCCTTACAGCAGCACTCCCTTGCCCTCTACCCTCTCCCCCACACACTGCTGGCTTGCACTCATACAGACCCAACTTCACCCCCCACCCCTACAGCCGCTGCCACCCTCACCCACTTACCAACTCAGTCAAATGTGCCTCTGTGCAAGGCTTAGAGCACGCACCTTGCAGCTTAGGGAAGTTTCTTACATTTTATACAAGAATTCAGTAAATGTTTAATAAAGAGAAGCAAAAGCTTGAAGACAAATTGAATTACGCTTTATTAACCTGAATCAACCCAACATTGCACTAGAAATAATCTCTGCACTGCAAAAACACTTTTGGTACCACTGAAAACACCCAAGGGCTTGAAAATGTAATATCTAAATTTGCAGTTTATAAACACATGATCGGAAACCGTGTTAGTATGTGTGTCCGATGAAAGGTGCCAAAACCTGCAAAGGATCTAGTTTATTGCAGGAGTTTAAATGCTTTATCAAAACCAGCACTTTCAGCCACGACTATGAGGTCTGTTTCTTTTTATTGCTGCAGATGTTATGGTATAGAATGGTTGGAAAATGTTTGGGGGGGGGGGGACAACTTCCTCTCCCCCTCAAAATGTAAGGGAGGTTTGTAGGTCTCATTGCATACACTGACCAGTCGGTGTCAGTAGATCCTCCTGTGTGGAAATTCATTGGACTTTTAGATTGATATGGAAATTTACCTAGCTATGTTGTATCATGGTCAAATGGCTTCTAATAAAACCTCTTAAAATTAAAAACAGAAATAAATAGCAAACACCACTGTCTATAGCATGATTCATTTCCATCTATCTTTCATTCAGACTACACCCAGGGATCAATTCATTTTTACAATCAAGTAACTTTGTAACCTAAGAAATAAATTCCTTAAAGGCTGCGAAACGTGTCCTCCTACTGTTAATAGAGGTTACGTTCAGGTCCAACAAAATGTGCGTGTGTGCGCCGCACCCTACTGCAACTGTAGCGCAGAGCTCCATTACCAGTCCCCGTAGTAGTCGCACATTTCAGGAAACAAGTCCGTACTTTTCAGCACCTGTCATGCGCCTAACTGCTCAAACCAGCACTTCATTCCCTCTAATTGACTTGCAGCGCGGCTGAAAAGAATCCCCACAATTCACAGATGCGACATCAATGGTGATTTATGGTCCGTGGGTGTCGAGCAGCTCCAGCAAATTGCACCAGATCCGAGCAAAGCTTTGGGAAAGAATGATGGCCACCTTACTGTCATTTATCATTTCGCACTTTATTAGTCTCTTTCCAGATAAACTAGCCATAAATTTAAGAGGAAACAGGCGCAGAGACAGTTTAAAACTGTCTGTGGCAACCAGAGTAAGCAGCCATTTTACTAACCAGACTTCCAGAGGTGAAGACAATCCATTTAGAGGTTTGCTGAGCTACTGGAACACAGGCCTAATGTTTTATATACATATATACATTTCTTAAAGATAGGTGTACTCAAAATAATGGCCAGAAATTAAATTTCCTTTCCATGTCACAGCTCATTCGCAAATGGGGAAGGGATTTTGGATTTAGCTAATGTCTTTTGTGGGAACAGCTCAAGGCGATTTACATTCAGGGACAACAGGTATTTCCCTGTCCCCAGGGGGTTTATAGTCTAAGGGGCCCTTGTATTAAAGTAGTTAATGAGCGTTTTCACATGCGGTAACTGTGCACAAGGGCCCATCTGTTACCATGACAGTTACTGCGCCTTGCGGCAGAGAGTGGGCGGGTTCAGGCAGAGAGTGGGCGGGGTGAACATATTGCACGCTGTCAATGTTGCAATTAGTGTGGGTGCATTAACGCCACCTCAATATGTGGAGTTGGGTGCACCCATGGTAGCTGGGCCGTGTATTAGAGTACACGTCTACGCGTTAACTGCTGGGAACATACTGCCCTCCCCCCCCCCCCCGCCATAGCTACTGTGGAAGCTTTGTATTTAACGCATGTTAAGTGCAAAACCTTAATGCACTTGAATAAAATGGCCCCTAAGTTCTGTACACGAGGCAATGGAGGCTTAAGTGACTTGCCAATGATATCAAGGAGCAGCAGTGTGATTTCAATCTTGGCTCCTCTGGGTCTTAGCCCACTGCTCTAATCATTAGACTCGTCCTCCACTCCAGAGTCAAGTATGAAACAGAGGAACCTTGGTCAAAAATCACAGGATAACAATCTATATACATCAAAACAAAGCACTCAAGGTAATCTTATAAGAACACAAGCCAATCCTGGTCACCCAAACTCCCCAGATGTTGATGGGAAGATCCCCCCTGTGGCTCATTCTCAGAATTAAGAAGTCGTGATGCCCATATCTAACCGGCTAAAAACTGTCCTGCAGAATCAAGTGCACTATTTTTTAAATTCCATCCCTGTTATTAACCTTGATGCCATACTCCAGCAACAAATCCCACAGCTCAGTTGTAAGCTGACTGAAAAGATGTTTTTTTTTTAATTTAAGACTGCTAGCAGTTGGCTTCATGGAGTTCCCCCAAGTTTAGTACTACTTGAAATTGTAAATAAACATTTCAAATACGAACTTATTTCACAACTCTTCTGATTTTACAAACATCTCTCTTACTTTATATTCTACTTATTATAATGTAGCTTTAGGCAGATTACAATCATCAAACACAGTGGTTCTTGGCCTTTCTTCTGCTGTGACCATGTTCCTGTATGTGACACACTGAATACTACAATCCACAGCTGAATAAAAAAGCAGCTCAATCATTCTATTGTAATTCAAAATAATGCAAGAGAAAGAGAAACTATTTTTAACAGAATTTATTTTCTTTTTATAAACTGTTATTGAAATCAAAGTTATTGAATTGTATTCTCTCTCATAAAAGTTTTAATTTTTGCTTACGTCATCAGTGGCAATCTGGGGCTCCTGCTATGCAGGTTTTTGATATGCAATTGAATGGCAGATAAATTTATATCATACCTACTGTCAGCATCAATAACTATTTTTTTCAACCAGCTCTGAACTCTATACAGAGTATCTTTCCTCTGGTTGCTTGAAATATTAAAAAAAAATCAAATTCTTGTATTTTCTCAGTAACAGCAACACTAAATCCCTCCATTGTCAAATACTCTATGAACTAGTAAAACAAACCAAACAGCCCCTCCCCCCTGCAAATGTTATCCAGAACCTGTATGGTCAACCTTCCATAGCATACCTGCACTAACTCTCAGAGACAGATAGCAAGAACTGTACCTTTGAAAAAGCAGCACTGCAGATATAGGACAATACACCTCTTGTCAGAAATAACTGGACAAGTCAGACTGCTATGGATTCCCCATGCAGAAATTCCATGCTAGCAGGATCCCTCACCTTGCTCACACAGAGAACAGTCTTCACCAAGTATTTATTTAGTATTTAGCTCACACCTTTCCAGTAGTAGTTCAAGGCGTGTCACAATCAGATACAGTAGGTCTTTCCGTTCTTGGAGGGTTACAATCTAAGTTTGTACTGGAGGCAATGGAGGGTTAAGTGACCTGTCCAAGGCCACAAGGTGTGCCAGTGGGATTCGAACCCTGAACTCGAACCACTAGGCTACTCTTCCACTTTAAGTACAGAACAGGGGACCAAAAAAATGAGAAACGGAAATCCCGAATATTTCAGCTACTCTATGTATAATCTTATACTCAGGACAGAGGAATTGCAGGGTCTAACTGCAGCAGTACAGCTGCCGCTCACATATATATTTAGTTCACCATTTAAGCGCTCGGAACCACTGAATATTCACAAAGTTAAGCCCCAGCTTAACTTTATGCATTTTGATGGCCCACTCAGTATCATGCACAAATGTCCCTGGGCAGCCAAGTTTCTGAAGGGTTTTCCAAAGGCCACCGGTGACTGACTGCATCTGAGGCCTTTGCCAGGGTACTCTTCTTGACTCTAACTGGTTGAGAATACTGTGTCTATTGTCCCTATAAGTCCCAATAAGTTAAACAACAACTTACAATGCTGCAATTAAATTAGAACATCCCATACCAATATAATTTAAAAAATATACTTATTTCCATTAAAAATCACTTTATGCTATTGCTACTGGATCCTCCCAATTCTGAACCCTAATCTGCGAAAAAATAATACCCTAAGAACATAAGGCTAACACTGGGAAAAAAATTGAAGCAGTGCCTCCCTAATTTAAATTCTGGATAAATAACCAGGGTTTCTTTTTCTTCTAACTACAAGATAAACAGCTTTTGTGTGGATTGCCATAGCAATTCCTTTCTACAGTACTGAGTACAGGCACTGAAAGCTTTCCTTCTGGTTTCAGCCAGCCACCTTTTGATGATGCTGGCTCTGCTAGCAAGACTCGCTGAGATCTTAGTACTTGAGCGGGACAGTGTTTCATTAACAGGTCTGATTATGTTTTGGGCCTATTGAGTTCAGAGACTTGAATACCAGTGACAACACCTTAAATCTAATTCTGTTCTCTACAGGAAGCAAATGCATTTTTATTGGAGTACATTGACCCTGACCCCCCATTTTTCTAAAACAGTTTAATATTTTACTTACCTGAGGGCTTTGTTTACCTATCCCTGGTGATCCCAGTTGAAAGCTTCCCTCAGATTTGCCAGTCTGTTTTGTAAGATGTTTCACCCTTTTTTCGATCGGTGGATACCATTTCTATTCCACAGGCCTTGAAATATCACCATGGTTCAAGAAGTCAAAACGTTCTTCTGCACAACCATGCATTTATCTCCAGAATGCAGACTTCTTTGCCTTACTCTTTATCTTTGACTGTGAGGGTTGCGGAGAAAACCACCTGCACGCCTATCTGCTTCACTCTCTCTCCCAGATCAATGAGGTCATTTTTGCTATGTTCCATTAGCATTTGCGCTAATAGAGATGAGCTGCACTGGATGACAGTAATCTCTCCGTAATGTCTCAGATCTTGGCACCTGGCATATAGCACACCTCCGAGGACAGCATGTATTGTCAGCAGATGCTTGCCTTCATGTCCCTTAGAAGGGGAGTCACCAACCTTTCACTTCCTAGCAGCAGTGGTTTTGTTGAGCTTAACATGTTTTTATATGGCTTTTCAAAGAAAAACATCAAACTGGTTTAAAAACTAAAATATTAACATAATGGTGGCTGAGCCTGCAACTTACTACTACTACTATTAACCAGGGTTCCGAGTTGAACTCTCCTTTTCCACTTCTAGAGTACATACCTCTCTTGAGCTTGAGAGTAAATGGAGTCAGAGTAGAATCTAGTGGCCGAGGTAATCTGGGACCATCTTTCACTTTGTGGTCCAGTTTCATCTTCTCTTCTGGTGAAGTTGTCAATCTGTGATGTCTCAGATAGTATTTCGTCAATGTAGTCCTCATTGTCCTGAATGTCTCAGATTTGCCACCTCTGCAGAAAGAACAGTTCCAGCAAACGGTAAGAGAACTCACATGTGAGGGGAGAAAACTGGCCCTGGTGCCATGAGGAAAGGCTTCCTGATTTTGAGATGGGTGATCACTCGGGAACCAGTGGTCACTGGATGGTAGGGTTCAGAACTGGACTAGTGTTTCATTCAAAGCTGAGGATCCTTGACTTCAGGAAAACCAACTGTCAGAATAAGAGAGTACCTTAAGAAGTCATTAACCAGGTGGCACAAGCTAGGGGAAGCAGAAGAGGCTGAAAGTTGATATTGTAAGGGCAATAAATCACATTTGTTAGGAAAGCAAAGGTAAAAGGAAAAAGTGGCTATTATGGTTTTCTAAAGAAATGACTGAAAGGGTAATGAAGAAAAGGTTAACTTCAGAAACTATAAGAGATCACAGAAAAAGAGACAATATTAAGAAACTGGGAAATGGAGCATATTCAAGATGGTACTTGCTGCATTCAGATGTGTCTCTCCTCTAACCCAATCTCTATATGGCAGAAGAGGAGAAAGGGGAAATCGTGGTCCCACCCCACATGGCCTGCTGGAAATACATTTGGCCTAAAGAAATCTGGTCCTATGGATACTTACATGATCCATGGTCCCTCTACCTTGACCTCTCAGAACGATTTTGTTTGGGGCAGAGAGCCAGGTGGAAGGCTCGTTCCAGTCTCTACAAGCAGCTTCTCTTTGATCTGGGGTGCCTGAGATGCCGAAACATCCAGAGCACAGTCTTTGGCGGGAGCGCTTAATGATGCTCTCTGCTGTGTTGGAACCCAGATGAAGGTTCATTGGGATGCTGATGCATCGAAGAAGCAAGAACCAGTGCAGAAGTGCTCCAGACTGGGAGCTCTGAATGGGGCAGAAACAACAGCAGATGGCCAGTCTGAATCGTGCTGCAAGTTCCACATCTTTCTCTCCGGTATGAGATGCTATGTCAGTCGGTTGTATATATGGACTCTTTATGGGATGCTATATTGAGAATGCAGTAATTTCTCTTGAGTCAAATACAGGGTTTATCCTCCCAACTAAACCAAATATCTGCTGACTCTGCAATTTAGACAACATTTGGGAATATTAGAGAAGAAAGTATCTGATTTTGATGAGAGAGTCTCCAAGGTTGAGACTAATGAAGCTGTTAGTAAAGGAGAGCTCTCGGGAATTCTAGGAAGACTGAACTTTTGGAAGACATGATCCGGAGGAATTTGCGAATTGTTATTTTTCCTAAGCAGCCTATGATTTCAGCTTATGAAATACTCAAAAACATTTACTAAAGGTGTTGAAGGTGTCAGAAGCTTTACTCCTCCCAACTCTAAAATCTATTATCTTCTCCAGACTAGAATGCAGGAGGCTGCTGGGGAACAGTCTCTGGAGTTACAGCTGGACAGTTTGGAATGGACTGGTTTCCTTGAAAATAAGGGAAGGAAGCAATAACACCTTTAACGCCGTTTGCTCACTTCACGGTAGACTCTGATCAAGAATAGCTTCTCAAATTCTTTTATTCAAGTTTCATGAAACTTTCTTTTAGAATTGTAAAGTAAGAATGTTTTTGGATGAATCCCACGAGACTCAGAGAAAGAGAAGACGATGTCTTATTTTAAGACTAAGGGGTGTATTCCTAAACAGTGGTAGTGGCTTCCGCACCATATTGGAGCCGCGGCCCCAGCTCCGATATCGCGTGGAAGTCGCTACGCTGTTTAGTAATCATACCCCCAAGAATTCTTCAATTAGATGCTATTTTCATACTTCATTTTCCATGTAAATATGTGATTGTTTTTCAAGGCTTCAGATATATTTTTTGAGCCTTCCCAGTTGTCTTTACTCTTATCAGTCAAGTCCCCACCTACTGCTGCTTTTCCGCAAAGTACAGTAGTAACTGAGGCAGGATGGTAATGGATGATCATTTTTTGCTGCAAACACCCCTTTAGTCTGCTTGAATTTTTTCTTTAGGTATTGCTCCACATATCAGTTTCCCTGCTAATTGTGGGCTAACCTCAACTTGATTATATTACAACTGCCTGTAGGGTAGGATTTCTTTTTTAGTTGTGTAATTATGCTGCATTTCCATAACAAGGGCAACTGGGAAAGAAGTTAGGAGAGCAAAAAAAAAAAAAATTCACCAAAAGCTAATCGAGTAAAATGGGGGACAGAATTTAAAAAAGGGTTAAAAAAGGTTTGGACAAGTTCCTGGAGGAAAGGCCCATCAACCATTATTAAAAGGGACCCAGGATATCACTGCTTGACCCAATACAAGTATTGTGGAATCTGTGTCTTTTGGGGAAACTGCTAGGTACGTATGACCTAGATTGGCCACTGTGGGAAAAAGGATACTGGGCTTGATGGACCTTGGTCTGACCCAGTATGGCATATCTTATGTTCTTAGAATTTCAGATGCAACAGTGACAGAAAAAAGTGCAGAAGCATTCGTGTAAACTGCAGAGGTAGAAAGGAGGGATATATACAGGCTGACAAGAAAGCCAAATTTCTTACAAATCTTTCTGTTCAGTGTTTACTGAGGAAGGGCTTGAACAGGACCAAAGGATGCTACTACCAAAAGGAATGGAAATAAGTTTAGACTTCAACAGTTTTCAAAGACACTATCCATACTGAGCTAGCAAAACTAAAAGTAGATAAAGTAAGGAGGCCTTATTCCTGCTAATTTGGGAACCATATATTCAGATATTGAGGCCTCGTGTCCGGAATGAAGTGCTTCAATTGGGTTGAGAAGGTCGTAGGATATTAATAATATAATTAGTATGCATGTTCACTATGGGGGGTTGGTTGCTGAAGGGGGATGCTGTGGGGTGGGAGGGAGGTTGGTGGGGAAAGGAGGGGAAAGGGGGGGAGAGGGGAATATTGTAAATTCTTTTTTTTTGCTGTATTTGTATGATTGATTTGCTGAGGAATCCTGGTCTGAGAGATCACTAGAAATGCCATTTTTTGTGGTATTTGTTGTTTTTATATATTGTTTTGAATGTTCTGTATTATTTGGTTTTCAATAAACAGAGTTTACAAAAAAAAAAAAAAAGTAAGAAGGCTAGACGATACATCCACGGGACTTGAAGGACCTTAAGGAAGTTCTGATGGCT
This sequence comes from Ichthyophis bannanicus, assembly GCA_033557465.1. Lineage (NCBI taxonomy): Eukaryota > Metazoa > Chordata > Amphibia > Gymnophiona > Ichthyophiidae > Ichthyophis > Ichthyophis bannanicus. The sequence goes on from CM066033.1 coordinate 145,588,966, forward strand.
CCAGTGTCAGACCTTCCAACACTTTATAGCCAGGTGTGGTTCCAATAGACTAGAGACAGGCAGATGTGGTTTCTTGTCACAAAAGTGGAATTAAGGAGGCGGTTATTTTGTCTGAACTCTGGGATGAGGAAATTGTGTTTTTAGTTGATGGTGGATGAGAGAAAAGAGGGATGAAGATGGGGTGTTTCTTGCACAGTGAAGATGAAGTTTGTACTGGTGTTTTTAAGCTGCATTGCTGTATGTAGCTGAAATGACTGGCTTATGTTTTATTTAACAGCTTTCTTTATACTGCTTTATCATTTCAATCAAAGCGGTTTACATTGCAACTTGAACTTGGCAATGTACATTAAACGGGGACATTGATAACTTGGATTTTTCTGAGGCAATGGAGGGTTAAGTGACTTGCCCAAGGCCACAAGGAGCGCCAGTGGGAAATGGTTCCCGAGCCAGTGCTCTAACCATTAAGCTACTCCTGCACTCTGTGTTTTATGTTATTAGGTTCATTTTTTATTGATTCTTTTTAATCTGTCGTAAACCCCTTGAGTTTTGTTTCAATAGATAGAGTACTTTCTGGAATCCAGTGAATTACTGGATCTGAAGCAGCATGGTTATTCCAGAGGTAGGTCTTGTCAGACAAATCTGATCAATTTCTTTTAATGGGTGATGAGAGAGATTGGGGAGAGCACTGACTGGATGAAGGCTACTTCAACAAGGACGTTGACACAGTTCTGTCTAAGCGGCTTATAAACAAATTAAGGAGTAGGTTTAATAAAGCGTGCTACCACTTACTAAACATGATCAGCAAATAGGTCCCATTGGACTAGAACTGGACCAAGAAACAATCTACCCGAGCACATCACTGATAACACCCCTGTCCTTGCCGTGAATTCCACTGTCCTTTGGCGCCTCCCACTCAACCAATTTCTAACCCAGACCTTGACAAAATTTTGTTTGTATTGAGCCAGTGGCTGTGACCTCCTCGTGCCCCACCTCCCCTCCATTCTCTACTGACGTTCCTCCATTTGCAAACTCATACACATGTCTGAGGAGGGTGGACGAGTTTGAAGAGAGATGAAAAAGTGTGTCTTATTATGGTAGCAGGGGCTGTATGTGGCAACAGGATAAAATCAAAATAAACTTAACTATCTAATTTCTCCTACACAGAGCGGTGGGTTCACCCCTAAAACAAAAGACATGGGTAGGAGAGGCCTGCACAGAGCGGCAGGTGCACCTACTCTTGCCATCTTACTGGGCAGACTAGATGGACCTGGTCTTTGTCTGCCGTCATTTACTATGTTACTATCTTTAGATAGGAATATGCAGAAAGTGTGTGTGTGCTTGTGCAATGGTGGCTTGCCTGGCTTTGCATGGGGATGTGGTGGTGGGTGCTTGTGTGGGGGCAACGCAGGGCTGCAGAGCTGGGGAGCCTTTGTTTGTGTGGTGCAGAGCTGGGGAGCCTTTGTTTGTGTGGTGCAGAGCTGGGGAGCCTTTGTTTGTGTGGTGCAGAGGTGGGGAGCCTTTGTTTGTGTGGTGCAGAGGTGGGGTGCCTGTGTGTGTGCGCACCTGTGGTACAAAAGTGAGGTACCTGTGTGTCTGTCGTATGGGGGTGGGGTATGTGTGAGTGTGTTCTAGGTGGGGGGATGCACCTTTTGCCATATACACACATTGTACCTTTTTGTCCCTGTATTCATCCTTTTAATCTTCAACAGCTTGTACTCTGCCCTCCCCTTCCAATCCCTCCTCATGCTCTGTTCCCCTTTCAGACTCTCTCCCCTTTACCCTCTTCCCTGGCACGCCCAAATGTTTGCTGCTTCATCCCTCCTCCCCATCTAACCTTTTTTTTTCCAGCATGCACCAGATCTGGCTGTCCTCTGACTGTGGGCAGCCTACTACCTTCCAGGCTTCCCCTCCTGTCCTGTCCGCAGGGATCGATCTCCTGAAGGCAGGCAGAAGGGGCTTTTATCCTCCTCTTCTGCCCATGGGAGATGGGATCCCTGCAGGCAGCCTACTGCCTCTGAGGCATGATCGCGGCCTTCCCTATGTCCTGCTTGCGGGGATTGATTTCCTCTGGGCAGACAGAAGAGCTTTTGCCGTGATCACAGCTATCTCCTCCTCTTCTACCCATGGGGATCCGATCTCCTGCAAGCAGAAGAGAGCCGCGATCAAGGCAACGATCCCTTCTGTCTGTCTGCGGGAGATTGGATCCCTGCAGACAGACAGATGGGGTCGCATTCTCTGCTGCCTGCGATCATGGGTTTGGGGTGGGGTAAGAAAATCCTGGGTGCTTGGTGTACATTTCTGGTCGCCATTGCGATCTGGCACCTGGGATTTGTCGAAACTGTTCTAACCCATTCACACACTTTAAGGTCCAGAACTAGGGTGCTTATGGCTATGCTAAAAGGCGCTACTGTGTTACCATACATTAACGTGCAGTACTTACTGCAGGATTCATTTTATGCAATTTATTTTTCATTTCTTTTTTTGATTTATAGCCATCTATCAACAATTTTCTAGGTGGTGTACATGTTAACACACATCATGGAGGGGTATTTTAGAAGCCCTATTAAGGAGTTGGATATCTGAAAACGGGCCCTTAGACGTGCAAAGCATGGAGACGTCCCTGGAGCCGTTTTAGAAGCCGGATTTATAGATGTCCCAGTGTGAGAATGTCCATGTGGTATGCGGGTGTGGTGGGGGCATGGCCTGGGTGGAGCAAAGGAGATGCACATTGCGGTGCAATTTCAGACCACCACAAGCACGTTTGGCCCTGATTAGTGAGACATCCACACCTATACCTACTGCTGACCACAAGGTGACAAGAAGTGCTCATTTCATGGATGCAACTTCCAAGGGGAAGCGCATAATGAGTTCATCGCCACGAGTACTTCCTGCCCGAAGAAACCTATGTGTAAATGCATACTCCAAACATATTACTGGGCAGTTGCCGCACGTCCGAGTAACTGAGATGGCAGGCCAGCGTATGCAAGTCTCATAGAATAGTCACCCTCCTTTTGAAAGACCCCTGCCGGCACATCCAAGTACCCGGTTCCAAGACCATGCAATTTGGGGATGTGCATGTTTGTAAATGGCCTTCACCTGTGCACATACCCGGTGGTCTTGCTAACTGCATGGGGCGATCTTCAGAACCAGTTAGTGGGATGTTCATTTTTCAGGTTGGAGACCGAGCAATTTCAGAAGACACTTATATGTGCCTTCCTTCACTGCTGCCACGCCCCCACATTTTTTAACCTTCTGCTTTGGACATCCCAGATTCTTCCTAGATATCCCTTCTAAAATTCCACTTCACATATCACATGATTAAACAAAAAACAAAATCAAATATAAATAATCAAAAATAAAATCATTCAAAGGCCTTGATAAAGATATATGAGCTTTCAATTGCTTCCTATCTTAAAGGCAACTCATTCCACAGTTGTGGACCACAAACTGAATTTTGTAAATACTTTTCATGTTACATTTCTTGTGGGTACAGTCAGGCAGTAAGGCACATTTTATACATAACATGGAGATCAGAAGTGAATCACCAAACTCCAACACAATAGTCCAACAAAGTAAAATGCCGCAAGGCCTGAAAAACTCCTCCATTCATCCAATAATGAAGAAGCCAATCCTCAATCCTGCTGACCCTGCCTCTTACAGATCCATATTGAGTCTTCTCTTTACTGCCAAAATCATTGAAAAAGCTGTGCAACAACAACTGCAAGATCACATTGATAGGGACAATTTACTCAACCCGCAGCAACATGGATTTTACCCTCAACATGGAGCAGAAACACTACTAGTCACCCTCATTAATACCCTGATAAGGGGAATATAAATCAACAACCAAGGCTTCCTACTGATATCCCTGGATATCTCCTTTGCCTTTGATACCGTCAAATACATTATCCTCCTCCAAAGACTTAGAACCAACAGCATCCAGGGAACAGTTCTCAGATGGTTCCAGTCCTACCTGACCAACAGGAATCAACAGATATAAATTGGGCAAAACACCTCAACCCCCTACCACCAAACACAAGTAGCCCTTCAAAGATCCACCCTATCAGCATTTCTATTCAACATCTATCTACAGCCCCTCTGCTCAAACATCAAGCAACACAACCTCAATTTCCACATATATGCTGACATCATCGTCTATGGCACTTTCAACACAAAACTGTCCTACTCCACCCATCAACAATGCTTTGCAGATGTCTCCACCTGGCTACAAGAAAACAATCTGGAAGTTAACTATATGAAAACTGAGGCTCTTATCATAACAAGGGACAATTCATTCTCCTCGCCACATATCCTGACACTTGGCAACACCCCAGTGAAGGTCAAGACGGAAGTAAAATACCTCGGGGTCACCCTGGATCAGACCCTGAACTTCAAAGCACACATAAGTAATGTTACCAGAACAATATACCTCAACATAAGAACCCTTCAACACCTCTGAACATTCCTCAAACCACCAGACCTCTGCTCTGCACTCCAAGCAATGGTTTTGCTGCATCTCGATTACTGCTATGCAATATATCAAGACCTCCCCCAAGCCACGCTGCTCCTTATACAAACCACACTACATACAACAGTACGCATCATTCAAGGTGCTTCAAGGCAGGGCCGTACCGAGCCAGAATTGCGCCCTGTGCAACCTGCACATCGGGCGCGCACCCCCCCCCCCCAACACCTCCATCCAGCCACTTTCTGCTCTTACCTTGCAGCTGCTGCCCTCTGTTTTCTCCACAGTGGCACCGGCAGCAGGGCAAGAGCAGAAAGTGGATGGACAGAGGTGGAGGAGAGGGTGCGCACCCGATGTGCTAATCACCGGACCTTTAAGCAGATCTGACCCTCCCTGCTCTGATGTTGTGTCAGGCGAGTGCGGGACTAGACCTGCTTAAAGTGTCGCGAAAAGGCTTAAGGGGCGCATTTCGGCTGCCTGCTGTTGCCCTGCCGCCACTGAGACACGAAAAGGTGGCGGCGGCAGGGCAACAGCAGGCAGCTGAAATGTGCCCCTTAAGCCCTTGCACCCTGTGTGGCCGCACCGCTCGCACAGGGCTAGGTACGGTCCTGCTTCAAGACACGATCATATCACACCTATCCTAAAATAGCTCCACTGGTTACCACTACTCAGCCGCATAAAATATAAAATAATCCTCCTCACTCATAAATCCTTACACTCTGACCCACCAATGCACCTTCACACTTTACTTCAAACCCCACAGAATAGCAGACCAAGAGGAACCGCTTTCCAGACCTCCCTTACCATCCCACAAGCAAGAACCAAGTATAACCCAGCAAGTCTGCGGACGTGGATCCAAATGGAATGCCCTACCAAACACCCTGAGAAGCATCACCGACGTCAGCCCAACACGTAGTTCCGCCAGCTCTCCAATCGCGAATGTTACACACACCATTCTGTAAATATGTACATAGTTTAAACCTGCTAATTAATGCATGCTGTATATAGTTCTACTGCTCACTGTAATTTTGTTGTTCTGTGTAAACTGCTTTGACCCGGCAAAAGGCAGTATAATAATCCAGCTAAATAAAGTGAGACAACGGAGTGCAGACAATTCCTGAAGTATTTCAGAAAAGGCACGGCCAGGCCTGGAGCACATGTGTGTTTGCTGACATGTAGATCCTCTGAAGCCATTTTACAAATCTACATGTGAGAAAAAAAAATCAACAGAGGCAACTTATTTGTGTAAGTTTTTTTACCACTTACATGTGTGACTTGGTGTTTTACAAACCTATACATATAAATGCTGCCAATTAAATAGAGAGGCTGCTATCATTAACTCATTTCAGGTTGGAAGGGGACAAACGATGGGGGAGGATAACCCTCTTAATCCCGTCCGTAAAGGACTGGCCAAAATCAACTTTTTAAAAGCCTATATGTGCCAGAGAGAAGTTGCAAATCCTGAGGGGGCAATTTTGGTCACACACATGCATTCCCTATATGAAATTGGGGGGGGGGGGGGGGGGAGGAATGTACATGTAGATTTGTGACCCAACCAAAGCCATGCCCTTAGCTATGCCCCCTTGTAATTTCGACATATTATGGACATCCACATGTAAATTCAGCCCTTTCTAAAATCATTGTTTACACGTGGGCATCTTTTATTTAATTTATAAGATTTAATATCCTGCTATTCAAAGTGTATATCACAGCAGTTTACAAAAAGAGAACAAAATCTGGCAAAAAAGACATGGGCTGCATTAGTTCATTAAGAGCATGCAAGGGAAAGGGTTTGTACAGGACAACAACTTCTAAATCGTAGACAATACCCAATTAACTAAGACGCAAACCGAGCAATTTGAGTGTGATAAAAAAAATACTGTTTTGCTCTGACTCAATGTCTAAAGACCTGATCAGGCTGCTTATGTGCAGGGCTGGATTTACCTTGAGTGAGGCCCTACGCCAACAAAAATTGTGGGCCCCCAGCAGGGGCGGCCCAAGGGGGGTGCGGGGCCTCATTTGCATAAGGGGCCTCATTTGAATAAATATTTGCATAATGTTACCATATACTAACTTTTAGTAAACGTGCCTCTTAATGAGTGTATGGATAAAGAAAGACTAAAAAATTTCTACATTACTATAATCCAGTGCCAACTGCCAGACACATTAGGAACTACCACAAACACTGCCCATTTAGAACCCATAGCAAACCCGCCGTATCCTAACAGCACTACCAGGACTCACAAAGCACCATACTCTACCAATCAAAAGGCAACACTGCAAATATTAAACCAATACATTTCAGAGAACAATACATGACCTACTGGGGAAAGAGAACAAGTGGCAATGTCAAAGCCCCGTATAAAATACAAAATCCTAGTAACAACTTTTAAAACCATCCACAACTTGGCACCAACTTTCCTCACAAACCTAATCACCTTACAACCTGCAAACAGAAACAGGAGAACCGCCACCATAAACAACCTGCATGTACCAACAAGTATAAGATCAGTCAATGTAGCCACAAGCAACAGAGCATACTCCTTTACGGCCCCGTCACTCTGGAACCAACTCCCACCTGAGTTGCGCTCAATAACTGACCTGATGGGTTTCAGAAAAGATCTGAAGACACACCTATTTCAAGAGGCCTACAAGGTATCATAAATGTACGCTCCAAGAGATCTACAGCCTATCATAAATCAGCATAAAATGTATATATGTAAAAAAAAAAAAAAAAAAAAAAAAAAAAAATCCTTTAATCCTGGAACCATTAATTAAACCTTTACAAGCTTATAAAACTTGTTGTAATCTCGTAATCTTTGAAATTTCCGATGTATATTTGAATACTTAATCCTGTAATCTTTGAAATTTTTCCTTTGTATACTGTAATTGAAGCTCACTTGATTTGTTGAAAATTTATCACATAACTTTGTTAATCACACTCTAATGCTTAGAAATTTCTGTCATTGATCTGACTTTTCTGTTTACTTAATCAAACCGCTGCTGATCGCTGGAAGTGGCGGTATACAAAAATGTGCTAAATAAATAAATAAATAAATAAATAAATAAATAAATAGGAATTATATAAACAGAACACCTCAGCTCAGTTACACATGCAGAACATAGACCATCACCAAACAAGTAATCACAATTTAGAAACAGGAACACAATAATTAAACTGGGAATCCCAAAAGCCAAACTTGGAATGTACAACACTGTAGAAATAAAACTATACATTAATTTGCTCTTGTACTAAACAAAGCGCAGACGTTAATGATGCACATTTACCAGAGCTGACATATTCCAATTAATAAATTCAAAATAAAGAGATATTTTTCTACCTTTTGTGCATTTTTTTCAGCTGCAATTGCTCCAGCCACTTTCTTCTGGTTTCTTCGTGTCTTCTGCTAACTCTCCATCATCTGCTGTCCATTTGTCCTTTCTTCTCTCCTAGTTTTTTTTCCATTCTCTCTCTACATCTGCTTTAACATACTAATCTTTCTCCTTTTGCTCTTTCCTCATTCCTATTTCATCCACTCAAATTTTACCCCTCCATCCTCAATCCCCACTTACTCTCCCAATACCCGGCCAATTGTAGATTTTTTATCCCTCCCACACAAAATATTTTTCCCTTCTCCATTTTACTCTTCCAGCCCCATCCCATTCTAATCCTCCCCCAACATCAGCTCCCTTCTAGTTCCAGCCTCACCCAGCATCCATTCCCTTCTAGTCCCTGCATCAGCCCATTTCCAGTCCTAGCCACCCATCAGCCCATTTCCAGTCCTAGCAACCCCCCAACCCAATACCAGTCCTAGCCCCCCATCAACCCACTTACAGTCCTAACCCCATCAACCCATTTCCAGTCAGCCCCCCATAGCCCATTGCCAGTCCTAACCCCCCCCCATCAGCCCACAGCCCATTACCAGTCCTAACCCCATCAGCCCACCTCCAGTCTTAACCCCCCCAGCCCATTTCCAGTCCTAGCCCCCCCATAGCCCATTACCAGACAGCCCCCATCAGCCCACAGCCCATTACCAGTCTTAACCCCCCCAAAGCCCATTACCAGTTCTAAACCCCCCCAACAGCCCATTACCAGTCCTAACCCCATCAGCCCACCTCCAGTCTTAACCCCCCGTGGCCCTTTGAACTCCTAGCCCCCCATAGGCAATTACCAGACAGCCCCCATCAGCCCACAGCCCATTACCAGTCTTAACCCCCCCAAAGCCCATTTCCAGTTCTAAACCCCCCCATAGCCCATTACCAGACAGCCCCCATCAGCCCACAGCCCATTACCAGTCTTAACCCCCCCCAAAGCCCATTACCAGTTCTAAACCCCAACAGCCCATTACCAGTCCTAACTCCATCAGCCCACCTCCAGTCTTAACCCCCCCAGCCCCTTTCCAGTCCTAGACCACCATAGCCCATTACCAGTCAGCCCCCATCAGCCCACAGCCCATTTCCAGTCTTAACCCCCCCAAAGCCCATTACCAGTTCTAACCCCCCCAACAGCCCACAGCCCATTACCATTCCAAACCTCAACAGCCCACCTCCAGCCTTAATCCCCCAACCCATTTCCAGTCCCAGCCCCAGCCCCCCCACTAGCCCATTACCAGTCCTACCCCCCCCCCCGTCGGCCTAAAGTAAAATTTAATTAAAAAAAAAAACCTGCTGGCTGCCGCCGCGGGGCCCCCTCTGCTGCCGCGGCAGCATGGACTGACCCACGGGGGCCCCCTCTGCAATGTCGGTCGGTCTGTCCCTCCCTCCCTCCGTGCAGGCTGTGAGAGGCGTGAAGGGAGACTGTCTCCCTCGCGTCTCTGTTAAGCCCGCAGGGGCTGATGGGAAATTTCCCATCAGCCCCTGCGGGCTTAACAGAGACGCGAGGGAGACAGTCTCCCTTCGCGTCTCTCACAGCCTACACGGAGGGAGGCACGGAGGGAGGGATCGAGCTTGCAGAGGGGGCCCCCGCGGGTCAGTCCATGCTGCCGCGGCAGCAGAGGGGGCCCCGCGGCGGCAGCCAGCAGGTTTTTTTAAAAATTGTATTTAAAAAAAAAAAGCCTAACTTGTTCCATTTTTGTGGGCCCTTGCCAGCTGTGGGCCCTACGCCATGGCGTACATGGTGTATAGGTAAATCCGGCCCTGCTTATGTGGTTAATCAAAAGTCTTATTAGAGAGTCGTGTTTCAATTCCTTTTTTAAATTTCTTCCATGAGCTCTTAAAATGTAATTTGGGGACATGAATTCCATATGTAAATGCTGAATTTTCCATGTGGAAATTGCAAATAAGGCTTCAAAAATAAGCCCCAGTTTTGAAGAATGCAATTCAGGCTGAGGATGATAAAAATTCAACAAGCCATTCAATTCAGATTTAGCCAAATTATATAAAGCCTTAAGTAGTGTTCTCTATTTGATAGGCAGTGTAGTTTTCTTTCAGAGAAGGTGAAACATGATCTCTTCGTTTGACAGCAAAAACCATACATACTGCTGCATTTTGAATTAGTTACAATGATTTCACGGATACAGTGGGGAAATCTAAGTACTGTAAACTATGTCGCAGTAATCAAAATATGGCATGACTAGTAGTTGTACTACCAAACATAAATCCTCTGGCTCCCCAAAAAACATATAAACATAGGATCGAACAAAGCTAGAACAAATCACTGCAGATTTCCTTACTGATCTGAGAACAAAATGACAATTTATGGCCTTAAATTATATGCTTATAAAATACTACTGATAATGGAGGTGTGTAAGTAGAATCATGGCACACAGTCGCGGCTGCTGTCTTTTTGCAATTGATCTACAGGTAGAAATTGATAGAAGGTATCAGTCTCCACAAAAAGAATCAATTCCACACACTTGAAAGGAACCAACTTCTTTATTGTAAACAATACCAGACTCAGCCAAGTTTTGACTAATAAAACCACCGTCAGGGATCAAACTCCAAAAATGATGGTGAATATTTCAAACATAAGCATCAAATATGAGATGTCAAAGGCATCAATCACCACGACAAACCTGGAATGGCCAAGTTGAGTATTGCTTACAATAAGGAATTTGTTCTGCTCCAGGTCTATCTCTTCTCTTTGCGTGCGTGGAATTTTTTCAAATTGATAGTCAGCTCACGAGTAGAAAGCCATTCTATTATTTTTGAAAAATGTGACATAATAGCAGAAGTTTGTATCACAAACAACAGAGTATGAAGCAAACAAAACAGCATAAAAATGAAAACAGACACAAAACATCCATTAAATGTTGGCTAATAATGTCATGTACAAGTGAAATAGGGAAAATGACAATGAAGAACATTGAGAAACTCCCCTATTTAGTTTATATCATATATACCTTTCATTGTATGGACTTGTTGCTCTTGATCATTCAAAAATGATTGAAACTATAGTACTAGAAACTTCTATTTGCTTGAACCGTTCTAATATATAAGGAACAACTGAATCAAAGACAGTAGTGACGCGATAAACACAAAAAAGGAAGCTCTTTCGCAACCTCCTCTATCATAGACAAGACCAAAGTTTCTGATCTATGTCCAGCATGAAATCCGTGCTACCATGGATCAAGCAAATACTGGCCTTCTATACAGGCATTTAATTGTACGCAAATAGCTTGTTCAATTAATTTTCTCAAAAATGAGATATTCGAAATAGGACAATAATTAGCAGAGTCACTATGGGGCATATTTACTAAAGTGCCCTAATTTAGCACACTATTGGACTGAAAATATAAAGCGGAGGCGCATGCCGACTGCAGGGGGCGTATGTGGCGCTGTGCTAACTGCTCCTTTGAGGTGGTGGTAAGCGCATCTACGCTAATGGCAGCAGTCGTGGCTAGCCACATGCCAAACATGCCCCATCAATGCTCATGTTCTGCCCCAACCCACCCAGTCCCCATCCAATCGTGTGCTAACCCCTCAGCGTGGGGCCCTGCACTAATATTTACCATGGCGTGCTTACCGCCTGCGAAAACCCACTGGGAGGCAAGGAGTAAACACGCCCCTATGTGAATTAAGTTGCCTCTTCACCAATCTGCAGGCATAACCCTCTTTCAATGATTCTATCATAGACTTTCGATGCCTATCAAGGTCTCTTTCTTTTAAGAGAGAATTAGCAAAGGCCTTTTCTGGGACTTTGAGGTAAGGATTCAGCTCTCGCATGCTGCTCTTATGATAGCCAACAGCTGTCTCTGTAAGAGAAGGTCCAAGGACTAAGAAGTGAGAAAAAATGAAGTATTCATCTTGATACAGCTACAGGAGTTACTTGGTGCTTACCTCGTTGAACTGGAGAGTAGGCATTAGTCAAAAAGCGAAAATGACCCTTATTGTACCAGCAAATTAGCGACATATTTCCCTTCATCTTTATTCCATACTGTCCTCGTGACTGCGGCACATCTGGGTTGTTGAGCATAGAAAGAGGTAGGCCCGTGCAGTCACTCTTCCTAGAGCTGAGCAAGCCACAGCAAAAAATCTCTGAGGAGAAGGGCACAATACAAATCAGTGTTAGGTTACAGTAAGATGCACCCTGGCAAACAAGATTAAGGCCCAAACGCACACCAGGAACCATGCAGAAATAGCACTGCCAGCTGGTTCATTTGTAAAGGAAAGGGACTAGTTTCACCATAATGTGTGCACGGATTTCGAGTTCTGATTTTCCTCATAGAAAAGCAAGATCACAAGTCTGCCTTGCCTGAAAATATGGAATTGTCTGGTTACCTTAAACGGGAAATAAGCAGAACGAGGGGTAATGTTATAACCCATTTTTGCAGGAAAAACAGCATTTTGCATGCATTAATGAGCCATCATACCACTGGGCCGGGCACAAAAGCAGGTGTGGTATAAGTTGGCAAGTGCTTGTACAGGGGCGGGGCATGGGGGTGCTCACCATTTATGCATGCATTTTCTAAAATACACATGTATGTGCAGAAAGTACACGCTAATGTTTCCGTCTGCTCTCGAGCAGGTGTAAGGTGTATTCCTTGAATGTAAGCGCTATTGCTGCTGGATTTATGCTGGTAGTGTATAAAGCCCAACAGGCGCCTCTGTCTTTATAAAGTGGCACCAAAGAGATGCCTTCCTGATTACTTAACCTAAGCAGCCTCTTTACAAAATTATACCCTAGAGGCGTAACTTTATAACAGGATGCTGTGTTATTGCTGTTATATAAAGGCAGGTGAGGCACCTATATGCCTTTATAAAGAAGACACCCAGAAGCAGCCCCCAGTAGCACACACATTCAGACGCATACATTTACACCTATTCCAAAGCTGGTGTAAAGCTGTTTGTGCATCTACTTATTTCATAAAAGCAACAGGTGCATCACAACTCCACCTCCAATCCACCCACACTATCTCCCTCAGAAAGCTTTATGGATGTATACAGTCTGCTGGTTCTCTTAAAAGGCCTTTTCCACATGACTAACAGGCTACGCATGCAGAAAAACCTGTATAAAATGACACCTAATGCCAGGGCAGACAACTCCCTCTGCTGTCAAACACTGCGCGTCATAACACAAAACCCTGCAAATGGACAACACCAGCACCAAATTTAACAAACGCAACCCTACAGGACCTTGAAAACTCAGCACTGCAAACCTTCTAGAACATCAGTAACCTCTAACTGGAAAAAGAGAATAAACCAAACTACTACAGATTCCTACACAGAACCAACATGCTAACAGAATCCCTCACCTTGACTACACATGGGAAAAAAAACAGACCATTACCTACTGTACAGTAATAAAGAATACGAAAATATGCAGACAAATGGAAAACCCTCAAAACGGACACTAAGAAAGAGAAACAGCCACAGTATCAGCCCATTTACAGTCCTCTCCCCAAACCCAGTATCAGCTTATTTCTGGTCACAGCCCCCCTCATCCCAGCACTGGCTTTCCTCCACCACCGTTCTAGTGCCTCAGCCCCTCCCTTCCTCATCCTACATCAGCCCCTAGTCCTGGGCTCCCACCGCAAGCAGATCGGTCCATTAGCCATCTCTTACCACCACATCACTTGCAGCCTACTACCTCCTCTCTACCTCTCCCAGCCTGTTCCTAAGTTAACATAGCTGCGGGAGCATTTTTGTTTGCTTCCACTGTTGTGTTGTACTGAAACAGCCTGGCCACAGCATTTTCAATAAAGCAGTACAGCAGCCAGAGTAAACAAAACTGCTCCCACATCCGTGCTAAGTGTTAATAAGGCAGGGAGAGGAGGTGGGACGATGGAATCTATACTTCCCCCAGGCCTTGAGAAATTTGGTTTGTAATGAGGAGCCAGTCCAAAATCTTAGGAGCCAGTGGCTGCGACCTCCTTGGGACCCTGCCCCCTTCCATTGCCTTTCTTCTAAATGTAAACTCACACACGTCTGGGGAGGGTAGAAGAGTTTGGAGAGAGATGGTAAAGCGCGTGTTACTATGGTAGTAGAGGCTGTGCGAGGCATCTAAACAGAACTATGTAGAAAGTGTCTGTGTGTGCTTGTGGTGCAACGGTGGTTTGCCCGTCTGTGCGTAGGATGTGCTGGTGGACACTTTTGCATTGGTGGGGTGCAGGGCTGCAATGCATGTGTGCGTGTGCTGTGAGCTGGGAACCTGTGTGTGTGTTGTGCAGAGGTAGGGTGCTTGCGTGTGAGTGTGTATGTGAGTAGTCTGGTGTAGAGATGAGGTGCCTATGTGAGTGTGAGTAGGCGTGCGCCTGTGTGTGGGTCTGTGGTGCGGAGGTGGCGGTGCCTGTGTGTGTGCCTCTGTTGCATGGGAGTGGGGTGCGTGTGTGTGTGTGTGTGCGTGCGTGTGTATTCTGGGTGGGGGATGCACCTTTTGGCATATGTACATACATTCTTTCCTTTTGTCCCTGCAGTTATCCTTTTAACCTTCAACATCCTGTATTCTTCCCTCTCTCTTCCAATCTCTCCCCATGATCTTTTTCCTTTCCAGATTCTTTCCCCTTCTACCTTCCCCTAGCACTCCCACCCAGGACCGTACCTAGCCATGTGCAAGCGGTGCAGCCGCACAGGGCGCAAAGGCTGGGGGGGGGGGGTGGCGCATTTCAGCTGCCTGCTGTTGCCCTGCCGCCACCACTTTTTCTTCTATCAGCGGCGGCAGGGCAACAGCAGACAGCTGAAATGCGGCCCCTAAGCCTTTTCACGGCACTTTAAGCAGGTTGGTCCCTCCCTCCTCTGACACGACGTCGGAGCAGGGAGGGACAGATCTGCTTAAAGTGCTGGTGATTTGCAGATCCGGCGTGTGCCGTCTCCTCCACCTCCATCCAGCCGCTTTCTGCACTTTTCCTGCTGCCGGCGCCGCCATGGAGAAAACAGAGGGCGGCAGCACTAGGGCACAGAGCAGGCAGCGGCTGGAGGAGGGGGGCGTGCGCCCGATGTGCCAGTCACACAGGGCGCGAGTCTAGCTCGGTACGGCCCTGCTCCCACCACATGTCCTCCATTATCCCCAGCCTCCCTTTAAAAAATAAAAATAAATCTATTGCCTCTTTAAATGTTTGCCCCCCTCCTGTCTAACCATTTCAGCAGGCCCCAGATCCGGCTATCTTCTGCCTTCCAGGCTTTCCCCTCCTATCCTGCCTGCAGGGATCGATCTCCTGCAGGAAGACAGAAGGGGCCTTTGCTGCGACTGCAGCTTTCCCCTCCTCTTCTGCCCATGGGAGATCGATCTCTCGCGGGCTGGACAGGAGGGGCTTTTGCCGCAATCCCTCCTGCCTGCAGGAGATGGGATCCCTGCGGGCAGCCTGTTGCCGCCCAGCTTCACCCTCCTTGTCCTGCCTGCAATGATGGATCTTCAGCGGGCAGACAGGAGGGGCTTTTGCCGCAATTCCTCCTCCTGCCCGCGGAAGAAGAGATCCCTGCAGGCAGCCTGCTGCCTCCAAGCCACATGTCCTGCCCGTGGGGGTCAATCACCACCAGGCAGACAGGAGGGGCCTTTGCCGCAATACCTCCTTCTTTCTGCCTGTGGGAGATGGGATCCACATAGGCAGCCTGCTGCCTCACCGTCCTGTCCTGCCTGCAGGGATCGATCGCCTGTGGGCAGAAAGAAGGGGCTTTTGCTGCAATTTCTCCTTCTCTTCTGCTTGCGGGACATCGGATCCCTATGGGCAGGACATGTGGCTCGCAGGCAGCAAGGGCTTTTGTGCACGGATGCGGCAAAAGCCCCTGCTGCCTCCAAGCCACATGTCCTGCCCATGGGGATCTGGATAAGAAGGCAAAGAGGCTTCTGAACAATACATTGCATTGCATAGGAAAGCCCCCTGTATTATATAGCATGATATGCCTTGCAACCTGCCCATAGACCAGCCAATGAGCCGCCCCAATGTCTCTCTGGTAGGGAAAGTCACAGTACAGACATCAGACCTTAAGCTTCACTGTGTCTTTATGCTCTGTGACTGCCACACTATGTGCGCTCAGCTTTCCATCTTTTCTTCCCATTCTCCATTACTGAACAGTGCAAACATTTGCAATGGATGCTTTCAGAGATGAAAGATTGCGCAAGGATGCCAAATAGCTGTTCAATGTTACTCTGATTTTTTTTAATTCCACTGCAACTCTACGGCGTATTACACTGGGATTTTAAACTAGGAGCTGGAGATTACACAGCAACCACATCCCGGTAATCCAAAGGTCTCTGTTTATACTAAGACTGCTCATCTCAAAGGGATGCACTCTACTGTTCTGCTTAGAGAAGCTCACAGAGCCAAACAGCGTCTTGGCTGAGAAGAGGGGATTTTTAAATCTCATCCCTGTTTCTGGATACTATAAAAATAATAATAAATGAATGGATTTATTTCACGAGAGTTACTACTACTACTACAGATCATACGTATAGCGCTACAAGGTGTATGCGGTGAGTACAGACACAGTTAGAAGACAATCCCCGTTCATCAGAGCCTACAATCTAGTCAAGAAAGCTGATGGATCTATTTAGCCTGGCTACAATTAATTTCTATAGTATCTGCTGCAAAGGCACAAAAGATTAACTTCTCGTTGGCTGCTCAAGACATCAGGGTCTCAGGCTGAAAGTTCTTGATCTTACTAGGTCTGCAGACATGCTTTCTTTTCAAAGGACCTGTGAAACTCATAAGCACAGGGTTTTAGCTATGAGCTGACTACAATTCCTTCCTGTTCTTCTGGCTCATATTAAAAAGCTGTTGAATATGAGGAGTTAACACCCTGCCATTCAGTCCTATTGGGAGCCCCATGATCTAATAGCAATTGTTAAAGTTGAAGAGTTAAATCTCCTACATATAAAACAAACAAAAAACTTGTCCTCCATGTGCTCATGCTGGTTAAGCATTGCATTTTTGGTTTAACATACAAGATAACAGCATGGACACTACTGTGGAATGGTTTTACTTTTCATACAGTAAAACTTTATTGCATAGCCTGTTAAGTGACATTTTAACACAAATATTTTTTTTTACTTTCTATTTATTAATTTTTCAACAATTATCAAAGGATAACTTCTTGCACAGAACACAGGATAATAGCTCAGAAAATAATGAATGTAACATTAATGATGCCCACAAAGCACACGCAAATCAATCAAAAATCTAGCCAACCGCCATTAGATGATAGAAGGGTAAAAGAGGCACTAAGGGAAGACCAGGCTGCAGCGGAGAGACTGAATGACATTTCTGCTTTGGTCTTTACTGAAAATGATGTAGGAAAATTACCCATGCCAGAAATGATGCTTAAAGTTCATGTATTGGAGGAATAGAAACACCTGGAAGATGTAATATAGCAATTTGATAAACTAAAGAGCAACAAATCACCTGGAGCAGATGGTATAATCCCAACTGTCTAAAGAACATAAGATATGCCATACTGGGTCAGACCAAGGTCCATCAAGCCCAGTATCCTGTTTCCAGCAGTGGCCAATTTATTTATTTATTTAGCTGTATTTATATCCCGCTTTTCACCGGGTCAAAGCGGTCAATTGGGGGATACATTTAACATGAGGGGATATGAGACACATATGCTAATACTTACAGGGAACATGGGCAATGGAGGGTTAAGTGGCTTGCCCAAGACCACAAGGAGTGCCTATAGGACTAGAAAATCCCAGTCCCTCCGGCCTGAGATTGCTGTCCCAGGTGGGACTTGAACCCCAATCTAGGTCATACGTACCTAGCAGTTTCCCCAAAAGACACAGGTTCCACAATGCTTGTACTGGTTCAATCCTGGGTCCCTTCTTAATAATGGTTTATGGACCTTTCCTCCAGGAACTTGTCCAAACCTTTTTTAAACCCAGCTACACTAACAGCCTTTACTACATCCTCCGGTAACAAATTCCAGAGTTTGATTACACGTTGAGTGAAAAAATATTTTCTTTTATTAGTCTTAAATAGTTTACCTTGTAGCTTCATTGCATGTCCCCTAGTCAAAACTCAAAAAAGAAATTCAAGACTTACTATTAGTAATTTCTAAATTACCATTAACATCATTTATAGTACCTGAAGATCGGAGAGTGGCCAAAGTAACATTTTTTAAAAAGGGTTCAGGGGTGATCCAGGAAACTACAGATCGGTGAGTCTGATATCAGTACTGGGTAAAATGGTAAAAATCCTTATAAAGAACAAAATTACTTAACATATATAGTCATGGTTTATTGGGACAAAGCCAATGTGGGTTAGTCCAAAAAACATCTGGTTTCACTAATCTGCTATATATTTTTGTAGGTGTGAACAAACAGGTTGATAAAGGGGAGGCAGTTGATATAGTGTATCTGGATTTTCAGACAGCTTTTGACAAGGTCACTCATGAGACGATTAAGAAGCCAAGAGATAGGAGGCAGTGTACTATTATAGATTAGGAACTGGTTAAAAGAGAGAAAAAAATAGAGAGTAGGGCTAAATTGCCAATTTTCTCAATGAAGAAAGGTGACTAGAGGAGTACCCCAGGGATCTATGCTGGGCCCACTGCTTTTAAACATTCATGAATGACATGGAAGTGGAAGAATGAGTGAGGTGATCAAATCTGTAGATGAACAAAATTATTCAAAGTTGTTAAATCGCAAGACAATTGTGAAAAATTGAAAAACTGGGTGTCCAAATGGCAGATGAAATTTATTTTGGACAAGTGCAAATTTATGCATTTAGGGAAGAACAACCCAAATTACAGTTACACGATGCAAGGTTCCACATTAGGAATCAACAACCAGGAAAAGGATTTAGGCGTCATTGTGGATATTATTTTGAAGCCCTCTGCCCAGTGTGCAGTGACAGCCAAGAAAGCAAACAGAATGCAAGGAAGCATAAGGAAAGGAATGGAGAATAAAACCAAGGATATTATAAGGCTGCTGTATTGCTCCTTGAATATCGTGTGCAGTTCTGGCTGCAATACTTAAAGGATAAAGCGGAATTAAAAATGTTACAGAAAAGAGTGACCAAAATTATAAAGGGGATGGAAGGATATCCCTATCAAGAAAGGCTTAAAAGGTTAGGGTTCTTCAAACTGAAAAAGAGATAGATGAGGGGAGAGTTGATACAGGTCTATAAAATGATGAGTGGAGTGGAATGGGTAAACATAGATCGGCTATTTACTCTTTCAAAAAGTACAAAAATTAGAGTACATACAATGAAGCTACATTGTAGCACATTTAAGACTAATCAGAGAGAATATTTTTTCATTTAATGCATAATCAAATTATGGACTTCGTTACCAGAGGATGTAGCAAAAGTTGTTAGTGTAGCTGGGTTTAAAAGAGATTTGGAGAAGTTCCTGGAAGAAACGTCCGTAAACCATTTTTTAAAAAGGACTGGGGAAATCCACTGCTTACCCCTGGAAAATGCAGCATGGACTCTATCTACCTTCAAGGATCCTGCTAGGTACTTGTGACTTGGATTGGCCACTACTGGAAAGAAGATACTGGGCTTGTTGGACCTTTGGTCTCGCCCAGCATGTCATATCTTATGAGCTACCCTATAAGACAAATTGGTGGGGTCCCAAACAAAGGATAAGAACTCCCTAATAGGTGAAGAGGGAAGATAGGCCCTCAAAACCCTGCTCTTCACAGAAACCTATGAGCAAACAGACAACCAACAGTCTCCACCCGAACGGTAATGCAACTACCTCCACCAACTCGATACCCACCCATCCCAACTAGATGTATGAGTTAAATGTATAATGTTGTTAAGTACCCTCATGTTAAATGTAACCCTCCAACTGTGATGTGACCACTTTGATTGTAAGATAAGGTGGTATACAAATCTGTCTAAATAAATAAAATAAATAAATAAGTGTTACATATCAAACAATCAGGGGCGGCCCAAGGCGGGTGCGGGGCCATGTGCGGAGACTCGGTGCAGGCCCTCATTTGCATAAGGGGCCTCATTTGCATAAATATTTGCATAATGCCATCATACACTAACTTTTAGTAAACATGCCTCTTAATGAGTGTATGGATAAAGACAGACTAAAAGATTTCTACATTACTATAATCCAGTGCCAACTGCCAGGCACATTAGGAACTACTACAAACACTGCCCATTTAGAACCCATAGCAAACCCACCGTATCCTAACAGCACTACCAGGACTCACAAAGCACCATACTCTACCTATCAAAAGGCAACACTGCAAATATTAAACCAATACATTTCAGAGAATAACAATACATGACCTACTGGGGAAAGAGAACAAGTGACAATGTCAAATAGGAATTACATAAACAAAATACCTCAGCTCAGTTACACATGCAGAACATAGACCATCACCAAACAAGGAATCACAATTTAGAAACAGGAAGACAATAATTAAACTGGGAACCCTAAAAGCCAAACTTGGAATGTACAACAACAACGTAGAAATAAAACTATAAATTAATTTCCTCTTGTACTAAACAAAGCGCAGGCGTTAATGATGCACATTTCCCAGAGCTGACATATTCCAGTTAATAAATTCAAAATAAAGAGATATTTTTCTACCTTTTGTGCATTTTTTTTCAGTTGCAATTGCTCCAGACACTTTCTTCTGGTTTCTTTGTGTCTTCTGCTAACTCTCCATCATCTGCTGTCCATTTGTCCTTTCTTCTCTCTTCTAGTTTTTTTTCCATTCTCTCTCTACATCTGCTTTAACATACTAATCTTTCTCCTTTTGCTCTTTCCTCATTCCTATTTCATCCACTCAAATTTTACCCCACCATCTTCAATCCCCACTTACTCTCCCAATACCCGGCCAATTGAAGATTTTTCTTCCCTCCCACACAAAATATTTTTCCCCTCTCCATTTTACTCTCCCATCTCCATCCCATTCTAATCCTCCCCCAACATCAGCTCCCTTCTAGTTTCAGCCCCACCCAGCATCCACTCCCTTCTAGTCCCCGCATCAGCCCATTTCCAGTCCTATCCTAGCCACACCATCAGCCCATTTCCAGTCCTAGCTCCCCCATCTATTTCCAGTCCTATCTGAGTCCCTCCATCAGCTCTTTTCCAATCCCAGCCCCCCATCAGCCAATTTCTAGTCCTTTCCTAGCCCCAGCATCAGCCCATGTCAAATCCTAGCTCCCCTCCACTCAGCCCATTTCCAATCCAAGCCCCCAATGAGCCTACTTCCAATTCTAGTCCCTCCATAAGTCCATTTCATTCCAAGCCCCCACCACAGCCCATTTCCAATCTTAGCACCCCCCAACAGCCCATTTCCAGTCCTATCCTAGCACCTCCATCAGCCCATTTGCAGTCCTAGCTCCCCCCTCACAGCCCATTTCCAATCTCAGCACCCCCTAACGGACCATTTCCAGTCCTATCCTAGCACCTTCATCAACCCATTTGCAGTCCTAGCTCCCCCCTCACAGCCCATTTCCATTCCAAGCCCCCCTCCCCATCAGCTATTTGCAGTTCAAGCCCCCCTTCCACTCAGCCTATTTCCATTCCAAGCCACCGTCCCCATCCCCATCAGCTATTTGCAGTTCAAGTCCCCCCTTCCACTCAGCCCATTACCAGTCCTAGCCCCCCCATAGCCCATTACCAGTCCTAAGCCCCCATCAGCCCACTTCCAGTCCTAACCCCCCATCAGCCCATTTCCAGTCTTAGCCTGCCCCATAGCCCATTACCAGTCCTAGCCCCCATCACCCTATTTCCAGTCCTAGCCCCTCCATAGCCCATTAACAGTCCTAACCCCCCATAGCCCATTACCAGTTCTAACCCCCCATCACCCTATTTCCAGTCCTAGCCCCCCATAGCCCATTACCAGTCCTAGCCACATCAGCCCAACTCCAGTCCTAACCCATCAGCTCATTTCCAGTCTTAGCCCCCCCATAGCCCATTACCAGTCCTAACCCCCATCAGCCCATTTCCAGACCTAGCCCCCCATAACCCATTACCAGTTCTAAACCCCCATCAGCCCATTTCCAGTCCCAATCACCCCCATCAGCCCATTTCCAGTCTTAGCCTCCCCCATCAGCCCATTACCAGTCCTAACCCCCCCCATAGCCCATTACCAGTCCTAACCCCCCTCCCCTCCCCATCAGCCCAGGAAAGCTTTAAAAGAAAAAGCTAACTTACTGCTGCCACCCTGGCAGCGGTAGAATCAAGTGTCTCCCGCGGGGGCCCCGCCCGCCCAACAGAGCCCTCCCTCGATCACTCTCCTCGGTGCGACTTTCAGAGCCGCGAAGGGAGGGTTTCCCTCTCGCGGTTCTGTTAAGCCGGCCAGGGCTGATGGGAAACAGGAAATGCCTGTTGCCATCAGCCCCAGCGGGCTTAACAGAGCTGTAAGTGGGAAACCCTCTCTTCGTGGCTCTGAAAGCCGCGCCAAGGAGAGTGATCGAGGGAGGGGTGTGTTGGGCAGGAAGGAGGGCTCTGTTGGGGCCCCGCGGGAGACACTTGATTCTGCCGCTGCCAGGGCGGCAGCAGCAGCAGCAAGTTAGCTTTTTTCTTTCAAAGTTTTCCTGGGCTGATGGGCAGAATGTTGTTTGCGCGGAGCCCCCTTAAACGCGGGGCCCTGTGCAAACAACATTCTTGCTCAATGGACGGGCCGGCCCTGCAAACAATAAAGCACCTAGAAGTTAACTGAATACAAAGATATGCCAGACTGACTCCCTTACCCAGGATTTGCAGTCCTGCTTTCTTTTGAGAAATCAGAAATACAAGTCAATGCATGCATAAGTGCCAATCCCCTTGCCAATTCTTTGCCCCAGGAATGCCTATGTGGATACCACGTAAAACTAGGTGCCATAATTTCTCTGCTTGCATACCCCAGGAAACCTTATCAGCACCTACCTGAACATGCAAAACACTGGTCTACAGTTGCTGACTAAATCAGCCTCAGGCTACAATGAGACAAAATTGGTCAAAAAGGGAGCAATCTTCAACCAACTCACCTACTGTAGGTACAAAATGCACGTGCGCTCTCTCACTCTGAAAACTGGCCCGGGACAGAAGGGAATGCAGACTTTACTTGTTTTTTCTATGAGCAGCATACACAGATCTAAAAATCCAGTCCCCCCCATCTTGTCTTCTAACCCGTAACACATTCTAAAAGGAATGCCTACCTCAATTTAGCTAATATTATATATGCTAAGGAACCCCATGCATACTTTTAGCTAGCTAGAGGGAGGAAAATTGCCTCGGTGAAAAGCTTTGAGAATTGTCCTCCTCTGTGCAGTCACACATATATATACACAGATAAGGTACATTCTCAGTCTTTTCCATCTTGCCTATTATATTATTCAAATTATTAATTTTCCCCTATGCTGTGGCCCTTTAGAAAGGTTGAGGACATGAACCAGAGCAGGAAGGCAATCACCCATCTAGTACTTAGACGGCATTTTGCAAGAAACGGCAACAAGCACCTAATCTGCCTTCATTCTTTTGAGGTTTTAAATGGTTATAGAAATTCTATGAGCAGCTTGTGTTGTGTGCATGATCCTTAGCTGGCTTTTAATTTTTAAATACCTTCATTTCTTCACATAGTAAATATTAAAGAGCATGAGGGGGAGGGAAGCGATTTTCTGCCAGATTGAGCTGCTGGGAGTTGACAGCTTGCCTGCACGTACTGAAGACTGACTGTCCATCACAAACCTTGTCTCTCAAACTCCTCAAACAGGTTCAGGCTGGTAATGCTGGGGCCGGTAAAGATGATGTAATTTTTTCCTGCTAAATTCTGACACAGGCTTTTGGCCACCATGCTGTGGAGCTGCGGTTTGTTCTTCAAAGCATCCAGTCCATCTGCGCCACTGCCTTCTTTTAAATGGACATAAATCTTCTCGGTGTCAAAACAGAAGAAAAAAAGAATAGAATATAAAAACACAGTCAGTGGCATTTATATTCTGTGGGCAGGAGCGAGTGCCAAAGGAGGATTATTCACTTTTTGGCATTCTAATGCCCGGTGTTAAATGATACAGATTCTCACATAGATTTAATACTAAAAATAACCACATATTGTTAACAGGAAAGCAGCATTCAACAGTAGCAGCAATGCTCTCTGTAGACTGGATATTTCCTATAGGTTTATGTTTATTAGAACTTGATATACCACCCTTCAAACAAGTCAGTAGGGTGCTTCACAATAGAGTGAGTTCATTAGAGGACCCCACGGGGTCGTTATTCAACAGGGTGATATTACAGAAATACAACCAGATAACTTTTGCTTTTAAATGAATATTCAGCTTACTTATGTGGTCAAGCTGATCGCTGAAAACGCAATGCTTAAGTTAATTAGATAAGCAATATGGTTAACTTTAAGACAGCTATTAATGTGGTCCTACTTAATAGCATACAGTTAATCAGCTAGTACCTAATACGTATTTATTTTGGAGTTCTATGCCTATTCTTATATAGGTTGTTTGTGCTTGTCTAAGAGAAATGTGTCAAATGTTGATTTGTAATCCATTTAGAATGTTAAATGCTTAGACAAGAAGTAAATGAGTACATAAAGTAAAAGTAGATCAGCGCCATCTGGTTAGCTTTAGGCTACGTCCCCAGCAGGCCCCTTGTTCTTCGCAGACTTAGTTAAATTCTAAACAGACAAGTCACTAAGCAACTTGACACTCCCCCTCTCCCTCCCAATGCTAGTACTGCTTATGATTTCTATAGGGCTACTAGATGTAGGAGGGAGCTGGGGTAGTTTTGACTAATAAGAATAAGTATTAACTGATGGGGAGAAGGGCGCAGCAAAATGCTGGAAATTCTCCAGTGTTCCCAGGGAGGAAAGAAAGACTGGTATAGTCTATCCCAAGAAGTGTCCACTTGAATTTGGAAGCCACTGGGTCCCCTCTACTCTGTAAAGATTTCCAGAATAGTATGCATACACTTTTTTTCCTGAACTATCAGCTTATATATAAATTGTCTATGTAAATAAAACCTGCTCAGTTGGGAACCACATCTGAAGCACGATCTGACGTTATTCCCTAGTAAGCTGTCTTGGAAAGAACTGCTCATCCTTCCATGGTCCTTTGAGATGGCGGGAAGTGTGACGATAATAAAAAGCCTCCCCCGTCATGCAATGGTGAGACGCGACGTGCATGCCATGATTCAGTGGCATCTAGCCAAGAACAACCATTGCAATGCTGGGCTAAATGGGAGAACATGATGAGGTAATGAAATGGTGAAAGCCCCCAGTCTTAGGTCAGTGTAGTCCTAGAGAGGCCATTTTCTACAGAGCTGGAAGCCCATCTAGCTGCTGCCCCCTCCCATAATAAACCATACAACGAAATACCAACAAACCTAAGTCCTACTGTGCTAGTACCAGCCTGATATTATTTGAAAATGTGCTCCATAATTAGTAAAGAAAGACTGTGAGGCCAAAATAGCCAGCTGAGTTTAGGAAAACTTTCAGCCATAACTTAACTCACAAGGCTGTAGCTGAAATTTTGCCCAGGTAAACTTAAAGGGCTATATAAAATGGCTTATAGACAGTGGCATGAGGTGGGCTATCAGAGCCATGGTTTGACCAACTTTTACAGCATCAACCACTAGAAAGATTAGGGGGCAGGACAAAGGTTACGTTGTTTGCTTCCCCCCCCACAACCCCCCCCAAAAAGGTGTTCTGCTACTCCCTATCTGCTTGCTTACTGTACAAATGAAGATCAAACACGATGTACGTGATACCTTTTTATTGGACTAACAGTATATTTTTGACAAGCTTTTGAAAGTTACACTCTTCATCAGGTCTGAAAATTTACCCCCAAGCAGAGGTGCACAAATCCAGTTCTTGAAAATCACAAGGCACTTTGATTTTCATGATAAATATCCATGAGATATTTGCAAACAATGGAGGGATGACACGAACATATACCCAGTGCATATTCATTTCAGAAATCCTGAATAGCAGATCGGTTTGAGGCCCTGGAGGACTGGATTTAAGGACCCTCTTTAGAGATCTATCCATGGAACACTCCCTCACAGTATGCAGGAGCCCTCCACTCACTTCCCCCCCACTGCTTCAATTGCAAGGAGGCGGCATGTTCTGCACGACTTCAGGGGACCTGCCTGCCCTTTGCTGTTGAAACCACGATACTGTTGCATCACCCTCATGGTAAGTATGCAGTGGACTCCCCCCATGCACCTTAGAGAGAACATTTCCACCCAATTTCTGAAGTTAAGGAGTAGGCTTTTTAGAACAAAAAAAAAAAAAAAAAAAGATTCTAATCCTTTCCAATCCAGCGCCCCAGCAATCCATTCTGCTATGTGAAACCCTTCCCCCAAAGCTTCCGACATTTCCCATCCCCACCTGGCATGTTGCTTCACTATGCAGGGCTGGCTTAGCCATCAGAGCCATCAAGGAGAGCATAGACTTCACGAGAAGAGCTAAAAAACCTTCCTATACGTAGAGCATGTCGGAAACATCACATAACACATCAACCTATTCACAGCCAACCCACAATCCTCAACCATCTGTAAACACACCCCTGCTACATACTACGTCAACACAAGGTTATACCCATCCCATAATCACCCATTAATATTTTCCATGGACAATTTATCATATATATAAGATACATTGTAATTAAGTTAACATGTATATAAGTTACGATGTATATAGTTACTACATATATTATGTTATCAATGTCCTATACTTATGCTTCTCTCTTTTAATGTAAACTGTTACCAAGTTGGAATGCAAACCGCTTTGACTTAAAGATGAAGCGGTATAAAAATCCTGTTAAATAAATAAAAATAAATACAATAAACAGATTGAGCAGATACCGCGAGCGGAAGCTTCTAAGGAGGGGTGGCTAAGAGCAACTGCAGTCAAAATAAAACAATCATCCTGACAGCACCAGCATCTACTTTCACCTGCAGGAAGGGTGGGTGGTTATCAAATATCCCATTTACCCAGGTAACTGGAAACTGCCCTCCTTGCGGGTAATTATACGGAGTTTTTTTCTGCATGCAAAGCCTGCATTACATCTAGAATGTGATTTTATAGATCTGTGCTACCGCATACGTGCATAAAGTAGGCATAAGGAAAGAATGTTCCAGGGGACCTACTTGGGACAGAATGGAGGCAGGGCTATGATTTACTTGCGTACTTTATACAGTATGGGGGTTATTCTGTGCCACAAATAGCGGGGATGGATGGCACGACGGGATGTCCATCCCCGCTATTCGTGCCTTCACCTGGTCCCGACTAACTTCCCTGCCATTTGTGCGGGGAAGTTAGAAGGGGGCGGGGAGGGGCAGAGTCCGGGTGGTGGCCAGCCCTGGACGTACAGGGCTGATTTTAATGTCAGCCCTGTATATCCAGGGCCGGCGACATGTGCAGGGAAGTTATTCCACCTCTGAGGTGCAATAACGTCCCTGGAAGTCACTTCATTGTACTGCCGAGATGCAGATGGGACGGGGGGGGGGGGGGCGAGGACATTCCCTGCAGCCTTGAGTGCCAATGGTCAGAGGGCACCCATTGCCGCCCCCGTCACCCCTCCCTGGGACGTGCAGCAGCAGCAACAATACTTCTGAAAAGGCCCTGTGGCACCAGACTTACCTTCTCTTGGCACCGCGGTGTCGTTTGAGCTTCTGCCTCACATATTCCCCCCCCCCAAAGAAAGTGGAATCATGGGGGGGGGGGAATATGTGAACAGCACAACAGCACCAGAAAAGGAGGTAACTCCAGTACCTCAGTACCTATTGAAAAGTATTGCTTCCGCTGCACATCCCTTAGAAGAGTGGCCAAGGTGGCGATGGGTGTGGGGGCTGGAACAGGGTGGTGTAGGGAATGAGATTCATCTAGAATGCCTCGTATCCTTGCACTGCCCTGGTGCTAGGGTCCCGAAAGTTAATTGGACGCAAGGCTAAAGGTTTGCCTAAGGAAACTAACACCCTTCCACTATGCAAGCTGCTTCCCCCAATTGAGGAGCCACCTCTATCCCTCTTCCCCATCACAAGCCCTCTTCCCAGTCTACACAGCACAGAAGGGAAGTATTCTGAGGTTAGGGTGAGATTAGAGGTTCGCCAACCACTTTAAGGAGGAAATTTTATAAGAAGGTATCTATAAAAAAATTCTTATAAATGTGCTTTTATCAAGGAGACATAGACATATGCGCCTATGTGCCTTTATATAATAGGCACCTACAATAATGCTCAATAGTGCACAAAAGCTCTCACACAAATTTATACTTCTTCCTATGTGTCTACAGAGCTGGCCCTAGGGTTTCTGCCATCCCAGGCAAGCCTGCCTGCTGCCGCTACTGCCTCCCCCTGGCATCCATCACCTCCCCTTCAAAGCAGCGCAGAGGCTCAGAGCTTCTCTGCCATGGTGGGCCTAGAAGCACCTGCACGTGCGCACTCATGACCTGCTCCCTCCCATGCACATCTCCTGCTGGAGGGGGCAGGAGCTGCAGGCCGTACGTGTGTGCATGTGAATGGGCACTTCAAGGCCTAGTGTGCCACCGAAGGGGACTGCTCTGAGCCTCTGCGCCTCTTTGAATGATGGAGGGGTTCCGGCGCCACACAGCAGGATCTGCCTTATATGGCAGAGTGACCCCCCCCTCCCTGTGTTTCATCCCGGGACAGCTTGTGTGTCCCAGAATGCAACATGGAGGGAGTCACTCTGCCATATAAAGCATTTTTTGCCTTACTTGCAGTCTGATCCTGCCTGGTGCATCCTAAGATGCGTCATATGGGGCCAGGTGCCGCTATTTTACAAGATGGTGGCACGAGGGTCAGAGCTGTGGACAACACTGCCATCCCAAAATTAAAATACTGGGGGGGGGGGGGGTAAAGGGGTTCTGGGAAAGTTGGGCCACTGGACCACCAGGTGTTTTGGCTGGTTGGGCGGGGGGAGGGGGGGGGAATTGGGGCCAGTGGGTCACCAGGTCTTTTTTTTCTGTCAGGGGGTGGGTGTCCAGTGGGGGCCATCAGACCCCCGACAGTGTGTTGTTGGCATCAGATGACCTAAACGTCAAACTTGCGCCAACTTCTGTGCGTATGTGTTTGGCTTGCTCTCCAGTATAACGCTAACTTTTTGGGCACTGGAAATTTGCATATCGTTTCCCACAGCAAAAAGTCAGCATTAAGCCTGCGCTATGAAACCCTGCACTAGAGCTTTAAGCACTAGGTTCTAGTGCACGGTTTCTGCATCAACCTGTTAGATTGTAAGCCTTCTGGGACAGGAAAAGACCTACTGTACCAGAATCTAACATCCTGAACTCTGAGAAATGCGCAAGCTAAATCCAGTCCCTGCCCCCCCCCCCCCACCAAAAAAAAATTAAAATGTCTGTTGTATGTAGCTGGGCCCTGGACCTCTTACCTTGAAAACCAAAGTAAGACCCTTAAAATGACATACACAATCTAATAGATAACAATGAAGATCTCTGAGCTAAGGGGCTGCAGAAACAAATTTTGAACAGCCAGAAATAAGTCTTGCAGCCTCTTTCTGAAGTGTGCGCGCGAGTACCACCGGAAGACCCACGCGCAGACCTCTACAGTATTCCAGATGGGAAATCACCAGAGCGTGAACCACGGTCCTGAAATTTCTGAAGTCCAGGAAAGGCTGATTTTACATAAATATCCTAAATTAAAAACAAAAAGCTCTTTACCAATCAAAACTGGAGTCAAAAGTAATTCCTAGATCCTTCACTCTATCAATGGATGCGATCTAAGAAGAACCCACAGTGAGACACACAGGAAGAAGTGTCAAGTCTAGACGGCAATAGTCATCTGTAAGTTGAGGATCACTTTATTGGTCAACAACCAATTCAAAACGTTTGACAAAACCTGACTACTACAAGTTGGAAAAACCCTGATCATCACTTCTCAAAGGAAAAATCAGCTATATATTGTCCACATCAATTTACTGAGTGAGGACACAGAAGCATAACAGTCTTCCAAAGGCTGCAAAAAAACATCGAACAATAAAGGTGTCAATGAAGACTCCTATGGGGCCCAACGGGGTAAATTATTAATGCTTACTGAAATGAGCGATTAATTAAAAATCACTTTAATACTGCCTAAATGATTTTGCAGATTGCTTGAGTTTACATAGACTGAGATTAAATCCCTCAAAATGTGAGGCCAGCTGGATCACTCAGGGAAGTTCACCCCCCCTCCTTCACTCCTGTAATTGCTGATACTCCTATTTCTGTGAAAAACACACTAAAGATTTTAGGAGTTACTTTTCATCTGGATTTATCTTTCCAACCACATCTCTCTTCAGTTACAAAATCTTACTTTTTTTATCTGAGTGCAATTCGGGCATTATGACTCTTTTTGGATAAAAAAAAGATCTCATCTCCATCACTTATGCCTTAGAGATCTCGTGGCTAGACTATGGACGTCTGAAAACGTGTATGTGGATGTCCAAAGCACAGGGATGTCCCTGTAGGCATTTCACAAATGGCTTCTAAAGATGTCTCTGTTGCTGCGATGTCCAAGTAGGCTGGGGATGGGGCAGAGGTGTGTCTGGGCACTGCAATAGGGGGCCCAAAGGAGGCACAGAAAGCCCACAGGCGAACGTGAGGACTATGGAAACACCTCTTATATGTCCAAACAGCTTTATTAGGTATACCCCAGAAATATCGGGGGACGTCTGTGACCCCGTCTGAGTTTAGATCTGCTCCAGGCACAAATAGGCATTGGGAAAGTGCTTGTTTTGGCCGTAAAACGTCCAAAGAGTGTAGAGAAGATGGGTGGTTAAGTGACTTGCCCAAGATCAAAAGCAGCTGCAGTGGGATTCGAACCCTGGTCTTAACCCACTACTCTAACCATTAGGCTATTAGACATTTGTGGTGTAAAATACTATTCCAGGGAGATCTATGTAGACAGCCTTGCAGACATCCATATCGTGCATGTCCACATTTGTGAAATTGTGCCTGAACTTGGATGTGCCTGCTTTTTTTCCCCTCCCCAGACGTTCTGCCTTGGGCGCCCTTTGTAAAACGTGCCTTTATGGAAATGCCTTCTTAACCGGAGTCACTACCTATGCTCTCAAAAGGCCACTATTAGTACAGAACACAACAATAACATTGGTATGTTACGCTAATAAATTTGACCATGTTACCCTCCTATTTAGGGAGCATCACTGGTTATCCATCTGTTATAGGATTACATTTAAGATTCTGTCAAATGCTACTGATCCAATTCTGGGGCAAAACCAGAAAAAATTAGTTAGAGAGCAGGAGTTAGTATATTCCAGCAACTGCTGAACACGGCTAAGGACTAGACTTTGAAGATTATGCAAGGAAAAGGTCAGCATCGTTACAGCCTTGCGACTTTCTCTAGAGCAGTAGAGTGAAGAAAGAGCCACATGTCTGGCAACCCTGAAGCTGTAGCAGTATTAACCAAACTTACCAACGATCTGAACACCTGATATGTTTAGCAAGCTTCAAGTGAGACAGTATGCTCAGAAGAAATCAACATTTCCAATAACTCCTTGGTATTGTTCCAGTTTCACCCTTCACTGCCAATATGTACGGGAAAGTAGAATTAACGCTCTTTGTAGTTTAGCATTTAATGGTCCTTTTCTGCAGGAAGACACAGGTTCAGGAGCATTCTTCCTAGACAAAGCACTTTTTTTTCAGTTCTTTTTTCTTTTGACATCGCTGAAATTGAGAAGCATCGCTATCCCATTTGCTTTGATTAAAATGGAAATGCCAAGTAATAATAGAAGCTCACACAGGTTTAAGGAAAGGAATCAGACAGCGTGTGCTCTTTCCTTAGCTGGACACTGAAAACTGAAGGACATACAAAACAAAGACAAATTGGCTACCGAAATAACACCATGCAGCTAATCAATGCAAAGAGAGAATGGATAGCTGCACATTTAATTAAGCAAAAGCTTTCTTAACATCATTTACATATTTTCTTCAAAATAATCAATATCTTGTAAAACACTGAAGAACATAAATACATCTTTAGACACAGCAAAAACAAACAAAACAAAAAGCAGAAATATGATCAAAAAGCTCCCCCCTATATAAATGCAGCCAAAGGTCACCGAAAAAATTATTTCACTGAAAAACAGTTCAAAAATCTTGACAATGCAATTGAAGCTCCGCGCGGAAAGAATTATGATTGAATGAAACAAGTGAAGCTGTATGTGGAGACTTGGAGGGGTAGGATGATCTCAGACGCGAGCTATAAACCATCCTGCATGGCCGCCCTGCTTCTGTTACTGTGCTGTATGGTGGGCGTCTGTGTTTGCAAGCTTGCTTTCATCGGCTGCCCCTTTCTCTTGTGTCCCAGAGTCAAAATGCAGCAGTTAAGGGTAGCTGTAAGGGAAGAAAGGAGTCAAACTGTAGGAGATTGCTTGAGAAGTAGCCTAGTTAGAGGAGATGGTGAGCTGAGAGGATTCAACAGGGAGGGTAAAAGACGGTAAAGGAAAGAAGCGATGGTGAAGAAAGGAGGACCCAGCTGTGACTTCACAGAGTTTGAACAGACAATATTCTAAGGGAGAGTTTTAATGATACAGAAGGAAGAGGAAGAGAATGAGATGAAAGGAAAAGACTCAGGTCAGTTAGAAGGTTAAGGGAGGACGTGATGAAAACAGACAAAAGAAAGATAAAATAAAAAGCAGAGCCCAGAGAAAGAGTTAGGAGAAAGCAAACAAGAAGGAAACAAAAAAAAAAAACCCAAAACTGGGACCAACATGGTCAGGAAAATAACTCCTCTATCATAAAGGCAAAAGGCATTTTCAGTATAGTTATTCAAATATGCAACACAATAGTTTAGTAGCTGTATGGTTCCTGGAATAAATTGGATGTAGTGGTTAGAGACCAGGGTTCAAATCCCACTAGCACTCCTTGTGGCCTTGGGCAAGTCACTTTACCCTCCGTTGCCTCGGAAGGAAGGCCTGGCAATCTACTTCCCGTCACACTGCCAAGAGAACCCAGGAGCTGATGGGTCACCAGGAGTCAGCACGGACTCAAAAGGTACACATTGCACAACTAAAAACCTCAAACCTGGCTGTAAGTCCCACACAGAATCTAAATTTTGGAAATAATTGGTCTGTGTTGGCCAATTTGAAATTTTTTCTGGTGCATACTTATATGCAATCGACCACCACTTGCACCAGGAGCATTAAGAAATCGCTCTCCATAAAGACCAGCCACTCTTTTTACTTATATATCAATTTCTACATTGAAATTTTCTTTCTTCAAACTGTTCGAGAACTGTAAAGGCTGCAGCCTATACTCTAGTACTGCCCAACACCACCTGTTCCTGAAATAAAAACAGAATAAAACTGACTGGAGAAGAACACAACCATCAGCACAAACGTGCTCCAAGTTACTTATGATTGCCGACTCTCCATAAGGACCAACCAGCCAACAAAGATCTTCGTTTTGCCGATCCCAACTTCCTCAGGGGTGATGTTTCACAAAAAAGGTTTCAATGTTCACGCCAACTGGGAGCTTTTTTGGTCGGTGATGGTGAGAAACAACACTTTCCCCTTTAGGCAGGTTTCTGCTACATAGAGGGAAATCAGCTAAATCGCTGAAGCCTTTTTCTCCCTTAGTAAAAATTATTGGCAACTGCCAGTCTCCATGTAGATGTAAAAGTCTGGGGTAATAGTGAAATTCGGCCCTATATAAGTATCCGAAAGTACCTGTGAGTTGAATATTGACTGTTATTGTGTGTTGTCGGTAGCTTTTCTGATTGGTGCGCTTACTTATACCCACCAGCCCTAAGTCTTTTGTATTGGGCTCAACATATTTTGTGGCAACTGACAAAATAAAGAATGGGGTTTTAAGCACAGTTTGAGAGTAGATTCTACACTTTTCCATGATGACAGGAACTGCTCGGTCACTATAGACACTACAGGGAACCAGTCTCAGATTCATGCAAGAAAAGTGGTAATTTTATCCTTTGTTCCCACAGGCAGAGGAGCAGCACTTTCTACCTGTGCCTCCTTTCCTGTCTTCAAGCAGACAAAGCAGGAGGACCGGTAATCTTGCAGGTCCTGCTGGCCTCATATGTTCAGGCATCAGATCTGAAGCCAGCAGAATAAGGTACACAGATAAAAAAAAAATGCTGCAGTCCTCCTACCAGTGGGAGGGAGTGGGGGCTGAAGATCACACACAATTTGGCTTGGTGTGTCATGAGGACTGAACAAGCTCAAAAGTGTGCCACAAACTAAAAAGGGGTTGAGACGTGCTGATCTAGGCCACTCTGCCGCATGGGATAATGGAAGTCGTTTTCAGGGGAGGGGCATTTTTCAAAACTATGCAGGTACTTGCCCAGTTCATGGGTACTTTTAAACCACTATCCACAGAGTTTGTGCCAATTCTCACAATTTAAAAATACCAAGTGCTGTAGACATTGTGTGTTAAGAAAGGCCTGGCAATCTACGTCTGGCGAGACCTTGAGGTCTCGTCAGACGTAGATTGCCAGGCCTTTCTTACATGCAATGAGGGTCATTCTGCACAGCAAATGCGGGGGACGAACCCCTGCTAACTGCTGTGTGCCTATTCTGCCCTATAAGCTCTCCTACACATACTCCGGATGGGGGCGGGAGAGGGCGGAGACAGGGTAGAGAGTGGGCGGAGTACACATCTCAGACATACAGGGCCTATTCCGATGACAACTCTGTACATCCGGCTGAGGGCAGATGTATGTAGGACTTATTCCACCTCAGAGACCGGCGGGAGGCAGGAACACATTTTGCACTGTTGGGGCTTGCCGCACTCCTGCTGCGCAACCCAGTGCCATGGCGACAGGACGCCACGGTACCAGTGCTGCAGCAGGAGGTGAGGGATAGATGGACGAGGAGCCTCATAGATGTCCCACGCTGCAGAATCAGGGCCTGTCCGGGCCGTCAAGTGCCCGATTCTGCATCCACAGGAACGTATAAGCTCCTGCAGTTGCAGCATCGGGTGCAAATCCAACCCGTCCAGATTTTGGATGTCCAGGCGAGCCAGACGTGCCCTGAGTGGAATTGACCTCTATGTTTACAGCACCTGGCATACAGGGGCTGGGTTGCCAAGAGTCAGCACTGACTTGATCAGGGCTGGTGTTCCCATTAGGCAAACTAGGCAGTTGCCTAGCGAGCCTGCCCTCCGGGGGAGCCTATTGCCGCTACTACCGCTCTTCTCCAGGGTTTGCAATGGCAGCAATAGTTCAGAAAGCGTGAGGCAGCGCTTTAAGTCCCTGGCGCTGCCTCGTGGCTTCTGCTCTCGACCCTCGGCCTCTTGCAACCGCCTCTGACTCACAGAAGTCGAGGGTCGAGAGCATAAACCACGAGGCAGTACTAGAGACTTAAAGTGCTGCCTCACGCTTTCTCAACTATTGCCACCATTGCAAAACCCGGAAGGGGGGGGGGCTGCAGAAGCGGCAATAGGGATGGGGGGGGGGTGGCAGAATGGAGGAGCCAGTCTAGAGTTCCTCGAATTCTTGCACCGGGCCTTGGACTTGATTGTACACATAGAAATTGATCAAAAAATTACTCAAAGCCCTTAAGGACGTGTTTCCTTCACGGCCTATTTTTTTTGTTATATGCAGAGGTAATTTTTTCCTCTCAGTCTGATAATGTATGCATCTTGTTGTTTAAATTTATGAGTACAAGTTATGTAAACCACACAATGTTTGAAATGATGAAATAAATATATTTCCCCTATGCTATCTTTCTTTTAAACTATATATATGTACATTTTTAAGTCGGTCTCCATATACTTTATGAAAAAACCTACTGCCCCCTCTGCACCGACTCCATTATTTTTATACCTCTTTGAAGGCGACTGGACACAGTACTCCAACGTCTCACTAGAAACCGATATATAAGGATCATCATTTCCTTTTTCCTGCTGACCATTCCTCTCCCTGCGTACCCAAGCATCCTTCTAGTTTTTTTTTGTCACCTTCTTTCATCCTCTGCAGTAATACAGTCAATTGACTTCAAGCCACAATTTCCTTTATTGGCTTTCTAACTAATTGGAGAACTTTCATGCCTCATTGCACATTTCTGAAGTGATGAGGTGACTCTATGCTGAACTTTTTTCATTTGAACAACAGAGTTAATTACTCATAAGAACATAAGATTTGCCATACTGGGTCAGAACAAAGGTCCATCTAGCACAGTATCATGTTCCTAACAGTGGCCAATCCAGGTCACAAATAACTGGCTGGATCTCAAAAAGTAAACAGATTCCATGCTTCTCCCAAGGATAAGCAGTGAATTTACCCCAGTCTACTTTAATAATGGTTTATGAACTTTTCTTTTGGGAACCTGTCCAAACCTCTTTAAAACCCAGCTACACTAACAGCATTTACTACATCCTCCAGCAATGAATTTCAGTGCTTAATTAGCACGATGAGTGAAGAAATATTTTCTTTAATTAGTCTTAAATGTACTGCTTTGCTGCTTCATTGCATTTCTCCTAGTCTTCATACTTTCTGAAGTAGTAAACAATCAAATTGTTCTACTCTGCTCATTATTTTATAGACCTTTATCTCCCCTCAGCAGTCTTCTCCAAGAGAAAGAGCCCTATCTCCTTATTTTCGTCTCACTTCTCTGTACCTTTTCTAATTCCATTTTTTTTAAAGATGTGGAAACCAGAATTTCATGCAATACTCATAGTAACATAGTATATGACGGCAGATAAAGACAAATGGTCCATCTAGTCTGCCCAGAAAGGTGGCAAGAGTAGGTGCACCCGCCGCTCCGTGCAGGTCACCCCTCCCTATGCCTTTGTTTAGGGGTGTACCCACCGCTCCGTGTAGGTCACCCTTATTTGTTGAGATATGAGATAGTTATGTTTATTTTGATTTTATCCTGTTGCTATAAAGGGATCCACTGTGTCTGTCCCATGCTATTTTATGTGTTCTGTCACCGTATGTGCCCCCCACCACTTCTATCGGGAGGGCATTTCAAGCACCCACTACCCTTTCAATT
Organism: Ichthyophis bannanicus; assembly: GCA_033557465.1. NCBI lineage: Eukaryota > Metazoa > Chordata > Amphibia > Gymnophiona > Ichthyophiidae > Ichthyophis > Ichthyophis bannanicus. The sequence goes on from CM066033.1 coordinate 145,625,691, forward strand.
TACTCCCTTGCAGCTTCATGTTATGCCCTCTATTTTTACAGTTTCCCCGTCTTTGAAAAAGATTTGTTTGTTCATTAATATCCTTTAAGTATTTAAAGGTTTGTATCATATCTCCCCTGTCCCTGCTCTCCTGTAGCGTACATGGCGTAGTTACTCACCTGTAAAAGGTGTTCTCCAGGAACAGCAAGAATCAGTCCTCATATATTGGTGACGTTGGTGCCAATGGTGCCGCGCGGAGCATTTCCCCAGCTTTCAAAGAAAGCCTTTGGGACATGCTACCACGCATGCATGATCCCTTCCCGCCCAAAGGTGCCATCTTGCTCAGTCAGATGACATAGCTAGGACGGCAGTAAAAACTAAAACAAGTAGGGAGGCAACTCCCAGGGGAGGAGGGAGGGTTTTGAGGACCGATTCCTGCTGTCCCTGGAGAACACCTGTTATAGGTGAGTAACTACGCTTTCTCTAGTCCTCACATATGGGACTCCCTAGCTCCAGGCTGCCGAGGACTGAACCAGGACAGCACCTACAGCGACCAATCGGGTAGCTGTGAGTTGCAGAAGGCAAGTCCCCACTGAGAGGCTCTGCAAGACTAGTGTCCAGCGACACAGAAGGGTCGGAGGGCAGGAGTTGCCTACACCCCAAAAATATTATGGAGTACTGCCTGGCCAAAGGCACTGTCCCTGCAGGACTCACTCTCCAGGCAGTAGTGAGCTGCAAACGTATGAATTGAAGACCATGTGGTGGTCTTGCAGATCTCTGTCACTGGCACTGAGCCATTGCCCTTACACGATGCACTGTGATCCGGTTTCAAGGGAGAGGCCAGCTCGCTCATAGGTGAGGGCAATACAGTCTGTTACCCCAGTGGACAGAGTTTGATTAGTCATGGAGAACCCAAGTCAACTGGAGTCATAAGACACAAAAAGTTAAGGAGCTTTGCAAATGGCCAGAGTCCACTGTAGTAGGACGACAGGGTCTGTTTGCAATCCTATGTATGAAGTACTAGTTCCTCCCTGCCAGCGTGAGGCCGTGGGAAGAAGGTGGGGAGGACCACCTCTTGGTTGAGGTGGAAAGGAGATACCACCTTTGGGAGGAATTTGGAGTGTGCACGGAGCACTACCCTGTGCTTATGGAACTTGTATATGGTGGATCTGCCACCAGGGCCTGGAGTTCACTCACTCTTCGAGCAGACGTGAGAGCCACCAGAAAGACCACATTCCAAGACAGGAACCGCAGGTGGTACGTGGCTAGGGGCTCGAATGGTGGTTCGGTGAGCTGGGGCGAGCACCATCTTCAGGTCCCACTTTGCCACCAGAGGGGGGGCTTGGAAACAGGAGGCCCTGGAGGAATCTGGAGACCAGGGGCTGGCTTGAGAGGGGTTTTCCCTTGATAGGGTGGTGGTGAGTGACTATGGCGCTCAGATGCACCCTCAGAGAGTTGGATTTCAGCCCAGTGTGTGACAGGTATACTAGTTGCACATGGCAGGAGAAGGGATTCTCCTCCTTTTCCGTACACAGGTGGAGAACCTTCTCCACTTAAAGGCATAAGCCTGTCTGGTGGAGGGTTTTTGAGAGGCCAGTAGGATCGCCTTGACTTCTCCTGGAAGACTGAAAGGGGCCAACGTTGCCCTTTCAGCAGCCAAACTGTTAGCATTAATGACCCCAGGTTGGGGTGCAGGGGGAAGCCCTCCTTCTGGGACAGGAGGTCTGGGGCTCAGCCTAGAGGGACTGGGAGTGCCACTGACAGGGAAAGCAGCAGAGGGAACTAAGGTTGCCTGGGCTACCTGGGGGCAATCAGTATAACTGATGCCTTTTTGCTATGGACCTTGAAGAGGGTTCTGCGACTGAGGGTGGGGGAGGGAGAGGTCGGTGGGAACACAGAGTAGGTCCTCAGACCACGAGATCAGGAAGACAACTGCCACCACTCTCTCCGGGTGCAGCTGATGGGAGCAGAAGTAGGATTGCTGTGTGTTGTCCAGAGAGGCAAATAAGTCCATCACAGGCCTGCCCCAGAGGTGGAAGAGCTGCTTTGTTACTCTGGGGTGTAAGCACCACTCGTGATGACAGAGGACTCTGCTTAGCCTGTCTGCTAGGCAGCTGTCCTGGCCCGGGAGGTACACCACTTGCAGAAGCATGCTGTTGCGTGCTGTGAAGAGGAGGGTCACCGCCTCCTGGTAGAGGAAGTACAAACTTCTGCCTCCCTGCTTGTTGATATAAAACATGGCGACTTGGTTGTCCATCTGGATCAGCACAGGTCAGTGTCGCAGGCGGTGGCAGAACACTCATAGGGCAAGAAAATTGCCCTGAGCTCCAGGAGACTGATCTTTAGGAGTAACTCCTCCTGAGACCAGTTGCCTTGTGTGTGACAGTCAACACAATGTGCCATGCAACCCAGGAGAGCGGCATCTGTGTTCAGGGTCCTCTGCGGCACAGATGCCTGGAAGGCATTCCTGCTTGGAGGTGGCACAGGTTTTGCCACCAGTTGAGGGACTCTACCAGCTGGTGGGTAACCCTGACCTTTCCCATAGCCTACCCGTGGCCTGAGTCCACTGCATGCGCAGGCACCACTGTGCTGTCCGCATGTGCATGTGGACCATCGAGGACATATGGCCTAGAAAGTGGAGGAGGAGAATGAGCCCTTACTGACCGGCTACGCTGTACATCTCCAGCCAGTTGCCTGAGGCATTCTGTCCTTTCTCTTGGGAGGACAGCCTTGACCTGAAACGTATTCATCTGAGCACCTATGAACTCCAGGCTTTGGCCTCGAGAGAGATGGGATTTGGGGTAGTTGATGAACCCCAGGCGTTGCAGAAGGAGGGTTGCACGCTCTGCGGCCTGACTGACCTCCGAGGCCGTACTGCCCCTGATGAGCCAGTTATCCAGGTAGGGGAAGATGAAAGCCCCTTGTAGGCAAAGGTAGGTGGCTACCCCCACCATGCATTTGGTAAAGATCCTTGGTGAGGAGGCCAGGCTGAAGGGTAGCACCCAGTACTGGTAGTGACCTCCTCCCACCACGAACCATAGGTACTGCCTGGGGGGGGGGGGGTGGATCAGGATGCGAGTATACGTTTCCTTTAGGTCCAAGGAGCACAGTCAATCTCCCCGTTGGAGGTAAGGCAGCAGTGTTCCAAGGGAGAGCATCTTGAACTTCTCCCTCACCAAAACCTTGTTTAAAGTTTCTCAGGTCTAGTATGGGTCTGAGGCCCCCAATTCTCTTTTGGACAAGGAAGTATCTGGAGTAGAAGCTTTTCCTGTGGGCTGGTAAAGGTCTCCTGGGGGAGGGAAGGCCCTGCCCCGGGAGTCAAAAGCGCCCCTCTGGGCTGGGCAGGAGCTGGGGCCTGCGCCTTTGGCTTCTGAGCCCCATAGCTTTGTCTTTTAGGGTGAGAACCCTGTTGCTGGCCCGAGAAGGGCTGGTATTGGTGACTCTGCTGAAAGGGCTCCTTTTTCCTCGGGAACAGGGGTCTTTTCCTTGATGGTTTCTTACGGGGAAAGAATAAGGTCTTCTTGGAGAGCCTCTGTTGAGTCACCACGCCAGCCTCTATCTCAGCCGCCTTGTCGGGCATAGGCTTGCCGAATAGGTTCTCCCCCATGCAGGGGATGGACCCTTTGCTTGAGGTCCAAAGACTGCAGCCAGGCTTGGCGTCGGGTGCCGATGCCAGCTACAGCTACCCGAGCCACTGACTCAAAGCAGTCATAGGCCACCTGGGAAAGGATCTTAGAGCAGTCCTTGATCCCAGAGTTCAGGTATTGGAATGCTGGAGGGGTTCCCCGGTAAGCTCCACTGAAAATCTGGACAACTTCTGGGTTAGGGCCTTTAGGTACATGCCTATGTACAGCTCATAGGCTTGAATTCGGCAAACCAGCATGGAGCCCTGGTAACACTTGCATCAGAGGGTATTGAGAGCTCTAGCATCCCTTCAGGAGGGACTGAAGAGTGGGTCTTCTGGCTCTTAAATTTCTGTATGGTCGACTGATGACCATGGAGTTATGTGTCAGTTGGAGCTTGTGGAACCCGGGGCCCTTCCGGACGCGGTAGATGGTATTGAGGCGCTGGCTCACTCCCGGCACAGAGGCCAGAGTCTCCCACATTCTGAGTAGCAGTCGCTTGAGGATTGGCTTCACGGGCACCGTGAGAGTCTCCTTGGGTGGAGACTCATACTGGAGGATTTTTAGTTCCTCTGTACACAGATCTTCCTCTGCCTCGGTTTGCACTAAGGGGGCTCTGGCCATAACCTCGCCAAAGTCGTGGAAGGCCATATTTTCCAGAGGAGAATGGCACTGGGGCGCCGGGGGCAATGGGTCTTGGTGCCACTTAGTTTCCGGGCACATCTTGTCATAGGTCTCCCACTCGGAGTTGAGCAGTGTTGATGAGTCCAAGGCCCTGCAACTCATAACATCGAGGCCGGGGCCAAGTGGCTGGCAGCAGCTGGTGAGCTGGGGTCCAAGTTGTGGAAACTGGCCAGGAGGATCAGATGCCCAAGGAACAGGACCTCGACTGGTGCCAAGAGCTTACCACAGGCCGATGGTACTCAGAGCTTGGCTCGATGACAGGGGACTCCCCCAGAGTCGGGGGGCCCGCTTGTCGGGGCAAATGATGCTGATGAACCAACCAACCATCATCGCCTGCTACAGGGCCAGGATAGCAGTGATGTTCTGCTTCAAGGCCACCATTCTGGTTTCCAAGCCAGGCAGCTCCGTAACTTTTGGACCGGGCACTGAGGACCTCAGGCCCAGCGCTGGCACTCTTGCTAGTGCGTCTTCGATGAGGACTACGGTCTCAAAGAACCTCGCACAGTCTCCGTTAACCAAAAAATCCTTCTTAAGGACCTTGGTAGGGCGCTTCTCGGAGCCGCTCAAGTCCCTTTGGGCGGTTTGACCTGGTTTCTCCAGTGCAATCTTGGACTTCGAGGAATTTTTTCTTCTCTCTCTTGCAGTCAGACTTCTTCTCGGAGGAGCCGTCCCCGTGGGACTCCAAGGATGCATGGGCCTCACGGGAAGTGCTGGGCTTGGAGCTCGGCGTCAGGGAGGCCGATGCTGAGTCGGACCTGGGGAACAGTTTTTCCTGCAACTCTAACCTCTTTATCAGTTTTAGGCATCCTGGCCTGGCACAGGTTGCAGGAGGTGCTGTCAGGGTCCAGGCCCAGGTCCAGGCAACAGTCATGGGTATCGATCACTGACATCATTTAACTGCAGTAGTCATTTTTTGAACCCACCGGCGGACATGGTGGGGTACACATAGCTGGAGTTGACAAACCATGGGCAAAAAAAAGGCGCGAATGCCAGTCGAGGCCTCGATCAAGAGCCAAGAACGGTGCCTGTGATGCTGCCGGCTTGAGGCGGGAAGATGAACCTGTACGCAAACTGGGAAACTATTTTAAGCATAATTAGCAAGGATTTTTCTGGGGAAACAGGACAGACATCCATTGGGCTCCGCAGAAAAAAGGAGACTGAGCAAGATGGCACCCGTGTGCGGGAAGGGGACCACGCATGCGTGGTAGCATGTCCCAAAGGCTTTCTTTGAAAGTTGGGGAAATGCTCTGTGCGGGCTCTGTCAGTGCCAATGGCAGATGAAAATTAATGTGGAGAAGTGCAAAGTTATGCACCTAGGAAAGAACAACCCAAACTATGGTTACACAATGCAAGGTTCCACATTAGGAACCACCACCCAGGAAAAAGATTTAGGCATCATTGTGGATAACATGTTGAAACCCTCGGCCCAGTGTGCAGCGGTGACCAAGAGAGCAAATAGAATGCTAGGAATCATAAGGAAAGGAATGGAGAATAAAACAAAGGATATTATAATGCCTCTGTATCATTCCATGGTGCGACCGCACCTTGAATACTGTGTGCAATTCTGGTCGCCGTATCTTAAAAAGGATATAGCGTTATTAGAAAAGGTACAGAGAAGAGTCACCAAAATGGCAAAGGGGATGGAAGGATACCCCTATGAAGAGAAGCTAAAAGGTTACGGCTCTTCAACCTGGAAAAGAGATGGCTGAGGGGAGATATGATAGAGGTCTATAAACTAATGAATGGAGTGGAACAGGTAAACGTAGCTTGATTGTTTACGTCATCAGAATACAGAAAGACAAGACGACATACAATGAAGCTACAGGGTAACCTATTTAAGACTAATAAGAGAAAATATTTTTTCACTCAACGTGTATCAAACTCTGGAATTTGTTATCGGAGGATGTAGTAAAAGCTGTTAGTGTAGCTGGGTTTAAAAAAAGGTTTGGACAAGCTCCTGGAGGAAAGGTCCATAAACCATTATTAAAGGGGACCCAGAATATCCACTGCTTGACCCAATACAAGCATTGTGGAACCTGTGTCTTTTGGGGAAACTGCTAGGTACTTATGACCTAGATTGGCCACTGTTGGAAACAGGATACTGGGCTTGATGGACCTTGGTCTGACCCAGTATGGCATATCTTATGTTCTTATGATGTCACCCATATGTGAGGATTGACTTCCTGCTTGTTCCTGGAGAAATATATATGTATGTTTTCAAGTCTCTTCTCATACATCTTCTAGCGCAGGCTCCAAATCATTTTGGTCACCTTCCTCTCAACCGTTTCAAGTCTTTGTATATCCTTTGCGAGATATGGTCTCCAAGATTGAACATAATACTCCAAATGAGGCCGCCAGCAACTTGTACAGTGGCATTAATACCAACTCCTTTCTGTTGGTAATTCCTCTCTGTATGCAACCCAGCATCCTTTTGGCTTTGGCCACCGCCGTGTCACACTGTTTCACCACATTGAGATCCTCAGAAACAATCACTGAGAGGTCCTTCTCCTGGTCGCACCATGGAGCAATACAGAGGCATTATGATATTGTTTGTTTTATTCTCCATTCCTTTCCTTATAATTCCTAGCATTCTATTAAGCTTTCTTGCCTGCCGCTGACTCATACACTGAGCAGAGGATTTCAACACCTAGATCCTTTTCCTGGATGGCAACTCCTAATAGGGAACCGCCACCCAGATTCCACAAGTGCATAACTTTGCTCATTAAATTTCATCTGCCATTTGAATCCCAGCGTCACAATTTCTTAAGGTCCTCTTGCAATTTTTCACAATCTTCTTGTGATTTAATAATTTGGGTTTTCTGCAAATTTTAATCACCTCATTCATTCCCAATTCCAAGCTATTTATAAATATGTTAAAAAGTAGCAGGCCCAACATAAATCCCTGGGGCATGCCACTATTCACCCTTCGCCACTGAGAAACTTGAACATTTAGCCCTAACACTTTGCTTTCTTTTAACCAGCTCCCAATCCACAATAGGGCTCTTTGCCTCTTATCCATTTATTTATTTATACAATTTTTCTATACCGCCACTTCCAGAGATCAGTAGCGGTTTACATTTATTTATATTTATTTATTTACATTTCTTATATATCGCACTATTTGACATCAGCGCGGTTTACATCGAACAAAAAATTCAGCACCAAAAACAAGCGTCTGAGTTACAATAAACAGGGACATAAAACTTGGATAACAGGTAAAATCAGTAACTGGGATCATAAAACCTGGATAGCAATGAGATTACGAATAACGGAATATAACAGTAAACTATTGACATCTTAAATGATAGCGCAGATGCGATGTAAGACAGGCCCGTAGAACCTTATACTAAATGTCTGTGGAGCCTTACTAAGTGGGAAATTCTGGTTCAATAGGTGATTCGGTGTGCCTATAATTCACAGAGAGGGGGCGTGCCTCTGCACTCACCGGGAAGTATTTAAGGAATAAGTAATGTTTGAGGGCTTTTCTAAATTGCAGTAGGCTGGTGATTGCTCTAATATCTGGCGGTAGTGCATTCCAGAGTTTAGGGGCCCGAAGGCTGAAAGCCCGGTTTGCTGTTGCTGAGGTGCTTCTAGTAAGTTCGCGGGGAACCATTAGCGTATTTAATGCAATTGATCTCCTTGATCTATTCGGGGCTATGGGTTTGATGAGTTCGGTTAATGATGTGGGGGAGAGACTATTTACCGCTTTGAATGTAAGTAGTAATGTTTTGAATATGATCCTGGCATGTATAGGAAGCCAGTGTAACTGCATCAGCAGGGGCGACACATGCTCACACCTAGATGCCCCATAGAGAACCCTCGCAGCGCTATTCATTGCAAGCTGTAGGGGGTTCAGAGTGGATTGAGGGAGGCCTAGCAAAATGACATTAGCATAGTCAAAGTGAGGCATGATCAGAGCCTGGTAGATGGTGCGAAAATCCTCAGGTTCAAGCAGGGGGCGAAGATGTCTTAGTGACCGGATTTTGTAGTATATGATTCTTACAGTGTTGGCTATATGTGCTTTCATGTCAAGGTTCTGGTCGAGTGTAACACTCAGATATCGTATATTGGGTTTTGATTGTAGCTCAGCATCCTTCACCTTCAGGAACTGTGGGGGGCTGAAGCTCGGGTTCTTTGATATGAAGAGCACCTCTGTCTTCTTATGTTGAATCCTTAGGTTTTGTGACAAAAGTCATTGCGATATGGCATCAAAGCAGTTACTTAGTGGGGATAATTCCAATTTGTCTATGTTGAAAGGCATATAAAGCATGACATCGTCCGCATATATCATGCAACTCACATTGAAGGACCTGATGATCTTGCAAATAGGTTGCATATAAATATTGAACAGCAAGGCAGAGAGGGAGGAGCCTTGCGGGACTCCCTGTCCTTGGTGAAATGGGTCAGACATCACTCCACCAGACCGAACGTGTTGCCATCTTTCAGATAAGTACGATCTACACCATTCAAGGGCAGTTCCGCCAACTCCTTTCTCTTTTAGCCGTATTAGGAGGAGGTCATGGCTCACCGAGTCAAAGGCTGCGGCTATGTCCAGGAACACAAGTGCAAAACCCTGTCGGACGTTGTTGATACCGGAAATTATGTTATTGAGGAGCGATGTAAGGAGCGTTTCTACTCCGTGTGACTCTCTGAAGCCATGTTGGCAAGGGTCCAGAGGAGCCGTGGTATCAATATGGTCTTGCAATTGGCATTGGACCTCCTTTTCTATTAACTTCGCGAGAAAAGGAATACTAGAGATGGGTCTGTAGGATTCTGCCTTTTGAGGATCTAACTTACAGTTTTTTAACAGTGGTCTGATGGATGTTTGTTTGAGGGCAGAGGGGAATGTACCAGACTTGAAGGACAGGTTTATTATTTTAGTTATTATTGGGCTGAATTCGCAACGAAGTTCCTTTATCCAGAAGGCTGGACAAGGGTCCGTCTGAGCAGTGGTGGAGTTGAGAGACATGATCAGATCTTCAATTCGTTTCTTGTCCGGCGTAGAGAAAATGCTTAGAGCTGTTGGGCACTCTTGGACGGTGGGGGCAAATTCTGAAGGAGGTTTACTTGTTTGTGTAAGCTTGGATTGTAGGTAGACCGCAAAATCTTGGGGATGGATCTCACAATGCTTTTCAGGGTTGGTTCCTTCGATAGGGTCTTGACTAGGTTAAACAAATCGTGAGGTTTATTTAAGGCCCGCTTCAAGGTGTCCGTGTGGTACTGCTTCATTTTATCAGAGATGGCCTTGCGGTGGATGGTTAGCTGATTGAGGTAGGCTACCCGGTCTACGGAGGATCGTGACCGACGCCAGCGCTTCTCGAGGCTCCGTAGTTGGGATAGTGATAGTCTCAGTTCATCAGTGTACCATGGTGCAGAAGCTCTTTTCCTAGGCGGTCTATTGAGAGGTGGTCGTAGTGCAATCGTGTTAAGACTGCTGTTCCAGCATGTGATTAGGTCTTCTATCTCTAGAGAGGTCTCGTTACGAAGTGAGCAGGTTGCAGCAAGTATGCGCTCTCTGTTGAATGGAAAAAAGCTCCTAGTCAGCGATTTAGAGTTGTTATTTGGAGCATTGTTGGTCTTTGAGTGTCTGAGATGAGTAGGAATCTGGAAGGTAATGAGTTTATGATCTGACCACGGTACATCAGATATAGATATCACCGAATTGTATGATTGGTCATATACAATCTGTGGGGCGAATATAAGGTCAAGGGTGTTCCCCTTCACATGTGTAGGTTCATGCACTAATTGTTGGTATCCAAGGGATTCGAGGGCTTCGAGGAAGGCGGCTGAATGGCTATCTTGGAGAGCTGGCAGGTTGAAATCACCAACAATCCAAACTGGGGTATTAGGATTCTGTATGTTGGAGGCTAGGTCTATAATGTCTGGAAGGGCATCTGGGGAGGCTGAGGGTGCTCGGTATAGGAGGTTTATAGCGCATATCTTGTTGGAGATAGAGACTAACTATAGGTGGTCCGTGCTCGGGGCATTTATCAGTTAGAACTGAAGGTCTGATCTGGCGAGTATGAGCACACCTCCTCCGCGCTTGTTCTGTCTGTGACTGGTAAACACTGAAAAATTCGGTGGAAGGAGCTGGTTGAGTAGTACATTGTCTTCTGTGGACAGCCATGTTTCAGTAACCATAAGGATATCGAGGTTATGGAGGGATATTGTGTCTGCAATCACCGGCCATTTCTTACGAATTGAGCGGGCGTTGATAAGGGCGCATTTTAAACTATGTGCATGGAGGCTTTCATCCAGTTTGGCTCTCATCGTATGTTGGAGTGGAATGTATATTAGATGCTTGTGATGTGGATGTGGGTTCCAATTGTAACTGAACTTGGGTATACCTGACCATCTCTTCCCTTGGCCGTATAAAATAGGTATCCGGTTGGCTTCAAGGGATAGAGCTTGGGAGAATGAGAGGCAGAAAGAGAGGAGTAGGTAGCAACCAGTTAAGGTGATAGGGGAACCCATTTTTACCCCCTCTGAAAGTAATCACAGAGATTGTAAGATGTTAACAGTGAGTGGGGGAGATTAGTGAGAATTCGGTCAGGGCTGGTTCCCACTGGCCTTGAAACTCGCAAATCCTATTAATCTAGGTATAGATAGGGTATGGGATGCAGCTCTATTGTCCCTAATAACAAAGCTCAGACAAGCAAGTTATAAATTCGCAGACTAGCAAGATACTGGCAACAGTAAACTTCGTCAGAGTAACATAGATATGGCAAGCTACTAATGATATTAATGACAGGTTACTGCCATTAGTTATAGGAGCATTAACTTAAAAGTACTTTAGTTCAGTGCAGATAATTTATAATTACTTGCTGTAGTTGTAACGATGTCTGTGTTGTTGAGAGCGGACTCCGACCTCGAGGAGCTCAAGCTACTGTTTGAAAGCTTGCAATGTCCAGCTGCACTTGGATTCTTTGGAGGTTTGTCTGGCGGTTCACTGTGGGCCGCTGCCTAAGGGCCGAGCCAAAGGGCCCTCAGGCGCGGGCCCGCACGGCGCGGGTGCGCCTGCAGCGCTTCTTTTTCAAGTAGTAGCAAAGCCCCGATTGGGCTGCTGCCGATCAGCTGGAGTCTCGACGTGGAAGGGCTCAATCCCACTCGGGGAGAGCACGCGGCTGGAGAAAGGGCTGCTGCGATGTCGGCGCTTCTTTTTCAAGTAGTAGCAGAGCCCCGATTGGGCTGCTGCTGATCAGCTGGAGTCTCGACGTGGAAGGGCTCAATCCCACTCGGGGAGAGCACGCAGATGGAGAAAGGGCTGCTGCGATGTCGGCGCTTCTTTTTCAAGTAGTAGCAGAGTCCTGATTGGGCTGCTGCCGATCAGCTGGAGTCTCGACGTGGAAGGGCTCAATCCCACTCGGGGAGAGCACGCGGCTGGAGAAAGGGCTGCTGCGATGTCGGCGCTTCTTTTTCAAGTAGTAGCAGAGCCCCGATTGGGCTGCTGCCGATCAGCTGGAGTCTCGACATGGAAGGGCTCAATCCCACTCGGGGAGAGCACGCGGCTGGAGAAAGGGCTGCTGCGATGTCGGCGCTTCTTTTTCAAGTAGTAGCAGAGCCCCGATTGGGCTGCTGCCGATCAGCTGGAGTCTCGACGTGGAAGGGCTCAATCCCACTCGGGGAGAGCACGCGGCTGGAGAAAAGTTAATAATAGAGAAGCTATTATTTTACAGCGAACAATTTTACAGAGAACAATTTTAGAACAGAATTAACATAGAACTCAAAACCATATAGAAACTGTTGATAACAAACAATGAACTTGGAGTAACATTTGGTAGAACTCAGAACCATATAGAAACTGTTGATAACAAACCATGAACTTGGAGTAACATTTGGTAATGCTTCAAATAAAAATTAACAATAGCCTTAAAAGGTGATTGTTACATAAATGATAATGATAATATTGTATTCAAAAGTTAGGTGATCTGTGAGATGGAATGATTATGAGAGATGCAGTAGTGGTCATTGTCTAGGTAGGGTCTGAGTATGATTGTTGAGCATTGCTTTTCTGTGAGTTTGGAACAATATCATGCTGAAGATTATGGTAATGCATAGTAAAAAGATGGGTTTTTAGTTCTTTTCTGAATGATAGAAGGTCTTTGATTTCTCTAATTTCAATTGGGAGGTTATTCCATAATGTGGGAGCGAAGAATGAAAAAGCTGTGTTACTTGTCTTCTGGTTAGTCTTTCTAATGGAATCTGGGACTTGGATCATATGTAGATTAATTCTTCTTCTTGCCCTGTTTTCATGAGGGATGCTGATGAGCGTTGAAAGGAAAGATGGTGCTAGATTGGTTAAGGATCTTGAACGTAGTAACTAAAGATTTGTAAATGATTCTGCATGATACAGGTAGCCAGTGTAGAGCGTAAAGAATAGGAGATATATGGTCTGCTATTTTCGCTTTATAGATGATCCTCGCTGTAACATTTTGGGCTAATTGAAGTGTGTGTAGATTTTTCTTAGAGGTTCCCTGAAGAATACCATTACAGTAGTCTAGATGGGGTGTTATTAGTATTTGGGCCACAGATCTGAAATCAGAGCTGTCAATTAATGGTCTTAGTTGTTGGATTGTCCGTATCTTGAAGTATATTGCTTTAACAGTTTGTTTTATGTGCTGAGTGAGACTGAAGGTCCTATCCAGTGTGACTCCCAGGTATTTGATCTCATCTTTAACAGGAAGGGTAGTTTTTCCAATGTTGATTTCTGACGGTGGAGTGAAATTCGTGTTTCTTGTTACAAATAGAACTTCTGTTTTTTTAAAATTAATATTCATATTCATGGAATTTAGCCACATTTCAGCTTCAGTTAGACAACAACATATGTTGTTATAATCGGGGCTGGACACATCAAAAGGTGAGTATAACAATGTCGTCCACATAGATGTGGTAATTTATTTTGAAGTGTTTAAATATGGAACAGATGGGTTGTAGATATATATTAAACAATAGAGCAGAAAGGGCGGAGCCTTGTGGGATGCCCTGCTCTTGAGGAAATGGTGATGATGCAACTTGATCTATTTGCACATATTGAGTCCGGTTAGTAAAATAGGATTTAAACCAGTCATGGGTTTTATCCTTAATGCCTATTTGAGAGAGCCTGGAGATGAGTGTGGCATGGTTTACATTGTCAAATGCCGAAGAAATATCGAGGAAAATGAGAATGAAAGCTCGCTTGGAATTATCGATACCTCTGATGATTGTGTCAAAGAGAGCTAAAAGGAGGGCTTCAACACCATGGTGTGGGCGAAATCCATATTGGTGTTCGTCTAATGGTGCTGAGGAGTCTATATAATCTTGCAATTGGATCTGTACAACCTTTTCTATAATCTTAGCAAGGAATGGAATACTTGCAATGGGGCGATATGACGTTGGGTCATTGCCGTCAAGAGCTTTGTTTTTTAGCAGTGGTCGAATTGCAGATCTTTTGAGTGTGTCTGTTAAGCATCCTTGTTGAAGTGATAGATTCACAATGTTAAGTAAGTCCGAGGCAAGTTCTGCTTTTGTTGCCTTTATCCATGTCACAGGGCAGGGATCCAGTAGAGAAGTTGTCGTATTTAGGTTGGAGATTGTCTGGAGTAGGATTTTGTTGGTAATAGGATGGAAGGCTTTCCATTCAAGGTGGTTGTTATCTATGAGAGGTAGAATGGGTGGTGTAAAATGGCTGTTTTGTTTGAGTTTATTTGCAAAATGCTCAGCAAGTGTTTGGGGGTTAATAGAGATTTTGTGGGTATTATTAGATGGGGATTTGGTCAGGGATTTGACAATCTCAAATAGCTCCCTAGGACGATTGAAGGCTTTTGATAATGTTTTAGAATGATACTGTTTTTTAGCATTATTAATCGCATCTTTGTAATCTTTAAGTAGTGAGAAATATTGTAATCTGAGTTCTAGAGTTTTTTTCCTTCTCCAGGTGGCTTCTATCTTTCTAAGATCTTTTCTTATGCTTGAGAGTTCAGTAGTGTACCATTTTTCATTTGTTCTGCGTTTGTGGAGTTTCCCCAACGAAGATGGTTCTGAAGCGGCCCCAATAATAGAGTTCCAGCTAGATATTGCTTCATCAAGGTTAGTGGTGTACGGGTCTAACCTAGTGAGTACTGATTCCAGAAACTCCTCCTTGTTGAATGTACGGAACCTCTTACCTAAGTGGGGATTGTCAGAAGGTAATTTAGTAGAATGTGGGAGACAGAGTGAGAACCGAATTAAGAAGTGGTCAGACCAGGGGACCTGAGTTGAAGCTGGTGGAACATATTGGGGAGTAGATGTGAAATGAGTTGGAATGAATATTAAGTCGAGAATATTACCTTTGGTGTGTACTGGTTAATTGTTTGCTTAAAACCCATTTCTTCCATCGCATCCAAAAAGGAAATTTCTTGGTTATTGGATAGAGAAGGTAGATTGAAATCACCTAGCATAATGAGGGGTTTCCTTATTGTGGAGCTGCAGGCAGATTCAAGGATGGTGGCTAGAGATTGGTTATTTGTAGTAGGGGGTCTGTATATCAAGCAGATTGGTATGTCCTTGTTTTCAATCTTGAGAATATTCGTATCATCATGGCTTTCACAAATGGTAGGGGATAAGTTGAGGTTGGATTTAGCTAATATGAGAACTCCCCCTCCTCTTATGTGATTCCTGTTGCAGGTAAAGATGCACTCTTATTTGGTTTAACAGTACTGGGTCGGACTCTGTTAGCCATGTTTCTGTAATACAAAGAAGGCCTGGATTTTCTGCATTAACTAAGTCAGTTATAAGAGGTGCTTTATTTCTGACTGACCTAGCATTAATGAGAATGAGAGAGATATGTGAGAAAGTCTTGATTGTTTTTATGTGGTTGAAATTAAAAGTTGGGTTTATATGGATCAGTCTGTGTTGATTTATGTTTACACTTCTTGGATATAGTTGGTAAGTGTTAAGTCTGTGGTTAATTTGTCTCTGACGGTATGGGATAACATGGATGTGGGAGAATTCAGGGAGGTTCAATGGTGGAGTGAGCGCGTGGTGAGATTCATAGTAAGCAATAGTATTTTTGTAAGGTTCATTTTGAAATACGAATTAGATAAGATGCAGAAACAAGTTGGTATTCTGGTGTGGAGTATAGTTTAAAACTCAAAGAATAAAGTTAGAGTTCGGGAATTGAGTAGCATACAATGTAACAAATTGAATAATATGAGGTGCTAGGATTGATACTCATCAAATATTCGAGTATACAAAGTGGCGAAATTGCAAACAGGTCTAGCCTCTAATGTTACTATTAGGAAATACAGCAGTGCAAGACTGTTTCAAATACTAGAAATTTAATCAGACAACTATAAATACCTGACTCTGGTGCATCTGATAGTAGATCGAATACAAATTCAATATTTAAATAAGATTGAATCTAAGTAGCACAAGAAGGCTATCAACAAGGGGACACAGGATTCAGACTCACAAGTCCATGTAACGAATAATACATACAAATTCGTGGAGGTGCTGCCTGTTATGAAGTTGTAGACGAAGTGGTGAGATCATGAGTTTATTGTTCGGGAACCTCTTCCTTCTAGATTAATAGTATCAGGGAACATCGATTGGTTGTTGAGCTGCTCTTATCCATGACTTTAATTTCCTCAAGAGGGACCTTGTCAAAGGCTTTTTGAAAATCCAGATACACAATATTCACTGGTTCACCTTTATCTATTTATACCTTTAAAAAAATGTAGCAGATTGGTAGGCATGACTTTCCTTGGCTAAATCCATTTTTGCTTTGTCCCATTAAACCATGACTATATGTTTAGTAATTTTCTTCTTTATAATGGTTTCTACAATTTTGCCTAGCATTGACATCAGGCTCAATAATCTGTAGTTTCTCAGAATGCCCTGGAATCTTTTTTAAAAACTGGTGTTACACTGGTTACTCTCCAATCTTCAGGAACTATATAGATGATTTTAATAGTAGTTTAGAAATTACTAAAAAAAGGTCTGCACTTTCATTTCTGAGTTTGGTCCAAGTGATTTGCTACTCTTTTAGTTTGTCAAATTGCCCTATTACATCTTCTAGGGTCACAGAGATCTGTTTCAATTCCTCAGATTTATTACCTTTAGATATAATTTCTGGCTTGGGTATCTCCCTTACATCTTCTTCACTATGGTCTGAAGCAAAGAATTCATTTAGGACTCCTTTTACTAACACTTAACTTGAGCTATCTGCTACATAGCCCACAGGAATAAAACAGGCCATGCATCAGATAGCTCAGGCTAAGTGTTAGTAAAAGGAGCACTTAGTCTCTCTGCTATGGCCTTGTCTTCCCCCTTACTGCCCTTTTTACTCTTCTATCATCTAATGGTCCAAATGAGTCTCTCACAGGCTCTTTGCTTTAAACATATCTGAAAAAAGATTTTATTATGAGTTTTTGCTTCCACGACAAATGTCTTTTCAAATTCTTTGTCTGCCTTATCAGTGCTTTGCATTCAACTTGCCAGTGCTTATGCCATTTCCTATCTTCTTCATTTGGATCCTTTTCCCATTTTTTGAAAGATTTTTATTTTTTGGCTATAATAGCCTCTCTCGCCTCGTTGTTAAACCATGCCAGCAGTCGTTTGACCTTCCTTACATCTTTTTTAAAGTGTGGAATACTGGTCTGGACTTCCAAATACAGTCTCTAAAAATAAAATAAAATACAGTCTCTAAAATGCTTGTATGCAAATGCTAGAAGTCTAAAAAAAAGGTGGGAGAGTTAGAATATATAGCACTAAATGAGAGGTTAGATATGATTGGAATATCAGAGACATGGTGGAAGGAGGACAACCAGTGGGACACTGTGATACCTGGGTACAAACTATATCATAATCATAGAGCTGATCAAATTGATGGAGGGGTTGCGCTCTATGTTAGAGAGGGCATTGAGTCAGAAAGGATTAAAGTTTTGCAGAAAACAATTTGCTGTAGAATCTCTATGGATTGAAATTCCATGTAAAAAGGGGAAGGCGATGGCAGTGGGGGTGTACTATCGACCACCAGGCCAGAATAAACAAATGGATGATGAAATGCTCAAAGAAATCAAGGAAGCTAACAAAAGTTACAGCGCAGTAATAATAATGGGTGATTTCAATTACCCCGGTATCGACTGGGTCAGTGTCACGGCAGGACATGCTAGGGAGATAAAGTTCCTAGATAACATAAATGACTGCTTCTTGGAGCAGCTGGTTCATGAACTGACCAGAGGGGAAGCCATATTAGACCTGGTCCTTAGTGGAACACCAGATCTAGTGCAAGAGATAAGGGTGTTGGGGCCACTTGGCAATAGTGATCATAGCATGATCGCCTTTGATTTAATTAGTGGAAGAGGGATAGTATGGAAATCCACAGTACTACCTTTTAACTTTCGAAAGGGAGACTATGATAAAATGAGGAAAATAGTTAAGAAAAAACTAAAAGGAGCAGTTGCAAAGGTTAAAGACTTACATCAAGCTTGGGTGTTGTTGGAAAATACTATCTTGGCAGCCCAGACCAGCTGTATTCCACACTTTAAGAAAAGTGGAAGGAAGTCCAAAAAACTGCCAGCATGGTTTAAAGGTGAGGTCAGAGAGGCTGTTGTTGCCAAAAAAGCATCTTTCAGGAAATGGAAAAAAGAGCCAAACGACGAAACCTGGAAACAGCATAAGCACTGGCAAATCAAATGCAAGGCATTGATAAAGCAGGCAAAGAGAGAATTTGAGAAGAAGCTTGCTGTGGAAGCAAAAATGCGAAATAAAGATTTTTTCAAGAACATTCACAGCAAAAAACCTGTGAGAGAGTCAGTTGGTCCATTAGATGACAGAGGAGTTAAAGGGGCACTAAGAGGTGACAAGGCGATAGCGGAGAGACTGAATGAATTCTTTGCTTCAGTCTTTACTGAGGAAAATGTAGGGATGTTACCCATGACTGAAGTGGTATTTAAAGGTGCGGAAGAATTGAAGGAAATATCGATACATCTGGAAGATGTATTACAACTATTAGATAAACTGAAGAGTAGCAAATCACCTGGGCCGGATGGTATACATCCAAGGGTGTTGAAAGAACTGAAATATGAGATTGCAGACCTGCTATTAGTAATCTGTGAACTATCATTAAAATCATCTCTAATACCTGAAGATTGGAGGATCGCCAATGTAACACCAATTTTTAAAAAGGGTTCCAGGAGTGATCCGGGAAACTACAGACCGGTGAGCCTCACGTCAGTACAGGGAAAAATGGTAGAAACCATCATAAAGAATAAAATTACTCAGCATGTAGATAGTCATGGCCTAATGGGAGACAGCCAATATGGCTTTAGACAAGGAAGATCTTGTCTTACTAATCTGTTATGTTTTTTTGAAAGTGTGAATAAACAGGTGGACAAAGGTGAGTCGGTTGATACAGTGTATCTGGACTTTCAGAAAGCCTTTGACAAGGTCCCTCATCAGAGACTTTTGGCAAAACCTAAGAGTCATGGGATAGTAGGCAGTGTGGATCAAGAACTGGTTAAGAGATAGAAAGCAGAGGGTTGGGCTAAATGGACAATTTCCCAGTGGAGAAAGGTGAATAGTGGTGTACCCCAGGGATCTGTGCTGGGTCCGCAGCTTTTTGACATATTCATAATTGACCTGGAAAGTGGAATAACGAGTGAGGTTATCAAATTTGCAGATGACACAAAACTATTTAAAGTTGTTAAAACCCAAGAGGATTATGGAAAATTGCAAGAGGATCTTGATAAATTAGAAGACTGGGCATCAAAATGGCAGATGAAATTTAATGTGGACAAGTGCAAAGTTATGCACCTAGGGAAGAACCACCCAAACTATGGTTATACAATGCAAGGTTCCACATTAGGAACCACCACCGAGGAAAAAGATTTAGGCGTCATTGTGGATAACATGTTAAAACCCTCGGCCCAGTGTGCAGCGGCAGCCAAGAGAGCAAATAGAATGCTAGGTATCATAAGGAAAGAATGGAAAATAAAACAAAAGATATTATAATGCCTCTATATCGTTCCATGGTGAGACTGCACCTTGAATATTGTGTGCAATTCTGGTCGCCGTATCTTAAAAAGGATATAGAGTTATTAGAAAAGGTTCAGAGAAGAGCCACCAAAATGGCAAAGGGGATGGAAGGATACTCCTATGAAGAAAGGCTAAAAAGGTTAGGGCTCTTTAACCTGGAAAAGAGACGGCTGAGGGGAGATATGATAGAAGTCTATAAATTAATGAACGGAGTGGAACGGGTAAACAGAGATTGATTGTTTACGTTATCAGAATATAGAAAGACTAGGAGTCATGCAATGAAGCTACAAGGTAAACTATTTAAGACTAATAAAAGAAAATATTTTTTCACTCAACTTGTAATCAAACTCTAGAATTTGTTACCGGAGGATGTAGTAAAGGCTGTTAGTGTAGCTGGGTTTAAAAAAGGTTTGGACAAGTTCCTGGAGGGAAGGTCCATAAACCATTATTAAGAAGGGACCCAGGATATCAATGCTTGAGCCAGTACAAGCATTGCGGAACCTGTGTCTTTTGGGGAAACTGCTAGGTACGTATGACCTAGATTGGCCACTGTTGGAAATAGGATACTGGGCTTGATGGACCTTGGTCTGACCCAGTATGGCATATCTTATGTTCTTATTTTTCAACAATATCCAGGCCTAATGTAAATTCTTAACATTTACAGCTACTCCTTTTAGTTTTTTCCTAACCATTTTCCTCATTTTATCATAGTCTCCCTTTTGAAAGTTAAATGCTGGCATAATAGATTTTCTTTCCTCTCCTTCCATTTATTAAATAAAATTATATATTATGATCACTATTGCCAAGTAGTCCCAACCCCATCACCTACTGTACCAGATTTTGTGTTCCACTAAGGAATAGCTCCCTCTCATGTTATCAGCTGCTCCATGAAGCAGTCATTTATTTTATCTAGAAGCTTTCTCTTTCTAGAATGTCCTGATATGATATTCACCCAGTTGATACCAAGGCAATTGAAATCACCCATTCTTACTGTGTTGCCAATTTTGCTAGCTTCCCCAACTTCTATTAGCATTTCATCATTTGTCTGTTCACTCTAGCCAGGTGGTATTTCTATCCATAATTATTCTACAGTACATTTTGTTTCCTGCAAAACTTTTATCCTGTTTGACTCAATGCCTTTTAACATTTAGCGCCATCCCTCCACTAATTTGATCTATCCTGCCATTGTGATATTATTTCACTCTGGCATCTCAGTGTCCCATTGGTTATCCTCCTCCTACCAGGTCTCTGATACCAATTATATTTGCATCTTTGTTCAGTGCTCTATGCTCTCTCATCTTATTTTTACGACTCCTAGCATTTGTAAACAGGCATTTCAAAATATATTTTTTGTTCATACTGACAATAAGCTTATCAGTTGACCGGGGTAAATTTGGAATCTTTCAACACTGTATGCAGTTTACTTAAGAGCACCTGGACTATAATTACCTTTATTGCAGTCTCTATCAGGATGCCCTAACCTCTGTTTTGGTAGTATCCCTCAAAGAAACATTATTCAAAACTATGCACTTCTGGGCAACTGTCAGCTTTCCCCCAATATCTAGTTTAAAAGCGGCTCTATCTCCTTTTTAAAGGTTAGTGCTAGCAGCCTGGTTCCTCCTTGGTTAATGTAGAAAAGGTTCTCTCTTCCCCAGGATGTTGTCCAGTTCCTGTCAATGTTAAAACTCTCTTCCCTGCACAGTGGCCTCATCCATACATTGAGACCCCAGAGCTCTGCCTGCCTTTTGGGTCCTGTATGTCGAAATGTTACTCTGGAGGTCCTGGATTTCACCTTTCTACCTAAAAGCCTAAATTTGACTTTCAAATCTCTTTCTCATACTTTCCTATGTCACTAGCGCCTATATGCACCAGGACAGCAGACTCCTCCCCAGCACTCTCTAGAATCCCAACAAGGTGATAAGTGAGATCTACCACCTTCATTCCAGTCAGACGTGACCACATGATCCTCATGTTCACCAGCTACCCAGCTATCTACATACCTAATTATGAAATCAACCAAAAATAGCTATCCTAATCCTTTCCTTCTGGGCACAAGCTCCTGGACACACATCCTCATTGAGAGAGGATAATGCATCTATGGAGGGCAGGTCCTAGCCACACCAAGATGGCTCTGCTTCCAGGTGACCTCTCTGCTCTAAAGCAGTACTGAGGCTACCTGCTTGGAGGTGGGACTTTTCTGCCATGTCCATGTAGATCTCTTTTATCTATCTCTCTGTCTTCCTCAGTTCCTCCCAGTCTGTTATTCTAGCCTCCAAAAAATTGACTCATTCTCTGAGAGCCAGGAGCTCTTTGCACCGTATCCACATATGACCTCTCACCAACTTAGAGATAATCCTATGTGGCAATGTAAAAGACTTGATAGCCCACATCTCGCTGCTGGACTGCTGTCTGTATCTTTGTATTACTGAGTTTGGTTACTTAGGGACATATTTACTAAAGGTTGACATGCGTTAACGACAGTTAGCATGCGTTAAGTGCTACCATGGCCCATTCATTTCTATGGGCATTGGCAGCATTTCACACACTTTAATTTTCATTAATCCGCGTTAACCTTTAGTAAATGCACCCTTTAGAGTTGTTAAGGGAAAAGAGATAGCTAAACTAATGTAAAGGCCTTTAGGATTATTTGATGTATTATATAGTATTGTTTTGTTTGCTTTCCAATGAACTGCTAATTAAGAACATAAGAACATAAGACATGCCATACTGGGTCAGACCAAGGTCCATTCAAGCCCAGTATTCTGTTTCCAACAGTGGCCAATCTAGGTCATACGTACCTAGCAGTTTCCCCAAGAGACAGGTTCCACAATGCTTGTATTGGTTCAAGCATTGATATCCTGGGTCCCTTCTTAATAATGGTTTATGGACCTTTCCTCCAGGAACTTGTCCAAACCTTTTTTTAAACCCAGCTACACTAAAAGCCTTTACTACATCCTCCGGTAGCAAATTCCAGAGTTTGATTACACGTTGAATGAAAAAATATTTTCTTTTATTAGTCTTAAATAGTTTACCCTGTAGCTTCATTGCATGTCCCCTAGTCTTTCTATATTCTGATAAGGTAAACAATCGATCTATGTTTACCCGTTCCACTCCGTTCATTAATTTATAGACTTCTATCATATCGCCCCTCAGCCATCTCTTTTCCAGGTTAAAGAGCCCTAAACCTTTTAGCCTTTCTTCATAGGAGTATCCTTCCATCCCCTTTACCATTTTGGTGGCTCTTCTCTGAATCTTTTCTAAAATCGCTATATCCTTTTTAAGATACGGCGACCAGAATTGCACACAATATTCAAGGTGCGGTCTCACCATGGAACGATATAGAGGCATTATAATATCTTTTGTTTTATTGTCCATTCCTTTCCTTATGATACCTAGCATTCTATTTGCTCTCTTGGCCGCCGCTGCACATTGGGCCGAGGGTTTTAACATGTTATCCACAATGACGCCTAAATCTTTTTCCTGGGTGGTGGTTCCTAATATGGAACCTTGCATCGTGTAACCATAGTTTGGGTTGTTCTTCCCTAGGTGCATAACCTTGCACTTGTCCACATTAAATTTCATCTGCCATTTTGATGCCCAGTCTTCCAAATTATCCTCTTGGGTTTTAACAACTTTAAATAGTTTTGTGTCATCTGCAAATTTGATAACCTCACTCGTTATTCCACTTTCCAGGTCATTTATGAATATGTCAAAAAGCAGCGGACCTGATAAGGGTTAATAGCTTCTTCAAGAAAATAGACTGTGATGTCAAATTTTACTCTCCCTCAATTGGGATAGCCAACTGTAAATTATGGGATGTGCCTGGGATGGGTGGGAGAAAGACTAATTACACAGGTACACTATCAAAAAACTGCCTCCAGTTTTGCAACTGATTCTTATAGATTTTGGGGTGCTGAATCCAGGAAAAATAGCCAAAATGTTCCATCACGTCACGTTTTCTTGCAAAATTAGATTTCTTACCCATATAAGGAATGTTCACATAATTTCTTTTTAGCCGACTGCAGTTTATTTTCTTGGCCCAAAATAGAGGTTGTAATGGTTAACTAACTAGAAACACTCCCTCATGATATTTTAGAGTGTTTTGTATTCATTTTATACATTAACAGGACAATTGGGAGGCGGGGGGCTAAATCCAGTACTCGCGCTGGCGCATGTTCCTTCCTGTTCGCCTCGCCTCGTTCGCGCTCGCTCAAACACTGTGGTTGCGACATGAACGTTCCTGTCAAATTTCAGTTTCTTGCAAGTTCATTATTACCTTTTGTTTGCTCAGTCGTAATCCAGCTTTATTCCGAAGTGGTTCACTACAGTTGTAGTTTGCAGTGCTGTGTATTTGTGATGGCTCACAGAGCCAGAGGTTGCATCAACTCTCCGGACAGTTTTTGTTTTATTTGTGGGGAATATACCGTGAAAAAGCGGCAGAGGAACATTTCTGCATTTATTAAAAAAGTATATTTCGCCTATTTTGGTTTGAAGTTAGGTGATCAAGACAAACCGTGGGCTCCTCACAAAGTGTGCAAGACATGTGAGGAAGATCTACGCTTATGGATGAAAGGTAAAAAACAAGCATTTCGTTTTGGAATACCTATGATGTGGCGTGAACAAAGAGACCACAGCAGTGACTGCTATTTTTGCTCTTGCATTGTGAAGGGATACAACTTAAAAAATAAGAATGTAATAAGTTACCCCAACCTTCCCTCAGCAATTAGGCCTATGCCTCATAGCAACGAAGTACCTGTGCCTGAACCACCAAAATCTTTGGATCATATTTGTGTGGACGGTTCTGATCATGATGAGACTCATCAGATGGCTTTTCCCGATGAGTCCAGTACTTCCGAGTTTGAAACTGAACCAGATCCGAAACCTGAACTTTTCTCTCAAGCTGAATTGAATGATTTAGTCCGGGATTTAGGACTCCCAAAAGATGCTGCCCAACTGCTAGGTTCTCGGCTTAAACAGAAAAATCTATTGTCACCAGGAACAACTTTTTATTGCTACCGCAACCGCGAGACACAATTTTTGAAGTATTTCAGCAAAGAGGAAGATTTGGTATTTTGCAACGATATATACGGAGTGATGGAAAAGTTTAAACTCAAGTATGATCCTGCTGAATGGCGGCTGTTCATTGATTCGTCAAAAGACAGCATAAAAGGTGTTCTTCTTCATAATGGCAACACATTCGCTTCAGTTCCTATTGCTCACTCTGTTATTCTCCAAGAAAAATACGAGAATTTGGCCCTGATTCTTCAGAAGATTCGTTATGATGAGCATAAGTGGATGATTTGTGGAGACTTTAAAATTCTATCCATGCTATTAGGGCAGCAATCCGGTTTCACCAAATATCCCTGCTTCCTTTGCTTGTGGGATAGCCGGGCCCGCGACCTACACTGGGGGAAAAAAGACTGGCCAATTCGGGAGTATTTGAGACCCGGTGAGAAAAATGTTCTTCATGAGAGCTTGGTACCTCGTGATAAAATTCTATTACCACCTCTCCACATTAAGTTGGGTCTCATTAAGCAATTCATCAAGTCCCTTCCAAAAGATGGTGAGTGCTTTCGGTACCTTTGCTCAAAGTTCCCCCGACTTTCTGAAGCAAAGCTAAAGGAAGGAGTGTTTGTTGGCCCTGATATAAGGAAACTCATTTCAGATGGAGCATTCGCTGAAACGATGTCTGAAAAGGAAAAAAAAGCCTGGGATTCCTTCAAGGATGTTGTTCTCAAATTCTTGGGGAACAGGCGGGATGAGAACTATAAGGATATTGTTGCCAGGATGCTCAATGCCTTCAAAGAACAAGGCTGTAACATGAGCCTGAAAGTCCATTTCTTGCACTCCCATGTGAACTACTTTCCCGAAAACTTGGGGGCGTACAGTGAAGAACAAGGTGAAAGGTTTCACCAGGACATCAAGGACGCAGAGAGAAGGTACCAAGGAAGATGGAACACCACTATGATGGCTGATTTCTGCTGGTTGCTGCTGCGGGAAACCCCAGATAAAAAATACGCCAAGCAGCGCA
This sequence comes from Ichthyophis bannanicus, assembly GCA_033557465.1. Classification (NCBI taxonomy): domain Eukaryota; kingdom Metazoa; phylum Chordata; class Amphibia; order Gymnophiona; family Ichthyophiidae; genus Ichthyophis; species Ichthyophis bannanicus. The sequence continues at coordinate 145,651,002 of CM066033.1, forward strand.
CCAAGAGAAGCATTCGGGGGAAGAAGAAACGGGCCCACCAGGAGATTGATTGACCCAAGAATGACTTTAACATCTAAACTGTGTTGACAAATATCGTGTTTTTACTAAACTTTGAAATAAAAATTTGCTAGTTATTACCACAGTGTCGGATCTCATTTATTAGAATTTTATTTTCACACCATCGGGTGTTTGTCTTCATGTATTGCAATGGTGCGGTTTGCGTTTTCTATTCTTACATACATACCTGTACAACATTTTTTGCACATTTCTTTGCTTTGCTTTGTGTCTAACCTCGCTCTTATATGCTCAATGTTTGTGCACATGTATGTGGCTGTTTTAAGTGCAGACAATTTTGCTACCATCACAGTGTATTTTGTTGACATTACTCTATTCTTATCTGCTGCCTTGTTACAATTTTCTTTATTCTTATTTGAATAACTACTAAACAATTAGTATAAAGAATTCATCCAAGAAACTTTTATCTCGATCACACTCAATCTGAAACGTTCACCTCAAACTGCTAACCCAATGTAGCAAAAAATCTGTACGTGATGGAGCAAATTGGTTACCAGATTTGGATTCAGTGCACCAAAAAACGTAAAAATCAATCGAAACATTAGAGGCAGTTTAAAAAAAAATTTTTTTAGTGTACCTGTGTTATCTGTCTGTTTTCTTTAAGGCTATAAAGGCCTATCCAAATCTAAGGACAGACTAGATAGGCCATGTGGTCTTTTTCTGTCATCATATTTCTATGTTTCTAATAAAAATTAATTAAAATCTCTAAAGCTGGCTGAGAACTAGTTTTGACAGACTTTCCAAATAAACCCACAATCTCTTCTCTATCAGATAATTTAAGTCACCAAGTTTTCCAGCAAAATAATGATCATTTACCTATAGAGGCATCATCCACTCTCAGCTTTCCCTCATGTACTAATACTTATCATGTGAACTGAACTGTTTTATTTTTCAATTCTGATGAACTAATCTGGATATCACCTATTCAGATGCTTCTGTACTAATCGTAATGCTTGAATTATGATGCTTCGGTGAGCTTTATTCTGACGAACTGAAAGTTGCTTTCACTAAATATTGTGTAATTTAATGCTTGCATCTTATTTCCCTTTCCCTGCCTTTGGTCAATATTGATTTAATGCTTGTGATTATTCCGTTTTTTTCTTCATTCCTATTGTGTCCATTATTTGATTTCTGAAATTACTAATCATTGACGCACATTCATTTATGCACAAAGTTTGATGTTACATTTACAGACAAGACATTCTCTACCTGTTTATTTCTAATCTCTTTAGTGATTTAATTTCCACTCTTTCCCAAACCACACCGACAGTATTTTGAGTCTTTGTTTTACTTCCATTTTTTTCTGTTGAGATTATTTTTTCTACCTTTGAGGGTAGTCAACAAAAGGGGCAAGTAGTAAAATTGGTCCTTTTATTTTATACCCCAACACAGCCAGGGGGTACCTCAAAGATAACAAATAGTATAAAAAATGAATACAAAATAAATCACAATAGCAGAAACATAATGGAACAAATGGATTTTGTACTTTTCATATAAACTAATTATTTATTTTATTTAACAAATTTTGATATACCGCTTTTCTACAAGTCAAAGTGGTTTACAATGAACTTAAGGTTTTTTTTTTTTGTTGTTTTTTTTACAATGAACAAGTTACGAACAACATTACAACTTTTGCAGTGAACATTATATAAAACTGAGAACAAATTAATTTATATATAAGGAGATGAGGAGTGGTGTGGAGGGGGCATGGGTCATAGGGTTTTCATGGGGTGAGGGGGCGAGGTCATAGGGGTTTCATGAGGGTGGGACAGGGGAAGGATGTGCTTGTGGGAATGAGTCTGTTGATTTGCTTTTCTAGTTACTCATTGGCAAAATGCTTCTAGAATAGGTGCGTCTTGAGTGGAAGATTGATGGTTCAAATAGCTGGGGTAGTGCATTCCAGAGGGTGGGGGCATACAGTGAGAATGCTCATGCTCCTATGGTCTGCTTGCAGTATGTGGTGGGATATTGAGGAGGTGTGCCTTTCTCCTTGGCCTATTAGAGTTTGAGTTATGAATTAGGGTGTATAGTTGCTCTGCTGATTTCCAATCTAGAAATTTGTGGATGAGGGATAGAACCTTGTATTGTATTCTTGATGGGGAGCCAATGGAGGTGTTTGAGAATTGGAGTGATGTGGGTTTTTTGTGTTGCTTGGAAGATGATTCTAGCAACGGTGGTTTGGGTGAGCTGCAGTGGATGGCTTGCATATTTGGGTAGTCCTTGAGAAATGGAGTTACAGTAATCGAATAGAGGAGTGATGGTGGCCTGGCAGACTGTACAGAAAGTATTGGTCGACAGGAGGGGGTGTAGGCTCCTGATGGTTTTTAGCTTTTATATGGAATAAGTCCCCTGTCTAACAGACTGAGCCCTGACGTAAAGGGCCGACCTCAGGATCGGCCCTTTACATCTGGGGCCGTGGCCCACCCATGCCTCGGCTTCGTTCCACCTCCAGATTGCCTCTCCCGCCCCCGTCACAGGCTCCCTGTACAACACCGCTGTACATATGGGGAGCCTTTGCAGGGGTATACATAGTGAGGATGTATGTCTAAACAAGATGTACATATCCGCTATTCGTGGCGCAGAATGACTCCCTATGTGTATTGACATCATGGTATTTTTATCATTATCATTATTTATCATTACTATTTTTATGAGTATTTATTTCTTATGAGTGGCAATTTATTGTCCACTATCAGGATGTCTTTTACCCTAATTTTAATGGAACACCAGCATTCTAATTTTATGCTTCTCATGATTTTTTTATAGTATAGAAACTAATGCACGTGTTTTATTACAACCTCTGAGTTCTACAGCATATTAGCAAGTTCTCTATGGTTGTTCTACTTTCTACTCCCATATACCTCGTATATGTAGGTTAAAACATCCCCTCAGATTGGGTCACAACAAGATACAGTAGTACAAATATTTTGATTCCTTCCCATATTATGACTCTTTGTCAAACTAACTGTCCTGTGTTGATGCCTTAATTAATTATCCACTTTCATTTATCTATTTATTTAATCATTTATTTATATATTTATCTGCTATCAATTTTATAATTTTAGTGTTAACATATACTTATAATAAAATAATAAAATGATTTTTTTAACTCATATGATTTGCATATAGTTTGTATGAATAAGCACAAATTCCACTTGCTCTACTATGTTTTACTGCTATTGTAATTTGTTTTGTATTCATTTTTTATACTATTTGTCCTCTTTGAGGTACCCCCTGATGAAGGCTTAGCAGAAACACGGCCATGTTGAGATATAAAATAAAAGGACCAATTTTACTTCTCGCCCCTTTTCTTGTCTTTCCTTCAGTGAGATAGTAGTGTGCTTTCTTGTGGTCTAATTGAGGGTAGTGTCAGCTGTGTCAGGCAGAATAGCGTCAATCACTGCGTTTTAGAATCCTCTGTAAAAAAAACTTGTTAAATACATGGGATAGTAAGGATATAGCCATTTCAGGCAATTATCCTTGTTATGACTTATTAATCTTATTGCCATATCAGTAATTTCCCCCTTTCCCAAGGGCACAATTTAAGCAACGACAAAACAATCCAATGCTTTCTGGCTGTTATTGCTACTTCAATAAACAAAAACATTGCTCCTAGGAGATTAGGAAAAAAATATGAAAATAAAAGGAAGCCCACTCATATAATAGCAAGATCTAGTTGATATCTGGTATTAAGCAGGAGGAAAAAGATCTCTGTTGCAATCCCAGAGTACAGAGGTGGTCACAACGGGAAAGCCACCGACCGCCCTGTGAACAATCAATGGGAACGGTACAACTGCATCAGCGGTCAGAAAAACCTCCTGCAATAGCACAGTCCACTATCAGTCCCAAATAAAGACGACGAAAGTGGCACAGTCCCATTGGGGAGCAGAATTTCATGAGTTGAGGAAGAAATACTATATTCAGTAGTTAATGGCTTAATTGTGCATAAGCCACAAACTACTGAATATGGTTTTTCTTCCCCAACTGGGACACAGTATTATAGAGAGGGGAGAGCGATTTCCACTTAGGATTGACCAACTTAAAATTCTAAAGGTGCATATGGAGCAAATAAGTAAAATTCACTAACTGAGTTGCAAGAGTGGTAAATAAGTGACTGCTCAAATTAAGATAAGAAGAGAAAGGAATAGTCTGCTTGGAATCAATTTTGGATAAGAGTAAGAAGTCAACTGCTTGTATCAGTTTCTGTTTATTGTTTCTGCAAATGGTTATTATTTTTGTTTAGTGACCCTTAAAGGTTTAAGTAAACCGCTGGTTCAGAACATGGTGTCTGGCCTGAACGCCTATTTAAGAAGGGAGTTCTGTGAAAATGTCAAGTGGCAAGGGCCTCCTGGATTTTGCCAGTCCCCACCAAAAAGAACCCTGAAACTTAAAAATCTAGAAGCTCCAGAGTAAAGACTGAGTAAAATGCTTATAGGACTGGCGTACTCGTCTGCCAAGCAGTTGGTGAAATAACTGAGGACCACAAAAAGGGGTTGCATGTATATTCAATGCTACTGTTTACATTATTTGGACACTTCCCATACTGCCTTTCAACAGTCATAGGAAGACTGTTTACATAACAGCAATTTAATCCTTAACAAAGAAAAACAGTATCATAGGGACAGATATACAGCCCAGAGGAGGAGTTGCAACCAGATTTCAGACAATGGACCATGGTCATACATCATAGTGAATGAGGATTACTTAATATCCATGAGAACGAAATACTGAAGAACATGGCCTTCAATTGGTCTTTAAACTTGAGAAACAATGCTTTAGATAGGTGGGGGAGCATTTGGCAAGGAGGGAGCCAGGCAAAGAAAAAACATCTAATGAGTAGTTTCAAAATGCACAACTCTAGGAAATGGCACAACCATCATATTGAAGAAAGAGAAAAAAGGGACCTCGAGGGATGATATGAGACTAATATCTTAGCTACGCATACATAAGAGTTTTAGAATACACTCCTACAAGTCAGAGACAGTACTTTAAATCTCATCTGGTAGAAGACTGGGAACCAGTGCTGCTCCATTAATAGGGGCTAAGACATGAGGAAATCTATGGACCTCGTAGAGAAATTCAGATTGCTATATTTTGTATTACCTGTTGCCTTCTAATAGAAGGGAGCTTGAGTCCATTAAGGAGAGAATTACAGTAATCAAACCAGTTTAGTACAAAAGCATGAGTTAACATACATAAGTCCTTCAGATTCAGTATGTTCCTCAATGAGCAAATTTGGTGCAGCAATATAAAGCATGCCTAAATCAACTGAGAAATGCTATCTTGTAAGATCACAGTTGCTTTTGCTTATGATATCGTGGAAAACATTTGAAGCAGGGATAATTCCCGAAACGTGCGCGTCGTGTGAAGAATGACGACATTTTGCAACGGTGGAGAGTTTATAAAAGGATAAAAGTTATTTGGACAGATAAGTGACGTTTTTTCTATGTATATATACAAAATTTTTTGAAGGTGGAGAACCTCAAGCGAATAAAAGTAGCCTGTCATCTGGAGTGGGTTAGATTTCCATTCTTACCCTCCCTCAACACGCTCCGACAAAAATTGAATTGGGGTTTCAATGGTGAATTTTTCTAATATGATCTTGTAAGATCTAGCTTTTGGGGATTGGTGTAAGACACTATTTGCAAATCACGAGCAAAGTAGAAGCCACTCTTACCAAAGCTGGATCAGTGCAGCTAATGGAGCTAGGAAGACATTGAACAGTGTGGTAGCAAGGACTGAGCCCTGTGGTACATCACAGGGAAGAGTGTTAGTTTCAGAACAGGAGGTACCACTTAACGCTGAGAGGCCATCAATTACTGGTCAGTGAGATTGAAGGTGGCACTCAGACAGAGGGTTTCTTTTGGATCCTGACCCCCTTTATTCTCCTGTATACTACCCATGTGTGTTATACCATGTCCCCTTAGATCTACCCTAATCCACAGTTTGTTGTATTTGTTTTGGATAGATTATAAGCTCTGAGCAGGGACTGTCTCTCATGTCTATGTGTACAGCACTGTATATATTTTGTAGTGCTATAAAAATAAGTAGGAGGCGGCGGCAAGTAGCATGGTACTTTTTCCAGCATCAAGTGCATGCTTGATCTCATTAGTCAGGGAGAGAAGCAGAGATTCTGTGCCGTGTCCAGGGCAGAAGCCTGTCTGGCAAGGGTGTAATCATCTAAGAATTTGCAAAGTTGGTATGAACAATCTTCTCAGTAAGCTAATTGATGAATCCGAGACTATGTGAAAGTTGGACAAGTCAGTGGGTTCTGCTCGTGGTTTCTTAAAAAGGGGGTGGTCTATAGCTGGTTTCCAAGGAGTTGGAGAACAACCAAATTCAGGCTTGTATTCATCCAAACTGTCATAAACAGGACTAGACTCAAAAGAGAATTACATAGCAGATAAGACAGAAATGGATCAAGTGATGAGGTACGAGCTCTCATGTTGGCAAGTGTTTTGGACAGGGTCAAGGTTTGAAGTAGAGTTAAATGTATTCCAACAATGAATTAAAATAACTGTATCAACTGAGAGGGACTAAGAAATTTTATGATCATTATGCAAGATGGACGGTTTCATGGTTGGAGAGCCTAATCTGATTCCATATGTAGGCTGATCTTGAGATACATTGTGTCTTCGTTTGACAATCTTATCTGCAAAAAAATAAAGTCATCCGGTGTGATGGAGCAGCAACCTGGAGGGTTGATGTATCCACAAGACTGGAAACAATGTGAAAGAGTTGTTTAGTTAAGTTGGAAATGGACTGAATTAATTAAAAGTAATATTCTTTATTTAGCCAATTTGATACTAGTATGGTAATGAGAGATCTATTCCTTATAAAGAAGTTTCAGGAGTTCTAGAAGTATGTCATTGTCTTTCAGCTTGAATAGGCAGACTGGAATGGTACCGGGGCGGGAGTGAGAGGTGATGATAGTGGTGATGATTTCTCTAATTGGTGATATTTGTTGGGACATCATTAGAAACATAGAAACATGATGATATAAAAAGACCACATGGCCTATCTAGTCTGTCCTTCCATAACAACAACTACAACAGTCCCCTTTTTACCTTTAGAAATCCTCTGTGCTTGTCCCATGCTTTTTTGAATTCAGTTACTGTCCTCATCTCTACCACCTCCACTGGGAGACTATTCCATGGATCCACTACTCTTTCTGTAAAGAAATATTTCCGCATATCACTCCTGAATCTATCTCCCTTCACCCTCATCCCATGTCACCTCGTAGCAGAACTTGCTTTCAATTGAAAGAGGCTCTCTCCCTAAACATTTATGCCACGGAGGTATTTAAACATCTCAATCATATCACCTCTATCCCGCCTTTCCTCTAAGGTGTACATATTAAGATCCTTAAGTCTGTCCTCATATGCTTTATAACCAAAGCAGCTCGGACCCGGTGGTACCCTGATCCTCCCCCTCCCCAACCCTTCCTTCCCCATTCTCCCTTTCACACCCAATAATCAGTCCAGACAATAACTTGGCTCAAAATGGTCGCAGCTTTTATTAACCAAATTATAACATTCCCAACATTGTTTAATCATACAACCATTATATAACAAACCCCGAGTAGGATGAGCCCTCACCCGCCATATTACTAGCAAGGTGAACTCATTCCACTCCCGCCGCGGCCGAGCCAGCGGCAAAGCCAACCCCCCCCTTTCCCCGGCCTCGCCATATTACTAGCAAAGACCGGCAGGGGTCATCCGGGTTGGGGCCCCCGCCCCCGCCCCAATTCCAGCTTAAGGCTCCGGACCCCGGAAACCTCCGGGATCCCGCCCCCCCACCAGCTGGGTCATCCCAACCACAAACCCACCATACCAAGGGCGGGTGGGTGGGACGACGGGCCCGCTCCCCTGGCTACCGGTCCAAGGGGGTCCGCCGCCGCCGCGCGCGCCACCCTTTAACAACCCCCCCCTCTGCCCTTGCCTTGCTCATTGGCTCGCCCCAACTCCTCCTCGGGGCGAGCCAATAGGTTTGAATCGCGCCCGCGAGGGCCCTCCCCTCCTCAACCGTGGGCAGGGTCCCCGCACCGGGCCGCGCGCCTGGTTATCTTCGGCCGGGGGACCCTGCCCCGCGGCCTCGCCATAATGAAGCCCATTAATCATTTTAGTAGCAACCCTCTGCACCGACTCCATCCTGTTCACATCCTTTTGAAGGTGCGGTCTCCAGAATTGCACACCATACTCCAAATGAGGTCGCACCAAAGACTTATACAGAGGCATTATCACCTCCTTTTTTCTGCTAGCCATTCCTCTCCGTATGCACCCAAGCATCCTTCTAGCTTTTGCCGTCGCCTTTTCTACCTGTTTAGCTACTTTAAGATCATCAGACACAACCATGCCTAGGTCCCGCTCTTCTTTAGTGGACAAAAGTACTTCACCTCCTATACTGTATTGCTCCCTTGGATTGCTGCAGCCCAAATGCATGACCTTACATTTTTTAACATTAAATCTCAGCTGCCAAATTCTAGACCATTCTTCAAGCTTAGCTAGATCCCTCCTCATGTTATCTACACCTTCCTGGGTGTCTACTCTATTGCAGATTTTGGTATCATCTGCAAAGAGGCAAACCTTACCCGACAGCCCTTCCGCTATATCACTATCAAAGATGTTAAAAAGAATCGGACCAAGGACAGATCCCTGGGGCACACCACTGGTAACATCCTTCTCCTCAGAGTGAGCTCCATTTACTTGTACTCTTTGTCACCTCCCACCCAACCAATTTCTAACCCAAGCAGTAACTTTAGGGTCCATCCATCATTAGATATGTCATCCTCATTTGACCCTGTGGAAGTGGAAGCATTATGCCATCGGTGTCACTTAATAGGTATTAAAGGGAATGCTCTTTCATAGAGAATCGGTTTTGGACAATTGCAGTTTTAAAGTCAGATATGGAAATTATTGGTCAAATGATATTTTTAGACATGGGGAGTACAGCAAGGGTCACCACCCTCCCCAACACTGTTTAGCATTCACATTCAACCATTAGGAAATATAGTACATAGTTATGGATCAAGATCTATATATATGCAGAAGATATTCAACTGATAGAACAATTTCCCCTCGAAATCTTAATGAATGTTTGAACGAGATTAAGAGATGAATGGATAATAGTGGGAAAATATTGAATGTCTCTAAGACAGTTTGCCTGGGCTTGGGAGGGATTGTTAAGACCATGTTGGATATCCATCCCATTATTGACAATTTGCCTATTCCTTGGGTGACAGAGGTACGCTGTTTAGGAATAATAGAAAGTGAAGGAATCTGAGGAAACCAGGTGACTGCTGTTTCTTAATCAGTTTATCATAAACTGAAATAGGTTCATCAACTCAAACCTTATCTAGGAAATACTGAGTTAAGGGCATTAGTACATTATTATTGAGCATAATTGATTATTGTAATGTATTATATGTTGGATTAAAACTAAACTACTGTAGTTAAAGAAATAACAGGTCATTCAAAACATGATCGCGAGGTTTTTGCTAGGTGGCAAGAAAAATGAAAGTGCCCAACCACTGTTGAAGAAACTGAACTGGCTCCCCATTAAGGAAAGAAGCTGTTATAAGCTTTTTGGTAATTATTTTCACAGCACTTAGATTATATAAAGCTTTATATGTGAAAAACAGGCGAGGGTACATAACCCACGATGATCGCGCCATTCTTCATAAGGCAATCTTTTTTTGAAATACCAGGGGTGTCAAATTTTCGCTTGGAGATGTGGAGAGCAAGAACATGTAGTATGGTTGGTTGTGTGCAATAGTATGAATAGAAGACAATTTATTGAACTTTAGAAAGGGTTTGAAGACACTGTTATTCCTGGATGGGGATTAAAACGTTTACTGTGCTGAGTGAAGATTTTGGCTATTTTAGTAAGGGTACTAGCTCCAAAGAACAGGGAGATTACGTATAGTCCTACATTGGTGATTATATAACGTTAGGATCATATTTATCAACAGGCTTTGATTTTACCAGCTGTATTTTTCAATTTGTTTTGCTCTTTTATTCTAAACTTTGAGTATGTTTTATTCGTAAACCATTTTGAATAACATTTTTGGTTATAAAGATGGTCTATAAAAACTTTTATATAAATAAAACACGTATCTCTGTTCTTGTCATTGTGTATATTTGTGTACACAGAGTAATTTTATAAGCCGCCTTGTACAGATGATTACTGCAGTCTATGTGTGAAAATGCCTTTAAAAAATTACCCTACTGACACTTGCTCCTAAAAAGATAATTCTGATACTACCTCCATCTCTCCACTAACTTGGCCCTTTTATCTATGAAAGATATCTGGCGGTTTATTGCGTTAAATGGCCCAGTATTATAAATATAACTTTTAAATATACATAGATAAATGAGTTATGTCTTCAACGCCCATTGACAAATGCATAGCTTTCTCTGAATATTGAGCCCTAAGCTAGTAATCTTTTAGAGCTAGATTTACTAAATTGCACTACCATGTTGGCAGACACTAGCACCATTAATACACACCATCCGTAAAACAGGTCTCCTCATATAAACTGGGACGGTGGTTCAATAACATGTATTAGGTGGGTGGAGGATCCAAGATGGCGGTCACCATACCTTAGCTCACTACTATGGGAAAAAGACAGCAGGAAAGAAATGCTTCAAGTCCCACTGAATCATCACTGCATTTCCTTAGGCTTCCTTTCAGGGCCCAATAGATTCCTTTACGGTCCACACAGAACAGCAGCCTCATGTCTCAGGTAGATGCTCTGGCATTGTCAATACCAAAGTCGGTCAACTTGGCATCTTCTTTGGGTCCTGAATCTACACTGTCTCCCAAGTTGCAGTCTCTCCCTGCACCGCTGAAGTTTGAGATGCCCCCTGAGAGCCTCAGAGTGGTGGCACTGCATAATGATCTGGCTGCATCTGCGGCAGAAGGGAAGGCTATCAGCACTAGTACTGCTTCCCAGCAGTCAATGTGGGAGCACCATGGGAACATGGTAGAGTAACTTAAATGTTGAATATTTCCTGATTTGACCAGAGAAACGCAGAGGAGGAGGAGGAAGGAATACTTGTCAAGCCTGGTGTTCTTCAGTGTATCCTCTCTTGATTCTTAAATTTCATTCTATCATGTTTTTTTTAAGCCGTCCCAGTTAGTTGCAAGAATTGTTTTCTTCTCCTATGGAGTCCTCTTGAAAGCTGCATAAGTTTAATGATTGGGTGCGGGGGGTTTTGGTTTTCCCTTCTTGTCCTATTAAGATTATTATATTTCTTGGGATTCTCTCCCTTGTGTGAGGGCTAGGGAGATGTACATAAAGCTAATACTGGAGTGGAGGAGTGGCCTAGTGGTTGGGGCAAGGTACTTCAGGCCGGAAGGTCAGGGGTTCAAATCCCACTAGAGGACAGCAACCTTGGGCCAGGACTGTGGTTTCTAGTCCCACAGGTGCTCCTTGTGGTCTTGGGCAAGCCACTTAACCCTCCATAGCCCATGTTCCCTGTAAAATAGTTATCTCCAAGTTATAATGCCCTGTTCAATGTAATTTCAGTTTGTTCAATGTAAACCGCACTGATGCAGAATAGCGCGGTATATAAGAGAATGTAAATAAATAAATAAATAAAATACAAATGCTTGCTCATATTTCCTTTTTTTGGTTTTTCTTTGCTTATACCTATTTCTGTACATATAGGTGTGTGCTTAGATAAATACTGTAAAACTGCACAAATATAAAATTTATAAAAGTAATGTGTTAATGTGTGTTTAGTGCATGTGACGTGGTAGCTTGTTTTGGTAAATCTTGTCGCTACTTTGTAACTTTGATGTTTTATCATTTTTTAAATCTTTATTGCTGGTTTTGTGACATCATTTTGGTTTTGGAATTTATTTTAACTATAGTCAGGGCTTATGGATCTGGGTTGTTTGAGTTTTGAGAATTTTTTAACTTGACTTTTAGAGACTGTTTTGCTTTGAGCAGCTGTAAGAATGGAAAAGCAGTTTACAAATCAATAAATTAAACTTAATTAATTAAATTAATCTTGAACATGATAGTTTTGTTCTCTCTGTTGCCTGTGCCAATGTTTAATACTTTTCATCTGCAACATCTGTAACTGAGCCCAGAGACTGTTGATTCACTGATCTCTGCTGAATTCTGCACAGTCCTTGACTTTCTTGTGGATGCCAAAGTTATCTCAAGGAAATAGAGCAAAATGGTTCACTTAAACTTGATAGGAGTGATAATTTGTAAGAAATAAAAATGAACACAAAAATAGCACAGTGGGTTAAAACAGAAAACTAATCTCCCCCCCCTATCAAGACTCACCATTCCCAATAATTTTCCTCTGAAACAAACCAACCAGTTTGACAAAATAAAACACAAGACAAAAAACTAAACTAACATCCCAACTAATACAATAAACCAAGCAAGAATTTGACATGCAACAATTTCAGTTTCTCCAACCTCCTACCCAGTCCCAAATTCCACACAGCCTCTCCCCCAGCCTCCGCAGGATCGAAGCAATCATAATTTCTTAGCTGAGCAACCAAAAGGACATTTCAAAGTGCACTAATCACCCCTACTAGGGGCTTATGAAAAATTGCATAACAGCTTCATTTAGCTTCTGCTACTTCATATTCCCCCCTATACTTTGGTTAAAAAACCCATTATTTTATTCAGTTCCATCAACCATTTCCTATTTCTATTCTTTTTTTTTAGCATGAATAAAATCATATTCTACATAAAATAATATAGGCTATGAGAGGAGATTACCACAAGCATTTAGTCTACCTTTTCCCTTTCCCACTGTAATACTTCAGATTCCCCTTGTCCTTCACCTTTCCCCTTTGCTTCCTTCATATTGAAGACCTTCTGTGCTTATTCCACCCCCTCCTCCCCCCAGGCAAAGGAAGGCGGCCAATAGTCTGAGTTCCAGCAGCCAGCAGGGTGTGGCTCCAGCGCCTGGGAGGGCCCTGATCCCTAAAAAGACCTGGGCAAAGGGGGTGGGGGGAGTCTGTGGGGCGCGAATGAGGAGCATGAGAGGGGGCTCACTCTTGGCGATTATGGAGGAGGGTGGAGTTTCTGGCAGGTGGCCATTTCTTAACTTTCAACGTATGTTAGCGTTAGATAGGGGGCATCAGAGGAACACAGGATGAATTACACAGAAATAGAAAAATGATGGCAGATAAAGGCCATACGCTCTATCCGGATCTGCCCCACCTCCATTACTAGTTGCGTGCGTTTTCAGAGGTCCCTCTCCTGGCCCTTTTTTTTTTTTGCAAACACTGAACAGAACAGAAACACTTGTTGAACAATTTCATTTTAGCCTCACCAGCTTCTACATATTCCTCCCCTTGGAAGGGATCTACTAAGCAAAGGGGATAGCTTTAGTGTTGGGGGGAGGGAATATTTCTGCTTCAGACTTACTTCCCTTTAAAAATCAAGGTACTAATCCCAGAAACATATGATCCCTGCAAATAGATAAATCCTGTGAAAATAACCTTGTGGTTCCATGCCGCATTGACATGTCATACTACTTTGGTTTAGGGAATAGGTGTCATAGTTAGATACTAGTCGTGGTGTTTTATGACAATGGTGCCAAGGCAAGATATGATAGGAACTGAAAAGATAGCTAGAAACAGGAAAACTAATATGAACTAGCAGAATGTTGTGATTTTCTAGCTTTCACACATTCTGGCTCGTAAGGCAAAAATATGACAGGTCACAAAAATGGGGGAAAATACTTACACCAATAAATACACTAACCACAACACACTGCAGGCCTTTTTATATTTTCTCTTTAATACATCCATAAAGTTATACTAATAATAATGAAACCTCTTGAAAGCCTAAAAATGTACTCTTTCCCCCGCCCCCCGCCCTGACAAGTCCCATTCAACAAAATTATCCTATAAACCACTCTTAACCATTCTGCGTCCTGGCGAAATGCATTGCTAAGTAAGCAAGCTTGGTGAATGTTATTCTCACTGCTCAGGGTATGTGCCTCTCCTGGGACAGAGGAAAGCTTGCTCTTCCAGCAGTAATTCATTTATGAGGTTTTTTCAATGGACTCAAAAGACCTGATTATAAAACTGTAGCTCAATTAAACATCAGCTACTGTGCTGCTGCGAGTACTTATGGGGAGATGTGACCTATTTATGCGACGATGATCAGGTTAAGCTGCGCTAAAATCTTTGTTTGGCACACAAAGAAAATGAGCATTTTATGAGCCAAAACATGTGTTCAATAAAACATGCACATAAATTGTGACTCTGCCCTACCTCCTCCCTGAGCATCCCCTACTCTACAAGTATGTGCCATCTTGCTCTGTGCCTACTTTTAGGAATGCCCTGAATTTATAAGAGACCTTTTCTGCCGTAAAGCAGTATTTCACACATGGGAAAGATTTATAAAATTACCCCCAGGCTATTTAAAAAAAAAATTTCAGTATATGAACCTTTCTTTTATGTTCGCATGTAAATAGCTTTTAAATGACCTCCTGAAAGGTTAAACTTTCAAAAGTAGTTTTGTGTCTATCACAATGCAGAAAACGTCATGTCTGATAAGCATGTAAAATTATGTGTGCATAGCCTGTATCTTAGCCTGGACCGCGGGAAGCATTCCCTGATGTGAAGTGAGGAAGGACTTTGCATTTACATGCATCCTTTTGAAAATTCATTCATTCATATACACATAACTTAACCCATAAAATTGCTGTGCTCTAAATGTGTGTGCATGTATTATCTGGGGTATTTTCAAAACAGAACTAACACAAAGCCTGCATACAGTCATAAGACTACCTCCTAAATTAATGATATACAGACAGCAGAAAAAGACCACTTGGCCCGTCTAGTCTGTCCTTTCATAACAACAACAATTACAACTGTCCTTTTTCCTTTAGAGATCCTCTGTGCTTGTCCCATGCTTTTTGAATTCAGATACTATCCTCATCTCTACCACCTCCACAGGGAGACTATTCCACGCAACAACCACTCTTTCCATAAAGAAACATTTCTGCATATTACTCCTGAGTCTATTGCCTTTCACCCTCATCTTATGTCCCCTCATAGCAGAGCTTGCTTTTCATTGAAAGAGGCTCTCCTCCTGTGCATTTATGCTACGGAGGTATTTAAACTTCTCAATCATATCATTTCTATCCCAGCTTTCCTCTAAATCAGGCATGTCCAACAGGTAGATCGTGATCTACCTGTAGATCGTGGAGGGGGCAGAGGTAGATCGCCAGCTCCACTTGGCTCCATCTCTCCAGCAGCTCGCCCCGTCGCTAGGAGAGAGCTTGTGCCGGCAGGTCGTCTGCCGAGGGCTTGCTGCCGCTGCTGATCCTTTGAATGTCTTTTTTCCCTGCCTGCGGGAATCTTGTCTGCAAGTGTATTGGAGGTGCTTGTTTTTGTGCCAATAGTTTGTGGGTACCCCAGGAGGCCGCCACCCACGCCCCGCGACGAGACACCACAGGCCTGGCATCATACCTAGTCTCCTGCCTCTCAGAATCACCCATTCCTGCCACCGCCCCAACACCCCTTAGAAGTGTGTTATATAGGAGTGGAGGAGTGGCCTAGTGGTTGGGGCAAGGTACTTCAGGCTGGAAGGTCGGGGGTTCAAATCCCACTAGAGGACAGCAACCTTGGGCCAGGACTGTGGTTTCTAGTCCCACAGGTGCTCCTTGTGGTCTTGGGCAAGCCACTTAACCCTCCATAGCCCATGTTCCCTGTAAAATAGTTATCTCCAAGTTATAATGCCCTGTTCAATGTAATTTCAGTTTGTTCAATGTAAACCGCACTGATGCAAAATAGCATGGTATATAAGAGAATGTAATAAATAAATAAATAATAAATATACCAGGCGATATCCATTCACCTGGGCTTTACCTGAATACACTTACTGTATTAGTTGTGTCGTGTTCTGGTCGTTGGTCGCTTTATAGTTCGCTTTCATTAAACGTTTTCGGGCAGACACAACAACGTGTCAAGAATTTGGTGATTTTGGCGGGCTTTTCCAATTTTGTTCTAACTTGCCTATGCCTTGCGTACGAATTGGTTCAAACCACTGACTTTTGCTTGCCTCTGCAATTTTATTTTGCCTAGCCTTTGCGTTGACTCTACACTGTGTGCAGAATTTATTAAATCACGTGTGATGGTATTTGAACTTGTTTGGCGGTATTTGATTTTATCTGGTTTGCTGGACAGGTGTTTGAGTTTTTTTGATGATTGTTTGGTGGTATTTGATTATTGTGCCAGTATGATGAATTCTTATTTTTACTTTTAGAACTCCATGTGTGGTGTTGTCATCTCCAGTCCTTGTATTGCACATCATCCAGAGGTCTTCAGTTCCTGCTGATCTTTAATACTTTGGGAGAGTGACAGTTTTGGACCAGATTCAGCCAGTGTTTATACTAACTTAGCAGATTTGGTCTTCTTACATCCAGCCACCCCAGTATAACGAATTTGAGTGTTCCAAAGAAGAGCAAAACCTACCACTTTCATGATGAATGGAAAATGGACTACTTCTTCATCATGGTGAAAGACAAGTGTTCTCTAATTTGTAACGCCCCAGTATCCTTGCCCAAAAAGGGCAATCTGGAACGTCATTATAAGGCTCTGCATAGCAATACGTTTGATGCTGATTTTCCACCCAAAAGTGAAATTCGTAAACAAGCTCAAAGAACTTAAATTCAAATTGGCTACTCAGCAACATTCGGTCAATGCAACCATAGCATCCTTCAAGGTCAGCAAACTGATCACAAATAAATGCAAACCTTTCACTGAAGGGGAATTTGTAAAAGATTGTTTTCTTGAAGCAGCTGACAATCTTTTTGAAGGATTTAAAAATAAAAAAGAGATCATAGCTGCTATTCAAGATGTACAATTGTCAAGAAACACTGTCGTGCGGCGAATAGAAAAGATGTGTGGAGACACAAATGAACAATTGTTGGAGGATGTTTCAAATTGTGTTGCTTTCTCACTCCAACTGGATGAATCTACAGACATAAGAGACATAACACAGTTACTAGTCTTTATCCGGATGGTTTCTGAAGACTTCAGTGTTAAAGAAGAACTACTTGGAATGATTTCTTTAAAAGGGAGAACTACCAGTCAGGAAATAATCAGTTCTTTCCATTCTTTTGTGACAAAGTGTAATCCTCCATTGCATAGACTTGTTTCCATCACTACTAATGGAGCAAGAGCAACGACAGGTGAGGTTAACGGTTTCATAGCCCTCTGTAGACAGCATGACTTCTCAGATTTCCTTTCTTACCACTGCATCATTCACCAGCAAGTTTTGGCAAGCAAGAGACTCAATACAAAGACTGTCATGGACATCACTTTCAAAATTGTAAATTCAGTTTGTGAAAGATCACTTCAAAGACGGCTTTTCAGTTTTACTCTTGATGAAGGGGCAGAGGAAATTATTTTGCACACAGATGTAAGGTGGCTAAGTAGGCACAAATTTCTGCAAAGATTTTGTGATTTGCTGAATGAAATAAGAAGTTTTTTGAAGGAGAGGGGAGATGACCAAGCAGAGTTGGAAGATGAGGAGTGGTTATGTGATCTGGCATTTCTCACTGACTTTACAGGCGAACTAAGTGATATGAACCTTGAACTACAAGGTAAAAACAAATGCATTGGCGAGATGAGTACAGTTTCATCCTACAAGAGCAAATTTGAGCTAATGATGACTGACCTTGCAAACAACACTTTTGATCATTTTCCTAATACACAGGACCATCTGGGACAATTATCCAAATTTTGTTTTTCAGAATGAGAAGTATGTGAAAGAAATCTGTTCTGTTATCCAGGAATTCGAAAATAGATTCTGTGACTTCCAAAAATTTGGAACAGTTGTGGAGTACTTGTCATACCCAATCAAAGTAGATGTGGACATTAAAGAAACTGCAGCTGCTATCAGTAAAAATTACTCATTGAACAAGCCATCTCTTGAAAATGAAATATTAACCCTTAAAAATGACATTTTTCTCAAGACCCGTGCTGAGCAAGAATCATTTTGGAAACTAGTGCCTAGAAACAAATTTCCCAACTTGAGAAGATGCAGTGAAGCTGTACACTACTGTTTCGGTTCAACTTATTTGTGTGAATCTGTGTTTTCCCATCTGAAAATGGGAAAGAGTACACAATGTTCCAACATGACAGATGAACATCTCCAGGATTCCCTGAGACTGGCCCTCACGCAATATTCACCCAACTTCAAAAAGTTGGTGGATGAAATGCAGTCTCAGATGTCTCACTAATGAGCAAGAGCGAAATATTAAAGATTGCGCAAGATCAGCCTGGATCAATATTCGACCTAAATTTACATAAATTACTCAATAAAAGTTAAAGAAAGTTATTAAGACAGTTAAAGTTATTACTCAATAAAACTTTAAGAAAAAAATGTACTTTCCATTTCCTCCTCGCAGTTCTTACTGGATCTTATTTTTGCTTAATTTGCTTAACAGCTGATCACATCCAAGTAAATGACAGAAGGTTCATTAAAAATGGGGGGGGGGGGGGGGAACACTCCAACTTTAATTTTCATGGTGGTAGATCACCGCACTTTTGGCCGGAAAAAGTAGATCACGACCTGTTCGAAGTTGGACTTGCCTGCTCTAAAGTATACATATTAAGATCCTTAAGTCTGTCCTCATATGTTTTATAATGAAGACCACTAATAATTTTAGTAGCCACCCTCTTTACCGACTCTAACCTGTTTATATCCTTTTAAGGGTGCCGTCTCCAGAACTGCACACAATATTCCAAGTGAGGATTTATACAGAGGCACTATCACCTCCTTTCTTCTGCTGGCCATTCCTCTGCACCCAAGCATCCTTCTAGCTTTTGCTGTTGTCTTTTCTACCCGCTTAGCTACTTTAAGATCAGACAAAATCACGCCTAGATCCCGCTCTTCTTTTGTGGACAGAAGTACTTTAGCCCCTATACTATATCGCTCCCTTGGATTGCTGCAGCCTAACTGCATGACCTTGCATGTTTTGACATTAAATCTCAGCTGCCAAATTCTAGACCATTCTTCAAGCTTAGCAAGATCCCTCTTCATGTTATCTACATCTTCTTGGGTGTCTACTCTATTGCAGATTTTGGTATCAATCTCAAAGAGGCAAACCTTACCCGACAACCCTTCCACTATATTACTAAGATGTTAAATTCATGCTGACCTTTTTTAGCATGTACACTAATCAATAATAATGATTGAGTGCTACTATTGTGTGTGCACTATGTCTCTTAGCATTTGCATGCAATTTTGCACATGCTGTGATGTCCTTTACACATTCACCCCCCAAAAATGCATAAAAGGAGACTTGCCTTACTTACAGTATGGAGGGAGAAGAGAGCTCCTGAGGCCAAGCATTGCAGATAGTAATTAAACCAAATCTCTTCTTTTATCAATCCTAACATGATTATTTTGTGAATCTGATGTCTCTTTTTGTTTGGTCTTTATCTACTCCCATGATTAAGGGTGAATATCTATTTGGTTTCTCTCCATCTCAAATGTTATCATTCGCTGTGTTAGGATTAGAAAGACTGACATGAGTGTGCATGATAGCGTAAACACCGCAGTGAGTAGAGGTGAATGATAAGTGAAGGGGTGCAGGAGTGCTAGGAATGGGACTGGTGAAAGGGGACAGGAGGGGGGAGATTGGAGAGAAGAAAGAAATACCACTCGGATACACTAATGCGGTCATTAAATAAGCCACATGACCTCTTTAATATTGTTAAATCCTTAACATGTGATCCAACCACAACCCAACCACCTATGCCACACCCTCAAGATTATGCTGATTACCTACAATCAAAAATGATACAGACTAGTTTGATCCTCACAGCACCAGCACCTTCCACCCCACAGACTGTGTCCCAACTAGCCACGCTTGACAATTTCTCCCAGGTGTCCAACAAGGAGATCGAAGAAACAATATCAGCTATCAACCTAACTACTGCACCTAATGACCCCTGCCCTGCCAGGTGGATCAAAGAACTACAACATGAACTTAGCCCAACTATAAGCAAGATTGTCAACCATTCCTTCTCAACTGGATCCTTCCCACAGAGCCTGAAACATTCATCCATCCGCCCCCTCCTGAAGAACAGCAAGCTAGACCCAACAAAAGTCGAATCTTTTAGACCTATCTCCAGCATCCCTCTACTAGCAAAAATCATGGAAAAAGTAGTCCAGTGACAAATACAACACCATGTTGACTCAGAAGCTCCTCTGGACCCTTCACAACATGGTTTTAGAGAAGAACATGGGATTGACACCCTCTTCACAACCCTCTTCAATAACCTAATCATAAACCGACAATATCTATCAAGGGTTCATTCTCATTTTTCTTGACATAGCTGCCGCTTTTGATTCAGTAAACCACAATACTCTCCTACAGCGCCTCAAAGATAAGGGTATTCAAGGGCTAGCTCTGAAATGGTGCAAATCTTACTTATCTGATAGACAGCAGCAAGTCAGAACAGGAGATGCAACATCGGACTCATTCCCCCTTAAACAAGGTGTCCCTCAGGGATTCTCCTTGTCCGCATTAATGTTCAATATCTATATGCAGCCAATCTGTGCTTTGATACGTACATTCAATATTCAATGTCTAGCATATGCTGATGACATCCTGATGTATGCTCCATTCAATGTAAAACTTTACATCAATAGTTCATTGCTTCGAAGCTGTATCTAACTGGCTCATCAAACAGAATCTACGTATAAATCACAACAAAACAGACGTCCTATTCGTTACACGGAATCCAACATTCATACCCCCCGCCTCATTACAAGTAAACAACATTGAGCTGAAGGCACAACCAACAATCCGATACCTAGGGATTACATTAGATCAGCGGCTTGATATGTCAGCACACATCAAGAAAGCAACACACACAATTTACCAAAAGATTCGATCCCTTCGGAATCTCCGTCCTCTTCTTGACTACTCCGACTTCCGCACTATCTTCCAAGCCTTGGTATTACCACATTTGGATTTTGCCAATATCATACTACACGGTCTCCCACAATCTACTCTAAATCCCCTCCGTCTGGCCATGAATGCGGCCGCGAGAATTCTCGTAGGTGCCCCATGCTCAGAGCATATAACTCCAATATTGATGAGTTTACACTGGTTACCCCTCCAGGCCAGAACCCTATATAAAACCCTTGTCATGACTTTTAAAGCCGCAAAGAGCCCATCTCTATCACCTATCAGCAACTTGATACATGTCACTCCAACTAACAGATCCAGGAGATCGGTTGCATTAAACTCCATAGACCTTCCGAAACTCCTTACGAAATGCTCTAAATCAACAGCCTCTAGAGCCTTCTCACTGTTTGCGCCCAGAGCCTGGAATGCCCTCCCACATGAAATTAGAGCCATCACAAGTCTCATGGCATTCAGAAAGGCCTTAAAATATCACTTGTTCCTATCATACTACCCGGAAGCGACTCCATTTGAACATAGCCCTCATGTTAGTCTTTCCCACTTGACCCCGGTGGAAAAGGGCTAATCATGATGGCTCATACTTGTCCACACTATCTATACCGTATTTATACTGTATTTTTGTAATTTTATCTATTTACCACTACCATGTTAATCAACCAAAATGCCATGTACATAGTTAACCCTATTTTCCGCCACTTGTCTGTATATAGTTAACCCTGTTTTACCGCCAAGTTTGTGTTCCCTGTTCATTGTAAAAAACCAATGCTGACTGTGTCATTGTGTTTAAATTTTGTTCATTTGTAAACCGCACTAATTAAAAGAGCGCGGTATATAAGAAATAAAAATAAATAAAATAAATATTCAATGGCACTAGCACAGTTCAATGCAGCACCCAACCTTCAATGGGTTTTGCTTTATAGTGAGTTTCTATAGGTCTGCCAGGGGATTGGGGGGGTGGGGAGGAATGAAATGTCTAGGCTAGGCAACAGAGACTAGGCCACAAAAACCCTGATAGCCGCCCCTCCAAAGACCCTATGCTATGGAAGCCAGCACCATCCAAACTCTTACGGCAAAGTAACACAGCAATAGAGGAAAAAGAGACAACACCAGCAATCTTGTCCAAAAACATTGTTTAATGAGGAAACAGCCAGTAGAACCAATGTTTTTTTACATAACAGTTCTGTAAGGAGACATAAAAGAAAATGGCAATCGGTATTAGTGATGTCATACGATAGCTTCATGTTCTAACCCCAAGAGCCCAGTAATCTCTGAAAAATGCATGCCTTACCCTCACCATGGAGGGTCATCTAAACAAGGGGTATCAAACTCCAGCTCTGAAGGACCTGGTTTTTGGGATGTCCCTAGTGAATATGTATGCGATAAGTCCAAATACAAAGGGGACAGTGAGTGCAAACCTCTCTCATGCAAATTCAGTAGGGATATCCTGAAAATCAGGCTGGTTTTGGCCTTTTGGAGCTGGAGTTTTACACACCTGATTGAAGGTGCCTTCACACCAGACTGCCCAGCTTCAATATCACCAATCATACACGCACATGTGAAGTAATCCTGTATCACTTTTCTTCAGTGCTCATTCCCCTTAACAGCATCTGGTACAGTAGCAGGAAGCCAGATGGGAGGTGCGGGTGAGAGATCAGGATCAATCTAGTTTAGCATGCCATAATTTAAAACCATGTTATGAAGCATGCAGCATACCGCGACACTGGCCCCAACCTTTTCCAAGTGCATACTGTAATGCTCCTCCGGAAGTGACTCCTCAGTATATAAAAGGTATGCTCTACGATGGATCTTGTGGCAATGTGTACCTCATTATACAGTCTCTCTGCAGATGTGCGTGGGGTGGACAGAAAAGTCAGCATCTCCTATCCATAAAACAGAAACACACAAACCGTTAATATAAAGGCAGTTCTACACCATCCCTGAATGGAAACTTATGACTCTTCTCAACCTTGTCATGTTATCCCCCTTCTTACCATAAGTCAAAATAAACATGTGCGACACTTACCCAGGAGACAACTTCAGCCATACTTTCTCCCTCAGCAAAAATGCAGCCGTCTACCGATTTGGACAACATGTGTGTATCATGGCAGCTGCCTGGGAGCTTGGAGACGAAGTTCAGAATCTTCAAGTGCGCATCACACACCACCTGAACATTTAAGGAGTGGAAGTTTTTCCTATGGTGGAATGCCATTTCTCTGTCCGATGAGGGTATGAAAACTAGATTGCACCCATCATGTTTGGCATACCAGCAATATTACGCCGTCATCTCCTGCCACTCTGCCTGCTGTTCAGGCACTTTATACTGTATAATCCCTTCTCAAGGCCTTCAGCATGTGCTTAAGATGTCTAGAAAAAGATGGTTGGTCCATTCCACAGGCTACAACTACAATATAAAGATCACTCTGCCTGTGTTTTTGTGCAGCATAAAGATGTGGTGTAGTTGAACGCACTTTTGGTAAAGTTTCTATGAAATGGTAAAAAAAAGCAATGGTGTGACTGGATCTTTTAATGAGAGCTAGGGCCTGGGGGGCAGAGGAAGGGTGCGTTGGCAGTGCTAGATCTTAAAAACTACATTATGGCCTGTAATATGCAACATGCGTGGGATTGATTGAGTAATATTTCTTCTACACTCCGGTAAAGGGGGAGATGGAGTTTATTAAAGCGTTCAGTGCTGTGTTTGTTCTTGTTCCACTGATAGGGAAGAGTGTTATGAAGCATTTTAGACAAATATAGAGGTAGTTATGTAAATTAAAGGGTTTCGGCCTCCAGGTGATTCATTGGCTGAAATTTGGTGGGAATGGTGATTTTCTGGCCGAACTGGAGTTCCAGGAGTTGACTGAAAGGGAGTTGGATGAGGCAAAAGTACTGAAATTTCAGTCACTGGTGGAGACTTTCAGATTGTCAAAGAATTCTTTGCTCATCAGCAAGCAAGGCATTTTGTCCAGCCATATCAATAGAAGGTCTAGTAGAGGACGTTCAAAGGGCTTGAAGAATTTCAATTGCTGGAGTGGGAGCAGGGTTGCAAATCCTCATTCTGTTATAAGGTGATACAGGGTAGGCAGGTGGTAGATTTGCCTGGGGTGGGAACCAAATTGGAATGTGGAAGTAAGGATTTATGTGATCTTGGACCAGATGGTGCATGCTCTGGGAAAGAGCCCAGTATTGACAGAGAATACGGTTCTACAGGATCAGTAGTATACGTTTTTTCTGAGGGTGTATATTTTGCCTAGGCAAGGGGTTAGGGCAAAAATAACTCAGGATGGGAGATGCTTGAAGTGTGGAGCAGAGGATACTTTGCTGGGCCACTTATTTTGAGTTGTGGGGACATTCACAAGTTTTGGGTGCAGATCTGTCTCTATTTAGAGGGGATGCTAGGCAGTAGTCAGTCAGAGCACCAAATCTCCTGTTCAATTATTTTACTATCTTGTGACTTTTAAGGAAAGGAAGAAATCGTTTCTGCAGTAGGCCTTGCTGCTGGCTCATAAGTGCATTTTACTAAATTGGAGGCAAGACTACTCTCCAAATGTAACACAATAGAGGAACTTGCTCTATGATTTGATGTTAATGGAGAATCTAGGGATGTGGAGAACTCCTCCAGAAAAATGGATAGCATTTCAGACTGTATGGGAGATCCTTTGGATATCACTGCCATATAAGGAGTGGAGGAGTGGCTTAGTGGTTGAGGTAAGGTACTTCAGGCCAGAAGGTCGGGGGTTCAAATCCCACTAGAGGACAGCAACCTTGGGCCGGAAGGACTGGGGTTTCTAGTCCCACAGGTGCTCCCTTGTGGTCTTGGGCAAGCCACTTAACCCTCCATAGCCCATGTTCCCTGTAAAATAGTTATCTCCAAGTTATAATGCCCTGTTCAATGGAATTTCAGTTTGTTCAATGTAAACTGCACTGATGCAGAATAGCGCGGTATATAAGAGAATATAAATAAGGCATATAACCTATTGCTAAACTATTAAAGAACAGCTGAAGATCTTTAACGTGAAACAAGTCTGGATGTGTGAACGATTGTGAGGGGAGAGCATGTAGGGGTAGGTGTTTTCCTTGGTATGAGATATGGATTTTAAAACAGAGTGTGGATAATTCCCTGGGGTTCCATGTAAGAGTACCTATGGATTATTGGGTTAACTTAACAAATTAGGACTCTTTTTGATTGTGGGAAAGGCTAGAGTAGAAGGGGCAGGATGGGAGAAAAAAAAATGTAATACTGCTGTAAAAGGTTTTGAAGGTGTTGCAAGTCTGCGTTCTTGAATTGGTATGGTGATGTTAAGATTGAGTTTATGTACATGAACCTTTCCCAATGTTGTTGTTGTTGTTAAGTGCCGTCGAGTTTGTGTCAACTCCCGGCAACCCTCTGGATAGTTGACCTAAATTTTGTTTGGTCTTCAGCCAAGTGGCTCATTGTTGATAGAGTGGTGTCCATAGCTGCTGTTATTGTATCGAACCATTTCATTGCCGGCCTTCCTCTTTTACAGTGACCTTTTACCTTGCCAAGCATTATGTCCTTCTCCAATGATCTCTCTCTTTGCATGATATGTCCAAAGTATGAAAGAAAGTCTTGTCATCTGAGCTTCTAAGGAAAGCTTAGGTTTGATCTCAAGTACTGACTGGTTTGTTATTCAGGCAATCCATGATATATATGGTATTCATCGCCAGCACCATATTTCAAAGGCATAAATTTTCTTCCTGTATCTTTTTCACTGTCCAACTTTCACATCCATATGACGTTATTGAAAATACCATGGCCTGGACAAGTCAAATCTTTGTATGGAGAGAGATATCCCTGCTCTTGAGGATCTTGTCTAGATCCTTCATAGACAATCTACCAAAAGCAATATGTTGTCAGATATCTTGACTGCTTGTCCTTCCTTTATTGATTGTTGATCCAAGTAAGCTAAAGCTTACCCAATAATTAAGATTTAAAAAAATGGATAAAAAAAGATTTCATATCTCTAACTAGGAATCAATTAAATCTGGGAAATCATTTATCTTTCTCCTCTGAAGCTGTGGTCTCTATCTTCTGGCTGACCTAGGCTGCACACTCATTCAGGGAGGCTGATCTTTTCTTCTCCCAGAAGCTGTCTTCTCTTCTGTTCTTTTCCACTGCAAAACAATCTTCAAAGACACATACTCCTAAGACTCCAATCTCTTAAGACTCTTCAAGATGCTAGGAACTTCATGCCTGTGCAGGCAAATCTAAAACTCCTTTTATCAGTAATTCAGAGAACCACCTTGGGTAGTAGAGCTCCCCGCCCCCCTCAAAAACAAATCTATCTTCACTTCTTCAATCCACTGGCCATCTTGGCCCTCATAGTCCTCTCCTGAAAATCCAGGCACTACCTGAGTGACATCTGACTGTAGAAGGAAGGTTTTCAGAGTGATAACCAATTTCCAAGATCTTGGGACAGCTTCTTGGACTATGAGACCTTCTGGTTCCAAGACTGCACGGCAAGGAGTCCAGCAGCTACAGCTTCAACCTCAAACTCTCTCGTGGGCAGGGAAAAAGGGAAGTTAAATCTTTTTCCTTAATCCTCAGACTGGCTTCGTGCTTAGGATCAGCTCCTATTAGGATAGGCGAAAAGACTGAATCCTTTACCCTATGAAGGGTGGCAGAAGAGGGAAAGAAAAGCCAATTTCTCTCACTCTGAGGGCTATATATACTCCAACTGTCATTACACTAAGAAGCACGTTTACTAAAGTGGGTAAGTGTTTAACCCTTAATGCGTATTAAGAACAAAAACTAACACACAGCGAGTGCAAAGTTTGTGTGGTAAATTTCTGGGTGGGATAAGGTTCCTGAAAGGGCATAAAGAGAACCCATCAACAAAACAGCAACTCATGGAGACCCAAGCCTTTCACCAAAAAACCACCCTGTCCTCCTTCAACTTAACTTCTGATAAAAAAGATTTTCTTTTGATTCCTTCAACCAGTCCCTGCAGGGACAATGGTTGGGCTCCCAGAACAATGGGAGCCGTGATCCCTCTTGCTGCCCAAGAAAGGTGTTTGTGGCTCCGTGTTCCCTAAAGGGAGGCTGCTAAACAGTCAAGACTGAAAACAGTCCATGAAATGTTTAAGGCGCTGCAGTAAAAGCTGGTTGAAAAGAAAAAAAAAAAAAAGAGGGCCTTCAGGTGCCAGGAGACTTGTGGCTAGGGCCACCCTTCCAGGCTCCACCTCCACCAGGACTAAGCAGCCATTTACAATGGCCGAGATGACCTCCGGCGGAAACCAAGTAGGAAAGGAGAGGTAGGGATCACAAACACCATGAAGGGTTCACAAAATCCTCTAAAAATGGTGTCTCAGGCTTTGCAGCCCCAATGAGGCACAAAGCAGCAGCCATGAAATAAAAACAATGGGGATAGTAGGCTGTATCAGGCTGCATGGCTGAGCACTGCGGCGACAAAATTTAAAAAAGGGCCATGAAAAACCACGCCGAAGATGACATGATAGCACCTGTCAGGCTGAGCAGGGAGGCCTCAGATGTCCACATGCAGGTCTATGAGGATCAGCTGCCAAACAAAACCTTTTTTTTAAATTTATTATTTGGAGCTGCTTTATTAAAAGCAGCAGAGGGTCAAATACTGCCCATTGAAAACAATAGGAAAAAAAATAATTCAGAAAACAAAATCCAAAGCATGCCGATAAGGACAGCAAAAGGGAAAGGGGGGCTGGGCCTAACTTAATAACCCTCCTCAGGGGCCCCATGGGGTCCTCCTGCTCCTCTTAGACATAGAGCAGTTAGTTGCAGGATACAAGGGCGCACCTGAACTCCGAGCAACACTGGGCCTTATCAGACTCATTCAGAATGACCACTACACCGTGGTGTGGGCCAGGAGAGTCAGGCCTATCTGCACTACTGCACCATTCCTCAGTCATTGCCACCTCCTGGAAGGATACAATACTGGCTTCTCTCAGTGCTGCACCAGAGGATATATACTATGTTACCAAGTGATGGCATCACTGAAAGTTGTTCAAATCTGCTTCCACCTGTTGACTAGGGAGCATAACCCACTAATCTGGACTGGTCTAGGAGGATAAGAAGGAAGTGAATTATTTTTCCCACATAATCTAACTTAAAACAGAGAAAGCTTTTACTCAAAGTAATTTACATAAACCAGATGGCAGAGCAGATATCAAGAAGCTTTGTGATGGATCAGATTAGAAGCAGGGTTGGCGCAAGGAGATGAGATGCCCTAGATAACCCCCATCTCCTGTGCCCCCAGTGGCGCCCACTGCCGCTGCTGCCATCGCTCTCTGGAATGTGCAGTGGTGGTAATACCACAAAGAGCCTCATGGCACTTACCTTTAAACTTCTGCACTGCGGGGCTGTTTGCTTCCGTCCCTTCTGATGCAAACAAGAAGTCAGCATTGGGTGGTCCGAGGCGGCAGAAACAAACAGTCCCACAGTGCCGAAGTTCAAAGGTATGCGCCGTGGGGCTGTTTGCAGCCACTGCTGCTGCTGCTGTAGGTCCTGAAAGGGGCAACAGTGTGGCATTGGGCCCATGAAGGGCCAGCACAGTAGGCGACCGCCTAGTTGGCTTAATGGTAGCGCCAGCCCTGATTAGAAGCATTTTAGAGGGTAACTTTATAAAGCCCTTTTTTGTGTTCATATGCCACTATGCACGTGCTAAAAGCTTTTAATAAAATTATCATGGTGTAAAAGTGCACACGATGACAAGAATGCATGCACTTATATAACCCAGTTGTAGGTATGTTCAGTGGAGGCGTTGGGGCAGACTGCATGCGCAGTTGCAAATTATGCACATATTTTCTAAGATATGAGTGTACATGCACACCTGCTTCTGAGCAGGGATAAGTGTCCATGGCTTCAGTTTAGCTGTGATTTCTGCAGGATTTGGGCCACTATTTTAGAGAGACAGATAGGTTTGGAATAGGTGCCTTTTTTATTCGTGCCAAAAATTACTCTCAAATGTTCAAACACTGAAATGCTCTTTAGTCCTGACCTAACAGTAGCAGTTCTCACTTTTACTGGGCCAGAACATATTAGCTTTCTCCACTAGATAATGTTGTATTACAAGATCATGGATGTAAGTTGCTGCAGCTATCTTAATTAATGGAAACGTAGCTTCTGGACCTTCAAAATCAGTACAAGGAGAAGGCATCTCCCTCAGCTTTCCTCGGTCATTTGAAATGTATCAGGATTCTCAGAAGACACTGCTCCGACAGACAGGAAAAGGCCTCAATTGAACTTTGCAACCTGAAGAGGTAGCCTAGTGGTTAGAGCTGCTAGGGAATAACCAGAGAAGACAGGGTTCAAATCTCCATTGCATCAGGTACAAACTCAAGATTGTAAGCCTTTGGGGATAGGGAAATAGCCACTGTACTTAAACTTAACTTACCTTGAACTACTGCTGAAAAGGCGTGAGTTAAATCCTTATAAAATCATGTAGAGAAAATGGCAAGATAGGACATATATTTGAACATTTTACTTTTTGACTTGAGAGCATTGCAATTGAAATCTTACATGCGCAACTTCTAAGTGTGTTTTCATTGTTATTTAGTTTTTATGTAACCACAGTTACATTACATCACAGTTCAGTGTGGTATCATCTATCACATCTATGGAGATTTTTTTTGTTGTTTTAATGGTGCACGCCTCCTGGCTAATGGTTTTCCTTCTTTCTCCTTGAAAGTGAGAGTAAAGAAATGCAATACTGCTTTCCATTTCTACACAAACCTGGCAGATGAAGCCTGTGGAGGAGCACTGCCGGACCCACAGGCTGAATTTCCTT
This sequence comes from Ichthyophis bannanicus, assembly GCA_033557465.1. Lineage (NCBI taxonomy): Eukaryota > Metazoa > Chordata > Amphibia > Gymnophiona > Ichthyophiidae > Ichthyophis > Ichthyophis bannanicus. Next base: position 145,680,790 of record CM066033.1, read on the forward strand.
TTTTTCCTCTTGCGTAGTTCCCGCTCTGTGCATGTAGCGATGAAAACTGGGTCCTCATCGATTAACGGTTCATGTAGCACCTACAATGAAAAAATAAATTATCTCCTAGTGACTTTACAAAAACTCCCTAAGGGGGTTATTTTAGAAGCTATATTCACAATTTCCACATGTAAAATCAGGCATTTATGTGTGACGTGGCATCCAAGTGTAAACGGCGATCATAGAAAGGACTGAATTTACAAATTGCAAGGGGTGTGGTTAGAGAGTGGCCTGGATGGGTCAAAAAATCTACACATGTATTCTCTATTTCATATGGGGAATACATGTGGATGACTGCAATTGTCCATGCTGAGATTTACAGCTTTTTCTTGGCATGTCTAGGTTTTTAAAAAGTGCTTGTTTGCCAGCCCTTTACAGGAAGGATTAAGGAGGTTATCTTCCTTAATCCCGTATTATGTCCCTCTCCAAGCAGACATTTAATAAAGAACGCAGCCTTTGTATTTTTAATTGGCGGCATTTGGACATGTAGATTTGCAAAATGGCTCCTCCAGCTCCGCATATCAGGAAATAAATAGAAAAGGTTCAATGTTTAGCAGAGCCTTTTCTAAAATACTGCCAACAATGTCTATGTCACAACCCCGATGTTTCCATTCCGACCTCAAGCACTATGTAGAATGTGCCTTCACGCCACACGGCATTACAGAGAAGACTGGCAGCTGGCTGGAAACGGCTGCTTATACAGGTGATGTCTCACTACAGGTGTTATGAGCAGATTTATCATTTTCCCTATTTTGTTCGAATGATTACAGGATCTAGGCATTAAAGCTTAGCAGGCATAAGCTTGATGAGAGCATGCTAAAAATAAGAACAGAAGAAATGCCGTGGTGAATTGGATCAGAAGTTGGTTGACTGACAGACGACAGAAGCTGATGTTAAACGAAACTCACTCGGATGAAAGAAAGTGATTAGTGGCGTCCATCAGATATCGGTCCTGGGACCGGTACTGTTCAATGTATTTGAGTGATATTGCTGAAGGACTGAATGGAAAAGTCTGTCTTTCTGCAGATGACATGAACATTTGCAACAGAGTGGACTCCCCTGAGGGGGTGGAGAACAAGAGAAAAGATCTACAAAAGCTGGAAGAATGGTCTAATGCTTGACAGTTACGATTTAATGTGAAGAAGTACAGTGTCATGCACTTGGTAAGAAGAAAGCCAAGGGAACTGTATGTAATAGGGGGGCATAACGTGATATGAAGGGAGTAAACTGAAAGGCAACGTCAGGAAATACTTTTTCACTGAAAGGGTGGTGGATGCTTGGAATGCCCTCCCCATGGAAGTGATGGGGCAAGTACAGTGGCAGAATTCAAAACGGCATGGGACAGACACAGTGGATCCCTTTTATAGCAACAGGATAAAATCAAAATAAACTTAACTAGCTCTTATATCTCAACAAATAGGGGTGACTTGTGCGGAGCGATGGGTACACCCCTATACAGAGGCATGGGGAGGGGTGACCTGCCCAGAGAGGCAGGTGCACCTACTCTTGCCACCTTGCTGGGCAGACTAGATGGACCATGCTTGTCTTTATCTGCTATCATATACTATGTTATTATTTAATGAATTTTGAGAATGCTGCACAAGTACTATAAATTCTCTTTGAATCCCAACCAAATCTTTGGTGCCTTTTCCTGCTAGGAAAAATTCTGCTTTCTTTTAGTTTTTTTATAGTTAGATTTCACCATTTGGATGGCAGTTCAATTTGATCGCTAGCAACTGCAAGGCTCAATTTGTTCCCAAGGTAACCTTGACGTTACAGGGTTGTCAGGAAATTAAGAAATTTTTCCTTTTGAACTCTGACCCACAAGCAGGGGCAGAATAAATCCTTGCTGTCTTTTTAAATCTGAATCCAAGGCTTGGAACTCTGGAGGAGAATTGAAGCTCAATTTCCAGGTTTTCTCTCCCAAAATCCAGGAACAGCCTCTAGATGCTTCTTAGCCAGAAGCTGACCAGCAACTGACTGATTGTCTTGAATCAAAAAATATCATAGAAGGCTGCAGTCTCATGCAAGAACCAATCCCCTCCTGTTGCTGACTATTAAGTCAGTCCAGCACTTTCTGGAAGTTTAAAAAATTTGCTTATTGTAATCCACTTTGGAATTTGCTGTTACCAGTGTATGCTCAGGTTTGTAATTCTCAAACCTGGCAACAAGTATCCATGCCTGAAAGGGGGTACACTTACCAGTCAATTTTAAACATAAACAAGGGCTGGAACTCTATTTTAGTGAGGTCCTTACATATACAATCAAGGGCAAATTTCAAAATTGTCTGCACTGGTGTAGAAGTCCACAGATATTTTTAACTATGGGCTTTCCAGTTTTTAAGTTCAAATATCTTAAGCTGCTTGTTTTGTAAAATGTTAATAAAAGTTAACATCTTGCTGCACACAAATCCAAAACAATAACAAATAAAATTAGTCTGCTGAGAAAAAGGCCTTGAATGATGCTCAGAGTGCATTACAACACCTTGTACAGTTTCATCTCTGTTACCACTCTTTGAATTAAACACACCATGCAATATTCTACCACATATTCATGCACAGAGGGGAACTGACCTTCCAGTGGCAAAGGATCACTTGCAAAGCAATAGAGAAAAAGATGTCCAAAAACCTAGTGATCCTTTGTCAACTGGATCTGACTCGACAGACTTCCACATTACGATCTCTAATGACAACTGTGTATTGCAGTTCAGAATGGGGCATATACGGTACCACACATCCAACCAGTACTCTGTTAGATCTGAGTAACAGAGCAGCATGTGCGGCACTGTACAAGTCACTACTTCACACATCCAGCAATTGGGACTGTCTGATTTGTCAGCCCCGGCCACTTTAACTAGGGTCCAAAAAGCCCAATGAGCTGTGAAAAACATGGACTGAATGATCAAAGATGATAGCAGTATTAAGGCAGCTGGAATGTAGGATACTTGGGGGAAAGAGGCAGCTCTATGGATTGCTTTGGAATTAGGAGATGGTGTTACCAAGCACACTGGTGCAGTCTATGGATCTCCAAATCAAAAGGAAGAAATGGACAGAGACTTAATCAATGATACGAGAGATGATGATACAGGGGGACTTGAATTTGCCAGATGTGGACTGCGGTATCTCGTCTGCAAATATGAAAAGAAGTAGAAAGATCATGGATGCCCTGCAAGAAGTTTTACTCAGGAAGCTAGTGAAGGAACCCACCAGAAAAGGGTCAATGCTGGATCTGGTGCCCACTAACAGAGACAGTGCATCTAATATCCGGGTGGGTGCCCACTTGAACAGCAGTGATCACCACAAGGTGTGGTTTGAGGTAAAAGCTCAGGCAGAGTCCAATCTCAGAAAACTAAGTCTTAGATTTCAAGAAGTGGCTGCAAAAATAAAGGCAAACATGCATCATTCACATTGTTTGTAGAAGATCACAAAAAGAGGAACACAGAAAAGCTGACATAGGCAAAGAGAGGACTCAGAATGGCAAAAAAAGCACATGTGGAAGAAAAAATAGCTCCAGAAGTGAAGTGACAAGACTTTTTTCAAGTACATTGGGGAGAGGAGGAAGGCCAGAAGTGGAGTTGCAAGATTCAAAGGTGCTGAGGACCAATTTGTGGAAAGTAATATGTTAAAATCAGAATTGCTATACAAATATTTCTGTTCTGTGTTCACAAAAGAAAATCCTGGAGAAGAGCCACGCATGACTGACAAGGTAACAAGGGGAATGAACGAGATGTCACACCATTCACAGACGATGACATTTATGTAAAGCTTGCAGAACTGAAAATGGTCAACGCCATGGAATCGGATCAGATACATCCCAAGATACTACAGACGTTCAGAGAGGTTTTGGCAGGACCTTTAAAAAATGTATTTAATAGATCCTTGGACAGGAGAAGAGCTGATGTGGTCCCTCTTCACAAATATGCCCAAAGAGAAGAGTTGATAAACTACAGATCGGTGTGATGGATGTGGTCTACTTAAGACTTCAGCAAAGCATTTGAAGCAAAGCCTCATAGGAGGCTTGTGAATAAACTGAGTAACCTAGGGATGGATCCCAAGATGCTAAACTGGTCAGGAACTGGTTGACAGACTACAGAGGGTAGTGGTGAATGGAATTCACTCTGAAGAAAGGAGGGTGAGTAGTGGAGTGCATCCAGGGTTTGTCCTAGGACCAGTACTTTCAATATCTTTGCAAGTGATATTACCAAAGGGTTAAAAGAAAACGTTTGCTTTTTCGCAGATGACACAAAGATTTACAATACAGTGGACACCTCTGAGGAGCAGACAACATAACAAAAGATCTACAAAAATTAGAATACTCTAATGCTTGGCAATGGAGATTCAGTCTTCAAAAAGTAGAAAGACCAGAGGGACACGCAAGGTAGCACATTTAAGACTAATTGCAGAAAACAGTTTTTTCAATCAACGAATAATCAAACTCTAGAATTTGTTGCCAGACGGTGTAGTAAAAGTTGTTAGTATCGATGGGTTTAAAAGAGGTTTGGGCAAGTTCTTGGAGAAAAAGTCCATAAACCATTATATAAGTGGATTGAGGAAATCCACTGCTTACTTCTGGGATAAGCAGCATGAAATCTGTCTACCTTTTGGGAACCTGACAGTTACTTATGACCTGGATTGGCCACAGTTGGAAACAGGATACTGGACTTGATGGACCTTTAGTCTGACCCAGTATAGCATATCATGTTCTAATGTATGCACTAGCTTTGCAGAAATCCAAAGAAGCAGTATGTCATAGGGGACGAGAGACTGATGTGTATGGACCATGAGAGGGACCTCAGGGTGATAGTATCTGAGGATCTCAAGATGGCGATGCAGCGTGACAAGGTGGTGGCCAAAAACCAGAAGGATGCTAGGCTGCATACAGAGAAGAACATCCAGCAGGACTTTTGCACACATTACATTCATACCAAACAGCTTTACAATCCCGAGACTCTTTAAACCAAGCACACTAACACAGTTTACATCCACTCCAGTGACCTGACACCCCCAATGGCCCCCCAAACAACTTCTCTAACCCCAGCCTCATCTCCTTACAACTACTGCCCTAACATATCCAACTCATCCCTCCTTCCAGAGACTCGCTCAATGGCCTGTACTTCCACCAAACCACCAATCATCTACAACCATCTATACTATCTGAACACCATACAGACAAATCCACAAACAATGTCTAACACAAAGACATGAATCAATAAACTTCTCATTCAAACCTACTGTTTACAAAGCTTCCCGATAGCACAACTGCAGAGTGCTACTAAAAATTCAGAAACTGATATTTCAACAGCCATGTTGTGATACTGCAATATACTCATAGTAACCTAGCATATGATGGCAGATAAAGATCAGTATGGTCCATCTAGTTTGCCAAGTAAGATGGCTCAAGTGGTTGTACCCTCTGCTCCGTGAAGGGCACCCCTTCTATTGTCCATGCCATTTTGAATTCCATCACTGTTTTAGCCCCTAACACTTCCTTCGGGAGAGCATTCCAAGCATCCACCACCTTTCAATGAAAAAAGTATTTCCTGACATCACTTTTAAGTTTACTTCCTTGTAGCTTCATTTTATGCTTTCTAGTTTTACAACTTCCCCTTCTTTGGAAAATGTATGTTTGTTCATTAATACCCTTTAAGTATTTAAATGTCTGTATCATATCTCCCCTATCCCTACTCTCCACTAGGGTATACATATTTAGGTCTTCAAGTCTCTTCTCATACGACTTCTGGTGCAGGCTCCAAATCATGTTGGCCATGTTCTTCTGAACCGTTTTAAGTCTTTTTATATCCTTTGTGAGATATGGTCTCCAAAACTAAACACAATACTCCAAGTGGGGCCTCACTAACGACATGTACAGGGGCATTAATACCGCCTACTTTCTGATGGTTATTCCTCTGTATGCAACCCAGTATCCTTATGGCTCTAGCTACTGTCTTGTCATATTGTTTCACTACTTTGGGATCTGCAGACATTATCAATCCAAGGTCCCTCTCCTGGTCCATGCATAGCAACCTCTCGCCCCCTATCACATACAATTTCTTTGAATTTCTGCATCCCAAGTGCATTCTTTGCATTAAATCTTAACTGCCAACCATTAGACCAGGGGTTCTCAACCCTGTCCTCGGGACCCACCTAGCCAGTCGGGTTTTCAGGATAACCACAATGAATATGTATGAGAGAGCTTTGCATACACTGCCTCCATTATATGCAAATCTCTCCCATGCATATTCATTGTGGTTATCCTGAAAACCCGAATGGCTAGGTGGGTCCCAAGGACAGGGTTGAGAACCCCTGCATTAGACAATTCTCCTAATTTATATAGAGCTTTACTTATGTTGTCCACTCCCTCAGACAAGTCAACTCTATTGAAAATCTACAGGTCATCTGCAAAAAAGGCAAAAAACCTTTCCCTTCAGTCCTTCAGCAATATCATTCACAAATACATTGAACAATACTGGCCCCAGGAGGACTGAGCCCTGGGGCACTCTGCTACTCATCTTCCTTTCTTCTGAGTGAATTCTTCTGTCATTGGTCAGTCAACCAATTTCTGATTTAGTTCATCACCTTGGGACTCTTCTTCAGGCTGCTCAGTTTTGTTGATAAGCTTCCTATGAGGAACCGTATCATAGGCTTTTCTGAAATCTAGGTAGACACATCCATCACATGCCCTTGATCTAATTCTCTGGTCATCTAGTCAAAGAACTCAAACAAATGCGTTTGGCATGATTGTCCTTTGGTAAAACCATGTTGCCTCAGATCATGCAATCCAGTGGATTCTAGAAAGTCCACTATTCTTTCTTTCAGGAGCGCCTCAATTAACTTTCCTGTCACTGGAGGTAAGGCTCACCGGACTACAGTTTGTCACCCCTTCCTTATTACCATTTTTGTGAAGAGGTATTATAATATACCAACTCTTCTCCAAGGATCTATTAAACACATCCTTTAAAGCCCTGCCAGAATCTCTCTGAGCTCTTTCAGTATCCTAGTGTGTATCCTGTCCAGTCCCATGGCCTTGTCCACTTTCCGTTTTGCAAGCTGTTCAAAAACCATCTTCTGTGAAAAAATGTGGCATTTACTCCATTCTCATTTCTATATTTGCCTATCATACGTGGTCCTCCTCCAGGATTTTCTTTAGTGAATACAGAAGAGAAGTATTGGTTTAACATTTTCGCTTTTTCCATATCACTTTCCACGAATCTGTCCTCAGCACTTTTGAGTCTTGCAGTTCCACCTCTAGTCTTCCTCTTTTCATGAATATAACTGAAAAATGTTTTGTCTCCATGCTTCACATCTTTAGCCTTCTACCTTTGCTTTTTGCTATCCTTATTTCTTTCTTTGCCTCTTTTAGCTTTGTCCTGTATTCTTTTCTGTGTTCCTCTTTTTGTGATCTCCTGAATTTTGTGAAAGCCATGCTTTTTGTCTTTATTAGTGTCTGCATCAGTTGAGCTTTCACAAAATTCAGGAGATCACAAAAAGAGGAACACAGAAAAGAATACAGGACAAAACTAAAAGAGAAGGTAGAAGGCTAAAGATGTGAAGCATGGAGATAGACAGGAAGAAAACTGATGCCTTTGAATTATGGTGCTGGCGGCGAATACTGTGTATACCATGGACTGCCCGAAGAACAAACCAGTCGGTACTAGAGGAGATCAAACCTAAGCTTTCTTTAGAAGCTCAGATGACAAGACTTCGACTTTCATACTTTGGACATATCATGCGAAGAGAGAGATCATTAGAGAAAGACATCATGCTTGGCAAGATAGAAGGTCAACGCAAAAGAGGAAGGCCAGCAATGAGATGGATCGATACAATAACAGCAGCTGCGAGTACCAGTCTGTCAACAATGAGCCGCCTGACTCAAGACCGAACACAATTTAGGATAGCTATCCAGAGGGTCGCCATGAGTCGACTCCGACTCGACGGCACTTAACAACAACAGTACAGACACTTCTTTGGAGAACCATATAGGTTTCCTTTTCCTCTTGTTTTTATTTACTTTCCTTACACATAGCTCTGTCACCCCTTTTATTGCCTCTTTTAGCACAGTGCCCTTCCACTACTTCTCTCTCTCCACCTTACCAACTTCTCCTTCAGGTACTTTCCCATTTTATTGAAGCCTGCATTTTTGAAATCTAGGACTTTGAGTTTGCTCTGATTGGACTCTGCCTTGGCTTTTACTTCAAACCACACTGTGCGGTGATTACTGCTGCTCATGTGGGCACCCACCCGGACATTACATATGTTATGTTTATTGGCGAGTACAGCGTAGTTACTCACCTGTAAAATGTGATTTCCGGGAACAGCAGGAATTTAGTCTTCATATATGGGTATCATCAGTACAGACGGAGCCCGCGCGGGAACGCTCCCCAGCGTCCAATAGGAACGCTTTTGGGAGCATCCCACAGCGCATGCGTGCTGCCTTCCCACCTCTGTACCTCTCTCATATCAGTTGAGTTTATAGCTGAGACCAAAGGAGAGAAGTAGAGAAAGAGATAGAAACAACTCCTAGGGGAGGTGGGTGGGTTGTGAAGACTACATTCCTGCTGTTCACGGAGATCACCTGTTACAGGTGAGTAACTATGCTATCTCCAGGAACAAGAAGGAATGTAATCTTCACATATGGGGACTCCCCAGCTGAAAGATGCCAAGGGGTGACCCCAGCAAGCTGTGAACCCAGGTGAGATGGGTCATATTCCTCCCATGGACCTCTGGCATCCAAACCGTGGACAGTGGGTGGGAGTTGTATTAAGTATGGAAGAGATGCTGAAGAACAGCCTGGCCAAACGAGGCATCCCGATGGGATTCCTTGTCTAAGCAGTAGTGGGCTGTGAAGGTGTGTACCGAAGCCCAAGTGGCTGCTCTACAGATGTCATCAATGGACACAGAATGAAGGTTAGCCGTTGAGGCTGTCATTGCTCTCACATTGTGAGCTGTGACATGGCCCTCGAGAGAAAGTCCTTTACTCTGATAAGTATAGGATATGCAATCTGCAATCCAATTTGACAGAGTTCTTTTGGAAACTGGAAGTCCCAAATGACTAGAGTCAAAAGCCATAAAAAGCTGAGAAGATTTTCTATGTGGCTTAGTTCTTTGGAGATAAAAAGCTAAGGCTCTTTTACAATCCAATGTGTGAAGATTCCTTTCTGCACTAGAGGCATGAGGCCTAGGGAAGAATATAGGAAGATAAACCGACTGGTTTAAATGGAAAAGTGAAACCACCTTTGGCATAAAGTGAGGATGAGTCCTGAGGACTACTTTATCATGGTGGAATCTTGTATAAGGAGGGTCAGCTACTAACGCCTGTAGTTCACTAATGTGTCTTGCAGAAGTGATGGCAATTAGGAAAATAACTTTCCATGAAAGAAACTTTAGGTGTTAAGTGACTAAAGGTTCAAAGGGCGGTTTCATTAGCTGACCAAGAACAAGATTAGATCCCATGCCACCAGTGGTGGTTTATTGGGAGGTTTTGTTAAGAGAAGGCCTCACGTAAATCTTGATATAAGTGGATGAGAGGAAATAGGTTGTCCATCAAAAGGTTTATGAAAAGCAGCACTAGAACTAAGATGGACTCTCAGTGAATTGGTCTTTAGACCAGAAGTTGATAATTGGAGGAGATACTCTAGTAGTGACTAGTCCCTTTTGTAAACACCAGACAGAGAACCTTTTCCACTTAAAAGCGTAGGAACGTCTTGTGGAAGGTTTTCTGGAAGCCAGAAGGATATCCTTTACTTGTTGAGAAAGGTTAATATCCTGGAATTCTAGGCTTTCAGTAACCAGGCCCTGAGATGTAGGGACTGGGGATTGGGGTGCAGTAAGCATCCGTCCTCCTGAGACAGAAGATCTGGAGCACTCCCCAACTCCAGAGGAGTGGTTTGAGAGAGACACAGAAGAAGAGGATACCACGTTTGTCATGGCCAACGTGGAGCTATGAGTATCATACGGCCTCTGTCTCTCTGAAGTTTGAATAAAGTTTTGGGAATGAGGGGAACGGGTGGGAAGGCATAGAGGAAGTCCTGACCCCAGTGGAGTAGGAAAGCATCTCTTGCCTGACAGTTGTGAGTCGGGATTCTGGAACAGAATTGGGGAAATTTGGCATTCTGTGGACTTGCAAAGAGGTCTATATCTGGTGTTCCCCAGATTTGAAATACTCGAGCAAGCTGGTATGAGTAAAGGGACCACTTGTGTGGCAGCAGTATTTAACTGAGTCTGTCTGCCCATAAGTTTTGAATGCTCGGAAGGTATACTGCAAACAGGTGAATTTGCAACTCTCTGGTGAGGGCTCATAGTCGTAAAGCTTCATTGCATAGCGACAGAGAGCCTGTTCTGCCTTGCTTGTTCACATAGAACATAGCTACCTGATTGTCGGTTTGGACCAGAACTGTTTTTTTGCTGAGATGGGTCTGAAAGACTTGAATAGCACTGAAAATGGCTCTCAGCTCTAGGAGGTTTATGTGAAGGGAAACCTCCTGTGAGGTCCAAAAACCCTGAGTGGAGAGATCGTGCAAGTGGGCCCCCCAACCCATTTTGGACGCATCTGTTAGGGTGGCCTGATATAGAGGCTGCTGGAAAGGAGAGCCTATGAGGAGGTTTTCTAGAGATTGCCACCATTGCAGGGACGAAATCAGACGTGTGGTGTTTCTGATTTTGTCCATTAACTGACCCGAGGCCTGTGACCATTGAGAGGATAGGGTCCACTGGACTGCTTGCATGTGGAGGCAAGCATAGGGAACCACATGGACAGTGGATGCCATTGGTCCCAGAAGTTGAAGCATCTCTCGCACAGTAAGGTACACCTTCATAGATGCTTGAGATGCCATTTGTATTATTCGTAGACAGCGTGGCTGTGTCAGGAAAGCCCTTTACTGCCGTGTGTCTAGACGAGCCCCTATGAATTCGAGAGATTGAGAGGGGGTGAGATGAGATTTTGGGAGGTTTATGACCAGTCCCAAGTATTGAAGAAATCTCATTGCTCAAGAAAGAGCGAAGCTGGCCTCTGGAGCTGTCGATGCTCGAATGAGCCAATCGTCTAAGTAAGGGAAGACGAATATTCCCAGAGTCCTCATAAATGCTGCTACCACTGCCATGCATTTTGTGAAGACTCTTGGAGCAGAGGTCCGTCCAAAAGGAAGACTCTGTACTGGAAGTATTTTCCTTGGACCAGGAATCGAAGGAACTTTCTGTGATCTGAGTGGATGAGAATATGCATGTACGCATCTCTTAGATCTAGAGAACATAGCCAGTCCTGACTTTGAAGGTATGGTAGAAGTGTCCCGAGGGAGATCATTTTGAGCTTTTCTCGGAACAAATATTTGTTTAATTCTCTGAGGTTTAGTATAGGCCTGTGTCCCCCTGTCTTCTTTGGAATAAGAAAATAGGGGGAGTAAAACCCCGTCCCCTGTTAGGGTATGGGTACTTCTTCGATTGCTCCTTGAGCGAAAAGTGATGTGACCTCCTGCCACAAGAGGTTGGTGGCAGGGGCCTGAGAATTGAACTGTTTTATTATTATAGGTGGGTGCAAGTTGAGAAAATGAAGCTTGTACCCCAGTCGTACAATGGACAGAGTCCAATTTTCTGATGTTATTTGTTGCCATCTTTTGGCAAAATAGCAGTCTTCCTGGAATGATTAAGGGTTCTGGACCTTTCAGGGGCAGAATAACTAAGTTCTCTAGGTAGAAGTCAAAGACCCTGAGGGGGCTGGGTCTGTTGGGTCGGTTGAGCTGTTTGAGCTTGCAGCTTTCTTTTATGTCTGTTCTGTTGTTGCCCCTTCTGGGGAACATGAAGCGGACAGTGGCTTTGATGGGTGTAAGATGGGTAAAGCTTCCTTTTCTTACTGAAAAAGGTTTTTTTTTGAATGTTTTCTTCTTTGCTGGGTTGGCTGTAGACTTTGATAGTCTGTTCAAGGTAGTATTTTCAGATTCAAGCTGATTAGCCTTGTCCTGCCAGTCCTTGCCAAAGAGATTTTCTCCTGTACAGGGAATGTTTCCCAGCTTTTCTTGCACCCACTGTTCTAAGTCTGATGCTTGAAGCCAAGCAATACGATGTGTTCCTATGGATATAGCAGAGGTTCTGTTAATACATTCAAAGCAATCAAAGGTAGCACGGTTTATGAATTTAGAGACATTCTGGGCGTGCTTGACCAGAATAAGGTAGTCTGCTCTTTTTTCCTCTGAGACACAAGGGCTAATAAGCTCTTTTGTGACTTCTTCCAGGAACATTCCCATATAAAGAATGTAGGAACTGATCCTGGCTGATAGTATGGAGGATTGAAAGCATCGACGCCCAAAAGCATTGAGTGTCCTGGATTCCCGGCCTGGAGGATTATAAGAATGTGTTTTAGCACTCTTGATTCTTCGTATGGCTGATTCCACTACCATTGAATGGTGTGGTAACTGAGTTTTTTGAAAACCAGGACAACTTGGCTCTCGGTACATAGTGTCAAGGCGTCGGGAATGTGAAGATATCGTTAAAGGAGTTTCCCACATTCTCAACATCAGATCATGTAAGATCTTGTGAATGGGAAGCATAGCTGCCTCCTTGGGAGCCATAGGGTATTTTAGAATTCTTAATTCTTCTGCCCTAGGAATCACAGTGATCACAAGACCCTTTGCTAAATCGTGTATGAAATCCTGGAAGGACATATCTTCTGGAGGAGACATCCTGCGTTGAGGAGAAGGAGTTGAATCCTCTAGTAGGTTCACTCTGGTACCGGTAGAATCGTCAGAGTCACTGGAATCGGAAGACTCAAGGGCACTCTGTACCGGGTGCTCCCGTAACGCATGGTATCGGTACCGCTCGAAGTCAGTACCAAAATGTCTCAGTTTCTGATCCACGATACCCGAGATAGACTCAAGGCTTGGCATGGGGGGGCAGCAGTCCTGTTGAAGCTGGTACTGTCAGTACTGGTACCAATGTCGGTACTGATACCTGTTGAACCATCTGTAGCGGTCCCGAAGCTGCTAAGAGGGATGCTAGACTGCGTTCAATAGCGAGGATTTTTTTATCCATCGCTCCTGCCGATGCCTGGGTGTCGGTACCAGTGGAAGTGGCTACGACCCCAGAACATGGCACCAGTAGTTCTGCAGAGGTGGAAGCCTCTGGAACATCCTGGAGCCCCATTAATGCTTTGGAGCCCGAAGACTCCCGCCAGGGCAGTTTTGCCGGTGAATTATTCTCGAGGGCAATGCCAGTGGCATCTCGATACTTAGAAGGAGATTTACCCTTCGAGGACCAGCCAGTCTTAGAAGTTTAGTTTAGTTACCTGAGATCCATGGGAGGAAGATGAAGCCCTGGAAGACGTCAATGCAAGTGACATCGTATCTGCGGCAAAAAGGAGACCAAGTTTTGCAGCTCTATTCTGCAGGCCCCTTTGGTCATCCTGTGCAGGAGAGACACTCTGTTGGACAATGTTCAGGACCTAAACATTTTAGACACCAATCATGGGTGTCAGTGACGGAAATGGTACCACCACACTTTGAGCATTTTTTGAAACCACTAGCTGGTTTCTCCATGCCTGAAGAAAAGTGGGCCTAGTGCCCAAAATGGCGCCTAGCACCAGAAACAGGGGAAAGACCCCAGAAGAAAATACAAGTTTTCTTTTTTTTTTTTTTTGAAAAGAACGAACCACCGGCGGTACCGGTAGGCGGCGAATGAAGGCAGACGTGACCAAAAAAAATAAAGAATAAAAGGAAATTTTCTGCGGTGACAAGGTACACGTCCTGTCAACTCTGCGGAAAACGAAGAACTGAAGTGAGAGAGGTAGAGAGGCGGGAAGGCAGCATGCATGCGCTGTGGGATTCTCCCAAAAGCGTTCCTATTGGATGCTGGGGAGCGTTCCCGCGCAGGCTCCATCGGTACCGATGATACCCATATGTGAAGACTACATTCCTGCTGTTTCCGGAGATCACATTTTACAGGTGAGTAACTACGCTGTACTCGCCAATAATGTTTACTAAAGTGCATTAAAGTTATAGGCGTTAATGGCAGCAATAAAGGGCATTAATCCTAAAAAGGTATTGGGCGGGTAGGGGCACTCCGGCATAAAGTTCCTTATGGGCCATTTGACGTGCGTTAACAGGACAACGGGCGCCAAGGTGTCAAGCATACTCCTTAATGCGGGAAAACCGCTGTAACCCTAACACTGGATAAAGGAGCACCAAGGAAAGCCAATGTAAAGGTGATAGATGGAAGGACAGGTGGGAGCTGATGAACCTGCCATATCCGTGGGCATCCTACGTGGCAGCCAGTAAAGTGGATGAGCATGCGGAAGGCAGCTGTACCGATGCACAGAGGGGTGCCATTGTAAGATGGTGCAATGTCAGTGTGTGGCATAGGATGGGGAAGACATGTCTCCCAGTGGAACCAGAAACAGCAGGATGTGTGCAGCGACAGGAGGACAGAGTAGGAGTGGTGATGTGTGGATCAGGCACAGGAGAGGCGTGTGTGCAGAGCCAAAATGTGGAAAAGAGTACCAGTGTAGGCCATGGTGTAGCAGCTTGCACAAGATGATATGACTGCACACAGCTGACAGATGGATAGGCTGAAGGATAGGGTGGTATGGGCTGGCAGCACTGATGTGGTGTAGGTGCCATCCCCAACATATTTGTACTGTGTGTGAAAATATGTGCCACTGCCACTTGGAAGCCCTGATACCAGACATGTGGGACGCACATCCATCCCAGTCACACAGTCGCCATAGAAAAACTCAGACAAATGTGCAGATAACTACACAGGTATCATCCAAACCAGGCAAATGGGGCATGTACGGACATGAGGTGATACCTGCAGGTGGCTGTCTGAGGGGTAGGATGTATCTCAATGTACTGCAGAGATGTAATGGAGCCAAAGCTATATAGTAACAGTCATGATGTCATATATGACTTATGTTGCCCAAGTAGGTTAAAGCTGTATGCATGTAACTGCCTGTTAGTATACCGCTGCATCAGTGCAGTCACATTGGGATACCTTGTACTGAAACAGATGTAATGTCTGATAAAAAACAGGGACTGTAAGAACCTGCAGTTAGCTGAGGCAATGAAGGGTTAGGTGAACCAGCCCAAGGTTTATTATGGAAACTCACTATATCAAGGCCTTCCTCAGCAGACACTCCACCCACTACAGATAATACAAAATACCACAGCATGCATCATTACAGACACACCAAGGACCAAGCACATCACTCCCGTCCTACAACTGCACTGGCTCCCAATGGTGGCAAGAGCCAAATACAAAACAATAATGATCATCTTCAAAGTCATTCACCACCTCTCAGCAGACGTACTCCAAAACGTTATAACAAGGGATATCAGCAACAGACCAAGAAGATCCAATAATGACAACATGATCGGCACACCTGCAGGATATCACAAAACCAAACAAACATCTTCAAAAAGAGCACCATCACTACTGGCATCCACACTATGGAACTCCCTCCCGACAAGCCTGAGGGCATTAGATGACCTCACAGACTTCCGCAAAGACCTCAAAACATTTTTAGTTATAGAAACATATCAGCATCCAGGCAACATCCCAAACCCATACTGAAACACTACATCCGCTGCCAACTAAGCACGCATCCAACCCACCCACACACACAAGTCTATCATTTATTAAATACTCTTAGGTTAAATGTTACCTTCAATTGTACTGTCTATATGTTGATAAGTAACTGTACTGTCTAAATGTTTACACGTACCCTAATGTTAAATATATAATGTACCCTAAAGTTAAATGTAACCCTCCAATTATGATATGACGTGACCACCTTGATTGAAGGAAAAGGTGGCATACAAATCTGTCTAAATAAAATAAATAAGGTCAGGCGGAGGTGTGGGCAATCCATGAAGGGTGTTGCATTCATTAAACTGCACTGTAAAACCTTCCAAAGTGTCACAAAAGGAGTGCTGGTTAGCCACGAACCCTGGTATCCTGGGTCCCAAGCCTGTGCCATGACCATTACACCACACCTCCAAGTGGTTGCCAGACATCTGCAGGGTGAACATGCATGACCTCCTGCAATGTGCTGTAGCACAGCCAAGAAAGCCATGCTCTCAGAAGGGCGCGGTGGTGAATAGTCGGTTTGCTGGCCCAAATTGTGGGCAGAACTCTTAAACTATAAGGCTGTGTCTCTGCCAGTCACAGCAGAGCCCTGATTGTTACAGGCATGAAAATGCTCTGAGTAGCACAGTCACAAAAAGAACAAGTAGGAATTAAAACCCTGTCCCCTGCTTATAGAGACATTGCACTAACCAGTAGGCTACACCTCCACACCTCCCTGGACAGCAATGGCTGGATACAAAGAGACTGCAGGTCACTGCCTAAAATGTCTGCTGTGTGTGCCGGTATAGGTTTGCCCCTCCAGTACCCATGATGCAGTGCACATGCAGAACAGCAGTCTGCAGCTGATCATCAAATGGAGAATGCACTGATCCAGCACCTCAGCTCAGTAAGATGCATCGACAGTGTGTGATACAAGCACACAGCAGCTACAAACAGTGCTACTGGGCAGTTTCTGCTGTCACCCTGAGGTGAAGATGGACACCCAGCACCAGGTCCCCAGAAGTTGCACTGTTAGAGATGGGATCTGTTGGTTGTGCTGCAGATCCACATCACTGCCACTGTATGGCAGGTAATGTCAGCACTGTGTTATGCTAGGCACCTTGTTTCCTAGACCAGTGCACGTCAATACCCAGTGTTAAACTGCTGATGCCATGGATGCCAACTACTTTGGGGGCGTCTAGGCTTGCATGGAGTTGTTCCAAGAGTCCTGCTGGCCCTACCACTACCACAGGGAGTAAGCCTGAAACACATCCTAGACCAACTACCTAGGTCTAATATTCATCCACAGCAAGCACAGTCAGACTGCACGTGCTGCCGACCACTGGGTTTTCCAGCCATGCACATACCAACTGCGGACAGACTGCTGGTCAGCACACACTGCATGTGCACAGAGAGACCATGGACACCTGGCATTCGGTTCAGTGATCAGGCCCCCAGGACAGGAAGTGCATCCACATCACTGGAACCAGACATTATATAGCACTATGTGGATACATAGCTGTGCCATGGTTACTGTTCAGTCAGAGTAAGAGTGCCCTCCCAGAGTGACATGCTGTGGCCACCCAGTCCATGCATATGACAGACGGGCACTACGACGTTTCAGCCATTGACCCTACCACCGATGCAGACACATCCTGGCCAATCAGCCTTGTTCCAGGCCATACCCACAATACTTTGCTCCTCATCATGCACATTTGCAGACTAACACTGGAAACAGCTTAGGCAATGCAAGGCTCAGTGAGGTGTAGAAAGCCACAAAACAACGGACACACACACACACACACACACACTCATATTGCAGCGCTGTGCAAAACTGGGGATGGTTGGCATTTTTGCCTGCCATTTTGGTCCTGATATCAGCTCAAGCATTGCTAATGTGTGTGCTCATTGTGCAGGAGCTAGTAGCGTGCTTTGGTGTTAAACGCCCACTCAGTGTGCCAGTGCATTCAGCCTGACTCTCCATCCAGCTGTGGATATTGGAGCCTGTCTGTTTGGCTGATGGGTGTTTGTACCATTGCCAGCCGATTCATTGGGGGAGTTGCACATGCTGGTGTTGTACCTGCACTGTAGGCTAAAGTTTAGCCACAGGGACATGTAATGCATGATCCACAGCCATGACCTGAACCCGTGACCCTCCGCTCATATACGCACCAATTGTGTGCATTGAGTCACAGTGCTGCCATATGACTATAACAGTCCCTGGGGCTGATATGCTTTCCATCAGACAGACCTTGGCAATTGAGGCACTTAAATACACCCACCCATCAACACGGAACAAGACCAGATCTAATCTTTATACCGAAACAACTCATGCAGCACTGACAATAACTCCTGTCCCCTGGACTGACCACACAATAACATTCTCAATGCACATCAAGAGCTCTGATCTTCATCAGGAACCATGACGTCCAAACAGAAAATTCAGAACCTTCAACAAGGAGACATTACTGCAGGAAATAATTCCGAAGCTCCAGCAGGACTCTCAAGATCTGGACAAAATCATCAAAACCTGGAACACCACTATCTCAACAGTTGCAGCAATCACAAACTCTAAACGCTCACATGCTCTTAAAAGACCTAATGCACCTTGGTACTCGAACAACATCAGAGAAGCTAAAAAAGCACTAAGGAAACTTGAAAGAAAATGGAGGCACAACGAGACACAGAACACACTTCAGCAATACAGAGTCAAGCAACAGGAATACAACAACTTGATTAATGAATGCAAACAACAACTCTACACCAACACCATCATGAAGTCAGCAAACAGACCTAGAGAGCTTTTTAGCATCGTGCGACAACTTATTAAAGACACAGCGCAATAGGACATACACCTCATTGACCCTCAAATTTATGCAAACTTCCAACTCAGCAGGCATGGCAACCTCCCCCAACACCAGGATCCCACAGCACCCAACCTAACAACCTATGCAAATAAGACAACCTGGGACAATTTTACTGTTCCCCCCTCTGGCGCTGATCGAACATATCATGGACACACTTAACACAACAACCTCATCAACTGACCCCTGCCCTGTGGCATGGATCAAAGCCTCAAAGGATCGGTTTGGCAAGCACCTCCAAAAAATGGTAGAACTTTCCATACAACAGGGTTACATGCTATCCGCACTCAAGCAAGCTGCCATACGGCCGGTTCTCAAGAAACCTTCCCTTGATCTGGTGGACCTGAAATCCTACAGGCCGATCTTTAGCCTGCCATTCATCGCAAAAGTCATCGAAAAATCCATACAGATACAACTACAAGACCACCTTGACCAAAACGCACCACTATACTCGCATCAGCATGGGTTTAGACCACAGCATGGCATTGAGACGCTACTGACCTCCCTATTTGACAACCTCATAAGGGGCACTGATAACGTCAAAAAAGAATTCATCCTATTCATAGGCATCTCTGCAGCCTTTGGCACAATATCCCACTCTATACTGATATAACGCCTACAAGAACTTGGCCTACGCAGCAACACCATAAAATGGTTCGGCTCCTACCTCAACCATACACAGGTTACGTGTGGCAAAAACAAATCATCAAAGTTCAACATACCGCAAGGCATCCCTCAAGGTTCTGCACTATCATCCATTCTATTCAACATATACATACAGCCCATTTGCAATATAATCAGACACCACAAGATGCATTACCACATATATGTGGATGACATCATGGTCTACACCTCCAACATCATAATTGATCCAGACCTGACCCCTATAACCAGATGCATAGAGGACATGATTAACTGGCTCTCTAACAACTCACTCTCTGTGAACTGTGACAAGACTGAAGCAATGTTCATCACTAGAAGCACCACTTTCTCGCCACCTCAAACAATCACTATCTACAACAAGCCCATATCAGTAAAGGAAGAAGTGAAGTACTCTGGACAAAAACTCTGACTCTCCAGATCCACATTAACAGAACTGCTGCCAAAGCACACCAAAGGCTGAAACATATCCGAAGACTCAAACCCATCCTAAGCAATGACCACTTCCATCAGTTTGCCAAGCAATAATCACCCCTATTCTGGACTATGCAAACTCTATCTACCAAGGACTTCCAAAACAATCCCTTTACCCTCTCCAACTGGTCCAGAATACAGCAGCCAGGATCATCAAAAATACATCCAGGAAAGAACACATCATCCCAATCCTTCAATAGCTTCACTGGCTCCCCATTCTTTCAAGTGCACAATACAAAGCAACCCTAAATACCTTCTGAGTCTTTCACAACATCTTGGCTACTGTCCTTCAAAGCCTGGTAATCAAGGACCATAGCACAAGACCCAGGTGCAGTAACATGATGAATAAGCTCACTACACCTGCTGAATTCCAATGCTCAAATCAGTCCACTGTCAGAAGAGCTCCATCACTCGCTGCACCCATGCTATAGAACTCTCTTCCTGAACATATGAGATCCACGAAGGACATCAAGAACTTCCGCAAGATGTTAAAAACACTTCTGTTCTCTCAACACTATGGATCATCACAATGCCCATAGCCAACTATTGTTAACCAGCCCCCTTTTATCCCCTTCTTCCCCCTCCTAAATTGTATCTAACCTACCAATGTAAACCACTTTGATTGAAGGAAAAGGTGGTATATAAAACTGGATAAATAAATAAATGTTGCAATGAGCACCGCGCACAGGACCAAAACATGGCTTTGGTCTGCTGAAGGCGGGTGCTGCTGCCCTCTCCGCCAACATCCTCACACCATGCTGACATGCTCATGTGCTGTCAGTGTTCGTGGTGAGCAGTCCCAGCCCATCCAACATACTGGCAGGTGCCTACAACACAAGGTCTTGATGAGGGGGGGAAGAGGCATACATGGCCACACAGCGCCCCCCAACCATCTTTCTCGGCAATGACCCCATCACTGCCTGCCAACTATACGTCTCAGGGGGAGGATAAGAGCCACTGCTGTGATAATCCCCTGGGGGCCTGCATGTTGCAACTACCTGGAGGACTACAGATGCTGGCAATATCGGCCTCTTCCCCCACCACTGAGTGCAGTGGCAACAGGGAGGGACCAGCTGGGATCTCTGCCTTGGACTGCTCCATGTGGCACATCTCCTTTCCGCAGCAGTAGCATGTCTGTGTGCCGCCACTGTCACTATGGGATCATAATGAACATCAGATGGTAATGCGGATGGCAGAATACCCCTATGTGGAGAGGCTAAAAAGTTGGGCACTTCAACCTGGGGAAAAGACAGCTGAGGGGTGATACAATAGAGGTCTATAAATTATTGACTGGAGTGGAAAAGGTAAACGTAGCTCTATTGTTTATGCCATCAAAATGTAGAAAGACTAGGGGACATGCTATGAGACTACAGTGTAACCATTTAAGACTACTAAGAAAAAAAAGTTTTTTTCAGCCAACGCGTAATCAAACTCTGGAATTCATTACCGGCGGATGTAGTAACTGCTGTTAGTGTACCTGGATTTAAAAAAGGTTTGGACAGATTCCTGGGGAAAGGTCCATAAACCATTGTTAGAGAGGTTCCGGGATATCCACTGCTTGTCCCGATACGAGCACTGTGGCTCCTGTGCATCTTTTGGGGAAACTGCTAGGTAACTGTGACCTAGATTGGCCACTGTTGGACACAGGATACTGGGCATGATGGACCTTGCTCTGACACAGTCTGGCATATTTTGTAATCTTATGTTCTTTTGTGCCACCTGGGCAGCTGCCTGGTTCGCCCTGTGCACCAGCAATCCCCACTGCATGACCCACGTGCCACCTCCTTTGTCCCATTTGCACCATCAACATAGTGCCCTTTCATACTTGGGCACTATGCTGTTGCTGCTAATGGAGCACTATCATTATCTTGGGCTCCCCTGCCTGTGCATCAACATTGCAGACATTAAAACAGGCTCTCTCTCCTCAAAATACACCCTTTCCACATGGTTTTACTTTGCGTTAGAGTTCCCAGCATTAAGGCGCTTTAGGACACTTTTGCGCAATACACATTAAGGGAACACCCGTTGTTAACTCCCTTTCTCCGCCCCGTTAATGCCCACTCTCTGCCCACAGCACCCTTTACGCTGCTGGCGCCTTTAATGCCTGTTAAAGCAGCGTTTTCACAGCATAAAGGGCACAAGAATGCTGAGAACATGCATTAACGTTGCATCAGCTCCATTAACACGCTTTATTTATTTATTTATTTAGCATACATTTGTATACCACTACTTCCAGCGATCAGTAGCGGTTTGATTAACGAAACAGAATTGTACAATCATGTCAAATTTTCGAAGTATACACACATTGATTTGGAGGAGAAAGCACAGCACACGGGGGAAGGTCATATTGACAGACATTACATATTTACATATTTACATATTAAGGTCATATGGACAGACATTACATATTTACATATTAACTTATTTACAGGAATCGCCACCATGTTTCATTGGGTGGTATCATTTCTACCCCTGGGTTTATGTCAGATTGTATTGGCACTGGAAAAGATGTGTCTTGAGCTTCTTTCTGAATTCCATAAGGTTTTTGACAGCTCTTAGCTCCGGTGGTAGTTGGTTCCAGATGGACGGGGCCGAATAGGAGAATGCTCGTTGGCTAGTAGTGGTATTTACAGATCTGATATCCGGGGGAACATGGAGTGTATTTGAGTGGATTGTTCGCCTGCTTCTGTTGGGTGGTTGCGTTCTGATAAGGGTGGAGAGAAAGGATGGTGCTATGTTATGAACCAGTTTGAAGGTGGTTACTAGTATTTTATATTTTATCCGGGCTGCAATGGGGAGCCAGTGAAGCTCGATTAGTACGGGGGTAATGTGATCAGTGAGGTTCTTTTTCATGATGACCCTAGCCGCAACATTTTGTGCCATTTGGAGAATGTTGAGGGTTTTCTTTGGAAGGCCCTGTAGGATGGCATTGCAGTAGTCGAGGTGCGGCATGATTATTTATTTTTATTTATTTATTTTATTTTACAGTTTTTATATACCGCGCTCTTTGGTATCAGCGCGGTTTACAGATAACAAATTTCGCATTAGAACAGTCCTTTGCTTACATTATAACAGTGTCTTTTGCTTACATTATAACAGGGTCAGTAACTTGGAGACAACATGGTAAACTATATACAAGCTATATACAGAAAGATAAATTACATCTGGAAATTTACAGTTAAATTGGGTCATAAATTTGGGTGTGCAGAGCGTCTAGTTCGTGTTCTGTTATGGTTATGTTGTTGGAATGTCAGAGGCTGTGTGAGTGATTTGTGAGATGGGGGGAGGAGGTGTAGGGTTAGGGCCTAAAAGATGATGACAGAATAGGTAGTGTTTGAGGGCCTTTCTAAATTGAGAGAGGTCTTTTATTGATCGGATATGAGGAGGGAGATTATTCCAGCAAGTTGGAGCGAATAAGGTGAAGGCCCTGTCTCTGGTTGTTTGGTTACATTTAGTGTACTCCTTTGGTACGACAAGGGTATTGGCGGCTGCGGATCTTCTCAGTCTGTTCGTGGGGGTGTTGATAATAAGTGATGAGAGGGAAGGTGGGGCTATTTGATTGATTGCTTTAAAGGATAGCAGAAGTGCTTTGTAGGTTATCCTGGCATGTAGGGGTAACCAGTGAAGCTCTGTTAGTATGGGGGTGATGTGGTCTCTACTGGATGTACCGCAGAGGATGCGGGCTGCTGAGTTCATCGCCAATTGGAGTGGGTTGAGGATGCTCTTGGGTAGACCATGCAGGATGACATTGGCATAGTCGAAATGAGGTGTTATAAGGGCTTGGAAGATTGTTCGGAAGTCATTGGAGGCGAGTAGTGGTCTTAAGGGTTTCAGTGTTCTCAATTTATAGTAAATGGATTTAACGGTCTGCTTTATGTGATCTTTGAAGGTCAGTTCTTGGTCGATGGTTACTCCCAGGTAGCGAATTGATGATTTACATGGTAATTCCGCATCTCTCACCTTCAAAGTTGCGGGTGGGGAGAATTTCTTATTCCTAGTTACGAATAGGACTTCCGTTTTCTTGAAGTTTATTCGCAGGTTCTGGGATAGGAGCCAATCTGTAATCGCGTTGAAACAGGCGATAATTGGGGAGAAGTCGGGGGCATTAATTTTTATTGGCGTGATTAGAGCTTGTGCAACAGTTCTGAAATCTTGAGGATCAATGATGCTCCGTAGGGGTTGTAGGACTCTAAGTTTGTGGAAAATGGCCTTGTTGGTTTAGTAAACATACCCCATGCACTGTATCTAAAAAGATTCTGGCCACATGTCTAGCTCAAGATTTTCATACTTTGACTGATCCAAGTCAGACTGGGTTTATAGTTAATAGACATTCATCAGACAAGACTAGAATATCTTTTTGTCTCATGAAAGTCTCCAAGCAGCTACTTTATCTTGCTTTTGCTCTCTCTTTAGACGTGGAGAAAGCTTTTAGGGTCGAATGATCCCATTTGCTTAGGGTGCTGCAATGGCATGGATTTGGCAAGCAGGTAATTGCTTTAGTAAGAGTCCTGTGCAGCAATCCGCTAATGAGAATCCATGTCAATAATACTCTATCTGCTCTATTTCAGTTACACCGTAGCACCTGCCAGGGATGTTCACTTTCCCCATTGCTTATTAATTTGGTTTTGGAACCCTTGACTACAGTCATTCATCAAAATATGGAAATTACAGGTATCCTCGAGAGGAGGCCTATATAAAAATTAACTGTATCAAGTCTGAAGTCCTACTCCTAAATGATTATTGCAATACGTATTTGCTATCGCAGTTTCCCCCTTCCAATGGAAGATACTGGGCATGAAATATTTGGGGATTAAGCTATTAACAAACTTAGTTGATACATGATTTGCTAATGAGAACAGCATTTTCCAAATGGTAAAATAGCTGTGCTTCAAACAATCACCTCTGAGTTGGTGCAACAGAGTTGAAACTAACATCACCGCCCTTTTGCAGCACATACTCACAAGGTCTCAAGTATTCAAAACGGATTCATCATTTATTGAGCAATTCAACTATGTTATAGGAATTTTACCTCATGTATATATACATATTTCATGTAAATAGTTCATGTATATAGTTCAGCCCCTGTTATCCAAGTTTATATTCCTGTTCGATGTAAAACCAAACAGAATGTGTGTATTGGTCACTTTGTTATACTGTAAACCGCGCTGATGCCGAATAGTGCGGTATATAAGCAACTGTAATAAATAATAAAAAAAAAAATAAATAAATAACATGACAGTCATATCAGTGATTTTGTATGGTATATGTGCATGATACCTGTATTATTCTCTGGTTGGTTCTACAAAGGCTGAAATAGGAGTCTTTCAAAATTTTTGTGGAAACATGAAAACCTCACATCGCCGAGGTTATCTACAGAACAGAGTGGTATAAATTTCCCTGATTTTCTTAAATACCATTATTGTTATTAAGTGCTGTTGAGTTAATGGCGACCTTTCGGATAGTTATCCTAAACTGTGTTTGGTTTTCAGTTAGGCGGCTAATTGTCGAAAGAATGTAATGTATAACTGCTGTTATTGTATCAGTCCATCACATTACTGGCCTTCCTCTTTTGTGCTAACCTTCAACCTTGCAAGCATGATGCCTCTCTAATGATCTCTCTCTTTGCATGCTGCATCCAAAGTATGAATGTTGAAGTCTTGTGATTTGAGTTTCTGAAGAAAGCTTAGGTTTGATCTTCTCTAGTACCGTTTTTCGGGTAGTCCATGGTACATGTAGCATTCTTCACCAACATTGATTTTCTTCCTATCTTTATTTTTCACTGTCCAACTTTCATATTCATATCACACTATTAAAAATATCTGGCTGGGAGAAGTCTAATCTTTGTATGTAGATAAACATCTCTGCATTTGAGAATCTTGTCTAGGTCCTTCATGGCCTTTCTGCCAAGAACAATGTGTCAGATATTTTGATGGCTTGTCATTTCTTTATTGACTATTGATTCAGCCAGGTTAAAGTTGTCTGCTATTTTGATTTCTTATCCATCAAGGATGAAATGAGTGATTTTGAGGATCTTTGCCTTCATGTTAAGGAGCAGGCCTATTATATTCCTTGATCTTGATAAGCAGATGTTTCAGATCGTCTTCACTTCAGCCAGTAATGTGGTATTGTCAGCATAATGAAGATTTCTTTTTTTTCCCCACCAATCTTCATACTTTCATTGCCTATAGTCTTGCTTCTGTGATGATTTGTTCTGTATATAAATTAAATAGGTATGGGGAAGTATGCAGCCTTGTCATATATGTTTTCTGATTTTAAACCATTCTATTTCTCATTTATTTATTTAATTTTCATGAGTTTGATATACCTCCAAAAGCCAGAAGCTGTCATAGTAGTTTACAATTACAAAATTATTAAAGTGAAACTACCCACAGGGGGAATGAAAGAGGGAGAAAAACGAAGGAGAAGAAAAGAAACAGAGAGGGCTGAGTTTACAAAGAGGTTGGAGATAGAAAGTGAAGAGAAAAGGACAGGAGAGAAGAAAGATGGCAGGCATACTCAAAGAGCAGGGCTAATGGATGAGGGAGTGGGGAAAGGCTTGTTGGAACAACCAGAATTTCAATTGTGGGTTTTTTTAAAAAAAATTTTTAAAGGTGGGGATGGAGGATTCAAGGCGAAGGGTGAGGGGAAGTGAGTTCCAGAGGGAAGGACTGGAATAGGAGGAGGAGGAGTTTCTGGAGATAGCTAGATGAAGGGCAGAGGGAGACGGCAGAGACAGGAAAGCGGTATTGGTACAGCAGAGGGCACGAGATGGTTGGCAAGGAGAATTAAATGTGGCTAGATAGGGAGGGCAGGAGGTAAACAGAGATTAGTTTAGCTGCTGTAAATTGAATCAGTGGATGGCGATGGATAGAGTACTGAGGAAAACCAAGGAAAAGAGTTGCAGTAATCAAGGTGGGCCGTGATAAAGGCGATGGTGAACTGGGGAATAGTGAAGGCTGAGTGAACTGACTGCAAGTGAAGCAGGGCAAAGAAATTATACTTAGAGAAAACATTTAAATGGTGTTTGAAAGAGAGCAGAATCCAGAGTGACACCAAGAGTTTTAAAGGAGTCCCTGAATGGGAAAGGAGAGGAAGAGATACTGGGAGAAGGGAGCAAGGAACCAAAGGGAGAAGGAAAAGCTATAGCCTTGCATTTCGAAATGCTCAGAATGATATGGCTGTCAGTAAACCAGTGGTGGACAACTTGGAAACAGGATTGTAATGGGGTAATGTCAGAGGTAGGAGGACTGGAGTATACAATCTGAATATCATCTGCGTACAGAAATGGCGAGCAGCCCAGAGTCTGGATTCAAGAGAGGTAATGGAACAAAAGACATTGAACAAGGTAGGTGCTAATAAGAAGCCTTGGAGAGCACCCAAGAAGAGTGGGAAGGAGGTGGAAGACCTGGAATTATTGAGAACCTGGAAGAAATGCTCGCTGAGATAAGATGAGAACCAACTAAGAACAGTGCCATGGAGTCCAATCGAGTACAGGCAATGAAGGAGAGAGTGATCTACCAGGTCAAAGGCAGAGGAGACATCCAGAAAGACCAAGCTTACAGAGTTGCCATGATCTAAGGAGGATCAAATCTCATTGAACAGAACACAGAGAAGAGATTCCTTGTCTGTTCAAACTTTTTTTTTCTTGATTAATGTAAAGGTTGTTTATGAAAACTACCAAGTATTCTGGTATACCCATGCTTCTTAATATGGGAAAGAGCTTTTCATGATTTACATAATCAAAGGCTTTATTGGAGGCAATAAAACATATAGATATCCTTTTGGTATTCTTTTGTCTTTTCAAGGATCCATCTCATATCCGTGATGTCTCTCGTTCCTTACCCTTTCGTGAACCTTGCTTGCATTTCAGGCAATTCTTGTTCCATGTATGGTTGCAGTCTCCACTGAACGATCTTGAGTAGAATCTTGCTGGCATGTGGGATTAGAGCAATTGTGTGATAATTTCCAGTCAGTCGGATTGCCTTTCTTCAGTTTTGGTACAAACACAGATCTTTTAGTTAGTTGGCAATGTTGTTGAATGGTAGAAAGATGGTATAAAAACAAATTTAAATAAATAAATGGTCTTCCAAATTTCCCGGAGCCTTGTAAGTATTGTAATAGATGTATCTGACTGCTGTAATTGATAATGCTATCAATGCCCAGTGCTTTGTTCTTTGATAATGCTTTCAATGCTGCTTTGACGTCTTCTATCACCAACAGTTCTTGATCGCAGTCCTATTCAAATACAGGATAAAAATCCACCTCTTGTTTTTGGATCCTGATGCCCCTCACTCTCTTGTTCACCACTTACGTGTATCTTACCATACTCTAGTCCCCAGCTTTGTGATGCTGTCCGCCTTGATTAGATTGTAAGCTCCGATATGTACAGAACTGCATACAACTTGTAGCACTATACAAATGACAAGTAGTAGTAGTAGGCTGAAGTGGCTATTGATCCACTTGATTTTTATGGTATAATGATTGTGTATTCTTTCCATGTTTCTTGATCTTCTCATCATCATTCGGCGTAAGTATCTTTTAGCATTCCCATCCGAGGCTGAATGTTCTCTTTAGTAGCTTTAGGTAAGCCGATCCTGTTCTTTTTGTGGCATGGGGCATACTAGATGCACAATGCTTTAAGGGATGTTATTCCCAGATGGTTGTGCTGGAAAGCTCATTGATTGCACCACTGGAGTTGAAATCAGGGTTGACCCAAGGGTTTCTGCTGCACCAGGTACAAGCCCTGGCAGAGTCACTCCCCCACGTGCGCTGAACCGCGCTGCCAGACCCCGCTACCACTGATTCCAAAAGCAGGGTTTGGGAGGCGCAGCTTGATTCAGCGGCAGCAGCAGGCCATGTGCTTCAGCATACATGGCCTGCCACTTCTGACCCCCCTCCGACACAACTTGGGGGGGGGGTCAGAAGCAGCAGGCCATGTGTGCCGAAGCACATGGCCTACCACAGATTGTTGCTGCCGAGTTTAACCACCCCCTTGACCCCACCGACAATCAGCGGCAGCAGCACTGGCAGTGCGGCTCAACATGTGGGGGGGGAGTGGCATGCCATGTATGGGTCACCAAAGGTTGGACCGAGAGGGGCTTACCATCCACTGGATTGTGGTGCGCCGCCAGGGCACTAAGGTGCGCTCTTACGGAGTTAGACAAGCCTGGACTGAGAGAGATGGAGAAGGTACTGTAACATCAGAGCAACCGGGCAGGAGAAAAGATCAGCCCTGTGTTTGACGCACCAAACAGAGAACCTGCGCCATTTGAGGGCATAAGCCTTCCTAGTAGAGGCCTTGCGAGAGGCCAGCAGAATGTCCTCCACCTCAATCAGAAGGTTGAAAGGGGCCAGAGTCATCCTCTCAGCAGCCATGCCGTCAGTGAAAGGGACCTCAGGTTGGGGTGCAGGAGAGCACCCCCTCCTGAGATAGAAGTCCCGGGGCAGTTCCCAGGGGGATGGGGGTTTCCACCATCAACTGTAGAAGCAGCGGGAACCACGGTTGCCTGAGCCACCAAGGAGCTATCAGGATGAGCGAGGCCCTGTCGTGGAGGGTCCTGAACAAGGTCTTGGCGATCAACGGCTTTGGAGAAAAGGCGTACATGAGGCCTTCCAACCATGAGACCAGGAACGAGTCCTCTGCCATCCTGGAGGGTGGGCCTGCCAGGAGCAGAAGTGGGGCAACTGAAAGTTTCCAGGCTGGCGAATAGGTCCATCATGGGTTCCCCCCAGAGCCAGAAAAGCTGACTGGCTACCCTGGGGTCCAGCTGCCACTCGTGCGGCTG
Source organism: Ichthyophis bannanicus (assembly GCA_033557465.1). NCBI lineage: Eukaryota > Metazoa > Chordata > Amphibia > Gymnophiona > Ichthyophiidae > Ichthyophis > Ichthyophis bannanicus. The sequence goes on from CM066033.1 coordinate 145,710,157, forward strand.
GAGAACTCTGGTGAGCCTGTCGTTTAGCAGGTTGTCCTGGCCTGGCAGGTACACTGCCCACAAGAGGACACCCTATTGGAATGTGTTCAGAGGACCAGTGCCTCCTGACAGAGGATACGAGACCCCATGCCCCCTTGTTTCTTCATGTAGATCATCACCACCTGGTTGACCATCTGGACCAGCACCGGCTGGTGACACAGGTGGTGACAGAAGACCCTCAGGGCTAGATGTATGGCTCGGAGCTCCAGGAGGTTGATCTGCTGGGTGCTCTCGTCTGGTGACCAGTTGCCCTGAGTGCAGAGGTCTCCGCAGTGGGCTCCCCAGCCGAGCATGGAGGTGTCCGTAATGAAGACCCTCAAGGGCCCGAAAGGGCATGCCCTCCTTGAGATGCTGGGGTAACTGTCACCAGATCAGGGAGTCCACCAATTGGCAGGTCACAGAAACTCTGTCTCGGAGGCGGCCTGTGGCCTGCGACCACTGGTCCTGGAGATGCCACTGTGCTGCCCGCATGTGGAGGCGAGCCTTTGTGGTGACATGGACCGTGGAGGCCATGTGCCTGAGGAGGTGCAGAGGAAGCCGGGCGGGCACCAAGGGATGGTACTGTATGACCTGAGCTAGAGACCTGAGATGATCGGTTTGGTCCCTGGGCAAGAAAGCCTTTGACTGGAGAGTGTTGATTCTTGCCAGGGGCGGCCCAAGGGGGGTGTGGGGCCATGTGCGGAGACTCGGTGCGGGGCCTCACTTGCATAAGTGGCCTTATTTGCATAAATATTTGCATAATGTTACCATACACTAACTTTTAGTAAACATGTCTCTTAATGAGTGTATGGATAAAGAAAGACTAAAAGATTTCTACATTACTATAATCCAGTGCCAGGCACATTAGGAACTACTACAAACACTGCCCATTTAGAACCCATAGCAAATCCGCCGTATCCTGACAGCATTACCAGGACTCACAAAGCACCATACCCTACCTATCAAAAGGCAACACTGCAAATATTAAACCAATACATTTCAGAGAATACTGGGGAAAGAGAACAAGTGGCAATGTCAAATAGGAATTACATAAACAAAATACCTCAGCTCAGTTACACATGCAGAACATAGACCATCACCAAACAAGGAATCACAATTCAGAAACAGGAAGACAATAATTAAACTGGGAACCCCAAAAGCCAAACTTGGAATGTACAACAACACTGTAGAAATAAAACTATAAATTAATTTCCTCTTGTACCAAACAAAGCGCAGACGTTAATGATGCACATTTCCCAGAGCTTTCATATTCCAGTTAATAAATTCAAAATAAAGAGATATCTTTCTACCTTTTGTGCATTTTTTTCAGTTGCAATTGCTCCAGCCACTTTCTTCTGGTTTCTTCATGTTTTCGGCTAACTCTCCATCGTCTGCTGTCCATTTGTCCTTTCTTCTCTCTTCTAGTTTTTTTTCCATTCTCTCTCTCTACATCTGTTTTAACATACTAATCTTTCACCTTTTGCTCTTTCCTCATTCCTATTTCATCCACACAAATTTTACCCCTCCATCCTCAATCCCCACTTACTCTCCCAATACCCGGCCAATTGTAGATTTTCCATCCCTCCCACACAAAATATTTTTCCCCTCTCCATTTTACTCTCCCAGCCCCATCCCATTCTAATCCTCCCCCAACATCAGCTCCCTTCTAGTTCCAGTCTCACCCAGCATCCATTCCCTTCTAGTCCCTGCATCAGCCCATTTCCAGTCCTAGCCCCCCATCAGCCCATTTCCAGTCCAAGCTCCCCCATCCATTTCCAGTCAGAGTCCCTTCATCAGCTCATTTCCAATCCTAGCACCCCATCAGCCCATTTCTAGTCATTTCCTAGCTCCACCATCAGCCCATGTCAAATCCTAGCTCCCCTCCACTCAGCCCAATTCCAGTCCAAGCCCCCCATGAGCCTACTTCCAGTTCTAGCCCCTACATGAATCCATTTCAATTCAAGCCCCCACCACAGCCCATTTCCAATCTTAGATCTCCCCAACAGCCCATTTCCAGTCCTATCCTAGCTGCTCCATCAGCCCATTTTCAGTCCTAGCTCCCTTCCCTCACAGCCCATTTCCATTCCAAGCCCCCTCCCCATCAGCTATTTGAAGTTCAAGCCTCCCCTTCCACTCGGCCCATTTCCAGTCCTAGCAACCCCCAACCCATTACCAGTCCTAGCCCCCAATCAACCCACTTGCAGTCCTAACCCCCCATCACCCCATTTTCAGTTTAAGCCCCCCCTATAACCCATTACCAGTCCTAAGCCCCCATCAGCCCACTTCCAGTCCTAACCCCATCAGCCCATTGCCAGTCCTAACCCCCGCATAGCCCATTACCAGTCCTAACCCCCCCATCACCCCATTTCCAGACAGCCCCCATCAGCCCACAGCCCATTACCAGTCCTAACCACATCAGCCCACCTCAAGTCCTAACCCCCCTCATAGCCCATTACCAGTCCTAACCCCCCCATCAGCCCACAGCCCATTACCAGTCCTAACCCCATCAGCCCACCTCAAGTCCTAACCCTGCCCCATCAGCCCATTTCCTGTCCTAGCCCCCCCATAGCCCATTATCAGTCCTAACCCCCTGCATAGCCCATTACCAGTCCTAATCCTCCATCACCCCATTTCCAGACCGCCCCCATCAGCCCACAGCCCATTACCAGTCTTAACCCCCCATAGCCCATCAGCAGTCCTAACCCCCCCAACAGCCCACAGCCCACCTCAAGTCAAGTCCTAACCCCCTCCATAGCCCATTACCAGTCTTAACCCCCCCATAGTCCATTACCAGTCCTAACCCCCATCACCCCATTTCCAGACAGCCCCCATCAGCCCACAGACCATTATAAGTCTTAACCCCCCCATAGCCCATTACCAGTCCTACCCCCCCACCAACAGCCCACAGCCCACCTCAAGTCAAGTCCTAACCCCCCCATCACCCCATTTCCAGTCCTAACCCCCCATCACCCCATTTCCAGACAGCCCCCAACAGCCCACAGCCCATTACCAGTCTTAACCCCCCCATAGCCCATTACCAGTCCTACCCCCCCGCAACAGCCCACAGCCCACCTCATGTCGTCCTAACCCCCTCCATAGTCCATTACCAGTCCTAACCCATCACCCCATTTCCAGACAGCCCCCATCAGCCCACAGCCCATTACCAGTCTTAACCCCCCCCATAGCCCATTACCAGTCCTAACCCCCCCCAACAGCCCACAGCCCACCTCAAGTGAAGTCCTAACCCCCTCCATAGCCCATTACCAGTCCTAATCCCCCATCACCCCATTTCCAGACAGCCCCCATCAGCCCACAGCGCATTAACAGTCTTAAACCCCCCCATAGCCCATTACCAGCCCACAGCCCACCTCAAGTCAAGTCCTAACCCCCCCATCACCCCATTTCCAGTCCTAACCCCCCATCACCCCATTTCCAGACAGCCCCCATCAGCCCACAGCCCATTACCAGTCTTAACTCCCCCCTAGCCCATTACCAGTCCTAACCCCCCCAACAGCCCACAGCCCACCTCAAGTCAAGTCCTAACCCCCTGCATAGCCCATTACCAGTCGTAACACTCCCATTGGCTCATGGAAAATTAAGAAAAAAAAAAAAAGCTGGCTGCTGCCGCTGCCGCCATGGCAGCAGCAGAATGGAGTGTCCCGCGGGGCCCCCTCTGCCCGGCTGAGCAGCTCTGCGCCGGCTCTCAGATACGCGAAGGGAGAGTGTCTCCCTCGCGTCTTTGTTAAGCCCGCAGGGGCAGATGGGAAATTTCTCATCAGCCCCTGCGGGCTTAACAGAGATGCGAGGGAGACACTCTCCCTTCGCGTATCTGAAAGCTTGTGCAGAGGGGCTCAGCCGGGCAGGGAGAGCTCAGCCGGGCAGAGGGGGCCCCACGGGACACTCCATTCTACTGCTGCTGCGGCGACAGCGGCAGCAGCCAGCTTTTTTTTTTTTTTAAATTTAATTTTTAAAAAAGCAGTATGTTCTTTGCGTGGGGCCCCCTGAAACGCGGGACCCTGTGCAAAAAACATTCTTGCTCAATGGACGGGTCGGCCCTGATTCTTGCCCTAATGAATTCCAGACACTGTCTCAGGAGGAGGTGGGACTTGGGGTAGTTGATGACAAAGCCCAAGTGTTGCAGAATCTAGATGGTGTGTGCGGTGGCCTGCTGCACCTCTGAGGCTGTACTTCCCTTTACGAGCCAGTCATCCAGATAGGGAAAGATGAAGACCCCCTGGAGCCGAAGGAAGACAGCAACGACTGCCAGGCATTTTATAAAGACTCTTGGGGCAGAGGTTAGGCCGAAGGGGAGCAGCCTGTATTGAAAGTGCCTTCCCTCCACTACAAACCGCAGGTACTGTCTGTAGTTGGGGTGGATGAGGATGTGGGTATAAGCATCCTTAAGGTTTAAGGAGCATAGCCAGTCTCCTGCTGGAGGTATGGCAGCAATGTTCTCTAGGGAGAGCATCTTGAACTTCTCCCTCACCAGGAATTTTTTGAGGTTGCGCGGGTCGAGGATGGACCTTAGGCCCCCTGTCTTCTTTGGCATGAGGAAGTATCTGGAGTAGAACCCCTTGCCCTTGAGGTGATGGGGCACTGGTTCCACCGCTTTGTCCTCGAGAAGACCTGCCAACTAAATCAGAAGAAGGTCCCGGTGGAGAGGAGACCCGAGGGGCTCTCCCAGGAAATAAGGGGGAGGTGTCTGAGTTAGGTGGCAGAGGTAACCCTCCCTGACCACCCTTAGTTCCCATGAATCGGTGGTGGTGGTCACCCACCTCTGGGCATAGAGGGCCAGATGTCCCCCTGTGGGCTGCTGATCTCCTTGAGGTAGAGTGGCTATGCTCAAAGAGTCAAAAACTCCCCCCTGGCTGGGCCAGAGCCAGTGCCTGGGGTTTTGGAGCCTTCTGCTTACGTGGGCCATGCCCATGTCCCTTGGCCTGCTGACCCTGTTGGAGAGCTAGGGAGGCCTGATAAGGTGGGTATTTCTGTAAGCAGCTCCCTTCCTCGGGTAGAGGGCTTTTTACCTGAGCCCTTCCATTGGGGAGGAGCAGCGGTCTTCTTAGAGAACCCGGTCCTCGTCATGAACTCGGACTCCAGCTCGGCAGTCTTGTCGGTCATGGGTTTGCCAAAAAGGTTCTCTCCTTCGCAGGGGACGTTGACCAGTTTGCCCTGAACCCACTGCTCGAGGTCTGACGACTGTAGTCAAACTTGGTGGTGTGCACTGCTGCCCGCCGCTGCTACTCGAGCCACCGATTCAAACCCATCATAGGCCACCCAAGACATGAATTTGGAGCAGTCACGGACTGCTTTGGCAAGGTTCTTGAACCACTGCAAAGGTTCCTCAGAGAGACCAGCAAAGAACTCCGCGAGTTCCTTCGCCAGGTCTCTCAGGTACATGCCCATGTACAGCTGGTAGGCCTGGATGTAGCCGATGAGCATTGAGCCCTGGTAGCACTTTCTGCCGAAGGTATCCAGAGTGCAGGCCTCCCTGCCAGGGGGCACTAAGGAGCGCGTCTTCTGACTTTTCAGCAGATGCATGGCTGACTCCACCAACATGGAGTTGTGCGGCAGCTGTGACTTTTGGAAACCTGGGCTCTGGTGGACTCGATACATCGAGTCGAGCTGCTTGCTCACCACTGGCACCAAAGCCAGCATCTCCCACATACAGAGCAACAGCAGGTCGAGGATGGGAGGGATGGGTACTATGAGCGATTCCCACAGAGGGGCCTCATATTGTAGGATTTCCAACTCATCCGCCCGAGGGTCCTCCTCCAACTCTGTCGGAAATGCCAGGGCCTTCAATATGTCCTTGCCAAAATCAAGGAAACCCATATCCTCCGGCGGGGACCGCCATCGGGGCTCTGAGATGGGAGAGTCAGATGGGACGTCACAGTGGCGAAAGCTATTGGGGGACTCCTCCTCCTCCTCCGTCTCTCACTCGGAATAGTCCATCAAGGACTCGTAGGAGGGCTGCTCCGCAGGCCTTGGGGCCCCTGATGCTCTGTGGCCAATGCCTGATAAACTTGCTTGGGATGACCACGGTTCAGTCGAGTGGGACTCGAATCGTAACCTTGGCCGAGGATCGTCTCGAGGCCTAAGGACCTCGAGAATTGGCTCAGCCTCCGGGGGACATCTTGGACGTCGAGGACCCGGTGGTTGGGGCGGATGAACCACTAGTGCTGCCCGCTGCTGGTCCATGAAGGCAGACAAGCTGCACTTCAGGGCCACCATTCTGGATTCCAGACCAGAAGGCTCCGCAGGCTTTGGCACGGGCACCAAGGAACTCAGGCCCGACGCCAACTCCCCCGAAGGGGAATCCTTGACGAGGATAGTGTCTGGGGACAGAGGCCGGTCTGTGGTCGGATCCTTCCGGGGGACCTTCACAGGCCGCTCCTTCTCTGATGCCTCGGACAAACATCTCGGACTGTGGGATCGGGCCCGGGGAGCACCCGACCGGTCGGAACTGTCCATAGACGCTGCCTTCGAGGGTTTCTTCTTCCTGGGTTTCCTCGAGGAGACCCCCTTTCTGAGGGCTCATGACGAGGCTTGGGTTCAGAGGGCTCCACCTGGGATGTCAGGGCCTCAGACAAGGCCCTGGCCTTCGGAGGCACCGGGGACTTGGGGAAAGTTATCGTGCTGGTGGCTCTTGAGGGCCTTACTGGACATCCTCTTGCAGAGACCATAGGCTGCCAGGTCAGGGGAGACAGCAGTCGTGTGTCGGTCAAAGACATAATTTTGGAGCACTAATCACACTTCTTAAAGCCACTGGTAGTCATGGTGAAAAAAGGAACCCCTGCGAGGTCGAAGACTCTCTGGGCTGCCAGTGGAAGAAAAGAGGTGTTTAGATGCCAGGAAAATAAAACAACGAAAACTACAAAAACAGACCAAACTCGACACCGAGGTAACGAAGTCGGTAGACAGGGAGAGTACTGGTACGATACTGGAGGAGAGTACGAAACTCGGAGAGAAAAATCAACTTTTTCCAGAGACAAGCCAGACGAACGTTTAAGGGCTCCGCGGAAAAAAGGAGACTGAGCAGGATGGCACCCTTGGGCGGGAAGGGAACCATGCATGCGTAGTGGCATCTCCCAAAGGCTTTCTTTGAAAGCTGCGGGGATGCTTCCACGGGGGTTCCTTCGGTGCTGACATCCCCCATATGTGAGGACTGGCTTCCTGCTTGTTCCTGGAGAATAAATGCATTTTTACACTTGAAAATGTAGGAGAGATTTGTATGAAGGAGAGGGATATGTATTACAGCAGAAAGGAAATTTGGAAGGTACAGTGGAAAAGGGACCAAATATGAGAAGTTACTACTACTACTACTGAGCATTTAAAAGCACTACCAGACGCACGCAGCGCTGTACAAAAAATAGACAGTCCCTGCCCAAAAGAGCTTACAATCTAAAAAGACAAAAGAAAGAAGGCGAAGGACGAGGAAAAATAAAGGTAAAGGAAGGCTAACAGGAGAAACAAGACAAAAAAACAAGGTGAGAACAAGGGAAAAGAAAAGGAACAGGTGAAAACAAGACAAGAGAAGAGGAGAACAGGTAAGTCATGAAGCAAAAGCATAAGCAAAGAGGTGAGCTTTCAACCTGGATTTGAAGAGGGTCAGAGAAGATGCCTGACGTATAGACAGAGGAAGTCTATTCCAGGCGTAGGGTGCTGAAAGGTGAAAAGAGTGAAGCCTGGAGTTAGCAACAGAGGAGAAAGGCAAAGCAAGAAGCAGTTGGCTAGAAAGTTCCTTTCTTTTTCTCTCATAGGAAGAGATTCAGCAGCCCTGCAACTGATGATTATATTTTTAGCCATCACATGGAAAGAACAAACAGAGGGTTATGAAATTACATAAAGGTGTGTTACTGAGCCACTAAACTCAAATGAAAAATGACACGCCTGTTCTTGGGCTGCCATAAGGAAATGCAGGTTGACAGCAAAGAATACAACACCCTTTCATATGCTACTAGATAAATAAATACATTACATAATATCCTGTTGGACTGAAACTGCTTGACCCATCAGGATAGAGATTATAAAATACCTTGTTTGCATAGCAGCTAACTATAGGTTTGAAATATCTTTTGTCTTTTGTCCTACCTGCAGAAGCTTTATGCTCAAATGAATCTCAAAAGGGAAAACTAGATTTACTAACCTAGAGGACAGCAACCTTGGGCCAGAAGGACTGGGGGTTTCTAGTCCCACAGGTGCTCCTTGTGGTCTTGGGCAAGCCACTTAACCCTCCGTTGCCCATGTTCCCTGTAAGTATTAGTGTATGTGTCTCATATCGCCTCGTGTTAAATGCATCCCCCAAATGTATTGTGACCACTTTGATTGAAGGATAAGGTGGTATACAAAACTGTCTAAATAAAATAAATAAATAACCTGCATTACTGATCTTCAAGATGTGTTGTTTAACACAGGCCACATTATTGTCAGTGGGGCTTATTTACGAAAATGGGCCCGATACTGATCTGGGCAGGGCTAAGTGCCATAGCCGCTTAGCCCTGTCCACCGACCCCTTAACTCCGGATATTTACTTCCGCAACGATGGAAGTGAATATCTGGTCTGGCCACACTGCCTGGTAGCCGCCAAGGCTAACCGTGCAGCATCGATATTGGATACTGCACGGTTAGCGCTCAGCGCCTGTAAGATAGTCAAGGGTTTTTCTCGCCTATCTTATAGTGTCACCCACCTACTTACCCCGCTAGGAGGCAGCCTAGGGGACTTTCAGTGGGGCCTCTTCTTTAATGTAGCTGGGGCTCTTTTAAGGCCCCCTGGGAATTATCTCCCACTAGCCGTTCTAAAGGTTGTAGTTGTGACGAGCAGCCAGGCTTTTAGTAAGAGGTATTTTTATTATCCCTTTCCGGGTGGATTCTTGCACGTGAGAAATTAACAGAAACAGACCATGTTTTCTGGTACAAAATAAAAATACTACTGGAACCAAAAGCGCTTCATTTCAGCTTAACTCAAAATATAACAGCTACTAAATTTATACAGGTAGTTTTCAGAAATCCTTTTTCTTTAAAAGGTTATCTTCTTAGCACAGCTTAGCATAAGGAAGACACATCATTAGCCAGGGTCAAAGCACATTCCATTTGAGATACCTCTGTATTATCTTCAGCTAATTCAAAGTCCATTGCCTCGTAGCTTCCCTGGTTGCTACTCTCTGAACAGCTGTGTCTCCTTTCTTGGCTGTGCAAGCTTCCGTCTTCTGCAAGACTTCCCTTCCCCCCTTCACCAAGGTAGGATGGGAAGTTACCGTATTTCTCACAGTCTGCCCCTAGGGGACCCAACCTTCCTAGTTGTGTATAGGGAAAACTTATGCTTCTAAGACCCTCTCTATTACAGGCTTTCAGCCAGTCCTCAGGGAGGATTTCTCTCGAGCTTTTACAGCATGGAAAGTCAGCGTTGATACTTCTAAAAGCAGGCTTCTTACTGCCTCTAGCCACTGGCTGGTTCTTAAACAGGTAAGTGTCCCTTCTAAACCCCTTACTTTTTTATGGGTACCTGTTAGCAGAAGGACCGTCTCTCAAGGGTTTCTCTTTCCTGCTGGATTGAATTCCTCTGTGATTCTTTTCACTGGCTTCTTGCTCCGTGCTTCCTAGCACCCTGCAATTGCCCTTGGATATTCTTTCCTTAGGAACTTTATTCAAACTCCAATGAGAAGTATTCTCCTTTTCTGCCCCAGCTGTTGTAGTATCCTTAATGTCTCTTTCCTCTGAGAAATCCCAGTTAGCTCCTCTCTCTGAGAAATCTTGCTTAGTTCTGCTCTCTGAGAAATCCTGCTTAGTTCTGCTCTCTGAGAAATCCTGCTTAGTTCTGCTCTCTGAGAAATCCTGCTTAGCTCCCCCGGTAAGTGACTCTGTATGCATTTTAACTGCGTCACTACCTGCATTCTGTTGACCTTGCCCTGCTCTCAGCTGCCTTTCATTAACTGATTGAGGATGAGGTAATCCTTTGCAGGAGCACGTTCTACCTCTGGTTACCTTTGTTTTCCATGGTTGCTTATAGCAACCCTGCAGCATGTGCTTGGATCTGTCAGTTTCAGATCTACCTAGCCCTGCCCTTTCTGTTTCCATAGGTAATTCCTGCTCTACCCCGTGACAATAGGCACCAAGCACTAACCGTGCAGCTTCTAATATCAGTGCTGCACGGTGAGCACCGGTCCCCGCCTCCGCTCTGGAATGCCATTGACACACCGCAATGCTAGCCGGGATGCGTAGGGGACTTGGGGATATTCGACGGCACTACCCATGTAAGTGCTGTCGAATATCCGGTTAGCAGACATTTACACAGTTAACTGACTGAATATCGGGCCCAATGTGCCTTAAATGGCAATAATGCATGTTAATGCTATGAGGCTCCATTGCCAGCCTGCAGGTTGCTCAACTCCTGAGACAGCCTGTCCTAGATGAACCTATGACCTCTTGCCAGCAGGTGTCAGCAGGCTCCACTAGACTGGCAGGCTGCCTTGATCCACTCTATGCCTGTTACTTGAATACTTCCTCTTGGAGAGCATCTTCTTCCTGTGGAATTTGTATTTAAACCCAGTCTTGGTTTGGCCTTTTTGCTAGGACCTGGTGTTTACCTTTTCTGTGCTAGCTAATGTAAAAAGGAAATTAATGTGTCTGCTGTAATCTGTATTTTCTTCTTTTAGGTTTGGTCGAGTTCTCTCTGGGGGCAGGTTCAGCTGGTTTTCACTTCAGCCCAGAGTGAGGATCGTTGGACCATTCCAATGAGTAACTGAAAAAGAGGGCGTTTAGTATGCTGCGGCTGCTTATCTCTACGAATAACTTTACTCCATTAGCACAATTCTAGTCTATAATATGGAAATTTCACTAATAACATGCAATATCATTTTGGTGTTTAAAAGTATAACTTGAGTTTGAATACAATCCAGGGAATTTCTATTCCCCTGACCTTCCTCCTGCTTCCGTCTTCTTCCTCTGTTCCTCCCTTTTTCATTCTGCTTGGGTCAGAGATTAAGCTTTTCTTGACTTCTGACTGCTGTCTTTCCGGTTCCTTGAGCATAAGGAACACTAGGAATGGAGCTATTTTCCTTCATCCAGCCTAAGCCAGTTTGTGTTGGGTTTTTGGTTGAAGGGCCCAGGAGTACATTAGCCTGTTTGTAAGAGAAATGTATTATAGTATGGCTTTCTTCTTTTGTGTTACTGCTCTATGTGTTAAGAAAAATAAATCTATACGATCACTTGATGTCTTTTCTGAAAGAGCATTTAATGTTATTACTAAGATTCTTTTTCTGACTTCTGACCAGAACCAGATAATTAAATATATCTAATGGCGACTGAAGCTGGCTTGCTGGTTGAGTACGTGAGGAGAATAGCTGAAAGTGTTGCAGGGAAAATCCTGCTGCACTGGCACCTCACCCTGAGCTCTGGGTTTTGGTCACTTGTCTTGGTGGCTGCCAGCGCTGGAGGGCACAATCCGAAGGAAAGTAGCCATTACAGGTGAAAGAGCTCTCCCAATCTTCCCTGAACGGAGGGGGGAGGGGGGACCCTGTTCAGCAGAGAATTTATTTGGGAACCTCGCCTGCCCCCTGGTCCTGGGTTGTCCTTATGGATAAGGAGCACCACAACTGCATTAATGGAGGTCACGAAATTGAGCCCCAAGTGTGCGTTACCAGATTACAACAAAGGTTTTAGGAAAAGACATTGGTATATGTGGCGCCGGTGACATCTAAGACCCAGGTGGATATGCCCCATTAAAGCTGTATGCCTAATCCCGTTCATTTTATTGCTTAAATAATAAGAGATATATTGAAAAGGGATGTTTTTGAAAGGCATGCATTTGTCAACAAGTGGACTACTTTGATTCCTACTGGGGGGGGAATTCGCATGTCCCCTTTTAACTCACAGCTGGAGCAGCAGTGGCTTTTACTTGGTTAAGTTTTGTCAACTATAAGAGACAACACAATAATGGTCACTCTTGCTGGAGGAATAATGCCAATAAATAGAAAAACCTCCGCAGTATAACTCGAAAGTAGAATATAACTTTTTAAGACTTGGTACTCTTATAATGAATGTAATGATTAAACAATGTTATCAAATGTAAGTCCAAACCATTTGACTGGTAGCGCAAGGTCTCAGCATATACGGGCAGCCAATAGATTAGTATTTTATCATCTAATGGACTCACAGCCCTTGTAACATCAACGACCTGTGTATGAAAAACAGCTACCAGGTTTTTTTTAATGGTTTGAAAAACATCTCAAAACTGTAGTAGTGCTTTAAAGAACAAAACTGTAGTAATACTTTAAAGAAACAAAATGCTTAGCTTAGCTCTGAAGAAAAACTTCAGCTTTAATTTCCCAACGCTGACAGACGCGCCAAAAAAGTGCGTTACACCTTCCCAGGTTTCATCAGGGGAATCTCGTAAAGCACTTAAACGTTAAAGATCCAATTTCTCACAACAACTCGTTCTCGTTTGACATGTATCAAAGAGAACGAGTTGTTGTGAGAAATTGGATCTTTAACGTTTAAGTGCTTTACGAGATTCCCCTGATGAAACCTGGGAAGGTGAAACACACTTTTTTGGCGCGTCTGTCAGCGTTGGGAAATTAAAGCTGAAGTTTTTCTTCAAAGCTAAGCTAAGCACTTTGTTTCTTTAAAGTATTACTACAGTTTTGTTCTTTAAAGCACTACTACAGTTTTGAGATGTTTTTCAAACCATTAAAAAAAACCTGGTAGCTGTTTTTCATACACAGGTCGTTGATGTTACAAGGGCTGTGAGTCCATTAGATGATAAAATACTAATCTATTGGCTGCCTGTATATGCTGAGACCTTGCGCTACCAGTCAAATGGTTTGGACTTACATTTGATAACATTGTTTAATCATTACATTCATTATAAGAGTACCAAGTCTTAAAAAGTTATATTCTACTTTCGAGTTATACTGCGGAGGTTTTTCTATTTATTGGAACTATAAGAGACATGCATTTATCCTCTACCCCTCAGGGCATCCCATCTAATCAAATCTTTCACTCACATCATTTTCAGAGTTGTTACAAATACACTCTTAGGAGAATTTTGCATAGATTACATTTAATTAAATAGACCCACCATTGCACTTTTCAGATCTTTCCAATTATTAGCCATAGCTAACACTTTTGAATTACACAGAGGCCTATTAAACTCTATTATGTATTTAATGTGGGTGTAACTGGATCACCACGATGTGCCCTGCAGGTCCACGAAGAGGAACATTCTGGATCCCCTGCTCCTAAGCTGACCTTCTAGCAGTATAAGGCAATGGAAGTTGGGCTTGCCTGTTACTCACTGGCCAGGAAGAGCCCCCTCTCAGTTTTGTAGGGAAGTATAAAGGGCCCTGAAATCAGGAGCTCAGAGTGTTATTTCCTCCAGAGGAGTCTGGAAAGCAGATGTGGCTGCGGTTGCCCAGAAGGAGCGCTGCACAGCTTGAGGTGCTGCATCTTAGATGACCAGCTAGGTCACTTGCAAAAGACGGCAGCTATCCCACAGGCTGGCTTGACCTGACCAAGCTGCAAGCTCAATTTAAGGGTGAAGAAGAACACGATCCCAAGTGAACTATGGCTGCAAAGTCATCCTGCAGAGCAGAATAAGGAAAGTTGATATACGGGCCCCCACCAATGGTGGTGATGGCAGGGGTGGGGGAAGAAGGACTCATACCACCCCTCAAAAGGAGGAAGAGTGTAGCATGATTTACTTAAAAAAAAAAAAGTAGCCACACTGCCTCCCTCTGGCTTTCTTCAATGCAAGTCCTCACACCCTGTCTCCTTGGCAGCCGCTCTCCCCTTTCCCACCTGTCCTCCAGATCTTTAAGACTGGGTTATGACAAAAGCAGTGAAACATTTATGTAGCTGCCTTCTGGACCTAGTACATCTGGTTTCTCTTTTTTCAAAAGTGCATTCTCCAGAACTGCACACTGTACTTCAAAACCAGAGACTACACAGAGGTACTATCGTCTCCTTTATCCTGCTGCCCATTCCTCTCCCTATGCACCCAAGCAGCCTTCTGGCATTTGCTGTCCCCTGTTTGGCTATCTTAAAATCATCAGATATGATCACCCCCAGCTCCAACTCCTTTGTGCACAGAACTGCACTCCTTTTTAAGTACCACTCCCTTGGATTTTTACAGTCCAAATGCATGACTGTGTTTTTTGTTAGTATTACATTTTAGCTGCCAGATGCTATCCTGCCTAGGGCAGTAGAGACATTTTCAATAGAACAAATAAAATGTTAGGGAAAATACAGTTGATTCAAACCTGTGGGAGGGATTACCATAAAAACCTGTTTCAAGGGAAAGGAAGTTCTAGGATAAAGGGTTACAAAATGAGGTTCTGAGGAAATATTTTTTTCACTGAAAGGGCGGTAGAGGTATGAAATGCCCTTCCAGGATGGGCGAAGGCAGGTAAAAGCAGTAATAAAGATTAAGAGCACAAGGAATTAGCGCAGAGAATTCTTTGTCGTTAAAAGTGAATGTAAAGGAAGCGTGGTCTGGCAGTACTGTATATGTTGAAGTGTTCATAGCAAAACATTTGTAAGATTCAGCGATTGGCAATAGGGCTGCCAGAATGTACAGCAAAGAAGTTAATATGAAATGTCAGAAGTCCTAGAATTAACAGTCATCCACGCGACCAATGGCCAGATTTGTCTTGCAGGCTGCAGTGACAGAATAGCCTAGATCAGTGATGGCTAACCTTTTTGAGCCCGAGTGCCCAAACTGCCGCACAAAACCAAAGAATTTCCTCAAAGTGCCAGCACGTCATTTGCATAAGTGGTCTTATTTGCATAAATATTTGCATAATGTTACCATACACTAACTTTTAGTAAACATGTCTCTTAATGAGTGTATGGATAAAGAAAGACTAAAAGATTTCTACATTACTATAATCCAGTGCCAACCGCCAGGCACATTAGGAACTACTACAAACGCTGCCCATTTAGAACCCATAGCAAACCCGCCGTATCCTGACAGCATTACCAGGACTCACAAAGCACCATACCCTACCTATCAAAAGGCAACACTGCAAATATTAAACCAATACATTTCAGTGAATACTGGGGAAAGAGAACAAGTGGCAACGTCAAATAGGAATTTCCTCTTGTACCAAACAAAGCGCAGATGTTAATGATGCACATTTCCCAGAGCTGACATATTCCAGTTAATAAATTCAAAATAAAGAGATATCGTTCTACCTTTTGTGCATTTTTTTTCAGTTGCAGTTGGTCCAGCCATTTTCTTCTGGTTTCTTCATGTTTTCTGCTAACTCTCCATCGTCTGCTGTCCATTTGTCCTTTCTTCTCTCTTCTAGTTTTTTTTTCCATTCTCTCTCTCTCTACATCTGCTTTAACATACTAATCTTTCTCCTTTTGCTCTTTCCTCATTCCTATTTCATCCACACAAATTTTACCCCTCCATCCTCAATCCCCAATTACTCTCCCAATACCTGGCCAATTGTAGATTTTTCATCCCTCCTACACAAAATATTTTTCCCCTCTCCATTTTACTCTCCCAGCCCCATCCCATTCTAATCCTCCCCCAACATCAGCTCCCTTCTAGTTCCAGTCTCACCCAGCATCCATTCCCTTCTTCAAGCCCCCCACTTCCCCTCAGCCCATTTCCATTCCAAGCCCCGTCCCCATCAGCTATTTGCAGTTCAAGCCCCCCACTTCCCCTCAGCCCATTTCCATTCCAAGCCCCATCCCCAACAGCTATTTGCAGTTCAAGCCCCCTTCCACTCAGCCCATTTCCAGTCCTAGCAACCCCCCCAACCCATTACCAGTCCTAGCCCCCCATAGCCCACTCCCAGTCCTAATCCCACCAGCCCATTTCCAGTCCTAACCTCCCCATCAGCCCACGCCCAGTCCTAATCCCCCATCCCTGAATTTTTAGTTTAAGCCCCCCCAGCGCCCATCACCACTCCTAACCCCCCCCCAGTGCCCATCACCACTCCTACCCCCCCAGCCCAGCGCCCATCACCACTCCTAACCCCCCCAGCCCAGCGCCCATCACCACTCCTAACCCCCCCAGCCAGCCCAGTGCCCATCACCACTCCTAACCCCCCCCACCCCAGCCCATCACTACTCCTAACACCCCCCAGCCCAGCCCAGCCCATCACCACTCCTAACCCCCCAGCCCAGCCCAGCCCATCACCACTCCTAACCCCCCAGCCCAGCCCAGCCCATCACCACTCCTAACCCCCCTCCAGCCCATCACCACTCCTAACCCCCCCCAGCCCAGCCCAGCCCATCACCACTCCTAACCCCCACCCCCACCCCCCAGCCCAGCCCAGCCCAGCCCATCACCACTCCTAACCCCACCCCCCCCCAGCCCAGCCCAGCCCAGCCCAGCCCAGGGAAAATTAAAAAAAAAAAGAAAACCTGCCTGCTGCCGCTGTCGGGGCCGCCGCGGCAGAATCGAGCGTGCCGCGGGGCCCCCCTGTACCCACCCGGCAGAGCCTGTCTGTCCTCCCCGTAGCAGCTCTCTCTTTGGAGCTGCAGTCAGACGCGCCGGCTTGCAGAGCGCGAGGGAAGAGTTCCCTCGCTGCTCTGTTAAGCCCGCGGGGGCTGATGGGAAGTTCCCATCAGCCCCCGCGGGTTTAACAGAGTCGCGAAAGGGAAACTCTTCCCTTCGCGCTCTGCAAGCCGGCGCGTCTGACTGCAGCTCCAAAGAGAGAGCTGCTACGGGGAGGACAGGCTCTGCCGGGTGGGTACAGGGGGGCCCCGCGGCACGCTCGATTCTGCCGCGGCGGCCCCGACAACGGCAGCAGACAGGGTTGTTGTTTTTTTTTTCGATTGCGGACCTTCCCGCGTGCCAGCTGCAAGGCCTTCGCGTGCCACAGCTGGCACGCGTGCCATAGGTTCGCCATCGCTGGCCTAGATGCTGGGTCTGCTCAGTAGGCTGAGAGTGCTGTAGTAACTAGCGATCATAGTAGAAACGTGGGCTCTCTTGCAGCAGAGTATGCATGGAGGACCTGGTGCTTGCAAGTTCAGGCAGTGGCTGAACTAGTGTTGCTGGTTGGGATGTTGCAGAGATTCGTGCTTAGGTACAGGAGAAATGGGATGCCGAAGGAAACTGGGGATTTGTTTTTTCTTTTAATGCTCTACCACTCAGTATAGTGGAATACAAAAGTGAAAGACGAGAAAAAAAAAAAAGATTGTCTGGATAGAGAGAAATCTTGCACAGGGTCGCATCATGGGGCCAACAGCTGGGGTGTATCCTTGGTAGTGTGGTTAGAATAACCAGGCAGAATGGATGGACCAGATGGCCTTTGCCTGCTGCCATCATCTACTGTGTAATTATGCAACTATATAAATAAAAGTAAACATTATTAAACTCTTTAAAAGTTGAGATGGGCAAAGGGAACTGTAGACATTGCAATCTGCTGTGAGGTCTATTATGTATAACAAAAAAATCTGTGATTTTGGGCCTCTCCTGTCTTAATCTTCTGTTTTGTTTTCTTTAAACTAATTCCAGCTGAGCTCTGGGAATCTGCTTTGGTCACTCCTCGCTGGCTGTCACCTTAACCAGCAGCACCGGAAAGACACAAGATAAAAATCCTACCTGGGTCTGGGAAGGCCTGAAGGAAGAGTCAAAACCATTCTGCAATGAGTCTAGGAAAGGCTGGATCTTGTAGAGGCTGTGCGTCGTTTGGCTGGAACGGAAGGCTACGATGTGGAAGTACTTCAGGATTTTCTCGAACCGGAACTGTGTCATAATGAGCGCAATGCTCTTGTTGCTGTAGAAGCCACTGCTCCAGATGCTCAGCACAGATACGCAGTGGTGAGTGCTGGTGGAGATCATGTAGCCCAGGAAGGACTTCATCTCTGCCAGGGTCACGTCCACCCAAGCATCGTCGTTCCCAAACTTTTCCTGGTACTTCTTGGCGTACATGTTGGTTTGCGTCACCATGTTCTTTATGACGTTGTCTGGGACAAAGAGCTGAAA
Organism: Ichthyophis bannanicus; assembly: GCA_033557465.1. Lineage (NCBI taxonomy): Eukaryota > Metazoa > Chordata > Amphibia > Gymnophiona > Ichthyophiidae > Ichthyophis > Ichthyophis bannanicus. The sequence continues at coordinate 145,728,116 of CM066033.1, forward strand.
AAAGTCCATTGCGCTGGCAGTGGGTGGCATTTTACGGATAGGCCCTAAAAGGACAAAAAACACAACTCATAGTATAAATATCTTGAAAAAATATATTTTCTAATGAACTGTTGTCATTCTCAGCAATTTCCTAGGCTCATTTACTGATGCAAAGCTCCATGGGGGGGGGGGGGAATTCATCTTTTGCTTATCCTTCTGTTTGGAAAAATAAATGCATTATACAACAGATCAAAAATAAGCAAGATATATACTGGGATACCTCTAACTAGCCTCTTCAACATTATCCTGTCTGGATCTGCCTATGGCGGGATCCCAGTAACCACTATACTTCCCTCCCCAAACAAGGCAGGTGGTATACGACTTTAGATCTAATAGGAACAGGGTGGCACACCATTAGATGAACTAGGCAATTGCCTAGAGTACAGGCCCTCTGTTTGCACCCACTGCCTGCTGTTACCCCCTCTCTGGGGCAGCAGCAACGGCAGCGACTAGGAAAACGTGATGCAGCGCTCATCTTAGGTCTCTGGCTTTTTCAGTGTTTTACTATCTGCCACTTTAGCATATCTCCAACACAGACGTCTGGTTTGCATAAACTGGAAGTCTGCATCGGAGGGGGCAAGAAGCAGCAGGTGGTAAAACACAAACTCTGGCGCAGTGCCGGAGACTTAAGATAAGCGCTGTGTGGCGGTTTCCTAGCCACTGTTGCCGCTGCAGGTCCTGGAGAAGGTGGCTCAATAAATAAGTTGGTAAGCAGGGCTTTTTTTTTGATGCGGTACTTGGTGGTACTAAGTACCAGCACTTTTCATTGCCTGCTAAAACTGACCCAAGATCGTCATATATTAATGAAAAGCCCTGCATATGAGTGCCACTACCTATTTTGCTAGGAAAAAGCCCTGGTAGTAAGTGATACATATCCAGATTTCCATTTACTATAAAAACGTTTAGGACTGGGCTCTCTTCTCCCCATCAATTTCTGATAATTCCTCTTTGACCAGCTGACAGATGCTGCCAGGGAACCCCACCCCCACGATCGCTGATTCCCTGCCTTCCTAAAGTCCGTGGGGGCCTAGTTACTTAAGGCTTTCTCCCATTTGGTATCTATAGGAAAATGCTTAGTAAAAAGAGCCGTGTGTATGCTGTTCCAGTAGCTCCCACTTCCACATCAGGCAAGCCCCAGCTTTCCCACAAAGGCTAATGCCCAAGAGACCCCAAAACAAGGTTTTACTGCATGCCTTACAACCATGGCATCCATCTTATCCTTTGTTCTTTCTGGAGGGAAAATTGTCCAGTCTCAGAGAAGTTGCTTCAAAAGAGGCTTTAAAAAAAATTCTTTCCAACTCAATTGCAGTGGAAAAAATTATACATATAAAAGGAGATGGAACTGTCTGTCGGTCTGGGGCAAAGTAACTCACCAAAAATTAAACAGAATGTGATGAAACGTGGTGTGGGGAAAAACTGGTGAAAGAAACACACTGAATTCAAAACGACTGGGCAGGGAGTTCCGGAGAAATAACTACCCTCCCCCAAAATGGCCCAATGTATTTCTCTGAGAAGCGTTCCAGCTTATGTATCATAGAAACCCCCCCCCCCCCCAAACTTACATACAGTTAAGCATAGCTCTTAGGGCAGACCTTGACAAATTTTCTTGGAATCTAGGAGTCAGCCACCGAGACCTGTCACAGTGCTCTTTCCTCCCCTCCCCCCACTGCTGTATTGCAGCACCTTTTTTAAGGGCCTGATTTACCCATTTTCAATAAATCAAGCTCTTAACATGGCATTACACAATGCCAACACAGCGAGTGACCCTTCTCCCCCTTCACCTCCCACCAACCCCAATGAGCACATTGTCAGCAGCATACTGGTGGCCCTTTATGGTTGTACCTAAGGCAACTTCCTTTTTTGCCTCATATCACCCATGGCCCGGTAATATGTGAAACAAAACAATTCTGAACTGTTGAAAACATTTGCAGAAATCCAAGTAATTTTAGCAACTGACCCTTTTAAATGCCCAAACTATTTTTTGTTATGAATTTCTGTTGTTATCAATCCTTATACTTAAATGACATCAAAATTTACAGCTCACAGCACGACAGTCCCTTGATGAGAAAAGGGAGCTCAGTATAGCTGCATACAATCTCGTGACACATGCTAAAATTTCATCATTGCTCCCAAAAGCTCGTACAATGTACTTTGAGTTCAAACTTTCACCATAATTATGCATCTTGTAAGTCCAAACTTTAAATCATATTATACTCAAAGGAAGTCTCAAAAGATTTTTCATATCAAATACTTACCTGAAAAGATGATTATTTATGGTTTCCATTGTAGAAATCTTTAAACAAGTGAAATCAATTAAGTTCATAAACGACTCCTCATTTTCCTACAGCCCCACACCCTGCCTTCACCCATTCTCTTTCTCTCTCATTGGCCACCCCCCAGCCATTACCCCAGGTCTCTCTCTTTCATTGCTCCTCCAGCCATCTCCCCATGTCTCTCTCACTGCTTCCCGAGCCAGTAGTCTGTATTAAGGTTACCAAATGTCACAGATTTCCAGGGATTGTCCCTGATTTTAGAGCTGTGTCCTCCAACTCCCACCTGTTTGGTAGTCTCCCATACCTGATTCCAGCAATGGGGATGGAGAGAGCAGAAAAAACCCTCCCTCTTATATTCAAATCACTAAATTGAAGTATACATTTTTAGAATTTACATCCATCATCATTACATTTTGCACAGTGCGGGAAAATGCATCACTGTTCCTATTTCTCTGTTTTGTCTACTTGGAAATATTGTTGCTTTCATGGGAAGGATGTAGGGAGGGTAATGACTCCTCTTCCCTCCTCCACACCTTGTTGCTCAAACCTGGAACTAAGGTGTCCCTTCCTCTCTTCCCTTTGGCTTTTTTTCAAAATTCTACAGATTTTTTACATTAATATCCAGAAGTTAGAAGTACGGCTAACATATTGTGGCATTTTTCAGAGTTTAAAAACTATCTGCAGGGGTGTGTGGCTTACTCAAGATGGCTGACGGGGTTTGAGCTCGCATTTCCATCGATACCTAAGCATAAGGGCAAGATGAGGACTTTCCCACCCGAGCACCAGACAGGCCCTATGGACAGGTTCATGCAGCTCACTGAGGAGATGGTGCAGGAGATTCGCACAGGTGTTGGAAAGCAAAATGAGGAAGCTGTCTCTCCCTTGGGCCTGGATTCTACTCTTTGTCCCGTTGCGAGATCTCCACCACTGCCCCCGGCTTATTCTCCACCTCTCTCGGTGGCTGATCCTGCTCGCATGTCAGAAGTCGGCGAGCTTGCAGGTTTGCGGCAGGAAGCCAGTGAATTGTTGGCGGTGGATCGGCTTTCTCAGTGTGGGCTGCAAACTCCCGAGGAAAGTTCTATTGTCTCTACACCTGCACCTGATGTTTCTTTATCTGCTTTGAGGTTGTCTCGCCCCAAGATTGTATTTGGGACACCATTACTCGATTATCTGAAGCAGTAACTCTTCAAACTACCGGGACCTTGACGAAGGTAACTCAAGTTGAAGAAAAATTTGCAAGGTTATATTACTGTGGTAGACCAGATTAAAGGCCAAGTGGAGGAGCATGATCAAAAATTGAACCATGTTTCTGAGTTTACACTGTCTCTTATAAAGGATAACACTACTTTGCGGGCTAAACTGGAAGTTTTAGAAAATTTTACCTGTGCTTCAAATTTGAGATTATTGAATTTCCCATTGATACCGGGAGTTGCACCGATTGATATGTTCAAGAAATATCTGGTGGATATTTTATTGGTGCCTCAAGATCTGATGCCACTGATTACTAAGGCTTTCTATTTACCTTTGGCTAAGAAGGAGCCTGGATCTACAAGTGGGGACTTTGATACGGATATTTTGAATGTTTCTGATTTACTCTCCTCACCAACTTTGGGCTCTGTTAAAGTTTCTACTTTGTTAGTTACACTTGCCTTGGTCTCGGATAGAGATTGGTTGCTTAAACTATTCTACAAAAAAAGTCTTTCCTTGTTTTATGGGGTTAAGATATCCATGTTTCCCGATCTATCTAGAGATACTCAAAAAAAGGCGCAGGCAATTTCTTTTGTTAAAAGCTGGAGTTTTGCAGATTGGGGCTACCTATTTGCGTTTTCCCTGTAAATGTATTGTAGTGTGTAATTTGCAAAGATTTATTTTCTATCAACCAGAAGATTTATCTGTATTCATCAGTGCTAGGTTGCCTCTTATATCATCTCCTACTGAGGTTCTTGAAGGCTAATTGTTAATTTTAGGATCATAAATCACTATATGGTCACAACTTTTACAGAGTATATATCAGTAACAAAAACAACTGGCTCTGTATTGCAATTAGAAAGTCTAATTTGTTCTAATATAGACTAAAAGAACTTGATGGAAAAAGTGTTCACACACCAATATATTTTTATCGGGAGCTAACGTGGTCTCAGTATTCATGGACAGGAATGAGAAACTTCTGATTCTCTGTCACGGACTTCACATCAACGACCACACTTTTGTAGCTGCCATTTTTCATGTATATCTCTTAAAAACCCTCTCCATCAGAAAAAGGTAATCAAAAAATTGCTTAGCTTTTGGTAATCGAGCTTAAACTTCGATCAGCTGCCAATGGTATTTTCATTTGTTCCCAATGGTGTTCTCATTTATTCCCGACGCTAACCAGCGCTAGGCGTTTCGCCACTCAGGGGTCCTCAGGGGAAATGCTAAGCTTCTAAAATACAAAACACAGTGCATTTTGACAAAACTTTCTTCAATCGATATATCCAAAACCTCCTGATTCTCAATGTGTAATGCAGGAAACGTAATCTACTCACTTTTTCATTATCGTGCTAGCGTTCCCATCACAGATAACTGCTGAACTGCTGAACAAGTGTGTGGGACGCCGCGCATGCGCTTCATTAAATAATCGGGGATTAAGCATGAATGAACCCAGCTGACTATGACATCATAGGCATGCCTCCCATTCTACCCGAGCATTCAAACCTAGAGGTGTCACAGTTTTTAATGAGTATATCCATCTTTGCTCCATATACAGCAGAGTTTCATCCTTTGTGCTGCCTGAATATGCACGTTGTATTTGAGTTATGCAAAAACATCTTAAGTCCTCGAAATTATGTTGTCGGGCTAAGCAATGGTCTACTATAGGAGCCTCAAGACGTCTACACTTCAGCTTGCTTTTATGTTCGTTCATCCGCAATCGGAATGCACGGTTAGTTTTTCCAATATAAAGCAGGGAACAAGGACATCGTATACAATATACTACATGTGTAGAACCACATGAAGTGTTAGTCCTCAGCTTATATTCTTGTCCATTATGTGTAAACCTATCACATTCCTGGGTCACACAGCAGATGGAACAATTCCCACAGGCCTTATGGCCACCATCATTCTCTAAATTTAAATGGGGAGATCGAAGAACTGTCGGACTCAGCACGTCTTTTAAGTTCTTCTGTCTCTGCCATACACAACGAGTTTGATATTGTTGTAAGCCCGGTATGCCTGATAAAATATTCTTATGCCTATGCACGCTTGCTTGCAGCTGTTTACTCAATGGAGAGTATACCGTTATTAAATTGATATTGTCTTCTGATGTCTTAGTCTGGCGTTTAGGTTGTAATAATAAATCTCTATTAAGAAACCTTGCCCTGATATATGCTTGCCTGATAATTTACACATGTAGTATATTGTATACGATGTCCTTGTTCCCTGCTTTATATTGGAAAAACTAACCGTGCATTCCGATTGCGGATGTACGAACATAAAAGCAAGCTGAAGTGTAGATGTCTTGAGGCTCCTATAGTAGACCATTGCTTAGCCCGACAACATAATTTCGAGGACTTAAGATGTTTTTGCATAACTCAAATACAACGTGCATATTCAGGCAGCACAAAGGATGAAACTCTGCTGTATATGGAGCAAAGATGGATATACTCATTAAAAACTGTGACACCTCTAGGTTGAATGCTCGGGTAGAAAGGGAGGCATGCCTATGATGTCATAGTCAGCTGGGTTCATTCATGCTTAATCCCCGATTATTTAATGAAGCGCCATGCGCGGCGTCCCACACACTTGTTCAGCAGTTCAGCAGTTATCTGTGATGGGAACGCTAGCACGATAATGAAAAAAGTGAGTAGATTACGTTTCCTGCATTACACATTGAGAATCAGGAGGTTTTGGATATATCGATTGAAGAAAGTTTTGTCAAAATGCACTGTGTTTTGTATTTTAGAAGCTTAGCATTTCCCCTGAGGAACCCTGAGTGGCGAAACGCCTAGCGCTGGTTAGCGTCGGGAATAAATGAGAACACCATTGGGAACAAATGAAAATACCATTGGCAGCTGATCGAAGTTTAAGCTTGATTACCAAAAGCTAAGCAATTTTTTGATTACCTTTTTCTGATGGAGAGGGTTTTTAAGAGATATACATGAAAAATGGCAGCTACAAAAGTGTGGTCGTTGATGTGAAGTCCGTGACAGAGAATCAGAAGTTTCTCATTCCTGTCCATGAATACTGAGACCACGTTAGCTCCCGATAAAAATATATTGGTGTGTGAACACTTTTTCCATCAAGTTCTTTTAGTCTATATTAGAACAAATTAGACTTTCTAATTGCAATACAGAGCCAGTTGTTTTTGTTACTAATTTTAGGATCATGACAACTGGCAAAAGCAACAGGTTCATTGTTGAAGGAGAAAACTGAAATTGTGAACAGCTTTAACCTACTTGGATCAACTATCAATAAAGAAGCAACAAGCAGTCAAGAAATCTGACGATGCATTGCTCTTGGCAGAATGGCTATGAAAGACCTAGATAAGATTCTCAAGAGCAGAGATGTCTCTCTCCATACAAAGATTTGACTTGTTCAAGCCATGGTATTTTCAATAACATCATATGGATGTGAAAGCTGGACAGTGAAAAAGACAGACAGGAAGAAAATTGATGCCTTTGAATTATGGTGCTGTCGGCAAATACTGTGTATACCATTGACTGCCCAAAGAACAAACCAGTCAGTACTAGAGGAGATCAAACCTAAGCTTTCTTTAGAAGCTCAGATGACAAGACTTCCACTTTCATACTTTGGATACATCATGCAATGAGAGAGATCATTAGAGAAAGACATCATGCTTGGCAAGATAGAAGGTCAACACAAAAGAGGAGGGCCAGCAATGAGTTGGATCGATACAATAACAGCAGCTACGGGTACCAGTCTGTCAACAATGAGCCGCCTGACTGAAGACCAAACACAATTTAGGACAACTATCCAGAAGGTCGCCATGAGTCAACACTGACTCGATGGCACTTAACAACAACAGGATCACACTGTTATGGTTTATTCAACTCAGTGCTCCGCAGCCTTATAATTTCCTTTTTGCATATTATTGGTATTCTGTATATACCCAGCTGGTGCTCCTCATGCCAACTGTAGGTTTTCCTCTGTCACATCCCCCCAATATGTAGACTATAGATAAGTTCAGTGTTTAATTCCTTTGAGTTTTCTTGGATGAATAGTTTCTGGATGAGTTATCTTTTCTGTACAAGCTTTGCTTGATTAATTTGTAAAATTAATAAATAATTAAAAAAACCCACAACTATCTGCGGATCTCCACTCTTCCCTCCTATGGGAGTGTGAGTGAGCCTGTCCTGTCTGCTTCCAGGATAACTAGCAGCAGAGACTGTGAATGGGATTCAGCCAATGAGAAGGCTGTGGGGGCGGAGCATTGGAATGCTCCTCCAGTTACAGGAAAGCAGGATGTGAGCTGGGAAAATGAAGTGCCTCCCCCCTCCAATGCATTTCTATGGAAAAAAAACAGTTCCAACAGCTGCAGCATACAAACGCTGATTCACAGTAAGAGTAATTACAGAACTGCATCTTTCAAACATCCTTCTCCTCATCTGCTGTCCCCATTAGAGGCACAGAATAAACACAGATATAAAGACACAGGGGCGGCCCAAGGGGGGTGCGGGGCCTCATTTGCATAAGTGGCCTTATTTGCATACATATTTGCATAATGCTAACATACACTAACTTTTAGTAAACATGTCTCTTAATGAGTGTATGGATAAAGACAGACTAAAAGATTTCTACATTACTATAATCCAGTGCCAACCGCCAGGCACATTAGGAACTACTACAAACACTGCCCATTTAGAACCAATAGCAAACCCGCCGTATCCTAACAGCACTACCAGGACTCACAAAGCACCATACCTACCTATCAAAAGGCAACACTGCAAATATTAAATCAATACATTTCAGAGAACAATACATGACCTACTGGGAAAGAGAACAAGTGGCAATGTCAAATAGGAATTACATAAACAGAATACCTCAGCTCAGTTACACATGCAGAACATAGACCATCACCAAACAAGGAATCACAATTTAGAAACAGGAAGGGAATAATTAAACTGGGAACCCCAAAAGCCAAACTTGGAATGTACAACAACACTGTAGAAATAAAACTATAAATTAATTTCCTCTTGTACCAAACAAAGCGCAGACGTTAATGATGCACATTTCCCAGAGCTTTCATATTCCAGTTAATAAATTCAAAATAAAGAGATATCTTTCTACCTTTTGTGCATTTTTTTTCAGTTGCAATTGCTCCAGCCACTTTCTTCTGGTTTCTTCATGTTTTCTGCTAACTCTCCATCATCTGCTGTCCATTTGTCCTTTCTTCTCTCTTCTAGTTTTTTTTCCATTCTCTCTGTCTACATCTGCTTTAACATACTAATCTTTCTCCTTTTGCTCTTTCCTCATTCCTATTTCATCCACTCAAATTTTACCCCTCCATCCTCAATCCCCACTTACTCTCCCAATACCCGGCCAATTGTAGATTTTTTATCCCTCCCACACAAAATATTTTTCCCCTCTCCATTTTACTCTCCCAGCCCCATCCCATTCTAATCCTCCCCCAACATCAGCTCCCTTCTAGTTTCAGCCTCACCCAGCATCCATTCCCTTCTAGTCCCTGCATCAGCCCATTTCCAGTCCTAGTCCCCCCATCGGCCCATTTCCAGTCCTAGCAACCCCCCAACCCAATACCAGTCCTAGCCCCCCCCATCAACCCACTTCCAGTCCTAACCCCATCAACCCATTTCCAGTCAGCCCCCCATAGCCCATTGCCAGTCCTAACCCCCCCATCAGCCCACAGCCCATTACCAGTCCTAACCCCATCAGCCCACCTCCAGTGTTAACCCCCCACCATCAGCCCATTTCGTCCTAATCCCCATCACCCAATTTTCAGTTTAAGCCCCCCCATACCCCATTACCAGTCCTAACCTCCCCATCAGCCCACTCCCAGTCCTAATCCCATCAGCCCATTTCCTGTCCTAGCCCCCCATAGCCCATTATCAGTCCTAAGCCCCCATAGCCCATTACCAGACAGAAACAATCAGCCAACAGCCCATTACCAGTCTTAACCCCCCCATAGCCCATTACCAGTTCTAACCCCCCCCAACAGCCCACAGCCCATTACCAGTCCTAACCCCTCTCCATCAGCCCATTTCCTGTCCTAGCCCCCCCATAGCCCATTATCAGTCCTAACCCCCCCATAGCCCATTACCAGTCCTAACCCATCAGCCCACAGCCCATTACCAGTCCTAACCCCATCAGCCCACCTCCAGTGTTAAACCCCCCCCATCAGCCCATTTCGTCCTAATCCCCATCACCCAATTTTCAGTTTAAGCCCCCCGGTCCTAACCTCCCCATCAGCCCACTCCCAGTCCTAATCCCACCAGCCCATTTCCAATCCTAATCCCCATCACCCAATTTTTAGTTTAAGCCCCCCATAGCACATTAGCAGTCCTAACCCCCCATCAACCCACTTCCAGTCCTAATCCCATCAGCCCATATAAAGACTTAGCTCCCCCATAGCCCATCACCACTCCTAACCCCCCAGCCCCCCCATAGCCCATCACCACTCCTAACCCCCCCAGCCCCCCCATAGCCCATCACCACTCCTAACCCCCCCCCAGCCCCCCCATAGCCCATCACCACTCCTAACCCCCCCAGCCCATCACCACTCCTAACCCCCCCAGCCCCCCCATAGCACATCACCACTCCTATCCCCCCAGGCCCCCCATATAGCCCATCACCACTCCTATCCCCCCCAGGCCCCCCATAGCCCATCACCACTCCTATCCCCCCAGGCCCCCCATAGCCCATCACCACTCCTAACCCCCCCAGCCCATCAGCACTCCTAACCCCCCCAGCCCCCCCCCCAGCCCCTCCATAGCCCATCACCACTCCTAACCCCCCCAGCCCCTCCATAGCCCATCACCACTCCTAACCCCCCCAGCCCCCCCCATAGCCCATCACCACTCCTAACCCCCCAGCCCATCAGCACTCCTAACCCCCCAGCCCCCCCCAGCCCCTCCATAGCCCATCACCACTCCTACCCCCCCCAGCCCCCCATAGCCCATCACCACTCCTAACCCCCCCCCAGCAGCCCCCCCATAGCCCATCACCACTCCTAACCCCCCCAGCCCATCAGCACTCCTAACCCCCCAGCCCCCATAGCCCATCAGCACTCCTAACCCCCCCATAGCCCATCACCACTCCTAACCCCCCCAGCCCCCCATAGCCCATCACCACTCCTAACCCCCCCAGCCCATCAGCACTCCTAACCCCCCCAGCCCCCCATAGCCCCCCATAGCCCATCAGCACTCCTAACCCCCCCATAGCCCATCAGCACTCCTAACCCCCCCCAGCCCCTCCATAGCGCATCACCACTCCTAACCCCCCCCAGACCCCCCATAGCCCATCACCACTCCTAACCCCCCCACCAGCCCCCCCATAGCCCATCACCACTCCTAACCCCCCCCAGCCCCCCATAGCCCATCACCACTCCTAACCCCCCCAGCCCATCAGCACTCCTAACCCCCCAGCCCCCCATAGCCCATCAGCACTCCTAACCCCCCCCATAGCCCATCAGCACTACTAACCCCCCCCAGCCCCCCATAGCCCATCAGCACTCCTAACCCCCCCCAGCCCCCCATTAGCCCCCCATAGCCCATCAGCACTCCTAACACCCCCAGCCCCCATAGCCCCCCATAGCCCATCAGCACTCCTAACCCCCCATAGCCCCCCATAGCCCATCAGCACTCCTAACCCCCCACAGCCCCCATAGCCCATCAGCACTCCTAACCCCCCCCCAGCTCCCCATAGCCCCCCATAGCCCATCAGCACTCCTAACCCCCCAGCCCCCATAGCCCATCAGCACTCCTAACCCCCATAGCCCATCAGCACTCCTAACCCCCCCCAGCTCCCCATAGCCCCCCATAGCCCATCAGCACTCCTAACCCCCCATAGCCCATCAGCACTCCTAACCCCCCCAGCCCCCCATAGCCCATCAACACTCCTAACCCCCCCAGCTCCCCATAGCCCCCCATAGCCCATCAGCACTCCTAACCCCCCCCAGCCCATCAGCACTCCTAACCCCCCAGCCCCCATAGCCCATCAGCACTCCTAACCCCCCCCCAGCCCATCCCAGCCAAATTTTTTTTTTTTAAAAAGCTGTCTTCTCCCGCTGCCGGGGCCGCCGCGGCAGAATCGAGTGTGCCGCGGGGCCCCCCCTGCCCAGCAGAGCTTGCCCTCCCCTGTATCCGCTCTCTTGTACAGCTGCCTGCAGTCTCACGCGCCGGCTTTCAGAGCGCGAAGGGACTAGGGAATTCCCATCAGCCCCTGCAGGCTTAACAGAGCAGCGAGGGAGAAACTCTCCCCTCGCGCTCTGAAAGTCGGCGCGTGAGACTGCAGGCAGCTGTACGAGAGAGCGGATACAGGGGAGGGCAGGCTCTGCTTGGCAGGGGGGGCCCCGCGGCACACTCGATTCTGCCGCGGCGGCCCCGACAGCGGGAGAAGACAGCTTTTTTTTTTTTTTTTAAATTTGACTTTAGGATCAGAATGTTTTTTGCGCGGGGCCCCCTGAAATGCGGGGCCCTGTGCAAAAAACATTCTCGCTCAATGGACGGGCCGGCCCTGTAAAGACACACACACACACACACATTCTAACATACCTATGTACAGACATCCACAAATACACATACAAACATGAAGAGAAACACAGCAGCACACAAGGATGCACACAAATACAGAAAAAAACCCAGATATACATAAATACCCTCAAAACAGATACATATACAAAAACGCAGACACATAGGCTATGCAGAGACGACTGTGCACGCGTGCGCACGCACACACACACATACACACAAGAGTTGGAAAGAATTCCATGAGCCATGTTTTACATTATAAAAGAACAAATACTGCCTTAATGGTAGCTTATCTCCTGTATGTTCAATTATCATAGCTAAATGCTAGTGAAGTCCATGCACTTTACTGCCTGAGCTGTACTCTTTGGCTGCAGCACAACAGTTTGATAAACCATAATGCACTACAGGAGACTCTTGAGGCACCTTCTTAAATAATTTTATGATAACTGTGTCTGACCTGAAGTGGAGCAGAACAGGCCAGTGTCTCTTGGTAAGGATGATGGCACAGTACATCTAATGAATGTTAATTAATGAGCCACTGAAACAATGCAGATTCTGCAAAAAGCTTCCTCTTGAAAGAGAGACATACCAAAGAATGCCAAGTTACTGAGCATGAGCTTTTGAGTAGGAGGTAGAAGTGAGGAAATGCTAAAATCTAGATAATTTTGAAAGCACTAATGATCCGGTTCAGACCTCTTATCTGATTATGGCTGTGGATTAGTCATTCGAAACAAAGTCCATTGAAGGTGTTCAGAGTCTCAGGGTATAGGATGGCTAGTGGCGGCCAGCAGAGCATATACTGCAGGAGGCTGAAGAAATGCATGAAACATGCCAGGTTTGGGAAGGGTCTAGACAGGAACATACCAAGTTAGCAATGTTCCCTGTGATCCTGGTGCCCACCCTCCCACCCACCTATTTGCGTGCAGACACTCATTTTTGTTTGGCTTCCTAGAAGCCCAGTGATGACATCAGTGCCCCTTTTGTACTTAAGCCCTGTGTGGCCGTACCATTTGCACAGCCCTTGGTATGGCCCTGGATGTAGGCATACCTCAGAGGCATCCTCCATGCATCCTGGAAGACTTGCCTCTTCCTTAAAGCCTTATTGATATCACCTGGGAGAGACTTAAAGCCAACCCTGTGCAGGGAGAAGCAGCTACCATTTTGGAGGAGAGACCTGGCAATGGCCAAGACAAGCTTCCTGCTCTTGAGCCCCCAGGCCTGAGCCGTCTTGTTTTGCTGCTATTTCTGCCTACTGGCCAGCAGGCCCCTGATATATTCTGAACCCACCCCGTCCTTGCAAAAGCATTCCAGGGGGCAGACTTACGATTACATGGATACTTTCTAAAATACACATGTATACTCAGAGTACACGTGCAAATTAGTGCAGTAGGGGACAGTTTCAGGAGACTATTTTTTTTATAAAGGCTACAAATAAGCATATTTGACCTTTATAATAAGGATATGAAAAGGTTTTTTTCTGAACAATGATATTTGGTAAACTAACAAGCTGCCTGACAGCATATAATGTTTTTGCTGTGTTTTTATGTGGTTATGCGCCAGTAATTAGAAAGGAGGAAATATTTTATTACAATTGTGGACTGCTATTACCTTCTGAGTCTTTGAATTTGATTGGCTTTATAAAATAGGCATAATAAGACACCTTTAAAAAAAAAGTGTCTATTATAAAATTTTCCTCATAAGGTTTAAGCAAACAGGAAGCATGCAGTTTCTTGTAGATGTCTTCAGAGATACATGTTATTTTCACGGTTGAAATCACTGGGGCTTTAGAGGGTACAGACAGACGAGGGAAGATCTGCACAGATGGAAATGCGTGCAGGACTGGGTTACAAGATCAAAAGCAGCTGGGGTGATTTTGTCTGCAAGCGCCAATTGTATAAGGCTTGCTAAGAAATGTTGAGAATATCTAGGAGCTGAAGGGCACAAAGCAAGTGGACAGTATATGCCGAGGGCCTTTTCTACATATGATAAGAGGTTACCAGTGTAATGCAGACTTTGAGAAAAGCAAAAGAGTAACGGCCTCACCTGGAGAAATTGTGAAACCTGTGCTTAGAGAAAGCTACAAAGAGAAGTGATGCCCAAACCAGTGCTTCTCAAACTTTAGGCTGCTACCACCCATTTTAGTGCAGTCAATGAGCACACAACCCCAGCCCTACCTTGCCGGCCCTGCTGCTGCTTCAAGCCCACATGCAGCGTTGGCTGTGGAACTGCCATGGTGCCCTGCCTCCCACTGAGCCTGGCAAGGCCAAGTCAGAAGGCCCATGCACAGGCCGATGACCCAGCATGATTTTATTTTGTGCAGCTATAGTCTTGTCCCAAAATATGGATTTTGTGATCCCATTTGGGGTAATGACCCACGGTTTGGAAAGCACAGAGTTAAATCTAACTGGAGCATTAGGAAAAATCTCTCAGATCCAAAAAAGTGTTCTGAAGGGCCATGGTGTGCTCTCCCGTAAACCGAGAGGTGCTGAGTGAAGTCTGTAAGAGAATAAATCCTTTGGGGACAATTTTCAAACAAATATCGCAATACTCAAAAGGGCTGTGCACTTATCTGGATGGCGGCCGCGTCATCCTAGCTCTGCCCAAAGACTATTCCTGCACTAGCTGCAAAGTGCTAGCGTGGTCTGTGGAGAAAGTCAGTGTCTCTCCCTCTCTCTCTCAGCGGCCTTCTCTGTATGCCCCCTCCCCTCCTGTGGGCTATCCGGATAAGGCTTTGAAAAATCAGCCCCTTCATGTGTGACTCCCAAAATTAATTGTACCCTTGTTGGCTCAGCATTGCGAATAAAGGATTTGGATACTGCTTTAAACAATCAGATTAGCTGAAAGGGCCTGGACTAGAGACTCTGTAAAGCCCATTTATTTCAGGACTTGACAACCTCAGGCATCAGGTCGCCACATCAACTAAAAAACTGGACCTGGCACCTGTGGTTTAGAGCACATGGGCAGAAGTGCTGAAGACCATTGGTATCTGCTGCAAGGATCCTACCAGGAAGGGCCCAGATCTACAGAAATTGTGAACTTACAAGTTACACATACAACTGACAAATTCCCCCCCCAGAATAAAAATGTATGCACTGGATTTGCGGTATGAAAGAGGCAGAGAAAAAGAGTTATATAGAGTGTCAAAATTCAGCTGTTTTCTGTATTAAACACTTACGTGCTAACGCATAAACAGGCATAACATTATACACATATGATATCTCCGTCAGGATCACAAACTGGATACAGTCCTTCCTGTTCATAATCGGAGAGATAAGCAGTTGCTTTCCCAGGTCTACCTGGCTAATATGTTTTACCTGTTAGCTTAATGGAGTGTCCACTAATTCTAGTACTTTCTGGAAGGTAAATAATTCCCTAATATTTGTTACAATCTACTCAATTATATAGACCTTTATCATATCGCCACCCAGCTCTCCCTTCTCCGTGCTGAAGATGGGCGACCAGAACTGCACAGGGCCTTCAAGGTGTGATATGATATCCTCAGTTCTATTTTTCATTCCTTTCTTTTCTAATACCTAACATTCTGTTTGTTTTATTAACCGCTATCACACACGGGGCCATGGATTTCAATATGTTGTCCACGATGACTCCTAGATCATTTTTCTGGATGACGGCACTTAAAAAGTAACCCAGCATCATGAACCTGTAAGAACGTACTGTAAGTCCAAGTCCTTGAGACTCAAACAGGCCAGGTTCTCAGGATCTCTCTCATGAGCACGCATGAGATAAACTTGCATACAATGAGTAGGATGCAAGCAGCTCTCTCTCATGGGCATCACTCTGCATTGGTTCATATTAAATTTCATCTGTTCTTTAGACCCTTGCAAAGTCCTCCTGGAATTCCTCATAACAGCTTATGATCTAATAACTTGGAACGGTTTGGTGTCATCTGCAAATTCAATCACTTTACTTATTGCTCCCTTTTCCATATCTTTTACAAATACACTCAAAAACATCAGCCCCAATAGAGATCCCTGGGGGTACTCCAAAATTTACAGTACCAATAGGACATTGTCTTCTCTCTCATTGCTTTTTTTTTAATTTCCCGCTGGCAGCGAGGTTCCACTCTGGTTAAAGTCAAGCCCCTCCTTTTAGGATTTATTTATTTATATTCTCTTATATACTGCGCTATTCTGCATCAGTGTGGTTTACATTGAACAAACTGAAATTACACTGAACAGGGCATTATAACTTGGAGATAACTATTTTATAGGGAACATGGGCTATGGAGGGTTAAGTGGCTTGCCCAAGACCACAAGGAGTACCTGTGGGACTAGAAACCCCAGTCCTTCCGGCCCAAGGTTGCTGACCTCTAGTGGGATTTGAACCCCCGACCTTCTGGCCTGAAGTACCTTGCCCCAACCACTAGGCTACTCCTCCACTCCAGAGGATAGGCTACCCATCTCCAAACATCCAAAAATGACAGTTGCACCAAACCCAACACAACAACAGTAAGATGAACACATCCTTACTACGACTACTAATCATTTGTACAGGGCTACAAGGCATACACCGTGCTGCACAGAGACATGATCCCATCACAAAATGCACAAAAACCATCTCCACCATTAGTATAAGTCTAAGTTGGCGACGTTCGTCCAGGCGAGATGACAGTTCTAGAAGCCTATGGAAAACAGCTTTTGAGAAAGACAGAATCTGACAGATCTCAGATCTATATACGCACTAGGACATCTGGACTACTAGAAAACTAGGATTTCACTTCCAAGGCACTGGACAGTTATGCAGTGACCAGAGAGCCAGGGCCGGCCCGTCCATTGAGCAAGAATGTTTTTTGCACAGGGCCCCGCGTTTCAGGGGGCCCCGTGCAAAGAACATTCTGCTTTTTTTCAAAATTAAGTTTAAAAAAAAGCTGGTTGCTACCGCTGCCGCCGCGGCAGAATGGAGTGTCCCGCGGGGCCCCCTCTGCCCGGCTGAGCTCTCCCTCTGCGATGGCTGAGCCCCTCTGTGCCGGCTTTCAGATACGCGAAGGGAGAGTGTCTCCCTCGCGTCTCTGTTAAGCCTGCAGGGGCAGATGGGAAATTTCCCATCAGCCCCTGCGAGCTTAACAGAGACGCGAGGGAGACACTCTCCCTTCGCGTATCTGAAAGCCAGCACAGAGGGGCTCAGCCATCGCAGAGGGAGAGCTCAGCCGGGCAGAGGGGGCCCCGCGGCGGCAGCGGTAGCAGCCAGCTTTTTTTTTTTTTTTAATGTTCCTTGAACCGATGGGGGGGGGGTTAGTACTGGTAATGGGCTATGGAGGGGGTTAGGACTTGACTTGAGGTGGGCTGTGGGTTGATGGGGGGGGTTAGGACTGATAATGGGCTATGGGGGGGCTAGGACAGGAAATGGGCTGATGGGGAGGGGTTAGGACTGGTAATGGGCTGTGGGCTGATGGGGGGTTAGGACTGGTAATGGGCTATGGGGGAGCTAGGACAGGAAATGGGCTGATGGGGAGGGGTTAGGACTGGTAATGGGCTGTGGGCTGATGGGGGGGAGTTAGGACTGGCAATGGGCTATGGGGGGCTGACTGGAAATGGGCTGATGGGGGGTTAGGACTGGTAATGGGTTATGGGGGGGCTTAAACTGAAAATGGGGTGATGGGGGTTAGGACTGGAAGTGGGTTGATGGGGGGGCTAGGACTGGTATTGGGTTGGGGGGTTGCTAGGACTGGAAATGGGCTGATGCAGGGACTCAAAGGGAATGGATGCTGGATGAGGCTGGAACTAGAAGGGAGCTGATGTTGGGGGAGGATTAGAATGGGATGGGATGGGGCTGGGAGAGTAAAATGGAGAGGGGAAAAATATTTTGTGCGGGAAGGATGAAAAATCTACAATTGGCCGGGTATTGGGAGAGTAAGTGGGGATTGAGGATGGAGGGATACAATTTGTGTGGATGAAATAGGAATGAGGAAAGAGCAAAAGGAGAAAGATTAGTATGTTAAAGCAGATGTAGAGAGAGAATGGAAAAAAAACTAGGAGAGAAGAAAGGACAAATGGACAGCAGACGATGGAGAGTTAGCAGAAGACACGAAGAAACCAGAAGAAAGTGGCTGGAGTAATTGCAGCTGAAAAAAAAATGCACAAAAGGTAGAAAAATCTCTCTTTATTTTGAATTTATTAATTGGAATATGTCAGCTCTGGTAAATGTGCATCATTAACGTCTGCACTTTGTTTAGTACAAGAGCAAATTAATGTATAGTTTTATTTCTACAGTGTTGTACATTCCAAGTTTGGCTTTTGGGATTCCCAGTTTAATTATTGTCGTCCTGTTTCTAAATTGTGATTCCTTGTTTGGTGATGGTTTATGTTCTGTTCATGTGTAACTGAGCTGAGGTATTCTGTTTATGTAACTCCTATTTGACATTGCCACTTGTTCTCTTTCCCCAGTAGGTCATGTATTGGTATTCTCTGAAATGTATTGGTTTAATATTTGCATGTTTCCTTTTGATAGGTAGGGTATGGTGCTTTGTGAGTCCTGGTAGTGCGGGTTTGCTATGGGTTCTAAATGGGCAGTGTTTGTAGTAGTTCCTAATGTGTCTGGCGGTTGGCACTGGATTATAGTAATGTAGAAATATTTTAGTCTTTCTTTATTCATACACTCATTAAGAGGCATGTTTACTAAAAGTTAGTATATGGTAACATTATGCAAATATTTATGCAAATGAGGTCCCTTATGCAAATGAGGCCCCACACCGAGTCTCTGCACATGGCCCCACACTCCCCTTGGGCCGCCCCTGCAGAGAGCGCTGATATTTAATGATATCTTGGTAAAGCTAACCAGTTAGGCTGGTCTTCATAAACAGCAGGTATACAGATAACTGGATAAGTTATCTAGTTATTTTGATTTGGGTAAATTCAGAGGCATTGGACTTAACTGGTTATGTCTTTACTACGACTATTACTTATTTGTACAATGCTACATGGCGTATGCCGCGCTGCACATATAGATGTATGAGACAGTTCCTGCTCATCAGAGCTTACAGTCTAATCAAGACAGACAACACCACTGGGGACTAGGGTAAATCTAGGGAAATGGTAAAAATACACATAGGAGGTGAACACACATTAAGGGGATCAGGATACAAAAGAAGCCTCAAAGAGGTGGGTTTATAGCCTGGATTTCAATAGGGCCAGAGGGAGCCCGACATATAGACTTGGGTAGTTTGTTCCAGGCAGAAGAAACAGCAAGGTGGAATGAACAAAGTCTGGAATTGGCAGTGGTAGAGAAGGGCACAGATGATAGGGATCTGTCAAAGGAGCGGAGTTCTCAAGGAGGGACTTAGGGAGAGACAAGAGAGGAAAGGGTAGTGAGGAGCAGCAGAATGAATGCACTTGTAGGTCAGCAGGAAAAGTTTGAATTGTATACGAAATCAAATAGGAAGCCAGGGAAGTGACTTGAGAAGAGGGGCTATGTGAGCACAGCCACACTGGTGGAAGATTAGCCGTGCAGCTGAATTTTGAACAGACTGAAAGGGGGAGAGATGATTTGGAGGGAAACTAGAAAGTAGCAGGTCTTTAAAATATCAAGATAAGTTAACTTTATCCCGACAAGGCACTGCTGAACACTGACCTCCTTGCGTGTACTGATGCTCTGAAGTCAAATTCTCTCACCCAAAGTTTACGGGGTTGCAGCTGTAAAAAATTACATTCATTTATGTTCTTCACCATAAGCATCTTTGTCTCTGGAAGCCTTTGCTTTCTCAGTAATTTCTAGATAACTAATTTCCGTTTCCTTATTTATCACTGGAGAATTTCACTTTTTGCCAAGATACACAGACTATTACATGGCTCATCTGCACAAACCATTTGTAAATTCCTCAGGCAAATCCTAAAAAAAATGCTTTGGAAGAGGGAGAGGTGGACTAGAGTTGTATGCAATACCAGAATGTGGAAGAAAGATACAAATCTGCGCAAAGGTTTTCAATAACCTTAAGCATTGGCGCATAATAGTACAAGCTGCAGCTTTTTCTAAAGCAGTGCTTCTCCACCTGTCCTTGGCACACATCCAGCCAGTCAAGTTTTACGATATCCATAATGAATACGCATGTGATAGATTTGCATGCACTGCCCCCACTGGAGTGGAGGAGTAGCACAATCATTAGAGCAGCAGACTGAGAACTATGGAAGCCAGGTTCAAATTCCAGTGCTGCTCCATGTGATCTTGAGCAAGAAGCTAAATTCTCCATTGCCTTAGGTACAATATGGATTGTAAGCCCTCTAAGGACCAGAAAATACTTAATTTACTTGAATGTAACTCACAGTGAACATCTGAGAAAGTCATGAACTAAATCCAGTTCCCTTTCATTGTGGACATACTGCAGGCATATTCATTATGGATCTAATGAAAACCAGACTGGCAGGGTGTGTCCTGAGTAATGGGTCGAGAACCTGTATTCTAATGCTTTCATTCTCACTGCAAAAATTAACATCACTCTTGCAAGAAAATAAAAAGGCAAAAATTCAAAAATGAAAAACGCTCAATTCTACCAACAAAGAACCAAAAACTATTAACCACAATTATTTATCTCTCGTGGTTATTTACTAGATTAGTTCTCCTATTAACGAAGGTCTCAGACTTTTTCAGCACTTATTTTCAGACTTATAATACGTCTAACAGTGGTGCCTAATACCATCAACGACCTCCAATATCTGCTGTAGATTACCGTAGCCAAGACTGAGAGCATACGGAACTTATAAGTCATTACACATTGCCTGATTACTGACGCTGTTATACACGCTTCATGTCTTCATGACCACATAACTGTATTAATATCTCAACATTCAGTAAAAATCGAGCGCTTAACTTCTGCTTGAATTTCTTCTCTCTGCTTGCGTCCCGCTCTCTGGCAGAAGTTAAGCGCTTAATAAGTCTGAAAATAAGTGACAAAAAAGTCTGAGACTTTCGTTAATAGGAGAACTAATCTAGTAAATAGCCACCAGAGATAAGTAATTGTGGTTAATAGTTTTTGGTTCTATGTTGGTAGAATTGAGTGTCTTTCATTTTTGAATTTTTGGGTTATCACCGCTCAGAGAGAGACCAGAAGTAGTAGTTTCATCACAAGAAAATAAAAAGGAGCAATAATGGATTTTTCATGATTGAAAATAAAAGCAGAGCCAACCTGGCAGGCAGCACAAGTAAAAGCTATTTCTTGTTGTGTGTTACTACACAAAAGAGACAGAAACCCAAGCAAGCCTCAGAAATGCATCCCTCATCCAGCGCACATGATGGATAAGCACGCCACAGAAGGGCGAAGGGTTAAGGCTCTGATGGGCAGAAATTCTGCAAGGTTCACCTTCTTGAATGTTCTCTTACTATACTACAGAGCCACACCAAGTCTGTATGAGAGGATTTAGAGAGAAAGAACAAGCATAGAAGCTGTTATTCTGTTATTTCTCATTCTTCCTTCCAAAAAATAAGATACCAAGGAGACAAGCTGTTAAGCACTGTAGGGGAGCAATAAAAATGCTAAACTAACAAACCATAATGAATTGTGAAAAGTTAACCCTAACAAAGTAACTCTATAGAGCTTCAGGAACACTACTGAGATTTTCTTTAAAAGTGTATCTGTAAGTCTAAATTATTTCTTACATATTGCTAAATGTGTGAGTGTGAGTATGAAAGTGCATGCACATAGCTCTCCATGTTTGTATCTGTGTTGCTTATGTGTAAAGTTTTAAAACCTTTTATCGTCATAAAAACCAATTCTCAAACAATTCCCGGCATACAGGGACACTTATGTCTCCTGGGGACTAGATTCAAACAATATTTGCATTTACGGTATCCCTCCCCCCTTCTCTCAAAATCCAGAAAGACAATCTCTACCACCGGGCCTAATGATCAATAGGACGTTTGTCTGTCTCTGTTTTGCCCTCACTTGGTTTGCAGCTTGTTGTGCTGTGAGGGCTTGTGTGCATCAGAGATGCTGAGGGCTAAGCCATCGGTAGCTTAACTACTGGCAGGGTTCCCCAAGATGGAGAGGTCTCAGCTGAAGTGCCAGACTAAGACAAACCACCCATCTGGGCAGCAACAGAATGGGACAGTGGTGGTGGCAGAGGATCACAATGGCAACACCACTAGCATTGCTCATGCGGAAGAAAGGCCCGGCAATCTACTTCCGTATCTTACAATGAAAACACAATGGATAGTCACAAGAAAACAAATTGCACTATAGTGCTGGAAGATTAGACACCCCCCCCCCCCAGGTCAGAAGGCACTCAATTGGCTACTGGGGATGAGCTGAAGACTATTCAGAGTAAAGTCAGCATTTATGATTTGGTTAGAACAAAGCCCTTGGGATGTGTAACTGTTATAGCTGCTCATAAAATGAGAGTCAGAAACTGCAAAGATGTCTTATATATTGGGACATGTAACATACGAAGCATGAACCAAGGGAAGATGGAGGTGGTCAAGAATGAAATGGAACGTGTACAACTCGATCTGTTGGGTGTCAGCGAACTGAAATAGATTATCATTGGGCACTTTGCATTTGATGATCACATGGTATACTATGCTGGAAACGAAAAATAGAAGAAATGGTGTTGCATTTATAATTAAGAAATTTGCAACAACTATAATGAAATAAAATGCAATCAGTGAACACTTATTTTCTATTTGTCTACGAGGAATGCCCATCAACATGACTATTATTCAAGTATATGCCCCAACAACAGTTGCAGAAGAGGAAGAAGTAGATGAGTTCTATGAGCAAAGTACAAGCCGAAATTGACAGAACAAGCAAACAGGGTATCCTGATAGTCATGGAGTAGCCTAATGGTTAAGAACAATGGCTTGGGAAACAAGAGACCAGGGTTCAGTTCCCACTAGCACTCCTTGTGGCCTTGGGCAAGTCACTTAACTTGGATTTTCCTGAGGCAATGGAGGGTTATCAATGTCCCTGTTTAATGTACATTACCAAGTTTAAGTTTCAATGTTAACCACTTTGATTGAAATGATAAAGCAGTATATAAAACCTGTTAAATAAATAAATGGGTGACTGGAATGCAAATGTTGGCAACAAAGAAGGCAAAGTGGTTGGAAAATATGGACTTTAGCAACAGAAATGAAGCTGGAGAAAGACTGATAAAATTCTGCAAGATCAACAATCTATTCATCTCAAAACACCTTCTTCCAGCAACACAAGCAGAAAGTATACATGTGGACTTCACCCAAAGGATTGCACAAAAATAAACCTAATTACATCTGTGGACATCAATGATGGAAAAGCTTAATAACACCAACAAAGACAAAAACTGGAGCTGAGTGTGGTACAGATCACCAACTACTAATATACAAACTCAGGCTAAAGCAGAAAAGCAAGCTACTCATGAATGTAGCAAAATAAGACCTTGAGAATATATAACTGGAATTTAAAGACTGCCTGCAAAATCAGCTTGCTGATTTGCATACAAATGAGTACCAGAAGTGTTATGGGATGACATCAAGAAAGTTGTGCTCAAAGAAAGTGAGAAGTCTATAAAAAGTGAAAAAGCAACAACAGCCAAAATGGATGACTGAAGAAACTTTGAGAATTGCCCAGAAATGGAGAAGCTAAAGTCAGAGGAGAAAGAGGCAATCATAGAACTCAGAGATTTCCAACGTGCAGCAAGATGAAACAAGAAGAACTACAATGATACACACAAGAAATAGAATCAGAAACTATTAGAGGAACAAGATCAGCTTTACTAAAGCTACAAGAGATAAAGAGAAAATTCCAACCTTGAATTGGAATGTTACAAGATACTAAAGGATCGATGATGAATGATGCTGAAATAATCAAGGGTGGAAAGAATATAGAAACATAGAAATATGACGACAGAAAAAGACCACATGGCCTATCTAGTCTGTCCTTCCATAACAACTACAATAGTCCCCTTTTTACCTTTAGAGATCCTCTGTGTTTGTCCCATGCTTTTTTGAATTCAGTTACTGTCCTCATCTCTACCACCTCCACTGGGTCATTATACCATAAAGTTGACCAACAGCCATTTCAATCTGTACCTTATGATCAGGAACCATTGATGATGAAAGACGAAGCAGCACTGAAAGCCTTATCAAAGAACAAAGCACTGGGCTTTGATTGCATTCCCATTATAGTATTACAGCAATCAGATGCAGCTGTTGCCACACTTATAAAGCTCTGCCAGGAAATTTGGAAGACAACATCATGGCCAACTGACTGGACAAGATCTGTACTTATACTTATACTGAAGAAAGGTGATCTGACCGACTGGAAATTATCGCATAATAACTCTGATCCCACATGCCAGCAAGATTCTATTCAAAATCATCCAGCAGAAACTACAACCATACCTGGAACGAGAACTGCCTGAAATGCAAGCAGGATTCAGGAAAGGGAGAGGAACGAGAGACATTATTGCGGACATGAGATGGATCCTTGAAAAGACAAAAGAATGCCAAAAGGATGTGTATGTTTTATTGACTACAGCAAGGTGCTTGACTGTGTAAACCATGAGAAACTCTGAGCCACATTAAGCATGGGCATACCAGAACACCTGATAGTTCTCTTGCACAATCTTTACATTGATCACGAAGCAACAGTTTGAATGGAACAAGGAGAAACAGAATGATTTAAAATCAGCAAAGGTGTACAACAAGGCTGCATTCTGTCTCCCTACCTGTTTAATTTATATGCAGAACAAATCATCAGAGAAGCAGGACTGTATGAAGACAACCGAGGTGTGAAGATTGGTAGAAGACTCAAAAACCTTCGCTATGATGACACCACAATACTGGCTGAAAGTGAAGACTATCTGAAACATTTGCTTCTCAAGATCAAGGAACACAGTTTTAAAAAGGGCCTGCACCTTAACAAAGAAAACAAAAATCCTGACAACTGGGGGAAAAAAATCAGCAAGTTCATCTGGTTGATGGAGATGAAATTGAAATTGTGGACATCTTTAACCTGCTTGGATCAATAATCAATAAAGAAATGACAAGCACTCAAGACAGCTTAAGATGCATTGCTCTTGGCAGAATGGCTATGAAGGACCTAGACAAGATTCTCAAGAACAAAGATGTCTCTTTCCATTCAGAGATTCAACTTGTCCAAGCCATAGTACTTTCAGTGTGACTGGAAGTAGCTTGCTAGGACTTTCTTCTGAGGCAATGGGGGGCTAAGTGACTTGCCTAAGGTCACAAGGAGTGCCAGTGGGCACTTTGTACTGGTTTCAAAAGTGCTTCCCTATGTACTGCACTGGCTTTATAGTAACCTTCTCATATACATTTAAGAGGGTAACCCTAAGTGACAAACCTATCTGTCATGTCACGAGCTTAGTGCTCATATTCTGATGATGCTGAGCACAATCTATGCAACCTTAGAGACTGGGAATAAGGCAAGGTGACATTTTACTTACCAGACAATGTCCTTTCCTTGAGTCCTGTTAGACCAGTCCAGACAAGTGGGTTGTGTTCCCCCACTAGCATATTGGTGGAGACAAAGAACCAATGAAAAACCCAGGTTTCAATGGCATCACTCCCATGCCTCTATAGGCCTCAGCCACCAGAGGTCTCTTCAGTATTCATCCCAAAGCATATGGGAGAACATGGCAAGCCTCACACAACCTCAATGTGGGCAACAATGACTAATTAAACAATAACAAACTATGTACAGGAAAGTATAAACAGAAGGCTGTCCATAGAAGATGGACCTGCAGAGCCAAGCAGATAAATCAGAGGACCCAAGGGTACCACTGCAGAAGAACAGACCAAAAATAGTTCCAGGGGGTGGGCCTGGACTAGTCTAGTAGGGCTCCAGGAAAGAACATTATCCACATAGTAACATAGTAAATGACGGCAGATAAAGACCAGCATGGTCCTTCTAGTCTGCCCAGCAAGATGGCAAGATTAGGTGCACCTGTCACTCTGTGCAGACCACCCCTCTCCATGTCTTTGTTTAGAGGTGAACCCACCACTCCATGTAGGACACCCCTATTTGTTGAGACGTTAGATGGTTCAGAAGTTAGATGGTACCGTTTATTTTGTTTTTATCCTGTTGCTGTAAAGGGATCCACTGTGTTTGTCCCATGCCATTTTGAATTCCGTCACCATGTTTGCCCCCACCACTTCCATCAGGAGGGCATTCCAAGCATTCACCATCCCTTCAGTGAAAAAATATTTCCTGACATTGCCTTTCAATTTACCATCTTGCAGCTTCATGTTATGCCCTCTAGTTTTACAGCTTCCCCGTCTTTGGAAGAGGTTTGTTTGTTCATCATTTCTCTTTAAGTATTTAAAGGTCTGAATCATATCTCCCCTGTCCCTCCTCTCCTCCAAAGTGTACATATTTAGGTCTTCAAGTCTCTTCTCATAAGGCTTCTGACGCAGGTTCCAAATCATTTTGGTTGCCTTCCTCTGAACAGTTTCCAGTCTTTTTACATATTTTGCAAGATATGGTCTCCAAAACTGAACACAGCATTCCAAGTGAGGCCTCACCAGTGACTTGTACAGTGGCATAAGTACCTCTTCCTTTCTGCTAGTAATCACTCTTTGTATGCAGCCCAACATCCTCCTGGCTTTTGCCACCGCCTTGTCACACTGTTTTGCCACCTTGAGATCATCAGAGATAATCACATCAAGGTCTTTCTCCTGAACTGTGCATACCAACCTCTCGTCCCCTATCGCGTACATTTCCCTTGGATTTCTGCTACCCAAGTGCATGACACTACACTTTTTCGCATTAAATCGTAGTTGCCAAGCATTAGACCATTCTTCCAGCTTTTGTAGGTATTTCCTCATGCTAACCACTCCCTCGGGGGAGTCCACTCTGTTGCAAATTTTTGTGTCATCTGCAAAAAGACAGACTTTTCCATTCAGTCCTTTGGCAATATCACTCACAAATACATTGAACAGTGCCAGGCCCAGGACCGAACCCTGGGGCACCACGCTAATCACCTTCCTTTCATCCGAGTGAGCTCCATGTACCATCACTTTCTGTTGGCTGTCAGTCAACCAATTTCTAATCCAGTTTACCATCTTGGGACCCATCCCCAAGCTACTGAGTTTATTGACAAGCCTCCTATGAGGAACAGTATCAAAGGCTTTGCTGAAATCCGGGTAGATGACATCCATTGCATGCCCCAGATCTAGTTCTTTAGTCACCCAGTCAAAGAACTCAATCAGATTTGTTTGGCAAGACCGTCCTTCGGCAAAACCATGTTGCCTCGGATCTTGCAATCTGTTGGTTTTGAGAAAGTTCACTATTCGCTCTTTCAGGAGCGCCTCCATTACTTTTCCTGCCACCGAGGTAAGGCTCACGGGCCTATAGTTTGACACTTCTTCCCTGTCACCACTTTTGTGTAGAGGTATGACATCAGCCATTCTCCAGTCCTGAGGAACCTCTCCTGTTTCCAAGGATCTGTTGAAGACATCCTTTAACGGTCCTGCAAGAACCTCTCTGAGCTCTTTCAGTATCCTGGGATGTATCCCATCCGGTCCCATGGCTTTGTTCACTTTCAGTTTAGCAAGTTGTTCTAACACCTTATCTTCTGTGAATGGTGTGGTATCTACTTCATAACCATTTTTATATTTGGGAGTCACAGCTGGTCCATCTCTAGGATTTTTTTTAGTAAAAACAGAGCCGAAGTATTTGTTTAGCAATTTCGCTTTTTCAATGTCACTTTCCACGAGACCTTTCCCAGCACTTCCGAGTCCTGCAATTCCAACTCTGATCTTCCTTTCCCGAATATACCTGAAGAAAGTTTTGTCGCCACTCTTAACATCTTTAGCCATCTTTTCCTCTGCCTTTGATTTTGCTATCCTTATTTCTCTTTTAGACTCTTTGAGCTTGATCCTGTATTCATTTCTGTGTTCTTCTGTTTGCAAGCTTTTGAATTTTGCGAAAGCTGTGTTTTTTGCCTTTATTTGAGCAGCCACTTCTTTGGAAAACCAAATAGGTTTCCTTCTCCTCTTGTTTTTATTTACTTTTCTTACATATTTATCTGTTGCCCCTTTTATTGCCACCTTTAGTTTATCCCATTGCAATTCCACTTCCCTTATTCTCCTTCCACCCCGTCATCTCCTCCTTTAAGTACTCGGCCATTTTATTGAAGTCTGTGTTTTTGAAGTTTAGGACCTTGAGCTTGCTATGATTGGTCTGTACCGTGGCTTTTATCTCAAACCACACTGTGTGATGATCGCGGTTGCTCACAGGGGCACTCACGCAGACATTCAACACGCTATCACTGTTGGTGAGCACTAAATCCAGCGTTGAGCTTTCCCTGGTTGGTTCCATCACCATTTGTCTAAGTAATGCATCTTGGAGAGCATCCACAATTTTTTTGCTTCTTTCCAGATGTGCAGAAGGAGTAATCCAATCCACATCAGGTAAATTAAAGTCACCCAATATGATCGCTTCCCCCTTTGTTGCTATCTTGGCAATATCAATAATCAATTCGCTATCTCTCTCTTCAATTTGAGTCGGAGGTCTGTAGACTACAGCAATATGGATGACAGTGCCATCTCCTCTTTCTAACGCAATCCAGAGCACTTCTTCTTTTCCCCATGTCACCAGCATTTCAATAGCTTTAATATTGCTTTTGACATACAAGGCTACTCCCTCCTCCTTTTCCATTTTCTCTGTCGCTTCTGAACAGATTATAGCCAGCTATGGCTATATACCAATCAGGTGATTCATTAAACCATGTTTCTGTAATGGCCACAATGTCCAAATCCGTTTCCACCATTAGGGCTTCCAGGTCCGGAATTTTGTTGGCTAAGTTACGAGCATTTGTGCTCATTGCTTTCCAGCATTTACCTGGCTTGGTGTATTTTACATTGATTTTGTTCTGCCCACATCTTCCCACTTGTTTTTGATGTGTGGTTTAGCAACAATTACTACTAGATTACTACTTAATTAGCAGATAACATATTAAGATTTAAATTTGAAATTTATAACTGCTATGTGGTAAAATTCACTAAGTATTACAAACCACCATTTCTGCAGTAACATATAACAACCACTAAGTACCAATGGTTCCAAATGGAACCAACTACAAAACTGTCTCATTCAACAACTGTTTCAACAAAAAATGGTGATAAAACTGGCAGAAAAGGAAAACAATACCTGTTTGACATGAGAGAAAGCATAGTTACTCACCTGTAACAGGTGATCTCCGGGAACAGCAGGAATTTAGTCTTCACATATGGGTATCATCGGTACCGACGGAGCCTGCGCGGGAACGCTCCCCAGCGTCCTATTAGAAAGCTTTTGGGAGCATCCCACAGTGCCTGCGTGCTGCCTTCCCGCCTTTCCCAACTGCCTCTCCCCAGTTGAGTTTAAAGCTGAGACAAAGAGAGAGAGAGAGGGAAAGAGAAAGAGATAGATAGAGAGATACAACTCCTAGGGGAGGTGGGTGGGTTGTGAAGACTAAATACCTGCTGTTCCCGGAGAACACCTGTTACAGGTGAGTAACTATGCTATCTCCAGGAACAAGCAGGAATGTAGTCTTCACATATGGGGACTCCCTAGCTTCAGATGCCAGGGAGAGACCCCAGAAGTTGTGTGTCCCTGTGAAAGGGCTCCACTTCCCCCCATGGATCTCTGGCATCCAACCAGGGATGGTGGGTAGGAGTTGATTAGGTATGGAATAGGTGTTGGAGAACAGCCTGACTAAACAAGGCATCCCGGCGGGAGTCCTTGTCCAAGCAATAATGGGCTGTGAAGGTATGAACCAAGGCCCAAGTGGCTGCTTGACAGATGTCGTCGATAGACACAGAGTGCAGATGCACCATTGAAGCTGCCATGGCTCTCACATTGTGAGCTGTGACATGGCCCTCCAGAGGAAGACTCTTACTCTGATAGGCAAAGGAAATAAACTGTGCAATCCAGTTGGACAGTGTTCTCTTGGAGACTGGAAGTCCCAAATGAGAAGGATCAAAAGCAACAAAGAGTTGAGAGGACTTTCTATGTTGCTTTGTTCTTTGTAAGTAAAAGGCTAAAGCTCTTTTACAGTCCAAAGTATGAAGATTCCTTTCTGCATTTGGTGCTATTAAAGTTTTGGAATTACAGAGCTTAAAAGGGAGAGGGGAGGCATTGTGGGTTAAACTAGAAAGAGGGAAAGAGAAATCTATTTACACTGGTGTGATATACAGACCTCCCTCACAAGAGGAAGAGGTGGACAGAGAATTAATTGAAGACATGCGCAGCATTGCTAGGAAAGGGGAAGTGCTACTGATAGGAGATTTCAATATGCCAGATGTTGATTGGCACATTCCTGCTGCAGTATCATCTAGAAGTAAGGAGATCCTGGATTCTCTACAGGGAGAACTATTCAGGCAATTGGTAACAGACCCCACACGTGAAGGGGCCATACTGGACTTGGTGCTTACCAATGGTGAAAGTGTTTCTGATGTTGTAGTGGGAGATCATTTTGCATCCAGTGATCACCAGATGGTGTGGTTCAGTATTAGGACTAGGGCTGTTAGAATCCATTCAAAGGCGAGGATCTTAGACTTTAGGAAGACTAACTTTGCGAAGATGGGCCAATACCTCAGGGAGTCAGTTGGATGGGAACAGCTGAGGGATGTAGAAAAACAGTGGGAAAAACTGAAAGGGGATATTTTAAGGGCAACCAACCTTTTTGTTAAAATGGTAAATAAAGGTAAAAGGAAAAATAGACCGCTATGGTTTTTGAAAGAAGTAGCTGAAAAAGTGAAGAAAAAGAGGGAGGCCTTCAAGAAATACAAGAGATCACAGAGAGAGGAAGACAGGCATCTGTATTTGGAAAAACTTAGAGAAGCTAGCAAAGTAGTCAAGAAGGCAAAGATTCAAAAGGAGGAGGAAATAGCCAATGCAATAAAATGGGGGGATAAGACACCTTTCAGATATATTAATGAGAAGAGGAAGGGCAAGAGTGGTATTGTCAGACTCAAGGGTGCAGGGGAGGAATATGTAGAAGCTGATAAGTATAAATCGGAATTGCTTAACAAATATTTTTGTTCTGTGTTCACAGATGAAGAACCAGGAGCGGGACCTCAGAAAACACCCACAAATAGGAACAGAAGCAAAGGACATCTTGAACAATTTTCAAAAGACTGTGTTCGTGAGAAACTATCTCAATTTAAAGTAGACAAAGCGATGGGACCGGATGGGATACACCCTAGAATACTGAGGGAATTGGGGATGTTCTAGCAGCTCCACTGAATGATCTTTTCAATGCCTCGTTGGAGTTGGGAGTGGTGCCAAAGGACTGGAGAGAGGCTCATATGGTGCCTTTACACAAAAGTGGAAGTAAGGATGTGGTTGAAAACTACAGGCCGGTTAGTTTAACTTCGGTGGTGAGTAAATTATTGGAAACGCTGCTGAAAGAGAAAATAGTGAGGTTTCTGGAGTCCAGCGGATTACAGGATCCAAGGCAGCATGGATTCATCAGAGGCAGGTCTTGTCAGACAAATCTGATTGATTTCTTTGACTGGGTGACCAGGGAGTTGGACCGAGGGAGAGCCCTAGATGTGGTGTATTTAGATTTCAGTAAAGCCTTTGACACTGTTCCTCACAGGCGACTTATAAACAAACTCAGCACCCTAGGGATGGACCCTAAAGTTACTGCTTGGGTTAGAAACTGGTTGGGTGGGAGGTGACAGAGTACAAGTAAATGGAGCTCACTCTGAGGAGAAGGATGTTATCAGTGGTGTGCCCCAGGGATCTGTCCTTGGTCCGATTCTTTTTAACATCTTTGTTAGTGATATAGCGGAAGGACTTTCAGGTAAGGCTTGCCTCTTTGCGGATGATACCAAAATCTGCAATAGAATAGACACCCAGGAAGGGGTAGATAACATGAGGAGGGATCTAGAATTTGGCAGCGGGATTTAATGTTAAAAAATGGAAGGTCATGCATTTGGGCTGCAGCAATCCAAGGGAGCAATATAGTATAGGGGGTGAAGTACTTTTGTCCACTAAAGAAGAACGGGACCTAGGCGTGGTTGTGTCTGATGATCTTAAAGTAGCTAAACAGGTAGAAAAGGCGATGGCAAAAGCTAGAAGGATGCTTGGGTGCATACGGAGAGGAATGGCTAGCAGAAAAAAGGAGGTGATAATGCCTCTGTCTAAATCTTTGGTGCGACCTCATTTGGAGTATAGTGTGCAATTCTGGCTACCGCACCTTCAAAAGGATGTGAACAGGATGGAGTCGGTGCATAGGGTGGCTACTAAAATGATTAGTGGTCTTCATTATAAAGCATATTAGGACAGACTGAAGGATCTTAATATGTACACCTTAGAGGAAAGGCGGGATAGAGGTGATATGATTGAGATGTTTAAATACCTCCGTGGTATAAATGTTCAGGGAGAGAGCCTCTTTCAATTGAAAGCAAGTTCTGCTACGAGGGGACATGGGATGAGGGTGAAGGGAGGTAGATTCTGGAGTGATATGCATAAATATTTCTTTACGGAAAGAGTAGTGGATCCGTGGAATAGTCTCCCAGTGGAGGTGGTAGAGATGAGGACAGTAAATGAATTCAAAAAAGCATGGGACAAACACAGAGGATCTCTAAAGCTAAAAAGGGGACTGTTGTAGTTGTTATGGAAGGAAAGACTAGATAGGCCATGTGATCTTTTTCTGTCGTCATATTTCTATGTTTCTATGTTTCTATAAACGAGAAGGTTCTCATGGACAAGAGGCCCCTGACACAATAGGAGCTGAGATGAAGGCAGACGAGGTGGTGTTTGCAGGAGTCACATCAAATCTCTGAATCACGCTCTCATCAGTAAATCCAGCGCTGCCAGAATAATCCTTCTCGGGTGGTGCTCCATACGCTGAATCACACTCCCCACCAGGGGCTATGGAGAAAACACATACAGCAAGTAGTGATTTTCTCAAGATTGAATCACTGCACCGATGCCCTCAGTCTCCATGCAGCGACAGAAGCAGCAGCACACTTTGGCATTGGAGCGGGTTGCTATCGAATCCCTTTGGGGTGACCCCCAGTGGCACAGAAACAAACACCTCCTGACTTAACTCCCACTGTCCTGGAATCAGAGATTGCCAGGTGAGGAGAACCATCTTCAGGACTACCCTGACATTCCTCATGCTGCCTTGCTGACTGACAAAAGCCACCACCATGTCACTGTCCCAGAACACTTGAACCATCTGGTCCTCGACTGGGGGCCAGAAGCACAGAAGAATCAATCTAATGACCCTCGCTGCAAGGCAGTTGATGGACCACACTGCTTCCCTGTGGTTCCAACAGCGCTAGGCTGTTTGACTTTGACAATGGGCTCTCCAATCCGAGAGACTGACATCCATCAATAGCAGGATCCATAAGCAATCATCCAGTGGTATGCCCTTCCTCAGAAGGATGGATGGTTGCCACCATCACAGGCTGGCCATCACCATCATTAGGAGTAGGAGCCTGAGCTCAAAGTGCTGAGAACTTGGGGACTACCAAGTCAGCAAGGACTGTTGGAGTGGCCGCAAAAGAGCATGCGCCCCTGGCACCATCTTGATCGTCATCACCATTGATCTGAAGAATTTAAGATAATCCCAGACTCTGGGAGCCTGCTGTGACCAGAACAGCACTAGACAGTCAGCAGCCTTTGACCCTGCACCCCCAGCAGGAAGACACTGCACACTCTAGTATTGAAACATGCTCCCAGGAACTCCAGGGATTGGGAATGCAACATCTGGCTCATCCCCAAGTGATCACCCAGACGAGGCTTAACAGAAAGGACACCACTCAGGGAGCTATCTAGGATGTCTCTGCAAGAGAATGGGCTTTGATAAGCCAGTATTCCAGTATGGGTATACAGAAATCCCTTGGTACTGCAGTCACTACCACCATGACCTTGGAGAACGTCCTTGGGGCAATGGAGAGTCCGAATGGGAGGGCGGCGAACTGAAGATGAGAGCCAAGTATGGCAAAACACAAATACTTTGCTGATCCCCCAGATCAGGAGATGAAAATACACCTTGGCCAAATCCAAAGATGCTAGGTATTCCCCTTGGTGCACCGCTTGAATCTTGGATCACAAAGTGTCTATCCAGAAGCGCAGACGCGCAAGTGCTCAGTGACATACTTGAGGTCCAGAAAGGGTCAGAATGTTCCTTCTGGGTCAGTACCACAAAACAGATGAATACTTGCCCTTACCTCTATCGTCTGGTGGACTGGATACCACTACCTTCAGGAGAGGCAACTTGTCAAAGGGGATCCACATAACGGCCCTGCTGTTTGGTGAGAAGACTAAAGTGACCAGGATAGACTCTTGCATTCCAGGACATAGCTGTACTGAATGGAGACTAGCACCCAACGATCCTTGGTAACCCGGGCCCATTCCTGAAGGAAGAGGCAAAGCCTGCCCCCAAATGGAGGAACTAGGGAATGGGCCCTCAAACTGTCATTGTGCAGCCTAGGAGGATCCTCCTCTTGATGGGACCAGGTTCCTGGGTCCAAGCACGCCACAAAGGTACTGCAAAAGAGCATAAAGTCCATAAGCAGAGCAGAAAAAATAGAAGGCATAGGGGGCATCACTGCCAGGTACATCGGCGAAGCTCAAATGCTCCAGTTAAAGTCCCATTGACCTGGGCCCTCGGATGGCTGTACAAGGCCCGCATCCACTGGACAAAATGGTCACCCAGGCCATATCGTGGCAAAACCCAAAAGAAGTAGTCCCACGTGACCCTATCTAACACTTTCTCAGTGTTGAGGCTCACCACTACTGCCACTGCCACCTCTGCTCCCTTGGGGTGGCTTTCTCAAAACATCGTCAGTGCCTGGACCATGTGACTCACCGCACTACACCCCTTCACAAATCCCACCTGATCTGGGTGGACCAGACTAGGAACCACCTCCCCCAATCGCCACACCAATGCCCCTGCCAAAATCTTGAGATCTTGATTTAACAACAAAATAGGCCAGTACGCCTCAACTCTGGATCCTTGCCCAGTTTGGACAGAAGCACCACCAGCACCCAGTTTGTCTCCAAATCAAACTTGCCTATCACACATGCAGATTCACCCATATCCCGCAGTGCTGGGGCCACTGCTTCCCTCAGAATCTGATAAAACTCAGGCCCTGAGCCATCTGATCCTGTGGCTTTTGCCGGTTGAAGGCGCTTAATACTAGCTAAGATCTCCCCAGCTGTCAGTGGCTGGTCCAGCAAGGTTTGGTTAGCTTCCCCGAGCTGTGGCAGCTCTAAAGTCTGAAAAAACATCTCGCAAGCCCAGTCATCAGAAGGTTCCGCCTGATAGAGGGAATGCAAGAACTCCAAAACTTTCCAGGCAATCTCCTGGTTACAGAGAGCCAGGGTGCCATCTGTATTCCGAGCCGTGTCACTGTGCGCCGAACTCGCGAGGGCCGAACAAGGCTAACTAATAGCTTTCCAGACTTATCACCCCATTGGTGAAGTTTATATTTGTAGAAGTGAATGCTTTGTATTCACCTTGTTTTGCTGTTCCTGAACTTGTTGCCGAAGAGCCACCTAACATGAAGCTACAAACTGGGTTCGGCAACGTCGCAGCTTATTGAGCTCTCATAGGAGCTGCTGCCCTTGTTTGCTTTTATGTCAGATGAAGCCTATGATGCAGCTCCTGAGCACTGGCTTAGTTATCGCCTAGTAAACTATCGACCTTACTTCCTCACTGCTATTCTCTGCCACATACTCCTGCCAACGTTGCCGGAGAAACAGACAAAACTCAGGGTCCCGACTCCAAATGGGATTCAGTTGCCAAATCAGCATGCCACTCCATCAAGCCCCGTAGATCAAGCTGTATTGCCGCATGGTCAGAGACCAATTAAGGTTGAATGTCGCTACTCTGCAGCTTCCCAAAGAGGCACTGCGATAGGAGCACATAATCTAGGCGTGCATGCGACTTATGTGGGCCTGAATAATGGATATACTCTAGTGCACTAGGGTGCAACGTGCGCCATCCATCGATAAGCTCCAGCTCCCGACAGAGCAAGTTAATAGCATGGGCCTCTTGCCCTCTTGGAGCTACCCAGGAGGGGGGGGGGGCTGACTGTCAATCGTGCGGTCTGTTACTGTGTTGAAATCATCCCCCCCTTCCAAAATCAGGGAATATTCTGAATGATCCTCCAGCCTCATCACCAACTCCATAAAGAAAGAATGCCAATATAGATTTGGTACATAGATACTACACAGCATCACTTTCATTCCCTATAATACTCCCCACACCATGACATATCGGCCCTCTGGATCCTGCACCACCCTATGAGCATCAAAAGCCACCGGTTTCCCCAATAGAATGGCAACCCACCCCCCCTGTTGTTTCAATGTATAAGTTGCCCACCCAGCCTCTCCTCAACTTAGCATGCTCCCACTCCGTGAGATGAGTTTCCTGTAATAAGGCAACATTGGCCCCCAGCTTTGGTACGTAAGAGTTTTCTTGTGCTTTATAGGTAAGTTGAAGCCGCCGACGTTCAGGGTCACCACCCACACCTCAGTCAGTATCCAGCAGAGTGAACATGAAAACCCAGCCGATTAAATTATCAAGCCACCTCTGAGGCCTCCCAGCTGAACCCCGGGGAAGCAATACCAACCAATGGTCACTGTTGTGCATGATTCCCATCTTCAAACTACATCACCCTTCCCCCACCTCTCCCCTCAGTTTTGGCTCCTTTCTCTACCCATCCCAAGAATTCCCCTGGACCCACTACTCCATCCCCTCCCCCCCTAGTTTCCTTCCCCATCACATAGCCTGTTGTCCACACAGACCATCATCTATCCTCCAAACACACCGCCTAACCATCCCCGAATTATCCCTGCTCTCTTTTATCACCATCCCCTAAGGCAGTGATGGCTAACCTTTCTGAGCCCGAGTGCCCAAACTGCCGCACAAAACCAAAGAATTTCCTCAAAGTGCCAGCACGTCATTTGCATAAGTGGTCTTATTTGCATAAATATTTGCATAATGTTACCATACACTAACTTTTAGTAAACATGTCTCTTAATGAGTGTATGGATAAAGAAAGACTAAAAGATTTCTACATTACTATAATCCAGTGCCAACCGCCAGGCACATTAGGAACTACTACAAACGCTGCCCATTTAGAACCCATAGCAAACCCGCCGTATCCTGACAGCATTACCAGGACTCACAAAGCACCATACCCTACCTATCAAAAGGCAACACTGCAAATATTAAACCAATACATTTCAGAGAATACTGGGGAAAGAGAACAAGTGGCAACGTCAAATAGGAATTTCCTCTTGTACCAAACAAAGCGCAGATGTTAATGATGCACATTTCCCAGAGCTGACATATTCCAGTTAATAAATTCAAAATAAAGAGATATCTTTCTACCTTTTGTGCATTTTTTTTCAGTTGCAATTGGTCCAGCCACCTTCTTCTGGTTTCTTCATGTTTTCTGCTAACTCTCCATCGTCTGCTGTCCATTTGTCCTTTCTTCTCTCTTCTAGTTTTTTTTTCCATTCTCTCTCTCTCTCTACATCTGCTTTAACATACTAATCTTTCTCCTTTTGCTCTTTCCTCATTCCTATTTCATCCACACAAATTTTACCCCTCCATCCTCAATCCCCAATTACTCTCCCAATACCTGGCCAATTGTAGATTTTTCATCCCTCCTACACAAAATATTTTTCCCCTCTCCATTTTACTCTCCCAGCCCCATCCCATTCTAATCCTCCCCCAACATCAGCTCCCTTCTAGTTCCAGTCTCACCCAGCATCCATTCCCTTCTAGTCCCTGCATCAGCCCATTTCCAGTCCAAGTCCCTTCATCAGCTCATTTTCAATCCTAGCCCCCCCATCAGCCCATTTCTACTCATTTCCTAGCCCCACCATCAGCCCATGTCAAATCATACCTCCCCTCCACTCAGCCCAATTCCAGTCCAAGCCCCCCCATGAGCCTACTTCCAGTTCTAGCCCCTCCATGAGTCCATTTCAATTCAAGCCCCCACCACAGCCCATTTCCAATCTTAGCTCCCCCCAACAGCCCATTTCCAGTGCTATCCTAGCTGTTCCATCAGCCCATTTTCAGTCCTAGCTCCCTTCCCTCACAGCCCATTTCCATTCCAAGCCCCCTCCCCATCAGCTATTTGCAGTTCAAGCCTCCCCTTCCACTCAGCCCATTTCCAGTCCTAGCAACACCCCAACCCATTACCAGTCCTAGCCCCCCGTCAATCAACTTCCAGTCCTAACCCCCATCACCCCATTTTCAGTTTAAGCCCCCCCCATAACCCTTTTCCAGTCCTAACCCCCCATCAGCCCATTTCCAGTCCTAAACCCCCCCCCTTCAGCCCACAGCCCATTACCAGTCCTAACCACATCAGCCCACCTCAAGTCCTAACCCCTCCCCATCAGCCCATTTCCTGTCCTAGCCCCCCCATAACCCATTATCAGTCCTACACCCCCATCAGCCCACTACCAGTCTTAACCCCCCATAGCCCATTACCAGTCCTAACCCCCCCCATCAGCCCACTACCAGTCTTAACCCCCCCCATAGCCCATTACCAGTCCTAACCCCCCCATCACCCCATTTCCAGACAGCCCTCATCAGCTCATAGCCCATTGCCAGCCCTCATCAGCCCACAGCCCATTGCTAGTCTTAACTCCCCCCCATAGCCCACTGCGTCTTAACCCCCCTCCCCAGCCCACTGCCAGTCTTAACCCCCCCTCCCTAGCCCATTGCCAGTCTCAACCCCCCTCCCTCCCTCCCTCCCTAGCCCATTGCCAGTCTCAACCCCCCTCCCTCCCTAGCCCATTGCCAGTCTCAACCCCCTCCCCCCCTCCCTAGCCCATTGCCAGTCTTAACCTCCCTCCCTCGCGCATTGACAGTCTCACCCCCCCTCCCTCACCCCCTAGCCCATTGCCAGTCTTAAACTCCCTCCCTCCCTAGCCCATTGCCAGTCTTAACCCCCCTCCCTCGGCTCATGGCAATAAAAAAAATAAAAAGCTGCCCGCTGCCGCCGCGGCGGCATGGAGTGTCCAGCGGGGCACCCTCTGCCCGGCGGGACTCTCCCGGCGCTGCTCAGCCCCTCTCTCTGCCGGCTTGCAGAGACGCGAAGGGAGAGAGAGTCTCCCTCGCGTCTCTCTTAAGCCCGCAGGGGCAGATGGGAAATTTCCCATCAGCCCCTGCGGGCTTAACAGAGACGCGAGGGAGACTCTCCCTTCGCGTCTCTGCAAGCCGGCAGAGAGGGGCTGAGCAGTGCCGGGAGAGTCCCGCCGGGCAGAGGGAGCCCCGCGGGACACTCCATGCCGCCGCGGCGGCAGCGGGCAGCTTTTTTTTTTTTTTTAATGTGCGACCTTCCCGCGTGCCAGCTGCAAGGCCTTCGCGTGCCACAGCTGGCACGCGTGCCATAGGTTCGCCATCGCTGCCCTAAGGCATCCGAACTTTATTCACAATCTGCAGATTCACTGACCCAGCCACCTAGCCCTCCCCCCACATCCCCTGGTTACCCATGATATGTGTAGGTACCCAATAATAAGAAAAACAGTATGAACAGCTAGATATACCAATAGCGGTTGCTTTATTTGCTAAATTCAATGGAATCGGGGAGGGAGGGGAAAGGGGATGAGACCAAGGCAGCAGCCGCCGCTGGTAAACAGGCCACAGTCCACTAATCCAAATCCCCAGCACAGTGTCATCACATCTCTCCTCCCTCTGTGTCCTCCCTGGAACTCATGGTCCAGTCACTAGTCCAGTCCCAGCATAAGTCAGGGTTGCTCAGTGGCAAACACATGGCCACTGGTGTAAAAAGGACTTCCCTTGGGACGCTAGTAGCAAGAATTCCCTGCAGTCTGCCCTGCTGGACAGCTCCCTGCAGCTCCCCCTGGACTGCTGTTGCACTCCAAGGAACGGTGGCCTTCTACACTGTCAATATAAACTGTGGCTCCACTATGCTGCACATGAGCCGGTGTGGGAAGAGAAGGGCGAACTTGAAGCCACCTGATAGAGAGCGTTGCAAATGGGTGTAAACTCCTGGCATTTTGCGGCCACTCAAGTCGAATAATTATTGAATAGCAGGATCTGACAATTCTTACACTTCAATGTTTTCTGTTGCGGTATGCCCGCATTATGTGCTCCTTCTCCACCCACACTAGATATCAGGTGATTGCGGACCGTGGCTTGGTGCCATCCTCTCTCCTCTGACAGCATCTCCAGTAATCCCATCACTCGGATGTTCTTGCAGCAAGAGCGGTTCTCTTGGTCTTCAAGGTGCTCAAGGATCTGCTAATTACTGGTAGTGAGCTGTGTGACCTGTGACAATAGATGCTCCACCAGCGTTTCCTGTGCCAGTATACTCTGCTAAGCGACAGATATCCGGTGCGGTTGTGTCTCAAACTACTCTTTTCTATTCCATCCACTGTAGACTGGAGACGGTTGAGTCTATCTTCAAGAGCGGCTGACACCACCCTGGAGATCTTGGGCACCAAGTCACCAGCACCAGGTAAGCTAGCCTGAAGGGTATCAGCAGCCATTTTGTGTACCAGGCTGGATGTCTTTTCTGAGCAGACTTTTGACGAGCGTTGTGGCATACCCTGCCAGCTGCGATCTGCCCACTACACATCGCAGCCATGGAGAGGTTCTTCTCCCCAAACTCCAACCTCTGCTGCTCTCTTTTGCTGAGATTAGCAGGTATTTTCGCCGATTTTGGAGCCTTAACCCTGGAGCTCTATACAATCACGTCCGTCTCCTATCATCACGAGATCCCCTTATCTCCTGAAATCCATGTCCATAAATATTTCAAGGATGTTCTAGCCTTACCTAATGAAGATCAAATATCTATTACCTTTATTATATTTCTTCAAAAATTCTCTCGGACCAAACATCGCAGAGGAAACCTGAGCAATTAATTGATTAAGGAAGTTCTGATCTGACAGCTTTTATGGAAAATTCATCTGAAGATAGCATTTCCCGGGCGACCCGTGTTGTTTTCTCAAATGAAAGGGATAAAATAATGGTGGTGGTATTATTTCAAGAAGGACTCGCCCTTTTGTGACAGAATTATTCAGTTATTTCCTGATGTCTCTCGGCCCATTCAAGTCAGTCAAA
Source organism: Ichthyophis bannanicus (assembly GCA_033557465.1). Taxonomy (NCBI): domain Eukaryota; kingdom Metazoa; phylum Chordata; class Amphibia; order Gymnophiona; family Ichthyophiidae; genus Ichthyophis; species Ichthyophis bannanicus. Next base: position 145,769,135 of record CM066033.1, read on the forward strand.
GGCTTTTCTTTCCTTAAAATCTAAGGTTACAGCCCTGGGTGGTTCCTTCTTCCTACATATTCCTTGTAAACGTTTAATGACAATTTGTGGTGTTAAATATGTATTTATGGATCCTTCTCATTAAGATAAGCTTTGTCTAAGAAAATTGATTCCCAACTTGTGGATTCTAAGTGAGTGGGTCTCTGGGATGTCTCGGGTTCATTTAGTATATTAGTAGCGCCTGAAGTGCAACTCATTTAGTAGTTGCTATTTCTCTTTTTTGGTTTCCTAAGTCTAGGATTTGCTCTTCTCTTAATGTAAGCTTCGAATGAGCCTTTTTTTGCTTTAAAGTTTTTGCTTTCTTTTTTCTTTTGGACTTTTTTTCTTGTTACTTCTTGGAATTGTAAATTGATGAACATAGGAAAAATAAGCATTGGCAAGGCATTGATAAGGCAGGCAAAAAGAATTTGAAAAGAAGCTTTCCATGGAAGCAAAAATACATAATAAAAAATGTTTTCATGTACATTCATAGCAAAATACCTGTGAGAGTCTTAGACCATTGAATGATAGAGGGGTAAAAGGGGCGCTAAGAGAGGACAAGGGCATACCAGAGAGACTGAATGAATTCTTTGCTTCGGTCTTTACTGAAGATGATGTAAGGAAGTTACCCATGCCTGAAATGTTCTTTAAAGGTGATGTATCGGAAGAACTGAAGGAAATATCGGATGAAGTGGTGGAATGCCACTTCCTCGGGTGGGGAATGATGCTGGAGTTCCGGGGGAGACTGCTCCAAGGAGATGTCTCAGTGTTGAGAGGTCTCAGAGAGGCCTCGACGTCTGTCTCCCAGTCTGAGCCAGAGGACATCGAGGAGTCTGAGGCTCGGAGCTCCTGCGCCGCATGGCCTGCATCAGGGAACCGGGACCCCTCAACAGGTCTCGGGTCAGATTCTCGGACAACTGAGGATCAGGACGGGACCTCAATTGGTGCTGAGAGCTCACCCGAGGCCAATAGCACTTGGTGCCCGGCTCAACGCCTGGGAACACCACTGCAGTCGGGGGCCCAGCTGTCGGGGCAGATGATGCAGACGAACCTGACATCATTGCCTGCTACATGGCCAGGATGGCAGAGATATTCTGCTTCAGGACCACATTCTAGCCTTGATACCAGAAGGCTCCACAGCTTTTGGTGGGGACACTGAGGGTTTCAGGCCTGGCGCTGGCACTCTTGCGAGCGCATCCTCACTGAGGACCACAGCCTCAGGGAGCCTCACACGGTCACCGCTGGCTGAGGAATCCTTCCTAGGGACCTTAGGGGGGCACTGCTCAGAGTCCCTAGAGTCCTGCCATGGGACCTTACCAGGTTTTCCCAGTGGAACCTCGACTGGCTTTGAGGATTTTTTCTTTTTCTTGCCAGGGTCTGGCATCTTTCCGGAGGAGCTGCTGACGTGGGACTCTGAAGACACCCGGGCCTCACGGGAGGTGCTTGGCTTTGGGCTCTGCATCGGTGAAGCCAACGCTGAACTGGACTGTGGGAACATCTTCTCCTGCAACTCCGACCTTTTCTTGTTGGTCTGCAGAGTCATGGCCTGACACAGGTCACAGGAAGTACTGTCATGGTCCGGGCCGAGGCAGTGCAAGCAGCAGTCGTGGGTGTCTGTGACAGACATAATTTTTAAAGCCACCAGGAGACATGGTGGATCACACCCAGATGGAATCGACGACCCTTGGGCGCAAAAGGGCGCTAACGGCTGGTCAAGGCAAGCCTCGATAAAAAAAGAGAAAAGGGAGCAGAGAACAGTGCCGGGGATGGCGCTGGCTTGAGGCAGGAAGAGGAACCCAGAAAAACTCAACTATAGAGGATAATTTTTAAGGAATTTTTCTAGGGAAACAGGACATGCATCCGTTGGGCTCCGTGGAAAAAGGAGACCGAGTATGATGGCACCTTGGGCAGGAAGGGGACCATGCATGAATGGTAGCATTCCCAAAGGCTTTCTTTGAAAGCTGGGGAAATGCTCCCTGCAGGCTCCATCACCCATATGTGAGGGCTGACTTAAAGATGTATTACAATTACTTGATAAACTGAAGAGTAGCAAATCACCTGGACAAGGTGGTATACATCCAGGGGTATTGAAAGAACTGAAATATGAGATTGCAGATCTACTATTAGCAATCTGTGAACCATCTGTAGTACCGGAAGATTGGAGAATGGCCAATGTAATGCCAATTTTTAAAAAGCATTCCAGGGATGATTTGGAAAAACTACAGACCAGTGAGCCTGATGTCAGTATCAGCCAAAATGGCAGAAACCATTAGAAAGAATAAAATTACTAAACATGTAGATAGTCATGGTTTAATGGGAGAAAGCCAACATGGATTTAGCCAAGGAAAGTCTTGCCTTACTAATCTGTTATTTTTTTTGAAGGTGTGAATAAATTATAGACAAAAGTAAGCTAGTTGATATAGCTTATCTGGATTTTCAGAAAGCCTTTGACAAGGTCCATCACGAGAGACTTGACGAAATTAAAAAGTCACGGGATTGGAGGCAGTGTACTATTATGGATCTGGAATTGGTTAAAAGATAGAAAGCAGAGTAGGACTAAATGGCCAATTTGCCCAATGGAAAAAAGTGAATAGTGGAGTACTCCAGTGATCTGTGCTGGGTCCGCTGCTTTTTAAAATAGTCATGAATGACCTGGAAACGGGAATAGCGAGCGAAGTAATCAAATTAGCAGGTGAGACAAAATTATTCAAAGTTGTTAAAACCAAGATGATTGTGAAAAATTGCAAGAGGACCTTGATAAATTGGAAAACTGGACGCCCAAATGGCAGATGAAATTTAATGTGGACAAATGCAAAGTTATGCACCAAGGAAAGAACCCAAACTATGGTTACATGATGCAAGGTACCATCTTAGAAACCACCAGCCAGGAAAAAAACTTAGGCGTCATTGTGGATAATACGTTGAACTCCTTTGCCCAGTGTGCAGCGGCGACTAAGAAAGCAAATAGAATGTTAGGAATCATAAGGAAAGGAATGGAGAATAAAATCAAGGATATTATAATGCCTCTGTATTGTTCCATGGTGTGACTGCACCTTGAATACAGTGTGCCATTCTAGTCACCATATCTTAAAAAAATATATAGCAGAATTAGAAAAGGTACCGAGAAGAACAACAAAAATGGTAAAGGGGATGGAAGAATACCCCTATGAGAAGAGCTTTAGAAGGTTGAGGGCTCTTCAAGGTGGAAAAGAGACGGCTGAGGGGAGATATGATAGAGGTCTATAAATTAATGAATGGAGTGGAACAAGTAAATGTAGATTGGTTGTTTACACCATCAAAAAGCAGAAAGACTAGAGGACATGCAACAAAGCTATTTAAGACTAATAAGCGAAAATATATTTTTACTCATTGTGTAGTCAAACTCTTATTTGTTACCGGAGGATGTAGTAAGCATAGTTGTTCACCTGTAACAGGTGTTCTCCGGGGACAGCAGGAATCAGTTCTCACATATGGGTGACGTCGACGGAGCCCGTGCGAAGCAAATCCCCAGCTTTCAAAGAAAGCTCTTGGGAGTTGCTACCATGCATGCATGGTCCCCTTCTCGCCCAAAGGAGCCATCTTGTTCAGTCAAATGACAGATAGAAGGAAAAAAACAAAACACTGAAGATAGGAGGACTGCAACTCCAAGGGGAGGAGGGAGGGCTGTGAGGACTGATTCCTGCTGTTACGCTTTCTCCGGGAACAAGTAGTCCTCACATATGGAATTCCCCAGCTACAGGCTACCTTTAACCTGTAGCCCAAAAGGCTCCCTCATCGAGAGCTGAAAGCAGCCACAATGAAATCCTCTGCATCCAAAGGAATTAGCACTCTGGTAGCCTGAACACAGAAGGGTCGGAGGGCAGGAGTTGCCTAGATCTCAAAAAAGGTTACGGAGTACAGCCTGGCCGAAAACACTGTTCCGTCAGGACTCCCTATCCAGGCAGTAATGGGCTGCGAAGGTATGAACTGAAGACCAGGTGGCGGCCCAGCAGATGTCTGCCTGAGGAACAGAGCACAGATAAGCCACTGATGCCGCCATGGCCCCGACCTTGTGAGCCGTGACACGGCTTCCAATGGAAGCTTCGCTTCCTCATAGGCCCGGGCAATACAGTCCGCCACCCACATGGACAGCGTACGCTTGGTCACCGCCTCCCCCATCTTACTGGAGTCATAGGAAACGAAAAGCTGAGAGGCTTTCCAGTGGCCTTGAGTACATTGAATATAGAAGGACAAGGCCCTCTTACAGTCTAGGGTATAGAGGACTGCCTCAGCCCGACTGGCATGTGATCTGGGAAAGAAGGTAGGGAGGACCACCTCCTGGTTGAGGTGGAACAAGGACACCACCTTCGGAAGGAACTTGGGGTGTGTGAGAAGCACCACCCTATTCTTGTAGAACCTGATATAAGGCCTCTGCGCCACGAGGGCCTGAAGCTCAGTCACCCTTCAGGCGGAAGTGAGCGCGACAAGGAAAACCACCTTCCAGGAGAGATAGCGGAGGTGACATGTAGCCATCGGTTCGAAAGGGGGCAGGGTGAGCTGCCCCAACACTATGTTGAGATCCCATTCGGTCGCCGGAGGACAGACCAGGAGCTTAGACATGAGTAGGCCCTTAAGGAACCAGGACACCGTTGGGTGAGCTGAGAGGGGCTTCCAATCCACCTGATGGTGGTTCGCCGCTAGGGCACTGAGATGCACCCTGACAGAGTTGGACTTGAGCCCCATACTGGAGAGGTGGAGAAGGTATTGAAACACCATAACCACTGGGCAAGAAAAGGGGTTGACCTCCCGTGCTGCACACCAAAGCGCAAAACTGCACCACTTAAAGGCATAAGCCCGTCTGGTAGACGTTCTGTGTGAAGCCAGCATAACATCCTCCACATCCTTCGGAAATAGGAGCGGAGCTAGTGACACCCTCTCAGCAGCCATGCTGTCAGCGAAAGGGAGCTGGGGTTAGGGTGCAGGAGAGAGCCCCTCCTCCTAGGAAAGGAGCTGCGGAGCTGTCCCTGGGGGGATGGAGGTCTCCACCGCTGGCTGCAAGAGGAGTGGGAACCACTGTTGCCAAGGCCACCGTGGGGCTAGCAGAATGACTGAAGCTCTGTTGCAAAGAATCTTGAACAGGGTCTTGACAATCAAAGGTGTTGGGGGAAATGCATACAGAAGACCCACCGACCATGAAATTAGAAAAGCATCGGCGTCCAACCTGGCAGGGTGTGGTTGCCTGGAGCAGAAGTGGGGTAACTGGTGATTGTCCGGGCTGGCAAACAGGTCCATCACTGGTTCCCCCCAAATCTAGAAAAGCCTGCAGACCACTTCCGGGTCCAGCTGCCACTCGTGCGGCTGGAGCAGCCTGCTGTCGGCCAGCCAGTTGTCCTGGCCCGGCAGGTACACCGCCCTGAGGAGAATGCCCTGTCGGACTGCAAACGAGCACAAATCCAGGGCTTCCTGATAGGGAGGCACGGGGTCCCACGCCCTGTTTGTTCACACAGAACATGGCGACCTGATTGTCCATCTGGACCAGGATGGACCTTTGGCCCAGGGACCGCCAGAACGCCTTTAGGGCGAGATGGATTGCACACAGTTCCAACAGGTTGATTTGTTGAGCACTCTTGTCTGGGGACCAAACACCCTGGGTGCGGTACCCCTGGCAGTTGGCTCCCCAGCCCAGCAGGGAGGAATCTGTGGTGAGGACCCTCGAGTGGTGAGGGGCCTGAAAAGGCATCCACGCTTCAAGGTAATGGGGCGAGAGCCACCAGGGCAGGGACTGTGCCAGGTGCCTGGTCACTTTGACTCTGTCCTGGAGATGCTCTGTGGCCTGGGACCACTGGTCCCTGAGGCACCACTGTGCAATTTGCATGCAGAGGCGGGCATCTGGTGTGACATAGACCGTGGAGGCCATGTGCCCGAGGAGGCGCAACAGGTGTCTTGCTGGCACTGAGGGACGGTGCTGTATGTCTTTGGCCAGTGCCATGAGCCTGCCTACCCTGTCTGCAAGTAGGAAGGCCTTCGACTGAAGGGTATTGATCTTTGCCCCAATAAATTCCAGCGCTTGAGCCGGGTGAAGCTGGACTTGGGATAGTTGATAATTAAACCCAAGTGCTGAAGGACCTGGATAGTATGTGCCGTGGCATGCAGCGCTTCGGGGGCCATGGTGTCCCTGATGAGCCAGTCGTCGAGACAGGGGAAGACAAAGATCCCCTGAAGTCTGAGAAAGGCGGCGACCACCGCTAGGCACTTTGTGAATAACCTGGGTGCTGAGGCAAGGACAAAGGGAAGCACCCTGTATTGAAAATGATGGCCCCCCACCGCAAAGCATAGGTATTGCCTGTGGTTTGGGTGGATTAGGTTGTGTGTATAGGCATCTTTTAAATCTAGGGAGCATAGCCAGTCTCCCTGGCGGAGGTAAGGCAGCAATGTTTCAAGGGAGAGTATCTCGAACTTCTCCCTCACCAGAAATTTGTTAAGGTTACGCAGGTCGAGGATGGGCCTTAGACCCCTGCCCTCTTTGGCACGAGGAAGTACCTAGAGTAGAACCCCTTGCCCTTGAGATGGTGGGTCACTGGTTCCACTGCTCGGTCCTCGAGAAGACCTGCCAACTCCTTCAAAAGAAGGTCCCGGTGAAGGGGAGGCTGGAAGGGCTCTCCGGGGAAATAATGTGGAGGCACTTTGGCTAGGCAGAGGAGGTAACCCTCCTTGATCACCTGTAATGCTCATGAATCAGTGGTGATAGCTCCCCACCTGTGGGCATACAGGGTGAGCCGACCTCCTGTGGGTTGCCAAGCTCTGGTTGGAAGAGGGACCATACTGCAGGAGTCAAAAGCTCCCTCCAGGCTGGGCCAGAGCTGGAGCCTGGGATGGGAGCCTTCTGCTTATGCAGGCCATGCCCCTGTCCCTTGGCCTGCTGCAACTGCTGGGGAGCTGGGGAGGCCTGGTAAGAGGGGTAGTTTCGGTAAGCAGTGGACTTCCTCGGGTAAAAGGGCTTTTTACCCGAGCCCTTCTTTTGGGAAGGGGCAGAGGTCGTCTTAGAGCGCCTAGTCCTCATCATGAACTCAGAGTCCAGTTCAGTAGCCTTGCCAGTTATGGGTTTGCCGAAGAGGTTCTCCCCGGCATGGGACATCGACCAACTTGTCTTGCACTCATTACTCAAAGTCCGATGACTGTAGCCAGGCTTGGCGGCGTGCACCAATGCCCTCCGCGGCTACCCTGGCCGCTGACTCGAACCCGTCATAGGCCGCCCGAGACATGAATTTGGAGCATTCACCGACGGCTATGAATAGGCCCCTGGAACGCTGCAAAGGCTCCTCAGAGAGACCAGCTGAGAACCCGGTGATCTCTTTCGCCAGGTCTCTCAGGTACATGCCTATGTACAGCTGGTAGGCCTGGATCCAACAATTCAGCATTGCGTTCTGGTAACATTTCCTGCCGAGGGCATCCAAGATGCAGGCCTCCCTGCCGGGTGGCACCGAGGAGTGTCTCTTCTCACTTTTCAGTCGATGCATGGCCGACTCCATCACCATGGAGTTGTGCGGCAGTTGTGACTTCTGAAACCCAGGACTCCGGCGGACCCAATACATTGAGTCGAGCCTCTTGCTGATCACCAGCGTTGACGCCGGCATCTCCCACATGCAGAGCATAAGGTGTTCCAGGAAAGGAGGAATGGGTACCGTGAGGGTCTCCCGAGGGGGAGCCTCGTACTGGAGGATCTCGAGTTCATCTGCTTGAGGGTCCTCCCCCGACTCCGTAGGGAAAGTCAAAACCTTGGACATATCCCGAACGAAGTCCAGAAACCCCATGTCCTCCGGTGGGGACCTTGTCTAAGGCTCCGATACTGAGGAATCAGGCAGTACATCTCGGTGATGGCAGGTGTCCGGTGACTCCTCATCCTCCCAAGCGGAGGCCTCCAAGGAAGGCTGGTGGCACAACTCAGGCCCCGAGGGGCCCAACACCATCCGCCCTGGTGCTCGCTGGCTCACCAGTGATGACCTCGGTCCCGATGAATGGGAGGCAGAGCGTGACCTTGGCCGAGGATCTATTCGGGCCCGCAGGGCTTCGAGGATCGGCTCGGCCTCTGGGGTCAACTTTGATGTCGAATACCTGGTGGTCGGGGCAGAGGAACCGGACATGCCGGATACCAACACTGCTGCTTCAAGAAGGCAGTGATCCTGCTCTCCAAGGACACCATCCTGGACATCAGTTCCGGAGGTTCCGCAACCTTTGGCTCGGGCACCGATGCGCTCGGGCCTGAAGCAGGTTCCCCCGGAGGGGAGTCCTAGACTAGGAAAGGATGTAGTTGCCAGGGCCGGTCCGCGACAGGGTCCTTTCAGAGAACCTTGGCTGGGCGCTCCTTCTCCGATGCCTTGGGCCGGCGCTCGGGGCTCTGCAAATGGCTCCGCGAGGGACCTGGCCGTTCCAAGCCATCCAGAGATGCCACCATCAAAGATTTCTTCCTTCTTTTCGGTTCCCTCGAGGGAGACCCCCTCTGAGGCCCCTCGACAATGCTTGGGTTTGGACTGCTCCTACCGAGGCATGGAGGCCTCAGACGAGGTCCTGGCTCTTGGAGGCATGGGGGAATCAGGAAAAAGGTTTTCATGCTGCCGCTGACAGTTTCTCAAGGCCTTAGAAGACATCATTTTGCAGAGGCCACAGACCACCGGGTCATGGTCTGGGCCAAGGCACCGGAGGCAGCAGTCATGCGTATCAGTGAGGGACAATCTTCCCGCACCGATAGCACTTTTTAGACCCACTGGTAGTCAGGGTGGGGAAAAAAAAAAAAAAAAAAAGAGTCCCAGCAAGGTCAAAGACCCTTCGGGCTGCCAGCGAGGAAGAAAGGACGAGTACACTCCAGAGAGAAAAATCGAAAAAGAAAAAGGGACCGGCCCAATACAGAGGTACCAGGGTCGGGCGGGAAAGGTGCTGGTGCAAGACCGGAAAAAACAGTCAAAAGGCTAAGAAGAAAAGGAACGAAAAATCCGGGACAGGGACAGACTAAGTCTGGTGGGCTCCGCGGAAAAAAGGAGACTGAGCAAGATGGCTCCTTTGGGCAGGAAGGGGACCACGCATGCGTGGTAGCAACTCCCAAAAGCTTTCTTTGAAAGCTGATTTGTTCCACGTAGGCTCCGTTGGCATCGACGTCACCCATATGTGAGGGCTGACTGCCTGCTTGTTCCCAGAGAAAAAGCTGTTAGTGAAGCTGGGTTTAAAAAAAGGTTTGGATCAGTTCTTGGAAGAAAGATGCATAAACCATTATTAAAGATGACCCAGGAAATCCACTGCTTACCCCGGGACAAGCATTGTCGAACCTGTGTACCTTTTTGGGAATCTGCCAGGTACTTGTGATCTGGATTGGCCACCGTTAGAAACAGGTTACTGGGCTTGATGGACCTTGGTCTGACCCAGTATGGGCTCAGAGTGTTAAAGAAATATCAAGTGAAGAGAGATATATACGAGAATCATCAGCATAAAAATGGTACTGAAGCCACAGGAGGAGATGAGAGCACCAAGAGAAAAGGAGAGGGCCCACAACAGACCCTTGAGGTACACCAACTGAGAGTGGGATAACAGTAGAGGAGGACCCACCAGAATTAACATTGAAAGAGCAATGGGAGATCTAAGAAGAAAACCAGGACAGCTCAGAGCCCCTAAAACAATGTGTTGAGGAGAAGGTGGTGGTCAACAGTGTCAAAAGCAGCAGAAAGGTCAAGAAGAATGAGGATTGAGTAAAGGCCCTTGGATTTAGCCAGGAACAAGTTGCTGGAGACTTTGGCAAGAGCTGTCTCAATAAAATGTAAGGGATGAAAGCCAGGCTGAAGTGGATCTAGCAGAGCTTGAGAGGAGAGAAATTCAAGGCAACAGCAGAGAAAACGGAGTTACTTACCAGTAACTGGAGTTCTCCGGGGACAGCAGGATAAGTCAGCCACAATTGGTGACGTCATCCGACGGCGCCGAGACGGAAGTACTCTCCATAGCTCAGAAGGGCTTTCGCCCTTATGAGCATGGGCCAACTGGCCCCACCCCCAAACCCGCCCCTAGCTAACCAGTATGTCCCTAGCTGAGCCTTTTGCCGCTAGGAGGCGGGCACCAGGACAGAGGCCGACCCCTTTCCAGGGGAGGTGGGGGGGTATGTGTGGCTGACTTATCCTGCTGTCCCCGGAGAACTCCAGTTACAGGTAAGTAACTCCGTTTTCTCCTAGGACAAGCAGGATGAGTCAGCCACAATTGGTGCCTCCCAAGCTGTCATGAGCTGTGGTAGAAGGGGGGAGGCCGAGGCGCTACTTGGGGCTAGACTACAGGCTAGGTTAGCAGGCAGCCTGTGGTGCAGATGTTGCCACCAGAGCATGTAGGCCTTTAGTGGTTAGACTACAGGCTAGGCTAGCAGGTAGCCTGTGGTGCAGCATGTTGCTACCAGATCATGTAGGCCCGTAGTGGTATGCAGACGCGAGGGGCATATATGCAGAGGGTGCAGTAAAGGCACACTTGTGAGGTAACCAAGACACACTTGTGGGGGGTGCAGTACAAGGCACACTAGTGAGGTAACCAAGACACACATGTGAGATGACCAAGACATAAGTCCGTAGGGCAGAGTGAAGAAGACCAGCCACAATAGCGCTGGGTGCGAAAATGGAGCGAACGGTGCAAGTGGGGCGTGAATGCCCGACTAATAAGAGAGGCGCCTCTTATTATTTACTTAGAATTGTCGAGAACCATTAGCGTAGAAGGGTGTCGGGGCCCGGAGGATGCTACTGGGTCCAAGCTTGGGGACTTGTGACTCTGGGGAACTGTCTCTGGGGAGACACGACCTGACTTGGCCAGTGTTGTATGCGACTTGCATTGGTTACTGTTGGAATGGAATGCTGTGCACCGCCATGCTACAGGCCTGGCAATCCAGACATACCCTGCATTCAGGGTGTGTGTCCTCATTCCCCGCATGCTCGCGCATCTCTGCTGGCATCTGAACTGTGGCCAACCGCTAACACAGCCAGGTTGAGTCTACAGACGCAAGTGGGGTGCAGGATCGGGTGGTTTGCGTCCGTAGCCGGTGCATTATTCTCAGTCGGGGGGGGGGTCTCTCCTATCAGTCTATGCGGAAGGTGCTGCTGTAAGCTGTCCCCTTGGTGGAGGGTGCCCAGAACAGAAGGGTCGAAGAGCCCAGGTTGGGGCCCCTTGACATTGGTGCATTATCCCGCGCCAGTGTGCGAATTATGGAGACCGAGTTGGTGGGGCCACAGCTGGGACTGGAACCTGTCCTTCATTGGCTGTGCGTACAGCACCACACTGTTGCCACTGAAACAAAGGCTGGCAAAGGAGCACCTGGGTTCAACCAGGGACCTCTTGTTCTGCAGTCAAATGCTCTTCCCCTAAGCTGTGCTCCCACAAGATGAGGCCTCTTACTGTGCATGAACCAGATGCAGGGTCTCACGAGACTGGAGTGATGTTCAGTTAGCAGACGCACAGGGCCCTGATGCAGTCCAGAGTGCGGAGTCCTCTTCCTTCAAGAAGCGTGGAGTGCTCCTGATCTGGGAGGCGGCTCAGTCCTGGAGGGACTAAATTAGGTACACCATAAGGTGTGTGGTTCCCCGACCCTCGCTTGTCGGGATAGGAGGCTGGTCTAAGGGGAATCATTCTGCAGAATCATTTCTAAGGGGAATCATTTTCAGATAGCTATCCGGAGGGTCGTAAGAGTCGACAGCAACTGTAGGCACTTAACGACAACCACTTCATCTCAGCAGCTTACAAGAGCTGACCTGGCTCGCGCCGCAGTAGATTGAAGGCGATGTTAGCCCGAGTTAGGACACTCAGGGTGGTGTTCTCAGCAGCTTACCCGAGCTGGCGGGGTGCACACTGCGGTTGATTGAGGGGATGTAGAGCAGATAGAGGCTGGATAGCCTGTGCTATTAGGTCCCTTAGGATAGTGCTGAATGTGATCTACATTAGGAACGACTGAGTGGCTCATAGAAGGGGACCATTTGTTACAAAGACATGCAGTTCAGGTTGGTGCAACGTGACAGGAGAAGACGTCTGGTCGAGGGACGAGGAACCGAAGGGTTCGTGGAAGGGGTCCAGTTGGTGCAGCATGACGGTTGAAGACATGTAAGCTGTTGCCCTAAATATGGGGACTGGGATGGCTGGAGCCCCAGCTGGGAATTGAACCTGTGACCTTTGGCCCCTGGACACCCTGCCCGTGTTCACTGCACCGCACTGTGGACACGTCATTACCATGCCAGGCAGGGATGACTTCTTAGTGCGAGTGCTGGGGATAGGGCGAGTTGTAAGAGTTCCCCAACCCTAAGGAGCGCTAGCGAGATTAAACTTTACATCCTTGTATGGGCTCTGACCCTTGACCTTCTACGGTCAGTAGTGTGAAGAGACTAGCTCACCGTACGGAGCACCAGTGGGCTTGCGCTTGAGCGGGATGAACCTTGATCGATTATGCCCCGGCACAGGTTCAAGACGCTGGGCAAAGAGAAGGCCTGCCCAGAGTGACATTGGTCTAGGCAATGCAGGACGACAGGTGCTTCTGCGACCACCTCTGACAGGTGTCGATTTAAGGTGTCAGCACTAGGGAGACAGGGGGGATGCCATACGTGCCAACCTGTGCAGGAGGGGGGGGGGGTTGGGTGATGCCAATACCAGTGAGTCACGCTGTCCAGGTGGTGTTATTCCACCATCAGCTGGGTCCTATCCCACCCTCATTCGGGTCCTGGTGTTAGCACACCCCAGTCGGACACCGTCAGAGAGGGCAGGTGAGTCAGGCTACTACATGACCTTGTTATGTATGTTCTCTGATATACTGTGCTAGTCAGCATCAGTGTGGTTTACGTTGAACGACTGAAAATACATTGAACAGGGCATTACAATCTGGCAGATAACTCTTGTACCGGGGAAGTGGGCTATGGTGGGTTAAGTGGCTCGCCCAAGACCACAAGGAGCGACTGTGGGACTGGAACCCCAGTCCTTCCGGCCCAAGGTTGCTGCCCTCTAGCAGGAGTTGAACCCCCAATTTTTCGGGCTAAAGTACATTGCCCGAACCACTAGGCCATTCCTCCACTCCATGCCGGGTGACCTAAAAACATATATATATCTATATCTATATATATGAGGCATATTGTGATGAAGTCGGTGCAGTGAAGTAGAGCTGAAGTAGAACCGCGTAGGGTTTTGAGGCACTGAGTGCCTGAGCCTGTTGTTGGCTGGCACCCACTTGACCTGTGCGGTTTGCCCTTGGCTGGACCGGTACCTATTGTTTCCTTTAGAATCTGAATAGCCAGCTATCTGGATTGAGCCAGATACGAAGCGGGTCTGAAACCTCTCTTTCTACTTTTCCCATTGCCCTGCCCAGTACCCTGGACCTGGCCGGGTCTGAAACCTTTCTTTCTACTTTTCCCATTGCCCTGCCCAGTACCCTGGGCCCGGCCGGGAAGTAGAGAAGTGGAAGTGCAATGTGGATGGGGTCTATTAATCCCTGTGCACTCTCAGCAGTCTAGGTCGCACCGGTTGAGGTTCCAGGACATGGGATCAAGGCCTCTACCCCACCACCGCCCTTTGTGGGCACTGCGCGCAGGATATCCGGGTCTGAGCGGTTGCTCGAACCCTAGGCTGATACTCCAACCTTGATTAGCTTGCACATGCAGGAAAACCGTTTGAAATCTGACCATACCACTGATGGCTGGTAATTTGTCAGTAAAACCTTGGCTGTGGCTGAATAAAGGGACTGGCTTGGCATGCTGGTATTAGAAGAGTAAATGCAAGGAGCCCCCAAGGTAAATTGAATGAGAAGGGGGAGGGGGTGCACGCCGTTCACAGCAACATTCCTCTAGTGTTACCGGACCTTAGGGCAACTGTAAGGGCAGCAGCTCGCTGGTAGGGTCATCACTCCTGCAGGACTGCATTCTCCTGTGTAACCCTGGAGCCTGAGGTCCCCCCTCTGGGTAGCAGGGTAGCAGCCTGGGCTGTGGCCGGGAGCCTGTCCAAATTGTTAGTGCCGGAGGGACCACCGTTGGCGCTATCAGAGCTTTAGAATTGTCCGCGCCAGAGGCTCACCACTATTTAAATATGTGGATTGGATTGGCGTTAGCTCCAGCTGGGCTTTGAACCTGTGACCCTCTGTTCTTGCACACACAGTTTGTGTGCACTGCGCCACCGTGCTGCCACTGCTATCAGAGTCTTCAGAGCTGGTTGGTGGTTCTGGGCCCGGGAGTCCTCTCTCTCTGCCCCGGTGAGACCTTATAGTGCTTCGGCACCATGTTGCCACGATCTTGTCTCTCTCTCTTTCTACCTCTGGTGAGTGGGCTCCGCTCTAAAGTAAGGGGTTAGCCGTTCAGCCCAACCTACAGATAAGCCTAAGAAGGCTTGCCCTGGATTGCGGTAGACGGGGCGGTACCGGCCCTGGGTTCCCCCGAAGGCACCAGTCAACGGCGCTGAGGGGTTGGATGCAGAGGGAGCCAATGGCACCGAGGAGTCGAAATAGCAGCTCTGCGCCGAGTCGTCGAATGGCATCTCTGCGCCGAAGTGAGAAGTCGCGCAGGCCTCCCTGTAGCGCCGCAGTGCCATTGCACCGCCGTCCAATCGTGAAGGAGCCAGGCCGCGGCGCTGAGCTGAGTGGGCCGGCCTGAGGTGACGCCTGCCAAGGAGCTGAGGGCGGAATGACGAGATGCTGCGCGGTTGATACAGCTTCGTCCAAGCTTGTGCGACCAATCCAGTAGAGGGGGCGTGGCTTTTAGACCAGAACCCGGTCGGCGGAAGATGGCCGCCCCCATGGATAACCATGAGGGAGGAAGGAACGGCTGCCGCGAGGGCTCTTCTACCCGGAGGATCCTCTAGGTTAGAGCCGCGTTGGAATAGGCTCGCCGCTGGGATTGGAGGCCTACAGGCACAACCTGAGCGGCGGAGAGCTGGCGGCTTAAGCCTGTGGCTGGGGTGGAGGCCCTTAGGCACACCCTGTTGAACCCCCAATTTTTCGGGCGTCGGCAGAGCTGGCAGGGAATCGGTGAAGTCCCATGAAGGTCCAATGGCGCCTGACTGGTAAGGAGCCTAAGTGCAGCCCTAACAATTTGAGAGAAGCTTGGACAGAGTATTAATGCAAGGTAAACTGCAATACACAAGTTGAAACTGATCAGCAGTAAGAGGTTTTCTAAGATGTTACATCTGAAGCACATGGCCCGCAGAATCAAGATCCGCCGGGACCGCTTTGAAGGGAGCCTTAGAAACATAACCTAGCATCTGAGACAAGGCCTGAATGCAGGTTAGACAGCAATATACATACGAGTGGGAAGAAAAAACGCAAGCTTAAACTGAATGTACAGCAATAGAATATTTCATAAGATGTAGAATCTACATGGCCCGCAGGAAGCAAGTTCGGCTGGGCCAGACCTGAGAAAGAAGCTTCGGAACATTTAGTCAAGTAAAAAAAAACTGTTATATACATACGATTAGCAGGATTAGAATTAAAACTTGGTGGAGAGTAGAAAAGTCAGTCTTGCTGGCAAGGCAGAAGAACTGAAACTGGATAGCTAGGGGCAGGCAGGGGGGTGGGGCCAGTTGGCCCATGCTCAGAAGGGCGAAAGCCCTTCTGAGCTATGGAGAGTACTTCCGTCTCGGCGCCGTCGGATGACGTCACCAATTGTGGCTGACTCATCCTGCTTGTCCTAGGAGAATTGCACATTCCCGAAGTTTGGAAATGAAGGGAAGAAGGGAGATGGGTCAATAATTAGAAGGACAAGTAGGGTCTAGCAAAATGTTTTTGAGGAGAGGTGTGACCACAGCATGCTTGAAGGCTGCAGGGACAGTTGCAGTGGAGAGTGATAGGTTGAGAATATGAGAAATGGAAGGGATGACAGAGGAAGAGATGGAGTTAAGGAGATGGGTGGAGATAGGATCAGAGGAACAGGTAGAAAATTTAGAGGAGGAAAGAAGTTGAGAGGTTTCTTCTTCTGAGATCTTAAAAAAAGGACTAGATTGAGGGGAAAAATTGGTATTGAAGAGGGGAAAGAGGGGATGAAGCTAATCTTGTGGACTCTGTCATGGGTATAGTCGGCTAGGGTTCGGGCAGAAAGAGAAGGAGGGGTCAGAGGCAGAGGCACCTTGAGGAGAGAGTTCCAGGTAGAGAAGGCAGGGGTCAGAGGCCTGAGAGTTAGTCAGATGGACATAGTAGTTTTGCTTGGCATGTGCTATGGCTGACTGGAAGTAAGTAAGCATGAATCTGAAGTGGAAAAAAGTCAGAAAGGGTATGGGATTTGAGCCAGATGCACTCAGCTTAGCGGGCACAGGAACATAAACAGGTTGTTGAAGACAGCCAGTGCTGAGGTATAATGAGCCTCACAAGACATGGCATGGGCGGAGCAAGAGTATCCAGAGCAGAGGAGAGAGCAGTATTATAGGAAACTATAGCCTCATCAACAGATTTAGAAGACAAGGTGGAGGAAAGAGGTGATGTGACAATAGTGGAGAGTGTCAATGGATCGATAGCATGAAAATGTCTAAAAAATAGGAGAAGACTGGGCGAGATTGAGGTGGGGAGTGATGAAGAGTGAAGCTTAGCAGGTGATGGTCAGATAAATTAAGAACTGAGGTATGGAAATTAGAGGGTAAACAATTAAAGAAGAAAACAAGGTCAAGGCAGTGACTGTGAGGATGAGTAGGGGCAGTAGAGAAAAGCTGGAGGTTGAAGGAAGAGGTAAGGGAAAGGAGCTTAGAAGCATAGAGGTCAGAAGGGTTATCAATATGAATATTAAAGTCACCAAGAATAAGGGAGGGGGGAAGAAGAATCCAGAAATAAGGAAAGCCATGTCAAAGTCAGAGAGAAAGGAGAAGGTGGACTTGTCAGGGGTCTATAAATAGCAGCTATCTGGAGAGGTAAGAGATTATAAAGGTGGCTGGAATGAACTTCAAAGGAGGAAAAGGAGTCATACTGAAGTAGAAGAGGAGGTTGAAATTGGCAGGAAGGAGAAAGTGGAAACCCAACACCACCACCATGGCCAGTGGGACGAGGAGTGTGGGAGAATTGGTAGCCACCATGACAGATGGCAGTGACTGAAGCTGTCTCATCAGGAAGGAGCCAGGTCTCAGTAAGAGCTAGAAGATGGAAAGTGTTAGAGATAAAGAGATCATGAGTAAAGGGGAGTTTGTTAGAGATGGAATGAGTGTTCCATAAGGCACATGTGAAAGGGAAAGAGAAGGGGGAAGGGAGAGGAATATGAATGAGATCGGAGTAGTTGAGAGAGGAACTATTGTGGGAGTGAGAGAGAAGTCTAGGGGGGCCAGAGTTGGGATTAATATCACCGGATAATAGAAGAAGAGTGCGAGACAGAAAGAAGACTGCATGGCAGAAATGAGGATGAGGTTGTTTCATTGAGAAAGAAGAGGGATGAATTAGAGTAAGAAAAAAGTGAAGCTCCAGAGCTGAAGAAAGGGTGAAAGACAAAATGGGGGAATAAATGGGGCATATGGAGAGATGGTAATAAGGAAGGGGGGGGGGTTAAGTTGTTGGCATGAGGGGATACTGTTAGGGAGTGTCACTAGAAGGAGGAAAAAGTGGTGTGGAGCCATAAGAAAATGGAGAGGAGAGGAGAGGACAGAGGAAATAACTGAAGGAATGAAGGACAGATAGGATAAACATCGAGGGAGAAGGGAGCAGCTGGGAATACTGGAGGTGTAAATCTAACCTAAGAAGTGGCAGTGTAGGAGGGTGAAGTTCGATCAAAGAGAAAGGAGAAGGAAAAGAACAAATAAAATAAAATACAGTTAACTAACTAATATAACTAGTCTAAAAATTGGGAAAGACCAAAAAGGTCAGTGTTCATTCACTCAGGACAAGTGGTGAAGCCGACAAGTGGTGAAGCCAGAAGCAATGACAGTATATTTAATCAGGCCATCACTTATGGTCACTTCCAGAGTGTAGAATGATTACTCAGTATACAAAAAAATATAATACTCCATTGGATCATAACAGACTCTAGAGTATACATTCAAATATTCAGGAATCAGAATAAGAAAAGGAGAAAAACAGGTCTCAGAAGCATCGGGGGCAAATGTGGACTTAGGTAAATGTACTCATGACACAACATATCCCCAGTACATCAATGACCCAAGAAAAAACTCCTTTTCCTTTAATAGCTTTTTCTATAAACTTATAATTTAATCTTCACTCAATATTCTTGCTAACTTCTTCATAGCATGCTCATTACACTCATTAAACTCATAGCTACAGGATTCAATACTTAGCTTAGTTTCAGTGATACAACTTAACTGTGATCCATGTAGCCAATAGACTTATGCCCCAAACTCATGCCCTAATGCCCATCGGGATGCCCAGTTAGCGTTTCGCCCACTAGTGTAATGAGCATGCTATGAAGTGGGGCATGAGCTTGAGGCATAAGCCTGTTGGCTATGCAGACAAATAGCCAAATGCAGCCCCATTGAAACCTATGGCCATAATTTAAAAAACAAAAAAGACACATTTTGAACAAAGAAAGCAATCAGTGAGAGCATGAAGAAAGAGGAGCCTGGGCCCAACTTACTGACCCCATCAGGAGCCCCACAGAGTCCTCCTCCTCCTCTTCAGCCCATCAAGTGCTGGTAACCTGAAGGAAACAGCACTGGATCCTGGAAGGCTCACTCTGAGATCCATAGGGCCTATTGGGCTCAATCTTAGGCCACTGCACCAGTGTTTGCCAGGAGAGCCAGGCCTATCAGCACTGCTGCACCATTTCACACCAGCAGCAAAAGTTACAATAAGGGGCCCTCAAGAAAAAATTTGCTTAGTGTGACAGTGGTGCAGCCCCCACCCCATCCCCGTGCGGACCCCCCTTCATGAGGCAGCAGTACGGCAAACTTTCTTTATCATATTTGCCGCGATGCTCTGCTCTTGTAAGTTTGCTTCAAGCCTGGCGGCTGTCCCCAATGGGTTGAAGTTTCACAGTGGGGCTGTTATCGCAAGACTTCAGCCTGTCAAGGAACAACAGCCGGGCCAGTGGTAGATATACAAGAGCGGAGCAGCGCAGCAACATGTGATAAAGTAAGTTTGCCGTGCTGCTGCTGCTACCGCTGTATGGGCCCCCTTTCTACCCGGAGAACTCCCCCCCATTGCAGGGGCTGCTTGGGTGGAATTTACACCAGCGTTTCACACAAATCTTGCTACCTTGCTGGAGGCAGAAATTGCTGGCTTCTCAGTGTGGCACCAGAGGATACAGCTCCTTGAAAGATGCTCAACCCTACTGGTCCTTTACCACTTGGTTCCCTCGCAAATGGGTAACAATGACATAAATTGGTGCCGTGAATTAAACTCTGCACTAACCAGACGCTAGCACTCAATGTTTAAAACTGTTAGGGCTGGCTAATGTTGGAGCAATGCTTTTGTGGGCTATTCTGAAACAGAACACATTCTCTTTAGGTTCTAAACCAAGGAAAAATAGGAATGAAGCACAATTTTGCAACCATCGAGTCATACATGCACTAAACTGCTTGCATGCATATAATCTCATTTCTCTAATTAATTAGATAGTCTCTCTTAGTAACAGTCCTTTGCCTGCCTGCCAGTCAATGTTATCTGCAGCCAAACAGATCTCTCTGCCAACTGCCACAATGCAAAGCATCATGGGTATCATTATGCAAATATGTACTATTGCAGCAAAGCTGGCTTTTTAACAATATCAAAACAAATGTATCAGCTCTGCAGTCTCCATGACTACTTATACATCTTTCGGAGGTGTGTGACAGTTATCTATTCTGTTAGTGTACATTCACTACCACTATGCAATGCTTTAAGCATTCATATGGAGGATGTTAATACCCAACATGTACCAATCAACATTTCAAGTGGTTATAACTGAAATGAATAACACTGCTCCCTTGCATCTCCTCTGAACCGATAGTACAGCCATGTTTGGAATAGTGCTAGGACCACCACCACAGAGATGACCACCATAAGAACTGCCAAATAAGTTAGACCAGAAGTCCAACTGGACAAGCATCACGTCTTCAACAACTGCAAACAAGCAATGAGTATGAGAAGAAGCTCGAGCTGTGTAAGCTCTTTTCGTAACATAAGGCAGGCAGAGTCTTCTTGTGATTTAGGATTTGGTTTTCTCAGTTTTGATAACTCAGGGATGTCCCCTCTCTTCTTGAGCAGCTTTTGAGGACCCTTTACTCCCATGCAGATTTGGATGAAATCCGGCAGAAATACTTACATCTCAGTACAAGGATAGGCTGTAATTTGATAGGTCTAAGCTAAGTTTGAATAAGGCGTCTAGATCTGAAAACAGATGCTTAGGTCCGTATGTGCAAAACTGCAATAGAATAAAAGGCTTGTTGAATGCGGAGGCTTTTATTAAATTTGATATACCGGTGAGGAAAATATACATTTATTTAGATGCACATGAGAAGCCATTTTATAAAAAATACAAGTTCAAATAACAAAATGGCATCGCTCAGGGTATTTGCATGTGTAAGAAGTGGCACTTATATTCATAAGTGGGAAGAGTTTGTTACTTATGGGTATAATTTTATAATGCAGCACTTACATCAAAGTAAGAAAAAGGTGTCTATTTCAGGCTTATTTTATAAAGGCATCATTGCTTATTTTCTATAGGCACATAGGTGGCTATCGGAACCAGCCTGAAAAGCATGCAAATTCTCACACACAAATCTGCACTTGCTTTGCACATCTTACATGACTCCTTATAAAATCATCCCCTTTTGTACATAAAACACCTCTTATATAACACAGGTACACTAAAAATTTTTTTTTTAAACTGCCTCTAATGTTTCGATTGATTTTT
This sequence comes from Ichthyophis bannanicus, assembly GCA_033557465.1. Lineage (NCBI taxonomy): Eukaryota > Metazoa > Chordata > Amphibia > Gymnophiona > Ichthyophiidae > Ichthyophis > Ichthyophis bannanicus. The sequence goes on from CM066033.1 coordinate 145,789,921, forward strand.
ACGTTTTTTGGTGCGCTGAATCCAAATCTGGTAACCAATTTGCTCCATCACGTACAGATTTTTTGCTACATTGGGTTAGCAGTTTGAGGTGAACGTTTCAGATTGAGTGCGATCGAGATAAAACGTTTCTTGGATGAATTCTTTATACTAATTGTTTAGTAGTTATTCAAATAAGAATAAAGAAAATTGTAACAAGGCAGCACATAAGAATAGAGTAATGTCAACAAAACACACTGTGATGGTAGCAAAATTGTCTGCACATAAAACAGCCACATACATGTGCACAAACATTGAGCATATAAGAGCGAGGTTAGACACAAAGCAAAGCAAAGAAATGTGCAAAAAATGTTGTACAGGTATGTATGTAAGAATAGAAAACGCAAATCGCACCATTGCAATACATGAAGACAAACACCCGATGGTGTGAAAATAAAATTCTAATAAATGAGATCCGACACTGTGGTAATAACTAGCAAATTTTTATTTCAAAGTTTAGTAAAAACACGATATTTGTCAACACAGTTTAGATTTTAAAGTCATTCTTGGGTCAATCAATCTCCTGGTGGGCTCGTTTCTTCTTCCCCCGAATGCTTCTCTTGGTGCGCTGCTTGGCGTATTTTTCATCTGGGGTTTCCCGCAGCAGCAACCAGCAGAAATCAGCCATCATAGTGGTGTTCCATCTTCCTTGGTACCTTCTCTCTGCGTCCTTGATGTCCTGGTGAAACCTTTCACCTTGTTCTTCACTGTACGCCCCCAAGTTTTCGGGAAAGTAGTTCACATGGGAGTGCAAGAAATGGACTTTCAGGCTCATGTTACAGCCTTGTTCTTTGAAGGCATTGAGCATCCTGGCAACAATATCCTTATAGTTCTCATCCCGCCTGTTCCCCAAGAATTTGAGAACATCCTTGAAGGAATCCCAGGCTTCTTTTTCCTTCTCAGACATTGTTTCAGCGAATGCTCCATCTGAAATGAGTTTCCTTATATCAGGGCCAACAAACACTCCTTCCTTTAGCTTTGCTTCAGAAAGTCGGGGGAACTTTGAGCAAAGGTACCGAAAGCACTCACCATCTTTTGGAAGGGACTTGATGAATTGCTTAATGAGACCCAACTTAATGTGGAGAGGTGGTAATAGAATTTTATCACGAGGTACCAAGCTCTCATGAAGAACATTTTTCTCACCGGGTCTCAAATACTCCCGAATTGGCCAGTCTTTTTTCCCCCAGTGTAGGTCGCGGGCCCGGCTATCCCACAAGCAAAGGAAGCAGGGATATTTGGTGAAACCGGATTGCTGCCCTAATAGCATGGATAGAATTTTAAAGTCTCCACAAATCATCCACTTATGCTCATCATAACGAATCTTCTGAAGAATCAGGGCCAAATTCTCGTATTTTTCTTGGAGAATAACAGAGTGAGCAATAGGAACTGAAGCGAATGTGTTGCCATTATGAAGAAGAACACCTTTTATGCTGTCTTTTGACGAATCAATGAACAGCCGCCATTCAGCAGGATCATACTTGAGTTTAAACTTTTCCATCACTCCGTATATATCGTTGCAAAATACCAAATCTTCCTCTTTGCTGAAATACTTCAAAAATTGTGTCTCGCGGTTGCGGTACCAATAAAAAGTTGTTCCTGGTGACAATAGATTTTTCTGTTTAAGCCGAGAACCTAGCAGTTGGGCAGCATCTTTTGGGAGTCCTAAATCCTGGACTAAATCATTCAATTCAGCTTGAGAGAAAAGTTCAGGTTTCGGATCTGGTTCAGTTTCAAACTCGGAAGTACTGGACTCATCGGGAAAAGCCATCTGATGAGTCTCATCATGATCAGAACCGTCCACACAAATATGATCCAAAGATTTTGGTGGTTCAGGCACAGGTACTTCATAAAAAAGAGATAGAGAAGCTTTTAAACTAGAAAATAGGGGAAAGCCGACAGTCACCCAGGAGCGCATGGTTCGGACAAAGGTATCCTTGAAGGATACTACCAAAAACAGTGAGGTTCCAAAAGGGAGTATAGTAGCCCAAATGCCCTTGAGTAAGGAGCAGACAGAGCATAAAGATTCCCAATTACCCATGCCTACCAATAGCCAGATTAATATTAATAAAATTAATAAAATACAGTCACTAAAATGCTTGTATGCCAATGCTAGAAGTCTAAACAATAAGATGGGAGAATTAGAATATATAGCACTAAATGAGAGGTTAGATATGATTGCACTCTCAGAGACATGGTGGAAGGAGGATAACCAGTGGGACACTGTGATACCTGGATACAAACTATATCGTAATGATAGAGCTGAACAAATTGGTGGAGGGGTTGCGCTCTATGTTAAAGAGGGCATTGAGTCAGAAAGGATTAAAGTTTTGCAGGGAACACAATGTGCTGTAGAATCTCTATGGATTGAAATTCCATTTATGAAAGGGAAGGTGATGGCAGTGGGAGTATACTATCGACCGCCTGGCCAGAATGAACAAATGGATGATGAAATGCTCAAAGAAATCAAGGAAGCTAACAAAAGCCACAACAGAGTAGTAATAATGGGTGATTTCAATTACCCCGGTATCTACTGGGACAGTCTCACAGCAGGACAAGCTAAAGAGATAAAGTTTCTAGATGAAATAAATGACTGCTTCTTGGAGCAGCTGATTCATGAACCGACCAGAGGGGAAGCCATACTGGACCTAGTCCTTAGTGGAACGCCAGATCTGGTGCAAGAAATAAGGGTGTTGGGACCACTTGGCAATAGTGATCATAGTATGATCATGTTTGATTTAATCAGTGGAGGACAGATAGTAAAGGAATCCACAGTACTACCTTTTAACTTTCAAAAGGGAGACTATGATAGAATGAGGAATATAGTTCGGAAAAAACTAAAAGGAGCGGTTCCAAAGGTTAAAGACTTACAGCAAGCTTGGGTGTTATTTAAAAATACTATCCTCGAAGCCCAGACCAGCTGTATTCCGCGCATTAAGAAAAGTGGAAGAAAGTCCAAAAAACTGCCAGCATGGTTTAAATGTGAGGTCAGAGAGGCTGTTGCTGCCAAAAGAGCAACCTTCAGGACATGGAAAAAAGAGCCAAATGATGAAAACTGGAAACAACACAAGCACTGGCAAGTTAAATGCAAAGCATTGATAAGGCAGGCAAAGCGGGAATTTGAGAAGAAACTTGCTACGGAAGCAAAAACACGAAATAAAGACTTTTTCAAGTACATTCGTAGCAAAAGACCTGTGAGAGAGTCAATTGGACCATTAGATGATAGAGGGGTAAAAGGGGCAGTAAGAGGGGACAAGGCTATAGCAGAGACTGAATGAATTCTTTGCTTCGGTCTTTACTGAGGAAGATGTAGGGATGCTACCCAAGACTGAAGTGGTATTTAAAGGTGATACTGCAGAGGAATTGAGAGAAATATCGCTACACCGGGAAGATATATTACAACTATTTGATAAACTGAATAGTAACAAATCACCTGGACCGGATGGTATACATCCCAGAGTGTTGAAAGAACTGAAATATGAGATTGCAGACCTGCTATTGGTAATCTGTGAACTTTCATTAAAATCATCTGTAATACCTGAAGATTGGAGGGTCGCCAACGTAACACCAATTTTTAAAAAGGGTTCCAGGGGTGACCCGGGAAAATTACAGACCGGTGAGCCTGACGTCAGTACCAGGGAAAATGGTAGAAACCATCATAAAGAACAAAATTACACAGCATGTAGATAGTCATGGCCTAATGGGAGACAGCCAACATGGCTTTAGACAAGGAAGATCTTGTTTTACTAATCTGATCTGTTTTTTTGAAGGTGTGCATAAACAGGTAGACAAAGGTGAGTCGGTTGATATAGTGTATCTGGACTTTCAGAAAGCTATTGACAAGGTCCCCCATCAGAGACTTTTGGCAAAGCTAAAAAGTCATGGGATAGGAGGCAGTGTACTATTGTGGATCGGGAACTGGTTAAAAGATAGAAAGCAGAGGGTAGGGCTAAATGGCCAATATTCCCAATGGAAAAAGGTGAATAGTGGAGTACCCCAGGGATCTGTACTGGGTCCCCTACTTTTTGACATATTCATAAATGACCTGGAAAAAGGAATAACTAGTGAGGTTATCAAATTTGCAGATGACACAAAACTGTTTAAAGTTGTTAAAACCCAAGAGGATTGTGGAAAACTGCAGGAGGATCTGGATAAATTGGAAGACTGGGCATCCAAATGGCAGATGAAATTTAATGTGGACAAGTGCAAAGTTATGCACCTAGGAAAGAACAACCCACACTATAGTTACACGATGCAAGGCTCCACATTAGAAACCACCACCCAGGAAAAAGATTTAGGAGTCATCGTGGATAACATGTTAAAACCCTCCGCCCAGTGTGCAGCGGCGGCCAAGAAAGCAAATAGAATGCTAGGTATCATAAGGAAAGGGATGGAGAATAAAACAAAGGATATTATAATGCCTCTGTATCGCTCCATGGTACGACCGCACCTTGAATATTGTGTGCAATTCTGGTCACCGTATCTTAAAAAGGACATAGAGTTATTAGAAAAAGTACAGAGAAGAGCCACCAAATTGGTGAAGGGGATGGAAGGCTACTCCTATGAAGAGAGGCTAAAAAGGTTAGGGCTCTTTAACCTGGAAAAGAGACGGCTGAGGGGAGATATGATAGAGGTCTATAAATTAATGAATGGAGTGGAACGGATAAACGTGGATCAATTGTTTACGCTATCAGAATATAGAAGGACTAGGGGACATGTAATGAAGCTACAGGGTAAACTATTTAAGACAAATAAGAGAAAATATTTCTTCACTCAACGTGTAATCAAACTCTGGAATCTGTTACCGGAGGATGTAGTAAGGGCTGTTAGTATAGCTGGGTTTAAAAAAGGTTTGGACAAGTTCCTGGAGGAAAGGTCCATAAACCACTATTAAAAAGGGACCCAGGATATCAATGCTTGACCTAGTACAAGCACTGCAGAACCTGTGTCTTTTGGGGAAACTGCTAGGTACGTATGACCTAGATTGGCCACTGTTGGAAACAGGATACTGGGCTTAATGGACCTCGGTCTGACCCAGTATGGCATTTCTTATGTTCTTATGTTCTTATTGCTATGAGGCATAGGCCTAATTGCTGAGGGAAGGTTGGGGTAACTTATTACGTTCTTATTTTTTAAGTTGTATCCCTTCACAATGCAAGAGCAAAAATAGCAGTCACTGCTGTGGTCTCTTTGTTCACGCCACATCATAGGTATTCCGAAACGAAATGCTTGTTTACCACCTTTCATTCATAAGCGTAGATCTTCCTCACATGTCTTGCACACTTTGTGAGGAGCCCACGGTTTGTCTTGATCGCCTAACTTCAAACCGAAATAGGCGAAATATACTTTTTTAATAAATGCAGAAATGTTCCTCTGCCGCTTTTTCACGGTATATTCCTCACAAATAAAACAAAAACTGTCCGGAGAGTTGACGCAACCTCTGGCTCTGTGAGCCATCACAAATACATAGCACTGCAAACTACAACTGTAGTGAACCACTTCGGAATAAAGCTGGATTACGACTGAGCAAACAAAAGGTAATAATGAACTTGCAAGAAACTGAAATTTGACAGGAACGTTCATGTCGCAACCACCGTGTTTGAGCGAGCGAACGAGGCGAGGCAAACAGGAAAGAACATGCGCCAGCGCGAGTACTGGATTTAGCCCCCCGCCTCCCAATTGTCCTGTTAATATATAAAATGAATACAAAACACTCTAAAATATCATGAGGGAGTGTTTCTAGTTAGTTAACCATTACAACCTCTATTTTGGGCCAAGAAAATAAACTGCAGTCGGCTAAAAAGAAATTATGTGAACATTCCTTATATGGGTAAGAAATCTAATTTTGCAAGAAAACGTGACGTGATGGAACATTTTGGCTATTTTTCCTGGATTCAGCACCCCAAAATCTATAGGAATCAGTTGCAAAACTGGAGGCAGTTTTTTGGTAGTGTACCTGTGTAATTAGGGCATGCCTAAAAGAAGGTGTAGTATAAGTGGGCACGTATGTGTAGAGTAAGCAAAGGGGAGGAGTTTGGGCACATGTATTTTGTAAATACTATACACTCATGTGTGCATGAACTACAGTATGCATTGACCTTTATGCCTGATGCTTTTAATCTAGGCACAATTTCTGCAGAAATTGTGGCAATATTTTATAAACACACATAGGCATCTATGTGCCTTTAAAAATAGACACCTTCCTGTCTTTAGTTAGAAGCCCTGTTATACCCCCATGAACCTGTTTTTACATGTGAAAAAGGACTTTTATAAAATTGCATGGCTGTATGTTCCCCTTTAAGCACGTGCACATCCTTGGTTGCGGGCCATGTGTAGGCATTCCCAGGAGCAAGGTTTTGGAGAAACGAGGACAGAGTTTGAGATGTACACACATACACACATTTTATGAAATATGCAGGCACACATATAGAGTACAGGCACAATTTTTGCACCTAAGTCACCTATTTTCAAGGATTTATGCGTGTCAATGGGAACTTATGCACATATTTTTGGTAGTCGTTATTCTGTAAGCACGCAAGTCCAATTGTGTGTCCTTTCAGTGTGTGAATGCACAGGGGTAGAGTTTGGGTGGCCCACAGGTGTAATGCAAATTTACACGTGCACATTAAAGAATATTATAACTTACGCATGTACTTGAAAACTCTAGGTATGGGTGTTTACAGCTGCCCGAGAGCAAATATAAGCGCTTGTGCCTACTTTATTTTGGCTATGCTTCTATACCACTTTTCGCCAGGTCAAAGTGGTTTACAATTAACTGAACAGACTGTATATTATGTTCCATGTATTCAGTGTAACTTATTTACATTGTTCTGTGTGAGAGGTGTTGTGGGCGTGGTTGTTTGGTGTTTTATTGTCCATTTGATTGTGATGTGGGCTGAGGGCGAGGATGAACTGAGTATGTCTATGTTACTGATCTGAAGTACTCAAGAAACAGATGAGTCTTCAACTGCTTTCAAAACGTGGGGAGTTCTGGGGTACGTCTGATCTTGTCTGGGAGGGAGTTCCAGAGGCAAGGTGATTGGAAGGGGTGGAGGAGTGTTTGGAGATAGGCGGGGGAAAGGCCATTTAGTACTTTGTAGGTCATCATTTGGGTCTCTTATTTGATACAGTTGTTCAGTGGTAGCCAGTGGAATTGCTTTAGGATGGGTATGATGTGTTCATGTTTAGGGGCTGTTAGCAGTACACATGCAGCAGTGTGAAGGGCTGTTCGTAGTGGTAAGATGGTTGATTGTGGGAGTCCTTGATAAATGCAATAACCAAAATGTGGCAAGATTAATGCTTGGAGTGCTGATCTGAAATTGCAGGGGAACAAAAATTGGGTGAAGGCATTGTAGTTGATGGAGAGGTGATTCTGGGTGAGCCACTGATACATCAGTAAAACAGTGTTGTAGTTCTGTGTAGGAGAGTTGTTTGGTGTCGAAGGGGGAGTAGATCAGGATGTCATCCGCATAGAGGTGGTAGAATAGGTTGTGGGACTTGATGAGAGTGCATAGAGGCTGAAGGTAAATATTGAATAGTAGAGCTGAGAGAGTAAAGCCTTATGGGACCATCCTGGGTTTGAGTGTAGGGGGTGGAAGATAGGTTGTTCATTTTGATTTGCTGTTGACGATTGGATAGGTAGGATTGAAACCATGTTAATACAGTATCCTGAATTCCAAGGAAGACTAAGATGAATCTATGTTGTATATTCTGTATGCCTTGCATGAATTCCACCCCCATTATAGAGATGAAACTCTTCTCCTCTCTCTCTTAAACAGACTCATGCAAGGCATACAGAATATACAACACAGATTCATCTTAGTCTTCCTTGATATTTCTGCAGCATTTGACTCTGTAAAACAGCCCACACTCCTCTGTCTACAGTCCATTGGAATTCAGGATCTCGCTCTTCGCATGATGTATCCAAAGTATGAAAGTCGAAGTCTTGTCATCTGAGCTTCTAAAGAAAGGTTAGGTTTAATCTCCTCTACTATTGACTGGTTGTTCTTTGAGCAGTCCATGGTAGACAGTATTCTTAATTGTTAAATGTAAGTTCCAATTTGTTATCTGTAAAAACAGCTCTCCCTGTTTACTGTTGTTCCGTGTAAACCGCATCTGATCAATGGAAGGAGCGGTATATAAAAAATCTGTTAATTAAATTAAATTAAATTAAATTCTGCCAGACAATTTTATAAGAGCCTATTTGAGTGTGTAAAATGCTGTTCTACACACTCAAGTCCTTTATAAAATTATCCTCAATTGTGCAAGATCATTATCTGTTCCTGATGTCTAAAGTGGTTTCAAGTATAGTGTCTCCATGGTAGTGGAAATATAAGAAAAAATGCTTGTAGAGATGGTACAAAGCACTAATTGAGAATGAGCAAGTGGTGAAGTCTGCTCAAATTAAAGCAGTACCAAATGCACTACATTGCCTTCTATAAGCATCTCTGTCCTTCTTCCCAGTGATAGCATTCTGAGGTCAAGGTTTTATGTGGCTAACTGACATTTTATGGTCATCCAAATTATTATCTGCATACCAGACAAGGCCAAAACTAGTCTGGCCTTGTCCAATACACAAAACTCTAAGTGAAGAACAGTTACTGTAAATGATACTTTATATGGGCAGGCGTATATATTTACATTTTGCCTTAAGAATTCTCTACAGCCTTCTCGGTGTTTTTTTTTTTAAATTTTGCCTTAAAACAAGATATAGGGACTAAAGTACTAAATCTTATTGAAATTATCCATACCTTATGTAGTTTAAACACGAGTATAATCTGCCGAACACTTGAAGTTCTAAACGTGTAAAGTCTTTAGTACATCAAGAATTAAATTAGGTATTTTGTGCAAAATAACACTGAGGCATTATTACCATCGGTAACATTTGTACATTACCAGCAGTGGTTATTGCGTACCTTGAAAGATGTATGGCTTCCCCCTACATCTGCACTGCCAAGACCAAAGGTGGTCCTCTGCACTCTGAGCCCAACCCAATCTTTCCACGCCCCCCCCCCCCCCCATCAAGAACAGGGTGCCAGTAATGTCTTCATTGGCCCTCCATCACCTAACTCATCAGAAGATCCCCTCAAGGACTAACCCCCTACCATCCCACGTCAGACTTCTTAAGGGCCCTCACAGCTTGATTCCACCCCTCTCCCCCCACACGCACTTCCTCCTTCCCTTATCATCAGGTGCTCTCTATCTCAGTACTTCTCAAGCCATTCCTGGAGTACTTCCTAGCCAGTCTGGTTTTCAAGATAACCACAATGAACAGGTACAAGATAGATTTGATTGCAATGAAGGTAGTGCATGCAGATCTCTCTTGTAGAAACTTGTGAGACTGGTTAATTGGGAGTTTAAGTGGCAGATGAAATTTAAATGCGGACAAGTGAAAAGTTATGCACACGAAGGTACATTTTACAAAGGCCATCCAGGCAGTGGTGGGGATGTGCAAAGCAAAACGTAAAGAAAGCAATGGCAATGTCAGAAAAGGCACCCCACATGGGCTTTCCAAAATTCAGCACATCTCTTTCTGAGATATGTGCCTGGCCCATTAGTACTTGCCAAGTGCGTGTGACGGAAAATGATCTGATGTACATGTGCATAGCCCCATAGGGGTTAGTAGCCATGGAAATGTGCATCTCTGTGCTAAAATACAGATGCACAGCACCCTACAGAGTCCCACATTTGCAGCAGATTGATCCCCACCCCCCAAGCACATTTTGCGATGCTCAGTGAAGAGCAGGATGGCGACGAGACAAGCCATCTTCTCCAGGACAGACACCCTGAAGCTCTGCTGGATAGTCCTTGAGGAACTGGCTCTACCCCCTCCTCCCTCCCCAAGATGATACAGGCCTCCCCATGCTGCAGCAAGAAAGGTCTGGGAGAGGATCCACATAGCCTTAGCAAGGTGAGACTACCATTTCACATCTAAAGACAAAGCTCACAGAGAAACACCAAGCTGCAGACACCTAGTGCCGAGGCAGGGATTAAGGTAGCAAGGGATGGGCCAAAAATGGGCCAAGACAGGCCAGTCCTCCAGGGCAAGACCCTTAGAGGGTCAAGAAAGAGCAGCAGGTGTCCGAGCAATGGAAGACACACCGACAGGGCTGACACATGGCGAATGCTGAGAAGCAGGATATCAGAGGGAGTGGCGGCATCTGGCACAACAGCTCCAATACCACCCTGCACACTTGGTAAGGGCAGACCCTTAATCCAAAGTCAACAGAGGGGGAGGGGGAGGGGTTGGGGTTAAGTGGATGGCAGGGGAAGAACTATGGGATAGATAAGTTTCACCATTAATCAGTGGCTTAAAACAAATCCATTAGTTAATTTGATTTGTGGTAGTCCATTTTAATATTTATCAGCTGCTTTGCATGAACTTGCTTGCATCAACTCAACTCATTAACCCAGGTATTGCATTCATTCGCATTAATTCTGTTAACATTTACTCAGACTAATATGCTGAGGCGATAATGCTTATGCTAGGGCTAATGCCCCTTGCAAATAATCGTAAAGAATTTTTAATGCGTAAAGGTCTTTTTTTTAATACATGTAAAACGCCTCTCATAAAATCATTCCAGAGGTTATGCACATAAAAAGGAGTGCAGCGTTTAGAAGGCACTCTGCATATAGGTGTGGAGGAGTGGCCTAGTGGTTGGGGCAAGGTACTTCAGGCTGGAAGGTCGGGGGTTCAAATCCCATTAGAGGACAGCAACCTTGGGCCGGAAGGACTGGGGTTTCTAGTCCCACAGGTGCTCCTTGTGGTCTTGGGCAAGCCACTTAACCCTCCATAGCCCATATTCCCTGTAAAATAGTTATCTCCAAGTTATAATGCCCTGTTCAATGTAATTTCAGTTTGTTCAATGTAAACCGCACTGATGCAGAATAGCGCGGTATATAAGAGAATGTAAATAAATAAAATAAATAAAATACTGTGGGACACAATTTGTGCTAAGTGAGGGTGGAGTTGTCATTTACATGCATGTACTTTACAAACGTTTGTGCCTGCTTCTGAGGCGACGTAAATATCCACTGCTTCCATACAGGCATCATTTGTGCCACTTTTGCCCTAATACTGTATAAAGACGCATAGGTGTGTGGGTGTCTTTATAAAACTGGTTTAAACTAAGCACCTGCTTGACCTTCACACATAGGTGACCTATTGTAAAATTACCCTCCATAGTACTGTGGGGCCCACAGAATGGCTGCTAGGCCTCTGTAGTCTGCCCATATTTCATCTCCAATTAGGATAATCAACTGGCTCCATTGCTTCAAGACAGGCGTATCTAGCCTGATGCTATCCCTGCAGTTGGAGCTCTCATTCCCCAAGAGAAGTATGGCAAGTCCACGTATGAACCGGAATGCCAGGAAGATCAAAGGAGCACTCACTCTCACAAGTCCAAGGTGAGAAACAGCAGAGCAAGGTGAAGAATTCAGCTATCCTTTATATAATGTAAATGTACTAAAGTCAATGCATCAGTACCTGCTATGAGTTTTACATGGATAAGAAAAGCATAGTTACTCACCTGTAACAGGTGGTCTCCGGGAACAGCAGGAATTTAGTCCTCACATATGGGTATCGTCGGTACCGAAGGAGCCTGCGCGGGAACGCTCCCCAGCGTCCAATAAGAACGCTTTTGGGAGCATCCCTCAGCACATGCGCGCTACCTTCCCGCCTTTCCAACTGTCCCTCTTCAGTTAGGTTTGTAGCTGAGTGAAAGGATAGAGGGAGAGAGGAAAGAGACAAAGAGAGAGAGAGAGGGACAACTCCTAGAGGAGGTGGGTGGGTTGTGAGGACTAAATTCCTGCTGTTCCCGGAGATCACTTGTTATAGGTGAGTAACTACGTTATCTCCAGGAACAAGCAGGAATGTAGTCCTCACATATGGGGACTCCCTAGCTGAAGATGCCAGTGAGATAGCCCCAAGAAGGTGCCACCGTCAAGGGTGGGGATCCTTCCTCCCATGAATCTCTGACATCCCACCAGGGATGGTGGGTAGGAGTTGGTTTACGTTTGAAAAAGGTTTTGTAGAACAGCTTGGCCAAAGAAGGCATCCTGACGGGAGGCTTTATCTAGGCAGTAGTGGGCTGTGAAGGTGTGTACCGAAGCCCAGGTGGCTGCACGACAAATGTCATCGATAGACACAGAGTGGAGTTTAGCCATAGAAGCTGCCATGGCCCTGACATTATGAGCTGCGACATGGTTCTGAAGAGGAAGACCCTTACTCTCATAAGTAAAGGATATGCATTGGGTAATCCATTTAGATAACGTTCTTTTGGAGACTGGAAGTCCCAAATGACTAGGGTCAAAAGCTATAAAAAGTTGTGAAGACTTTCTATGTTGCTGTGTAATTTGTATGTAAAAGGCCAAGGCCCTTTTGCAATCCAAAGTATGAAGGTTCCTTTCTGCATTAGAGGCGTGAGGCCTGGGAAAAAATACAGGAAGGTAAATTGATTGATTTAAATGAAAAGGCGAAACCACCTTTGGCATAAAATGAGGGTGAGTTTGAAGAAGCTTATCATGATGAAACCCAGTATAACAGGATCAGTCACTAAAGCTTGCAATTCACTGATGCGACGGGCAGAGGTGATTGCAATTAGGAAGATGACCTTCCAGGTCAAAAACTTAAGGGCTGCAGTGGCTAAAAGCTCAAAGGGCGGCTTTATGAGCAGCCTGAGAACTAGATTTAGGTCCCATGCCACCGGTGGTGGCTTGATGGGAGGTTTGGTTAATAGAAGGCTTCTCATAAACCTTGATATGAGTGGATGAGAGGAAATTGGTTGTCCATTCAGAGGTTTATAAGAAGCTGCAATTGCACTAAGACGAACTCTTACCGAATTGGTTTTTAACCCAGAATTCGATAAGTGAAGGAGATACTCTAGTATCGATTCTAAGGGTACGAGCAGGGGGTTTAATCCCCTCCTGGAGCACCATATAGTTAAACGTTTCCACTTGAAGGCATAAGATCTTCTTGTGGAAAGTTTCCTAGAAGCTTGAAGGGTATCTTTTACCTACTGAGACAGGTTGAGATCCTGGAGGTCTAAGCCTTCAGCAACCAGGCCGTGAGGTGCAGGGACTGGGGATTCGGGTGCCATAGCGTCCCATTCTCCTGAGAAAGGAGATCTGGAGCGTGCCCTAACTCCAGAGGTGCTGCTTGAGAGAGATGCAGAAGCAGGGAATACCACCCCTGGAGTGGCCATCGTGGTGCGATGAGAATCATGCAACCCCTGTCTCTCTGAAGCTTGAAGAGTGTTTTGGGAATGAGGGGAATGGGTGGGAAAGCATAAAGGAAGTCCTGACCCCAGTGAAGGAGGAAGGCATCCCTTGCCTGACAGTGGTGTGCCGGTATTATGGAACAGAACCGGGGAAGTTTGGCATTCGGTGGACTTGCAAAGAGGTCTATGTCTGGAGTGCCCCAGAGATGAAATATCTTTGCCATCTGGTCTAGGTGGAGTGACCACTCGTGAGGTAGCAGTACTCGACTGAGTATGTCTGCCCAAAGGTTTTGAATGCCTGGAAGATATACCACTAGAAGGTGAATTTGGTGCTCTCTGGCAAAGGCCCATAGTTGTAAAGCTTCGTTGCATAACAGAGAGCCAGTTCCGCCCTGATTGTTCACATAGAACATGGCTACCTGATTGTCCGTCTGGACCAGGACTGTCTTGTAGCTGAGCTGGGCGTGGAACCCTCGAAGAGCTAAATAGATTGCTCTTAATTCCAGGAGGTTTATGTGTAAACCTACCTCCTGTGGAGTCCAGGTGCCCTGGGTAGAAAGATGATCCAGGTGTGCTCCCCAACCCACCTGTGATGCATCTGTTGTTAGGGTGGCCTGAAAGAGGGGTTGATGGAAAGGAGACCCCACTGTCAGATTTTCTAGTGATTGCCACCATTGGAGGGACAAAATTAGTCTTTGAGAGACTGTTATTTTGTCCGATAAATTGCCCGTGGCCTGTGTCCACTGTGGAGAGCGTCCACTGAGCTGCTCGCATGTGGAGGCGAGCATATGGGACTACATGAACTGTGGATGCCATGTGTCCCAGTAACTGCAGAAGTTCCCGAGCCGTGAGAGAAGATTTTCCTGCTGCTTGGGAAGCTAGCTGCATAATGCGAAGACACTGAGCTTGTGGAAGGAAAGCCCTTGCCTGCCTGGTATCCAGATAGGCTCCTATGAATTCTAGGCATTGGGAAGGAACTAGTTGAGACTTCGGGAAGTTGATTTCCAATCCCAAGTATTGGAGGATTCGCATTGTACGAGACAGTGCAGTGCTGGCCTCTGCAACTGTGGAGGCTTGAATGAGCCAGTCGTCTAAGTAGGGGAAGACAAAAATCCCCAGGGTTCGTAGAAATGCTGCCACTACTGCCATACATTTTGTGAACACCCTTGGTGCTGAAGCCAGACCAAAAAGAAGAACCCTGTACTGGAAATGTCTTCCCCTGAAAATGAAACATAAGAATTTCCTGTGATCTGGATGGATGAGAATGTGTGTGTATGCATCCTTTAAGTCTAGAGAGCAAAGCCAGTCCTGGCCTTGAAGGTATGGCAGAAGAGTTCCTAGAGAAATCATTTTAAATTTCTCTCAAAACAGATATTTGTTCAATTCTTTGAAGTCTAGAATGGGTCTGTGTCCCCCTGTTTTCTTTGGGATAAGAAAATAGGGGGAGTAGAACCCTGTTCCCTGTTGAAAAATGGGTACTTCTATTGCCCCTTGGGCAAGAAGTGTGGAGACCTCGTAGTCTAGCAGACTGTCTGCAGAGGTTTGTGAATTGAACTGCTTTAGAATTGTAGGAGGGGGTATGCTGTGAAAATGAAGTTTGTACCCCTCTCCTACAATGGACAAAGTCCAGTCTTCTGCTGTTATTTGATGCCATCTGTTGATAAAGTGGCATAACCTGCCCGGAATATTGGGGGTTTGGGGACCCCTCAGAGGCAGGAAGGCGAAGCTCTCTGGGAAGGAGTCAAAGCCCTTGAGGGGGCTCAACCTGGAGAGCTGGTTGGGCTCTTGGTCCTTTTGACTTCTTTTGCTGTCTAGGTTGTCCCTTTTGGGCAACCTGACCTGAAGTCTGCTGGGTATAGGAAGGATAAAACTTCCTATTTTTGCTAAAAGAGGGGGCTTTTTTTATAAGGCTTCCTTTTGGCTGGAGTGGCTGTAGACTTTGACAATCTATCTAAGGTAGAATTGTCAGCATCTAACTCATTAGCCTTTTCCTGCCAGTTCTTGCTGAAGAGATTCTCCCCCGTGCAAGGAATGTTGCCTAATTTGTCCTGTACCCAAGTCTCCAAGTCTGATGCCTGCAGCCAGGCAATCCGTCATGCACCAATGGCAATAGCAGAAGTTCTGCTAATGCATTCAAAGCAGTCAAAAGCTGCATGATTGACAAACTTGGAGACATTTTGAGCATGCTTAACTAGAGCAAGAAAATCTTGTCTCTTATCATCTGGGAGAAAAGGGCTCATAAGTTCCAAGTCTCCTGTGACTTCCTTAAGGAACATTCCCATGTATAGGATGTATGAACTGATTCTAGCTGAAAGCATGGAAGCTTGAAAAGTTCTACATCCAATAGCATCCAGAGTCCTGCATTTACGACCTAGAGGACTGGATGCATGTCTCTTTGCACTTTTCATCCTACGCATGGCTGATTCCACTACCATTGAATGGTGTGGTAGCTGGGTTTTCTGAAAACCAGGACATGGTGGAACTCGATACATAGTATCGAGCCTTCTAGAGTGAGGAGAAGTGGTCAAAGGTGTCTCCCACATGAGCATCAAGCTATGTAGAATTTCATGGATAGGCAGAGTAGCTGCCTCCTTGGGAGCTTTAGGATATTGGAGGATTTCCAATTCCTTTGCTCTGGGTTCTTCTTCAGGAGCTACTAAGATTGAAAGACCTTTGGCCATATCACGGATGAAATCCTGAAATGACATGTCCTCTGGAGGTGACATTCTGTGTTGGGGAGAAGAGGGATCTTCTAGGAGAAACCCTCTAGTGCCAGTAGAATTGTCAGTCTTTGGAATTGGAGGAATCAAAGTATTCCTGACTCCGATGCTCTTGCAAAGCACGATCCCGGTACCGATCGAAGTCGGTACCGAGATGAGCTGGTACCGCTTTGTCCCCTCCAGCCAGAGATGGCATAGGAAGAGTTCCCACCAGGGCCGGCACCGTCGGTACCGGTGTCGGTACCGGCATCGGTGCTCTTGGGACCACCGGTACTGCAGCCGAGAGAAGAGCTGCAATACTGCGCTCGATAGCGAGGAACCTCTGGTCTATCGATGCTGCTGATGCCTGAGTGTCGGTACCAGTAAGGACGGTCAGAACCCCTGAGCATGGCACAGGTAGTTCTTGCGAGGTTGAGGCCTCGAGAACATCCTGAAGCTCCATCGATGCTTTGGAAGCCGAAGCCTCCCGCCAGGGCTGTTTTGCCGGTGTGGTTCCCTCAAGGGCAATGCCAATGGCCTCTCTATGCTTAGCAGGAGAGCTACCCTTTGAGGACCGGCTCTTATGTTTAGTTACCTGAGATCCATGGGAGGAAGAAGAGGCCCTCGACAATGTCGATGCAATGGATCTGGCATCTGAAGAAAAAAGGGTACCGAGCTTTGCGGCCCGGTTCTGTCTTCCTCTTTTGGTCATCCCCATGCAGGAGAGACATTCAGTTGGAGAATGATCAGGTCCTAAACATTTTAGACACCAATCATGGGTGTCAGTGACAGAAATGGTACCGCCACACTTAGTACATTTCTTAAAACCACTAGTTGGTTTTTCCATGATTCAGGAAAATGGGGCCTAGTGCCCAAAATGGCACCTAGCACCAAAAGGGAAAGGTTTCTGAAAGAAACAGTAAAAGTCTTTTTGTTTTTTTTTTTAAAGAAGGAAAAGAAAAGAACCGGCAGTACCGATAGGCGTTGTGCGGTAGGCAAACGCGACCACAGAAAGAGGTTTAAAGAGGTAATTTTCTGCAGTGACAGGGAATAGGTCCTGTCGGCTCCGTGGAAAAAGAAGAACTGAAGAGGGACAGTTGGAAAGGTGGGAAGGCAGTGCGCATGTGCTGAGGGATGCTCCCAAAAGCGTTCTTATTGGACGCTGGGGAGCGTTCCCGCCCAGGCTCCGTTGGTACCGACGATACCCATATCTGAGGACTACATTCCTGCTTGTTCCTGGAGATTCAATTTAATGATATGCAGTAGATGAATAATCAGCAGTGGCACCTCAAAGTTTACTGTTGCTGAAAATCCACATAGCTTAAAACGGATTTAACATAAGATATGCCATACTGGGTCAGACCAAGGTCCATCAAGCCCAGTATCCTGTTTCCAACGGTGGCCAAGCTAGGTCACAAGTGCCTAGCAGTTTCCCCCAAAAGACACAGGTTCCACAATGCTTGTATTGGGGCAAGCAGTGGATTTCCCAGATCCCCTTTAATAATGGTTTATGGACCTTTTCTTACCTGTTTTAGGTCTTGTGATCTGTCGCTGGCTAAAAGTCAATCTGCACATGCTCAACTGCCTGTGTTTGGCAGCAGTACCCCAAGATACTTGATCTGCCTCAGACTCCACACAGGGTTTATGGTTTATTGATATACCATCCTTCATAACATCAGGGTAGTGAAAGATGCCCATTAAACCACTTTTTGAAATTATCTATTTTGTCAGAATTTTAAAAACGAAGTAATAAAAAACTGAGTAATGAATTCATGACAATTACATGCACTGCGGTACAACAGGAAGAGATGTAATACCAAGAGCTGCTTCTTACTTATCCATATAGGACATACGAGAAGGCACTGACTTCCTCTGCAGACAGGAATATTGAAATCTCAAATTTGCCCAGAAGCAAACAAACAGTCAGGGGTCAATCTTTTAGGGGTGTGTTTACTAAAGCGCAATTGGCTTTTGCAGCTATCGTCAGGTGTTAGTGCAAAAGTCATGTGTTATCTGCTGGAGGCATCCCCGACATTTCCCCAGCAAATGAAGCTGAGAAAATGCAGGGCTTGTGGCGTGACATCATCAGTGATGCAGCTATGGCCACCCATTGAGGTGGTCTTAGCTGCATCCACGATGTCTGCAAAAACGTGCGGCTAACGCACGCTGTCAACCCCCGCAGTAACGCACAGTATAGGCACGTCCACTTTCCACCCACATCCTGCCTACTTGCACTGCTAACGCTTGAAATGCAGCTACCGTGGAAAATCGCCTACAGTCGCTGCATTTGTCCCAAGTTTAGCTGTCATCACGGTGCTAATTTGGGAAAATTACACAGCTGTGACAGCTAACATCCTTTAGCAGACATATTCCTTAGATTTAGGTGCACAAATCGGCTTTTGAAAATTTACTAGGGTTGAGTTCCTAAATTTATGCTTAAACTTTCACGAAACTCCTAAATTTAGGATCCTAAAAAGTAAAAGGCAACAGGGGCAGATTAAGGGCAAAGGAAAAAAATTAGGAGCTTGGAGCTGATGTTCAGCACTAGGCACCTATATTTAAACGCCTCAAGTTAGGCAAATGAATGGTAGGCCTAAATTTAGAAGCATAAAAAATAGACTTAAGCTCCTAAATTTAGATGAATTTTCAGCTGCAAACAGAGGCTCCTATGTTTGCCTGAAAACAGGGAACAAATTTAGATAACTAACAGAAACCTAAATTTAGGAGCTCAGCTTTCTTTGACTATTGGGCCTTCAGTTTCTTAGCAAGATCAGAAATATTCCTATATAGCAGGGTAAGTATGATGCTATCTGGTTTCCATTCTTAAAATTGTTAGAGTAGGCAAGGGAAGAGGATGGTAGAGGAAAATGGCTGGCAATTTTAGGTAGGAACAAGAGGGGATCAGTGGGTAGAGAGGGAAGGGAATGATACAGGGGAAGAGAATGAAAAGCATTCTGCACACCCCCAAGTCAACCCAGCTCCACCTTTCTTGGCTAACTGGTTACCCTCATTTCTAGCAGCCCTGCCAAATGCTGAGGCAAGGGGTACGTTTGATTTCTCTCGTTGAAGCTGCAGAATCAGAAGACTTAAGGGTCGGATGATTTAATGTGTCAGTGTAAGCATCAGATAAAAGCATAATCCTTAATGCGATCGCCTATATTTTAAATTTCTGGACCTTTTCTAGATTTTTCTTTTTCTCCCCGATTCCCTTTCCAGCTTTGCCCCCAGTGTGGCTCATTCGCGCGAATCACCCTCACACTTTGGTCGGAAAACAGCTCTCAAGACTCCTATAGAATTACCAAGTCGTGTTTGTTTTTTTTCTGAAGCAAATTATTACTAAGTTATTAATGTCCCTGTTTAATGAATATTGCCAAGTTTATGTTACTATGTGAACCGCTTTGACTGAAACGATAAAGCGGTATAAAAACCCTGTTAAATAAATAAGATAAAACATTGATAGTAATGCAAGGTTTTAAGATGATATACAGGGCCAGTCGCCAATAAGCATGACTCACAGAAAGTGGATTTGACTGAACACAGCACATGATACAGCACATCCCTCTGCCATCAGACATGATGAATTACAGCAAAACTAATACTCTCCTAGAGAGCTTTAAACCCAAATGTAAGTAAAGTAAAAGAAAGCTATACCACTGGCAGGAAAACTAAAACATAAGCCTCCTTTCCGGATACTTATGGATATTTTAAAGGAAAAAAAATAAGCTGACTTCATTCCATAATGACAAGAAAATAAGTCATAAGCCTCCATAATTTGCCAGCTGCATAGAAAAACCCTTCACTATTTTACATCAGCAAACTTTGGTTGCTTATCTCCCAGGCAGCAGCAGTAGGTGCCTTTGGTTAGAGAGAATATAAGCAATCACAAAAACAGAATAGCCTATACGGAGGGGTGTGGACTGTGCGTGTGTGGGGAGGGGTGGTGTGTCTGTGTATGGGCAGATATTTTTGTTGTTAAGAATAGATAACAATCAGGCAGAGTAACAGAGGGTAATCTCACACCAGGGTACCTCTGTCAAAGCTGTGAAAAATTACCTACTTTAAGCCTATTTTTTATTTATTATTTCAATTTATGAATTGCCAACTCAATATTAATGCTCTAGGGTGATTTACAACACACACAGGAAATAGTAAATCAATACTTTGCTATATGTATGTATAACATGCAATTCATTAAAATAACCTAAACACGACAGAACTCCCAGAGGGACCTTGTTCCATAAATGGAACATTTTTCTTCCACTTTTCCCTTAATTTAATATTGGAAATGCGAAGCAAAGCCAGACTTTTCTGGAAAGATCTTAAAGCTCTGTGTCGTTCACGGTGAACCAAGCTAAGATAAAAGGGTGCTTTCTTAAAGAGACCTCTAAAGGTCACACACAGTTTTAAGTGGTACTCAGCAGACAACTGGAAGCCAAAGAGTACTGGAGTAATATTGGTTTAATAACGTAACATAAGGTTGTGTATACCAGAGAACCTAATAGCTGCCATGCAATAATTTATGACAAATCAAAATGCTGGCTGCTATATTACCATAATGAATATACAAATGATATGCAAATGAATATGCTAATATGCCATCCCCCTCCCCAAATGAAGCAAACTACACCCATAGGTGCATAACTTTGCATCTTCCACATTAAATTTCATCTGCCATTTGGATGCCCTGTCTCCCAATTTCTGAACGTCCTCTTGACATTTTTCACAGTCCTTTTGTGTTTTACCAACTTTGAATAATTTTGTGTCATCTGCAGATTTGATCACCTCACTCGTTATTTCCATTTCCAGGTCATTTATAAATATGTTAAAAAGCAGCGGGCGTAGCACAGATCCCTGTTCTACTCTACTATCACTCTTCTTCCATGAGAAGTGTTGGGGAAATCTAAACAGAAAGATGGGACTCTAGTGCTATGCTGATGGTGTTGAGATTGTGGAGTTGCTGGGTGGGAACCAGGAAGATAAAGTTTCAGAAATTAGCTGGGAACTGAATGCTAGTAAAAGGGAGGTACTTTGGGTCAGACAGTTAAGTAAGCAAATTCCCTGAACCTGAAGTACAATTCAAAGGTCACCTGCTGACAATCTGTTTTGCTGAGCTGCAGGTTTTAGGGATCACTTTGGATGCAGACCTATTTAAGCAAAGGCATGTAAATGTTGTAAAAGCAACATTTTTCCAACGTCAAATTGTCCATAATTTTATGACTGTTTTTGTAAACTGACGATTTAGCCCGAGTGGTACATGTATTAGTAAGCAGTTGCTTAGATTATTGTAATATTTCTTTCATGGGGCTCCATAAGAAACAACCAGATTGCAGAATGCACAGAATCTTTTTTTTTTTTTAAAAGCACTAACATAGAAACATGATGGCAGAAAAAGACCACATGGTCTAATTACTATAGTCTGAATTCAGGAAAACATGGAACAAACACAAAAGTTCTCTAAAGGAAAAAAAAATCAGATATTGTCCTTGTCTCTACCACCTCCACTGGGAGACTATACCATGCATCTACCTCTCTTTCCGTAAAGAAATATTTCCGCATTTTACTCCTCAGTCTATTCCCTATGTCCCCTCTTTGCAAAGCTTTCTTTCAACTGAAAGATGCTCTCCTCCTGTGCATTTATGCCACGGAGGTATAGTATTTAAATGTTTCTATCATATCTCCTCTCTTTCCTCTAAAGGAAGGGTTCACAAACCTGCCTCCCAGCCAGTCAGGTTTTCAGGATATCCAGAATGAATATGCAAATTCATTGTGGATATCTGGGAAATCCGACTGGCTGGGTAGGCCATTGGACCGGTCTGGGAACCCCTGCTCTAAAGCATACATACTGAGATTTAAGTCTATCCCCATATGGCTTATAACTAAGACCACTGACCATTTTGGTAGCTACCATCTGCACAGACTCCATCCTGTTGATATCCTGTGGTCTCCAGAATTGCTCACTATATTATTCCAAATAGTGCCTCTGCATAAGTCTTTGGTGAGACCTCATCGCCTCCTTTTTCCTGCTCACCATTCCTCTCCCTATACATCAAAGCATCCTTCTGGCTTTTGCCATTGCCTTTTCTACTTGTTTAGCCACTTTAAGGTCATCAGACACAATCATGCGCAGGTCCCGCTCCTCTTTTGTGGACAGAAGTACTTCACTCTCTATACTGTAGGGGGTGAATCGATCAGATTTCTTTGCCAAGACCTGCCTCTAGTAAAAACTATGCTGTCTCAGATCCTGAAATCCACTGGACTTCAGAAACCTCACTATCCTCTTTTTTTTTTTTTAAGTATCCATTAATTTACCCACCATAGAGGTTAGACTAACTGGCCTCTAGTTCTCTACCTTATCCTTACTTCTGCTTTTGTGTAAAGGGACCACATGCGCCTTTCTCCAGTCCTCCGGGACCATGCACAATTCTAAAGAAGCACTGAAAAGGTCAGACAGTGAAGCTGATAGACCTGCCCCAAGTTCCTTATACTAGATGGATAGGAAGCCAGTACATCAAACAGGCGAGGGATGAGCTGGCACCTCCAAGATACCGAAAAAGGAAGCAGAGGTTCTCATTCACTGACTTTGACAAATAAAAAGAAAGCAACATATTCCCAGGCAATGTAATTAAAATGCAGCAAAATTTGTAGTTTAATTGCTTAGCCTGGCACTTTAAGATTAAGATTTAAAAAATATTGACACCTGTAAATATATATTTTGCAAAAAGCAAGAGAGATATAAGATGCTCTAACAAGGGACAAAAAGAAAAAGCACCACAGCACAGTTTTTAACACCAAAATAAATTATAACTAATTTTATTTTGGTGTTAGAAACTGCACTATGGTTCTCTCTTTTTGAACATCTATTTTGTATCCAACAAAACCCCTCCTCCAACAGTAGGTGAAGAGCAGAACTAGGACATTTCACCATTGAACCCAACATACAAGAAAAAAAAATCTGATTCTGGTGTCATCTCTTTAAGGGCCTCTCCAATAGCAGGCAGCTTGTGAACTAACGGAAAACTCTACAAAAGTCACTGAATGCAAAGCTACCATACCATAACGGCAACAGCTTCTACAATTACCATGCATTCAGCTCCAAAAATTAGCACAGCGGGTGCTGGACCCGTACTAACAAATGGGGGTGTACACAGCATGACCCTAGGCAGCTAACATGGCTCTAGTACTACCCCTGTGGTAAACCAATTGCTGCGAGTACCATGGGTGCAGTTACTGACACCCACTGCGGTAACGGTAAATGCAACCACACTCTGCAACAGATGGTAAGCATGCACCATTGACACCTGCACTAACTTCAATGCGCAGTCATAGCGTGGGATTTTTAGCATGTGCTAACAGTTACCATACAGACAACCAACAAACCCTGTGCTGAGCGTTAATGCACTTAGTACGACATGCCCCATAGTCTCAGGCAGTGTACATAAAAACAAGAAATATTCTTCTCAGAAAACACTCAAGCGTATCATATTTAAACAACTGTAATAAATTAATTTCAATCATTAAGCAGACACAATAAAATCTTAATTACTGATATGCCAACTGGAAGAAATTAGTTTTCACTTGTTTTCTAGACACCATAGGGGGTTATTCCGAGGCACGAATAGCGGGGATAAACGTCCCAACAGGATGTCCAACCCCGCTATTCATAGTGGCTGCTGCCCCCCAACTAACTTCCCTGCTGGTTGTGCAGGGAAGTTAGTCAGGGGCGGGGAAAAGGCGGCCCGTGGGCGGTTGTCAGCCCTAGATGTACAGGGCCAATTCTGTCGGCCCTGTACATCCAGGGCCGGCAAAATGTATGTGGAAGTTATTCCACCCCTTGGGTGGAATAACTTCTCCTGGACATGTCTTTTCGGCAGCTCTGGGGTGTAGGAGGGGCTGGGGGGCAAAAGTTAATTCCCCGCAGCCCAACCCTGGCCTTAGGAGGCTGGATCAGGGGTTGGGCTGTGGGGAATTAACTTTTTGTGCGGCAGCTGGCATCGCAGCATTTAAATGAAGTCACGGTGCCATGGCAATATGACGCCATGGCACTGAAGCTCCATTTAAATGTCCTGACTGAGTTAGTTGGGGTTTGCTGTATGTGCAGGCCGGGACTGAATCGCAGTCCCGGCCTTCCCCGTACAGTGCTGTTCACGATTCTGATCCCATGGGGCTAGACGTGCCCCACAGGATCAGAATCGCTATCTCCTTTGTATGTCCAGCTCAGCCTGGATGTACAAAGGAGATCTACGTCTGGGACAGAATTGGGCCCTTATTGTACAAGGCGCAAAGCCATTGGTAATTCATTCTATAAATTCAGATCATTAATTGATACCTGCTGACATGTTTGTACGTGACGTGAGATTCTTTCAATGAAGAAGCCACCATTAAGGCCTGCTCCAGAAATCATCAACTGCATGTGGAACTATACCACTAAAGAAAGGGGCGTTTCTAATCCCAATACCCTGAAAATCAACATCACAATCTTAAAATGAATGAGCCAACCACAGATAGCCAGTGTTAACTGAATTAAAATGGGCAAAATTGGTTCAAATTTTCTAGATCCGGCAATCAATCGAACAATAACATTCTAGACTATTTGAAGTGGATTTAGAGCTACATTTTGTAATCCCTGAAAAACTACACTACAATAGTCTCATGGTGAGAGGACAATTTGCTGTAATACAGTCTGGAAATTCTCAATCCCTACCACCAGTTTTAAACGCCTTCGTAAATGCAGCTTATACAAAGAACTCGTATATGCACTATGGCTCATACATGAAGCTGGAAAGCTAAGCTAGAGTCTAAGGATACTCAAATATTTAACTTTCACATAGGATGTTCATCATGTGATCTGCAATGGTAATACAAATGGGCACCATAACTGAAGTATACTGTCTGAGAACTATAATCTTTCTTATAATTAAGACACCTGCCATTTGCTACTAACAAACATGTGGTATCAGCAATACACTCGCCCATTCTCAATTGTCTCTTGACAACTGTTTCTTTGGCAAAAAAACATATCGGTATAAATTGTAAAGTTCACCCACATTGCTCGTAAAATGGTATATTGTATCTCTAAATAGATGTTAAATAACACTGCCAACAAGGCAGAACTTTGGTACCTTTTACAGAGGGAAATGCTGCAATCTGAAACCTTGTTCCCAAAATAACCTGTTTGAAGCATCTCAGAGAGGTAAGCTTCAAACAAGGATAAAGCAGGGGTGGTCCAAGGGGGTGCGGGGCCATGTGCGGAGATTAATTGCAGGGTCTCATTTGCATAAGGAACCTCATTTGCATAAATATTTGCATAATGTTAACATGCGCTTTTAATTAACATGCCTCTTAATGAGTGTCCAAATAAAGAAAGACTAACAAATTTCTACATTACTATATTGCAGTGACAACCACCAGGCTCATTAGGAAGTACTACAAACACTGATCATTTAGCATCCATAGCAAATCCACCGTATCATAACAGCATTATCAGGACTCACAAAGCACCAAACCCTACCTTTCAAAAGGCAACACTGCAGATATTAAAACCAGTACATCTCAGAGAATACCAATACATCTCACTGGGGGAAAGAGAACAAATGGGACTGTCAAATAGAAACAATATGAACAGAATACCTCAACTTGGTTACAGATGCAGAACAGACTGTCACCACACAAAGAACAAGGGATCACAATTTAGAAATAGGAAAATGATAATTAAACTGGGAACTCCAAAAGCCAAACATGAAATGTACAACACTGGAGAAATAAAACCATAAATTAATTTCTGCTTGCACTAAGCAAAAACATGAAGATGTTAGCAATAAGCACTTCCCAGACCTGACATATTCCAGTTAATAAATTCAAAATAAAAAGCAGTTTTCTACCTTCTGTTTGGGATTTTATTTTTCAGCTGCAATTGCTCCAGTTACTTTCTTCTGGTTTCTTCGTATCTTCTGCGAGCTATCCATTTGTCCTTTCTTCTCTTTTAGATTTTTTTCCATTCTCTATATCTGCTTTAACAAACTGATCTTTCCCCTTTTTCTTTCCTTATTCCTTTATCATCCACTCAAATTTTACCCTTCCATTCTCAGTCCCCACTTATTTTATTATTTATTTATTTATTACAAGTTCTTATATACCGCACTATTCGGCATCAGCGCGGTTTACATTATAACATAAAGACCATAACAACAAGCTGTTTGGTTTACATCGAACAGGAGTACAAACTTGGAGAACCGGGGTAAACTATATACATGAGATAATTACTTACTCTCCCAATACCCGGCCCATCGTAGACTTTTCTTCCCTCCCACACAAAATATCTTTTTCCCCTCTCCATTCTCATTCCTCATCCCCAACCCTTTCTAGTCTTCCCCCAAAATCAGCTCCCTTATAGTTCGACCCACCCAACATCCACTTCCTTCTAGTCCCAATCTCCCAAGCCCCCACATCAGCCCATTTCCAGTCCTAGCCCTCCAAATGCTTTTTTTCCAGTTCCAGTCCTATTCCAGCTCCCCCATCAGCCCATTGCCAGTCCTATTCCAGCTCCCCCATCAGCCCGTTTCCAGTCCTAGCCCCCCCCCCCACCATTACAGCCCATTTGCAGTCCTAGCCCCCCCCATCACAGTCCATTTCCAATCCAAGGGCATTGCCTTTAATCTCTCCCGACATTCGCGGCTTCACAGATACAGCCGCTAGCATGAGGGAAAAGACTCCTCACATTAGCGGCTGTGCAGAGGGGGGCCGGGGGCCTCGTGCGGGCTTCCCCGGCTCCCTCTGCTGACGTCCACAGTGTGCATTAATGGTGTTCGTGCGGGGCCCTGTGCAAACAACATTATCGCACAATGGACGGGCTGGCCCTGGGATAAAGCTTTGTCATTTATCTCTATGCACCGTAATCTTAAAAGTAAAATGTAATGTAACACATCATCGAATGCTGAGGACATACTAAAAGTGGCAACAGCTACTGCCCCATTTCCTTCCTTTTCCAAGAGCCAAGTACCTAATGTACAAAAAATAGTTTCTCATTTTCAAAATTATTCCAAGACCCAAACTTGAAAGTGTCTAAAATGTTATGCACCTTAACATAATACGACATAAGCTATTTTAACACTACTAGCTCCACCAATTTCACCAAACACAGGAGATATGCAATTGGGCGATAATTATTCAGTACACCAACATCTACACCACAATTTTTTTTTAATACTGGGCACACTGAGGCATGCTTTAATGCAGCTGGCAATATCCCCTCACTTAGTGAGGCATTTACTATTTTTGTTAGGATTGATACAAGTAACTCATGGCAAGCTTTCACCATTATCGCTGTAAATTCATCTAGCCTGCATAGTGATTTCTTGGAGGAAATTTCTCCAAAGGGGTTAATTTTGCACATACCATGACATAATGAACTTCACTCTTAAGACAGGGTATGTGTAGAATGAGTACAGCCTCAGTCTATCAAATTCACTGCTAATGAGCAGCGTAGTACTTGCATCGTATCAGAGAGCTTCCTTCTGGAATTCATAAGATGTAACATGTATAGGCAACTTGTCAAGGTGTAATTGGTAATTTCTCTTAATCAGGCCTGTGGCTCCAGTATGATGGGAAATATTGCTGTATCTTTCTGCACATTTTCTTAGTCTCTGACTTCATTTCTTGTACTCAAGGATCTTACATAGTAACATAGAACATGACGCAGATAAAAAAAACACTATGATCCATCTAGTCTTCCCAGTAAGGTAGCAAGAGTAGTTGTAACCATTGCTTAGTGTAAGCCGCCCCTCTATGCCTTTATTTAGGGTTGTACCCACCGCTCCATGTGGGCCACCCCCATCCATTTGTTGAAGTATAAAAGATATTTAAGTTTGTTTTGATTTTATCCTGTTGCTATAAAAAGGGATCCACTGTGTCTGTCCCATGCCATTTTGAATCCGGTCACTGTATTTGCTCCCACCACTTTCATCGGGAGGGCATTCCAAGCATCCACCACCCTTTCAGTGAAAAAGTATTTCCTGACATTGCCTTTCAATTTATCCCCTTGCAGCTTCATGTTATGCCCTTTAGTTTTTTACAGCTTTCCCTTCTTTGAAAAAGGGTTGTATGTTCATTAATACCCTTTAGGTATTTAAAGGTTTGTATTATATCTCCCCTGTCCCTCCTCTCCTCCAGGGTATACATATTTAGGTCAAGTCTTTTCTCATACATTTTCTGGCGCAGGCTCCAAATCATTTTGGTCGCTTTTCTCTGAACAGTTTCATGTCTTTTTATATCCTTTGTCCTTATATATAAACTCCAAAACTGAACATAATATTCCAAGTGAGGCCTCACAAACGCCTTGTACATGCCTCCTACTTTCTGCTGGGTTATTTCTCTCTGTATGCAACCCAACATCCTTCTGGCTTTGGTTACCGCCTTGTCACATTGTTTCGCCATCTTGAGTTTCTTAGATACTATCACTATCACTCCGATGTCTCTCTCCTGGTCTGTACACTCTAACTTCATGCCCCTTATTGCATACAATTCCTTTGGATTTCTGTATCCCAAGTGCATGACTGCACTTCCTCACATTACATCTTAACCGCCAAGCATTAGACCATTCTTCCATTTTATGTAGATCTTTCCTCATGTTGTCCACTCTGTTGGAAATTTTCATGTCAGCTGCAAAAAGGTTGATTTTTCCCCTTCAATCCTTCAGTAATATATCACTCACAAATATACTGAACAGTACCAATCCCTGGGGCACACCGCTACTCACCTTCCTTTCTTCTGAATAAATTCCGTTTACCACCTTCTGTCATCTGTCAGTCAACCAATTTCTGATCCAGTTCACCATCCCCAGGATACTCAGTTTATTGATGAGGAACAGTATCAAAGGCCCTGCTGAAATCTAGGTGGACCACATCCATCACATGCCCTTGGATCAAGGTCTCTGGCCACCCAGTCAAAAAACTCAATCAAATTTGTTTGGCATAGTCATCCTTTGGTAAAAACCATGTTGCCTTGGATCATGCAACCCACTGGTTTCTAGAAAGTCCACTATTCTTTCAGTAGTGCCTCCACCACTTTTCCCGCCACTGAGATAAGGTACACCAGCCTATAATTTGTCACCTCTTCTCTATTACCACTTTTGCGAAGAGGTACCACATCAGCCCTTCTCCAATCCTGCAGAACCTCTCCCATCTCCAAGCATCTATTAAAAACATCCTTTAAAGGCCCTACCAGAACCTCTGACCTCTTTCAGTTTTCTGGGATGTATACCATCTGGTCTCATAGCCTTATCCACTTTCAATTTTTCAAATTGTTCAAAAACATCTTTATCTTCTGTGAATGGTGTGATATCTTCTCTATTCCATTTGCATATTTGTCAATTATAGGCAGTCCTTCTCCAGGATTTTTTTTCACAAATACAGAAGTATTCGTTTAGCATTTTTGCTTTTTCAAAGTCACCTGGCACTTTTGAGTCTTCCAGGCCCACCTCTGGTCTTCCTCTTCTCCCAAATATTCCTGAAAACTACTACTACTACTACTATTTAGCACTTATATAGCGCCACGCACGCAGCGCTGTACAGGTGTACGTACATACAAGAGACAGTCCCTGCTCGTCAGAGCTTACAATCTAGTTGAGACAATACAGAGCAATAGTCAATTCAGTGCAAAGTACAGTATAGTCTTTACAGTTTGGTCAAGAAAATTGATGGGAGTCAGGTTGAGATAAGAGAAAGAAGTCAGGATCTAAAAGTGACAGTGAAGAGGTGGGTCTTCAATCTGGATTTGAACAGGGCCAGAGAGGGTGCCTGGCGCACAGACACAGGTAAGCCGGTCCAGGCGTAAGGTGCAGCAAGGTGAAAAGAGCGAAGTCGGGAGTTAGCGGTGCAAGTGAAAGGCCTAGATAGGAGAAATTTGTTAGCAGAGCGAAGTTCCTGAGAGGGGGTGTAAGGGGAGATGAGAGATGAGAGGTATTGAGGGGCCGCAGAGTGAATGCATTTATAGGTCAGCAGGAGAAGTTTGAACTGGATGCGGAATTGGACAGGGAGCCAGTGAAGCGACTTGAGAAGAGGAGTAATGTGGGCATGGCGAGGTTGTCAGAAGATTAGTCAAGCAGCATGATTTTGTATAGATCAGGGGTTCTCAACCCTGTCCTCGGGACCCACCTAGCCAGTCGGGTTTTCAGGATAACCACAATGAATATGTATGAGAGAGATTTGCATACACTGCCTCCATTATATGCAAATCTCTTTCATGCATATTCATTGTGGTTATCCTGAAAACCCGACTGGCTAGGTGGGTCCCGAGGACAGGGTTGAGAACCCCTGGTATAGACTGAAGGGGAAGGAGATGGCTAGCGGGAAGACCAGCAAGTAGTAGGTTGCAGTAGTCGAGGCGCGAGGAGATTAAGGAGTGGATGAGGGTTTTGGTAGTGTGTTCAGAAAGGAAGGGGCGGATCTTGCTAATGTTGTAGAGAAAGAAGCGGCAGGTCTTAGCTATGTGCTGGATATGCGTGGAGAAGAAGGAGAAGGAGAGAGAGGAGTCAAAGATAACTCCCAGGTTGCGGGCCGAGGGAACAGGAAGGATCGTAGAACCATCCACGGAGACTGAGAAGGGGGGAAGAGGAAGGGGGAAGAGGAGGGGGGAGTTGGGGGGAAAGACAAGGAGTTCAATCTTGGCCATGTTCAGCTTCAAGCGGCGATGAGACATCCAGGCAGTGATGTCAGAAAGGCAGGCAGAGATCCTGGTCTGGATTGTCAGAGAGATATCAGGTGTAGAGAGGTAGATTTGGGAGTCGTCGGCATAGAGATGGTACTGAAAGCCATGGGAAGAGATAAGTGCCCCAAGGGATTGGGTATAGAGCAAGAATAGGAGGGGGCCCAAGACGGATCCTTGGGGTACCCCAACATGGAGCGGGGTGGGAGAGGAGGAAGATCCACCAGAACATACACTAAAGGAGTGATGGGAGAGGTAGGAGAACCAGGATAGTACGGAGCCCCTGAAACCAAGCGAGGAGAGGGTGGTGAGTAGAAGATTGTGGTCAACAGTATCAAAGGCAGCAGAGAGGTCGAGAAGGATGAGGACTGAGTATAGGCCCTTAGATTTAGCCAGGAACAAGTCATTGGAGACTTTTGTAAGAGCCGTTTCAGTGGAATGTAGGGGATGGAAGCCGGATTGTAGTGGGTCCAGGAGGGCTTGGGAGGTGAGGAAGTCGAGGCAGCGGCAATGGACTGCCCGTTCAAGTAGTTTAGATATGAAGGGAAGGAGGGAGATGGGTCAATAGTTAGAAGGACAGGTGGGATCAAGAGAGGGTTTCTTGAGGAGAGGTGTAACAATGGCATGTTTGAAGTCTACAGGGACAGTTGCAGTGGTTAGTGAAAGGTTTAGAATGTGGGAGATGGGGGGGGACAACAGTGGGGGAGATGGGGTATAGGAGGTGGGTGGGGATAGGGTCAATGGAGCAGGTGGTGGGTTTGGAGGAGGAGAGGAGTGTGGTTTCCTCTTTGGAGATCATAGAAAAGGAGGAGAAGGCAGCAGGGGAAGTATGGATGGGAGGGGAGAATAGAGGAGGGGGAGAGGTAGGAGAGGAAGTGGGGAATTGGAGGGTAATCTTGTGAATTTTGTTGTGGAAGTAGTTGGCGAGGGTTTGGGCAGAAAGGGAGGGCGGGACCAGGGGCGGGGGCACCTTGAGGAGAGAATTGAGAGTATTAAAGAGGCGGCGAGGATCAGAGGCAAGGGAGTTAGTCAGATGGATATAGTATTCTTGTTTGGCAAGTGCTATGGCTGACTGGAAGGAGCCAAGCATGAATTTGAAGTGTTGGTGGTCTTCAGGGGAGCAGGATTTGGTCCAGGCCCGTTCAGCAGAACGGACACAGGTGCATAAATAGCGGGTTGTGGATGAGAGCCATGGCTGGGGAGTAGAACGCCTGACAGGGCGTGGGGTGAGAGAGTGTTAAGAGCCGAGGATAGTGCAGCATTATAAGAGGAAACTGCTTCATCAATGGATTTGGAGGACATAATAGAGGAAAGTGATGGAGAAATGGTGGAGGAGAGAGTCAAGGGATCAATATTATGAAGGTTTCTAAATAGGTTGAGGGAGACAGGAGGGTGAGACGGTGGAAGTTGAAGATTAAAGGTTAAGAGGTGATGGTCTGAGGAGGGAAGGATTGAGTTGTGGAAGTTTGAGGGAGAGGAATTGGAGAAGAGTATCAGGTCAAGGCAGTGGCCATGCAGGTGGGTGGGGGCAGTGGAGTAGAGTTGGAGGTCGAATGAGGAGGTGAGGGCGAGGAACTTTAAAGCATGGGGGTCGGAGGGGTTATCAATGTGAATGTTAAAATTGCCAAGAATAAGAGTGGGGGAAGAGGGATCCATAAAGATGGAAAGCCAAGAGTCAAAGTCAGTAAGGAAGGTCGATTTGGATTTGTTGGATGGACGATAGATAACAGCTACTCGGAGGGGAAGTGGTATGAAGAGGCGAATAGAGTGGACTTCAAAAGAGAGGGAGGAGTGTGACCGAGGCAGTGGGAGGGGTTGGAATTGGCAAGAGGGAGAAAGTAGAAGCTCAACATCATCACCGCGGCTAGTGGATCGAGGTGTATGGGTGACCTGGTAGCCCCCGTGGCAGAGAGCAGCAGTGAATGCGGTATTGTCTGGGAGGAGCCAGGTCTCAGTTAGGGCAAGAAGGTGTAGAGATAAAGAGATCGTGAGTAAAAGGAAGTTTGTTAGAGACTGAGCATGTGTTCCACAGGGCACATGAGAATGGGAGGGTGGAGGGGGAAAGGAGAGGGATATGGATGAGGATGGACAAGTTACGTGAGGATTTCTTTCCCGAGTGAGGCAGCGGTCTAGGGGGGCCATTACATGAGGATCTATTTCCAGAGTAGTACAGAGATCTAGAGGGGCCGGGGTATGGATGAGTGTCTGGTTGAGTGTGCCCTCCCTGAGGGACATGAGGGAGGGGAAAAGGAGGGGGCATGAAGAGGGGTCTTGATGATATTAGATAGATTACATGAGGATCTCTTTTTTGAGTGAGATAGAACGCTAAGGGGGATAGGGTTGGGGTTGATATCTCTGGATGAGTGATTGGGGCATGAGTGAGGGAGGGTGGGAGGGGGAAGGAGAGGGATATGGATGAGATTAGATAAGGTACATGAGGAACTCTTCTTAGAGTGAGAGAGAAATCGAGGGGGGCTGGGGTTGGGGTCAGGGCCGGCCCGTCCATTGAGCAAGAATGTTGTTTGCACAGGGCCCCATGTTTCAGGGGGCCCCGCGCAAACATTCTGACTATCAGCCACTTTAAAAGAAAAAAGAAATCATCCTTTTGCCAAGAAGCAGGACCTGAAGCAGGGTTTGAATTCCTACAACCCGAAACGTGGGCCATGTTGTCTACCGATTCGCTGATGGCACTTTGGCGGTGCTCCATGAAATAAGTTAAGTTGATGGACTCACTTTTTCACTTTTGCACATATTTTTTGGAAAAATTCTTGCTAAAAATTAATTAGAATAAAGAGAGCGGTCACAGTGGTGTTTGTGGTATGGTTCTCGGACACTGGGCTGACAGGCTCCGACAAAACTAAGTTGTTCAGCCGCAAGGGGATTTCCCTAATTTGATTGGATTTCTCAGTAGTTTAAGTTTCTCATTATATCCAGTAGGGTTCGCATTTTTATGCTAGGTAGCAATTACTGATAGCCAAATATCCATTAAGTATTCAAT
Source organism: Ichthyophis bannanicus (assembly GCA_033557465.1). Taxonomy (NCBI): domain Eukaryota; kingdom Metazoa; phylum Chordata; class Amphibia; order Gymnophiona; family Ichthyophiidae; genus Ichthyophis; species Ichthyophis bannanicus. The sequence continues at coordinate 145,823,565 of CM066033.1, forward strand.
GTTATCTTCTCCAAGCTCTTCAGTGGATGAGTTACAGTACTTCTGGAATTCATCCACTGAAAACTTGAAATAATGGGTAAAATATAGCCCCAAGGAGGGTAACAACCTCAGTATAAGGGGGAAGTTTGATCGAGCAAGAGATTAGTGCACATTCAGACCAGGGAGGGCATCATAACTACCTGGGCTTGTCGCTGGTGCATGAGCTAGAGGAAACTCCAAATTCAAACAACCCTCTTTTACATGAATTGCCATAGTTGCAAAATGAATATGACTACCTGCTGCTAATTAAAGGCCCTGTTCACTGTAATATAAAAGGCTACTGCTCTCTATAATTCCTATTGTGTACTTGTTCTTTGAATGCCTGTTCCATGTAATGAGTTGTGACTTGTTCTCTGTAAACTGCGCTGATTTCAAAATAGTGCGGTATAAAAAAACCAAATAACTTAAAAAAAAAAAATTGTCTATTGAGGAACCCTTAAAATCATCTAATAACAAACTTTCCCTAAATCAAAATTCCACATTTGTAATACTTCATCAATCCACACCATTAGGAGCTGGAGGACAATATATTTTGGGGGTTATTCTGAGACACGAATAGCGGGATGTCCATCCAGGCTATTCGTGCCAGCTGGTTAGTCAGGGGCGGGGAAGAGGCAGCTCGGTGGCGGAGAGTGGGTGGGCAGTGGGCAGTTGCCAGCCCTGGACATACAGGGCCAATTCTAATGTCAGCCCTGTACATCCAGGGCCAACAAAATATCCGGGGAAGTTATTTCACCCCCAGGGTGGATTAACTTCCCTGGATGTTTCTTTTTAAGCAGCCAGGGGCATGGAAGGGGCTGGGGGAGGGGCAGAATTAATTCCCCGCAGCTCGATCCTGGCCTCAGGAGGCCGGATCAGGGGTCAGGCTGCAGGGAATTAACTTTTTTTAGCAGCGGCCGGCATCGCAGCTTTTAAATGGAGCCGCAGGGCCATGGCAACACAACGCCATGGTGCCACGGCTCCATGTAAAAGTTCTGGCTGAGTTAGCCGGGCTGTGGCTGTATGTGCAGGCTGGGACTGAATCACAGTTCCGGCCTGCATGTACAGGCCTGTTTGCTATTGTGATCTCGCGGGACTAGACGTGCCCCGTGGGATCAGAATCGCCTACTTTGCACGTCTGGGTAAGCCCAGACATACAAAGGAGATGTACGTCGGGATCAGAATTGGGCCCTATGCAAATGCCCCAATCACAATTCACATCCGGTGCAGAATATTTCTTAATCACTGTAAATTTCAAATGTTTTGACAAACGTTAGCACCTCTACCCTGTCCCAAAGATTGAGGGCAATGCTTCACTTTCTAATTCTGTGGGCAGGCATGATTCAGCAAAACCAGATCACTCTTAACAATGTTTCAGTTAAACAAAAGATTGCATCCATATCAGTTAAAATATTATGTATAATATATAACTTTAGCTTAAATGAGCCCATATTCATTAAATACATATTTACAGAACATCTCTCTTGCTGTCTTACTTTATCAAACTGCACCATTGCCAAATTTGCTAAATTACTACGCTTTTCCCTTTGCTGACAGAATGGGCCATAATGACTCATCCCTGTAATAAGTAGAATTAGCTTTTCCATCTGTACCAATCCAGTACAGCCTTCGCCGCACAAATACACCATGTCCAAAAAATCAGCTCTAACATGATAGCAAATACTCACTCAACATCACAACAGAACACATCTGACTTATTTAACAGGTTTTCTATACCGCCTTATCCTTCAATCAAAGTGGCTTACAGGTTAACTTAAACAGATTATAGGGACATAAAGGCGAGGGAGTAAGCAGGATTTGCTTAGAAGCTTAACTTATTTACAACGTAACTTATCTGACTTACAATATCAAAATTAACATTCACCATGTCATCCGAATTTGGTGTCCAAAGTTAGCATACAAGGGGTGTGCCCCTTTGACACACCCCTTTGGCAGCACACCTGCAGTAAGTGCATCACTAGCATATTTCAATTGAAAGATCTGGTTGTGTCTCTCAGTGATAATTGCAGAGAGCAGAACTCGCCATCCAAACCAATTCCCAGGCAAATTTGCCAGCAGACAAATCAGGAACAAAACACCTTCTCCAGAGCAGTCTCCTGCAAGGTGGGCAAGGCAAAACAGGGGCCACTATCATGCTTCAGTTTAAAAGGGTTGTCTGTGTCTTTCAGTGATGACATGCCAGCACAGAACGGAGCTTACCATCCCAACCCATCCCAGAGCTAATTCACCAGCAGACAAATCAGGAACCCATACCAAATGGCCGAGCATATGTATGCCGGGGGACTTAGAAGGGAACTGTGGCTCAACAGTGGCTGAAGAGTACAACCTCTTGTACTCCCCCTTCTTGATTTGGCCTGTAAGCGCTAACGCCTGCACCACTGCCATCATTGCAGTTATTTTGGAGGGGCAGAGCACAGGCAGTCATAGGTAGTGGGGTTTTCTCCAAGGCCAAAGAGAGAGACAGAGGCGGTCTGGTAACTTGGGGGAGGGAGAAACTACTGAGGAGGGCTTGTGGGAGAGAAACTAGCGAGGAGTGCTTGGATGAGAGACGGACTAAGGTAGGGAAGGACTAGTTGAGTGGGACTGAAAATGGTGGGAAGGGCTAGGGAGAGGATGGAGAGAGACTAGTGATGAGGGCCTTGGCGAGAGGAACTTATGGCAAGGGGCTAAAAGGAAGGAAGAAAGAGAGAAAATTGAGGGGAGTGGCATGGCTGGGGAAGGGAGAGATATTGGTGACAGAAGGGGAAAGAAAAGAAGAGAGATTAGAAAAGGGAGGCTGGGAGAGAGACTGGTGGGGACAGGGTAGAGGTCCCTAAAACCTTTGAAAGCTGAAAAGGGGTATGTGTGCTCAAGAAAGATTGAATAAGATTCAGGTCTGGCAGTAAAAGCTGGATCTCCCACCTGGTAGGGCACAACTCTGCCAATGGGCCATCAAGACAGAACCTTATCAGATCTGTTTCAATTATCTCTACTCCATCAATGATACAGAAAACACACATACTAGCAGCTTGCCTTTTTCAGAAAGAGCACTGCTCAATATAAAACAAACAAGGAACATGGGAAAATGATCCTTCAAAATATTCTGTTCTGCTTGCTGTGGCACTTAGCTTGGGTGTTTTCCAATTTAATGGTAAATAAACACTACATAAATATCTGGCCACCTCCTGAAAGGTAATCAGGCTTTTACTGACATCTCCCTAGCCATGCAATGCCAAGAACCTGATAAAGCATTTTATTTTCAGATTGTTCTAACAGGAAGATATCCTAAGCAGTATCTGTAAATCCACTGAGCAGAAAATGAGAGAGAGAAATGGAGAAGGTCAGTATTCAGCAGTAGGGCCACAGTGTAACTTTAAAAAACTAAGAAATCTGTTTAAAATTATAAACATTTTCAGTGGTAAAAAGCATAAGAGTACTGCTTTGAAAATACATTTTTTTTAAGTGCTGTCAAGTCAATGCTGACTCCTGGTGATCCAACAGTCCCTGGGTTTTCTTGGCAAAGTATCATTGGAAGCAGACTATCAGGACTTTTCTTCCGAGGCAATGGAGGGTAAATTGACTTGCCCAAGGTTATAAGCAGTGCCAGTGGGAATCAAACCCTGATCCCTTAGGTACTAGACTACGCCTTCACTCCTTGAAGATACATACATAACTGCTATTTACCCATTGCCACTTAGGGGTATGTCTACTAATTGACTTCAATGGGGCCACGGCTCCAATACCGCACAGAACCTGCTATCGCCGATTAGTAAACATACCCCTTAGATTCAACAGCAAATTTCAGCAGTGGCATATATCTGATTTTTTGCTGTCCTTGCTCAACCCCAAATCACTCCTTTTTCTAAAATATCTAACTTTGGCTTTGGCCGTTTTGTGATTAAAAATGGCTAAAGTTATGTTTACTACCATGTATTTTGAAAAAGCCCTTAGACTAAGTGCTTTGGAATATTGGCCTTAAGCTGTATGTACACATATATACAATTCTGCAACAGGTTAATGGTTACAAAAGTGAGTTTACTGGATAATATGCACATTATATTACCTTTTTAAAAAGCTAAAACACAATTTACATACAGTAAATGCTTTGTACATAGGTATTCAAGATCACTGGTCTCTTTAGATGAAGATGAGATCAGAAGGACCAATGTGGACTGGAAAACGCATGTGCAACATTTCCGAACAATTGTCATGGCTCCATAAAGGTTATTGTAATCCACAAAGAACCCTATTTTTTTCATGAGCAACATTTATATTAAAACCTCTGCTGAGATAGGTGATAGGGAAAACGCTGAGCAAAAAAATGTTAAGTGGAAGGACAGCAGTGGTGCGTGTGCGTGGTGAATGAAGGGAGTGTGAGAGGTAATGGGATTGCAGATATGGGGGGAGAGGATGGGGTTCAGTTAATTGGGCTTTCATTTTGCCTTTGTGTATTTGGGTGTGCCCACGCGAGTACCTTCTTAAAATTCCATCCCATGGACACCATGGGATGGTTGAGATCTTGGAACTCAAGACCTGATCTTTTTGTCTGTGGCCTGTACATTTTATCACTTGGTCTCTGTTAATGCGGTGGGCAAGGAGAAGAGTAAGAGGATGAGTTGGGAGGGTACTCTCTCATTCCTGCCAATTTCAACCCTTCCTTTACTTTCTTTGAAGTTCATGCCATCTGCCTCTTTACTCCACTATCTCTCCAGATTGCTATCATTTATCAACCCCCTGATAAGTCCACCTTTGCCTTTCTTATTGACTTTGACTCATGGCTTTCCTTCTCTCTGGATGCATCTGCCCCCTTGCTTATTCTTGGGGATTTTAACATTCATGTTGATAACCTCTCTGACCCTCATGCCTTAAAGCTCCTTTCTCTTATCACCTCAATCTCCAGCTATGCTCTACTCTACTGCCTTGACCTCATCTTCTTCTCTAAATGCTTGCCCTCAAATTTCTGCACCTCTGTTCTTTCCTTATATGACCACCACCTGCTAAGTTTCAGTCTTCATCATCTCCCACCTCACTCTCACCCAATTTCCTCCAACATCTTTAGGAATCTTCACACTATTGACCCATCAACTCTCTCCACTGCTGTCTTACCATCTCTTTCCTCTACTATGTCATCTAAGTCTGCTTATGAGGCTCTATCTTCCTATAACAGTGCACTCCCCTCTGCTCTAGATGCTCTTGCTCCTCCCACTTAATGTCCTGTGAGGCGTACCGTACCTCAGCCCTGGCTGTCTGCTAAAACCTGCTACCTATCAGGTCTATGTAGAAAGCTAGCGCCAGCTTGTACATGCTCTTAAGCGTATATAACATATACATATATGCTTATGAATCCGCACACCAAATACAGAAAAGAGACATGCACATAAGTCTGGAAAAACTCTGCGCACACGTAGCATTGCGGGTATTTAAATGAGTTGGGCATATTCATGTAACATATTAATGAAGTCTGTGCTCAATGCAGAAAAAACTGTGCTAAAGATTACCGAATCAGGCATAAACGTTTAGAGCGTCATTAATTGTACACCTAGTCAGGAGATGACATTAAACTCTAACACATCCCTCTGTGTGGTGGACGGCTTCAGTTCATTATTGTGTACATAACAGCGTTCAGAAACGGCATGTTTTGTCTGTGTATACTGTACACAGCATTAGATTTGAAGAAGAGATGTCTTTTGCTGTTTATCCTCTTGCCATTCTGCTGCTTGCAAGAGCCAGACAAAGAAGGGAGAACAGAGACCCGAGAGAGGAGCATGAGATGCTGCACCCATCATCATCATGAGGCCCCGCAAACAGCGCCTATTCAGAAACAGGGCAGTACTGGATGGACGCCATTTACTAAACTCCATCTCCTCCATTGTTGTCCCTTACATCTGTCATATCCTCAACCAATCACTTTCTGCTGTTTATGCAGACAGTTACATGGGCATCTGACATCATGCACATGCTCAACCATGCACGTCTTGCATTTGTTTTCTTTGCACATGTGTTACTTTGCTTTTTAACATACGTGTTTTACGATCAACTTTTTTGCATCAGGATTTTACACATTTTTCATTTGCATACGTTCAGTTTTACAGGCCTTTCACTTGTATAGCGTCTCTTTTCTGCATTGAACACTAAGAGTTGTGCTCTGTCAGGGTATTATGTGAACGCATAAACCATCAGTATTGCGCGTGTCTAGCACAGGTTTTCTGCATCGGCCTGTATGTTCCTGTACCCATTCAACCAAAGGCCTTTGGCTCAAATCCTGCACTCTTGCGGACTTCCTACATTTCAAATTCATGCGAGCCTCTTTCCAGTCTGCCACAGCACTCACCAAGCAAGAGTACTATGTCCATCTGACTAATTCTCCATCCCACTGCTTAGAAAATAATGCAAACAACAGATATGCTCACTCTATTCACATCCTCAATCTGGAACCCACTTCCTGAACTCTTAAGATCAGCCGAAACAGTAGAGGAACTACGAAAGAGACTCAAAACCTCTCTTCGTAGAATACTTTGGGTTGGACACAAATGAGTAGCACAGTACCCCCAAACGCCGTGTGGCTATACAAGTTCTTTACATGTTTATACTACTACCATCCTGTTTTAATCCAAGTTATATTTATCCTACCTTAGTTCTATGTATGACCTAATTCTCTTAAGTTCATGTTAACTGTTCTATGTAAACTGCTTTGACTCAAGATAAAGCGGTATATAAATGGTGTTAAATAACTCTTGTCTACGACACGTGCCATTTCTTTACAACTCTGAATTCTTCTCAAAACACTTCTGCCACTGGCTCCTCCTTCCCTTTCTGCCCAGACTTTGGCTGGTTACTTCCATGACAAAGTCCACAAGATTATTCTTGAGTTCCATCTCCCCTTCCCCTCTTCATTCCTTAATCCTTCCCCAACCTCTGTCACCCTTCCTTCCATTTTCAAGATCACCGAGAATGAAACCACACATCTCTCCTTACCTCCTGCCCCTCTGATCCCTTTCCCACCCATTTACTAAACTCCATCTCCTCCACTGTTGTCCCTTCCATCTGTCATATCCTCAACCAATCGCTTTCTATAGCAGCTTTCAAGCATGCTGTGGTTACACCTCTCCTCAAGAAACCATCCCTTGATCCTACCTGTACTAATTATTAACATCTCTCCTCCTCTTTATTTCTAAACTACTTGAACCACTGTCTTGACTTTCTCTCCTCTCAGTCCCTTCTGGATCCACTGCAATCTGGCTTTCGCCCTCAACATTCTACTGAGACAGCTCTTGCCGAAGTTTTCAATGAATTATTCCTCACCAAATCCAAGGGCTTTTACTCAATCTTCATCCTTCTGGACCTTTCTGCTGCTTTTGACACTGTTGATCACCACCTTCTCCTTGTCACCCTCTGTCCTTGCTTGGATTTAGGGGTTCTGTCCTGTCCTGGATTTCTTCCTGTGTCTCCCAATGCACTTTCAGTGTTATATTCTGGTGGATTATCCTCTACTGCTGTCCCCCATTCAGTCGGTTCATCCTAGGGCTCTGCCTAGGGACCTCTCTTTTTCTCTCTACAATCAGTCCCCTTGGTGCACTCATCTCGTCCCATGGTTTTCAGTACCATATGTATGCTGATGACTCGGATCTACCTTTCTGCACTCGAAATCACTCTGGGAATCCAGGCCCAGATCTTTGCTTGCTTATCTGACATTAGTGCCTCCATGTCTCAACACCATCTGAAATTGATCATGGCCAAAATGTAGCTGCTTATCTTTCCCCATAAGCCCAATTCCCCTTCCTCCTTTCTCTATTTCTGTGGATAACACTCTGCTCCTCCCTGTTGCCTCAGCTCACAACTTTAGTTATCTTTGACTCCCCCCTTTCCTTCGCCACACACATCCAACAGAGAGAAATGACAGCTTTTAGTTTTCTCTATAACACTGGCAAAATGTGTACTTTCCATTTTGAACACACTAATAAGACCCTTATCCATTCCCTAGTCATCTCCCATCTAGACTATTGTAACCTCCTCTTCGCTGGTCTGCCTCTGAATGAGCTCTCCCTACTTCAGTCTGTTCAAAACTCAACTGCCAATGTCTCTATGCTCATGCCACCCCTCTTCTCAAGTCACTTCATTGGTTCCCTATCTGTTTCCGCATCCAGTTCAAAATTCTACTACTGATATATAAGTGTCTTCATTTGGCAGCTCCTCACTACCTCTTCTCTCTCCCTCGACCCCTCCTTGGGAACTCCACTTTTCTGGCAGATCCCTTCTATCTATGCCCTTCTTTTTCACTGCCAACTCCAGACTTCTATCTTTCTACCTTGCTGTTCCTTATGCCTGGAAGAAACTACCTGAGTTGGTACGCCAAGCTCCATCTATGGCCCTATTCAAATCCAGACTAAAAACTCACTTCTTTGAGACTGCTTTTGGATCCTGATCCCCCTAGTCCAGGGGTGGGCAATTCCGGCCCTCGTGCACCACAATCCAGCCTGATTTTCATGTCGTCTCTAATAAATATTAATGAGATCTATTTGCATCCACTGCCTTCCATTGTATGGAAACAGGTCCATGAATATTCATTAGGGACATCATGAAAACCAGGCTGGATTGTGGTGCACGAGGGCCGGAATTGCCCACCCCTGCCCTAGTCTCCTGTTCACTTCCTATGTGTTTCCTTACCATTCCCCTAGAAATATCTTAGTCCTCAGTTGTGTTGTCTGTCTTGACTAGACTGTAAACTCTTATGAGCAGTCACCATCTCCTGCATGTCTTTGTACAGCAATATGTACGCCTTGTAGCACTATTAAAATAAGTAGTAGTAGTAGGTAAGGAGTGCTGTGAATGGAAGAACTCCACCTTGGTCATTTGCATCACAGGGGACCATTTGTTTGCTTTAACACTGATTTGCAATTTATACGGATCTTTGAATTTACAATATTGTTTCTGCAAACAAATCCCCTAAATCCAAAAGTGGATATGGATGAAGGGAGATAAAGGGTAGTAGTATGTACAATGAAATGCAATGTATGCCTTCGAGTCAGTGCTGACTCCTAGCAAGCTAGCAGTTCCTGGGTTTTCTTGGCAGGGTGATTACCTCAGAAGAAAGCCCTGGCAATCTACATCCAATGTAGTGCCACAAGGAGTGGGAATTGAACCCTGGTCTCTGGGTTACCAAGCCAGTGCTCTAACCACTAAGCTACTCCTCTACTCCAGTAGTATGCACACTAGGTATTAAATTATGGAGGGTATTTGCTTTTATGATTTTTAAGGAGCTGGTTAATGCCTTTGTAGCTCATAGGTACTATATTGTATTTTATAGATGCAATGGAGGTCTTATGAATCTTTTAAAATTGTGTGCAAACAAAAGGGTGTTGGGAGGAAGGTTTTAACATCCCAATGTTTTGGGGGGAGGAGATGGTTGGACAAGAGATATTGTAATAAGGGTAGGCATGCTAATCTTTTGATAGACTGTATGAAACATACAGTGGTGTGCAAAAGTCTGGAATTACTTGTGAGAGTTTTGCATTTTTCGTACTTTCTAACTTTTTTTTTTTTTAAATTTTGCGTTAGCCCAGCATATTCATCTTTCTACCACGTTAAAAGGGATACATTTGGCTATTAGAGTTGACTTTTTTGCATTCCTTGCTTCCAATTTAAATACTTTACCGACACTGGGAGATAGCTACTGCGATTTTTGTGGAACCTGGGTCAAAACTGGATTGAGTTTATCCAATATGCACACGTTATTTCTGACTAATCAGGAGGCTGGTTTCACTAACCAATCATAATGCAGATATCTAGCCAACAGTGCAGCTATAAAAACACATGGAATTTTTGAATTTCATATGCTTTCTGGATAGACCATGAAGATGACTCGGACCCTGACGTTGGAGGAGCATGTTCGTGTGTCCTTTATGAGCGAGGAAGGATTTTCAAGCCGTCAGATAGCCAGGAAAGTTGGCTGCAGTCAGAGCGCTGCTGTTAAGATTGTACAGAAGAAAGAAACGGGTTCAGTGGTGGACAAGCCTCGTTCAGGTCATCCACATGCATGAACATCACGCCAGGACCGCGCACTACGATGCATTTCACTGACTAATCGCAAGTTGACCTCTCCTCAGCTACTTCAAGAGTGGTCAGACAAGAGTGAGGTCAGTGTCAGCTCATCAACAGTTCGTTGCCGGTGCCTGCAGTTTGGTCTCCGGGGCTGCAAAGCACAGAATAAGCCAATGATGACTGACATACAAAGGTACAACCAGATCATGTGGGCGAGAAAGCACTCAACCTGGTCGACTGAAATGTGGGAAAAGGTGCTATTAAGCGATGAAAGCACCTTCTGCCTGTTTGGTAACCAGGTCCACACCTATGTGAGGAGATTTCCTGGAGAGGAATTCAAGCGTGAGTGTCTCAACCTCGCTGTGAAGCATCCTTTGAAGGTCATGGTCTGGGGCTGCATGGCTGCCAGTGGCGTTGGACGTCTTCACATAGTCAATGGAATGGTCAGCGGGGCCAAGTACATCACCATACTGCAAAAGTGCATGGTGCCATCAGCACACCAGCTGTTTCCTGGCCAGTTCCTCTTCCAAGATGACAATGCACCCTGCCATCGCTCCAGACAGGTGATCAGCTGGAAGCAGCGGAACAACATCAAGTCCAGTCTCCAGATCTGAATCCAATCAAGAACCAGTGGCACAAGGTGGCCTTGGAAATATCCAAGAGGCATCCAACATCAAAGCGTGAGCTGATTGAGTCACTCATTGCAGCTTGGAACCGCATTGTCATGAGCCATCACTGACACATAAAAACGGCCTTTTTCAAGGCCACATACATTAATTTGAAGGAAACCTGGCGTGCGCCCATAATATTTTAAAGCATACTTACAATAATATATCGTTGGCCAACGATGTACATTACGCGATTTTCACAGAAAAATCTATCAACAGGACAACTATGGGGAACAAACTCAGAAAATAAGGGCCAAACCAATACTAAATGTTGGCCCTAATAGCCAAATCTATCACTTATCATGAGATACACAGAAAAAGCCACTGGGAGGAAAAATAAATTAAGATATAAGATCACAAAGTTGAAAAAAAATGTCAAATTTACAAGTGATTCCAGACTTTTGCACACCACTGTACAAAAAATCACCTTACTAAAGAAGCTGTTGGGCAAGGGTGGTATGGGGAAACATATGGGTATAAAAACGAGAAGATTGGCTTGCTTACAGACTTGCCAAAAATGGACTAATCGAGGTAAGATGGATGGTGTATCAGTTCTGGTGTGTTATTTTAACGCTAGATCAATGGGTGATCTTATAAGATTTGGTGGGAGATTGGTAGTATGGAGCTGCATTTATAAGAAAAATTTGGCTTATGGGTAATGATGGTCCTCTATTGCAGGCAATGTGTCCTTCAAGTTAATTTTATCAAAATCCTTGTATTCGGACGAAGGGAGGGGGAGCGTCCATTACTTATAAAGATATACTGGTATTACATTGGTAAATATTATATCAAATCCAGGATTAGAGGATTTGTTAATACAATTAAAAATGGTCACCTGCTTATATGTAAATTGGGATATTGTCAATTTACAGACCTCCAGGGTGTAATTTGTGAAATATGGAATATCTGCAGGGGGTTGAATGCTCAGCATGTGATCTCGTACTAATTGCTGGGGATGTTAATTTGCATTTTGAAGATCATTCATCTCAGGATGTTATAATGTTTTTAGCATTTTCTGAATAGTGTAAATTTGAGGCTAGTTAATGAGGGAAGTTAATGTAGAGAGGCATCAGTTAGCTCCAAATGCAGTTTCTTAGTATCAGGAATAGGTGGATAACTGGTCCTCATCAAAATCTATTTGGTCTATTAATTTTTTGGAAGAGTTTACTATCAGTATTCAGATTGAGACTATTCATTGTTCTAGAGAAGCAAAGCTGCTATTAAGAGGTAGAATAGCTGATCAACTTTGGGGCAGGATGATTCAGGGATTGTGGAGGGTATGTTAATGCTGAGTTTTCTCAAGGATTGGAAAAATATTATGCAGAAGAGACTGGATGCTATAGCACAGTTTAAGTGCCGAGGATAAACAAGGACTGCAGATGTTTCTGGCATACTAATCAGCAATGTCACCGCTAAGCAGCTTCAAGATGCAAGGCAGTCCTCCGCCAGCATTTTTGCCAGTGGTGGGGGGGGGGGGGGGGTAGTGCAACATGATCACACTTTGAATCGCAAGGGGCAGGCAGGTCCCAAGGGATAGATCTATGCTTTAATAACCTTCAAAGCAGCGTAAAACTGGGCCTGCAACACACAACCCCCTAAACAATAACTCATGATTGACTAGGTCAAACACTTCTGACAGATTCAGTTGCATCAAACTGGCAAGGTGTTAGTCCTTAGATTATGAACTGTGGGGTGCCCAGGGCTCCAAGCTATTGCCTATATTTATTTGCATTAATTGGGGGAATTTATTCAATAATTTGTGGTGCCTACATTTTCCTATACAGTATTATAGTAATCTTGCCATTGAGGCAGACTTTGCCAAAGATTTACACTACCATGAATTTAGTATCTGGTTGCATACACAGTTGAGTGCAAGACAAGGGGCATAAGGTAAATCTGGATAAAACAAAAATTATTTGGGTTGTGGGTAGGAGAGGATAGACCATTAAAGAACCTGAGTTGGTGGATACAAAGAGATTCTTATTTAACCATGAAAGTTTTGGTGAAGATTATTTTTTCATATTTAAAGGCCAGATTAGGGCATTTTTGGATGTAAGCTATCTTAAACAAGTTGCATAGGCTGCTGTCCTATCCAATTCAGACTACTGTAACACAAAACATTAGGTCTCCCAGAGCACCAGCTTTCACATTTACAAGTCTTGCAGAATGTGGCTGCAGAGGTGGTTCTGAGAGGGGTCCAGATGGGAGAGGGCAACACCCTACATTGCCTCAATACACTATCTCCCTGTTCATGAGCGCATTCAGTTTAAACTGGTGCTGTTTGGTTTTGAAGATCCTACATGGACAAGCTTCAGAGTATATGAATAGTTTTGTTTCTTTGCATGAGCTAGTATGTTTGTGTTCAGCCAGTAAGATTAATATCGCTCTGCTTTCCACAAAATGTTTCCACCTGCAAGAGACAGAACTATTACGGCAGCAAAAGGTCCTGAATGCTGGAACGTGTTCATACTGGACGGGACCCAGATTAAGTCCTTTGGACTTTTTTGATGCACTTAAAAAGCACAGTTACTTACCTGTAACAGGTGATCTCTGGGAAATCCGTGCTATCAAAAACCTAATCCTATTTAGAAAGGCTTTGAAATACCACTTGTTTACAAAATGCTACCCAGAAGTCAACCTAGACATTATCAAAACTAGCTCCGCAATACAACCTGAAAAGGGCTAGCTGGTCAACCTTCTCTCTAGTCCTATTAGTGAACCACATTACAACATCCAAACAAGTTTCATATTACTGTATATAACATTAAGTTAATCTGTACATAGTACATTAAGTTAATCTGTACATAGTACATTAAGTTAATCTGTACATAGTTCCCCCGGTTGTCCTATTGTTGAAGTTCCCTGTTTAATGTAAAACTCAATGTTACTTGTATGCATTGTAGTATGTTCTTGTTCATTGTACACCGCACTGATTGTAATAGCGCGGTATAAAAGAATTGTTAAATAAATAAATAAATAAATAAAATAAATAAAATAACAGCAGGAATAAGTCTTCACATATGGCACGTCGGTACCGACGGAGCCTGCGCTGGAACGCTCCCCAGCGTCCAGTCAGAAAGCTTTTGGGAGCATCCCACAGCGCCTGTGTGCTGCCTTCCCACCTTTCCAACTGTCTCTCTTCAGTTGAGTTTTATAGCTGAGACAAAGAGGGAGAGAGAGGGAAAGGAAGAGAGATAGAGAGAGAGAGACAACTCCTAGGGGAGGTGGGTGGGTTGTGAAGACTTATTCCTGCTGTTCCCAGAGATCACCTGTTACAGGTAAGTAACTGTGCTATCTCCAGGAACAAGCAGGAATGAGTCTTCACATATGGGGACTCCCTAGCTTTTGATGCCAGGGAGAGAGCCCATAAGTTGTGTGTCCCTGGGACAGGGCTGCACTTTCCCACCTGGATCTCTGGCATCCAACCAGGGATGGTGGGTAGGAGTTGATTAAGTATGGAACAGGTGTTTGAGAACAGCCTGACCAAACAAGGCATCCCGGCGGGAGTCCTTGTCCAAGCAGTAATGGGCTGTGAAGGTATGAACCGAGGCCCAAGTGGCTGCTCGACAGATATCGTCGATAGACACAGAGTTCAGATGAGCCATTGAGGCTGCCATGGCTCTCACATTGTGAGCTGTGACATGGCCAGAGAAATGTTCTTGCTCTGATAGGTGAAAGAAATACATTGGGCAATCCAGTTGGAAAGTGTTCTCTTGGAGACTGGTTGTCCCAAATGAGAAGGATCAAAAGCAACAAAGAGTTGAGAAGACTTTCTATGTTGTTGTGTCCTCTGTAAGTAAAAAGCTAGAGCTCTTTTACAGTCCAGGGTATGAAGATTCCTCTCTGCACTTGATGCATGAGGCCCTGGAAAAAAGACAGGTAGGTAGATGTCTTGGTTGAGGTGAAAAGGCGAGACCACCTTAGGCATAAAGTGTGGATTAGTCCTAAGGACCACTTTGTCATGATGGAACCTTGTATAAGGTGGATTAGCTACTAGTGCTTGCAATTCACTGATGCGGCGAGCTGATGTGATTGCAATGAGAAAGATAACCTTCCAAGAAAGGTATTTCAAGGAGGTAGTAGCTAAAGGTTCAAAAGGCGGCTTCATAAGCTGACCAAGAACCAAATTTAAGTCCCATGCCACCGGAGGTGGTCTAATGGGAGGCTTTGTTAAAAGGAGGCCTCTCATGAACCTTGCTACAAGGGGATGAGAGGAAACAGGTTGTCCATTTAGAGGCTTGAGGGAAGCTGCAATAGCACTCAGATGGACTCTTACTGAATTTGTCTTAAGGCCTGCATTAGACAGATGAAGGAGATACTCCAGCAATGATTCCAGAGGTATGGCCTGGGGGTTAAGACCCTTTTCAGAACACCAGATGGTAAACCTTTTCCACTTGAAGGCGTAAGAACGTCTAGTGGAAGGTTTTCTGGAAGCATAAAGAACATCTTTCACTTGTTAAGATGAAGATCCTGGAGATCTAGGCCTTCAGCAACCAAGCCCTGAGATGCAGAGACTGGGGATTGGGATGCCACAACTTTCCGTCCTCCTGAGAGAGGAGGTCTGGAGCAGACCCTAACTCTAGGGAGGGAGCTTGAGAGATATGTAGAAGCAGAGGGTACCACATTTGCCGTGGCCAATGTGGAGCTATGAGAATCATGTGGCCTCTGTCTCTCTGAAGCTTGAACAGGGTTTTGGGAATTAGGGGAATGGGTGGAAAGGCATACAGGAAGTCTTGACCCCAATGAAGGAGGAAAGCATCCCTTGCCTGAGCCCCCTAAGCCGGAGTTCTGGAACAGAACCGGGGAAGTTTGGCATTCCACGGACTTGCAAAGAGGTCTATGTCCGGGGTTCCCCAAATTTGAAAAATCTTGGATACCTGGTCCATATGTAGGGACCACTCGTGTGGAAGCAGAACTCGACTGAGTCTGTCTGCCCAAGAGTTTTGAACACCTGGAAGATAGACTGCCAGAAGATGAATGTGATGCTCTCTGGCGAGGGCCCACAGTCGCAGAGCTTCGTTGCAAAGCGACAGAGAGCCAGTTCCTCCCTGCTTGTTTATATAGAACATGGCTACCTGATTGTCCGTGTGGACAAGGACTGTCTTGTGGCTGAGCAGGGTGTGGAAAACTCGCAGAGCAAGGAAGATTGCTCTGAGTTCCAAGAGATTGATATGTAGACAAGTCTCCTGTGGGGACCAGATGCCCTGGGTGGAGAGGTCCTGAAGATGAGCTCCCCAGCCCATTGGAGAAGCATCTGTTGTAAGTGTTGCCTGGGGTAGAGGCTGTTGAAAGGGACACCCCAGCAACAGATTTTGAGGGGACTTCCACCACTGGAGGGACAAAATGAGGCGACTTGTGTTTGCTATTTTGTCTGACAGCAGCCTAATGCCTGGGTCCATTGGGTTGATAAAGTCCACTGAGCTGCTCTCATGTGAAGGCGAGCATATGGTACCACATGAATGGTGGATGCCATGTGGCCTAGCAACTGTAACATTTCTCGAGCAGTTAGTAGGGGTTTTGACTCTGCTTGAGAAGCTAACTGCATCAAGCGAAGGCAACGGGCCTGAGGAAGATAGGCCCTTGCCCTTGTGGTATCCAGCAATGCCCCTATAAACTCCAGGGACTGGGTAGGGATCAAATTGGATTTTGGGATGTTTATTACCAGCCCTAAATATTGAAGGATACGCATTGTGCAGGTTAGAGCAGTCTTGGCCTCTGATTGAGTGGGAGCTCGAATGAGCCAGTCGTCCAGAAAAGGGAAGACAAATATTCCCAGGGTGCGCAGAAAAGCGGCAACCACTGCCATGCATTTAGTGAACACCCTTGGTGCAGAGGCCAGGCCAAAGGGGAGCACTCTGTATTGATAGTGCTTCTCCTGGAAAAGGAACCGAAGGAACCTTCTGTGAGTTGGATGGATGAGAACATGAGTGTACGCATCCTTGAGATCTAGAGAACAAAGCCAATCCTGACTCTGAAGGTATGGCAGCAGAGTTCCTAGAGAAACCATCTTGAATTTTTCTTTGACTAGGAATCTGTTCAACTCTCAGATCTAAAATGGGTCTGAAGCCCCCTGTTTTCTTTGGGATAAGAAAATAGGGGGAGTAGAACCCTGTGCCCTGTTGTTGAGAAGGCACTTCCTCTTTTGCCCCCTGGGCTAGAAGAGTGGCAACCTCCTGCTCTAACAGGCTGAGGAGGGAGGTTGGAGAATTGAACTGGTGCACTCTTGTGAGAGGGGGTAAGCTGGAAAAATGAAGTTTGTACCCCTCTCTTATGATGGAGAGTGTCCAATGCTCTGCTGTGATTTGCCCCCATCTGGGAGCAAAGTGACATAACCTTCCTGGAATAGTGGAGGGCTCTGGTCCTTCTAGAGCCAGGAAGGCTAAGTTCTCTAGTAGAAAGTCAAAGGCCCTGAGGGGGCTGAGATTGCTGGGCTGGAGCAGGCCTCGCAGCCTTTGCCTTGGTCTGTTTGGAGGATTGCTGACGTTTGGAAGGGAACTGAGCTGCAGAAGATGTTCTCTGACTATATGCAGGATAGGATCTTCCCTTTTTAGAAAAAGGTGTTTTCTTGAACAACCTTTTCTTAGCAGGAGCAGCTGTAGATTTGGATAGTCTATCCAAAGCAGAATTTTCAGCATCCATCTGATTGGTAAGGATTGGCAAGCAAAAGCCAAACAGATTCTCACCTGTACAAGGGATATTTCACAATTCATCTTGGACCCAGATCTCCAAATCAGATGCTTGAAGCCAAGCAATCCTACATGCACCTATAGCTATAGCTGAGGCTCTGCTTACGCATTCAAAGGAGTCAAAAGCTGCATGGTTGGAGAATTTGGAGATATCTTGGGCATGTTTGAGCCCAGTGAAAAATTCTTGCCTTTTACTGTCAGACATAAAAGGACTTAAAGTCTGCAAATGGTCAGTGACTTCTTTTAAGAACATTCCCATGTAGAGACTATAAGAATTAATTCTCGCAGCAAGCTTGGGAGACTCTTCTACCAAAAGCATCCAGGGTTCTACATTCACGTCCTGGAGGATTAGAGGCATGTCTCTTGGCACTTCTAATCTTTCTCATTGCAGATTAAACCACAATAGAGTGGTGAGGAAGTTGAGTTTTATGGAAACCAGGACAAGGAGGGACACGATACATGGTGTCCAACCTGCGAGAATGAGGAGAGGTGGTTAGAGGTGCTTCCCACATCCTTAACATGAGATCATACAGAATCTCATGAATAGGTAAGGTAGCTGCCTCCTTAGGAGTTTTAGGATATTGTAAAATATCTAACTCCTTAGCTCTAGGCTCTGACTTTGGGGCCACTATAATAGAGAGGCCCCGAGCCACCTCTCTAATAAAGTCTTGAAAAGACAAGTCCTCTGGAGGAGACATCCTTCGTTTAGGAGAGGACTCCTCCTGTGGAAGAAGCATCACTGCATCGACAGACTCTTCAGAATCCTCAGAATCGTCAGAGGAATTGAAGTATCGTCTGTCGGGATGCTCTTGCAAAGCCCGATACCCGTACCGACTGGGATCGGTATCGGGAATCACTGGTACCGGGGTATCGGTACCGGAGGGCTGCAGAGGGCAGAGGGCAGAGTACCGGCATAGCGGACACCGATGCCGATATCGACACCACCGGTACTGGGATCGGTGCCAATGGCGATGCCGGAGCCGGCTGAGTAGTCTGTTGCGGTACCACGGGCGTCGATGCCACAAGGAAAGCCGCCAGACTGCGTTCGATGGACAGAATCCTCTGATCCATCGACACCGCCAATGCCTGGAAGTCGGTACCAGTGGAAGCCACCGGTACCCCAGAGCATGGCACCAGGAGATCTGTCGAGGCCACGCCATCGAGATCATCCTGGAACCCCGATGATGATGCTTTAGAGGCCGAAGCCTCCCGCCGGGGTAATTTTGCCGGTGCAGAATCCTCGAGGAAAAGGCCAGAGGCATCTCGATGCTTAGAAGGAGATCTACCCTTCGAGGACCGGCTGGATTTATGTTTAGTTACCTGAGATCCATGTGAGGAAGAAGCAGCCCTGGAAGACGTTGATGCTACCGAAGCTGCATCAGAGGGAAACAGGGTACTGAGCTTGGCAGCTCGGTTCTGTCAACCTCTCTTAGAAATCATAGAATAGGACACACAATCTGTAATGGAATGGTCAGGGCCTAAACATTTTAGACACCAGTCATGGGTGTCGGTGACGGAGATAGTACCGCCACATTTTGTGCACTTCTTAAATCCTGAGGCAAGCTTTTCCATATTTAAAGGAAAAAGGTTTTGGGCCTAAGGCCCAAAACTGAAGTACACCTGAAGAAAATAAATGGAAAAAAGTTTTGTTTTAAAAAAAAAAAAAAAAAAAAAAGAACAACGACCAGCGGTACCGGTACAGCGTCGAAGAAGGCAGACGCGACAGAAAAGAAATAAAGAAAAAATAAGGAAATTCTTCTGCAGTGACAGGAACACGACCTGCTGGCTCCGCAGAAAAACAACAACTGAGGAGAGAGAGTTGGAAAGGTGGGAAGGCAGCACGCAGGCGCTGTGGGATGCTCCCAAAAGCTTTCTGAGTAGACGCTGGGGAATGTTCCCACACAGGCTCCGTCGGTACCGACATACCATATGTGAAGACTCATTCCTGCTTGTTCCTGGAGATAACAGTTTAAACAACCAAAGTTTCATTATGGATTACTTTTATGGATACTGTGAATTGCATTCCAGTATTATCTTTTTCATTTTTTGTTATTTTTTTTCTCCTAAAGTGTAATCTCATTTTAGGCTTGAAACTACCAGCCAGGTTGGCTATTTCTAAAAGACGACGACTGCAATTTCCTTTTGCATACTGGACAGTTAAGTCTTTTTGATATATGTTTCTCTTGATCTGCACTGTGGAACTGAATATGGACTTTAGTGTGTTTGTAAATATATTTGAAAAAGTTAGAACTTGATTTTTTGAAGCAATGGCGAAAAATGTAGTCAGTAGCCTTATGTGCATACTGTGAAGATAGTTAAGCTCTGTTTTTTTTGTATTCTTTTGGGATAGTAACCATTTTTATGTGCTGCCAGTTGTATTTTTATATTTATCTGTGCATTTTTAATACTTCTTTTTTATACTTCAAATTAAATTAAACTAACCAGCTGAACAGGAGTAGCCTAGTGGTTAGAGCACTGGCTTGGTAACCAAGCAACTAGGGTTCAATTCCCACTAGCACTCCTTGTGGCCTTGGGCAAGTCACTTAACCCTTGGAAGAAAGGCCTGGCAATCTACTTCTGGTGACACTGCCAAGAAAACCCAGGAGCTTCTGGGTTGCCAGGAGTCAGGACTGACTTGAAAGCACACATTGCATTGCAAACAGCTGAACATAAGAACTCTGCTCTCCTGAATTTTGACTGAAAGCAGCTTTACAGTGTAGTAGCTACAGAGTTGTGCTTTTCTTTCTCAAGCAGGAAAAATGGTAAAAAAAAAGGTACTGGACCAAAGTTATTTTAATGACAGCAGGTATGGAATGTTCTGCTGCTGACCAATAGATAATATCTGTGCACTTCAGCATAGATCATTTAGGGCCATATGTGCGAAGGAAGATTCATTTAAGAGCACATCTGCCACCTTATCAGTTCTTTGGAAATGCTGCCGTCATCACGGAAAACTCTTGCCAAACACCCAAAGCCACATTAACAGTGAATGATCTAAGTCAATTTACCTCAGCACCACCTTAACTGAACCACTCTTCCTCTTCCCCTTCCCCCATTCCCCAACGCCCTCATCATTTCTAGAACCTTGCAAATTTATGAGCCAATGACATCTAGAAATAGAAGCAAGGCAGAAAAAAGTACTTCCCTTGCAATTCACCTGGATATTTGACCTCCCCCCTAGGCAGCAAGAGATGACTCTAGGAGACAGTCACAGCCTTTCACACATCCCCTTCATTTGTGATCAGGACAACCAGTTGCTTGTCCTAAAGTGTTGCAATCTAAATCACCGAAAGATATACGAGATGATGTGAAGGGAAAACCATCACCATTTTTTCTGTTACTTTCAGCAGGATAGTTTTGAATCTGTACTTCTTGTCGACACTCTGAGCACCTCATACTTCCTGTATTTTCCTATGACGCTGAACATCACATTTGTTTTCACTTCTTTTTTGTTGGTTTGGTGAGTAGGAGATCTGTAATGAAAAACTTCTTTTAATCCAGGTTCCCGGGATTTGACTTGGTTTACCTTTTGACCACTGCTTTTTTTTTTTTTTTAAAGTGTCGTCAAGTCAGTGCTAACTCCTGGTGACCCAGCAGCCTCTGGGTTTTCTTGGCAATGTATAACCGGAAATTTCAGCAGAATTTAAGACACATTACTGAACTGAATCTGACTCAAGGATGGATTAAACATGTTTATAGGAAATAATCAATCAGAACCCATAAACACACCAGACAGGGCTGTAAGTATTAGTGTATGTGTCTCATATCCCCGCATGTTAAATGTATCCCCCAATTGTGTCGTGACCGCTTTGATTGAAGGATAAAGCGGTATACAAAAACTGTCTAAATAAATAAATAAAATAAATATAATCCCAAGCTCAGGGCATCCCTAGACCATGACCATGATTTTCTGATCTTTTCAATGCTTTTTTAGAGTCGGGAGTGATCCCAAAGAGCTGGAGAAGGGTACATATGGTCCCTTTACACAAAAGCGTAAGTAAGGATGAGGTTGCTAATTACAGGCTGGTTAGTCTGACCTTTGTGGTGAGTAAACTAATGGAAACACTGCTAAAACAGAGGATAGGGAGGTTTCTGGAATACAATGGATTCAAGGCAGCATGGTTTTACTAGAAGCAGGTCTTGTCAGACAAATCTCATTGATTTCTTTGACTGGGTGACCAGAGAGTTAGACAGAGGGAGAGCTCTAGATGTGGTATTCTTAGATTTCAATAAAGCCTTTGACAATGTTTGGCACAGGCAACTTATAAATTGAGTGTCCTTGGGATGAATCCTAAAGTAATTGACAGTTAGAAAACTGGTTGAGTGAGAGGTGACAAATGGTACAGGTAAATGGAGTTCACTCTGAGAAGGAGGTTACCAGTGGTGTGCCACAGTGATCTGTCCTTGGTCCAGTTCTTTCACATTTTTGTAAGTGAGATGTCTCCCTCCATACAAAGATTTGACTTGACCAGGCCATGGTATTTTCAATGACATCATATGGATGCGGAAGTTGGACAGTGAAAAAGATAGATAAGAAGAAAATTGATGCCTTTGAATATTACTAGAGGAGATCAAACCTAAGCTTTCCTTAGAAGCTCAGATGACAAGACTGACTTTCATACTTTGGATACATCATGCAAAGAGAGATCATTGGAGAAAGACATAATGCTTGGCAAGGTAGGTCACAGTAAAAGAGGAAGGCTAGCAATGAGATGGATTGATACAATAACAGTAGCTATGGATACCACTCTATCAACAATGAGCTGCTTGGCTGAAGATCGAACAAAGTTTGGGTCAACTATCCAGAGGGTTGCCAGGAGTCTACATCGACTCGACGGCACTTAACATTGTGGAAGGGGAATTAGACTAAGGTTTGCCTTTTTGCAGATAAGTCCCGTTGCAGAATTAGGCATCAACAACAAAAACCTAATTCTGCAATAGACACCCAGGAAGGTGTAGGTAACATGAGGAGGGATCTAGCAAAGTTTGAAGAAAGCATTAAATCTCAGCTGCCAAATTCTCAACCTAAAAAATACAGGTTCATGGGAGTGGTACAGTATAGGGGATGAAGTACTTCTGCCCACAAAAGAAAAGCAGGACCTAGAGGTGATTGTTTCTGATGTCCTTAAGGTGGCTAAACAGCTAGAAAAGGTGACAGTGAAAGTCAGAAGGATGCTTGGGTGCATAGGGAGAGGAATAGCGAGCAGGAAGGAGGTGATAGTGTCTTTATACAAATCTTTGGTGAGATCTCAATTGGAGTACTATTTGCAATTCTGGAGACCATACCTTTAAAAGAATATATACAAGATGAAGTTGGTGCAGAGGGTGGCTACCAAAATGGTCAGTGGGCTTTGTCATAAGACATATGGGGACAGATAAACATCTCAGTATGTATACTTTGAAAGAAAGACAGGAGAGGGGAGTATGACAGAGATGTTTAAATACCTCTATGGCATAAATGCACAGGGGGGAGAGCCTCTTCCTGCAACGAGGGGGCATAAGATTAAGGTGAAAGGAGATAGACTCAGGAGTAATTTGCGGAATTATTTCTTTATGGAAAGCGTGGTAGATGCGTAGAACAGTCTTCCAGTAGAGGCAGTAGAGACAGACTATATGAATTCAAGAAAGCATGAGACAAGCACAGAAGATCTCTAAAAGAAAAAGAAAGAACTGTAGAGCCTAATAGTTGGTATGGAAGGGCAGACTGGATAGGCCATATCGTCTTTATTAGCCTTCATGTTTCTATGACTGCTAGAAACTGAGAAGGTATGACAGAGGACTATTTTTATTCACGTCCTCTCTCTTATGCATTGACATTTCAATTCTTTCCCCCATTCTTATTTCGGTTTTCATTTTATGTTCATACTGTACTTCTTTCTTCTCCCTCCTATGTCCCTGCTATATATGTCCTAGATTTCCTTGTATTTTGCTAGACTCCGACCTTGGCAGCATCTTTGGCACTCCTCTCTTCTCCGTTTTCCTCTCTCTTTCTCTCTGCCACTTATGCTTTCATGTTCTTTTAATTTATCTTCCCCTCTCTCCCTCTGCCGCTATGTTCTTCCCGTTTCTCTTTCCTTTCCCTCTTCTTCAGCTCTCCTTCCAGTTGTTTCTCTCCCTCTAGATATCTTTCATACCATTTTATTTAGGAAACTCCCACAGCAACAGCACTTAGTTATTTTGCTACAATACTAAAGAATAGCTCAGAGGATAGACTACAATGCTTAGAAAGTCTGTGAATCTCCTAGGGTGGTCTGTATTTTAACAAACTACTATTAATCATTTCTATAGCGCTACAAGGCATACACAGAGAGAGAATCCCATTGAAGAAACATCTAAGACAAGGAGGATATAGTTTGAACAATCAACTAAAAAAAAACCATGTAACAATTAATATCCTTGCATGAAACAGTTAATGAACCCTAGTTTTCTTAGCACAACTAATTTACTAATTAGAATTCAGTGTATAAATATCTGGGTAACTAGAAAATCTGCACAATTGAGAGGCCAATGGAGAAAGATGCGCTAGGCTTTGCACACAGGTTAGCTCAGTTTTAGTGCACAATTTTGTGTGCTACCAATACAAGAACAAGTTCCGTGCACGAGCTAACTGTGCACAAGCAGATGGCAGCATGTATTTAAAGCCATTTCAATGGATAATAAAGCAATTAGCTAGGCAGCACAGAGAAATGTGCAGAAGAACAGAAGGCTAAGCATAACGTCAATGTTTTAACGCAAGGTCTGGGGTGGTGAAAGGGTAAGCTTGTCATTATACAGGCAGTGAGCCCAATTCAGACATGGATGTCCCAGCCCTCTGTGGGCCTGGTCGGAACTGGACGCACAGAGTTAGCCAGGATTCTGATCCCGCAGGGCACTAGGGTCTGTACGTGCAGGCTGGGACCCCGATTCAATTTGGCCTGCATGTACAGGCCTTGTCCGGATAGCTCAGTCAGGCCTTTGAATGGAGACGTGGTGCTATGGTGTCCGGTTGCCAGGGCACCATGGCTCCATTCAAAAGCCGCGATCCTTGGCCACTGGACTGATCTCTGATCTGGCCTCCCAAGGCCAGGGTCGGGCTGTGGGGAATCTCCTCTGCCCTCTCTCGCCGCTTTCCAGCCCCGTGCCTGCTGTCCTCTGCCAACTCCGCCAACAAAATACAGCCGCCAGATTGATTACTGGATCAAAAAAAATGCAAGCATATCACCCCCGCCTTAAAAGATCTCCACTGGCTACCTATCAAATCCAGAATCAAATATAAGGCCTTAATGATGACATACAAGATATCAGTCCACTGAATGTTTAAACATAATCAGAAAAGTACTAAACACGCGCTCAAGGAGGAAACCCCACAAAAACACCCTATCAACAGCTTCCACACCACCGAACTCCACACAAAGAGTACTTCACAGAGCATTTGAATACTACTCACCAACACCATGGAACTCACTCCCACTCAACCTAAGAGAGATCACAGACATTGCCGATTTCAGAAAATACCTAAAAACCTACCTCTTCAAAAACCACTACAACAGCATACCGGCTACACAACCACAGGACCGAACTCAGCACACAACTGTCTCCTGCAACCAAAAGTCCAAATCATTGTACATAGTTATAGAGCTGTAAACTGTTAAATGTAAATAGTTCTTCTACCGTTCCTTGTAATAATGTTCTGTTCTCTGTGAACCGCTTTGATAAACTTGAAAAGCGGTATATAAAAAACGTTAAATAAATAAAATAAACTCGGGACACTTATCCCCGTTCAAGCTGCCAGCCCCGGATGTACAGGGCCGACATTGGAATTCGCTCTGTATGTCCGGCGCCAACAACCGCCCACTGCCCATCCTAACTCTGCCCCTTTCTTGCCCCATCTAACTTCTCTATACATTCGTGGCTCGGAATGACCCCAAGTGCCTCTGGGGAGTTTATGCTATTTCCTCTGTATACTCTGTCACCCACCTCTAGGTTCCCAGAGGCATAAAGCCTAGGAGCTATAGTGGGGCCTCTTCTTAAACAGCGAGGGTGTCTCAAGCAGGTGTTGAAATGCCCCCTGGGATTTGTAGTCCCACAAGCTAATCTAAGAGTGTAGTTGCAGTCGAGTAGCCAGGCTTCAAAAGAGGTCTTTTTATTTACCCGTCCCGGGTGAATTTCAGCACTTATGAACAAAGGACAAAAACCATACTTCTGGTATAAAATAAGGCAAACTACTATAACAAAAATGAATGCTTGTATCTTCAGCCTTGACAAAACAAAGGTAGTGCAAAACAGTCCTTTTCTTAAAACAAGCACATTTCTTCACTTCTGTTTCCTTAAACAGATTCTCTCTCTGGCCAGTTCAGCACAGTGAAGAAATATCATCTGAAATTGTCAGTGTACAATCCATGTAGCATTCAGAAGGTGTTTCATCACAAAAATCACATTGCATATCCTCACATGCTTCCCCGGTGCTATCTTCTATAGGATTGTAACTCAGGCTACTTTTAAACAATCCCTCTTCTCTGTTAAGAGCGCTCCCCTCCTCCTCTCTACCGGAGTAAAATGGGAGGTTACCACACACTGCAGAGTTTCCTTCCTGAGAGCCACACACTCTTGGGTAAGTGTAGGAAAAACTCTGACTTTAAGCTTCCCTTCTATTATGAGGAATAAGCCTACCTTCTGGCTTGGTTTTCACGGAGCTTCTGAGCACAGGAAACTTAATGGAGCTTTTCTCAAATGAAAGCCTCTCACTGCCTTTCTCTTTCCATTTCTCTTTGGGCACAAAAGTATCTTCCAAATAAAAACTTTTGCCTTTCTGGTACCTGTTCTTAGGAAGATTCTTTCCCACAGCTTTTCTCAGCTTGCCTTCAGAAATACCTCCGTGGCTCAGACCACTGGGCTTTTGTTCAGTCCTGCACTGCTCCCTGAAACAAATCCCTGGTATTCTCTCCTGGGCTTCTTCCTGTAGGATTCTGTGTGAGACTCCTGGTGAAGCTTTCTCATAAGCTCTCCCACCAGTTCCTTCCACTGCTCCCCAACCAGCTCCTTCATCTGCTCCCCAACCGGTTCCTTCCTCGGCTCTAACTCTGAACTCTGGTGAGTGATTTTTAACTGCGTCACGCTTGGTGTTTCTCTGAGCCTCGCCTCTCCTCAGCTGTCCCTCATTACCTGATGAGCTATGAGGTAATCTATTGCTTGGGCGTGCTCCTACACCTGGTACTTCAGTTTGTGTTCGTTGCCCATAGCAACCCTGGTCCATGTGCTGTTCTAACCTGTCACTATTAGAACTGCTCTGCTCAGATTTTCCTATTTCCATAGGTACTATTTGATCCACCTCATGACAACACGATGGGATGTTATTCTGCACACAGCAATTTTATTTATGTGCAGAATAGCAGTCCATCATGTGCGTGGCTGTTATGTGTAAGTATAGCCGAAGTGCTGAACTGTAGCGCTTCAGAGTTGCATCTGCATAACATCTACACATGATGGAATGCTATTGTACACATAAATAATACTGTATACTTGCTATACACAGAAAAACATCCCATGATGTGGTGCCGATACAGCTACTGCTGTTCCAGATCTATGTGCGCATGCTCTCACGTTAGTGCATGTTTTTTGCACACAGCCTGCAGACATGCTCTTTGTTTACAGCATTTGGGAGCTAACTTTCCGCATCAGGCCTATGTTAGAAAACCATGCGCTCTTTAGCCCAGAGCTTTGACGCAACATAACGGCATCAGCCTCTGAGCTTGGATGGACTGTTTTATAAATATATAGGTCCACAAGATTTTGAACTTGGTATGAATGCAAAAAATTAGTGGGAACTCATGGTGCACTTACCACCACCCACTGAGGCGACAGTAAGTGCACACATGCTAACAGTGATGGACAAGCGTGCACTACTGATGCCCATGCTTGCTGCAACACCCACACACTTGCCTCTAACCCACCCAATCTCCACCCCAACCCAGGCTAAGCAGTCAGCTCAAAAGTTTTACCAGTCACATTTCTAGCACAAGGTCATGGTTACCACAGTATGAGGGCTGGCCCAAGGGTTTCTGCCGCCCTAGGCAGAAACCCCGGCCTTGCCACTCCCCCAGTTGCTGCTGCCTCACCCCCAGCTGCCACCAATTCAATCTCAAGAGAGGGAGGTGGGCAGCAGCAGTATTTCAAAAAGCGGTAGCTTTTTGCCACCACTTTCTTGCCCGTGGCAGGCCATGTGTGCTGAAGGATATGGCCTGCCATGGGTAAGAAAGCAATGGCAAAAAGCATCCGCTTTTGGAAATACTGTAACTGCCGCTGCCCGCCTCCCCTCCCCCAAATGGAATTGGCAGCAGCTGAGGGGTTGGCACGGCCGGTTATGTGTGCCGCTACTGCCACCGCCCACCTGGGCTGGCGGCCCAGCTCGCCTAGTGGACAAGCCAGCCCTGCATAATATGCTTAGCGCATGGTAAACCCTGTGCTGTTAGCACACTTTACTAAACATGCCCCAAAGCAAGGATGGAAAACTCCTTTGTTTTCTTAATTATGCTAAATTTATTTATAAATAATTTGCTAAATACATTTACATATTTTATATACAAATTATTCAAAATAAATGCCAATTTGCCACCAAATTTCAAAAGTGTTTGCTATGGAATTATCTTCTCACTCTTGCCACAGAATCTGCCCCTGGGCTGCAACAGGAACTTAGGGTTGTGCACATATCCTGAGGCTAGTTGGCAATGTGCATACTGCATGTAGAAGTACAAAGACAACATGAAGGAATGAGAATTTGTCAGGGAAAAAAGTAGGAAAATGTAAAGATAAGATCTTCAAATTAGATCAAAAAAGGAAATATCCTAAGGTTTTTAAATGTTTTTGTATTTTAGGAATTTTATCTGTTGTAAGCTGTTTTGGCCGATTCTTTGGAACTGAAAAGGCGGACTACAAGTATTATCATTATAGGAACCTATAATACAATTGATGGTAGCTTATCCAAATCCATAGGTAGCCTCACTGCTTGTAGATCCAAATTTTCTGTCCCGTCCCCTAAATGTTCCCTGCTCCCTTACTCACTGCTGGCACACTTTCAATTCCATCTCTTTGCACCAGCTAACTAAAATAATTACCTCCTCTTCCAAGAAAAACATGTCCTCTTGACCCTCTCTCCCTTCCTGTTGGAAGCTGCTGATTCCGTAGCCCTACTTCCTCCTGCCAATAACAGTCTCACCTCCAGAACTGTCCCCTCCATGAACGAGGGCACAAGTCCGACCTATTCTTAAAAAAAAAAAAAAAGCATCTTCTCTTGACAAAGCCTCCACTGCCAGTTATTATCCTGTTTATAATCTTCCTTTTCTTTTGGAAATTTTGGAAAAACTGGAAACCTCTCAGCTTACCAACCATCTCACTAAAACAAACACTCCATCCCTACCAATCAGGTTTTTCACCCTTACATCTTTTCTTAGTGAAGTCCCCCAATCAGAAATGTGAAACAATGTGTTTTGAACCCAAAAGGATTTATAGAGCTCTTCCTCAAGTGATACTCTGCAAAAGAGTTTTCTAGATAAATGCCATGGTCATCATCATCATGCTCTATAAATCGTTTTGGGCTCGGAACACTGAACTGCATCACATTTCTGATCGGGGGATTCCTGATTTCTTTCCAATGTGTTTTGGATATCGCATTCCTTTTATACCATCGGTGGTGGGATATTGTTACTGGTTTGCTGATTGATTCGGCAATCTATGGCGCTGGCAGAGACTACCAGATGAGATAAGTTTCTTTAATACTTTAAAGTGTGGCATGCTGAAGTACAGTTTCCACACATGTTAAGAGCATTCACTTGCTTATTTTAAATAGAATAAAATCGATGGTTTGCTTTGAGTAAGTGTCTTTGCTACCCTTCCATGACGAACACTCCAACAAAAAGAACTGGTACACAAAAGCAATTTTTACTGCAGAGTGTTATTTTTTGGGACATTTAATGGTCAAACTTGTTTGTTTTAAACACAATATCACTGGCTGCCTATATATTACACATACAGTTTAAGAGTCTGACCCTTGTTCATAAAAACGTTACATACTGGTACACCTTTCTATCTCTCATCATTAATCATTTCACATGCTCCCCCTTGTATTCTATACTCTGTTCATGCCAACTGCCTTTACCTACCCCCCGTCAACGTTCAGTTTTTTATTTCTGTGCATCCAGCCTCTGCAACGACCTACCACAGCAACTCGGTCAGGAAACATTTTATAAACTACTACTACAAGGCATATGCAGCGCTGCACAAACATATAAAGACAGTCCCTGCTCATAGAGCTTACAATCTAATCAAGACAGACAGAACAATACAAGAGAAACAAGGAGGATTCAAATAGGGAAGGAGACACAAGGAAAACAAGGGATTAGGATCCAAATGCGGCCTCAAAGAGGTAAGCCTTTATCATGGATTTGAAGAGGGGGAGAGAAGAGACTTGACGTAAAGATAGAGGAGCAGCAAGGTGAAAAGATCGAAGTCTGGAGTTTGCAGAAGAAGAGGCCATAGAGAAAAGAAAGCCAGAGGAGGAGCGGAGTTCACGAGGAGGGGTACAGGGAGAGAGATGAGAGGAAAGGTAATGTGGGCTAGTAGAGTGAATGCATTTATATGTTAGAAGGAGACGTTTGAGCTGGATATAGAAACGAAAGGGGAGCCAGTGAAGTGATAATGTTGCAGCAAAGTGCAGTCAATGAATAAATCCAGGAGTCAATTGACAGGGTCCAAGCCAGTTTATTGTGCACAGGCCCAGTCAGTCAAAGCTTCAAAGGGAACTGAGCAAAGTTTTTACAGAGACATAACCATTTATACCTCTTTTTCAGTTTGATACATGAGAACTTTCTATTGGTTCTAGCTCGATACATGCATACTTCTCATTGGTTCCACGCTCCCTGCACCTGTCCAATCAGAAATCCCTCTGGGGCCTAGCAACCAGCCCCCTCCCTTAGGATTGTTCTAACAATGGTGCAGTTCTTGATTTTGATACTTCTCTACTGCAAGGTTATCCCTAGCTTCAGGAATGCATGTATTGAAACTTTTCTTTTCTTTCGCACACAAGAGAATAATGAAAGACTTATGAATTCATAAAAACTTCTTATTAAGCATTTTAAAACAGTTTTCTCATTTCTCACAGATTTTTGGTTCTTTTCTAGCTATAATGGTAGTTAGGATCCAGGCCTAACTTACAGGCTTTTCATAGTAGCAAGCCATGCTAGGCCATAGCCTACCACATTCCCCCCTTTGATTATTCTCACCCGCAAGAGAGAAAGGGTGAGAATTAAATCACTCAGTCATTTAACACATTATACTAGTGTAATAGCATGATCGTGGGGTATAGGGTAATATTGCCACATAGCTAATACCTTCGCAGCTGCCTTCCGCTCTATAGTGTTATCAATTGCTGAAGTTACCATGCGTAAGCAAAGGGGTAGGAGACAAGGGAGCAATAAGCACATAGCTAATATGAATAATACAACATAAGGGCTTTTAGACCACCAATCCATGAAAATAATGAACCAAACCACCCATCCATTTTCAAACTGTGGCAGGTCTGGACAGCCACAAATGTCTGCTCTCTCATCTGGGTGGTTAGATCTTCAACTACATGCCCATTATTATCAATCTGTAAACAACAATTACTTAGATTCAACTTTCCACATACCCCACCTTCAGCTGCTAACAATCTAATCAAAATACAAAACCCAGCAAACCGGTATTCCAACAAAACACAATCAAAATAATAGAGAATACCTTAATCCCCAAAAACAGAAACCAATTCAATTTTTGTCGGGCATATTAAACTGCAAGAGGAAGAGGAGAATCCGCTTACTCCCACGCAGTACATGCCCTTTTTAATCGTTATTATTCAAAACTGAAACATAGAAACATGATGACAGAAAAAGACCACATGGCCTATCTAGTCTGTCCTTCCATAACAATAACTACAACAGTCCACTTTTTACCTTTAGAGATCCTCTGTGTTGGTCCCATGCTTTTTTGAATTCAGTTACCGTCCTCATCTCTACCACCTCCACTGGGAGACTATTCCATGGATCCACTACTCTTTCTGTAAAGAAATATTTCCGCATATCACTCCTGAATCTATCTCCCTTCACCCTCATCCCATGTCCCCTCGTAGCGGAACTTGCTTTCAATTGAAAGAGGCTCTTTCCCTGAACATTTATGCCACGGAGGTATTTAAACATCTCAATCATATCACCTCTATCCCGCCTTTCCTCTAAGGTGTACATATTAAGATCCTTAAGTCTGTCCTCATATGCTTTATAATGAAGCCCATTAATCATTTTAGTAGCAACCCTCTGCACCGACTCCATCCTGTTCACATCCTTTTGAAGGTGCGGTCTCCAGAATTGCACACCATACTCCAAATGAGGTCGCACCAAAGACTTATACAGAGGCATTATCACCTCCCTTTTTCTGCTAGCCATTCCTCTCCGTATGCACCCAAGCATCCTACTAGCTTTTGCCGTCGCCTTTTCTACCTGTTTAGCTACTTTAAGATCATCAGATACAACCACGCCTAGGTCCTGCTCTTCTTTAGTGGACAAAAGTTCTTCACCTCCTATACTGTATTGCTCCCTTGGATTGCTGCAGCCTAAATGTATGACCTTCCTTTTTTTAACATTAAATCCCAGCTGCCAAATTCTAGACCATTCTTCAAGCTTAGCTAGATCCCTCCTCATGTTATCTACACCTTCCTGGGTGTCTACTCTATTGCAGATTTTGGTATCATCTGCAAAGAGGCAAACCTTACCCGACAGCCCTTCCGCTATATCACTAACAAAGGTGTTAAAAAGAATCGGACCAAGGACAGATCCCTGGGGCACACCACTGGTAACATCCTTCTCCTCAGAGTGAGCTCAATTTACTTGTACTCTTTGTCGCCTCCCACCCAACCAATTTCTAACCCAAGCAGTAACTTTAGGGTCCATCCCTAGGGTGCTCAGTTTGTTTATAAGTCGCCTGTGAGGAACAGTGTCAAAGGCCTTACTGAAATCTAAATACACCACATCTAGAGCTCTCCCTCAGTCCAACTCCCTGGTCACCCAGTCAAAGAAATCAATCAGATTTGTCTGACAAGACCTGCCTCTGGTGAATCCATGCTGCCTCGGATCCTGTAATCCGCTGGACTCCAGAAACCTCACTATTTTCTCTTTCAGCAGCGTTTCCAATAATTTACTCACCATCGAAGTTAAACTAACCGGCCTGTAGCTTACAACCACATCCTTACTTCTGCTTTTGTGTAAAGGCACCACATGAGCCTCTCTCCAATCCTTTGGCACCACTCCCGACTCCAACGAGGCATTGAAAAGGTCAGTCAGTGGAGTTGCTAGAACGTCCCCAAGTTCCCTCAGTATTCTAGGGTGTATCCCATCCAGTCCCATCGCTTTGTCTACTTTAAGTTGAGCTAGTTTCTCATGAACACAGTCTTCTGAAAATTGTTCAAGATGTCCCTCGCTTCTGTTCTTATTTGTGGGTGTTTTCTGAGGTCCTGCTCCTGGTTCTTCATCTGTGAACAGAACAAAAATATTTGTTAAGCAATTCCGCTTTATCCTTATCAGCTTCTACATATTCCCCCCCTGCACCCTTGAGTCTGACAATACCACTTTTGCCCTTCCTCTTCTCACTAATATATCTGAAAAATGTCTTATCCCCCCATTTTATTGCATTGGCTATTTCCTCCTCCTTTTGAATCTTTGCCTTCTTGACTACTTTGCTAGCTTCTCTAAGTTTTTCCAAATACAGATGCCTGTCTTCCTCTCTCTGTGATCTCTTGTATTTCATGAAGGCCTCCCTCTTTTTCTTCACTTTTTCAGCTACTTCCTTCGAAAACCATAGCGGTCTCCTGTTCCTTTTGCCTTTATTTACCATTTTAACAAAAAGGTTGGTTGCCCTTAAAATACCCCCTTTCAGTTTTGCCCACTGTTTAAACTGCTTTAAATACGTTCCTCTATTTGCAAAAATGAAAAAAACACACTTAGCTGATCGATCACACACGGCATGCATGTTTCGAAGCTGAAGCCTCTGTGTCAAGTGCCCACGATGTAGAAAAGTGCGTCCATCCTTTCAGCCAAACCGACAAAAAATGCCAAGGTATTGGCCGGTGACATCAGGGATATCTGTTCAAAGACAGGCCAATTATAGGAACGCCCATAAAGAGAGGACCAATAGCCCATAGGGAAAACCCCAATCACGGGATCCCCTGCGGCTACGGTCATGGAGCAAATCAGAAGTCCAACCATTCAATATCTCGATTCAGTCCATTAGGGGAAATAGTCTGCAATTTGTAAATCCAACGATGTTCCAGTCTACGTAAACGAGATTGGCGATCTCCTCCCCTAGGATCCAATGGCACATGGTCTATCACGGTCCATCTCAATTGATCAAAATCATGATGAAAATCCTGAGAATGCTGCACTATTGGAGCAGTCAAAATTGCTTGCCGAAGGCGTGAAGCATGCTCCCCCAACCGGACTCGTACCGTCCGGGTGGTACTCCCAACATACCATTTCGGGCAGGAGCACATCAGCACATAGATCACGAAGCATGAAGCACAAGTGGTATGCCACCTACGATAGAAAACACGACCAACCAAATCAGTCCACTCAGAGCCAAAAAGTGTAGTGGAACAGTATTTGCAGGCAGTGCACGCTTTATGTGAACCCGAACGGCTCTCAGGCAATGGTGGCCGGTCCAGCAAAATAGTAGATTTCACCAAGCGATCACGTAAATTTCGACCCCGTGAGTAAGCAATGCGCAAGGGTTTATCCAAACTAGAACACAAGGATAACACTGACCAATGTTTTTTAAGAATAGAAGTAATCACCCCCGTATGGGTCATATAAGGTAAAACCCCAGTGACACAATCCAAAGTAGAACTTGAAGAGGCCACCAGAGGCTGGTCAGTTTCCAAATACCATTCGCGATGGGAATACAATGCCCGCCGGTAAGCTCGAGAGGTAACTGACGTCAGATAACCTTTAGAGACAAGTCTGTGCCATAAATCCCGCGCATGATAGCGGTATTGCGAAACTGAAGTGCACAACCGTCGAATCCGTAGAAACTGGCCAAATGGGAGACTTTTACGTAGGGGTTCCGGATGGAAACTCCCATAATTCAATAAACTATTCCGCTGTACCGGTTTCCGATATAAGGTGGTCACTAAAGCGGTTCCCTCGCGGTAGACCACCATATCAAGAAATTCCACTTTGTCCAAAGCAATGTGTGCAGTATATGTTGGCTGAACACCATTAAGACCCGCATCCAGTACACTGCACACATTGCTTTGGACAAAGTGGAATTTCTTGATATGGTGGTCTACCGCGAGAGAACCGCTTTAGTGACCACCTTATATCGGAAACCGGTACAGCAGAATAGTTTATTAAATTATGGGAGTTTCCATCCGGAACCCCTACGTAAAGGTCTCCCATTTGGCCAGTTTCTACGGATTCGACGGTTGTGCACTTCAGTTTCGCAATACCGCTATCATGCGCGGGATTTATGGCACAGACTTGTCTCTAAAGGTTATCTGACGTCAGTTACCTCTCGAGCTTACCGGCGGGCATTGTATTCCCATCGCGAATGGTATTTGGAAACTGACCAGCCTCTGGTGGCCTCTTCAAGTTCTACTTTGGATTGTGTCACTGGGGTTTTACCCTATATGACCCATACGGGGGTGATTACTTCTATTCTTAAAAAACATTGGTCAGTGTTATCTTTGTGTTCTAGTTTGGATAAACCCTTGCGCATTGCTTACTCACGGGGTCGAAATTTACGTGATCGCTTGGTGAAATCTACTATTTTGCTGGATCGGCCACCATTGCCTGAGAGCCGTTTGGGTTCACATAAAGCGTGCACTGCCTGCAAATACTGTTCCACTACACTTTTTGGCTCTGAGTGGACTGATTTGGTTGGTCGTATTTTCTATCGTAGGTGGCATACCACTTGTGCTTCATGCTTCGTGATCTATGTGCTGATGTGCCCCTGCCCGAAATGGTATGTTGGGAGTACCACCCGGACGGTACGAGTCCGGTTGGGGAAGCATGCTTCACGCCTTCGGCAAGCAATTTTGACTGCTCCAATAGTGCAGCATTGTCAGGAATTTCATCATGATTTTGATCAATTGAGATGGACCGTGATAGACCATGTGCCATTGGATCCTAGGGGAGGAGATCGCCAATCTCGTTTACGTAGACTGGAACATCGTTCGATTTACAAATTGCAGACTATTTCCCCTAATGGACTGAATCGAGATATTGAATGGTTGGACTTCTGATTTGCTCCATGACCGTAGCCGCAGGGGATCCCGTGATGAGTGGGGTTTTCCCTATGGGCTATTGGTCCTCTCTTTATGGGCGTTCCTATAATTGGCCTCTCTTTGAACAGATATCCCTGACGTCACCGGCCAATACCTTGGCGTTTTTTGTCGGTTTGGCTGAAAGGATGGACGCACTTTTCTACATCGTGGGCACTTGACACAGAGGCTTCAGCTTCGAAACGTGCACGTCGTGTGTGATCGATCAGCTAAGTGTGGTTTTTTTCATTTTTGCAAATAGAGGAACGTATTAAAGCAGTTTTGAATAAAAACGATTAAAAGGGGCATGTACTGCGTGGGAGTAAGCGGATTCTCCTCTTCCTCTTGTGGTTTATGCCCGACAAAAATTGAAATGGTTTCTGTTTTTGGGGATTAAGATATTCTTTATTATTTTGATTGAACAAATAATCTAAAGCTAAACGATTTTGATAAATAGCTGTGCGCATTTGCATACTTTGCTTAGCCAAAAGGGTTAGTGCTTTACTAGTTTCATTAGTTATTATTTCAACAACAGCTTGCAAACATATTATTCGATTAATCATATAAACAGGAGTA
The DNA here is from genome assembly GCA_033557465.1 of Ichthyophis bannanicus. NCBI lineage: Eukaryota > Metazoa > Chordata > Amphibia > Gymnophiona > Ichthyophiidae > Ichthyophis > Ichthyophis bannanicus. Next base: position 145,859,864 of record CM066033.1, read on the forward strand.
CGATATCCCCATGTCCCATCCTGCTCCCAAGTAGCAGGTCCATAGTATGAGATAATTCTCTCAGGTGGCCATTCTTCAGATGTCGCATCCCATTTGTCCCATTGGCCAATCTTCAAGGCCTCCTTCAGCTGTCAACTTCTGTACACAGGATATCCCAGTTGTTCTCCCTGGGATGTAGGCAAAAGGAAGAAGGAAGGTCGTATGGTTCCCAATACACATGCGCCTCCCCAATGGTGAGGGAGTCTAGCATATGCTCGGGTCCCACAAATCCAGTACAGTCCAGGTGGTGCTTGCCAGGAATTATATGCTGCTAAGTTTGTCCAGATACTGGCAAGTTTGGGAAAACGAATTAGAGGATTGGAAGGTTCAGTAGCGTTGACTCCTGACCACCAAGACGTTTTCTTAGTGGTACTGTTGTAGAACTTCTGATTGAGACAGACCAGCTGCCCCACTTCCATATTAAACACTGGTCCATAACGAGCAAAACATAAGTTACCCACAATGGAGTGGGCCAATACCCATTCACTCGTTGTATTGTGTATATCAGTCTGATTATATGGAACAGAATAGTTCAGTTCTTGTGCCTCCCAAGGCCATTGGTCTCCCATAGTTGTTCCTCCACAAAACAAACAGTCTGAAACGTGGAGACTAGATGCAACTGCTCCCGCTAACTCAAGAAACAAGTTCTGGGAGGCAGGAAGAATTTCGAACTCTGCTTTCATGGCCTCATAGAAAGAATGATGTATACGATAGGGTGAGGATACATGGGTCTTGGTGTTCAATTGCAAATATAAGATAGTTCCAGGATCTATACCTCCTCCTGCTATACGCAACCCAAATTTGTATCCTTGCTTCCATTGGCTGGGGTTGACTATGAGGAGTTGTAGGGGATTGCAGGCACTTTTCTGGCATTTCTTGGGCTCAGGTAATCTGATCTTCGTCAGACTGCCTTTGCGGTGATCACCATCTCGTCCCACAGGTGCATTCTTCCATGTAGCAAAATATACGCAGTCCCATTTTGGGCAAAAGTAATCATGTTTAGATGTAGTGGTGTAAGTAGTGGCTGCAGAGTTCTTTCCTGTACACTGTCCCCATCCATAGGCTCCTTCTGGACACATATATTTATCATCATGGTAGTATGCTCGCTCCCATGACCCACATCTGCGGTAAGTATTTCTGTTAATTGCATCACAAGCATCAAAGTTCAAGATAATAGGTTTTGTGGGGTTTGCAAGAGGTTTTATCGCATTTAGGATGGCTCCATCTTCATCATTCCAACGTATCTCAAATGTATAATATGAGGGGTTTTGCCGGGGATTATAACAAGTCTTTCTTTTCCCCTTTGTGCAAATATTCAGCTCAGTGCCATTATAAATATACCGGCTGACTGTTCCAGTGCAAGTATAGTAGGAATGATAGAGTAAAGTCTGAGTAATCTTCTGTCCCGTTCGGGTGGTGGTTATGCAGGCTGCACAAGGGGGTAGGGCAAAGGTCTTTTCCAGGATTCCCAGGATCACTACTCCCACAAGGCAATAGTGGAAGAACACTGTGATTACAGTCTTTGGAGGTTAACTGGAAAGTTGGGTATGGTGAACTTGTTGAGTTTTCTTCTGTTTCTGCTGTGATGGTCACTCTCGCGTGACAAAGGTAGATTCTGAAGATTCTCTATAACGCTGGCTGTTTTCTCAATGTGAGTCGCAATGGAGTCTCGGGATCATTCACTGACGTCCATTGGTCTGGATCTGGAGTAGCTGCCAGCTTCACTTGACTGTGGTGGATCCAGGGTTCAAATTCTGCAACTTCCACTGCAGTGGGGGTTGACAGGATGACGACGTATGGTCCCTTCCAATGCGGCGCCAGCGGGGTCTTCCTCCACTCTTTCACCCACACGGACGTTCCTGGCTTGAAGGGATGCAGAGGCTCGGTCAGGTTGATGGGTAGTCGATCTTGCACCCACGTTTGGAGATTCTGCAAGACAGAACCTAAAGCTAATAGTTCTTGTCTAGTTATTTCAGATCCTATCTGTCTCATGTCTCCCTTTATTCCCTGCACAAGGGGTGGAGGTCTCCCATACAAAATCTCAAAAGGGGAGACTCCTAGGGATCTGGTGGGAGCTGAACGTATCCTAAGAAGGGCTATAGGGAGAACTTGGAGCCACTTTAGGTGTGTTTCTTGGCAAAGTTTGGATAACTGAGTTTTCAAGGTTCTATTCATACGTTCCACTTTTCCTGAGCTCTGGGGTCTGTAAGCAGTGTGTAACTTCCATTGTATTTGCAGAGCTCGAGCTAACTGTTGTGTTACTTGGGATACAAATGATGGACCATTATCTGACCCTAAAGCTGATGGTATTCCGAATCGGGGAATGATCTCATGGAGCAATACCCTAGTGACTTCTCGGGCTCTCTCAGTTCGGGTGGGGTAGGCTTCCACCCATCCCGAAAATGTGCAGACTAACACTAACGTATAGTGATATCCATTTGCAAGGGGCATTTCAGCAAAGTCTACCTGTATATCACTCATTGGGGTCACCCCTACTGACTGAACTCTTGGGGGTGGAATGGGACCTTGCTTTGCATTATTTTTGGCACATATCAGACATTGCTGTGCCACCGAGGCGGTCAGGGATCCTAGCAGTGAAATACAGAAATGGGGTCTCAGGGCTTTCTCCATGGCTGTCTTTCCATAATGTGTGGCTTGGTGAAAAGCTTGAACAAAGACCGGCCCTAATGCTTCAGGGATGACTGTAGGACCTGGAGGTGGACTACCTTCTGGGGGTGGCAATATTATCCAACCTTGTTCTGTCAAGACTCCTCCCTCCTTTTCACAATAATAGTCTAACTCTCTTGTAGTGTATCGGGGTGCCCAGGAACTGAGGGGCACAGGGAATAGGGCTGCTTGCATTACAGTATCTTGGGTCCTAACTTGTCCTGTGGTGGCTGCCTTCCGGGCTGTGGCATCTGCAAATTTATTCCCTCGAGTGACTTCTCGTGCTCCTGCCTGATGACTTCGGCAGTGCATGACTGCTACTTGTTTGGGGGCCCACACAGCATCTAATAACATCAATATCTCGGGCCCATATCTAATGGCCTTACCCCCTGAGGTGATCAACCCTCGCTCTTTATACAAGGCTCCATGTGCATGCAAAGTAGTGAAAGCATATTTGGAATCTGTGTACACATTTATGCGGAGTCCTTCTCCTAATGTCAAGGCTCTAGTGAGGGCTATCAAGTCAGCTTTCTGAGCAGAAGTTCCTGGGGTCAGAGCTGAGGACTCAACTACCAGATCAAGGGTCACCACTGCATATCCGGCACAACGATGTCCATTTATGACCAAACTGCTTCCATCCACAAAGAAAGTCCGTTCAGGGTCCTCTAGAGGGACATCGGTCAAATCAGGGCGACTTGAAAATACAGTGTCCATGGTTTCTAAACAATTATGATCAGGGGGCCCAGGACCAATTGGAAACAATGTAGCAGGGTTCAAAGCTTGACTGACTTTCAACTGTATCTGGGGGTTTTCGCACAGCATGCTCTGATATTTCAACATTCGTGCATTGGTTAGCCAGAAGTTTCCTTTGTGTTCCATGAGAGTCAAAACGGAGTGTGGTACGGTGACTTGAAGAGTTTGTCCCAGTGTGAGTTTGTCTGCTTTGCCCACTAGGAGGGCTGTTGCTGCAACAGCTCTCAAACAAGGGGGCCATCCTTTTGCAACTACATCCAATTGCTTTGACAGATAGGCTACTGGTCGCTGCCAAGATCCAAGAGATTGGGTCAATACTCCTAATGCGTTTCCTTGTGACTCATGGACAAAAAGATGGAAAGACTTCTGAACATCTGGAAGACCTAAAGCTGGGGATGATATCAGAGCATTTTTCAGAGACTAGAATGCTGCATCTTGTTCAGGTCCCCATTCTAGTGGAGATTTTTCCATTCCTTTGGTGACTTGGTACAATGGTTTTGCTATCAGTGCAAAATTGGGAATCCATATGCGACAGTACCCCGCAGCCCCCAGGAAGGCTCTTACTTGCCTCCTAGTGGTTGGAATAGGGATACTGCATACAGCTTCTTTGCGTTCGGGTACCAGACGTCGGATCCCACTGGACAACTGGAATCCTAAATACTTGACTTCGGTTTGGCATAGTTGTGCTTTAGCTCTTGAGACTTTGTATCCAGCCTCTTTGAGAAGGTACAAGAGTTCACTAGTGGCTTGTAGGCATTCACTTTCCGAGTTGGTGGCTATAAGCAAGACATCTACATATTGAAGAACCACCCTCTTTCCTGGGTCCACTGGGTAACTTGAGAGATCTTGATTCAGGGCAGCACTGAAGAGGGTAGGTGAATTCTTGAATCCTTGGGGTAATCTGGTCCAGGTGAGCTGGCCCCGCCTTCCTGCTGTGGGGTCTTGCCATTCAAAAGCGAATAAAAGTTGACTAGTAGGGGCTAAGCGTATGCAGAAAAAGGCATCTTTCAGATCCAGGACGGTGAAATGAGTAGCCTCAGCGGGGATCAGTCCCAAGAGAGTATAAGGGTTTGGTACTACAGGGTGTATAGTTTCAACTGCATCATTCACTCGCCTTAGGTCTTGTACTGGGCGGTAGTCCCCTGTCCCAGGTTTCTTAACTGGGAGAAGGGGGGTGTTCCAAGGTGACTGGCATACCTTGAGAAGTCCATACTTCAGCAGTTCATCAAATGGCAGTGGATTCCTTCAATGGCTGGTCGAGGGAGAGGATACTGCTTCACATGCGCTGGTTCCACTCCTGGCTTGAGGGTGACAATGACAGGGGCTATGTTCTTCGCTAGGCCAGGTGGATTATCCTCTGCCCATACTTCAGGTGGGGCTATGAGGTTGGTAGGTATACAGGGACTGGTTGACTTTATTGGAGGTGCACTATAGAACCACCACTCTTCTTCTCGGGGAACAGTGAGCACCATCAATCCAGCAGGCTTTGGGTTCACAGTCATTTTCATTTCTCCCCCTTCAGCAAAGGATATTTGTGCCTGGAGCTTAGCAAGCATGTCTCGGCCCAGTAGTGGAATAGGGCACTCAGGCATATACAAGAACTGGAGCGTTATTTTCTGTCCCCCTAGTTCACACATGCGGTTCTGTAAGAATGACTTTGTGGCTTTATTTCCAGTGGCTCCAACAATAGTGACAGATCGTGAGGAAAGAGGAGCTACTGGCTTGGCTACTACTGAATGTTCTGCTCCTGTGTCTACCATAAATTCCATGTATTGGTCCCCTATCTTTAAGCTGACCATAGGCTCCTGGGGACCCAGGGTGAACTTGGAGCCCGGTCTGGCCTAGTCTTCATCCATGTCATAGCCCGTTGCTACTGCCACTCCCTCAATGGCTTCCTCCCTCTCTTGCTGGAACTGTGTTCGGTTCATTCCTCCCCTCCTTCGAAATCGTCCTCCTGGCCTCCAGGGACTCCCTCCTATCCTCGCGGGGGCGGAGTCCAGATGCGGGCATTCATTTCTCCAATGTCCTTCTTCCTTGCAGTAGGCGCACTGATTCGCACCCAATTGAGGCCTTTCGCTTCCGCGGCCTCTTCCACGTCCTCTAGTCCTTTGATTAAGAAAACCTCCTCCACGTCGTTCGGTTATAGCAGCAGCAAGAAGATCTGCCTTCTTCTTCATCTTTCGTTCACTTTCTCTGTCTCGTTCATTTTCACGATTCACAAATACTTTGAGCGACTTCCATTAACTGTGCTGTATTCATGCCCGCAAATCCGTCCAATTTCTGCAATTTTCGTTTTATGTCTCTCCGGGACTGACTGACGAAGGCCGCATTTACCATGGGTAAATTTTCCTGAGCGGCGGGATCATATGGGGTATACAATCTATAAGCTTCAGACAACCGCTCATAAAAGGCCGCTGGGCTCTCATCTGAACCCTGGAGAACTTCCGATACCTTCCCGATATTCATGGCCCTGCAATAAGGCCTGGCGAAATCTGGTTAGGGCCGCCGCCCCCCTTTCATCATTCGGGTCCCACCCGGGATCTTCATTGGGATATTCTGCCACAGCTGCTTGCGGGGGATTTATTCCTCCCCCTCTACAGGGTTCTCTTCTAACCAACGGAGGGCTGCTTGCCCAATTCGCCCTCGCTCCTCAGTAGTAAAGAGGGTGGACGGGAGTTGGCGACAATCGGCCTAGGTAGGCTGATGGGTTTGCATAATGCTAGACATTAATTCTGTTAATTCCTGAGGCTTGGCTGTGTAGGATGCATAATGCATTTTCCAGTTTAATAAATCTGTGGTGGAAAAGGGTACATAAACTAAGCTGGTTGGTCCTGGCGCCATCTGGCCCTGATCATTTAAAACAGGTATTCCAGGCACTTGGCGTAATGGCATTAGGTGCCCTGCTTTCTCCTTCTTCTTAGAAGTTACGCTTCTTAAATCATAAGGCTCCCGGGCACAAGTCTCCTTGGTGGGTGACCCTGAACTGGCAGGAGAGCCTCCGCTTTCTATCTCGTCAGAGGACTCGAGTCCCCCCGACGTGCTTGGGCCTGACTCGGGACTATCAACGGGGTAGGGTGCTTCTTAGGCTGCTGCAGCAGTATTTTCTGGGGCTCCTCATCTGGCTCCACTTCAGGCCGTGGTGCTGGGGGAACTAACTTCTGCGGGTACTGGGGTAACCTAGCCAGGATATCTGGGGACTCTGGGGCAGAATACACAGGCGGCTTCTCTTCCCTAACTTTTCTGGTTCCCCTAGTAGTAGCTACAAATATTTTACAGCGTTCCTCATAACAGCGCTTCATCCATGAGGGTTGCTGTTCACAAGCACTTAACCAGGAATCTATATAGGGGAACTGGTCAGGATACACTCTTTGTATAAGCTGATGAACTTGAAAGACTGTTTCTAAATCGAAGGTGCCCCCACGGGGCCATGAAGCAGCTAACGCGGGCCACTCCCTTTCACGTTGTCCCAGGCTGTTCTTCCTGACTATCAAATCACAAAAATGTCTACTCACCGGATACGGTCCCCGATACCACACCAGCTCCTGAGTTGGAACCTGGACTCCCCCGGGTCGGAGGTGTTGGCCAGCTGGACCCGATGGCCCGCCGAGGCAGGCGGAACCCTCTCCGGCACAAAGGGGCCGGCGGCACCTGAGGTTTCCCCCGCGGTCGGACAGACACGGTTCCAACCGGGCCAAACCTCAAGGCGAATTTCGTGGATTAATCACTTGAATACCATTCACTGCTCACACTTCCTGGCCAACGCACCAAGAATATGTTGCAGCAAAGTGCAGTCAATGAATAAATCCAGGAGTCAATTGACAGGGTCCAAGCCAGTTTATTGTGCACAGGCCCAGTCAGTCAAAGCTTCAAAAGGAACTGAGCAAAGTTTTTACAGAGACATAACCATTTATACCTCTTTTTCAGTTTGATACATGAGAACTTTCTATTGGTTCTAGCTCGATACATGCATACTTCTCATTGGTTCCACGCTCCCTGCACCTGTCCAATCAGAAATCCCTCCGGGGCCTAGCAACCAGCCCCCTCCCTTAGGATTGTTCTAACAATGGTGCAGTTCTTGATTTTGATATTCTCTACTGCAAGGTTATCCCTAGCTTCAGGAATGCATGTATTGAAACATTTCTTTTCTTTCGCACACAAGAGAATAATGAGACTTATGAATTCATAAAAACTTATTAAGCATTTTAAAACAGTTTTCTCATTTCTCACAGATTTTTGGTTCTTTTCTAGTTATAATGGGAGTTAGGATCCAGGCCTAACTTACAGGCCTTTCATAGTAGCAGCAGAGCCTCTCTTTTTATTTATTTATTTTTATTTATTTAGCATACATTTGTATGCCACTACTTCCAGCGATCAGTAGCAGCTTGATTACAGGCGTGAAAATGACAAATCATGACAGAAATTTTGAAGAAATATACTATTGATTTGATAGGGAAAGCACAGCATAGCACACAGTTAGGGGTCTCAAAGAGGGGTCAAATATTCACATATTCACATATATACATAACTGCATCAAAGATCTGTCTAGGTGATGCCATAATGGGATTGGAAAAGATGGGTCTTAAGCTGTTTTCTGAAGTCCTTTAGGTCGTTGATCTGTCGTATCTCGTGAGGCAGGTGGTTCCAGAGCATGGGAGCCAAATAAGTGAAAGCCCGGTTGCTTGTCCGCATATTGACTGCTCTTAAGCTGCTTGGTATGCAGAGGGTGTTCAGGTTCATGGTCCATCTGCTTCTATTGAGAGGTTGAGTGGTGATGAGGTTAGAAAGGAACGAGGGGGATACTTTGTGGATGATTTTGAATATTGTGATTAGCACTTTGTATATTATTCGTGCCGGGATGGGTAACCAGTGTAGCTCAATCAAGACTGGTGTAATGTGATCTACTAGGCTCTTGTTCATGATGATCCTGGCTGAAACATTTTGTGCCATTTGTAAGATGTTTATTGTTTTTTTCGGTAGACCCTGAAGGATGGCATTACAGTAGTCAAAGTGGGGAATGATGAGTGCCTGTGCTACTGTTCTGAAGTCAGAATGGTCAATGATGCTGCGTATAGGTTGAAGAACCTTCAGCTTGTGAAATATTGCTCTGTTGACTGACCGGAGGTGTTTGTCCATTTTAAAGTTATCATCAATCAGTACACCTAGATATTTTATCTCTTTTTTAGAGTGATAGGCGTTATTGTTCAGGGTGATGGTTGCAGGTCCCTGAAATGAACATTACTTCAGTCTTCTTATGGTTAATCGACATATTGTTGAGACGGAGCCAGTGTTGCATTTCGAGTAGGCATTCTTCTAATTGGTTATAATTGGGATTGTTTACATCCAGTTGAGTGTAAATCATAATATCGTCCGCATACAAGTGGTAGCTGATATTGAACTTTTGGAAGATCATGCATACTGGTTGTATGTAAACGTTGAATAGGAGGGAGGAGATGGCTGAGCCTTGAGGTATTCCTTGTGTTTGGGGGAAAGGCTCTGCTTGTTCGTTGGAGGAAAGCGTTTTGATTTACCTCTATAGTCTGCCTGTTTGGACTCAATTCTTATACTTCCGTGCCCTCTTCTATCCCTCTTTGTCCTTATCTAGTCTCTTTTCGTATGACTGTATGTACTATTCCTTGCTATCTTCACGTTGTAGTTCCTGATTCTTTTGTATATTATTTTATGTAAACCGCTCTACTCACCTGGAAGGGCGGTATAACATTTTTTTTTTAATAAACCAGGAACATCCAAAAAGTGCTTTGTAGTCCGATGCCCTTCACAGACAAGTAGTTTTGAGTGCAGTGTCACAGGATGTTTATTAGACCGGACTGCTTCTCCTCAGCTACATACTGTCTGAATACCACAAATCCAGTTTCCCTTCCAGAACGTAAATTACACCTATTACCGCCTGCACCCTCCCCGAGTACTGGTAATGAATGCTACAAAATAAGCAGACATAACTTTTGGCTTCCAAAGGTCACTTAACCAGAAACCTTGCAAGTAGACGTGTCCACAGCACAAAGACTGATAGCAATCTATTAGTGCTGAGCCCTACTTTTACAACGCTGAAGCTGCTATTCCAGCAACTATTCCCCCCTAGAAAGAAACATCCTATAATATGTGTTTTTTTGCATTAGCATTCTCGGTGAACATGTTCATCTTTTGCAGCAGTGTTCTCAATACTATTTCTTTGCTAAAGGGCTTTCTTTTTGGTCCACACCATTTTTCTCTTCGAGATCTGCCCCTATTTATTAGGGCTCCTCCTCCTCTATCGCTCAGTTATCGCCATCTCTATAGACCAGTCAATGGTGCTTAGTCTGTGGCCACGGACTACACATTCACGCTACCATAGCTTCCCAAAGGATCTCTAAATAAATTGTATTGGCACATTTCAACACTAAGGGGGCCGCCAAAGGGATAGACTCATCCCTTGGGAAAACATCAAGAAAAAGTTCTCAAACACAACAACATTCCTTTCTTCTGTACCTTGCATCTGACAGAGTGGCTTCTGGAGAGGTTTTCCAGGTATAAATTCGTATTGTTTTTGAATTTAAAAATCTGTATATTTCCAGATGTTTTGCAAATAATATGGAAGACGCGGAAGTAATTTTTATTATTCCGATCCAGGATACTGCAGCTTGCAGCTTCCTGTATGTTATAATTTCCATGCAAGCACATCATAAAGCAGCAAGGGGGTTCGTTGCATTATTTTAAGATTTTCATATGTGTGCATTTCCGTCCAATGAAGCTTCTCTCCCTGCTCCTTGTACTCTGTAGGGGAAGGAAGCTGAGCCACTATAAGGTCTTTAGCTTTATTAAAATCCACACATATTAAAAATGCTGCTCCTGATGCAACCTTGAGCTGCTTATTTTCCTAGTTTGTGTTTCCTTCTTTTATCCTCTGGACTAACGTATGAAAGAACAGTAGGGATATTTTGCTTGTTGATAAATTGCTCATTTTGATATTTAAAGGAATATCTTGTAATGTTTTTGCAGCTGTTTCTCAAAAAGTAGCTACTGCATATGTACTTTCACTTTGTAAATGGACATAAAGATTGCCATTAAAAGCACCTAGAGACCTTCCAGCAATGCAGGCAGTTTGAGAATTGTTCTTAGTTGAATTGGTAGGTAGGGCAAAGGCCCACATTTCTAATCATGATACCAGCCTTTATTACAATATTTATAAAATCGCTCTCTTTGACCAATAAGGTCCATTCAAAGCTGTGAACAATAAAAATAAATTGGAAAACCAGTACAATAAATACAAATAGAACACCATAAAACCAACAAAAAAAATACATGGACTATATACAAAACAATACCCCATACAATGGCTGCATTGGCCATGAAGGCAGCCCATCTATAACACCAGAAATAATTATGTCTGCTACTTTTCAAATATGAGAGCAATGACTAATGCATAAAAACCACAAGCTAGGTATAGAATTAGGAAGGTGGAATAATCTAAGTCTTAATAAAAGGGAGGCTATTCCGTAAAACAGGCTAAAACAGAATAAACCCTGGCTCTCTTCCGTAATAATCACATTTCCCTAAATAACTACATATGGAACAATTCTCCTTGGCTAAATTTAAATACTCAAAAGGTTATCGGACTACTACCTCTCACGACTCTGAATACCAAATTCAGAAACTTGAATTTAGTGTGGACAATAATACAAAATGAATGCAATGGGTCAGACCAAAAAGGTCCATCAAGCCCTGTATCCTCTTTCCAAGAGTGACCAATCCAGGTCACAAGTACCTATCAGAATCCCAGAAGATAGACAGATTCCATGCTGCTTACCCCAGGGACAAGCAATGGCTTTCCCAAATCTACCTTGCTAATAACGGCTTATGGACTTTTCCTCAGGGTAGCTGGGTTTAAAACAGGTTTAGACAAGTTTCTGGGGAAAGGTCCATAAATCATTATTAAAGATGACCCAGGAAATCCACTGCTTACCCCAGGACAAGCACTGTAGAACCTTTGTACCTTTTTGGAAACCTGCCAGGTACTTGTGATCTGGACTGGCCACTGCTGGAAACAGGATACTGGGCTTGATGGACCTTGGTCGACCCAGTATGGCATTTCTTATGTTCTCATGTTCTTCCAGGAACCTCTCTAAACCTTTAAGCCCAGCTAAGCTAACTGCTACCTGTCCCACTCCACTCCGGATTTTATAGACTTCTATCATATCTCCTCGGCCATCTCTTCTCCAAGCTGAAGAGCCCTAGCCGCTTTAGCCTTTCCTCATGGGCAAGTCATTCCATCTCCTTTATCATTTTGGTTGCCCTTTTCTGTACATTTGCTAATTTTGCTGTATCTTTTATGATGCAGTAACAAGAACTGCACACCGTGGAGCAATACAGAGGCATTATGATATTCATCATTATCTTGGGTCCTGCATTTGGGCAGAAAGTCCAGGTGGCCACCAGCACTGAGAAGGCTCAACCCAAAAGGAAAGGTGGCTCCATCCTAGCTACCCTTACATATACAGCGCCCTGTACTGTGGGGAACTTGTCTGTGGTCCTCACCTGCTCACCATTCTAGGGTCTTTTCTACTGATGAGAACTATTATATTAAACCACTCTGTTTTCAAGCCACTCAAAGAGAATTTACTTTGCGAAGACTAGTTTAATGCTGAAGCAAGACTACTGAAAAGATGCTCACAGCTTGATATGCAGTCAATGCCAATAGGATTAATCTGGATATCACTAGCATAGATATAAACATCAAACAAAAGCCTGAATCAGATGGCCCAATGGCTGCATAAAGATACTGAAAAGTAATGGTGAAAGATGAGCCTTGGGGCTTGTGGTAAAAAGCCGTGTTTTTACACAACCATGGTGAAAGATGAGCCTTGTGGCTTTCCACAGCCAAGATTCAAAATACTGATAGTGTCACCTTGCAACAAACAGAAACCATCCATCCAGTTAGGAAGAATGAAAGCCAATTCAATGACTGTCCACTTATCCTTGAGGACTCTCACCTACTCAATAAGCATGGTTAGTCTTTTTGCGTTATGCAAATGGACATCTTGGTTGTAAGATGAGAAACAAATGCAAACAAATAATTATGATCATATAGTGCCACTGAATATTACTGGATAGCCACAGTTAGTGGCACTAATTCAGACAGCAGGTACTACTATCTAGATTAAGTGCCTCTGGATATTTTACCTATGATGTTCTGCCAGCATCCTGCAGATGGCTCAGTTCCCAGAAGAAACTTATCCAGATGAACCTCTAGCCAACAAGTGTCGGTAGGTTCCACTTAGTTGACTGGCCACCTTAGCCTGCTCTACACCAGTTACTTTCTATCAGAGGCCATCTTGCTCCTGTCTAAGATCTGTATATAAACCCAGCTCTTGATAGACTCCAACAGAGCTTGCTCTGCACTAGAAAGGTGAATAGTGATGTACCCCAGGGATCTGTGCTGGGTCCGCTGCTTTTTGACATTCATAAATGACCTGGAAAAGGAACAAGTGAGGTTATCAAATTTGCAATGACACAAAACTATTTAAAGTTGTTAAAACCCAAGAGGATTGTGGAAAATTGCAAGAGGATCTTGATAAATTGGAAGACTGGGCATCAAAATGGCAGATGAAATTTAATGTGGATAAGTGCAAAGTTATGCACCTAGGGAAGAACAACCCAAACTATGGTTACACGATGCAAGGTTCCACATTAGGAACCACCACCCAGGGAAAAGATTTAGGCATCATTGTGGATAACATGTTAAAACCCTTGGCCCAGTGTGCAGCGGTGGCCAAGATAGCAAATAGAATGCTAGGTATCATAAGGAAAGGAATGGAAAATAAAACAAAGAATATTATAATGCCTCTATATCATTCCATGGTGAGACCGCACTTTGAATATTGTGTGCAATTCTGGTCGCCGTATCTTAAAAAGGATATAGCGTTATTAGAAAAGGTTCAGAGAAGAGCCACCAAAATGGTAAAGGGGATGGAAGGATACCACTATGAAGAAAGGCTAAAAAGGTTAGGGCTCTTTAACCTGGAAAAGACAGTTGAGGGGAGATATGATAGAAATCTATAAATTAATGAACGGAGTGGAACCGGTAAACGTAGATCGATTGTTTACGTCATCAGAATATAGAAAGACTAGGGGACATGCAATGAAGCTACAGGGTAAACTATTTAAGACTAATAAAAGAAAATATTTCTTCAGTCAATGTGTAATCAAACTCTGGAATTTGTTACCGGAGGATGTAGTAAAGGCTGTTAGTGTAGCTGGGTTTAAAAAAGGTTTGGACAAGTTCCTGGAGGAAAGGTCCATAAACCATTATTAAGAAGGGACCCAGGATATCAATGCTTGACCCAATACAAGCACTGTGGAACCTGTGTCTTTTGGGGAAACTGCTAGGTACGTATGACCTAGATTGGCCACTGTTGGAAACAGGATACTGGGCTTGATGGACCTTGGTCTGACCCAGTATGGCATATCTTATGTTCTTATGGCCTCGAAGAGGTGATTTTTCAGCCTGGATTTGAAAAAGGCCAGGGATAAAGCCTGATGCACAGATTCAGGTAGTTTGTTCCAGGCATGAGGAGCAACAAGATGGAAGGATCAAAGTCTGGAGTTGGCAGTCGAAGAGAAGGGCACACATGGAAGCAATCTGCCAGAACGACGGAGTTCCCGAAGAGGGGTGTAGGGACAGATAAAGAGAAGAAAAGTAGTGAGGAGCAACAAAATGAGTGCACTTATAGGTCAGTAGGAGAAGTTTGAACTGGATACAAAAATGATTATGGAGTCAATGAAGTGACTTGAGAATAGGGGTTATATGAGCATGCTTACCCCTGGGTTAAGCAGCATGGAATCTGTCTACCTTTTGGAATCTGACAGGTGCTTGTGACCTGGACTGGCCACAGGATACTGAAACCTGAAAACAGGATACTGGGCTTGATGGACCTGTGAAGGCATAATTTAAAAACAGGATGTCCACGTGGAATCTGGGACATCCAAGCAAGAACGTTCCTAAAAGCTGCAAGCACGTCCAAGTTCGAGCACAATTACGCAAACATGGACATGCCCAATATGGATGTTTGCAGGGGTGTCTACAAAGACGTCTTCAGTGTAGTATTTAATACCGGGGACATCTAAGAGACATGCAGCGATGGTGAAACCCAAAACAAGTTTCCCAAACATACACAGCATATTGTGATTGTGGAGAGTACTGAGGATAGTGAACTGCCAACTTCGACACACTCCAGAGTTTTTAGTGCCGAAATAAGCACTCTTCCGATGCCTATTCGCACCTGGAGCAGGTCTAAATTTGGATGCAGGTGAAGATGTCCAAGGTTCCACGATTGCTCAGGGACATCTGCGTCCATAGGTCCACCCTGGACACACCTCCTGCCTATTTGCAAAATGGCTCTAGGGACCTTTCTGTGATTTGGACATTCGCATGCACGTTTTTGCACGTCCAAATCGCATCTAGAAACATAGAAACATAGAAACATGATGACAGAAAAAGACCACAAGGCCCATCTAGTCTGTCCTTCCATAACAACAACTACAACAGTCCACTTTTTACCTTTAGAGATCCTCTGTGTTGGTACCATGCTTTTTTGAATTCAGTTACTGTCCTCATCTCTACCACCTCCACTGGGAGACTATTCCACGGATCCACTACTCTTTCCGTAAAGAAATATTTCCGCATATCACTCCTGAATCTATCTCCCTTCACCCTCATCCCATGTCCCCTCGTTGCAGAACTTGCTTTCAATTGAAAGAGGCTCTCTCCCTGAACATTTATGCCACGGAGTTATTTAAACATCTCAATCATATCACCTCTATCCCGCCTTTCCTCTAAGGTGTACATATTAAGATCCTTAAGTCTGTCCTCATATGCTTTATAATGAAGACTACTAATCATCTTAGTAGCAACCCTCTGCACCGACTCCATCCTGTTCACATCCTTTTGAAGGTGCGGTCTCCAGAATTGCACACCATACTCCAAATGAGGTCGCACCAAAGACTTATACAGAGGCATTATCACCTCCTTTTTTCTGCTAGCCATTCCTCTCCCTATGCAACCAAGCATCCTTCTAGCTTTTGCCGTCGCCTTTTCTACCTGTTTAGCTACTTTAAGATCATCGGACACAACTACGCCTAGGTCCCGCTCTTCTTTAGTGGACAAAAGTACTTCACCTCCTATGCTGTATTGCTCCCTTGGATTGCTGCAGCCCAAATGCATGACCTTACATTTTTTAACATTAAATCCCAGCTGCCAAATTCTAGACCATTCTTCAAGCTTAGCTAGATCCCTCCTCATGTTATCTACACCTTCCTGGGTGTCTACTTTATTGCAGATTTTGGTATCATCTGCAAAGAGGCAAACCTTACCCGACAGCCCTTCCGCTATATCACTAACAAAGATGTTAAAAAGAATCGGACCAAGGACAGATCCCTGGGGCACACCACTGGTAACATCCTTCTCCTCAGAGTGAGCTCCATTTACTTGTACTCTTTGTCGCCTCCCACCCAACCAATTTCTAACCCAAGCAGTAACTTTAGGGTCCATCCCTAGGGTGCTCAGTTTGTTTATAAGTCGCCTGTGAGGAACAGTGTCAAAGGCTTTACTGAAATCTAAATACACCACATCTAGAGCTCTCCCTCGGTCCAACTCCCTGGTCACCCAGTCAAAGAAATCAATCAGATTTGTCTGACAAGACCTGCCTCTGGTGAATCCATGCTGCCTCGGATCCTGTAATCCGCTGGACTCCAGAAACCTCACTATTTTCTCTTTCAACAGCGTTTCCATTAATTTACTCACCACTGAAGTTAAACTAACCGGCCTGTAGTTTTCAACCACATCCTTTCTTCCGCTTTTGTGTAAAGGCACCACATGAGCCTCTCTCCAGTCCTTTGGCACCACTCCCGACTCCAACGAGGCATTGAAAAGGTCAGTCAGTGGAGTTGCTAGAACGTCCCCAAGTTCCCTCAGTATTCTAGGGTGTATCCCATCCGGTCCCATCGCTTTGTCTACTTTAAGTTGAGCTAGTTTCTCACGAACACAGTCTTCTGAAAATTGTTCAAGATGTCCCTCGCTTCTGTTCTTATTTGTGGGTGTTTTCTGAGGTCCTGCTCCTGGTTCTTCATCTGTGAACACAGAACAAAAATATTTGTTAAGCAATTCCGCTTTATCCTTATCAGCTTCTACATATTCCCCCCCCTGCACCCTTGAGTCTGACAATACCACTTTTGCCCTTCCTCTTCTCACTAATATATCTGAAAAATGTCTTATCCCCCCATTTTATTGCATTGGCTATTTCCTCCTCCTTTTGAATCTTTGCCTTCTTGACTACTTTGCTAGCTTCTCTAAGTTTTTCCAAATACAGATGCCTGTCTTCCTCTCTCTGTGATCTCTTGTATTTCATGAAGGCCTCCCTCTTTTTCTTCACTTTTTCAGCTACTTCCTTCGAAAACCATAGCGGTCTCCTGTTCCTTTTGCCTTTATTTACCATTTTAACAAAAAGGTTGGTTGCCTTTAAAATACCCCCTTTCAGTTTTGCCCACTGTTGTTCTACATCCCCCAGCTGTTCCCATCCCACTAACGACTCCCTGAGGTATTGGCCCATCTTCGCAAAGTTATGGAATGGATTCTAACAGCCCTAGTCCTAATACTGAACCACACCATCTGGTGATCACTGGATGCAAACTGATCTCCCACTACAACATCAGAAACACTTTCACCATTGGTAAGCACCAAGTCCAGTATGGCCCCTTCACGTGTGGGGTCTGTTACCAATTGCCTGAATAGTTCTCCCTGTAGAGAATCCAGGATCTCCTTACTCCTAGATGATACTGCAGCAGGAATGTGCCAATCAACATCTGGCATATTGAAATTTCCTAGCAGTAGCACTTCCCCTTTCCTAGCAATGCTGCGTATGTCTTCAATTAACTCTCTGTCCACCTCTTCCTCTTGTGAGGGAGGTCTGTATATCACACCAATGCAAATAGATTTCTCTTTCCCTCTTTCTAGTTTAACCCACAATGCCTCCTCTCTCCCTTTTAAGCTCTGTAATTCCAAAGCTTTAATAGTAGTTTTTACATATAGTGCTACTCCTCCTCCCCTTCTTCCTACCCTGTCCTTTCTGAATAAAGTATAGCCAGGTATAGTTACATCCCAGTCATGGTTTTCTGTGAACCATGTTTCTGTAACTGCCAAGCGATTTAAAATTATCCCCTTGGTCAGACCCAGTATGGTATATCTTATATATTCAACAAGAAAACTCAACAATAGTTATTGCGTAAAAAAGCTTGTGAACCCCTTGAGTAAGCATAGCTGCAACTAAAGTTTCTATAATTGCTGATCGGTCTATCACATTGTCTTTTATGAGTTTATCCATTCTTCCATACAGAACTATTTCAACTCAGAGATGCATTGCATTGAACAGCCCACTTGTCTTGGCACAACATTTTGATAAGGTTTGGGCCAGGACTTCGATTTGGTCAACCTAAAGCACAAAATCTCTTCTTCAGGCATTCTGTAATAATTTAATATTTAGAGCTGCCATCTTGCTGCATGACCTACTTTAGACGCAGCTTCAGCTCATGGAGGGATGGCCTGACATTCTCTAGAATTTTCTGATATAAAGCAGAATTGATAATGCCATGAATAACAAGATTCTGATGCAGCTAAATAGTCCCACGCTATGATACCTCCATTACCATTCTTGACAGTGTGAATAAGTGTCTTACTTTGGAAGGCTATATTTTGTTTTCACCAAATAAAACATTTGTTATTGTGACTGAGAAGTTCAATTTTTGAACCATCTGTCCACAGAACATTATTCCATAAGTAGACAGAATAGAAGGATGACTAGAGTCTGAAATGTTTAGAAATAGTCTTGTAACCTTAGCCAAACAGATCAGTGTCAACTATTTTTTTGTAGGCCCTCTGAAATTTAATTTGCATATGACATCATGAGTTCCCACTAACATTTAAGGTGAAGATCAAATTCAAGTGCTTTTGGATCCTTATATAGCATTGGATACCCAAACTCAGTCATGCAGATTTACTCTAAAAGGTATTTAAAAGGACCCGATTTAATTATCCAATTATTTGTGCTATGGAAAGCATAGTTAGTCACCTGTAACAGGTGATCTCTGGGAACAGCAGAAATCAGTCTTCACATTTGGGTGACGTCGGAACCGACGGAACCTGGCGCAGAAACACTTCCCAGTATCCAATAGGAAAGCTTTTGGGAGCGTTCCTCCATGCATGCGTGGCTGCCTTCCCACCTTCACTCCTGGTCTCTTCAGTCAGGTGTACAGTGGAGACAAATTGAGATTAAAAAGAAAAATGTGACAACTTGAAGGGGAGGTGGGTGGGTTGTGATTCCTGCTGTTCCCGGAGATCACTTGTTACAGGTGAGTAACTACGCTATCTCCAGGAACAAGCAGGAAGTCAGTCTTCACATATGGAACTCCCTAGCCACTGATTGCCGAGTGAGAGAAGAGTCCTGGTGCAACCAGAGGTTGCAGCAGGGATCGAACAGACTCTGCTCATTCGGAGCACTCCTCACGATGTAGTCCAGTGGGTGGAGGGCAAGTTGTCTAAATTTGAAAAAGATTACATAGAACAGATTGACCGAATTGAGCATCATTTCTGGAGTCTTTGTACAGGCAATAGTGCGCTGCAAAGGTATGAAGTGAAGACAAGGTAACTGCTTGGCAGATTTCCAAAATATGGATGGCACAAGGTTAGCTACAGTGGTAGTCATGGCCCGGATATTATGGGCAGTGATATGGTGATGAAGAGCTAGACCATCTTGCGTGTAAGTGAAAGATATGCAGTCTGTTAGCC
Organism: Ichthyophis bannanicus; assembly: GCA_033557465.1. Taxonomy (NCBI): domain Eukaryota; kingdom Metazoa; phylum Chordata; class Amphibia; order Gymnophiona; family Ichthyophiidae; genus Ichthyophis; species Ichthyophis bannanicus. Next base: position 145,879,152 of record CM066033.1, read on the forward strand.
AGCTAGAAATTGTTCTTTTGGAAACTGGTAGCCGCAGATAACTTTGGTCAAAGAAGACAAATACCTGTGAAGATTGCTGATGAGCCTTAGTACGGTCAAGGTAGAAAGATAATGCTCTTTTACAATCCAGAGAATGTAGTCTAGCCCCAGCAGGGGAGCTATGAGGTCTTGGAAAGAACACTGGAAGGGAGATGGATTGGTTCAGGTGGAAGGAGGCGACGACCTTTGGTAAGAACTTAGGATGTGTCTGAATGACCACCTTGTCCTGGTGGAATGTAGTATATGGAGCATAGTCCACCAAGGCCTGTAATTCACTGACCCTATGGGCAGAGGTTACTGCAATGAGAAAAATAATTTTCCATGTTAACAATTTTAAAGAGGCTGATGCCATAGGTTCAAAAGGACTGTGCATGAGCTGTGCAAAAACGCATTTAAATCCCATGCTGTGGATGGTGGGTGGAGAAGCGGTTTGGTCAGGAGTAGACCCTTCATGAATCTAGCCACCAAGGGATGTGTGGAGATAGGCCGGTTTTCTAAAGTATGGCGAGAGGCCACAATTGCAGATAAATATACCTTCACCAAGTTGGTCTTGAAGTCAGAGGACGACGAGCAGGTATAGAAGTAGTTCCAGAATTGAACATGTGTAAGGATCTAGTGTTTTCTGTGAACACCAAATGGCAAATCTGCATCACTTGAAAGTGTAAGAGCGTCTGGTGGAATCTTTTCTGTAAGATAAGAGAACCTGTAAAACCTCCTCGGAGCCCTAGGTGTGAGAGGACTACCCACTCAGGAGCCAGGCTGTCAAGCGAAGTGTCTTGAGACTGGGGTACAGGAGGGTCCCTGTTTCTGAGATAGAAGGTTGGGAGAGTAACCGAGATTGAGGGGAGGTTTCTGAGCTATTTGAAGAAGCACAGGAAACCACGGTTGCCTGGGTCAGTAAGGGGCAATGAGGATCATCATTCCCCTGTTGGCCCAAAGCTTGTATAGTGCCTTTGCTATGAGGGGGAAAGGAGGAAAAGCATAGAAAAAGATTCTATCCCCAATGGAGGAGAAATGCATTCAAACTCTCCCTGTGAGAGGATGGAATCCTCGAGCAGAAATGAGGTAGTTGAGCATTTACATGATAAGCAAAGAGGTTGATTATTGGCCTCCCCCAAAGATGGAACAAGTGTTGTGCTACTTGAGGTTCCAGCTGCCACTCATGTGAACAGAAGATGCGACTCAGTCGGTTTGCTAAGGAATTCTCTGTTCCTGGAAGGTATACTGCATGGAGGTGAATTCCCCGAGAGACTGCCCAGTTCCATAACTGGATGGCCTCTTTGCATAAGGGGAGAGAGCCTGACCCTCCGTTTGTTTATATAAAACATGGCCACCTGGTTGTCTGTCTGGATGAGGACTGAGCGGCCCCTGAGTTGGACAGAGAAGACTCAGATGGCATTGCAGACTGCTTTGCGTTTGAGAATATTGATGTATAGGAGATTCTCTTGAGTAGTCCATAGACCCCGTGTCGTAGGACCCTTCAGGTGAGCCCCCCAACCTAGCTTTGATGCATCGGTCATTGGGGGACACTGTCGTACAGACCTTTGAAAAGATAATCCTATGAGGAGGTAGTGTGGTTTGCATCACCACTGAAGGGCTAGCCTCATCAGAGGAGTGATGATGGAGTCTAAGAGGTGGTCTGTGGACTGCTTCCACTGCTGTGAGAGTCCATTGTGCTAGTCTCATGTTTAGATGGGCATATGGGGCAACATGGACTGTGGAGGTCATGTGGCCTAGAAGGCTTAGGAATATTCTGGCCATTGACGCTTGTTGTGCCCAACTAATAACCTTGGCCTCACAAGTCCATCTGTTGTCTGGCAGAAAAGTTCAAGCTTGGAGCATGTCTAGACAAGCTCCTATGAACTCTAGATTTTGAGTTGCAGTGAGATGCAATTTTGGATATTTATGACAAACCATAATTCCTGTAAGATATGGATGGTCTTTTTGAGGGCAGCAGTGACTGCCAGAACAGTATCTGCCCCAAGCAACCAATCATCTAAGTAGGGGAACAGAAAGATCCCCAAAGTTTTAAGGTAGGTTGTGACCACAGCCAGACACTGAATAATCTGGGTGCAGAGGCTAAATTTATTTATTTATTTATTTGCAGTCTCTTTTATACCGCGCTATTCGACATCAGTGCGGTTTACAATGAACATAAGAGTTGCACATCTCAATTTCGTGATTTGTGCTTACAGTGAAACAGGTATAATAACTTGGGTATACATTAAACAGGAAAATTAAACTTGGGTATGCATTAAGCAGGTATAACAGGTAAAATAGGGTATAAATAACCAGTCCCTTAACAAGGAGACACGATGAATAAATACAGTCTACTTTATGCAACAATATAATGAGTTATGCGGCACTGCATAAGTTTCTCATGGTGGTTGGAGGGGAAGGTGTGATTGCGAGTGATCAGTCTGGGAATGTGACGTGCATGAGTTTGAGGTGCTGCATTGAGATGTGAGAGTGGGTGAGTGTGATGAAGAAAGAGGTGCCGTTTCAGTGCCTTCCTAAATTGGGAGAGTTCACTGATGGTTCTGATAGTTGCTGGTAGTGCGTTCCAGCAGGATGGAGCAAAGAAGGAGAAGGCTCTGGATCTAGTGAATTGAGAACACTTCAATGCTTGCCTTAGGTAATATGAGAGTATTTGCGGCATTCGATCTCCTTGCTCGATTGGGAGGTGTGATTGAAATTAGATCAGTAATGGCAGTAGCAGGGTATTTATTGATGGCTTTATGGGTCATAATTAGGATCTTGAATGAGATCCTGGCTTGTATGGGTAGCCAGTGCAATTGTTTTAGTATTGGGGTAATATGAGAACTTCTTGAGGCTCCATGAAGGATTCTTGCAGCTGAATTCATTGCAAGTTGTAAGGGGTTAGTCGTGCACTTAGGTAGACCATACAAGATCGCATTGGCATAGTCAAAGTGAGGCATTATTAGGGCCTGAAAGACAGTTCGGAAGTCATCAGGTTCTAACAGTTGACGCAGATTGCGGAGGGTCTGGATTTTATGGTACACTGACTTTGTTATGTTTTTGATATAAGCCTTCATATTAAGTTGCTGATCAAGCGTTACACCTAGGTATCTTACTGTAGTCTTGCATATGATCTCTGCGTCGCGAACCTTGATAGACAGGGGTAGAGTAAAAGCCGGATTCCTGGTTACGAAGAGGGCTTCTGTCTTTTTGAAATTTAACTTAAGCATTTGTGCATTTAGCCAGTCTGTGACAGCGTCAAAGCACCTGATAAGTGGGGATAGTTCAAGATGTTCTGTCGAAATTGGCATGTACATCAAGACGTCGTCAGCATAGACCAGGCAGTTGATATTAAATGATTGGATTTATTTATTTAACAGGTTTTCTATACCGCCTTTTCCTTAAATCAAAGCGGTTACCAAGACACAAGAAGGGAGAACAGAGACAGGGGGGCATACACTGACTAAACTAAAGAGTGAAGGTAAAATTGGGATACACAACATCAAGGAACTGTTACAGTAAAACAAGTTACATGCAGGCTATAATAATAGAGACTGTTAGATGTCTGTGCCATAGTACTCAGTGAAGAGTACAAATTTCAGTTGATGAGATCACAAATGGGTTGCATATAGACATTGAATAGCAAGGCGGATAGAGATGAGCCCTGTGGAACACCTTTAGTTTGGGGGAAGGAATCGGAGTTGGAGGGGCCAGAACGGACATGTTGCCAGCGATCAGTGAGGTATGAAGCGCACCATGACAAAGCTGAAACTTGAACTCCCTTCTCTCTGAGGCGTAGCAGGAGAACTTCGTGGTCTATGGTGTCGAATGCGGCAGCAATGTCCATGAAGATCAGTGCAAAGCCTTGTCTGATGTTATCGAGACCTAAGGTTATGGTGTTGAATAAGGTTGTGAGTAATGTTTCAACACCATGTGCTTCGTGAAATCCATGCTGGCAGGGATGCAGGGGTGCATTAGTATCTATGTGATCTTGTAATCTTTTCAATGATTTTCGATAGGAGAGGTATGCTGGAGATAGGCCAGTAGGATTCCATCATCGAAGGGTCCACCTTACTGTTTTTTAGGAGTGGTCTGATAGCCGTCTGTTTCAGGCTTCGAGGAAATGTTCCAGTAGAGAACGATACATCAATCAATTTGGATAGGAATGGGCTGAGCTCGGCACGCAGGGCCTTTATCCAGGGAGCTGGACATGGATCGGAGGGTGCTGTTGTAGTGTTTATGTTTAGGATAGTGTCTTGAATGACTCTGTCAGATGGAGTAGAAAATGATGTGATAGTGTGTTGGGACCCACTCAAGAAATGACCAAGAGGAGGTTGTGGGATGGAGAAAGGTAGGCTGGCTGGTATGGGGGGCTTAGCAGTGTGGGCAAGCTGATTACTTTTCTTACGCAAGTAATAAGCATATTCTTGTGAGTCTGGGTAGGGTAAGTTCTCTTGAGATGGCTCCTTTGCTAGAGATTTCACAATTTGGAAAAGCTTGTGGGGTTTGTTCAAGGAGCGTTGTAGTCTTTTTGCATGATATTGTTTCATACTTGATGCTACAGATAACCGATGTTTTCCTAATTGTGCTGTGAATGCCTCATGGCTCTCAGCTGTTCTTGATCGTCGCCAGCGTCTCTCAAGTCGTCTGAGTTGAAGGAGCGAATTACGTAGTTCTTGGGAGTACCATGGGGCATTCTTTTTCTTATGTGGTGCTTTGTTCGTGGTAGGTGAGTGGATCACGGCATCTAGGCTTGAGTTCCAAGCGGTGACCATGTCATCGAGGCTTTGAAGAGGAGGGTCAAATAGATTGTGTGTCCTCTTTAGAATATCTTCTCTGTTAAAAGGGTGGAAGCGCTTTAAATGTTCTGATATGGGTTTATCTTCAGGTATGGATTTGGAGGAGTTGGTGCAAATTGGAATCTGGAATCTTATCAGGAAATGATCCGACCAGGGAACCGCACTTACGTTTAGGTGAGACTGGTGCAAATGTGTGAGGGCTGTTTGTGGTGCAAAGATAAGATCAAGTGAGTTGCCTTTTATATGGGTAGGGGTATCAACAAGTTGAACATAGCCTAGATCACTGAGAGCATCAATAAAGGCATTGGTGTGGCTGTCCTGAAAGACTGGGAGGTTGAGGTCACCTAATATCCAGTTTAGAGTATGCGAATTCGTGGTGTTGCAAGCAAGATCAATTATTGTTGCTAAGTCATCTGGAGATGAAGATGGAGTTCTATAGAGCAAGTTAATAGTGATTTGCTTATTTGTAATGGTAACAGAGTCAAGGGTAGAGGTGCTGCTTGAGGCGGCAAGCCGAAATTTGAGGTCGACTTTCATTAGGATAAGTACTCCTCCGCCACGACGGTCAGCTCTGTGACAAGAGTGGACTGAGAATTTAGGCGGGACACACTGGTGAAGGATCACGGCGTCAGCGGCTGAAAGCCATGTCTCGGTGACACATAGGATATCAAGGTTATGAGCTGAGAGCATATCAGTTAGTGCTGGCTATTTTTTCCTTATGGATCGTGCATTTATTAGTGCACATTTAAGGTCAGGGGGATGGTGGGACTGTAATCGTCGAGATAGATTTTGCTGCTGAAGGTCCACATAGATAACATGTGGGCCTGGTGTGCGCCGAAGTGTTTCGTATTGATGGTTGGGGGAGTCAGGAAATCTCCAACAAGATCTATGGAGGACTGGTATAGTGTTCTGAGGTGAAGTAAGGGCTAGGGTGTAAAAGGTCAGGACTATTAAAATGTAGCACATAGCAAGGGTAAGGGGGTATGGGAATACCCAGTGAGATAACATGACTATTAATGTATATAGTAGATCCAGGAATGTTGTTAGCTAGTGAAATGTGCACAGTGTGGTGGTACTGGAAATCTGTTAAGCATCTGTGTAATGAGGCAATATGTACTCAGAGTAATTCACAATAAGGTAGTGGTATCTGCACAGAGTGGAGGTAAAGGATATCTGTTAAGAACTGTGTGGTTAGGCAATATTCACATATTCACATAAATCAAAGGGAAAGACTCATTATTGGTAATGATTGTTCTGGAAAACAAATCTGAGGAACTTTCTGTAATCTGGGTGGATGAGGATGTGTGTATAAGCATTATTTAGGTGTAAGGAGCAAAGCCAATCATTTGGTTGAAGGTAAGGAAGAAGGGTACCCAGAGAAATCATTTTGAATTTTTCCTTGACCAGGAATTTGTTGAGATTTCGGAGATTTAGTATAGGCCTGTGGTCTCCAGTCTTCTTTAGGATAAGAAAGTTATTGGGAGTAGAACATTAGGATGAGAGAGAGGTACTTCCTCTATTACCCCCTGAAGTAGTAGAGATTAGATCTTCTGTTGTAACAAGATGGTTTGATGGAGACCTAAGGAGGGTTGGCCTACAAAATCAGTGGGTGGAAGATCTCTGAATTTCAATTGCAGACCCTTGCTTACTAGATGTAAGGTCCAGGGGTCTGAAGTGATGTTGCTCCAGCAGTGTGTGAAATGCACTAGTCTCCCTGGGATCTTGGGAGGACTGGCCATGCTCCCCAGAAAGAAGCAGTCATCGAGCGTCTGTTCCAGGGGAGGACTGGCTCCGGACACGATTGTGTGGGCCACAACTCCTGATGCTGGTATTGGGAGCTCCATTGAGAATTGTACCTCGGGGGCATCCCTGAGCCCCTTTATGGCTTTGGAGGGCGATGCCTCCTGCCAGGTATGCCTTGCTGGCCGGTTTGCATTGGGAGTGAGAGAAGTGTCAGTGATGATGCCGATTCTCGGTATCTGATGCCGACACCGACCTCGAGGTCGATGATCTCAATGCTATCGACCTTTTTTTTCTTCTTTTGCACTGGAAACTCAGTTCTATGCTTGTCCTTTAGACTAAGAGAGGATCTAGAGGTATGGGAGGACTTAGATGGAGTCAACACCCCTGAGTGCACCAAAGGAGTTGAGTCTGTTTAGCCTTCTGCCTTCTGTTTTATCCCAGTTCTTCCTACCTCCGGCAGTCATGTGGCAACAGGAAGCCCACTGCGGGGCTTTTCCATTTCTGGGAAAAGGACTGAGGCAAATTCAAACTGCGTGATAGTGTACGGTAAAGCCGTAGGCCTTAAACCTGACAAGATACAAGAAAAAATGAAAGAAAAAATTATATAAAATAAGAAAAGGAAAATGGGAATGGGAGAGAAATCAACAGGAAGTCGAGTCAGTGATGGGAGGGCAAAAAAGAAAAGTATTCGACGGTACCACATAAAAACTAAGAAGTCTCTTGACGTGGCTGATAGGGACGAGGTCCCGATGGCTCCATGGAAAAAAGACTGAGCAGACCAGGAGTGAAGGCAGGAATGCAGCCACGCATACTTATAGAAACATTCCCAAAAGCTTTCTTATTGGATGCTGGGGAGTGTTCCTGCGCTGGGCTCCATCAGTGCCGACGTCACCCCATATGTAAAGACTGACATCCTGCTTGTTCCTGGAGATACTAGGGATTCACTTACTATTTCATAAGAACATAAGATATGCCATACTGGGTCAGACCAAGGTCCATCAAGCCCAGTATCCTGTTTCCAACAGTGGCCAATCTAGGTCATACGTACCTAGCAGTTTCCCCAAAAGACACAGGTTCCACAATGCTTGTACTGGGTCAAGCATTGATATCCTGGGTCCCTTCTCAATAATGGTTTATGGACCTTTCCTCCAGGAACTTGTCCAAACCTATAAGAACATAAGATATGCCAGACTGGGTCAGACCAAGGTCCACATATTCTGAATTAGTCTGACATGGCCCGATATTTAAACTACACAGTTGGTGGTGGAGGGGGGGATTAAGAACTGACTGTGGTGTTAAAAAACGAAAGTGGATGTTCAGTGCTGGAATCCAGTTATCCTCTGGTGCTGAATATCCAATTTCACTGCTCATAACCAGCACTGAATAGCAGCGAGATTCAGCAGCTATTTAGGCCTGCGGTTTTTTTTGGCCTAATTTTATGCCGTTTGTTATCTGGTTAGCAGTCTGAATATTGCCGCTCATGGATAACCCCAAATTCTGCCCCAGCTCTACCCACGGACCCTCCCAGCACTATCTGGTCAGAGGAAACAGTCAGAGGCACTATCTGGATAGCATTGCTGAACACTGTGCTGGCCAACACCTATCCGGTTAGCACAGGGTACCAGATTTTGAGAGAGCAAATCTGGGATGCCTGGGCAGGGCTGAGCTGCACTGGGAGGGAGAGGGACAGGGGCCTCCCTCCTCTGGTCATTTCAAAATATATGGGAGAAAGATGCCTATTTCAAAACTTAAATAAAAGAGACAGCAGCAGCCCTTCTCAAGTTATAAGTGTGCATACATACATATATGCATAAACCTTATTTGGATGGTTTTTAAACCTTATTTTATACATAAAAATTTTATATATTCCTAAACATTCCTCCACTTTTTTCAGAAAAGTGAATTTTACATCTTCTCCTACTAGGATCAAGAAGGCTGCAGGAGAAGCAGTATATCTTTTGCCTCTGTCCCCTCTGAAACCTGGGACAGGTGGTGGTTATAGCCCATGGTGTCAGGGACAATCCTCAAATACTGGTGACCTTTGATACTGCAGTGCTTTTGAATATCAGCCCAACTGTTCTAAATCTGTGCCTCAAGAAACATTGAGCAGTTTAATTTATACCCTTTTTTGCATAAGGAAAGATTAGTTTCAATTAACAAGGTTTTTGTGGTAGGAACCTTGGTTTTCATTATTAAACATGAGATTCAGAAACGTTTGGTGCAAGCTTCGCTGGGACAATCTTTCCCAGAACCTGGTTCACATCCCAGTATCGGCAATGAACTAACTGGTGAACTGGCTAGACAGACACACAATCTGACTGACTCGCTACCATTTATGTAACCTAAACATTACCAACTCTACCCTGTTTTAACTTCCATTGCCCCTTTGAATGCTCATAACAAGCATGTACAATGTCATTAAGAAAAAAAGTACAATAAAACAGTCCAATCACGCAATTGGTTGAAACCTGCAAGCCATATTGATTTTTGGCTAAGCTGAAACCAAATATTACATCCAGAGAATGAGTGCGATAAGAACATAACAGCCACACTTGGTCAGAAGAAAGATCCATCAAGCCCAAAATCCTGTTTCCAACAGTGGCCAGTCACATGTACCTGACAAATCCCAAACATAGCCAGGGATAAGCAGTGGTTTTCTCTTGTTCTACCTTAATAGCAGTTTATGGACTTTTCCTCCAGGAATTTGTCCAAACCTTTTTTAAATCCAGCTACAATACCTGCTTTCACAACATCCGCCAGTAATGAGTTCCAAAGACTAATTATACATTGAGAGAAAAAATATTTTATCCTATCTATTTTAAATATACTACTTTGTTTCTCCATGGGCTGTCCAGTGGGTCAATTTATTAAAAGTATACATGAGAAACAAACAGATTACCGCATTTAGTGCAGGAAATTGCAGATAAACCATAGATCTATGTTCATAGGGTGCTTTCAATTGTAATCTTTGCAAATCAGCAGAGTAGTACATCACCAGCAACCCCAAGGCACAAACATTCTGATAACTCTGAGAATAGTCCACACAGCTCTAAAAATCACAGCAACAGCTTCTCATCTTTTATGAGTCAACTGAAAGATAATGCGATAGCCCAGGGAACAAACATGAAGGGATAGCAGCAGCAGCAGCAGCACACCCCCCCCCCCCCCCATTTTAGGTAACCATGTTTCAGTAATAAAAATCAAGCCAGGTCTCTATTCAACATTAAAAACCTCTAGAAATGGCTAAAAGGGACAACATCTGGAAAGCAGTGTGAATGAATACCCATAGTATGGGAAATAAGATCCTAGATGTTGAGGCTTTAATGGAAGAGGCTGACTTGGATTTAGTGGTAGTTAAGGAGACATGGTTTATGGACAACCATAACTGGTATGTAATTATATCTATCTATGCTCTATTCAGGAAAGAAAGAGTAGGAAGAAGGGGAGGCAGAGTGGCACTATAAGTAAAAAATAATATTAAAGCTATAGAATTACAGAGCTTAAAAGGGAGTGAGGAGGTGGCACCGAGTTAAACTAAAATGAATGAATGGGAAATCCATGTGCATTGGTGTGAAATATAGATCTCCTTCACAGGGAGAAGAAGTGTACAGAGATTTAATAGAAGACTTATGTAGTATTACCATGAAAGAAGACGTGCTACTGATAGGCGATTTCAATATGCTGGATGTTGATTGGTACATCCCTGCTGCAGTGTCATCTAGAAATAAGGAAATCCTGGAATCTCTATAGGGAGAACTATTCTGACAACTGGTAACAGAACCTACATGTGAAGGGACCATACTGGACTTGGTGCTTACCAATGGGGAAAGTGTTTCTGATGTTATAGTGGGAGATCATCTTGCATCCAGTGATCACCAAGATTATGTGGCTCAGTATTAGGACTAGGGCTGATAAAATCCATTCAAAAGTGAGTGTCAGACTTTAGGGAAACTAACTTTGCCAAGATAGGACAATACCTCAAGGAGTTGTTAATGGGATAGGAACAGCTGGAGGATGTAGAAAAGCAATGGGGAAAAACTGAAAAGGGATATTTTAAGGGCAGCAAACCTTTTTGTTAGAAAGATAAATGTAAAAGGAAAATGAGGCCACTATGGTTCTCAAAAGCAGCAGCTGAAAAGGTGAAGAAAAAGAGGGCAACCTTCATAAAATACAAGAGATCAGAGGGAGGAAGACAAGCATCAATAGTTGGAAAACCTTAGAGAAGCTAGGAAAGTAGTCAGGAAAGTAAAGATATAAAAAGAAGATGAAATAGTCAATGCAATAAAATGGGGGGGGGACAAGACATTTTTCAGATATGTTAGCAAGAGGAGGAAGTGCAAAAGTGGTATTGTCAGACTTATGGGGGAAGGGGAGGAATATGTAGAAGCTGATGAGGATAAAGTAGAATTGCTTTAATATTTTTGTTCTGTATTCACAGACGAAGGGCCAGGAGCAGGACCTCAGGATCTTGAACGATTTTCAGAAGACTGTGTTTGTGAGAAACTAGTAAATGTAGTTGATAAAACAATAGAGCCAGATGGGATATATCCAAGAAAAATTGAAGGAACCTGGGGATGTTCTAGCAGCTCCAATGACTTATCTTTTCAATGCTTCTTTAGAGTCAGGAGCGGCCCAAAGGATTGGAGACAGGCTCATGTGGTCCCTTTGCACAAAAGCAGGATGGAGATAGAGAACTACTACTACTGTGGTGAGTAAATTAATGAAAATGCTGCTAAAAGAGAGGATAGCGAGATTTCTGGAGTCCAATGGATTGCAGAATCCGAAGCAGTTTGGGTTTACCAGAGGCAAGTCTTGTCAGACATATCTGATTGGTTTCTTTAACTAGCTGATCAGACAGCTGGGCTGAGGGAGAGCCCTAGTTGTGGTGTACTTAAAATTCAGTAAATCCTTTGACATTGTTCTGCACAGGCGACTTATAAATAAAATTAAGCAAACTAGGGATGGACCCTAAAATGACCGACTAGGTTAGAAATTGGTTTAGTGATGCGACAAAGTGACCAGGTACAGTTGTAGGCAACATTACTGGACCCTTGCAGTTCAACCCCTTAATGTCCAATATCTTCTAAATGTAAGTGGCCAATGAAGTGGGTCTTGACTATATATGCACACATATTGACACATAAAAGAATCAAATACAAGAAGACCAATTGAAGGAGTAAGACTCAGTATAAAAACCGGGACATTGCCAGGACGATTACTGGCACACTTAATTCAAATCAATTTGAATAAAGAACCTCATTCCCACTGCAGTAAAATTAGAAGCACCTGGGATCAATTGTCAGTACTCACATGACTTGAATCATCCAATGAATGGTGGCTCTAATGTTTTAAAATGGCCACATTCACTCCCTATTCCATTTTCACAATGGTGAAAACAAGAGAACTGCCCGAGACTATCAGTAAAGTCATTATCACTAAACATCAAATTTCAAAGGGGTACAAGACCATCTCCAAAGACCTTGGATTTCCTGTGTCTACAGTTCGCAATATTATTAAGAAGTTTTCTGCTTGGGAGAAGAATGGCCAGCAGAAAAAAGGAGGCGATAGAGTCTCTGTTGTAGCCTCATTTGCAGTATTGTGTGCAATTCTGGAGACCACAACTTCAAAAGGATATAAACAGGATGGAGTTGATGCAGAGGGAGGCTACTATAATGGTCAGTGGCCTTCATTATAAATGATATGGGGACAGACTTAAATATCATAATATGTATATGCTAGAGGAAAGGTGAGCTGCAGAAGATATGATAGAGACATTTAAATACCTCTGTGGCATAAATGCACAGGAGGAGAGCCTCTTTCGAATGAAAGTAAGCTCTGCAATGAGGGGGCATAGGATGAGAGGGAAAGAAGTTACTCAGGAGCAATATGTGGGAATAATTATTTAAGGAAAGAGAGTGGTAAATGCGTGGAATAGTCTCCCAGTGGAGATAGTAGAGACAAAGACAATACCTGAATTCAAGAAAGCATGTGACAAGCACAGAAGATCTCTAAAGGAAAAAAAGGGACTATGGTCTAGTTGGTATGGAAGGGTGGGCTAGATAGGCCATATGATCTTTTTTCTGCCATCATATTTCTATATGACTGGAAACTATTTATAAACATTTCTATTCTGCTTTTTGAGTTAATTAGCTATCCAAAGAGGCTTATAACTGAACATCCATCATCCAAACAAAAATAAACCATCATAATACATTTACAAGCATAGCAGCTGATTTTCAACACAAATTAGACAGTCATTTACTTATGATCCAAAGGCCTGGCTAAATAACAATCCTTCACCTACTTTCTAAAATGCAGAAAGTCCTCCTCCATCCTCAAATTACTTAATGTATTGCAAACTATAAGGCCTGCGATCGCGAACATGAACTTCCTACTGCTCGACAACTGAATTTATTTAGCAGATCGACAAGTTTAAACTTTGCAATCTTAATGATCATATGGGAGTACAGTATATAAAACAAGGCCGAAATGTATTCTGCTCCTTCCCCATGTGATGATTTATATAATTATTACTACTTTAAACCTAGTTCTCTGTGCAATCGGCAACTAATGCAGACTAAATAATACAGGCTGAATATCACACTTTCAGCAACCCACATATAGGGGGCGCTGATGAGCACGAGAAAAGATGGCCACCTGAAAAGCGCTCTCTCTGAGATAACGTCAGCTTCAATCTGGACCACCTTAAACTGCCCTGTACCTATTTTCCTGTCTCATTATTTTTATTTTTTTAATTTTTTTTAGTATTCTAAGCTGTCTTGTTGCCCAACTATGGAAGGTGATAAATCAAGTACTGATTAAACAAACAAACATACTCATCCTGTTGTATACTTAGAGAGGTGAAGAATGTGTTGACCACTAAAAGTTCCAAAAAATGGTCACTCTTACCAGCCAAGAGGTGGACGGAGTGTTAATTGAAGACATACACAGCATTGCTAGGAAAGGGGACGTGCTACTGATAGGGGATTTCAGTATGTCAGATGTTGACTGGCACATTCCTGCTGCAGTATCATCTAGAAGTAAGGAAATCCAGGATTCTCTACAGGGAGAACCATTCAGGCAACTGGTATCAGAACCCACACGTGAAGGGGCCATACCAATGGTGAAAGTGTTACTGATGTTATAGTGGGAGATCATTTTGCATCCAGTGATCACCAGATGGTGTGGTTCAGTATTAGGGCTAGGGCTGTTAGACTTTAGGAAAACTAACTGCCAAGATAGGCCAATACCTCAGGGAGTCATTAGCAGGATGGGAACAGCTGAGGGATGTAGAAAGACAGTGGGCAAAACTGAAAGGGGATATTTTAAGTGCAACCGACCTTTTTGTTAGAATGGTAAATAAAGGTAAAGGAGACCACTATGGTTTTCAAAAGAAGTAGCTGAAAAGGTGAAGAAAAAGAGGGAGGCCTTCATGAAATACAAGAGGTCACAAGAGAGGAAGACAGTCATCTATATTTGGAAAAACTTAGAGAAGCTATCAAAGTAGTCAGGAAAGCAAAGATTCAAAAAGAGGAGGAAACAGCCAATGCAATAAAATGGGGGGATAAGACATTTTTCAGATATGTTAGTGAGAAGAGGAAGGGCAAAAGTGGTATTGCCAGACTCAAGGGTGAAGGGGGGGGGGAATATGTAGAAGCTGATGAGGATAAAGTGGAATTGCTTAACAAATATTTCTGTTCTGTGTTCAGATAAAGAACCAGGAGCAGGACCTCAGTAAACAAACATCAAACAGGAACAGAAGTGAGGGGTATCTTGAACAATTTTCAGAAGACTGAGCTCGTGAGAAACTAGCTCAACTTAAAGTAGACAAAGTGATGGGACCAGATGAGATACACCCTAGAATACTGAGGGAATTTGGGGACGTTCTAGCAGCTCCACTGATTAACCTTTTCAATGCCTCACTGGAATCGGGAGTGGTACCATAAGACTGAAAGCAGGCACATGTGGTCCCTTTACACAAAAGCGGAAGTAACGATGTGGTTGAAAACTACAGGCCGATTAGTTTAACTTCGGTGGTGAGTGAATTATTGGAAACGCTGCTGAAAGAAAATAGTGAGGTTTCTGGAGTCCAGTGGATTACAGGATCCGAGGCAGCATGGATTCACCAGAGTCAGATCTTGTCAGACAAATCTGATTGATTTCTTTGACTGGGTGACCAGGGAGGTGGACAGAGGGAGAGCCCTAGATGTGGTGTATTTAGATTTCAGTAAAGCCTTTGGACACCGTTCCTCAAAGGCGACTTATAAACAACCTGAGCACTCTAGGGATGGACCCTAAAAGTTACTGCTTGGTTAGAAATTGGTTGAGTGGGAGGCAACAAAGGGTACAAGTAAATGGAGCTCACTCTGAGGAGAAGGATGTTACCAGTGGTGTGCCCCAGGGATCTGTCCTTGGTCCGATTCTTTTCAACATCTTTGTTAGTAATATAGCGGAAGGGCTATTAGGTAAGATTTGCCTCTTTGCAGATGATACCAAAATCTGCAATAGAGTAGACATCTAGCTAAGCTTGAAGAATTGTTGAGAATTTGGCAGCTGAGATTTAATGTTAAAAAATGCAAGGTCATGCATTTGGGCTGCAGCAATCCAAGGGAGCAATATAGTATAGGGGGTGAATTACTTTTGTCCACTAAAGAAGAGCTTGACCTAGGCGTGCTTGTGTCTGATGATCTTAAAGTAGCTAAACAGGTAGAAAAGGCAATGGCAAAAGCTAGAAGGATGCTTGGGGGGCATAGGGAGAGGAATGGCCAGCAGAAGAAAGGAGGTGATAATGCCTCTGTATAAATCTTTGGTGCGACCTCATTTGGAGTATTGTATGCAATTCTAGAGACTGCACCTTCAAAAGGATATGAACAGGATGGAGTCGGTACAGAGGGTGACTACTAAAATGGTTAGTGGTCTTCATTATAAAGTATATGAGGACAGACTTAAGGATCTTAATATGTACACCTTAGAGGAAAGGCAGGATAGAGGTGATATGATTGAGACGTTTAAATACCTGGGCAGCATAAATGCACAGGGGGAGAGCCTCTTTCGATTGAAAGCAAGCTCTGCTAGAAGGGGACATAGGATGAGGGTGAAAGGGGATAGATTCAGGGGTGATTTGCAGAAATATTTCTTTACGGAAAGAGTGGTGGATCTGTGGAATAGTCTCCCAGTGGAGGTGGTAGAGATGAGGACAGTATCTGAATTCAAAAAAGCAGGGGACAAACACAGAGGATCTCTAAAGGAAAAAAGGGGACTGTTGAAGTGGTTGATATGGAAGGACAGACTAGATAGGCCATGTGGTCTTTTTATGTCATCCTCTTTATATGTTTCTAACTTCATACAGAAGTTAACACTCAAAAACAGAAGCCCCCTTCACCTATAAAGATGGCATCGGCAGGAAAGGAAGACACGGTAACTAACACTAGTCTGCTGCACGAGCTATGCGGACTCGGAGCAACTCCCAATCAACCTTAGCAGCTGCATTCTGTATTAGCTGGATTTGGCGTAGGACTATTGCTGGTCATCCTAAATGAAGCCTAGTACAATAATCAGCCTACTTGAGACAAGCACTTGAATGACTGTGTAAAAATCTTGAGCAGGGAAATAATACCTTAGCTTGTGAAGAAGCTGCAGTATATAAAATGCACTTTTGCCACAGCAGCGGCCCTTTTCCACATGGACAGGTGAGCATCCAATATCGCATCCAAATCTCTTGCAGCTGCAAACAACAGGAAACAAGATGTCCTTTCCTAATTTAATTATTTATTTAAGCTTATATACTGCATATCCAACCTTGTTCCTAGTGGTGTACAATATAAAACATATAATAATAAAAAGTCCAAATAATAGTAATACAATAAAACAGAATTATAGACTGTCACCTTTGCAGATGGATAGGTATGCTTTCCTATTGTAACGAGGAAGATCTGTCCCTTGCCTCAAGAGCACAGAAATCTGCTAGCTTCAGCTTAGATTCTGACAGGCAGGCAAGCCACATGATTCCCAGTTACCATAGGCAATGTAAACAGACTCAGACACGAGGTCTGAAGCCCCACCCAGCTGGAAAGCATTCACCAGCTCTTGACTCAACCGGCTTTCACCTGTGTAAGGGAACGCCCAGGAAACAGTATAAAAAATGCTTAGAGCAGTCAGAGTTAGACTCACGTGGCTCAGGGGGAGAGGAAGGAGATTGCAGAGACTCCCGAGATTCTGGAGACTCAGACTCCAGAGATTCAGAGGACACAGACACCGATGCAGAACTGCAGGAGGGTTCATGCAGGAAGCTGCAGAGAAGTTCACACAGAGAACTATGGAGGAATTCACACAGAGAGGTCAGCTGTAAGGATTTGTTTCCTGTGACGCAGTTTGTTTTGCCAAAGCACCGGGCTGTGCAGAGTGAGTGGAGAGCAGTGAAAGGAAAACCGTATGTATCTGAAAAGTGTGGCAGTTTGAAGCAAATACAAGCCCTAGAAAGGGAGAAACAAGCAGTTGAAGATATCTGTATGTCTGAGGGTGAAGAGTTCTTACCGGTTAAACCCCGAAGGAAACTTCCTAGAGAGAAATCCTCTCACGATAGAAGAGAACAGTTCTGTGATTCACAGTCCAACTGGGAAGGTAGGACACGTAGAAGCTTTAAGGGAAAAGCCTATCATAAGAAGGGTGTCTCTCCTCCCTGCTATTATGAGTCATACGATAGCTATTTACCCTGCTTTAGAGGAGGATGTCTAGATGAGCCTGCTGAAGAGACGGGACTGAGAAATGTACAAACTTCATGTTTTAAAGAAGATGTTTGTAATGAAAGAGCACAGCAAGAACCTATGATACTAGATGCTTGTGTTGAATCTCCTATTGAGGAAGCCATGGATTGTACGCTAATTTTGTCTGATAAGATTTCTTCTCTATGCTAAAGCCAAAGTTTGAGCGTTGCTTGAGAGCGCTGTGAGAAGCAGAGGAAAGACTGCTGAATATCAGATGAACCGTATGCTGTGTAAAATAGTACCACTGATTATGATTTCCTTTAAGAGGCAAGATGCTATATTTGAGTTTCTTCAGTTGCTTACCAGTGTATATAGTTTTGTCCTAAGTTTTGTTTGTATATTATACCTTTGAGAATCCAACCCCGGGAGGGGAATAAATTCTTTTGAAAACCTGACCACTTGACTCACAACTACTACTTTCTACAAAGAGGGTCAGTCCCAGCAGTCTGGCTGTTAGCCTTAGCCACAGTCCAGCCCCTGCTGGTCACACTATCCATAAGGGCTCATACTTTGAAACATTGACCACCAAAATCAATAGTGTACTAGCCACTGCTGGACTCTATCCAAACCCTCGCCTAATCTCTCAGAACACTGTAGATCATAATCATAAGATAGCAAGAGCTGAATATCATCCATGTAGATTTTAAAGCAGACTCCCATCTGCCTCAATAGTTTGGCAAGAGGAACTAAATACAAATTAAATAGTACTGAGGACAATGAAGACCTGGGAAGGAGGGGGGGGGTGGAATCAAGAGTCCACTGGATACCAGACTGATTTCTGGTTGAATGCAAATTTAGTAATGTCAATAAGATGCAGTCTGATTCTTCTTAAACGGTAGACACTAAGGTAATATACCATACACGTCGTTTAATGATTAAACATAGCAACGTAAGAGCTTTCGTATTTTCACAATGGCACAGGTCTCAGAAAAAACTAGCGGCACTCTACCATGGGCTCAAGGCCCCTTAACAGTGCCAGTTTTCACATCAATGACCCAGTGCCGTGGTTTTCTTAAACTTTTCTCTTGTAAATATCTCAAAAAAAGTCCTCAATCAAAAACACTTAGAGGTAAACATCTCAACATCTCAGTAGAGGAAAAATAAACTTAGCTGAAAGGAGTTAGCCAGATGGTCGGAATTGCCCTGCTCCGACCATCTGGCTAACTCCTTTCAGCTAAGTTTATTTTTCCTCTACTGAGATGTTGAGATGTTTACCTCTAAGTGTTTTTGATTGAGGACTTTTTTTGAGATATTTACAAGAGAAAAGTTTAAGAAAACCACGGCACTGGGTCATTGATGTGAAAACTGGCACCGTTAAGGGGCCTTGAGCCCATGGTAGAGTGCCGCTAGTTTTTTCTGAGACCTGTGCCATTGTGAAAATACGAAAGCTCTTACGTTGCTATGTTTAATCATTAAACGGCGTGTATGGTATATTAATTTAGTAATGTCAGCATTCCTTGGTCTTGATATGCTGCACAAAGGGCCGGTGCAAGGATATGAAGTGCCCTAGACAAACGTTAAACCTAGCATCCTCCTGCTCTAGCCCTCGCCTCCACTGCCGCTGCTTCTCCTCTGGGTGATGCTGTGCTGTTCATGCTTCTGCACCACCCCCTCTAATTCCACGTCATGTATTCATAGGGGTGGAAACGGTGGCAATGGGCTCTCTTGGACCATCCTCTAGGCAACTGTCCAGTTCACCTAGTGATAGCCAGGGGCTCTCTCTCTCTAACCTCTCTCAAAACCTGAGATTGCAACAGTGATGACCACAGTTGGTCATAAAATGTCATCTGCCCTTGGGTATTTTGCCGAGCCTAAAATACAAACAAACAATATCATGACTTTATGCATCATTCGAGGCCTTATTCCAACAAATTATAACACAGAAATATAGGACCAGTAGGAACCTCAGACCTTCAAAGAACTCCCAAAGTGGCCCTTTAAAGGGATCCATAAAAGGATCTGCCCCTTACGCTCGTATCTTGGGCGAGCTGCCAGCAGAGAGCGTCCTAGTGGTATTTTAGGGCAACTAAAAAAACCTGCGCAAGTCAGAGGGGCTGGCTTCCACATAAAATATAGAAAATGATGGCAAAGACCATACAGTCAGTCAATGCAATACGCTCATCCATTCAAACTAATGGAGAAGGGATTGTAAAGCTTAGTAGAGATCCTCTGTGCTTGTCCCAGGCTTTCTTGAATTCATATATAGTCCTTGTCTCCACCACCTCCATTTGGAGGCTGTTCCAGGCATCCACCGCCCTGTCCATAAACAAATATTTCCTTAGATTACTCTTGAGTCTATCACCTTTCACTTTCATCTTATGCCGCCTCATTCTAGAGTTTCTTTTCAATTGAAAGAGACCCACCTCCTGCATTTTATTTCATGGAGGCCGTACCAAGGGCTGTCCAAACTGTGCAGTCGCACAGGGCGCAAGTACGGGCACTGATGTCATCACTGGGCTTCCAGGAAGTCTGATAAGAGCAAGTCCCTGAATATAGCTGTGGAGGAAGGGGGATGCCAGGTTCATGAGTCTCACGGGGTGCACTTCTAGCTTACTACGGTCCTGCATGGAAGTATTTAAATATCTAAATAACTCCATTATATCTCCCCTTTCCTGCCTTTCTTCCAAAAGCATACATATTAAGCTCTTTAAGTCTGTTCACATATGCTTTAGATAAAGACCACTGACATTTTAGTAGCTACCATTGAACTAATTCCATTCTGTTTATATCTTTTTGAAGATGCTCTCTCCAGAACTAAACGAGTATTTAAAATGAGGTCTCACCAGAAACTTACACAGAGGCACTATCATCTCCTTTTTCCTGTGGCTATTCCTCTGTGCACACAAGCATCCTTCTGACTTCTGTTGTCACCTTTTCTACCCATTTATCAGATATGATCACCCACAGGTTACATTCTTTCGTACACAGTTCTTAACCTCCTATACTATACCGTGTGATCCCTCCCCTTTCCAGTACCCGTAGGTAGGGGTTAAGGAGTTTAAGTTCCTTCTTTAAACCAATGTTCTGCTACTTCCTGGAGCAGTGCTCGTAGGGAAATGTAGTTTACCACCAGTTCAAATGAAGAGTAGTGTGACTCAGAATGTTTACAAGCAAAAAGGGATTTATTTCCCCTCCCGGGGTTGGACTTCACAAGGATAAAAAGGTAACACAAAATATCTGCTCTCTGGCAGCAAAAAGGACAAACATAAGAATAGCTTCCTTCAGCGTGAAATAAACATTTTCTTTCCAGCAGGTTGAAATTCAGCACATGGTTTCATACAGCTCTGTTTCCCTCACAGCCAGCTTGTACTTTCTTCACCATAAATTCCTAACAAAGATATTATCTGTTCAGATAAAGTAATCGTGCAATCCATTTCTTCTGTGGGATAATTCATACAAGGTGGTTCTGTGTCCATAAGTTCCACCTCTGAGCTAGGATTAGTTTGGCCAGTTCTTTCTAGGGCCGTGCCCTTTTCTCCAACCCTGAGCCTTTCAATACATTCAGGGTTTAAGTATTGCCTAAAGCCAGTACCGTAGCCCCAACCTTCCAGGCTGTTAAATTCACATGGATTCCTGTAATCCCAGCCCTTGGGCTTACCTGGGGACCTGGCTGTGGAGGCCTTCCTCTGAGGTTTAAAAATACCGGTTGGTTCCCTGCTGAACCTGTGTGAGGCAGTTTCCAAATGCCTTCCTGGCTGCTTATAATCCCGTGTATGCTTCAGCTGGTCTGGTCTGCTCCTTCGATAGCTCCCAGCCGGAGCCTCTGACCTCCCTTCAGCTGAAAACTCCTTCCAACTTCTGACCGGAAGTCTGCTTTCCTCTCTCTCCTCTCCCTCTCTGCCTGCTGGGGCCTCCCTATGGGACAGCCTTCCTGGGTAGGGCCTGGCTCCACCCCCTAGCAGGTGTTCAGACTTTCCCCGTGACTCTTTGCTAAACTGATAGCAGGGGCGTGTTTCCTTCTCTCGTGCCTGGTTTCCCTGACAACTGGTAGCCATGTGCCTTTGTTTACCTTGCAGCCCTGCACTTTCTACCTGATTTTTAAGCCTTTCTACCGGGCCAGTAGGACTTGCTATATCACAGATCCCCCCACTTAAAATATTACGGGCTGCCGGAACCTGTGATGGACAGCACGTAATCCGACCTCTGGGGCACCTGTGATGGTCTGTACTGGCAAACTCTACTGTTGCTACTCTTTCTTTCCAAGGTTTCAAAACATTGACATGGTAGGTTTGACGCCTACCCCTACTATTTTCCACAAGGTAAGACACAGGACCCACCCTCTTCACTATCGTGCAGGGTCCCTTCCACCTTGACTCGAATTTGGGGCCTACCTCGGCCACCATGACGACTACTTTATCCCCCACTGCTAATTGGCGAGGCTTTGTTCCCCTATCATAGTATTTCTTTTGCTTTCTTTGGCTAGCCTGCAAGTTTTCCAGGGAAATCTGAGACGTTCTTTCCAAACGCGTCCTCAGGTCTCTCAAGAACTGGGGTACTTCCGTATCTTCCCTGTCAGGCTCTACCCACTGTTCCCTCCATATATCGAGAACTCCTCTGGGGGCTCTCCAGAATAGCAATTCATAGGGGGACGCTCCTAGGGATGCCTGTACGCGTTCCCTGCACGCATATAGTACAAACGGTAACAGTGTATCCCATTCGGATGTCTGTCCCTCCAAACCTCACCTAAGCATCTGCTTAATGGTTTGGTTCATACGCTCGACCATGCCATTGGCCTGGGGATGGTATGCTGCCGTGCGTACATGGTGGATGCCGAAGGCATCCCACACAGTGGCCAAATACCTCGACATGAAATTACTTCCCTGGTCAGTCACCATCTCCCCTGGGAAGCCGACCTCACAAAATAGTTTAATGAGCTCCAGGGCTATTGTCCTGGCAGATGTGCTTCTGAGAGGTATGGCCCAGGGGAAGCGTGTTGCCTGATCCATGATCACTAGCACGTATCGAAAGCCTCGGGGAGTCCTATCGAGCGGCCCTATAATATCCATAGCCATTCGACGTATTGGCTTGGATATGGCCAGTGTGGATATCATTGGTACTGCTTTGGGCTTGGACGCACTAACCCTTTGGCAAGCGGGGCATGCCTCGCAATATCGGGAAGTTTCCCTGAAGACCCCTGGCCAGTAAAAGCGGGCCAGAACCTGGTCCAAGGTCCCCTGAATTCCCTTGTGGGCTCCCATTGGGTGGTCGTGGGCAAGTCTCAGTACTATGGCCTTGAATGTGGTCGGTACCACCAATTGTTTCCTTACTTCCCCTGTAAGTGGGTTGTTACTTTCCCTGTATAGAATACCATCTTCTAATAGGAATCGGGGCAAAGTGTCTCTCTGTTCCTGGGCATAGATAAAGGCCCGTTTTAAAGCGGGATCCGCTTTTTGTTCCTCAAGGAAGGAAGGGAATTTCCTCACCAATTCCGCGGGTACCCAGGGTAGCCCCTCCCCGGCTTCCAACCCCGCCCTTCCTTGGGTTCTGCGTTGCCTTTCTTGTTTTCTGGTTGCCTTTCCTTTCCGCACCTTGTGAGAGGGGGCGCCAAAGAGGTCTGTCTGAGCGGGCAGTGGGTCTATCATTTCCTCTTCCTGTACCCTTCCAGACTCAGGGGAATCCTCCCTATCTCGGGATGGACCCGCTACCTCTCTATCAGGACCACTATCCTCCTGAGGGGTTCTCGCTTGGGAACGAGTGGAGACACAACCTGCCTTTTCTTCTACACCCCTTCCCATTCCTTGTGAAAATAGGGGCCAATCATTCCCTAGGATGACATTGTATAGTAGCTGGGGTACGATTGCCACCTTCACCTTTTTCCGTGCGGCTAACTCTTCTATAGTGAGGTTATAAACGGGATAGTAGGAGGCAGACCCGTGCACACATTGCACCCTTACTTGTCCCACTGCTTGACCTGGCGCGGACTGGGCTTGTATGGCCTCCCAGAGCCGTTGGGAGATCATGCTCTGTTCCGCTCCAGAGTCGAGCAGTGCCTGGGTTCTTACACCCTCCACCTGTACTGGGAGCAAAAACCCTGATTGGCCTCTCTTTCGAATACCAGCCATTAATGCCCTGCGTGCATCACAGTCCCTTTGAAAATGTCCTATGCCCCCACATTTAAAACATTTTCCCCTCATACTGGACATATATACATTTTCATCAGACAATTTATATGGTACATTCTTACTCCTATCACCAGCCTTTGCTGCACCTGGAGCGCTTGATTTTGGGGCTTTGGTAAATTCAGCCTCAAAATACCGCTCCGTCATACCAGCTGCTTCCTCTGCAGTTTTGCAGTCCTGCAGCATAAGGAAGGTTTTTACTTCCGCTGGTATTGCCTCTAAATATTGTTCTAAAATTAGCTCATCCATTATGGACTCAACCGTTCTATGCTCCGGTTTTACCCATTTCCAGGCCAACCCTTTCATTCTATAGTAAAGGGCCTTTGGAGTTTCTCCAGGCCTCAACTCGGCCTTCCTAAATTGGCGCCTATAGAATGAAGGTGTTAGCCCGAGCCTATCCCTCACCACATTTTTAATCGCCTCATAGTCAGTTGTTAATGCAACAGGCATTGACTTATAAGCTAATAGGGCTTCTCCAGATAGGGACATGGCAAATCTGAGAGCCCATTGTTCTCTAGGCAGCTTCATTGCCTCTGCCAAACGCTCAAAGGCGTCCATATACTCAACCACGTTATCTGTGGAAGACAACTGTCCCAGCCTAAAGACATCCCCACCAAACAGTCCTACCCCACGGGTATACTCGGGCAAGTCTCTTGCTGGCTCATGTTGTTGCTTCTTTACCAACAGTTCCATTAGCTCTTTCATCGGCTTCTGTTGCTCCATAATGGCAACCATGGCTTGATCCTGGACTCTGCGGGTCATTTCCAGCTGTTTGTCCCACTGGAGAGACATCCATCTTAACATCTCTTGGGGATCCATTTCAGTTGCTCAGGTACCTGGAAAAGACACAAGAAAAAGACCCAAGTGCGGTCCACAAACAAAAAAAAAAAATTGTCCTCTTTTTTTTTTTCACTTGTGCACTACTGCTGTGCACTACCTTTCTCTGTTTATCCCTCTACACTTATGCCTAGCCCCTTTTACCTGGGCTCAGTGTAGAGTCAAGCACTGAGAAAGTAGTTTCTTTGTCTGACCGGTAGTCAGTCGAGCACCGGCTCCTCCTGGGTATCAGCTGCTCCTTGCTGCTGGACTCTTGTCCCTCCAGGTGTTCTTTAAATCCGAGTAAAATCCAAACTACTACGCCATTGTGATCCCTCCCCTTTCCAGTACCCGTAGGTAGGGGTTAAGGAGTTTAAGTTCCTTCTTTAAACCAATGTTCTGCTACTTCCTGGAGCAGTGCTCGTAGGGAAATGTAGTTTACCACCAGCTCAAATGAAGAGTAGTGTGACTCAGAATGTTTACAAGCAAAAAGGGATTTATTTCCCCTCCCGGGGTTGGACTTCACAAGGATAAAAAGGTAACACAAAATATCTGCTCTCTGGCAGCAAAAAGGACAAACATAAGAATAGCTTCCTTCAGCGTGAAATAAACATTTTCTTTCCAGCAGGTTGAAATTCAGCACATGGTTTCATACAGCTCTGTTTCCCTCACAGCCAGCTTGTACTTTCTTCACCATAAATTCCTAACATAAAGATATTATCTGTTCAGATAAAGTAATCGTGCAATCCATTTCTTCTGTGGGATAATTCATACAAGGTGGTTCTGTGTCCATAAGTTCCACCTCTGAGCTAGGATTAGTTTGGCCAGTTCTTTCTAGGGCCGTGCCCTTTTCTCCAACCCTGAGCCTTTCAATACATTCAGGGTTTAAGTATTGCCTAAAGCCAGTACCGTAGCCCCAACCTTCCAGGCTGTTAAATTCACATGGATTCCTGTAATCCCAGCCCTTGGGCTTACCTGGGGACCTGGCTGTGGAGGCCTTCCTCTGAGGTTTAAAAATACCGGTTGGTTCCCTGCTGAACCTGTGTGAGGCAGTTTCCAAATGCCTTCCTGGCTGCTTATAATCCCGTGTATGCTTCAGCTGGTCTGGTCTGCTCCTTCGATAGCTCCCAGCTGAAGCCTCTGACCTCCCTTCAGCTGAAAACTCCTTCCAACTTCTGACCAGAAGTCTGCTTTCCTCTCTCTCCTCTCCCTCTCTGCCTGCTGGGGCCTCCTTATGAGACAGCCTTCCTGGGTAGGGCCTGGCTCCACCCCCTAGCAGGTGTTCAGACTTTCCGGTGACTCTTTGCTAAACTGATAGCAGGGGCGTGTTTCCTTCTCTCCTGCCTGGTTTCCCTGACAACTGGTAGCCATGTGCCTTTGTTTACCTTGCAGCCCTGCACTTTCTACCTGGTTTTTAAGCCTTTCTACCGGGCCAGAAGGACTTGCTATATCACAACCGCTTCCTTGAGTTTTGTAGCTGAAATGCATGACCTTGCATGTTTTAGTATAAAATCATAGCTGCCAAATTCTCCCCAGCCTGCAGACCATTATGGTTGCTAGAGAGTGAGTCTGTGCTTCATCTCAAATTTTTTGTGATGCACTTCCCAGCTCATATTCATGCATTCATTAGTGCCCACAGCCCTTTTCGTCCTATGGATATAGTGGCACTTAATGCCCATTAACGTTTAGTAAACATACCCCAGTGTGTCACGGCAGACTGATTCAGAACACCTGACCTATAAGTCATCTGAAAAATGGTTGAATTCTGGCATTCTCTGGATAACTGGTGACGACCTCTAGCCTATCCCTAATACCACCTCCCGGTGAACTCTTATCTTTTAGGCATATAGCTCATTATGCCATGGTCTACACATAAAATTGTGTATAATTGGGGAAAATATGTAGGGGTAAAAAATCTATGCGGTACACCCTGGTGCCAACCGTGTAAGTTGCTTTAAATATCAGGCCCTAATATTTAAATAGGAAAAAGTTGCAGTAGGTTCAGTAATTGAAGTTTGCTCAAAACGTATCTTTGATTGCATGAATGCTGCATATATAAACTCATCCAACACCCATATGTAATCTGAGGCCTTGGAAACTAAGATAAGAATGAAGATAAGCTGCTTCAAGGTTTTTTCTTTAGGTGTTTTCGTTAAGCTCTACAAGCAACCATAACAATGATTTCTTTTTAAATGCTTGCACTTAAGAAAAAAAGGAAATCTAGTGTCCTCTTGCCAAGGTTTGTCATCACTACCTGTTAAGAACAGTACAAAGCACTGTCATAGTACTCTGCACATGAATCTAGACATAAGAATGTTATTTATCACATCTGTCACAATCACAGAACTCAACAGAGATTTCCAATGTGCAGCAAGACAGGACAAGGAAAAGTACTACAATGACGCATGCAAGGAAATAGAAGCAGAAACTATTAGAGGAAGAACAAGATCAGCTTTCCTAAAGCTACGAGAGTTAAAGAAAAAGTTCCAGCCTCGAATTGGAATGTTACAAGATGCTCAAGGTTCTATGTTGAATGATGCTGAGAAGGTCAAGAAAAGATGGAAAGAATATACAGAGTTTTTATATGATAACGATCAAGTGGACCAACAGCCGTTTCAACCTGTACCTTATGATCTGGAACCATTGGTGATGAAAGAAGAAGTTGAAGCAGCATTGAAAGCCTTATCAAAGAACAAAGCACCAGGCATTGATAGCATTCCCATAGAAGTATTACAGCAATCTGATGCAGCTGTTACCATACTTACAAGGCTCTGCCAAGAAATATGGAAGACAGCATCATGGCCAACTGACTGGAAAAGATCTGTGTTTATACCAATACTAAAGAAAGGTGATCCAACTGACTGTGGAAATTATCGCACAATCGCTCTGATCCCACATGCCAGCAAGATTCTACTGAAGATTATTCAAAAGAGACTACAATCATACCTGGAACAAGAACTACCTGAAGTGCAAGCAGGGTTCAGAAAAGGGCGAGGAATGACAGACATCATTGCGGATGTGAGATGGATCCTTGAAAAGACTAAAGAATACCAAAAGGATATCTATTTGTGCTTTATCGACTATAGCAAAGCTTTTGACTGTGTAAACCATGAGAAACTCCGGGCCACATTAAGAAGCATGGGTATACCAGAACACCTGATCGTTCTCTTGCACAATCTGTACATTGATCAAGAAGCAACAGTTCGAACAGAATAAGGAGAAACAGAATGGTTTAAAATAAGCAAAGGTGTAAGACAAGGCTGCATACTTTCCCCCTACCTGTTTAATTTATATGCAGAACAAATCAGAGAAGCAGGATTGTATGAAGACAACAGAGGTGTGAAGATTGGTGGAAGACTCATCAACAACCTTCGCTATGCTGATGATACCACATTACTGGCGGAAAGTGAAGATGATCTGAAACATTTGCTTCTCACAATCAAAGAACATAGTCTCAAAATGGGCCTGCACCTTAATGTAAAGAAGACAAAGATCATGACAACTGGCATAATCAACAGGTTCATCGTCGAAGGAGAAGAAATTGAAATCATGAATAACTTTAACCTACTTGGATCAACTATCAATAAAGAAGCAACAAGCAGTCAAGAAATCAGACGACGCATTGCTCTTGCCAGAATGGCTATGAAAGACCTAGATAAGATTCTCAAGAGCAGAGATGTCTCTCTCCATACAAAGATTCGACTTATTCAAGCCATGGTATTTTCAATAACATCATATGGATGTGAAAGCTGGACAGTGAAAAAGATAGACAGGAAGAAAATTGATGCCTTTGAATTATGGTGCTGGCGGCGAATACTGTGTATACCATGGACTGCCCGAAGAACAAACCAGTCTGTACTAGAGGAGATCAAACCTAAGCTTTCTTTAGAAGCTCAGATGACAAGACTTCGACTTTCATACTTTGGACACATCATGCGGAGAGAGAGATCATTAGAGAAAGACATCATGCTTGGCAAGATAGAAGGTCAACGCAAAAGAGGAAAGCCAGCAATGAGATGGATCG
Organism: Ichthyophis bannanicus; assembly: GCA_033557465.1. Lineage (NCBI taxonomy): Eukaryota > Metazoa > Chordata > Amphibia > Gymnophiona > Ichthyophiidae > Ichthyophis > Ichthyophis bannanicus. The sequence goes on from CM066033.1 coordinate 145,907,434, forward strand.
ATACAATAACAGCAGCTACGGGTACCAGTCTGTCAACAATAAGCCGCCTAACTGAAGACCGAACACAATTTAGGATAGCTATCCAGAGGGTCGCCATGAGTCGACTCCAACTCGACAGCACTTAACAACAACAACAACAACATCTACTCATCTTAAAACGCTTGCTTTCAGTAGATTACAAGGTTACACAGAAATAGAGAAAATAATGGCAGATGAAGACCATATGGCCTATCCAGTCTGCCCATCCACAAGAACTATTAAGTTCTGCAATCCCTTCCTCTCCCTCGGAGATCCTCTGTAGTTGTCCCATGTTTTCTTGAATCCAGATAGTCTTTGTCTCTTATTACCATCCACTATCTTTCCGTAAAGAAATATTTCTTCAGATTACTCCAGTGTCTATCCACTTTTATCCTCCCTCATTACGAAGCTTCCTTTCAAAAGGTTAAACTATAATGCCGGGGCGGTTCTCTCTCAAAACTCCAGTCAGGGACTGAACCAAACCAAAAAGCTGATTAGATAATATGGAGGAAATGCAAGATGTTTGCACAACAAGGAACTAAAAGAAAGAGCGAGAACCACAACAGTTTATAACTCCAAGATAATTCATTTGCATTTTGTTGTTATAAACTGTGTCATGGTGCTTGCTTTTTGTTTTTGAACATATTTAGCATTCACAGAACACCCTCAACAATGGGTGCAGAGCAGAGGTAGGACATTCACTCACAGAACTCAATAAATTAAAAAAAATAAAATAAATCAGATTATGTTCATCTTACCAACAACAAACATTTTCCAGTACCAGGCATATTGGGAACTAATATAAAACCCTACAAAAATCACTGAAAATCTACAAGGCCTACCATAACAGCATAAACTTCCAAAACTCATACAACAAGGGGCCTACCCAGAAAAAAGCAGCACTATAAATATTGCAGCGAGCCCTAGAACATCCATAAACCTATTTGAAAAGCTGAACAAGTCAAATTACTACATTACAGATCCATACGTACAAATTAACAGAATGCCTGGCCTCAGTCATGCACTCAGAACATAGACCCTCACCAAGTACTGAATGTGTGACCATAACCTAAAGGAAAAATGAAAAATAGGTAGACAAAAATTAAACTAAAACCCCAAGGTGTTGCATTGTTACATGACCTGTTACAGGATATTAGATTAATGATTCCATTCAATTAGCTTCACTATTCTAACAATATTATATATAACACTTGCTATATTATAATAGGAATTTATTACAATGATTCATAGAAACAGTAAGTCTGGAGGCAGCAGCTGTTTTTTATTTTGATAGCTCTGAAAGGAAGCATAAAATATTCTTTTACTAAAAAATGAAATATAAAATATAAGACCTTGAGATGTATTTCCTAATTCTAAGTTACTACTATATAATAAGACAACAAAATGAAAAAAGTTGCTGCCTCCAAATATCACTATTACTTTTGCTAAAGCCAAGAGCAAGAGAGAAGGATTATGTTTAAAAGGTACATAGAGGATCATTTACTAACAGTTAAAATACATTTTTTTAACCAAAGGCATATTGCATAATATGGGTCTTGTGGCAAACCCATTGGAGTGGAGGAGTAGCCTAGTGGTTAGAACACTGGCTTGGTAACCAAGCAACCAGGGTTCAATTCCCACTAGCACTCCTTGTGGCCTTGGGCAAGTCACTTAACCCTCCATTGCCTCGGAAGAAAGGCCTGCCAATCTACTTCCGATGACACTGCCAAGAAAACCCAGGAGCTTCTGGGTCACCAGGAGTCAGGACTGACTCGAAGGCACACATTGCATTTTTTGGCAAACATGCATTCATAACAAAATACAAAAAAATGAATAACATTAGTGCACACTATTAGTAAAGCCTCCCAGTAGGAAAGCCGCCAAAATCAGGCACAGACACACAGACTGGGGGCTGCAAGAAAGGTGGAAACAATTAAAGACTAATGCCACATGCCCACACCTTCTCATCCCCCCAAAACTGCACTATAACCTACCACATCCTTTTTCATCACTAACATTGCAGTCATCTAGCCGGTTGCAGATTTTAGCAGCTTCAATACAGTGTCCACTATCACATTTAAAGTGTTGGGGTGCACAAGTTGCTTCAGGAGACTGTGTTTATTTCTGATTTTGCCACCTCTGGCCTGCAACTGCTTTCCAGCCGCTTTTTTTCCCACTCAAGCTAGTCCGAGCAAGAAAAAAAGTGGCAGGAAGGCAATAGCCGGTCAGAGGCGGCAAAATTAGAAATAAACACAGTCGCTATTGGTTCCTCCAGGCGGCAGTTTCAAGGGTTGACACTAGGGTGAGATAACCCACAGGCAGACAAGGGATTGCGACCATCAGGGCATCCTGTTTAGGGGTGCAATGCCCCCATCATGTTCCCAAACTAGGCTGATGGGCGCAGAAACACTCTCCCTTAACCCAACTCGTGCTGGTGCTAGTATGGCAGCTGTCGGAGGCTCCTGACCCCAACTGTTTTAGCTCTATAGGCATTGGCAGTGGCAGCCCCCAAAGATCGCAGCCTTAAAAACAAAACAAAAACAAAACCACGAGTTCATGCAGTCTTTAGACTCTTGCAAGCAAGAGGGCCTAGCTGGTCCCGGGTCGCAGGTGCCCTCATACACAAAGGAATCTGAAGCCTGCACAGCCCTGCAGTCTTAATTGACCACCCAAGCAAAAAGCGTTTACAATAAATAAATGGTTGCAATCAGAAAAGGAAAGGAACGCCAAATATATGACAGGAAAGGTAAGAGGATAGAACACACAAAGCATAGGATAGTCAACGAAATGCCAATGATTAGGAAGAGAGGGGTGGAGGGTAGGTTGAATGCCTGGTAGAAGAAATGGGTTTTCAATAGGGACTTAAACCTTGGGTATGAATGCTCTGCACAGAGGGAGGGAGGGAGTTCCACAGGGCCAGACCAAGGAGAAAGAAAGAGCCGAGCAGGGGAAGGAAGAGCCAGACGGTCATTGTGTGGTGCATGAGGGCACGGGAGGGAGACGAGTGTGAATGAGATCAGCGAGATATTGAGAGTTACCAATATGGATGGTATTGTGGACTACAGTGAGAATCTTATATTGATAATGGTAAATCAAAGGGAGCCAGTGGAGCTGGATGAGGAGAGGGGTAACGTGCTCCCTAGGGGAAGCATAAGTGAGGAGGCGAGCAGCGGTGGTTTGGATGAGCTGAAGTTGCCGGAGTTGGTAATGTGGAACACCCGCCAAGACAACGATGCCATAGTCTAGGCGGGATAGGAGAAGTGACACTGTGAGCGTGACCAGAGAAGGGAGAGGCAGTCAGGAACACACCATGTGAAGTTGACGGAGGGTACAGAATGATCACTGGACAAGTGAGGAGACATGCTGGTGGAAAGAGAGTCGATTCAATTTCAGAAACGATGGGGATGTCTGTGGTCCCATATAAGTTTAGACCTGCTCCAGGTACAAGTAGGCATTGGGAAAGTGATTGTTTTGGCTATCCTCAGTACCCTCCACTATCACAAATAACAGCAGTGGGATTTGAGCCCTGCCTTCCCTGGTTCCAACCTATTACTCTAGGCTATTAGGCTATTCCTAGACATCCCCAGTCTGTAATACTATTCAATGTAGGTGCCTCGCAGATGTCCCTTTTGAGCACATCCACATTTGTGAAATCGTGCCTGATTTTGGGCATGCCTTCTTTTTTTTCCCCCCAGACATTCTGGCTTGGACTTCCCATACTGCACTTGGACATCATTTGTAAATGCGCCTTCACATATTATTTGAGATGGACAATCAGAAATACATACAGTACTCAAGGTGTGGTCACATCATGGTTCGATACAAAGGCAATATAATCAGTTTTATTCTTTATGACTTATTCCTTTATGAATAATTTCTACTATTCTATTTGCCTTTTTTGATCGTCATTGCACATAAACGTGTGCAAGAACGTGTAGGATCACAGTGAATGACCACAAAGAGCACATAACCCGCAGGACCAGAAAAGAGCAGGTATCACAAAACACCATGGAAGCCTTCAGAAGAGCTTTATTAGAGTGTCTATTGAGGTCTGTCCCTACAAGTATTTTGGCACCAGGCCTTCTTCAGGAGCCCAGGACACACAGGATAAAGACTCTGTATAGACATGTTATGTCAGTAGAGAGGCCAGGGGCCAACGCTGCTTAAATCACTCTGCAACCAAAGCTAATAGCATAGGTATCAGACATTAAGACTCATCTGGAGTCCCGCTCGTCAATGTCGGATACCTATGCTATTAGCTCTGGTTGCAGAGTTAGTTAAGTGGCGTTGGCCCCTGGCCTCTCTACTGACATACAGGATAAGGACACTCTCTATATAGACATGTTATGTCCTGAGCCCCTGAAGAAGGCCTAGTGCCAAAACATGGGTAGGGACAGACTTCAATAGACCCTCCAATTAAGCTCTTCTAAAGACTTCCATGGTGTTTTCTGATACCTGCTCTTTTTTGGGTCACAGTAAATGTACTGGGTCCAGATACCCCTCTTGAAAAGGTCCTGAAAGTACACGAATCCCACTTGCAAGACAGTCAGTGGCCATTTTTTTTTTAAGAAATATTTTTGCAGCAGGAGTTGTGTCATGGGCTGTGGTCTCCAGCAAACAATTCCTAAGCTCTTGTCATTTATACACTAGTACTTTTCTTAAAGCTTTTAATTGCCAATTTTATTTAAAGAAAAAAAAAAGTAATACAATGTTTATCTATTTGTTTGGCCTGGTGGTTTGTTTCCTGCTTCTTCTGGACTTCCAGCTCAATTGCAACTGGGGCTAGGATCCAGCACTATGAGCCTTCCTTTGCAACAATCCAGAATTGTCCCTGTTTTATATCCCCCTACTAATTTCCTTAGCCCAGCCATTCTGATGAGTCTTTAGCCAGGGTACATTCTGGAGCCCAGTAATCATGGACATGGAGCTGGATGCTGAGTTTGTCCTTCTGGCTTGACAATGGATTGATTCTGGAGGGTTCTGAGGATTAGAAGGGGTGTCATAGTAACATAGTATATGATGGCAGATAAAGACCAGCATGGTCCATCTAGTCTGCCCAGCAAGGTGGCAAGAGTAGGTGCACCTGCGGCTCCGTGCAAGTCACCCCTACCCATGCCTTTGTTTAGGGGTGTACCCACTGCTCCGTGTGGATCACCCCTATTTGTTGAGATATAAGAGATAGTTATGTTTATTTTGATTTTATCCTGTTGCTGTAAAGGGATCCACTGTGTCTGTCCCATGCCATTTTGAATTCTGTCACTGTATTTGCCCCCACCATTTCCATCGGGAGGGCATTCCAAGCATTCACCACCCTTTCAGTGAAAAAGTATTTCCTGACATTGCCTTTCAGTTTACCCCCTTGCAACTTCATGTTATGCCCTCTAGTATTACAGCTTCCCCGTCTTTGGAAGAGGTTTGTTTGTTCATTAATACTCTTAAGTATTTAAAGGTCTGAATCATATCTCCCCTATCCCTCCTCTCCTCCAGAGTGTACATATTTAGGTCTTCAAGTCTCTTCTCATAAGGCTTCTGACACAAGTTCCAAATCATTGTGGTTGCCTTCCTCTGAACAGTTTCCAGTCTTTTTACATCCATTTGCAAGATACGGTCTCCAAAACTGAATATAGTACTCCAAGTGAGGCCTCACCAGCAACTTATACAGTGGCATTAATACCTCTTCCTTTCTGCTGGTAATTACTCTCTGTATGCAACCCAACATCCTTCTGACTTTTGCCACCGCCTTGTCGCACTGTTTCACCACCTTGAGATCATCAGAAACAAATCGCTCCGAAGTCCTTCTCCTGGTCTGTGCACACCAACTTCTCGTCCCTTATCGTATACAATTCCCTTTGATTACTGGAAGATCAGGGTAGGGGAAGCATTTATTGGAAAGGGGACCCCCCCACACACACATTTTTAAGAAAACTGAAGTTGGGGAGGGGAGAGATCAGGAGGAAGTTCTATGCAAATGTTTTCTTACTTGGGTAAGAGGGAACTGGAGATACTGGGGTGAGGGGCTGTCATCCCCCCTTCTCTGGCTCAAATGTTTAACCTGCAGAAGGAAGAAGAGATGCCTGGGAGCTACATTCACTTCTGGCAAATGGGAAAGGACTCAGCTTTTGGGTGCCTAAATTTAGGAGCTAAACGTATTAAGAGTAACACTTATCAAACCCGCCAATTTTTGTTGGAACATACACAATGAAGGTCAGTAGTTAACTGCACCTCCCCACAGTGTATTTTTCCTTTTTATTCTTTTTCAATATTAAAAGGGGTGCAAACCCCATACCCACATCGGGAGAAAAAATACCTCCACAGTGTGTCATATAACAGTCATGGGAAAACCAAAGAAGCACTTAGCTTATATATTTACGATGATCCACGAGGGAGTATGTGCTATTACTCCTTGTAGTCACAGCAAAGCAAACACCCAGTGGATAGTCCAATTCTTCCCTCGAACATAATCAGGTCTTTCAATTGCCAAGCTTCCAAGGTATACTGTTCCAAACTTCCAAGGTATACTGTTGAAGCAACTGTCCACAGATCATCTCGGACGTTTAACCCAACGTTGTGTTTCGAGCCATTTGAACCTCTCGGCCCTTTATCAAAAAATGTTGCTAAATTTAGGAGCCAGCACTGAAGCTTATTCAGCAGACTGAGTGTCTAATATTAGGCTGCTATCTTTTAGCTGTATAGAATGGTTTTAGATGAATTTCTAACTGGCTAGATTTGTATGCAAAGCAGCTTAATCTAGGTAGCCAGAATTAAGCCACTAAATCAGGTGTTAAATCATTATTTGAAACTGAGCCGACAGTATTCAGAGAGACCGACGGAGTCTGAAAGTTTCATTTTCCTAGCCCATGTAGATTTGATCATTTTGTAGCTAGATGCGATATTTAAAAATGCACCATAAGGAGAAAGTTACTGGATTTCTACCAGAACTAAACCTTTTAATAATAAAACACTGAATTCTTCAGTCAAAGGTTTTGTGGTACTATGTTGGAATGATTCCTTGCTGAGAACATTTCAGCTACCTTGAATATTTTACCTTATATCATCAACGATCGATAGGAGATTTTTGGAAATGTCTTGGTGAGATTACCAGGAAACATGAATATGAGAAAACAAATGAGCAAGTTCACTGAAAAGAAGACAAATGCTTTTTGATCCACTTATATTTGTCTTATTTGTTCATTTTTTTCTGACCTGAGGGAGTGTTGGCTTCCGAAAGCTATTCAAACAATGTATTAATGTTTTATGTTAGTTAATCTCTATTTCTGTGCATTCAAGTGGCAACTGCACTTTATCTATATTCTCTTAATGAAAGCTTTCAAATGATGAGTGTTGTTCGAATTAAATATATGTGGCTGAAATCATATATCAACTACTACTACCAATCGTTTCTATAGCACCTCAAGACATATGCAGTGATGTCACATATACGCATAAAAGAGAGAGCCCCTGCACCACAGCATCTACAATTTATTCAAGACAAACAGGACAAATAAGTTATTAGGGAGTTTCATTCAGCATGGGAAACTATTAAAGAAGTGCTGTCAACAAGAGAATAAGGGGTCCCGGTTTAAAGGCAGCCCCAAAAAGGGGGCTTTTCTCCTATGTAACCCTGCTAGTTGAGGAGTCCCTTGCAGAGACTGGGACATTGGTTGGCAGACTGCAGGCACAGTTTCCAAGAATAAATGCTATCCTTTCGATCTCATCTCTTGGGGATGTTTAGGGTTCCTGAAATGGCAACAGTATACGCTGGGAGGCCTTTGGTACATTTACACTACTCCCTTCACTCTCTCTTTCTCTAGAGTCCAGTTCAGAAGTTGTTTCTGTATCAAAAGATTTACTTAAAGTTGAGAGTCACTGCCAAAAAAAGCAAAATACAGATATTGGCAGAGGCAAAAAATATATATCGAACTGTTACACTCCTTTCTCCTTGCTCTGAGGTTATCTCCGAGCACTATTCTTTCAGTGCTCCTCTGAGCTGGAGGCTACTACAGGCGCACGTCCCAGGTACTGTGCTCTGATAGCTCCTGGCTCTGGTGTCACTTGGTTATAGGTGTGTCTTCTGGATTCCGTCCTCCTTCCTTTCGATCAGTAGCTTCCAGGTGTTCTGTTGCTTTACTCTCTCCTTTCCACTGGCATGATCGACTCCTCTCCTTCTGAGCATGGGTGACGTAGGCCTAAGCAATCAGCGTCACCCTCCAACCGCACTGCTCCCATCTGATGCACTAACCAACCAGGTAGATTCATCTTGATAGTACAATGGCCAAATCAACCAAAGACAGGGGTCTGCCTTTGGGAGGGGTTTTTATGGTAGCTGATTTTTCCTTCCAGGATACCACCACTGGGATGAGTAACCTGCCCCATTCTGGAAGATTTCCAGAACAGATACGGGTAATACCACAGTAATTTTGTGGGATCATTAAAGGTCTCAGCTGCATAAAGGAGGAAAACCTAAGGGATCTCTACACCCAAATTTGAATAGGACCAGAGATGGGGCATGATGTAGCGACTCAAGAAGTTTCTTCCAGGCATACGGCAACAACAAGGTGGAAGGAACGAGTCTGGAGATGGCAATTTAGGAGAAGATGAGAACAGATAAGTGTGACTTACCTGATGAATGAAGTTCCCAAGGAGAGGTGTAGGAAGAGAAAAGAGAGAAGAGGTAATGAGGAACTGCAGAATGAATGCACTGAACTGTATGAATTGTATGTAGAAATGGATAGGGAGACAAATGGCTTGAGAAGAGGGATTATATGTGTAGCAACACTGGCAGAAGATAAGCCACACAGTAGAGTTCTGAATAGGGGAGCAAGCAGAATAAAATGTACAAAAACAGGAAACAGTATGTAAAGCTGTTAAGTGACACTGAGTCAACGTCGACTCATGGCGACCCTCTGGAGAGATGCCCTAAATGGTGTTCATTTTACAGTCAGGAGGCTAAATTGTTGATAAAAAGTGGCATCCTTGTAGTGTAGTAGTGGCAGAAGTGTAGCTTGGAATGATAGGCCTGTGGCCTATCCAAAATGTCTGTCTTTTATTATTTCTGCAGCCTGCCTGGTAGAAGTAGCTACGCAGTAACAAATGCATATCTTTAGCAGCTTCTCACCTTACGAAACACCCCCAGCCGGCTTTATGGGGGACCGGTTAAAGGGGGAACTTATTATGTACCAATCATGTTGTACCTAAATAGAGATAACAAAACGTTAGTTTGCATAGGGCTGAGAAGTTTATAAATGGAACTGAAGCCTTTGTTCAGGGGCTCAGTCTTTGGAAATTATTCCACTGAGTTCAAGCCGGCTAATAAACTGCTGATTGCTTTCATGAAGGCCTCAGGTGTCCTTTCTTGGCCAGGTGATCTACTACATTTCTTGGTTCCCTGACCTGGAATTGATGACTTTTGCCATCTCGGAGTTGTGGACCGACTGTCCTTTTGGCTTCTGGAGTCCTGAGAGGTCCCATGGCGCCACCTGGACTGTTTCCAGATGGGATGTCTCTACGGTCCTGTAGCCCTTGGGACCAGTTGGCCCCACGCACGAACCCAAAGAGGCTCAGAAACCAATCCTGACCTGTACCGGATCCGGTAAGTCTGATTTAGTATTTCTCTGTATCTGGCATTATCTGTAATGCTGTAATGGAAAGGAGTCTGGTCAGCTCCTGAAACCGGTCCTAGTAAGTCATAGGCTGACTGAAACCGCTGGTTTCCCTTCTGGTATATGGTAATATTACCCTGGTTTTTTTTTAACAAAAAAAAGAAAAAAGAGAGAACTAGAAAAAACTCAGGGGTCACTTTAAGGAACCGAGTCTAAGCAGAGCGAAGAGACACACACTAGCTGTTTCAGTGATTTTATTTTTCAGCACAGCGTGAGAGACAGTATCTCTAGCAAGCAGAGGGAGAAGGGGTGTGCCTTTTTCACACAGCCTGCAGAAAGGAATGTCTCAGTATCCTTTAAGTTCTTATTAAACCCTTCGTGTTTCCTCAACTGTTTTTGTTATATCTCTGCCCTGCCTGAATTGTTACTTCAATTGTACCTGTTATATTATTTTGCTGGTTATATCTCAGCCCTGCCTGTATTTCTACGTTAACTGTTCCTGTTATATATATATTTTTTCTGATTTCTGGGGGAAACCTGAACGGCTTAGAGGTCCGAGTACGGACCAAGTGGGGAGGGAAGTGTTTTGCACTGTAGTTGACGGGGAGTGAGAAAGAGAAAGATTTCGAGCAGTATGGGTGGGGAGGGGGGGGGGGGTGGATCTACACTGAGCCCGCTGCAGTGTCTCCTTATGAACTTTAAGAAGGGCTTCTCTGGTGATAATGGAATCACAATGACCCCAGGTCGCTTGGAAGTTTTATGTGAGAGAATGGCCCCTTTTTGTCTTTAACCTGGCCTCCTGAGGGATCCCTTGATTTAGACCTGATATTAGACGTGCATACTGTAGTCCGACAGAGTCATTCTGACCAATTTCCCTATATCGATTCCTGGCTAGAAGCCTGTTCCAAGAGACCCTCATGGTTAATCAGATGTTACGAAGAACAGTGTCGTATTCTTTTGTCCCAGCCCATCAGTGAACGCCCCCGGGTCTCTAGGAGCCAGTTCCGACCACCCATCTATCGTGATCCTCCATGCCCATGGGGCCCTGTATAAAGAAAGAGGTTTAATTACTTCAGGAGGGAAGGCTATCAAATATGCCCCAGACATTGTTACTCTGTTAGACACCATTTGGGAACTTCGGAAGGTGGCAGTTATGCACTGCCGAGGTCATCAGACCGGGGATAGCCTGACAGCCTTTAGAGAACCAGAGGGCAGACAGAGTAGAAAAGGAAGCAGCCCTCTGACCAGTGAGACCCAATCTGACCATACCAGCCATAACCGCCCCACTGTTCCCTGTTCCCCTTAATAACTGGGACCCCTGATATCAACCAGATGAGCTCAACTATTTTTGCACTCAGGAGGGAGGGACATTGACAGGGTGGCTCCAGCTGCCACCCCTCCTGAAAACTGGACCTGGTCGTATTGTTGTCCCTGACTCCTTGGCTCCACATTTTGTCCAGGCTTTCCACCAGGTCACTCACATGGGAAAAAGCGCAATGGAACAGGCCTTGCGCCCCTGATTCTATAGCTCGATGCTAGGAAACCTAGCTGCCTCAGTTGCACGCCAATGCCTGACCTGTGCCTGAAACAACCCCCGACAAGGGAAACTGCCACCTCCTGGCCTCCTGTCTGTAGGGACTGCTCCCATGGAAAATTTGAAGGTGGATTTCACTGAGATGCCCAGGACCGGGGGTTACAAATACCTTCTAGTGTTAGTCTGTACCTACTCAGGGGGGTGGGGGGTTGAGGTTTTTCCCACTACAACTGAGAAGGCCTGTGAGGTTACCCGGGCCCTTATCAGAGAAGTCATACCCCAATTTGGACTCCCCTTACTAATAGGATCAGACAATGGCCCAGCCTTCGTTTCCCAGGTCACCAGACACCTAGCCCAGGCCCTACAGATAGATTGGAAATTGCACACCGCTTACTGCCCCCAGAGTTCAGGGAAAGTCGAACGTATGAAAAGGACCCTCTGTCCTCCCTATGGCCCTGCTATATATACGGTCCTCCCCCCATCAGGGTTTGAATCTGTCACCCTTCGAAATCCTGTATGGACAGCCTCCTCCCTTGATTAAGGGGCTGCAGGGAGACATGGGGACAGATCGGATCCATGCTGACCCGCCAGGAACTGATACCATTGAGTTCCGTATTGAAAAATGTTAACTCCTGGGTTCAAGAACGATTGCCAGTAAGCCTTGTTGAACCCATTCACCCTTACAAATCAGGTTCCGCTGTCTGGATTAAAGTATGGAACTCTGACCCGTTGACGCCCCGGTGGCGGGGGCCATATACAGTCCTACTGTCAACCCCCACAGTTGTGAAAGTGGCCAAAGTAGTGCCGTGGATTCATCATAGCCGAGTCAAGCCAGTAACCCATCCGACTAACAGCACATGGACTGTCAGAACAGATCCTGATAACCAATTGAAGCTCACCCTGTCCAGAACAACCCAGTCCGCACACCAATCAGCGCATCGCCCTACCCCGTCACCACCGGAAGCTGACGGGTCTACATATGGCTGAAGACTGAGGATCGGTGACCTGGAATAAAGACCCCAAGAACCCACTGTTTTTAGACGGTATTCATACTAATGAAAGTATTATGCATATGATTTTAACCTTGCGCCTGCTTATAATTCTTGGCACCCTGCTAACGAGTGTGCCGAATCAAAGGGGGAGTGTAGTAGTGTCAGAAGTGTAGCTTGGAATGATAGGCCTGTGGCCTATCCAAAATGTCTTTATCTTTTATTATTTCTGCAGCCTGCCTGGTAGTAGTAGCTATGCAGTAACAAATGCATATCTTTAGCAGCTTCTCACCTTACGAAACACCCCCAGCCGGCCTTATGGGGGACCGGTTATAGGGGGAACTTATTATGTACCAATCCTGTTGTACCTAAATAGAGATAACAAAATGTTAGTTTGCATAGGGCTGAGAAGTTTATAAATGGAACTGAAGCCTTTGTTCAGGGGCTCAGTCTTTGGAAATTATTCCACTGAGTTCACGCAGGCTAATAAACTGCTGATTGCTTTCACGAAGGCCTCAGGTGTCCTTTCTTGGCCAGGTGATCTACTACAGTAGAGCTCCGCAATTCCAATACATAAAAGTACAGCTCCTCGTGCGCCCTGAGAAAAAGAGCAGGAAAATTTGGATCTCCTAGTGATCCTTATAGAGCTTTTTCCTCCATTAGCCCCCCTGAATCCTAAAGAGGTTCAACTAGCCCATGCTGAATTTTAAATCATGGCAAATACCTTAATGGTATACACTGCATCAAGGAAGAAATTCCTATATCTAAAATCTAGGACTATTCATTCTCCTAGGCACTGCTCCTAGACTCACTCCAACTGATGGAAGGCGAGAACCCCACTATCCTAATGAGAAGAAAAAGCCTTTGCTCTTCGTCTGCCTGAAGCCTTAGAGGACACACCCTTTGCTGCCTCTCACATGCTTCTCTGAATGATCCCAATACCTGAGACGCCGAATCAGCTTTAAGAACTCTGAACACTCAACCCATCCTATAGAGACTGGGCCAGCAAATAAATCAAAATCTACCTCATTCCTAAGGAACCTCCCTACACCAGACGTTTCCACATAAGGTGATATGTAGAAAATGCTTTATTTACCATGTTTTAAAGGCAGAAAATAGCTATTATAAAATTTATGTGGATGAATACATGCGTACAAGAGTTTTGGGGAGGGCAGCTGTATCAACAGCAGACTGAGTGATTGTGGGGACTGAGCTAGTCCGTGCTCATATCACAGTGGCCTTACCACTACCGGGCATCCATCAAAGGCCTCTAACATGAAGTCGAGAAGTGGGAGGGGGAGGGGGAATGTGAGGGAAGCAAGGGGAATGGATCACATTCCAAAGATCGATAAGTAAAGTTGGGACCCACCTGTTAAATAAAGGCAAAAACCTACTGAGCAGTTGTTTGCACCAAGATTGTCGGGGATGAGTAGACAAAGCCCTCAGGCAAGTAAAACATGAATCACTTGCACAGAAATGAAAGAAAAGGGCAACATCCAGAAAGATATTTATATTAATTCTCATAGCATAGGAAATAAAGTCCCAGATCTAGAGATAGTCAAGGACGAGACCAGATTGGATTTAGTGACAACCATGGAAACATGGCACACAGAAAACCATGACTGGGGAATCGTTCCATCACATTCTAATCTATTCAGGAAGTGCAGGGTAGGAAGGAAGGGAGAAATATAGTGCTATATATAAGAAAGAGATTGTTAGAGAAAGACATAATGCTTGACAAGGTAGAAGGTCAACACAAAAGAGGAAGACCAGAAATGAGATGGGTCGATACAGTAACAGCAGCTATGGGTGCCACTCTATAAACAATGAGCTATCTGACTGATGACCGAACATAGTATAGGTCAGCTATGAGTTGACAGACTCAATGGCACTTAATATATGAACACCACAGCAACATAACTTCAGGGCTTATGAAGTTAAGAGAAGACATCGTGGGTTATGTTTATATTGGTGTGATATACAGAACATCCTGGCAGGCAAAAGAAATGCACAGAGATTTATCTGAAGACATTCCCAAAATGGCTATGAAAGAGCAGTTGCTTCTGTTAAGTGATTTCAATCTGCTAAATGTTAAATAGGACAACATGGCTGCAGAGGGAACTGTGCTGGCAACTGGTAATGGAACCCACAAAGGATGGCATGATACCAGACCTGGCGCATACAAAGAGCAAGAATATTGGATATCAAGATGCATAAGAAAATAAGAACTTCCATACTGGTTCAGACCAAAGGTTCATTAAACCCAGTACCCGGTTTCCAGCAGTGGCCAATCCAGATCACAAGCATCTGGCAGGATCCCAAAAAATGGCTAGATTTCATGCTGCTTACCTCAAGGTTCCAAGGTATAAGCAATGGCTTTCCCCATGATTACCTTGTTTATAACAGTTTATGGGCTTTTCCTTCAGGAATCTGTCCAATCCAGCTGTGCTACCTGTTTTTACCTCTTCCTCCAGCAATAAAGTCCAGAGTTTGTGTGTTAAAACGAATCAGAAAAACTATGTTTTGACTCAACTATTTGGCTACTCTAACTTTCTAAAAGGGTAAACAACTGATTTATGTTTACCTGTGTTCCACACCACTCAAGACTTTATAGACCTGTATCTCCCCTCAGCTAGCTCTTCTGCAAACCCCAACCCTTCTTCAAAGAGGAGCCATCCCCTTTATCATTTTGGTTGCCCTTCTCGGTAGCTTTTCTAAATCCACTTTATTTTTTGAAATGCAGTGACCAGAATTGCACACAATACTCAAGGTGCAGTCGCACCATTGAGCAATATAGAGGCATTGTGATAGTCTCCATTTTATTTTCTATTAGTTTTGTAATAATTCCTGTTTGCATTTTTGGTCACCATTACACAATGAGCAGAGGATTTCAATGTATTGTCCACAATGGTGGCTAGAATTTTTTTGTCTGGACGACTCCTCATAATGCAGAGCTCAGCACTGCATAGCTATAATTTGGGTTCATCTTCCCTATGTGCATCACTTGGCATTTGTCCACATTCAATTTCATCTGCCAATTGGGTGCCAGGCTCCCGATGTGCTCCTGCAATTTCTCACAATCCGCATGCAAGTTAAGAACTTTGAATAATTTGATGTCATCTACAAATTTGATCACCTCATTCACTGTTCCCATTTCCAGATCATATATATCTCAAAAAGTACCAGTCCCAGTACAGATCACTGGGGCATGCCACTATTTACCTTTCTCCATTGAGAAAATGGACCATTTAGCCCAACTCTCCATGTTTTCTCTTTTAATCAATTCACAGTTCCCTCAGTCTCTCACGTCAAACGCCTTCTGAGAATCCAGATACACTATATCAGCCAGTTCTCCTTTATCCAAGTCTTCAAAAAATATAGTAGACTAGTGAAGCATTACTTCCCTTGGTTAAATTCATGTTTGCTCTCTTATTAAGGACGTGGAGTTATTTTGTTCTTTATAACAGTTTTTTTTCACTGACATCAGGCTCACCAGTGTGTAAAGTTTTCCAGATTTACCCCTGAAGCCCTGGGTAATCATCCGGGATTCAGTGATCACTGGATAGTCTGGTTCAGTATTAAGGCACAGGTGGAGATGGTTCATTCAAAGCTCAGAAGGTCCTATACTTCAAGAAAAGTACTTTATTAAAGATGGAGGAGTACCTCAATGGAGTTATAAGCTGGTGGAAAAATCTAGGAAAGTAGAAAAGACAGTGCACAAAACTGACAGGAAATACTGTAAAAAGACAATGCAATACATCTTTTTTGTTAGATAAGTACAGAAAAAGGAAAACAGATGATTTTGTACACAGTAGCTGAGAAGCTAAGGAATAAAAGGTCAGTGTTGAAAACTATAAGAGATTACAGAAAGAAAAAGATATAGTTCGCTAACGCAATTCACAAAAGTAATCAAGAGAGTGAAGATGCTAATGGAATGGAAAAGCTATTAGGCTAACACAGGGGACACAAAACGTTTTTCAGTCACAGAAATGATAGGGATAGGAGGAAGTGCATTAGCGAGATTTGGAAAAAAAACAAAAAAACTTAGGTGTCAATTTTCCAAAGCCTTTACCCGGATAACCACGGAGATCATCAGGATAAGGGCACCAAGAGTTATCAGTGGCACTAGCCACATAGTGCTGCTGAATATCCCCACATACTGTCGTAGCATTATGCAGAAAATGCCGGGGAGGTTCGCAGGCATATTGAAGGTGGTTCTGGCCACCATCATTCAGATAATGGTGATTTTCAGATACTATCCAGATAAATTGTCTGGCTAGCTTGGCCCACTTTAAAAACTGACTTAAGTTGCTATCCACCTAACTTATCCGGATAGCGGCTGAAAATCACCACTTTCTGTATAATGGCGGCGATTGTCTGGATAGGGGCTGCACAATTCAGATATTCAGCAGGAGGAGGAAAGGAGGAATAAGCTGAGGCTGATGGGAAAATACAGATGTACTTAACCAGTATTTCTGTGCAGTGTTCACAGAGGAAAGGCCAAGAGTAGGATCACAAACTGCTGCCACCAATAGGAATAGCAGCGAGATAGACCTGAAACTCAAATAAAGCATTTATGAGGAGTTCGCTAGGCTAAATACAGCTAACACAATGGAGCCGGATAGGAGACATCCAAGGGTGTTCAAAGAACGTATATGGAATGGTTCCAGAGCACTGCAGACAGGCAGATGTGGTTCCTCTTCACAAGAATGGAAATGAGGAGGCTGGGAATTGGGGGTGGTTAGTCTGAACGTCAGTAGTGAGTAAGTTAATGGAATTGCTGCTCAGAGATAATGCAGTTTCCACATTCTGATGGGTCGTAAGATCCAAGGTAGCATGGTTTTACTAGAAGTGGATCGTCAGATGAATGTGATTAATTTCTTTGACTGGGTAACCACGGAGTTGGATTGAGAAAGAGTGCTAGATGTGGTGTACTTAGATTTCAGCGAAGCCTTCGACACAGTTCTACATAGGTGATTTCTATCCCGAGCGCCCTTGGAAAGGGCCCTAAAGTGACTGATGTTGGAAACTCTTTATGTGCGAGGTGACAAAGAGCAGTGCTCTGCTGTAAGAATTTGTATGGACTCCGGTTCTTTTCGACATTTCCATAAGGGATACTGTGGGAAAGCTTGCCCTTCGGTAGACGCTTCTCCAGCTCTAAGGAAAGAATACTTCTAATGGAGGCAGGTGGCATGGTAAAGTCATGTTTGCAGGCTGCCAAAGCTTATGTAACAAGTGGGGGGGGGGGCGGTATTCTCTCTCTCACCACTGCTGCGATGGAAGGCCCCTCATTTCAGACTATGCCACTACCTGTAGTGATGGGGTTTCTCTTTGAGTTCACACTGTAGTGTCTATTTAAAGTTCCTGGGTAGGAGTACGACAACCTTAAGATCAGATGGAGTGTTTCCTGGAAGGCTGAAATGTTCTCCTTGATATTTGGATGCAGACATTTTTAATGTCCGATTTGTGTCAATTTATTCTTAGAAAATGGCCTGTTCGTCCCATGTAGACAAAGGGATGCTGACAGCAGATGATGGCTTATATTTGAGGATAAGCAGGTGAATAAGTCTCAGATGCTATAGGCAATGTTGTTCATTTAGTAATGATATTATATGATCCAACATGGGGCACAGCTGGCATCATTTTCTTCTGCCAAAAGCAATGCATTTCCCAGGCTCACATTTTCAGCATAAACCATTTCAATCAATGGTTCTCAACCCAGTCCTCTGGGACCCCCAGGCCAGTCAGGTTTTCAGGATATCCACAATGAATATGCATGAGATGGAAGCAGTGCATGCAGATCTAATCTCATGCATATTCATTCTTTAATTTTCACACTTTTTATACCGCTCTTTGTGACATCAGCGCGGTTTACAATATCAGAAATATTTAAACAGAGGGCCAGCGGCTAGAAAAGGAAAGGAAGTACATTGGTTGATAGGACACAAGACAGTCAATTCACATAGACAGTAAAGGCAGAGCAGCAAAAGAGGGTTACGGGGTGGAGGAAGACAAATCAAAGGCAGAGAGAAACAGGTGGGTTTTGAGGAGAGACTTAAACTTGGGAAAAGGGGGTTCTAGGCGAAGAGCAGTTGGGAGGAGCTCCAGAGCGAGGGGCCCAAGAAGCAGAAGGTAGAATGATGGGTGGATTCGAGATGAGCATTGTTTGGAGATGGTAACTGAAGACGGTAAATGTGAGATGAGCGGAGGCTACGGATAAGGTTATGGAAGTGAAGGAGATCGGTTAAGTACTGGGGAGTTTGCAAATAAATGGCCTTGGGACAGGGAGCCAATGGAGACCAACGAGAAGAGGTGTGATATGGTCAAAACGGGTTGCATGTATTTTGAATGAGTTGTAGACAGCGAATCTGTGACTGGGGTAGACCAGCAAGAACAGAGTCACATTAATCAAGACATGACACAACCAGGGAAAGAAGCAGCGTGGATATCCTGAAAACCTGACTGGCCAGGGGGTCCCATAAGACTGGGTTGAGAACCACTGATTGAAATGGTTAACTCCAAAGCAGACCACATAAATCATGCTGAATACGACCTTGTGCTACCTGATAACTGTCTCGCCCATCCACACTGCTTGCCACTCAGCAAAATCATGTAAATGAAGTCTGCCCTTTAATGCCCGGAGCTGCTCTTCCTCATAGCTCCCTGGTCACAATTATTAGAGTGCACTGGATCAGGCAAGTGGGGAAGCAATGCACTGTTTTCTTTCCGCTAATTAGGGCTGGGGTGTTGTTTAAAAGGCAGACACTGCTAACAAGACACTGAATAGTTGCTGGCAATATTTCACCATACTTGAAATTTTTCTCAAGACAGGACACTGCTACTTTCAAAACCCCTTCCAAATTGGCAGGCTGAAACTTAGTTTAACAAATCCCCAAAATTTTTTTATACGAGTTTGTTTTCTACTTAAAGCCATGTAAAACTGAGCCAAAATATATTGTCTCATGAACCCCACTGAATACCATCTACAGATATCACCCCTTTGGCTGAAGTGGGATATGCACATGGGGCAAAATACATTAAGAGGTCTATACCATCCCCGCTATTTGCCCCCCTGTCGGCCCCGTCATAGCCTCCCTGTACAAACAAGGTGTTTGTACAGGGAGGCATAGATAAGGTCGGGAGGGGGCATTTCATAGGCAAAGTGAGGGCAGGGCATGGGCGGCCTGCGATCCCGGACATACAGGGCCAATTCTGAGGTCAGCCCTGTACATCCGAGGTTGGCAAACTGGACGGGGGATGGCATGCCCGTGCAGTGGCAGAAAGTTGAGAGGGTGCAGGGGGTTCCCTGCAGCCCGACCCTGGCCAAGGAAGGCCGGATCGGGGGTTGGGCTGCGAGGATAGAAGATCATGGTCGGCAGCCGGGGATCGTGGCTCCTGATTGGGATGCCATGGCACCACGGCTCCATTCAGGAGCCTCACTGAGGTAGCCATGCAGGTGCCTGTGGTCCCAGCCTTCATGTACAGGCCCTAGACCAGATTCTGATCCCACGGGGCATGTCTAGTCCCCGCGGGATCAGAATCGGGTTTACCTCTAGGCGTCCGATTCCAATTATTCCTACTGTTCTATGTATATTAGTTAAATTGTTCTAAAAATGGTCATTGTGAAAATAATAGTTCCATTATTATTTTCGTTACGTTACCTGTAAACCGCATCTGATCTCTGGAAGAAGCGGTATAAAAAAAATGTACAAATGAATAAATAAATAAATAGGATGCACAGAGGCCTGGACGCACACATTGGAATGCACCTCCACGGGTTCAGTTCATACTATTATGCTATGTAAAAATGAGCGGTACATGTGATTCTTCATTTCTTTAGGGAAACATTATCACAGGCCATATTTTGCAACTTTGTGAACTAAACCTCATTCATGATTTAAAAATATTTTTTAGCACACAAAAACGTGCACTAAAATGGGAGTAAAAATATGCCCTAAATCAGTGCATCTCAGTACTAATCCCATTTAAATGAAGGAATTAGGTATTACCCTTCAGTGCAGGGAGATGTGTTAAAGTGTGAAGTGCTTAACACTGTATTCCCCCCCCCCCCCCACCACTGTCAGTTTAACTCCTGGGTCAGAGTATGTAAAATTAATTATTTTCTGGACGCGTGTTAGTTTATGGTGTTTTGCCAGTGTGGTCCCACACCTTGAGTTCCTGAGTATGCAGGTCCCAAACTAAGATCTTGTTGGTCTAGGTAGAACCCTCACTTCTAGGAACCTTAGGCTTGCAACCACACAAACACATCCCCATAAGCTAACACTAGCCACAGCAATGTGACTTAACTTTATTCCATTTCTGACTAAAGAGCAAAATGTACTGGGTTAAACAACAGCACTGATTACTCAGAGACCCAAGGACAGAACCCTCTGCCCTGGAACCTCCAAGCCCAGGACTTTGCCTTGGGAACCGCATGCCAGAAATCTTCTACCCCAGTATCTCTGACCTGCACTATGACCCCCAAACCAGAGATAGTCTGCCTGGAAACCATCACCTACTCACTCGCCAAGCCTCATTCAAACACACACCAATCCCACCCCTACTCACTCACAAAAACTCACTCACCTTCCCTCCTACCACACCCCCTCGTCTACTAATCTACTATACATCCCTCTCAGCAGAAGGGCTCCTCCTGTCTTTACCACCGGCCATTTTAAAAATGGTGCTGGTTCAGCTAATATCAGTGACCTTGGTTGAAATGCTCCATTTTAAAAACAGCAGGCAGAGAAAACAAAAAGGATCCTTCTACCAGGAAAGTACATATATGGGAACTGTAGGGATGAAGAGATGGAGGGTTAGCGAATTGGTGGATAGGACACACAGGACTGATCCTCTCTCTCACAAATACTGAAGCTCGCTAGTCCAAAATAGACCAGAGAGCCTCTAATATTTTGTAGACAAACATGGTAAAAACTAGGGTACATTTCACTAATGCTTTAGCACATCAGGCCAATATAAAAGGTACACTAAGCTTGGCACACCATTTACTCCTGTTTCTGCACATGATGGTCTGAACGTGTTTTTTTAGATGCCTTTCACTTAAGTATAGCGCCTATTGCCAAGGGTTCAGGCATTTGCATATGCCAGCCCCCGATCCTGAAAAACATGATGTTTCACACACACTGCCACCCCCTCTCTCTGCATGGCCGGGCAGAGTCACGGAGAGGTTGGACTCATCTCACAGTTTAGACCTGAAACCATGAGAACAGCCCAAACTTCCTTCACTGAGCATCTCAACTAGAAAACAGAGTTACTTACCTGTAACAGGAGTTCTCCGAGGACAGCAGGATAAGTCAGCCACACCTGGTGACGTCATCCGACGGCGCCGAGACGGAAGTACTCTCCATAGCTCAGAAGGGCTTTCGCCCTTCTGAGCATGGGCCAACTGGCCCTGCCCCCTGTCCCGCCCCTAGCTAGCCAGTTCGTCACTAGCTGAGCCTTAGCCGCTAGGAGGAGGGTACTGGACAGAGGCCGAGACCTTTTCCAGGGGAGGAGGGCGGGTATGTGTGGCTGACTTATCCTGCTGTCCTTGGAGAACTCCTGTTACAGGTAAGTAACTCCGTTTTCTCCAAGGACAAGCAGGATGAGTCAGCCACACCTGGTGCCTCCCAAGCTGTAATGCGATGCGGTGGAAAGGGGGAGGCCGAGATAGGTTCTGAGACACGATATCAGGGCTGGAAGTTTAAGATGTGCCCTGAATACCTGGTGGAGGCGTCAGTGCGCCATGTGCCAACCTGCACTGTGTACGCACACCGGACAGTGTGTAGTGCTAATGGGTGTGCGCCTATAAGAAGTGAGCTTATAGCAATACTGAGCGTGTGGACGCTGGGTGTGGAGGTGCCGTCACACTTGGTTGTGAGGGTCTATGGTCTGAATGAGAAGCTGCCGAGAAGGTCTAACGGCAGAGATGCAGCAGCAGAGGGGGTCCTCAATGTTGAGTTACCCACTGCGTGCGGGGATAACCACGGTATCAACGCTGGAAGTGTGCGGCAAGACCCGGGCATGAGACATGACTAAGTTCATGACTTGGTTAGGAGTGTCCGGGTAGCAGACTGTTAGGCGACGCATTTGTCCATGTGGTATGCCGCTTGCAGGTGTCCCTGCCCAAGGTAAGGGACACAGATTGTCGATGCATCCTTTGGCACAGCTAAGTCCTGTGCTTGCCTTTGGCCTGGTTTGGGCCTCTGCGTATGGCCATGATCGTTCCATCCTATGGTGGAGCATGCGGAATTTCTATAGGTAGGGGACGCCATGACCGGTTGGCCAGGTTTAATGAAGGACGAGTTGGGCCCTTTTACTGATCCTGGGCAAGAGCTCCAGAGGTGCGTAAGCGCGACCGCCCTGACTGGGCCCAGTGGCTTGTGTAAGCCTTGCAGGAGAGACTGAAGGGCAGATTCAACAATGACGATTGGTGGCAGGAGTCACAGCTGGGACTTGAACCTGTGACCTTCTGCTCCTGAGCACACTGTCTGTGTTGCCACGGTGGTTGTTGCTTGTCAAATCCAGGCATGAGTTTAACGACATACTTAGAGTCCAATTTGCGTGGGCAGGAGTGGTTGGATGCTGGTGTCTGCCACGTCTTTGGGGGGCTGTCCGGAGGAGCTGATGGACGGGTGGAGCGGAGATGGTGGAGGACAAGACTGGTGCGCCGCAATCCTGACATTCAGCATGGCCCTTTGATGAAGACGCTTCGCAACCTCATCGAGAAGCTTACTGTCCTTGTCCGGAGGTGCATAACTCCAGTCGCCATTCCAACTACCTAACATAAGTTAGGAAAGAAAACAAAACACGCAGGTGCGGATGGCCTGGCTCTGAATGTCTGAAAACAGTTGCCCTTCCTGCTCCCCGCGAGGTGGGCAGGGCGCTTTGTGGTCAGCCCACCGATGGGAGAGGAGATCTGATGGCCAGGGGTTGTGAGTTCCTACCTGCAGGTTAGTAAAGGAGGTTTATGTGACGTGTCCAAGTCCCCAAGGGTACTTGTGGGGAATGGACCCAGGTCTCTTGCAGTCGAGTCGGGGTCTGCCTGGATGGGTGGGTTTGAGTCCTTCTTGTAGAGAAGAGGGAACCTGTTCCCCTTCTGTGAAGGGGTGAGACTACGGCCGGGCCTGTAGTCAGGTATTGAATATGTGATCTTATATGCAATGTGATCCCATGAGCGGCTTCAACCTCACCACCTTGCACTCATGCCCACAGAAACTGGGTTTAGTGTCGCAGGGCTCTGTCACCGTGCACTATGGGCCATAGTGACCTGGGTTCGGTGCCATAGGACTCTTGCGTTCAGGGCCACAGATTTCGCTGATGGGGCCTGTGTAGTGCAGTGCTTCCTTCTGCAAGGGAAGCAGGTGGTGGCAAGCAGCCCGGAGGACTTGAGCCATAGCCTGGAGCTCTGGGGTTAATTTGTTGGACGTTCTTCGCTGGCACCCAACTGTCCTGAGTGCAGAGGTCACCACAATGGGCCCCCTCCACCCAATGTGGAGGCACCAGTTTCGAGGATCCCCTATGGTGTAGGTGTCTGGAAGGGCGTTCCAGCCCATAGATGCGGGAGGGTGTCGATGCAGCCGAGTGCTATTTGTTGTAGGCTAGGAAACTGGAGACAATCATCCTGTCTAGCAGGGAGCCTATGGTCTGTGACCACAGAGCAGAGCGTCGACTGCACTGCCCGCATGGGAAGACGTTTGGGGTGATGTGCACCATTGAAGACGTCCTGGGTGACGTGTACCATTGATGCTATACGTCCCAGTAGAAGAGCATGTGCTGGGCAGATGCTGGGCGGCAGTGCACTCTGCAAGTGCCTGGAGTGCACTCTGCAAGCGCCTGGAGATGCAGGGCTCTGTCCCAAATAAGAAAGCCTTGGTCTTGATGGTGTCCAGCTGCCCTTACGAACTCCATGTTTTGGGTTGGCTGGAGATGAGACCTTGGGTAGTTGACTAAGAACCCGAAGTGTTCTAGAACAAGGATAGTGCGTCCTGTCACTTGTTGTGGTTTTGGCGGCTGTGCTGGCCATTACCGGTGATCCAGATAGGGGAAGACGAGGACCCCCTGCCACTGTCTGTGATACATTAGCCCGAGGACAAGCGGTGATCTATTCATGAGTAGGAGCAGTAGCGAACTCAGGAGGGGGCCTGCAAGCCCACTGGCACTGCGCCCTGCCATCTCAGGTCACAGAATTTCCAGTCGGTGTATTGCTGCTGCTGCTCCTCAGGATCGTTCTAAGGGTGAACCTCAGACAGCCTTACTAGTCCTCACGAGATGTGGGTTGGGGAGCAGGTCTGCCTGGATGAGTTTTCTAATTGAAACCGAGGAAGTGGGTTTCGTTGCAAAGGACACCTAACTAATAGCACTCTGGGCAGGAGGTACCCATGTAAAACCGATCTGGGTGGAGGGCAGAACCAGCTGGCGGTGCCATTCAGATCTCCCGTGGAAACTTGTTTTTCGGGATGGCCAAAAGAACATCAGGAACCGCCTCTGGCCTCACTGCTTACGGAGTACCAAGGCTGCTAGGGTCAACGACCAGCGAAAGCTGCAAGAGAGCAACAGGCACCAAGGAGATATCGACCAGTATAACGCCAAGAGATGATGTCTTAACCCGATTTAAGACGACTTCGGGATGCAGGCAGAGGGACAGTGAACTCGATCCTTAATGCGATTTCCGATCTGGCCTCTCCTACGCAATGGATCTCTCTGACCGGAGAATTACAGGGAGAGAGTGGGAAATCCCACCTAGCAGCTTTTCACCTCAGTGTATGTAATGCCTCAGCCAACCTTGTTCATTGGGCACTGTGGGTGATTGACCCCTGATCCCTGTATCATTGGTCAGTGTCTTAACCATTGTATGGGGACTGGGTTGGCAGGGGCCCCTGCTGGGATTTGAACCTGTGACCCTCTGGTCCTACAGGCACTGGCTGTGTCCGCTGCACCAAACTGTGACTACTGCTGTGGTTCTGAATGGGCGAGCAATTTCCGTTCTCGCAGCTTCTCATCGCTGCTTACACAAAGGAAGCCAAGCA
Organism: Ichthyophis bannanicus; assembly: GCA_033557465.1. Classification (NCBI taxonomy): domain Eukaryota; kingdom Metazoa; phylum Chordata; class Amphibia; order Gymnophiona; family Ichthyophiidae; genus Ichthyophis; species Ichthyophis bannanicus. Next base: position 145,932,602 of record CM066033.1, read on the forward strand.
TATGGTGACCGTTTGGCAGGAGCCACGGCTGGGGCTTGAACCTGCGACCTTCTGCTCCTGAACACACTGAATGTGTGTACTGCACCCCACTGTGACCACTGGAGTAAAACGCTGTTCATAGTACTGGGTGGGAAGAGAGAAGTATAGGATTTACGTGCAAGCGCCGCAAGAGACTGGTAACACTCCGGTAAGCATACGGAACTCAGCGGTCAGTGGCTACTGGGCTTCGCCCCCTCAGCATGGGGGATCTGGAGAGAGACTGGACAGGCACCACCAGTGCTCTGTCAAGCACCCAAGCCCAGAGGTGGGACAAGGAACTGCTACAGTAGAGTGGAGTGTAGCTGTATCAGCTCAGCCAGACCCTCCCACCTTCTCCAGGTTAGCCTTAGCACGTGGAAGCGAAGTTCTAACTTCTACTGGGATCAGACTTATACTTCCATGCAAGGGGGGACTCAGCGTAGAGTGCATCAATTAACACTTCGGGAGGAGGGCTAAGGCAATATTACCCATAACAGGTAATGCCTCAGCCAGCCTTCTTCATTAGGCAGGTGGGGATTGGACCATGATTCCTGCATCATCGGCCGGTGTCTTAACCATTGTACTGCCGCTCCGTTCCACTGGAGGCAGCTCAGTCCTGGAGCCGTGCGAGGAGGGGCCGCACCACACAGCGCACTGCATCTCCTCCCCGGCACATTTTGTCCCTGAATCTCTGCTCGTCCGAGGGTACAAGAGCTGGGTAGCGCAGACACTTCCTACGGTGTTTGGCTACTGGGAGGGACCGGCGCCGGCGAGGGATCGATGCCGGGCAGAGAGTCTCAGCCTCTTGGAGTAGCTCTTGGATTTGCCCCCATAGGCGCTGAGGCAGGCGCGATCGGCATCGAGGCAGAGCCACAGGTACGATCGGTGCTGAGGCAGGCACACCGGCCGACACGACTGGCGTTGAGGCTGGCATGCCGGCGCCAACGGAGTCGTCAGCGGTGGGTGTGTAGCGCGATCAGCACTGAGGCAGGGCCAGAGGCAAGATGGTGCTGAGCGTTGAGGCAGGCATGCCCATCAACAGACCCATCAGCGCCGATGCCGATTTTTCCCCATTCCTTCCTGCTCGGGGCAGTGCCGGAGCAACCAGGCCATTCCGGGAGACGCCGCGTCAACAGACCGCTCTGTGCCGATGTTTTTCCCATACCTTCCTGCTCGGAGCAGAGCCGATGCTAGGAACGGCGCGGATGCTTGAAAAAGGTGCTGACGCTGCAGGGGAGGAGCCGAGCAATCAGGCCATTGATTGGACTGGCACCGGCCAATGGCGCCGCAGGAGGAGACGGAGGCCGTGATGTCATCAGCTAGATGACTGCTGTCCAGGGATCCTCGTGGCCGCAGAAGAGTGGGCGGAGACTTGCAGGTCCGGGCAAGATGGCCGCCTCCATGGTCCCCCACGTGAGATGGCCCGTGCAGGAGAAGGGGTGCGCCGAGCTGCAACTGGCCGGGGACGGAGGCCCGCAGGCACGTCCTGGGCTGCCGGGACTCTCAGAAGGCATGTCCTGGGCGCTCTCCGCAGCGGTTCCCAAGTCCGGGGCTGAACCTCGATCGGCGGGATCCACCAGTACAATCCGGCCGGGACCAAGTTGCCGCGGTCAAGGAGGCCAGAGACACTAGGAGTCCCGCACCGCCCGAGCTGCTGCAGCGACTGGGAGGTGCGGCTGAGGATGGAGGCCCTGGGGCACATCCCAAGCGATGTCAGCTGCCGTGGAGGCATCCAAATATCATGAGTGAGCGGTGCCCTACGAAGGGCAGCTGTCCGTGCTGAAAGCATTAGACTGGAAAGGATGCTGGAGAAGCCAAAACAAGCATTAATGCAATTTATAACATACCTAAGCAAGGTGAGACTCATTCTTCTCGTTGTTTTAATAAGTTCTAAGTGCAATTTCAGTGGAGAGTAGAAGAAACCGTCTTGCTGGCAAGGCGGAAGAACTGAAACTGGCTAGCTAGGGGCGGGACAGGGGGCAGGGCCAGTTGGCCCATGCTCAGAAGGGCGAAAGCCCTTCTGAGCTATGGAGAGTACTTCCGTCTCGGCGCCGTCGGATGACGTCACCAGGTGTGGCTGACTCATCCTGCTTCTGACTCATCCGTCCCTTCTGAGCATGGGCCAACTGGCCCCGCCCCCTGCCCGCCCCTAGCTAGCCAGTACGTCACCAGCTGAGCCTTTTGCCGCTAGGAGGCGGGCAGCAGGACGGAGGCCGACCCCTTCCCAGGGGAGGTGGGTGGGTATGTGTGGCTGACTTATCCTGCTGTCCCCGGAGAACTCCAGTTACAGGTAAGTAACTCCATTTTCTCCTAGGACAAGCAGGATGAGTCAGCCACACTTGGTGCCTCTCAAGCTGACATGCGCTGTGGTGGAAGGGAAAGGCAGATATGCTTCCTGAGGTTAGTATGTGCCAGCCTGCGCCCTCATGTTATAACAAGAACATGTTACGGCAAGAACATGTAAGGCTGAAGTGGTGATGCACGCATGTGCATTAACGTTGTGGTTGCAAGGCACACCTACTGCAGGCACATCTGTGTGTTAAGGGAAGCAATGTAGTTGCGAGGTACGCCTACTGTAAGGCACACCTGTGCGGTAAAGGGATGTAGGTCTATCGAGCAGTGTGGAAGTCACTGCAATGAAGGAGCAGCGGGAGAGTGGTGCGATTGGAGCATTAATATATCGCTGACAGGAGGGGCTTCTCCTTCGCCTTTTTTGACGTGCAGTCACTCAGGAACTTGTTTCCTGCGGTTGTTGTCCAAACCCGCTAGTTACTCTGGAATTAGTTACCGGCAGTTGCTGTAAACCGTACGTCACTCTGAAGTGACTCTGGAACTTGTTACCCGCGGCTGTTGTGCCCACTCTGGAACTTGTTACTGGTGGTTGTTGCAAAAACCGCTAGTCACTCTGGAGTGACTCTGGATGTTGTAGTCACTCTGGAACTTGTTACCTGTGATTGTTGTCAAACCCGCTAGACACTCTGGAATTAGTTACCGGCGGCTGTTGAAAATCGTTAGTCACTCTGAAGTGACTCTGGAACTTGTTACCCGTGGCTGTAGTAGCCACTCTACTTGGTTGAAATGCTCCATTTTAAAAACAGCAGGCAGAGAAAACAAAAAGGATCCTTCTACCAGAAAAGTACATATATGGGAACTGTAGGGATGAAGAGATGGAGGGTTAGCGAATTGGTGGATAGGAGACACAGGACTGATCCTCTCTCTCACAAATACTGAAGCTCGCTAGTCCAAAATAGACCAGAGAGCCTCTAATATTTTGTAGACAAACATGGTAAAAACTAGGGCACATTTCACTAATGCTTTAGCACATCAGGCCAATATAAAAGGTACACTAAGCTTGGCACACCATTTACTCCTGTTTCTGCACATGATGGTCTGAACGTGTTTTTTTAGATGCCTTTCACTTAGGTATAGCGCCTATTGCCAAGGGTTCAGGCATTTGCATATGCCAGCCCCCGATCCTGAAAAACATGATGTTTCACACACACTGCCACCCCCTCTCTCTGCATGGCCGGGCAGAGTCACGGAGAGGTTGGACTCATCTCACAGTTTAGACCTGAAACCATGAGAACAGCCCAGACTTCCTTCACTGAGCATCTCAACTAGAAAGTGGATTAAGAGGAGAGGGGGTAGGAGTGTGAAACGCCATGTCTTTCAGGAAATGCTGCCAGGCACAAAATTGGTGACTGAGAGAAACTCAAAGAGAGGCTAAGAGAGAGAGAGAGAGATAGAAAGGTGAGGGGAGATGCTTGCTGGGGGGGGGGGGGGGGGGAGGGAGGGGGCACGGAGGCTGGTTGGGAGTTATGAGAAAGAAAAAAAACGGGGAAAGCCTGGGAGGGGCATGAGAGAGACAGACACAGACACACACATCCTCTAACATTTCATATGAGACACACACATGAATCCCTCACATGACTGATTCTGCAAATGGAGGGAAGACGCCATTGTGTCACACTGCATGTGTTGTTTAAAACTCCCAAAGTATACAAGTTGCTTACTGCATGGAGAGTTATCTTGTTTTTAATGTGCAAGTTACGAAAATGCATCCTAAAATTTTAGTGACTCTTTTTGTCACATTTCATCGCATTGAGCTATCCCAACGTTAAGGTGTGCTTGCTAGGGTACAGAGGGCAACTGAGAAGGTAACAGAGAATAAAGATAGATTTATAATCCAGGCAGGTTGCTGGGTTTAACATGCAGAAGTATAAACTACTTAGTTCCAAATCAAGTTATTTTTATTTTAAAACAAAAAATAGCATATCACTTCTCACTGGAGCCTAGCATAGGACCTAACAACTGTTATAACAGGAGTATCTCACATGACAGAGATGAATCCATCTGACAGACATCTGCTGTAGCGTGGAAAATCTGGCATGGAGTTGTGAATGAAAGCGGTTCTATCATTTCATTAAGTCAGGATACTGCGATAAGCCAAAAAACTGAAATGATCACACTCCAAAAACCATATTTATGCTGATGTTAAAAGAGACATTACTAATTTTTTTCCCTTTCTTTAAGGTTTACTCTCAGTATCCCACCAAAAACTGCCTCTTAACAAATCTTAAGTGAACACAATATACAATAAAAAATGATATTGCCATGGCACATAAAAATGGCAATTTTCTGTGCATTTCAGGGGGACAAAACTATGTTTATGCACGTAAATTGGCCTTCTGTATACGGACCAAGCTCTTCTATGCAGCAGAAGTACATTCATCGTGTAACATCATGCTTGCTTCTATTTGATGCAGAACATGCGAGCATTGTCTTGCTGCTGAAAAGAGGATTTCCTGGGAACGGGACAGAAGTGGGGATAGTGACTTTATACACAATACTGCCTTCCCCAACCCCCCCCCCCCCCATCGTTTTTTATGGGATTCCAAACAAGTTATTTTATACATATATGTGGATTCAGGTCTGTAAAGAGGCTTCCAGCGTTCAGACTACAGGATTACCCGTTTTTGGGATGGTCTAGATCTACTTTTACCCACTCCCCCCTCTCCCCCCACCGCATGCAAACACAAAAAAAAGTGCAATTCTACTTATCTTACAGATATCTGAACCACATACACATGCATATAGTGTATAGTAAGTCTAGAATTGGATTACACTATTTTGAAAATAAAAATAAAAGGGAACTTGTTGGTCCTCTTAAGCACTCTCATGCCTGACTACACTTCGGGTTAAAAAAAAAAAAAAAGAGCATTTTTAGATCACTGGATTTGAGAGAGCCCCGATTATTACTTATTGATATCAACCATGTTCATGTAACGTATTCAATTTCTTGCTGTTTAGAATTCATCAAAAGGTGTCAGTCCTTCATAGAAAATAACCACATTCACAATGCTCGTCTCAGCCACAAGCTTTCTACTGATCCCTACTGTCACCTCTTATCTGCAATAACTCACAAAAGTGACATTAGATCTGTGGGTGACATGTCATTGTGAAACCACTCCTGTGAATTAAAAACATTTCTTTCTGGGAAGCAAGATAATTACCAGGGCCACCCAGGTACCATGTTAGTGAATTCAAATACGAATGCAAAAAATATACACCATTTCCCGATGATGAACAGGCAGGAACACGAACAAAAATGAGTTTTGCTTTATAAATGACAGGCAAAAAGGGGTGGATAACTGTTTGCACCGGTATATCCCCCTCTCATCTGAACATGAGATTGCTTAACAATGATGGCACATGAGAAATATGCATGCAGTAACTGCTGGGGTGGAACACATTGCAGCAAATTGGCCTATTACCTGACTGCTTTTAGGATAAACTAAACAAAGAGTCCGTGAATTTCTGGATTGACGTTCCTCACTTTCAGTATTTGTTCCTTATTCTGAAGAAAACATGCGTTCCTATATAGCTCATGTTTATGACCTCAAAAGGGTCTCATGAATATGACTACAGGTTACTTGCTAAGCATGAAAGGTTGTGCCTGGGAGGTCCACCTCCTGGGAGAAAACAAGCCCCAGTTCTTTAGTGTGAAAGTATAGTGGTGTTTTACTAACAATACTATCTCCCTAATGGTTATCACACAAAATCCAGATGGAGAGAGAAAGCAGGTCAATGATGCCTAATCTCCTTTAGTAAGGAAATGTGAATATGGTGATACCACCGTTTATTATGCAAATCATAACAAAAAAATCAGTCAAAAAATGGAGTCAGGTATTAACCAATGGCAAGGCACCTTTCAAAATTAAGAGAGAAATAGAAATAGGAGAGAAATAGGTAAAATAGGAGAGGCATGGCCTAGTGGTTAGGACAAGGTACTTCAGGCCAAAAGGCCGGTGGTTCAAGTCCCACCTGGGGACAGCAATCTCAGGCTAGAGGGACTGGGGTTTCTAGTCCTATAGGCACTCCTTGTGGCCTTGGGCAAGCCACTTAACTCTCCATGCCCACCACTTTGATTGAAGGATAAGACAGTATAGAAAACTGGATAAATAAAATGCTCAGTGGCATCACAATGTGCTCTGATCTTTGAGCTGGCCTAGCTAAGTAAAAACAAAAAGGAAGTCTAAGGTGTCTTCTTACTAAATGGTTGTAGCTGGCCACATGTGTTAGAACATAAGAACATAAGATATGCCATACTGGGTCAGACCAAGGTCCATCAAGCCCAGTATCCAGCTTCCAACAGTGGCCAATCTAGGTCATACGTACCTAGCAGTTTCCCCAAAAGACACAGGTTCCACAATGCATTGGCATTGATATCCTGGGTCCCTTCTTAATAATGGTTTATGGACCTTTCCTCCAGGAACTTGTCCAAACCTTTTTTAAACCCAGCTACACTAACAGCCTTTACTACATCCTCCGGTAACAAATTCCAGAGTTCGATTACACGTTGAGTGAAAAAATATTTCTTTTATTAGTCTTAAATAGTTTACCCTGTAGCTTCATTGCATGTCCCCTAGTCTTTCTATATTCTGATAACGTAAACAATCGATCTACGTTTACCCGTTCCACTCCGTTCATTAATTTATAGACTTCTATCATATCTCCCCTCAGCCGTCTCTTTTCCAGGTTAAAGAGCCCTAACCTTTTTAGCCTTTCTTCATAGGAGTATCCTTCCATCCCCTTTACCATTTTGGTGGCTCTTCTCTGAACCTTTTCTAAAATCGCTATATCCTTTTTAAGATACGGCGACCAGAATTGCACACAATATTCAAGGTGCGGTCTCACCATGGAACGATATAGAGGCATTATAATATCTTTTGTTTTATTTTCCATTCCTTTCCTCATCATACCTAGCATTCTATTTGCTCTCTTGGCCGCCGCTGCACACTGGGCCGAGGGTTTTAACATAGAAGGATCACTTTTTTACTCCAACTAAATGGAAATAAAATATTATTTTTTCTCATAAAATGACAAACATATTTCTAAAACTGCCAATTACAATGCTATTGCTATTTAATACATATCTTAACTTGCCATTCAAAATCTGTAAAAACATATGTTTCAAGGAACAAAAAGAGAAATAATAAATCAGTCATGTGTGATTAGGATACCTTATAACTATCCCACGGCCACATTTCATTTCATAATTATCCTTACCATCACAAAAATTGCAATTAAAATACTTATGCCATTTCAGTTATCTTTATTGAACTTCAAGAATTTCAGAACCTGAATACAGAGTATGAAGGTGGCCCAATCTGGTATCATACTGTCATTGCAAAAAACGAGATATACTGTAATTAATGCCTCAAACTTACTATTAATTCAGGACAAAGAAAGTAGAACAAAAGCCTCTTTCTTTTGAAAAACAAATTGAACTTTAAAATACTAGCTTAAGGCACATAAAAATATGAACCCACTCTTCTTTTAAGAAAAGGAATCAAAAGGAATAAAAACCACTAGTTGCTATCATGGCCCTGTATGTCCGACGACTGAAGGATGGCCGGCGAACTTATTCCATCTCAGAGGCGGAATAACTCCCCCCGACATTGGCAGCCAGCAACGGAGGACCCCCACCCCCAAACAGGGGAGCTGACACAGGAGGAGCCCCGCTGCCCAATCCCAGTCTTGGCAGGCCCCTCCGGGAGTTGGGCATCAGGGGGAAGGACTTTGGTGTGTGGTACGGGGAAATCGGGGCTCCTTCATGGCGTCCCAGTGCCATGGTGACTGGACGCTGTGGCACCAGAGCTCCAGCAGGAGCATGGGGAGGGTTACCTGCAGTAGGTGCTGCAACACGCCTGGGCCTGCAGAAATCGGGGCCCGACTGGGAGCCCTGATTCTGCTTCCGTGGGAACATCTGGCTCCCATGGGTGCAAAATCGGATGCAAATCCAACCCATCCAGATGTTGGACATCTGGCAGGCCAGACTTTCCCTGATTGGAACTGGCCTCTAACTGTATTAGCGTGGGATCATTTATTTATTTATTTATAGTCTCTTATATATCGCACTATTCAGCATCAGCGCGGTTTACAATAAACAAGGAGTTACACAATTCAACGGTACTTTGTATTTCCTGTTTTTTCTGTAAACACAATCATCTAATGCCACTAACGCCTCGTGCACTATAGAACAGGGATTTGTGCTAGCTGGCAGGGAAATGCTTTCACGTTGCTGACAGTTAAAGCGGCGTTGCACCTAAGGCACCATCATCTCAGTGCTTTTGCCGTGTTACGCGCAACACCATAGTGCCCTTTAGTAAAAAGTGCCCCTAAGTGTAGGGAGGATATGATAAGGATTGTGGAACCTGTGTACCTTTTTGGTAACCTGACAGGTACTTGTGACGTGATTTGGCCACTGTTGGAAACAGGATACTAGGCTTGATGGATCTTGGTCTGACCCAGTATGGCATTTCTTACGTTCTGTTCTTATGGGCGAGCCAGGGACACTTCATCCAATTTCATTAAAATTTCCTCCATAAATAGTAGAATAGTTCAAAAATCACGAGGGGAAGAGAGGATAGACAGACAGAGAGAGCAGAAAGTCACAGGGATCTCATAAGGCCATTTCCTTCCATTATTTCCAGATAAAAAATATTCATATGAAACTAAAACTGCAATTCTGCCTGTATTATTACAGATAAGCTGAGGGATTTGCATATAATTTGAAAGGCTTCATGCAGTAAGGATTTCATCATTCATCACTGTCTCTAAACTACACGGCCTTACTCACGGAAATGGAGGTCAGAGAAAGAATGTCATACAGACTGGGTGGTTTGCACATAAATATCTAGTCTGGTGGTATTCACTGCTTAAAATTTTAGAATTATTGTATGTGACATATTTGAGCGTGCTCTACTAAGCTTCCCCCACCCCCAGTAGACAGAGAATGGGAGAAAAGGTTCAGTAGTGGAGTTTAGGAGTAGCTCAAAGGTTAGAGCAACAGGCTGAGAATCAGGGGGGCCCCATTCAAAACCTGCTGCTGTTGCTCCTTGTGACTTTGGGCAAATCAGTTAACCCTCCATCACCTCGGGTGCAGGCTTAGATTGTAAGTCCTCAAGAAAATACCTAGCGTACCTAAGTACAATTAGTCTTGAACCCTGAGAAAAGCATGAGCGCAATCTAATTCCCTTTCCCTAAATAAAGCCCCTTGTTTACACATGGCTCATTTAAATTTATCACACCAGCGAGATGCTTTTCCTAAGCCAAATAATTACAATATACTTTTTATGCACATACAGCCAGAGAAACCTCACCAAGGACAGGCCATACAGCTAATGCAGGGAAGAAATTTAACTGGAGGCTCATCTCATCACTCTTCTCTGCATCAACAACTTCATTTCATAAGAACATAAAGAAATGCCATACTGGGTCAGACCAAGGTCCATCAAGCCCAGTATCCCGTTTCCAACAGTGGCCAATACAGGTCACAAGTATCCGGCAGGTGCCCAAAAAGGTACACAGGTTCCACGTTGCTTATCCTCAGGTGAGCAGTGGAATTCAATGGTCCTCTTTAAAAATGGTTTATGGACTTTGCCTCCAGGAACTTGTCCAAACCTTTTTTAAACCCAGCTACACTAACAGCTTTTACTACCATCCTCCAGTAAAGAATTCCAGAGTTTGAGTAAAAAAAATAATTCTCTCTTATTAGTCCTAAATGGGCTTCTTGAGAGTCCCCTAGTCTTTCTATAGTTTGAAGGAATAAACAACCAATCTATGTTTACCCGTTTCATTGCATTCATTGTATTATAGCTCTCTATCATATCTCCCCTCAGGCATCTCTTTTCCAAAGCTGAAGAGCACTAACCTTTTAAGCCTCTCCTCATAGGAGTATCCTTCCATCCTCTCTACCATTTTGGTGGCTCTTCTCTGTACCGCAATATCCTTTTTAATATATGGTGACCAGAATTGCACACAATATTCTAGTGCAGTCACGCCATGGAATGATACAGAGGCATTATATCATCCTTGGTTTTGTTCTCCATTCCTTGCCTTATGATTCCTAGCATTCTATTTGCTTTCTTGGCCACTGCTACACAGAGGGTTTCAATGTGTTATCCATAATGACATCTAAATCCTTTTCTTGGGTGGTGGTTCCTAATGTGGAACCTTGCATCATATAACCATAGTTTTGGTTGTTCTTCCCTAAATGGATAACTCTGCACTTGTGCACATTAAATTTTATCTGCCATTTGGACATCCAGACGTCCAGTTTATCAATGTCCTCTTGCATTTTTGGGGTTTTAACAACTTTGAATAATTTTGTACCATCTGCAAATTTGATCACCTCACTCGTTATTCCCATTTCCAGGTCATTTATGAATATGTTAAAAAGCAGCAGACCCAGTACAGATCCCTGGGATACTCCACTATTTACCTTTCTCCATTGAGAAAATTGACCATTAAGCCCTACTCTCTGCTTTCTATCTTTTAACCAGTTCCTGATTCACAATAATACACTGCCTCCTATTCCCATGACTTTTTAATTTCACCAAGAGTCTCTCATGAGGGAACTTCTCAAAGGCTTTCTGAAAATCCAGATACACTATATCAACTGGCTCACCTTTATCTACCTGTTTATTCACACTTTCAAAAAAAATATAACAGATTAGTAAGACAAGACTTTCCTTGACAAAATCCACGTTGGCTTTCTCCCATTAAACCATTTTTGTGTTCAGTAACTTTGTTCTTTATAATGGTTTCTACCATTTTGCCTGGCACTGACTTCAGGCTCACCAGTCTGTAGTTCTCCAGATCACCCCTGGAACCCTTTTTAAAAACTGGTGTTACATTGGCCATTCTACAATCTTCAGATACTACAGATGACATTAATAGTTCACAGATTACTAATAGTAGATCTGCAATCTCATATTCCAATTCTTTCAACACCCTTCGATGTACACCATTCCTTTCCAGGTGATTTACTACTCCTCAGTTTATCAAATACTTGCAATAGATTTTCCAAGTCTTCTGATACATCATCTTTAAATACCATTTCAGGCATGGGTAACTTCCCTACATCATCTTCAGTAAAGACCAAAGCAAAGAATTCATTCAGTCTCTTCGCTATGACCTTGTCCTCCCTTAGCACCCCTTTTACCCCCTCATCATCCAATGAGCCAACCGACTCTCACAGGATTTTTGCTATGAATGTACTTAAAAGGTAATTATGCATGTTTGCTTTCATGGCAAACTTCAAAATCTCTCATTGCCTTTCTTATCAATGCCTTGCATCTAACTTGCCAATACTTATGTTGTTTCCTGTTTTCGTCATTTGGCTCCTTTTTACATTTCCTGAAAGATGCTTTTTTGGCTACAGCTTCTCCAACTTCACCTTTAAACCATGCTGGCAGTTTTTTGGCCTTCATTCCTCTTTTCCTAAAGCATGGAAAACATCTAGTCTTGGCTTCCAAGATAGTATTTTTAAACACCAATGATTGATGTAAATATTTAACTTTTGCAGCTGCTCCTTTTAGTTTTTTTAAAACTATTTTCCTTATTTTATCATAGTCTCCCTTTTGTAGCACTGTGGATTTCCTTACCATCTTTCCTCCATTTATTAAATCAAATGTGAGCATGCTATAACTATTGGCAAATGGCCCCAATACCCTTACCTCTTGCAACAGATCCCGTGTTCCACTAAGGACTAGGTCCAAAATAGCTTCCCCTCTTGTCGGTTCATGAACAGGCTGCTCCAAGAATCAGTCATTTATTTCAACTAGAAACTTTATCTCCCTAGCATGTCCTGCTGTGACACTGACCCAGTCGATACCGGCGTGATTGAAATCACCCATTATTATTACTGTTTTGTAACTTTTGTTATCTTCCCTGATTTCTCTTAGCATTTCATCATCCATCTGTTCATTCTGGCCAGATGGTCGGTAGTACACCCCCACTGCTATCGCCTTCCCCTTTCCACAAAGAATTTCTATCCATAGAGATTCCACAGTGTATTTTCTTTCCTGAAAACCCATGTGACTCAATGCCCTCTCTAACAGAGTGCAACCCCTCCACCAATTTGATCTACCCGATCATTGCAATATGGTTTGTACCCAGGTATCACGTTATCCCATTGGTTGTCCTCCTTTTACCAGTCTCTAACCTTTCATTTCATGCTATATAGTCTAACTCTCCCATATTTTTTTAGACTTCTAGCATTTGTGTACATGCATTTTAGAAGTTGTATTTTATTCATATTAATATGGGTATCAGTTGATAGGGATAATTTGGAATCTTTCAGCTCTGTCTGCTCTGTACTTAAGGGCATCTGGGTTACTTTTATCTTTATTGGAACCTCTCTATCAGGATGCCCTAACTTCCCTCTTTTGTTAGTATCCTTCAAGGATACATCCTTCTGAACCATGTGCTCTTGGGCGACTATCAGCTTTTGCCTATTATCTAGTTTAAAATCTGCTCTCTCTCCTTTGTAAAGGTTAATGCCAGCAACCTGGTTCCATTCCGGTTAAGGTAGAGCCCATCCTTTTGGAAACGCCCCTCCCTTCGCCAGAATGTTGCCCAGTTCCTAACAAATACAAAACCCTCTTCCTTGCACGATTGTCTCATCCATGCATCGAGACTCCAGAGCTCTGCCTGCTTTTTGCATGTGGAATGGGAAGCACTTCAGAAAATGCTATCCTGGAAGTTCTGGATTCCAACTTCCTAACTACAAGCCTAAATTTGGCCTCCAGAACCTCTTCATCCTCACAACTCTCCTCATAGCAAGCAGCAACCACACAATAAGCCCTATGTAGAAATCCATACACCAACATCTCAAGATACTCCCACTCCATCCAGCCATTCCCTCCACGCTCACCAATTCTGAAACCCCCCCCCCCCCCCCACTATCACCCCCAGCCTGACCCTTTGTTAAACAAGTAATAAGCCAGGACCACTACAACACTCTCCCAAAGGCTCAGAAAGAAAAGGTAGAATGGTAACAGAAAAAGAAACAGTTGAAAAGACGACAGAAATTATTCAGACCAAAGTTCTCTCCGAGTCCAAATCATCATGTGGGAGTTCTGGCTACAAACTGCATCAGTCCCTTCACACTCTGGACTGTGTTCTCTGGGTTGACTATACCGACTGTTTCACAGCCTTCACCAAAGTAAAAACGTGTGCAAGTCCCTCATGGTGCACAGGCAGCCAAGCAGAGCATAGTAAAGCAAAGGAAATACCGAACTCAGTGTCCTTTCAGCCCACTGAAACTTAGAGCACTTGCACTGAAGTTCTGCTGAAAAATAAGGTTCCGATATCTCAGTTCACCAGGGATCAATCCTGTCAAAAATAAGCAAACACATTGTAAAGTAACAATGCTTATGCTTATCTGCAAAATTTTACAAATGGATAAAAATTGTTTGTGGCCACCCTTAACCCCCTGAAGCTGTGGTCATTGCCAAATGAGCGGAGTCCAGCTTGATCCAACCTCCTGCTATCTCACTGTTCAGCACTGTTGGCAGCCACTGCGCAAAGTAAGCCGCTGGATCAGAGCTCTTGATTTTCTCCAGGAACGCTGCAATCTGGATGTTTTCTCTAACTTCTGCTTTCCAAATCATCGCTCCTCGTCTGCAGTACCTTTGGCCCCTTTTCCAGGACATCAATCCAGCAACAGGCCTTTTTTAGTTCCTTGATGTTCTCAGTTGTATCTACATGTGCCACAGTTTCACCCACCAAGGACACCACCACCTTCTCCACTATGATCTTGAGTCAGGAGTCCAGGGTGGTATGAATTTTAGGCTAGCCGGATGCCCGGATCATGACACTTGACTGCTCCAACCAGGTCAGGAGAAAGGGCCGGATCTGTCAAATCACCCTCATGCACTACTTGCTTAGTTGACCCATTTTTTCCTGACTTTTTTGGACTCAACAGCTGTGTCTCCTCACAGCTCCGGAATAAGAATGCTTACTACTTTTGTGGGACCTTCTAACAAATCAGTATAGCCACAGAATCACTTGAGAATGAAGGCAAAAATGAAGCAATAGTAGAAGCCTTGTGGGAACAGCTTGCTTCAGTTGCTCATGGTGACTCTCAAGACCTTGCTTTTTAAGCAGTATTAAAGGGGGAAGGAATTTTAGATCTAGCTTATACTTTTTTTCCAGGAGTAGCTCAAGGCATGTTAAATTCAGGTATTAGACATTTTTCCTATCACTGGAGGGCTTATAATCTAAGGGCCTGATATTCAAAAACAAGCTGAGCTCCTAAAATTTAGGTTCCTAAATTTGTGCCCTACTTTCAGCCACACCTAGGAGCCTAGGTTTTCAGCTAAAAATGTATCCTAATTCAGGAGCTTAGGGCCCAATATTCAAAAGGCATTTACACAGTTTACAGCCTAGTAAACTATGTAAATGCCTTAAATCGGGATATTCAATGGCACTTAGATGGCTAGTGCCATTGAATATTCCCTACTCATTCCCCTATGAGCCCCAATACCATCTGGTTAGCACTGGGGCATGTTGGGGGCAGAGCTGAGGCGGCAAGTGATAACCGGGCGGCAGCGATATTTCATGCTGCTCGGTTAGCGATCTGCACCGAAAAGATAGGCGAGGAAAATCCTTGCCTATCTTTTGGCACAGGAGCTAACCGGGCAGCATGTAATATCGCTGCTGCCCTGTTATCTAATGCAGCTTTCGGCATGTGCGGCAATCCCGGATATTTAATGCCAGAGCCACATATGACCACGGCATTGAATATTTAGGGTTAAGGGTCAGCGGGCAGGTCTATGCGCCGTAGCAGTGCAAAGTCTGCCCAGAAGAATATCGGGCCCTTAAAATTTATGTATCTAAATTTAGGCCTACTATTTGTTGCCTAGATTCGAGAGCCTAATTTAGGCACCTAGTGCTGTAAATCACAGCTAAACTCCTAACTTCTTTTCCCAACCCTAAATACGTCCCCATTGCCATCCACATATCATGCTTCTAAATTTAGGAGCTTAGTGAAATTTTAAGAAAATATTTAGGCCCTCAGTTCTAGTAAAATTTTCAGAGACTAATTTAGAAACCTAACTCTGAACGTTAGGAGCATAAATCCTTTGAATATTGGGCTCTAAGTTTGTAACTGAGGCAGTGGAGAGTTTAGTGACTTATTGCAAGCCACAAGAAGCAGCAATGGGCTTCTCTGGTGCTCAGTCCACTGCTTTAAATATGAGGCTGTGCTTCTACTTCACATCTTATGGGGAAGATAAGACAGACTGAGGAAGATTTTATATACAGTAGGCTGCAATATTGTTCTAATTGATATATCACAGTGCATCATAAAAATGAGCAGGTCACAAATTAATGAATAAAGTAAAGGTAAAATAAAGAAGAAAAAAAAACCCAAACAGGCAACATGGGCAAAATACTTTTCGCCCATAGAAGCTTAAAAGGCTGTCTTCCACAGAACCAGAGGTGCCAAACTTATTTCTTGACTAATTAAAGAAACCTGGGAGCTGCAAGAGCTAATGTCTAAACTTTCAAATGTTTTCTCTCTCCCAACTCACTGGAAAGTGATCCCTTGTATACAGCATATTCTGCAATGATGGCAAAGGAATGTGAATACTGAAGCAGGATGACTGTAACAGACAGATTTGGGGGCTGAAGTGAGGGGGCAAGCTATGGTATCTGAAGATGTAGCACTGATCCCTTTTTTTCAAAATAGTTCCAACTGCATAGCAGAGCTGAAGGTAATAAAGGTATACCAAAAGTACACCACATGAAACCTTATTCACCTGCCTTTTCTTTTCTTTTTCTTTTTTTAAACAGGTTTTATATACCACTTTATCATTTCAGACAAAGTGGTTTACATTGTAACTTAAACTTGTTAATGTACATTAAACAGGAACATTGATTTGGATTTTTCTGAGGCAATGGAGGGTTAAGTGATTTGCCCAAGGCCACAAGGAGTGCTAGTGGGAATTGGTTCCCAAACCAGTGCTCTAACCTTTATAGCCATGATCCAGGAAAAAGCAAAAAGAAACTGTTATATCTAGTTTTCCTCCAAGGATTAGTTTTCCATATGTTGAAAATTTGGATTGGATGTAGTTTACACCTTTCACAGAGTTCAAGGTAAGTTACATTCAGGTACAGTAAGTAGCTTTCTGTCCCCAAAGAACTTATAATCTGTTTGCACCCAAGGCAATGAAAGGGTCAGTGACTTACAAATCATAATTTTTCATTTTGTTTATTCACTAGATCTGCATTTAAATTTGCCAGCCTCAAACCAACGACCACTAGCATGTGCTCAGAATGATACATAATACAATGTACAAAGGTTAGCAAGGAATAATTCTTTTCTAGACCAGCAAATCAACATTTCCCCAAGAGCAATGTGTAATTTGCAGTGTGGTCTAGGTACTCAAATAATTAGCAAGGGGAATTTCAGGAAGGCTTCACCAGCCTCTATCAATCCTTCCTAGCTTCTAAATCTTGCAACACACCCACGTATTCCAAATTGTAGCCACCGTCCTCTTGGTACGCTAAGCCAATGGTTTAAAACTAAGGCAAGACATGAAGAAGACTATAGAAAATATTGGGAGGATTAGTGCAATTTTACAAAAAGTCCAAAATGCTTCAGGTTATGCAGACAATCTCAGAAAAGAAAGCTGTGACTAGATAACAAATGGGACACTGCAGTGTCTTGTGTCTTTGTGAGCTTTACTGAAAAGTCCCCTCCTTATTGAAGGGATTCATCTAGAGAAAGCAGATCTTGCTTACTGAGGAGCTGGAAAAAGCCTGCAGAGTATTTCCTTTCCTTCTGCAGCTGGGAATTCAGTGCTCCTCTGGTTGTAAGCTACCAGGAGGATAATATTCATGTTTCACAAGTAGCAACATCTCCAACTGTAGCGGCACTGTATCTGCTAAAATGCTCTCTGATCATGAGACCATGGGTAAAATCTACACTAGACAGAGCTTTTGAGTTTTATATATTTATTTATTAGTATTTAGCTCAAGCCTCTCCAGTAGTAATTCAAAGCGAGTTACATTCAGGTACAGTAGACATTTCCCTGTCTCCAGAGGGCTTGTACCTAAACATCTTGGGGCAATCTTTGTCTTTTTCAACAGCTGTGACACAATGTTTAATCGTGAGCTTCTCTAGCTACTCATGCCTGTAAAACTCTCCCACTCCCAACAAGAAAACAAAGCTGTTTTGCTCCTAGGGAGCTGTATCTTTTTTAAAGTTTGAGCACACACATACCCGCTTATTCATTTTGAGGGGCAGAGCCAACATTTCACTAAATTTTTGCCAACACACTTAAAGGCAAGCGATGTGTATCTTTAAAAATGATTTTCTGATTTGGTTATCTTCTGTTAAACATTTGTTTAATCTTTTAATAAGCGTGTGTGTGTGTGTGTCAGGAGGGGGAGGGGGGATAAGTAATATAAGCAACAGAGTACCCATGGAGAGACATGACAGAGATAAAAAAAAGAGGTCTTCCCGAAAGGGTGGTGCAAATGAAAGCCTAGATACTGCTCAGGTCATGCAACGAAGCCCTGGGGGAAAGTTACAGCGGGGTAGGACCAGAGGCTTACCGCTGGTGTCGGCGAAGCTGGGGGTGGGCACCTCTCGCAGCGCCTGTGCCCAGCCCTCCTCCTGCCCCGGGCAGCAGCTCCTCTCCCCCTCCTCGGCGGCGGCGGCGGCGGCGGCGGCGGCGGCGGCAGCGGGGGGCTCCGCCTCCTCCGTCGCCTCCCCGTCGCCCCGCCGCCGCTCCTGCTCCCCGGCCGAGGAGCCGCCAGCGCTGGATTGCGCGGAGGAGCGCGAGTCGGGCGAGGTGCTGTAGAACGGGTTCCCGCTGCTGTCCTCGCCCGACTCGCCGAACACGTCGTCGGAGATCTGCAGGCTCTCGTAGCGGGAGCGCGCCGCCTCCAGCAGGGACAGCGCCTTGCGCCGGCCCCCGCCCGGCTCCGACATGATGCCACCGAAGCGCCGAGTCCCTCTCCCGCAGTCGCTGCAGCCGCGGCCCTCCGACCGTGCGTGTGTGTGTCCGCGCCTGCAGCTGGCAGCGAGGGGGCGCGGCCGCGGGCACCGCCTCCTACCTAGCGCGCAACCAATAGCGCGCCGAGCAGGCGGGGCTCCGGCCAGGAAATAGGCGCCGCTTGAGGAGCCCGAGAGGGATTTTCTGGAGATCTGCGGCTCCGTGGATTAAGGAATCTGATGCCAGGCAAGGAGGGGCACTGCCAGGGTGAGACGGTGCCCGGTCTCGGGGCGACTGGGAGGGAGCAGGCGCCGCAGCTTCGTGGATCGTCCGCATCTCTCCGCCCTCGCCGCTCCCCTTCACGCCCTGATCTGTCCACCGGAGCTGGTGCTGAAACGAGGCTGGTGCGGTCAAAGAGCCCGGAGGAGGCGCGGGATGACAAAACGCTATGAAATGGACAGAAAAAAAGGTTTTTGCGTGCTGTAGGAACCATGTCCCGGATCTTTGCTTATCCAACATTGCTGCTTGACTCTCTCACCACTGTCTGAAATTGAACATGGCCAAAACTGAGCTCCTTATCTTTACCCCTAAACCCACCTTCCCAGGGCCGGATTTACCTTGAGTGAGGCCCTATGCCAGTGATGGCTAACCTTTTTGAGCCCGAGTGCCCAAACTGCCGCACAAAACCAAAGAATTTCCTCAAAGTGCCAGCACGTCATTTGCATAAGTGGTCTTATTTGCATAAATATTTGCATAATGTTACCATACACTAACTTTTAGTAAACATGTCTCTTAATGAGTGTATAGATAAAGAAAGACTAAAAGATTTCTACATTACTATAATCCAGTGCCAACCGCCAGGCACATTAGGAACTACTACAAACGCTGCCCATTTAGAACCCATAGCAAACCCGCCGTATCCTGACAGCACTACCAGGACTCACAAAGCACCATACCCTACCTATCAAAAGGCAACACTGCAAATATTAAACCAATACATTTCAGAGAATACTGGGGAAAGAGAACAAGTGGCAACGTCAAATAGGAATTTCCTCTTGTACCAAACAAAGCGCAGATGTTAATGATGCACATTTCCCAGAGCTGACATATTCCAGTTAATAAATTCAAAATAAAGAGATATCTTTCTACCTTTTGTGCATTTTTTTTTCAGTTGCAATTGGTCCAGCCACCTTCTTCTGGTTTCTTCATGTTTTCTGCTAACTCTCCATCGTCTGCTGTCCATTTGTCCTTTCTTCTCTCTTCTAGTTTTTTTTTCCATTCTCTCTCTCTCTACATCTGCTTTAACATACTAATCTTTCTCCTTTTGCTCTTTCCTCATTCCTATTTCATCCACACAAATTTTACCCCTCCATCCTCAATCCCCAATTACTCTCCCAATACCTGGCCAATTGTAGATTTTTCATCCCTCCTACACAAAATATTTTTCCCCTCTCCATTTTACTCTCCCAGCCCCATCCCATTCTAATCCTCCCCCAACATCAGCTCCCTTCTAGTTCCAGTCTCACCCAGCATCCATTCCCTTCTAGTCCCTGCATCAGCCCATTTCCAGTCCAAGTCCCTTCATCTGCTCATTTTCAATCCTAGCCCCCCCATCAGCCCATTTCTACTCATTTCCTAGCCCCACCATCAGCCCATGTCAAATCATAGCTCCCCTCCACTCAGCCCAATTCCAGTCCAAGCCCCCCCATGAGCCTACTTCCAGTTCTAGCCCCTCCATGAGTCCATTTCAATTCAAGCCCCCACCACAGCCCATTTCCAATCTTAGCTCCCCCCAACAGCCCATTTCCAGTCCTATCCTAGCTGTTCCATCAGCCCATTTTCAGTCCTAGCTCCCTTCCCTCACAGCCCATTTCCATTCCAAGCCCCCTCCCCATCAGCTATTTGCAGTTCAAGCCTCCCCTTCCACTCAGCCCATTTCCAGTCCTAGCAACACCCCAACCCATTACCAGTCCTAGCCCCCCGTCAATCAACTTCCAGTCCTAACCCCCATCACCCCATTTTCAGTTTAAGCCCC
The DNA here is from genome assembly GCA_033557465.1 of Ichthyophis bannanicus. NCBI lineage: Eukaryota > Metazoa > Chordata > Amphibia > Gymnophiona > Ichthyophiidae > Ichthyophis > Ichthyophis bannanicus. Next base: position 145,952,951 of record CM066033.1, read on the forward strand.
CCCCCTATAACCCTTTACCAGTCCTAACCCCCCATCAGCCCATTTCCAGTCAGCCCCCCATAGCCCATTGCCAGTCCTAAACCCCATCAGCCCACAGCCCATTACCAGTCCTAACCACATCAGCCCACCTCAAGTCCTAACCCCTCCCCATCAGCCCATTTCCTGTCCTAGCCCCCCCCCCCATAACCCATTATCAGTCCTACACCCCCATCAGCCCACTACCAGTCTTAACCCCCCCATAGCCCATTACCAGTCCTAACCCCCCCCCTCAGCCCACTACCAGTCTTAACCCCCCCATAGCCCATTACCAGTCCTAACCCCCCCATCACCCCATTTCCAGACAGCCCTCATCAGCTCATAGCCCATTGCCAGCCCTCATCAGCCCACAGCCCATTGCTAGTCTTAACTCCCCCCCATAGCCCACTGCGTCTTAACCCCCCTCCCCAGCCCACTGCCAGTTTTAACCCCCCCTCCCTAGCCCATTGCCAGTCTCAACCCCCCTCCCTCCCTCCCTCCCTCCCTAGCCCATTGCCAGTCTCAACCACCCTCCCTCCCTAGCCCATTGCCATTCTCAACCCCCCTCCCCCCCTCCCTAGCCCATTGCCAGTCTTAACCTCCCTCCCTCCCTCCCTAGCCCATTGCCAGTCTCAACCCCCTCCCTCCCTCCCTAGCCCATTGCCAGTCTCAACCTCCCTCCCTCCCTAGCCCATTGCCAGTCTTAACCCCCTCCCTCCCTCCCTCCCTAGCCCATTGCCAGTCTTAACCCCCCTCTCTCCCTCCCTAGCCCATTGCCAGTCTTAACCCCCCTCCCTCGGCTCATGGCAATAAAAAAAAAAAAAAAGCGGCCCGCTGCCGCCGCGGCGGCGGGGAGTGTCCCGCGGGGCTCCCTCGGCCCGGCGGGACTCTCCCGGCGCTGCTCAGCCCCTCTCTGCCGGCTTGCAGAGACGCGAAGGGAGAGAGAGTCTCCCTCGCGTCTCTCTTAAGCCCGCAGGGGCAGATGGGAAATTTCCCATCAGCCCCTGTGGGCTTAACAGAGACCCGAGGGAGACTCTCCCTTCGCGTCTCTGCAAGCCGGCAGAGAGGGGCTGAGCAGCGCCGGGAGAGTCCCGCCGGGCAGAGGGAGCCCCGTGGGACACTCCATGCCGCCGCGGCGGCAGCGGGCAGCTTTTTTTTTTTTTTTAATGTGCGACCTTCCCGCGTGCCAGCTGCAAGGCCTTCGCGTGCCACAGCTGGCACGCGTGCCATAGGTTCGCCATCGCTGCCCTATGCCAACAAAAATTGTGGGCCCCCAGCAGGGGCGGCCCAAGGGGGGTGTGGGCCTCATTTGCATAAGGGGCCTCATTTGCATAAATATTTGCATAATGTTACCATATACTAACTTTTAGTAAACGTGCCTCTTAATGAGTGTATGGATAAAGAAAGACTAAAAGATTTCTACATTACTATAATCCAGTGCCAACTGCCAGACACATTAGGAACTACTACAAACACTGCCCATTTAGAACCCATAGCAAACCCGCCGTATCCTAACAGCACTACCAGGACTCACAAAGCACCATACTCTACCAATCAAAAGGCAACACTGCAAATATTAAACCAATACATTTCAGAGAACAACAATACATGACCTACTGGGGAAAGAGAACAAGTGGCAATGTCAAATAGGAATTATATAAACAGAACACCTCAGCTCAGTTACACATGCAGAACATAGACCATCACCAAACAAGTAATCACATTTTAGAAACAGGAAGACAATAATTAAACTGGGAATCCCAAAAGCCAAACTTGGAATGTACAACACTGTAGAAATAAAACTATACATTAATTTGCTCTTGTACTAAACAAAGCGCAGACGTTAATGATGCACATTTACCAGAGCTGACATATTCCAATTAATAAATTCAAAATAAAGAGATATTTTTCTACCTTTTGTGCATTTTTTTCAGCTGCAATTGCTCCAGCCACTTTCTTCTGGTTTCTTCATGTCTTCTGCTAACTCTCCATCGTCTGCTGTCCATTTGTCCTTTCTTCTCTCTTCTAGTTTTTTTCCATTCTCTCTCTACATCTGCTTTAACATACTAATCTTTCTCCTTTTGCTCTTTCCTCATTCCTATTTCATCCACTCAAATTTTACCCCTCCATCCTCAATCCCCACTTACTCTCCCAATACCCGGCCAATTGTAGATTTTTTTATCCCTCCCACACAAAATATTTTTCCCTTCTCCATTTTACTCTTCCAGCCCCATCCCATTCTAATCCTCCCCCAACATCAGCTCCCTTCTAGTTCCAGCCTCACCCAGCATCCATTCCCTTCTAGTCCCTGCATCAGCCCATTTCCAGTCCTAGCCACCCATCAGCCCATTTCCAGTCCTAGCAACCCCCCAACCCAATACCAGTCCTAACCCCCCATCACCCCATTTTCAGTTTAAGCCCCCCCTATAACCCATTACCAGTCCTAACCCCCCATCAGCCCACTTCCAGTCCTAACCCCATCAACCCATTTCCAGTCAGCCCCCCATAGCCCATTGCCAGTCCTAACCCCCCCCCATCAGCCCATCAGCCCACAGCCCATTACCAGTCCTAACCCCATCAGCCCACCTCCAGTCTTATCCCCCCCCAGCCCATTTCCATTACTTACCCCCCCCCATAGCCCATTAACAGACAGCCCCCATCAGCCCACAGCCCATTACCAGTCTTAACCCCCCCCAAAGCCCATTACCAGTTCTAAACCCCCCAACAGCCCATTATCAGTCCTAACCCCATCAGCCCACCTCCAGTCTTAACCCCCCAGCCCATTTCCAGTCCTAGCCCCCCATAGCCCATTACCAGACAGCCCCCATCAGCCCACAGCCCATTACCAGTCTAAACCCCCCAAATCCCATTACCAGTTCTAAACCCCCCCACCAGCCCATTACCAGTCCTAACCCCATCAGCCCACCTCCAGTCTTAACCCCCCCCAGCCCATTTCCAGTCCTAGCCCCCCCCATAGCCCATTACCAGACAGCCCCCATCAGCCCACAGCCCTTTACCAGTCTAAACCCCCCAACACCCATTACAAGTTCTAACCCCCCCCAACAGCCCACAGCCCATTACCAGTCCTAACCTCATCAGCCCACCTCCAGCCTTAATCCCCCCAACCCATTTCCAGTCCCAGTCCCAGCCCATTTCCAGTCCCAGTCCCAACCCATTTCCAGCCCCAGTCCCAGCCCCCCCAATTACCAGTCCTACCCCCTCCCCCTCCCCCGGCCTAAAGTAAAATTTAATTAAAAAAAAAAAACCTGCTGGCTGCCGCCGCGGGGCCCCCTCTGCTGCCGCGGCAGCATGGACTGACCCGCGGGGGCCCCCTCTGTAAGCTCGGTCCCTCCCTCCGTGCCTCCGTGTCTCCCTCCGTGCAGGCTGTGAGAGACGCGAAGGCAGACTGTCTCCTTCGCGTCTCTGTTAAGCCCGCAGGGGCTGATGGGAAATTTCCCATCAGTCCCTGCGGGCTTAACAGAGACGGGAAGGCAGAAGGAGACAGTCTGCCTTCACGTCTCTAACAGCCTGCACGGAGGGAGACACGGAGGCACGGAGGGAGGGACCGAGCTTACAGAGGGGGCCCCCGCGGGTCAGTCCATGCTGCCGCGGCAGCAGAGGGGGCCCCGCGGCGGCAGCCAGCAGGTTTTTTTTTATTTTATTTAAAAAAAAAAGCCTAACTAGTTCAATTTTTGTGGGCCCTTTGCAGCTGTGGGCCCTACGCCATGGCGTACATGGCGTATAGCTAAATCCGGCCCTGCACCTTCCCTCTTCCACCCTTCTCTATTTCTGTGGATGACACTACACTCCTCCCTGTTTCCTCAGCTCACAACCTTGTGGTTATTTTTGACTCTCTTTTTCTCTGCAAACATCCAAAAGATAGCTAAAGCCTGCCGCTTCATTCTCTATATCATCAGCAAAATTCAGCCCTTCCTATCTACTCACAAAACTAAGACCCTGATCCAAGTCACCTCCTGCCTTGAGTATTGTAACCAGGGTCGGCCCGTCCATTGAGCAAGAATGTTTTTTGCACAGGGCCCCGCGTTTCAGGGGGCCCCGCGCAAAAAACATTCTTCATCCCAAGTTTAAAAAAAAAACAACCCAGCTGCTTCTGCCGCGGCAGCATCAAGAGTGCCGCGGCAGTATCAAGAGTGCCGCCGCCGCGGGGCCCCCCCCCCCCCGGCAGAGCCTCCCTGGATCGCCTCCCTGCATCGCAGCCTATCCCGAACGCGGGCTTCTTTCAGAGCCGCGAGAGTTTCCTTTCTCGCGGCTCTGTTAATCCCGCCGGGGCTGATGGGAAATCCCATCAGCCCGGCGGGATTAACAGAGCCACGAGACAGGAAACTCGCGCGGCTCTGAAAGAAGCCCGCGTTCGGGGATAGGCTGCGATGCAGGGAGGCTCTGCCGGGGGGGCCCCGCGGCGGCGGCGGCACTCTTGATACTGCCGCGGCACTCTTGATGCTGCCGCGGCACTCTTGATGCTGCCGCGGCAGAAGCAGCTGGGTTGTTTTTTTTTTTTTTTTTAATACTTTATTTAAGTCCACCATAAGATCCAGATACATATCAACAAACGGCACCACGGGGGGGGGTTACTCTTCACCCCCCCGGGAGCCAACAAAAAGATAATACAAGAGGTGGGCATTTTACATTATATCCCAACCCCCCTCCTCCCATCCCCACCCCTCTCCTCCCCACCCACCCACACTCCATTACCACTGCATAAACCAATTATCATCAAGAACTGTAAAGCAGCTACCGCCTACCCACTTCTTTAGGTCCGCAGTCATTCAACTCCCCCCTTGGAGGGTGGCATTACGGCTGTGGGGCCCGAGCTGCTGGATATATGGCTCCCACACCGACAGAAAAAACTGTCCAACGCCTGGCACTGCCCCGCGCCATCCAACGCTCCGTTAGCATTAATTGATGAAAGTTGTTCCGCCATTCACTAAAAGTGGGCAGTTGGCGTTCCCGCCATAGTCGAAGAATCGGCCCTTTACCCACCAGACAGGCCTTCCGCACAAGCAAACCCTCACCCGCTTTCACAGGTCCGGGGGTCGGCAACTGATCAAGTGCTATAAATAGGCCCGTCCAATGAAGCCTTCGCTGAAGCAGCATGCTAAGGAATCTGCATATCCGGGCCCAATATGCCCTTATTCCTCGACAACCCCACCACATGTGTAGGAGAGTAGCCAAGGGCTCCGAACAACGTGGGCAGGAGCCATCCGTGCCCAGCCGACTACGCAGCGCCCGCCGTGGCGAAAAATGAGCCCTAGTCACGCACTTAAATTGAATCTCACGCCAACGCGCTCCTTGTACTAGTCTGCTAATCCGTTTCAGTGCTAGCAGTACCCATCCCGGCTGCACGTCTACACCCAATTCAGTCGCCCAAGCTCTCTCGACTCCACTATAATCAGGGAGGGGGCGATATCGCTCCAAATTACGTTTCAAGTTGGAAATCGACGGCGAGCGCTCCTCTCCTAACTGAAAAAATTCCAAAATCTGGGCTGAGCGTTCAGCCTGTAGCGCTGCGCGCGGCAATGCAGCCACATAGTGGGAGATTTGTATGTAGGCAAAACAATGCGTGTCAGGGAGATCGTATTCCCGACTGAGCGTTCGGAATGATTTACAGGTTCCCGCTGGGTCCACCAAATGCCCTATCAACCGGATGCCCCGTATCCACCAGTCCCGAAAACACCGCGGTCTCGGAACCCTGGAGTGAAGAGGGCATTGCCCTGCAGCGGCAACCGCAAGACACCTTCCACGTGTCCCGCCAATATTTGTTAAGTAATTGCCATGTGCGTCGGGCCGAGTCCACTAACGGACTCTGCCGACTAGTAGCCATGAGATCCGTGGCCGTGCCATGCAAATACGCCAGGAGAGACGCGGGGGCCACCAAACACTCCTCTAAAAGCCCTAGGCGTGTATACCTCCGTCCCCCCGAGCCAGTCCCCCAGGTGTCTGGCTTGACAAGCCAATGCGTAAGTCTTCAAGTCGGGAAGGCCCATGCCACCCTCCCGCCACTTTCCAAGCAGGCGATTCCATGCGACCCGCGCCCGCTGCCCCCGCCAAAGAAAGCGCTTAAGCAGAGCCTCTATTTTACACAAGTCCTCGTCGAAACAACCAGACCGGCAAGGTCTGCAACCAGTACAAGATTCTGGGTAGGACTATCATTTGTACCGCCGCTATCCTCCCTGCCAGAGACAACGGGAGAGGTCCCCATGCACCCAACTGCACCGCCAACTGCCGCAGTATACGATCTAAATTTCGTCGGTATAAGTCCTGGGGGTATGCCGGTCAATGTTATGCCCAAATAGATAAATTCTTTGTCTGCCCACCGCAAAGGGAAGGGTCCCCTCCATGAACCACGGAAATGTCCCGAGACATCCACTACTTCAGACTTATCTTTATTAATGCGCAAGCCTGCAATTGCTCCGAATCGCAGGAATTCGTCTAAAAGCGAGGGTAAGGAGGAAGTGGACGGGGACATCAAATGGACTAACAAGTCATCGGCGAAGGCCGAGATAAGGAAAGTTTGCGACCGCAGTCCCACTCCCTGTATCCCCTCCGAAGTTACGACGGTGCGAATCAGCGGGTCCAAGGAAAGAACAAATAGCAAGGGTGATAGCGGACAGCCCTGTCTTGTACCCTCTACCCAACGTGGAAGTCGTCCGAGATGAGGCCATTGCACAGTATGCCCGCGGTCGGTGAAATGTACAGACTTTGCACCATGTTACAAAAATCCTCCCCAATGCCGTAGCGTGGTAGCAGTCTCCATAGGTAACGCCAGTCCACTCTATCGAAGGCCTTCTCTGCATCGAAGCTAATCAACAACGACGAATATTGTGAGCATGAACCCACTCCAAGGAGGCCAAAATCTTCCGAAGGTTTCGTACGGCATAGCGGCCTTTCACAAAGCCCACTTGTGCGTCATGGACTAAATAGCCTAATACCCCCGCCAGGCGGTCAGCTAGAATTTTCGCCAAAAGTTTAAGATCGAAGTTTAGTAGGGAGATGGGTCGATATGAAGCTGCCTGCATTGGGTCCTTACCCGGCTTCGGGATCATGGTGATATATGCATGATTACGTCCCAGCCCAAACGCCCCTTGCTCTACCCTGTGACAAAGACCTCTCTCAGGAGTGGGCCCACCCCGTCCCTTAGGATCTTATAGATTTCAGCCCCGAATCCGCCTGGCCCCGGCGATTTATAGCACTGGGTTGCCGATATTACGGATTGTATTTCCTGCACCGTAATAGGTGCATCTAAAACCTTTCTCTGGGCTGAAGTGAGTTGAGGCAGCTCCAAGCCCTCAAGATAGTCCTGCAGCCCCGCCGGGAGCCAGCCGCGGATGTATATAAGCCTTGAAAGAAGTTACGAAAAATCTCTGCGATTTCTTTATTCTCTTTATGCACACGTCCCTGGCCGTCTTTCAGTGCCGCTACGTGGCCAGGACTCCGTCGGGCCCGCAGACAGCGTGCTAACAACTTGCCTTTGTCACCGTAGCAGTGCAAACGGAACCGTAAAACAAAACCGATTTCTTTGCTCGTTGATGTAAAAGCTCGTTAAGCTCGGTCTGGATCTCCCATAGCAACTTCTTATTGGACAGCGTTGGCGTGTGGCACATCGCCGCCGTAGCGTAGTGACTCGGCGCTCAAGCAGTACTATACGTTCTGCCATCAACCGGCGCCTTCTCGCGGCATAAACCGATGATGTCCCCTCGAAGAACCACCTTTGCCGTTTCCCAGACTAATTCGGGGTCATCTATATGCACCTGGTGGTTGGCAAGAAATTCCACCCATCTCTGGCGGATAAACTGACGAAATTGCCCATCGGAATAAAGTTCTAGGGGGAATCTCCACAGATGTGATCGATGTGTGTCCCGTCCCAGTGTAAGGCAAGCCACACCATCGCGTGGTCTGATATTTCGGAAGGACCAATCTGTGCATCCTCGGTGTGTGTAAACAAAGTCCCTGAGATCATTACGTAGTCAATGCGGGCACTAGAAACCATGCGCTCGAGGATGGTGGTATAGTCCCTCTCGGAGGGGTGCAGGACTCGCCAAGGATCCAGTAAGCCTAATCTCCGACAGAACCGCAACAACGCTGGGAGGGCACTATCCTCTCCCGCCCACCCCCTCTCCTCGAAGTATCCAGGTCCACATCTAGGACTCCATTAAAGTCTCCGCCCAAAATCACCGGACACTCTGGAAGCTGCTCCACCCGTGATGCCAAACCATTGTAAAAACCCGGGTCAGCCATTTGGACCATAGAGATTGCCCAGAATCACCGGTTTACCGTCTAACTGACCATAAATCAACAAGGATCTACCAGTGTTATCAGCAAGGACCGTCTCCTCTACGAATCGTATGCGTTTATGGATTAGAATCGCTACTCCTCCTTTATGCCCCTGGGCAGGGGACCCCACACTTGGCCCACCCAGCTCCGACAGAGTTTGCTATGTTCAACGGCCGTCTGGTGGGTCTCTTGAAGGAGCGCAATGTCACATTTATGCCGAGCCAGCGCTTGCAATACCTTATGCCTCTTGATAGGGTTTCCCAGCCCACAGACATTCCATGTGATTATTTTCAAAGCGCCGGGGCAGTACCAAGGCGCCACCACAAATCACTACCAGTACTGCAGAGGGATACCCCCAGCCTGGTGTCCCCTCCCCGTCTATAGGCAGGCAATTGTTCCATCTAAGAACAATCATTGGAGTGTACCCCCTCCCCTCCCCCTGCACCTCCCTCCTCCTCCCCCTCCAACCCTCCCCCCCCCATCCCCTCCCCTCCCAGCCTCCCGTCCAGTCATAGCCTGGACTACTTCCTATGGCAAGCGGGCTCGCCCCTCCAATGCTTCACCCTCCCCAACAAGAAAGTTAAAAAAGGGAAAAAGAGACATAAAGTCTCTGCCGCGAACCCCTGTACCGTTGCTCCCCACACCCGGCGCTATCGCCCTCCACCCGCCTGCTCTCGGAGGGTCTCTGCACACCCCCCTCCCAGATGACCTCCCATCACCCCCCCCTCCCCCTCACCAACACCTATATCTCTGCGTTTATCGAGTCGAGGCCTCACTACTCCCCCAACCGCCCCCCTTGTCTCAAGTCGTAGCCCCCCCTGTAGAGGGATATCGAAGGGAAGGGAGGGGGGGAGGGTCAAGGAGGAACATAGGGGCAGAGACATTGCAATGAGGGAAATAAACAGGGAGCCACAAAGCATCAGCAAGTATAACAAAGTAACCATTACAACAAAATAACAAGGATACATTGTCGCCCCTGGCATGAGAAATGTTATCAAGGTAGTGAGACACTGCATCCCAGTCTAGTACACAACATGAAAGGCAAAACCAAGAGTTCTCCCATGGTAGTGGAAGTTTGCGGGGAGGCCGTCAAGGGCCGGTCGGCCCCCGGGGGCTCCAGCTCTCCCCACCACACATGGGAAGATACACCTCACTTCCAGATAGTCCTGTAGCAATTAGGAAGTCGGTTGATCTGGCAGAGAGTCTAGGAAGGTAGCCGCCTCTTCCAGGGTCGCTAGAATGCGGGATGTGGCCTTGGTGGTCAACCCCGCAGCCGCGCTGGGTAGAGGAGTGAGAAGCGAATGCCGCGGTTTAACAGCTGGGTGCAGATTCCTGAAAAAGCCCTGCGTTGTTGACTGACGAGGATCGAGTAGTCCTGAAATACTAAGATCGGCTCGGTGTCCTGTTGATTCCGCCGTCTGCCCCTTGCCGCTTTTAACACCTCCTCTTTCTGTCTGTAGTCGAGGAAGCGGGCAATTACTGCACGTGATTTCCTGGCCTGCTCTCTTCTCTGGCCAAGCCGGTGTACCCGCTCTATTTTGAGTGAGTCTCCTCCCAGATTTGGCAGGAGGCTCCCAATCCATGATTGTAAATAGTCAAGTAGGGCACTGTCAGCTACACTTTCAGGGACCACCGATGAATCGCAGGTTTTTCTCCTACCTCGGTTCTCCAGTTCCTCGAGCTTATCCCCTTGTTGCTTCACCAAAAGTCTCTAGGGCGGCCACTTTTGGCCACCATTGAATGTTGCGTGTCTTCCACATCGGACACCCTTGTCTCCACTTGCTCCAGACGCTCCTCCACCATCGTGAAACGTTGTCCAGCGATTGAATTTGCTCCACTAAATCCTGGAAGCGTGTGCTGAGCGCCTGCACCACTGCAGCACTAACCTCGGCCACCAGATCTGGTGGGGTACCCGGTTTCGGGCTAGATGGTGAGCCTTCTGCTGTTTTTCCCTCCGTAGGGCGAGGTCTCTCCTTTCGTGGAGCCTTAGATGCCATCGGGCCAGCTATACTGTATGCACCACGTTCCCCGCAGGGCTGTGCTCCCTTAAGATAGCCGAGGTAGAGCCGTGCAGTTGCAGACCCCCACTGTACTGGAGTTAGGTCGCTATAGTGGAGTTGTCTGCCCAAGCCAGGCAGGAACGGCCGCGGGCTGCAGGTCCAGTACTCCAGGAGATCTAGGAGATAGGGCAGGAAAGGAGAGTTCTACCACACTTTGGCTCGCTTTCCTCCCAGGCACCAGCGCGCGCCGCTGTCAGGCAGGGGGCCGCCGATCTCCCCACCGCCGGCCCTACGAGGAATGTGAAGAGCGCTGTGCCCCGACGAGACAGGTATCTAATCTCCTTTGCTTACGGCAGCAGCTACGCTGAAAAATATCGTGCCAGCAGCCGCGGGAGTGGGAGTATGTTTCGGTGTTCTCCCCCCAGTCCCTTCCAAGCCGGGCAGTCGCTGATCTCACCTCTCCTGCGATTCGGCCCTCCGCGGGTGCGGCGTTGTCAGTAGTGGCGGGTCGCTGGAGGATGCCGCCGGCCTGCTCCCGCCGGAGCTAGGCCACCACGTGTTTCTTTGGAGTGGAGGCTGGCGATAGCAAGGATGCCCCGATCGTGCCACCGGCTGACTTGCGAAGCAGCTCAGGGTCTTCTCCGTTCAAGTTTGAAAGGTTGCAGGATCCCGCACCAGGAGAGCTAACGATGGCGGTGGGAGGGGGTGCCCGACTGGCCTCTACACATCACCCCGTTGCACTGCGCGTTCGTCTCCAGCAGGTAAGGATGGCCGTCAAAATCGCCTCAGCAGCCGAGGGTTGAAGCCCCGTCAGGGGAGAATCAAAACCGGTGGTAGAGAGGGTTTGTTTGAAATGATTTGTAGCGGTTTTGTGGGGGCGATCGCCCGGAGCTGACCGTGCACCAGCCGATCAGCTCATTGCCCAGACCGGAAGTGGGTTGTTTTTTTTAAAATTTGGGTTGATAGGGGGGAAGGGGGTTTAGGACTGGTGGGGGGGGAGGCCAAGACTGGAAGGGGGCTGATAGGGGAGGGGAGGCCAAGACTGGAAGGGGGCTGATGGGGGGGTTAGGACTGGTAATGGGCTATGGGGGGGGGCTGACTGGAAGTAGCTGATGGGGTTAGGACTAGTAATGGGCTAGGGGGGGGGCTGACTGGAAGTAGGCTGATGGGGGGGGTTAGGACTGGTAATGGGCTATGGGGGGCTGACTGGAAATGGGCTGATGGGGGGGTTAGGACTGGTAATGGGCTTTGGGGGGGGGCTGACTGGAAATGGGCTGATGGGGGGTTAGGACTGGTAATTGGCTATGGGGGGGGCAAGACTGGAAGTGGGCTGATGGGGAGGTTTAGGACTGGTAATGGGTTATGGGGGGCTAAGAATGGAAGTGGGCTGATGGGGAGGTTTAGGACTGGTAATAGGTTATGGGGGGCTAAGAATGGAAGTGGCTGATGGGATTTTTAGGACTGGTAATGGGTTATTGGGGGGGGCTAAGACTGGAAATGGGCTGATGGGGGTTAGGACTGGTAATTGGCTATGGGAGGGTTAGGACTGGTAATGGGCTGATGGGGGATTAGGGACTGGTAATGGGCTAGGGGGGCTAAGACTGGAAATAGGCTGATGGGGGGACTAGGCCTGGAAATAGGGTGATGGGGGGGCTAGGCCTGGAAATAGGGTGATGGGGGGGTTACGACGTAATGGGCTGATGGGGGGGGGTTAGGACTAGTAATGGGCTATGTGGGGGCTAGGACTGGAAATGGGCTGATGGGGGGTTAGGACTGGTAATGGGCTGGGGGGGCTAGGACTGTTAATGGGTTGGGGGTTGCTAGGACTGGAAATGGGCTGAGTGGAAGGGGAGGCTTGAACTGCAAATAGCTGATGGGACGGGGGCTTGGAATGGAAATGGGGTGGGAGGGGGAGGGAGCTAGGACTGGAAAGGGGTTAGTGGGAGGGGCTCGGACAGGAACTGGGCTGAGGGAGGGGCGGGGATAGGACTGGAAATGGGCTGTTGGGGGGAGCTAAGATTGGAAATGGGCTGTGGTGGGGGTTTGGATTGAAATGGACTCATGAAGGGGCTAGAACTGGAAGTAGGCTCATGGGGGGCTTGGATTGGAAATGGGCTGAGTGGAGGGGAGCTAGGATTTGACATGGGCTGATGGGCTCATGGGGGGCTGGGATTGGAAATGAGCTGATGGAGGGACTCGGATTGGACTGGAAATAGATGGGGGAGCTAGGACTGGAAATAGGCTGATGGTGGGTCTAGGATAGGACTGGAAATGGGCTTATGGGGGGCTAGGACTGGAAATGGGCTGATGCGGGGACTAGAAGGGAGCCGATGCTGGTTGGGACTGGAACTAGAATGGAGCTGATGTTGGGGGAGGATTAGAATGGGATGGAGCTGGGAGAGTGAAATGGAGAGGGGAAAAATATTTTGTGTGGGAGGGAAGACAAATCTACAATTGGCCGGATATTGGGAGAGTAAGTGGGGATTGAGAATGGAGGGGTAAAATTTGAGTAGATGAAATAGGAATGAGGAAAGAGCAAAAGGAGAAAGATTAGTACGTTAAAGCAGATGTAGAGAGAGAATGGAAAAAAACTAGAAGAGAGAAGAAAAGACAAATGGACAGCAGACGATGGAGAGTTAGCGGAAGACACAAAGAAACCAGAAGAAAGTGACTGGAGCAATTGCAGCTGAAAAAAAATGCACAAAAGGTAGAAAAATCTCTCTTTATTTTGAATTTATTTAACATTTCTTCTATACCGCGCAATTAAAATCAGCGCAGTGTGCATCGAACAAAAATACTGCAATGTACAGAAACAACATTGAGTTTACAAAGAACAGGGAATTGAACATGGGATCGAAACCGGGGAAACTAAATACATGTTAACTCGAAACTATGTACAATACTCTAATATAAATGGGTGTTGCATTAATTTTGTGAAGATGAAGATTAGTGGTTGGTTGGGCTTGAGTGGAGACTACCTATTATCTGTGGTATTGACGTGCAGGGGCGGCTGGGGTATGAGGGAAGCTTGCTGGTTGTGCTTCTATCACTGGAAGTTTCTGGGTAACATTTTGTGAACAGGTGGAGTTTTAAGGCTTTTCTGAATAGGATGAGGCTTTTAATACCACGGATTTCATGGGGGAGTGCATTCCAGTTTAAAGGGGCGAATATGGAGAAGGCTCTGTTGGAGGTAGCCTTTGTGCATGTAGTTATTAGCTTGGGGACTACTAATGTGTTCAGTGCAGTAGACCTTCTGTTTCTATTTTCCAGGGTACCATGGACTAGCTTGCTGATTGGCGTAGGGGGGTAGTTATTTAGGGCTTTGAAGGTGAGGACCAATGACTTGTATTGGAGCCTGGCATGTAAAGGTAGCCAATGCAAATCCTTCATGATGGGCGTTATGTGGTCGGATCTTGACGATCCAGAGAGGACTCTTGCGGCTGCATTCAAAGCTAGGCGGAGCGGGTTTAAGGTCGATTGTGGAAGGCGATGGAGGATGATGTTCGCGAAATCAAAATGTGGAAGGACTAATGCCTGGAAGGTTGTTCGGTAGTCTGTGAAGTCCAGTAGGTGTCGGAGGTGACGTAGAGTTCTGATCTTATGGTATATTGCCTTTGTGTAATTGGAATATGTCAGCTCTGGGAAATGTGCATCATTAACGTCTGCGCTTTGTTTAGTACAAGAGCAAATTAATGTATAGTTTTATTTCTACAGTGTTGTACATTCCAAGTTTGGCTTTTGGGATTCCCAATTTAATTATTGTCTTCCTGTTTCTAAATTGTGATTCCTTGTTTGGTGATGGTCTATGTTCTGCATGTGTAACTGAGCTGAGGTATTCTGTTTATGTAATTCCTATTTGACATTGCCACTTGTTCTCTTTCCCCAGTAGGTCATGTATTGTTGTTCTCTGAAATGTATTAGTTTAATATTTGCAGCGTTTCCTTTTGATAGTTAGGGTATGGTGCTTTATGAGTCCTGGTAGTGCTGTTAGGATACGGTGGGTTTGCTATGGGTTCTAAATGGGCAGTGTTTGTAGTAGTTCCTAATGTGTCTGGCAGTTGGCACTGGATTATAGTAATGTAGAAGTCTTTTAGTCTTTCTTTATTCATACACTCATTAAGAGGCATGTTTACTAAAAGTTAGTGTATGGTAACATTATGCAAATATTTATGCAAATGAGGCCCCTTATGCAAATGAGACCCCGCACCGAGTCTCCGCACATGGCCCCGCACCCCCCTTGGGCCGCCCCTGATTGTAACCTGTGCTTCACTAGTCTCCCTCTGAATCATCTCTCTTAGCCTCAATCTTTTCAAAACTCAGCTGCATGGTTTATCTTCTGCCAGTGTCGCTGTACTCATGTAACCCTTCTGGGGTCACTTCACTGGCTCCCTATCAATATCCACATTCAGATCAAACTTCTCTTACTGGACCGGATGATATACATCCAAGGGTGTTAAAAGAACTGAAATATGAGATTGCAGATCAGCTATTAGTAATCCGTGAACTATCATCTGGAATACTTGAAGATTGGAGGGTGACCAATGTAACGCCAATTTTTAAAAGGGGTTCCAAGGGGTGATCCGGGAAAATATGGACTGGTGAGCCTGACATCAGTATTTATTTATTTATTTAACTGTATTTATATCCCGGTTAATCAGTTATAGGGATAGGGCCATCACCAGGAGGGCAACATTGATGATTTCGACAGAGGGTAGACATAGACATGGACAAGGTAACATAGTTTTTGGTCATAGGTTCTTGAGGGTGGTTTAGCGGGGTTGGTGTAGTTATTTGTGGGAGGGTGCTTTTGTGTTGAGATGTTCTTGGAATAGGATGGTTTTTAGCTGCTTTTTGAATGACAAGAGATCGTTATTCTTCCTGAGGTGGTTCGGTAGAGAATTACAGAGGGATGGAGCATAAAGTTCAAAGGCTCTGTTGCAGGTTCGTTGTGTGCATTTGGTTCTTTTGTGAGGGATGGTGAGGGAGTTGCTGGAGGTCTGTCTGGTTGTTTTGCTGTGGGCTGGGCGGGGCAGTAGGGTGTGGAGCTGGGTGTTCTGTGTTTGGTGGATGGTTTTGTGGGTGAGTAGAATTGCTTTGTATTTAATTCTTGCTTCGAGGGGAAGTATGTGTAGGTCTCTCAGAATTGTGGTGATGTGGTCTCGTTTCTTCGCATTCTGAATAATTCTCGCTGTGGTGTTCAAGGCAGTTCGGAGTGGGTTGGTCTGTGTGGCAGGTAGTCCATGGTAGATTATGTTGCAGTAGTCCAGATGTGGGAGTGTCATAGCTTGCATTACTGTCCTGAAGTCTTGAAGTTCGAGGAGAGGTCGGAGACGTTGTACTGTTTTAGCCTTGTGGAATATGGTTCCGGTGGTCTTGGTGATTTGTTGCTTGAGGGTTAGGGCCTGGTCATTGATAATGCCCAGATATCTTATTTGTGTCTGTATTTGAATTTTTGTAGTTCCCATGTTGAGGCGTGTAGGTGGTTTGAAGTCTGGGTCTTTGGTCACTATAAGAGCTTCAGTTTTCTTTATGTTAATGGAGAGGTTGTTTTCTTGCAGCCAGTTGGATACGTCAATGAAGCAGGCTGATAGTTGCCCATTTGTCGGGTTTGTGGTTTTTACCGGGGCGTAGAGCATTATGTCGTCAGCATATATGTGGAAGTTGATGTTGTGGGTACGTATGACTGAGCAGAGTGGTCGGAGGTAAATGTTGAAGAGCATGGCTGATAGTGTGGATCCTTGAGGTACTCCTTGATGTTGCTGGAAGGGGGGTGAGGTTGAGGTGCTGGTGCGGATCAATTGCTGTTGATTAGTTAGGTAGGACTGGAACCATCGAAGTACAGTATCTTTGATCCCTATTGTTTGGAGTCTGTATGAGGATGTTGTGGGAGATGGTGTCGAAGGCTGCTGATATATCTAGGAAGATCATGGCGTATCCGGAGTGTTTTTCTTGGGTTCCTATGATGAGGGTGTTCATCAGTGTGGTCATGAGGGTCTCAACTCCATGTAGAGGACGGGAACCGTGTTGCTGCGGGTCCAGTATGTTGTTGATGTCTAAATGTTCTTGAAGCTGGCGTTGGACTATCTTCTCGATTATTTTGGCAGCATCCAAATGGCAGTACTGGGAAAAATGGTAGAAACCATCATAAAGAACAAAATTATTCAGCATGTAGATAGTCGTGGCTTAATGAGAGACAGCCAACATGGCTTAAGACAAGGAAGATCTTGTCTTACTATTCTGTTATGGTTTTTTTGAAGGTGTGAATAAACAGGTAGACAAAGGTGAGTCAGTTGATATAGTGCATCTGGAGTTTCAGAAAGCCTTTGACAAGGTCCCTCATCAGAGACTTTTGGCAAAATTGGTTAAAAGATAGAAAGCAGAGGGTAAGGCTAAATGGCCATTTTTCCCAATGGAAAAAGGTGAAGTACCCCAGGGATCTGTGCTGGGTCCGCTGCTTTTTGACATATTCATAAATGACCTGGAAAAGGGAATAACGAGTGAGGTTATTAAATTTGCACATGACACAAAACTATTTAAAGCTGTCAAAACCCAAAAGGATTGTGAAAAATTGCAAGAGGATCTTCATAAATTGGAAGACTGGGCATCCAAATGGCAGATGAAATTTAATGTGGACAAGTGCAAAGTTATGCACCTAGGGAAGAACAACCCAAACTATGGTTACACGATGCAAGGTTTCACACTGGGAACAACCACCCAGGAAAATGATTTGGGCGTCATCATGTATAACATGTTAAAACCCTCCGCCTAGTGTGCAGCGGCAGCCAAGAGAGCAAATAAAATGCTAGGTATCATAAGGAAAGGAATGGAAAATGAAACAAAGGATATTATAATGCTTCTGTATCGTTCCATGGTATGACCTCACCTTGAATATTGTGTGCAATTCTGGTCACCGTATCTTAAAAAGGATATAGCGTTATTAGAAAAGGTACAGAGAAGAGCCACCAAAATGGTAGAGGGGATGGAAGGATACCCCTATGAAGAGAGACTAAAAAGGTTAGGGCTCTTCAACCTGGAAAAGAGATGGCTGAGGAGAGATATGATAGAAGTCTATAAATTAATGAATGGAGTGGAACGGGTAAACGTAGTTCGATTGTTTACGTTATCAGAATATAGAAAGACTAGGGGACATGCAATGAAGCTACAGGGTAACCTATTTAAGACTAATAAGAGAAAATATATTTTCACTCAACGTGTAATCAAACTCTGGAATTTGTTACCGGAGGATGTAGTAAAGGCTGTTAGTGTAGCTGGGTTTAAAAAAGGTTTGGATAACTTCCTGAAGAAAAGGTCCATAAACCATTATAAAGAAGGGACCCAGGATATCAATGCTTGACCCGGTACAAGCATTGTGGAACCTGTGTCTTTTGGAGAAACTGCTAGGTACTTATGACCTAGATTGGCCACTGTTCGAAATAGGATACTGGGCTTGATGGACCTTGGTCGGACCCAGTATGGCATATCTTATGTTCTTATGTACAAGTGCATTCATTCTGCGGCTCCTCACTACCTTTCCTCTCTTATCTCACTCTACTGATCCCTCTGGCAGATCCCTTTTCTCTGTGCCCTTCTCTGCCACTGTCACGGCCAACCCCAGACTTCATTCGTTCCATTTTGCTGCTCCTTATGCCTGGAACAAACTACCTGAGTCTGTGCATTGGGCTCCTTCTCTAGCCCTATTCAAATACAGGCTAAAAACCCACCTCCAGGCTCTTGAATCCTCATTTGTTCATGATGCTCTCATGTGTATCTTACCATAATCTAGTCCCCAGTTTCGCTATGAGCTTGATCCCCAAAAGGGCATGTCTGGGCCGACTGGATGCCCCCAAGCAGGATGGGCCCATTAGGACCCGATTCTGCACTGTGGGAGCTAGATTTGGCCCTGAAACAGCCTGGTGTGTTCCTGCATCCCTGCGGGGACATCCTTCACGCATGCTGGTCCTGCCGCCACATTGCCAACCCCCTGACACCCCCTCCGCCCAACCCTTGGCGGGTTGGCCGGCCCAGAATCGGGCAGCAGGGACTGAATGAACTTAAATATGAGATTGCAGATCTACTATTAGTAATCTGTGAACTATCATTAAAATCATTTGTAATACCTGAAGATTGTAGGATGGCCAATGTAACGCCAATTTTTAAAAAGGGTTCCAGGGGTGATCCTGGAAACTACAGACCAGTAAGCCTGACATCAATACCAAGAAAAATGGTAGAAACCATTATAAAGAACAAATTACTGAACATGTACATAATCATGGCTTAATGGAAGACAACCAACATGGCTTTAACCAAGGAAGGTCATATCTAACTAATCTGCTATGTTTTTTTTGAAGGTGTGAATAAACAGGTAGACAAAGGTAAGTCGATTGATATAGTGTATCTGGATTTTCAGAAAGCCTTTGACAAGGTCCCTCATAAGAGACTGTTGGCGAAATTATAAAGTCATGGGATAGGAGGCAGTGTACTATTGTGGATCAGGAACTGGTTAAAAGATAGAAAGCAGAGGATAGGGCTAAATGGCTAATTTTCCCAATGGAGAAAGGTGAATAGTGGAGTAACCTAGGGATCTGTGCTGGGTCCACTGCTTTTTAACATATTTGTAACTGAACTGGAAATGGGAATAACGAGTGAGGTAATCAAATATGCAGATGACACAAAATTATTCAAAGTTGTTAAAACCCATGAGGATTGTGAAAAATTGCAAGAGGACCTTGATAAACTGAAAGACTGGGCATCCAAATGGCAGATGAAATTTAATATGGACAAGTGCAAAATTATACACCTAGGAAAGAACAACCCAAACTATGGTTACACGATGCAAGGTTCCACATTAGGAACCACCACCCAGGAAAAAGATTTAGGCATCATCGTGGATAACATGTTGAAACCCTCCACACAGTGTGCAGTGGCGGCCAAGAGAGCAAATAAAATGGTAGATATCATAAGGAAAGGAATGGAGAATAAAACAAAGGATATTATAATGCCTCTGTATCATTCCATGGTGTGACTGCGTACAGTTCTGGTCACCATATCTTAAAAAGGATATAGCATTATCAGAAAAGATACAGAGAAGAGCCACCAAAATGGTAAAGGGGATGGAAGGATACCCCTATGAAAAGAGGCTAAAAAGGTTAGGGCTCTTCAACCTGGAAAAGAGACAGCTGAGGGGAGATATGATAGACATCTATAAATTAATGAATGGAATGGAATGGGTAAACGTAGATCGATTGTTTACATCGTCAGAATATAAAAAGACCAGGGGACATGCAATGAAGGTACAGGGTAACAGATTTAAGACTAATAAAAGAAAATATATTTTCACTCAACGTGTAATCAAACTTTGAAATTCATTACCGGAGGATGTAGTGAAAGCTGTTAGTGTAGCCGGGTTTAAAAGAGGTTTGGAGAGGTTCCTGGAGGAAAGGTCCATAAACCATTATTAAAGTGATCATCGGATGGTGTGGTTCAGTATTAGGACTAGGGCTGTTAGAATCCATTCAGAGGTGAGGGTCTTAGACTTTAGGGAGACTAACTTTGCCAAGATGGGCCAATACCTCAGGGAGTCATTAGCGGGATGAGAACAGCTGGGGGATGTAGAAAAACAGTGGGCAAAACTAAAAGGAGATATTTTAAGGGCAACCAACCTTTTTGTTAAAATGGTAAATAAAGGTAAAAGGAAAAGGAGACCGCTATGGCTTTCAAAAGAAGTAGCTGAAAAAGTGAAGAAAAAGAGGGAGGCCTTCATGAAATACAAGAGATAACAGAGAGAGGAAGACAGGCATCTATATTTGGAAAAACTTAGAGAAGCTAGCAAAGTAGTCAGGAAAACAAAGATTCAAAAAGAGGAGGAAATAGCCAATGCAATAAAATGGGGGGATAAGACATTTTACAGATATGTTAGTGAGAAGAGGAAGGGCAAAAGTGGTATTGTCAGACTAAAGGGTGAAGGGGAGGAATATGTAGAAGCTGATAAGGATAAAGCAGAATTGCTTAACAAATATTTCTGTTCTGTGTTCACAGATGAAGAACCAGGAGCAGGACCTCAGAAAACACCCACAAACAGGAACATCGAGGGACATCTTGAACAATTTTCAGAAGACTGTGTTCGTGAGAAACTAGCTCAACTTAAAAGCAGACAAAGCGATGGGACCGGATGGGATACACCCTAGAATACTGAGGGAACTTGGGGAATGTTCTAGCAGCTCCACTGACTGACCTTTTCAATGCCTCGTTGGAGTCGGGAGTGGAGCCAAAGGACTGGAGAGAGGCTCATGTGGTGCCTTTACACAAAAGCGGAAGTAAGGATGTAGTTGAAAACTACAGGCTGGTTAGTTTAACTTCGGTGGTGAGTAAATTATTGGAAACGCTGCTGAAAGAGAAAATAGTGAGGTTTCTGGAGTCCAGCGGATTACAGGATCCGAGGCAGCATGGATTCACCAGAAGTAGGTCTTGTCAGACAAATCTGATTGATTTCTTTGACTGAGTGACTTGGGAGCTGGACCGAGGGAGAGCCCTAGATGTGGTGTATTTAGATTTCAGTAAAGCCTTTGACACCGTTCCTCACAGGCGACTTATAAACAAACTGAGCACCCTAGGGATGGACCCTAAAGTTACTGCTTGGGTTAGAAATTGGTTGGGTGGGAAGCGACAAAGAGTACAGGTAAATGGTGCTCACTCTGAGGAGAAGGATGTTACCAGTGGTGTGCCCCAGGGATCTGTCCTTGGTCCGATTCTTTTTAACATCTTTGTTAGTGATATAGCGGAAGGGCTGTTGGGAAAGGTTTGCCTTTTTGTGGATGATACCAAAATCTGCAATAGAGTAGACACTCAGGAAGGTGTAGTTAACATGAGGAGGGTTCTAGCTAAGCTTGACGAATGGTCTTGAATCTGGCAGCTGGGATTTAATGTTAAAAACTGTAAGGTCATGCATTGGGGCTGCAGCAATCCAAGGGAGCCATATAGTATAGGGGGTGAGGTACTTTTGTCCACTAAAAAGAGTGGGACCTGGGCGTGGCTGTGTCTGATGATCTTAAAGTAGCTAAACAGGTAGAAAAGGTAACGGCAAAAGCTAGAAGGATGCTTGGGTGCATATGGAGAGGAATGGCTAGCAGAAAAAAGAAGGTGATAATGCCTCTGTATAAGTCTTTGGTGCAACCTCATTTGGAGTATAGTGTGCAATTCTGGAGACCGCACCTTCAAAAGGATGTGAACAGGATGGAGTCGGTGCAGAGGGTGGCTACTAAAATGGTTAGTGGTCTTCATTATAAAGCATATGAGGACAGACTTAAGGATCTTAATATCTACACCTTAAAGGAAAGGCGGAATAGAGCTGATATGATTGAGATGTTTAAATACCTCTGTGGCATAATGTTCAGGGGGAGAGCCTCTTTCAATTGAAAGCAAGTTCTTCAACGAGGGGACATGGGATGAGGGTGAAGGGGGATAGATTCAGGGGTGATTTGCAGAAATATTTCTTTACGGAAAGAGTGGTGGATCCGTGAAATAGTCTCCCAGTGGAGGTGGTAGAGACGAGGACAGTAACTGAATTCAAAAACTCATGGGACAAACACAGAGGATCTCTAAAGGAAAAAAGGGGACTGTTGTAGTTGTTGATATGGAAGGACAGATTAGATAGACCATGTGGTCTTTTTCTGTCTTCATATTTCTATGTTTCTATGTTTCTAAAGGGACCCGGGAAATCCACCTCTTGCCCCAATACAAGCATTATAGGCAGAGCAACCAAAAGTGCATACTTAAGAATGCGACTCATCAGAAGACTCAAGCCCCTCCTCGACCCAGAGCACTTTCGCACCGTTTGCCAGGCGCTGATAACCCCTGTACTAGACTTCTGCAATCCAATATTCACCGGGCTACAAAGCAGACCCTCAGACCACTACAACTGGCCCAAAACACAGCTGCCCGCATAATAGCCGGTACTACAAGACACGATCACATCACACCCATACTGAAAGAACTGCACTGGCTCCCAATCATCTCACGCATCAAATACAAGACTATCATAAACATATTCCATATCAAACAACACTCCTCCGCCATAAGCCTACACACACTCATACAACCCGACACAAGCACACGGCCAAGAAGAAGAGGCATCTCCAATCGGGTTAACACCCCAAAAGACTTCACCAAGACCCGCAAAGACACCGCACAACGAGCAATCTCCCTGGCTGCTCCATCCATATGGAACTCCCTCCCAGATGATCTGAGACTAACCACAGAAATCAAGGACTTCCGAAAACAGCTGAAGACAACCCTGTTCATCGATTACTATGGACATACCCCCTGAACCAGCATACAAGTCAGATCATCAAACCCCCACCCCCACCCCAAGACTGTATATAAGACTGTATAATAGCTCATGATGTATAATAGCGCACTATGTAGATAAACCAAATCTAATCACATCCCCGCCAACACATACACATCACTCTGTACACTGCATGAAAACATTTGCTCCCTTGATTGTTTGCCGTGGAAACCACTTTGATTGAATGATAAGGCGGTATATAAATACCATTAAATAAATAAATAAATAAATTATGGAACTTGTGTCCTTTGGGGAAACTGCTAGGTACTTGTGACCTAGATTGGCCACTGTTGGAAACAGGATACTGGGCTTGAAGGACCTTGATGTGACCCAGTGTGGCATATCTTATGTTCTTATTCTGCCTTTCAAGGGGGTTCCCAGGCCTGATCGTGGTCACTTCAGCTGCTTATTCCACCTTCACGGTGGAATAAGCAGCACGTCTCACCCCTAGTCGCAGGGCATACAGGGTTGTGACCCGAATCGGCCCTGTACATCCTGCAGCCTCGGCCTACCCCTTCTTCACTCGCTTTCCGCCTCTCGTACCCCCCACTGTCTCTGCCCATACTTCGGCTCTGACTGTGCAGGGAGGGAGGGATGCGGAATCGAGGCAGGATGGCTAGCGGTACTGGTACATGCAGCCCCTCTAGGCGTCTTGCGGAATCGGGCCCTAAGTGTTTTGATTAGATTATAGTTCTGATGAGCATGAATTATCTTTTACATCTATATGCACAGCACTGCGTTTGCTTTGTAGCACTATAGAAGTGATTAGTAGTAGTTGTTCAAAGAAGGAAAAGTAATACACATATATCGGTGACCCTGCTGACCTGATGATTAAGAATCCTTTTCCGTTTTTCTCTCTCATCCTCTTCTGTATTTATTTTATTCATTGTTCAAGGCCAGTTAAAGTCAGGAACAGTGGCGTGTACTTGAGGTAATAGACTGCTGACATGCCCATGGCCACTAGGAGTGTAAGCGGAATTTGTACCCAGTTTTTTTGGCTCCCAGGCTGCCCCTTCTCCACTCCTGTACAAAGAAGACAGCGCTTTGAGTTCCCAGTTTTCAAAAGGTGGTCAAGAGCAGTTTGCAGGTTATTAAAAACAATATGCTCGGTACCCTACATTTAGAAAGAGAGATACTGGGGAGGAAAAAAGGAGACCTGCTGCGGTGTAGCCCTATGGCTATGAAACTGAAAATTTCAGGAGCACTCGTTTGAGAGAAGATTAGAGACCAGACTGTGCATGCAAAATGTTTAGCATAGCTGTAGGTGTGACGCGGGACGCATTGCTGTATTGCAGAGTTCTTCTTTCTGCCAGTGGCAGCTTTGATTGATCCTAACTGTGGCTCCGTAACCCCCTTTCCCATCCCTGCTGACTCTGTTTTCTGGCAGCACTGTCTGGCTCTAAGTAAGTTTGAGCACTGCAGCACCAGAATTTCCCTGCTTATGAGAATTTTTTAAAACATACTTATCAAAGTTTTTCTTTTAACCAACTCTATTACGCTCACACAAAAATGACTGTTCCCCTCTGTTATAACACTTAAAGGTTTGTTTATTAAAGGTTAACATGCGTTAAGAAAGTTAATGTGCGTTAAGTCCACCGTGCCCATAGAAATGAAAGGACTGTGGGCATGTAAGGCACGGTAACTTCCTTAACACACATTAAATCCTTTTGTAAACATGCCCCTTAGCTCTTTCCTAACTCCTTTCTCCCCCTCCCTTTCACCTTTCTTGACCAGATACCATCTTGACCCTTTGTCCCTCCTCCTCCACTCAGCCCATTCATCCATCCCCCGCCAACTGAATCCTCACTCGCTCTTCTCTCTATTGATCTTGAGTCTTCCGACAGAACCATAACTTAGAATGTGTGAAAACACTAGAGGAGTTCAAGCACTGTGTGAACAGAGAAACAGAAGCAGCTGTTTCATAGGTGGCTGAAGACTGATTGCTAAGAGAGACAGGTGAGAGTTAAAACTGTCTAGGATGGACGGGACTGCGTATTTGGGAAAGGGAGCATGTGAGGGAGAGGAGCTGAGAAGGGAAAGCGGGATTACTTACATGTAACGGGGGTTCTCCGTGGGCAGCAGGATAAGTCAGCCACATCAGGTGACATCCCTTCCAACTGCACTACAAATGGAAGTGCTCTCCTAGAGCTCAGAAACGCAAGCCTTTCTGAACAAGTGCAAGGTGGCCCTTCTCAGAGCCCACCCCTACTCCCTCAGTCCGTTTCTAGCAGGGGCTGAGACAAGGTGGCGGAGCTCAACAATGGACCAAAGGCTACTGAGGGTGCATGTCATCTTCGTCCAGGGGAGGAGGGCAGGAATATGTGGCTGACTTATCCTGCTGTCCATGGAGAACCCCTGTTACAAGTAAGTAACCCTGCTTTCTCCGTGGATAAGCAGGATGTGTCAGCCACACCAGCTGACTCTGTAGATGCTCAGTATCCCAGCTGATCCTCGGCAGTTTGATTGTCTTTTTAATTGGCTTTTTTATCTCTGGTTTTACTATTTTATCACCTTCTTAGTTGTCCTGTTTATGTATTTTATCTTCTGAGCCTTGTTTCTTTTAATTTAGGGCTCTCTACGCGTCCTTCGTGGGGGCTTGTTGAGTGGTGATATCATCCATCATTAACAGTTTCCCAGTCTTGGTTTTATTCAAGAGTTTTTCTGCACAGTTTTACTAACACTAGTCTGCTATATTTATTTATGTCTCTTTATTATTTTTTAACAGTTTTATTAGTATCTTATATTGTTTTATTTCTGTATGATTGGTGTTCATGGTTTTTATTCACTGTTTTTAATATCTTTTCACATGTTGGTTTAGAGCCGAGGACCCGATATTGAGCGAGGCTCATTTTCGAAGGGCTTTGTGCCTCTTTGATGCAAAGCCCTCCCTGCCGACCTCTAACCTGGATATTGAGTGCCACAGCGATGGCATTGAATATCGTGGGATCACCGCAGAAGCTAACCCGGGCAGCGGTGATATTCCAAGCTGCCCGGTTAGCTCCTGTACCTTAAAGATAGGCAAGGGTTTTCCTCGCGTTCTTTTTGGCACAGATCGCTAACCGGGCAGCTTGCAATATCACCGCTGCCTGGTTATCTCTTGTCGCTGCCTCTGCTCCGTCCTGAAATTCCATCAACACACCCTGATGCGAACTGGATAGCATCGGGGGCACGTAGGGGAGTTAGAGGGGGATATTCAACGGCACTAACCATGTAAGTGCTATTGAATATCCCCATTTAAGCCATTTACATGATTTACTGGGCTGTAAACTATGTAAATGTCTTTCAGAAATCGGGTCCTTAGGGTTGTGTGGGGAAGTTATACACGGGCGGGGAGTGGGCAGTTGCCAGCCCTGTATGTCCAGGGCTGGCGAAATGGCCGGGGAAGTTATTCCACCCCCAGGATGGAATAACTTCCCTGGACGTTTCAATTTTGCTGCTCCGGGGGGTGGAAAGGCTGGGGGGGGGGAGGACAGTGTTAATTCCCGCAGCCCGACCCTGGCCTTAAGAGGCAGGATTGGGGGTCAGGCTGTGGGGAATTAACATTTTGGGCAGGTGGCTGGCATCGCAGCTTTTAAATGGAGCTGTGGTGCCATGGCAACATGATGCCATGGCACCGCGGCTCCATTTAAAAGCCCTGGCTGAGTTAGCTGGGCAATGCCTGTACGTGCAGGCCAGGAATGAATCGCAGTCCCAGCCTGCACATACAGGCTTGTTCACGATTCTGATCCCATGGGGCTAGATGTGCCCTGCAGGATCAGAATCACAATCTCTTTTGTACGCCCGGGTCAGCCTGGATGTACCAAGGAGATGTACATCGGGATCAGAATCGTGCCCTTAATATTTAGTGACAAATCCACATTTGTGAATTTTAAGGTTGATGAGTATCTAATACAATAATATATAGTGCATGTTGCACTGTTGGTACTGTTAGGGAAATTAGAATCCTATATATGTGTCCTTTGTAATAATAATGCTTAGTTTAAGTGCATATACAAGAGGCCTGCACAAGAGAAATTAGAATCTTATAGAAATCAGAATCCTATGTGTGTGCCCTTTGTACATTCTGGTGTGGGTATGAAAAAGGAATGTGCTGTGTAAGCTAAACTGATTGTTCTACTCAAGGATGACTTGTTTTTGCATTAGTTACTGATAAACTATAGCAGGCCCCCAGAAGATGGGTGGATGACGTATGACTATGTCTCTGATAATGTATAAAATACAGACAATCCCTCCACCTTTTGGAATAAACTTGCATACTGTCCTTCTGTGTGGTCTGTGTGTGTTTATTCCCCTGGATTCCAGCCAGCCGGAGCAGCACACCGCAGATGAGGGTTCGGGATTTCCTGGCTTGGAGTGACCAACAAAGAGCAGACCCATTACATTTGGTGTCAGGAAGTGGGATTCTCCCGCTGGCCAGGGATCCCTGTGCTTTGGTAGCACGGTTTAAATTAAAACTGGTATTCTCCCTTTGGTTGGGAGTGTCCCTATTGCTTTGGTAGCATGGTTAAATGGTAATTAAGACTTTCCTGTTCCCTGGGTGGGAATCGGGGGGAAAGCTAGATTTCTTTCTCATCTGCGGCTGCTGTGAAGGCTGTGTGCTTGTGTGTCTGGCCAGCCGTGCGTTTGTTGTGAATTAATTAGAGGATGGGGGGTCCCAAGGTGAGGGGACCACTCCAGAATCCGCGTGTATGTATGTTCTGCTATATGTTGTGATAAGTTTTAAAACTGCAGCTAAAAAACAGCCATTCTACATAAATTGTCAGTGTAAGTTACAGGATTCTGCTGAATAAGCCTGTTAGCATGTTTACTGTGCTTAGTTTATCTCTGTGCCTATACGACACCCCTCTCCCCCCTCCTCCTCTCTAGCAAAGGTAAAACTGATGATTCAGAGTCCCTGGACTGTAAGTGACAAGTGGTGTTTGTTTATTCTTCCATTGCTCCGCTCTTCCCCTCCCTCCCCCTCCCTTTCTGTTCTTTGTGTTCAAAGGCTACGGACAGGCAGACAGAACAGAAACTTAAAGTTAACTGGCATACTAAAATGTAAATTATTATTTATTTGCAGATTGTCTTTTTATTGCCATATTGTAAGTAGACAAGTTAAATAGAAAAAAATACTTTTGTACTCAACAACGGTATAACTGTCACTGAGATATGTAAAAGGGTGTGTCTGTATTTAGACACCCATTGCTATAGCAATGTACTGAATAATGAAATACTAAAAGAGCTCTTAATCTGCTTCACAATATCCCTCTCCGAGTCTCATTGGCCAGGTTGGCTAAAGGTGAATTGGCCACAGGTAAAGGTGTAAATAACAGCTGGGGCTCGCTGGGATTTTCCCACGGTGGAGTGACTCCTGCTGAGTGGAGGTGCGAAGACGCGTCCTGTTGATTTCAACAGTCTCACCTCCTTTTCTGCGGAGAGGTCTCTTTGCTAGCTGGTAATGATCCTAGGTGACTAGGGGTATTGTGAATCGGATTGTGACAGGCACTGCAGCAACTAAGTGAATTTTGTGCACAGACCGAGGTAAGGAAAAGTGGGACTTTGGTATCTACCTTGGTGGTTTGTATATTCTATTGGGAACTGAGACTGATTGTGTGTGAGTGAGATGTATAATGTAAATAGTGGAGGAATTCGGGGAGTGGGGTGCGCTCCAAATACCCCGAGGGTCTAGTTCATTATGCAGGGCGAAATTTCTTAAGAAAGCACTTGTAAGCTTTGATTTGTCTCTTGTTTAAATACGAACTGAAACAGAAGTTTCCCAAATAAGTAACTCCTTAGTGTTCTTCCCAACAAGCTGAAAAAAAAATATGTTTTGTTTACAGTAAATATTGTTTTTCCTTTATTGCTGGTTGGTGCAGGATTTAAGGAATTTGAATAAGATTGTCCAGACCTAGCAATGGATACTTTCCTTTGAAAACCTTATTTCAAAAAGAAACCCCCTGATTTGTATATTTATGCTTTTGGTTAAAAATATTGAGCTAAATTTTGCATGAACGCAAATGGTTTAGTATTGTAGCTTTGAGGTATATGTTTGAGTCTGCTCCCTAGGCACTATGTAGATGATCTTCTATGTTCAGGGCAGGAGAAATCAGTTGTGATAGAAGCCATTCACAATCTGCTGTATTTCTTGGGACAGAAAGGATTCATGGTGTCCTAGAGAAAAAATTAGGTTGGGGCTATCCCTTCCCCCTACAGCATCAGAAACGAAACTAGAAACTTAACAAAGAAGAGAGAGGGAAAGGGGGCAGCCCCTCCCGTGGGCTACAGAAGGCACAAATCCTGAGCCAGTAATTAAAAGACTGCAACTTGAAAAAATAATTTGAATCCTGAGTGAATAAGAAGGTTATATTTTGTGTTTGGTCTTTGTTTGTGTATACTATTGAGTAAACTTAAAGAGTTTTAAACAAATGAATTTTATAATTTGTGGCAAGCACCTCAGAGGTCATAATTATTGTTCATATATTACAAAACACAGAGTTGTAACTATAGAAATTTAATAGCAATCACAATTAGTGACAATTCTCAAGCAACATTTTCTTTTTAAATTTTTAAAATTAGGACTTTTCTCTCTCTTGTTCAGCTATCTGCATTTGCCTGAAGGAATTTGGACTCAAGACCTGTTGTTTACTTTGTTATTTGTCTTTGAGATAACATCAAGGTTGAACTGTTACTCTAAGTTGATTGCTTTAATATAATTTCATTGTTTCAGATCAGTTTGATACCAGTCTCAAGTATTATGTATAAGGTTTTAATTTAAATGTGACAAAGCATGATTTTGAATTCACCTCTTTGCAGTTTCATGTTATTTGAATGTCTGTTTCTTGAACTGTAAGATTTTAAGTTAACTACTTTGCATTGTTTAGCTCGGTGTGGATGGCTGATGAACAGGATAGTAGCACCATGGCTGCTGGATATTGATCTTTCTGATTTGATTTATTACAATATTGGATTTTAGGATAAATTCACCTGTTTTTCTGTATTTGAATTTTACTGTTAGTGTCCAGTGAAAAAGTGTACTTTGTTCTGAAAGTTTTATTTCAGTTTCAATACAGTTCCTGAGAAAATAGATATATGTTGCAGAGAAAACAGATATATGTTGCAGCACTGTGAGATATTAATTTTTCTTTAGTTTACACACTTGCACTTTATGTTACCAAAATACTTGTCGTAGCAGTACATTATGTAGAGGTTCAGTACACATAGAAATTATAGAATTTTGGAAAGAGGCTGATCTGCAATTGCTTTGTTCCCAAGCATATAGATCTCATTTAGTGGAAAGATGAAGCTTAGTTCCCAGGAAATATGAGAATATTTGTAAACAATAACATTAACTTGAGTTGATTGGATAAACACAATTTTAATTGCTAGCAACGATCTAGGAGAGGTTTGAAAAAACAAACAAACAAAAAAAAACAAATAAAAAAAGATAACCGCGAGAGAGAGAGACAGAAGGTGAGGCTACAGCCTTGGAAAAGGCAATAAACGTGCTGCTCCGAGTGTGATGATCTGGGCCACCGGAATTCTGACTGCTTTAAGACTTCTCGAGGACCCACAAGGCCTGAAGAACATGAACCTTGCATATTTATGCCTCTGAAGAGACATGACTAGGCAGGGGGGAATAGGCCAAGAAGAACCCGAGGAAACATTGCCCTGAGGCCCAACCACAAATGCCTTGAACTTTCTTAGGCCTCTCATCTCAAAAAGATCTCTTAAACACCATGATTAGTGAGTAACCTCCACAGATCCTTGTGGGCACTGCGATTATAAGATCAGTCCTCAAATATTTTTAAGTTTCCACAGCACTCTCACTGAGAACCAGGTATAAGACAGACTTTAGTCACACCTGAGAGATTATGTGGCTGTTCTGTTAGAAGCCATATTCCTTCCTATTGGGATTGATGTTATAAAATGCCGTGAAGCACTAGTCTATATTGTAAGGACTTTATCTATATTTTGTTTAGGCAGTTGCTAATTAGAATGAGCACTATTTGCTCATATTGTTAAAAGGATCTACATTTATATTTTATATATACCTTTTGTTTACAAAAATACTAAGGGGCTTGTTTACAAAGCCGCGGTAGCGGTTTGCGATCGTAATCGGAGCCGCGGCCCCATTGATTTAATGGGGGCCGCGGCTGCGATCGCGATCGCGAACCACTACCGCGGCTTTGTAAACAAGCCCCTAAGTTTCTAACAATTGTTTGATGTTTTTAGCAGCCTTGCCAAATAAGGATACACTAGTATGGTATAAAAAGACAGAAGGACCTATGTATGTAGTTTGAAGGAATGATGTAAGTGGAAAAAAAGTGGTGTTGAGAGGAGTGTGATGGAATATTCATGTTGGAAAAGAGAACTCAGATTAACATTATAAAATGGTGAGGGTAAATTGAAGTGTGAAATGATGTATCCGATGTATCCACCTAGAAAGAAAACTGACAATGAATACTTTACAATATTTGATTATGCCATCCCCATTAACTCCAATTTTGAAAGTTATCTAGCCCAGAGATATACCCAATAATTGGAAATAGATACTTGGAGATAGGCTGAGTGCACTTTTCATCCTAATGAGCTTTGAGGAGACCCACACTGGCCACGTGGTGCTTTTCAGATGCTTTTATTCCCTTTTTTGCCTCTATGTGTCCTGGCCCGACACATGAAGCTAAAGGAGGAAAGTTACTTACACAAATTTTTACAAATTGGTGTAATTCTAAAAATTGTGAAAAATTTGAGGAAGTGTGGGCATTTTGTCAAAATGTATTAGCTAAATTGAGTTGCTTAGGATTGGCTGTTGTGTGCAAACAGCAACCCACCAAGGGGGGAACCTCCGAAATCTTAAAAAAAAACTTTGTAAAGAAATTAAACTGTCTTGCCTTTGACTCTGTTCAATAAACAAACAAACAACCAAACAAATTGCCCTAAGGGAGTAGACTGAACTTTTTCTCCCTCTGAACTGTTATATGGAAGACTGCTTACCTTTTATACTCCTGAGCCTCACATTTGATCTCTTGTATTTCCTAGCAGCAGAGGCAACTCTCTTCCCTCCACAGGTATGCTCAGCAGGTCCAGTCCTTTCTGCTGGATGACTCAGCTCTTTTCTTTCAATCCGGAGACTGGATTTTGGTAAAGACATACCACCAGCACATAGTACAAGCCCCTTTTCCAGTATGGGACCGTTCCAAGTTCTTCTGATAACATTGATTACAGTGAAGGTGGCGGCTAAAAGATCCTGAAGCTATTGCCCTCGCTGGAAACATTCTCCATATACAGATCAGGCTTCAGGACCAGGATGAGAAGTAGCTGACGCCGGGGCAGCCAAGGCCCTAGCAACTGGAGGAGAGGAGAAGACTCCTGAAGAAAGGCAGCTTTCGGCCTAGAGGTACCGAACCAACATATCCCTTCAAGGTTGGTGACAGGTCAGAGCACCTCAAAAGCACGGTACCTTAGACCCACTCTACGGACCTCCAAACTACAGTGATCGTTATCACATGGTCAGCCATCCTGTGTGACTCCTCCCCTTCGTGGATCCATGCGTCAAGAATCAAGCGTGTATCGTCTCCACTGACATCTTCGGTTCCAGCCTCCTGACCATCACGCACAAGACTGTGTTGACTCCTCCTACCACTCATGTGGTGCCTCCTTCAGTCCATTTCAGGAACTGTTAATACGGCAATACTACTTGCCCAGACTGCCTTACCTTTTTGTGTGCGCAGCTCGCTACAAACTGAAGCTTTTCCCTCAACATGTCTCATTACTGTACCTTCTAATCTGTGTGAAATGCAGAAGTTTATAATTTAGACTGCACCCAGCCCCATGTTTCTTTTTCTACCTTTTTGTATAACATTGGTGTTACTCGCCTCTCTTTGGGATATGACTAGGTCCCTTGTTCATTGTAAACTGTCTCTAGTTTTAATGCTACGGATTGTTTTATTGTCTCTGCTTTTAGCCTGTCTAATACTGCTCTATACTGTTCTTTAACTACAGGGAAGTTTCTCATGATTACTCTCTGATGTATTTTTCTTTGGGGTGGTCTCAAAGGACTGCTTATTGCCCTATTGAGCGGTTTTAATTCTTGTTCTTTTTTGTTGTATATTTTCATTTGTTCTTGGCTATTGTTGAAAGGCCCTACAAAGCTCTACCACTTTTATGTATTCTTATACTCCTGCTTTTATGGTGGCTGATGTACCTGAGCTGCCGCATACAGATGTTCCATTAATAATGTCTGTTTAGTTATTTTGTAGTAGATTGTTAGGCTGTTCTTATAGTGGGCCTATGCAGGCCCAAAGGGGGGATTGTTAGGGAAATTAGAATCCTATATATGTGTCCTTTGTAATAATAATGCTTAGTTTAAGTGCATATACAAGAGGCCTGAACAAGAGAAATTAGAATCTTATAGAAATCAGAATCCTATGTGTGTGCCCTTTGTACATTCTGGTGTGGGTATGAAAAAGGAATGTGCTGTGTAAGCTAAACTGATTGTTCTACTCAAGGATGACTTGTTTTTGCATTAGTTACTGATAAACTATAGCAGGCCCCAGAAGATGGGTGGATGACGTATGACTATGTCTCTGATAATGTATAAAATACAGACAATCCCTCCACCCTTTGGAATAAACTTGCATACTGTCCTTCTGTGTGGTCTGTGTGTGTTTATTCCCCTGGATTCCAGCCAGCCGGAGCAGCACACCGCAGATGAGGGTTCGGGATTTCCTGGCTTGGAGTGACCAACAAAGAGCAGACCCATTACAGGTACATTACCATACCCGGCGTGACTCCCAAATATTCAGGCACTTATCATTGCATGCGATCCTGGTAGCCCAACAACTTTATTTTGATCTTGATCCCAGTTTTATTTTTCAAAATAATAGTTGGGTGGTTTTATCAATGTGTTCCTCCTTAAAGTGGTGGTTTCCCTTTTAGCCTTTAACCTCTCTTTGGCGCGAACTTTCCAGTTTAAAGCCCAGCATTTCTTCAGTCTGGCTGTTTGATCTCAAACTGTTTGATTTCAAGTTGCATAACTGAACTCTGATCACAGGACTTTAAGGTTAATACAGATGGTCCAATTTGATAATTGCCGCTGTTTGCAGGCATTTTAGTGATTATTACTCTTGGATATAGTTTACATTATACAGCTTAGTCGTCAAACCTTTTTACCATTGTTTCTCACATGCTGTGTCTGCAATGACAGTTCTCGATCTTCTGACAGATTAAGGTCCGTTACAAGATTCCTCTGACTTTTCAGAGGTTTCGTATGTCCTCCTCTCTCTGACATCACCAGTGGTTGCAATGGTATTCTTTCCATTCAAGTATGTCAGTCTGGTGTAATACCAAAATGTGACATATGGTTTGTATGGAGTTTTGAGTCTGGTTTCTTGCTCTCATGTATGTCTGTGTCATAGTAACATAGTATATGATGGCAGATAAAGACCAGCATGGTCCATCTAATCTGCCCAGCAAGGTGGCAAGAGTACTTATGTCTGTGACTATTACATACTTCAGCTTTATATGTTTTAATACTTTTATTATTACTTATTTACTATTTATTTCTCATTAATAATTAATAGTATACTTTTTACTTGTACAAAATGTTTTTTATTATTGTATACTATACGTGTATTACCTTTTTATGATTTTAATTATTTTCTTTAGTTTTGAGGCTTTTACCTCGCTTTTGTTATGCCTGTTGCATGTTGCCCATTCTGTCTGCAGCTAAAAGTACACACTGATGACTAAGTTTGTGTGACTGCCAGGACCCATTGCTTTGCTTTGACTATAGCTGCTTTTTGCTGCCTCCCCACCACCGCCCCCCAAAGCTGATGCCCTAAACAATTGCCTAGTTCGCTTTGTGGTTGAGCCAGTCCTGAGGTTAATTTTCAAAGGGTTTGTCTGGCTAACTTTTGGAGTTAGCTGAACAAACTCCAAAGTTTTAAATCTCCTCTCTTCTCAATGAGTATATATATTTTGTTTGGGAAACCTATTGCTCACATAAAGTTGCCTGCATAAAACGAGGTGGATCAGGGGGCAAAACTATATTCATTCAGTGCTATAGCGAACTACCAAGATGATATTCATTCCAGAGTTCTAAAGGAACATGTATACCAAACTGTGGACCTGAGGACTGGAGGGTAGTCAACGTAATGCTAGTCCTCAAAAAAGGCTCCAAGAGTAACTCAAGTAATTACAAATTGGTGAGCTTAATGTTACGGCTAGGTGAAATGGTGGAGCTATTGTTAAGAACAAAATTATTGGTCATATGGATAAACACAAATTGCCAACTCCTTGTGGACAATATGTTGAAACCGTCAGCTCAGTGCGTGGTGGCACTCAAAAAAGCAAATAGAATGCTAGGGATTATTCAGCAAGGAATGGAAAATAAAACAGGGACTACCACAATGCTCTTGTATAGATCCACGCTGTGGCCGCATCTTTAATATTGTGTGCAGTTCTGGTCACCCCATCTCAAAATGATATAGAAGAGCTATGATATAGAGGGGATTTGATAGAGATGTTTAAATACCTCCGTGGCATAAATGCACAAGAGGAGGGTCTCTTTCGATTGAAAGCAAACTCTGCTACGAGGAGGCATAGGATGAGGGTGAAAGGGGATAGACTCAGGAGTAATATGTGGAAATATTTCTTTACGGAAAGAGTAGTAGATCTGTGGAATAGTCTTCCAGTGGAGGTAGTAGAGGCGAGGACAGTACCTGAATTCAAGAAAGCATGGGACCAACACAGAGGATCTCTAAAGGAAAAGAGGGAACTATAGTAGTTGATATGGAAGGGCAGACTAGATGGGCCATATGGTCTTTTTCTGCCATCATGTTTCTATGTATCTATGTAATTGGAAAATGTACAGCGAAGGACAATAGAAATAATACAAGGGGACAGAACAGTTCCCTTATGAAGAAAGCCTAAACAGATTAGGGCTCTTTATCTTGAAGAAGAGAAAAATGAGGAGATATTATAGTCCATAAAATCATGGGTGGGGTGGAACAGGTAAAAAAAGGAACAGTTAGGGGCTTGTTTACAAAGCCGCGGCAGCGGTTTCCGATCATAATCTGAGCCGCGGCCCCATTGAAATTAGTTATGCCTTCAAACTACACTAGGACTAGGACCATGAAACTAACAGGCAGCAGATTTCAAAGAAACTGGAGAAAATATTCACTCCATGAACAATCAAGCTGTGGAATTTGTTGCCAGAGAATGTGATCAGGGCATCTAGCAGAGTTGGATAGAAAAGGGATTTGGAGAAATTCTTAAAGGAAAGTCCAAAAATAACTATTAGCCAATTACATCTTTAGCAAGTTATCTGGATAGCTTTAACCAGCTATATTCAGTGGCAAATGTATCCAAATAAGTCTTGATGAAGGATAACTTTACTATTCATTGGCATTCTGAATATTGCACTCTGTGTTTCAATGGTTGCTTCTAGGGCATTGAGCTGTTTCTATTTACAAAGTTTTATAGACTGCCTTCCTGGAGCTCAGTCATTCAAAGTGGTTTACAACACTATAGAATATAATAAGAACATAAGAACATAAGATATGCCATACTGGGTCAGACCAAGGTCCATCAAGCCTAGTATTCTGTTTCCAACAGTGGCCAATCTAGGTCATATGTACCTAGCAGTTTCCCCAAAAGACACAGGTTCCACAATGCTTGTACTGGGTCAAGCATTGATATATACATGATAAAATATAAAAACATAAGCAAAATAACATAGAAGACCATATATGCCTTCTGTCTCCTATCACTGACAATCAAACCAGAATGCAACTCGACAGTGTCCGCCTAGGGTGGAAAGGCGGCAGTGCAGGAGAACAACAGCATGGGGTCTCTTCGCACATGGCCACACAGCCACACTGAAGCCCTGCCGTGTCTCGCCCCTTGTGACAGCAAGTTTGCGTCAACGGGAGTGGGAGGGAGCAGCGCCTTGAGCACAACTGTATGGGCATGTGCCGAAGGGTCCTTCACCAGTTTGACCTTTTTGAAGTCGCCAGCTCAGGTGGATGTAGGGTAGTAGCAGCGGCAACAGGCCTGGTGGGAAAGGAAGAAGGGAGGATGGTGGATATTGGGGGTAGGGAAGGGGAGATGCTTGACACCTTGAAGAGGGGCTGGAGAAGGCAAGGGGAAATGCTGCACTATGAGGGAGTAGGTAAGGGGAGATGCTGGGCTATGGGGGATAGGAAAAGGAAGGGGAGATTACATATTGGACACCTTGGAAAAGAAGAGGAAATGCAGAACTATGGGGGGGGGTAGAGAAGGGGAAATGTTGGACACCTTGGGGAACTGGGGCAGAAAAGAGAAGAGATGATGGTGGACACCTAGGAAGGGGTAGGAGAAGAAAGGGGGAATGCTGGACTACAGGGAGGGTGCCAGAGTCTCGAGACACACTTGGGAGAGAGGCTCATGGTTGAAGGTTTGCCGAGGGTGCCAGATACCCTTGGGTTTGTCCTGGAGTTAGGCAGTAGCAAGGCTGGATGGAACAGAAGGCCCAGGAGCAGATGGCCACTGGATTATCTGTGAAGGAACAGATGTTAAAAGGACAATAAAGATGCTGTTTGTCCAGGTTGTGTTTTTACACAGGTGATCCTGCAGGTATTTGCACTTGACCAAGGGTGAAGTCTCTTGACAGGGCATCAGGAGGAATTAGCCACCCAAAGAGAAATTAAACAGATGGAAAAGAAAATTAGGCTCAAAAATTAAATTGTGCCCAGCACTTGAGATAAAGTTTAGGCATGAAAGAGGATTAATTCTAAAGAGAGGCTTTATACCAGTGATGAGAAGTAACGAGCAGTATAAAAATGACAGCAAAAAAAAAAAAAAAGACTAAATTATGTCTTGGGATAGGCAGCAACAAAACAACTTTAACTCAAACTACTGAAAATAAATAGCAGGTTACACTTCCCACATGAAATGAGTTCCAGTTGCTGTCCACAAAACAGTTCTGACTTTTCTGCGCTCTTCCTCCTGCAGCCTATAACAACGTGATGACTAGGAATTATGCCGAACCAGAAGTGGTGCATTTGGGAAAATGTTTATAGCAGCGGTTCTCATCCCAGTCCTCAGGACACACCCAGCCAGTCATGTTTTTGGGATATTCACAATGCATATGAATGAGATAGATGGGCATAGAATGAAGGCAGTGGATGCAAAGCTATGGGATCTCATGCATATTCATTATGGAAACCTTGTAAATCAGACAGGCTGGGTATGTCTTGAGGACTGGGTTGAGAGTCTATGCTTATAGCAGAGGTTCCCAACCTTTATGGTTGTTTGGGCCCCGTACTAACCTCCAAAAGATTCAGGGACCACAAGTTCATCCCCATCACTCTTCCCAGCCTATTCCCCCAGTAGCCCTCTTTATATGTCTTCCCTTTCCTGCCTCAAGCAGTCTCTCTCTCTCCAGTCAGTCCCTACCAATCTCCGTCTTTCTTTCTCCATCCCCCAAGCCTTTTCTCTCTCTTACCCAACCAATGTCCACCAGCCTCTCTCTTTTTTTCTTTTTTGTGTCCTGCGGACCCCCCTGTAACGGTTTCACAGACCTCCTGTAGTCCAGGGACCACAGATTGGGAACCACTAGCTCACAGCATTTAATATTTCCTGCTTTACAGAGAAGTCCCTCCTGCCTTCCCCATTAGCCCATCATTCTAGAAAATTTCCTAATAAGAACGTGATTTGACTTTATGACTTTTGTTATAGAATTTTCTTAGCAGTATTAATGCATTTTTGTAGTTCATTTTAGGATTCATGTATGCCTTCCCGCTGCACTATGCTTTTATAATTTCGTTTATAACAGTATTGACTTTCAAAGTCAGTGGCTGAATCTGTTTTATAGTGCACAAAGTTTTGAATTTGACAGCTGGCAGACATCAGTTTTAAAAGAAATAACTAATTATTTAGTTCCTTTACAATAAGAAGGGCCTCTTGAAAAAGCAGAACTGAAAACTGGGGTAACTGGTCA
This sequence comes from Ichthyophis bannanicus, assembly GCA_033557465.1. Lineage (NCBI taxonomy): Eukaryota > Metazoa > Chordata > Amphibia > Gymnophiona > Ichthyophiidae > Ichthyophis > Ichthyophis bannanicus. The sequence goes on from CM066033.1 coordinate 145,991,565, forward strand.
GTGCGTCGTATCTGAAATTTCAGCTTCCTTCTAAGTTTGGGTGTGCTGCATTAAAGTGCACATAAAATAATAAATCCTACGTCAGTTTTGCCACCCTGAATAAGCCTGATCTCAGAAGCTAAGCAGGGCTAGTACTTGAATGGGAGACCATTTGGAATACTAGCTGCTATAGATTTACTGTGCAGAAGAAAGGTCCAGCCAGGACCAGCATGACCTCAGGTGAACTAGGTGGCTGCCTAGAACTCCAGTGATCTGGGGGCACCCCATTGCCACCGCTGCCTCCCCTCTCTGGGACCTGCAGCAGCTGCAACGGTCACAAACAGCCCCACAGCACTTACCTTCAACTCTCAGCGCTGCGAGGCTGTTTCCGTTCTGTCCCCGTTGAGGCCCAATGCTGACTTCCTGTTTGCAAACAGGAAGTCAGCATCAGGCTTCGGTGGGGGCAGGAGTTGAACAGCCTCACAGTGCCAGAGGTTGAAGGTAAGCGCTGCAGGGCTGTCTGTGACCATTGCTGCCACTGCGGGTCCCAGAGAGGGGAGGCAACAGTGGGCCAGGAAGGGGGCAGGAGCAGGAGCTAGGGGGGGCTCAAGGAATGAGGTTTGCCTAGGACGCCTCATTTCCTTGTGGCAGTCCTGGGCCCAGCAATCTACTTCTGGTTGTATCTTGACAAGAAAAGCCAGCAGTCAGCATTGACTTGACTCGACACACACATCAACTAACCTTTCTTCTCTCATTTGTGCAGAATTATTTTGTTTCTTCCTCTTTATGATGTCACTATCATTTGGTTTCCAGATAGGCTCAGTGTACCTAAGCGGAAGTAGTATTGCCTGGAATCAAATGAGCAGATGCGACTAGGGCAGGAAGAGAAGGAAGCCAGCATCAGTAGGAAGAGGAATCAAGCAATATGTCTTGTTTCCATGAGTAAAGCCTCTTTTACCTGCTATGTATCAATCCAATATTCAGAGCGAGTTATGCAGTTGCCCACAGGTGGTGAAAATATAACTCACCTTTTCATGAATTTGTGGATAATAATGTGCTGTTTAATTTGCTAAGGGCCCAATTTTCAAAGAGTAGTGCCTTTGGAAAATCCCGATTAAGTCTCCAACATGCCCAGATGCTATCCGCTTAGCATCGGGGCGGGTTGGGGGCTTTCCGGGGTGAAGCGGGGGCAGAGGCAAGAGCTAACTGGGTAGCAGCGATTTTTGATGCTACCCAGTTAGCCCTCGGTGCCTTAAAGATAAGCGTGAAAATCCCTCGCCTTTCTTTAAGGTGATGGAGCTAACCGTGTAGCATCGAAAATCGTGTAGCATTGAAAATCGGTGCTACCGGCTAGCTCCTGCGGCTTCCGGTTTGTCCGGTGATAACAAGATTTTCAATGCCGGGGCTGCATATGTTCCCTGGCATTAAAAATCTGGCTTAGACGGACAGCAGGTGGGCTATGTGCTGACCTGGCACATAGCACCATCCAACTGAATACTGGGGCCTAAATGACCAGAAGTTAACGGCATAAAAGGGAAGAGATTAGGGGAAGGGCTGAGGTGGCACTGGAAATAATATTGAGCTGCTAAACAGGTAGTTTAGTCATTTAGTTTTGGCTTGCTATTATCTGCTAGCTGCTGGGCATGATCCTTTGGTTCTGGACTGATCTTGTAGGACTAAAGGAAAGAAAATGAACAGGTAAGACCAAATTTTCCCTTTTCTGCAATAGAGACTTACCGCTGGGGATAAAAAGCTTCCCCAACATACCCTACTTCCAGGAGTGACCAACTAGGAAAAAGATTAATATCCCAGGTCAGGGAATGGACACATCCAATGGAACGAAAGGGAATTAACCAAAAATATCATTTGCGACCTATTGGCTCAGGGGTTACAGACCTCAAGGCTATCTGGGTCAATTATTGTGATCGGATGCTATAGGGAGGCAGCAAACACAATGGCAGTATGGCCACACTACCTTGAGTGAGCCTGATCTTGTGTGATTTTGGAAACTAAGCAGCTTTGGGACAGGTTAGTACTTGGATGAGATACCACCTGGAATACCAGGGGCTGTAGAATTACTGTGCAGAAGAAAGGCCTGGCAATCTATTTTCTGGTGCAAGCACTTAAAACTGTGAGCATCCCAGCTGAGTACTGGCCCCAACATGCAGATATTCATGCTGGGGGTGGGGGGATTTTCAGCAGCGGCGGCCAGCCCAGTTAAAGTGGTTGTCCATCGCCATCCCAGCATGTGTGCAGTTAGTGGTGATTTTCAGTCCACTAACTCGATAGTGCCCACATTAAGCCAGGTCATTTCAATAGCTGTCCTAACTTTATGTCGTTCAGCTATCCGGAGACTGGCTGGATATTGCCGCTGTCTGGATAGCTGCACCAGTCAGTTCTGAAACCGGATAGTCAGCACTAGAAGATAGCCGGATTCTGGTGCAGAATAGCTGATTTCAGTTTTGCCCTTGGAAACCAGAGGCTTTAAAACCGCTGACTGCTGCAGGCTGAAAATTGGGCCCTTTAATTTTAGTTCCAGGAGAAGGCTGACTGACCTAAGACAGCAGTTTCATAATTTCATAATAGAATTTACAGAGCAGATTGTGAGTGGGAGGCTGTGACTTAAGTTTCTTGCATGTAAAGTTCTTTCTTACTTTATTTTTTTTAACGTGTGTTACATAAGAAGTGAAAGTGCTTGTGGTAGGAGCTTGGTCTATCCGCCTGTACACAATAGGGGATGTGAGCACTGCGGCCAGGCACTGAGGTAGCCTCACGTCAAACAGAGGAAGAACTACGCTGTGGCACAGGGAAGGACGGCATGCCTGTTTACAAGCCTCGCTGGCAGAAAAGACAATCTGCTATCACATGAGAAGACATGAGAGGAAGCCAAAGGGAAGAATGGTGAGAGAGGGGAAGAGGTGGGGTAAAAGAGGAGATGAGAGAAGAAAGAGGGAAGGTGAGAGGCAAAGGGTTGTAGGGGTGAGAGAGGAGAGGAAAGGAACGATAGGTGAAAGAATAAAAGAAACAGGAGAGTGAGTCCTGAGAAATGCAACTATGCGTAATGTCTTTAGCATGCACCTTTCCACTTGATAATGACTAATTTACCGCTTTGGACACCTGAGTTTTTAGCCCACTTTGAAATTGAGTGGGGGCAGTAAGCAAATGGAGGAGAATAGAAAGGGATCTGAAGTGGTGCTGTATTTTCTACCATTTAGTCCAGTCCCTCATCCAGCCCAGCATTATCATCATTCAGTGACAGAAATGGATTATGGCTCCTTTCATAGCCTAGCATAAAAGTATCCTGGTGCTGGATGGTAGAGTTTATTTGGCACAACAATTAGGCCTCCTTGGCTATGACTGCATCCATATTTGCCGCAGCTCCAACTAGTCTGAGTGCTGCTTGTGATTCCTGCAATAATGATTCATGTGGCTGTGTTCTGTACCATTTGTAGTGGATAGATGCTGTGTTTAGGAAGGCCTTGGTATATTACATTGCAGTAGTCGAGTATAGGCATGATCATAGCTTGGCCGACTGTCCTAAAATCGCTATCATTGAGTAGTGTTTTGAATTTCTGGATTATTCTTAGTTTGTGGTAGGCTGATTTAGTTGTTTTGTTGATATGCGACTGGAAATTTAGGCTCTGATAAAGATCACACCTAGATATTTCACTTCATGTTTTACTTTTAGATCATTGTGAAGTAATTTCATTGTCTTCAGTGGTATGAACGAAGTGCTGGTGATGAAGAGAGCCTCAGATCTTCTATAGTTTATAGTGAGGTTTTGTTTGCACAACCAATTTGATATGTCCTCAAGGCATGATGTTAATTCTGTGTAGTCCGGTTGGTCTATATTGAATGGAGCAAAGACCATGATATTGTCTGTGAATATTCTGTGTTGAATATCATGTTCTTTTATTATGCTACATATAGGTTTGAAGAGCAATGCTGAAAAGGCTGAACCTTGAGGGATACCTTGAAATTGGTTAAATTATTTAGATTGATGCTCTCCAGCTCTTACTTGCAGCTTCCTATCTGTAAGGTAGGAGGTAAACCATTGTAATGTGATTCCGTGGAGACCTATTTCATGTAGATGTTGTATTAAGGTGAGATGGTTTACAGAATCGAAGGCTGCAGTAATGTCGATGATCAGTATAAACTCTTTATTCGCATTGTCCAGGTCAGTTATTAGACTGTCTAGTAGCGAGGTGAAGAGTGTCTCTACACTGTGGGTAGGCTTGAAGCCATGTTGATGGGGGTCCAGTGGAGCAAAAGTATCTATGTGGTCCTGTGATTGATGTTGGACAACTTTTCAATGACCTTTGTAATGAATGGTAAGCTAGAGATAGGTTGGTATGAGTTGGGGTCTTTTCTGTCAAGGCATTTTAGTATGGGTCTTACAGTTTCCTGTTTGAGGCTTGAAGGTACGATACCTTGTGTGAGTGAAAGTCATGTGATATTTAGTATTGTAGGACATAATTGTTTTTTCGTGCTCTTAATCCATGTGACTGGGCATGGATCCAGGAGGCATGTGGATGTGTTGATACTGTTTATGATATATTCCAGGCATGTCCAACAGGTAGATCGCGATCTACCTGTAGATCGCGGAGGGGTCAGAGGTAGATCGCCAGCCCCACTTGGCTCCATCTCTCCAGCAGCTCGCCCCATCGCTAGGAGAGAGCTCGTGCCAGCAGATCATCTGCCGAGGGCTTGCCACCGCTGCTGATCCTTTGCCTGTCTTTTTTCCCTGCCTGCAGGAATCTTGCCTGCGGGTGTTTTGGGGGCACTTGTTGTTTTCATGCCAATAGTTTGTGGGTACCCCAGGAGGCCGCCGCCTGCGCCCCGTGACAAGATGCCACAGGCCCGGCGTCATACCTGTTCTCCTGCCTCTCAGAATCACCCATTCCTGCCCCCGCCCCAACACCCCTTAGAAGTGTGTTAGATACCGGGCGATATCCATTCGCCCGGGCTTTACCTGAATACACTTACCATATTAGCTATGTCGTGTGCTGGTCGTTGGTCGCTTTATAGTTCGCTTTCATTAAACGTTTTTGGGCAGACACAACAAAGTCTCAAGAATTTGATGATTTTGGTGGGCTTTTCCAATTTTGTTCTAACTTGCCTATGCCTTGCCTTCGAATTGGTTCAAACCACTGTGACTTTTGCTTGCCTCTGCAATTTTATTTTGCCTAGCCTTTGTGTTGATTCTACACTGCAATTTTAATTTACTTTGCCTTTGCATTGATTCTACACTGTGTGCAGAATTTATTAAATCGCGTGTGGTGGTATTTGAACTTGTTTGGTGGTATTTGATTTTATCTGGTTTGCTGGACAGGTGTTTGAGTTTTTTTGATGATTGTTTGGTGGTATTTGATTATTGGTGCCAGTATGATTAATTCTTATTTTTACTTTTAGAACTGCATGTGTGGTTTTGGCATCTCCAGTCCTTGTATTGCACATCATCCAGAGGTCTTCAGTTCCTGTTGATCTTTAATACTTTGGGACAGTGACAGTTTTGGACCAGATTCATCCAATTCATCCAGTGTTTATACTAACTTAGCAGATTTGGCCTTCTTACATCCAGCCACCCCAGTATAACGAAGATGAGTGTTCCAAAGAAGAGCAAAACCTACCACTTTCATGATGAATGGGAAATGGACTACTTCTTCAGCATGGTGAAAGACAGGTGTTGTTGTCTAATTTGTAACGCCCCGTATCCTTGCCCAAAAAGGGTAATCTGGAACGTCATTATAAGGCTCTGCATAGCAATAAGTTTGATGTTGATTTTCCACCCAAAAGTGAAATTCATAAACTGAAGCTCAAAGAACTTAAATCGAAATTGGCTACTCAGCAACAGTTGATGGCAAAGCCAAGGTCACATTCAGTCAATGCAACCATAGCATCCTTCAAGGTCATCAACCTGATCGCAAAGAAATGCAAACCTTTCACTGAAGGGGAATTTGTAAAAGATTGTTTTCTTGAAGCAGCTGACAATCGTTTTGAAGGATTTAAAAATAAGAAAGAGATCATAGCTGCTATTCAAGATGTACAATTGTCAAGAAACACCATCATGCGGCGAATAGAAAAGATGTGTGGAGACACAACTGAACAATTGTTGGAGGATGTTTCAAATTGTGTTGCTTTCTAACTCCAAATGGATGACTCTACAGACATAAGAGACATAGCCCAGTTACTAGTCTTTATCCGGATGGTTTTTGAAGACTTCAGTGTAAAAGAAGAACTACTTGGAATGATTTCTTTAAAAGGGAGAACTACCAGTCAGGAAATATTCATTTCTTTCCATTCTTTTGTGACAAAGTGTAATCTTCCATTGCATAGACTTGTTTCCATCACTACTGATGGAGCAAGAGCAATGACAGGTGAAGTTAACGTTTTCATAGCTCTCTGTAGACAGCATGATGACTTCCCAGATTTCCTTTCTTACCACTGTATCATTCACCAGCAAGTTTTGGCAAGCAAGAGACTCAATACAAAGACATCACTTTCAAAATTGTAAATTCAATTAGTGGAAGATCACTTCAAAGACGGCTTTTCAATCTTACTCTTGATGAAGGGGCAGCAGAAATCATTTTGCACACAGATGTAAGGTGGCTAAGTAGGCACAAATTTCTGCAAAGATTTCGTGGTTTGCTGAATGAAATAAGACGTTTTTTTGAAGGAGAGGGGAGATGACCAAGCAGAGTTAGAAGATGAGGAGTGATTATGTGATCTGTTATTTCTCGCTGACTTTACAGGTGAACTAAGTGATATGAACCTTGAACTACAAGGTAAAAACAAATGCATTGGTGAGATGATGAGTACAGTTTCATCCTACAAGAGCAAATTTGAGCTTATGATGACTGACCTTGCAAACAACACTTTTGATCATTTTCCTAATACGCAGGACCATCTGGGACAATATCCAAACTTTGTTTTTCAGAACGAGAAGTATGTGACAGAAATCTGTTCTGTTATCCAGGAATTCGAAAATAGATTCTGTGACTTCCAAAAAATTGGAACAGTTGTGGAGTACTTGTCATACCCATTCAAAGTAGATGTGGACATTAAAGAAACTGCAGCTGCTATCAGTAAAAATTACTCATTGAACAAGCCATCTCTTGAAAACAAAATATTAACCCTTAAAAATGACATTTTTCTCAAGACCCGTGCTGAACAAGAATTGTTTTGGAAGCTAGTGCCTAGAGACAAATTTCCCAACTTGAGAAGATGCAGTGAAGCTGTACACTCCTGTTTCAGTTCAACTTATTTGTGTGAATCTGCGTTTTCCCATCTGAAAATGACAAAGAGTACACAACGTTCCATCATGACAGATGAACATCTCCAAGATTCCCTGAGACTGGCCCTCACGCAATATTCACCCAACTTCAAAAAGCTGGTGGATGAAATGCAGGCTCAGACGTCTCACTAATAAGCAAGAGCGAAATATTAAAGATTGTGCAAGATCTGTCTGGATTAATATTCGACCTAAATTTAACACAGATTACTCAATAAAAGTTAAAGAAAGTTATTAAGACACTTAAAGAAAGTTATTACTCAATAAAACTTTAAGAAAAAATGTACTTTCCATTTCCCCTCGCAGTTCTTACTGGATCTTCGTCTCTCTGTTTTGTTTTTGCTTAATTTGCTTATCAGCTGATCACATCCAAGTAAATGACAGAAGGTTCATTAAAAATGGGGGGGGGGAATCCTCCAACTTTATTGGGTTAAAATTTTATTTGAAACTAATTTGAAACTTAATTTTCATGGTGGTAGATCACTGGCACTTTTGGGCGGAAATGGTAGATCACAACCTGTTCGTAGTTGGACATGCCTGATATATTCTATCTGTTGCTTGGATGGAATGTGGAATGAATTCCAGGTGTTAATCCTTGGGTGTTGAGCTAGAGTGTCATCTATTTGAGTTGATGTTTGAAATGGTTTGTGTTTGAATTTTAGCTCTAAGTAATCTGCCATATCTTGTAGATTTGGTGTGGTTACTTCATTTTGCTTTGAGGTTTCCTTGGTTAGGGCATAAGCTATTTCAAAAGGTTCTCTAAGCTTATCGAGGGAGATCATTATGCAACTTGTATGATATTCCTTTTTGCAGTTGGTTATTTGTAGATGGTATTTTTTGTAGCATGGAGGTGCATTTGAGTAGAAGTTCTTGATTATTCGTTTGTCTCCATTTGCATTCCAGTTTTTGTAGCACTCACTTCATGTTGTTGATATCTTTGGAGTACCATGCTGCTAAATGTTTTCTAAGATTATTTAGATGTTTGTGTGGTTCAGCTGTAGCGTTATGAAGGGTGATATTCCAAATATGTAACTGTAAATATGAATCATAAACACACAATGTATATAGCTTCACATCAAAATCAACCACACTTTCTCACACAGCACACTGTGACGAATCACCCACTGCATGCTACTGACAACACCTATTTCATTGATTTGTTTGCTGTGACAACCGCTTTGATTTCATGAGAAAGCGGTATACCAAATCCGTTTAAATAAATATATAAATAAATTAGCAATGGTCTCCTCCAGATTTGTTGTGTTATTGTCCAGAAGATGATGTAGTACTTATTTATTATTTATTTTATTAACATTTTTATACCGCGATTTCCTACAGATCAATTGTGGTTTACAATGAACAGAGTAAACAATGTGAACAGTACAGAGTAGTACAATTCAGTTCGGTTTACATGGAACAGTAAAAATTATGTACAGTAACGATAACATAACTTAGATAACTATATACAAGGTGTTCTTGTGTTAACTATGCACAATGTGATCTTGTGTTATTGAGGTAATTGCTAGCAGGTTATTGATTGCTATTTCAAGAAGACTTCATTGTTGAATCGTTTAAATCTTCTGCGTTCCTTTGGTGTACCGACTAGTGGGTTTATTGATGTGGGCAATTGTATCTTAAAATTGACCAGGGAAGAGGTATCATGGTGGGATATATGGTAAGATTTAGCTCTAGTAATTGGTTTGGTACAAAAATGAAGTCCAGGATTCCTCCTTTCTTATGAGTTGGGGTGTTTGTTACTTGTGTGTATTGGAGGTCTTTCATAGCGTTCAGGAAGGCAAGTGCTTCCTTGGGTGCTGAGGATGATATGCTAAGATCCCTCAGAATTATTAGTGGCTTTTGCGATGATGAGTTAGAGCATACTTCTTCTAGAATAAGTGATAGATCTTGATCTTTAGAACTTGGGGCATGATATACAAGGCAGACTGTAAGGTGCTTATTTGTGATTGTAATAATGTTGCTATATCTGTGTTGTGAGAAGATGTAATAAATTTTAGGTTCTTTTTAGCAATGATTAGGACTTCACCTCCTCTTCTCAGGCAATTATGGACATTGTACATTTGAGATGAGATCTGATTCAGAATAACATCATCACTAAGCCACGTTTCTGTGATCTTTTCTTTCTTGATATAACACCCAGGCTGAAAGGCTTTAGAGCAGTTTTTACAAATACTACAGCAGGTACTGGATATATTACCTTGTCCCCGAAGGGATCACAATCTACATGTGTACCTGAAGCAATGGAGGGTTAAGTGGTTTGCCCAAGGCTACAAGGAGTGCCTATAGGACTAGAGACCCCAGTCCCTCTGGCCTGAGATTGTTGTCCCTGAGCAGGGATCCAACCCGCAGCCCTCTGGCCTGAGGTAGCTTGTCGCAAACACTAGGCCACTCCTCCCACATGTGATAATACACATTATACATGTGATAATACACATCATGTCTATCTGTTGACATTCAATGTAGTCTGTTAGGATATGGAATTTGTTCCAGATGGAGTGTGTATTGATTAGTGTATATTTTATGGTGGAGTGAGAGTGAATATCATCTTGGGGATTGTGAAGTGATATTGAGAGGGTAATTTGTATCAATCTATTTTGTTTTCTTGGATCTGATTGTTGGGAGAAGTGCCATGGAGCTCTATTTTTGATACCTCAAATAAATGGTATTGATTGATTTATAGGCTGTAGGAAAACATCACCAGCCTGGGTGAGCAGAGTCTGTAGCAGGAGTATTAATATGTATAGGATTAGCGTGTAATTCTTGGGATCCATGTTGGTGGCAAGTGATAGGTTGATCACAGTTTAATGACCTCAGCTTGGGTCTCTCAATGGAACTGGAACACTCCTGTGAACCTCTCCAGGCGATAGGTTATGGGTGTTAGGAAATGAGTTTGCTTATACTTCAAGAAGCAAGATTATTGTCTGCTGTGGGTACTTGGGTACAGTTTATATGTGAACTCATGTTGGTTTCAATAGCAAGTTGTTAAGATCACAGACAAGTCACAAGCTGGCTACTTACAGTTGTTGGGAGTGGCAAGGTTTAGGTTCTGTGTATGGGCGAGGTTCAGCTGTCGCCCATTTCGATGCTCAGGGGCCACACCTTTCGCATGGTCCTTAGGTGTGGGCGCGCCTGCAGGTACCTTTATTTAAAGGGCCTGTGCCCCATGTGAGTCCTCCTTGTCTGGCTTCCTCCCTCTCCCGTTGGTCCTTTGTGGGGGGATCGCTGTAGTGCCGCGGGGAACTGAACTGACGGTGCATGGGAGAGCCGCTTGGGTGCAAGAGAAAGTGTTTTAGCAGGTTCCTTTATTTAAAGGGCCTGTGCCCCATGTGAGTCCTCCTTGTCTGGCTTCCTCCCTCTTCCCTTGGTCCTTTGTGGGGGGATCACTGTAGTGCCGTGGGGAACTGAACTGACAGTACACGGGTTATGCGGCTTTTGCTATCCAGTTAGTGACCGAATATTGCCGCTAACTGACGAAACTGGATATTCAGCACCGGACAAGCTTCGGCACTGAATATCCAGTTTCAATAAAAGTGGCAGCAACCAGGCACTTTAAATGCGCTGATCACCGGCCCCTCGGCTCTTTCTGCTACATCTGGGTAGAGGCAGAGAGAGGAGTGAAAGAGACTAGGTGTGGGATGGGCTTTTTTCTCGGGATAGTTTGCTGACAAGAACACAGATGCAGAGCTGCTGGGTTTTGTCTCTGAACCCCCCCTCTAATTTAATACTAAAAATGAAGGGATCAGTGTAACACCATTTTTGAACCCACAAATGACTTCAAAATCTTTTTCTTGAGTGGTAACTCTTAACTTTGAGCCCAGCACTTTGTATCTTTAGTTCCCTATGTGCATCACTTTGCACTTGTCCACATTAAATATGGAGCCTTGAGGACTTAGAGAAGAAGGCTCACCTCATCAGCTGAATGGAGCCTGGCTTTCCCTTGTTACCTGATTGGCCACTGCTGGAAACAGGATATTGGGCTTGATGGACCTTTGGTCTGACCCAGTATGGCATATCTGATGATTTTATGTTGCCTAGTGGCTCAGGATGGAAGTCTCGGCTCCACAGGGTAAGTGATAACATATTACAGTGCTACTGTTTATTCATAGAGGTTAATTTAATGAGGAGCGGTAAAGAAAATAAAAAAATACATAAACATAATTTTGAAAATCTAAGGATTTTTACCAGGAAGGATAAAGTCTACAGCTTAACACTTGTGGGCTTTCAAAATCGACTTGCCATGCATTATTGGTAGAATCCACTCTCCCCTCCATCTCTTTTCATCAAGGCTAAAAGTACCCATCCTGACAAACACAGCAACTTATACCCTCAGAGGATGAGGGAAATTTTATGCAGCTATTTTATGTAAAATAGATGTTTACTTGTATATTTAGATACCTTTATCCACATGCTTACTCACACCTTTCAAAGACTTTTAACAGCTTAGCAAGGCATGACCTTAACATTCTCTGTCTATGCTGGCTGTTCCATATTAAGCCATGTTTATCCATATGGTCCATAGTTTTGTTCTTAATCTCTCTACCATTTTTTCTTATTGAAAATTGTCATTATTACAAATGAAAAAAAGAAGATAAATGAGATAGGAATAATTCTCTACAATAATAAAACCACATATTACTCAGCAAGCCCACATCGAGGATGGCACCTGTCCCCCATTACACTTACAAAATAATCAAAAGGTATAGAGGAGAAAACATAAATCCCTGAATACTATCAGCTCAACTAACCATATAATTAATTACACATAATATTCAAAATTAATTCTTACACAGTACTCCGAATATTAGTGAAGTCTTCTAATTGGGAAACATCTAAAAAAATGTAATTATTACTCTTGAAAGACACCAGGCATTTACAAGGAAATTTAAGAAAGAAAGAAGCACCCTATGCCAACACACAGGGCTTCAAATTTAGAAGAGACTGGCGTCTTAACTGGATAATCCTGGAAACATCTGGAAAAATATTAATCTTGTGTCCCCAAAACAATTCATTCTTTTTCAAAAAATGCAATTTCAAAATAACATTTTTTTCCAACTCAGAATGAAATGAAACCAGTAGTGTAGCCCTAGAGAAGATCTCATCCCTAGAAGATTCCAAGAAAGCCAACAAATCTAAGCCTTCTGATGCTAAATCAGCCCCCAGCTCTCCACCTGCTGCCAATGGAACTCCTGAGCCTCTAGGCAAATAGAAAATATTGTCAAAAGAAATAGTTGCATGGTCTTGAAAACCCAACACCTCTCTTTCAGTATTGACGAAAAAGGATCACAGGAGATAAATATCTAGTGATTGGGAAATTCAAACACCTAAGGTTCTTAGACCTAGAGGCATTTTCCAGGTTTTCCTGCCGCCAGTGGAGAGCCAAATTATCAGTAACAAAAGAAGTCAAGCCTGAGATCCTTGTGAGTCAGCTTTCTGTAACCTATATTCGATAGATAACAATTGATTATCATTTTTTCCTAATTTCGCCACAGTTTCAGTTGTAAAGTCAGCAAGTTGAGAAATTGTACCCCGCAAGGAAGCCTCCATATGGAACACCACCATCCATACATCCTTTAAATTAATATCAGACTTCTGATCACCAACAACAGCTAAATCAAGAACACCCACTGACACACTGCCCTGATCCGAGACCTGAACAATCCACAGGAGAGGAAGCATCCCACGAGAATCATGCCCGGTCAAGGAATGAGGCAGGTCAGGGGAGAGTAAATCCTGATCCCCCCATTGCCTCACCCAGCTTCTGATGAGGCTTAGCAGGGACAACTAATCCACTGTTGAACTGTGGGGCAGAGATTTGAATCCCCAAAGAAAACGAGGAGTCCAGTGCAGAGGCCGAACTATCCGACAACGGGCCAGCAGAGTCTTCCTGCGACTTCACAGTCATAACTATATGCCTGTCCATAGGGCCAAAACGTTTAGTCACCTTTGTGGAATTAACAGTACTCACAGAAAATATCTTCTTCTTCCGCTTACCCATATCGTACGTCCAAGCTCATCAAGCTTCTCCGTGCTCCGAAGGGGCTCCAAAGGTCCTTTGGACACGCCCCTTCGGAAATGCCCGCAGCTGCGTCCTGCAGAAGGGTCCCGAATTTTATAGGCCCCCAGATGTAAATGCAGCACACTATTGGCAGAGTCCATCCATGGCTCAGGCAGGGCTCCCTCCTTCCTTCTGCAGCTAGAAAGATAGTTGTGGGGCTCCTCCAACCAGAAAGCAAGTGCAGAAAACTTCATTACCAAAGCAGGAAGAAGTGTACCGAATTTTAAAGTCCTGGGAGAAACACCTCTACATGCTATTGGCAGGGTCCATCCATGGCTCAGGCAGGGCTCCCTCCTTCCTCCTGCAGCTAGAATGATAGCGTGGGGCTCCTCCAACCAGAAAGCAAGTGCAGAAAACTTCACCACCCATCTCTCTACCATTTTACCCAGAAATGATGTCAGGCTCACCAATCTGTAGTTACCTGGATCACCAATGGAGCCCTTTCTGAAAATTGGAGTTACACTGGTTATCCTCCAGTCTTCAGGGGCAGAGGCAGTGATTACTCCACATCCTCCGAGCTCCAGTGCTGGAGTGGCAACAGTGATTGAGGAGAAGAGATTATGATATGAGAGATTGATGGCAGTGGTCCTCCACTGTGGAGACTGTCATACATTCCTGTTTGAGAGAGACATGATTGGAGAGGCTACCTCGCCGAGATTTTCAACTCAGATCAGCGAGGTCATATTTACTTTATCCAAGCTATGACATGGATGGGATAGGGGCGGCCATAAGCTGCAAACACTATCTGGTAGCAGTTTGTACACAGGAAAGAAATAGGGTGGACAGCCCCCAGCTCTCTACAGTTCATAGGCAAAGTCCTGTTGAAGGTTTCCCCTATCAGGAAACTGAGGAGTCGGTCCTCGAAGCACAGGGTTCAGATAATGGAAGAGTTGCCCAGGCTTGGGGTTACACTGAACCCTTCACAGAGTGGACCGAAACTGCAGTTAAGCGACCGAATTGGAACAAGACAACATTCAGACCAGTGAGCTGCATCCCCCCCCCCCCCCAAAGACTATGGCATGGGGTTGTAAATGGCCATTTGTTCCATGCACTGGACTACCTTCCAGCTCAGGCCAGAGCCAGAGCCAATTGCAAGAAATTTGACAAACCGGATTGGACATTGACAGATGGGCATTCCTGAGCCACTCACAGTGGTTAAACAATGGGCATATGCTCTGATTAAATGTGACAGTGATGAAGGAGAAGCATGGGGCCCATTGGGAGGGCATGCACTAGCTCCAACACCTAAGACATAGCAGGAGTACTTGGCTCTGTCTCAAGAATCTATATTCTCTTCCTCTTCCTTGGGGATCGGTGCAAGCATTCAGGGACAATTCACTAGCTCGCAGTTGATGGAATCTGCATTGTTAGACTTAGAAGATGCAGGAAGTAAGAACCCCTCCTTACCAGAAATTGAATTATCTATCATCCTATTAACAGAGGACTGGAAACACCACTACTAGGTCAGCCCAGGAAATCTACCTCAGGACTTACAGTTAACCACATAATCCCAGATGCCCAGAAGGTTTACACCATTTTTTGGGCCACTGCACATCATGGACGTTCCAGAGTGAAATCACTATCAGTGGATAGTCGAAGAAGTGGCATCTAAATTGATTAAGGACATGGGGGGGGGATGCTATTCAAAGGTATTTATGGGGTTTGCAGACCTGTAAAACTGCATAAATGCCACTGAACAGGATATTCAGCGGCACTAACACGGTTAGTGCTGCTGGATGTCCACAAGTGCCGCCACTACATGCCCCTATGCTACGTGATTAGCAATGGGATGTGTTGGGGGCAATCCAGGGCGGAGCGAAGGCAACACCCATTGCTAACCAGGCAGTGGCAATACTGAGCTGCTGCCCAGTTAGTGAAATGCAGGTATAATAAGGCATGATGAATGCTGGCCTAGCTTTACAAATAGAAGCTAACCAGGCAGTAGCTCAGTATTGCCACTGCCCAGTTAACTTCCAGGTTCTGCAGTGACTCAGATATTCACTGCTGGTGGCTGGATAGGGCCCCAGCATTGAATATATGGGGTTAGACTTCAGCAGCAATGGCTAGCCGCTTTACAAACACACCGCTGAATATCCCTCCCACTATGTCTATGACTATGTCAATTCAAGAAACCATCTTATGTTTGACCTTACGGGCAGAGAGATGCAAATGGGGTGAAACCTACACAAACAAAGTACATTCTGCAAGGAGGCACCAGATTCTACCAGATGGGGCCCATGTTAGGAAACGGTATCCTGAACATTATGCACCCTATTAATGGATGCTAAAAATCAACTGCAAAGACTGCATAAAAGCTGTTGAATTGTTCCCACAACCAAGTTCCAGTTGCCTTTGAAGGCAGGGGGAGAGCCTCTTTCAATTGACAGCAAGTTCTGCTACGAGGGGACATGGGATGAGGGTGAAGGGGGATAGATTCAGGAGTGATATGCGGAAATATTTCTTTACGGAAAGAGTAGTGGATCTGTGGAATAGTCTCCCAGTGGAGGTGGTAGAGATGAGGACAGTAACTGAATTCAAAAAAGCATGGGAGAAACACAGAGGATCTCTAAAGGAAAAAAGGGGACTCTTGTAGTTGTTGATATGGAAGGACAGACTAGATAGGCCATGTGGTCTTTTTCTGTCGTCATATTTCTATGTTTCTACTACAATCAGCCAGATAATCTGGCTAAGCAAAGAGGCCTGGAAGACCTGCAGATTAAGAAATATCTCATCACTTTATGGACATTTATTTTATAGTTAGTTATGCTATGCTGTTTATGTCAGTATAATGTGTGAATCAAAGGAACATTTTTGAAAAAAAGTTTAATAAAAATTGAAAAAATTATAAAAACAAACCATCAAAAAAACAGAATGGTGCTCCAATTTTTTGGTTTAATTTGTAACTGTTATCTTAACATATACTTCAAAGATTGCTATGTGTTATCCACATCTAGGGAGGCTGGTGCCTCGAAAAGGATATAGCTGAATTAGAAAAGATACAAACAAGAGTGACAAAAATGGTAAAGGGAATGGAAGGATACCCCTATGAGGAGAGACTTAAAAGTTTGGGGCTCTTCAACTTGGAAAAGAGATGACTGAGGGGGAATATGATAGAGGTCTATAAATTAATGAATGGGGTGGATGGGTAAACGTAGAACAGCTGTTTACACTATCAAAAAGTAGAAAGACTAGACTACACACAATGAAGCTACAATGCAACCCATTTAAGACTAATAAGAGAAAATATTTTTTTACTCAACACATAATCAAACTCTGGAATTCGTTACTGGAGGATGTAGTAAAAGCAGTGTAGCTGGGTATAAGTAAGGGTTTGGGTTCAACTGAGAAAAATCCTTGACCCTTATGATGAATGGAGACTTATTTATGTGCATTCTCATTCACTGTTTGTACATTTTACACAGTGGGAGGGAGGAGTGGTCTAGTGGTTAGGACAAGGTACTTCAGACCGGAGGGCCGGGGGTTCAAGTCCCACCTGGGGACAGCAATCTCAGGCCGGAGGGACTGGGATTTCTAGTCCTGTAGGCACTCCTTGTGGTCTTGGGCAAGCCACTTAACCCTCCATTGCCCATGTTCCCTGTAAGTATTAGCGTATGTGTCTCATATCCCTTCATGTTAAATGTATCTCCCAATTGACCGCTTTGACCCAGTGAAAAGCAGGATATAAATACAGCTAAATAAGATAAATAAATAAATAGTGCTCATGTAAATTTATGTGAAATTGTTCCTTTATAGGGTACAATAGAGAACAATGTTTAATGGTGTGTATATGTTGCGGTTCCTGATAACAGGCAGGACAGTGAATTCTGTATGTATATAATACTATACATGTCATAACATGTGAAGGAGTGTGTATGTATTAATGCTTTCCTTTCAGGTAAGCAAAGAATGGAGAACAGCACTACCAGATTAAAGGACTGGAGATCAGGAATTTTGAGAGAGTTCCACTTCACTTGGCAATGAGAGTGCTGGAATTTGCAGTTCAAAAGACTTCAGTAGCTTTGTGCCTTTTAGCAATCCTGATGTACACTGCTGCAGATGTGCCTTAAAGTTTTGTCACTAAGCATGCTGTTAGATATGCTGATGAAAGATATGCACTTGAAGTAACTGAATGTGTACCTGTGCCAAGGATCTTGACTATTCCACTTGCTTTTGTGTTCAAGACCATTCCATTTCTAGCCCTAGCAGTAGGTGCCTGCCATCTTACGTAAATCCCCCTGTGGAATGACTGTTTTGGTTCCTGCCTTCCCCATACATAACCCCAGTGCACAGGATATGCTGTGTGGATTTCTTGTTGTTTGTGGATTGTTTTTGGTTTTACTTGAAACTGTTAGTGTGTTTTGTGACTTCTTTTATTTTATATCCAATGTGGAATCATCTCTTGATTCTATGCAGGGCCGGCCCGTCCATTGAGCTAGAATGTTTTTTGCACAGGGCCCCGCGTTTCAGGGGGCCCTGCGCAAAAAACATCGTACATCAGCCCAAGTAGATTAAAAAAAAACAAACTGGCTGCTGCTGCCGTGGCAGCGGCAGAATCAAGCGTCCCGCCATGGCCCCCCCCCCTGCCCAGCAGAGCCTCCCTGCAGCATCAGCTCCCGTCCCAAAGAGTGGGCTTTCAGAACCCCATCAGCCCCAGCAGGATTAACAGAGCCGCAAGAAAGGGAAACTCTCGCGGCTCTGAAAGCCCACGCTTTGGGACTCGGGAGCTGATGTTGCAGGGAGGCTCTGCCGCAGGGGGGGGCCCCACGGCGGGTTTGCTTTTTTAAAATCTACCTGGGCTGATGGGGGGAGGGGGGTTAGGACTGGTAATGGGCTATAGGGGAGGGTTAGGACTGGTAATCGGCTATGGGGGAGGGGCTAAGACTGGAAGTGGGCTGATGGGGGATTAGGACGTAATGGGCTATGGGGGGGCTAAGACTGGAAATGGGCTGATGGGGGGGTTAGGACTGGTAATGGGCTGTGAGGGGGGCTAGGACTGGAAATGGGCTGATGGGGGGGTTAGGACTGGTAATGGGCTATGGGGGTGCTAAGACTGGGAATGGGCTGATGGGGGGGGGTTAGGACTAGTAATGGGCCATGGGGGGGCTAGGACTGGAAATGGGCTGACGGGGGGGGGGGGATAGGACTGGTAATGGGCTGAGTGGAAGGAGGGCTTGAACTGCAAATAGCTGATGGGGACGGGGGCTTGGAATGGAAATGGGCTGTAAGGAGAGGGAGCTAGGACTGGAAATGGGATGATGAAGGGGCTAGGATAGGACTGGAAATGGGCTGTTGGGGGTGCTAAGATTGGAAATGGGCTGTGGAGGGGGCTTGGATTGAAATGGACTCATGGAGGGGCTAGAACTGGAAGTAGGATCATAGGGGGCTTGGATTGGAAATGGGCTGAGTGGAGGGGAGCTAGGATTTGACATGGGCTAGGAAAGGACTAGAAATGGGCTGATGGGGGGCTGGGATTGGAAATGAGCTGATGGAGGGAATCGGATAGGACTGGAAATGGATGGGGGAGCTAGGACTGGAAATAGGCTGATGGTTGGGCTAGGATAGGATTGGAAATGGGCTGATGCAGGGACTAGAAGGGAGCGGATGCTGGGTGGGGCTGGAACTAGAAGGGAGCTGATGTTGGGGGAGGATTAGAATGGGATGGAGCTGGGAGAGTGAAATGGAGAGGGAAAAATATTTTATGTGGGAGGGAAAACAAATCTACAATTGGCCGGATATTGGGAGAGTAAGTGGGGATTGAGGATAGAGGGGTAAAATTTGAGTGGATGAAATAGGAAGGAGGAAAGAGAAAAGGAGAAAGATTAATTTGTTAAAGCAGATGTAGAGAGAGAATGGAAAAAACTAGAAGAGAGAAGAAAGGACAAATGGACAGCAGACGATGGAGAGTTAGCAGAAGACACGAAGAAACCAGAAGAAAGTGGCTGGAGCAATTGCAACTGAAAAAAAAAATGCACAAACGGTAGAAAAATATCTCTTTATTTTGAATTTATTAACTGGAATATGTCAGCTGTGGGAAATGTGCATCATTAATGTCTGCGCTTTGTTTAGTACAAGAGGAAATTAATTTATAGTTTTATTTCTACAGTGTTGTTGTACATTCCAAGTTTGGCTTTTGGGGTTCCCAGTTTAATTATTGTCTTCCTGTTTCTAAATTGTGATTCCTTGTTTGGTGATGGTCTATGTTCTGCATGTGTAACTGAGCTGAGGTATTCTGTTTCTGTAATTCCTATTTGACGTTGCCACTTGTTCTCTTTCCCCAGTAGGTCATGTATTGTTATTCTCTGAAATGTATTGGTTTAATATTTGCAGTGTTTCCTTTTGATAGGTAGGGTATGGTGCTTTGTAAGTCCTGGTAGTGCTGTTAGGATACGGCAGGTTTGCTATGGGTTCTAAATGGGCAGTGTTTGTAGTAGTTCCTAATGTGCCTGGTGGTTGGCACTGGATTATAGTAATGTAAAAATCTTTTAGTCTTTCTTTATCCATACACTCATTAAGAGGCATGTTTACTAAACATTAGTGTATGGTAATATTATGCAAATATTTATGCAAATGAGGTCCCTTATGCAAATGAGGCCTCGCACCCCCTTGGGCTGCCCCTGATTCTATGGAGCATGTTTACTAAGCTGGGCTAGCAGTTAGCATGAGCTATTTGTAACTAGGTCCCATGTTATTCATTGGGGCCTAGTTACAAATAGCTGTGCTAACCATTAGCCCAGTTTAATAAGCATGCCCCTATATGTCTATTTGTGTGTCTAGCTGTCTCTATGTGAAGAGTGAGAACTAGTCAGATTTTACCCACCCCTCTGCCTGAGTGTGAAGAGAGATTAGAGATTCTGACTTGTTTCCCAAGCCTAAAGAGGGGTTTTCAGGATTGGAGTGGATTTTGCCTATTGATTGTGGTATAAATTCTGTCCAAGCGGCCCCTGTGGTGCAGGGGGCCTCCAAGGAACTTGCAACTTCTTCCATGTCTTCTGAAGCAGACTTCCCCTACTCTAGGGTCCCTTTACAAATGGTTGCTTAGAGGCCCATATTGTGAATTTCTGCCACTGCCTACCAGAGAAGATATGGTGGGAAGGTGTGCTTCCGAGTGCTTAAAGGAGGAGAGAAATAGCATCTCAGGGAGGAGGGAGAAATTTGTCTGGCCTGCAGCCCTGGCGGGACTAGCCTGCAATCTAAGGAATGAAGAGGGTTACAATAGTATGACTGAATTGTGTTTTATATGCTTTCATGGTTAATAACATTCTATGAATGGAATGGGAATACACTTAAGTGGTTTGGCAGTTAAAGTATGATTTTCTTATATTGAAATTTGCTTTTTTAACAAGCTTGTGGAAGGCACAGCCATATCAAACTTTAATAGCTATATCTGCAAAAGCACATATATATTTTGACAGTCATCTCAAAATGAAGGATACATTCAGTGTATTTTTCCTAGAAAAAAAAAAAGGTGCCGGTACCACATGCAAGGCTCTTTCATTAATACATGAGGGCCATGGGTCAGTTTTAGCAGGCAATGAAAAAGGTGCCGGTATATTCAGTACGAAGCGTAGCCCCTCATAAAAAGCCATGGATACATTAGAGTCAGGATGTTCATAAAGACTGCAACATTAGAATGAAAACCGTGGATGTATCCAGAGTATAGAAGTACTATAATTGGGTCAATATTCGGCTGATGCAGTCAGCATTTTTTTAAGTGTCAGTTGTGGTGGCTAAATAAAAACAGCACTGAATATAAGTATAGAATGGTAAGCACCTGAGTTATCTGAATAGCAGCGATATTCAGGCCATTATCCAGACAGATTATCTGGATAACTTAGGACAGCCTTCTTGCTGCCCTAAGTTATCCCGATAGCGGCCAAGATTTTGCTGCTATGCAGAAAATTCCCCAAATCTTCCATGCTCTGCCCACTCTCCGCCCTGACACTACAGATTTTCAGAGGTACTATCCGGATAGCAAGTGCCGCTGTCCCAATAAATGCTGTTAAATAATCAAGCCTGTTGTTTAGAACAGTTGGTTGGCTAGTTGTTGGTTTACTGATGTCAATGTGTCTTTGAAAACCTGGAGAGGAGCCGCCACTGCTGTGCCGCTGTTTTCCCTGCCGGTCTATGCAAGGTTGCAATAAGCTTCCTGTGTCCTGCTGCTGCTCCCTTACCCTGCGCTACTGCTACAGCAGTAGACTGGAGAACAGACATGTCAGTTGTAGCTCCCGGGATGCCTATGCATGCAGGCACAGGAGAAGAAACCCAGCGGACGAGAGCAGAACCTGCTGGGGGAGCGGAGATGAGATCTCCAGAAGGACCTCAGGGAGCTATAAGATGAACAGACCAGCAAGTGTTCATTTATTGCAGTAGTGTTCGTTCCCAGTCATAACAGCCACTAATGGTAAGATTTTCAAGATATCCCTAATGAATATGTATGAGATATATTTGCATGTGTAGAAATCTCTAAGGCTCTAGCATGTTTAGGTGATAGAGACTTAGTGACTACTAAATTATTGCTTTGGGACCTTTTTGTGCCACCCAGTGTTTCCAAAAATTGGGAGTGCTCTCCTTACTAGAGAGGTAATAGTAGGAGGAGAGGCGACCTCACTTTAAGGGAAACTGAATGGTATAAAGACCAGTCTCAAAGGCAGTTTCCTGTCTTTGGCTGGCTGAGCCATCGCACCCTCAAGAGCAGTGGGCTGCTGAGAACAGAGGTTGCATAGACCTCTGCACTTAACTGAACTTGTGCTGGGCTTAATTAAGCTAGAACACTACTTCTTTTGAGGAAAAAAAGGAGTAGAAAGAAGAAACATTTGAATACTTAGAAGGAAGGGGTTCCCCTGATCCTGAAAAAGAGACAAATAAAGAGGAGGACTCCTGAAGCTTAGGAGGGGGGCCAGGTTCTACAGAGCAGTGCCTATGATCACATCTGAGTCCAGACTCCATGTCCACAAGGTATTCTTTGAGAAGAGAAAAATATGGGATTCCCTAACCACAAGGGACAGGAAGAAAATACATCCTTGTACTTAGGAGCTAGGAACTGCAGCTGCTGTTTTGGGTTCAAATGAGTCATTGTTCTTAATGGCTTCAGTGGTGTCTGGTTTTAGCACTATCGGACCTAACTCTTCAGCTTCCCCATGTGACTCCATTACCAGGCCTTCCCTACTAATCCACTCTTGAGATTGATATGATATACCTGAGCTTTTCCCCCTCTCTTGAATCACTTCATAGTCCAAGGGTCCAACTCTGAGCTCCCTAGTTATGATAGGCCTTTTGTTAATGTTGTGCCTGTCCTAGGTTTTTCTTAGCCATCCTAGTTACCCATTGTACTTTTGCCCATAATTGTTGGATATATTTGACAATGCAGAGGGGTTTGTGTTCTGCTCCCATCTAGACTTCTTTTACTGCATCAAATATGACTATTGTAGTAGTTGATATGAAAGGGCAGACTACATAGAAACATGACTGCAGAAAAAGACCACATGGCCTATGTTTCAAGTATACCCCTTATTGTTGCCCATACATTAATTCAAAGAGGGAGAAGCCTAGAGAGACTTGGGGTATTCCTGGGCTACAAGCAGCATAAAAGGAAGTACTTCCTTCTAGTTTGTCCACTGTTTTCTTATTCATTTGGACCAGAATCTGATTAAAGTACTATACCAGCCTGTCAGTCTGTGGACAGTAGTAGCAATCTTAAGAGGTTTGGATTCGAAACATCTTCAATGCCCCTTCTAATACCTGTATCATAAAACTGGTCAGTCTCTGGGGAATCCTACTTGAGAAAATATCTTCAGTAATTCCCCAGCAATTGGCCTAGCCAAGGTGAATCTAAGAAGTGCTGCCCAGGGAAATCTGGTTGTGTAATCAACCATCAAAATACACTGGTATCCAGCACTACTACAGTTCAGGGGCCCCACTATATCCATCACTACTTTGTCCATTAGCTGGTTCACCAAGGGTAAGGGAATCAGCAGGCTCTTCTCTGGTGAATATTGCGGCACTTTCTGGCAATCTGGACAGGACCAACAGAAATCTTTTACTTCTTGGTACAGACTGGGCCAAAAAAAATCTTTCAACTGGTCACAATATTGTACTTCACTCCCCCAAATATCTTGGGAAAGGCTGAGAATTGCACCAAGTAAGTAGAGTTCTCTGAAACACCTGAGGCAGCTATGCTCTCTTTGCTCCCCTCCATTATCCACCTGATACAAGAGGCCCTTTTCTACAGTTAAGTAGGGATACTGTATATCTGCCTGTTTACACTTCCTGCGGTCTGCTTTTTCCCAGCTGCCATCTAATGTAGAATTACTTTGCTGCTCCTCTAAGAGATGGGGAAACTTCTCTAGGACTTCCTTACCCAGGGTTTCCTCATTCCCAAACCTTTATCTTTGGAGAACTCAAATGTTTTGCAATTTGTCAGATTTCTCTACCACCTCAGGTTAGGGAATGGAAAAATGTCTACTATTCTTAACCACTCTGGGATCTGCTCAGAATATCATTGGATTCAGGCCTATGGATCCTTCCTTCTGAGCTAGTCCCTTCTTAAAATAAAATCATATGGGAGTCGTTCCACCACTGCAACATCCCATCCTCACTGGCAGAAGGAGATGGCTACAGTTGCATCAAAGATCCCTTCTATGAGAAGAGGGAGGTTGTGGGTGTGGCCTGCAGCAGAAAAGGCATGGAGAGAGGGAGAAAGTGAGATAAAAGCAGGGACAATTTAAAGAGGCATTGGCATATTTAGAAAAGAAGGATGGTAGAGGGGATTTTAGGTCAGGGGATGGGAGTGCTAGGGTGGTTGGTGAAGAAGGGAGATTCTGAAGGAAACAGTAGGAGAGTCAGCATGAGAGGGTTTGGAAGGGAAGAGTGCAAGGTGTTGCCAAAAGGTGCAATCCCCTCCCCTTAGAAAACACACAAGCACCGCATCCCTATCCCCACCCCCACACCAGCCCCCCCCCCCACACACAGGCATTCCACCTCCACACGACAGATACACACACATGCAGGCACCCTACCTCCTTATGATAGACACCCTACCTCCACATGTCAGACATACACACAGGCACCTCACCTGCACACCACACAGAGCCTCCTGAGCTCTGCAGGACAAATGCACACTTACACACACATGCACTGCAGCCCTGCACCTCACCCCCACAAAGGCACCCACTGCCACATCCCAGGCACACCAATCCGTTTCAGGTCTTTTTCTTTAGAGTGGAAGATTAATGACAAAATCTAAAATGTGCTTCTCACTCAATCGCAATCACTCTGTTATGGTTGCAGTTTTCTCAATATTCTAAATTCCAATATCCAATTATCAATACTTTATGTATGGATGGTCTCAGACTTATTCGGCATGAAACTCAGACTTCAGTCTGTGAATGTATGCCTCTTTTGCATCAAGGACCATTCTCCATATCCAAAAAACAGCTTAAAGTACAACATAAGCGAGACAGAAATAGAACTTATCTGTCTCTCTTTCACTGCCCCAATGCCTTCCCTTGGCGCCCTATGCGTTTCGCTAATTTTAGCTTCTTCAGGGTATAGAAAGCTGTTAAAACAAAAAAGTATATATAAGACCATTTCAAAACCCAACTACTGCTCATAACAATAGTCCATTAATTCAATTGTGAGAACCTCCCTAGTCCTTGGTGACATAAAAATCTTAACTATCCACATTATCATGATTTATCTATAGTACTCCCATCTACATTAGTTTTTCAAAAAATTCTGAGAAAGAATCCTCATTACCCTCTCATTTTACTTTATTACATCAATATTGATGGTTGGTTCCTTAGGACTTCCTCAATGTGTTTGAGCCATGTTTTCTTTGGTGCTGCTTGTTGAACCCTCCAGTGGACAGGTCACTCTCGCCAGAGGAGTTTGTATGGTAGCCAACTGGTGTTCATTCTGCAAACATGGCCAAAACCAGCGCAGTCTGCGTTTTTGGATTTGTTCTTGAACTGAAGATTGATGGTTGCACCTTGTCCAAATTGTCCCATTTCAATGGCAATCACAAAGAGAGACACCCAAAATCTGTTTCAGGCATCACATTCGAAAGATTGAGTTTGTTAGTCAGGTTTGAGCAGAGCCCATGTTTACGATCTGTACAGGAGAATTGGCAGGATCAGCGTTCGGAATTTTGGTCTTGGTGGAGATATTGGCCTTCTTCCAGAGGCACTATTTGAGTGAGGCGAATGCTACTGTTGACTGGCCAATCCTGCTGAGGACGTCAGTGGTGGATGCCACCTTCATCTCCTGTACCAGCGATCCCAGGAATTTGAATTCTTGGATCTGCTCAATTTGAATTCCATCACAGTGAGCAAGGGCCTGTGATCCATCCATGGTGATCCATCCATGGGTGATATGGAAAAGGATGTTGGTGGCCTCTGCATCCATGTCAGAAAATATAGCACTGTGGTCTGTGAACATCAAGTCGGTTAGGAAGTTGTTCACACCCTACTGGACCTCACATTTGTCCTTGAATGTTTCTCATTATTGCGTTGATCACGATATTGAAAAGCAGGGGTGAGGTGACAACTCCCTGGTGGACTCCAGTTTGGATAGGAAATTCCTTGGATAGCTCATTTCGGATCTGCATGCTGCTTGTTGAGCCATTGTACGATGCTCGGAGAAGTTGGATGATCTTCAGTGGCATGTGTTCATTCTCTATTGCCCTCCAGAGGGTGGGCCAGTGAACACAGTCAAATGCGGATTTGAAGTCAATGAAGACGATAATGATTCACTTTCCACATCTGATCCTTTCCTCCACCAGTTGACAAATGGTGAATATTTGATTGGTGCAGCCCCGATATGGCTTAAATCCTGCTTGTTCTTCTCGACTGGTCTGTTCATGATGTTCCTGCAGTCTTGATTGTCTGATCTTCATGAACACCTTGCTAATGATCGAAAGGAGGCTGATGATGCAGTAGTTCTTACATTCCCAGCTATCGCCTTTCTTTAGGATTGGCACAATGATGGCTTTCTTCCATGCTGATGGAACTCGTTCCACGCGCCAGATGAGTGTTAGAAGCACGTGAAGACATTGCAGCAGGATGTCTCCCCCAGATTTGATCATTTTGGCAGTGACTTGGTCCATTCTGGGCATTTTTCCATTATTCAATGATGTTATTGTACACTTCACTACATCAACTTTTGGCTCACCATTAAGGAATGAATTCTCCAGCAGGTTGATGGGTGGTGGCTCTGGTGGTGGTCCCTGGGGTGGATCATGGATGCATAGCTGTTGGAAGAATTCTTTCCACTGTTGCAGGCGTTCACCAGGGGAGCTCACAAAAGGTGCCATCCACTTTCTTGATATTGTCATTGATCAATTTGGTTTTGCCACTCTGTCACCTAAGGGTCTGATACAGAGTCCAGTACTCGTGCCTGGATGCTGCTTCTTCCAGTTTGGCTGTGACACAATTCCAGTAAGCTTCTCATTCTGCCTTCAATTTTTATCTGTTCAGTCGCTGATACTGCTTGCATTCAACGTGTTTGATTCATTTCCGTTTATCCACCAGATCCAAGCATTCGTTCGAAATCCATGGCTGTGTCTGATGACGGATGGGTGGGCACAGAGGGGTGGTGCATTCCAGGATTGGCTCAGATATCTGCTTTTCTTCTGCAATGACATCATCCAATGGTTCGAGTGCTACAAATCTGTTGGATAGGGCGATTTGGAATTCTTGCCTGAGTGCCGGATCCCTCAGGCAAGCCCAGTTCAGTTTGGCTTTGTAATTTGGATATCTGAAGACGTGCACGTTGAAATCACAGACACATCTCAATAGCCATTCCACAAATGATATTTGTAGATGTCTCCGATGCAGGGACGTCCAAGTAGGCATGGGGGTGTGGTGGGGTCGTGTCCAGGGAGGGTGTAGGGACATCCAAGTAGGCAGGGGAGTGTGGTGGAGTTGTGTCCAGAGAGGGGCAACGTACTTACAAATCCAAAAGCTTCTGCAGGCAAGTTCATTGTTTATACGTGCTTCAGGCACGAATAGGCATCAGGAAAGTACTTGTTTCACCTTAAAACAACCACAGAGTGTAAAGAAGATGGAGAATTAAGTGACTAGCCTTAGATCACAAAGGCCCATACTGGGATTTGAATCCTGCTCTTAAGCCACTACTCTAACCATTATGCTATTAGATGTCTTGGTTCTGAAATGCTCTCCTGGGGACTTTCTTCATAGATGTTTAATATACGTGCACATCAGGCATATCCACATTTCCAAAATCATGCCTGAACTTGCACGTGCCTGCTTTTTTTTTTTCAGACGTTCTGGCTTTGACATCCCAGATTGCACTTGGACGTCCCATTGTGAAATTTGCCTCCATATATCTGAAGCTATAACTGCTGTTATTTGTGCTCTTGTCTAACAATGCTATGTGGTACAGGAAATCTGCTGCTGGTCTCATGAGACGAGAACATGAGACCAGCGCAAGAGACAATTCAGGGGCCCGAGGTGGTCACAAGCACTGGCTTCTAAGATGCCCACTACAATATTTATGGTGCTGCTCTTTTTTGGGTAGGCTCCTTATTGCATTAATTTTAGAAGCTGGTGTCATTTTGATATGATAGATTTGCATTATAGGTCTTCAGTGACTTTGGTAGGGTTTTGTGTTAGTTTACCAAATGCCTGGTACTGGAGAGGCTGTTAATGAGATGGTACTTGAATCAGATCTTTTTTTCTTGTATGTTGAGTTGTTCGGTGATGTTTTCTTGTATGTTGAGTTGTTCGGTGATGTTCAATCTATTTACATAACAATGTACATAGTTTTCTCCCTGTTCATCCAAGTTTGTGTCCCTTGTTTATTGTAAACTCAATGTAACCGGTTACATTGCTGTATATTTTGTTCAAATGTAAACCGCACTGATTGTAATAGCGCGGTATATAAGAAATGCAACTAAATAAATAAATAAATAAAATAAATAAATAAATAAATGTGTCTTAGTTCTGTTCTGCACCTACTGTCGGAGGAGGGGTTTCACTGGATGAAAAATAGATGTTCAAAAAGAAAAAAAGAGAGAACCATAGTGCAGTTTCTAACACCAAAATAAAATTATTTATAATAATTTTATTCTGGTGTTAAAAACTGCACTGTTTTTCTCGTTTTCTTTTGTCCCTTGGCGTGTGAGCACCTTACATCTCCTCTGTTTTTTGGAGAATATGTATTTACAGATTATCAGTATTCTTTTTAATCTTAGAGTGCCAGGCTAAATAATTAAACAGCTACAGTTTTTGCTGCATTTTAAATGTATAGCCTGGGAATGTGTTTCTTTCCTTTTTTTTTTTTGGAGAGGCACTGAATGAGAACCTCTGTTCCCTCTGAGTATCTTGGGGTGCCAGCTCAACCTTTGCCTGTTGGATATACTGGCTTTCTGTCCATCTAGTATTTTTTTAGGAGAACCATAATGAATATGCAAATGATCTGCGACTAGGCAAATAAATATGCAAATATGTCACCCACCCTTTGCCCCTCAAATGAAGCAGTCAAATTACGCCCATGCCACTATATTTTTATATCTTTTGTTTTATTCTTTATTCCTTTCCTAATGGGTCCTAACATTCTGTTTACTTTTTTTGGCCTCCGACACACACTGAATAGAAGATTTCAATATATTGTCTACGATCACAAAAACAGGTCTAGAGTATATCTGTTTCCAGAATAAGTAATAAAGCATTTGCAAGGAAATTTCAAGTAAAACAAACCACCCATAGCAAGAACCTTAGATTTCAACTGCAAAAAAGCTTTCTGACGGAGCTGGGTGACCCTAGCAACATCAGGAAACATCATTAAAGGACGTCCGCAAAAGGAAACATCCTTGTTAGCAAAATATAGTTTCATAATAGCAACCTTCTCACTCTCAGAAGAAAAGGTGACCAACAAGGCTGCCCTTCTAGTCACCTTTTCTAAAGAGGTTTCTAGAAATTGAGTTAAATCTAACTCATCTATATTCACCTGCTTATCAGCCTCTCCCTCATCGACCATAATCGGTCACACCTTGAGACAAATAATAAATAGAAGTAATGCATGACACATCAAATGTAGAACATAACAACATCTCACAAACATACTTTTTAAAAAACTCAAGTGGAGAGAGAAGGCGTAACATTGGAAAATATAACACTCTCAAATTCTTAGCTCTGGATAGGTTTTCCAATTTTTCCATCCTATTTTGAAGCAAAATACTCTCCTTAAGATAAGAACTCACAACCTGAACATTCTCAGCAGACCCCTCCAACTTCCAAATTCTCTCATCCACAGCCATTAAGGACTGCCCATGGCCCCACAAAACATTCGCAGTGTCATGGGTAAAACTACACAGCTGGGCAAGAGTACCTGAAAGAACTCCCTCCACCCAATGTACAGCATCAAATACATCTTTTAAGGAAATATCAGTCAAAGTAGAACTGGATAAAGCTGGTGTCGAATCAATACATGGCAAAGACACACCAGTAGGGTACAAAAACTCTGAACCAGTCAAAACAGCCTTCCCGACAGGAACTCCATCAGAAAGGGGGGTAGAGATAGAAACAAACTTCCATCTTGTATGAAGGAGTCACCTGAGAATGACATTTTCCACCAAGGCTAGGTTGGGGGAGAGGGGTACGAACCCCCGAACTTAAGGAAGCATCCGGCGCGGCCACCATAGCTGGACACTGCGAAACAGATGATCCTAGAGCAGCAGTACTAACCAGGTGGGAATCCATAGGGCTCTTCACCACCTGAGAAACAACCGAGCCCCGACTCTTAACTTTCTGCTTACCCATTTGCAGACACAGAAAGGGATCACTTCCAGATGATCCCCAGGTGCTCCTAAGGGGCCAAAACCTGCCCCTTGTCACGCCCCTTTAGGCAAGCACCCACGTCCGCATCTCGCGGTACCCACTGACCTCTTATCCCCGGTCGCTGCAGGAGGGAGGAGCTATGTTCCAGCCAGGTATGCAGATGGTAAAACTCCCACTCAGCATCTCCCGACGTAAGCAGACAGTCTAGGGATAGCGTCTCCCTGCATTATGCTTTTTGCCTTAATCTTTAACAATATCTACATATTGCAAACTAAACTATGCATAAACATGATGGTCGTGTCTTAGTCATGACATAATTCCTGTGAGAATACACTTTGTTTTGTTGTTCTTTACAGGATATAACCTTAACAATATACTTTGCATGTCAAGTTTATAGTTTATTTCGCTTTCAATAAACAGTAAGGCGTTTTACAATATAAACAAAGTAACAGGGGCCGTAGGCACCGAAAAGGAACTGACAATAATAGACAGGAAAGTAAAGGCAAAGTTAGGCAGGTATTCAAATACATTGGACAGGACTAAAAGGAAAGAGACATGCAGTTTATTGGACAGGACTGAAGAAAAGAGACATGCAGTTAGGAAAGACACAAGTGGGCATGAGGTTGGAGACAACGTCAGACAAACAATTATATACATTTAGACAGACTGAAAAAGGGAGCAGACAGGACTAGACATGAGCCATGTTGAAAAGTGGGTAGGCCATATACAGTGTTGAAAAGGTATGTTTTTAGCATTGGTTAGGTCATATGTCTTTAGCAGTGGGTAGGTCATATGCATTGTAGAAAAGGTATGTCTTTAGCAGGGATTTAAAAGTGCGATAATTTTGTTCCAGTCGAAGAGTGGTAGGAAGGGAGTTCCACAGGGCTGGACCAGTGAAGAAGAAGGCAGAGTTTCAAGTGGATTGGAGATGAGCACATGTAGGGGAAGGGAGGTGAAGTCGATTGATGTGGATGGAGTGTAGAGAGCGAGTGGGTGTATGGAATTGTAGGAGATCGGACAGATATTGTGGGGTGTGGGTGTAAATAGCTTGATGGACCAATGTGAGAAGTTTATAGTGTATATGGAAAGCCAAAGGGAGCCAGTGAAGATTCATGAGAAGAGGAGTAACATGTTCCCAATGCGTAGAATGAAAGATAATGCGTGCAGCCATGTTCTGTATGTGCTGTAGTCGTAAGATTTGGGATTTAGGGACACCAGTGAGGACAGAATTGCAAAAGTCAAGGCGTGTGATGACCAGAGATAAAGTGAGAGTAGTGAGGGCCTGAGGTGTCAGAAAGAGACGGATGGCACGAATCTGCCGAAGAACAAAGAAGGAAGACTTAGTAACATGGGATATGTGATCACGAAAAGACAGGTCAGAGTCAAGAAAGACACCTAAGTACCGAAAGGATGAAACTAGAGGAATGGGAGAACCAGAAAAGGAAGGGACTAGTGAAGGAGGAAGACTTCCGTGAGTGAGCCATATAGCTAAAGTTTTAGAAATATTCAAGTGCAAACAGTTGGAAACCAACCAGTCAGCTACTAAGGAGAGGCAAGAATTAAGGGGGGTAAGATCAGGGTGAAGAGAGGAAGTGTGGTGTAGAAGAATAATATTGGCGTAATAATAGGCTAAGATATCTGATTGCTGAATCAATAATGCAAGGGGTGTCAGGAAAATATTAAATAGCAGAGGAGCCAGCACAGAACCCTGGGGGACACCACAGTGCAAGGGAAAAGGGGTTGAAGGGACATCAGAAGGTGAACAAGAAAGGGCAGAACAAGAGCGGGCAAAGAGATAGGAGTGAAACCATTTATAGACAGTCCCTCGAATGCCAGCTTCACGTAACCAGGAGAGAAGAAGAGAGTGATCTACAAGGTCAAAGGCAGCAGAGAGATCAAGTGATACCGCCACCGAGAAATCACCCCGATTGTGTGCGACGTGAATTTCTTTAAGGAAAGCAATAAGCACCGTCTCCACACTGTGGCCTGCACGGAATCCTGATTGACGGGGATGAAAAAAAATTGGTTGTGTCTAAATGATGTAATACTTGTGTGAAGACTGCTTTTTCCAATATCTTAGCCAGGAACGATAGATGGGAGGCAGGACGATAGTTGGAAGGGACCAGTGGGTCGAGAGTTGATTTCTTTAAGAGGGGGGCAGATAAGTGCGTGCTTCCAAGGATGAGGAAAAATGCCGGTGGAAAGACTAGTGTTGATAATTGTAAGAATTGAAGGAAGAAGAGCAAGAGAGGGTGTAAGAAGCCATGAAAAGGGGATAGGATCGAGAGGGCAAGCTGTTCACAAACATAATGATCTGGCCTAAGCTGAGAGCTTTCTCTACAAATATAAGCTTACTATCTAGTTTCCCATTTCAGACTACAACCTTGACAGTTTCACAGTTATCCCACATATCCTATGCAATACTGGCAACCTTTTAAGTTGCTTTCACCTTTTAAGTTGCTTTCACTCATCAGTCTTTCTCCATGAGACTGTTGTAAGTCCCGTTCCTCAGTCCCCTCTTTGGTTCTGTAGAGAATCACTACAAAAGAATGCTAGCTCAGACATATCAGAGTTCAAAATACATCTTCTGCCACAGTGGGGAATGCTTTTTGCCTCAATTTGCTGATGCGGGGAACCACCGTCAGAGTCCTAGGCACCACATCTGGTCCATAGGTGAACTTCATCTTGCTGGTTGGGAGAAGTCAACGAACGGATTTCTTTATACATATGCTTTTTATGACAATATAGAAAAAAAGAATTACAATCATCCTGCAAATTAATCAAAGTGATGTGACATTGTTTGCCCTTTCTAGATCTCAAGAAGAATGTGTATGGAGAGTAAATCTCTGCCGATTATTCTTGCAAGCACTATCTGCTGGCACTGGCCAACTGCCCTCCATATATCTTTCAATAATTCAGAGGTTTGCACCCACATTCACATCATGACCCTGGTCATAACTACAAATTCTTTAGCAGCATCTCATTTCATTATGGGCTGCACTATGCACATCTTAGACAAAGTTTCAGCGATTGTTCACCCAGGCTCCATGGCTGCATATATATGAGTAGTCCTGCTGAAATCACTGATCTTTCTCCTACTGAGAGTCCACACATTCAAAAACATTGCAGACTTCTTTTCATTCACAGTGGTCATTGTCTTTGGCCCGTATGGTTCTACTGCATGCAATATGTAATTTGCAGAAGTACCAGGGCGCGGGCAGGGTCCCGGGCCCGCCCGTAACCGGGTGCGCGGCCCGGCGCGGGACCCTGCTCGGCCATGTGGAGGCCGTCACGCGCGTCAGCGTCGATACGCTGCGCGCGTCATTCAAAATGATTGGCTCCGCTCCTTCAGACCTGAGCGGAGCCAATCAGGAGAGAGGGACGCCATGTGCTCCGGAGCTTGCGGCCGGCCCGGAGCACATGCGAGCGGGCGCCCGACTGGCAGGCAGGAGAGCCGGAGGTTGGCGGCCGGGACAGTGCAGCGCGGTAGCGGCGTCGGTGGCATCTGGCAGGGGAACTGCGGGACCCGGTCGGGACGACGATTTCCGGCATTTCTGGGGCAAGTACACAGCACTTGTTTTCTTGCCGGGTTCGGGGGGGGCTGCTCGCTCCCGCGACGCGCCACCTTCCCTTAGGCCCGAGGGCAGCTTAGGGCAGTCGGGGCTAGGGCAGGTAGGAATAACCAAAAAAAAAAAAAAAAAAACACCGTAAAGTCCGCGGATCACCCCTATCGCTGTCGGCACGGTTTCGTTCGCGCGGTGAGGGGCTGCTGGGACTCGGATGGGGTCCAGAAGGGCTGGGTTGGTTCGGGCAGGTGGGGGGGCAGCTGCACGAGGGGGGGCTGGAAGGCAATCAGGAAGGGGGGGAAAGTACCAGGGGGAGAGTGCGGCTGAGCGGTAGGGGGAGAGAGCCAGCCGCAGGGGTAGCGCAGGGGGCTCCCAGGGGCACTCAAAGGGGGGCTTCTACCTCCCCGGTGGTAGAGAGGGGGTGTGGTAGAGGGCGCTCTCCTAGGCCACGGGGGGCGCAGACCCCGGGGGGGTTAGTCCGGCCCATTGGGGGCCTTCGGAGCCGGTGGCTAGTGAGCTGGGGCTGGGGGACGAGGGGGCCAGGGGTCCCTCTGCGGCAGGGGGGCCGGCCTTAGGGAGCATGGGGGGGGTGGGGGATTGGGCGGCGGCAGGCCTTGGGACTGGAGCAGCCTATGGGCCAGTGCCTTGCGTGGGGGGGGCGGTGGTGGGGATGCGTTTAGGGGGTATACGCCTGCGCTTGGCGGTGCAACGCCTCATCAGCAGCGACCCACGTGGGATAGGTGGCAGGCCGGGGGGCAGGGGTCCTCGGGGATGGATTGGGTGGGGGCATGGCAGCCTGCTTGGCCCTCTCTTGTCTCCCCACCTTGTCCCCCTTTTTTCTCTCTGCAGGTGCCGTTTCTCGCGGCTCCGCGAGGTGTGCCGCCCGGTATGGAGTCCGAGAGTGGCGTGGCGGGACCAGTACCTGATGGGGAAGAGCAGAATCAGGAGGCCCGTGCGCAGCAGGTGGCGGAGGAGCCCCGCGCCGGGCTGCCCGTGGTGCCAGACAGTGCATCGGCTGGAGGCGTGGAGGGTGAGTTGCTGTCGCAGAGGGCTGGGGGAGAGGGAGGTGGGGGCACTCGGGCGGAGCGAGCTGGGAAGGCGCGGAAGAAGAGAAAGCATACCTGTCGGCGGCGGCATAGCTCGGACTCCTCTTCCTCTTCGGTTAGTGCTGAGTCGTACTCGGATGAGGCGCAGGGGCAGGTGGCGGCTGTTGGCGGGGGTACGTCAGGGGTGGGGGGCCTAGGTTCGGCTTCGCTAGCGGCCGTGGCCGAGTTACGGGAGGGCGTCCCGAAGAAGTTGCGGCGGAAGATCCTTAAAACGTAAGTACATCGACATCTTTCGTCTGCTGGAGGGTCGGAAGCGCTCCGGGGATAGCCGGAAGAAAAGGAGGGAAGATGAGAAGGCGGGGCGGGTTCGTTCAGTGTCCCGTAATGTCGTGAACTGGGTCCGAGCGTTCCTGCGGTTGGCGAGCGTTTGGGGGCATCATTTTCCCGAGCAGTACGGCAGCTTGCTGTCGTATGCCGACTCTATTTTGGGAGCTTCTCAGGCGCACGAGGGCTGGTCGTGGCTTAATTACGACGAGAAGTTTCGGGATAAAATGGAGGAAAACCGGCTCTTAACTTGGGGGACGCAAGACATTAATCTGTGGTTGACACAGATGTCAGTCAAGGCTGGGCCGGGCGGCACGGGAGGAATTAAGCTGGGGCAGGCGGTTGCGGGCGGAGCGGGTCGTTCCTTTCGTGGGGCGCCCCTCGGGGGGCAGCCTAAGTCGGCTCTCGAGCCAGTACCGATTTGTGTTGGCGATTTAATAGGGCCTCCTGCCCCTTCCCGGACTGTAAATTCCGGCATGCCTGCTCGATGTGCGGGGGCCCTCATTCCGCGGCGAAATGCTTTAAGAAAGGCGCCGCCCCGCCTCCTGTACCGGGAGCCAAATGAGGTTGCTCTTACGGACTTGGCGCCTTCTCCAATTCGGGTGCAGGTGCTGGGTCAATGGCTTCTTCGGTACCCGAGGAAGACGGCTAGAGTAACGTTGCATTTAGGTTTTAAATTTGGTTTTGTTATTCCGCTGCAAGGCGAAGTGGTCACCGGTTCGGTTAGGAACTCTCCGAGTATTCGGCGCTGGGCGGAAGTAGCGCGGGAGAAGCTGGCTGGGGAATTGCGCTTGGGGAGAGTGGCGGGGCCCTTCCGCTACCCCCGTTCGCAAATTTCGTCATTTCTCCATTGGGAGTTATTCCCAAGAAGGAGCCAGGCAAATTTAGGCTTATCCACAACTTGTCTGCGCCCTACGGGGCTTCCGTTAACGATTCTATCCCGCGCGAGTTCTGTACAGTACGGTATGCCTCCTTCGATAAGGCGGTCGAGTTGGTATCGGAGGCAGGGTGCGGGGCGCTTATGGCAAAGGTGGATATCGAGTCGGCCTTTCGGTTGCTGCCGGTGCACCCGACGGCTTTTCGGCTGTTGGGTTTTCACTTCGAAGGTGCATTTTACTACGACCGGTGTCTGCTGATGGGTTGCGCGATCTCTTGCGCATACTTCGAGATGTTTAGTAGCTTCCTGCATTGGATGCTGGTGCAAAGGGTGGGTGAGAGACAGCAGTGGTGCATTACCTCGATGATTTTCTGTTCGTTGGCGGGGCGGAGTCTGCGACCTGTGCGAACCTGTTGGACGGTTTCGTCGGAATGGCTCGAGAATTGGGGGTTCCCCTGGCTGCAGGTAAGACGGTGGGCCCAACCACGCAGCTTACCTTTCTGGGTGTTGAACTCGATTCGTTGAACATGGTGGCACGGTTGCCGCGAGAGAAGGTACGAAAGCTGCGGATATTGGTAGCCACGGCGTTGGCCTCATCTAAGGTGACTCTGAAGGAGCTGCAGGCCTTGTTAGGGTCTCTTAACTTTGCTTGTAAGGTTATTCCCATGGGGCGGGTATTCAGTAGGCGCTTGGCGGCGGCGACGGCGGGAGTGCGCCGGCCGCACCATCGCATTCGCGTGTCTCGGGTCATGCAGGAGGATCTGCGTGTCTGGGATGCCTTCTTAAGGGACTTTAACGGGACGTCCGTGATGCGGGAGGCGGAGATCTCCAGTAGCGACCTGCAGCTTTACACTGACGCGGCGGGCGGTGCAGGACTGGGAATCTATTTTGCCGGGCTTGGTGCGCCGAGAGATGGCCGCAGGCTTGGGCGGACGAAGGTTTGTTGAGCAATATCACCTTCTTAGAGCTCTTTCCGATGTTGGTGGTGTTAGAATTATGGCCGGAGAGGCTGGTGAACCGCCGGGTGCTGTGGTGGTGCGATAACGAGGCAGTGGTTCACGTCGTCAATCGTTATTCCCCTCGCTGTAGTAGGGTGGCGGCGCTAATGCGACGGGTAGTTCTGGCCTGCTTGCAATTGAATATTGATTTGAAAGCGCGGCATATTCCTGGACAGGCTAATGAAATTGCTGATGCTCTCTCCCGTTTTCAGATGGAGCGTTTTCGAGTCTTGGCCCCGGAGGCGGACGAGGCGGGGCTGGTGGTCCCCTCGAGCTTGTGGAGCGCTGGCCAGCAGCAATGAGGCATCTCTTGAAGAACTCAGTGGCAGCTAACACCTGGGAAGCGTACCGGCGGGGTTGCGCGCGGGTGTGCAGCAGCAATTTTTGTGCGAGAGGGGCTGGCAAGGGGGGGGGGCGCCGGACGTGTTGTTGGGGCAGTATGTTGTGTGGGCAAAGGAGCGGGGGGTCACGAGGTCGGCGGTGCGCAGTCATCTGGCGGGGTTTGGGTTCTTCACTAGGGCAATCGGGGGGAACCTTGGTGGCCGAGGCTCGCTAGCGCGGCGGTTGCTCCAAGGCTGGGAGCGTTCTCAGCCGGCTCCGCAGGATCGCCGCCGGCTGATCACTCACGCTTTACTGGAGAGGGTGTGCCAGGTTCTGACGCGGGTGGCGAGTGCTCCATACGAGTGCGTGCTCTTCAGGGCCGTATTCTGTTTGGCCTTTTTCGGGGCTTTCAGGGTCAGTGAGTTGGCGGAGGCTTCGCG
The DNA here is from genome assembly GCA_033557465.1 of Ichthyophis bannanicus. Taxonomy (NCBI): domain Eukaryota; kingdom Metazoa; phylum Chordata; class Amphibia; order Gymnophiona; family Ichthyophiidae; genus Ichthyophis; species Ichthyophis bannanicus. The sequence continues at coordinate 146,029,276 of CM066033.1, forward strand.
GGGATCTGATAGTGGGAATAGTTTGAGGCGGCGGCACGTCTGGATCGAGGGCGAGCGCATGCGGGTTTTGCTGGCTAAGTCCAAGACGGACCAGATGGGTAGAGGGTTATGGGTGGTCCTTAAGGCGACGGGTGGGCTTACGTGCCCTCTCACCGCCATGCGTGAGTACCTGGCCGTTCGTCCGGTGGGTATAAGCAGGCTGTTCGTGCATGGGGACGCCTCCCCGGTCACGCGTTTCCAAGTCACTGCAGTGTTGCGTTTGGCGCTGCAGCGGCTGGGGGAGGACCCGCGCCTTTTTTCATCGCATTCTTTTCGGAGCGGGGCGGCGACCCGGGCGGCCGCGGGGGGGTTGTCGAGTGAGCTTTTTTTCAGTATCGGCCGGTGGCGCTCGCGGGCATTCGCGGGCTATGTCCGCTTATGACTACTCAGTCTGGGGGGCCGGGGGGGTTGCTAATGCTGTGCTCTTCTCTTGCAGATGGGGGTATAAGTGTGCGGGCCTGTTGGATGTTGGGGCACTCTTTCGTCTATTGGGCTGGCCGGCGGGCAGAGCAGCGACCTTGTGGAGCGAACTTGGGTCTGGATCCTGCGGTGGTGGCGGTGGCATGGCTGGGCGAGCGGGGTCTGCGGTGGCCGCAGCTGATGCCTTTGCTTCGTCACCATCAGCGCGTCAGAGGCCAGCCGGCGATTGTCTTGGTGCACTTGGGGGGGAATGCTCTGGCATCTTGGACGTGCAAACAGCTGATCAGAGCCGCCAAGAGAGACTTTTCTGTACTGTTTCATATGTTTGGGGGGGTGCTACTGATTTGGTCTGACATCATCCCGAGGCCAGCGTGCTGGGGGCAGCGGCGTTGGTCTCGTGGCCTGACTAAGATTAATAGGCAGATTGGGAGATGGGTCTGTGGACAGGGCGGGGTCCAAGTTCAGCACCCTTGGGTGGAGGTGGCCTGCTCGGGATTGTACACGGACGACGGGGTGCACTTATCTCCGGTGGGCATGGATTTGCTCCTGAACGATTGGCAGGAGGCCCTGGAGAAAGTGGTTCGAGAAAGGCCACACTGGTCGCAGCTTGGGGCTGTTGGGGGGCGGCACAGGTATTGAGTGTCCCCTGTGCCGGTGGCGGGATCCCGGAGGTCCAGGGTCCGGAGCCTTAGGCGATTTGGGGGAGGGGGCGGGGTGCCCTTGACCCGGCCAACCCCTGGAAGACTTTTGCTAGTAACATGGCAAAGTCGGATAGGGGTTGGCGGAAATTGGCCGTTGGTGGGGACCACGGCTGGAGCGGAGGCGTGGCCGCCTTGCTAGTTGCACGGCGGGCGGTTCACCAATCCGCGGGGGTTGATTGGTCAATGTACCTGTTTAATGTTAATGAGTTGTTTGAAATAAAGCTGCGACCAGTTGTCACCAAGAGTCGATGTCAGTGCCGTTATTGGGAATGAAGGGGGGGGGGGGTTGGGGTAAGGGGGTGGGGATAAAGAGAGAGGGGGCGCTGGGTCCGGCTACCCGGTTAGTACCAGGGCGCGGGCAGGGTCCCGGGCCCGCCCGTAACCGGGTGCGCGGCCCGGCGCGGGACCCTGCTCGGCCATGTGGAGGCCGTCACGCGCGTCAGCGTCGATACGCTGCGCGCGTCATTCAAAATGATTGGCTCCGCTCCTTCAGACCTGAGCGGAGCCAATCAGGAGAGAGGGACGCCATGTGCTCCGGAGCTTGCGGCGGGCCCGGCGCACATGCGCGCGGGCGCCCGCCGGGCCGCCCACCCGCCCCCCCATTACGCACGGTGGGAGTACTTCGCCGGGGTGTCGCCGCGGGGGGGGGGCGGGGGACAGGGTGTTTAGTGCGGGCGGGATCCCGGAGGTCCGGGGTCCGGAGCCTTAGGCGACTTGGGGGAGGGGGCAGGGTGCCCTCGACCCGGCCAACCCCTGGAAGACTTTTGCTAGTAACATGGCAAAGTCGGATAGGGGTTGGCGGAAATTGGCCGTTGGTGGGGACCACGGCTGGAGCGGAGGCGTGGCCGCCTTGCTAGTTGCACGGCGGGCGGTTCACCAATCCGCGGGGGTTGATTGGTCAATGTACCTGTTTAATGTTAATGAGTTGTTTGAAATAAAGCTGCGACCAGTTGTCACCAAGAGTCGATGTCAGTGCCGTTATTGGGAATGAAGGGGGGGGGGTTGGGGTAAGGGGGTGGGGATAAAGAGAGAGGGGGCGCTGGGTCCGGCTACCCGGTTATCAAAACTCACCACTACAACACCCCTTTGTTTCCACACAATTGCAAACAGGCACGACTACTTATATCTAATGGCAATACAGAATTGTTGAACAGGATTATCTTAAATGCTAATTAATTACAATTCATCTACTAGTAGTACTAAATTATCGCAAACCATTTGACTATATGTAGACCAAGTTAGCGTTGGTCCTTGTAACATTCTTCTATCTTGCATCTATGTTCCTTAATTTATTCTGTTTACCAACCAAACTAAATGTTAGACCACATGCTAATAGATACACCTCTCTTGTCAGATGTACAATGGTACATATCACTAATTATGTTTCTGATTTACTCTCCAACTGTGACAATTTACAAGGTATAGTTAATCTTATTACTTAAGGGATAACAAATATTAAAACATAACTGGCAGTTTATAGCAAATAAATTAAACTCATTTCAATTTCTTATCAAAAATTCTTAGGAAGGCTCTTATCTTAGGTAATGGTTTGACTTCACATTACTGATAATAATCAAAGTAAGTGTAACTATCTGATTAACAGATATCTCAGCTCACAAGGGAAGGAACATTGTGACTATCACCACACAAAACAAAAGGAACAGATATGTAAGGGTCATTACATAGACAGTACCAATAATTGTGCTCATCAAAGAGTAGTGCATCCATAACCACAAAACCTTTACAAATATAAAATTTAAGCCAATTAGAACAATTGTCATTGGTAACAGCTTAATAGTTCTCTTTGTTACACTGTTTTTAGCACAAAACAGCATAGTAGTACAGGACCAATTAATCTCTTGCACAGGGTAACTTTATTTACATCCTGAATCTACTTCAATCAGTGCTCCTACTTTAGTCAATCAGTCTTGGTGTTTGCCGCTTTCAGATCTTGATTCGCCTAATCTTATTTATTTATTTATTTAACACTTATTTATATACCGCATCTTCCAGCGATCAGCTGCGGTGTACAATCAACAACAGTCAACAATGCAGAGCTTGTTTTACATAGAACAATGATAACTTTTTACATAGAACATCTTAACTTACACAACAACGGGTTTAAAAACTAAGCGGAATAATTCAATAATTCAACTAAGACAGATTGTGTAACAGTTAAAACAAAAGTACTGTCCCTATAACATAGGCAGATTATGACAGTGGTAACTATATACAGATTATGACAGTTGCAACTATATACAGGTAGATTTTCAATGCATAAGAGTGGAGTGATTATACATTTAAGTTTTGTATGTATTGTTTGTAGTAGGGAGTATAAACTTGATTTTGGGCAGGTTCGTGTTTAGCCTTTATCTAAGTTGAGTGGAAGGTTTTCCATGGTATTATAGTGTTTAGTGAATAAGTATGTTTTCAATTTTTTTCTGAATTCTGTTATCTCTGTTAGTGATCGTAAGTCCTCTGGTAATGAGTTCCAGACTGTTGGGGCTATGTGGGAAAAGGCTCTATTATTTGTTAATTTGTGAGTTCTTATATATTCTTTCGGCATTTTAAGTTTATTTGATTGTCCTTTTCTATGAGTGGGCTTAGGTGGTTCTTTGCTTATTAGGTTACAGAGTGTCTTCGGGGCCATGTCATTTAGGGCTTTGAATGTAGTTATTATTGTTTTGTATGTTATCCTGCTTTGTATTGGTAACCAGTGAAGGGATGCTAGTATCGGTGTAATGTGTTGGAGTGAATTTATCTTTAATATAATTCTAGCTGTTGCATTTTGCGCAAGTTGGATCCTTTTGATGTTTTGTTTAGAAATGCCTATAAGTATTAAGTTGGCGAAATCGAAGTGGGGAGTTATGGTAGCCTGTATTATATTGATAAAATCTTGTATAAATACAAAGGGGCGTAATTGTTTGAGGATTTTAAGTTTGAAGTAGATTTTCTTTAATGTATTTCTAATGTGCGTTTCCATAGTAAGGTGTGTATCTAAGATAACACCTAGATATCTTATTTCATTTTTTATTTTAATTTCTTGGTTTTGTAGTGTTATGTGGGTTGGAGGAGTGAATGAATGGTTTTTTTGTTACAATTAAGACTTCAGTTTTAGCGTGGTTTATATGGAGGTTTTGGGTTTTTAGCCAGTGTGTGATTTCATTGTAGCAGTCTGATAGAAGTTGAATCGGTAGGTTAGGAATCGTAAAAGGAATGTACATCATGATATCATCCGCATAAAGGTGATATTGTACTCCAAATTTTTTAAAGATGTTACAGACCGGTTTTATATAGATATTGAAAAGTAGGGCTGAAAGTGCTGAACCTTGTGGTAACCCTATTTCTTGTTTGTATGTGTTGGATGTTTGAGTACCTGTTCTTACATTTTGTGTTCTGTTATGTTACAATTCTGTTATGTTACAATTCCCCCTAGAAGTATCCTGTGTCTACAGCTACCGTATTATCTGTCTGGACTAGATTGTAAGCTCTGATGAGCAGGGGCCGTCTTTTACATGTGTCTGTGCAGCACTGTGTACGTCTTGTAGTGCTATACAAGTGTTCAGTAGTAGTAGTAGTGTTAGGAGGCAATACTTTCGCTTTACCTATTTCACTAGCAACAAGACATTTGCTTCACACTTACAATTAGTAATGACAGTTCTGCAGGGGTCATTCAATAATAACAACTGAAATACACAACATGAGAATTCAAGAGTACTCCTCCAATAGACTCCTTCAGGGTAGTTTAAAACAGACTGGGAGAGCTGTTAGCATTCTCTCTGTAGACATCACTACTCTGTAGTCTCACACTTTCATGGATGTGGTGTGCACCATGGTAGTCTGGGATTTTCAGTTAATCTACTAACAAAGAGAATAAAACATTACAACACACATTTACTACCTTGGTTTACTTGCTTAATTTACTTATTAGAATGAAGTTTGTCACAACCTCAGCCCCCGAGCCACGTGCTTAAAGGGTCAGGGTGGACATTATTGTTTTCATCAAAGGGTGAAACTTTTCTTAACCCAGATGCATGCTGGTACTAGTAGTCCCTTTCTTGAAATAATTAGTTGTGAAAGCCATGTGTAAGATAAAGCATAAGGTTTATTCCCATAATGCACAAACAAAGGTTCAGCGAAGGAAAACAGGATTCTCACCTCATTCAGGATTTTCAAAATGTATTTACAGAATTCAAAAGTTAGACGTGCTTCACAGTCTTATTAGCTATACAGGTGTTAGAACAAACCAGTTCATGCAAACAAAAGCAAGCTTCTTCTTTTAGCTTATCAAAACTGTCAGTTCATGCAAACAAAAGCAAGCTTCTTCTTTTAGCTTATCAAAACTGTATTTTAACGTATATCCTGCGAGCTATACTTCTGCCAAGGATTCCAAACTCCCGGCTAGACAAAGTGTACAATCCATGAGACAGTCAGGTGGCAATGAATCGGGTTCAGCAGGGTCTATTTGCATCTCCTCCTGTTCTGACGATATATCTGCTGGCCCTGAGCTTTCCTCATGTAATTCTGGCTTCACTTCCGAGTTTCTCTCTAAAACTCTCCAGCCTTGCTCTACCTGGTCTGGAAAACAGTTAACAGGACTTTTAGTTAGCACTTTTTGTACAGGTTCCCAAACCTCTCTCCAGCTGTGTTTACTGCACCTACGGCTCTCTGGCTTCCATGCCTTTCTAGGGCTTGGCCACAGTTCCCTGTTCAGTGTTGTGTTTCTCAGACTCCTGGGCTGAGTCTTGTGCACCCACCTCTGAACTCCTTGTAGCTCACGGTCAGGAAAGGAAGTATGCAGGTACCTCTGCTCTCTGAGCTGTGCTTCTCTGGTACTTTCTTTACCAGGCACTTTCCAGGTCCCTCTCCTTTCTCTGTCTTCCTTGAAGACTTCTCCCTGGAGCTTTTCACCGTGGAACTGTTTCTCTTGGAACTTGTTCCTTCTCTGTAAGGACCGCAAATCCAACTGCCTCTCCTTCTCTCCTCTGAGCCATCTCCTTCCTCTCTCTTCTGCATCTGCTGCTGCTGCTTCCTCTGTCCTGTCTAGGCCATGCTTATAAAGCTGCTTCTCAGTTAGGGTTTCTCTCACCCTGACCAGGTGTGTATGATTATCCCTTGAGTTAGTTATTACATCATCCACGCTTGGGTGTGTCAGCGTACCCTCTGATTCTTCATGCTTGCTCCCTCTGGCTGCACTTTGCAGTAAATGCACTTTAGGTCTGTCACTTTCTTTAAAGGGATCAGTGATTTTTCCTATCTCCATAGGTTCACTGGCCTCTGCTTCATCACAAGTTGTATTATTCATTATTTGTGACTTGTAAAATACATTGGCTAAATACCTAATCTAACATCCTCTCTTTGGGAGTGGAGGAGTGGCCTAATGGTTAAGAACACTGGCTTTGAAACCCAGAGACCAGGGTTCAATTCCCACTAGCACACCTTGTGGCCTTGGGCAAGTCACATAACCCTCCATTGCCCAAGAAAAATCCAAGTTATCAATGTCCCTGTTTAATGTACATTACCAAGTTTAAGTTTCAGTGTAAACCACTTTGATTGAAATGATAAAGCAGTTTATTTTATTTATTTATTTAACATCTTTTATATACCGCGCTATTTGTTATCAGCGCGGTTTACATTCAACAAAGGTTGCTCAATTCAGTCGAAACTGTTTTGCGCTTACATTGTAACAGGGGATAAAATTTGGAGCAAATACAGGGTAACTATATACATATTGACATAGAGCAATATAAGGGTAACTATATACAATTGACATAGAACATAATATAAGAGCTTGGCTGGTTAAGTCAAATAAATATATTACATGTATCACTATTCTTCTTGCACGATAATAAATAAAAAAGGATATCAGTATTACTAACCAGAAGTCACGAAATGGAAACAAACCATCAAATTCCAAGGGCAAGCAACATGAAACAAATGCATATGACAGACAATCTGCACTCCCAGACTTCTCCATAAGGTCGGCATCCAGACTGAATCCATTGTATACAATCATGTTGATTGTTTCATCTTTCTCTTTTTACTCCTTTTTTGTAACAATTCCCTTTAAGCAATTCAGTTTTCAGCAAAGCTGCTAACTTGTATTTTTTCCTTTAAACCTTTCATAATTTTTCTGTAGCCATTCCATTCCTTAGCATTTTCTTCTGAATCTTTGTTATATCATGCAAATTCATGCAACTTTTAAGATATCTAAATACACCAAAAGCAATCATACAGGGAAGATCTTCCCATTCACTCATATACAAATTAATCATAGCTAAAACAGGAGAATATGTACTTAACCATTCTCCAGAGGTTCTTATCTGCAATTATAAGAAGCTCTGGGAGGTACTGTTTTCAATGGACATTCAGCATTTGTATTTTTACACATGGAATGAAATTAGCAGACAAATTCTCTTAACTGGGATAAGCTTGGATCTGTGAAACCTAGAAAACAAAACTTGCACATCATGGATTAAACTTATTTACAAACACAAAGGGATGGTTAATCGTTTTTAGGGGGTTTTACTATTCCTCCATCATAAACTGTCAAGTCCAGGATCCCTGTAAAAAAAATGTAAACATAATCTAATGAAATCATGATGATGCAGATTTCTCTCTCAATAATACTGCTGCCAAATGGACTACTACTGCTACTACTATTAATCATTTATATAGCGCTACAAGGCAATCGCAACACTGTACAGACACATATACAGTAAAAGACAGCACCTGCTCATCAGAGCTTACAGTCTAATTAAGACAGACAGTATAATAGCTGAGAACAAGGACCTAGAGGTTGTCCTTTTTATATATCTGTAGGAAAAAGAATTAGCAACATTCATGCTATACTTTAACTATGTTCTATCTTGGTATTAAATTACTTTAGTTTTAGCTGTCAGGTAGATTGCAAACAAGATACAATCCCTTGCACTTCACTAATACATAGCAGCAACTAAGATATCTCCCTGAAAACTTTAAAAGTAACTTTTCTAACAAGGCATGCTGGTATCTGTCAAGAAGGAATTTCCTTAAGTCTTTGAGAATTCTTTAATTATCTCTCGCAGAGTTACTCTAAACACACAATCTTGCTTTATTTGTTCCTTCAAACTGTTATCTGTGCTGTTTACTTCTATCAATTTTCATAGCAGTGCACATTCCTCTTCCTAACCCATTGAATCAGAGAATCCATTTTATACTTCAGTACAAACCCATACAGATAGCAGGAGGAAAAAAGCACTAGCTGTGCATATTTTAGCTGCATATCAATTATAGAATCTCATCTTTCCCTTCACATATTCATTAGACTGACACATCAGTCCACATCATTAGGTTACTTCACCAGTTTACTGTCCATCAAAGTCCTTCTTTTTCACTGTTAATATCCCACCTCAGTTCTCGCAATACTTTCTCATCACTTGCACCATACTACCAATTAGTACATAGACCTTTCTTCTTACCATACTAATGTATCCTTATATACAAAGAGGCACTTTCTAATATGTGAGCCCAGGCCCCTGTGTCCCGCGGGATCGGAATCAGGTCTAGGGTCTGTACATGCAGGCCAGGAACCAATTCCGATTGACCTGCATGTACATACCCATGCCCGGCTAATTCAGTCAGGCTCCTGAATGGAGCTGCGGTGCCATGGCATCCCATTGCCATGGCACTGTGGCTCCATTCAGGAGCCGTGATCCCTGGCCACCAACCAAACTTTCCTTTCCCGCAGCCTGACCCCCGATCTGGCTTTCTATGTCCAGTCTGCCGACAGGACGTACAGGGTCAACTTCAGAATCAGCCCTGTACGTCCGGGGTCACAGACCTCCCATGCCCCGCCCTTGCTCCATCTCCAGAATGTCCCTGACTAATCCTCCCCATACAAACTCCTTGTTCATATGGGGAGGCTTCTGCCGGGGACGCCATTCACATTACAGAATAGACCCCACAGGCTTCAAGAAACATCAAATAACTATTAAAACTTAGTGCTACTTTTAAGTGAACTATAGGTAGAAGATATAAATTTATGTTCTTAACAATAAGCAAAACACTGTAGTGAGTAACAATGCCCCTTTCCCACTAAAACTTAATTGATCTAACAATAGGTGGACATGTGCTCATTCCAAAAAACAATTCTCTACATATGTCTTAATTAGCATTAAACATTTAATATAACTAAAGTCCTTATGGTATGAATTTATTCTTTCAAAACATTTTACAACAATATTCTCAATAGGATGAAGTATGCCCAGCTATATCTAGAGCCTGTATACACTAACTGAGGATTTAGGATGGGCAATAAGTACAGCAAATTGTGAAAATTACCAACTTTAATTAGACTTGAGGCCCATATAGCTTTAGGAACCACAGAGAGCAGAGCCAGGCCAACCAGAGTGGAGGAGTGGCCTAGTGGTTGGGGCAAGGTACTTCAGGCCGGAAGGTCGGGGGTTCAAATCCCACTAGAGGACAGCAAGCTTGGGCCGGAAGGACTGGGGTTTCTAGTCCCACAGGTGCTCCTTGTGGTCTTGGGCAAGCCACTTAACCCTCCATAGCCCATGTTCCCTATAAAATAGTTATCTCCAAATTATAATGCCCTGTTCAATGTAATTTCAGTTTGTTCAATGTAAACCACACTGATGCAGAATAGCGTGGTATATAAGAGAATGTAAATAAATGACCATTAGGCAAACTAGGCTGTAACCTAGGGCAGCAGCTTCTGGGATGGCAAAAAGCAGGGCATTCAAGCCAGGCAATAGATTTTGACAGGTGAGTGAGCCTGGTAGTGAGGCCTCCTCGGGTTCTTCTAGGCCAATGTCTTCCATGTCTAGTCATGCCTCTTCAGAGTAATGAATATACATGGTTTCAGTTAATTCAGGACTTTGAGTCCTCAGGAAGGTCACTTGAGGCCATTAGATTTCCAGTGGCCCACTCACCACTCTGGAAGCATTCATCTGTTACTTCATAATTCATATTTATTGTATTAAACTCAATTAGCAAGCCTTAGAATAGCCTATTATCATGCTAATTCTTAAATATCCTTTCAAATCTTAAGGAAGTGCTGCTGCTTCTTTAGTCAGGTCTTGTGCTGGCTGCTCACCACTGTTCCCTCTAAGCTGTGCGCGTGTGCGTGCGTGCGCACACACCTTGCCGAGTGAGCGCACATACTTTACAACAGAGCGCACAAAAATTACGGTTCTGATTCTGATAGAAAACAACACAGACGTCTTAAAATTTAAAAGTTGTTGTGTATTTACGGTTTTCACAAGTTCTACAATATTTTCTAGTGCAATCAATGTGGTATACATACTGTATTCTGACGTGTAGTCAAATTTTAAAGTATATAACTCCGAGTGTCGTTATGTGGCACACAAAAATTTAACCTTCCTTCCAAAGCTGCACAGCTGATATTTTATGTGCACACAGCCTACAGAAAATTAGAGGGAACATTGCTGCTCACCATATCTAAGTAATAGGTTCTAAAGCCATTCTATATCACTGCTCATCCAGTCGGGTCTTGTGCTACCCACTCACCAGGACCAAGTTGAAGGTCCTTCAGCTGCCCTCACATACCTCTCCTACACTCTTCCAACAGTAAGTATCTCGAAAACTTAGCCAAGAACCCACCTGCAGGGCCTCCCTGGTTGGATGGTCTATATCCACAATACCTGTGCCTCTTAGGGTGAAACAATCAGAGTCCCACTATTTATACTTTGTACCTTTCCTAGTACTCCTGAGGGACTGCCCTCCTAGGTTGGGCAGCTGCCGCTCCCTTTGGCCAGTGTTTGGACCCTCTTACTTCAGGGCAAAACCCCCAGAACAGTAGGTCCTTGGCATGCAGTTTCTTATTCAGCCTACAGGTGGCTCTTCATTAGATTGCAATAGTAAGTCATTCTCTCTTTCAATTCAAAACAAGATAAAAGTCAATAAAACCCTCTCTAGCCCAACCGGGGAAAGTCTCAGGCATCCAGAGGCCTGGACAACCCGCCACCTCCCACATAGCTTTTTTCCACTACATCCATCCCATGTAGGCCATTACCCAGTTGGACTTCCATATCCATGGGCATCTCATCTTGTAAGTCTGTGCCCCACTTTAACCCCTCTTAGGAAAACATGTTCTCCCCTCCAGGGTGGTCATTTCCATATCCTCTCCTGTCTCCGGGGAGAAGTCCTTGGGTTCTTCCCAATCCTTCGCGACAACCCTGGGACACCCCGGGGAAGGGGTCTGGGTCTCCCTAAAATTTGTGGGGGCAGGTACTCTGGTTCTATTCTGGCATTTCCCACAGAACTGGGTTTTCCTTTTCCGCTTTTCTAATGGGGGTTTCATAACAGAATCCAGGGTTCTATACCAGGGACCCTCCTCTGGCTCCTTTGGGCTATCTGGAGGTCCTCCGGGACCTCTAGTTGTAACAGGATATACACCCCATCACATGAAGTCTCCTTTTTTTTTTCTGGTAATATTCCAGTGTACCGACATATGCATCAGTTGCCTGTATATTTCTTAAATTCTGCCTGTGTGGCCCATCACTATCTGTTTTTATTCTTTCTGTGAAGCATTAAGCACGTCTGATAAAGTATTTGCTTGCCTGCGTTTTGTTCAGACCGCATGACATACTATTTTTTCTCAAGTTAGGCAACCGACAAAAGGGGATTTTCTTTTTTTTTTTTTTTGCTTTTTTATACAGAATGCTACTACCAATTTTTAAATCATGGGAAAAAATAAACCTTTTACAAATATGTATGATGTTCTTAATATGGTTTGGAAATTTGGAAATTCAAAGTCTGGACTGGAAAAAAACGAATTTGAAACTCCCATATAAGAAAAAGCACAATATTGGAATGATTACTTTAAGGGTAGTTTAAGAGAAAAACAAGACAAATCTGTGTAGTCAACTCCTATGTTGTTGCTATCCTGTTCATCAGTCACAAAAAGATAGCATCCACAGTCTGGAAAGGAAATGGAATGCAAATACTTTTTTGGTTTTGCACCGAGCTTAACAAGCAATGCGAAGGAATTAGTATACACTCAGTAAATTAAACCCAAGGAGGAGTGGCCTAGTGGCCTAGTGGTTGGGGCAAGGTACCACAGGCCATAAGGTCAGTGGCTCAAATCCCACTAGAGAACAGCAACCTTGGGCCAGAAGGACTGGGGTTTCTAGTCCCACAGGTGCTCGTTGTGGTCTTGGGCAAGCCACTTAACCCTCCATTGCCCATGTTCCCTGTAAGTATTAGTGTATGTGTCTCAAATCCCCTCGTGTTAAATGTATCCCCCAATTGTGTTGTGACCACTTTGATTGAAGAATAAGGTGGTATACAAAACTGTCTAAATAAATAAATATTCAAAGACTATGGGCCTGATATTCAAAGGGCAGTTGCACAGTTTACAGCCCTATAAACCATGTAACTGCTGCTGAGAGGGATATTCAATGGCACTAACATGGTTAATGCTGCTGAGGATTCCCGATTATGGCCCTTATGCATCCCAGTGCTAACCACTTAGCACTGGGGTGTGCTGGGGGCATTCTGGGTTGGAGTGGAGGTGGAGATGATCAATAACTGGACAGCAGTGATATTGCATGCTGCCCGGTTAGTGACCTGTGCCTAAAAGAAAGGCAAGGAAAACCAGGGGCGGCCCAAGGGGGGTGCGGGGCCATGTGCGGAGACTCGGTGCGGGGCCTCATTTGCATAAGGGACCTCATTTGCATAAATATTTGCATAATGTTACCATACACTAACTTTTAGTAAACATGCCTCTTAATGAGTGTATGGATAAAGAAAGACTAAAAGATTTCTACATTACTATAATCCAGTGACAACTGCCAGGCACATTAGGAACTACTACAAACACTGCCCATTTAGAACCCATAGCAAACCCGCCGTATCATAACAGCACTACCAGGACTCACAAAGCACCAGACCCTACCTATCAAAAGGCAACACTACAAATATTAAACCAATACATTTCAGAGAACAACAATACATGACCTACTGGGGAAAGAGAACAAGTGGCAATGTCAAATAGGAATTACATAAACAGAATACCTCAGCTCAGTTACACGTGCAGAACATAGACCGTCACCAAACAAGAAATCACAATGTAGAAACAGGAAGACAATAATTAAACTGGGAGCCCCAAAAGCCCAACAACCAGGGCCGGATTTACCTATACGCCATGTATGCCATGGCGTAGGGCCCACAGCTGGCAAGGGCCCACAAAAATGGAACAAGTTAGCTTTTTTTTAAAAATAAAATTAAAAAAAAAACCTGCTGGTTGCCGCCGCGGGGCCCCCTCTGCTGCCACGGCAGCATGGACTGACCCGCGGGGGCCCCCTCTGCAAGCTCGATCCGTCGGTCCCTCCCTCCCTCCGTGCAGGCTATGAGAGACGCGAAGGGAGACTGTCCTCCCGCGCGTCTCTGTTAAGCCCGCAGGGGCTGATGGGAAATTTCCCATCAGCCCCTGCGGGCTTAACAGAGACGCGAGGGAGACAGTCTCCCTTCGCGCCTCTCACAGCCTGCACGGAGGGAGGGAGGGAGGGACGGACCGACCGACCGACCGACGGACGGATCGAGCTTGCAGAGGGGGCCCCCACGGGTCAGTCCATGCTGCCGCGGCAGCAGAGGGGGCCCCGCGGCGGCAGCCAGCAGGTTTTTTTTAAAAATTAAATTTTACTTTAGGCCGGGGGGGGGGGTAGGACTGGTAATGGGCTATTGGGGGGGCTGGGGCTGGGACTGGAAATGGGCTGGGGGGGGTAGGACTGGTAATGGGCTATTGGGGGGGCTGGGGCTGGGACTGGAAATGGGCTGGGGGGGTTAATGCTGGAGGTGGGCTGATGAGGTTAGGACTGGTAATGGGCTGTTGGGGGGTTTAGAACTGGTAATGGGCTTTGGGGGGGTTAAGACTGGTAATGTGCTCTGGGCTGATGGGGGCTGTCTGGTAATGGGCTATGGGGGGGGGCTAGGACTGGAAATGGGCTGGGGGGTAAAGACTGGAGGTGGGCTGATGGGGTTAGGACTGGTAATGGGCTGTGGGCTTATGAGGGGCTTAGGACTGGCAATGGGCGATGGGGGGCTGACTGGAAATGGGTTGATGGGGTTAGGACTGGAAGTGGGCTGATGGGGGGTTAGGACTGGTAATGGGTTATAGGGGGGGCTTTAAACTGAAAATGGGGTGGTGATGGGGGGTTAGGACTGTAAGTGGGTGATGGGGGGCTAGGACTGGTATTGGGTTGGGGGGTTGCTAGGACTGGAAATGGGCTGATGGGTGGCTAGGACTGGAAATGGGCTGATGCAGGGACTAGAAGGGAATGGATGCTGGGTGAGGCTGGAACTAGAAGGAGCTGATGTTGGGGGAGGATTAGAATGGGATGGGGCTGGAAGAGTAAAATGGAGAAGGGAAAAATATTTTGTGTGGGAGGGATAAAAATCTACAATTGGCCGGGTATTGGGAGAGTAAGTGGGGATTGAGGATGGAGGGGTAAAATTTGAGTGGATGAAATAGGAATGAGGAAAGAGCAAAAGGAGAAAGATTAGTATGTTAAAGCAGATGTAGAGAGAGAATGGAAAAAAAACTAGAAGGGAGAAGAAAGGACAAATGGACAGCAGACGATGGAGAGTTAGCAGAAGACACGAAGAAACCAGAAGAAAGTGGCTGGAGCAATTGCAGCTGAAAAAAATACACAAAAGGTAGAAAAATATCTCTTTATTTTGAATTTATAATTGGAATATGTCAGTTCTGGTAAATGTGCATCATTAACGTCTGCGCTTTGTTTAGTACAAGAGCAAATTAATGTATAGTTTTATTTCTACAGTGTTGTACATTCCAAGTTTGGCTTTTGGGATTCCCAGTTTAATTATTGTCTTCCTGTTTCTAAATTGTGATTACTTGTTGGTGATGGTCTATGTTCTGCATGTGTAACTGAGCTGAGGTGTTCTGTTTATATAATTCCTATTTGACATTGCCACTTGTTCTCTTTTCCCCAGTAGGTCATGTATTGTTGTTCTCTGAAATGTATTGGTTTAATATTTGCAGTGTTGCCTTTTGATTGGTAGAGTATGGTGCTTTGTGAGTCCTGGTAGTGCTGTTAGGATACGGCGGGTTTGCTATGGGTTCTAAATGGGCAGTGTTTGTAGTAGTTCCTAATGTGTCTGGCAGTTGGCACTGGATTATAGTAATGTAGAAATCTTTTAGTCTTTCTTTATCCATACACTCATTAAGAGGCACGTTTACTAAAAGTTAGTATATGGTAATATTATGCAAATATTTATGCAAATGAGGCCCCGCACCCCCCTTGGGCCGCCCCTGCTGGGGGCCCACAATTTTTGTTGGCGTAGGGCCTCACTCAAGGTAAATCCGGCCCTGCCAACAACACTGTAGAAATAAAACTATAAATTAATTTCCTCTTGTACTAAACAAAGCGCAGACATTAATGATGCACATTTCCCAGAGCTGGCATATTTTAGTTAATAAATTCAATAAAGAGATATTTTTCTACCTTTTGTGCATTTTTTTTCAGTTGCAATTGCTCCAGCCACTTTCTTCTGGTTTCTTTATGTCTTCTGCTAACTCTCCATCATCTCCTGTCCATTTGTCCTTTCTTCACTCTAGTGTTTTTCCATTCTCTCTCTACATCTGCTTTAACATACTAATCTTTCTCCTTTTGCTCTTTCCTCATTCCTATTTCATCCACTCAAATTTTACTCCGCCATCCTCAATCCCCACTTACTCTCCCAATATCCGGCCAATTGTAGATTTGTCTTCCCTCCCACAGAAAATATTTGTTCCCTCTCCATTTCACTCTCCCAGCTCTACCCCATTCTAATCCTCCCCCAACATTAGCTCCCTTCTAGTTCCAGCCCCACCCAGCATCCGCTCCCTTCTAGTCCCCGCATCAGCCCATTTCCAGTCCTAGGTCCCCCATCCGAGTCCCTCCATCAGCTCATTTCCAATCCCAGCCCCCCATCAGCCCATTACGAGTCCTGGCCGAGCCCCAACATCAGCCCATGTCAAATCCTAGCTCCACTCCACTAAGCCCATTTCCAATCCAAGCCCCCATGAGCCTACTTACAGTTCTAGCCCCTCCATGAGTACATGTCAATCCAATCCCCACCAACCTCCCTTTTCCAGTCCTATCCTTGCCCTCCATCAGCCCATTTCCTGTCCTAGCCCCCTCACTCAGCCAATTGCCAGTCCTAGCTCCCTCCCCTCAAAGCCCATTTCTATTCCAAGCCCCCTCCCCATCAGCTATTTGTAGTTGAAGCCTTCCTTCCACTCAGCCCATTTCCATTCCAAGCCCCCCGCCCCAGCAGCTCTGTGCAGGGCAAGCCCTCCTGCCACGCAGCCCAATTCCAGTCCTAGCCTCGCCCAGCCCATTACCAGTCTAGCCCCCCATAAGCCCCATTACCAGTACTAAGCCCATCAGCCCACTTCCAGTCCTAAGCCACCCATCACCCCATTTTCAGTCTTAGCCCCCCCATAGCCCATTAACAAGTCCTAACCCCCATCAGCCCATTTCAAGTTGG
This sequence comes from Ichthyophis bannanicus, assembly GCA_033557465.1. Taxonomy (NCBI): domain Eukaryota; kingdom Metazoa; phylum Chordata; class Amphibia; order Gymnophiona; family Ichthyophiidae; genus Ichthyophis; species Ichthyophis bannanicus. Next base: position 146,045,949 of record CM066033.1, read on the forward strand.
CTCCCCCATCCGAGTCCCTCCATCAGCTCATTTCCAATCCCAGCCCCACCATCAGCCACTTCTAGTCGTTCCTAGCCCCACCATCATCAGCCCATGTCAAATCCTAGCTCCCCTCCACTCAGCCCATTTCCAATCCAAGCCCCCCATGAGCCTACTGCCAGTTCTAGCCCCGCCAGGAGTCCAGTGCAATCCAAGCCCCCCCCAACAGCTCATTTCCAGTCCTATCCTAGCCCTCCATCAGCCCATTTCCTGTCCTAGCTCTCCCTCACTCAGCCCATTTCCAGTCCTAGCTCCCTCCCCTTACAGCCCATTTCCATTCCAAGCCCCCTCCCCGCTATTTGCAGTTCAAGCCCTCCTTCCACTCAGCCCATTTCCAGTCCTAGCCACCCCCCAGCCCATTACCAGTCCTAAGCCCCCCATCAGCCCACTTCCAGTCCTAAGCCCCCCCAACACCCCATTTTCAGTCTTAGCCCCCCCATAGCCCATTACCAGTCCTAACCCCCATCAGCCCATTTTGTTTTAGTCTCCCCACAGCCCATTCCAGTCCTAACCCCCCCTTAGCCCATTTCCAGTCCTAGCCCCCCATAGCCCATTTCCAGTCCTAGCCCTCCCTAGCCCATTACTAGTCCTAACCCCCCATCAGCCCATTTCCAGTCTTAGCACCCCCATAGCCCATTACCAGTCCTAACCCCCCCAAAGCCCATTACCAGTCCTAACCCCCCTCCCCCCAACAGCCCTGATAGATTTAACAAAAACAAACCGGCTGCTGTTGCCGCTGCCGCCATGGCAGCGGCAGAATCAAATGTCCCGCCACGGGGCCCCGCCTGCCCAGCAGAGCCTCCCTTCACCATCAGCTCCCGAGTCCCTCCCAATGCACAGGCTTTCAGAGCCGCGAGAGTTTCCCTTTCTGCTCACGGCTCTGTTAATCTCGCCGGGGCGGATGGGATTTCCCATCAGCCCCAGCGGGATTAACAGAGCCGCGAGAGGTCAGAGAAGCTCTCGCGGCTCTGAAAGCCTGTGCATTGGGAGGGACTTGGGAGCTGATGGTGAAGGGAGGCTCTGCCGGGCAGGCGGGGCCCCGCAGTGGGACATTTGATTCTGCCGCTGCCACGGCGGCAGCGGCAGCCGGTTTGGGCTTTTTTCTACTTGTGCTAATGAAGAATGTTTTTTGCGCGGGGCCCCCTGAAACGCGGGGCCCTGTGCAAAAAACATTATTGCTCAATGGACGAGCCGGCCCTGAGGAAAACCTTACCTATCTTTGTAGGCACAGGAGATAACCAGACAGTATGCAATATCGCCTCTGCCCAGTTAGCTCTGCGGCTTCCAATGTGTGTGGCGACCCCCACATATTCAAAGCTGGGGTCGCATATGACACTGGCATTGAATAACTGGAGTTAAGGGTTGGTGGGCGCAGCTATGTGTCATAGCGGTGCATAGCCTGCCCAACTGAATATTTGGTCCTATATGTGCAAGCTATGTATTTATGTTGCAGCCACGCAGCTGAAAATGCTCTCATTCTCTCACTCACCCACAGAAGGATGCACACAGACAGGCTGGAATGCAAACAGGATCTTTTAATGTGCACACAGGCCCAGACAGAGAGCCGGTACCCTCCACAAAAATCTGAGCCCTGAAGGATGTCCTACATTGTCTTATATACAGTACATTTTTTAACACTCATTCTACAATCTCATTCGTCTCAGGTATTGTCATGTCCACCAATCAGCAGCCCCTGGGGAAGGTGCCTGGGTGACCTGTCCAAAACCGGTATGCTCTGGTCTGCTGATTTCTGGGCAAGGGGGTATTGTGCTCAGGCCTGGAGGGGGGAAGGGTGCCTACTGAAACCTTTATGGCTTCTCTTAGCAAGCTGATCACTATGTAAAACCTCATGGCTTGGGGGAGGGTTACCACAGCTAAACCTCATGGCTGCTCACTCCCCCCTTTTTAAGTGAGACCTCAACCGCTAGGGGCGGTAGAGGGCAAGTATTACTGGAGGCAAGCCGCAGAGGGGTGTATTGGGTCAGGGCCATGACAGTGGTAGCCGCCTTGCGTTCTACCAGGGTATCAAGGGTGGTGGTAATGAAGCGTTAAAGAATGGGGATACAACATGGCAGAATGGCACATAGCAGTAAAATAAAAAGAACCCCTACCACTAGGATTTTTAGTCCCCCTAGCCAACCGAACCACTTCATAAACCACCCAGTACCCATGGACGGGTCAGTAATATGATTAACTAGATCACGTAGGTCTTGGATAGAGTGTTCAATGGAAACACTTGCGTCAGTGAGTTTAAAACAACACATACCCTATACTCTCTGTAGCAACTCCTGCACAAAAGTTTTGTTCCGTGTGCAAAAGTTGCTGTACTGTCTGTAAAAGGTTGTAGGGCCTGCAGAGGCCTCTTTCCTTTGGGACAAAGGAGGGCCGTATGCAAAAAGTCTGCAGAGGCCTCTTTCCTTTGGGGCAAAGGCTCTTTCCCTGGGATCCACCCTTATTAACATATTAATGGCTTTTATTCTTGCTAGTGTTGAGTCATTCTGGCTACACCCTGCCATCCCCTTTGTTTCATTAATCACTGGCACTGTAGTCTTCAGGGTTCATGAGCACTTTGTATCACCAGCTTTGTTTGGCCTGTTTAACTTGTCCAGGCTTGCCCAACTTGCTCAGGCCTGTTCAATCTGTTCAGGCCTGGCATGTGTTTTCTTAGCTGGGTCCATTTTCTGTGCACTTCTGTTCAGAGTATGGTTCCCCCTGGCTTTACTCTTGTTGTGCTGGGCTCTGGGTACTCATTTTCTTAGCCCACATGTTTTTTTCGTGCCATCATAATGTATTACAGCCTCAGGCAAGGATGCAACCATACTAGACATACCTATCAGCCAATTTCCCTTCATTCCCCAATTTTTCTTTTTCTTTTCTTGTGAATGGGGCAAAGGTAATCCACTAAGGGCAATGGATAACAACCATTTGAGACAGATAGGGGGCATCAGAAAAGCAGCCTCTGGTACTGTTCCCTAGAGACAACATACATTGTAACATCATTTTCTTGCAGCAACTCAATAATATTGAAAACACATAACATGAAAGTATATCAAAAGCAGCAATGCTTAATAATGTGATAAAGAAAGCTCTGAGAATAGTACAGCAAAACTTGAGCTGGTGTGGGTATTGCAATTGCTGAAGACGAAATGGCTTGTAGATTTCAGTTACTTTCTAAGAAAACATTATTAAAAGGATAACAATACAATCATTCACAAAAGCCCCCAAAAAACCCCAGTCAGGTCCAATAGTCCTCTTCCCATTCTAAGACAATGTGGTCCTGCCTCTCAGCAGTTCCCCAGGACCTCGCAGTGTGCTTCACCTTTCTCTGAAATTTAAGTTCTGTTCTCTCAAAATTTGAACCTCTCATTCTCATAGGCAGATATCTTGGCCCTTTTTCAATGTGACACACTGATCCAGATAGGGACTCCTTCACACATTTCAGCGCGTGGGTAGTTCTGAGTTCTTGGGTTGGTCTGTTCCATCTGGACTCTGGCCAATTTCCTCTGCTGGACTCTCTGGATTGCAATTGGTGACATGGCTCCAGGCCTATTCAGAAAAGCAGCACCAATATTGAATGAAAAAAAACCTAAATATGCTGGATTAGATTTCACAATGATATAAACTTAATTTCATCCATATTTACTTAAGATCATAACTATCTCATATGGTGTCAACTATGTCTCTCAATTTGATAAACTCTTTGTCTCTTGTCTCTTTACCACTGGAGATTCCTTTGCAGGTAAGAAATATTCCATTATGCCCTTGACTGAATCTTTACATGTTTATAGATCAGACAAGTTGCACACAATATTCTGCGATTTCTGGCAAGGTTTTTTTTAGAATTTACCAATTTTTGTGAGAATTTGTCATCAAATCACCCCTCTTTTGCCCATGCGTGCCTGGCGCAGGACATACAGGGGCAAAATGAGGCAAAAAGCATCTGGAAGTACCACTGGCCAGTGCGGGTTTTCCAAAGCTCATGACCAGGGTGCAAGGTGCACCCAGCCTGTCTCCAGATGTCTATTTCTAATTGTTGAGTATGTGTTGGGGCTTAGATGAATTCCTAAATTGAAGATTCTGGAGACGGCATAGTTGAATAAAGTGCACATCTCTTTTTTTTTTTGTTTACATATTAATTAGCCAGATACATCACTTAAAATTACCTTCATCAGTTTAATGTCCATTAAAGTCCTCTTCTTAATATCCCACTTCATCCCTCACAACACTCCCCCATCACCTGGCATCATTCCCCCAATCACATACATAGGTCCCTTTCATGTTTTTATACCATACTAATGTATCCTTATTTGGCAAGGCTGCTAAGAATATCAAACAATTGTTTAAAAACTTAGTATTCTTTCTTTTCTCTCATTCTTTTTCTCAAACCTCTCCTGGATTATTGCTGACAAGCAAAATTTGGTTTTGTCCAATCAACTCAACTTAAATAATTTTACAAATATTTCCATATTTTCTGGTGTAATTGGCACCTATGGTGTTACTGTCCTGTTTAGCAGTCATCAGCACTGAGCTGCTTTAAATCTTACAGTTCAGAAAACAGGCATTCAAATGATGAAACTGATACTTTTGCATGAAAAGGTTGGGGGATATCTGGAATGCAAACACTTCTCCTTGTATATTTTTAATGCAGAATATTCTTTTTCACATTTACTGTAAAACCTAACAATACCTGAGACTGGCATCAAACTGATCTGAAAACACTCGGTGAGGTGCTTGCCACAGTATATAAAATCCCTTTAAACTTTTAATTTTGTATATGCATTCAAAACCAAATATATGTACCAGAGATAAAAATTCAAGCTGGATTACCCTTTTTATTCAGAGCTCTTAACCTCTACTTTGAAGGTCAAAGGAAAACCAAAACAGTTTCCTTAGTTTCATGCCTTGTTTGTTTGATCTAGCATCCAGGGGCACTTGGCAATGAACAGCCAGCAATGAAAGAAAAACAATATTTACTGTAGATTAAAACATTTAAACACAAAACTATTAGTCTTTTAAGTATAGCAGCTAGCAGCCTATCTGATTGGAATAAGGAGGTTTTCTTGATAAATTTCACTAAACCCTCCCCTTGGGTAGTTCTGAAAAGTAACATGCTTTAACATCTTGGGAAACACAGGGACCATAAAAAAGTCTTTATTTCTTCATAATCTTATAAGGATTTTTCTCTCTTTTTATAGGCTGTAACAAATGGTTTGCAGGCTAGCTCTTACACATGAGCTTTGCCTTACAGATATTCCCCACCCCATACATCTTTGCTAATAGTAATTTGACCAACCTTTGTTTGATCCCACCCTTACACAATCAAGATGCTGGTCAGACATCTGAGGATGCTCAAAGGAGACACCCCCCATGGTTCTAGAAGCTTAAAACTCTACAATTAAAATTGATGACAAGAGGATTGTTTGGAGGCTAGGTGAGGCTAGGTGAATTGGGGGTTTTTTGTCCTCTTTAATGGGTTTCCATTTGTTTGCTAGGAGAAAGACTCCTAGGTGATTTGTCCTTTTGTCCTCTCTAATGGGCCTCCATTCATCTGCTAGAAGAAGAAACTTCTCCCTGATCTTCCAGTATCTTTCTATAGCTATGCAAACAATTTCAATGGTTTCATTCCTAGTATCTTTCTGTAGTTATGCAAACTATCTCAGCAGTTTCAACCATCCCCCACTCACTGCCAAGAGGTATGATCAAAAATTTGGCTCTTTGACCACTGATCATGCATGAAACATAGCACTGAAACTGGATATGCACCAAATAAAGCAATTGTCTTCCTTCACTGCTACACCAGTACAGCAGTCTACATACAGCAAACCCTACTCCCCTTTTATTTACAGGGAACAGTCCCTTTCCTCTTTATTTTCAGAGGTTAGAGGAGAAGCTATGAGGTTGGGGCCAGATTCAGTCCCCTTTTTCATTATCTATCCCCTTCTTGGATTTCTTTTTTAAACATTTTCTAAACTGTCCCTTTTCCTGCAATCAGTAGACCTGGTGTTTTTTACTGTTTGGGGACACAGAGGCGATTTGTTAATAACTTCACCTTTTACTGATAGAGTATCAAACCTCTTTATCTACAGAGGTGCGAAATTACAAATCCAGGACTCATACAGACATGCAATCCTTGCGCTTCATCCAAACCCAGCCAATCCCCTCGCAGGGGTATGGAAACGTGGATAGGGACAACACACTCGCTTCGTACCAATGTACGTACAGTCTCAAGCATACACCAATCAATCCTGAAATATAAAGGACCTAATGTCTGGAAAAAAACTTTCTTTCCCTAATCTTTCCCGAATGTCACAACTAAATACAGAGACACTCTAACATTTACAGAGACACTCTAACAGTTTCTACATAACAGCACATTAACTATATGGACCAGCCATGAATCTATATAGGGAAACTGGTCCGGATGCTCCTTCACTACAATTTAGCCTCCGGACCCCATGCTCTAATCACAATTTACAAATCACAATTTACAAGTGTAAATCTTCTAATCTCAATTCAAGGAATGCAACGTTCAGTGTAAATTCTCTAATCTCACTTCTGGGAATACAATATACAGTATAATCCAGGTAACAGGCAGAGTTTGGTTGCACAAAACACACAGGACTACAAAGGGAAAAAGAAAGAGTGAAAACAGAGACGTCTCAGCAGCGAATACTCACGCACTCTCTTTTCTCAGTAGCAGCTGTTACAAATACACATTACACACACTCTCTCTAGCTGTAGCATAGGATTTAACTTTTACCATGAGGATAATAGTAATATGAGAAATATAGCTAGCTATTTATCTAATGTCCACTAGATGGAGCTCCAGGATCACTAGCACAAAAGAAGCCCCCAACACCAGAAGCACATGGCAACACAAAAGAAGCCCCCAAATATGCTTCATTAGAGACAGCGTGTGTAGGCTCTAAATAAATCGCCCCGATCATCAGAGAATTGCGATCAGCGCAATTATTAATAAACAGCTTGAAAGGCACACTTAAGGGGGTCAAGTGCTAATGTTTTTGGTCATTTTAAGAAGTTTTTGGCAGCGCTTTAAAGTGCTTTAAGGTACCCGAGGTTACTGCGACCATTTTTGGCGCTCGCAAGCGCCCCGTCCCCCTCCCCTTTTTCCCCACAGACTGGACGAGCAGTGGGTTTCAGGGACTCTGGGGCCCGTCCACGGCCTGCTCGTTGCGGGTGATCAGGCCGCTACAGGTTCACAGAATTTACCAGATTTACCAGAATTTCCAGATACAGAAATACAGAACTACCCAAACAGTAAAACAGTAAGGCAGTAGTACTCATCAGACCTCTGATCAGAGAGAGTTTGGATGCTAGTCTATCCAGCCAGTTTTCAATCGGGGGGTCAGCCGCAGGGACCGACTGACCAGACAAGTCAAGGTGTCCTTCTGGAGCACAAAGGGGCCCGGGGAGCCAAGGACTGTAATCACCTGGAGGGGGCGGTCCCTGACCAGTGGAGGCCCGATGCTGCAAGAGCAGAAGTCTTCCCACCCTGGGTGTGATGAGAGAAGCTTTTTGTTTAATTTAAAAGGGTCCCACCTGGGGTGCCAAATGTTGCAGCCACGCAGCTGAAAATGCTCTCATTCTCTCTCACTCACCAAAGAAGGATGCACACAGACAGGCTGGAATGCAAACAGGATCTTTTAATGTGCACACAGGTCCAGACAGAGAGCCGGTACCCTCCACAAAAATCTGAGCCCCGAAGGACGTCCTACATTGTCTTATATACAGTACATTTTTAAACTCATTCTACAATCTCATTTGTCTCAGGTATTTCCTGTCCACCAATCAACAGCCCCTGGGGAAGGTGCCTGGGTGACCTGTCCAAACCGGTATGCTCTGGTCTGCTGATTTCTGGGCAAGGGGGTATTGTGCTCAGGCCTGGAGGGGGGAAGGGTGCCTACTGAAACCTTTATGTCTTCTCTTAGCAAGCTGATCACTATGTAAAACCTCATGGCTTGGGGGAAGGGTTACCCACAGCTAAACCTCATGGCTGCCTCATTTACACATTACTGACCATCAATGATAAGAAAACAGATGTCTCAAATATCAGCTTGAAAGTCTGGAAAAATAAGGCCCTGACCTACTAAAGAAGAAAATCAACATATGAAAAAACTAACAACTAATTACCAAGTTAAAGCCAGGCTGTTTAAATCTTTTACAACCAGAAAAAATTATCCTTTTAAAAGCACAGCATAAGGAAAGCAAACAAATGAATCATTATATACTTCTCTTCTAATACAAGTAACTTATGTTTAAGGTTTTGGACCTCATCTTTTTGTTTTCCTTGAGATTTCTCATATGCCATTGTCTCCCACCATGTAAGGACGACCCACTCAGGACAAGTGTGTGGTCTCCCTAAATCATTGATCGCCATTTCATTTTTCAAATATCAAAGCTTATCCTCTGAAAAGTCTCTCCTATGGGAAATTGTAGTGCTTCATTACCACTAGTGCCATCATGCTATAGGGTCTATAGCAATATCAGCGTGCATACTATAACATGGACAGCCCTTCTTAAATACTATAGCCCATGCCTTTCCTTGCCACTCACGCAACTTAGTTCTTTTCTGCCGATGACTGAATAAATTACCCATCATACTCACAGTTCTCGTGATAAACTTCTGACTTGCCTCAGAGTCAAAGAAAGAATCCCACGGTTACCAACCGTTACGTGCAATGAGTTCCAAGCCAGGGGCAACAACTACTAGAATCCTTCCTTGGCCCTCAGTTTTCTATCTCTGGTCCCAGAAGCAAGTGAGAAGAAAATAAGAACACACCACACAGTTATTCAGTAATAACAAGGTCCTACTAAAGCTTTAGGAAGACAGTCACGGGCATGCAAACCTGAGCAGTCTTCCATAACTCCCTTAATTTGCTTGGTCGCAGCACCTACTTTTATTTAGGAAAAACTGTACAATTTTGTCTTATCATCTGCATCCTGCTTTTTGCCTTAATCTTTAACAATAATTACACATTGCAAACCAAACTATGCATAAACATATTAGTCGCGTCTTACTCATGAGATAATTCCTGTGAGAATAAACTTTGTTTCGTTGTACTTTACAGGACATAACCTTAACAATATACATTGCATGTCAAGTTGCTCACAAAGTTAAGTGACCTGGCCTAAGCTGGGAGCTTTTTCTACAAATATAAGCTTACTATTTAATTTCCTCTTGCGAAATACAACCTTGACAGTCTCACAATTATCCCATCTATCCTTGCAATACTGGCTGCACTTTTTAAGCTGCTTTCACTCACCAGACTTTCTCCATGAGACCTCAGTACCCCTATAAGTCCCTTTCCACAACAGTAGCTCTGAAATTTCATCTCTGAGTTCTCTAAGCACTCTTGGGTGTATACCATCCAATTCACATGATTTGTTCTTTTCAGTTTATCAATTTTTTCTACTACATTTTCCAGGTTCACTGAGATTTGATTCAGCTCTTCTGACTCATCACCATTAAATACCCTTTCTGGCATGCATAATGACTTCACATCTTCCTCAATAAAGATTGAAGGAAAGAATTCAATTAGTATCTCAGCAATGGCCTAGTCCTCCTTGAGTGTCGCTTTTACTCCTTGATCATCTAATGGTCCAACTCCTTCCCCGATTCTTGCTTTGAATGTACCTGAAAAAGTAATTAATGCGAGTTTTGCCTCTATAACAAGCATTTTTTTTAAACTCTCTTTTTGGCATTCTTATCAGTGCCTTGTGCTTAACTTGCCAGTGCTTATTTTCTTCATTTGGTTTCTTTTTTCCCTTTTTTGAAAGATGGGGTTTTTTTGGCTTTAATAGTCTCTTCCATCTCACTTTTTAACCATGCTGACTCTCATTTGGTCTTCCTTTTGCCTTTTATTGCATGGGATACATCTGGTCTGGGCTTCCAAGACTGTGCTTTTAAATAATGCCCATGCTTGACGTAAACTCCTGACCTTTGTAGCTGCTCCTTTTAGTTTTATTCTAACCATTTTCCTCATTTTATCGTATTCTCACTTTTGAAATTTAAACACTGACACAGTAGATTTCCTTTGCATATTCACTTCAGTTATTAAAGTTAAATTTCATCCTATTATGATCACTAGTGTCAAGTGGTCCCAACATGGCTTGCTCTTATACCAAATTCTGTGTACCACAAATAACTACGTTTAAAATAGCTCCTTCTCTAGTCCATTCCCAAACCAGCTGCTCCATGAAAAAGTCATTTATTTCGTCTAGGAACATTACCTCCCTGGCATTTCCTCATGTGACATTTGTCCTATCAATATTGGAGTAAATGAAATCACCCATTATTATTGTGTTGCCAATTTTGTTAGCTTCCCAAATTTCCATTAACGTTTCATCATCTGTCTGCTCATTCTGTCCAGATGGAAGGTAGTAAACCTCTATCACTATTTTCTTCCCCATCACACATCAAATTTTTATCCATAAAGATTCAATGACACATTTTGTTTCCTTTACAATCTTTATTCTATTTAACTCAATACTTTCTTTAACATATAGCGGCATCCCTCCATGCTGTAGTTTCTAGTCTGCACCAACCACATGACTCGCTGCAATCCTTTACCCAGGAAATCCACCACCACCCACTCAGTCTATTTAACAAAATACTCAGTCCATAAGCAGAATATGTCGTGTGCCCAGCTTGCCCAAAACAAATACCTATTCAGTGGTTACACTAGAACTAGCATTTCAGCTTGCTCCAGAAGCCTCCAAACACCTTCACACTTTAAACAAGGCTATTACCTTGATCACTGGGGAGCAGCGGTTCACTTCCTTCTTCTTCGGCCTCCTGAGGGAGACTAAGCTGTGTCTTCTTACTCCTCTTTTCTATCCCCTGGTCCAGCCCCTTTTTGACTGCGCCTCCTTGGATATCCTGGGAACAGGGTTGGTGAAAAGAGATGAGGCGCCCAAGGCAAACTTCAGCCCTTGTGCTCCCCACAGGTCACTCATTGCCTCTTCCGCTCCTCTCCAGGACCCTCAGTGGCAGCAATGGCCGCAAAAAGCCCCAGCCATGGCTACAAACTTCGGTGTTGCTTTCCTCCACCCCCTTGCACTGCCTGATGCAAACAGGAAGTCGACATCGACTTTCGGAAGGGGAAGAAGCAAAAAGCTGTGCGGTGCTGAAGTTGTAAGGTGTCACAGGGCCATTGCCACCGCTGAAGGTCCAAAGAGTGGCAACAGAGGTGGCAGGGACCACCCCTGGAGGGCCAGTACTCTAGGCAGCCATCTAGTTCGCCTAATGGTAGCTCCAGGCCTGCCTGGGAATCAAGTTTCTTCTGTGAACTAGATTGTGAGAAATTCTTCGGTTTCTGTTCCCTCCTTTGCTCTTTCCTGGACTGAGCAAAATCTTGCAGTTGCTGTTCCTTTCTAGCTGCTTTAGAGTGCTGGTATGATGGGACTAGGGTTGCCAACTGGCTCCAGATGCGCCCGACAGTGTCAATCCAGTCCTGTGTTTACCCCATTGCATGCAGGGATATGTAGTTCTGATTTCTCCATTGCACTCCATAAGAAATGAAAAGCTACAAGTCACTGCATGCAATGGGGTAAACACAGGACTGGATCAAGTCTGTCGGGCGCATCTGGAGCCAGTTGGCAACCCTAGATGGGACATAAAAGTCAGTCACAAACCCACATAGTCCAAAAGGAAGCTGGAGTTATTGAAGCCAAAGTTGTCAACGGTCTGTGTGGATCAAAGGAGGAAATTACATTTTTGGTCCATACAGGACAAGGAAGGAGGGGAGCAAGGGAGCAGAATCAGACGCCTGTGTAGGCCGAAGATGAGGCCTGAAGAAGAGGAGCTGCTATTTGCACTACTGAAAGTGGGCAGGTGAAGTTCGGTGCAGCCTTCCCTTATGATGCCATGATCGTCCCCATTATCTTACACACCTCCCCCATGACCTGTTTACTATTTTTCAGAAAATCAGCCCTGGCTGGTTTCTCGCTGCTTTCTATATAAACTCAGAGTCTTAATAGAAGTAATTCTGCTCACTTTATCTCTGCTTTAGTCTGCAATGTTTTATATTGTTGGGTGTTGAGTGTGGGATTCTGTTTATTCTGTGGCAAAATAAAAAGATATCACCATGTTTATTCAGCATTTTCACATCCCCATAGCTAAATTATGAAATAAAAAAACCTGTAATACTAAAACAAGCACAAAATAATTAGAAGATCAGTTAATCCAGATGAAAGAGTCCCATAGCTGGAAATCACAGAAGCTTATTTTAAAATGGTATTTTATTGAAATGCGTTTCAGGCTGACATGTATTTAGAGATGAAGGAATTATGGTGATTATGTTGGAATGATGCCAAAGTTATCATACGCAGCTTCAATGAGGCAGTGTTTCAGTGAGAGAATACATTAGGAAGTAGCCAAGGACAACACACAAATTAATAAAACATCCTAGGCCTTCACTATAATTTCCTGTTATTTATAACGATTCACTGTGAATCTCAGGGTGAATGCCGATTTTGCATAATAATAAATATCAGCTGTCTTCTTATCTACTATAAAATAGTTTGCTCTATTTGCTCTAAATCTGATACTATCTGGGCTTCTAGGCAGGGCTACTCATAGGTAAAGGCAACACCACCCCAATTTCAGACATTGTAAGAACTCAATGCAGTCTGACTCAATCCCCTCAATCTGCCTACGGACCTCTATTAATTCTTGGTAGGTCTTTGCCTTCCCAGTTCATTTATATTCCTTCTGTAATATCTCCAGTTGCTCTCTCGATTGCGCTAAGGTTGCCTCTTTTTGTTTTTTCCTCTGTGAGGCCAGCTGTAAAAGCCTACCACGCATATACGCCTTGCTGGCCTTCCATATTAAATGTACTGGCATGCCCCCAGTATCATTAAGGAGTAAATATTCCATCCATCATGCACGCATGCTTTCTTGTGTCTTGGGCTCCTGAAGAAGATGTACATTTACTCTCCATGCCCTTATCCCACTTATCGGTGGTTGGCAACCTACATCTAATTTGAGGCAGACCATGGCATGATCACTCACTAGTGGCTCAAGACTTTGATATATAGTTCTTCTGATCAAATGATTGTTATTATGGACTGATTTATACTGGACCTTCAGAATAGGAACAAACAGCTAATTTAAGTATGAATTTGGTCTGCACCATCCAACATACCTTTTCTAAGAACATTTCACCACAACATTAACCCAGGATCCACAATCCAACGTGACCTATCTTGATCTAGCTTGTCGACCTAACTAGCTCCTGCCTAGCCAGTCCTGCTCACCCTCCCATCCTTCAAAATACACCGCACAACCCTCCCCTTACCCTCACCTACTCCCCCTGTTGTATATAGTTTATTTACGATGACCACAGCTATATAACATAGCATGTTTATGTTGTTATCTGTTCTTGTTCTTTGTAAAGCAGTTGTTCCTATACTGCTCTGTTGTGTTCTATGTACACCGCCTTGAATTGTAGAAAGACGGTATATAAATAAATTTTAAATAAATGAAATTTAAACACATTTGAATAGCAGCCCCCGTGTCAATAATTCAGAAAAGTGAAAATCTTCCAAATACATAACAACTCATAGTAAAACATCTCAAAATTCATAAATACGTATGTTCCAAATTTTTCAAAAACTTCAACTAGATTAAAATAACTCATTTAATCACTTAGCTGAAAACCCCATGTTCGACATGAATTTGTGCTTTGCACAAAATCTGCATTGGGAGCCAGGAATTGTTTCACTCCTGGTAGATCCCTAAATTGGTAAACACACAAGGGGGGTTTCAAAGCCATATAGGAGGTTTATAGACCTGAATATCCCAGGCTGCTGGCACTAAACACCCTGACACTAGCCTATGAGTATCATGGAATTCTGGGAAGGAGCAGGGGCAGCATCCAAGGATAACCGGCCAGCAGCGATATGCAGTCGCTAGCTGGTTATCGCAAAGCAGCAAAAGATAGGCACTTTAGCTAACCGGCTGAATATTGCCACTGCTCGGTTAGCTGCGGTGCTGTCCGGCCAACCCTTACATTCAATGTCAGTGGCTGGATATGGCCCCAGCATTGAATATCCAGGTGCAAAGTTCAGCAGCAACAGCTACCACTGTACAGGTGCTAGCCGCCGCTGCTGCTCTCACTGAAGCTCTCCTCCATAGTAGGGTTGCCAAGCAAGCACGAAGAATCAGAGGGTAGGCTGACACACCCAAGCTTGGATGATGCAATAACTAACTCAAGGGATAATCAGACACACCTGGTCAGGGTGAGAGAAACCCTAACTGAGAAGCAGCTTTATAAGCAGGGAGTGGAGGAGTAGCCTAGTGGTTAGAACACTGGCTTAGTAACCAAGCAACCAGGGTTCGAGTCCCACTAGCACTCCTTGTGGCCTTGGGCAAGTCACTTAACCCTCCATTGCCTCGGAAGAAAGGCCTGGCAATCTACTTCCGGTGACACTGCCAAGAAAACCCAGGAGCTTCTGGGTCGCCAGGAGTCAGGACTGACTCGAAGGCACACATTGCATTAGACAGGACAGAAAGGGCAGCAGCAGACGCAGAAGAGAGAGGAAGGAGACGGCTCCGAGGAGAGAAGGAGAGGCAGTTGGATTTGCGGTCCTTACAGAGAAGGAACAAGTTCTAAGAGAAACAGTTCCACGGTGAAAAGCTCCAGGGAGAAGTCTTCAAGGAAGACAGAGAAAGGAGAGGGACCTGGAAAGTGCCTGGTAAAGAAAGTACCAGAGAAGCACAGCTCAGAGAGCAGAGGTACCTGCATACTTCCTTTCCTGACCGTGAGCTACCAGGAGTTCAGAGGTGGGTGCACAAGACTCAGCCCAGGAGTCTGAGAAACACAACACTGAACCAGGAACTGTGGCCAAGCCCTAGAAAGGCATGGAAGCCAGAGAGCCGTAGGTGCAGTAAACACAGCTGGAGAGAGGTTTGGGAACCTGTACAAAAAGTGCTGATTAAAAGTCCTGTTACCTGTTTTCCAGACCAGGTAGAGCAAGGCTGGAGAGTTTTAGAGAGAAACTCTGAAGTGAAGCCAGAATTACATGAGGAAAGCTCAGGCCCAGCAGATATATCGTCAGAACAGGAGGAGATGCAAATAGACCCTGCTGAACCCGATTCATTGCTACCTGACTGTCTCATGGATTGTACACTTTGTCTAGCCGGGAGTTTGGAATCCTTGGCAGAAGTATAGCTCACAGGGTATACGTTAAAATACAGTTTTTATAAGCTAAAAGAAGAAGCTTGCTTTTGTTTCCATGAACTGGTTTGTTCTAACACCTGCATAGCTAATAAGACTGTGAAGCACGTCTAACTTTTGAATTCTGTAAATACCTTTTTGAAAATCCTGAATGAGGTGAGAATCCTGTTTTCCTTCGTTGAACCTTTGTTTGTGCATTATGGGAATAAACCTTATCCTTTACCTTACACATGGCTTTCACAACTAATTATTTCCAAGAAAGGGACTACTAGTACCAGCATGCATCTGGACTAAGAAAAGTTTCTCCCTTTGATGAAAACAATAATGTCCACCCTGACCCTTTAAGCACGTGGCTCGGGGGCTGGGGTTGCGACAGCGCATAATACCTAGAATGAAGATTTTATCCCTGGATCCAGGTAACTTTTTCAGTACCTGGGCAAAGTCCTTTTCAAAACTGTCCTAATACTGCCTCTATCGGATCAATATTGAGGCTATGCAGTCAGCATTATTTTTAAACATAAACAGCAGTGGTTAAAATCTAAGGTGTCAATATTCATTGACAGGAAACAGTTTTTTAAAGAGCCTGGCTGCCCTGCTGAAACTGTGCTTATTCAGTGTCAGGGCCTATCAAATGTCACCTGAAATTGAACATGGCCAAGACTGAACTCTTTTCTCCTAAAATTTCCCTTTCTCCTTCTTTTTCAGTGTAGGGATTATAAGATTTAGGTATATGTTCCTGGTTCATAATCACTCAATGGCCTCTGTTCTGCTCTAATAAAAATATGTCAACCAAACTACTATACAGTGGGCAAGGAGAAACAGGCCAGCATACAGAACCATATAAGGAAATATCATATATTATAAGCCTTAGCAAAGTGTATGCTTGGATTGAAGGATCCATGCAGAGACTTTTTGCAGAAGGCACATACACAGGAAACCATGCAAAGCTGGGCCGTTAGTCCTGAAGACAGTAGACGTTGGCAGTTGGTGAGTATAACCAAGACAGAGGCCTTAGGGATGTTGAAACAGGAACAGAGGGGTCAGAGAGGTCAGCATCAGGAAACGAAGGGAGGGGGGAGAAAAGACACAGAGGGATGAATGTGGAGACTATGCATACACAGAAGCAAAAAACGTATATATGTAACACGACTATTGTACTCAGTGGGAGGAGGGATTCTGAGGTCTGATGACTGACAGAAATTCTCCTCTCCCTTGCCTGTATTTGTCCATCAGTTATCTAATAAACAGAGATTCTGATTGCACCTGTACTGACTTTTTGGATCTGGACTATACAGGAAATTAGTGATAATTAGTAATCGGTCTCTTGTAAGTAACAGGGCCTTACAATTGGTGCCGAACACCCGGGATTGGGTACGGGTGGGTCTTTATGACCAAGATACAAAGTTAAAGATTTGGATTCCCCTCAAGAAAAAAGAGGGAGGTATGTAAATATTTGGATTCCCCTCAAGAAAGAGGGAGGTACGTTCCCGGTGCATAGTAGAGACCGGACGAGAAGAGGTGAGTGACGAATTCCCTAGGATGACGGCGGCTGTAATGATGGCGTCGTGAGTATATTTTTAATCAAGCTTGGTAAGTGTTGTTTAATTTTTTTCTTTGTTATATGCATTTTTGTTTTTGTTATATGAATAAAGTGTAAGAATAATTTGCTGTTATAAACTGGGATTGGGTGATAAGTGATTGAGACAGTACGTGTCGTCTGACATGAAGCGTGTGTGTGTTCTTGCTCACGGTTCCATACCTCCGTGAGGAGATTGGCTGGGCTTGAACGAAGCGAATTCTTGTTTGAAAGGTGTCCTGGACATTTCGTGCACTTCCTTCCTCTGTAAATAAAGAGGGTGGGTATTGAGACCCTTAAATAAAAGGTTGCACGTAGCAATCATGTCTCTGTTTAGGAGAAAGAAAGATGGCAATCAGGACATAATGGTAAATCAAGTTTCCCCAGTGACTCCGGTCGAACGGTTGATGAGAGATAATCCTTTATTAGGAAAGGAAATAGAGAAAGTTTTGTCTATTTTCACCCCCACACAGTGAAAACACCAGGTTTATTGATTATAGGCTGAGGGTCAGTGAAGGAGAATAAAAGATTGCTTTCTTTTTTTTTGTTTTAGAACAATGGAAGAAATCTCCTTATCTGGGATGCTCACAGACCAGAGAGGGTGACAATTAGATCAATTGAAAGAATCAGTCTAGTTACATAACAATGTAAACAAGATACACATCAATTGTAATTATGGAGTTCTGAACTTTGAGGTTTGTTCTTTGAACATTGCCAGTCACCTGGCCAGTGCCTGGCTGTGTTTAATGAATAATTGCTCCTATATGTCGCCTGATGAAAGATAGCTAATTGCCTGCAGCAGGATGAGATGTTGCCTGTTTTCAGCTAGAGAGAGGGAGGGGGACTGCTGGGGGATTTTCTTCTGGTAATGGATGCATTGCCTGGGGGAAACTCCCGATTGAGCAGTCTCACTTGTTTGTTTAAAATAAAGAATTCATTCAATCAAAGTGTGACAGGAGATGAAGTTCAGAACTCTTTCGGTGAAGTATTTTTTCCTCTGTAATTAGCTTGCTAGCTTTCTAGGTACGGAAATGACGCTGAGAGAAAGAAAAACTGTTTAGAAAACTTAGGGACCTGATTCTGTTCTATGTGTGATAGTTATAATTGTTGTGAATGAATGGGAAGATCTTCCATGCTTTGATATAGGATTATTGTTTTGTGGTAATATATATTCTGGAAACAAAATTGGTAATAGAGGAACAACAATAGCTATGATACCTGCAGAGTGTGATTCAAAAGTTACTTTGCTTTTGAAGAAAAAATTACCAGTGCAGCCGTTTCCCTTCTCCGTTTCCCTTCTGGAAGTGCCTGGTTTAGTATAACACTCACGCAATCAACGCTTTCTTAATTAGATTTTATGATCTCTGAAATTGAACTGCTTAGAATTCTTTGCTACTGATGCAACAGAAGAAAACTGTTTCCTTTTTTCACTTGACCTTCAAAGTAGAGGTTAGGATCCCTGCAGGATAATGTGGTATTCGGAGCAGATTGCAACTTGGGAATGATTTAAATCCTGAGTGAATAAGAAGTTAATCATGTTTGGATTTTGTTCTGATTGTATATGCTATTAAGCAAAATTAAAAGTTAAACAGGGATTTTATATATTATGGCAAGCACCTCATGGAGGTCGAGGTTAGCTGTAACTCTCAGTGATTTGCTCTGAAATAACTTAAAAAGGGAAGTGTTTGCATTCTAGATGTCCACCAGTCTTTTCAAAAAAAAAAAAAAAGTATCAGTTTTAAATGTCTGCTTCCCCGAACTGTAAGATTCAAGGTAAATTACTGTGTGTGTGTTAGCTCTGCACTGATGACTGATGAAATTTCAGTTCCAGGAGTTCAGCCTTTAGTTGCTGTTTAGAATGAGCACATATATCCATTCAAAACTACACCAATTAAGTTAGTGGGACTGGGACACTGTTTAAGAATCTAAATTTATATTTTCTGCCTCCCATTTGTTTGACTTTTAACAATTGTTTTAGAAGCAGGATTAGCTGTTGTGTACGAGCAGCAATCCCAGAAAACAATCCAAGAAGAAGAAGGGGGGAGGGAAATAGCATTCTTTTGTTTGTACTTGTAGAATTTCAGGCAACTGAATTGGTGGAGCGAGTGAAGGACATTCTGATAAGAAGTTATTTCAGATCTGATGCAGCACACCTGTGGACAACAGTGACCCCTACTGCAACTACATAATGCTGACTTTTGTGTGACCTTTTGAACTGGTTCAAGCTTGTTTGCAATTTATATAGAATGGTATAATGGTATAAACAGTATTGCGCATTCTCTCCTGCTCTCTCTGGAGAGTGACAGGTGTCTGCTGCATTATGTTTTAAATGCTATCATGTATCCAGGAATATATGCCTGGAAGCTAGTGTATCAGGCTGTATTTCTGCTCTTTTTCTAAGCCATGCTTTAGGCTTACCTCTTTAAGGCTACTTTTGACCATTGTCACTGTTGCTTCCCCCTTTGCTGCCCACATGAATGATACTGACACTTGGACTCATGTCAGTCAGTTGAAGGTTTCTTCAACTGTCACCTCTGTTTGATCTACTTCCTTCCTGTATGAACTGTTGCTGACCAAGATAATTGCTGCCAAACCTGCTCCTTGGGACACCATCTGTTTCCTTCATCCTGATGGACAATTAGTTTTACTTCTGCGTGTTCACAATACAACCCACATCTCCAAAGAAGTTCTCACTTCAACCCCCTGCCTTGAACTGAAATCGGGACAGTCTGTTGAACCTTTTGCTCCATTGCTATTACACGTAGGTTAGATGCTGGACTTCCTTGATACCTTTCAAGACCCCTGCCATAACTGCTGAACTTGGTATGGCTATACGCCGTCTGCAATGCTTACTGTATGTTCAAATGAAAGCTCTTATTTGATTCTATTAGTAAGTTGTCAGAGTCATTGGAGCAAAATACACAAATGACTCTGCAAAAAATAGACAAGTCCTAGATTTGCTCCTTGCTTCTGAATGAGGCCTTTTGCTCTTTTATTAATGCCACTATTTGTTGTATAGTCATAGCGAATCATTCAGTGTTTGTGCTTAATGCTATGGATAAAATACGCCACCTGTCAGATTTACATATTGATGACTTTAAGGGAAGACTGAATGTAGGTAATTGGTTAACATGCCATACACATGTGAATGTTTCCTATGCTGTGGTCCCCACTTCTGAATTCTCTGACTTGGTCTTATCTCCTCCACAATAAAAAAAAAAAAAAAATGGGAGAATTGTAGGGATTATGAGATTTAGGTATATGTTCCTGGTTCATAATCACTCAATGGCCTCTGTTCTGCTCTAATAAAAATATGTCAACCAAACTACTATACAGTGGGCAAGGAGAAACAGGCCAGCATACAGAACCATATAAGGAAATATCATATATTATAAGCCTTAGCAAAGTGTATGCTTGGATTGAAGGATCCATGCAGAGACTTTTTGCAGAAGGCACATACACAGGAAACCATGCAAAGCTGGGCCGTTAGTCCTGAAGACAGTAGACGTTGGCAGTTGGTGAGTATAACCAAGACAGAGGCCTTAGGGATGTTGAAACAGGAACAGAAGGGTCAGAGAGGTCAGCAGCAGGAAACGAAGGGAGGGGGGAGAAAAGACACAGAGGGATGAATGTGGAGACTATGCATACATGGAAGCAAAAAACGTATATATGTAAAACGACTATTGTACTCAGTGGGAGGAGGGATTCTGAGGTCTGATGACTGACAGAAATTCTCCTCTCCCTTGCCTGTATTTGTCCATCAGTTATCTAATAAACAGAGATTCTGATTGCACCTGTACTGACTTTTTGGATCTGGACTATACAGGAAATTAGTGATAATTAGTAATCGGTCTCTTGTAAGTAACAGGGCCTTACATCAGTCTCTGTTGATGGCTCTGTTCTCCAACCTGTTTCATCTGCTCGCAATTTGGGTGTTATTTTTCACTCTTCGCTCTCTTTCTCCTCTCATATCCAACTCATCGCTAAGACCTGTCGCTTCTTTCTCTTCAACATTGGCAAAATCCGCCCCTTTCTCTCTGAGCTCACTACTAAAACCCTCATCCATTCCCGTGTTGATTATTGTAACCTCCTTCTTGCTGGTCTCCCTCAGTCTCATCTCTTCCCTCTTCAGTCTATTCAGCACTCTGCTGCCCGTTTGATTTTCCGTCAGCCTCGTTTTGCCCACATCACTCCTCTCCTCAGCTCTCTTCACTGGCTCCCTATCCGTTTCCATGTTCACTTTAAACTTCTCCTTCTGACCTATAAGTGCATTCGCTCTGTGGCTCCTCGGTACCTTTCTTCTCTCATTTCTCCCTATTTCCCCCCTTGTGTACTCCATTCATCTTCCCAGTTTGCTTCTTGCTATGCCCTTCTCCTCTATTGCCAACTCCAGATTCCGCTCTTTTCACCTTGCTGCTCCCTACGCTTGGAATAAACTTCCTTTGTCTATACGACAGGCATCTTCTTTGCCCCTCTTTAAACTCAAGTTAAAAGCTCATCTTTTCACCTCTGCCTTCGGCTCTTGATTTTGCTGTTCTCCTTCCTTCCCCTCTTTTATTTCACCTTTCTTTCTTCCTCTTACACTTGTTCTTACCTCTTTCTTTTGTCCTGTCTCTCCTGCTTTTGTCTCTTTGCCCTTGTTCTTATCTTTTTTCTACTCCTTTTCTTGCTTTGTCTTTTTAGATTGTAAGCTCTTTTGAGCAGGGACTGTCTTTTTGTGTCTTCATTGTACAGTGCTGCGTGTGCCTGGTAGCGCTTTATAAATGCTTAGTAGTAGTAGCACCGAATCTCCAGTTTCGCTGCCCACACTTTTGCTATCCAGTTAGCAGCAATATGCAGCCACTAACCGGATAGTAAAAACTACATGAAGGTACGATCTTTCCTAACTTTATACGGTTTGCCTATCTGCTTAGCAGCTAACTGGATAGACACCAGGACTGCCCCAAAACAAACTGAACGTTTCTAAGGTGCTCTGTACGAACAGGTCCTGCTAACTGTCTAAGCCCTTTTGAATATTGACCCCTAGATATTGTAATGGGGAAGAGACATCCTTTGCTAGGGAAACAGAGGAACCTGAGAGCAGTAGGTCTGTTGCTAGCAGGAAGGAAAAGCTCAGGACTCCCAGTTGCCAGGAGCAACATAAACAATCCCAGCCACGAGGGCAGGAACCCCACCCAGCTAGCAAACAATCCTCATCTCCTGGGCCCAATAGCTTTCACCTGGGAGGGGGAAGGGCTAGATTAGCTCCCAAGCAAACGTATAAGAAACGTTCATTAGAGTTTGAAAGGGAGAAAGGGGAGAACAGGGAGGACAAGGAGAAGAGAGAAGACGAGAGAGAGCAGAACCAGCTGGAAGGACTGTGTGAGCTGAAGTCTGGGTCTTGGAAACAGCGTCTGTCTCGGTTTGAAAGGAAAACGTATGTGAGTGACCCATTGGATTCTGATTCTGAATGTGAGAGAGAAAGACAGAAAGTAACTGGCAGGAATAACTGGAGGAGCAGGGCACAAAATCCCTTTGGCCAGAACTCCAGGAAATTATCCTATCGTGAAGGCACACAGAGGGAAAAGTTACCAGTAAGGATAGCTGGGAAGCACTTACAAGCTCCAAGGAGTGAAAAGTATATGGTGCAAGACATTTGCATGTCAGAGGAAGAAGATGAGCAGCCAGAATATAGAGGAAAATCTCTGAGCTTTAAACCCCGTCCTTATAGAGCTGTGCACGGACTTTCCCCTACTTCAAAGCCAGAAGGTAGGCTGTCTAATTATTATAAAAGTGGTTATAAGAACTTCTCTCATAGAAACTATAAAGAGTATGACTCTCCTCTAGGCTATACCAAGAGATATGGTGAAGCTGAACCCTATCTCATAGAGGCAGTAATAGGGAAGCCTCAGGAACAGGCAGAGGAGGAAAGTCTGGAAACGTTATATACAAAGCAGAAGTTGTATTCAGCTGATAATCAGCATGAGTCAATGCTAATTGACCCTCCAGAAGAAGAATTGTCTGATAGTCAAATGGACTGTACATTAACGGTTACTGATGATGTGATTTCATTGTGCTGAGCCAGAGAATCTGAGGAAGCTGTTTAATGGGCAGTTGAGGAGCACATGATTTTCTTTTGCCTATTACAGAGGGACTGTATGCTGTGAATACCGTGCCATTTGTGATTTAAGTTTGGAAGCTGTTATTGATTCTTTTTCTTACCTTGTGCCAGAGTGTATGGCTTTCTGATCCTAAGTTACATTGTGTTTGAATCCGCCCCGGGAGGGGAATTAAAAGCCTGTCTTTGCCTGAACCACTCGATTCACAGCTGCATCTTATTGAAAAGGGACACAACTACAACTCCCAGGAGGCAATGCAACCATAAAGCATTGACTCCAACCTTTCAATAAAGGGTCTCCAGGCTATCTACCTGTACGCTTAGGCTACAGGCCGACTACTGGTGACAGGAAATGGCGTAGTTTTACAGATTTTTTTAAAACACAGTACAAGGACAGTATTAAAGAAAAGGATATCAGCTTGTTAAACAGGAAAAAGGATTACCTTTGGATCAGGAGAAGTTCGGCTATCCTGAGAGAAAAGAGGAAAAGCCCGGACCGGACTTCGGATACAACCTGACTTGGAGCCACCAAAGACATCTTTCTCAAGGCAAGATCCTGTACCGTGCTCAGGTAAAAGTAAGGGGGCACGGGAGTAGAAGGATTGGTGAGAGTGTCAATATCTGTGCTACAGGTGGGAGACAGAGAAAAATTTTGGTGCCGCACTTGGTGGGCCTCTGTTGTGTTTTCTATCCCTGCAGGTACAGAAACCCGAGATGGATCCCCAGGACGTAAAGAGCTGGATGGAGGCTCAATGGAAGGCGCAGAGCGAACTGGCAAGGGTGATCCAGGAAAAGACTGTAGCCGCAATGAATGCGCAACAGCAGCCACTTCTCGAGCTACTGGGAGCTCTGGTGAAGCAAACTGTGGACAGAGAGGAAACTATTCCCTCATTACAAGTGGGGGTAGGACTTTCTAATTGCGGTGCACTAGCACTGGGACAGTTTAAAGCGAATGATAACTTTGATGACTTTGCCGATGCATTTGAAAGAATAGCAGAGTCAGCTAACTGGCCGACTGACCAGTGGGCTGTCAGGTTCGCTATGTCTGTCAGGTGAGGCACTAGCGGCCTACAAAACAATGCCCGCTGATCTCGTGTCCAATTACCTGAATGTAAAAAATGCTGTGAGAGACAGGCTGGGTTTGACTCCCATGCACTACAGGCGTTTATTCAGGGAAGCTAGGCTTAGGCCTACAGAGACACCAAAAGCACTATTTCAGCGATTGAAGGGACTAGCGGTGAAATGGCTTGCTCCTGAAAGGAGGACGGTCAAATCTTTGATAGACACCATCATTATGGAGCAATTCCTTGAAGCCGTACCTCCCGAGGTAAAAGCTTTCCTAGTGCTCCAGAAATGCAGTTCCACCGAGGAAGCGGCTGACCTCACTGAAAGATACTTTGAGGCGGAGTTAGCCGGGACCTCTAAGAAAAATGTTTTAAAGGTGGCTGGCATTGATAAGCTATGGAGCTTAGAAAAGACCTCTAAGAGGAATGTGATTGACCAAAATGTAGAAAACTTTTCTAGGAGAAAATGTTATAATTGTGGCCAGGTAGGACACATACACAGAGATTGTACAGTACGCAATGCCTTGATGTCAGGAAAAGAGAAACCCTTAGGGGAGGGATTTCTGCTGAAGGTCCGAGTGGAAGGGGTAGAGGCTCTGGCACTGCTTGACTCCAGAGCAGACCAGAGTATGGTCTCCCAGAAGCTGTGGAAGACCATCAGTGACCATGACCGATCCGCCCGGAGCCAAGCAGATGGAAGAGTAAAAGTGAGATGTGTACATGGGGCAGCCTCGTATTATCCTGTGCATAAAGTGTCTGTAACAGGCTTGGGCATTGATGAGGAAGTACGCGTGGCAGTCATACCATGACTTCCTCGGGATATTGTTTTAGGCAGAGATTAGCCTCCATTTCTAAAAGAGTTAAGAAGAGGCTTAACTGAGAGAACAGGCCTGATTTCTACCAGGTCCCAGGCCAAAGTTCCTGGAACAGGGGTTAGTCCAGTAGATGAGGAAGCTGAAGCCCCTGAGGGTGAGGAAGAAGCCCAAGAATGTGAGAATGACGGGGGAGAGGAGGTACAGGATATACTTCCCTCTCATTCGGATTTGCTGAATATTCCCTCTAAGGATAGGAAAGGAAAGGCTGAGAGGCGCCACGAGAGAAGGCATAGGTCCCAAGCAAGGGCAGAGCTGGAAGCAGGGGAGGGGTTGCCCTGGGTCCCAGCGGAACTTGTCCGAAAATTCCCTTCCTTCCCTAAAGAGCAGAAGGATGATCCTGCATTAAAAAGGGCATTTGAGTATGCTCAAGAGAATAGGACCATCTTGCCTAGGTTCTTTTTAGAGGATGAAATATTGTACAGGGAGAGCACAGACCCGTGTACAGGCACTGTAAGGAAACAGTTGGTCGTGCCTACTACCTTTAAGGCGGTAGTCCTGCGTTTGGCACATGACCATCCTGTGGGCTGCCATAAAGGCACACAGGGGCTGCCATAAAGGCATACAGGGGCTGCCATAAAGGCACACAGGAGACATTGGACCAGATCTTGGCCCGATTATATTGGCCCGGGGTCTTCAAGGAGACAGCCCGCTATTGCGAGTCCTGTCCCGCTTGCCAGCGAGTCACAGCTACTAAGCCAAAACCTGTACCCATGATACCTACGCCTACTATTTCAACCCCAGTTCATCGTTTAGCGATGGACATCATAGGACCCATCGTTAAAACGCCAAGAGGTTTCCAGTACATACTGGTGATTATAGACCAAGCAACTCGGTTTCCATGGGCCATTCCATTACGTAACATCTCGGTCAAGACCATAGCCCTCGAGCTTATAAAGCTGTTTTGTGAAATCGGATTTCCCCAAGAAATTTTGACGGATCAGGGGAGTAATTTCACCTCGAAACACTTAGCTAGGGTATGGGACGCTTTTGGGGTACGGCATATCCGGACCTCCGCCTATCATCCTCAAGCTAACGGATTAGTAGAGAAGATGAATCAGTCAATTAAACAGATGTTACGACGTAGCCTAGAAGGAAAGATGGCCGAATGGGATAATGTACTCCCATTTGTCTTATACGCGTGCCGAGAGCGTGTACAAGCGTCTTTAGGGGCATCGCCCTACGAGCTTTTATTTGGCCAGGTTCCAAGGGGGATATTGGATATCCTAAGGGAACAATGGGTCGAATCTGATGAAGCAGAGATAGGGGTACCCCAGTTTCTTAGGGATCTTAGGAGCCGTCTAGAGAGGACCTCCCGAGTGTCTATCGAAAATTTGCAGGCTAGCCAAGGCCGGCAAAAACATTATTATGATCGGGGAACCAAGACACGACAGTTAGAAGTCGGAGATAAGGTGCTAGTCCTAGTAGCAGAGGCCGGTCCCAAATTTGAATCCAGATGGAAAGGACCCTGTACAGTAGTGGAAAAGGTCGGTCCCGTCTCCTATAAGTTGGAGAATGAAAAGGGGCGGCGACAAGTATACCACCTGAACCTGTTAAAACCTTGGCACGACAGAACAGCCACAGTACGGCTGGTCAAGGTAGAGGAATGTTTGGCTAACCAGTTCAGGATTACAAGCTGGCAGACTCAGGAAGCTGCAGCCTGTAATATCTTAAGGGGGGGGGGATATGTAATGGGGAAGAGACATCCTTTGCTAGGGAAACAGAGGAACCTGAGAGCAGTAGGTCTGTTGCTAGCAGGAAGGAAAAGCTCAGGACTCTCAGTTGCCAGGAGCAACATAAACAATCCCAGCCACGAGGGCAGGAACCCCGCCCAGCTAGCAAACAATCCTCATCTCCTGGGCCCAATAGCTTTCACCTGGGAGGGGGAAGGGCTAGATTAGCTCCCAAGCAAACGTATAAGAAACATGCATTAGAGTTTGAAAGGGAGAAAGGGGAGAACAGGGAGGACAAGGAGAAGAGAGAAGACGAGAGAGAGCAGAACCAGCTGAAAGGACTGTATGAGCTGAAGTCTGGGTCTTGGAAACAGCGTCTGTCTTGGTGTGAAAGGAAAACGTATGTGAGTGACTCAGTGGATTCTGATTCTGAATGTGAGAGAGAAAGACAGAAAGTAACTGGCAGGAATAATTGGAGGAGCAGGGCACAAAATCCCTTTGGCCAGAACTCCAGGCAATTACCCTATGGTGAAGGCACACAGGGAAAAGTTACCAGTAAGGATAGCTGGGAAGCACTTACAAGCTCCAAGGAGTGAAAAGTATATGGTGCAAGACATTTGCATGTCAGAGGAAGAAGGTGAGCAGCCAGAATATAGAGGAAAACCTCTGAGCTTTAAACCCCGTCCTGATAGAGCTGTGTACGGACTTTCCCCTGCCTCAAAGCCAGAAGATAGGCTGTCTAATTATTATAAAAGTGCTTATAAGAACTTCTCTCATAGAAACTATAAAGAGTATGACTCTCCTCTAGGCTATACCAAGAGATATGGTAAAGCTGAACCCTATCTCATAGAGGCAGTAATAGGGAAGCCTCAGGAACAGGCAGAGGAGGAAAGTCTGGAAACGTTATATACAAAGCAGAAGTTGTATTCAGCTGATAATCAGCATGAGTCAATGCTAATTGACCCTCCAGAAGAAGAATTGTCTGATAGTCAAATGGACTGTACATTAACGGTTACTGATGATGTGATTTCATTGTGCTGAGCCAGAGAATCTGAGGAAGCTGTTTAACGGGCAGTTGAGGAGCACATGATTTTTTTTTGCCTAATACAGAGGGACTGTATGCTGTGAATACAGTGCCATTTGTGATTTAAGTTTGGAAGCTGTTATTGATTCTTTTTCTTACCTTGTGCCAAAGTTTATGGCTTTCTGATCCTAAGTTACATTGTGTTTGAATCCGCCCCGGGAGGGGAATTAAAAGCCTGTCTTTGCCTGAACCACTCAATTCACAGCTGCATCTTATTGAAAAGGGACACAACTTCGGCGGCCATACCCGGAGGCTCCCCAGTCGGGGTTGAGCACAAGGCAGCAAGCAGTTTCCCGCTCCTGCACTCCAGCCCTATCGGGGCTGTGGGAGGAAACAGAGCACGCTTTAAAAAGCGCAGCCGGCAGGAAGCAGCCCTCTTCAGCATCGGCGGCCATACCCGGAGGCTCCCCAGTCGGGGTTGAGCACAAGGCAGCAAGCAGTTTCCCGCTCCTGCACTCCAGCCCTATCGGGGCTGTGGGAGGAAACAGAGCACGCTTTAAAGAGCGCAGCCGGCAGGAAGCAGCCTTCTTCAGCATCGGCGGCCATACCCGGAGGCTCCCCAGTCAGGGTTGAGCACAAGGCAGCAAGCAGTTTCCCGCTCCTGCACTCCAGCCCTATCGGGGCTGTGGGAGGAAACAGAGCACGCTTTAAAAAGCGCAGCCTGCAGGAAGCAGCCCTCTTCAGCATCGGTGGCCATACCCGGAGGCTCCCCAGTCGGGGTTGAGCACAAGGCAGCAAGCAGTTTCCCGCTCCTGCACTCCAGCCCTATCGGGGCTGTGGGAGGAAACAGAGCACGCTTTAAAAAGCGCAGCCGGCAGGCACGTCCGCGCCTTGCGGGCCCGCGCCTGAGGGCCTCGCAAGAGGGCCCTTTGGCGTGGCCCTTAGGCGGGGCACGACAGGCGACAAACGAGCTGTAACCTAGCGCTTAATCAGCATACAAAGCACCATAATCTACAAGCAACTTGAACAGCAGTTATTGCCAATACCAGCCTTCTAACAAACAGACGCACTCTCACATTAAATCGCCATCTACAAACTCCCCGAGTTCAAGCAGCTGGAGCTCCCCCAGGGTTGAGCTCGCTCCCACTCTCAACTGGACTTCCATTGATCACAGCAAGTATACTACACCTAAACGAACTATCTAGAACTGAATTCTTGCACATTCTTTCATAACTCCATGTATACTGTAGTCAGTAATCATTAATTGCATATACTGTTCCCAGTAGCTAGATATACTGTTGTCAGTAATCATTAATTGCATATACTGTTCCCAGTAGCTAGATATACTGTTGTCAGTAATCATTAATTGCCAGTACCATTAACCATATACACTGCTCTTTTCACCATAGATACGGTTCTGTCACTGTTCACCTACAAAATCCCAGCTACTAGGTTACCTCACCAGCCCCTAACATTTGCAGATAGCATCTCTACCTTCTCCCTTATTACACAATGTCCCCTTTAAAGATGCATACACTGGTAACCCTCACCATTACTTATCTCCTCACCGCACTAGCTGGTCACTCAAACGCCTTCAACGGTGACCAAAACTCTATACCAATATTACGAAATAATTGGAAGAGATGGTCAAATAAGACTCAAACAGACCAAACAAACCCTACTCATAACCACAATTCACATCTACTCCACGTTGCCCTTCACCTTACCAAAAAATCTCAACCTAAACAACAGTACCATCCATCACTGCATTGCGCCCTTATCAATATTAGATCCATCCGCACAAAGTGGCCTTTGATACCTAATCTCATAACAACGCATGACCTTGACATTTTAATGATCACAGAAACCTGGCTATCTGACTCCGATAATGTCATTCTTAACCAGATGCTACCCCCAGGCTTCTCAATCCACACGTGTCATAGGAACAAACAAAGAGGAGGTGGAGTACTCATTATCTCTAAAAGCCAACTACAATTTCAGTTGGACAACAGTATTAGCACAACCCATCTAAACATACTAAACATATCAAACAACGAGCATTCAATCAACCTAGTCTATAGAGCTCCAACAACTTCAGCTGACGATCTGCCAACGATAGTTGACCGGGCCTGCAACACGGAAAAACCACGACTATCTAATTGGATATTGGGAGATTTCAACCTCCCCTCCCTACACGACACTCAAACCGCAGCATTCATAGAAGCGATTGACAACCTTGGATACAACCAGATAGTCAAAGATCCCACTCATACTATGGGAAATACACTCGACCTGATATTCGTTCCACAAGCCACCACAGAAAACAACCACAATTATGATCTTTCCATAATACCAGTACCATGGTCTGACCACAGCCTCATTTTATTCCAAATCCCCAACTCCTCCAATACCACTAACCCCAAATCCACCCTTGCCAAACCAACAACTAGGAGGTTCCGCCCCTTTGACAAAGAAGAAGTACTTAAGAATATTCTCCCAACACTACACTCCTCTAAACCTGATTTAGATAGCCTAATCAATACCTGGAATCACACTCTCAGAGACAATTCTCAACCATCAAACATGGCAAGAAAGTCCAACCACCGTACACATGTAGCTTGGTATTCTAACGAGCTAAGGACATCCCTCCTCCATCTTCGCAGACTTGAAAAACGCTGGAGACGATCCTGCTCTACTGAAGCCTACACAGCCTACTGCAAATACCTAAAAAAGCATCGCCAGGAAATAGCAGATCGAAGGAAACAATTCCACACTAATCTCCTAAAGCAATCATTAAATAAACATCATGATCTCTTCAACATTGTAAGAACAATGGCAAAGGAACCAACTCCCCAACACACTCAAACAATACATCCCCAAGACTATGCTAACTACTTAAAGTCAAAGATGACGAAAACAACCAACATCTGCACCATTGGACCAACAAATATAGACAAGTCATCACAGTCAACCACATTAACCAAGTTTAATACATTATCAACCAAAGAAATTGAAAACACTATCGCATCAATAAATGCTACCACCGCAGCAAGTGATCCATGTCCAGCAGCCTGGATAAAAGACCTTAGACATGAAGTAAGCTTCTTCATACATAATATCCTTGAACAATCTTTTTCAACCGGTACCTTTCCTCAGTGCCTTAAACAAACCTCAATTAGACCATTATTGAAAAACAGCAAATTAGACCCCCTAAAAGTAGAATCCTACAGGCCAATATCCAGCATCCCACTCTTAGCTAAAATAATTGAGAAAGTGGTCCAACGTCAAATACAACAGCACATAGACACTGAAGCTCCACTTGACCCTGCACAACACGGCTTTAGAGAAGCTCATGGAGTGGAGACCCTCCTCATCACTTTATTCAATACATTAATCACAGGAATAGATAATACCCACCAAGGATTCATCCTTATATTCATGGACATCTCAGCTGCGTTCGACTCAGTAAGCCACCAAATACTTATTGATCGCCTTAAGGAAAAAGGAATTCTTGGATCCGCACTTGACTGGTGTATATCCTATCTAACTAACCGTTGGCAACAAGTAAGAATTGAAGAAAGAACATCTGAACCATTTCTGCAAGATCAAGGGGTACCGCAAGGATCCTCTTTCAGCATTAATGTTTAATATATATATGCAACCTATCTGTGACCTCATCCGTTCCTTTAATGTTACCTGTTTAGCCTATGCAGACGACATTCTCCTATACATGCCATTCTCCATCAACCACCCTGATTATACACCATTGACAAAATGCTTTGAATCAGTAGAAGACTGGCTCCTCTCCAGGCTATCTACTAATGCATATTGATTATTGTAGATAGTTATATAGTAGACATAGTTTTACCCTGTTATTCCCAAGTTCTAAACTCCTGTTACTTGTAAAATGCACTACAGTTTTCTGTATGTATATGTTTGTTTCATGTAAACCGCGCTGATGACAATAGTGCGGTATATAAGAGATGTTAAATAAATAAATAAATAAAAATAAAATAAATAACTACAACTCCCAGGAGGCAATGCAACCATAAAGCATTGACTCCAACCTTTCAATAAAGGGTCTCCAGGCTATCTACCCGTACGCTTAGGCTACGGGCCGACTACTGGTGACAATATTCAGCTCTGCTGTCCAGACAGAAGCCGATTCTGCATTGGGCACGTCCGGGCCGTCCAGACAGCCATAATAAATACGGGGCTGCTTTATACCTGATTCTGCAACTGCAGGAGTTATACGTTCCTGTGGTTGCAGAATCAGGGCGCTTGGACGGCCTGGCGTGCCCCCTATTCTGATGCTGGGGACGTCCTGTGCACTGCCCGGCCAGCCCTCTCAGCGCTCCTTTTGGTGTGCTGGCGCTGTGGTGTCTTGTCGCTATGGCACTGGCACGTCCAGCAGGAGCCTCCAATACCCCAGATGAAGACCACCACCATTTCCCCACTGTCCGACCCTCAGTGGGTGCTCCCACAGCCAGGATTGGGCGATGGGTGTCCTGCCGCTGCAGTGCAGTTGGGTAGGGGGGGGGAGCTGCAGCCCGCAATCGGAGGGATGCCCAGCACTTATTCCACCTTCGAGGTGGAATAATCCAGGTGTCAAAGTAGATGCCGGCACACATACAGGGCCCTGACATGAATAGGTCCTATAAGTCCAGCCACCCTGTCACTCCCCTACTCCGCCCCTGTCCCACCCCCTCCACAACAGCTCTGTATGTGTGGAGAGGCAAAGGAGCAGAATAGGGTCCCTGCGAATAGCGGGGGTTGGATGTCCAACCCCACTATTAAGGGATTAGAATCAACACCATAGTGAGTAGTGCTGAATATTCAGATAGAGTGGTGACCACCAGCATTGTACAGAGAGCAGCAATATCCAGATAAGAAAGGAGGGGTGAGAAAGTTCACATGTGAGAAAGTGGGAATGATGTCCGGAAGGAGGGAGAGCATCAGGAAGGAGGAGGAACAAAAGAACATACGATTTGCTGTAATGGTTCAGACCAAAAGGCTCATCAAGCCCAGTATCCCATTTCCAGCAGTGGCCAATCCATAAGTACCTATCAAGATCCCAAAAGGTAGACGGATTCCATGCTGCTTATCCCAGGAATAACCAGTACATTTTCCCAGTACAATTTAATAATGGGTTATGTGTTTTTCCTCCAGAAACTTGTCCAAATCTTTTTTAAACTCAGCTACACTAACAGCTAATACTACATCCTGCGGCAAAGAATTCCAGAGCTTAATTATATGTTGAATGAAAACATATTTTCTCTGATTAATGTTACATGCACTTCCCTACTCTTTATACTTTTTAAAGGCATGAGCAACTACTCCACTCATTATTTCACAGACCTCTATCATCTCTCGTCTCAAAGCTGAAGAGCCCTAACCTTTTAAGCCTTTGCTCATAGGGGTATCCTTCTATCCACTTTATCATTTTGATAACCATTTTCTGTACTTTTTCCATTCTGCTATATATTTTTTTAGATGTGGTGACCAGAGCTGCCTGCAATACTCAAGGTGCAGTTGCACCATGGAGCAATACAGAGACATTATGATATCTTTTGTTTTATTCTCCATTCCTTTCCTTATGATTCTTATCATTCTCTTTGCTTTCTTGGCTGTCGCTGCACACTGAGCAGAGATTTCAACATATTATCCACTATGATGCCTAGATTCCTTTCCTAGGTGGTGACTCCTAATGTGGAACCTTGTAGCGGGTAGGTAAATAATGCAAATAACTTTTCAGCTGTCCACATTAAATGTCTTCTGCTATTTATATGCCCAGTCTCCCAATTTTTCAAAGGGCCTCGTACAATTTTTCACAATCCTCTTGTGTTTTTGTGTTAGCTGCACATTTGATCACCTCACTCACTGTTCCCATTTCCAGTTGTAAGTGCCGCTTCGTGCAGGTTCCCTGCACTCTGCGCCTGTTACTTGACTTAACATAGGCAGCTTTGATCTTGCATCCCTGTCCCCTCTCTCCCCCAAGCCAGGCTCCTGATGATAGTGGTATAACTTGACTGAGCTTTATTAACACACACAAAAAAAGTCAATTTCGTAGCTGTACCTGAGCTAACAATCTCAAGCATTTGTATGTACCCCCAGCCCACCATGGGTCCAACGAGGCTGTTAATCACTCTGGAACCAAATCAGCTTCCCTGCCAAACAGCAAGGAAGAGTGTCTGGAGGGGGTGAGGGGGGAATAGTGTCTGGAGAGGGCGAGAAGGGGGAAGAGAGTCTGGAGAGAGGGCGAGAAGGGGGAAGAGAGTCTGGAGAGAGGGCGAGAAGGGGGAAGAGAGTCTGGAGAGAGGGCGAGAAGGGGGAAGAGAGTCTGGAGAGAGGGATGGATGGATGGTGTAAAGGATCTGGATGGCCTGGGAAGAGGTAAAGAGGCAGTACAAAGAATAAGAGGACTGTGGAAGGGTTGAGAGACAAAGGAGAGGGATAGGTCTCTGAAGGGGATGGCAGAACATGGAAATGGGACTATGGTAGATGTGAAAGATGGAGCAGAGAAGCCAAGTAGGGGATAGTGAGAAGAAAGGGGCTGGATGCCAGGAGGGGTTGACGGACCATTGGGGCTGCTGAGGAAATGAGACAGGGAGGTCATGAGTACAGAGGGTGGAAATGGGGGACTAGGGAGTGCCTCTTTGCAGGCCCATTGCGGACTGTTGGAAATTATGGGGTCAATATTCAATGGTGTTGGACAGCACTTTCAAAGTGATTGGCTGTCGCCGTTTTAACTTAAACCCAGATATTCAAATGTCTTTGAATATAAATCCTATATCTTTTTATTTGGTATCTTTTTTGTAGTTGTGGATGTCTTGGAGCACTTCTTGAATGTCTGCTATTATCTTTTAGCTGTACCCAGGTAATGGGGAATGGGGTTTACAAGGACTGCAGTGCCCTGATCTATTGAAAGACTACTATTGGCATTCCACACACAGCAGCTCATACACAGAACCATCAGCTACTAAACATTGCTTTCATGAATGTTAGATCAATGAAAAATAAGGTGGATGTATTAACCGGGGAGCTGCACCGAGCACTTGCCCTGTCCAGCACCCACCTTAACCCTGACCCCAACCCACACCAACAAACTTCATATCACACACATGAATTGGTATAACAACAGGTCGCAGCTTTATTGTTGCCCCAAAACATCTTAACATCTTAACATGAATAACAACCCAACACCCAATCCCTGTGCGAAGCGTTACCTCACCCGCCATATGAATAGCAAGGTGACAACACTACCGCACCTAGGCCGGTCAACCCACCGGACAAGTTACTACCACCCCTGCCCAACTTCGCCATGTCACTAGCAAAAGTCTGCTAGGGGTTCACCGGGCCGCGGGCACCCTGCCCCGCCCCAATCAGCTATGGCTCCGGACCCCGGAAACCTCCGGGATCCCGCCACCCGCTCAATCCCCCCCCCAGCTGCAACACCCCCAAATCCCCCAACCCCCATCATCAGCAACGGGTGGGAGGGCGGGACACCAGCCAGTCGCCCTCCTTGAAACCATGTGCACGGCGCGCAATCAAGCAACCGCTCCACATGGCTCCATTCTCACCCCAATTGGTTCCAGCCGCGCGCATCCCACGGCGGAACCAATCACTTTAAATGATGCGCCCCTGCGTCACCGCACAGATGCGCATCCAACCTCTCACCCCCCCCCCCCTTCCTCCTACCTCAAACTTTCTGCCTGGCCAGGGGGCCGCGTCGAGGCTCGCCCCCGGTTAACTTCGGGCACCGGGACCTCGCCCGTGCCCTTTTCCATAAGGGATATTATTAGTGATCAGTCATTCAGTATATTAGGATTGCAGATTCATGGTTCACACCAGTAGACGGGGCCTGTTTGATGCAAATCTGCCACCTGGCTATGTCATTTTTCATATCAGTTGTAAAGTAAGGAGAGGTGGGATGTGGGGTAGATTTGTTGGGCCAGGAAACCTTGAAAATGCAATTAATGGAGTTTTTTTTTCAATCGGATTACTCAGAAAATGTAGTAATTGGTAATGAGTTTGTATGTATCACCCCACCATATCCACATATTTTTAACAGCATCTAATTTGGATTTGTCTGGACTAATTATCCTTGGTGACTTTAATGTTCATCCGGAAACCATTAGCTCATTGGAGCTTGACTTCCTCGAAATTACAGGAAAATAAAGGTCAGAAACTATGTTATAGGCGATACCTTTTTATTGGACTAACTTATATCTTTGACAGGCTTTCAAGAGTTATTTCTTCTTTGTCGGGTCTATGAAGAAATAAGTTACGCAGGGTTTAAATACAAGCTCGTCTAGACTCTGAGCTATCCGCATATGTCACTACATTTCAAGCACAGTGGCAATTTATATATTACCCAGGTCTTGTTTGATCTTAGCTGAGCTGCGTATGTCATTAAAAGGTTCAGTGGGAGACAGAGGTGACAAGAGTAACCTCTTTGCATGTCAAGGTTTTATGTCTGACAATGAGCAAGGAAAGCCAATATATCCATTTAATCCTTTCCTGTCAGTGTCAAAATATTTGATCATTTTAATTTCAAATGCTTTCCTTTCATGTGCCTCTCTGAAGCTTCCTTGCAGGACTTTGATTGCGAGGTTATTAAGGAAGGGGTTTTCCTTTGCCAAATGCGCACCTGCTGAGCTTTCATTCTGTTTATTGCTGTAACAGTTTAATGGTGTGGATGAAGGTTGGTCCATTTTTTCAGTTTCTGACTGATTTCCACAATGTAGCATCCCTCTTCTTGTTGTTTTTGCCCTGGATCATATACGCTACATTCCTAGAGGAGCATGAATGTGAGCCTTTTATTTGGAATGTTTTTTCCATGTGGGTAGCTGTAGGGTCCTGTGATACTCCATGTGTTGGCATAACTTGCATCATAGGGGTCGGGCAAGTTTTTATCCATTTTCTTCTAATTGGGGTTCTATTTGGAGTTTACACCTTCAAGTTTTTGTTTCAGGTTGGATAGCTGGCAGAAGGTTAGAACTGGGGGAGGAGGAGATTTCTTTTACCAATTCATTCTCTAGAAAAAGGGGTTGAAGATGTTCTTTTATGTGTCCTTAGTTTTTCTGGATTATGTGTTACTATAAGAGGTATTCGTTTCATTGCAATTTCAGACTTTTGTCTATTAATATACCAAGCCATGAGAAAGGGCATACCCTAGAATAACTGTTTTTGCCAGGTGGCAAATAGGTGAGATTTCCACAGAGTTTTTCCATTGGTTTGGTCATGCTTTAATTGCCTTTCAATTACACTATGCAGACACACCCAGAAAAAGTCAGAAGTCTTGAGCATATGAATATATGAAGCTTGATCAGGATGTTTTCCTATAGGAATGACCTGCTCAGGCTGACTCAGTAGACTTGCTAACTATAGAACAGTTGGTTAATAAATAGTATTTATCCCATGATTGCGAAATTTAGCTCAACAGAATTTCTGACCAGAGGGAATAAAATAGCTGTGCATCACACACGGTTTACATCCAAAATCAGGAAAGAGAAACAATCTTAATTTTTGTTGGGGTTTTTTTAGATTTTGTGTTTGTGTTATAATTTGTGTATACAAGGTTGTAACCTACCTAGGATTTTAGGCAGAGCGGGCTAGAAATGTTTTAAGTAAATAAATCAATGAATTGTTAAGGAAGTCGGAGGGACGCTAGTGAAAAGATGGCTCTGAGACATTCAGCATCTTCTTGGATTCACTTTTAAAAGGTTTGGAAACGAAAAAAAAGTTTATCAACTGTTATCTATTGATTTGTCTGGCATGTTTGATTATGTTAATTGCGAGATATTATTGAAGAGGCTTAAGGAGTTTGGGGTTGGTCGAAGGCTCCATGCAAAGTGGTATTTGCCTAGTTTGCAGGCGTGCAAACTGCTTTTGAGTATCAAGCGCAAGGTGTCTTACTCTATGCATGTCTACTGTATATGTGTGTAGGGGATCTGCAGCAACCCAGCCTGTTCTGTTTCCCAGTAGGAGGTGTACTGATGTTTTAGCTCCTGTTATATCACATTTCATTAGCTGGGTTGTAGCTGTCTGAGTCCTGGCAGTTATTGCTGTTTTGGTATGACAGCTTTGTTCTATAGGTTCAGTGTCTCTCTTATGGGGCTTTTTTTTACTTTACAGTGGGCTTAGTAGCAGATACAGTTCCAGCTGCCCAAGATTTCTTTTTTGTTTTTTTGCATAGTGAGCAGCAAGGGGAAGTACCCTAGTTCTAATCTGTACCCGCTATTGGGGGACTTTTTAAGAATATAGCAAATGTTTACAGAATAGGATCTATAGGGATTATACTGAGGTTCTGTCCCATCCTGTGTTGGCCCCAGCCTTCGTTTCTATTTAGAGGTAAATAAAAACAAACTAAAACAAACTTAGGGCTTGATATATAAAAGGACTTATGTGGTTCGAGCATTTACTAACTGGATAAGTCTCACCCAGATGGCTATTCAGCGGCATTATTTGGATAATGCTACCGCATATCCTTACAGACCGCCTCAGCATTATGCAGACACAGCCGGGCTGATCTGGAGATGGAGTGAGTGGTGTCAGCAAATAACAATCTGCATAATATAGTGCAGCAAAAAAGCTGTTCTAAATGCTATGCCGATAGCCTATTTGGATAGTGGCTGAATATTATTATTCAGATAGTGCTGGCACTGACGGTTGAATCCAGATATTTAACACCTGACAGTATTCGTATACTGGCGCAGAATATTATAGAAACATGTCATCAGAAAAAGACCATATGGCCTATTTGGTCACCCAGTCAAAGAACTCAGATTGTTTGGCAAGATCGTCCTTTGTTAAAACCTGTTGCCTCGGATCATGCAACCTGTTGGTTTCGAGAAGTCCACTATTCACTCTTTCAGGAGCTCCTCCATTACTTTTCCACCACTGAGATAAGGCTTACTGGCCTGTAGTTTGTCACTTCTTCCCTACTACCACTTTTGTGAAGAGGTACCACATCAGCCCTTCTCCAGTTCTGTGGAACTTCTCCTGTCTCCATTAAAAACCATCTTTTAACGGCCCTGCAAGAACCGCTCTGGGCTCTTTCAGTATCCTGGGATGTATCCCATTCGGTTACATGGCCTTAGCCATTTTCAGTTTTGCAAGCTGCTCTAACACATCATCTTCTGTGAATGGTGTGGTATCTACTCCATTCCCATTTGTATATTTGTCAATCACAGGTGGCCCTTCTCCAAGATTTTCTCTAGTAAAAACAGAGCAGAAGTATTTGTTTAGCATTTTTGCTTTCTCAATGTCACTTTCCACAAATCTGTTCCTAGCACTTTTGAGTCCTCCAATTCTACCTCAGATTTTCCTCCTCCCGAATATTCCTGAAAAAAGTTGTCGCCACACTTCACATCTTTAGCCATCTTTTCTTCTGCCTTTGACTTTGCTATCCTTATTTCTCTTTTTGTCTTTTAGTTTGAGCCATTATTCTTTTCTGTGTTCCTCTGTTTGCGAACTTTTGACTTTTGTAAAAGCTGTGGGTTTTGCCTTTATTTTACTTCTTAAAAAATAGACGCATTACATTATTACGATCAATAAAGGACTTGAAAGACACTAATAATGAGGCACGTGTAGAGATATCCACAGATCTTTCAAGAAAAGCAGACAAATCTGGAGTATCAACAGAGGAAAGCTGATCCAAACCTGGGTCTTCTAAATCAGGAATCACCCTCTGAGAGGGAAGATAATATATATTCGAGATTCCTATAGCATCCACTTCAGAAATACCAAGGATATCCTTAAGATATTTCTGAAAAAGGAAAATAGCAGAAAG
Organism: Ichthyophis bannanicus; assembly: GCA_033557465.1. Lineage (NCBI taxonomy): Eukaryota > Metazoa > Chordata > Amphibia > Gymnophiona > Ichthyophiidae > Ichthyophis > Ichthyophis bannanicus. The sequence goes on from CM066033.1 coordinate 146,085,288, forward strand.
ACGTCGTGCGCGGGGGAAGTTTAGGAATCTCAAATTATGTGATCGCTGGCCATTCTCAAGCACTTCAAGGCACCTGTGAATCGCCAAGCTATCAATTATAAATGAGGTACAAGAGGAATTTATCACAAATATTAGGATCCATTTTATTTAAGGATTCAGTAACAGAGGAGAGTCTCTTATGTTCTTTGCAACAGTAGCTACAGAAAAGTCAGAAACTTCTGTTCTGTGTTCACAAATGAAGAACCAGGAGCAGGACCTCAGAAAACACCCACAAGCAGGAACAGAAGCGAGGGACATCTTGAATGATTTTCAGAAGACTGTATTCGTGAGAAACTAGCTAAACTTAAAGCAGACAAAGCGATGAGACCAGATGGGATAAATTTGAGAATACTGAGGGATCTTGGGGACATTCCAGCAGCTCCACTGACTGACCTTTTCAATGCCTCGTTGGAGTCGGGAGTGTTGCCAGAGGACTGGAGAGAGGCACATGTGGTCCCTTTACACAAAAGCGGAAGTAAGGATGTGGTTGAAAACTATAGGCTGGTTATTCTAATCTTTGTGGTGAGTAAATTATTGGAAACACTGCTGAAAGAGAAAATAGTGAGGTTTCTGGAGTCCAACAGATTACCGGATCAGAGGCAGCATAGATTCACCAGAGGCAGGTCTTGTCAGACAAATTGGATTAATTTCTTTGACTGGGTGACCAGGGAGTTGGACTGATGGACAGCCCTAGATGCAGTGTATTTAGATTACAGTAAAACCTTTGACACTGTTCCACACAGGTGACTTATAAACAAAGTGAGCCCCCTTGAGATTGGCCCTAAAGTTACTGCTTGGGTAAGAAATTGGTTGAGTGGGAGGCGACAAAAGGTACAGGTAAATGCAGCTCACTCTGAGGAGAAGGAGGTTACCAGTGGTGTGCCCCAGGGATCTGTCGTTGGTCCGATACTTTATAACATCTTTGTTAGTGATATTGTGGAAGGGCTGTCAGTATAAGGTTTGCCTCTCTGCAGATGATACCAAAATCTGAAATAGAGTAGACACCATGAGGAGGGATCTAACTAAGCTTGAAGAATGGTCTAGAATTTGGCAGCTAAGATTTAATTTTAAAAAATGCAAGGTCATGCATTTGGGCTGCAGCAATCCAAGGGCGTGATATGGTATAGGGGGTGAAGTACTTCTGTCCACAAAAGAAGAGGGGGACCCAGGTGTGATTGTGTCTGCTGATCTTAAAGTAGCTACACAGGTAAAAAAGGTGATGGCGAAAGCTAGGATGCTTGGGTGCATAGGGAGAGGAATGGCCAACAGAAGAAAGAGGTGATAGTGCCTCTATGTAAGTCTTTGGTGCGACCTCATTTGGAATATTGTGTGTAATTCTGGAGACCATACCTTTAAAAAGATATAAACAGGTTGGAGTCGGTGCAGAGGGTTACTACTAAAATGGTTAGTGATCTTCATTATTAAGCATACGAGGACAGACTAAAGGAGCTTAATATGTATACTTCAGAGGAAAGGTGGGTGTAGTACAAATGAATTAAAGTTGACTACTGATCATGCATCAGTAGTGAGTTAGGGGTTAATTGAACCTCAGTTTTATGGAAGAGAGAGATTCCTGTACAATTTTGTGAAAAACATCGTATTGCATAACTGTTTTGATAGAACCATGTGAAATTTCTAATAAGGAGTCTTAGTACAGAGAGATACTGGTGCACCTGGCATATACATACTAAATAAAGTGAAGGTCATCCGACGGGGTTCTGGGCTTCTGAACCATGGGATGGGAAATGCCCTCCCTTGAACATTCTCTGGTGTCTGGCCAGCGTCTTGATTATGTTTAATGGACAGCTGATCCTGTTCTATGTGCGTGCCACCTGATGGAAAATTGCTGGTTGCTCCTGCAACAGAATAAAATGGGTGCCTCTTTCAGCCGAGTAAGTAGTGAAGGAATCTCATCCATGGAACGAGCACGTACGTTGCCTGGAAAGTTTCCCGACTGAGAGGTCTCTCCTGCTTGGCTGAATCAGGGATTCATTTGGTTGAAGTGTGGCATGAGATGAAGTTCATAACTCTGTCGGTGATGTATCATTCTTCTGTAATTACTTGCTTTCTAGCTATCCTTTCTAACTAATTATAGGTAGATAAGTGAATTACTTGCTTTCCAGTTATCTTTTCTTTATTTTATAAATAAACTGCTTATCTTTATTGCAAAGTGTGTTAGCCTTTATTTTTGCATCCCGTTCACTTAGCAAAACATTTGGCACCAGGAGTGGGGTACAAACAAGGCTTGGACAATGTTGAAAAGAAGAGAAAAGAGTGTGAATACTGTAAATACTGTAATGGGAGGTAAAGGTGTGAATATTGTAGATATTCCAGTCTGGGCTCAGGTACCTTATGACATGTTAGCTAGAGAGTGGTCTTGCTGGTCAGGACTAAGTGAGAATTGGGATTCTGTTTTAAAAGATACCGTGCCCAGGATATTAATTTCTCTTCATTCAAGGCAGAGAAGACAGAGGTTTGTAGATATGGAATGCAGACAGTGTTTAAGAGAGGCAGCCTATTGTAAACATGGTGATATTGCAAAGTCCTTTAGGAGAGATAGTTTCAGAGGAGCTGTGATATTTGGAGATAAAGCTACATGAGAAATTGAGAAAATATAAGTTCTGTGCATTAGAAGAGAACGTGTATAATGATTCATTTGTTTGCTTTTCTGGCGTGTTTTTAAAAGGATAAACCCCCAGGCAGAGATCTTAAGCTTCTTGACGATATTGGCAAGAAGACTTTCCAAGGTGCCATGCTCAGCGCAAGAATCTCTGCTCACCAACTACAGCACCCCCTCTACCAGGACATCCTCCTAGAGCGCTTAAAAGATGTCATCTCAGCCCTACCACAGGACAGTCAGCCTTCCGCCAATACCTCTTTAGCAGATCTACAGGAATGCATGAAGCACCAAGTGTGAGCATCCTTCGATTCCTTTGATGCGGCCGCATGCACAGCTGGGACTGCTATCTCCGCCCACAGACTCGCCTGGCTCCGGGCCTCCGGTCGCAGACAAAATACCCATGACCGCATCACTGACGCCCCATGTACTGGCAACTCTCTGTTTGGAGACAGTCAATGATACTGTCTCCACTATAAAGGACAACTGCGCCACACTTCAGACCTTCACTGATGAGGGCCTTGAGCACAACAACTGCAAGAGCTCTTACCAGCAGAGACAGTATCACACTTCAAAACAGCAATATACTACATACCGGAAGTGGCGACAGCTACGGTACAAGTCACAACAGCAGCATTCCTCCTACCGCAATGAGCCCCGCCAGCGCGACCGGAGACAACAAAAGGCCCCCCAAGCTGGTCCAACGAAACAAAACCAGCCTTTCTGACAAACATTGCACAGTCTGCCCCCCCCCCCCGGGGGCCGGCTCACCACCTTCCTCCCGGCATGGGAGTCCATCACGACAGACAAATCGGGGGTTCAAATCCCACTAGAGGACAGCAACCTTGGGCCGGAAGGACTGGGGTTTCTAGTCCCACAGGTGCTCCTTGTGGTCTTGGGCAAGCCACTTAACCCTCCATAGCCCATGTTCCCTGTAAAATAGTTCTCTGTGTGCTGTGCTTTCCTGTCTAATCAATGTGTTTATACCTCAAAAATTTCCTGTCATGATTTGACAATTTCCAATCTGTAATCAAACCGCTGCTGATCGCTGGAAGTAGCGGTATACAAATGTATACTAAATAAAGTGGGTACTACAAATAATCAGGAGCGAGTACCGCATCAGGTTCCACTCTACTCCATGCTAACGAAACCCCCCCCAAGAGAGGGTGGACCCCGCATTGCCCACAGGTCTGCCTCAAGAAATATCCTCCCTCTTGACTTCCAAAGCAATTGAGCCTGTGCCACCGGAGGAAATTCACACTGGCTTCTACTCCAGATACTTTATGGTTCCCAAGACGTTGGGTGGCTCGCGCCCCATCCTCGACCTGCACAAACTCAACAAATTCATAGTCAAGGAAAAGTTCTGTATGCATTCCCTTGGGTCCATCCTCCCCCTCATCCAGAAGGGGGAGTGGCTTTCATCCCTGGACCTAATGGGCGCCTACACCCACATCAGCATCCACAAGGACCACCGCAAGTTCCTCCGCTTCCAGATCCAGGGGAGACACTTCAAGTATAAGGTCCTCCCCTTTGGCCTCTCTCCGGTACCATGAGTTTTCACCAAATGTGTCATTGTGGCGGCTGCTCACCTATGCAAACAGGGCATATGCGTCTTCCCATACCTGGATGACTGGCTGATTTCAGCGCCATCCCTACGGGAAGCCACAATGTCGACACAGCAGACCATCCCCCTCCTGTCATCTCTGGGCTTCCTGATCAACTACCAGAAGTCGCACCCGCGACCCATGCAACGCCTCGAGTTCATCGGAGCTATAATAGACACCAAAGCCTCACGGGAATTTCTGCCTCCCCCTTGAAGGGACGCCATCATTCGCCTGATAAAACAAGTCTCGGAGACGCAAGGACACTCCTACGCCTTCTGGGACACATGGCAGCCTCTACCCAGGTCATACTCCTGGCAAAGCTACACATGCGGCACTTGCAATGGCACTTGAGGTCATACTGGAACCAGCACTCGCAGTCCCTCAGCTCCTCCATCCGCATGGACACTGCAGTCAAAGCGTCCCTCCTCTGGTGGACCCGCAAGAAGAACCTGGCACAGGGAGGCCCACTACGGCAGCCCCCAACTCAGCTGTCCATAACCACTGACACCTCCCCTTCTGGCTGGGGGGCACACTGCCTTCATCTCCGCACCCAGGAAGCATGGAGGGCACGGGAGCGGAATCAACACATAAACCTCCTGGAACTCAAGGCGATCCAACATGCCCTTCAGGCCTTCCAGAGTCAGACCCACGGAAAACACATCCTCCTTCGGACGGACAACCAGGTGGCCATGTTCTATATAAACAAACAGGGGGGTATAGGCTCATGTGTGCTCTGCAGGGAAGCTCTGAAGATCTGGATCTTTGCTCTGCACAACTGGTGCCACATCCAGGCTTCCTACCTGCCAGGGCTCCAGAACGAGCTAGCAGACCGCCTCAGCTGACAGCTCAGCCCCCACGAATGGGCACTCAACGGCCAAGTGACCCTCACCATCTTCCAGCAGTGGGGTCAACCGCAGATAGACCTTTTTGCCACGGAAGAGAACACCAAATGCAACCTCTTCTGCTCAAAACGGCCGTCCCCCTGCAGCACCACCCCAGATGCATTTGACGTGTTCTGGGGGGACTGGTCACTGGTGTATGCCTTCCTGCCGTTTCCACTGATACCACTGACCCTGCAATGGATGATTTTGACAGGGCACAGGCCATCCTCATAGACCCCTTCTGGCACCACCAGGGATGGTTTCCGCTCCTCAGCCGCTTGGCACGGGAAGCACCTCTTCGCCTTCCCCTACGGCCGGACCTCAACTCTCAGGACGATGGCAACACCCTGCACCCCAATCTACAGACCCTGCCCTTGGCAGCATGGAGGCTGAACGGATCACTCTAACACCACTCCACCTCCCGCCAGAGGTCGTGCAGGTGGTACTTGCAGCACACCGTCCATCTACTAGAAAGTCATATGGCTTGAAGTGGCGACGCTTCTCCTCCTGGTGCTCCGCCCTGCAGTTCAATCCTTTCTCCTGCCACACGTCGCAGGTGCTGCAATATCTGACAGAACTCACCCAGAAGGGTCTGCAACCTCAGTCAGTACGAGTTCACCTGGCCGCGATCGCAGCATTTCACGACCGCTGCAATGACACTTCCATCGTGGCCCAACCCATTGTCGCTTGGTTCATGAGAGGACTCACCAACCTGTACCCTCCGTGCAAGAACCCGATCCCCCACTGGGACCTCAACGCCGTCCTCGGCCAACTCACGCTTCCCCCTTTTGAGCCCTTGACTACAGCGGACATGAAACATGTCTCATGGAAAGCTCTGTTCCTGGTCGCCATCACATCAGCCTGATGAATCAGTGAGTTGCAAGCATTGGTGACGCACCCACCCTACACACAGATCACCAACGACAGAGCCACCCTCCGGACGCATCCAAAATTTGTGCCGAAGGTGGTCTCGGCCTTTCACATGAACCAGTCCATAGAGCTGCCTAGCTTCCTTCCAGAACCCCACTCCACTGCAGAGGAACAGAGACTACACACCTTGGACTGTGTCAGAGCTCTCTGCATCTACTTCCAACGGACTGCACCCCACCGCTCGGGCATGCAGCTCTTCGTCTCCTATGACCCCAACAAACCCGGGCGTCCTGTCTCCAAATGGACCCTGTCCCTCTGGATCTCAGCCTGCATCGCCTTCTGCCTTGGGCAGGCAGGAGCTGAGTCTGCACCTCCAGTCAACGCACACCAGCTACGGGCAATGGCCTCCTCCATTGCCAACCTGAGATCTGTCCCAGTCGCGGATATCTGCAAAGTCGCCACTTGGTCATCACCCCATATGTTCCAGAAGCACTACTGCCGCGACCTCTCCAGCAAAGACCTTGCTTTTGGTCGGGCCGTCTTGACCTCAGCGGACCGGCGCTGCCTGTAGCATGGTCCAATCCACATCTGCGGTTGTGATTCCCTGCAGTACCTGCACTGACGTTCGCTCTGTTACTGCACTGCATGCACAGCTACTTGCACCATAAGAACATAAGAACATAAGACATGCCATACTGGGTCAGACCGAGGTCCATCAAGCCCAGTATCCTGTTTCCAACAGTGGCCAATCTAGGTCATACGTACCTAGCAATATCCCCAAAAGACACAGGTTCCACAATGCTTGTACTGGGTCAAGCATTGATATCCTGGGTCCCTTTTTAATAGTGGTTTATGGACCTTTCCTCCAGGAACTTGTCCAAACCTTTTTTAAACCCAGCTATACTAACAGCCCTTACTACATCCTCCGGTAACAGATTCCAGAGTTTGATTACACGTTGAGTGAAAAAATATTTTCTCTTATTTGTCTTAAATAGTTTACCCTGTAGCTTCATTACATGTCCCCTAGTCTTTCTATATTCTGATAGCGTAAACAATTGATCCACATTTATCCGTTCCACTCCATTCATTAATTTATAGACCTCTATCATATCTCCCCTCAGCCGTCTCTTTTCCAGGCTAAAGAGCCCTAACCTTTTTAGCCTCTCTTCATAGGAGTAGCCTTCCATCCCCTTCACCAATTTGGTGGCTCTTCTCTGTACTTTTTCTAATAACGCTATGTCCTTTTTAAGATACGGTGACCAGAATTGCACACAATATTCAAGGTGCGGTCGTACCATGGAGCGATACAGAGGCATTATAATATCCTTTGTTTTATTCTCCATCCCTTTCCTTATGATACCTAGCATTCTATTTGCTTTCTTGGCCGCCGCTGCACACTGGGCGGAGGGTTTTAACATGTTATCCACGATGACTCCTAAATCCTTTTCCTGGGTGGTGGTTTCTAATGTGGAGCCTTGCATCGTGTAACAATAGTGTGGGTTGTTCTTTCCTAGGTGCATAACTTTGCATTTGTCCACATTAAATTTCATCTGCCATTTGGATGCCCAGTTTTCCAATTTATCCAGATCCTCCTGCAGTTTTCCACAATCCTCTTGGGTTTTAACAACTTTAAACAGTTTTGTGTCATCTGCAAATTTGATAACCTCACTAGTTATTCCCTTTTCCAGGTCATTTATGAATATGTCAAAAAGTAGCGGACCCAGTACAGATCCCTGGGGTACTCCACTATTCACTTTTTTCCATTGGGAATATTGGCCATTTAGCCCTACCCTCTGCTTTCTATCTTTTAACCAGTTCCCGATCCACAATAGTACACTGCCTCCTATCCCATGACTTTTTAGCTTCGCCAAAAGTCTCTGATGGGGGACCTTGTCAAAAGCTTTCTGGAAGTCCAGATACACTATATCAACCGACTCACCTTTGTCTACCTGTTTATTCACACCTTCAAAGAAACATATCAGATTAGTAAGACAAGATCTTCCTTGTCTAAAGCCATGTTGGCTGTCTCCCATTAGGCCATGACTATCTACATGCTGTGTAATTTTGTTCTTTATGATGGTTTCTACCATTTTCCCTGGTACTGACGTCAGGCTCACCGGTCTGTAATTTCCTGGGTCACCCCTGGAACCCTTTTTAAAAATTGGTGTTACGTTGGCGACCCTCCAATCTTCAGGTATTACAGATGATTTTAATGAAAGTTCACAGATTACCAATAGCAGGTCTGCAATCTCATATTTCAGTTCTTTCAACACTCTGGGATGTATACCATCCGGTCCAGGTGATTTGCTACTATTCAGTTTATCAAATAGTTGTAATATATCTTCCCGGTGTAGCGATATTTCTCTCAATTCCTCTGCAGTATCACCTTTAAATACCACTTCAGTCTTGGGTAACATCCCTACATCTTCCTCAGTAAAGACCGAAGCAAAGAATTCATTCAGTCTCTCCGCTTTAGCCTTGTCTCCTCTTACTGCCCCTTTTACCCCTCTATCATTTAATGGTCCAATTGACTCTCTCACAGGCCTTTTGCTACGAATGTACTTGAAAAAGTCTTTATTTCGTGTTTTTGCTTCCGTAGCAAGTTTCTTCTCAAATTCCCGCTTTGCCTGCCTTATCAATGCTTTGCATTTAACTTGCCAGTGCTTGTGCTGTTTCCAGTTTTCATCATTTGGCTCTTTTTTCCATTTCCTGAAGGTTGCTTTTTTGGCAGCAACAGCCTCTCTGACCTCACCTTTAAACCATGCTGGCAGTTTTTTGGACTTTCTTCCACTCTTCTTAATGCGTGGAATACAGCTGGTCTGGGCTTCGAGGATAGTATTTTTAAATAACACCCAAGCTTGCTGTAAGTCTTTAACCTTTGGAACCGCTCCTTTTAGTTTTTTCCTAACTATATTCCTCATTCTATCATAGTCTCCCTTTTGAAAGTTAAAAGGTAATACTGTGGATTCCTTTACTATCTGTCCTCCACTAATTAAATCAAACATGATCATACTATGATCACTATTGCCAAGTGGTCCCAACACCCTTATTTCTTGCACCAGATCTGGCGTTCCACTAAGGATTAGGTCCAGTATGGCTTCCCCTCTGGTCGGTTCATGAACCAGCTGCTCCAAGAAGCAGTCATTTATTCCATCTAGAAACTTTATCTCTTTAGCTTGTCCTGCCATGACACTGACCCAGTCGATACCGGGGTAATTGAAATCACCCATTATTACTACTCTGTTGTGACTTTTGTTAGCTTCCTTGATTTCTTTGAGCATTTCATCATCCATTTGTTCATTCTGGCCAGGCGGTCGATAGTATACTCCCACTGCCATCACCTTCCCCTTCATAAATGGAATTTCAATCCATAGAGATTCTACAGCAAATTTTGTTCCCTGCAAAACTTTAATCCTTTCTGACTCAATGCCCTCTCTAACACAGAGCGCAACCCCTCCACCAATTTGATCAGCTCTATCATTACGATATAGTTTGTATCCAGGTATCACAGTGTCCCACTGGTTATCCTCCTTCCACCATGTCTCTGAGAGTGCAATCATATCTAACCTCTCATTTAGTGCTATATATTCTAACTCTCCCATCTTATTGTTTAGACTTCTAGCATTGGCATACAAGCATTTTAGAGACTGTATTTTATTCATATTAATCTGGCTATTGGTAGGCATGGGTAATTTGGAATCTTTATGCTCTGTCTGCTCCTTACTCAAGGGCATTTGGGCTACTAAACTCCCTTTTGGAACCTCACTGCTTTTGGTAGTATCCTTCAAGGATACCTTTGTCCGAACCATGCGCTCCTGGGTGACTGTCGGCTTTCCCCTATTTTCTAGTTTAAAAGCTTCTCTATCTCTTTTTTAAAGAGATACATTGTTACTTGCACTGTGTTTTGCACATTGTTCTGCACCTTGTTTTGCATATTTGCACTGTTTACACTGTTACTTGCACTTTGTTTTGCACCTTGTTTCCCATATTTGCACTGTTGAACCTGTTTACATTGTAATTGCACGGTGTTTTGCATACTGACTATTGCTCTCTGTGCATGGGCAACCGCCAGCTTTAATAAAGCAGTCATATTGTTCTTGGTCACCGCCTGGCCTCCTTCTTGATCTCCCTTGCACCACAGCTCCACATAGCTAGGGAGGCACCTATTGTGGCTGACTCATCCTGCTTGTCCTAGGAGAAAACGAAGTTACTTACCTATAACAGGAGTTCTCCGTGGACAGCAGGATAAGTCAGCCACACATCCCACCCTCCTCCCCTGCAAGGTACCGGTCTAAATCCCACGGGTGCACGCCCCTAGCAGTTGACAGCTAGTAACTCAGTGGCTGGTGTGGTGGCCAAAATGTTCCTGAGCCCCTAGAAATAGAAAAAAAACACATTTTTACCTTAAGGGAGAGAAACAGGAAGCAGGGCTGTGAAATTCAAACTGCTCCTGAACAGAAAAAAACCCATCTAGTTCCTAGCTGCAAGCCACACCCTAGCTCAGGAACAAGCTGTAAGGCTAATGAGAGCCAGCTGAGGGGGCAGCACGAGGCTGCAGCTCAAACACATTCAGGGAGAGTCCCTAGGGGATTACAAAAAGAGGAGGGCAGTAACAGGAGCTATGATGTTGTTGCTGATGATGATGAGAGGAGGAGAGAAGGAGTTCCCAGGGGAGGAGCTACCAGAGTAGCAGAACACAGCAGAAGTTCTAACGTGCTGGAAGGAGGAGGAAGCTTCAGGGCAGCTGGAGAGAAAGAGGTTTCCCAGGACAGCCCAGGGGAGGAGAAGGAACTGCTGAGACAGACTTCTATGAGAAGCCCAGCCTCAGAGGACACTGTGGGATCTGCTAGAGCCCTCAGGGGAAAAAGCCATAAGCCAGGGAAGAACCAAGAATGCAGAGGAGTTGCTTTGGAGCCTGGAGGCCGGAGATTCCCAACTGAGAGAGCCCTGAATGAGGACACTTTTACTGCAAGCCAAAGGCTTGGTGAAAGCTTACCTGTTACAAGCAGAACCGTGAGTAACCCTGTGCCCAACAGCAAGTTAAGCCAGCTACAGACAGTAAGCCAGTTAATGAGAGGGAGAGAATTGCCCATGTATGCTGAGAATTCTATAGGAAAGGAGAAGTCTTGCTGGAAGAAAATTCTTGAGCTGTTAGAAAGGGCGGAGCCTGGGTTTACATGGAGAAGTTTAAACCAAGATACTGGAGAGTCAGCTGTTGAGGAAATGGAGACAGAAAGCTATGCTTCTGATATTGACTCAGAATCTTCTGCAATGGAATGTTCTTTGTGTCACAAGACAAGTTAAATGTTTGAGCACTATAGAGTGTGAAGCTCAAAGAACTGCATTAGCCAATAAAGAAAAAGAAACAGGCTGGGCAGTGTTTTAAAGCCCTGTTTGCTTTTAGAAATATTTTTCCTTGAATGAAGCCAGAAAGTTTGTTCTGAATGTTGGAAAGTTTCAAGAAGGGCAAACTGGCATTTATGTTTAAAGGCTGGAGAAAGTAATGAAAGCCTGATTTGTGAATTCTGGAAGTGGTAGAAGCTATTTGTGTTAGGAGAAGAAATCCTACCTTTTTTTTTTCTTTCTTCTTGCCCTTGCGCTGAGCTTTCTAAAAGCTCTGTATGGAGTAGTAGTAAAAATCAATAAATTTTCCTGTGTTTGCCTTATGCCTCTTGGACCTCAATTTATTTGAAAACCCACAACTACACAAAGAGTGCTGGCCCTACCTTAGGCAACCGCCTAGGGTGGTGAACAAGGCCACACTGGCTAGGGGCGGACCCGGGGGTGTGTGGCCTGGGTGGCCCATGCTCAGAAGGTCAAAGCCCTTCTGAGCTATAGAGAGTAGTACTTCCGTCTCGGCGCCGTCGGATGACGACACCTATTGTGGCTGACTCATCTTGCTTGTCCTAGGATAACATTTTTTCCTGGTTGTAAAAGATTTAAAAAGCCTGGCTAAGACTTGGCAATTAGTTGTTGTGTTCTCATATGTTGATTTTCTTCCTTAGGAAGTCAGAGCTGTATTTTGTCAGACTTGTAAGTTGATATTTGAAACATCTGTGTTCTTATCTTTGTTAGCCTGTAATGTGTAAAGATAGATTTTTCTTCTTTTGTTTTGCTCTTGGGTCTTAGGTAGGTAATTTCAATTGTTTTTCTTTTTGAGTTGTGCGTTTTGGTTTCTAGAGAGGTGCATTTTGTTTTGATAGTTTTCCGATCTCAGTGGGAATAAAAAAAAGAAGACCCAGATGAGTTTGTAGTGCTGTGATTTCTCTCTGTGATGATTTTTTGTTTTGGTTTGGAAATCCTTCGTTTAGGAAGTTTTAAGCCTTTGTCTGTAAGAATTAGCTTGTTTTGATGGTCTATGCTTGTATGTTAGCTGGTACAAGCAGGTGATTAGAAGATATTGCATGAAGTGAGATTTGAGATAACAGTGTAGAAGGACTTTTTGATAGTAAACTGAATTTCGAAGGAGACTAGATTCTATGATGGATTTTGCAGTGTTAACATATTTGGATAGCTAGTTTTTTTCCTGTCTGTATGGGTTTATACTATAGTATGGAATGGATTTTCTGAGTCAATGGATTGGGATTGGAATGTATTGTACACTGAAGTAAGAACCTTAGAAGCAGACAGTACAGATAACAAGCCTGGCAGCGTTTTGTGTGTTTACATCAGCTCTATAGTGAATGATACTGTGTGCAGCTGTCTGGCTGGCCAACCTTGACTGCGAGTTTTGTGAGTTGTCTTAAACAAGAAGAAGAATTTATAGTTAAAGTACAGCCTGAATGTTGTAAATTCTTTTCTTTTTCCCTGTGAATATGTAATAAGAACAACTTCTGATTCTAATTGGCAGTAGAATTATTGAGAAATAAATCTGCATGATCATAATTGTATTATGTTTAAGATTATTTAGATTTGACAAGTGTGATAGACAAGTGCAATAGAACATTAACCATGTCTTTATTTGTGTGCAGGAAATCCCGAGGCCGTGGGCAGGGTCCCGGCGGCCGATATTAACCGGGCATGCGGCCCGGCGCGGGGACCCTGTGCGTGGCCCTGGTGCGGCGCGCGTGCGCGACTTTTGAATTGATTGGCTCCCGTGGGTCGTGGCCCCACGGGAGCCAATTAGTGCCTTGGGTGTTGGAGAGCGGGGGGGGGGGAGTAGGAGCTGAACAGCCTCTGCGTGGTCAGTCGAGCGGAGGCTGCGTTCGGTGCCGGCGTCGAGGAGAGGACCTGAGTTCTGCAGACTGCTGTGTTCGGCGGGGGGTCAGGTGACAGCTAGTGGGAGCCTGATCGGGAGCTTGGCGGTGCTCAGCGTTGCTTCTTGGGTAGCTTGAGTGCCGGGGCTGGGGGAGGTTGCTTGTCGGGGGGGTCGCGGGTGATTCGGGGGGCAGCACGTGGTGGGGCCTAGCTGCTCACAGGCCTTTTCCTGGACGCTGCAGGTTCGGCGGCTGTGCTGGTGCCTGGGGGAGATGCCTGGCAAGGCAAAGGCTGGGGGTTTGGCCCCTGCTAAAGCTGGGGCAAGGGGGCGGGGGGCTAGGTCTAGGGGGGGCACTGGGAGAGGTGGGGGGTTGCCTGGGCCGTTGTGTGGGGGTGGGGGGGGCTGTGGAGGGGGCTGGGGGGGGCAAAAGGGGCCGGGGAGGTGCGGTGCGGGGCCACAAATGCGGAAAAGGTTCCCACCCTCACGGTGGAAACCAGGGGGTGGGGGAGGGGCTGCAGGGCGGGGCTGGTGCGGTACGGGTGGGGGATGTGGGAGGTGTGGTGGGGGCTGTGGGGGGTGGGGGGGCCGGGGGGTGATTTCGGGGCACCGGGCCAAGGGGGAGGGTTACGGCCCGATGGGGCACCGTGGGGTGCTAGCTGTGGCGGGCCCGCTGGGTGGTTCCCCCCCAGTGGCTTTGGCACGCCGGGGGGGGGCTTCCCCTTGGGAGCAGTGGATGTCTGGGGGGCAGGGTACATCTAGGGCGGGGTGGGGAGGTCCTTGGTCTCCGGCCTGGCCGGTGTCGGTTTCCCCCCCTGTTTTTCCCTTTTTGTCTCCGCAGGGGCAGTTTATGGCGCAGTCCTCGTGGCCCGTGGGTGCGGCTGGCGGAGAGAGCTGGATGAGTCCTGCGGTTGGGGCTGAGACGCGACGTGGAGCGGCAGCGGAGTCGGCCCCATGGTGTCCAAGGGATGTCGCGCGTGCCGATGGCGAGGACCTTGCGGTGGCTGGTGAGCTGGTTGCTGCACCGGGTGAGTTAATGGGGGAAGGGGGTGAGTCGTCAAGGGAAAAAGGGGGGCCGTCGTGTAAAAAGCACCGGCGGTCGTGTCGGCGGCGTCGCAGCTCGGACTCGTCCTTGTCCTCTTCCTCCTCGAGTGGTTCGTCCGGGGGGTCGGGAGGGGGGGGGTTCGGCAGCTTCCAGATTGTGGGGGGGGCTTAAGTGCAGGTGGGGGGCCTCTTCGGTGGTTTCTTTGCCGGAATTGTGGGTGGGGATGCCACGTAAGCTGCGGCGTAAAATCTGAAAGCGGCGCTACATTGATATCTTCCGTTTGTTGGAGGGGAGGAAGCGCTCGGGGTGAGAGTCGGAAAAAGAGAAAGGACGATGAGAAGGCCGGCCGGGTTAGGAAGGTGGCGCGTAATGTGGTTAACTGGACGTGTTCCTTTTTGCGGTTGGCCAGTGTTTGGGGCCAGCGAGATCCGGCGCAGTATGGGATGCTGCTAGCGTACACTGATTCCATCCTCGAGGCGTCTCAGACGCACGATGGCTGGTCTTGGCTGAATTACGATGAAAAGTTCAGGGACAGGATGGAGGAGAGCCGCTCGCTTTCGTGGGGCACGCAGGACATTAACCTGTGGTTGGCCCAGATGTCGGCGAGGTCCGGTGCCGGTGCTGGGGGGGGGGGTAAGAGTGGCGTCGGGGCGGTGGGGGGGGGCAGCACGGCCCTTTCGAGGGGGGGGCGGCCGGGGTGCCCTCAAAGGCAGTCTCGGCCGGGAGCGGTGACGTGTGCTGGTGTTTCAACCGCTCCACCTGTCCTTTTCCCGATTGCAAGTTCCAGCATGCCTGTTCCTTGTGCGGGGGTCCCCATTCCGCGGTCAAGTGCATTAAGAAGGGCACCTCTGGCATGGCCGGTCCCGCCCCAAAAGGGCAGTGAGTGGCGCGGGCGCGCCCCCTCCCCGGTTCGTGTGGAGGCCTTCTTAGGGTGGCTAAGTCGTTATCCCCGGAGGCGTGAGGCGGCGATTCTGGGCTTTGGGTTTAGGAACGGTTTCGTTATCCCGGTGAGGGGGGTGGTGTCGGCGCCGTCTGCTCGGAACTCCCCTTCGGTACGTCGTTGGGCGGAGGTGGTCCAGGGCAAATTGTTGAGTGAATTGCAGTTGGGGAGGGTGGCGGGCCCCTTCTTGGAGCCTCCATTTTCTAACATGGTGATTTCGCCTTTGGGTGTTGTGCCCAAGAAAGAGCCGGGCAAATTCCGGTTGATTCACAATTTGTCCTGTCCCATCAGGGCTTCCGTGAACGATTCTATCCCGCGGCACTTTTGTACGGTTCGCTATGCTTCCTTCGATAAGGCGGCTTTGCTGGTGCGCGGGGCCGGTCGGTCGGCCTTACTGGCGAAGGTGGACATTGAATCGGCTTTTCGTTTGTTACCCGTCCACCCGTCTTCCTTCCCCTTATTGGGGTTTTGCTTTCAAGGTGGGTATTATTTCGACAAGTGCATGCCGATGGGCTGTTCTATCTCTTGCGCCTACTTTGAGATGTTTAGTACCTTCGTGGAGTGGGTGCTGGTTCGCGCATCTGGCCTGTCGTCCGTGGTGCATTACCTGGACGATTTTTTGTTTGTAGGAGCAGCGGACTCTGGGGAATGTCAAGGGCTGTTGTCTGGGTTTGTGCGGCTGGCGCAGGAGTTTGGGGTCCCCTTGGCGGAAGGGAAGACCAAGGGTCCGACTACGCGGTTGACCTTTTTGGGTGTGGAGTTGGATTCGGAGGACATGGTGGCGCGTTTGCCTCAAGACAAGGTCGCTCGCTTGTGGATTTCGGTGGCCAATGTGTTGTCGGCTCGCAAGGTTTCTTTGCGGGAGTTGCAGTCCCTGTTGGGGTCCTTAAATTTTGCCTGTCGGACGATTCCGATGGGGCGGGTGTTTTCCAGGAGGTTGGCCTGTGCGACGGTTGGGGTGCGGAAACCTCATCATCGGATTCGGGTGACGACAGCAATGCGGGCAGATTTGCGGGTGTGGGATCGTTTTTGGGGGACTTCAACGGGACTTCTGTTTTGCTGGAGCCCGAGGTATCCAGTCACAATTTGCAGTTGTACACTGATGCGGCGGGGGGGGGGCGGGCTTGGGCGTGTATTTCGGTGGGGCCTGGTGCGCGGATCTGGGGCCGGAGTCTTGGCGTGCGGCGGGCCTGACCAGGAATATCACATTTTTGGAGCTCTTTCCGATTCGTGTAGTTTTGGCGCTCTGGCCGGAGCGCCTTCGGAACCGGAGGGTGCTTTGGTGGTGTGATAATGCGGTGGTCGTAAGTGTGATTAATAGATACACCCCAAGGTGCGTGAGGGTAGCGGGCTTGATGCGGGAAGTCGTCTTAGCGTGTCTACAGTTGAATGTGGCAGTGCGGGCTCGGCATATACCAGGGTCCACTAACGAGATTGCTGATGCTCTCTCTCGTTTTCAGTGGGAGCGGTTCCGGGCGCTGGCCCCCGAAGCGGACAAGGACGGATCGGTGGTCCCAGAGAACTTGTGGAGCATTGGCCTCGAGAGATGCTAGACCTGCTGAGGAATTCAGTGTCTGCGGGGACCTGGGCTGCGTACCGGCGGGGGTGCGACCGGGTGGTCGCTTTTTTGTGCTCTTGTGGGTGGCAGGCGGGGGGGTCCCGGAGGGTTTGATGGCTCAATATATTGTGGCAGCCAAGGGCGCCGGGTTTTCGCGGTCGGCGGTGCGCGCGCATTTGGCGGGGTTTAACTTTTTTGCAAGCGCGGTGGGTTGGGGCTCCCCGGCTGGGGGTTTTTTAACGCGACAGCTTCTACAGGGTTGGGAGCGGGTGCAGCTGACGCTTGTGATAAGGAAGCTTATCATAGCTCAGGTAGGAGCTATAGAAAAGATGATGTGACTCTGAACAAGCAACCTGTCAGTTCTGGTAGAAGCAAGAAAACAGAGTTTTCACATAAAAGACTACCAGTCCCAGAATGCACCAGCTTTCCAGCAGCCATGAGAGGGGCTGAAGTGAGAGAATGTGTGTGCAATCAAGAGAGCTATGAGGTAATCCCTAAGCACTCATCTCAAAGGGCAGGGCTTGATTCAACACAGCTGCGCTGTGTTAGGGAGCAGCACACATTAGGAAAGAATAAGAATAGAGATTATTCTTCAGGAAACAGTTTCAGCAAAAGCTTCAAGGAGAGTTTGAAGAACAGCTTCAGCAAAAGCCACGCAGATAGAGAGAGAAGGAAACTCTCTGGAAGGAAGAGAAGAAAGCCCATTGGAAGGTCTGGGAGATTCCAAGGCAGTACCCATACTGGGAGGTATTCCAAATGCCAGCAGAGTCCATTGGACTGGATTCAGCCAGAGGAATGGAGTGGCAGAGATAGGAATCACCAGTGGCTACCTGGAAGAGAGAAGACTGCATGTGGAAGGGACTTTCAGACCAAGGCCAGAAGGTATGTGAGAGAAGATCCAGTGTCCAGGGATCAAGATTGGAAGGCTGGACATCAGAATTGGATTACATATTGGCCAGGCTATACAGAGAGGAATAATGATAGCAGGAGAGGCTCAGGTATGAACACTGATCCAGACCCTATCTATAATAGAGAATGGCAGCAAGGGAATAAGCATTCTCATGATAGTGCCTTAATGAAAGACTCATCTGTGCCAATGTATGATATTGACCCTATGATAATTGATACAGCAGATGAAAATACAGTTTATATGGACTGTTCTCTATCTAAATGCTATTGCTAGTTTTCTATGAGCAAACACATCAGCCATCACAAAGAAACCTAACTTTGTTCTTTATTTCCACTGCAAACAGCTCTTAAAGCAGGATTTGGGTTCACACAGTAGCAGCCAGCCAGCTAAAGGCTTTCAGCTGGTCCATTGATAGTAATTAGGGCTGCACCTGATTGTGTGTGTGAGCAAGGGAGAATCACTGCTGAGATCTGTGTGGAAAATAAGCAGAAGTTAACCTAACCAGCAAAGTTTATTCTTTACTTTGTGCCTTTGTATTTGGTAATTATTTGCTAAGAAAACATTAGCTAATTGCCTGACAAGCTGAAGGTTGTTTTCTGGTTTACTTTGTGACTTTTTGTTATCCATTTTAAACACTGCAAGCAAGTAACCTCATTTATAGTGCTATCAAGCATACATGTGCTGGGTGAATTAAACCCCATCAATAAAAGAAGTATTTTATTGATCTTACCACTTGGTTTCACAACTCAAATTATTGTCATCAGCTGTGTTTGGGAGTGAATGAACTACAATACCCACAATACCTTGCAAGAATCATATGAATATATGCATCGTCAAGATTGTGTAAGTTCTCACCCTAGGCAGCCGTCTGACACGCTGTGCGATTCGCGGTTGCCAATCACGCATGGGCTTTTGGTGCGGGTTTGCGGGGCCTTAGGGCAGGTGGCTTCGTCAGAGTACGAGGCTTCCTTGTTCCGGGCGGTTTTTTGCCTAGCCTTTTCTGGGGCGTTTCGTATCGGGGAACTGGTTGCGGGCTCTGGCCGGGGGGGGTGTTGGGGGGCTGTTGGCACGTCACGTCCGGGTGGTAGAGGGGGGGGGGTGCGGATCCTTTTGGCTAAGTCCAAAACAGATCCGCTTGGTAAAGGTTTGTGGGTGTGCCTGGGCGAGGGCGTGGAGCCACGGACTTGCCCGGTGCGGGCGTTGCGGCAGTATGGCGCTGTGCGTCCGGTGGGCGCAGTGGGGTTTTTTGTGCACGCGGATTCTCGGGTTCTAACCCGTTTCCAGGTTTCTGCGGTGTTGCGGCTGGTGTTGTCCGCGGTGGGGGAAGATCCGCTGCGTTTTTCTCCCCACTCCTTTCGGATTGGGGCTGCCACTAGTGCGGCAGCAGCTGGGTTACCGGGACATGTCATTCAGGGCATTGGGAGGTGGCGTTCTTCGGTTTTTAAAGGGTATGTTCGGCTGTAGGTGCCGGGCCGTTGTTGGTTGGGGCCTTAGCTTTCTATTTCTTTTTCAGATGGGGGTGTCGGACCTGGTGGATGTTGGGTTGCTGGCCACTCTTTCGTCCATTGGGCGGGTCAGTGCGTGGCAGACCGCCCTATCGGCGCCAATTTGGGATTGGACCCGTCGTCGGTGGCTGTCCAATGGCTGGGCGCGCGAGGCATGCGGTGGCCACAGCTGCTGCCTTTGCTACGACGCCACGGGAGGACGTCGTGGTGGCCGGCCGCCCTGTTGGTGCATCTGGGTGGCAATGACCTGGTGTCCTGGTCCTGCCTGCAGCTGATCCGGGCGGTTCAAGATGATCTGGGACTGGTGTTGCGGATGTTTCCCGGTGTTATTGTTCTGTGGTCAGACATCATTGCAAGGCCGGCCTGCCGGGATCAGCGTCGTTGGTCCCGGGGGTTGACCAAGGTGAATCGCCAGATTGGTCATTGGGTCTGTGAGAGGGGTGGGTATCAGATCTTGCACGATTGGGTGGACGTTGGGTGTTCGGGACTCTATCGGGATGATGGGGTTCATTTGTCGCCCGTTGGCATGGACCTACTCCTGAATGACTGGCAGGAGGCCTTGGAATATATGTCTGGCCATGATGCACGCTGGTCGCAGCTTGGGGCCAGGGGGGGCGGCACATGAACAGTGTTATGTGCCAGTGGCGGGATCCCGGAGGTTTCCGGGGTCCGTAGCAGCAGGCTACACTTGGGCAGGGGCGGGGTGCCCCTGACCCGGTCAAACCCTCGGCCGACTTTTGCTTAGCATGGCGAAGTCGGGGAGAGGGGTATTGTAACTTGCCGGGTGGCGAGTTATGGCATTAGCGGTGGCAGGCGCTTTGCTGAGGTATGGCTGGTGCAGCCGGGTGCCGCTAATTGAGGGGTTGGAAAGTTTATTGTTGGTTGGTTAAATTGTTATGGCTAATAAAAGCTGCGACCAGTTGTGTTCCATGAAATTTTGGTGTTATGTCTTTTGTGGGGGTGGGGTAGGGGCGGGGTTGTGGTGGAGCGGGCGGGGGGGGTGTGAGAGGTAGGGGCCTGAAGCGCCGGGTCCGCCTGCCTCGGTTATCCCGAGGCCGCGGGCAGGGTCCCGGCGGCCGATATTAACTGGGCGCGTGGCCCGGCGCGGGGACCCTGTGCGTGGCCTGGACGGGGCGCGCGGCCCTGGTGCGGCGCGCGCGTGTGTCTTTTGAATTGATTGGCTCCCGTGGGTCGCGGCCTCACGGAAGCCAATTAGTGCCTTGGGTGTTGGAGAGCGGGGGGGGAGTAGGAGCTGAGCAGCCTCCGTGTGGTCAGTCGAGCGGAGGCTGCGTTCGGTGCCGGCGTCCCTCCCTCCCTCCCTAATGTTAGGTGGTGGGTGTTTGGGGTGTTGCAGCTGGGGGAGGGGGCGGGATCCCGGAGGTTTCCGGGGTCCGGAGCAGCAGGCTACACTTGGGCGGGGGCGGGGTGCCCCTGACCCGGTCAAACCCTCGGCCGACTTTTGCTTAGCATGGCGAAGTCGGGGAGAGGGGTATGGTAACTTGCCGGGTGGCGAGTTATGGCATTAGCGGTGGCAGGCGCTTTGCTGAGGTATGGCTGGTGCAGCCGGGTGCCGCTAATTGAGGGGTTGGAAAGTTTATTGTTGGTTGGTTAAATTGTTATGGCTAATAAAAGCTGCGACCAGTTGTATTCCATGAAATTTTGGTGTTATGTCTTTTGTGGGGGCGGGGTAGGGGCAGGGTTGTGGTGGAGCGGGCGGGGGGGGGGGGTGAGAGGTAGGGGCCTGGAGCGCCGGGTCCGCCTGCCTCGGTTATAAGTTTAATCCACAATGTGTACATTTTTTGTTTTCTAGGTTAGGGATCCTGGTTAAGAAAATTTGTCTGCTGATTTCTATGTGTCAAGAGATTAGAGTAGCAATGTCCTAGTTTGTTACGCTGTTCGTGCTGAATAAAGTGTTAACAAAGAGAAGTTGTAAACAATGACAACTGAATTTCTAATTGGTTTAAATTCTATGTTTTTTTAAAGTTTTGTGGTTATGAATGTATTACCTTTTCTGGAGCATGATTCTTAGAAGTCTATGTAATGACCCATATGTATTTTGATCCTTTTTGTTTTGTGTCCCGATGTCTGTCCTTTGTGAGCTGAGATGTCTATGTCAATCAGACAATGTTCAGAGTAATGTGAGTCAAACCATTACCTGAGATAAGAGAGCTTTCCTAAGAAGTTTTGGTAAACAATTGAAACAAGTTTAATTTATTTGCCATAAAACTGCCATTTTGTGTTTTTGATGTTTGTTACCCCTTAAGTAATAAGATAAAGTAACACTTTGTATATTGTCATGGTTGAAGAATAAATTGCAAACATAATTAGTGATATTAAGCTGTGCACCTGATAAGAGAGGTGTGTATTAGGTCACATGCTAACTTTAATTTGATAAAGAGAAAAATTGATAGAAACAAGAATAGGAGTCCAATTTACCACCTGAGCATTTTGGGTTAATTGCCCCTCGCTCTGGACTAGCCCTTAAAGGAATACAAGTACTTGGAGGAGTGAATGATGCAGATTATCAAGGAGAAATAAAAATTATTCTAATGAACAGCGGTAACTCCGATTTAATGATTCAGACTGGAGACAGAATGGCCCAATTACTTATCATCCCCACTTATGGAGGAGTAGTAAAGAAGGGGAGTGCCCCCACTGCTCTAACTGTCAGAGGGGATGCTGGATTTGGATCTGCTAATTTAAACACCGGGGCAAGGATTTGGGTACAATCACCAAATCACCCACCTGAGCAGGGAGAAGTTATTGCCACTGGGAATGATAACACACTATTGATTATGAGACCTGGAAAAGAAAAATGGGAATATATGCCAGCAAACAAATGTTACCTGCGAGAATAAAATGATGTCTTTTCATTATAGGTCCTCTAAACTCTGATTCTCCCTCTAAGCCAATGAACCAGCACACTTCAATCAAGGACCAGAATCAGTTCCAGCAAACTTCTCTATGCCATGTAGTGGCATGGATACTCATTACTAGCCTGGTCTTTGGTGTATGGAAAATCTGTTGCTGAAGAGTTTATGTGATATCACAACCCGAATTGTATTTGGCAAGCGTTTAATGAATGCAGTAGAACAACCTCAGAATATCTGGACTTATTTAGCCCGGAATGTTTTAAACATTTCCAACTTTTGCCTTTTGGACATGCATAATCCAGTGGATCTGTTAACTACATGTTTAATTGCAATACCCACACCAGCTCCAGTTTTGTTGTAGTATTTTAAAGTTACACAAAACGACCATCTGGCAAATGAAAAAGATGTAAGAACACCCCTCATGTTATATGAATATGGCAGAGATTGAAATTAGTGGGACAATCTTTGGGATAATATGACTCGAATAATCACCCATAATATCGCCCAAGGCGATGTGTGTTATAACATGACATGTAATCCTGATGAAATATCAAAATGCCAGCAACTAAAGATACAGAAGGGAACTGCTAATAACATTGATATAATACTTTTATGTAATACAACTAGAAAATGTAGAAATGTAACTAACACTATGAGTTGCAATAATACAATATTATAAGCTAGTTATAGTAGAAATATTAAGTTGCCAACAGGATGGTTATTTTCTTGTGCTAATACCACACCTGCAGAATTAATGCTTTAGCTTATGCCATGGTAAAAAGTCTTAATTATACGTCAGCTGCTTTGCAAGAATTATGTAGCTTTAGGAAAGCAGTGTTGCAAAATCGAGTATCAATTGATTATTTACTTTTTCTCATATTCAAGCTTTGCAAAATCTAGCCAAAAGTGTCAAACAAGATATTAATGTTAATTGGTGGGATAGGTTATTTGGATGGCTGCCCAGTATGGGTAGCCTCAGACAGGTCATTGGAGGAATTATTATCTGGATCTGTTTATTGATTATGATATGTTGCTTTATTCAATGCATACCGTTTCATTACGATGTTTCATCCACTTAAATTCTCTACTATGTTGCCAGTATCTTATACGCATAATCAATAGTCAAAGGACCAAATGCAGTACAAATGAATTAAAGTTGATCAGGCATCAGTAGTGAGTTAGGGGTTAATTGAACCTCAGTTTTATGGAAGAGAGAGATTCCTGTACAATTTTGTGAAAAACATCGTCTTGCATAACTGTTTTGATAGAACCATGTGAAATTTCTAATAGGGAGTCTTAGTACAGAGAGATACTGGTGCACCTGGCATATACATACAAAATAAAGTGAAGGTCATCCGACGGGGTTCTGGGCTTCTGAACCATGGGATGGGAAATGCCCTCCTTTGAACATTCTCAGGCGTCTGGCCAGGGTCTTGATTATGTTTAATGGACAGCTGATCCTGTTCTATGTGCGTGCCACCTGATGGAAAATTGCTGGTTGCTCCTGCAACAGAATAAAATGGGTGCCTCTTTCAGCCGAGTAAGTAGTGAAGGAATCTCATCCATGGAACGAGCACGTACGTTGCCTGGAAAGTTTCCCGACTGAGAGGTCTCTCCTGCCTGGCTGAATCAGGGATTCATTTGGTCGAAGTGTGGCATGAGATGAAGTTCATAACTCTGTCGGTGATGTATCATTCTTCTGTAATTACTTGCTTTCTAGCTATCCTTTCTAACTAATTATAGGTAGATAAATGAATTACTTGCCTTCCAGTTATCTTTTCTTTATTTTATAAATAAACTGCTTATCTTTATTGCAAAGTGTGTTAGCCTTTATTTTTGCACCCCATTCACTTAGCAAAATAGCGGGATAGAGGCGATATGATTGAGATGTTTAAATACCTCCGTGGCATAAATGTTCAGGGGGAGAGCTTCTTTCGATTGAAAGCAAGATCTGGTGCAAGGGGACATAGGATGAGGGTGAAAGGCGATAGACTCAGGAGTGATATGTGGAAATATTTCTTTATGGAAAGAGTGGTGGATCCAAGGAATAGTCTCCCAGTGGAGGTGGTAGAGATGAGGACAGTATCTGAATTCAAAGAAGCATGGGATAAACACAGAGGATCTCTAAAGGAAAAAAATGTGGTTGATATGGAAGGACAGACTAGATAGACCATGTGGTCTTTCTGCCATCATGCTTCTATGTTTCTAAGGGAAAGTCCAATGAAAGCCTCTAAATGTATAATTGCAGCCAAAATATCCTTTAAGGTGACATCAGGAAAATGTGAATCCATTTTAATAGTCAAAGAAGGAAAACATACCTCCTTGGGCAAAGGCAAGCACAAAGATACCACCACAGTGTTCTGTTCCTCCAGCAGGTCTTCTCCACCTCAGGACAAAGCACCTGGAGGAGGTGGCAATCTTACTACCCCATGAGAAGCGCCACCAACCTCTGCCCTTACACTACTGGCATGGCAGGGTGAAGTGTGTGATAAGGAAGCTTATCATAGCTCAAGAAGGAGCTATAGAAAAGGTGAAGTGACTCTGAACAAGCAACCTGTCAGTTCTGGTAGAAATAAGAAAACAGAATTTTCCCATAAAAGACTACCAGTCCCAGAATGCACCAGGTTTCCAACAGCCATTAGAGGAGCTGAAGTGGGGAAATGTGTGTTCAATCAGGAGGGCTATGAGGTAATCCCTAAGCACTCATCTCAAAGGGCAGGGCCTGATTCAGCACAGCTGCGCTGTATTAGGGGGGAGCACTCATCTAAGCAGAATAAAGGTAGAGTTTATTCTACAGAGAATCAGTATCCTGAGAATCAGCTTGAGCTTGATCATCAGTTTCATCTGAAGGATCATCAGAAGCAGAAGCCAAACCGGACGGACAGAGAGGGAAAGAAACCCTTTGGAAGAAAGAGGAGAAAAGCCTTTGAGAGGTCTAGAAGAGTCCAGAGCAGTACGTATACTGGGAGGCATTCCAAGGGCCAGCATACACCATTGGACTGGGGAAAGCCAGAGGAATGGTGCTGCAGAGCTAGGAATCTCCAGACGGTACCTGTGAGAGAGACGGCTGCACGTGGAAGGGACCCTAAGACCCGTGCCAGAAGGTATGTGAAGAGAGATCCAGTGTCCAGGGATCTGGATTGGAAGGCTGGACATAAGAACTGGACTACATACTGGCCAGGCTATATAGAGAGGAACTCTAACAGCAATGGAAGCTCAGGTATGAACACTGATCTATGCCCTAGCTATAACCTTGAAAGACAGCAGGGAAACAAGTATTCTCCTGAAAGTGCTCCATTGAGAGATTCATCTGGGCCAATCCATGATATTGAACCCATGCTTGTTGAAGAAGGGGGAATGATTGCAGATGAAGAATGTGTTTATATGGACTGCTCTCTGTCCAAACTCCTTTGGTGATTTTCTGTTATAAAGTACAGCAACCATCACAAAGAAATACAAACTTGTTCTTTAATCTACTCAGAAAAGCTCCTGAAGCAGGATTTGACCCACACAGTAGAAAGCAAGCCAGCTAAGGGGTTTCAGCTGGATAACTGCTAGCAATTGAGCCTTACCTAATTGCTTGTGAGCTAGGAGAGAATCACTTCTGAATCTATGTGGGAAGTTATCAGAAGTTAACCTGAAAAGAACAGTTTTTTTCTTTCTTTATGGCTTTTCGTTTGTTGTTTGATATATGCTAAGAAAACATTAGCTAATGCCTGACAAGTTTGAATGTTGTTTTCCTGATTTTGATTTTGTTTTTCCAAGTTAAACACTGGAAGCAAGTAACCTGATTTATGTGCTACCAAGCATATCTGTGTTGGGAGAAATAACCCCATAAATAAATATCTTATTGGCTTTACCCAAAAGCACAACTAATTATTGTGAGCAGCTGTGTCTGGTGTGAATGAACTGCATTGCCCACAATCCCTTGCAAATCATATAGATATATGCACTTGCCAAGACTGTGAAGATTCTCACCTAGGCAGCCGTCTGACAAGTGATATCACCCGATAGCAGAAAAGAGTTCGAGGAAGTCCCAGGGCTAACCACTGGTATAGAGGACTTAACATGCCGGTCCATCAGGCCATCAGCCATTACTACCTTTTTCTCCAACTGCACAGGAAGTTTCTTTTTCCTCTTGCCCATGAGATCTATAATGCCCTGCTCTGCAGGCTCCAACATGCTCCGAAGAGGCAAACCTGCCACTTTGGAACCCTCTTTCGGACATTTTCCCATGGACACACGCCCACTACCATGTTCCATGGTGGGGTCCACTGTTAAAGGGTCCTGCAGTTAGCTGGTTGGATGGAGAAGGTGCCCCAAGCAATGCTGGCAGCAACCAGTGTCAAAGTGAAGGGATCAGGCTCCCCTCAGGGTAAGTTTTCTTGACATTTCTGATGATTCTAACAATTTTATTGTGCCATGCTATTTGAAATTATTCAGTGGTGTTTGGGCAGAATATATTTAGTGCTGCCTGGGGCAGAATGTGATTTTTAATGCAGATTTTTGGATCTTTTGTGGGCTTTTCATTGGCTTTGCCATTTTATCCTGTAAGATACTACCCCTCTGAAATGCATTTTTGCAAGATACTAGTATTGCATTTAACAGACAACCCCTTGGTTTGTCTTGAATATTCTTGTATCATAATTAGTGTCTCAATGTTAGCACTGGAATGCAGCGTCCCCCCACCCCCATTTTTTTTGTCAGTTGCATGAAGATGATTGGAATTGAGATATTGAGGTCAGGACGTACTCAGTTCTAACAGCATTTTAAAAACGGCTCTGTTAAACTCTGCAATTTACATGTATAAGTACTGGTGTCCTATAACTTACACATGTCAATGTCAGCACTGAGATATGTATGCAAGCCATTTTGCAAACTTAGATGTGTTGCTGCTGCTAGTTAATTACAGAGGATGCTATCTTGAACTCATTTCAATTTGGAGGAGGAAATAAACTAGGAGTTAAGCAGAACAACCTCTTGCAGTTTTTAAAACCCTACACATGACAGAGGGAAGGTGTAAATACGGACGTGGAGAATTTTGGGCTTACGTGGATTCCCCATTTTATATAGAGAATGTGCATGTGTAGATTTTTGACTCACTCAGGTCATGCCTCCAACACATCCCCTCGAAACTTCCACATACTACAGACATCCACATGTAAATTAGACTCTTTCTAAAATAGCCATTTACATGTGGATGCGATTTACACATGTAGAGTTGTGGTCAGCATTGGCACCCTTGCATTTTAGGTATGTTGTGTACAATATCTTGAGAAATAATTGGAAATAGTCCAACTGTATGTCATAAGATTTCAATAGTATGTTCAAAGGTATAAAACAACAACAAAAAGATCTATGTGCAACTGAGTCAGAAAAAAACGAAATATGACCTGGACAGGATTAATGGCACCCTTCAGTAATATTGTGTTACACAACCCTTGGCAGTGATGACAGCCTGAAAACGTTTCTTGTAGCCATCTATAAGTTTCGTACATCTGTCTGCTGGTAGTTTCTTTCACTCTTCAACTGTGATTTGTTCCAGCTCATGAATGTTTCCAGGATTCATTTTACTAATGGCAGATTTCAGCTCTTTCCAAAGCTTCAATTGGAGTGAGATCAGGACTCATCGCTGGCCACTTTAAAACAGTCCATTTTTTCCTTCTCAACCATTCTTTTGTACTTTTGGATTATGTTTTGGGTCATTGTCCTGTTGAAAGACCCATGACTTTCGAGCCAGACCTAGCTTTCCAACATTAGGTAGCAGATTACACTTCAAAATACCTTGGTAGTTCTAAAAAGGGTGGTTTTTTTACCCTATAAGCTTCATTTCTTCACCTGTAAGTATATTGCTGGTCTGCTTTGGCAAAGAGCTCAGGTTTGATTTCATCTGTCCACAGGAAATTTTCCCAGAAGGATTGCGGTTTCTCAAGGTAGCTTTGGGCAAAGATCAGGCATGCTTTTTAATGTCTGTCTTTGAGCAGTGGGGTCCTACTTGGCCTTCACCCATGAAGTCCTTCTTTGTTTAGTGAATGGCGTATGGTGTGGGTTGAAGCCACTGCTCTAGATTGATCTAAGTCAGCCTTAAGCTCTTTGGATGTGTAAGTGGTGTTTTCCAACAGTTCGCATTAACCTTTGAAGACTTCTTGGATTAATTTTCCTTTTCGCACCACTTCCTGAAAGATACTCGATAGTTTCATGAGCAGAAAACGTCTTAACATTGGAAAGTATAGATACGGGAATCCCAAGGTCTTTAGAGATGGCCTTGTACCCCTTTAAAATTTGATGATAATGGCTTTTCTGATGGTCTCAAGCAGCTTTCATCTTCACTATTGTGAAAATGGAACAGGGAGTGAATGTGGCCATTTTAAACATTAGAGCCATCATTCATTGGTTGATTCAAGTCATGTGAGTACTAACCATTGATCACAGGTATATCTAATTTTACTGTGATGGGAATGTGGTTGTTCTGTTCAAACTGGTTTGTATTGTTTATAAGGGTGCCAATAATCATGTCCTTGATTATCCAATACATATGTAACCTTGAGGCACCACAGGACTAGATATGCCCCATATGGAATCCAAAAGAATAAATATGAAACCTATCCTGGAAAATTTTCTCCCCCTCCCTTCTTAATTAAATATAAACAAAAAGAATTTTTTGTCAGACCTTGACAGCATGTGGGGGTTAGCAACTACAATTGTCCAGTCCTTTTAATCAATTTTTGCAGTAAAACACATAGCACTTTAGCCGCTAAAGACCTCAATTGCACTTATCTGAATATAAGTCCAAATTGGAGTGTAGTCTGTCACGCCCATGGCCCCTTACATATGTATGGAGGGGCGTGCTTGTTATATAGAATTCACCACTTGGGCAATGTTCCAGACTGACTATCTTGCAAAGGATTATGGTAATGGTAGTCCAGTCAGGCGGTGCTTGCCTTTGAGGTAAATGAAGACTATGGTAGTTGGCTCGAGTGTTCAGGCAATGACAGAATTTATTTATGAGGTAAATCAAAATCACACAGATTCACTTGATAACACCTTAGGATGTCTTCTCCAGGATTTATATTCAAAATAACAATACAACTGAAAGCTTATGCAAGTAACTTGTAAAGTCCATTAAACAACGGAAAGTCTCTCTCAGCCACTGCTGACAAACCTGCTCAGCAGTGCTGGTGTAGAGCAAATCAAAAATAAAAGCTTCTTCACAAAACAGCTTTTTCTTTTCACATTCAAAGAACTTTTTATATCCAACGTGTACACAGCCTGAGCTGTGCTCCGCTTTGATATCAGCTGGCTAACAAGCTTCAATCAACAGCTTTTCTCCTTCTTTGCACAAGTATTTCACTTCCTCCAAAACCTTCTTTCTTTCCACACAAACTTTCTGGTGTGCCAGTTACTAGAACGTTTCCTTTTTATGTTTGATCACACTTTCAGGATTTCTCTGTGCTAGCAACTTTGCATAAAGAACAGTCCATGAAAGTATCATCTTCCTCTGTAATTATATCTTGTTCTTCTGTTTGCATAGGTTCTATATCGGGGTCTGGATCAGAGGGCTTTACTAACTGACCTCCATTAGGACAGGAACTGTTTCTAAGCATTTTGCATTGCTCTAGGTTAGACAAACGTCCAAAGTTCATACCTGAGTTAAAGCTGGCATTAGGCTGTCCTCTTAGATACTCTGGCCAGTATGGATTTGAGCTTTTATAACCTGTCCTCCAGTCTGTATTCCTGAACCTCAGGGCATCTGCTCCATACCTCTTCCAAAAGGTATTCGTGTTCCTTCTCCCTTCAGCTGCTTCGGTCCTCTTACCGGCTGCTGCTTTAGGGTTCCTAGCTGTAGTTCTCCAAACCTCTGGATTTCTCCAATCCCTTGAAGCTGGCTTCTCATAGGAATCTCTCCAAGAACACGGATCTCTCTGAGCTCCTCTCTCCTCCTCCTTCTTCCGCTTCTCGCTCCTACTCCTACTCCTCTCTGAATATTCTGTTCTAGTTTTAAAGTTCCCAGTTTCCAACCCCTCCCTTTCACTCCTCAGGTGTTGGTGGTCAAACTCCCTCCTGGCAACTGAGTAATTAGGAGTGACGTAAGGGTTTCTCCATCTGGGCTTATACTCCTTCACCTCATCTCCACTAGGGGCTTTCTGCAGGCCACTGCAGCCTGGAATAATCTGTCTTTTAGGAAAACATGCAGTTTTTATTCCTGTGACCTGACAAAACAGGTCCCTTGATTAGGGTAAATTCCCTTCCTTTGTCACTATTCTCTGGGCTCTGATAAGCTTCCTTATCACAAGTCTCAACAAAGAATCAGCAACATAACACCATGTTTCAGGTTTCTTCAGATTTTTAAACCCTACTTCAGAGTGGTTCGCATGGAATGTTCCCTCTCCCCCTACCCTCCCTATCTTTCCTCCTCCTTCTTCCCCTCAACTTTCTCCCCTCTTTCTTTTTACCTCATACATGCTCATTGTCCAACATACATTTACCTCCTAAACACACACATCCCTCCAACATACAAACTCCTCACACAACCCCAATCCACAACTCCCACAAACACTCACAATAAAAACACACCCACACCCCACCAGACATTCACACATCCACCCACCCCATCCCCTAACCACCTGTCCACACATCCCCACAGATAGAAACATAGAAACATGATGACAGAAAAAGACCAAGTGGCCTATCTAGTCTGTCCTTCCATACGAGTATCAACCACTACAACATTCCCCTTTTTTCCTTTAGAGATTCTCTGATAGAAATATAGAAACATGATGACAGAAAAAGACCATATGGCCTAAGCAGCCAAACTCTCCCCATAGAATAAATATTCATATTATACCACTCTGAAACATAATTGCATTTCATATACAGTCACTACTCACATCCCATATCAATACATACATCTGCTACCCTACTGAGACACGTTACCCTGGCTGTTTAAAATGAGTCCTTCACAGTCATGCCCAAATCTTTTCAACTTGTTTGGGTTTATTGTGTAGTTTTGTATATATAATCATCAGGAGGGTGCCCCCTGGGATAAGCAATTTCTTTCCTCCTTTTTTGGTCTATATGATTTGTATAAATGTTTTTTTGTTTCTATTTTTGTTTGTTTGTTTTTTTCTCTCTCCCCTCTTTTTGTTCTGTCGTTTTCTGTTAGAATTACTTCTGACAGATCAAGAAGATTAGCCATTAGAACTGGGCTTGTTTCTACATATACCTCTGATGCAAACGAAGGTCAAAATATGTTGGGTTTTAAGAACTGTTTTTAATATATTGTTTGCAGTTATTGGTTTACATTCAAGTCCTTTTTTGTACAACATAGGTTTATTCAACAGAGGGTACAAAGCTATTTGTGCTATATCAAGTGAAAGACCCATCTGCTAGTGAAGAACCAAATGAAGAAAAAGAGGCCTAACATATCAGAAGAGCAAAGCCCTCGACCTGACTAAGAGCCTGAAGGAAAATGACACTGGTAGGATATCTGTTCCCTTGATAAGTCAGTGGAAAGTCAGCTGCTACAAAGCTGGCAAGGAATAGGTAAAGGTCTTTAAGTGAACATTTAGGGGTACATCCTGTGTACATGTGGGCTGCGCAGGTAACTAGCAAACAGCCCTCGAAGTATATTCTGCAGCCTACGCGCCCTGCACATACACAGCCATTTGTGCGGGGAGCACTGTATGTGGGCGGGAAGGGCGAAACGAGTGGCCAGGTGCCAGGACGTACAGAGCATATACAAGAATGGCCTTTGTATGTCCCCTGGCACCCCCCTCAGACGTGCAGCCTATACCACCCCGACAATGGTATAAGGGCTGCATGCTGCTCAGTGTGCCGGCAGTATCCCCCTGCCCCACATGATGATGGATCCCCACAGCCCCTGCCACCACGTCCTGGCCATAGGGGCCCCCGCTGACTATCTGATGGTGGTGAGCAAGGGCCGCTGTTGGGCCTGTCTTTCTGCGGTGGCGGGTGGACGTGTCAGAGCCATGGAGATGGGATGCCACTGCACGAGCACCGTGATGACGGGACACCACTGCACTAGCGCGCCAGCCGTACCGTTGTGTGATGGGGATGGACAGGTTCGGGGACATCTCTTGCTTCAGAATCAGGTGAAGGCATGGTCATCTATCTCCCCAAGTCCGCCATTGTGCGTGTGTCTGGTCCCCGCGGTTGCGGAATTGGGTCTAATTCTGCCCAGTCTAAGCTTTATGTGTCCTCATGGCCCAAGCATATGGGGATTGGAACCGGCCTCCACGTGTCCTGCTGTGATAAGCCATTAATAGATCCTGCAGTTGGCAGGAAAAGAACTTAACTGGAAGCAAGTTGCAAAATAAATGATGTATAATGGTGTGCGAAATGTCCTTTTTCTCTGGGAAGGGGAGAGATGCCGAATTCCTTTTCTGACGAGCTGAATCAATGGGACAAGTCTGTTGTTGCTGGCAAACCTACAACTGTCACAAATAAAGAATACAAAAAGGTAGAGAAGAAAATTGACTCCTTTCCCAATGCCTTATCTTCCACAATAAGGACTGCAGACTAAAAATTTAGAAACGTGTTACTGTAGCATGATCTACAAGGGCAGTGCTGAGCAGATGGCTATCCAACTGCTTACTGTATCTAGTCACAGTTGGGGGTAATACATGTAAATGCTTTTGTTGTTAGACTATATAAAGAGGAAATGCTACTCTTTACTCCTGCTGTCATATTTCTGTGTCGTAAGAAATGCAGAAACATGACAGCAGAAAAAGACTATATAACCTTTTCAGTCTACCCTCCGATACAAAATACTATAGTCCCATTTTTTTTCGTGTGTGGGTCCCATGTTTTCTTGAAATCAGATACTGTCCTGGTCTCTACTATCTCCACTGGGAGACTGTTCCACGCATCTACCACTCTTTCCTTGAAGAAATAATTCTGCATATTACTCCCGAGTCTATCCCCTTTCACCTTCATCCTATGTCCCCTCGCTGCAGAGCTTCCTTTCAACTGAAAGAGGCTCTCCTCCTGTACATTTCTGTACATTTCTGCCATGGAAATATTTAAATGTCTCTATCAGAGCTCTTCTCTCCCACCTTTCTTCCAAAATATATATATTGAGATCTTTAAGTCTGTCCCCATATCTTTAAGTCCACTGATCATTGTGCTAGCCACCCTCTGCACAGACTCCATCCTGTTTATATCGTTTCATAGATGAGGTCTCCAGAATTGCACACAATATTCCAAATGAGGTCTCAAAGACTTATATGAAGCACTATCACCTTCTTCCTGCTGACCATTCCCTCTCCCTATGCACTCAAGCATCCTTCTGGCTTTTGCCGTCACTTTTTCTACCTGTTTAGCCTCTTTAAGATCATCAGAAACAATCACCCCCAGGTCCCACTTTTTTTGTGGACAGAAGCACTTCACCCCCCATACTGTACCACTCCCTTGGATTTTTGCAGTCCAAATGCATGACGCTGCATTGTTTAGCATTAAATCTCAGCTGTCAAATTCCTGACCATTCTTCAAGCTTAGCAGGATCCCTCCTCGTGTTATCTTTTCCTTCCTGGTTTCTAATAGGGCCACAAGAAACTTGCCCACGGAGAGCAGTTGCGATCACAGCAGACTCCTTCTGTCTGTCTGTGGGAGATTAGATCCCCGTGGACAGGGTGGAAGGCCACTGCTATTGCAGCAAAGACTCCTATCTGCCTGTGGGAGATCGCCATGGGCAGATAGGAGTCTTTGCTGCAATCATAGCGGCCTTCCTCTCCTGCCCACAGGGATCCCATCTCCCACAAGTAGATAGTAGTCTGCAACCATTTCCTTCTCTTTTGCCCATGGGAGATGGGATCCCTGCAGACAGAACAAGAGGGGAAGGCTGCGGAGGCTAGAAGGCGGAGTCAAGGCAGAGTCAAGGCAGAGCTTGGCCCCTTCAATCTGAGAGGTGTTCTGCAGCCCCTGACTACTATATTGCAAATATTGCAAAGAGGCAAACCTTACCCGACAGCTCTTTTGCGATATCACTTACAAAAATGTTAAGAAGAATTGGACCAAGAACAAATCCCTGCGGCACACCACTGGTTACTTCCTTCTCCTCAGAGTAAGTTCCATTTACCTGTACCCTTTGTTGCCTCCCACCATCTGTGCAGAATGGTGTCAAAGGCTTTACTGAAATCTAAGTACACCACATCTAGGGCTCTCCCTCAGTCCAATTCTCTGGTTACCCAGTCAAAGAAATTAATGAAATTTGTCTGACAAGACCTGCCCCTAGTAAAACCATGCTTCCTCGGATCCTGCAATCCATTGGATTCCAGAAATCTCACTATCCTTTGTTGTAGCAGCACTTCCATTAAATTTATTCACCACAGAGGTCAGACTAACCAGTCTGTGTAGTTCTCAACCTCTTCCTTACTTCTACTTTTGTATAAAGGGACCACATGTACCTTTCTCCAGTCCTTTGAGACCACTCTCAACTCTAAAGAAGCATTGGAAAGGTCTGAATTATGAACGTCTGCATACTTTGTCAAAATGACAAAGCATATTGTTTTGGAGTGGCACTAAATTTAAAATACAATATAGAGAAAAAATATCACAAAAAAGTACAGAGTGAATTATTATGTGTATAATTCTAGCAGGAGTAATTCTTCCAACCAATATGGGCCACTGCATATGCGTCTACCTCCTTCCTGCCATTGACAACATGCTCTTTTCATTATCACCCTTCTACACAGGGGAATTCTGTGCAAAAGTGCAATACAGAATATGCAGAGAATTCTCCTAGGCATAAAATGAGTTTCAGTTTTTCTTTCACTGTTGCACTGCATAGTGGCTCTTGGGGTTTCCAGTTCAGTTTTGTCTGCATATGTTTAAATTATGGTCCCCGATTCTGAATTTATTTAGGGCATTTCTGTGTTTGGCATGTGTGACCAAGGACAGATATTCTATTAATGTTTACTTTCCTTCTACGAATCTATTGCAGTTCTGATTTACAGTAGGAGGTGCACTGATGTTCTAACACCAGATATAATCTTTTTCATAGATAATAGTTATTGCTGTTTGAGTCCTGTGAGCTTGTACTGTTATGGAATAACAAGTTTTTTTTACAGTAGTTCTCGGTGTCTTTTTTTGCATGGTGTTGTGTTGCCTCCCATTCTGCTTGATAGTGGAAAACGTTTGCATTGCTGTTACTGAGATGACACCAGAATTGGAACATATTTTGGTAAGTGGAAATGTCTTAGTTCTAGTGTACATCTGTTACTGGTGAAGTTTCTGTAGATACAGGGTATGTTTACAGAACTGGGAAGGCTGTTAACACAGATTCTATCCCATCCTGTATAGACCTCAAACTTCATTCCTTGATAGGGAAGATGGTTACAGAGATGGAAATATTTAGAAAAGTTAGGTGCTAGCTAAAATATTTTGAGTTAGAGAAAATATATGGATCAATATCTGAAAATGTGTATATTCAGTGTCACTATCCGCGTATGTGGTGATATTTGGCCACTCTAATATAACTAATGGTTTAAGTTGAACAGTAAAACTGCTCTCCTATCTTAAACCACTCAACTGTACAGATAGTGGCTGAATAATCACTGTTATCCATATAGCTGGTTGAAATGCCTTCATTCTGCTCCTGCTCCACCGCAACATTATACAGATAGTAACTCAGACAATTTCCTTTGACTGCTCTGGCAGTATCTGTATAGTGCTGCTGAAAATTCATGGATAGGTGACTTTTATGTTTAGTGGCCATCACTAAATGGTCCGTCCCTTTGAATATTTACCCGATAACTTAAATTTGATATATTTTTTTTTTTTGGAATAAAAAGCAGCTAGTGAAACATTTAATGAGTTGGCAAACTAGGCACTTTACTAAAAGCAGGCTGTTCAATGCTAAATAATAGATTTTGACAGCCAGAGGGGGTGTAAAACTTGAGGTTCTCCTAGGGCTCCAACACTTTGGACCAACCCTAGGGCAGGCCCTGATAGTGACATGGTATATGACAGCAGATACAGATGAAACGGCCTACTCAGTCTGCCCAGTAAGGTGCCAGACTTGTAAATGTCACCTCCCCCCCACCCCACCCGCTATTCCTTCATTTAGGGCTGTAACTGCCAACTGCCACTCTACATAGATTAATAGGGTGATTTGGATTTAGCTAACACCTTTTCAGTATTTGTCCCTGGAGGACTTACAGTCTCTGTTTGTACCCAAGGCTGGTGCGAGAATATAAGGCACCCTAGGCAAAACTGCAGCTTTTCCCTCCCAACCTCCCCCTCCCTCTCAAAACCATCAAGTCCCGAACGTCTTCTCCCCCAGAGATTTTAATAATTAAACTCAATAGTCATGATTACCCCAGTAACCCTGGGACAGAACAACTAGGCATCATACTTTATGGTACATATTTACATAATGAGGACAATATCCGAAAGCCACGAGTCCGGGTAAGCGAGCTGTGTGAACCTTGCCCCTGCCTCCCTGTGGGTAAAGGTACATGCTGATGCTTCTTTGCATTTGGGCGGCTGCCTTCATTTCAGCTGCTTTTTGCTGCCCCCTTAGTTCACCTAATAGTTCAAGTGGCCCAGTTTGTACCTGAGACAATGGAGAGTTAAATGACTCGCTCGAGATCCTAAGTGGGATTTAAACCTTGGTTTCTCTCTGCCCACAAGCCGAACCATTACAAGCCGAACTGCAACAAATCTCTCCATAGGAACTACATACTCGCAAAATACCTCACCTTGATCACATATACAAAATATGGATAGAGCCTTACCAAATCTGAATAAATGACCACATATTGGAAAAAGGAATGTGCAGAGAAAATCTGAACTGGAATTCCAAGAAGGCAGAATCTGCAAGGAGTGTAATGCTAGAGAAATAGAAACAAATGCATTTCTTTCTTGCTGTGCAAATCAGAAAGATCAGAGATGCTGTACTTCAAATTCCCAGCAAGGGCTACTGAATATTAGACCTGGATATTCAGCCGCTGCCTGGTTAGCTTCAGCGGCAAAAGTAAGGCCAGCCACTTCACCACTTTACGATAACCAGGAAGCGACTCAATATCGCCATTGTCTGGTTATCGCCAAATTCCGTCCCTGTTCTGGCCCCAGAATGCCCAGACCTGCTAACTGCATTAACCATGATGACCAGCGGTTAATGCTGCTGAATATCCCCGTTGCCACCGCTGAACACCCTAGTACTAGCTGGCTCAAACGTATGCCAACAGCATGCCTTTTAGTAAACATACCCCTACGTTCACCAAATGGGAATTGTATTCAAAACTTCTTCCTAAGCACAATAAAAATAGATAAACGCACAACATATATTGTGAAGGCATTAAAATGATTTGTATGCTTCTTGCTAAGGCAGTCTCCTGGAAGCTATTTTTATGCTCTTTATCTGGGGCATTCCATCTGTTTACTTAACATTCTGCTGCAATAATAGTGTATCTCTTCCTCATTATGAGTCATCAGTGGAGAGGGCCACTCCTCCACAAGAACTGATATTTGTCATAGAATCAATAGAGTGAAACAAGCAAGGATCTGCTAAGGGCTGTTGCGAAATTTAAGAGAGTGTTCCAATGAAATATGTTACAATGAATGAAAATTGCATTGGTCGCAGGAAAATTTCAAAATTATTAGAAGCCGTTGCAATGAAACAAACTGCTGCTTTAAGGAAGGCATCACTGCCCTTTGTTTTTTTCTTATACTGATATACAGCCTTTATACAAAAATGCAATGACATGGTTTAGCCAATGTGATAAATCATGGTTAGATGTCACATGACCATCAGATACAGAGCATAAAAAAATACTCGCAGCAGCTGGAGCATAAGTCAGTCTATGAAAAAGAAATGGGCTTGTAAGAGAGATCCGACATGATGCAGGACTGGAACCAAGTGATCCCAAGGATGTGGAGTGAGCAGGGAAAAGGAACTGAAGCAGAAGACAGATAAGGCGCCAGAGAAGAGGAGATAAAGTGACATGTTTACTATCTCCTGCAGCACCCATGTTATTCTTATGGGCATGGTGGTAGATAGCGCACAGCAATGTTTAGTAAATACAGCCCAAATTGAAAACATTTTGCGCCTGATTTTCTATAGACATAGCATGGGGAGGAAACCCCCTTAGTAAATCAGGTCCTACATAAGATGATGTCTGTTCGCAATAATGCACAATTTTTTTTTTTACCAGATTTGTAAGGGGTGCCACCAGTAGGGAACTCTCTGCATGTGTTACTGAAGTCTCACACTAGGTCGTGAATCAGGAGCACTGGATAAAGGAGACTTGATAAAGAAGCTTGAGATCATTTACAGGCAAGAGAAGTCCTTTCTTAACACAATCCAAATGCTTATCTTCCTAAAACAGATGTGGGTAGAGCTGAAACAGTTACCAGTTTCAATCACACATTCACCCAGTTGGATACCAGGATTGCCCTTAAGGCACAAAAGCACAAAAGCAAAATAATTCCTCAAACTTCCCATTTGGAACAGATCAAATTCAATGTTTTTAGAGTCCATGGTAAAACTGCAAGTTTCCCTTACACTTGTCTGATATCTTTCTCATTTGTGTAGGGATTTAAACTGTTCCATCAAACCCAAATGTAGCAAATGGAAAATCCTTTCATTCTTTAACAAAATCCAAAACCGGTGGGTTTAAACTGTTCATAGCCTTCCAGTCCATAATGAGTAAAGACAGTGCCAGGTTTTTACTAACCCTCAAATAAGACACAAGGAAAAAGTGTAGTTACTCACCTGTAACAGGTGTTCTCCAGGGACAGAAGAAATCAGTCCTCACATATGGGTGACGTTGGCACTCACGGAGCCCATGTGGAGCATTTCCCCAGATTTCAAAGAAAGCCTTTGGGAATGCCACCACGCATGCATGGTCCCCTTCCTGCCCAAAGGTGCCATCTTACTCAGTCAGGTGACATAGCTATAGCCCCCTCAAGAAGACAGCAAAAATATACAGCAACTCCAAAGGGAGGAGGGAGGGCTGTGAGGACTGTTTCCTGCTGTCCCTGGAGAACACCTATTACAGGTGAGTAATTACGCTTTCTCCAGAAACAAGCAGGAAGTCAGTCCTCACATATGGGATTCCCTAGCTACAGGCTACTGAGGACCTGTAGAAAAAAGCCCGGCAGTGTCGTGAGCAGTCACCAGTGAAAGCCAAAGGCAGTCTGAGGACCCTGGGTCCATTAATGGCCACACTCCAGGTAGCCAGAACAAGAAGGGTCGGAGGGCAGGAGTTGCTTAAACCCTGAACAGATTACGGAGCAGTCTTGCCAAAGGCGGCGTCCTGACAGAACTCCCTCTCCAGGCAGTAATGCACCGTGAAGGTGTGAATGGAGGACCAGGTGGTGGGCTGGCAGATGTCTGCCAGTGGCACCGAGCACAGGCTCGCGACTGATGTCGCCATCGCTTGGACACTGAGCTGTCACTCGGTGGTCCAGGGGAAACCCGGCCTGTGCCTGGGCAAAGGTAATGCAGTCCACCACCCAAGTGGACAAGGTATGCTTGGTGACCACCAGCCCCAGACTGCTGGGATCGAAGGAGACGAAACGCTTT
This sequence comes from Ichthyophis bannanicus, assembly GCA_033557465.1. Taxonomy (NCBI): domain Eukaryota; kingdom Metazoa; phylum Chordata; class Amphibia; order Gymnophiona; family Ichthyophiidae; genus Ichthyophis; species Ichthyophis bannanicus. The sequence continues at coordinate 146,124,873 of CM066033.1, forward strand.
CTGGATCCGTGGTGGTCCCGAATCTGCTGCAGGTAGAAAGAGAGAGCCCTCTTACAATCCAGGGTGTGGAGAATCGCCGACGCCTAGTAGGCGTGGAGCTTCGGGAAGAAAGTGGGCAGCACTATCTCTTGACTGAGATGAAAATCAGAGACAACCTTAGGAAGGGACAGAAGAGTGAGTCTTCGGGCTCTTTAGCTTCCGTATGGCTGATTCGACCACCATTGAGGTGTGGGGAAGCTGGGCTTTCCGAAACCCTGGGCCCCATTGAACCCTATACATCACGTCCAGGCACTTGCTCATGATAGGGACAGAGGCCGGGATCTCCCACATGCGGAGGAGGAATCGGTTCAGAATAGGAGGAACTGGCACAGAGAGATCCTCTTTCGGAGGGGCTTCATATTGAAGAATATTAAGCTCCTCCATGCGGGGCCCCTTCTCTGACTCGGTGGCGTGCTAGGGCCCAGCCATGTCCTGGACAAACTCCAGAAAGAAGATGTCCTTGGGAGGTGACTGCCGCCTCTGGGTCGGCAGGGAGGGCTCTGAGGGGAGATCTTGGTGGGATCGAGTCACCGGGGAGATCTCCCCATTGGACTCCCACTCTGAGTAGTCTGTGGAAGACTCGAGGTCGGGCAGCTCGAGATGGATCGGCGACCTGCACTGGGTTTCCGAGGCCAAAACCTGTCTGGAGCCAGAGGCGCTCACCTGAGAAGATCTCATGCCTGAGGACCGGGACGGAGATAGAGACCAGCGCCGAGGATCCTCATAAGGCTTCTGGCTCTTGGGGGTCACTGCAGCAGCCTGGGGTGTCCTCGAGGTTGAGGTCCCTGCAGTCTCAAGACATGCGCTGGTGGGGCCGGGTACCAGCACTTGCTGAGCAGTGAGGAACACAGAAACGCTGTGCTCCAAGGCCAGCATCGGGGCCTCCCACTCGGGAGTGGGGCCCTGTGACACCAATGCCAGGGTGACCGGGTCGGGTGTCGAGGAGGAGAGGGGGTCCTCACCGGGATGGACCCTCGGGAGACTGGGCGCCTTTGCTGGAGGCCTCCGTATTGGTTTGAGGTACCTTACTGGGCCGCTCCCTCTCTGACTCTAGAGACTGCCAAGAGGGGCTGAGAGACCAGGCGTGTGACCTCTCATGCTTGTCTGGCACGCCCAACAGAGTCCTCACGGCCTTCTTCCTCTCGTGTTCGGGCGACCCTTGGTCAGAGTGCTACCAGGCCCATGGAGGAGCCTTGAGAGACTCCAGAGATTGCGGGGCCGAAAAACAGGAGGCTACCGGGGATACCGGGGCTGCCTTATGGAAGAGATCATCCAGCTTCTGCTTATGACTCTGGATGGCCTTGGAAGACATCTTCTTATAGAGGGAGCATAGCTCCGGGTCATGGTCAGCAACTAGACACCTGAGACAACAGTCATGGGTGTCCGTGAAAGGCATATTTTTTGAACACCTATCACATTTCTTAAAACTGGAGGCTAGTGGGGGAAAAAGGACCTCTGCGAGGTAGAAGATCCTCAACGCAGCCAGTGGTTAAAAAGGGTGCGAAAGCATGGTAAATCAAAAAAGGCAAAAAGGTAGTGCAGCAACTTCAGCTGGCTGGAGGTAAGTTCATTCACATTATCCAACAAAAAGTAGCAAAATCAGTCTTTACAGTGCCATGGTTCCTTTACTGTTAGAGCTTCTTCACTGTTTAAAAACAGTAAAAGAGACAGCCTCCTCCCTCAAGCAAGAGCATAAGATGTGCTATATTGGGTCCGACCAAAAGGTCCATCAAGCCCAGTATCCTGTTTCCAACAGTGGCTAATTCAGATCACAAGTACCTGTCAGGTATTCAGAGGTAGAGAGTCCATGCTGTTTGTTCCAAACGCACGACTAAAACTGGGGTGGTCTGTGTGCAGAGCGGAGGCAATGAGAGTCTATCTGGTTAATGGCAATAGTCAGCTGCTGAATGGAAAGCTTAAGAGGTTAAAGTTAGGACGGGTGAATGGCTGTCCTAACTTTGACCAGTTAGCACTATCCGGTTAGTGGCTGAATCACCACTAACCGATAGAATCTCCAGTATTCAGCCAACGTGGATATTCAGTGGCGGAAACCGTATATTTCACTGCTGAATATCAGACTGTAATTAAAGTGGCAGTAGCTAGACACTTTATTATGCCTAGCCACCACCGCTGGATATGCCCCACAGTGTGTTTAAAGAGAAATGTGAAAAGGCTGATGCAGCAGAAAATGAAGGCTGAGTGGACTGGCTCTTGAGACATCCAGCTCTGAGACCCACTGGGGAATGCCAAGGCCATTAGGAGAGAGGATGTGGGAGCAGGACGAGGGTGACACTGAAAATGAAGTCTCATCATTCCAGGTGATAGCCACCTCAGCTCCCCTTTAAGAATAGAGCGGTGCCCATAAAATTCATGATAGGGAAGAGGTCACCGTGGATACAGCAGCAATGTTTTAGCCCTTCACACACATGACATGGCATCTCATTCAGGATGGGGTGGGATGCCGGTCATCCTCCACCAGAGAGGCTCTTAGTTCTACCAGCAGTATGTTATTCATCTCAGCCCCTTGGACTTAGGCAGAGTTATTAGCAATAAAGGGTTCCCTTCTGTAGAAGAATCTCCAATTAAAGGTCAGGAAGAAATGAAATTAGTAATTGAGGCATATCACTTTAGTTGGGTGAACTTGGCTCAATTGTTGAGGCTAGTGCTGTCAGACGATAGAAGGGAAAAGATAATAAAGGAAGCCAAGTGGCCCATGAAAGACCCACAGACAGGTCCCAATAATATAGCCAGCATGGATTAATTAAGGGAACGCTGGGGAAAGCTTGTAGCAGCTGTAAGTGAAATTTTCCTTGCATAACCTAACTGGGTGAAAAGCACCACTTGTAAGCAAGCGGCTAAAGAAACACTTTCGGAGTATTGGGATAAACTGCAGGTGGTGTTTCAACACTCTTGTATCAAGGATCCTCTTACCACAGTTGCAAAAGACAGGGAGCAGCTTTCATTGCAGAACTGCAACATCCAGTCCTGAATAGACTTAAACAGATATGCATAGACTAGGAAGGAAAGGATCCAGAGGAGCTTCTGGATGTAGTTTGATACATAACAGTCTAAATGAGAAAGATAAAAGGAAGCAATAGCAATTATTAAACCTGCAGATTCAAGCTTATCAGCCAGTTCAAAGAAGAGGCCGATGCTCAGGTAGAGAAAGAGGCCGAGGATTTCCCAAAGTGACATTGGCACCCTCACAGACTCGTTTCCAGTGTGGGGGAGAAGGACTCTGGAAGTCAAACTGTCCACCTAGACTTGGTCTACTTACATCAGCATCCCCTGAAGTCAACAAGACTATGGACATGATTGAGAGTCGTGGGTTTCGGGGCTGACCCTCTTCCCCCTCCTGCTCTCCCTGCATGGCTAGAGCCACAGGATGGGGAGAGCCGGCAGAGGGCAGGATATGGGTAGAGTGGAGGCAGGACGAGCCAGAAGGATGTACAGGACTGATTCAGGTCACAGCCCTGTATGTCCTGCTGGGTCAAAGGGGATGTGCTGATTATTCATAGTAACATAGTAAATGATGGCAGATAAAGACCAGCACACCTTCAAGGTGGAATAATCAGCACCGACAGGGCGATTGGGCCTGGGCCCCCCCTCCCCTGGGGCCAGGGCCAGGTGCAGGGGAGTCCCTGCCACCTGATCCAGGCCCCACCTGGCCAGCCATGGGTCAGGTGGCAGGGAAGAGTGGGGTCTTAGCCACGTGAGCCAGGGGCACCTGCGGGAAGGACGTCCCCACAGGCAGACAGGGGTACGCCAGGCCATCCTCAGGCCCAATTCTGTGTACAACAGAACATTTTGTTTCTGTGGTCCAGATTCAGGTCCTAACGGGCACGTCTTGCTAGCGGACATCCGGAAAGCCAGGACATGTCCCTTCGTGAATCAGGCTACACGGCTTTGAATGAGCCTAACATCAAACAAAACTACCTGGGGGAGATCAGAGATTCAAATGACCTTTTTTCCTTCACTTCCAATCTTTGTTACTCTATGAGCCATTTTATTCTAGATGAAAGTACAAACATCAAGAGAAGAGTGAATGGGAAAGAAATTACCTTCCTGGTGGACATGGGGGCTACCAGATCAGTGCTGAAACAATATGAATTTCCAGGAGTTCCACTGACAGGTGAAATTGTAAGGCCCATTGGCCTCACCCATGTCTCTGTTCCACATCCTGTCATTTTACCTGTGAAGATTCAGCTTGGGCCTTTGAAGGAAGAGCACATCTTTCTCCTCAACCATTGTACACCAATCAATCTCCTATGGTGAGACTTGTTTTGCAAACTTGGATGCACCTTCTAAGAGAATTACAGAGAATGAAGACGTTATGATCACCTGGGACATTCCCAGTCCAACAGATAAGAAACTGGATGTGAGGAACCCGACACAGTGCTAAAAGAGAAAAACCCCAGAACAACATTGATAAGAGATGTTGATTCCAAGTGATTATTCTGTGAATCATATGGAGAGGGAGAAGATCCTGAAATACTAAGAAATGCAGACAGAGACCAAGAAAATGTGTCAGAAAGAAACAGAAATATGTTCCATCATATTGGGAGCCTTAGACTTGACAAAGTACTCATACATGTTACGTCTTATGAATGCCAAAAGGGAGCTCTCTTTAACACAATGCAAGTACTGTACTGTGGAAAGCATTAGCAGCAAATTGGAAAGTGGTCTGTTAATAATAATTAAAGAGGACCCAGGTAATTCACTGCTTACCCCAATACAAGCATTATGGAACCTGCGTGTCTTTTTGGGAAACTGCTAGGTACTCGTGACCTAGATTGGCCACTGTTAGAAATAGGATATTGGGCTTGATGGACTTTGGTCCGACGCAGTATGGCATAATTTATGTTATTATCTTCTTAGATCTTTAAATGTACCATCCTCCCTCCCACCTCACTTCAAAACTCACTCAATGACACCACAATGCCAAAGCAGGATCATCCAGGTGGGTACTTTGCACCTGTGACATACAAGTACTCTTCTGTTCCAGCTGATACAGTACATCTGTGCACAGCAGCACCTGCCATTTCAACCTCAACACACAAATAAGGAACCTCCCTTCCAGCAGCCTCAAAGAAGCAAACCTCTGCAAACTCAACTTACAACCCTCACCACTCACAACCTAGTACACTGGATCCACCAGATCCAAACCAATATACCCACCACAGGATATTCCACAACAACCTACTCTCACTCTCTCCCTACATGCCTAGGCTACTTGTATACCTTGGCATCCTCATCTTATTCTATACGCTAACATACACTCACTTTTACCATGCCTGCTTTCATTCCCATCATACCATAACAGACTTCAACTACTCTTCCCCAATACGAAAGGCAGAAACACCTATAACCTAATTAACATCCAGCCAGTTCCCATTCATACCATCCCCCCCTCCGAACCCAGTCACACACCTCCTACTAAAACACTCAAATGTGCCTTCATCAACACACGTTCTATCTGCAACAAAATACCCATCCTGGTTGACTACATGAAGGACAACTGCCCTGACATATTATGCATCTTGGAAACATGGTTAGACGAATCCGTTACAATTCTTCTAAACCAACTAGCCCTTCCATCTTACCAACTCTTCAACTGCCCTAGGGCTTTCAAAAGGGGTTGAAGTATACTCATAATCTCCAAACAGGACCTCCAATTCAAAATCATCATCTCCAGCTCCACCAATGAATTGGACCTCATCACCATCTCCAACACCCACTTGTCAATCTACTCACTTACAGATCCCAACAGCACATACCTGCAACCTCTCTCCCATCATCGAGGAAGCCTGCTCAAACATCCACAAAAACAAATGGTTCATACTTCTTGAGGACATTAACTTACCCTCCTTAACCAGTAAGCTCTACTCACCTTTCCTACAAGCAATGGACGCTCTCCAACTCAAGCAAATAATTTCACAATCAACTCACTCCAGATGAGGAACCCTTGACTTAATCTTAACCACAGTCACATGGCCGCACCAGCATCTATGTGACAAAACCAAAAACAACTGTGTATCTGTAGACGTAAGCAAGAAACAAGGAACAGACACAAGGACTGGCAGTAGGAAATGAAGGTTTTTATTGATGACCCCTACGCGTTTCGGCCGTTAGGCCTTCTTCAGGGGGTAATATATAAGAGGGCAAACCTCAAAAAATAAAATCATAATACATAATTAATAAATAGTCATAATGAATTAAAATCATAAGAAATACATATGTCTTAAAACATATAAACATATAAACAAGCCATCAATCATAATAATGATAATAATAATAATAATAATAAATAGGAGACACACATACAATGATTAATATCACAAATAAATACCATCAAAACGATATCATCTTAAATATCAAATCAATTAAAAATGCAATGGATAAAAAAAAAAAAGATAAAACGGAAAGAGATGAGGAGGATGAACACAAAAAGTGTTATAGTAAAATGAAACATAAATACATAGTTATTAAAATCCAAAAAATGATAAAATAAGACCATATAAATAATTGAATTATAATTGGCCAGAAAACCAGTAAGTAGAACAATGGACAAATTACATGAGTAAATACCTTCTGAACCGTACTTATCGCATGAGAAGACACTGTGGACCACTGAAATATAAATATAACACACAGACATCACATGAAAACTCATTAAAAATCACAATATCATCTTCGAATTACCAAAAATGAATAGTTAAGTGATTATATACATGAAGTAGTGGATGAGGAGAATAAAGGAGGAGCTCTATTACCAGTGGAAATGACAGAAGATGCGCAAGGAGAGATCAGCCGAGATAAATGTATTGCCATCAAAAATTGTTTTGCATATATCTATATCTATACCTATATCTAACTGGCACAATGATCATATTGAGGATCTGGATACCATTTCAAAGAGGTCTATATAATAATAAGAATGTTCACAATCCCATAAGGAGCTCAAAAAAGAGACGAAAGAACTCACCGCTCTCACCGATTGTGAATTGGTATCCAGATCCTCAATATGATCATTGTGCCAGTTAGATATAGGTGTAGGCTCCGCGGTTTTTTAACACATGAGCATTTAGGTTTCTTCATGCTAAAGGCATTGCTTGTCGGTTTCATTTTCAAGTTCGTGAAGATTTTATTTAATAGATTTTACATGTTATTAGATTTATACAGAAAATGAAATTTGTTTTGTTTGATTCTGTTTTTAAATTCTGATACACATCTTTGCTTTATATGAGATGAATTCTATTACTTATGTGTTTATTAGGTTTGGGTGGTACATTTCAGTTCTGATTTGCAGAAGTTTCATTTAATTTGTTTTTAACTTTATTGCCGTTTCCCCTCAGTTTTGATTTCCAATTATCTTTTATCATAGTTACAACCCGTTGTACAATTTTGAAATATTGCTTCTTCATTTTACGGGTTGGTCATAACACAATAATCGTTTGGGGAAATCGTTTTGGAGTGGAGGAGTGGCCTAGTGGTTGGGGCAAGGTACTTCAGGCCGGAAGGTCAGGGGTTCAAATCCCACTAGAGCACAGCAACCTTGGGCCGGAAGGACTGGGGTTTCTAGTCCCACAGGTGCTCCTTGTGGTCTTGGGCAAGCCACTTAACCCTCCATAGCCCATGTTCCCTGTAAAATAGTTATCTCCAAGTTATAATGCCCTGTTAAATGTAATTTCAGTTTGTTCAATTTAAACCGCACTGATGCAGAATAGCGCGGTATATAAGAGAATAAATAAATAAAATAAATGTTGCCGCTTGCCATTAAGGCTCTGCCGATGTCGGCGCTTCAATCATATTACACTTTCTCTAATAGCGTTCTTTATAATGACCTTAGGTTTCAAATTGTATATAATTTTAATAACTCATTTTAATAACTCAAATTATGAGCAAAATTACAAATGGAGTGTCCATATAATTTTTGTTGGCAATGCCTTTATGCAAAACAATTTTTGATGGCAATACATTTATCTCAGCTGATCTCTCCTTGCGCATCTTCTGTCATTTCCACTGGTAATAGAGCTCCTCCTTTATTCTCCTCATCCACTACTTCATGTATATAATCACTTAACTATTCATTTTTGGTAATTCGAAGATGATATTGTAATTTTTAATGAGTTTTTATGTGATGTCTGTGTGTTATATTTATATTTCAGTGGTCCACAGTGTCTTCTCATGCGATAAGTACGGTTCAGAAGGTATTTACTCATATAATTTGTCCATTGTTCTACTTACTGGTTTTCTGGCCAATTATAATTCAATTATTTATATGGTCTTATTTTATCATTTTTGGATTTTAATAACTATGTATTTGTTTCATTTTACTATAACACTTTTTGTGTTCATCCTCCTCATCTCTTTCCGTTTTATCTTTTTTTTTTTTATCCATTGCATTTTTAATTGATTTGATATTTAAGATGATATTGTTTTGATGGTATTTATTTGTGATATTAACCATTGTGTGTGTGTCTCCTATTTATTATTATTATTATTATCATTATTATGATTGATGGCTTGTTTATATATTTATATGTTTTAAGACATATATATTTCTTATGATTTTAATTCATTATGACTATTTATTAATTATGTATTATGATTTTATTTTTTTGAGGTTTGCCCTCTTGTATATTACCCCCTGAAGAAGGCCTAATGGCCGAAACGCGTAGGGGTCATCAATTAAAACCTTCATTTCCTACTGCCAGTCCTTATGTCTGTTCCTTGGTTCTCGCACCAGCATCTATGACACAAAACACACCAGTGCCCTGGTCTGATCACAATCTGCTCACATTTTTCCTGCCAGACCTTTCCAATTCTGATACCTAACACATATCCTCATCACACCCATGCAGGTTTCGAACCTATGACATAGATACTGTGACAAGGAAGCCTGTTTTGAGCCTATGAGTATAGAAAAGGCCAATGATTTTAACTTAGAGAAAGGAGAAATCCCTTCAGGGCATGGATTTCAAGCCCCTCATAGAGAAAGAAACCTGAGGGAGAGAAAGTTCAGGCAGCCACACCCTAACTCCTATGACGTAACTGCAGGCTGGAGAGGTGATTACAATCACCTGGGAGGAGTGGAGGAAGGGCTGGAGCCCTGGAGAGGGAAATATAAACCCCTGCTAAAGCAGAGGAAAGTGGAAGCTTGGAGGAAAGGAGAAGCTCGGAGGAAAGGAGAAGCTCTGGGGAGGCAGAGGTCTCAGGAGGTTCGGAAGACTCAGAGGATTCAGGGGAATCAGGAGTGGAACCAGGAGCACCTGCAGATCTCCAGGAGAGAACCCAGAGAGGAATACAGAGAGGCTGGAAGGAGACAAGGAACCATAGCGAGCACAACCAGGGAGAACTGCCCAGTGCTTCAGGTACTGACTGTCTTTATTGGGGAGAGTTGAGCTCAGGAGAGACATTAGAACCCCCAGGGAGGCTGTATTCTGAGGACTGTGTCCAGAGCTCAGAACAGGACACTGCCCTAACAACACCAGAGGATATGCAGATTGAGTTGGCAGGGGAGGAATTGCAAGATCTAGATATCCCCATGGACTGTACCCTGTGTCAAGCTACAAGCATGGAATCATTATGCTAAAGGCTAGCATTGAATGAGAAAGTCTCCTAGAAGCGCGTAACTGGAATTGAGCCAGGAATTGGGTTTGAAGAAAACTCCACGTGTTTGCATTTCTCAGGAAAGTGCTGAGTCACGCTGAAGAGAAAGCTTGTGAATGTTTGCTAATTGCTTTCTTATTTTGAGTTTAAAACCTATCCTGAAAGGAAGGAGGGAAAGAAGATGTTGTTCCAGAGGAATTGAGTTATTCTTTTGCTATTAAGTGCTTCACAAACACAAGGTTAAAAATAAGTATTTTTACCTTGCTGAGCAGAGCTTTGTCTCTAAGACTGAGCAACATTGTTAACCAGCTGCATGTGTTTAAAAGACTGTGAAGCAGTTATACTGATCTAAATGCTCTGTTGCAAACAATCCTGAATGGACAAAATTCCTGTGTACAGTTTACTTGAACCTTTACTTTAAAATAAATTCTGTCATTTGCCTTAACATCGGATCATGACTACACTTCTTCTTAAGAGCCAAACTACATGTCCCAGAATCCATCTGAGGAAAAGCTAGTTTATTTGAGCTCACCAAGAGAAGTTCTCCGTTACCTCGCCCCTCTAAGCCAGAGGCCAGGGGCAAGGGCGTGACAATACCTTCATCGCTTCCATCCTACCTATTCAACCTAACGATCCAGACAACATTCACTACATAATAGATGAATGGAACCACCACATTTCCTCATATTCCACCATAACCAAAGGTACAGCCAGAACTCCAAGAGCCAATGACGTTCCATGATTTACACTTGAACTCAAAGTTCTTAAGTACAAGCTTAGGTGGCTGGAACATAAGTGGAGGCATCACAAGGATGCATTTGCCCACTATTCATATACCTCTACACAAATAGAATACTGCTCCCTCACTCTCCCGAAGAAGGAATACCACACCAACCACATCACACCACACCACACCAGATCCTCTCTCAACAAACCTAGAGAGCTCTTTGACATAGCACTGCAGTTTCTGAAAGACCCCAACACAACCAAATCTGATGCAACCCTTTCCCCAGCGGACATGGCACACTTTCTTCAGTCCAAGCAATCCTCCACTGCCAGAACGTCCTGGATCCCCACCGATACTGCCAACGACACAAGCACCCATACTTAGTCCTTTCAGTCTGCTCTCTCTATCCCAAGTTGAAGACATCACAAACCTCAACTGCACCACTTCCCCTCTTGATCCCTGCCCCTTCTCCTGGATCAAAATGTCCAAGAAAGAGCTCTCATCAACCATTCTGAACATTACTCAAAAGTCATTATCCTTGGGTTACATGCCAATCACCCTTAAGCATGCTTCCATCAAACTCTTTCTAAAAAAAATCCTACAGCTGACCTTATCTCCAGCATCTCTTCTCTTGCCAAAATCATTGAAAAAGCAGTTCAGTTACAGATGCAGGATTTTATAGACTCCTAAGTGCCCCTGGACAAGCATCAGCATGGCTTCAAGCCCTACCACAGCACTGAAACCCTCCTAACATCACTATTAGACATACTAATCAAGGGCACAAAGATCACCACAAGGCTTTATCCTTATTTTCATTGACATCACTGCAACCTTCGAATGTCATCCACAATCACCTTCTTTCACAACTCAAATCCACTGGCCTCAGAGATACGACAATTTGATGGTTCCAGTCCTACCTGACCGACGGATACCAGCAAGTCCGAATTAGAATCAAAACCTCACATACTTTTAGATTTCTCCATGGCCTTCCCCAGAGCTCAACTTTATCCTCCCTCTTCATCATCTTCATCCAGACGCTATGCAAAATACTCCAAAACCACAATATCCTCTATCTCTATGCTGGTGATATTTTAATCTACACCCCCCTCACCATCCTCAACCCTGGCTACTCCTCAATTAGTCTATGCCTTGCCAAAGTTATCCAGTGCTCAACCACTACTGCATGTACATCATTCCCAACAAGTTGGAAGTCCTCTATATAATAATAAAAAAACTCTCATTCTCCGCACCACCCACAATCAACCCAGCCAACTAACCATGCAAGTAAATGAGAAAGTCAAATACCTTGGCATAATTCTAGATCAGAGTCTTAACTTCCAAGCACACATCAAGCAAGTCACCAAGGCAGCTTACTTCTGTATGAGGACAATCCAAAAGCTTTGGCCCCTTCTAGAACAAGATGGCTTCAGAAATGTGTCTTTCAGGCCATCATCATCTCAATTCTTGACTATGCCAACATCATATACCAGGGGCTCCCAAAATCCTCCCTACTCCCCCACCAGCTTGCACAGAATACAGCCACCAGAATCACAGGTACCAGACAACGAGAACACATCATCCCAGTCCTGAAGCAACTCCACTGGCTCCCCATCTATTTCAGAATCAAATATAAAGTTGCCCTTACCATGTTCAAGACTCTTTATGACCTCTCTGAAACACCTCACTCTTGAACTACCCAACAACAGATGCAGGAGGAAGCCCAACCACAACCTCCTTGCTTTCCCAAATGCATTCTCTCACTCCAACCTATCTACCTCCACAGAGCCTTTACATTCTACGCCCCCACCATTTGGAACTCACTCACTCTTTAAGTGACAAAGAGTTTCAGCACAAAAAAACCCCTCACCTTTTCTTGGAGCACTATGGACCTGTCATGTATCCTCATACCCTAACTGCCATATGTTCTGCTCACCCCATGTATAATTATCCCCCCCCCCCCTTCTTTCTCTTCGCAATGTTAGGTACCATGTTTGCTGTTTTCTTTTATTTGTTCCCTACTTTTGAAATAGTGTAACCTGTTTTATTTATTTATTTATTTAAAGGGTATTTCTATCCCGCCTTATCCTTCAATCAAGGCGTTGATTTGCAATCATGTTCAATGTTATTTTTAACCATGTTCCATGTAAAGTTCTTAACTTTCTTGTTTCCTGTACACCGCTGTGACTTGTAGATACAGTAATATAGAAATGTTACTAAATAAAATAAATATTGCATGAGTTAATTATATTTTCACTGGAATCGATGGCTGAGGATTAAAGCATTAGGTCTCATTGATCCATTCATTCACTTAGATTCGTCAATGGAAATGGATACTGGTGTCAATGCGCTCATTTCATTCCTTATCTCTGCTGTCCTCATAAGTGCCATTAGGTTTCTATGAATGACACCCCACCATTTAAAGCGCTCTCATTTTTTGAATAATGTATGCAGTCCCCAATATTGTATGTATTTCCAATTTCCATTTCTTAATCTTGATTGAAATTGAATATTATGAATGGGGGCCCAACATCATAATTAGACTTTGTGGTTTTTCTTTGATCCAAAGGCTTTTGGCAGTGTCCGCAATGGCAGAGTGGTCTTAATTTTAAAATGAACTGCCTTGTACTGTGTTACCTCTGCTGCTGTAAAGTCAGCCATTTCACTATGCCTCCGATCCTCCGTGCAGATATTGCACCGTCAACTCGGGCTTTGATGAGGTCTTTAAAAGTTTTTTTCTTTTTTTCTATATATAAAAATAAGACCTAATCCATCACAGCTCGCAACAAACGTTATAATTATTTTTATCCTGAAACGCCTTAAAGTCTACTTTCCAAGCAATGGCATTGATGTTTACATGTTTCTATGGCAACCTCTTTTTTCACACCAAAGCAGAGGTAAAAAGGCACCAAAGCTGTGGCTGCTCAACTTTTGCAGATTCTGTGGAACCTTTGACTCCATTTGTCCCCACAAGATATGTTCATCGTTTAGATGCACACTTAATTCGATGGAGATTAATATGGTTTAGTGTATAAACTATTAGGTTTCATAACTGGGTTTCATGACTGAAAAATTAGATTAGTTAATAGCATGGTCTTTTCAACACCAAATCTGTTGCTGTATCCCTAGGTTATCTAAATGTTATCTGCTATAACCCTATACTGTTAAAAGAAGGTTCTGAATAACCCATTAGAGACGGGTTCCTGGACCGTTTGTTTGTTCGTACAATCCTAATAATTGAGCATCTCTGATTATATTCTCTTCTAGATACAATGGGAACTGAACCTTACGCATTAACAGATTATGTATTTATCGGTATTTATAATAAGCCACATATTCCTTCCTCTTTCTCTTTATTTTCCTTTTGTTCCTAAACATTCCTTTTAAAATGCCACTTCACATCTCTAACCTGTATCTTAAAATCCAAACAGTTGTAATAGATATACTGGAGTCTCAAAAATTGTCTAATTGGTAGAGGCATTCTCAAATTTTTTGGATGGTGAATATCAAATTGTAATAAATTGTTACTTTCCACAGGTTTCTGGTAGACAGTAGTAGTTATCCCATAGTGTTTGTTCTAGATCCAAACATCCAAAAAAGCTATCCTATGAAAATCTAATGACATGAAGAATTTCAAATGCCAATCAAGGAAATTCAACTATGTAGCAAAGCATACATATTTGCATTCTCCTTCTGGAAGACCTGTGAAGGCAAATTTTAGATAGTACATGGAGATCAGAATTGAGGCTTCGATATCGGGAAGCACACAATTCCAGTGGCATGTTAAAAAAAGCCCTGCCAAACATGCAGCCTGTTCTAAAATAGATATGACATGCAGGAGCGAACATGTATTTGTCGATATGTAGAGTTGGAGAAGCCATTTTACAAATCTATGCATGGGAAAAGTGAACAGAGGAAACTCGGCAACTTACACATGTAAGTGTATAATTTTGTAACTTAGGTTTGCAAAATTTGTGTAAGTTATGCATCCAACTTTGTAAATGTCACCAATTAACTACAGAGGCTGCAATTTTTACTTACTTACAATTTGGAGGGGCACATAAACAGCAGGGCTTGGCGAAACAAGCACTTTTTAAAAACTGACACAGATAAGTCTGGACATTGACATGCATTCCTTATATGAACTGGGGAATACACGTGTAGATTTTGACCTGCCTTGGCCACACCCAAACTACTCCCTTGATACATCTCTTTGCAATTTAGACATTCACATGTGAATTCAGCCTTTTCTAAAACTGTCATTTACATGTGGATGACATTGCCATGTATAAATGACAAATTTTCCACATGGAAATTGTGAATAAGGCTTCTGAAATAACCACCATAGTCTCATTAAGGGGCATTGTTTTGGAACCCCTCTCAGTTCATTGATTTTTTGCTTAAATCATTTGTATCTTGAACAAAATCATATGTAAATGATACAGCCCACCTATTATGGAATTTACAAGTACATTTCCCCTCCTATGATAGTAGTATAGTATATGACGGCAGATAAAGACCAGCATGGTCCATCTCTTCTGCCCAGCAAGGTGGCAAGAGTAGGTGCACCCATCGCTCTGTGCAGGTCACCCCTCCCCATGCCTTTGTTTAGGGGTGTACCCACAGCTCCGTGAAGGTCACCTCTACTTGTTGAGATATCAGACACGGTTATGTTTATTTTGATTTTATCCTGTTTCTATAAAGGGATCCACTGTGTCTGTCCCTTGCCATTTTGAATTCTGTCACTATTTGCCCCCACCACTTCCATCGGGAGGACATTCCAAACATCCACCACCCTTTCAGTGAAGAAGTATTTCCTGACGTTGCTTTTCAATTTACCCCCTTGCAGCTTCATGTTATGCCCTCTAGTTTTACAGCTTCCCCATCTTTGAAAAAGGTTTGTTTATTCATTAATACTCTAAAGTATTTAAAGATCTGTATCATATCTCCCCTGTCCCTCCTCTCCTCCAGAGTGTACATATTTAGATCTTGGAATCTCTTTTCATATGTCTCTTCTGGTGCAGGCTCCAAATCATTTTAATTGCCTTCCTCTAAATTGTTTTTAGTCTTTTTAAATCCTTTGTGAGATATGGTCTCCAAAACTGATATTCCAAGTGAGGCCTCACCAGTGACTTATAAAATGGCATTAATACCTCTTCCTTTCTGTTGACAATTCCTCTATGTATGCAACCCAGCATCCTTCTGGCTTTGGCCATCACCTTGTCACACTGTTTCGTCACTTTGAGGTCCTCAGAAATAATCACTCCGAGGTCCTTCTCCTGGTCCATGCACACTAATCTATTGCTCCCTATCGCATACAATTCCCTTGGATTTCTGCATCCCAAGTGCATGACACTGCACTTCTTCACATTAAATCTTAACTGCCAAGCATTAGACAATTCTTCCAGCTTTTGTAGATCTTTCCTCATGTTCTCCACTCCCTCAGGAGAATCCACTCTGTTACAAATTTTCATGTCATCTGCAAAACGATAGAGACTTTTCTATTCAGTCTTTCAGCAATATCACTCAAATATATTGAACAGTACCGGCCCCAGGACCGATCCATGGGGCACACCACTAATCATCTTCCTTTCATCCGAGTGAGTTCCGTTTACCATCACCTTCTGTCGTCTATTAGTCAACCAATTCCTGATCCAGTTCACCACCTTGGGACCCATCCCCAGGCTGGTCAATTTATTTATAAGCCTCCTAAGAGGGACAGTATCAAAGACTTTGCTGAAATATACTAGATCACATCCATTGCATACCCTTTTAGTTCTCTGGTCACCCACTCAAAGAACTCAATCAGATTTGTTTGGCATTATCGTCCTTTGGTAAAACCATGTTGCCTTGGATCATGCAACCTATTGGTTTCGAGAAAGTCCACTATTCTCTCGTTCAGGAGCGCCTCCATTACTTTTCCCACCACCAACGTAAGGCTTACTGGGCTATAGTTTGCCACTTCTTCCCTATTACTACTTTTGTGAAGAGGTACCACATCAGCCATTTTACAGTCCTGCAGAACTTCTCCTGTCTCCAAGGATCTATTAAAAATATCCTTTAAAGGCTCTGCAAGAACCTCTCTGAGCTCTTTCAGTATCCTGGGATATATCCCATCTGGTCCCATGGCTTTGGAAGCTGTTCAAGCACATTTTCTGTGAATGGTGTAGTATCTATTCCATTTCCATTCGTATATTTGTCAATCACAGGGGGTCCTTCTCCAGGATTTTCTTTAGTAAAAACAGAACAGAAGTATTTGTTTAGCATTTTTTCTTTTTCAATGCCACTTTCCACAGATCTGTTCTCAGTACTTTTGAGTCTTGCAATTTCACATCTGATCTTCCTCTGAATATACCTGAAAAAGGTTTTATCACTATGCTTTAAATCTTTAGACATCTTTTCTTCTACCTTTGATTTTGCTATCCTTATTTCTCTTTAGTCTCTTTTAGCTTTATCCTATATTCTTTTCGATGTTCCTCTGTTTGAGAACTTCTGAAATTTGTGAAAGCTGTGTTTACCTTTATTTGTGCAGCCACTTCTTTAGAAAACAAAATAGGTTTTCTTTTCCTCTTATTTTTTTTTACTTTCCTTACATATGTATCTGTTTCCCCTTTCATTGCCTCTTAGTTTAGTCCATTGAAATTCTACTTCCCTTACCTCCCCCCACCCTGCCAACTCCTCCTTCAAGCACTTGGCCATCTTCCTGAAGCCAGTGTTTTTGAAGTCTAGGATTCTGAGCTTGCTATGAAGGGATTATGCCTTGGCTTTTATCTCAAACCACACCGTGTGATGATTGCTGCTGCTCACATAGGCACCCACCCAGACATGCAACATGCTTTCTTCATTGGTGAGTACCAAATCCAGCATCAAACTTCCCCTGGTTGGTACCATCACCGTTTGTCTACGCAATGAATCTTGGAAGGCAGCCACAATTTTTTTACTTCTTCCCAGATTTGCAGAAGGAATACTCCAATCCACATCGGGTAAGATTAAAGTCACCCAATATGATCACTTACCCCTTCATGGCTACCTTTGCAGTATCAATAATCAAGTCTCTATCCATTTCTTTGATTTGAGTTGGAGGCCTGTAGACTACACTAGCATGGATGATGGTGCCATCTCCTCTTTCCAACACAATCTATGGTGCTTCTTCTTTTCCCCACGTCCCTTGCATTTCAGCAGCTTTAATATTGCTTTTTGACATATAGGGCTCCTCCTCCTCCTTTTCTATCTCTCCTAAATAAATTATAGCTAGCTATATGATGTTAGTCATGATGGATCTTCTGGCCTTAAATACTAATCCCCTCAAAGTCTACATTATACATAGTGAAACAGACCTTGAATACCCATCAATGACCAGTACAGATTCCAATTTCCTTATGTCCCTGGCCAAAATAAAACAACATATTAGACCTAGACAAAAACTATATAAAATGTGTATACATATAAGTGCAAGATGTAGTCAAGCGTGCTATTAATGTAGTATACAAAATAAAATCATGAATAAATCATCAACAAATATGTGTAAAACCACATCAAATATCAATAAAACAAAATAAACTATGTTGATTGTGCATAAGAACAAGGAGGTAGGACATCAGACCCTAGAATAGGACCAATAAAGTCATACATCTAAATCAAACGCTATATAAAAACATGAACATGCAAGAGTGGTACTTAGCAGAAGTACCACTCCCGTGTAACACGAAGGGTACTTGTTTAGGATGAGCAATACTCTGATGGACAAAACACAGGAACTAAAAAAGCAGCTAAAATGTAGATATATAAAAAGTAATAAAGAAGTAATCAAAACCATAAAAATAGAAACATTAAAATATCAGTTACAGAAAAACATAAGATGTGCTTAAAGATGACATTAAAAGACAGGCTGCCATACACTATAAATACAGCAGTGGGGAGCAGAATGGATAAGCTTGTAAGGAGATATATTGGATCCAGAGAGCCATGTAAACTGCATTAAAGGATTGTATAGTATGAAGAAAGCATAATGTGGTCAACGATGAAAACAGGGGACATTAAATTGAAAAAATAAAATGAAAAAGAAGCCAATGAAAAAATAAGAACTTATTATGTCCTCAGCTGTTGCATTATCTGTCCAAACTAGATTGTAAGCTCTGATGAGCAGAGACTGCCCTCCACATGTGCAGCGCTGCGTACGTCTTGCAGAGAGCTACAGAAATGATCAGCGGCAGTAATAGTAGTAGTATTTAACAGGTCTTTTATACTGCTTTATCATTTTAGTCAATGTGGTTTACATTGTAACTTAAACTTGGTAATGTACATTAAAACAGGGGCATTGATAACTTGGATTCTTCTGAGGCAATGAAGGGTTGAGTGACTTGCCCAAGGCCACAAGGAGTGCTAGTGGAAATCAAACCCTGGTCTCTTGGTTCCCAAGCCAGTGCTCTAACCACTAGGTTACTCCTCCACTCCAGTAGTAGTAGCAGTAGTATGTGGAATGCCTACAACAAAGAGGTGCCACGGAAGCAGAGACCAAAAACAATATTGAAGCAATCTGCCAAGGGTTATTACATGCCGAACACCCAGAAGACTAATTAAAAGGAAACAAAGAGAACTTGCATATAAAATGGAATAAAACCAACTAAAATAAAATTAAACAAATGAGATCCACATACTCTCTGGCAGCTGATCTACAGTCACTCGTAATTCTGCAAAACACAGTTGGGAAGACGCTCAGTTGTGTGTTACAGCTGTACAAAATATATATATTGGTGGCTTTTGCTATCTACCCTATCTCCACCCAAGAGGGATAGACAGATTTAAAGTTTTACCCCCTGAGGAAGGTACTAGGTGACGAAACACCACTGGTGTTGGGGTTAAAATAAAGAAGTCTATTCCGAACTTTAGAGGGTAAACTGGTTTCCTTGCTTCTGGTGGTTCTGAATGAGAAGGCAGACAGTGAGGAGCTGGAGGACATGTGGAGGACATGAAGGTGGTGCAGGAATGCATGCATGGATGAGGGTGATGCAGGAATGCATGGATGAGGGGAATGCATGGATGAGGGTGGTGCAGGAATGCATGGATGAGGGGAATGCATGGATGAGGGTGGTGCAGGAATGCATGGATGAGGATGGTGCAGGAATGCATGCGTGGATGAGGGTGATGCAGGAATGCATGGATGAGGGGAATGCATGGATGAGGGTGGTGCAGGAATGCATGGATGAGGGGAATGCATGGATGAGGGTGGTGCAGGAATGCATGGATGAGGGGAATGCATGGATGAGGGTGGTGCAGGAATGCATGGATGAGGGGAATGCATGGATGAGGGTGGTGCAGGAATGCATGGATGAGGGTGGTGCAGGAATGCATGGATGAGGGGTATGCATGGATGAGGGTGGTGCAGGAATGCATGGATGAGGGGAATGCATGGATGAAGCAGCTGCTGTGGAGATGAGGAAAGGGCAGACAGCAGTGGTGGAGGTTCAGGAACCATTAGTCACTGTGGCTGCAGTGCTGCCAGCACCAGCTGTAAAGGTGGAGGCAAGGGAAGCAAAGGGCTGCTATTGTGTCACCCCACACCCTCCAGGGCTGCTCACCCCACAAGCTTGTCATTGGATCCTCAGGCCCAGAGGTCCGCTCTTGTAGGAATGGCCAGACAAAGGCAGCCCCCAGTGGCCATCTCCGCTGCTCCCCCATTTCCCTTTGATGCAGACAGGACTCAGGAGCCTGTGTGCTCCAGGGATGCAGTGGTGCATGAGCTGTGGCTCATGAGGGAGACAGTGAAGGGGGCAGCAGAGGTAATATGTGACAGTCTACAGCCCCTCACCAACACCCTGCTCCAGCAGCGACACTCGGACTGAGGTGCCCAGCAGAGGTGAGGGGGCAGTAGACCACACAAGAAATGGTGCTGTACTGGACACATAGTGGGAATGGGAGTCCATGACACCAGGTTAAAGGAATAGGGTTTGAGGGGGTAAGGTATGCGTGAATGTTTTGTGGAAGGGCAATTTGGGGGGGGGGGAATGGGTTGTATGATGTAGAGATATGTTTTGCACTATATTTTCTATGCACCTCTGTTATATGCTACCTGATCACCATTTTAAAAAAAGGTTGTCATGCATAGATTGTCTAACTTCCATCCACTTTATTTATTTGAGACGTTTATATATTGCATTTTCAATGTTCAATATGGTTTACATGTAACAGAACATAACATAACATTGTAAAGAACATTTAACACATTCCATGTAAACTACATGTAAGGAACCATATAACTATTAGAATCCAATATAATAACATTAATGATAAATACCAGTAAATCCAAGGCATAAATAACATATATACAAGTACTGGGCATATGTTTCGGTTGGTGTAATTGTTTTGGTGCGGTGTGAGTGATTTTATTGTTGAGGGATGAAGGTGGGCTTTATCTGTGTTTTGGTCTAGCTCTGTTCCCTAGGTATTGGGGGCTTGCCATTGGTAGGCTGTGTGGTGTGAATGACAGGTGGGACTTGTGCAAGTATCACTGTCCGTGGCATGCTGACATAACTTAACAGCCCCCACACTCTTATATACATTGTAGCTCTGCCAGGAGTTGCCTTGCCTGTCAGAGGTAGAGGTTCCTGACAGGTGCGCCTCATCCTGTGAAGCACAGTCATGGCCATACCCAGGCCCTCTTCTTTCCCTCAGTGCCATTGTCAGCAGATTATAATGTATGTTTTGGCTTGTCAGCAGAGGATAACGTATGTTTTGGCTCACATGGGGTAGCATATGCCCTCCCTTTATAGCACAGTCTCAAAATCAATCAGGAACCATTGCTGGCTATGGCAAGCACCATCCTCTGCCATGCATGTTGTGCCATGAAGGCGCTGCCACAACACCTGCATCTGCAGGCATCAGCTGCAGACCTGTACAGTTTCCCTAGCGGTGGACTCACTTGCAAGGCTGTTGTGTAAACAAGCACTATCATTCCTCTCTAATCTCTCCTTACACCTCACCTCGTGAACTCCACAGCTCTGGTAGATTGCGACTGTCAATGCCCTTTTCTTCCTCTGTCAACTCCAGACTTCAATCCTTTCACCTTGCTGCACCTTATGGCCTGGAACAAACTACGTGAGTCTACATCAGGCTTTATCCCTGACCCTGTTCTAATCCATGCTGAAGGCTCACCTCTTTGAGGCTGCTTTAGAAGCCTGATCCGCTTAATCCCCTGTGTGTCTCCGTACCTTCCCTGATTGTGTCCTTGTCCTTAGCTGTTGTATAGCCTGTCTTGATGAGATTTTAAGCTGACGAGCAGGGACTATCCTTATATGTATCTGTGCAGTGCTGTACTGTACTATATAAATGCTCAGTAGCAGTAGTTGTAGTAGGAATACATCTGTATGGTTGACCTGAGATGCCTCACACATCTATAGAATAGACCTCTACAAGAGCTGATTAATGCTACCTCAGAGTGGGGTCTCAGAGCCCTGTGTCATGTACATATGCCCAGTAATTGTATATATGTTATTTATGCCTTGGATTTACTGGTATTTATCATTAATGTTATTATATTGGATTCTAATAGTTATATGGTTCCTTACATGTAGTTTACATGGAATGTATTAAATGTTCTTTACAATGTTATGTTATGTTCTCTTACATGTAAACCATATTGAACATTGAAAATGCAGTATATAAATGCAGGACCACTGTCAGTCACATCTGGAGAACACTGGTGTGCCAATCCCTTGCAGGCCGTGCTGAGTGCCACATGGAGAACTGTGGATGGATATGGTCAATTGGGTTTTGGCATCCTCACAGATAGTATAAAATGGGTACTATGTCGATATGCAGGTCATGGGAATGATGTCAGGACACCTAATTATTGAACCAATCATTGAGCATAGCACATACTATCATGTTGTGCTTCAATGAGTGCTCTACAGAATAGAGTGTCATGTGGATGGTATCCGGTTTCCTATTGCTCAGACCAACGTTAACAGCAAGGTGGAATATTCCAATTATTCCCATATGTAGCAGTGCAGCAGACCTCATAGTAGGTGGGAATACCATTTTCTGTGACCCCAAGCAGACTGACATTGACCCATGCAGTTGAGTTGGCAGCCACCTCAGCACTTGCCTCTTGGACACCATTTGTACTTGGAAGGACCCACAGACTTAGTGTCACCATTGTATGGGCCAAGTCATGTGCCATTACCTGTCAGAGCCCCAATGAAGAAAGGGGAGTGAAAGAGATGAAGTACATGTATCATAGGCAACTGCCTAGGTTGTGAGAAACACAGTGATGGGAGAGTGTATGGCTGTCTCCATCATACATCGAAGCCAGACTTTGCAAAGGGGCACATGTTTTTCACATTACCTAGGGTGCACACACCTCTGACAACTCAGTGCCCAGCCCTGAAAAGGGATGTGCACATACCAGAGTCTTTTGAGACTTTAGGCCATCCTAACCGGCTATGCGCCTCAAGGGCATATGCGTCATACATGGTTAGCTCTACATACACGGGTAGGATACAGGATATTGAAGTAAGCAAAGCTAACCAGTTATCTCCGCAACACACATGTAGCCCAATCCGTGATTTTGAGTGGCAAGGCACCTTTTTTGAATGCGCCTATGGGGCAGCTATTCATGCATGGGCGTGGCCACACAGACCCACACACCTGTGCAATATTTATAGGCAGGTTGCTGCACACTCATGTCATATCCGCGTATGTGATAGATAGGCATGGTTGGCCAGATGCTGGATTTTGGCCATGAAGAGGACAAGGAAGCAGAAGTTCTCAGCTGCAGAGGTGGAACTCTATTATCAAGGAGCATAATCATCTGTTTGGATCTAGGGATGCCCACAACCAGCAGCGTGCTTGGCATGACATTGCCAGGCAGGTGAATGCTGTGGACAATCACCAAAATAGGGAGGTCGAGGACATAAAGAAGAAGTGGCATGAGCTCCGCCAGAGTGCTAAGGAGAAGCAGGCAAAGAATCCAAAAGTGCCACAAGAGTAGCAGAAGGCCCTGAGTGACCTAGAGGAGAGGGTGCTAGCATGTATTGATGACTGCTGTATCGCTGGGTTAATTAGCCAGGATAGCTTCGCTCCGGCTGCAGAGGATGAGTAGGCTAGGTTTACTGCTTACACCTTTCCCAATCACAACCATCCCTACAGTGCAACCCCCGGGGCCAGCAATAAGTGTGTGTTGCACTTCCTTCCTTGTGCACCCCATTTTCCTGCAAACAACCTGCTTCCTTTCACAGTGATAGTTCACAAGCTGCTCCCCTAGCATTGGCTCACCCTTGAACCTTCCTGGGTCCCTTGCAATGTTCCCATGCTGCTCTGCCTCCCAGCGGCTCTACCATGCCTGACCACACATTACACAGGTCATGGTGAATAGGTCACATTGTCCATTTAGCAAGGTCTGGGTTCGGCAGATGCCTCCTTCTCCTCCCTGGGCCATGCATCTACAGGTCTTCCCCTTCTGTGAAGTCACAGCAGTCCATCAATGAAGGACAGTGACCCCTGTGAGGCAAGTAGGGAATTACAGTTAGTGCCTCTAACATGTGCTTTGTACCATAATAACTTTCTAATTATCAACCATACACTTGTACACTCAGTGGTGTTCCAGATTAGCAATACATGCACTTCTAATACCTTGCCATTCTGATATCATGAGCTTTCTAATTTCACCCTGTGCCATGGCGTATATTCACTTGATCTTCTGCTCCATGGGGGGGGGGGGGGTTGTCCATCCTCCACCTCCTTATGTAGGTGGCTGAACCCCCCCTCACTCTAACCCTGTGCTTACTGCCTCTCCCAAAAGATGGGCCCCCAACCAGACCCTCCAATGAGAACCCAGGTCCTTCTGGAGTGTATACACAGCTGTGTCCTGGTATCCCTGAACCACCCAGCCACATCATTGCACCTGCCATGATCCCAAGCTCAGGAAAACTCTACCGCTGCAACAACTCAACCTCCTCAGCCACAAGGTCATCCCCAGGATCTGCTGGAACTGGAGTTCCTCATCCCCAAGCAACCCATCGACATCTATTCTGATGCTGAACAGCAGATGCTACTGGATGAGGCAGAGATGGTCAGCCCGACTAACAGCATCCTCACAAGCCTCGAGAGAATAAGCTAGGAGTTCTGCGATGCAACCCAGTTGATGTGTGAAATGGCAAAGTGGCAGAAGAGGCACCAAGAGACAGTGTGCCACCTATCCAGGGAGGCAGCTGCCTACGCAGCCTTCATCTCATGCTCCCTACGTGATACTGCAGCTGTGAGGTGGGCACCTGAGGCAGATGCCCCTCTGGGGAGCAATGGCATGACATCAGGGATCTTCAGGCTACAGCCTGATGTGGCATCAGACCTTGGGGAGGAGGATGAGAGCTAGTAATGCCTCAGAGGCAGCATTGCTGAGGCATAGTGTCTGAGTTGGGAGGAAGGTGAAGGGTCATAGGAGAAGATTCACGATGGAAGAGGGCATGTCCACGATGGTGTTGGTGATCTGTACTGCATGTTCTGTGAATAAATGGGTACACTCACATTAGAAGTGCTCCCAGATCAGTCTATCCCTTGCTGCTTGCACTGCTGCTGTCACATGCTGGCTGCCAATGTGGTAATCTTCCTCCAGCCCTTCATCACAGACTTCCACCTCTATATGCATCTTCTCCTGTGACAGCTCAATCCCCTGCTGAATGGCAATATTGTGGAGAATGCAGCATGCCATAAAGATGCAGTAGACTTGTTCAGAGCTGTACAGCAGCTCTCCCTCATTCCTGTCAAGGCATCATAACCTGCTTTTCAGGAGCCCGAATGCCCGCTGTCATGATGCGGGCACTAATAAAGTTGGTTTTAAGAAAAGAAATCCTGTTTTAGAAGAACTAGATGTGCAGTTACCTCCAGGCACAGCTAGAGGGAGCAGGAACAGACATACTGGTCTTAATGAACCTAAGCTCACTGATGACCTGCAGCTGAAAGGGAACCAGGAAGTCAGCAGTAACGGTTCACTTTATAAGCCAGAGCAGAATGCTTCTGGACAGGAGTGGCATAAGGAGTGGCATAAGCAGCAGTGGCATAAGCAGAGGAAGCAGTGGACACAGCAGGAGCTGAGGAAGGAGGAGAAAGAGGAAGAAGGAACTGGAGCTGGACTAGAAGGAGAAACAGCAGAGGAGCCTGGAGGCTATCAATGACATAAGCCTGATTGCTGTGGAAGAAGCCAAGCTGGAAGCTGGAGGAGAAACAGACCTCACAAGGTGGGAAGCCAGAAAGCCCAAACTGGACCTGTTGTGCAAGGGGAGTTTGGTGGAAGTTGCTCCAAGGTGAGAGGCTCTGCCACGCCTAGTTCCTATACTCTGCCTGTTTGTAACCTAGAGAGAAGAAAGCTAAGAACCAGAGAGGGAGGTTCTGACAGAAGCTTATCTCTAGAGGATCATTGCCCAGTTTCACCTATTCAGAGGGAAAAGCAGTTTTATAAGCAACGGAAGTTTTTACTCAGTGAGCCAAGGTATGAGGCATTGAAGATTAACTGTAATGATTGTACTGCTAAAAGTTATGCTAAAAGAAGTATTCCTCCTAGGAGAAACAAGAGTCAAGACTGGTTCACTAAACTACCGCCAGCCTTAAGAGTCCCTGGTTATGTGAAGCCAAACTCCCAAGTAGTAGATTACCATGCTGAAATAGACAGGGACAGTGGAAGCCCTTTGAATCAGTATAGGGGAGAGGAATTGATGGAAGTGGATTCTCCCAGCACTATTCCCTCACCTTTGCCTGAGGAAATGGAATGTGATTGGTGCACTGCCTATGCTCCAGAGTGTGTATGCTCCACAGAAGAATAAATGAAGTATAATTTGATGTTTATTATACTGAATATTACTTTGAAGAAACCTGCTTTAAACTGTGAAGTAACAGTTAACTAGCCAGTGAATATTGGTACCTTTTGAAACAAAGGACTGTTTCTGTTATCTAAAATATCTCTTAGTTGAACCTTGCTTTAAACGGGGAATAAAAGCCTTTATTACCCTACACTTGAACTCTTTGTTCTTTAACAGCGCTACCTAGTGGCGTATAATCTTTGTGTCACCGGCAACCGAGTAACACCGCTCAACCACTGCCGTTGTACGTGCCAGCACTCTGTTGTAGTTCTCCTCCTCGGCAGTTTGTGCATTGCACACTGGTGTCATGAGCCAGGTCCTCAGTGAGTATTCCCTATCACCTGTGGAGTCACAAAGAGGGGGGAGGGGACGCACATGCATGTACAGCCATTGGTAGGGGTTTATGGTCTGTGCAACAGCCATTCTAACAACTACAGTACGTGACAACCATGCTTTGCAACCCCGGCATTCCAGTGTCCTGCTATAGCTTTGGAGAGGTTGTCTCTTGCTACTACCCTATCCCTAGTTGTGCCTGTCCCACAGACTGGACGCTTCCCCATGTCCCCAAGAGGCCGCATCAGCAGCTCTTACAGCCCCATACCCACATACCAGTGTGCAACCATAGTTTCAGTTATGCATCACTCGCCTAGTAGCCAGGCATCACCAACGTGTCCAGTGGCAGCTACCTGCCCCAGGGCAGACTGCAATAAAACAAACACATCATGGCAGGAACCAGGGAAGCGTGCACAGAGGTCTGTGATGCACATATGGGCATCAACAACAACCTGCATGTTTGAGTGGTATAGGTGCCTGTTGCGGTATGCCCTCTCATCACGATGGGGTGGCCTCAGGGCTACATGGGTGCAATCAACCTAGGACCAATGGGAAGGATGCATTCTCATGAAAGGCCTGCATGGTCTGTTGTCTGGCCTCTGGCATAGCCAGGAAAGTGTAGTTACTCACCTGTAACAGGTGTTCTCCGAGGACAGCAGGAACCATTCCTCATATACAGGTGATGTTGATGTTGATGGAGCCCACAAGGAAGCATCTCCCCAGCCTTCAAAGAAAGGCTTTGGGAGATGCACCATGCATCCGTGGTTGCCTTCCTGCCAAAGGAAGACATCTTGCCTCAGTCAGGTGACATAGCTAAGATGGCAAAAGTTTTTTAAAATACAGTAGATGAAGCAACTCCAAGGGGAGGAGGGAGGGTTGTGAGAACTGGTTCCTGTGTCCCCGGAGAACACCTGTTACAGGTGAGTAACTATGCTTTCTCCAGGAACAAACAGGAAGCCAGTCCTAACATATGGGACTCCCCAGCTACAGGCTATTGAGAACCTGTAAAAACATCACAGCGACCTGCAAGGGTGAGCTGTGATCAGCAGCAGTAGAGTCCCTCCTGGGAGGCTCTCACAAGACCCAAGTGTCCACAGAGAACCAGCAATCTGATAGCCTGAATACAGAAGGGTCGGAGGGCAGGAGTTACCTACACCCTGAAGAGATTACAGAGTACAGCCTGGCCAAAGGTACTGTCCCCTTGGGACTCCTTCTCCAGGCAATATTGAGCTGTGAAGGAATGGACCAAGACCAGGTGGTAGCACAAGAGATTTCCATCACAGAGATAGAATGCAAACTTGCCACAGAAGTAGCCATGGCCCTGACGCAGTGTGCATTGACCCTCTGGTCCAGTGAAATCCCTGCCTGCTCATAGGCTAGGGCAGTGCAATCTGCCACTCAAGTGGACAGTTTGCTTAGTCACTGGAAACCCCATTGACTTGGGTCATAGGATATGAAAAGCTGTGGTGCTTTGCAGTGGCCCCAAATCCATTGCAAATAGAACAGCATGCATTGCAATCCACAGCGTGAGGCTTCAGAAAGAAGGTGGGGAGGACTACCTCCTGATTGAGATGGAAGAGGGACACCACCTTCGGCAGAAACTTAGGGTGAGTTCAGAGTACCACCCTGTTCTTGTAGAACCTTGCATAGGGGAGCTCTGCTATCAGAGCCTGGAGCTCGCTGACTCTGCGAGCTGATGTGAGTACCACAAGGAAGATGTCCTTCCAGGAGAGGTACCTCAAGTGGCAAGTAGCCAGAGTCTCAAACAGCAGCTTGGTGAGCTGCGAGAGCACCACATTGAGATCCCATTCTGCCACTGGAGGGTGGACAGGAGGTTTGGTCAGCAAGAGGTCCCACAAGAACCGAGATACAAGAGGCTGGGCTGAGAGGGACTTGCCCTCAGAATGGTGGTGTGCTGTGATAGTGCTCATGTGTATTCTGACCGAGTTGGATTTTAGTCCCCCTGTGACAGATGGAGCAGGTACCAGAGTACCACAGGTATTGAGCAGGAGGTTTGCCCGTCTTTCAGTGCACCCCACTGAGAATCAGTGCCACTTGAAGGCATAGGCCTGTCTTGTGGAAGCCTTACACGAGGCCAGAAGGACTTCTTCCATCTTCCGTGAAAGGTTTAAGGGAGCTAATGCTACCCTTTCAGCAGCCAAGCCATAAGTGACAGGGATCCCAGGGTGGGGTGTAGAGAGAGCCCTGCTCCTATGAGAGTAGCCCTGGTTGTTGGCCCAAGGGAATCAGCGACACCGCCAACAGGGAGAGGAGCAGCATGAACCAGAGTTGCTGGGCCTTTGAGGAGGCTATCAGTATTAGTGATGCCCTGTCGTGCTGGGCCTTGAAGAGGGTCTTGGTGGCCAATAGAGTCAGTGGGAAAGCATACAGAAGGCCTTCCATCCATAGGACGAGGGACGCATCTGCTGTAACCTGAGACGGGTGCAGCTGGCGGTAGCAGATGCGGAGCAACTGCGTGTTGACTGGACTGGTGAACTGGTCCACCATGGAGATGCCCCAGAGAGAGAACAGCCATGAGGCCACTTCAGGATCCAGATACCACTCATGCAGCTCGAGGACTCTGCTCAACTTGCCCGCCAGGGCATTGTCTTGGACAAGAAGGTAGACTGCTCTGAGGAGCATCCCTCTGTGGGCTGCATAGGAACACAGGGCCACCGCCTCCTGGTAGAGGGAGTATGACCCCTGTACCCCCTTATTTGTTCACGTAAAACACTGTGACCCGGTTGTCTGTCTGGACCAGTACCAACTGGTGATGCAGCCAGTGGCAGAAGGCTCGGAGAGCCAGGAATATCGCCTGGAGCTCCAGTAGGTTGATCTGCATCCAGGATTCCCTCTGGGACTAACTGCCCAGCCCAGTAAGGAAGTGTCTGTCGTGAGGACCTTCTGGGGGGTTGGTGCCTGGAAGGGCATCCCGGCCTGAAGGTGGCATGTGGTCTGTCACCATCAGAGGGAGTCCGCCAGCTGGCGGGTTACTTTCACTCTGTCCCAGAGCCTGCCTGTGGCTTGTGTCCACTGGGAGTGGAGGCACCACTGGACTGCACTCATGTGTAGTCTGGCATATGGCGTCACGTGGACCGTAGAGGCCATGTGGCTCACCAGGCAGCGTAAAGGCCAGGTGGGGTAGTGCTCAGCATCTGTGCATCTCTGCGGCTAGCTCCCTGAGGCATTCTGACCTTTCTTGGGGGAGGAAGGCTTTGGCTTGGAGGTTATCCAGCTGTGCTCTGATAAACTCTAGGTGCTGAGCTGGAGTGAGGTGGGACATGGGGTAGTTTATGATAAACCCCAGGTGTCGCAGGGTGTTGATGGTGCACCGAATGGTGCCTTGTGCCTCTGCAGCTGTGCCCTCTTTTATGAGCCAGTCATCCAGGTAGGGAAAGATGAAGGCCCCCTTGGAGCCGGAGGTGGGCTGCGATCTCCGTGAGGCATTTGGTGAAGATCCTTGGCGATGAGGCCAGGCTGAAGGGCAGCACCCTGTACTGGTAGTGTTCTCCTCCCACTATGAACTGGAGGTATTTTCTGTGGCCGGGATGGATTAAGATCTGTGTGTAGGCAACCATCAGGTCTAAGGAGCATAGCCAGTCTCCCTGCTGGAGGAATGGCAGCAGTGTTCCACGGGAGAACATCTTGAAACTTTTCCCTTACCAGAATCCTGTTCAGCTCCCTAAGGTCCAGGATGGGCACCTGGAGAACACCTGGAGTAGAAGCCAGTGGTTCCACTGCTTTGTCCCGGAGGAGGCCTGCAAGCTCATTGAGGAGCAGGGTCTAGTGAAGGAGAGGTTTGATGGGCTCTCCTGGGAAGTAGGGGGGTGGCATCTGCTGTAAGTAGAGAAGGTAACCCTCCCTGACCACTTAAAGCACCCAGGCATTGGTGGTGATGGTGGGCCACCTGTGGGCAAACAGGGCTAGATGCCCCATGTGGGCTGCAGAGGACCCCCTGGGAGGAGAGGGAGTCATGTCCAGGCAGTCAAAAGCTGCCTTCAGGCTGGGCTGGGGCTGGTGCCTAAGAATTCAGGGTCTTCTGCTTATGGGGGGCATGCCCCTGACCCTAGTGCTGTTAGCCCTGTAGCGGGGTCGAGAAAGCCTGGAATTGCTGGGTGCTGCCAAATACCCCCTTCTTCCTCAGGAAGAAGGGCTTTTTCCCCCTGAGAATTTCTTGCGGGGCTGCACTAAGGTCTTCTTCGAGAGCTTGGTTCTCGTCAGGAGCTCATTTTCTAGCTCTGTAGTCTTGTCTGTCATAGGTTTCCTGAAGAGGTTTTCACCAATGCAGGGGACATCAATACGTTTGTCCTGGACCCATTGCTCAAGGTCAGATGACTGCAGCCAGACTTGGCATAGTGCCCCAATGCCTGCGGCAGTCACCCCGGCCGAGCACTCAAACTCACCGTAGGTGACTCCAGACAGGAACTTTGAGCACTCTTTGGTCATCGAAACCAGGGCCTTGAACCTCAAGGCCTGCCGAGAATCCCCCGAGCTCCCTCGACAGTTCTTTCAGGTACATGCCAATATAGAGCTGGTAGGACTGCATCTGGCAAGACAGCATCAAGCCTTAGAAGGCCTTCCAGCCTAGGGTGTCAAGGGTTTGGGCCTCCCTACTGGGTGGCACAGAGGAATGTGTCTTTTGGCTTTTAAGCCTGCACAAGGCTGACTCAACTACCACCGAGTTGTGGGGGAGTTGGGTTCTATGGAACCCGGGGCTTTGGCATACTCGTTACATTGAAGTGAGGTGCCTGCTGACAATGGGCACCAATGCCGGTGTTTCCTACATTCGGAGGGAAGAGGTGCTCGAGGATCGGGCACACCGGTATCATGAGGGTTTCCTTGGGTGGGGCCTTGTACTGCAGAATCTCCATTTCCTCCATGCATGGATCCTCCTCAGTTTCAGACTCGATGGTGAGAGCTTTAGCCATGTCCCACACAAAGTCAAGGAAGGCATTTCCTCGGCTGGCATCCGGATGTTGGCGGAGATGGGTCTGAGGGCACATCTCAGTGCCGTCGGGTATCTGGGGCCTCCTCATCCTCAGACTCCCAGTCGGATTCGAAGTCAGAGTATGAGTCGGGGATCCATGTTCTCCCTGGGCGAGCTCTGTGCCGGGTGATCTCTGACCCCCAGAGGATCTGGGGTCTGAGCCTCTGGCACTAGCCAGGGGGGACTGGTACCCCGAAGAATGGGGCCAGGACCTCACCCGGAGCTGTTGGGACTCTCAAGGCATGTGGCGATAGAGAGACCTGTTGTCGGGGTGGATGAACCGGACATAAACGCCCGTTGCATGGCCACAAGGGCAGAGATACTGCTCTCTAAGGCCACTATCCTGGTTTCCATACCAGTTGGCTCCACAGCCTTCAACATAGGCAGCGAGGATATCGAGCCTAGCGTTGGTGCCTTCGAGGGGGAGTCCTCGATAAGGATGGCATCATGGGGCCGAGACTGGTCGACGGGTGCCGATGGTTCCTTGCAAGTCAGCTTGTAAGGCCACTCCCATTCCTACTCTTCAGACTCGCGCCAGTGACTGCAGGGTCTGAAGTGGGCTTTAACCTTCTTTCCTGATCCATCCTCAGAGGCGGACCTTGAGGGCTTTGGCTTCTTGCATCCCACCTCTGGGGATTTCTTCTGAGGAACTGTGGCCACGGGACTCTGAGGGGAGCGGACTTTGCGGGGCACCGAGGTACCAGAGAGGGTCATGGAGCATGGTGTAGCCGGAAACTCCAGGACGGAGTCGGGCTTCTGGAAGAATTTTTCCTACTGCTGATGACAGCTCTTCAGGGCCTTAGAGGTCATGGTCCTGCAAAGTCTGCAGTCAAAGCCGTGTTCCGGGTTGAGGCACTGGAGGCAGCAGTCATGTGAATCGGTGAGGGACATCATTTTGCCACACCAATCACACTTCTTGAAGCTGCTAGAGGCCACTGGAAAAAAGGATATCCCTGCCACCCAGCAGGGGTCTGAGGCCTTCTGCTGAAAAAGGCACGGATGACGGTTGAGGGATACCTCAAAGGAAAAAACAAACAAACAAACAAACAAGTAAATGAACCTGAGGAGCGACGTCAAGGCGAGCCAGAAGGAACCACTAAGCAATCAGACAAAAAGGATCAAAATTTGCACTTTTTCTGGGGGAACTGGACAGACATCCATAGGGCCCCAAGGAAGAAAGGAGAATGAGGCAAGATGGCACTCTTGGGCAGGAAAGGGACCACACATGCGTGGTGCATCTCCCAAAGGCTTTCTTTGAAAGCTGGGGAGATGCTTCCATGCGGGCTCCGTCGACGTCACCCATATGTGAGGAATGGCTTCCTGCTTGTTCCCGGAGAAGCACACATTCATAGAGCCGTCTGAGGAGAACTGTTGTCACTGCCGCAATGCAATGTGATGTTGCTGACTGTATGATACCTGTGATTGTCCCCACAACATGCTGGAAGCTTCCAGTGGCGAAGAAGGCAAGAGCAGTGGGCACCTTGAGAGTCACAGGCATTGCATACCTTTGCACAGTAGAGGGCTCCAGGTCACATCTCAGCAAGACACAGAGGTCTCTGATAGTTGCAGCATCAAGGCGGTAACACTGGAACACCTCTACGGTCAGCTGCATATACGTAACTCTTGGTTGGTACACTTGGGACATCCTGTAGCATCTCTGCCCTGCCTGGGCCAATACCAGCTGCTGTCGCTTTGCCTGTCTATGGCATCTCCACCTCTGGTGTTGCATGGTAGCCACCACATCCCTCTGCCTGTTTTTTGTACCTCGTCTGGTTTGAATGCTCCGGTAGCGGCATATAGACATGTAGCCAAAACGTATTTTCATTGGTCCCATAACCGGTTAAAATCCTGGCATAGAGCTACATGCTTTTGGTCATTATATGTGCCCAGACAATGCTGTAGAATATTGGTGTTCCGTGTGTATGCAGATGCCACGCCCAGACTCCATCCCTTTACACTCTTGCACATACAGTTACGCTACTGCGTCTTATGGTACTCTCTGGTCATGCACACGCAACTCGAGATCAGGTTTACCACATTTTTGACTTTTACACAGATTTCGGCCAAATTAACCCACCTATTGGCCGCCTAATGTTTCCAATATCGAGCCCTATATGTCTTCCCTTAATTGATATTTTAAGGTTTCTGTTTTTATGGTTTTGATTACTTTATTTATTCTTTTTATATATCTACATTTAAACTACTTTTTCTAGTTCTTGTGTTTTATCCATCAGGGTATTGCTCATCCTAAACAAGTACTCTTCTTGTTACACGAGAGTGGTACTTCTGCTGAGTACGTAAGTTCCCCCCTTGCATATTCATGTTTTAAAACAACATTTGATTTATATGTATGACCTTATTGGTCCTATTCTAGGGTCCAATGTCCTACCCTCCTTGTCCTTATGCACTATCAACATTTTATTTTATTGATATTTGATGTGGTTTTACATGTATTTGTTGTTTTTATTCATCATTTTATTTTGTATGCTACATTAATAGCAAGCTTGACTACATTTTGCGCTTACTTATATGTATGCACATTTTATATATTATTTTTTGTCTAAGTCTAATATGTTATTTTACGTTTTTAAATAAAGTCCCATAGACCCTGATGAATGCTCCCACTAGCCGAAACACGGCCCGTGGACATTTAATAAAAGAGTTTTTTGATCCTTCTACGATGTTGTTCATCACCCTGCTCTTTTGGTTCCTGTCTGCAGTGGGTACTGCCATAGTGCCTGGTGTCGCAGACCTTAATGTGGCTGCCTTTGAAAAACTTTATTTATATCCATCTGAATATTGTTTTTTATATGGAAGTCCAATCAAGCAGCACTAGAGGCTTTCTACTGTTTCCTTTCCCATGAGAAATCTCTCAATAGCAGGGACATCTCCCATAGGAGCTGTTTTAAATGTAATGGTTCATTTTTCATGATCTTTGGCTGATCAGATAAAATATACAGCTCTGACAAACACTGTAGAAACACAATCTGCACTTGATCTTGTATTTTTACACCTCTGGATAGATACGTTATTTTCAATAAAAAGCTAACACATGGGAAATAAAGAGACATTAGCCAGGGGACAACAAGCTTCAGAGATAAACAAAGTGTGTGTGTGTGGGGGGGGGGGGGGGGCGGGGGGACTGTTGAAGGAATGAAACCCAGCTAAAGACAGAAGGACTGAGTAATACACATCCGGAATTGTTTTCTGGCTAGCTAGGTACATGAATCATAAGCCTACTTTTTGTTTCTGGGTGCCAAATGGAATATTTCATTCAAACAAAACCCCCCTCTTGTTGTTATTCTCTCTTGAGAAGCTGCAAACCAGAACTGCTTCTCTAGAAGTTTACCAAAGGGAACACGAAACTGGTATGGTGGAACTGGTCTAACCTGTTGAACTTATTCCTATTTTTAATACTACAGAACCTGTTTAATGAGCTCAGGCTATACATACACTCATGGGCATTATTTTTGATCTTTATGAACATCTCTGCATGCTCTAATGCCACAGTATAAGAACAGCACACCAAACTGTTGCTAAGCCAAGCTATTTATAGAGCAGATGAACAGCCTGAAAATAACTGAATGCCTTCTCTGCAGCATGCACACCATTGTGCTGGCGCAGGACAGGAGATTAGAACCATGATAGCACCTATTCGGCAGATTTTATATGAACTATGAACTGACAGCAGAACTTGCTCACTTATTATCTGAAAACTGGATCTTTAGCAACCAAGTCTCTCCCCTCTTCAAATTAACAAAAATGTTACATGATTCCAAAAGCATAGCTACTCACCTGTAACAGGTGTTCTCCGGGAACAGCAGGAATCAGTCCTCACATATGGGTAACGTTGACGCTGATGGAGCTCACGCGGAGCATTTCTACAGCTTTCAAAGAAAGTCTTTGGGAATGCTACTGTGCAGGCATGGTCCCCTTCCCGCTCAAGGGTGCCATTTTGCTCAGTCAGATAACATAGCTAAGACGGCAGTAAACTAAGGTAATGTATAGAGGCAACTCCCAGGGGAGGAGGGAGGGTTGTGAGGACTGATTTCTGTTGTCCCTGGAGAACATCTGTTACAGGTGAGTAACTATGTTTTCTCCAGGAACAAGCAGAAGTCAGTCCTCACATATGGGAGTCTCTAGCTCCAGGCTGCAGAGGACTGAACCAGGACAGCACCAATGGTGATCAATCGGATAGCCGTGAGTTGCAGAAGATGAGTTCCCAGCCAAGAGACCCTGCGAGATCCTAGCATCCAGCGACACTATCACACTGGTAGCCTGAATACAGAAGGCTTGGAGGGCAGGAGTTTCCTACACCCCAAAAATATTATGGAGTGCTGCCTGGCCAAAGGCATAATCCCTGCAGGACTTGCTCTGCAGGCAGTACTGATCTGCAGACGTATGAATTGAAGACCATGTGATGGCATTGCAAAGCTTAGTCACCAGCACTGAGCAGAGGTTCGCCACTGAAGTGGCCATTGCCCTCACGCAATGTGCTGTGATCTGGCACTCAAGGGAGAGGCCCACTTGCTCATAGGTGAGGGCAATGCAGTCTGCCATCCAAGCTGATAGAGTTTGCTTAGACATAGGGAGCCCCAGTCTGCTGGGTCATAGGACACAAAAAGCTGAGGAGCTTTCCAATGGGCCTGAGTCTGCTATAAGTAGAAGGACAGGCCCTGTTTACAGTCCAGTGTATGAAGGATTAGTTCCTCCCTGCCAGTGTGAGGTCAAGGAAAGAAGGGGGGAGGACTACCTTTTTGTTGAGGTGAAAAAGGGATACCACCTTCGGGAGGAATTTGGGGTGTGTGCGGAGCACCACCCTGTTCTTATAGAACCTCATATATGCCGGGTCTGCCACCAAGGCCTACAGCTCGCTCACTATTCGAGTGGACATAAGGGCCACCAAGAAGGCTGCTTTCCACGATAGGTATCTTAGGTAGCAAGTGGCTCGAACGGTGGTCTAGTGAGCTGGGTGAACACTATGTTGAGGTTCCATTCCGCTGCCGGAAGGTGGAGAGTGGGCTTGGATAGCAGGATGTCCTGGAGGAACCTGGAGACCAGGGCTGGCTGGAGAGGGGCTTCCCTTTGATGGGGTAATGGTGAGTGGTTATGGTGCTCAGGCGCACCCGTACAGAGTTAGATTTCAGCCCAGTGCATGATAAATGCAGCTGATACTGGAGGATAAGCTGTACATGGCAGGAGAAGGAATTCTCCCCGCGTTCCACACACCAGAGAACCACCTCCACTTGAAGGCATATGTCCTTCTGGTGGAGGGCGTCCGGCAGGCCAGCAGGATCTTCTCGACTTCTACTGGGAGATTGAAAGTGGCCAAGGCTACCCTTTCAGCAGCCATGCTGCTAGCATCAGGGACCCCACATTGGGGTGAAGGAGTGAGCCCCCCTTCTGGGAAGAACCCCAGAGGTGTTTGCTGAAAGCGGAGGAGATACCCTCCCTTACCACTTGTATGACCCACTGGTCCGTGGTGACCCGGCCCACCTGTGGACAAAAAGCACCAGACAGTCCCCTGTGGGCTGGAGAGGGTCTCCCAGGGGGAAGAGGCCCTGCCTGGGGGTCAAAAGCTCTCCCTGGGTTGGGCAAGAGCTGGGGCCTGTGGCTTCCGAGCCTTGGGCGGAGGGCCCTGTTGCTGTCCAGGAAAGGGCTAGTAGTGAGCCTGATGAAAAGACCCTTTTTTCCCCTCGGGAAAGAGGATCTTTTCTTCGATGGTTTCTTCCTGGAGAGGGCTGAGGTCTTCCTGGAGAGCCTCTGCCTGGTCATGACCTCGGTCTCTATCTCGCCGCCTTGTCAGCCATGGGTTTGCCAAACAAGTTTTCTCTAGTGAAGGGGATGTCTAGCAATTTCTCTTGTATCCACTGTTTGAGGTCAGTAGGTCTGCCGCCAGGCGGCTCGGGACAGGAATTTTAAGCAGTCTTGGATCCTGGGTTTGAAACTTCTGATGGAGGTTCTCTGGTGAGGCCTGCAGAGAAGCCCATCAGTTCGTGGATGAGGCCCTTAAGGTACATACCTATGTACAATTCATAGACCTGTATCCAACAGTTGAGCATGGAGCCCTGAAAACACTTGTGCCCAAGGGTGTCGAGGGCTCGGGCATCTCTCCCCAGGGAGATGGAGGAATAATTCATCTGGCTCTTACGTTTTTGCATTGCTGACTCCACAACAATGGAATTATGTGGGAGCTGAGCCTTTTGGAAGCCAGGGCCCTTCTTGACGCTGTCGATGGTGTTGAGGTGTTGGCTGACCACTGGCACCGAGGCCGGAGTCTCCCACATCTGCAGGAGCAGCCATTTGAGGATAGGTTACACTGGCACTGTGAAAGTCTCCTTTGGTGGGGACTCATACTGGGGATCTCCAGTTCTTCGGTGCGTGGGTCTTCCTCCAATTCAGTCAGGACTGACAGGGCCCGGGCTGTATCCTGGACAAAGTCGTGGAAGGCCACATCCTCTGGGGGGAGAATGGCGCCAGGGCAGACAGCTCCAAGGGGACATCTTTGTGTCGAGAGGTCTCCGGGGAGGCCTAGCCATTGGTCTCCCACTCAGAGCCGAAGGGCGTTGAGGACTCCGAGGCTTGGGACTCCCATGCTAGAGGCAGGGTCCAGGGAACCAAGTTCCCCTGGAGGATCTTGGGTCCAACGTATGGAAACTGGCTGGGGAGGACCGGTAATGAGGGCTCGCCTGAGGCTGGTGGCGCTTGGTGCCTGGCTCGACGCCTGGGGACTCCCCTACAGTCGGGGGCCTGGTTGTTGGGGCAGATGATACAGACAAGCCAGACATCATTGCCTGCTGCAGGGCCAGGATGGCAGAGATATTCTGCTCTGGGGCTGCCATTCTGGTTTTGAGGTCAGAAGGCTCTGCAGCTTTCGGTGTGGACATCGATGTTCTCAGACCAGACGCTGGCACTCTTGCAAGTATGGCCTCAAGAAGCCAAACGCAGTCTCCGCCAGCCAAGGATTCCTTCTTA
This sequence comes from Ichthyophis bannanicus, assembly GCA_033557465.1. NCBI lineage: Eukaryota > Metazoa > Chordata > Amphibia > Gymnophiona > Ichthyophiidae > Ichthyophis > Ichthyophis bannanicus. The sequence continues at coordinate 146,163,391 of CM066033.1, forward strand.
GAGAACTTTGGGGGAGTGCTGCTCGGAGTTGCCAGAGTCCCTCCGTGGGACCTTACCAGGTTTGGAACCTCGACAGGCTTTGAGGAGCCGCTGCCACAGGACCGAGGACGCCTGGGCCTCCCGGGAAGTGCTGGGCAGGGAGCTCTGTATCGGGGAAGCTGGAGCTGAGTCAGACCATGAGAACATCTTCCCCTGCAACTCTGACCATTTCTTGTTGGTTTTCGGAATCATGGCCTGGCACAGGTCGCAGGTGATGCTGTCATAGTCCAGGCCCAGGCAGAATAGGCAATAGTCATGGAAGTTTTTGACAGACAGTCTGACTGCAGCAGTCATGTTTTTTGAACCTATCGGGAGACATGGTGAGGCACTCGGCCTGGGTCGACAACCCCCGGGCGAAAAAAAGGGCGCGAACGCCGGTTGAAGCAAGCTTTGATCAAAAATTGAGAAAGAACTGAGGTCGGTGCTGGTTTGAGGCGGAAAGAGGAACTGGTAAGCAAACCAAGTAAAACTAACTTTAAGGATAATTTTGGAGAGATTTTTCCGGAGAAATAGGACAAGTGTCCATTGGGCTCCATGGAAAAAGGGAGACTGAGCAAGATGTTACCTTTGGGCGGGAAGGGGACCACACGTGTGGTAGCATTCCCAAAGGCTTTCTTTGAAAGCTGGGGAAATGCTCTGTGCGGGCTCTGTCGACATCGATGTCACCCATATGTGTGGACTGACTTCCTGTTGGTTCCTGGAGAATGTTCTTTATTACTAAAACATTAGGAGAGTTGTTCTATAACAGGGCACCTAGGCTGCCACAGCACATAAAAGCAAATCAGTTGCATCTATTTTATGAAGATAATATATGCGGTGCCTCTGTGGCTTAATAAACTTCCTCCAGGTGCCCACATTTGCAATATGTGCATAAGTGCCAATCCCATTCCCACGCCACCTATTCTGTCCCCAGGAACCTCACTGCATATGGGAGGTAATTTTATAACTGGGTGCCTATGCTGAAGTTCAGGAAAAGTCCCTATTTTGTAAAGGCAACAGAGACACCGAATGTACAAAGGCTCTCATACAAAGGTATTCCTGCTCTGAAGGTGTAATATGAGTGCACTCTTTGGGGGGGAATTTTATAAAATGTTCCCTCCAAATAAAACCCCATTTTACACACATAGTAGGGTTTTTCTAAAATTACCTCACAGAGTATGCATGTACTGACAGCGTCTTCTTGGCAGAGACTGGATGGAGTGTAGGCGGAGTCATGAAGTATGTACATTCTCCATAAAATATGCATGGTCATGCAGATTGTAAGCACATACACTTACCTCAGCTCTTGAGGTTGTGTAAATGTCCGTGGCTTCAATTTGGTCTTATTTCTTCTGTTTACTCCTAGTATTTCACATGGCCAATGCAAGGGTATTGGACACCCTAGCCGTACCTTCGGCCTTATACCCCTCCCCTGAGATTTTGATAATTACGCTCAACAATCATGATCATCCCAACTCCACCCCTCCCCCAGAAATCCTGTAAAAATGCGTAATTGGACATCATATCTTTAAATATTAAAGTTTGCATTGAATGTATGTGTGCACGCGCTCTTCCTGCTGGTAAAGAATATAATGATGATTCTTTGAGTTTGTGTGGCTGCCAGGATATATTGCTTTGCTTCGACTGCTGCTGCCCCTCAGAAGCTGCAACCCTAGGATACGACCTACCTAGTCTTGTCCAATGGTTGAGTTGGCCCTGGTTTACTCTAAAGACAGATAGGTACCTATGGGGTCATTTTAAAAGCCTTACCCATGATTTAGACAGTCAAACCATGAAGATGTCCACACAGCCATTTCACACAGCCATTTCCCTCCACACACTCCTGCCCAATCCGGGCAGTGGGAGCCTTCCCTCCACACACTCCTGCCCAATCCGGGCAGTGGGAGCCTTCCCTCCACACACTCCTGCCCAATCCGGGCAGTGGGAGGCTCACACGCACGCAGGCAGAACCGCATAAAAGCGGCGTCCCTACTTCGGGGAAACAGCTGAGCGCCGCTAGCCCTCCAACCGCCTTGATGAAGCTCCTGCCCTATCTGGACAGTGGGAGCCTTTCCTCCACACAATTCGGGCAGTGGGAGCCTTCCCTCCACACACTCCTGCCCTATCCGGGCAGTGGGAGCCTTCCCTCCACACACTCCTGCCCTATCCGGGCAGTGGGGGCCTTCCCTCCACACACTCCTGCCCAATCCGGGCAGTGGGAGCCTTCCCTCCACACACTCCTGCCCAATCCAGGCAGTGGGAGGCTCACACGCACGCAGGCAGAACCGCATAAAAGCGGCGTCCCTACTTCGGGGAAACAGCTGAGCGCCGCTAGCCCTCCAACCGCCTTGGTGAAGCTCCTGCCCTATCCGGACAGTGGGAGCCTTTCCTCCACACACTCCTGCCCTATCCGGGCAGTGGGAGCCTTCCCTCCACACACTCCTGCCCTATCCGGGCAGTGGGGGCCTTCCCTCCACACACTCCTGCCCAATCCGGGCAGTGGGGGCCTTCCCTCCACACACTCCTGCCCAATCCGGGCAGTGGGAGCCTTCCCTCCACACACTCCTGCCCAATCCGGGCAGTGGGAGCCTTCCCTCCACACACTCCTGCCCAATCCGGGCAGTGGGAGGCTCACACGCACGCAGGCAGAACCGCATAAAAGCGGCGTCCCTACAGGGCACGCCTGCGCCTGGCGGGCCCGTGCCTGAGGGCCTCGCCAGAGGGCCCTTTGGCGGTGGCCCTTAGGCGCGATTGAAACATCACCCTCTCAACCGCGACAAGGCTGCAAGTATCAAGAAGCCTGACTCACATGACCAAAACTCCGATAACGTCCAGAAAGCGAAAGTGCAACAATCATATGACTGACGGCTTGAGCTCCCCAGGCCGGGTCTGAGCTCGCCGGTCCCGACCACCACGCTCCACCAGTTTCACATAGCTGGACCAAAATTTGATATCAAGAGCTTTCAACTACAACGATATCACCCAGGTAATACAATTACTGGACTTATCTACCGCCTGACGCAAAAGACCACTGTGCAACCCTGGCCTAACCCCCCCCCAAGTAGGAGCCAACATACCACTGTATATATAATGTGTTAAATTCCCCATTGTCACAAGCCTTGTTCCCCTCAAGCCAGCTGTTACATTGTAAACCCCTACCAACTATAAAGGCTACTACTGTTTATTTAGAGCTAAATGAAACAAAGTGTCTCTAACCAGCAAGTTGTTACATTTCAATGCAGTAACCCAATAACCTTCTTGCACTAACCTTAAGACTGAATCGCACAATACTGTATCTGTTTATACTGAGTGAGAAGTAACGATAGGACGTTAGGACTGTATCCCTATTTTGTTTAAAGTAATAAGAAACACTGTACCCCAACCCATCTATCCCTGCTAAACTGTTGGTACCCAACAACTATCTTGCCGGCCTACACTAACCCATCTCTAGGCCAGCTGCCTTGATTACACCCCACACTGCGCCACACGAATCCAAAAACCCAAGTATTTCTGACAGACATAAAATGGAGCCTGCTCACACTTTCCTGATTTTGTGCATGTGTATACTGACATCCTCATATAGAACCATCCCACACTCACAATACTGCATTCCTCTACTATATACACCAATCTACCTTCTCCACCCCCCCCCCACCATTACCCATCCTGCATCAATACAACTTAAATCCTATCACCACCACACAAACGCCAAGCAAATTACCCCAACGACACACCCATATCAAAGGAAATAGATCACAAAAACACCCTAAAACCAAAGCAAAGAACACTATTGGATCCCAAATACAACTCACACGAACAACACACATGTAACATTATCCTTATTAATGCTAGGTCAATAAGGAATAAAACGCATATTATCCACAACATTCTAACTGACGAACAACCAGATATCCTATGCATAACAGAAACATGGCTCACTGACTCAGACCCTGCAACAATGAACCAAATACAGAAGCCCGGATACCAACTATACAACTGCCCACGCATCAACAGAAGAGGAGGCGGAGTCCTTATAGCAGCCAAAACCAGCCTTCAACTCACAACCACATCTACGGTCACAAATCCCGATCTTGACCTACTCAAAGTCGAGAGCATGGCATTATCCATCTGCCTAATCTATCGACCTCCCTCACCACAGCACGAAACACTAGCCACAGCACTAGAAACCATCACATCCACACAAAGCAAAAAATTCCAAATCATCCTCGGAGATTTGAACCTAGCATCAATTCCTCCGTCCCACACGGACTCCTTCTATGAAGCCATCGACCAATTGGGTTTCCAACAAATAGTAAGCAACCCCACACACGATAGAGGCAACATCCTAGATATGATTTTCATACCCAGAAATCCACAACAAAGCAATGAACCACCTATAATAAACATAACTCAAGTACCATGGTCAGACCACCACCAAATCAACTGTAAACTTAAACTACAGTGCCAACCCAAAAACTCAAAGGAGATGAGAATGACCAACCCCATTAGGAAATTCAGCAAACTCAACGAGGAACACCTCATAAGCACCATTGCATCCCACATAAACCTAGATTCCACAGACCTCGACGAACTAACTAACAGATGGAACACACACATCCAAAATACATCTAACCCAACATTGAAACACACAACAAACCCACATAAGATCAACTCGGAACCCTGGTACACAGGAACTCTAATAAAATCAAAAAGGGAGCTCCGTAAAATAGAGAGAAAATGGAGACAAACCAAATCCTCCGATCTCAAAACTAAATACATGGCCCATCTCGCAAAGTACAAAGATGACGTGAACAATGCAAAAAAATTACATCACACCAACATCCTAAACAAGGCGATCAATCGCCCGCGAGAGTTATTTGAACTAGTCAAATCACTAACCAAAACCGACCAAAATGCCAACCTCAACAACTCCATCAAGGTCCAAACACTGGCAAACCACTACGCGACCAAACTTACGGCCCCTAGTCCTCCACCCCCCCCACCAACACCACAAATCAGAAGTGAGAATAACACGACGCAAAACCAGTTATGGGAGCACTTCCACAAAATAGGAACCCAGCAAATCACAACCATTGTCACAAGCCTAAAAAGCACCACCTCCCCACTAGACCCCTGTCCTGCATCCTGGATCAAGGCAGTGAAACAAGACATAGCACACATAGTTAACCTATCCCTACAACAAGGAATCATGCCCTCAGAATTAAAGAAATCAGTCATTAGACCGATCCTAAAAAACACTACACTCAACGGAGAAGACCCAGCGTCCTACCGTCCCATATCAAGTATCTCATTCCTGGCAAAGATCATAGAAAAACGGTCCTTCTACAGCTCCAAGACCATCTGACTGACAATGCTCCTCTTGATGACCAGCAATATGGCTTCAGGCAACATCATGGAGTTGAAACCCTGTTACTAGTCCTACTTAACAACCTCCTAAAGGGCCTTGAAAACAAAACGAAAATGTACATTCTTGTATTCATCGACATCTCCGCTGCTTTTGATACAGTCAATCATGGGACCCTCATAAATAGGATAAAATCAATAGGAATAACAGGAACACCACTAAAATGGTTCTCATCCTACATCTCAAATCCCCCAAGGCTCTGCTCTCTCAGCACTTCTGTTTAACATATATATGCAGCCACTATGCAAACTTTTCTCACGACACGAAATTAATTACCACATCTATGCCGATGATATCATGCTATACTCACAACTAGACACTAAAAACCCAGACTACAACCCACTAGAGACATGTATCAGAGAGATGCAAGACTGGTTGCAACAAAGTAGTATGTCAATTAATCACAAAAAACCCAAAGTAATGTATATCTCCAAAGAACCGAATTTTGACCCACCCACATCAATAACACTATATAACAACACTTACCAAACAAAAAAAGAAATAAAGTATCTAGGAGTCACATTTGACTGTGACCTAAAGATGGAAAAACACCTCCGAAAGACCAACAGAGCAGTTTTCCACAAGCTTAGAGTGCTCCAACCCATTCGGAATATTATTGATCCCCAAGACTTCAGAACAGTGGCCCAAGCACTCATCATGCCACATTTTGACTACTGCAACGCCATCCTACAAGGTTTACCTAAAAAAACCCTAAACATATTACAAATGGCACAAAATGTAGCTGCCAGGGTCATAATGAAGAAAAATCTAAGTGACCACATCACACCAGTGCTAATTCAATTACACTGGCTACCCATAACAGCTCGAACAAAATACTAACAACCACCTTCAAACTCATCCACAACTTAGCACCTTCCTTCCTCAACAACCTAGTAAGATCGCAACCTCCTACCCGAAACAGAAGAACCCACAATTCCAACATCCTTCACACACCAACAGATATAAGATCTGCCAAAGCTAACACCAGCCACAGGGCTTTCTCATATGTGGCACCAACACTGTGGAACCAACTCCCACCAGAACTACGAGCTAGCAATGACCTTCTAGACTTCAGAAAAACTCAAAACGCACATTTTCCAATCTCATTTCAACCTGAACTAAATCCACAGATGGAGCAGCCCCTGACCACTGTGGCCAAAAAGCTTATCCTGTATATATGTATTTATGTATATATGTAAATGAACTCCCCCATAGCTAAGAAGTGTTAACTCTGTATGATGTGCTTTTCTGACAATCTGTATGTAAACAAAATTTGTACCTGCCTTGATTCGGCAGTTTCACAATAGTAATCCTACCCGCTTCTGATCGCTGGAAGGAGCGGGCTACAAATGCTTGCTAAATAAATAAAATAAATAAATGTCCGGTGTGGGGACATCCAGGTAGGTTGGGAAGCATGGCAGAGGCATGTCTGGGACAGTGCAATGACTTAGACATCCCTGCTCGATTGCAGAAATGTCAGACATTTGCAACCCCATCCAAGTTTAGACTTGCTCCAGGCAAGCACAGGCATCAGGAAAGTACTTGTTTTGGCTATAAAACATCCAGAGGGTGTAGAGAAGATGGAGGGTTAAGTGACTTTGCAAAGATCACAAGGGGAACAGCAGTGGAATTCAAACCCTGGCTTCCATGGTCCTAGCCTGCTACTTTAGCCATTGGGTTATTAGAACTCCCTGGTCTTAGATACTATTCTGGGGACGTCTATGTAGACGGCCCTGTAGATGTCCATATCGAGCACATCCACATTTTTTAAATCAGACATGAACTTGGACAAGCCTGCTTTTTTTTTTTAAGCCATTCTGGCTTGGACTTTCCAGATTACACTTGGATGTCATTTGTATAATGTGCTTCCACGTGTCTTTATAAAATGGGAGCCCTCTTACTTTCCTAACCTAGGCGACCTGTTATAAAATTAGTCCCCATGCATGCAGAGATGTATTTTATGCACATGCATTGCAACTCTGTCCCATCTCCACCCAAATTATGCTCCCAGAAACATAGATCACAAAAGCAGGCACACTCCTGTTGTGTGCACACATTTTATGAGTACACCGCCATGCTTGGGAGCCAGTATATCAAGAAATAAACTGAGCTAAACTAAATTTTAAGAGCCCATGTGTAAAACATGATTTGCACATGAAAAATGTTTTATAAAATTACCCCCAATACTCCTATGTTGGGGGTAATTCTTAAGGAGCTGCATATATTTTAGGCACAAACAACATATTTAAGGGGAGCAGTTAATAAAATGCATTATGGGAGTAACACATGATATTTGTCCCTTAATGTGCGATAAAGGGCAAAAACAAGTTATTTTACAATAATGCACAATTTTGTACTGAAACACCCATTCAACACTAATGAGATGCAAAACATGCAAAATACTTCATTAGTATTCAAATAGAGTATTGTGGCTTGGAAAAAGGCACACAGGAAAATGCTTACATGGTACAAATTTATAAAATAACACTCATTGTGTACAAGTAGGTTCTATGCAGGAGTGATGGAACGGCTAAATGGCATTCCTTTCTTGCGTGTATTGCTTTTTATTGTAAACCGTTTAGACTGATTCAGATATGCAGTATATCAAATAAAGAGAAAACATAAATGATTGAGAGATCCCAAGCTCCACCCCAACTCTGCTCCAAGCTCCTCCCTTAGCCCTCGCAGCCCTCCCCTCCTGTTCTGCCCATGGGGATCTGAATTCTCGATCCCAGCAAGCAGAAAAGGAGGATCGTGGCAAATATTCCTTCTATCTGCCCTGATCTCCCGCAGACAGACAGGAGTCTTTGCTGTGATTGTGGCCATTCCCATCTCTTCAGTCCATGGGAGATAGAATCCCTACAGGCAAACAATCTGCATGGATGCTGCAATTGCAGCCTTACCCTCCTGTTCTGCCTGCAGAGATCCAATCATCAGCAGGCAGACAGAAGAGGTCTTTGCTGCAATCGCAGCTGTCTTCTCTTCTGCCCATGGGAGATGGCATTCATACGAGCAGAACATAACAAATGCCATACTGGGTCAGACTAAGGTCCATCAAGCCCAGTATCCTGTTTCTAACAGTGCCCAATCCAGGTTGCAAGTACCTGGCAGACTCCCAAAAAGGCACACAGGATCCACAATGCTTGTCCAGGGTAAGCAGTGGATTTCACAGGTCCTCTTTAATATTTGTTAATGGACCTTTCCTCCAGGAACTTGTCCAACCTTTTTTAAATCCAGCTATAGTAACAGCTTTTACTACATCCTCCAGTAACGAATTCCAGAGTTTCATTACATGTTGAGTGAAAAAATATTTTCTCTTATTAGTCTTAATGGGTTACATTGTAGATTCACTGTGTGTCCCATAATCTACCTACTTTTTGATGGCATAAAACAACTGATCTATGTTTACCCATTCCACTCCAATCATTAATTTATAGACCTCTATCATATTTCCCCTCAGTCATCTCTTTTCCAAGTTGAAAATCCCTAACCTTTTAAGCCTTTCCTCATAAGTATCCTTCCATCCCCTTTACTATTTTGTTGACTCTTCTCTGTACCTTTTCTAAATTTTGTTATATTGTTTTTAAGATATTGTGACCAAAACTGCACACAATATTTAAGGTGCAGTCCAGCATGGAATGATACAGAGGCACTATAAAATCCTTGATTTTATTCTCCATTCCTTTCCTTATGATTCCTATCATTCTATTTGCTTTCTTGACCGCCACTGCACACTGAGTGGAGGGTTTCAACATATTATCCACGATGACACATCTTTTTCCTGGGTGGTGGTTCCTAATGTGGAAGCTTGCATTGTGTAACTGTAGTTTGGGTTGTTCTTTCCTAGGTACATAACTTTGCACTTGTCCACATTAATTTTCTTCTTTCATTTGAACATCCTGTCTTCCAATTTATCAAGGTCCTCTTGCAATTTTTCACAATCCTCTTGCATTTTAACAACTTTGAATAATTTTGTGTCATTTGAAAAATTGATCACCTCACTTGTTGTTCCCATTTTCAGGTCATTTATGAATATGTTAGAAAGCAGCGGGCCCAGCACAGCTCCCTGGGGTACTCCAATATTCACCTATCTCCATTCAGAAAATTGGCCATTTAGCCCTACTCTCTGCTTTCTATGTTTTAACCAGTTCCTGATCCACAATAGTACACTGGCTCCAATCCCATGTCAAAAGCTTTCTGAAAATCCAGGTACACTATATCAACTGGCTTACCTTGGTCTACCTATTTATTCACACCTTCAAAAAATATAACAGGTTAGTAAGACAAGACTTTTCTTGGCTAAATCATATTGACTTTCTCTCATTAAACCATGACTATCTACATGTTCAGCAATTTTCCTTTTTATAATGGTTCCTATCATTGTGCACAGTACTAACGTCAGGCTTACTGGTCTATAGTTCCCTGATCATCCCTGGAAACCTTTTAAAAAATTGGGTTACATTGGTCAGTCTCCAATCTTCAGGTACTACCGATGATTTTAATGATAGCTCATAGATTATTAATAGTAGGTCTGCAATCTCATCTTTCAGTTCTTTCAACACCCTTGGATGTATACCTTCCATCTGGTTCAGGTGATTTACTGCTCTTCAGTTTATCAAATACTTGTAAAATACTTGTAATACATCATCTCAGTTTATCAATATTTCTTTCAATTCTCCAGGTATATCACCTTTAAATACAATTTCAGCCATGGGTAACTTCCCTATAACTTCTTCAGTATAAGAACATAAGATATGCCATACTGGGTCAGACCAAGGTCCATCAAGCCCAGTATCCTGTTTCCAACAGTGACCAATCTAGGTCATAAGTACCTAGCAGTCAGTAAGGACCAAAGCAAAGAATTCATTCAGTCTCTTTGCTATGGCCTTGTCCTCCCTTAGTACCCCATTTACCCTTCTATCATTCAATGGTCCAACTGACTCTCCACAGGTTTTATGCTATGAATGTACTTTAAAAAAGCTTTTATTATGTGTCTCTGCTTCCACAGCAAGCTGTTTTTCCAAATTCTCCCTTTGCCTGTCTTTGCCTACAGCAATACAAAAATAAGCAGATGGAATACAATGACCTAATCTCCAATTGCAAACAACAATACCACACCAATACCATCATGAAGGCAGTGAATAAACCCAGAGAGCTCTTCAATATCATTCAGAGACTCACCAAGGACACCACACAGCATGACCACGAAAGCATAGACCCACAATTATTCGCAAACGTCATAGTCAGCAATCTCAGGACTCTAGACACAAACCCCCCCACCAATGGGAACAACATACCAACCCCAGAAACCCAAAGAACCTGGGAAGAATTCACCACCCTCTCAGTACTACAGATCAAACAAATAATTGATTCCCTGAACACAATAATGTCAGCCACAGACCCATGCCCAGTGGCGTGGATCAAAGACACCAAGGACCAGATAAGTCAGCACATCCAAAAAATAGTGGAAATCTCCCTCCAACAAGGATATATGCCAACACACCTCAAGCAGTCCATCATTCGCCTGGTCCTGAAGAACACAGCCTTAAACCACATGGATCACAGTGCCTACTGCCCAATCTCCAGCCTCTCTATACTGGCAAAGATAATCGAAAAATCAGTACAAAAGCAGCTACAAGAACACATTGACCTGAACGCACCTATGGATATACACCAACATGGGTTCAAACCTCACCACAATGTGGAAACACTGCTAACTTCCTTAATGGACAACCTCATAAGGGGGGTAGACAACATAAAAAAAGGATTCCTCTTAGTCTTTATGGACCTGTCTGCTGCTTTCGACTTGGTCTCCCACAACATAAGATACAACGGTTGTATGAAATTGGACTACGCAACACCACAATAAAATGGTTCAAATCCTACCTCACTAACCAAACAGAACAGGTGAAATGTGGTGACAAGATATCAGCACGCTTTGACATGCTACAGGATGTACCCCAAGGAGCCACACTGTCATCCATCCTCTTCAACCTGTACATTCAACCCATCTGCAACATTCTCAAAAATCACAGGATGCTCTACCACATTTATGCGGATGACATCATGATATACACACCATTAGTCATACAGACACCAGACCTCACCCCCATAACCAAATGCCTAGATGAAATAATCATGTGGCTCACTAACAGCAACTTGTCGGTGAACTATAGCAAAACAGAAGCTATGTTCGTAAAAGAGGATCCAACTTCAACCCACCTCCTACAATCAGCATCCAGGACAAATCCATCAATGTGAAGGATGAGGTAAAATACCTCGTAATCACCCTAGACAGAAAACTAAACCTCCACTCGCACATCAAAAAACCCGTGGCAAAAGCATACTACAAATTGAAAACAATAAGAAGACTCAAACCATTCCTAAGCCAAGACCACTTCAGAACAGTTTGCCAGGCACTCATCATGCCCATCCTAGACTATGGCAACCCACTATATATCGGTCTCCCTAAACAAACCATGCACCCCCTTCAACTGGTGCAGAACACAGCAGCCAGAATCATCACGAACACACCAAGAAATGAACACATCACGCCAGTACTCCAGAACCTCCACTGGCTGCCCATACTAGCTCATGCAAGATTCAAGGCGACGTTAAACATTTTCAAAATCATCAACAACATATCAGCAAATGTCCTCCAGAACCTAATAACCAAACGCACCAGCGCAAGAGCACTGAGAAGCAGCATGGACAATAAGATAGCCACCCCACCTGAATACCAAAGAACTACACAGACAATATCCAGAAGGGCACTATCTCTCTACACACCTGAATTATGGAACGCCCTGCCTGACAGCATGAGATCCATGAGTGACATAAAGGACTTCAAAAGTATGCTCAAAACCATACTATTCATATAATACTATGGACCCTTCCAGAACCCACAAACCACTGTATGAGCATAATCGCAACCAAGCAAGTCGCATACTACCCCCCCAAGTACCCGTCCCCTTTTACCTTTCCCCTATTCCCACCTAACCCAAATGTACACACTTAGCAACATGTAAACCACTTTGATTGAAGGAAAAGGTGGTATATAAAACTGGTTAAATAAATAAATATATCTAACTTGCCTTGTATCTAACTTGCTAGTGCTTATGCTGTTTCCTGTTTGTCATTTGGCTCCTTTTTCCATTTCCTGAAAAATACTTTTTTGGATACAACAGCCTCTCTGACCTCGCTTTTAAACCATGCCGGCAGCTTTTTGGCTTTTCTTCCACTTTTTTTAAAGTATGGAATACATCTGGTCTGGACTTCCAAGATAGTATTTTTAAACAACATCCATGCTTGATGTAAATCTTTAACCTTTGCATCTGCTTCTTTTAGTTTTTTCTCAACTATTTTCCTCATTTTATCATAGTCTCCCTTTTGAAAGTTAAAAGGTAGTACTGTGGATTTCCTTGCCATCCTGCTTCCATTTATTAAATCAAATGCAATCATGCTATGATCACTATCCTCTTGCCTTATCTCTTGTACCAGATCCTGTGTTCCACTAAGAATTAGGTCCAAATAGTTTCCTCTCTTGCCATTTCATAAACCAGCTGTTCCAATAAGCAGTTATTTATTTCCTCTATAAACTATCTCCTAGCCTGCCCTGTGTGACACTGACCCAATCAATGTTAGGGTAATTGAAATCACCCATTATTACTGTTTTGTAACTTTTATTAGCTTCTCTGATTTCTCTTAGCATTTCCTCATCCATCTGTTCATTCTGGCCAGGTGGTTGGTAGTACACCCCCCACTGCCATCGCCTTTCCCTTTTTTACATTGAGGGGAAGGCCGTGATCATGGCCTTCATGGAGTTTGCTGGCACCTGGCAGGTAAAATGTTGCTGGGGCCAGGGCCCGTGTGGCCCACCCCGTTCCAGTGCCTATGGGTTCTATGACTTCTCTTTGCTTACTTTTTATGTGCATAGATGTTGGGCAAATTTATAAAAGTTTACTAGAGTGTTTAAAATGCTGCTCTGCGTGTTCAAATCCTTTATAAAAAGGTCCGCTAGGTCACATTTGGTTTTGGTACTGCTAATTATATATTGCATTTAGTACAGTTCTATAGGCTGGAAACAACACAGGCTCCAGGAACATACATGTCAAGTGTTGCTGAACAAAGATGGAAGCTGAAAGAAGCTAGGAAAATGATGACTTAGCTGATTACAAGAGCAGAGTGAATACAAAAACTCGTGAAAACTGCAAATGCCTACACCTTTGCAAGGAGTGGTATTATCCTCCTGCTGTTCCAAAGCAATGGGAGACGCATCCTTGCAAAGTCACAACAAATCCTAAGTGGAAAATTACAATGATTGTTTGAAGTACACACACGTGGTTAGTATGAGAAAATGCGCTGAAGAGTGTGTTTGTTTTCTCTGGGTTATAGGATTGGTCTTGTGAGATGATCCACAGGATTAACTTTGTGCTGCAGAGGAAACTGACATGCTTTTAAGCACCCTTTCTTGTGCCGGCCACAGGGCAGGAGGTTGAATTACGTCTACTTGTTGGGCTATCCCTGGCTCCCCATGCCTGCAGAAGAAATTAATGAGCTCTTAAGCACTCCTGCAAGGCCATGGAGCTACCGGTCTGCTGCTCCTTATTTGCTGCCCGCAGATCTTTGGCACTCTAGGTGAAGCGCTGGACTATACACAATCATGAGAGAGACATACTGATGAAAAGGTATATGAAAAGTGATAGACGAAGGAAGTAGGAAGTAGTCACGATCATCATCATGAAGCAAGCATGCATGCAAACATCTGAACTCAACTCTCCTGCCCCCCCCCCTCAATTAACACTAAACCTTTAACCACTGCAGCTGAATAAATGTAAATATTTGCAAGAATGATTGATAGAACTATAGCTTCTAGTAACTTTCTTCCTAGGTCTAGTGATTGCAAATATCTAATTTTTTTTGAAAATCTACATTTTGCACAAATATATGATATGATCTCATTGTTTATCTGGCCACCGGCATTGGCTATCCAGGTTGGCTGGCTAGCAACGAAGCTAACTGGGCAGAGATAATATTCAAGGTTAGCTTTTGTGGCAAAAGTTAGGCCAGCCTTTAAGGTGCCTAATATTCACTGAGTAGGGATAACCGGGCACTGGCTGAATATCGCCACTGCCCGGTTATTCCCGGGTGCCTCCTTTGCCTCACTGAATATCCCGCTCACTGTGATTAATGGCCACCATGAGATTATTTAGATGACAAAGTATTGGAAATCCTTTTACTTAAATTAAATGCAGTAAGTTTCGTATTTACTGTACTTTAGGAATAAAAACCAACATGCGGTTTAAGTGCAATAGGCGTGCAGTAACTGTTGTGGGCACAGTCAGTCTGCCCCCTACAGTTACAACAAGGAAACATTCTTCACCATGTGTTAAGTGCACCCATGCTAACTACAAAAGTAGCAGCACACATTAATTCCCATGCACTAACTGCAATGTGCAGTCCGTGCAGGGGCGGCTCAAGGGGGGTACGGGATCATGTGCGGAGACTCATTGCGGGGTCTCATTTGCATAAATATTTGCATAATGTTAATGTGCACTAACTTTTAGTAAACATGCCTCTTAATGAGTGTATGGATAAAGAAAGACTACCAGATTTCTACATTACTATACTCCAGTGCCAACCGCCAGGCACATTAGGAACTACTACAAACACTGTCCATTTAGAATCCATAGCAAACCCGCCGTATCATAACAGCACTACCAGGACTCACAAAGCACCAAACTCTACCTATCAAAAGGCAACACTGCAAATATTAAACCAATACATCTTAGAGAATACCAATACATCTCCTACTGGGGAAAGAGAGTGGCACTGTCACAGAAACTACATAAACAGAATACCTCAGCTCGGTTACACATGCAGAACATAAACCATCACCAAACAAGGAACAAGGGATCACAATTTAGAAATAGGAAGACAATAATTAAACTGGGAACCCCAAAAGCCAAACTTGGAATGTACAACAACACTGCAAAAATAAAACTATAAATTAATTTCCTCTTGTACTAAACAAAATGCAAATGTTAAAGACGCACATTTCCCAGAGCTGACATATTCCAGTTAATAAATTCAAAATAAAAAAAGTATTTTTCTACCTTTTGTTTGGGCATTTTATTTTTCAGTTGCAGTTGCTCCAATCATTTTCTTCTGGTTTCTCTGTGTCTTTTGCTAACTCTCCATTCTCTGTTGTCCATTTGTCCTTTCTTCTCCCTACATCTGCTTTAACATACTGATATTTCCCCTTCTGCTCTTTCTTCCATTTCTTTCTTTATTCCTTTGTCATCCACTCAAATCTCACCCCTCCATCCTCAAAAATGCAATGTGACTCCTGGCGACCCAGAAGCTCCTGGGTTTTCTTGGCAGTGTCACCAGAAGTAGATTGCCAGGCCTTTCTTCCGAGGCAATGGAGAGTTAAGTGACTTGCCCAAGGCCACAAGGAGTGCTAGCAGGAATCGAACCCTGGTTGCTTGGTTACCAAGCCAGTGTTCTAACCACTAGGCTACTCCTCCACTCCCTCCATCCTCAATCCCCACTTAATTCTCCCAATACCCAGCCAATTGTAGACATTTCTTCCCTCCCACACAAAATCTCTTTTCCCCTCTTCATCCTCACTCCTTCAGCCCCGTCCCCTTCTAGTCCTCCCCCAACATCAGCTCCTAGTTCCAGCCCCACACAGCATTTGCTTCCTTCTAATCCCATTCTCCCCCCCCCACCGCATCAGCCCATTTCCAATCCTATCCTAGCCCCCCATCAGCCCATTTCCAGTCCAAGTCCAACCAATCAGTCCATTTCCAGGCCTATCCTAGCCCCCCATCAGCCATTTCCAGTCCTATCCTAGCCCCACATCAGCCCATTTGCATTCCAAGCCCCCATCAGCCCATTTGCAGTCCTATCTTAGCCCCCCCATCAGCTCATTTCCAGTCAAAGCCCCCCATCAGCCCATTTCCAGTCCAAGCCCCCCCATCAGCCCATTTCCAGTCCAAGCCCCCCCATCAGCCCATTTCCAGTCCTTTCTTAGCCATCCTTTCGCCCATTTGCTGACCAAGCCCCTCCCCTTAGCCATTTCCAGCCCTATCCTAGCCCCCCCCATCAGCCCATTTGCAGTCCAAGCCCCCCCCATCAGCCATTTCCAGTTCTAGCTCCCCTTCCCTCCGAAGAGCCCCATAGTTGCCTGACTGGCTTTAGAGGGAACTGAAAAGGCTCTGGCTCACCTCTGTACAGCCGCTGAAGTGAAGAGCACTGTTTTTCTTCACTTCGGCAGCTGTGCTCTAGTGTAGGC
Source organism: Ichthyophis bannanicus (assembly GCA_033557465.1). Lineage (NCBI taxonomy): Eukaryota > Metazoa > Chordata > Amphibia > Gymnophiona > Ichthyophiidae > Ichthyophis > Ichthyophis bannanicus. The sequence goes on from CM066033.1 coordinate 146,180,133, forward strand.
CACTGGCACCGGGAAATAGGAAATGCCCTTTAACCTCCGGCACGCCAGCAGCCTATACTAGAATGCAGCTGCCGAAGTGAAGAAAAACAGCGCTCATTTCAGCGGCTCTACAGAGGGGAGTCGGGACCTTGGGCCTCCCTTTGAAGCTGGCCCTGCTGGAAGCCAAACAGCATGTGCGGGATGTTGTTGGCATGGGGCCCCCTGAAGCACGGGGCCCTGTGTGAACAACATTCTCGCACAATGGATGGACCAGCCCTGAGTCAGTGACCATTCTACACCCATAACCTGCCCAGTCCCCGCCCCACTGCGCGATGGGAGGACAACGTGCGAATTAGTGTATGATGTCATGCCAGTGCAGTACAGTTATGCAGTTCTGTGTTAACCAGTCGTGGGCATTAATTCATGTGTAAACTGCTTAGTTCACTTTAGTAAAAGGTCCCTTACCATTTATTTTGGCATTGACACCATTCACATGACCACCTCTCCCCCCCCCAAATAAATCTAGTAACAAATAGTTTCAGTACAATATTTATCATGCACATGTTTCTCCACAAATTGTTACCAGATTTGTGAAGGGAACTCACCATATGAATAGTAAAAAATAATAAGGGATAAAGCAACACATAATAGAAAAAAAAGATGATGAACAAATGTATTGCAAATGTTATGTGGGGGCAAAGAAGCTGGTACACCAACTGGCGATAAAAACAGGTGTTATTGAGCCCCAACGTGTTTTGGTCACTAAGGCCTTCTTCGGGGGAGAAGCAAACCTCAAAAAGTACAATGAAAACATAAATAAATAATAAAACAAAGACTAGTACAAATAATGATGAAAAGCCATATAAACCATATTATAGAACAAAATGTAAAACACACAATGCAAACATATTAAAAACATTGTAAGTGCTAAAATCATGAAAACACAATAATATGGCATATTTATTTATTTATTTTATTTAACATTTTTTATATACCATCTTTCTACATATCAAGACGGTTTACATAAAACAAATAATGGCAGTATATTTCAACTGTTTACAGTGTAACGTTGTAACAAGGATACATAGGCATAAATGTGAAACCTTTTACAATAATCAACTATTTACATAGGTTCATAAAGGATGCCACATGGTTGCATGATTGAAATTGAGAGAGCAGGAGTGAGGAGGCGTAAATGTGAAACTTTTTACAATAATCAACTATTTACATAGGTACATAAAGGATGCCGCATGGTTGCATGAATGAATTTGAAAAGCAGGAGTGAGGAGGTGGAGGCAGAGGGCGAAGTACTATGGTGGTAGGGAAAAATGTGGTTGATAAAATAAAATAGTCATCTTAATGTTTAAAACAGGTTAAAACATATTGTGTTAATAAAACCAGCATGGAAGGATAATAGTGGCTCAAGTAGTTAAAATAATAAATACAGCACTAAGAACAAAGAAATACAAAATGTGCTAATAAAACCTACATATATCACCCAAAGTGAAGCACACATACAGGAATGTCAGAGTGTATCACCATGTCGAAATATGTCACGGAAGAACAGGAGAGATGAGGATGACACAAATCAGCGTCTAAATCATGAAACCAGCAACATGATGAAAAGAGGGCAGAAAGAAAATTTTGGTTACATATGTGCTATACCATCAAAAGTATATGTGCATGGGTAAACTGTGTGAAGACCAACATGGGGAAGACTGATAGAACGTGCGGGCAGGGGCGGCTCAAGGCAATCTGCTGCCTGAGGTGAAGGATGAGATGGCGCCCCCCCATAGAGGGGAGCGGGGCTTTCTCAAAACTCCAGTCAGGGACTGAACCAAACCAAAAAGCCGATCAGATTATATGGAAGAAATGCAAGATGTTTGTACACCAAGAAGCTAAAAGAGTGAAAACCACAGCACAGTTTATAAAACTAAATTATAACTCATAAACTGTGTTATGGTTCTTGCTTTTTCTTTTTCAACATTTATTTTGCATCCACAAAACCCCCTTCAACAGTGGGTGCAGAGCAGAACCAGGACATTCACCCACAGAACTCAATATCTTAAAAAAATCATCTGATTCTGATCATCTCACTAACAACAACAAACGTTCTCCATTACCAGGCATATTGTGAACTAATACAAAACCCTACAGCAAAGTCACTGAGTATCTATAGAGCAAATCTACCATAACAGCACCAATTTCCAAAACTCACATTAGGAGCCCATCCAAAAAAAGCATCACTGTAAATACTACAGTGGGCCCTGGAACATCCATACACTTATTTGAAAAGCTGAACATGTCAAATTACTACAGCACAGTATAGATCTTTATGTACAAACTCCATGTTAACAGTACATTTGGCCTCAGTCACACACTGAGAACACAGACCCTCACCAAGTACAGAATACGTAACCCCAATCTAAAGTAAAAATAAAAATATGTAGACAAAATTTAAACTGAAACCCCAAGAAGCTAGACTCCATATGCAGTGCAGCATCACATAAATAAGATATGCAGTTCCCAATACTGTGTAAAATATAAAGATAGCATAAAATCCAATCACTAAAATGAAATAAAATTTGTTTTTCTACCTTTGTTGTCTGACCATTTTATTCTCTGATCATGCTGGTCCCGATCTGAGGCTTCTGCTTTCCTCTCTTCTCTTAGCTCTCTTTCTGTGGTCTAGGGCCCTCTGCCATTTCTTTTCTCTTCTTTTGTTTTCTGCACTTCCTTCCATCAACCTATTTCCAGTCCTGGTAACCCTCCCCAGTATCAGCCCCCTTTTCCAGTCCTCCCCTCCCCGTACCTTCCAATGTCAACTGTCTTGCATTCCTAGGACTGCCTCTGGTGTCCATTCCCTTCTAGTCCTCCTCCTTCCCCACTGTCCAGCCCCTTCTAGTCCAAGTACCATCGCAGTTATCAGCTCACTTCCACTCCCAGTGCTACCCCCCATCAGCTCCCTTCCAGTCACCCTACCCTCTGTCAATCCCCCTTCCAGTGCCATCCCCACATCTCAGCTCCCTTCCAGCCTCCTCCCCATTACCCAGCCACCTGCCAGTCCCATCCTCAAGAATCAGCTCCCTTCCAGTCCCCCTTCAGTACCATCCCCAGGTGTCAATTCCCTTCCTACCCCCACCTCCCCCATGTCAGCTTCCTTCCTGCCCCTACCCCCCCCCCATGTCAGCTCCTTCCCCTGGCAGACCATCTCAGCATCCGTTCCCTTCCAGTCCCATTCTCCCATCCCCCTGCATCAGCCCATTTGTAGCCCTAGCCCCAGGGCCAGCAGCTCTCTCCTCCCCTCCCCCCCATCAGCCCACTTCCAGTTCTAGCCCCCAGTCTTCTTCCAGTGCCAGCAGCTCTCTCTTCCCCCATCAGCCCATTTCCAGTGCTAGCCCCCCCTCAGCCCATTACCAGTCCAAACCCCCAATAAGTCCATTTCCAATCCTAGCCCCCCCATTCTGCCCATTTCCAGTCCTAACTCCCACGATCAGTCCATTTCCAGTCCTAGCCTCCCTTAAAGGCCCATTTCCAGTTCTAGTTCCCCCCATCAGCCCATTGCCAGTGCTAGCCCTTCAATCAACCCACTACCAATCCTAACCCCCCTGATCAGCCCATTACCAGTCCTATCCCACCAAACAGACCATTTCCGGGGCTAAGCCCCCCTCAAGCCCAGCCCTACTCAGCTCATTACCAGTACAAGCCCCCCACCCCCCCTGGGAGGAGCTCTGCACTTCCTAATCGGTGCCTCGGCTCACCTTTGCAAAGCCGCAGGAAGGAAAAGTGCGAGACAAGAAATGCCTAGATTACCCTCAGTGCCGGTGGGCTCAACTTTAACAGAGCCCACGTGAAAGAAGAGAAATGCTTTTCCTTCCCGCAGCTCTGCAAAGATGAGCCTGGGCACTGGCAAGGCTCTTCCGGGGCAGCAGGAAGGGGGGCGGGGGTGCGGGGCCGCTTATTCTGCCGCTGCCAAGAAGCAGCGGCAGCAGCAGCATATCCTGCACATTTGTTTTTAAATTTTGAAGGCTGAGTGAGGTGGCCCTTTTGGGGGCATTTTTTGCTGCCTCCAAAAGGTTGCCGCCTGAGACCACCGCCTCACTCGGCCTCATTATAGAGCCACCCCTGAGAACAGATCATGAGTATTCCTTTACATGACTTAATTTCTGAGACGTAACAGAAAGATAAATTAATAAAAAGAGTCTTACCAAACAAATGGTGCAGCAACTGGTTCACAATCTATTATAGAGGAAAAGAAGCTGCCAGTGTATGACAGGTGCTATTTAAACTGTCAAACACAATTCGCGCCAAAAGGGTCAAAGATCAAAAATGATTAATCTTGCACTATCGAGTATAGAAAAATAAAGACATGAAAAATCAGAAGATAGCTTTTAGTGTGCATCAAGAATTGAAAAAAGACGATAAAAAGAAGAAGAAAATGAAATTGAACCTAAAAGTGAAATGATCATGAGGGAACGCTCCCGGATAAAGAGTACTGACATTGTACTATGTGTTCCAGAATAAAAAACACTACTATAACATATGACCGTGAGGGGAAAAAAGGGGGAAAGACGGAGACTGTCCCGATGGACAAGAAATGTAACATTGTGGTGATACATTGTATACCAATAAACAGCAGGTTGCAGGCAGGAGTGAAGAGCGGAAAGGAACGGAGGGAAAGAATAATGAACGTTACCAATCTAATATACCCAAAAGAAATATAAAAGGCAGGACAAAATGGCCCATTCAGTAAATGTAGTGGTCGCTGTCAGTGAAATAATGTAAATCTGAAAAGAATGGACCAATCATAGATATGACTAACATTGTATGAATGGAAAATGCAAGAGAAAAATTTAGATACAGTAAATTCAGTACCACTGAAGATGCAGAAAATATGTCAAATAAAAACAGTCACTTCTAAAAACATATATAGCGATGTGAAGTCAAGGTGGGGCTCAGGGAGACCTGAGCCCCACAATATCCCAAAGCAGGATGGCCACCGTTCCATATTGGCAGCAAAATTACTGCATGAAACTCAAAAACAAGGAAAAAAAGGAAAACCAATGGTGAATTGGAGGCAGAAAATAAATTAAATAAATGAATAAATAGATGGCTAAAACCTTGGGTGATCATTCCCATAACAAAAGCAAACATATTTACTAAAAAGGGGGGTATCTAAAAATATATACAGTACAGTGAGTAAAAACAAGGAGGACTCTAAGGAGCATATTATTAAATGAAAGAAAACATAGCCGCTATTCCCTATACACCCGCAAAACAAAGAATTACAAATATTAAAAAGGGGATACTAATTAAATAATAAATAAGTGGTTGAATAATTGAAACACTGACAGGTAACGTTCACGCCAATTCCCTCTCTGCATTGTGGCATGGCAAACTATGTGCAAATGGTCTAGCGGCTCTTGAACCCCCCAATCCAAAGTAAAATAAAATCACCTAGTGGTCTAGCAGCCCCTTTACCCCCATCCCCATAGTAAAATAAAATCATCTGGTAGTCTAGCAGTTGTGCTATGTGCAAATGGTGCATTAACATTTCAACATTGGCTCCTGGGGAAAGGGAAATACCTACTGTACCTGAATGTAGGAACTCCATGTCGTCTTCTTCTGAGAAAGGCATGAACTAAATCTAAAGTGCTGAATCTGCAAGCTTTTTAAGCAACAAAAACAGCTGCAGCAGGTTTAACCTCACTTTTTTCATGCAGCACTAGTCTGTAATCAAACTTAAACACTTATGATATTGCCAGAGTTAGCTGCTCAGAATTACTTCAGCCTTTCCGTACATAATCTAGACCTTGGGGGGAGGATGAATCAGTGAAAGGGAGTTGATAACACATTGATGGGCTGCTGCAGGAAGCTAGCGTGTCTTTATGAACCCATAACCCTAAAGTTAAGCATACTTTACAATCCCTTTAAATGCAGAAAACAGACATAAACGCCGACAGAAAAACTAGTGCCCAGTTAACGCCACATGTATTTAAATCTATTTTAATCAGCTGCGCATAATGGTCTGGTATGCAAATCATGGCTATACACAATGCAGAGACAGGTGCAAAGGATTTCACAACCAGCCATAGCAACAAAATTTGGGAGGAGTGGCTCAGTGGTTGGGACAGGTTACCTCAGGCCAGAAGGCCAGCGGTTCAATTCCCACATGGGGGACAAACAACCTCAGGCCAGAGGGGCTGGGGTCTCTAGTTCCATGGCCACTCCTTGTGGCCTTGGGCAAGCCACTTAACCCTCCATTGCCTCAGGTGCACTTAGATTGTGAGCCCTTCAGGGACAAGGGAAGAAAAAGTACCTGTTAGTATACATGCAAACTGCACTGACTCTAAAGAGTGTGGTATAAAAAAGAAATAAATAAATACTGCTGGGTCTGAGGTGACAAACCTCTAACACATGCACCTGACAGTATTTGATGGCACCAGGTGGTTTCCCCAATGCCTGATCATCTGAGGAGAAGATGAACTAGGCATCAGGAAAAGCCCCCAATGCCATCAAAACACTGTCAGGGGCCAATGCCCCAACAGAGAGCAATCACCTGGTGGTCTAGCAACCCCTGAAAGCCCCCTCCCCAAAGTAACTCCACTTGTCTGGCAAACTGCTTCCGTCTGTGCCCTTCTCTTCCATTGCTAACTCCAAACTTTGCTCCTTTCACCTTACACCTGGAACAAACTACCTGTGTCTGTACACCAGGCATCTTCTCTGACCCTTTTCAAATCCAGGTTGAAAATTCACCTCTTTGCTACTGCTTTTGGATCTTGACTCACCTGATCTCCTTGTTTCTTTACCTTTCCCCCTTATTTTAACCCTGTCTACATCTTGTGTGTTGTCTGTCTTGACTAGATTGTAAGTCTGATGAGCAGGGACTGTCTCTTACATGTCTGTGCAGCGCTGCATACGACTTGTAGCGCTATACAAATGCTCGGTAGTAGTAGTAGTAAAATAAAATAAAATAAAATGGTAGTCTAGTGGCACTTGAACCCCCCACCCCTCAACCAAAGTAAACTAAAATCACCTGGTGGTCTAGAGGCCTCCAAAGCCCTCCACCCCCACCCCAAAGTAAAATAAAATCACTGGTGGTCTTGCAGCCCTTGAAACCTCCCATCCCCACCCCAAGATAAACTAAAATAAATTAAAATAACATGGTGGCCTAGCGGCCCTTGAACCCTCTCCTCAACCCAAAGTAAACTAAAATCACATGGTGGTCTAGCAGCCCTTGAAACCACCACCCCACAACGCAAAGTAAAATAAAATCACCTGGTGGTCTAGCATCCCCTGAACCCCCCAACCCAAAGTAAAATAAAATAAATTAAAATAACATGGTGGTCTAGGGGCCCGTAAAACCCCCTGCCCCAACTCCAAGGTAAAATAAACTAAGTTAAAATAACATGGTGGTCTAGCAGCCCTTGAAACCCCCACAACCCAAAGTAAAATAAAATCACCTGGTGGTCTAGCAGCCCCTGTACACCCCACCCCAAAGTAAAGTAAAACAAAATAAATTAAAATAGCACTGTGGTCTAGTAGTCTTGCTTTTCTTATGGAGTACAATGGAGAAATCAGAACTACATATCCCTGCATGCAAATAGAGTAAACCCAGGACTGGATCAAGCCTGTCGGGTGCATCTGGAGCCAGTTGGCAACCCTAGGTCTAGGGGCCCGTGAAACTCCTCACCCCCACACCAAGGTAAAATAAAATAAATTAAAATAACATGGTGGTCTAGCAGCCCTTGAACCCCCCCCCCCCCCAACCCAAAGTAAACTAAAATCACCTGGTGGTCTAGCAGCTCCTGAAACCCGGCACAAAATAGTACTCCAAAAGTAAAATAAAATAAATTAAAATAATACAGTGGTCTTGAAGCCCCAACTCAAAGGGGTCACTAGACCACCAGGTATTTACTTTTTGATGGCACTGACTCCCGAGAGCGTTTTGATGGCATCGTGGCTTTTCCGACGCCGCGATCGTCCCCGATGTCATCAAAACACTGTCGGGGCTGATATTCAAATTAGCCATATGGTACCCGGAGAGTAAACCAAACTAGCGCGGACCTCTTGTGCGCATGCGTTTGGCTTGCTGTCCCATACAATGTAAAAAAAAATCGGTCCAGCGCCGGCTTTCAGCATCGGCCCGTTTTTTTTTTTTTTTTTTCCTCGCGCTCTTGCTCCCCTTTCACACCAGTCAAGGCTTTCTCCGGAAGATAGGCAGGGCTCCGATTGCTTCCTTGCAGTACCCCCAGGCGCCCGCCTGCGGCCGCTGTTGCCAGGTAGCCATGTCCCCATCCCTCCTTTTTTCCCCTCTTTGTCGAGTCCGCGCTGCTTCTCGTCGTTACTGAGGCTCCAGGTTGGCGGAAGTGTTGCGTCTCTCCTTAGATACGGTGGCAGCGATGCAGCGGAGGCGGATGAACCTGCCTAAGGGCCCCGAGACGCTCTGTTTTGATAAGGACGAGTTCATGAAGGTGGGGAGGCGGATCGCACTGTAGTGGGGCCTGGCGGCTTCTTCTTTAGTTAAATGACGACGCATGCGGCTGCTAATTCTTGCTTTAGTCCCTGTTCGCCTTCTCCCTCTTGACAAAAGATGAGAAAGTGGATAAACTTTCCCATTGTGGTCTTGGCATTGGGGGAGAGGAGGGAGGTGTTGCTGGATGGTTGCTTTGCTTCTCTTTCTAGTTTGTCAGCGCGTTTGAATACTTTCCTCCTTGTCCAGGCGACTGAGTCTCCGCTGCACGCTGGTATATCGATAATGGGTTGTCACGAAACAGAACAGGTTGATCCAATCCCGATTTTGCTCCCCCCTCTCTCCATTCTATGCGCAGGTTTGTAGGTCTGATTGCCAGTGAAATTAACGGAGAAAATCAGAACTACAAGCCCATTACGATAAATGAAGCACTCTGGAATGACGTGGTGACAGCCAGGGCCAGTGCATAAGAGGCGTTCTAGGCGAACCCTCATTTCTGACGCCAATAACACTAAAGCAGCAGTGCAGTGCTTACCCAAAGCCTCCAGTGCTGTTGGTGTCAATGCTTTGACCAGCTGCTTATACCCTCTCTAACAGACTTCCTGTTTGCATGGAGGCGGAAGTGACTAGTCAGAGCATGGCACCAGTGGTATACAGCAGCAGAGAGGCTTTGCTGTTTTGTCATTGCCACTGCTGCAGGTCCCAGAAAGGGACAACAATGGGTCACCCATGAAAGGTTGGTGCCAAGGTGACTGGTTTGTTTGAGTGGTACCAGGAGCCACTTGGATGTGAGAGTGCTGTTGTGGTACCTGCTGGCCACTGATTCATTCACTTCTTGCATCTGGTTTTGTATTACTTGGTTTTACTGTCTGGAGTGTGTTCAGGTGAGGGGGGATGATGATAGATAGGAAAGGTGAAGAAAATATTAGTGTACACCAGTGGTTCTCGACCCAGTCCTCTGGGACTCCCAGGCCAGTCAGGTTTTCAGGGTATCCACAATGAATGTGCATGACGTAGATCTGCATACAATGGAAGCAGTGCATGCAGATCTGTCATGCACATTCATTGTGGATACCCTGAAAACCTGACTGGACTAGGGGTCCCAGAGGACTGAGTCGAGACCCATTGGTGTGTACACAGGGTCAGCCTGAGGGTTTCTGCTGCCCTAGGCAGACCCTCTATACCGCTCCCCTGAAGACTGCAGTGCTTCTCATGCTGCCATTCCCCCCCGCCCCTGCATCCATCTTTTTGCCAAGGGGAGGCAGCATGGCATGGTGATCTCTCTATTGTGTTGGGCTTTAAAGTGCCCAAGCTGGCATTCTCACAGCCTGCCCTCCTCCGATGCAGCTTCCTGTTGGAGGGGGCAGGAGCAGCAGTCCGTGAGCACGCCAGCATGGGCACTTTAAAGTGGCAGTTCAGCATCGTCCTCCCTCCCCAGGCAAGAAGGGGGATGCTGGGGGATGGTGCTGAACTGCCACTTCGCTGGAGACAGGGAGGACTGATGCCACCCTAGGTGACCGCCTAGTTTGCCTGGTGGCGGGCCAGCCCTGTGTACACAGGTGGACAGATGGGGAGAGGGATTCACTTTTACATTGTAAGAAGCATGAGGCACATATCAAAATATACCTTTCACATATATAGGGATTGTACTTGGAGTCGGCCCTGATGCCACTGCACCCCCCCCCCCTCCTCCGCTGCTGTCAATTCTGTCTCGGGAGGGAGAGGTAAGCAGCAGCAATATTTCCAAAAGTGGTGGCAACAGAATCGTCGGCAACTGGGGGGTGCATGGCTGCCCATGTGTGCTGCTACCGTTGCCCATCCTGATGCCTAGTGGACCGGCTGGCCCTAGTTGTACTATAGTTTTGATAATTGCAACAATTGTTTTATCAGATTGTATTGCTGAGGATGTGCGTGTTTTGCTTTTGTCCTGATTGACTACGTTATGGATCATTTGGTAACCTCACAGATCTCCTGTCTTAAGCCTGTATTCTTGGCCTTGTTTTCCCTTGGATGTTGAGAAATTTTAAGCAACTATGTGAGTCATTTGTTTGAGGTTGATTACTCCTTCTAATTCTTTCCAACCCAATGGAAGTTGGAAAGAATTATATAAAAGGGGTCAAGAATATCTTTCTATCTGGGGCAAAATAACTCCAAAGGTTTAATGGGATGAGCTGAAACTCGGCTTGTGAGAGAAACTGATAAAAAGACACATGGAGTTTGAAAATCGGCTGAATCAGATTAGGGGTTCCAGAGATATAACCCCCCCCCCCCCACCCAAAAAAACGCAATGCATTTTTCTGGGTGAAAGAATTCCAGCTTCTGTAGCATAGAAACTTATATATAGCGAAACATAGCAATTAGGGAACTGCTGTTTTCAAACTCGCTCGCCCTGTTCTCTGCTCTCCTAACCCCCCAAATTGGCTCCCCCCCCCAATTGCTCTACCACCATACACACTGCCCCAACCTGCAAAAATAGTCCCTCGCAACTGCCCTATTGGCCCTCCAACTGTCCCTACAATGAGAACAATACCCCCACACAACTGCCTTGCCACCCTGCAAAATGCCCCACTCCCAAAAACTACACTTCCACAGCTGCCCTACTACACCAAACTGTCCCTACCCCAGAAACAATTTCTTGCAACTGACTTACTACCCTATAAACTGCCCCATCCCCCAAAACCACATCTTTGCAATTGCCCTCACCCCAATAAACAACCTCCTGCAAACATCTCACCCCAAAAATTACCCCCTATCACAGACCATCCCACCCTCAAATCCTATCCCTTGCAACTCCCCTACCACCTAACAAACTGCTCCTACCCCAAATAATACTCCCTACAAACTTCCCCACCCTTGGAACTACCCCATGCAACTGCTGTACCAACCCCACAGTCCCATACCCCTAAAAACCCTTTCTTGCAACTGTCCTACCACCCCACAAATTAGACCGCAACTATCCTATCACCTGCCTTTGCATCTGCTTCACCACCCACAAATGCCCCCTCTCCCAAAAAATACTGCCCCACAATTGCTCCACTCCAAAAAAAACCCTCCCCGATACAACTGCTCTACAACCTGCACCCTACCCCTAAAAAACACTCCCTTGCAAATGCTATGTCACTCTACAAATTGCTTCACTCCTAAAAATATCTCTCAAGGCCCCATAAGCCTGCAAACTGCCCCTCCTCCATAAACAACCCTGCAAGTCTCCCATTACCTCACAAACTGCCCCACTCCTAAAAATATATCACCCTGTACTGCCCCCACTCTAAAAAGCAATCCCCTGCAGCTGCTCGAGGAACCCACACACTGCTCTAACACCAAAAATGCTCCCTGACAACTGCTTCACCACCTCACAAACTGCCCATTCCAAGAACCTATCCTCTGCAGCCCCTCTGGCACACCTTAAACTGCTCCCACCCCACCACTGTCTGACCATATCACCAACTGCCCTCCCAAAAAACTACCATCCCCCGATTGTCCCACCTATAGCAAAATACCCCCCCTCACAACATTACCATCCCCCAAAACTATATCCACTGGAAAAACCTCACCACAGACACAGTACACGCACAGCATATACACATGCACAAACACAAGGATTAAAAATAATTCCCAAGCCATGACTCACATGTTTCGCATTATTGCTACATGTATTTCATTTTCTTAACTGTTGTTTCCTGATCATGTCCCCAGTCTAGTTCCGAAACTTCTGGGTTGCCCATCTCATCTAGCAGCTTGGAGACTGAGAAACTCCTTCTTTTGTGACATCACCAGTATATCTCCCCGGTGTCCGCCTCCTGTCACCAGTTACCTCAGTCTCCAAGCAGCTGGATAGATGGGAGCCCGGAGGGTCCGGGCTCACTGGAGAAACGATTAAGGATAGTTTAGCTAATTTGTTTTGGTTTGAGGGCTACCTCTCTTTGCTTTTGGGCATTAGCTTTTTCTTTTTCTGATTAAAGGGCTTCTGTTTCTTTAAGACTCTGTGACTTGACGACTTGCACAGCCTGGCCCTTTTTTGCTTTGCTTTCCCCTCCCCTAGTTTTCCTCTTTCCCTCTACCTGTCTCTGGGGGTGAAATAAGAGGTTTCGGAGTCTGTGTCCGGTGGCAGTGCGGTGCCGGTACTCAGCTCCGGGGGTGCAAACTGTCTCTCTTTTGGATACAGAGTCTGCCGGTGCCACGCAGAAGTGCTGCCTGCTAGCGCGTCCGGCGACTCTTTCCTGCCGTCTGCAGCCTGCTCTCTCTTTTTGGGTAAGCAGCCTCTTGACTTGCAGCCGGATTGACTGAGCGCTCCCGGGGGCGGCGGAAGGCGCGATTCAGCCGGGCGCGCTGCTCTCTCCTCTCACAGGCACTCGAGGTAAGCGCTGGTGCCTGCAGAGTAGGCTCTCTTTTGACTCACGCGCGTTTGGCGCGCTTTGCATGAGCGGCCCGACCGCGTGGCGCCCGCGTGTTCGGGCAGCTGGCCAGGAAGGTTTTTTTCTTGCTTTTCGGCATTTAGACCCGTTTCCGGGTGCGTGTTTAAGGAGATTTAAACTAAAATAACATACACATTGCAACGCGCCGTTCAGCGCCGGGGGCTGTGTTTTTCTGCCGGGCTCTGGGATTTTTGCCCTGGCTCAGCTGTTTGGGGGGGCTTGTATTCTCCCTGCCCGGACACTGCAATGGGTCTAGAGACCGCAAGGGCAGAGGGCATTGTCAGCTATGCCTTCCAAGGCACAGTGCGTGGTCTGTGGAGCCAGAAAAGTTTCCAGCACCGGCGTCTGTCAAGGCTGCGTGGGGGACGCGGTGGAGGTGAGTCGGGCCCCCTCGCTGGCATCGGTTGCGCAGGAGGGTATCTTGGAGCCCTCGGCCCCCCTGGTCGCAGAATTGTTGGAGGGGGAGCCGGTGGCAGGTCCATCCTCCGGCCCGGGAGCCTCTGCCTCGGTGGCGGCCCCCCCCGGCAGATTTGTCTGCTATCTTCTCACAGCAGTTCCTGGCGCTGCTGCAGCAGACAGTTCTAGGCTGTCAAGGACAGCAGAAGCTGGCGTTGGAGGCCAAAGGAGCAAAGAAGCGTCAGTCAGGCGCGACGTTGGGGCTTTCCCCGAGCGGGGGCAAGCAGCCCCATGGTGAGGGGGACTTGTGCGTCCACTCTGAAGCTTCGGAGGGTCCGTTGTCCGATGAGGCAGAGCGCAGTTTGGCCGTGGATGAAGAGTTGGAAGAAGGGAAGATCTCCGAAAGGGAAGATCAGGCTAGAATTGTCCGGGTCTTTAGAAAGGAGGAGCTGCCTGCTCTCATTATTGAGACCCTCAAAGTGCTCAATATGCCCGTGCCGGGCTCGGCAGGGGATGATACGGTAGAAGACCCCTTATTGCAGGTGTTTCGGAAGACCCAGACTGCTTTCCCGGTCCACCGGGTGTTTCAGGAAATGATTCAAGAAGAGTGGAACGTGCCTGAGGCGCCTTTGAAAGGCTCCCGGGTTATGGGTCGCCTGTATCCGCTGTTAGACCAGGATAAGGAGGTTTTCAAATCACCGAAGGTGGACGCGGCCGTTTTGGCGGTTACTAAGAAGACGACTATTTCGGTGGAGGGCAGTGTGGCCCTCAAGGATGGTCAGGACAGGAAATTGGATGTTTTATTGCGGCAGGTCTTCGATGTCAATGCCCTTTCTCTGCAGGCTGCTGTGTGTGGCGCATGGGTTGCTCGGGCCTGTCTTCGCTGGGCCCAGCAAGTCCAGGAGGGGCAGCCGGGTGCCCTGGCGAGCGAGGCTGCCCGATTGGAGTCCGGAGCGACCTGCCTGGCAGATATTCATTATGATCTTATGAGGGGACTCTCTAAGAGTATGGCGTCTGCGGTGGCGGTGCGTCGGTATCTCTGGCTGTGCATTTGTGCGGCGGATAGTTCCTCTAAGGCTAGGTTAAGTAAGCTGCCCTTTAAGGGACGTCTGCTCTTCGGAGAGGACTTGGAAAAGCTTGTGAAGGATCTCGGGGAGTCCAAAGGTGGTAGGTTACCAGAGGATAAGCCCAAGCCGTCTCGGGGAGCTCCCGGAGGCAGGGGTTCCGTCTGGGATTTCCGCCGTTTTCGGTCCCAACGCTTCTCGACAGCGCAGAGGGGACACTTTCCCAACAGAAACCAGGGGTTTCGGAGGTTTCGCGGGGCGGGAAGGGATTTCGGTGCCTCTTCCTCCTCCGCTTCTAGCTTCAAAAAGCCACAATGAGATGAGGGGGGCCCAGGCACCCCTAACTCAGGTAGGGGGGCATTTGCGGGAGTTTTAGCCTGCCTGGGTCCAAATCACTTCAGACCAATGGGTTCTCGAAATCATTCGTGATGGCTACGCTCTGGAGTTCTTGCAACCAGTGCGGGAGGCCTTCGTGCTGTCTCCCGGCAAGTCTGTAACAAAGTGCGCTGCTCTCCGGGGGACAGTGCAGAGGCTGCTGGACCTCCGGGCGATAGTTCCCGTGCCCCCAGACCAATGCGGTCGCGGTCGATACTCCATCTACTTTGTCATTCCGAAGAAGGACGGAGGGATTCGGCCGATTCTGGATCTCAAGGGCGTCAATCGTTGCCTACGGGTGTCGCATTTTCACATGGAAACTTTGCGATCGGTGATAGTGGCGGTGCAGAAAGGGGAGTTTCTCACGTCCCTGGACTTATCGGAAGCTTATCTTCATATCCCCATAAGAGCGGACCATCACCAGTTTCTGAGGTTCGCGGTGCCGTTCGGTCATTATCAGTTTCAAGCGTTGCCCTTCAGTCTAGCCATGGCACCGAGAGTGTTCACCAAAGTTATGGTGGTAGTAGCGGCGGCGCTGCGCAAGGAGGGCATTCTCATCCGAGCGAAGTCACAGGCCAAGAGCGAGCGGGTCACGTCCCGGGTGGTAACCTTCTTGGAAAGTCTCGAGTGGATCGTCAACCGAGGAAAGAGCCACTTGCAGCCCTCCCAGGTTCTGGAGTACCTAGGGGCGAGCTTCGACACTCTGCGTGGGAGAGTGTTCTTAACGGTACAGCGTGCACAGGTACTGCGGAGTCTGGTGGACCAGTTTTTGTTGGCCGGGGCTCCCACAGCGTGGCGTTACCTTCAGTTGTTGGGCACCATGGCGGCGGCTATAGAGACTGTGCCCTGGGCAAGAGCGCATATGAGACCGTTGCAGAGGGCGCTGCTTCGCCAGTGGTCGCATCAGCGGGATCCTCTGTCCCGGAGACTCGGCTGTCCGGAGGAGGTTCGTCAAGCGCTGCGCTGGTGGTTATGTCCCGGCTCGTTGGAGTGGGGAAAGTCCCTGGAGGCCCCGGACTGGGTGGCTGTGATGACGGATGCCAATTTGCTGGGCTGGGGTGCGCATTGCCAGGGCAGGTTTGCGCAGGGGCATTGGAACCCTCAGGAAAGAGAGTGGCCTATCAACTGCTTGGAGTTGAGAGCTGTGTTTCTGGCAATGCGGGAATTTCGGACGTTACTCGACGGAAAAGCGGTCCGGGTGTTGTCCGACAACGCGACGGCAGTAGCCTACGTCAACAAACAAGGGGGCACCAGCAGTGTAACACTAGAAGCCGAAGCCGCAGCCCTCTGTGGCTGGGCAGAAGTGCATCTCTTGGACTTGTCGGCAGCACATGTAGCGGGAGTGGACAATGTGGAAGCCGATTTTCTCAGCAGAGTGACGGTGGACCCGGGGGAGTGGGTCCTACATCCCGAGGTCTTTGAAATGGTGGTCTGCCGGTGGGGTTCGCCGGTCATGGATCCGATGGCAACCCTCGGCAAAGGCCAGTCGTTTCTTCAGCAGACGCCGGGAAAGGATGTCGGAAGGCTTGGACGCCCTCATGCAGGTCTGGCCGGAGGGTCAGCTGTTGTACGTGTTTCCTCCCTGGGTTCTGATAGGACGGGTGCTTCAGAGTAGAGAAGTTCAGAGGCACGGTAATTCTGATAGCGCCGGATTGGCCGCATCGTCCCTGGTACGGCGACCTAGTCAGGTTGTTGGTGGCAAAGCCCTGGCGTCTTCCCTACAGAGCAGACCTATTGATGCAAGGGCCCCTGGTCATGCCGCATGTAAGTCGGTTCTCTCTTACGGCTTGGCTCTTGAGTGGGCGCGGTTAAGCTCCAGGGGGTACTCGTCGGCGGTGATCAATACCCTGTTGAAGTCCAAGAAACGCTCTACCTCTCTGGCGTATGTACGGGTCTGGAGAGTTTTCGAGGCGTGGTGCAGGGTGCGACAGTGCGAGGCGTTGAGGGCTTCTATTCCCCAGATCTTGGAATTTTTGCAGGCTGGCTTCGATAAGGGGCTAGCGGCGGCTTCCCTGTGGGTTCAAGTGGCGGCCTTGTCCTGTTACAGAGGCCGAGTGGCGGGTCAGTCGCTCGGCGTTCAACGCGATGTGAAGCGGTTCTTGAGGGCTGTGACTCTGGTGAGGTCCCCGGCTCGGCCAGTCTTTCCTAGGTGGCATCTTCCTTTTGTTTTGGAGGCGTTGGAAGGGGCGCCCTTTGAGCCGTTGGCGCATTCGTCGCTCAAGGATCTCACTTTGAAGGTGGTGTTTTTGGTGGCTGTCTGTTCGGCTAGACGAGTCTCGGAGTTGCAGGCTCTCTCTTGCAGGGAGCCTTATCTCTCGTTCTTTGCGTCTAAGGTGGTTTTGCGCACTGTTCCAGCGTTCCTTCCGAAGGTGGTCTCGGCTTTTCATGTGAGTCAAGATATTTCCCTACCGGTATTTGCCGCGGAAAAGGGGCACCCCTTGTCTCGGCGTCTTCACCTCTTGGATGTCCGGCGGGCGTTAAAGAAATATCTTAGCCGGATGGCGGCTTTTCGGAAGTCGGATAGGCTGTTTATTCTTTTCGCGGGGCAGCGAAAAGGTGAGGCGGCTTCCAAAGCGTCGATCGCGCGCTGGATTAAGGAGACCATTGCTTCGGCCTATCTCTTGAAAGGCAGGGTTGTGCCGGAAGGGCTGAAGGCCCATTCCACCAGAGCACAGGCTGCGTCCTGGGCCGAGGTTCAGTTGGTTTCACCGGTGGAGATTTGTAAGGCGGCGACGTGGTCGTCTTTGAATTCCTTTGTTCGGCACTATCGGCTGGATGTGCAGATGGTGGAGGAGGCTTTGTTTGGGTCAGCAGTTCTTCAGGCTGGCCTGCCTGGTCCCTCCCGTAATTGAATATTTGTTCACTGCTCTGGTACGGACCCAGAGGTTTCGGGACTAGACTGGGGACACGATCAGGAAGGTGAAATTAGACTTACCTGCTAATTGTTGTTCCTGGAGTGGACACAGTCTAGTCCCGTATTCCTACCAGTGTTCTGGCTCATAGGGCAGCCTGAAGTGGCAGCAAGGTTCACAGGTAAGAGCTATTCTAGTGTTTATCCTCTCTGCACGGCACAAAAAAACCCCAAACAGTTAAAGGAGGGCTTTTGGGAGCTTTCTTCTGATTCAGGCTACTGTTTTTTCTCAGGCGGAAGGGGTGGCCTGTTCAGGTTTTCTGTCACAGTCTTTGGGGGTTTTCTGGGCCTCTATGGCTGTTTGCGAGCTTTTCTTGCTCGGATTATACTGTTGGTAAATTCTTACTTGTTTCTCCGGTGAGTTTGCTTTGTCAATAGGGTACCGGTGACAGGAGGCGGACACCGGGGAGATATACTGGTGATGTCACAAAAGAAGGAGTTTCTCAGTCTCCAAGCTGCTAGATGAGATGGGCAACCCAGAGGTTTCGGGACTAGACTGTGTCCACTCCAGGAACAACAATTAGCAGGTAAGTCTAATTTCACTTTCTACTGTGAAACATACTGATTGAATTGTGTTGCTTTCTTATTGGTTGCTATGTGTAATGCAGACTTGTTTCTCTTGCCATGGGCAGGAGCAGATTGTCACTGGCAAGCTAGGAATCTCATGATAGGAGGGTAGTGGCTCTCCTTAAGAATGCTTTGAAGACTCAGCTGGCCGAAGCTCTCTTGGGCTGGGTCCAGCAATTACTGGACAACCCAGAGGCTATGAGACTGGAGTCAGGCACTGCGTATGTGGCAGATGCCCTATATGATTTGATCAGGACCTACTTCTTGACAATGGTTATTATGGCTGTGGTTCCATAATTGGTCCAAGGTGCATCTGCGCAAACGTCTCTTTAGGGGCTGGTTGCTCTTTGGCGAGGATCTGGAGAAATTGGTGAAAGATGTTGGAGAGGTTTGTCCTCAGATTCCCTGAAGTCAGGTTTAGAGACGGGTTAGGACCTGATTTACTATGTTCCCATTTTTTAGGGGAAAAAAGGTAATACGTCAGGCTCTTAATGGGCCACTGCACAGTGCTAACAGAAGGTCATGGCCCCACTCCTTCATAGTAACATAGTATATGATGACAGATAAAGACCAGTAAGGCACACCTGCTTCTCCGTGCAGGTCACTCCTCCCCATGGTACCCACTGCTCCATGTAGGTCACCTCTATTTGTTGAGATATGAGATAGTTATGTATGTTTTGATTTTATCCTGTTGCTATAAAGG
Organism: Ichthyophis bannanicus; assembly: GCA_033557465.1. Taxonomy (NCBI): domain Eukaryota; kingdom Metazoa; phylum Chordata; class Amphibia; order Gymnophiona; family Ichthyophiidae; genus Ichthyophis; species Ichthyophis bannanicus. Next base: position 146,199,016 of record CM066033.1, read on the forward strand.
GATCCATTGTCTGTCCCATGCCATTTTGAATTCTGTCACTGTATTTGCCCCCACTGCTTCCTTCGGGAGGGCATTCCAGGTATCCACCACCCTTTCAGTGAGAAAGTATTTCCTGACATTGCCTTTCAGTTTATCCCCTTGCACCTTCATGTTATGTCCTTTAGTTTTAGTTTCCCCTTCTTTGGAAGAGGTTTGTTTGTTTGTTCATTAATACTCTTTAAGTATTTAAATATCTGAATCATATCTGCCTTGTTCCTCCTCTGCTTCTGTCACCACCTGTGTGTGTGGGTGGTTCGGAGGTTGGGTGCCTGTGTGTGTGTTTGGTGGTGGAATGTGGAGGTGGGATGCCTGCATATATATTTGTGGTAGGAGAGGGTTTACTATGTTACACATTGTGCCCTTTACTTTCCATGTATACATCTCTTCACCCTTCAATCCCTTGCACTCTTCCCACCCCCTTGCACTCACCCCTCTTCTGATGTCTGTCCCCCACCCCTCAACTCTGTTTTCCCTTCAGACTCTTCTCCCTCTCCCCTTTCCCTCCCCCCTTACCTTCCATACTAAAACCTACTGCCCCTTTAAATTTCTTCAGCTGTCTGTGCAGCAAACTCCCCCTGTTTCTAGTCTAACCTTTTTTGCAAGCTTGGGCAGACACTGCCGATCTTAGTTACAATCATGGCCTTTTTTTGGCACTTCTGTAACCTTCTCCAGCACGTCTGCCTTCTCAGCCCATGTGCTCTGAGCTCCAGGTGCCAGGTCTGAATTTTTTTTTTTTTAAGTTGCCATGATGACCTGGCACCTGGGATTTGTTGAGCCCTACTTGGAAGTGACAGGGGTGCATCCTACAGGGCCTTGTATGGAGCCTGGAGACTGCCTCAGACTACTAGCAGTCTAGGTAGGGTCTCCTTGGCTTAAGGTGCTAGGTCTAGAAGTGCTGAGAATGGATTTGTGGAAAGTGACATCGAAAAAGCAAAATTGCTAAATAAATACTTCTGCTCTGTTTTTACTAAAGAAAATCCTGGAGAAGGACCATCTGTGACTCCCAAATATAAAAATGGGAATGAAGTAGATACCACACCATTCACTGAAGATGATGTATTAGAACAACTTGCAAAACTGAAAGTGAACAAGGCCATGGGACCGGATGGGATACATCCCAGAATACTGAAAGAGCTCAGAGAGGTTCTTGCACGGCCGTTAAAGGATGTTTTCAACAGATCCTTGGAAACAGGAGTAGTTCCTCAGGAATGGAGAAGGGCGGATATGGTACCTCTTCACAAAAGTGGTGACAGGGAAGAAGTGACAAACCACAGGCCCGTGAGCCTTACCTCGGTTGCAGGAAAAGTAATGGAGGCGCTTCTGAAAGAGCGAATAGTGGACTTTCTCAAAACCAACAGGTTGCATGATCCGAGGCAACATGGTTTTACCAAAGGATGATCTTGCCAAACAAATCTGATTGAGTTCTTTGACTGGGTGACCAGAGAACTAGATCAGGGGCATGCGATGGATGTCATCTACCTGGATTTCAGCAAAGCCTTTTATACTGTTCCTCATAGGAGGCTTATCAGTAAACTCAGTAGTTTGGGGATGGGTCCCAAGGTGGTGAACTGGATCAGAAATTGGTTGACTGACAGACGACAGAAGGTGATGGTAAATGGAGCTCACTCGGATGAAAGGAGGGTGATTAGCGGGGTGCCCCAGGGTTCGGTCCTGGGCCCGGGACTGTTCAATGTATTTGTGAGTGATATTGCTGAAGGACTGCATGGAAAGTCTGTCTTTTTGCAGATGACACAAAAATTTGCAACAGATGGACTCCCTTGAGGGAGTGGGTAACATGAGGAAAGATCTATAAAAGCTGGAAGAATGGTCTAATGCTTAGCAGTTAAGATTTAATGCAAAGAAGTGCAGTGTTATGCACTTGGGAAGCAGAAATCCAGGTGAAATGTACGCGATAGGGGGAGAGAGAATGGTGTGCACGGACCAGGAGAAGGACCTTGGTGTGATTATTTCTGCGGATCTCAAGGTGGCAAAACAGTGCAACAAGGCGGTGGCAAAGGCCAGGAGGATGTTGGGTTGCATACAAAGAGGAATTACCAGCAGAAAGGAAGAGATACTAATGCCACTGTATAAGTTACTGGTGAGGCCTCACTTGGAATACTGTGTTCAGTTTTGGAGACCATATCTTACAAAGGATATAAAAAGACTGGAAACTGTTCAGAGGAAGGCAACCAAAATGATTTGGAGCCTGCGTCAGAAGCCTTATGAGAAGAGACTTGAAGACCTAAATATGTACACTGTGGAGGAGAGAGGGGAGATATGATTCAGACCTTTAAATACTTAAAGAGAAATAATGAACAAACAAACCTCTTCCAAAGACAGGGAAGCTGTAAAACTAGAGGGCATAACATGAAGCTGCAAGGGGGTAAATTGAAAGGCAATGTCAGGAAATACTTTTTCACTGAAATGGTGGTGGATGCTTGTAGTGCCCTCCCGATGGAAGTGGTGGGGGCAAATACAGTGACAGAATTCAAAATGGCATGGGAGAGACACAGTGGATCCCTTTACAGCAGCAGGATAAAATAAAAATTAACTAACTAATTTCTCAACATACAGGGGTGTCTTACACGGAGAGGTGGGTTCACCGCTGAAACAAAGACACGGGGAGGGTTCACCCCTAAAACAAAGACAAGGGGAGGGGTGGCCTGCACGGAGCGGCAAGTGCACCTACTCTTGCCATCTTACTGGGCAGACTAGATGGACCATACTGGTCTTTATCTGCCATCATTTACTATGTTACTGTGTCTAAGAAAGTTCAGTCCTTTTGGAGCTCTCGGTGCTTTTGAGAGATGGCCATGGCTTCATACTTGCTGGTAAACCCCAGCAATGAGATACTGCAGGTCCCTTTTGCGGTACAGCCAGTTGGGGGGTGACTCCGGCTGTTTCATAGTGGACCTAAATAATGTCAGACCAAAGGGTCCTAAGTCAGGGGTATTTTATTTAAACTTATTTTATACCACCTTTCTACAATTCAAAGTGGTTTACATAGGACCAAAATTTGAATATGGCATGGGGATGCACATTGTTGTACATTGTAGCTAAACATAACAAATAGGAGAAATGAGATATAACAGGTACATTTTAGTGATATATTACAGCTCAGATAAACCTTTTTTACATTGTTATTTATTTATTTTATTTAACTGTATTTATATCCCGCTTTTCACCGGGTCAAAGCGGTTTAACAAAGAAAGAGGGGGAGAGGACAGTAATCAATTCACAGAGGTGGGGCTGTCACCAGGGGTCCAACATTGATGATCTGAACAGAAAGTAACGACTTAGACAATTGACATGAGTCTCTTAGTAGGTAGTTCTGGGGATATGTCAGAAGGTCTGGAAGAGTTGTCAGTGATGGATGTCTGTTTCTGGTCCAAGGTATTCATGAAACAGGATGGTTTTTAGTTGTTTCCGGAATGTGGAAAGGTCTCCATTTGTTTCTGGTTTGGCTCGGCAGGGAGTTCCAGAGGGAGGGTGCATACAGTTCAAAAGCTCTGTTGCAAGTCCGTTGATTGCACTTAGTGATGTACATTGTCCTGATCAAGAGTAAGCTGGGTGTGTGTTTAAGCCATTGGTGGTTCTGGGTTGCAACCAGTTTGTGATTCAAGAAGTATGGCGTTGCTAAAGTGTTCTTGAAATAGATTTTCAGTCTCTTCCAAAAGTCCATTGGGTCTGGGCATCCTCTTACTTCTGGCAGTAATGAGTTCCAAATCATGGTGGCATAGAGTGTGAATGCACGGTTGCACGCTGATTGTGTTGATATGGAAAGGAGTTTAAGGGAATTCTGCCTTCATAGCCTGTCGCTCTTGAGTCTTGATAGGAGGGGTTGTAGACAGATTGTTGATTTGCTGTATATGACTTTGAATGTTGTGAGGAGGGCCTTGTACCTTATTCTTGCAGTTATAGGGAGCCAGTGAAGGTGCCTTAATATGTGGACGATGTGTGCTTGTCGAGGGGCTCCATGAATTATTCTTGCAGTAATGTTCTGGGCCATTTGGAGAGGCTGTAGGGTGCATTTGGGAAGACCATGGTATATAATATTACAGTACTCCTAGAGTGGGGGTGATTATGACCTGGCACACCGTCCAGAAGAGGTCTGGAGTTAGTATTTATTTATTTATTTTATTTAGCTGTGCTTATATACCACTTTTCACTGGGTCAAATTGGTTTACAAAAAAGGTGGGGGGATTTATTATAACAGGTTAGAACATATTTACTTGGCGAGGGGGATTGCCATCACCGGGGGAGGTAAAAAATATATACATTTCGGAAGAGCAGACATTCCGAACTTTAGTCTGCCTCCCAGTCTCAGTTTGTTTCTTGAACAGTGTGGGCATGTTTCATTGGATGCTGTTCTTTTCACATCCGAGGTGGATGGAGAAAAGATGTGCTTTGAGTTTTTATTTATTTATTTATTTATTTACAGTTTCTTTTATACCGCGCTATTTGACATCAGTGCGGTTTACAATGAACAGAAACTACACGTCACAAAAATTGATCAGTGCTTACAATGAACAGGACAATGAACTGGGTATACATTAAACAGGTTTCATAAACAGAGAACATAATAAAACTATGTACAAAATATAGTTGTTTCCTAAATGAGGAAAGATCTTTGTTGCTCCTGATGTTGGCTGGTAGGGAGTTCCATAGTGTGGGGACATATAAGTCAAATGTGCGGTTACAGGCTTGTTGGTTAAACTTAGTCCTTTCATGTGGTACAGTCAATAAGTCGCTTGTGGCCTGACGTGTTAGTCTTCTGGAGTTCAGTCGTGGTAATAGGATGCTCATATGTGTGGCTTGTTGTTGATGAATCGCTTTATGGATCAGAACCAGTGATTTATACTTGATCTGCGCTTCTAGAGGGATGATGTGGCGATCTCTCAGGATGGGGCTTATGTGGTCATATTTCTTCCCTTTTTGGATGATCCTTGCTGTTGTATTGAGGGCTGTCCGTAGCGAGTTGAGGATGGCGGTCGGGAGCCCTTGGTATATTACATTACAAACGTCTAGGTGGGGGAGTGTCATTGCTTGCATGACTCATCTAAAGTCCTGTGGGTCTGTAAGTGGTCTGAGACATTGTAACATCTTTGCTTTGAAAAATATTGTCCTTGCTGTTTTTTGCAATCTGTTGTTTGAAAGATAGGGATCATTTTCAATCAAACACTAGGTGTTATCTCCAGGAACAAGCAGGAATGAGTCCTCACATATGGGTACGTCGGTACCGACGGAGCCTGCGCGGGAACGCTCCCCAGCTTCCCAAGAAGGAAAGCTTTTGGGAGCATCCCACAGCGCCTGCGCGCTGCCTTCCCGCCTTTCCTAACCAACTCTCCTCAGTTCTTCTTTTCCGCGGAGTCAGCAGGTCGTGTTCCTGTCACCGCTGAAGAAGTTCTTTATTTTAATTTATTTCTTTGGTCGTGTGTCTGCCTTCCCCGACGCCGGACCGGTACCGCCAGTCTTTTCTTTCTAAAAAAAAAAAAATATATATATTTTTTCCTCACTTGGTGTATTTTTCTTCTTAGGCCTCCAGGCCCACAAGAAAATTTTCCCTCATGGAAAAACCAGCCTCCGGGTTCAAAAAATGCACTAAGTGAAGCGGTACAATTTCTGTTACAGATACCCATGAATGGTATCTTAAATGTTTGGGTCCTGAACACTCCATTCCGGATTGCCAGTCCTGCTCTCTAATGTCTAAACGAGGGTTACAGAACCGAGCAGCCAAGCTCCATGTGCTGTTTCCCACGGATGCACCGGCGGTGGCATCGACATCTTCCAGGTCTTCCTCTCCTGATGGGTCTCAGGTAACCAAACATAAACCTAGCAGGTCTTTGAAGGGCAAATCTCCCTCTAAGCATCGAGATGCCTCCGGGCTTGCCCTCGAGGATCCTGCCCCAGCCAAACAACCCCGGCGGGAAGCTCCGGCTTCCAAAGCTCCTCCTATGGGGTTACAGGTTGACATCGATGGCACGGCCTCGACCGATCACCTGTTAGACTGCTCTGGGGTACCGGAACTTTCTCCCGGTACCGACATCCAGGCAGTCGTGGCGTCCATGGATCACACTGTTCAATCCATGCAGCAGGCTATAATGGCTTTTATTAAAACTGCGACGCCGACGGTACCGCAATGAGTTCCGTTGTCGGCGCCGGTACCGGTACCAGCGCCGATACCGGTACCGACTGCATCGACATCGGCCAGGATACCGACTCCGGTTCCTTTCCAGGGCTATTTCTCGGTACCGATCCGGTACCGGGGACGCCCAATGTCGGTACCGATCGATACACGTATTGATCATTGGAAGCGGACAGACGATACTTTGATTCCTCTGATGATTCTGGTTCATCAGACGAGTCTCCTGAAGTATCCATTACCCTTCCTGAGGAACCTACTTCTCCAAAAAGGAGAATGTCTCCTCCAGAGGATTTGTCCTGTCAAGACTTCATAATAGAAGTGGCTAAAGGACTCTCTATTTCAGTAACCTCTGAAACAGAGCCTAGAGCAAAATAATTAGATATTTTAGGATACTCTAAGGCTCCCAGAGAGGCAGTCACCTTGCCAATTCATGAAATTCTTCATGAACATATGATTGACTTATGGGAGACTCCTCTCACCCTTTCTGCTCATTCTCGCAGATTGGACACTATGTACCGTGTCCCTCCTTGTCCTGGATTTCAGAAAACTCAGCTTCATCACCACTCCATTGTGGTGCAGTCAGCTATGAAAAGGATAAAGAGTACCAAAAGACACACTTCTGCTCCTCCAGGAAGAGAATGCAGGACCTTGGATGCTTTTGGTAGGAAAATCTTCCAAGCCAGCATGCTTATTGCCAGAATCAACTCATATAGCCTTTATATGGGTATGTTTCTAAAGGAAGTTGCACAAAAGCTGCACAACTTTCTCCCTTTTCTTCCAGAGGATAAAAGGGATGAGTTCCTCCTTTGGCTTAAGCATACTCAAGACATTTCAAAGTTTTCCAACAGGGCAGCCTTTGACTCCTTTGAAGGTGCCAGCAGAGCCTCAGGCATTGCCATAGCTGCTCGCAGAATTGCTTGGCTCCAGGCTTCTGATCTAGAGCCCTGGGTTCAGGATGGCTTAGGAAATCTGCCCTGTACGGGTGAAAATCTCTTTGGCAAAGAGTGGCAAATAAAAGCCACTCAAATGGATGCAGAGAATTCTGCTTTGGATAGACTTTCCAAGTCAACCTCCATTCCAGCCAAGAAAAAACTTTCAAAAAGCCTTTTTACAAAAGGAGCAGATTTCCTTCCACTTCTGGCCAACAATCTTCTACAGGTCGCTTTGCTACTAAGCGTCAGCAACCTAAACAGGCCAGGCCTAAACCTGCAGGGACTGCTACAACCCAGCAGTCCCAACCCCCTCAGGGTTTTTGACTTGATACTAGAGAACTTAACCTTTCTGGCTCTACAACAGCCAGAACCTCTCACCATTCCAGGAAGGTTAGCTCATTTTGCTCCCAGATGGGAGCAAATCACATCAGAGCAGTGGACCCTCTCCATCATAAGAGAGGGCTACAAACTTCATTTCTCAGAACTTCCTCCCTACACCATGGTGAGACACTTCAATTCTCCCACATCTCTCCTCGACCTTCTGGATCAGGAGGTGACTACCCTTCTGGCCCAGGGGGCCATAGAAGAAGTTCCTCTTCTTCAACAGGGGTCAGGGTTTTACTCCCCCTATTTTCTCATTCCAAAGAAAACAGGGGGATACAGACCCATTCTAGATCTCAGAGAATTGAACAAATTCCTATGCAAGGAGAAGTTCAAGATGCTTTCTCTAGGCACTCTCCTTCCATACCTGCAGAGTCAGGATTGGCTTTGTTCTCTAGATCTCAAGGATGCGTACACTCATGTCCTCATCCATCCATCTCACAGAAAATTCCTACGTTTTCTGTTCCAGGGAAAACATTACCAATACAGAGTGCTTCCTTTCGGTCTAGCCTCTGCTCCAAGAGTGTTCACCAAATGCATGGCAATAGTTGCTGCATTTATACGCACTCTGGGAATATTTGTCTTCCCATACCTGGACGACTGGCTCATCCGAGCTCCAACCCAGTCAGAGGCTCAGATCTCCCTGAACCGCACCAGGCGCATTCTGCAATACCTGGGACTTGTGGTAAACCTCCCAAAGTCCCAGCTCACCCCTACTCAGTCCCTGGAATTCATAGGGGCCTGGTTGGACACCACCTCTGCAAGGGCCTACCTTCCTCAGGCCCGTTGTCAACGTCTAGTGCAGTTAGCCTCCCAGATTCAGTCAAAGAGCCACTTAACTGCCAGGGAGATGTTACAGCTGCTAGGCCATATGGCTTCCACAGTACATATGGTACCCTATGCTCGCCTACACATGAGAGCAGCTCAATGGACTTTATCCACCCAGTGGACTCAAGCTTCAGGAGCTCTCTCAGACCAAATAGCAACCTCCAAACGTCTCTTTTGGTCTCTGCAATGGTGGATGCCACTCAAAATCTGTTGCTGGGGTCCCCCTTCCAACCTTTGTTACCCCAAGCAACCCTCACAACAGATGCCTCCCAAACAGGTTGGGGAGCTCATCTACAAGACCTCTCCACCCAAGGCACTTGGTCCCCACAGGAGACCTCTCTTCATATCAACCACTTGGAACTTCGAGCAGTGTTCCTAGCTCTCAAGGTCTTTCATACCCTCCTCAGCTACAAGACAGTCCTCATTCATACGGACAATCAAGTAGCCATGTTTTACATAAACAAGCAAGGAGGAACTGGCTCTCTGTCGCTTTGCAACGAAGCTCTAAGATTATGGGCCTTCACCAGAGAGCATCAAATCCATCTCCTGGCAGTATACCTCCCAGGAATCCAAAACTCTTGGGCAGACAGACTCAGTCGAGTTCTGCTTCCACACGAATGGTCCCTGCACATGGATCAGGTACTCAGAATCTTCCAAGAATGGGGAACCCCGGACATAGACCTCTTTGCAAGTCCGTGGAATGCCAAACTTCCCCGGTTCTGTTCCAGAATTCCGTGTCAGGGAGTTCAGGCCAAGGATGCCTTCCTCCTTCATTGGGGTCAGGGCTTCCTGTATGCCTTTCCACCCATTCCTTTGATTCCCAAGACTCTGTTCAAACTCCAGAGGGATCAAGGATCTATGATCCTCATAGCTCCACGCTGGCCACGCCAAATGTGGTACCCTCTACTTCTGCATCTCTCCCAAGCCCCCTCCCTGGACTTGGGAGCTGCGCCAGACCTTCTGTCCCAGGAGGAAGGGACTTTGTGGCATCCAAACCCCAAGTCCCTTCACCTCAGAGCTTGGTTACTGAAGGCCTAGACCTTCAAGACTTCAATTTTTCTCAGCAAGTGAAGGATATCCTCCATGCTTCCAGAAAACCTTCCACTAGGCGTTCCTATGCTTTTAAGTGGAAAAGATTTTCCATTTGGTGTGCTCAAAAGGGTCTTGACCCTCTGGCACTTCCTGTGAATTCTCTATTGGAATATCTCCTGCATCTCTCCAATGCAGGCCTTAAAACGAATTCAGTAAGGGTCCATTTGAGTGCTATTGCAGCATCCCTTAAGCCTCTCAATGGACAACCTATTTCCTCTCATCCTCTTATTGCAAGATTCATGAGAGGCCTAACTTTAACTAAACCTCCCATTCGACCTCCTCCGGTGGCATGGGACTTAAACTTGGCTCTTGGTCAGCTTATGAAGCCACCTTTTGAACCCTTAGCCACTACCTCCTTGAAATTTCTTTCCTGGAAGGTTATTTTCCTTATTGCAATCACTTCTTCTCGCCGCATCAGTGAACTGCAGGCCTTAGTGGCTAATCCACCTTATACAAGGTTCCATCATGATAAGGTAGTCCTTAGGACAAATCCTCACTTTATGCCTAAAGTGGTCTCACCTTTTCATCTTAATCAAGAGGTATATTTACCTGTCTTTTTTCCAGCTCCTCATGCATCCAGTGCAGAGAGGAACCTTCATACTCTAGATTGTAAAAGAGCTCTTGCTTTTTACTTACACAGGACACAGCAACATAGAAAGTCTTCCCAGCTTTTTGTTGCTTTTGATCCTTCTCATTTAGGACTTCCAGTCTCTAAAAGAACACTGTCCAATTGGATTGCTCAGTGTATTTCTTTTGCTTACCAGAGTAAGAACCTTTCTCTGGAGGGCCATGTCACAGCTCACAATGTGAGGGCCATGGCCACCTCTATGGCTCATCTTCATTCTGTGTCCATCGACCAGATCTGTCGAGCAGCCACCTGGGCCTCGGTTCATACCTTCACAGCCCATTACTGTTTGGACAAGGACTCCCGCCGGGATGCCTTGTTTGGTCAGGCTGTCCTCAGACACCTGTTCCATTCTTGAACAACTCCTGTCCTCCTTCCCTGAATGGATGCCTGAGATCCATAGGAAGACGAGGAACCCTTCAGGGTCTCATACCCTTGGGGATCTCCCAGGCATCTTAGCTAGGGAGTCCCCATATGTGAGGACTCATTCCTGCTTGTTCCTGGAGATAGCACAGTTACTTACCTGTAACAGGTGATCTCTGGGAACAGCAGGAATTAGTCCTCACAACCCTCCCACCTCCCCTAGGAGTTGTATCTCTCTCTATCTTTCCTTTCCTCTCTCTCTCTATTGTCTCAGCTTTAAACTTGAACTGAGGAGAGTTGGTTAGGAAAGGCGGGAAGGCAGCGCACAGGCGCTGTGGGATGCTCCCAAAAGCTTTCCTTCTTGGGAAGCTGGGGAGCGTTCCCGCGCAGGCTCCGTCGGTACCGACGTACCCATATGTGAGGACTAATTCCTGCTGTTCCCAGAGATCACCTGTTACAGGTAAGTAACTGTGCTTTATGTGAGTTTGGACTTTTATTTGTGTTGTTCCAAGGTTGAGGTGTGTGTGGTGGGGGGGGGGGGGGTGAAGGTGTGGTCCTTTCTAACAAATAATGCCTCTGTCTTTCTGAGGTTTGTTGTAGGGGGCATAGATTCTTTAGTGTTCTTAACTTATGGTAGATGGAGTTAGTTCTCTTTATTTTTGCCTGCAAATTTAGCCTCTGGTCCATTATAATGCCCAGATATTTGACTTCAGTTTTCACCTGGATGTTAGTCTTCGAGTTTCAGTAATTGTGGTGGAGTGAAGGACGGATCTTAAAATACACGGAGGTCCTCCATTTTTTCTTGATTAATGAATAGATTGTGTTGTTGAAGCCACTGCCTCGCGTCCGAGAAGCTTTTTTCTATACTGGTGAACTCTGATTTTGAAGTATTGAATGGGGGAGTAGAACATGATATCATCAGCATATATCTGGTAATGTATCTTGTGTGCTTTGAATATTGTGACTAGTGGCTGGAGGAAGGGCTGAGAGAGTTGAGCCCTGAGGTACCCCTTGTTGGATAAATGGATGCGAGTTCCTGTGTCTGATTCTTACTTGCTGGCTGCAGCCTTTAAGGTAGCAGCGGAATCAACTTATTGTAGGATCTTGGAGACCGATGACAGAGTCTCTGTCATTGGTGGTGGGGTAGGGAATCCAAAAGCTGATGAGATATTTAGGGATATGAGGAAGAAGCCTTGAGTGTTGTTCTGGGGGCAAGTGAGTATGCCAAGCAGGGATGTAAGTTAAAGGGTTTTTTTTGTTTTGTTTTTTTTACATTTTTTATTTATACAATTTCATCACTTTACATCCAACAAAACTTTGAATAATAGTCAAATTGCAAGAATAACAATATCAGGAAACAGCAAAATCATAAAAATCATCATTTAACATAAACCACAACTTAACCACAAGTGAGGCAAGATCAGGAATAAAGATAAATGGTGCTGCCTGCACCAAAGGCAATAAATAAATAATGCAGCAGATTCTCAAGAACTACATCTTAGCCAGTCCTAACTACTGGTCTCTTCAGGTGACCCCATCTGATCACGCACACCCTTCCTTGCCAACAAGAACTGAAGAAATTGATCAGGTTCAAAGAATACAAATAGTTGACCTTGCCAACTAATCAAACATTTTCAAGGAAAAAGCAACTTCATTGAGGTGCCGAGACCAATGGCCCTATTCCTCAGCCAAAAAGTCCTCCTGGTGCTGCTTTTGTGTATCTCTAGACACATCAGGAAATACATAAATCTTAGAACCTAAGAATGTAGCAGACATATGTCTAAAGAATAATTGCAAGACTGTGTTTGTCTGATTCAAATGCAAAATAAGCAACAAGAATAGTCCTTTCTGTGATGACTTCCATAGATGACTCCAGGAATGCAGTCAAATTCCCCAAATCTGGTGCAACACCATGTTCAGGGGACCTGCCCACTCCACCATGGATTGGACTGAGCGACAAATATTGAGTCCAAACTATTGGTGGAAGTGCTTTTTCTGCTGTTTTCAAAATTTCTCAAAAGTACCTTTTTAACATGTCCACCTGTGGCATCAAAGGACATTCAGGAAAGTTCAAGAATCTTAAATTATTTTTACATACTCTGTTCTCCAAAAAATGACAATTTCCTGTTAAACACTTCTTTCTCTGATCTGAGCAGTACTTACTGACTGAAGATGTTCTACAGCAATTTCTACCTGTTCCATTCTCACTCCTTGTTGCACTGAAACCAGCTCCTGCTCTGCAGCCTTAGCAGAAAGCACATCTAATTCAGCTTTAGAACTGCCTGCTTATCTAGCCAAGGATGATTTGATAAGCTTTGATGGTGTTCCACGGTACTTCCAAAGTTGCTGCAGCCAGTCAAACAGCCACCGCAGAGAGAGTACCCCATTCTGGATGGCCTGTTGAGACCTCCAATGAAGGCCCCCCCCTCTCTGCCGGAGATGCTGCTGCCAAGCTCAAGAACTCCCCCCATGGGTATCCTTGTCATCCCCACAGTTTCAACATCCAGATGCAGCGGTGGGTGGCAAAGCGTTCCTCAGGGCTCAACGAAGTCCCGCTTGCCCTAGCATCTTCCGCCAAAGCAAAAGTCAAGACCGAAGAGGCAGGCAGCTCTGAGATAGCACGTGTCACAAAAGGAGGCATAGATTGCACCATTATCTTCAGTGTTGAGATAGAAACCGGCACCAAGACTTTCCCCTTCCTCTTCCGCGGCATTGGGAACAGCAGCCATACACCCATCTCAGCACATCCTCTCAGATCTTGCCTCGTAAGTGAAGTTTCAGCGCTGTGGTTCTGCCTGAAGCCATGCTGGTGATAGTCTAAGGGGGCATGGTCATTAATATAGTTTTGTAGTTGCTTCTGTTTTCTTTTCTATTTTTGAAATAAAAGGGATACTTTAGATTGGTCTATGTGAGTTCAGAGCAGTGCAGTTGAGGTTCGTGCTTTTTAGTAGCGATCGGACTGAGCTTTATTTCAGTTGGGTGGGCATATAACCTTGGGATAGGGTGGTATGGATAATGCTCTGCAGGTAGGAGCTAAGCTGTGTTCTTTTGATCTTAATCCATGACATTGGACAGGGGTCAAGAGCTGAGGTAATTGTGTTAAGGTTACTTTATAGTGACTTCAATATTTTCCAAAGATAGTAATTCAGATTTCGACCATGTGCCCAGAGGGGTGTTTTGAAAGGTGGGAGTGGTTACAAGGTGGTCTCTGAGAGGGGCTGGCTTATGTTTGGATGGAGGTAATTTGCTGTTTCTTGGGGGCATATTCTATCTTGTGGAATCTGTTTACTAGGTTCCCTTAGAAGGGCTTTTGCTATGTGGAAGAGTTCCCTAGGCTTATTTAGTGAGTGCATGATGGTGGTGTTGTGGTATTCCTTTTTTGCATGTTAGTGTTTCCTTGCAGTATACTGTTTCTCCATATAGATGTCTTGGGAGAGTGGGTCTTTGGAATGTCTCCATTTCTGTTTGAGTCAATGCAGGTCACTCTTTTGCTTCTGTAGTGTCATTGAGCATCAGGAAACTGTGTCGCTTGGGTGGCATGAGGAAGGTAGTAGCTATGGTTTCATTCCATCCTTTGATCTTTGCTTCTAAGCTTTCTTTGGGCTTGATGAGCTTAAGTTGTGGGATCACTATCTTGAGAACGTTTTCATTGTTAAATTGTTGATCTGTGGTTAATAGCTGTTGTACTAGGTGTTGGTGTCCAGGTGCAGTTGCAAGAAATGGAGAAGAGTACAGATGCATGGTCAGACCAAGGTACTGGAAGGATTGTATGGAGAGTATGCTTGGAGTCATTATGATGTCAGGGATGAATAACAGGTTGGGCATGTTCCCTCTACTATGATTTGGATTGGTGACAAGTTGTAGGTAATGAGAGCTTCCATAGCCTTCAAGAAGGAAGATGATTGCTTTGCGGATGCAGATGTAAGATTCAGGTCACCAAGTAGGATGAGGGATTGATGGTTCATTGGAAGCAAACAGGCTGCTTCTTGTAGAGTGGACAGTTCAGCTGCTTCTAGCAGGGTGGACAGTTCTGATGCATTACCTTGTGGCGCTCTGTATGTTAGGCATATTGATATTGACTTGTTCAATACTATTAGTATGTCAGATGGTCCAGGGCCATTGGCTAGATGGCCTCCTGCGAGGACAAATCAACCCTTGGAGGCCATGGCAATCCACTTGGCCTCAGAAGTTTCAGCCCCTTTTTAGTGGGCAAAGTGGTCTGAGTATTTTTGGACAGTTCCATGGCCGTGGTGTATGTCAACAAGCATAGCAGAACTTGCAGTGCTGGAGTGGCTCATGAGGTCGTGGAACTATGCAGTTGGGCAGAAGGTCATCCGATTGCTTTGTCGCCAGCCCTTATAGCAGGAATCGACAACATGTAAGCAGACTTCTTGAGTTGCCAAATATTGAATCCCAGTGAGTAGGAGCAGAGTCCTCATGCATTCCACCTCATAGTGTATACTTGATGGTCGCTTTGGAGAACTTTTTCAGTTGCAGGAAAGATCCATGGACTTGGCTGCACTGCTTCAGGTATAGCCCCAGGAGGGGCTTCTGTTTGTCTTCCATCTATGACCCTTGGTGAGGTACCATCTATGCAAGATTTGGTCTCGCTTGGACTTGGTGTTTCTGGTGGCCCCAGATTGGTCATGTAGTCTATGGTACACAGATCTCCTGCACCTGTTGGTGTGCTCCACTCTTGTTACCTCAAAAGAAGGACCTCCATTTCCTTCTCACTTTTGGTCTGGCCCTTGAGAGACAACAGTTTCTTTAAGAAAGGCTACTTGGGTGTGGTAATGATTATCCTTCTCAAAGTCCATAGGGCCTCTATGTCTTTAACTTATGCAAGGGTGTGGAGAGTTTTCGAGAAGTTTTATTCCTCTTGGGCTCTAGAGGCTAGGAAGGTGGACTTAGCCAGTGTGTTATCCTTCTTACAGTCTGGCTTGTACCATGGTTTGTCCCTGAACTCTTCTTAAGGTTCATGTAGCAGCCCTAGTGCCTTACTGAAGGCATATCCAAGATATGTCCTTGGCATCTCACCCAGATGTCTCCTGCTTCCTTAATGGTGTGAAGCAGATCTGTCCGCCACTGCATCCAATGGTTCCCCAGTGGAATTTCTCTCTGGTACTGAAAGCAATGGGTCTCCCATTTAAGCCCATGCATAAGACCTCTCAGGAATTTGATTGTTAAGGTGGTCTGCCAGATGGATGTTGGAACTGCAAGTCTTGTCCTGCAAGGAGCCATTTTTGACCATCTCAATTGCTTTGGTCTCCTTGAGAACTGTGCCATCATTTCTCCCAAAGATACTGTCCCCTTTTCATCTCAGTTGTATCATATTGTTGCCCTTCTCTTCAGAGGAGAACCTTCAAATGAACCCATCTCTGTGTCTGCTGGATGTGAGGAAGGTATTAGTTAATTTGAGATTGCTAATGCCTTTCTTTGGTGAGATCATCTCTTTGATCTTTTCCGTGGTCAATGGAAAGGACAGGCAGAAGGAAAGGATTGAGGAGGCTACAGGTTTGGCATATCTTCTGGCTGGGAAGCATGTGCTGGAGGGAGTCGGAGCTCACTCAACTAGGAAATAGCCCTCCTTCTTAGTGGAGTCTGCCTTGGTGAAAGACATCAGTAAGGCAGTTACCTTGTCATCTCTCAGCACCTTTATGAAACGCTACAGGTTTCATGTGAGAGCTGGTGCGGATGGTGCTTTTGGCAGGTGATTCCTCCCACTCTGGGCCTTGCTTGGATACATCCCAAATTCTGCATACTGTATTTATTAAAATAATGCAATATAACCATTGCCTTTGAGTAATAATCAGTTTAAAACTTCAAAACAGAAATTCCTAGTGAATTCAAACTTAAGATTTTGAAGCAGTTTTCCCCCAGAGGTCCAGTAATCTGCACTATAACCAGGATTTCTGGTCTTTGGTAATTTTATTTTAGCAATCCATGAAGTTGCAGGGGAACTCTGAGCTGCAAACAGTGTCGCCTTCTCGCAGCTGGCAATATTTGCTGCAACATAGTGGTGTTCATGGTGGCTGTTATAAATGTCAGCAGTTGAAAAATGCCAGCTATAACGAAGTCCTTGTGGGTTCAGGTGGTGGCCCTGGCTTGCTTCCGGGGCCATGTCCGTGGCAAGTCATAGAAACATAGAAACATAGAAATATGACGACAGAAAAAGTCCACATGGCCTATCTAGTCTGTCCTTCCATATCAACAACTACAACAGTCCCCTTTTTTTCCTTTAGAGATCCTCTGTGTTTGTCCTATGCTTTTTTTGAATTCAGTTACTGTCCTCATCTCTACCACCTCTACTAGGAGACTATATTCCACAGATCCACCACTCTTTCTGTAAAGAAATATTTCCGTATATCACTCCTGAATCTATCCCCCTTCACCCTCATCCCATGTCCCCTTGTAGCAGTACTTGCTTTCAATTGAAAGAGGCTCTCCCCCTGAACATTTATGCCATGGAGGTATTTAAAATCTCAATCATATCACCTGTATCCTGCCTTTCCTCTAAGGTGTACATATTAAGATCCCTAAGTCTGTCCTCATATGCTTTATAATGAAGACCACTAACCATTTTAGTAGCCACCCTCTGCACCGACTCCATCCTGTTCACATCCTTTTGAAGGTGCGGTCTCCAGAATTGCACACTATACTCCAAATGAGGTCGCACCAAAGACTTATACAGAGGCACTATCACCTCCTTTTTTCTGCTAGCCCTCTCTGTATGCACCCAAGCATTCTTCTAGCTTTTACCGTCGCTTTTTCTACCTGTTTAGCTACTTTAAGATCATCAGACACAACCACGCCTAGGTCCCGCTCTTCTTTAGTGGACAAAAGTACTTCACCCCCTATACTATATTGCTCCTTTAGATTGTTGCAGCCCAAATGCATTACCTTACATTTTTTAACACTAAATCCCAGCTGCCAAATTCTAGACCATTGAAGCTTAGCTAGATCCCTCCTCATGTTATCTACACCTTCCTGGGTGTCTACTCTATTGCAGATTTTGGTATCATCCGCAAAAAGGCAAACTCCTGGAAAAAGTGGTTTTCTCACAACTCTCACATCATCTGGACGCTGCACATTTTCTGCACCCTCGGCAATCCAGATTCCGCCCTGGGTATAGCGTTGAAACTACTATCACAGCAGTTATGAACGAAATACGTACTTCTCAGGATCATGGCGATATCACGGTCGCGGTATCCCTTGATCTTTCAGCCGCTTTCGACCTGGTAGATCACTCTCTTCTTCTTTCTCTACTACGGGATGCGGGTATTCGTGGTGTTGTCTATCACTGGTTTTACTCTTTCTTATCCTCCCGTTCATTTGCAGTTACCTCTGCTCTTTCCACCACAGACCATTTTCCTCTCACTTGTGGTGTTCCACAAGGCTCTATCCTGGCTCCCTTACTGTTTAACGTCTTTCTAGCCCCCTTAGCTCTACTTATCCAACAACTGGGGATCTCAGGCTATTATTGTGCCGATGATATCTTTCTCTTGCATCATACGTCCTCGTCTCAGCCCGATATTACTCCTCTGGAAACCTGTTTGTCTCTATTCTCTTCGTGGCTCTCCTCCAACTGTCTGGTTCCTAATGTTTCTAAAACTGCAGCTATCTGGTTCACCCACAGTTCCTCCACTCCATCACTTATTCCTTCCTTTTCAGGTATCCCTATCTCCATGGTTTCTAAACTCCGTTATCTTGGCGTTATTCTCAACAGCGATCTTACTTTCCATGACCACATCTCCCATATCTCTCGGCGTTCCTTCTTCTGCCTCAGGCAAATTCGTACCATTAGGCCATTCTTATCTCCTCAAGCTCTCACTACCCTCCTCCTTTCCTTGGTTATAACCAGATTGGACTTCTGTAACTCCATTTATGCCGGTATCCCTCAATATCAGCGATATCGGCTACAGTTAATACAGAACACAGCTGCCTGAATGATCTTACATGCTCCCCCCGTGATCACATCTTCCCTCTGTTGCAGCATCTCCATTGGTTGCCACTGCAATTCCGGATTTCCTTCAAAATTCTCACCCTAGTACATCGAGCTATCTATCTCCACAGACCTCAATAGCTATCCGATTTATTGACTTTTCATACTCCCACTCGCATCCTCCGATCCATTCATGTTAACCGTCTGATCCTCCCAGCTCCCTCTCGTGCACACTTACAATCCACTCGAAAATCAGCCTTTTTCTACCTTGGTCCCTCCCTATGGAATTCCTTACCCTACTGCCCTCCGATTGGAAGAATCCTACCCTAAATTCCGCTCTCTCCTCAAAACCCACCTTTTTTCCTCTGCTTTTCCCGGTTCTCTATGAATCCTCATAACCTCATTCTCCTTTCCTGCTTTAAACTGTTCCTACTCTCTATCTCTTCTTTCCTTTAATTTATTGTAACTTCTTTTCCCTTTCTATCTAAGGTTATTATTTATATTGTAAACCGCCCCGATGTAATGGAGGGCGGTATATCAAGTGTTCTATAAACAATAAACAATAAACAACCTTACCCGACAGCCCTTCCGCTATATCACTAACAAAGATGTTAAAAAGAATCGGACCAAGGACAGATCCCTGGGGCACACCACTGGTAACATCCTTCTCCTCGGAGTGAGCTCCATTTACCTGTACTCTTTGTCGCCTCCCACCCAACCAATTTCTAACCCAAGCAGTAACTTTAGGGTCCATCCCTAGGGTGCTCAGTTTATAAGTCGCCTGTGAGGAACAGTGTCAAAGGCTTTACTGAAATCTAAATACACCACATCTAGGGCTCTCCCTTGGTCCAACTCCCTGGTCACCCAGTCAAAGAAATCAATCAGATTTGTCTGACAAGACCTGCCTTTGGTGAATCCATGTTGCCTCGGATCCTGTAATCCGCTGGACTCCAGAAATCTCACTATTTTCTCTTTCAGCAGTATTTCCAATAATTTACTCACCACCAAAGTTAAACTAACCAGCCTGTAGTTTTCAACCACATCCTTACTTCCGCTTTTGCGTAAAGACACCACATGAGCCTCTCTCCAGTCCTTTGGCACCACTCCTGACTCCAACGAGGCATTGACAAGGTCAGTCAGTGGAGCTGCTAGAACATCCCCAAGTTCCCTCAGTATTCTAGGGTGTATCCCATCCGGTCCCATCGCTTTGTCTACTTTAAGTTGAACTAGTTTCTCACGAACACAGTCTTCTAAAAATTGTTCAAGATGTCCCTTGCTTCTGTTCCTGTTTGTTGGTGTTTTCTGAGGTCCTTCTCCTGGTTCTTCATCTGTGAACACAGAACAGAAATATTTGTTAAGCAATTCTGCTTTATCCTCATCAGCTTCTACATATTCCTCCCCTTCACCCTTGAGTCTGACAGTACCACATTTGCCCTTCCTCTTCTCACTAAAATGTCTTATCCCCCCATTTTATTGCATTGATTATTTCCTCCTCTTTTTGAATCTTTGCTTTCCTGACTACTTTGCTAGCTTCTCTAAGTTTTTCCAAATATAGATGCCTGTCTTCCTCTCTCTGTGATCTCTTGTATCTCATGAAGGCTTCCCTCGTTTTCTTCACTTTTTCAGCTACTTCTTTCGAAAGCCATAGCGGTCTCCTTTTCCTTTTACCTTTATTTAGCATTTTAACAAAAGTCCCTGGTGTCCCAGTAGTATATCATCTGTTTCCTGCAGGGGTGAGGAATCTTTGACTCCCCCCTCATTGGACAGTGGTTCTACCCTGGAACCTGAATTTGGTTCTCTCTGCCTTGGCGATAGCTCCCTTTGAGCCCTTGCAGGAGGCTGCCCTCAAGGACTTAACTCTTAAAGGGAGTGTTCTTGGTTGCTATTTGCTCAGCTTGACAGATTTCCAAGCTGCAGGCTTTGTCCTGCAGGGAACCTTACCTTGTAACCAGGAATCAACAACATGCAAGCCCAGTCCCATTCTTTCTCCCTAAAGTGGTTTCGACTTTTCATGTGAATCAGTTGGTTATCCTGCTAGTCTTCAAGGGATGACCAGGGTGGAGCAGAGGTCACACACTGCATTTATTGGATGTGTGCCGGGTTCTCTGGCGCTATTTGCATACTTTGTAGGATTTCCTGAGGACCAACCACCTTTTTGTGGCATTTGGTGGACTCCAGAAGGGGGAGGCAGCTTTGAAGGCCTCCATCTCCCAGTGGATACATGAAGCAATCGTGTCTTCGTACTTAGTCAAAGACCGAGTGGTCCCAACAGGCCTGTGAAATCATTCTGTGTGGGCTCAGGCCTCTTCCTGGATGGAGTTTTGCCTTGTTCCACCACAAGATATCTGCAAAGCAGTGACTTGATCTTCACTCTATTCCTTCGCGCAGCATTACTGCCTGGATGTGCAAGCCAGACAGGATGCGTCTTTTGGTGTGCGGATCCTGCAAGCTGTTGTGTCTGGTCCTGTCCAGTGTTAGTGCTGTTTTGTTACATCCCTCACACCTGGACTGGACTGGAGGGACGATATGGAAGGTTCAATTAGGCCTTACCTGCGTATTGTCTTTCCTTGAGTCCCTCCAGTCCAGGACCCATTCGATATTTTGTTGGTGCTTGGCCTCCGCTGTGTACAGAGTGTTAGGTTGCTGTTGCTAACGCTGCCTTAGCCACTAGGGTCAGATTTCTTCTACCCTGGTGGTCAGGCTCAGCTGTTTTCACATTTGGAGCCTCTGAACTGCTGATGTATTTAAAAATAAACAAATAAAAATATATTTTCACACTGGAACATGAGCTTCCCAAACAGACTAACTTGTGCTGTTCGGGAGGGACCCTGGCCTCCCTGGGTGGGGGATGTACCTTGCTTTATTTTCTGGTTTTTGTGTTGGTAGAGGATTGGCGTGGTGACTCCTGGTCTGCTTTGCTACAGGCATACTGGCTGGTTGAGGGTGCACAGGCTCCTTAAGGGCCGTTTCAGTTCAGTGATTTCTCAGTCTCCATCTGCTGGTGGGTGAACATAACCCATGCATCTGGACTGGAGGGACTCAAGGAAAGACAATTAGGTTAGGCCTAATTGAACCTTTTTTCCAAAGGGATTATTCTTAATCTTATTTTAGGATATTGTGAGGGTTTTTGATGAAGATGCTTGTTTTATTGGATTTGTGTAATGTATTAATGTTTTCATAAATATGTATGTTTTTACTGTACTTGCTTAAAAGTTTTGTTAGGTGGTAAATGGCTTAATAGACTTAGCAGTCTCACATGGGAGTAAGGAAGGTCTAGGTTAGCTGCTCCCTTTATGGCAAATAGAAAGCTCTCCCCTACTAGGCCCTACGAGGGAAAGAAGAAGCCCCAGTCAAAAAGAGTAGAGAGATGGGTAAATAGGGGCAAGAGTGCAAGTGACCTAGCACAGGTGGGGGACACTGTCAGTGAGAGGAAAGGGATTATAGACGAGGAGACATGGCGATGCTCCATCCATCTGGAACACACTCCCCAAAAGCATACAAGCCATACCTGACTTAAGGAACTTCAAAAGGAATCTTAAAACACATCTGTTTGATGAATACTTTGACAGTGAAACCTAATCCCCCTTACCCCATATTACCTACTAGGACAATCTTTCATTAATTGCATCTCAGATGTAATTAACTTCATGCTTCAATATTTGCTCAAAGTTCAAGTTACCAGTTTTAACCTTTGAAGTTCTACTTTCTGCGTTATGTGTAATAGTTTTGAAGTTTGTTAAACTGTAAACTGCTTTGACTCTTAGATAAAGCGTGATATAAAAATTGCTAAATATAGTACACAATAGGAAGAGGAAAGAGTTCATTTCACACTGATTTGATATCAATAAAATAAAATAATAAAATCTAAGTGATTTACAAACTAGTTTAGGGGAAATAAGTAACAGGGAACCTTACACTAGGGGGCGTGGCGGGGGGGGGGGCGGCTAGATTAGTTTGCAGATTAACAAAAGACAACTACAAGCAATAACACATCACAGGCACAAAGAAGCAGAAGCCTAGGTCCATCGTGAGCATATAAATGGCCACAGTGTTAATTGTAAGGGAAGACCTGGCTAAAATAGTTTCTTTTTTAACACACTTGAAACTTCTTAAGAGAACTCTCTAGATGTATTCCCAAAGGTAATCCATTCCAATGTGTGGGGTCCAGTATACCAAATGTGGTTTGTCTTGGGGTTTCTAAATAGATATGACAATGGGAGGGAATAACAAGGAGGTAAGGACACCAGCAAGTTACGAAGAGGGGCAAAACCAGAATAGAAAGCCTGATGCACAATATTCGAAGGAGCTTAATAAGAAATTGGGAGCCAATGCTCTTCTAGAAGGGGTGGCTCTCAGCCACCAAAGAGCAATTTCACCATGGTATTCTGTACTGAAGTCTCCTTAGTCCCACATACAAAGAATTGTAATAGTCCAAACGTGAAATCACAAGAGTTAATCAAAATATGCAAGGCTGCCCTGCCCAAAAGACAACGGGCAACACATATTTGTTTTTTGTGATCAATTTGGAAAATGTGATAAAAGAATCTTGCCACAGAAAAAGGCTTACACATGATGTAAAACAGAAAAAAAAGGTATTGCCACAATTGCCACATACCTAAAGAAGAAATGCCTACAAGCCCACAAAAAGGGGAGAAATACACAATACAAAGGCAATAAGGGTGAAAGCCAAATTTTATGTATTGCATGGTGAATAATTGTAATACTAATTTGCACTCCATCACCCATTGGGGCACCCTCGGCAGTGATGCCCAGTGCAGCCCCAGCCAGCAAAGATTGAGGTTACAAAAGCAGAAAGCTGTTGAGGATCCAAGAAAATATAACTATTTCCACAGAACAAGGAATGTACATGGAAAATGGAGAAAAACACATATTTATTTCAGAATGAAGAATCTCTTGACCAAGCTAGTAATATGTAAATTGAAAGGCCGACGCCTATCTAGGATGACCCCCCGAATTTTGAGGGTCTTTTAGGGGAATTGATTCACCATTAATTTTGGAAGAGGCAGAATAGAGGGGGTGTCCTGGCATGTAAATATAGTTGCATCACTTTTGGTTGTATTCAGTTAAGGCCATTACTGGCAAGCTAATCATCTGTTTTATCGAGTTACAGCAAGATGTTGAGAAGAAGCCCAGTTGAGGTGGGATCAATAATAGAAATTAGTTGACTACTGTATGATCTGTGAATATAAAAAAGGTGAACCGGAATAATTGGATGAATAATGCTAAAGGTGCCGGAAATAAGTTAAAAAGAATGGGGTCTAAGACCGAGCCCTGGGGAACACCACAGGACAGATCATGTGGGAGAGAGATGGACTGTGACCAAAAAACTCGGAAAGACCTATCAGCAAGATAGAAGTGGAACCATGATAAACTTTACCAGAGATGTGAAGGTTTGACATATTTTGAAGAAATAAGGAATAATTGACAAGATCAAAAGCAGCATAGATCTCATAAAAAGTTATGATCATGTTTCTATGTACATAACATAAGACATGCCATACTAGGTAGACCAAGGTCTATCAAGCTCAGTATCCTGTTTCCAACAGTGGCCAATCCAGGTCACAAATACCTAGCAGATTCCCAAAAAGACATACAGGTTCCATAATGCTTGTATGGGGCGAGCAGTGGATTTCCCAGATCCTCTTTAATAATGGTTTATGGACTTTCCTTCAGGAACGTATCTAAACCTTTTTTAAACCCAGCTACACTAACAGCATTTATTACATTCTCCAGTAACATATTCCAGAGTTTGATTACACGTTTAGTGAAAAAAATATTTTCTTTTATTAGTCTTAAATGGGTTACATTGTAGCTTCATTGCATGTCCTCTAATCTTTCTACTTTTTGATGGCATAAATAACTGATCTGTTTTTACTCGTTACACTCCAGTCATTAATTTATAGACCTCCAGAGTTAGCTCTCCTCAGCCGCCTCTTTTCCAAGTTGAAGAGCCCTAATATTTTAAGCCTTTCCTCATAGGGGCATACTTCCATCCCCTTTACCATTTTTGTCACTCTTCTCTGAACCTTTTTCTAATTTCGCTATATCCTTAAGATACGGTGACCAGAATTGCACACAAATTTAAAGGTGCAGTCGCACCATGGAACGATACAGAAGCATTATGATATCCTTTTGTTTTGTTCTATTCTCCATTCCTTTCCTTATGATTCCTAGCATTCTGTTGGCTTTCTTGGAGCACCTAGTTCATGAGTTATCCACGATGATGCCTAAATCTTTTTCCTGAGTGGTGGTTTCTAAGGTGGTACCTTGTATTGTGTTACCATAGTTTGGATTGTTCTTTCCTAGGTGCATAACTTTTGCACTTGTCCACATTAAATTTCATCTGCCATTTGAACATCCAGTCTTCCAATTTATCAAGGTCCTCTTGCAATTTTTCACAATCCTCTTGTGTTTTAATAACTTTGAATCATCTGAAAATTTGATCACCTCATTTGTCATTCCCATTTCCAGGTCATTTATGAATGTTAAAAAGCAGCGGACACAGCACAGATCCCTGGGATGCTCCACTATTCACTTTTCTCCATTGAAAATATTGGCCATTCAGCCCTATCCTCTGCAATCTTTTAAGCAGTTCTTGATCCATAATAGTATACTGCCTCCTATCCTATAACTTTTTAATTTTACTAAGAGCCTCTCATGAGAGATCTTGTCAGAGGCTTTCTGA
Source organism: Ichthyophis bannanicus (assembly GCA_033557465.1). Lineage (NCBI taxonomy): Eukaryota > Metazoa > Chordata > Amphibia > Gymnophiona > Ichthyophiidae > Ichthyophis > Ichthyophis bannanicus. The sequence continues at coordinate 146,224,069 of CM066033.1, forward strand.
AAATCCAGGTACACTATATCAACCAGCTCACCTTTGTCTACCTGTTTATTCACATCTTCAAAAAATATAACGGATAGTAAGACAAGATCTTCCTTGGCTAAATCCATGTTGGCTTTCTCCCATTAAACCATGACTATCTACGTGTTCAGTATTTTCTTCTTTATAATGGTTTCTACCACTTTGCCCAGTACTTATATCAGGCTTATCGCTCTGTAGTTTCCCAGATCACCCCTTAAGGCCTTTTAAAAGTTTTTGTTACATTGGCCATTCACCATTCTTTAGGTAGTACAGATAACTATCATAGTTCACAGATTACTAATAGTAGGTCTTCAATCTCATATTTCAGTTCTTTCAACACCCTCAGATGTATACCATCCCTTACAGGTGATAGTCTACTCGTCAGTTTATCAAATAGTTGTAATACATCTTCCTGGTTTTATCAGTATATTTCTTTCAATTCTTACGATGTATCACCTTTAAATACCATTTCAGGCATGGGTAACTTCTCTGCATCTTCCTTAGTAAAGACCGAAGCAAAGAAATCATTCAGTCTCTCCGCTACGGCCTTGTTCCCTCTTAGTGCCTTTTCTATCCCTCTATCATCCAATGGCCCAACTAACTCTTTCACAGGTCTTTTGCTACGAATGTACTTGAAAAAGTTTTTATAATGTGTGTTTGCTTACACGGCAAGCTTTATTTTCGAATTCTCTGCCTTTTCAATGCCTTGCTTCTAACTTGCCAGTGCTTTATTTCGTTTCCAGTTTTCATCATTTGGTTCCTTTTTCCATTTCGTGAATGATGCTTTTTTGGCTACAACAGCCTCTCTAGCCTCGCCTTTAAACCATGCTTTCAGTCTTTTGGCCTTCCTTCCACTTTTATTAAAATGTGGATTACATCTGGTCTCAGCTTCCAAGATAGTATTTTTAAACAATGCCCATGCTTGATGTAAATCTTTAACCTCTGCAGCTGCTCCTTTTAGTTTTTTCTTAACTATTTTCCTCATTTTGTCATAGTCTCCATTTATTAAATTAAATGTGATCATCCTATGATCACTATTGCCAAGTGACACCAACACCCTTATCTCTTGCACCAGATCCTGTCTTACACTAAGGACTAGGTCCAAAATAGCTTTCCCTCTTGTCGGTTCATGAACTACGTAGGTGCTCCAACATGCAGTCATTTATTTAAACTAAAAGCTTTATCTCCCTAGCATGTCCTGCCATGACACTGACCCAATCGATACTGGGGTAATTGAAATCACCCATTATTACTGTTTTGTAACTTTTGTTAGCTTCCTGGATTTTCTTTTAGCATTTCATCATCCATTTGTTCATTCTGGCCAGGTGGTTGGTAGTACACTCCCACTGCCATAGCTTTCCTCTTTTGACATAGAATCTCTATGGATAGAAATTCCACAGTGTATTTTTTGTTTTCTGCAAAACTTTAATCATGCGTGATTCAATGCCCTCCCTAACATAGAGCGCAACTCCTCCATCAATTTAATCTACTCTATCATTGAGAGATAATTTGTACCCAGGTCCACCAGGTCTCTTAGATACCAGTCATATCTAACCTCTCATTTAGTGCTATATGTTCTAACTCTCCCATCTTTATTTTTTAGACTTCTAGCATTTGCATACTGGCAATTTATTTATATTTTATTTATGCAAATTATACAATATAATCAAACTTTTCTCTTGTACAGAAATTGAGACAAATTGGAACGCTGCAGCCCGCATCTTAGTGGGAGCATCTAGGAGAGACCATATCACGCCGATCCTAAGGGATCTCCACTGGCTTCCAATAGGCTGCAGAATTTCCTATAAAGCTCTCCTCATCACATTCAAGGCCTTCAACAAAATATTACCATCATTGATCTCAGACCTTCTCAGTCATGCACCAAACAATAGATCCAGGAGGATACTTACTGAAAACACTCTAGTCATTCCTTGTGAATCCACAAATTTGTCCCAATCAGCTAACAGGGCATTTATGTCTTTTGCCCCTAGAGATTGGAACAGTCTCCCGCCTAATATCAGAGCAATACAAGACATTAGTCAATTCAGAAAAGCCATCAAGTACCATTTATTTACTAAGTACTTCCAGTTACTGTAACATGGCCTTCTGCCCACTTGCAATCAAAACTAAATGTCTCCTATAAGTTAAACGCCTAGAGAACCAAGATATTCGCGATGTCGATATATGTACATTACCGTAGATACCAGATTATATGTAAATAGTTTACCCAGTTCTTCCATGTTAAGTTCCCTGTTATCTGTAAACTATCTTATGACTATGTTGTCTAGATAGGTTTGTTTAATGTAAACCGCACTGATGACGAATAGCGCGGTATATAAAAGATGTTAAATAAATAAATAAATCATGCCATTATTACATCTAAACACTCGCCTTGAATTTTTTTTCTTAACAAAATATCAATCTTTCCTACTCTAGCCCCCAAATGAGGGATCCAAACAAAAGAAAAACCAAATGTATGCATACAGGCATTTCAGAGGTTGTATTTTATTTTATTTCAGAGGTTGTATTTTATTTGTATCAATCTGGTTATCGGTATACAGGGATAATTTTGAATCTTTCAGTTCTGTCTGCTCTGTAAGTAAAGGGCAGCTGGGTTACTTTTATCTTTATTGGAACCTCTGTCGGGATGCCCTAACTTCCTCTTTTACTAGTATCCTTCAAAGATACACCCTTCCGGACCATGTGCTCTTGGGCGACTTTTGTCTTTCCCCAATTATCTAGTTTAAAAACGGCGCTATTTTATTTTTAAAGGTTAATGCCAGCAGACGGGTTCCATTCCGGTTAAGGTAGAGCCCATCCCTTCAGAAAAGCCCCTCCTTTCCCCAGAATGTTGCCCAGTTCCTAACAAATCCAAAACACTCTTCATTGTACCATTGTCTTAGCCACATATTGAGACTCCGGAGCTCTGGCTGCTTTTTGGTTCCTGTGCGTGAACGGGAAGGATTTCAGGGAATGCTACCCTAGAAGTTCTGGATTTCAACGTCCTATCTAAAAACCTAAATTTTGCCTTCAGAACCTCCCTCCTACACTTTCCTATGTCATTGGTACCAACATCTATCCAAAACCTTGTTGAGGTGGCACATAATGTCCACTACCTTCATACCAGGTAGGCATATTACCAAATGATCCTCACGTCAACCAGCCACCCAGCTATCTAAATGCCTAATGATGGAATCACCAACTAGAACGACTGTCCTAACCCTTCCCTCATGGGCATATGGTTGTGGAGAAATGTCCTCTGTGTGTAGGGGTTTTACATCACCTGGAAGACAGACCTAACTACAGGATCACTTCCTGCCACATCAGGTTGATGCTCTCCTGTCATGTGACCTCTATCCTCCATGGCAACAGGTAGGCTGCCAGACTGGAGGTGGGACTTCAGTACTACGTCCCTGTAAGTTTTATCTGTATATCTCTGTCTTCCTTATGTCCTCCATGCCTGCTGCTCTAGTCTCCTGAGATCACGTGTTACCTGAGAACAAAGAGCTCCTTGCACCTATTGCACACCAACCCCTCACCAACTGGGAGAAAATCATACATGTGATGCTCAATGCAAAAGATTGGAAAGCCCCCATCTCACTGAACTGCTGTCTGCATCTTGCTTTTAAGGTTTTGTTTAGCTGTTTAAGTTTGCTGGGAATACTTGTACTAATACAGCTATACCTAATATGCTTAATGGACTTTGTTCACCTCAAGATTTATTAATTTCAGGTCCTTAATTTAATCTATTCCTGATGAGGATAACCAGCTGAACCTAAAAGTGAATCTGACCACCTTCTTCTCTTTAATAGGTTTAAGAGCCTATAAAGTTAAGATGATGCCTGGTGTGGGTGGGAGGGAAAGAAGAAAAGCTGGCTTGCTACACAGTGGCCTGACTAGTGCTTCTAAGGTAATGTCTTAACAATTTCCTGGGTAATTACACAGCCCTTGGTTTGATAGAGGGGGGCCTTTCAAATTGCCCTGACTGCCACTAAACGCAAGTCCACCCCCTCCATTCCTCTATAATGCCACAAGCAGGGTCAGCACAGCCATTAGGGAAGACTAGATGGTTGCCTAGGCATCAGATTCTGGCGGGGGGGGGGGGGATTGGGGGGCTGCAAAGAGCAGAAGGATTCAAAGAAAAACAATAGCTCTATCAGTACATTATTTTACCTGCAGGAAGAACACACACACACATACATACAAAGCAAAGCTTAATATTTAAAAGTATGATGTTCAATTATGCATTTTTACTGACTTGTTGGAAGGGTAGTGTTTAATTATCAAAATCTCGAGAGGGGGGAGGGGAAGTGTAAGACTGAAGGTTTGCCTAGGGCACCCAATATCTTGCACCTGCCTTGACCACAAGGGGGATTCTCTGTCTTGTTGCTTCTTACAGATTAGACTGCTGCTCCTTTACTTCTCACAGCATCTCTCGCGGACCTCAGACTGCAAGGATCCTTCTAGACCACAAGTCCCCAAGCTGTGGCCCATGGGTCATTTTCCTGCCTTTGGGTAAAATTAATCTGGTCTAGTGGCAGCAGGAATATATTTGCTGCTGTTGCCCATGCTAAGGGTACTGATGATTAACATGTTGAAAAAGCATGATGCATGACATCAGTAGCAAGGAAAAGAGGTGCTGACCTACAAGCTTTTAGAGTTCTTGTGGTGTCAGAATGGGTGACAGTAAATGGTACAAGCTTCTGCTCTTGCTGCCACCACCTTCACAAGACCAAATGCTGGAGTCGGGAGGGAAGAGAGACAGGCTTCTCAAGTGTGCGTCAGGGCTACCATCTTCTGAGAAAGTAGTGTTAGTATCTGGACCCTGCTCTCCCTTTCCTAGCATCTTAAAATATCGATATGTATTTAGAAAACTTTCCTAGATTTCCCCCCCCCCCTCCCCCCCTCATGTAGCCAACCCTCCGTTGTCTAGACCTTTTTGGTCATTTGAAAAGTTCTGTGGGTTCCCTGCTCCAGATCCTACTAACAGTTCTTTGTGAATTACTAATCCCTAAGATTTCATATTATGGGACATAACATGTAATGTGTGTTGCATTTAAAGTTGAAAGTTTTCAGTTCATTTGTTTTATATAATTGATAATGCATTTAACAATTCACACTGCTTTATTCTTATTAGTTTAATTCACTAAGGGAGTCATCCAGGACCACGAATAGCAGGGATGTACGTCTCGTTAGGATGTACATTCCCTGCTATTCGTTTGGGGCCTGTTCTGCCCCATGAGCACCCCGCACATACTGAGATGTGCAGTGAGCTGTGGATGGGAGGGGGAGGGCTGGAAGAGGAGCATGGGCGGACATACGGGGATGATTCTGGTCGCAGCCCTGTATGTCTAGGGAGCAAGGACGGCCGGGGAAGTTATTCCACCTTGAAGTTGCAATTAAGTCTCTCCGGTGAAGAACAGCACTGGTGTGCCTGGCAGGGCAGATGAGCAGCAGCAGGGAAAGCAGTTGCTCTTAGGTCATCGAGGCTCCTGCATGGTGTCCTGGTGCCATAGCGACAGGATGCCACAGCACAGAGGCTCCATGCAGGAGCGTTGTGTGGGTTAGCCGGGCGGGGGGGTGTTTGCCAGACATGCAGTGGGGCAGAATCGGGGCCTATCTGGCCCATCCAAGTGCCCCGATTCTGCTCCCTCGAACATCTGGCTCTCGTGGATGCAGAATCAAGGTCTACACTGGCCCAGGTTCTGAATTGGCCTCCGCGTTTGTTATTTCTGATTCGTTTATAGTTGATTTGGTTATGTCCTTCAGTCACTCTAACATCAGCAATGCACACATGGGAGTACTATGGTGTGGCCAATGAGAGGGTCTGTACCGTCTATTAAAGAACCAGAGCTGGCAGCTAGCAAGAGGCAGGTGGGAGGGAAAGCAGCTGAAGGACGTGGGGCAGTTGAGGGAGAGGGAGATTAAACAGGCAGGAGAGGCAGATGAGCGGGGCTTCAGAGACCAAAAAAAGCATGATGGGCTATGAGGAGGGAAAGTGACAGAGGTACTAGAAGGAGGAGTAATGGAGAGAACAGATTTCAAAAAACACACTTATTAGGGAGAGTATGGAACAGGATTACAGAGGATGGCAGGGCAGCATGCATGTCTTGAATGGGGGTTACAGAGTGAAGATTTTGAGGGGAAATGTGTTTTGGTGTATACATGGGGGTACACCTGGTTTAGGTCATACCTAACAGGCCAGCAACTACATGTAAAATCAGGCTCTGCAAAATCCACACCATACACACAATCTCGAGGAGTTCCACAAGGCTCCACCCTCTTGTCTCTATTATTCAACATTTTCCTCCAACCAATCTGCAATGTGAAAAAAGGATTTGGCATCCTATACTATTTCTGTGCTGACGACGTGATGTTCTACATACCCATCAATACATCAAACCCTGATATCATACCCATAACAGAATGCTTCTCCTTAATCAGCCAATGGCTTAAAAAACAGAATGTGGCTGTAAACCTCAAGAAGACTGAGGCCCTGTACATCACTGGAGACAATAGCTTTAAACCACCAAGCACCATCACCCTTGATGGAACACAAATCCAAGTAAAACAAGACATACGATACCTTGGCATTGCACTTGATCAACACCTCACGTTCACAGGACACATACGAAACATCACAAGGAGCATCTACTTCAAACTCAAAACTATCAGGCACCTCAGACCTCTCCTAACCAAACACGACTTTCGCTCAGTCCTCCAGACAATCATCTTCCCACACTTCGTCTACTGCAATATCATCTTCTAAGGCCTTTCAAAAGCAGCTCTCCATCTGCTCCAGCTTGCGCTCAACACTGCAGCTCGTACCCTTTTCAACTGGCGTAAAACAGAGCACATAACACCCTTACCCAAGCAACAACACTGGCTACCTATAACAGAGCGCATAAAATACAAGGCTATCCTCGCAGCCTTCAAGATCATCAACAGCTATTCTGCACCACACTTGCAGTCCCTACTACAAATCATACCTGATAACAGGAAGAGAAGAACTGGCTCTCAGAACATGCTTCGCACACCAGCACTAATCACGAAATCCATCTCTACCACTGCAAAGAGAGCCTTCTCATTCTATGCTCCACAATTATGGAACGCCATACCTGAAAAACTTCGGACCATTATGGACAGAACATTCAGGAGAGCCCTGAAGACACAGTTTCAAAGACACTCTCTCAGACAACCTCATGCAGTCAGCCACCAGCTCAACCACACAATCCCCCTTCCCCTCTCTAACCCAAGTCTACGCCCCTTCTTACTCTCTCCTCCCCTGACCACCTTCGTCCATATGACTTCCCAAACCTGTAAAGATAGTTAAATGTTACTTCCAAGTTAAATTCCCAGTTTAATGCATAACGTTCTGTTACATTGTAAACCACTTTGACTATAGGATAAAGCGGTATAGAAACACTGTTAAATAAATAAATGCACAGAGCAATGAGATGTATCCTGATGGAGAATGTTTGGCATCCATTATAATATAAGGGATAAAGGTACTGGAGTTAATTGGCAGGCGGACACATAATGGGTTGTGACCCTTTGTGAAGTACCAGATGGAAATATTTTCCCTTCAAAGCATAGGTGTACTTGGTGGACACTTTCTTTGCATTGATCATTTGTTCTGAATGAGCATTGGTAGTCGTAGACTAGAGACTAACTGCTTTTTTCAATGTTGTTTAGACTAATGGGTTAAGATTGGGATGAAAGAGAAGGCCCTCGTTCTTGAGTGATTAACCTTGTGGTTAGAGCACTGGCTTGGCAGAGACCAGTTCCCACTAGCACACTTTGTGGCCTTGGGCAAGTCACTTAACTCTCCATTGCCTCAGAATAAAGGCCTGATAATTGACTTCAGTAATACTCTCAAGATAACCCAGGAGCTGCTGGGTCACCAGGAGTCAGCATTGACTTGAAGGCACACATGCATTGCAACAGTGGAAATATTTGGAGTCTGAGGAGAGAGGAAAGGGGCAGAACTGCCAACCTTTCAGAAGAGGAAACCAGCTCTGTTGAGACCAATATGGTGTTTGGGCACTATTCAAATTTGTCTCAGGCTATTGCTATAAGTGGAATGGAGGGGAAAGGGAGATACACTGACAATTCCCGAGACTTGGCTTTTCTTTATATATATATCTGGGGCTAGGTTGTTGGAGAATGAGACGATCGAGCAGTAGAGTGTTAGTCTCACATTCTTGCTGCTCATAGAGACATAGACCCGAAGGATCTCCCAGTCCTGAAAGAGAAAGTCTGCAAAAGTTGCTGCATCTAGGGACCACTTGGGAGGCTACAGAGCTCTGATAATCTTGTTGGCTATATGCTTCTGAATGCCAGAAATATTATATATAATATATATATATTTTTAAGTGCCGTCAAGTCAATTGTGATTCCTCTGGATTTCTTGGCAAGGTATGACCAGAAGTAGATTCCCAGGCCTTTTCTTCTGAGGCAGCGGAGGGTAAAGCGACTTGCCCAAGGTCACAAGGAGTGCCGGTGGGAATTGAACCTGGATCTCTTGAGTACTAGTTTGTTGCTCTAACCACTAGACTACTCCTCCACTCCTTCCAGGAATATAAGCAGCTTGTATTTGGATATGATTGGTAATGACATAATCCAGAGCTTTCCTGCTTTGCAGCTGAGACAGTGATCTCCTTCCCTCTTGTTTATTGACATAAAACATAGCCACTTGATTGTCTGTCTGAATCAAAATTGCTGTGCCCTGGAGCAGATGAATGAAGGCTCAGAGCTCCAGATTTGTTGTGGAGAAGCTTCCCAGAGTTTGACTATGTTCTTTATGTATAGTGAGCATGCATATGAGCTCCCCACCCATCATTAGGTGTATCTGTAGTTGGAACAAATCAATATTCCAGTAGAGTCCAGGGAACAGTTGCTGTGAGATTGGTTTTGGGCATCCAGCACTGCAGCATAGTTCAAAGTTGAATCGAAAGGTTGAGTACACTGATTCTTTTGAGGCTTTGAAGCCTCATTGTGGTCAAATATGGACATCTGTAAACCTGTGGTCCAGCCTTTATAAGCAAGCCTTGGCTGTGACCTGCGTTAATGGCAACAAAACAATGAATGGTCTGGCAACAAAACCATGCAGTGCAGTTGTCTTTGAAATGGGAAGGTTCTTGTACAATAATACAGTTTAGGGAAGTTACTAGCATGTTGAGATGAAGTTGGTTGAATCACTGAAAATTGATGTACAATACAGAGAGCATCCATCAGTTTAATGTAAATATCCTCTCATAGGTCTATGGTGGGTATAAATACACTAAGCTCCTGACCACTATTGCAGAAGGCAAGAAGCAGGAGGATGTAGTACAAATATCACTCACCAGAAGATGGATCTCATGCTTATCAGGTGTTAATAAGCTGGTGTGAGTTTCAACTGTGCTTGAGGTGAAGGTCAACAATTCTTTGGAAGATGGTATGCATAGAATGAACCATCCAAAAAGGCATTTTTTTTAAGGTGGCCAGTATAGTGCATTAAAACTGGCTTAGAGTAAGTCAAGGATCTGTACCAGTATATTGATCTGGATTACTGGATAGCATTAGAATCTCATTTTTGGAGGCTTCAGTGGGAATTGAGGCTCGTGTTGGGAGACGCTGAGTGAACGTTGTTCCAGCTCTGCATCCAATTGGTCTACAGCTCCTTCTCCTGCTACATCGGGGGCATTTAAACCGGTGTGCACCACAGTACATGGCCGCGGAAGTGCGCACGAAGGGACGTGACCTAAGGGGTATGTTCTACCCCTTGGAAGCACCAGAGGAGCATCACTGATGAACAGCTTTTAGTTTTCCCCTCTCCAAGTATGGGCAAATGGAAAAGTAAAACTAAAGGGGCAGAAGGACAGTTGTTGATTAAAGGCCCCATGGACCAGCATGTGGTGTGCTCTGCACAACCCAGGTCAACTGCTCCTGTTGTGGAGGGTGTGCCTGCTTCTATTGCTGCTTTTCTGAGTTGGGGGGGGGGGGCCCTTTCCCACTCAGCCAAATGAATTGGATTCTGGGTGGCCCCGAGTCCTTGCTTAGCTGAAGGAGGACTGCCTCTTTTGGCTTAAACTCCTGTCCTCGGGGCTGCTTCTGGGTTGCCAGACAGACTGAGTGATGTATCTGTTATCCTTCCCTGGTGGCTGTTCCAGTCAGTGCGCTAGCATTTGCATCTATAAGCTCTGGTGATTTTGATGCTTCATTGAATGATATTTTGGCTGCAGTGCAGCGTATTGAGCAGGTTCTTTTGGGGTCTCTCTCCCAGTTGTGCATCTTCATTCGTGACACTGCAGGAGTCCTGCGTAGTCGCGGTGATTCTCTCACATCTCTGAGAGAGAAGACCCAGAAGTTAGGACTCTGTGGGCACTACCTAGGCTTTGGTTACCTTTATGAAAGGTCGATTAATGCAATGTAATAAATGAGAAAATTTGGAAAAATCTCTCAGATCTTGAAACCTGCAGCTATTAAATTTTCCGGTAGTCCATCTCTTGTCGCCTCTAGAGTTATTTAAAAAATACGTGAAAGATGTGTTATGTAATTCATTTGAATATAGCTGGTATTTTCTCTATTTATTATTTACTTCTGTCTCTGATACTTGGGAGGCAGAGGACACAATGCAAACTTTGGCTGATATTGATTTAACATAGTTCCTGGAGACCCCCCTTGAGGTGGTCTCTCAGAGCTACATTATTAGTTACTTTTGTTATGGAGCTTGTTAAAATTGCTATAATGCCTTTTTACTTATCTAAGGAAAATGTCCTGTTTCTTGAGCAGCCACTGATTATTTTTTTTGACGTCGCTAAGGCAACTCATCTACGTCGGAAATCCTTTTTGCAGTTAAAGCCAAAGGTTATTGAGATCTGAGGTTCTTCCTATCTTAAATTTCCTTGAAAGTGCTGTATTACCTATATGGATAAGTATGTCTTTCTGGAGGATCACAGCTTGAAAGTTTCTTGGTAGCTAGAGCTTCTGTGTAGGATTTGTCTCCCTTATCTTATTTGTTTTTGGCTGGGATGTTAATTGGGGTTGATGATTTTTTATTTTATTTTCATATGTAGCCTTCTTGATGTGGACTTGAGTGACAGATCAGTGTACTGTTATGTATAATTTTTTCTTTCTTGTACACGGCCTTCACTTCTCATGGTTCGTTTGTGACTTATTAATATTGCCTAAATTAATCTAAAAAATAGGATTTTTTTAAAAAGTGTGATAATCCTACTTCTCTTTATTTGAAATGACCTCTTCATGCAAAGAACCATATCTAGGGGCATGTCTACTAAAAGGCATTAGGCTTTTACAACTGATGTGGGATGTTAGTGCAGAAAGTGCCATGTTAGCTGCAAAAGCTGTGCATTATCTGTTGGGGGCATGCACAGCAGATAATGTGGCAAAAATGCAGCGATTTCAGTGTGGCAGTATTGCCCATTGAGGTGGTAATTGCATGTTACAGGCAAGCCCACTCAAGTTGTTGACGTGTGAAACGCAGATAGCACAAAAAATTCCTTGCGTTAGCTGTTTACTATTGCATCCTTCTCCCACATTATTGCCGCGTTAACTGCTAACACGCTTTAGTAAACATGCCCCTTAGTTTAAGAGGTCACATCCAAGAGAAATTATAATTGCAAGTTAGGGCCGCTTTTAACATAGCCTTTCCCAAAACTGCTAGGTACTTATGACCTAGATTGACCACTGTTGGGAACAGGATACTGGGCTTGATGGACCTTGGTCTGACCCAGTATGGCATTTCTTATGTTCTTATGTTCTTATTTCATCATGCTTTGTAAGAACAAATGTGCAAGATCTGAATGATAATGTACCTTTTGGTCTGAGCGGTATATCAAATTCAAATAAACATAAACATAAACATAAACATAACTGCTCCGGTAGTTCCTCCAGTTTTAAGGTGAGTTGCATTGTAAAGTACATGTCAAATAAAATGTCAGCAGGGAGAATTCAGGAAGAAAACCAATTTGAAGCAGTCTGTGCTAAATTTGTAGAAGGAACCTTCTCACAGAACAATGCACTCTTATGCGCTAGACTAAGAGACAGAGCATTGCACTGTTCAACTGAAGTGCTGACAGACACATCCTTTGTCTGCACTGGCCATTCTTGATTTTGACTGTCTTGGATTTTAGCTCATGCCATTTCTCAGTAGTAGCTCAAGGGGAGTTAGTCAGGTGCATCGGGTAGCTTCCTGTGCCCAGAGAGCATACCGTCTGTACTGAAGTCTGTGGAGGGCTAAGCATCTTGCCCAAGATCACAAGGAGCATCAATGGGAAATGAAGTCTGGCTTCTCTGGTTCATAGCCCACTACTTGAACCATTAGGCTACTCCTTATGGTCTGTGCAGGAATGGTTTCCCATTCTTTCAGCAGTGTGTTAAAAATAAATAAAAAGCTAGGGGAGAAGCTGTGCATGCTCAACAATTTACACTAAGTGCTGAACATTTCTGTGTCTGATCACTCCCGCTTATCAATGGAAAATGTACTCCATTTTTCTGAACATGGCTGTCCGCAGGGATGTAAGAGCATGATAAGCGAGCAAATTAAAGGCTTTCAAACACAGCTTAGCAATCACTTTCATATGTTCTGGATATACTTTGGAAATAGCTTACAGTACTTGGAAGGTATGGTGGTCTTTTAAAACAGAAGGTGTTGCTGCAGTATCTCAGTATGATTGTGTCTGCTTTTCTACCAATAGCAGAAGTGATAATTATGTTTTGCTCTTTGTGCCAATGGAAAATGTCATATCCATTTTATTATATTTTATCAAAATGAATGTACATTTGCAGTGCCACACTTAGTGTTAGCAGCATGCTCTTATCAGGGAGATAATTCCAGAAGGAAGCAAGTACTAGGGTAAACAGCAGTAAATTTGAGAGATTGAGATAATATCCTGGCGTCAGAGTGGGATTGATTGTCATGTTATGTGCAAAACTAACTTATTTGGAGACAGTGCCTCAGGAGATAAGAATGATCTTACCTCAAAACAAAACAAAAACTGTCCATTTTCTTACTATCTCACTTTTTATAAAGTTCATGTTCCATGGGAGATTAAGACTTCTCCATAAGTAGAATATCTAGCAAAGGCAAACATTTTCAGTATTCTGTTATTGGGCACAACTCCATTTGATATTTTCACCTATTCACTCTGGTGCTCCATCTCCCCAGGATAACTTTGATGTTGATCACTTTGTGTCAGAGTGCCGAAAACGTGTCCAGCTGGAAGAACTGCGAGATGACCTAGAACTCTATTACCGGTTACTCAAGACAGCCATGGTGGAGCTCATCAACAAAGATTATGCAGATTTTGTGAATCTCTCCACGAACCTGGTGAGTTCATTCGCATGCCAACCAAAGAAATCTTCGGCACAAAATAGGCCCTTCCCTCCCTTCAAAAAGTGTCTTCCCAAATTATTTGTTACTTGTACATATGTCTCCTGATGTGCCAGTTTTGGGGCACACTCAGAGATTCAGATTTAAGCTATCAAAAATCATCATGATAGGCTACAGAATGCAGCATGGCATTCCTCTTTTTTTTGTAACAGACTGAAAACCGTGTCATGAAAAGGTTGTGTCAGAGTATATGCTATAAGAATCATAGTGGTAAGAGTTACTTCCTTTGCGTCCCTCTAGTCCAGTCCCGGAACCTTAGAGTTTAGAATGCCTTCCAGCAACCTTGGAGACTGAATGATGTCATCTTTTTCTGATGCCACCGATACAAGTAGGCTAACTCCGCCCCCTTTCAACAGTATTTCAGTCTCCAAGCAGCTTTTGAGACGTCTGAGCCTGTATCTGGGCTCAGTTGTAACAAACAAGTAGAGCTGAATTATTTATTTAGTTTGATTTGGCTTGATTCAAATTTTGTTTAGATTTTCTCTTTTTGTTTTTTTTTGTTTTTATTTGAAGGCAGCGTAGAAGTACAACAAGTGCGGAGCAAACATGTTCCAAACATAGTAAAAATACAAAGAGATACACTGGTACTGTAGCAGCAGAGCGCAGACAAACCAATGATACCAGGAGTCTGTTCAGAAGGTCCAAATCATTTATTTGTGCACAAGTCTCAAGCAAAGTCAATTTCAAAATGGCTGAGCCAAGTTCTCTGGCAATACAACAACATTTATAGACTTTAGCTTCATTCTAGGTATAAAAAAACATTTCATTGGTCCCGGTAACCTCCCGTACCTCTTCTATTGGTCCCGGTACTGATATGATTATCCAATTATGTTCTTGCTGTGGGCTCAGCACCTGCTTACCCCCCTTCTAGTCCCAATTACAATGGCCAGTTTACCAACTTGTTACTTTCCTTCTCTCAAGGCCATTGAGCCAGTTTGTACGTGTAGGGAAGCAGGGCTCTATAACTTCTCTCTCAGCAGTTTTAAACATGAATTCTGTATTTTTCCATCTATTCTGCTTGTCTAAGCTAATTCAATACTTTTACTGGATTCTAATTCTACAGCAGCATATTGGGGGATGTGCAATTCCTATGGGCCTCTTACAGGCTTCATTTACAGGTCAAGCTAGTTAGGCTTGCTTGCTTATGTCATACACTGTGGATCACGGGCCCTCACCTGCCACATTCCCCCCTTTGATTAATCTCACCCTATTACTTAATAAGGTGTGAGAATTAAATCACTTCAAAATAGTTATACTAGGGTCCTAGGACTCCGACTATATGCAGGAGGTTTTGGTTGGTATAAGGCCATAATCTTAGTTGCGGTCTTCCGCTCTACTGTACTTTCAATAGCACTATGAATAGAACGCATACAACATGGGATTATACATGGTAGTAACAAAATAACAGCAATAAGTATTAGTACTAATATAAGGAAAGTTTTGAGTCCTCCCAGCCATGAGAAAAGGTTAGCAAACCAGTTAGGAAATTTCAGTGAGTGCCAAGTCTGTACTGGCACATAAGCATGTCTTTGCATATCCTTAGCAAGTTCTTCAACTACTTGACCCTTATCATCTATTTTTAAACAACAATTGGTTAAATTCAGCTTACCACATACTCCTCCTTCAGCTGCTAACAAATAATCAAGTGCTAAGCTATTCTGATATATAGCAGTGCGCATCTGAGTACTTTGTCTAGCTAAAAGTGTAAGAGCTTGGCTAGTTTCATTGGTTATTATTTCAACTACTGCTTGTGTAGCAGCAGATAAGCATGCAATAAATAAATCCAGGAGTCTTTTCAAGGATCCAAGCCAGTTTAATGTGCACATGGCTCAAGCAATAAGCAATTTCAAAATGGCTGAGCAATGGCTTCTAGTAAAACAACAACTTTTATAGCTTTCTTGTCCATTCTAAGCATAGGCAAACTTTTCATTGGTCCCAGTACCCCTCTCACCCATCTATTGGTCCCGGTACTGATATGGCTACCCAATCGGGACTCTGGTCTGGGCCCAGCACCTGGTTGCCCCCCTTCTAGTCCCAATTACAATGGTCAGTGTCTCCAACTTGTTACTTCTCTCCTCCAAGGTCGCTGAGCTTGTTAAAACATATGGGAAGCAGAGGCACTGTGACCTTGCTCTCTGCAGAGTTAATTAATTCCATAGAAGCATAGCACACCTTATCAGTACCAATTAAACTTGTTTTTCTTTATTTTCTAAGTTTCGTTTCTGCTTAGCTATGTTCAGTTAAACTGAGTTAAGTTTCAATTCTATGGTGTCATCATTCAGGGGGGTTTTCATTCCTCTGGGCCTAACTACAGGCTTCAGTTACAGGTCAAGCTGCTCAGGCCTGTCTGCTTAGTTCAATTAGCATGGATCATAGGCCGTCGCCTACCACATTCCCCCCTTTGATTATTCTCACCCGCATGTTAATAAGGTGTGAGAATCAAATCACATAATACTAGGTAAAGGTATCACTCTGTGGTATAGGGTAGTAAGTTCACATAGCTAATATCTTTGTAGCCGTCTTATGCTCTACAGTGTTATTAATAACTGAAGTTATCATTCGCAAGCAAAGTAGCAAGAAACAAGGGAGCAACAAGCAGATAGTCAAAGTCCATAGTTTGGCAAGAGTGGGAAAAAGAACTAAAGGATTAGAAGGTTCGGTTGCATCTTTGTTGTGCTGTCGTAAAGCTTCTGATTTAGACAGACCAGCTGTCCATCCTTCGTAGTAGATTGTGGTCCAGTCCGAACAAAACACAAACTGTCAACAATGGGGTGGGCCAATACCCACTCACTAGTAGTATTATGTAAATCAGTCTGATTGTATAGGATAGAATAGTTCAGTTCTTGCGTCTCCCAGGGCCACTGATCTCCCATCTTAGTTCCTCCACAATAGAAACAGTCAGAAGTGTGGAGACTAGATGCTATTGCTCCAGCAAGTTCAAGAAACAAGTTCTGGTGGTGGTATGAGGAATTGCAACGGTGGCTTGCATAGCCTTGTAGAAAGTCAAGATCTAGAACAACTTTTGGATTGGAGAGTATACCAATGCAAGTATAGGGAGAATGATAAATCAAGGTCTGAGTGACCTTCGGTCCAGTTCATGTTGTACTTATACAGGCTGCCCAGGGAGATAAGGCAAAAGTCATTTCAAAGCACTCCAAGGCTGCTGCCAAAATAAAGCAATAATAATAATTCATAATGGGCATAGTCTCTGGAAAATTGGTGGAACTGTCGACTTCCACAACAGATAACAAATGTAGGGTTGATTGTAGATCCTCAAGCTTCTGCCGTACGTAGACCTACCAGCTTTTTGGCAGGAGTAGGGCTGTAGATTCCAAAGTATCACTGTCCTCTGGGATGTCTCAATTTCTTAAAATATCATAGCATAGTCTCTTAGGCTATTATTGCTTCCTTAGAGCAGTTCACTCTTTAGGAGATCAAAACAGTCTTTTCAGAGTATTTAAACATAGTCTCTTAGAAGATTCAATTTCTTGACACAACACAGTCTCTTTCTGATGATTGCAGTTTTTTTCAGATGCGAGGCTTACCTTCAGATAAACAAACAGTCTTGAAATAGTGCAGTTTCTGAGGGACCAATAAGTCTTAGGTCCGTGGTTGTTGTTGTAGGGTGAGGTGCAATGGAGTCTCAGGATGCTATACAGTAGTCCAGTGATCAGGTTCAAGAGCAGCTGCTGGCTTCACTTGATTATGATGGGTCCAAGGTTCAAATTCTGCGACTTTTACTGCAGTTGGAGTTGTTGACAGGATGACGACATAGGGTCCTCTCCAATGCAGGGCTAACAGTATCTTTCTCCACTCTTTGATCCACACCGAGACTCCAGGCTTGAAAGGATGCAGGGGTGCAGGCAAATTGATGAGTAATCGATTTTGTACTCAGGTATGAAGACTCCTGCAAAACAGAACTTAAAACCAATAGTTCATGTCTAATAATTTCAGATCCTATCTGTCTCATATCTCCTTTTATTTCCTATACAATAGGCAGGGGTTGCCCATACAGAATCTCAAAAGGGGAAACTCCTAAAGACTTAGCAGGGGCTAAGTATATCCTAAGAAGGGCTATGGGAAGAACCTGGGGCCACTTCAGGTAAACCTCTTGGCAAAGTTTAGACAACTGAGATTTCAGGGTTCTATTCACACATTCTGCTTTTCCTAAATTCTGAGATCTATAGGCAGTATGTATCTATTAATATCAATATCTTGGGGCTATACTTAATGGACTTGCTTCCTAAGGTTATCCACCCTCATTCTTTGTACAGGGCCCCATATGCATGCAAGGTTGTAAGGGTATACTTGAAATCTGGGTACACATTTAGACAGGGCTCTTTTCCTATTGTTAGTGCTCTAGTGAGGACTATCAGTTCAGCTTTCTGTGGTGAAGTTTCTGGGGCCAGGGCTGAGGACTCAACTACCAAATCAGGGGTCATCACTGCATATCTAGCACAACAATGTCCATTGATGATGAAACTGCCTTCAGCCACAAAGAAAGTCTGTTCAGGGTTCTCCAGAGGGACATCAGTCAAATCCAGGTGGCTTGAGAATACAGTGTCCATAATTTCTAAACAGTCATGATCAGGGGATCAAGACTAACTGATAACATAGCAGGATTGAAAGCTTGACTGACCCTTCAGTTGTATCTGGGGTTTTCACACAACATACTCTAATACTTCAACATTCATTTATTTATTTATTTATTTAACAAGTTTTCTATACCGCCTTTTCCTTCAATCAAAGCGGTCACAAGAAATACAAAGGTTATAGGCAAGGGAAACAAACACAGTATAAACATAACAGTACAATGGTAATATAGGAAAAATAACAAGGGTTAACAATAAGGCAAATTAGTTAAAATAATTAAAATAAATATAATATATTTAGTCAATTGTTGATCCATATTGTTCAATGAAAAGTGTAGTTTTCAATTGTTTACGAAAGTCTTTTAAATCATCCAGTGAGCGTAAATCAGGAGGGAGAGAGTTCCAAATTAAAGGGGCGGCCAAAGCAATTGCTCTTTGTGAGGTACATTTGCATGATTTAGAGTAGTTTTTTGGGGTGCTGAGGGTGTTAGAAGTGGATAACCTTCTTGGTCTTTTGTTGATATCATGGAGTAAGAGGGCATGAAGGCTGATTGCAGAACTGTTGTGTTTCATTTTGAATATATTTATGATTAATTTATACTTTATGCGAAGGATTATTGGGAGCCAGTGGAGTTCTTTAAGGATGGGGGTAATGTGTTCATAATTTGAGGATCCATTGATGATTCTAGCTGCTGTATTTTGTGCCATTTGAAGTGGCTTGAGAGCATGCTTAGGCAGTCCATTGTAAATAGGGTTGCAGAAATCCAGAATGGGAGTAATGAGTGCCTGACAGACTGTTCGAAAGTGATCATAAGAGATAAGAGGCTTAAGTCGTCTAATTATCTTCATTTTGTAATACGCGTTTTTAACAGTTTTTCTTATATGAGAACGCAGGTTTAGCTTCTTATCGAGGGTTATTCCGAGGTATCTTACTTCGTCCTTAACTGGAATCTTTGTGTTGTTGCATGTAATGTAAGGTGGAGGGATAAAGCTGGTGTTTCTAGTTACAATAAGTGCTTCCGTTTTGTTCAGGTTTATTGCAAGGTTATTATTTGTTAGCCAATTTGAAATGCTGGTAATACAGTTTGAAATTTTGCTGTAATCTGGGCAGTTGATATCAATTGGAGTGTAAATCATGATATCATCCGCATAAATCGTGTAATCTATTTGATGATCTGCTATTATGTGACAGATTGGTTGGATAAACAAATTAAAAAGAAGTGAAGAGAGTGCAGATCCTTGCGGCACGCCTTGTTTGATTACTATGTGACGTGAAGTGTTTAGGCCAATTTTAACTTGGAACTGTCTATCAACTAGGTAGGATTCAAACCATTTTAGGACGGTGCCAGTTAATCCGATGCTCTTTAGTCTTGTTAAGAGGATTGCATGGTCCACTGTATCGAAGGCAGCTGAAATATCTAAGAAGATCATTAAGGTACCTTTGTTGAAATTATCTATTGTTTGAGTGATGTCATTAAATAAGTATAGTAGGAGCGTTTCAACACCATGGTTGGGGCGGAAGCCATGCTGATGTATATCAAGTGGCGCATGTTCATCAATATGGTCTTGAAGTTGTAGCTGTACTGCCTTCTCAATAATTTTTGCTAAGAGTGGTAAGCTGGAAATTGGTCTATATGCAGCTGGATTGTCTTTTTCAAGGTTGGTTTTTTTATGGGTAGGCCTAATTGTTGCTAATTTAAGTTGTTCTGGCATGATTCCATGAGTTAAGGAGTTAGTTACAAGATTGTGAATAAAATTAATAAAGTTTGACTTGGTAGCTTTGATCCAAGGTACAGGGCAAGGATCTGTGGGTGCAGTGCTTGTGTTAAGTGCAGCAATGATGTCTGAAAGTTGTGTAGTCGAGGGAGTGTAAAACTTGTTCCAAATTGTACTTGGTAAAATAAGGCTGTTGTTTTCAGGTTGTTTTAAAGGTGGTGTTTGGCCTATTTTCAATTGAAGATGATCTGCATATACTTGAGGACTGATCTGAATGTCTTTATCAGAGCTTGGTTCGTTGACTAGATTTTTTACAATTGCAAAAAGTTCTCTAGGTTTGTTAAATGCTTTCTGTATAGTATTTGTGTGGTGCTCTTTTTTAGTTTTGTTGATGAGATCGTTGTAATTCTTTTGCTGAATTAAATATAAATTTTGAGAGGTAGGAGATTTTGATCGTCTCCAGTGGCGTTCAATTCTCCTTAATTCCCTCTTAGCATTGCGTATGTTTTTGGAATACCATGGAGCATGATGTCTGTTTTTGAATGTTCTTGAGTCTGAAAAGGCCTTGGATGCAGTGCTAATGGTGTTATACCAGTTGTTCACTTGTTTGTTCAAATCAAGTTCAGTTGAGTCAAGGCAAGGTAATGTGTCAAGTAAGAACTGCTCTTTATTGAAGGCTTTAAATCTTCTTGGAGTAAATGTAGAAGTTTTTATCTTATCAAGTTTGTCAATCCTGCTTGAGAATTCTATTTTAATTCTAAGGTGGTCTGACCATGGGACTGGTGTGATTATGGGTGAGGAGAAGCTGTCATTATTTACAAGGTGGTTGGGGGCAAAGAAGAGATCTGGCGTAGATCCGTATTTATGTGTAGGAGCATTTATTAATTGTGTATATTGTAGGGAGTCCATAGCATGCAAGAAGGTTTCCTTATCTGCATTAGAAGAGGAGTTGAGGTTGAAGTCACCTAATACAATTAGAGGTTTATGGCAAGTGTTGACTGCACAGATGGTCTCTAAAATAGATTTGTTAGCTAGTAATTTCCTTTGTATTTCATATTGGTTAGAACAGAGTGTGGTACAGTAACTTGAAGATCCTGTCTCAAAGGGATTTTTCTTTTAGTTTTTGCTTACTAGGAAGGCTGTAGCTGTAACAGCTTCTCAAATAAGGTCCAAGAGATTGAGTCAACACTCCCAGAACATTTCCTTGCGACTCATGAACATAGAGACTGCAAGGTTTTCTGGACATCGGGTAGACCCAGAACTGGTGATAACATCAGAGCGGTTTTCAAAGATCAAAAGACTGCATTCCTATTCAAGTCCCCATTCCAATGGAGACTTTTTCATTCCTTTGGTAGCTTGATACAATGTGATACAATGGTTTTGCTAGCAGCGCAAAATTGGGGATCCATATACAACAGTACCCTGTGGCACCCAAGAAGGCTCTCACTTGCCTCCTGGTGGTTGGAGTAGGAATACTGCATACAGCTGCTTTGCGTTCTGGTAAGGGTTCCAGGCGTTGAATTCCGCTGGACAACTGGAATCCTAGGTATTTAACTTGTTTGACATAATTATGCTTTGGCTCTTGAGACTTTGTATCCAGCCTCATTAAAAAGGTGCAGGAGTTCACTGGTGGCTGGTGGACATTCACTTTCTGAGTTGGTGGTTATGAGCAAGTTGTCCACATATTGAAGTAGAATTTTTTCTTTTTTTTTTTTCTTGAGTTTCTGGATAACTTGTCAAATCTTTTGCTGAGTGAGGCGAGTTCTTGAATTCTTGAGGTAATCTTGTCCAGATGAGTTGGCCCCGCCTCCTTGTAGTGGGGTCTTGGGCTAAGCGTATGCAGAAAAAAACATCTTTTTAAGTCCAGAATGATGAAATGTATAGCTTCAGCAGAGATCAGTTCCAAGAGAATATAAGGATTTTGGTACCACTGGTTGTATAGTTTCAGCTGCATCATTCATTCTTCTTAGATCCTGCACTGGGCGGTAATCACCTGTCCCAGGCTTCTTGACTGGCTTGAGGGTGACAATGGCAGGGGCTATGTTCTTCGCTAGGCCAGGTGGATTATCTTCTGCCCATCCTCCAGGTGGGGCTATGAGGTTGGTAAGTGTACAGCTTGTTGCTTTGGATGCAGGTGAATAGAACCGCCATTCTTCTTCTTGGGGACAGTTAACACCATCAGGCCAGCAGATTTTGAGTTTCATTTTTTTCTTCCTTCAACAGAGGATATCTGTGCTTGAAGCTTTGCAAGCAGGTCTCGGCCTAAAAATGGAATAGGGCATTCAGGCATATACAGGAACTGGTACATTATTATTATTATTATTTTTTTCTAGTTCACACATGTGGTTCTGCAGAAAAGGCTTTGCGAGAAAAACACAGGGGCTACTGGCTTTAGTATTCTGCTCCTGTATCCCCCATAAAAGTCCATATATTGGTCCCCTATTTTGCAGACTGACTCCTGGGGACCCAGGGAAACTGGAGAGTCCGGTCTGGCCTAGTCTTCATCCATGCTGTAGCCCTCTTCGGCTGCCACTCACGCTATAGCTGCTTCACTCTCGTGCTGAAACACTGTGCTTGGTTTATTGTTTTATGACTTTGCAATCAAGTACTCCCTCGGGAGTCAAGATACGGGCATTCACTTCTCTAATGTCCTTCTTTTTCTATAATGGGCGCACTCACACCCAGTTTTCACATCCGCTGCTCCTTCGATTAGGAAAACTTCCACATCATCCAACTAAAATATCTGTTCTCTTTTTCCCATCTTACAATTTTTACATTCTCTGTCCTTCTTCAACAATCCACATACTTTCTGATAAACTTTCATTTAACCATTATGCCTGCAAATTCATCCAGTTCTCTGCAATTTCCGTTCATTAGTTCAATCAAGTCCTAAAACTTCTCAGTGTATAATGCAGTTTTTTTCAGTTCTAAACAAGTCTGGTCAGCTGACTTTCACTTCTAGTCCGGAGGGGGTGGACATTCCCCTGTTGCAGAGGTGGCTAGCAAACTACTTGGGAATCTGTAGTCCCCCCCCCTCTCCTGGATTCTGTTTCTCCTAGCAATGCTCTATCCCGGAGGTTGATTTTTTTTTTTTTTTTTAAGGATCCACTTCTCTGCTGTGGGCACATTAGTTCACGCCCACTGGGGGGGGGGGGGTTTGACATCATCGGTGGACTGGGCTCCATCCCCCCCTTAAGCACTCTGAACTGAACTACTTACAGAGAGAGAGAGAGAGAGACGAGACAGGATATCTAGAAATTCTGGGGCAAAATCCTGATTGGGACAGAGACATTTCATAATCTTCAGTAAATCCCTTACTGAAATTCTTGATCATACTTGAAAGGACACTTATTATTTCTGTAAACATAGGGCAGGCAGGAAACACTTAGATTGAGCACATACATCCATTATGCTTCTTATAGAGAGAACTATAGCTATCTGTAAGCGAATAATACGATTAATCATATAGACTGGGGTTCGATAACCCCACATACCATCATCATTCCAAGTGGCAGGCCCATAATATTCAATGATTCTTTCTGGCGGTCAATCATCACCCTTCCACTTCTCCCACTTGCCTACTTGGAGGGGTGATCTCTTCTGTCGCAGTGCTCTTTTGTGTCTGTGGGTAGTGTATACTGGGTATCCTAATTGTTCTCCATGTTCTGTGGGTAGGAGAAAGAAAGAAGGTCTAATGGTCCCTAAGACACATGCTCCTCCCCATTGTGGCGGGAGTCGAGCATATGCTCGGTTTCCACAGATCCAATACAGGCCAGGTGGGGCTTGCCAAGCATGGGTTTTGGCAAGATTAGTCCATAAATCAGCAAGTTCAGGAAATCTGGCTAATGGGTTAGGAGGTTCAGGGTGTTTGATTCCTGACCACCATGACGTCTTTTTGGTAGTGGCATTATAGAATTTCTGGCTAAGACAGACCAGCTGTCCTACCTTTTGGGTGAACTGAGGTCCAGTTCTGGTATAGCAAAGACGTCCAACAATTGAGTGCGCTAACACCCATTCGCTAGTAGCCTTGTGTAATTCAGTCTGATTGTAAGTCAGAGAATAATTTAATTCTTGAGCTTCCCATGGCCACTGGTCACCCATCTGGGTTCCGCCACAGAAATAACAATCTGAGTTCCTGTTCGGTAATCCAGTTTAGTCCTCCAACATCGGGTAGTGCCCCTCCTCCTGCAGCCGGGAGACTGGACCAATCAAATCTTCTGTAGTATATATGCAGCAGGAGCTCCCAGAAGTCCCCAGTGTGTCCAGTCTCCCTGCAGCTGGAGGACTTCTGTGCCCCTGCTGGGCACGCTAAGTGACACTTGAAGGAGCAACACTAGTTAGTTAGTTCTTTTGGGGTTTATTTCTGGTCCTTTATATTCTATTTCTTTTGCTAGGTAGCTGTATCTTTAAAAAAGAAAAAGACACAGGAGACTTTCTGGGGAAAGCCAGACCTGCCTTGGGCTCCTGCCTTTCTGCCTGGGAATCTCTGAAGCCTGGGTTGAGCTCTCCCCAAGGCTGTTCGGGGAAGAGCCATACCGGCTGCAACATTGCCTGTCACTTGGAGAAGTGGGCTGAGTTCCTTGCTGTTCCCAGAGCTGGTAGGAATTTTCCTTGTTTTAAGCTCTCTGTTCTTTGCTTGGGCGGAGGCTCTGTCGGCTCCCCTGGCTTCCAAATTGCACTTTTTCCTGCTTTTTTTCGCTTGCCCTGTATTAGAGGGTCGTTTTCTTTCTTTTCCATATTATTTGGGTACCTTTGTATTTTCGCGCCGTTTTTTACCGCGGGTGAAAAAGTGCGGCGGCCATTTTGGATTTCTAAAGTGTGCTTTTTAAGGGCACTTTTTAACACTTGCGCACGGGTTCCCCTGGTGTTTTTGGGGTTTCTTTTGCTGGCGATTTTGCTCAGGGCACCCCTAGGATTCTGGGGAGTATTTTGTTTACTGTAAAAAAAAAAAAAAAAAAAAAGGTTTTAAATTTAATACTGTGCTGAATTGAATAAGGTTAGTCCCCTTGGTGTGGGCTTCCCTGTTCCTGTTGCCTTATTTTTCCCTGAGAGCAGGTGGCCTGGGCATGGCTGCCAAACCTCAGTGTGTAATTTGTGGCTCCCGCAGAGGTACAATGACTGACTCTGGAATCTGTAAGAGCTGTGCTGCAGTTTCTTCAGAACTGGAGCTGCCTATTGAAATTAAGGAACAGCATGTGCCCGGGGACCCTTCCCTTTCGGGGGACAGTGTCCCTTCACCGAGCATCCTTCCTTCTGGTCTGGGCCCGGCGTCTAATACGTCGGTCCCTGAGCTCCAGCAGGCGGCTATGGTAGCGTCGCCTATAGACTTTTCCCCGGATTTTGTTCTTCTCATGCATCAGGCCTTCCGCTTAAGCCGGTCTGGTCATTTGCCGGAGGCTTGGCCCGCCTCTCTCCCCCCAGCATCCGCGGGGGGGGGGTTCAGCGGTCTTCCCAACCCGCGGTCAAGCGGTCCGGGTTGGGGGACCAGGATCAGGGCGCCCTTTGCCTCCCGGATTCCGAGACTGAGGGGGATCCGGATATTGAGGCGGAGGAGTTAGAAGACGGAGAGCTTCCAGAACTGGAAGATCAGGCTCGCATCATTCGGGTGTTTCGAAGGGACGAGCTGGTACCTTTGGTCACGGAGTCTCTCCAAGCACTTAACCTCTCTGCGGTGCGGCCGCTGGAGGAGGAGGGTCTCGAGGATCCTCTCATTCAGGCGGTCAGGGATGCCCAGGTAGTTTTTCCTGTGCACTGAGTAGTTGAGCAGATGATCCATGCGGAATGGGAGCAACCGGAATCCGCTTTGAAAGGGATTCGGACCATGAATCGTCTTTACCCCCTTGCAGACAAGGACAGGGACTTGTTTAAGTCTCCACGGGTGGATGCTGCCGTTTCGGCAGTGACTAAGAAAACCACCATCCCGGTTGAAGGGGCCGCGGCCCTGAGGGATGTTCAGGACAAAAAGGTTGATAATTTGTTGAAGCAAGCCTTCGAGACCAACGCCTTATCGTTACAAGCTTCTATTTGTGGGGTGTGGGTAGCTCGAGCTTGTTTGCGATGGTCGCAGCACCTGCGCTCGGGGTCCGGTATGGACCAACAGGGGCTGTTGGACGTTACCCGCGTGGAGTCGGGATCGGCCTACTTGGCGGATCTGTGTTATGATTTAATACGCTCCCTAGCTAATAGCATGGCCTCCATGGTAGCGGCACGACGGTCCATTTGGTTGCGCAATTGGGCGGCCGACGGTTCTTCCAAGTCTCGCCTCAGTAAACTACCCTTTAAGGGCAGGTTGTTATTTGGTGAGGCTCTGGATAAGTTGGTGAAGGATCTCGGTGAGTCTAAGGGTGGTCGGCTTCCAGAGGATAAGCCTAAGCTTAATAGGTCGTCCACCTCAGCGCGCGGCCAGTTTCGGGATGCGCGCAGATTTAGTTCTTCCCGGCTGTGGACTTCGCAGCGCGGTCGTTTTGGAACCCGTCATCAAGGGTTTCGTGGTTTCAGAGGAGCGGGAAGGGGCTTCTCCGGAGCCGCCTCTTCCTCGGCCTCTTCCTTTAATCGCAAGCCACAATGAAACGAGGCGGGCTCTAGAGGAAGACCCGGTCATCGGGGGTCGTTTGCGTGACTTTCTTCCTTCTTGGGCCCAAATTACGTCAGATCGGTGGGTGCTGCAGATTATAGAAGAAGGTTATGCCCTAGAGTTTGAGCACCCACTTCCAGATTCATTTGTTCTGTCTCCCAGCAAGGGAGCTCAAAAGGCGCGGGACATCCGCGTGACCCTGGATCGGCTTCTCTCTCTGGGGGCCGTGGTTCCGGTCCCGCCCTTGGAAAGAGGCGCAGGTCGCTACTCCATCTATTTTGTGGTTCCCAAAAAGGGCGGTTCCCTTCGTCCGATCTTGGATCTCAAAGGCGTGAATCGCGCTCTCAGAGTACCGCACTTTCGCATGGAGACCCTGCGGTCAGTCATCGTAGCGGTGCGTCAAGGGGAATTTTTGACATCCCTCGATCTTACAGAGGCCTATTTACACATTCCCATCCGGCCCTCCCATCAACGGTTTCTCCGCTTTGCGCTCCCGTGGGGCCATTTTCAATTCCGGGCCATGCCGTTCGGACTCGCCACGGCTCCCCGCACCTTCACAAAGGTAATGGTGTAGTCGCGGCGGCGTTGCGCAAGGAGGGCATCCTGGTCCATCCATATCTCGACGACTGGTTGATTCGAGCGAAGTCCAGTCGGGAGTGTGTGCAAGTCACGAGCAGGGTGGTGGATCTCCTTCGGTCCCTCGGATGGGTGGTGAACGAATGCAAGAGTTGTCTGTCTCCATCACAGGATCTCGAGTATCTGGGAGTCCGCTTCGACACAGCAAGGGGCTTGGTGTGCCTTCCGGAGCGACGCGTGCTGGCGTTGCGGGCTCTGGTCCGTCTCTTCCGGGGGATGCCAGCTCCGTCGGCGTGGTGGTACCTGCGGCTCCTCGGCACGATGGCGGCGACCTTGGAGGTGGTGCCTTGGGCGCGCTTCCACATGCGTCCGCTGCAGAGTGCTCTTCTGCGACGTTGGTCCAACCAGTTCGACTTGCTGAACAAGAGATTGCCTTGCCCAAAGACGGTTCGCCGATCCCTCCGGTGGTGGCTCTCCGCCGAGAACCTGTCGCGAGGGATTCCCTTGGAGCCTCCTCTGTGGGTTCCGTTCACGACGGATGCGAGCTTAACCGGCTGGGGGGCTCACTGCGAGTCCCGCTTTGCTCAGGGGGAATGGTCTCCCCTGGAGGCCTCTTGGTCGATCAACCGTCTCGAATTGCGGGCAGTCCGGCTAGCCCTGGTGGACCTGGAGACCCTGGTTCTCGGACGGCCGGTGAGAGTCCTGTCGGACAATGCGTCCACTGTAGCTTACATCAATCGCCAAGGGGTACCGGCAGCGTGGCCCTGGAGGCAGAAGCGGCGGCCTTGTTCAACTGGGTGCAAACTCGCCTTCCAGCAATCTCGGCGGCTCACATTGCGGGCGTAGACAATGTCCAGGCCGATTTTCTCAGCAGAGTGCGGGTGGACCCCGGAGAATGGGAGCTAAACCCACAGGTTTACGCACAAATCGTCCGGCGGTGGGGTCCACCCATCATGGATCTCATGGCGACCTTTCAGTCAGCCAAGACAGGGCGCTTCTTCAGCAGGCGAAGGGAGCGCATGTCCGAGGGGCTCGACGCTCTCATTCAGCCGTGGCCAACGTCCGGTCTTCTTTATGTCTTTCCTCCGTGGGCTCTGATCGGCCGGGTCGTACAACGTATCGAGAGCCACCGGGGTCGCGTGTTACTGGTGGCCCCGGATTGGCCCCGGAGGCCCTGGTATGCCGATCTGGTCCGGTTGAGCGACGGCGTTCCTTGGCTCCTGCCCGCTCTACCGGATCTTCTTCTTCAGGGTCCCTTGCGGATGCCCCAAGTGGATCGATTCTCGCTTACGGTTTGGCCATTGAGAGGGCTCGGCTGAAAAGGAAGGGCTACTCCCCCGCGGTGATTTCTACCCTTCTGCGGGCGAGGAAAACGTCCACTTCTCTTACTTACGTTCGGATTTGGAGGATTTTTGAAGACTGGTGCTCCCGGCGGGGAGTCCGGGCGGCGACGGTTTCAGTGCCCGTCGTTTTAAGTTTTCTTCAGGATGGTTTCGATAAGGGCCTTGCGGCTAGTTCCCTAAAAGTCCAGCTGGCGGCTATCTCGTGTTACCGCGGCAAGGTTTTGGGTCGTTTGCTCGGGGCTCATCCGGATGTACGCCGATTCCTTACGGCTGTTTTTCATTTGCGGCCCTCCCGCAGAGTTTTCGTTCCTCCTTGGGACTTGAATTTAGTTCTGAGGGCCCTGGTTCGTGAACCTTTTGAGCCCCTGCGCAGGGCGTCTCTGAAAGATCTCACGCTGAAGGCGGTTTTTCTTGTAGCCATCTGTTCGGCACGGCGCATTTCAGATCTGCATGCATTGTCCTGTCGAGAGCCTTTCTTGTCTTTTTCCGCGGATCGGATCGTTCTCCGTCCGGTTCCTTCCTTTCTGCCAAAGGTGGTGTCTCCCTTTCACATGAATCAGGCAGTGTTTCTTCCAGTGCTTTCTTCGCAATCTGTCGGGTCAACGGACAAAGGTCTTCTCCGGCTCGATGTGGGTCGTACGCTCCATCGTTATTTAAAGGTTACCGAGTCTTTTCGGAAATCTGACCGGCTTTTCGTGCTCTTCGGGGGTGCGCGTAAAGGGGAAGTGGCGGCTAAAGCCTCCATTGCTAGATGGCTCAAAGAGGCGATCGCGTCCGCGTATCTGTTGCAACAGCGGTCTGTTCCAGAGGGTCTGAGGGCTCATTCTACTAGGGCTCAGGCGACCTCTTGGGCGGAGTATAGCCTGGTTCCGCCGGCAGATATCTGTAGGGCGGCCACTTGGTCGTCTCTGCATGCTTTCAGTAGACACTATCGCTTAGATGTGTCAGCGGCTCGGGATTCCTGTTTTGGTTCGGCGGTTCTGCGCGCCGGATGGCAAGGTCCCGCCCGGTCTTAACTGCTCTGTTACATCCCGATGTTGGAGGACTAAACTGGATTACCGAACAGGAAATGGAAATTACACTAACCTGGTAATTGTAGTTCCTGGAGGGTCCAGTTTAGTCCTCCTTCCCTCCTGACTATCTGCTAATGTGGTGCGGCGCGCCTTTCCGAACGGTTGATATTAAGATGGTTCCTCTTGCCGTTCGGTCCCTCTGTGGCAGCCGCGTTTTTTGCAGAGGCTCTTCCCTGTCTCGGGGGTTCAGGCAGCTCCTGAACTTCTGGTGGGGAGCGGTGTTTTGATTCCTGAGGCGTCGGTGCCGGCGCAATGCAGTGTTCTGACTTCCTCGTTTGGGGAGGGGGTTGGATATTCCTTGGGGGGGAACAAATTGTTCTTTAATTAGGTCATTTTGTATATTAATCTAATGTGTTGCTTCGTTAAGTATGCTTTGTTACTAGTACACTGGGGACTTCTGGGAGCTCCTGCTGCATATATACTACAGAAGATTTGATTGGTCCAGTCTCCCGGCTGCAGGAGGAGGGGCACTACCCGATGTTGGAGGACTAAACTGGACCCTCCAGGAACTACAATTACCAGGTTAGTGTAATTTCCATATTTTGAGACTAGATACTACTGCTCCAGCTAATTCTAAGAATAAATTCTGGGAAGGATGAGGGATCTCAAACTTATTTACATGCATGGCTTCATAGAAGGTGTTATGGATGTGATATTTAGATGACTTGTGGGCTTGGGTGTTCAATCTTATATACACAATGGTTCCTGGATCTGATCCAGTACCTGCGATACGTAGACCAAATTTGTATCCTTGTTTCCATACACTAGGGTTACGTATCCGTAAGTGTAAAGGGTTACAAGCATCTTTCTTACATTGGTCGTCTGTTGGTGACTTGGTTAGAGTGGCCATTCGCTTATCTATCCTTTCGTCAACTATACCATCATTCCCTGTAGCATAAAAAACACATTCCCAATTTGGGCAATAGTAATCTGCTGCTGTGGCAGTACTATATGGATCCTTTTTACCTGTACACTTTCCCCATCCTGTGGCACCTTCTGGGCACATATACTTATGGTCATTTCGATACGCTTTTTCCCAGGTACCACATTTGGAGCGACTATCTCTGTTTATAACATCACATGCATCAAAATTCAAAACAACAGGTCTACTAGTATCTTTAAGTGGTTGTGTGGCAGTTATTATAGGTCCATCTGCATCCTTCCATCGTATCTCCAACGTGTAATAGGATGGATTCTGATGCGGATTATAGCACACTCTAGATTTACTGTTTGTGCAAACATTTAGTTCAGTGGTGTTATAAATACACCGAGTCACTTTACCAGTGCAGGTATAGTAAGAATGGTAAATCAAAGTCTGAGTTACTTTCAGTCCAGTTCGAGTAGAAGTAATGCAAGCAGTGCATGGAGGTAAGGCATAAGTCAGTTCAAAGCCTCGAAAACAGGCAACCAGGGCAAAACAAAGGTAAAAGTACATGTTGATTGGAGTTCTTCTGAATCCTCAGCTTGCAGATCTTGACCACGACGTTCTTTTCTTCGTCCCGTTCGCTAATGAAGCAATTCAACGGGTGCTGAGTGTTGATTGAAGATCCTCAAGTTATCCATCACACATTAACCAACTTAGCAAATTCAGTTGGCTTCTGAAGTAAGGTCAATCAATGTAGCATCAAAGTAGTGTGTAAAATCACACACATGAGGTTCGTTGAAAACAAACTCTTGCTGTATGGAAAACAGCAATCCTCTTCGAAAGACTTGGCTACTGCAATGCACTGTGATAGAGTGTTTAAACTGCTGGTTGCCGTCTCAGAGTAACTCGCAAAGGTACATCAGGATGCTGTTCTGCTGTCCACTGCTCAGGTTCGGGATCAGCTGCGGGCTTGACTCTGCTGTGGTGGATCCAGGAATCGATTTCTGCTACCTTTACTGCAGTTGGGGTAGACAGGATGACGGTGTATGGTCCCTTCCAATGGGGTTCCAATGGTGTCTTCTTCCAATCTTTAATCCACACCGAGGTACCAGGCTGGTAGGGATGCAAAGGTTCCGTCAAGTTGATAGGCAACTGGTCTTGGATCCACGCATGGAGAGTCTGCAGAACAAAACTAAGAGCTAGGAGTTCTTGCCTGGTTATTTCTGAACCAATTTGGGCTAGACTTCCTGTAATTCCCTGCACTATTGGTGGGGGTTTACCATACAGAACTTCAAAAGGGGAAAAACCTGTTGACTTCACAGGAGCTGAGCGTATTCTGAGTAAAGCTATTGGGAGCACTTGGGGCCACTTCAGGCGTGTCTCCTGACAAAGCTTAGACATTTGGGCTTTTAGGGTACGATTCATTCGCTCAACTTTCCCTGAACTCTGGGGTCTGTATGCAGTGTGAAGCTTCCATTGTATCTGCAAAGCTTTTGCTAACTGTTGAGTGATCTGGGAGACAAATGAGGGTCCATTGTCTGACCCTATTACTGCTGGAATTCCAAACCTAGGGACAATCTCTCTCATTAAAACTTTGGCAACTTCTCAAGCTTTCTCAGTTCTGGTTGGGAAGGCTTCTACCCACCCGGAGAAAGTACAGACTAATACTAATAGGTAGTGATATCCATTGGCTTT
The DNA here is from genome assembly GCA_033557465.1 of Ichthyophis bannanicus. Taxonomy (NCBI): domain Eukaryota; kingdom Metazoa; phylum Chordata; class Amphibia; order Gymnophiona; family Ichthyophiidae; genus Ichthyophis; species Ichthyophis bannanicus. Next base: position 146,255,917 of record CM066033.1, read on the forward strand.
TGGCATTTCAGTAAAATCAATTTGCAGGTGGTGCATGGGGGTTACACCTCCTGACTGAACTCGGGGTGCTGTTATGAGGCCTTGCTTGGCATTATTTTTGGCACAAATTAGACATTGGCGTGCTACTGAAGCTGATATGGTTGTCAACAGAGTAATGTAGAAATGTGGTCTGAGTGCTTTTTCCATAGCACTTTTCCCATAGTGGGTGGCCTCGTGAAAGGCTTTGACAAAGGATGGTCCTAACAATTCGGGAATTACTATTCGTCCTGGGGGTTGGCTGCCCTCTGCTGGTGGCAGCTCAATCCATCCATTTTTCAGTACTCCATCTTCCTTGTTACAGTAGTAATCTAATTCTTTGGTGGTATATCGTGGTGTCCATGAGTTTAAAGGTACCGGAAACAATGCTGCTTGCATTGGTATGGCTTGTGGTTTAATTTGTCCTGTCATAGCTGCTTGCCGTGCTGAGGCATCTGCAAACCTATTTCCTCGGGCAACTTCTCCTTTTCCTGCTTGATGTCCTCTACAATGCATGACAGCTACACGAGTTGGGGCCCATACTGCATCAAGTAACATCAGTATCTCGGGGCCATACTTGACTGACTTTCCTCCGGATGTGATGAGCCCTCGTTCCTTATAGAGAGCTCCATGGGCATGTAGGGTAGTGAAGGCATATTTGGAATCTGTATATACATTCAACACAAGTTTTGCACCCAATAATAGTGCTCGAGTAAGTGCTATCAATTCTGCTTTCTGGGCTGATGTGCCTGAGGCTAGAGCTGATGACTCAACGACTTCATGTTGAGTGACAACTGCATATTCGGCACAGCATCGTCCATTGAGGATGAGACTGCTTCCATCAACATAATAGATTTGGTCAGGATTGTCTATGGGCACATCTGTCAGGTCAGGTCGGCTGGAGAATACAGTGTCCATGACTTCGATACAATCATGCTCTGGGAGTTCTTCACTAACAGGTATCAATGTTGCTGGATTCAAGGCATGACTCACTTCCAGTTGGATCTGTGGGTTTTCACATAACATGCTCTGATATTTTAACATTCGGGAATTGGTGAGCCAATGATTTGCTTTCTGTTCCATGAGGGCAAGGACTGCATGTGGCACAGTGACTCGTAGATTCTGTCCTAGGGTGAGCTTGTCTGCTTCACTCACTAGCACTGCTGTAGCTGCGACTGCTCTCAGGCAAGGTGGCCATCCCTTGGCCACAGTGTCCATTTGTTTCGATAGGTATGCTACAGGTCGCTCCCAATTTCCCAATTTCTGAGCCAACATGCCTAAGGCATTTCCCTGTGCTTCATGTACAAACAAGTGGAAAGGTTTGTGAACATCTGGTAGTCCAAGGGCTGGTGATGACATTAATTCTTCCTTTAACGTCTTGAAGGCTGTATCCTGCTCAGGTCCCCACTCCAGTGGCGACTTTTCTTCTCCTTTTGTGGCTTCATACAGTGGTTTGGCAATTTGGGCAAAGTTGGGAATCCAGATTCGGCAATATCCTGCCGCTCCCAGAAAGGCTCTGACTTGCTTTCTGGTCGTTGGGGTTGGAATTCTGCATACTGCTTCTTTTCTTTCTCTGCCCAATTTTCAGCTTCCTTGGGTTATACGAAAGCCCAAGTATTTCACTTCTTTTTGGCATAGTTGTGCTTTTGCTCTGGAAACTTTGTATCCAGCTTCATCTAGTAACTGCAAGAGATCTTTGGTGGCTTGTATACATTCACTTTCTGATACGGCAGCTATCAGCAGATCGTCCACATATTGGAGAAGCACTCTCTTCCCCGGGGCCACTGGATAGCTTGAAAGGTCTTGATTCAGTGCAGCACTAAAGATGGTAGGCAAATTCTTGAATCCTTGGGGTAGTCGTGTCCAAGTGAGTTGGCCCCCTCTTCCAGAGATGGGGTCCTGCCATTCAAATGCAAACAATATTTGACTTACAGGGGCTAATCTTATGCAAAAGAATGCATCTTTTAGATCTAGTACAGTAAAGTGGGTAGCTTCAGCAGGTATCAGTCCTAGAAGAGTGTAAGGATTGGGTACAACTGGATGTATGGTTTCAATTGCTTCATTCACTCTCCTTAGATCTTGCACTGGGCGGTAGTCATCTGTTCCAGGTTTTTTTACTGGCAGAAGTGGAGTGTTCCATGGGGATTGACATACTTTTAGTAGGCCATGTTCTAGTAATCTTTGCAAGTGGCGATGAATGCCTTCAATTGCAGCTCTTGGGAGAGGGTACTGTTTGACATGTACTGGTGTAGCACTAGGCTTAAGGGTTACAATTACTGGAGCTATATGTTTGGCTAGGCCTGGGGGACTGCCTTCTGCCCATACTCCAGGTGGTGCATCAATGCTTTTCAAAGTTTGTTCAAAATAGGTGTCTTGGACAGAATCATCAATGTAATATCTCCATTCTTCTTCTCGGGGAACTGTAAGCAGCATTATTCCTGCTGGTTTGGCCTGGGGATTTACTGTCATTTGCATTTCTCCTTTTTCGGAGAAGGATATTTGGGCTTGTAGCTTGGCTAACATATCGCGTCCCAGTAGTGGCACTGGACATTCAGGCATGTAAAGGAATTGATGAGTTATTTGCTGTCCTCCTAGACTGCATATACGATTCTGAAGAAAAGATTTTGTAGCTTTGGCACCAGTTGCTCCTACAATGGTGACTGCTTTTGTAGAAAATGGGGCTATCTTCTTATCTACTACTGAATGTTCTGCTCCAGTATCAACTATAAAGTTCATAACTTGGTCTCCTATTTGTATTCCGACCATAGGCTCCTGGAGACCTAAAGCAAACTCAGAGCCCGGTCTGTCCTAATCCACGTCATCTTCGTCATAGGCTGTCGTAGCCAATGCTTGTATGGCTCCTCCTCTTTCTCGCTGGAATTGTTCTCGATTGGCTCCTCGGTTTCGGGGACGGCCTCGTCTTTCTTCTCTCCACTGATGATTATTTTCGTCATCTTGCTGGGCGTCTTCGAGTTGCGGGCATGCATCTCTCCAATGTCCTTCCTCCCTGCAGTAGGCGCATTGGTTTACGCCTAGTTGGGGCCGGCTTCCACTTCGGCCCCGCCCCCTTCCTCTGCTCCGTCGACTAGGGGTACCTCCCCTTTTCTGTTCAACTATGGCCGCAGCCAAAAAATCAGCTTTCTTCTTCATCTTTCGATCACATTCTCTCTGTCTTTCATTATCACGATTCACATACACTTTATGAGCGACTTCCAATAACTGAGTTGTATTCATGCCCGCAAACCCATCTAATTTTTGTAATTTACGTCTAATGTCTGGTTGAGACTGATTTACAAAAGCAGAATTCACCATACATAAACTTCCTGGTGCATCGGGATCATAGGGAGTATACATTCTATATGCTTCCGTTAATCTTTCATGAAATTCTTCTGGGCTCTCATCTATACCTTGGATAACTCCTGCAACTTTAGAAAGGTTCATAGCTTTCTGGCCCCCCCTTTTCAGGCCTTGCAGAAAGCCTTGGCGAAAACGGGCTAGGGCTCTGGATCCTCTGTCTGTATTTGGATCCCATCGGGGGTCTTCATTCGGGAATTCTCTCTGGGCCGCTTCCCGATTGTCTATTCTTTCCGTCCCTGGTTCTGGAGCTACAGGGTTATCTGCCAGCCAATCAATAGCCGCTTTTCTAATTTGTGCCCGCTCCTCTGTCGTAAATAGAGTGGTCAGGAGCTGGCGGCAATCTGCCCAAGTTGGTTGGTGGGTTTCCATAATAGTATTCACTAATTCTGTAAGCTCTAGGGGCTTATTGGTATAGGAGGCATAATGTGTCCTCCAATTTAACAAATCAGTTGTAGAGAAAGGGACATACACATAGCTTAGGGGTCCCGCTACCACCTCATTATCATCATTCCTTACGGGCACTCCCGGGACTTGCCGTAAGGGCATCATCTTGGCAGTAGATGTCTTTTGGGATCTGAGAGATAATTTCGTAACTGTCCTATCAAGGGTTATTTTCTTCTTCTCTATGTGCTTTACTTTAGATGTACATTTTACTGGCAAGCTAGTACTGGCAACCATTTTTACACTGTCAGCATCGCTTAGGGAATTTTCAGTCTCTCCCTTCTCTGTTTCTGTATCTGACTCTCCTTTTTCTGTCTCGGAAGAATCATCTTCTTCAATTAAAAGGAGCTCATCTTCCTGCTCTCTGGGTAATAGCTCAGGGGTTGGGTCCCGTTCCCGCTGTCTCGGGGGTTCTAGGGCAGGACGCCGGGCTGCTCTTACTGGGCCCGGGGTTCGAGGCTGTCGGGGAACCATTTCTGGGGAATCAGGATCTACCAGGATGGGCTTCTTCCTGGACTTCTTATCCTCCCCTTTCTTTCTAGGCTGTTCTATTTTCTGACTATAATCTGTCTTCGCTAACATTATTCTGCACTGTTCTTCATAACAGCGCTGCGCCCAAGGGGGCGGATCTTCACAAATACTTAACCAGGAATCTATATAGGGGTACTGATCGGGGTGCGCTATCCGCACTCTACGGTGCACTAACTGGATAATTCCTACATTAAAGGTTCCCTCTCGGGGCCAGGTAGGGTCTAGATCGGGCCACTCCCTAGTACACAAAATCTGTAAACGGGCCACAGTCATTTTAATACCATAGTCTCCAGAATATCCTTCTTTAAAATGTGCGATCATACATTCTAATGGAGTGTTCCTAGTAGACCCCGCCCCTCCCATTTCGATGTGTGTGCGCAACAACAGACAAAAGGGAAAAGGAGGGCGGACCGTGGGTAAGGGGTCCTCACGGCCCTGGAAACGTATCAGGGAAACAAATAACAAGACAAGACGACAATCGCTTCCCCCTTTTCGCGACCTGAACGCGGTTGCCCGGTCAGGAAATGCGCTAGTCAGGGGTCCGCCTTCACTTGGTCTGTGCTGCCAGACCTCTCATTCACACTTCATTCACACAATCATGCTAGCAACGTATCCCAGAATGCATTCGTTTCTATCTATTCTGACTAGTCTTATTCAATTTCCAAAATACAAAAAGATGGGGGTTTCGCCCTGCGAATACTCATGCGGGGTTACTCGGCCCGTCTTTGAGAGGTGATCAAGCTCTCTTACCAATTTCCAAGTTCCAAGTTCAAATGGCAGCACTGCTCTTTCTTATCTGTCTAGACATATCAAATCAAAACTATACTCACCGGATCCGGTCCTCAAACTTCCCAAGCAGGCGCATGAGTTGGACCTCGGACTCCCCTCACTCGGGTTCGAGGCGTTGGCTCCAGCCGGGCTCGGCACCCGCCGAGGTCCGACCAGCTCCCTCAGATGCAAGGGACCGGCGGCGCCAGGGAGCAGCCCCCGTCGGAAGGGCGCGATCCCGGCAGGACCAAGCCTATAGAGGCGGAAAGTCGTGGTATATTGCCCTATATACACTCTGATTCCACAACTTCCCGGCCAACGCACCAAGAATATGTAGCAGCAGAGCGCAGACAAACCAATGATACCAGGAGTCTGTTCAGAAGGTCCAAATCATTTATTTGTGCACAAGTCTCAAGCAAAGTCAATTTCAAAATGGCTGAGCCAAGTTCTCTGGCAATACAACAACTTTTATAGACTTTAGCTTCATTCTAGGTATAGAAAAACATTTTATTGGTCCCGGTAACCTCCCGTACCTCCCGTACCTCTTCTATTGGTTCCGGTACTGATATGATTATCCAATTATGTTCTTGCTGTGGGCTCAGCACCTGCTTACCCCCCTTCTAGTCCCAATTACAATGGCCAGTTTACCAACTTGTTACTTTCCTTCTCTCAAGGCCATTGAGCCAGTTTGTACGTGTAGGGAAGCAGGGCTCTATAACTTCTCTGTCAGCAGTTTTAAACATGAATTCTGTATTTTTCCATCTATTCTGCTTGTCTAAGCTAATTCAATACTTTTACTGGATTCTAATTCTACAGCAGCATATTGGGGGATGTGCAATTCCTATGGGCCTCTTACAGGCTTCATTTACAGGTCAAGCTAGTTAGGCTTGCTTGCTTATGTCAGACACTGTGGATCACGGGCCCTCACCTGCCACAGTACAGCATCCAGAAACACTATTAACAAAGCCCTCTTCTTTGTATATTTCGCTATAAGTTGCCCTTTTCTAGGAGTTCCACATCCCCCGTCCCTCCCCCTTCTAACCCGAACTAGACTCCAAAACTCACCCCCCCTCCATCCTTCATCCTCCCTCCCCCCTCCCAGAACGCAACCCAACCCTCCAGCCACCTAGACATCCCCCCCCACCACCCCCCACCCACCGTCCCTGCCCCTCCACCCCTAACCGCTATAGCCTCAAAGAAATGGGGAATAGCAGCAAACTGAACCACTTAGGGAAGAGAAAAAAGGAAAAAGAAAGAAAGAGGAAGAATCTAAGAACTTTACAACATGCTAGATAGAGAAGAGACCATTGTTTCCCAGAGAAAACAGAGAAATGCCAGAGGAACTACTGACCATACTGAGAAAAAAAGACCTCCCACACCTGCTCAAATTGAGACAGCTGCAGTCGTCCAACTGCTACCCCGCGCTCCATAGCATATATATTCCACATGCGCTCCAACCACTGAGCAAGAGTGGGGGGCGAAATCTGCTTCCAGACAGCGGCTAAGGCCAGCCGCGCCGCATGCAGACCATGACGAAGCAAAGTCAGTTGGAAAGTCCGGGCGCCCGGGATCCTATCGCCCAAAAGAAAAATACCCGGATCCCAAGGAATGCTCAACCCCACCAGCCGTTGCAGACGGTACTGAACTCCCCTCCAAAAAGTCAGTATACGCGGACAGTACCACCAAACATGTGCCATGGTGCCTTCCTGCCCACATTTCCGCCAGCACAAACCAGATACGCCGGGGAACGCCCGAGCAATTTGCACTGGCGTCATATACCATCGGTAGATTAGTTTGTAGTTAGTTTCTCTGGCATTAACTGCCGTAGCACTCCGCCAGAGTCTACCTTCAAGTTGCTCCCAGCGCTGCTCAGAATAATTAAGATGTAGTTCATGATTCCACTGTTCCCTATGCTTGCTAGGACTCACCTGTTGAGTTTGTAGATGCGCATATAGGGCAGCAATAAGGCCCTTCGTGGTGGTACACTCCTCACAATGGCGCTCAATGTCCGACAGGTCGCGAGCAACCTGCGACCGAACCAGTCGGTCCCGTACCCAGTGAACCGCCTGCGTATATTGATAGACGTGACCAGCAGGAAGACCAAATTCTCCCCGAAGCGAACGAAAAGAGCGCAGCCGACCATCCTCAAAAAGCTGGCCTACTCGGCTGAGCCCCTTATGACCCTACAGCCGAAAGGCGGGATCATTCATCCCGGGAGGAAAGGAAAGATTATCCACAATGGGTGCCAAAGGAGTCAAGGTCGCCCCGCGAGGCCAGAAAAATTGGTCCCAACAGCAGAGAGTGTGGGAAATATAAGGGTTAGCCGACCAAGGGGCACCACGCAATTTAGAACTAAGCCACAACCGATCCCCCAGTCCCGCTCCTCCCGAAAGCTGCATTTCCATTTGTACCCAGTGTTTGGTGGTGTTCGTATCCATCCATTCCACCCCTGCGCGGCATTGCGCTGCTGCGTAGTACCAGTGAAGGTTAGGGGCTCCCATACCTCCCTGGCGCCTGTGCGCAAAAAGAATCGAACGAGCCAAGGGAGGGCAACGGAACCTCCAGATGAATTTCATAAGCATTGTCTGCCATGTCGCCAAAACGCCATGGGACAGTGCAATAGGGAGAACTTGAAATAGATACAAAAATCTCGGGACAACCACTATCTTCAGCACCGCAATACGTCCAAACCAAGAGAACAGCAACCGGGCCCAAGAATCTAAGTCTCGCCGTACTTGTTGGATTAGGGAGCTATAATTGGCCTTAAATAACACGGCCCGCTCAACCGTCAGGTTTACACCCAAGTAGCGAAGAGAACCCGGGACCCAACGAAAGGGGTAGGAGGTTTTCAGATGTAGACAAGTGGTCTCTGGAACGCCAACATTCAAAATTTCAGATTTAGCATAATTGATTTTAAATCCTGAGACCTGTGAAAAAGCCTCGAAAGTCTGCATTGCAGCCGGAAGGGAGACAACCTGGTCCACCAGCGAAAGTATGATATCATCCGCAAAAAGAGCAATTCGATAATCTGTGGAACCCACCTGAACGCCCTGAATATCCGGGTGTTCCCGAAAGCTTTGCGCAAGGGGCTCCATTACCAACGCAAACAACAGCGGCGACAGCGGGCATCCCTGTCGAGTTCCCCGTCCCAACGCAAACCTCCCCGAATGGCCCCCATTAACCCGGACACACGCTGTAGGGCCCAGGTAAAGACAGCGAACCCACCGCATAAAATTAGGTCCGAACCACATTTTCTCCAGCACACACCAAAGAAAGTCCCAACTAACCCGGTCAAAGGCCTTCTCAGCGTCAACGCCCACTAACAGCGCCGGTTGGGAGTCCTGTCGGGCCGCATGAATCACCTGTAACATTCTTCTAATATTATCCGCCGCTTGACGACCCTGCACAAACCAAACCTGGTCCGGGTGCACCAATGTCGGGAGGACGCGATTCAGTCGTGCCGCCAACATTGAAGCCAATATTTTCACATCGGCATTTAGTAGGGAAATTGGGCGATACGAAGCTGCTTCCTGTAGGGGTTTACCCGGTTTAGGGATAACCACGATAAGAGCCTCACGCTGAGAAGGAGGCAACTCTCCCCCCCCCCCCCGTAAAATCTCATTAAAGAGCACCACTAGAGTCGGAGTCAACTGGGCGCTATATTTTTATAATATTCCATCGGGAACCCATCAGCTCCGGGTGCCTTCCCCATTTTGAGACGTCGAATGTCCATCTCCACCTCCTCCGCTGTAAATTCAGCATCCAGTTGCCCTCTATCATCCTCAGCTAGGTGCGCTAAAGTAAGAGCACCCAGATAAGACTGAGCACGAAGCTGATCAAAGGGTTCAGCCGTATACAAGCGTTCCAAAAAAGTTGCAAATATTTCACGGATCTCCTGCGAAACCACCCGTAGTTGGCCCTGAGAGTCCTTCATTTCACTCACCACTCGCGAGGTTTGTTGCTGGCGCAATCGTAATGCAAGATAGCGGCCGGCTTTATTCCCCCTCTCATAAAAGGTTTGCCGCATTTTCCGGTGCATATTATCCAGGCCACGTTGCATGCAAGCACCTAGCTTTGCCCGAACCGTCCGCCACTGATGCAGAGTCTGCTTGGAACCCGTCCGGGCATGCTCCAATTGAAGACGCCTATTCTCCTCTCCCAAGTAGCAGGAGTCCTGTTCCCACACCTTTCGGGCGCGCGACGCCTCAGCAATCAACTGGCCCCTGGCCGTTGCCTTGAATGCATCCCAAACCGTAGTTAGTGGAACTTCCCCAGTATCATTTAATTCAAAAAAGTCAGTGATAAAACGGCCGTGTTCCTGAACAGCGTGTGGCCGCCGAAGAAAACGGTCATCTAAGCGCCATGACTGATGCCGCTCACCATAGAAGTCCGCGGGAAGAGTAAGCCAACATGGAGCGTGGTCCGACCAAGTCAAAGCCCCATGCCCAGCCGCCACCCTCTCAGCCATTAGTCGCTGATCTATTAAGAAATAGTCAATGCGGGTATGCACCTTATGAACGGAAGAGTAGTAAGTGTAGCTGTTCTCCCCCATGTGTGTAGCCCGCCAGACATCACACAAGCCCAGGTCAAGCATAAACCATCGCAGCGCGCGACTAGGCCCACGGGCTGCCCGACCTGCGCGGCCCATTGAATCCAAAGATGACTCCGCATGTGCATTACAGTCACCCCCAAATATAATCGGTCCCTTTGCAAATTCTGCCAACAACGCCTTCAACCGCGCAAAAAAGGCCACCTGGCCCACATTCGGAGCATAAATAGAGGCCAGCGTAAGTAGGTGACCTTCCAAACGAACATTCAGAAAAAGCCATCTCCCCAAAGTGTCCCTCTTAACTTCCTCCACCCGGAAAGACAAGCTCTGATGTACCAACAATGCCACCCCACGCCTTTTCCAGCCCTGCGTATCAGAGGCCACCCACACATCGGAGTAGGGCTTGCGCTTCAACAGACCCTGGTTACTACTCCGGAGATGGGTCTCCTGCAGGAATACAATGTCCCCTTTCAGAGAGCGCAGCTCCGCAAACAGGGAGCGCTTTCCGGGGGAGTTGAGACCTTTAACGTTAAGAGACACCAACTTCAGCATTGATATTCACTGTCCCAGCCTCCCCCGCCCTGCAGCTCCCCCCCTCCCAAGCTATCCCGCCACCTCCATCTTCCCACATGAGCATCTATCTGAGGCATTCGTTGTGAGCACTGTCCTCCCCCTCCCCCAGTGGCCATACCAATAATCCTCCCAAATCCACTACTGCATCCCCTTCCCACATGAGTACTTACTCCCTTCCCCCAACCCACCTCCCCTCCCCACCCTCCCCCCACCAAACCACTCTCCCACCCCGTCAGTACCACCAGCCCGTCTAAACGGCGGGACACGGCAAAACTGATCCCCAGACCAGCCCCCCCTCCCCGGTCCCCCCTGCATACAAACACCAGGGCAATAAACAGTGTTAACACATCCTCCATTAAGTGATAAGCCAGGAATTCAATGCCCCAAACCCCCTCCCCGCATCAGTCCTACCATAATCACCGTCCTCCCCACCGGAACACCCCACCACCTGCAAACTCCCCAAATCTAAGAACAGCATTAAGATCTAAAGGTATAAAAAAAGCAGTAACACATCTGATACATTATGTCTCGTAAGAAAATATCTCTGCAAAACAAAACATGCAATATGAACCCCTCCAATTTTGTGGCCCAGAGTCCAGGCGAGGTCAAACATGTTTGCCCACTCGAGTCCATCTTGAAGACTGCGGCTTGGGCGCCGGAGACACTGGTAGCATGTTATCCTCCACAAAGCCAGCTTGGCGCAGCGCCCTCCAGGCTTCTGTATGATCTTTCGCTGAGATTTTTTTATTACCCAGAAGAAAGTTCATCCGAAAAGGAAAGGACCAAGAGTAGCAAATTCCCTTATCATTCAGAACCTTGATTATTGGTCTCATCTCCCTCCGGCGAGCCAGGGTAAACACTGAAAGATCTTGGTACACTGAGACCGCCACATCTCGGTATGGAATCGTTTTTTTCTCCCTGCCTCTCCGCAAAAGCAGCTCCGCATCGGTATACCTCAGGAATCGAGCAATAACATCCCGGGGTTGATTATTGGGCGGCTTTCCCAGGGCCCGATGCACCCTTTCAATCTCCATCATATCCCCACGGATTGCGAGCTCCTCTGTGGTTAGCAGTTCTGCCATCAGAGTCTTAAGCACCACCACCAGATCTTCTGCCCCCCCCGTCGCCTCCGGGATACCCCTGAACCGCACATTGTTGCGACGGGTCCGGTTTTCAATGTCATCAATCTTGTACGTCAGTTCCATCGCCTGAGCATGGTGCCGGTCTGCTGCGCACTGTAGGTCTACCAGGGTGCCCGCCTGATCTTCCTGTTTTGTCTCAATCTCTTCCACTCTAGAACCCAAGTCCTTGATATCACCACAGAGCTCCGCAATCGTATTCATCACTTCCTCACGCATGGAGCGGAATTCTCCAGCCAGGCTTTCAAAACCCCTCCTAAGCTCCCGCTGCAGAAGGGCACGGTTGGACGACGCCACCGAGCCTTGTTCAAGTTCACTAGGAGTCTCGTCATCAGACCCGTCAGGGAGGCTATCGTGGGATCCACTTTTACTCATCAGACGCTGGTACGCCCGTGGTGTATCCCGGGCCTCCAACTTCTTAGCTTTTGCTGCCATACGGCACCAAGCTCCCCTCCAGGAAAACAGGCCAAGAAGGGTATCTCCCCCCCACGTATCAAACCCTGTAGAGTAGCAGGGGGTGCTACCACTCTACAGCCCTGGGAGCTAGTAAAGATTGGGCAAAGGTGATGAGAGTTGCTGTTAGTATTGAACACAAGAAAACTGAAGTAGAGGGCGCTCCAGCTCCACTCCAGTCAATGCTGTCAGGCAGGCAATGGAAATACCAAAGAGCTGGTGACTCACTTCAACAACAGGAGCAGTAGAAAGCAGGTGCCGGACAGAGGGAGGAGCCGACGGCAGAACTCCAGCAAATAGGACTCACAGGCGTGGACAGCAGCAGTCGCAAAGCACGGGTCAGAGCGCCGCCGAGTACTTCCGGTCTCTGAAATGCCCGCGAAAAAGAGATGGAACGCAGGCACTGCCCTGCGTTCCACGAGCACGTGGTGATGGCCGCTTCTCTCCCAGAGCACCTGCAGCACCCTCAGGCCGGGTCCTTCTCTCACATACCTCTCTCACAGGCACTGGACCAAGATGGCACAAAGAGAAGGGAAGCGCAGAGTCCTCCGTTCATCAATCCACTTTGGGGAGGTTTACAAGTAGATCGGGGCCTCCTCCGTTCCCAGGAAGCTCCGGCAGCTGACAATGCACGCGGCACTTCACCCACTCACCAGGCACCAGATCAGCCGCCCAAGGAGGCCCCGGGGTGTCTCGCACCAACCACCGCTTAACACAGAACAGCGGGGAAAGCTGCTCAGAGCCGTGCCCCCAGCTGCATTGCACACTTCTCCCAACTGTTCACTCAGGGAGCCTCCGATCGCTCCAACGGAGGGGCAGAGGTGATCCTCACGGTACAGCCACTACACTGCAAGTACATTCAGGAGGCTAGCTTGAAAATATAGCCAATGTTTGCGCTAATAGGGGGGAGCCCGGGACGGAGCCGATCTACTGCACGTCCATCTTGGTACGGGCTCACCCGGAAGTCCCGATTTTCTCTTTTTGTTTTAAGAGCGCTGCTGCTGCTGAAGCTTCCGGCTGGGCTATTTTAATTGGTTTTGTTTTGCCTCCTCCCCATCTTTTAAACGATCAGAGGCTTAATAGTTTTAACGGATAGATCCTCCCTGCACCCGAACCCGGTAAGAGGGGTGAGGAGCAGATGGAGAGAAAGAGAAAAGAAGAGAAACAAAAAGTTTTAGGCTGTGCACTGCCCTTAGATGTAAGGGATTGCAGGGCATTTTGTTTTCTCTGACGTTGGTGCCGAAGCTGCTGAACGGCTGAGCTCCGACGCATTGAACTTCCCCAGGACTTTAAGGTATGAGGGGGAAGGTACTGGTAATTAATTAGTTGTTTTTTGAATCCGCCTTGTTGCCGTTGATCGTTTGGCCCGCGGGTGTGCGGCGCGTGGGTGTGCGGCGCGCGGGTGTGTGGCGCGCGAGAGTTCGGCACGCGGGTGTGTGGCGCGCGAGAGTTCGGCGCGCGGTTGTGCGGCACGCGGGTGTTCGGCGCACGATTTCTTCATTAGTTTATGTGGGAGTTAAGCAGCAGTCTTTTTAATTGTGTTTTTGACTTTATTATTCTCTTTTGGGAAAATAATCCTTTTAAGGTACAGTCTTTTTAATTGTGTTTTTGACTTTTTATTATAGAATGCCGGCTAAGCCACGGTGTTTAGTTTGTGGCTCGCGGCGTGGAGAATTAATGGATTCGGGGGTGTGTAAGTCATGCAGTTTGGAACCCGATGGTGCATTCAAAGCCCAAGGAAGTTCCTTGGGTGCTCAGGTTGGTTTAACTGGGGAACTTGGTAATTCTCTGCCACCTGCTTTAAGTCTTGTGCGGACAGGGCCTGGGTCTTCTGCTGAGGTTGATGCTCTGGTGCTTCCATCTATGAGCACAGCAGATGTTCATTCTATTCCTCCTAATTTTTATTTGCTGATGTCTCAGGCCTTGGAGCTTCTGCAGCCTATGTTAGGAGTTTCTTCTCAAACTTCAAAGGGTATGAAACGTACTGGGCCTGTTTGTCTACCTGAGGAGGACGCAGGGTTAGCAAAGATCAGTAAGCAGGCAGTAAATGATAGTCTTCTCGAGGAAGTGTTGGAAGGTGCGGACGATGTAGATCAGTCCTCTGAGATGGAATTAGAGGAAGGAGAGTTGCCAGAAGAAGAACAACAAAGTAGAGTTGTTAGAGTATTTCGTAAAGAGGAGTTGCCTGCTTTGATTTCTGAGACTCTCAGGTCACTTAATATGCCTGCGGGGGATTCGGTAGCTGAAGAATCTTTGGAAGACCCACTTTTGCAGGCGGTGCGGAAGTCCCAGCGAGTTTTCCCAGTTCATAGAGTTTTCAGGTCTATGATTCAAGAGGAGTGGGACTGTCCTGAGGCAGCTTTTCGAGGTTCTAGATTTTTAACTTGTCTTTACCCTCTTTCAGATCAAGATAAGGAGCTTTTTCGCTCTCCTAAAGTGGATGCTGCGGTTTCAGCTGTAACCAAGAAGACTACGATTCCGGTTGAAGGAGCCGCTGCATTAAAGGATGTTCAGGACAGGAAATTAGACACTTTGCTTAAGCAGGTGTTTGATGTTAGCGCCCTTTCCTTGCAAGCCTCGATTGCGGGGGCATGGGTCGCAAGAGGATGTTTGCGATGGTCGCAAAAGTTGCAGGTAAATCAGGTAAATGAGCAGTTAGAGGAGGTAACTCGGTTAGAATCGGGTGCTGCTTATTTATCGGACATCCATTATGATCTTATCAGAGCTCTGGCTAAGAGTATGGCCTCAGTTGTAGCGGCCCGAAGATACCTTTGGTTGCGTAACTGGTCTGCGGATGGTTCTTCTAAAGCTCGTCTTAGTAAGTTACCTTTTAGGGGTAAACTTTTGTTTGGTGAAGATTTGGAAAAGTTGGTTAAAGAACTAGGGGAGTCCAAGGGTGGTCGTCTGCCGGAGGATAAGCCGAGGCAGAGTCGAGGTGCTGGAGGCTCACAAGGAAATTCTAGAGAGTTTCGGAGATTTCGGACGCCTCGTTTTAGCCAGCCCCAACGGGGAAGGTTCTCAGTACGGTGTCAAGGATTTTGGCGTTTCCGGGGAGCCGGAAGGGGATTTTCTCAGTTTCAGGCCACAAATCTTAAGAAATCCCAATGAGATGAGATGGGCTCAGGCAGGGTTTATTCCGGTGGGAGGAAGGTTGAGGGATTTTTACCCTGCCTGGGTCAAGATTACCACAGATCAGTGGGTTTTAGAGATCATTCGAGAAGGTTATGCTCTAGAGCTCCTTCGGCCCGTGTCAGACTCCTTTGTTCAATCTCCTTGCTGCACTCCAAAAAGAGTGAACGCAGTCGCAGACACACTGCAGCGTTTACTGCAGCTTCAGGCGGTAATTCCCGTTATAAGAACATAAGATATGCCATACTGGGTCAGACCAAGGTCCATCAAGCCCAGTATTCTGTTTCCAACAGTGGCCAATCTAGGTCATACGTACCTAGCAGTTTCCCCAAGGGACACAGGTTCCACAATGCTTGTATTGGTTCAAGCATTGATATCCTGGGTCACTTCTTAATAATGGTTTATGGACCTTTCCTCCAGGAACTTGTCCAAACCTTTTTTAAACCCAGCTACACTAACAGCCTTTACTACATCCTCCGGTAACAAATTCCAGAGTTTGATTACACGTTGAGTGAAAAAAATATTTTCTTTTATTAGTCTTAAATAGTTTACCCTGTAGCTTCATTGCATGTCCCCTAGTCTTTCTATATTCTGATAAGGTAAACAATCGATCTACGTTTACCCGTTCCACTCCGTTCATTAATTTATAGACTTCTATCATATCTCCCCTCAGACGTCTCTTTTCCAGGTTAAAGAGCCCTAACCTTTTTAGCCTTTCTTCATAGGAGTATCCTTCCATCCCCATTACCATTTTGGTGGCTCTTCTCTGAACCTTTTCTAAAATCGCTATATCCTTTTTAAGATACGGCGACCAGAATTGCACACGATATTCAAGGTGCGGTCTCACCATGGAACGATATAGAGGCATTATAATATCTTTTGTTTTATTTTCCATTCCATTCCTTATCATACCTAGCATTCTATTTGCTCTCTTGGCCACTGCTGCACACTGGGCCGAGGGTTTTAACATGGTATCCACAATGACGCCTAAATCTTTTTCCTGGGTGGTGGTTCCTTATGTGGAACCTTGCATCGTGTAACCATAGTTTGGGTTGTTCTTCCCTAGGTGCATAACCTTGCACTTGTCCACATTAAATTTCATCTGCCCATTTTGATGCCCAGTCTTCTAATTTATCGAGATCCTCTTGCAATTTTCCACAATCCTCTTGGGTTTTAACAACTTTAAATAGTTTTGTGTCATCTGCAGGTCATTTATGAATATGTCAAAAAGCAGCGGACCCAGCACAGATCCCTGGTGTACACCACTATTCACCTTTCTCCATTGGGAAAATTGCCCATTTAGCCCTACCCTCTGCTTTCTATCTTTTAACCAGTTCCTGATCCACAATAGTACACTGCCTCCTATCCCATGACTCTTTAGTTTTGCCAAAGGTCTCTGATGAGGGACCTTGTCAAAGGCTTTCTGTTGAACAGTGCGGTCTCGGTCGGTACTCCATTTATTTCGTAGTGCCAAAGAAAGAGGGCACTTTTCGGCCAATTCTAGATTTAAAAAGGGTAAATCGTTGTCTTCAGATCACCTATTTCAGAATGGAGTCGCTACGCACTGTCATCGCGGCTGTGAAGGCAAACAAATTCTTAACCTCATTAGATCTGACAGAGGCGTATTTACATATCCCTGTGCGGAAAGATCATCAACGATTTCTGAGATTCGCTCTGCCCATGGGGCATTTTCAATTTCAGGCGATGCCCTTCGGATTGGCTACAGCTCCGCGAACGTTTACCAAGGTTATGGTAGTGGTAGCGGCTGCACTACGCAAGGAAGGGGTACGAATGCATCCTTATCTAGACGACTGGCTGATTCGAGCAAAGTCAAGGCAGGAGAGTCTAATAGCCACCGCACGGGTAGTACAGTTGATGGAGAGTCTTGGTTGGGTGGTCAATTTTGCAAAGAGCAAGTTGGAACCAACACAGTCTCTAGAATATTTAGGAGCACGTTTTAAAACAGCGAAAGCTGCAGTTTTTCTCCCAAATCACAGATTTCAAGGATTGAGGGAGATGGTCAGTCGGTTTCTAGCAAGACAGGCGCCGACAGCGTGGCATTATCTACAATTACTGGATACAATGGCGGCCACGATCGAAGTGGTACCGTGGGCCAGAGCTCATATGCGAGCATTGCAGGGGGCTCTTCTGCAAAGATGGTCTCACCAGAAAGATGCGTTGACTCGGCGCCTAATCTGTCCTCCAGAGGTTCGTCAGGATCTTCTATGGTGATTAGCGGAGGAGCATCTGGAGGCGGGTATGCCTCTAGAGCCTCCATCCTGGATTTTGCTAATGACGGATGCAAGCCTCACAGGTTGGGGGGCTCATCTCCAAGGCAGGTTTGTCCAAGGACTCTGGTCACCAGAGCAACAAACTTGGTCCATCAAACGTCTAGAGATGAGAGCAGTGAGTTTGGCGTTGCGGGAATTTCAGAGATATCTGAATCATGCAGCAGTAAGGGTGTTCTCCGACAATGTGACAACAGTTGCCTACATCAATCGCCAAGGAGGAACCGGCAGTCTGGCTCTGCAAACGGAGGCGAGTCAGCTTTTGAAGTGGGCAGAGCGCAATCTGTTAGCTCTTTCCGCTCAGCATGTCGCAGGAGTGGAAAATGTGGAAGCGGATTTTCTAAGTCGTCGCAGAGTAGACCCAGGAGAGTGGCAGCTTCACCCGGAAGTGTTTGCGTTGTTGGTTCAGCGATGGGGGATTCCCCTAATGGACCTGATGGCAACTTTCGAGTCGGCGCAGGTGTCACCTTTTTTCAGCCGAAGACGGGAACGAATGTCCGAAGGCCTCGATGCCTTAGCACAGATATGGCTGGAAGACGGTCTCCTTTACATGTTTCCTCCGTGGACTCTGATAGGGCGTGTACTTCAACGGGTGGAGCGACATCGAGGTCGGGTGTTGCTAATAGCGCCCGATTGGCCTCGAAGATCTTGGTATGTGGACCTAGTGCGTCTGCTAGTGGACATGCCGTGGAGGATTCCATTTCGAGAGGATCTTTTACAGCAAGGTCCATTACGCATACCCCAGGTGGCTCGATTCTCGCTTACGGCTTGGCTCTTGAAAGGGCTAGGATGACTGCCAAGGGCTATTCGTCGGCGGTCATCTCTACTTTACTGAAGGCATGAAGACGTTCAACCTCGCTGGCGTACATACGAGAGTGGAGAATTTTTGAGGCATGGTGTGCCGAACGGAATCTTAGGCCGTTAGGGGCCTCGGTGCCGCAGATTCTTTCTTTTTTTACAAGATGGTGTGGAAAGGGGTCTAGCGGCTAGTTCTTTGAGAGTGCAACTGGCAGCTATCTCATGTTATCGTGGTAGGATTCAGGGTCAACTATTAGGTTCTCACGTAGACATTCGTAGATTTTTAAGAGCCGTATTGCTTATGCGGCCTCCTAAACGTAATTTAATGCCTTTATGGGATTTAAATTTGGTTTTAGAGTCTCTAATGGGTCCACCTTTTGAGCCATTGGGAGTTTCGTCATTGAAGGATTTAACGTTGAAAACGGTTTTTCTCGTGGCAATCTGTTCTGCTAGAAGAATTTCGGAGTTGCAGGCTTTATCTTGTAAGGAGCCATATTTATCATTTTTTAATCACAAGGTTTTATTTATTTATTATTTATTTATTTTATTTATTACAGTTGCTTATATACCGCACTATTCGGCATCAGCGCGGTTCACAGTATAACAAAATGACCAAAACACACTTCTGTTTGGTTTTACATCGAACAGGGGTATAAACTTGGATAACAGGGGGGTTGAACTATATACATGAAATATAAACATGAAATAGGTCAAATGCATGACGTAAAAGACCTATAACATGATTGAATGGAACAGTATAAAATAAGTCCGTTTCAAATATAAAATACATTGTGAGAATGGGCTGTAAGAAAGGCAGTGTTTCTTGGTGGTGTTATTTAGAAACAACGCTGGCTGTGTTTCTTAGTTGGTGTTATCTGGAATCATCGCTGGCTGGGTAGTATTGGAGGAAGAGGTGATATTTGATAGCCTTCCTGAATTGGGTCAGGTCAGCAATGGCTCGGATGTTTGGTGGGAGTGTATTCCAAATTTTGGGGACGTAAAGGCTGAAGGCCCTATTCGCTGTCATGTTATTGCATTTAGTCAATGTTTTCGGGGTAGTTAATAGATTTAAGGCGGTTGACCTCCTGGCTCTGTTGGGGGGCACTGTTTGAATGAGATCAGTAAGTGCTGTGGAGGACAGGCGCTTGATGGCCTTGAATGAGAGGATTAATGTTTTGAAGATAATCCTTCCGTGTATAGGTAGCCAATGAAGCTGTTTTAGAATCGGAGTCACATGGTCGCTTCTGGTGGCTCCATGGAGAATCCTTGCTGCAGCATTCATGGCTAGTTGTAGCGGGTTTATTGTGGATTGCGGGAGCCCTTGTAGGATGGAGTTAGCAAAGTCAAAGTGCGGTAGTATCAGAGCTTGGAATATAGTCCGGAAATCATCTGGTTCCAGTAGGGAGCGCAGATGCCTGAGTGAACGGATCTTAAAATAGACCGCTTTCACGACGTTGCCTATATGGTATTTCATGTCAAGGTGTCTGTCTAAGGTGACTCCCAGGTATTTTATTGTTTCTCTGGTTTGTAATTCCGCTTCTTTGACCTTTATATGTGTTGGTGGGGTAAAGTTTGTGTCTCTAGCGATGAACAGTACCTCCGTTTTCTTGTGCTGGATGCGGAGGTTTTGTGCTTGTAGCCAGTCCGATATGGTATTGAAACATTCTATAATAGGAGTAAGGTCCATTTGAACGGTTGAGAAAGGCATATATAGGAGGATGTCATCCGCATATATCAGACAGCTCACGTTAAATGCTCTAATGATGTTGCAAATGGGCTGCATGTATATGTTGAAAAGTAGAGATGACAATGAGGATCCTTGCGGCACACCCTGTGTTTGATGGAATTGTTTGGACTCTTCTGCTCCGGATTTCACATATTGACATCGTCCACTTAGATAGGAGCTGCACCAATCAAGTGCAGTATTGCAAATTCCCTTTTCTTTCAGTCTCCCGAGGAGAATCTCATGATGCACCGAGTCAAAGGCTGCAGCGATGTCTAAAAAGATTAACACAAAGCCTTGTCGGATGTTGTCCATGCCTGTGAATATGTTATTGAATAGGAAGGTTAGAAGTGTCTCTACACCATGGTACTCTCTAAACCCGTGTTGGCAATAATCTAATGGAGCTATGGAGTCTATATGATCCTGAATTTGCCTTTGAACCTCTTTCTCCAGAATCTTTGCTAATATGGGAATACTAGCTATTGGTCTGTATGACTCGGCTTGTTTTGGATCAAGTTTAGGGTTCTTCAATAAAGGTCTGATTGATGTTTGCTTGAGGGTTGTAGGGAAGGAACCAGTAGTAAAGGAAAGATCTGTCAGTTTTGCGATGAATGGACTGAATTCCTTGTGTAGTTCCTTGATCCAAAAGGCCGGGCAAGGGTCTGTTTGTGCTGTGGAGGTATTGAGAGAAGCTATTGTATCCTCAATGCTTTTTCTAGATGGTGTGGAGAATTTGCATAATGGGGTTATGCCGGTAGGGTCTTGGAAAGAAGCTGTTGATATTTTATCCGTCTGTATGATCTTTGACTGGAGGTAGTCAGCGAATTTTTGTGGTTGGATATCCACTTGTTGTTCAGGAGTTGGTTCTTTAGAAAGCGCTTGCACCAAGTTGAACAGATCCCGTGGTTTGTTCAGAGATCCAGGTTGTATTACATACAGTGCCAGCATTCTTACCGAAAGTGGTTTCAGTGTTTCATGTCAAACAGGTGATCTCACTGCCTGTATTTTCAAAGAGCCAGAAAGATAAGTCAGGTCGTAGATTGCATCTTCTGGATGTTCGTAGAGTGTTGAAGTGGTATCTCCGCAGAACCGCTACTTTCAGGAAATCTGATAGATTGTTTGTGTCCTTTGGAGGTCCTCGTAAAGGAGAAGCGGCGGCAAAGTCTTCTATTTCTAGATGGCTAAAAGAAGCGATAGCATCGGCATACCTTCTTAAAGGAAAGGCGGTTCCGGTGGGTCTTCGAGCCCACTCAACCAGAGCGCACGCAGCGTCTTGGGCGGAGGTTAGTTTAGTTCCAGTAGGAGATATTTGTAGAGCGGCTACATGATCATCTTTACATTCTTTTGCTAAGCACTATTGGTTAGATGTGCAGGAAGCAGAAGATGGGCGTTTTGGTTCAGCGGTTCTTCAGGCTGGACTTGCGGGTCCCTCCCATTAAGATTAACTGCTCTGTTACACCCTCTAAGGTTCCGGGACTGGACTAGAGGGACGCAAAGGAAGACAAAATTAGACTTACCTGCTAATTGTTGTTCCTTAAGGAACTCTAGTCCAGTCCTGGATCCCTCCCAGTGTATTTCAAGGGGGTTTTTCATCAGCCTGAGTCTTTTTATTAAGTTATTAGGAATTAAATTTTAAAGCTTTTAGAATTTTGCAAACATTTACATATAGTTCAATGTTTCAGGATATTTTGTGGCAGCAGTGCTTTGTAAGCATGAAAAAAAAAATAAAAAGTTTTATATATTTACAGTTTCTTGTTTAAAGGTATTTTTTGCCTATTAATATATTTTATTATCTACTTATTTGTTGCTCTGCTGAGTCTGCTTTGTCAATAGGTACTGTTGAAAGGGGGCGGAGTTAGCCTACTTGTATCGGTGGCATCAGAAAAAGATGACATCATTCAGTCTCCAAGGTTGCTGGAAGGCATTCTAAACTCTAAGGTTCCGGGACTGGACTAGAGTTCCTTAAGGAACAACAATTAGCAGGTAAGTCTAATTTCGTCTTTGTGAGGAAAGAATGCACAGTTAGAAGTTAAGGAGTGCTCTTAAAGCTAGGTCACTATACTGCTGTGGGTACATCAAATACTGAAACCCGTGCATGCAGTAATTTGGACGGCTGTAGTCTCGCTCTTTGGCCTATAATTTGGAATTTCAACTGTCCAGTTTTATACTCATTTACTATCGCATTAAAGATATAGATATTGAGCTATTTTTATTAGCACTGGTAGTGGGCATAGAATGACAGTGAGACTCCCTCATATGATGGTAGGCCTCTGCAGTGTGGCTGCTCACAGTCTTATCATAATGATTGGGTGATCATGGGTGGGAGGACCCGAGGATTTACTTTACGTTCATGATTGTTCAGATCCAGTGAAATTGCTGTTGATATGTACTGGTCCAGAGAAGATTTTTTTTTCTTTTGTAGCTGGAAAATCTACTTGGCTTAAGTTTTGCAAGTTACTTTGATGCCTCTGGATCGTTACAAACAAGTGATTGCCCAGTGAGAGTAGTTTGAAATCTGCTGAGTGTGATTGATCTTTTTTATTAGCTGAATTGTGGAGTGATGAAAAATATGCATGAGTAAAAGTGAAGGGTTGTGCTTTGTGCCTTTTAGTCTTTTATATATATGTTCCACTGCATTGTTTTTAGGTTGGCATGGATAAAGCACTCAGCCAGCTCTCCGTGCCCTTGGGACAGTTACGAGAAGAGGTCCTGGTATGTCAGAAAGTTCTAAGATGTTTATATGTGTGTCGGCGTCTGCATTCAGGTACTTCCCAGGCATCTTCTAGGAAACGGACTTATGCTGAAAAGGAGACCAAATATAGTGTAAACAGCAAATGATGTGCTTTTGGGAGACTGTAAAGGGTGGGATAGGTATAAATATAGGGAAGGGATAGGGATTCATAAATAATGCACACAGGAAGTGAGGCCTAAAGATCCAGACACTAGATTGATATGGGTTTTATACAGTCGTGTTTATGAAACCGGACCTGGGGTTACCCTTTTAGCAAGTCTGATGTTCAGGATATCCACAATGAATACACATAGGATAGATCTGCATGCATTACCTCCAGTGCATGTGGATGTATCTTAACATAGTAGCATAGGATATGACGGCAGATAAAGACCATCTAGTCTGCCCAGTAAGGTGGCAAGAGGTAGGTGCGCCTGCCGCTCCGTGCAGGTCACCCCTCCCCATGCCTCTGTTTAGGGGTGTACCCACTCACTGTTCCCTTTAAGCTGTGCGCGTGTGCGCGCGCACACATCTCGCTGAGCGAGCGCACATACTTTACAACAGAGCGCACAAAAATTACGGTTCTGATTCTGATAGAAAACAGCACAGACGTCTTAAAATTTAAAAGTTGCTGTGTATTTATGGTTTTCACAAGTTCTATAATATTTTCTAGTGCAATCAATGTGGTGTACATACTGTATTCTGACATCTAGTCAAATTTTAAAGTATATAACTCCGAGTGTCGTTATGTGGCGCACAAAAATTTAACCTCCCTTGAAAAGCTGCACAGCTGATATTTTATACACACATAGCCTACAGAAAATTAGAGGGAACATTGTACCCACTGCTTTGTGCAGGTCACCTCGACTTGTTAAGATATCTGACACAGTTACGTTTATTATGATTTTATATTGTTTCTATAGAGGGATCCACTGTGTCTGTCCCATGCCCTTTTGAATTCTGTCATTGAATTTGCCCCCACTGCTTGAATTGAGAGGACATTCCAAGCATCCACCACCTTTTCAGTGAAAACGTATTTCCTGGTGTTGCCTTTCAGTTTACCCACCTTGTAGCTTCATGTTATGCACTCTAGTGTTAGTTTCCCCAGTCTTTGAAAAAGGTTTATTTGTTCATTAATACTCACGGGTTTTTTTTGTTGTTTTTTGCAATTTAAAATTTGTATTGAGTTTTAACCAATTAACAAGTCAAAAGTTTAGAAACGTTTTCACACTGTTACAACCAAGATAACTATACAATTAAGTACTTAATACCTCTCCCAAACACTCTTTTAGCTGTAGTGTTTAATCAGGTGGTTGACACTGAAAAAAGGCCCCCAAACCTTCTCAAATTTAGCAATTCTATTATTGCATAAAGCTGTTAGTTTTTCTAAGAATCCTATCTGGTGCATTGGAGCCCACCAAGAGTGGATTGTGGGTTGTTGTATTCTTTTCCAGTGCAAGGCTACTTCACACTTTGCCCTGTAGCAAGGAACCTGTTTAACTGTCCTCATTTTCCATACCATCCTTCCCCTTATCCCCCTAACAGGACCCCTTTAGGATTCCACTCAATGCAATATGAAACTATTTTACGTGTGAAGTTTTCTATCTCCCCGAAGAAGGGTTTTACCTTTGGGCATTGCCACCACATGTGGAGGTACCCTCCTATCTGGCCGCACCCCCGTCATCATACGGAGGAAGTCATCACTTTCATCTTCCATAAGCGAATGGCGATGAGATACCAGCGGTATAAGACTTTGTAGCCATTTTCCATTAGTCCTGCAGATATTGAACACCTTCCCACCCGATGGAAGATGGCCTCCCACTGCTTATGATCAAGAGCATATCCCAGATCTTGCTCCCAGGCGATTTAGAAACCCATTTTATCTGGTCCCCACTTAAGTAATAACCTATAGAGATGGGAGACCACCTTTGTGCGAGTTGCAGAATACCAACCAAGGACCTCAAAATCAGTCAATTCAGCTAATCGAGCCTGCATCCAGTTCCAGGTCCCCAGCAGGTGTCGCACTTGTAGATAGCTGTAGAAGTCCCTTTGGGGCAGTCCATAGCACTTCACCTCTCCTTCCGCACAGAAGTGCATTAAGGTACTTGCTCCCATCTTCTCCCATCAGCGGAACAGAGGGTCTTGTTGTCCTGTAGGGAACTCAGGGTTATGTCAAAGAGGCATTAATAGGGAGGGTTCCCCTGTGAGAGCATATCTCCCTGCTAGTCTTTGCCATAGAAGACACACCTCACACACAAAGGGATTTGGTCCTAGATCTTTCCCTCTTCCTTATCCAGGGCAAGTAGCGCAGCTGCATCCCAGGGACTCTGGCTCTTGCAACTAGCACCCATTGTCTTGAGTCCTCCTCCCACCACTCTGTAATACTTTTGAATTGTGCTTTCAAATAGAGGTTAGGTACACTCGGCCCTCCATTCCTCTTACATCACTTTACGAGGCACTCATGGGGAGCGCTTGTGCCAAATACATTGAAATACAGCCTTTTGCATTCATTCCAGTTGACATTTAGGGATGGGCACTGGAAGAGCTTGAAAATAAGAGGATCTGTGGTAATATGATCATTTTCATGCACACTATTCGGCCTAACCAGGATATAGTGTGCCTGGACCATCTATCTAGTTCCTCATTGACTGATTGCCATAGTGAGGGGTAATTCCAATTGTAAAGTTCAGTGTGATCATTGCCTATTTGCACCCCTAGATATTTGATACAGTGGGATGCCCATTGGAACGCTTGTGTGCTGTGAAGAGAGAGCTCCATCTCCCTGGCATATTGATATTATATTTAGAACCAATGATTTGGAGTAGTTGACCTTAAAGCCCAAGACTTGCCCATAGGATTCCATTTCAGTAACTACTACCGGTACAGAGGACTCTGACTCCGTTAACGTCAAGAGCACATCATTAGCATATAATGTTATCTTGTGTTCTTTTCTGGCTGCTACTACTCCCTTTATTGTACCAAAGGTTCACAGTCATTCTGCGAATGGCTGCACTGCTAAGGTGAAAAGAAGAGGTGACGGGGGGCAGCCCTGTCTGGTGCCCCTACCTAGAAGAAAGGCCTCTGAGTATCCACAATTAATTTTCAAACATGCTTCCAGTCCGCTGTAGAGAGTGTGCAGCCATTCAAGCCCCCCAAACCCATCTTTCGCAGTACTCCCCACAAATAGGGCCAGGACACACTGTCAAAGGCCTTTTCAGCATCTATTGATAACAGTAGTGTTGGCTTCTGTTTTGCCTTAGCAAGCCATATCATGTTAAGAACCTTCTTGAAATTATCCGATGCCTGTCAGCCGCTAATAAACCCAATCTGATCTTTACTAATCAATTTTGGCATCAAGCTAGATAATCAGCGTGCCAAAATGCCTGCCCAAAGCTTAACATCCATGTTCAACAAGGAAATCTGGCGATAAGAAGAGCAACTACTCACTTCTTTCCCGGCTTTAGGAGTACACTTATGCTTGCCCATCGCATTGAAGGGGGGGGGGGGAGTGGGGCCTCCGTAGAGAGGCCCTCAAATAACTCAGATAATGGCAAATCAGGAGTGCACTAAATGTCTTATAAAATTTAGCTGCGTATCCATCTAAATTTGGCCCTTTATCATTAGCTAATCTTTGAATTGCTTGCTGTATTTCTTTCCTATCTATGGGGCGCTCTGGGTTCTTTATTTCTGAATCAGTCAGGGTTGGCAAACATACTTTAGTCAAGTATGCGTTAACTTCAGCTTCAGTTGCTGGCTCTTCAGCCACATACAGCTTAGTATGTCTGGAATTCCTGCCTTACTGCCTCATCACCTACCAGCCAATTTCCATTTGGTCCCTGTATTCAAAAGATGAGTTTTTTGTACTTGCCATTCTCGAAGGGAGCATGCTAACAGTTTCCCCATTTTAATTCCCCCCTCATAATTTCGCTGCTTGATACATTGCATCTGGAATTCTAATGTATCCAGTTGCTTTTTCTTTAGTTCCGTTCAGGCTACTTCTAAGTCCCTCTGCGACTGAACTGTGCCAGGACTAATATGCCGACCTTAAAGAGTACGCACTCTTTCATAGCCCGCTTCTAATTTGCGTACCCGCTCTTTTCATTTAATGGACGCCCACATGATCAATTTCCCTCACAGCACGGCTTTGAAACCATCCCAGAGCATGCCTCTATTAACCTCTCCTGTGTTGTTAAGCTGAAAGTAGTCATCAATATCCTTTTGCAGAGCCATCACAATGCGCTTATCCAGTAGTAAGCTATTGTTAAATTGCCAATAGTGTAGGTCACCCCTTATTCCTAGTCCCCTTAGGCATAGTCATACTGGCCCATGATCAGACCTTGTGACAGCCTCAATGGTGGCTTACTGTATCTCAGCACACAAGCTCCAATCTAGAAATAGATAGTCCAAGCATGAATATGTTTGGTGTTCAGGAGAGTAGGAGTACTGCTGAGTATTTGGATTCATAAGGCACCAACCATCGCTCAGACACCATAAGTGCAGCAACTCCTGCAATTTTCGCCTATGCCTTTGCTCTTCTTTCAATACCCTTCTGTTCGGTCTACTCGCGAATCTAGAGCAGTGTTTAGATCGCCCCCCCCCCCCATTATAACCTGCCCCTTAATAAAGAGGGTGAGTTTGAGCCCTAACCTTTCATAGAAAGTGCTCTGTCCCTGCGTGGGGACATAAATGCTTATGATCGTGACCTTGCCCCCCCCCCCCCCACAAAAAGCACCTGCAGCGCTCTAAAGGGGCCTTGGGCATCTTTGTATGCTTTTTGAAATTCAAAATCTAGGTTATGGTGTATAAGGATTGCTACGCCCCCCCCCCCCACTCTTGCTTGATCCTCTGAGAGGCACAGTAAGTCTGAGTAGGCTCGGTCCCACAACAGCTTATGGTCGTGTGCACGTAGGTGTGTCTTCTGCAACAAGGGGATATCCCACCGCAGCCTGGCAAGTTCTTTAAATAATAATTGCCTCTTCCTAGGAAGGTTTAGGCCCTTTAGTTTAAAGGTCCCCACCCGTAAGGACATCTCTTCCATTATGTGATCGCCCCATCTTGCTTCGGTGTCCCTCTCCTCCCTCCCTCTGCCCTCCTCTCCCTACCTCTTCCCCACTATCCCAGTCCCATCCTGTCATCCCCTTTCTCTCGATCATTTTCCACCGCCACCTGTTCATCCCCAGGCAGCGGTTTACTGGAGGAGGATCTGCCCCTGAGTTAGCCCTCTCCCCCCTGCTGCTCACGCCTCTTCTTCACCCCTCAGAGCCCTTAAATTCGAGCTCCAATATACATGGCATTCTTAATTACCCCCTACTCCCATACAGCCATTGTAAATTCTTGAGCTACTCCCCCTCCCTTTTACTCTACCATTTATCAGACCCCATAGCATGCATTATACTCTTCTAACAAACCAGTTGTAGTTAATTTTGTCCATGAATGATATTTCAGTCATTAGTAGCAGCCTTGGATGAGCCTGGGTGTTCCATAGATTGCCATCGTGATCGACCCCATCCACTCTCCACTTTCTGCCACTGCACCATCGATTTCCGCTGTTCAGGTCGTTGTTGTGGTAGGCTATCAAGTCCATCTACTCCCAGGTCGCGTAGCGAGGCCAATGCTTCTGCTCACGTTCCCACACGTATTGTGTGTCCTCCTTCTTTATTGACCATTAGTGCGAAAGGGAATTGCCATCGGTACAGACAGCTCGCCTCATGAAGTTTGCTTGTAATGTCCCTGAGTTCTCTCTGACACTTTAATGTTACAGGGACCAAATTCTCATATACTTCAATGCTATGCTGATTCCAAACGAGGGGACCCATCTTCCTAGCCTGGGTGGCCTCTTGCCCTTTCACTGCATAATTCTGGAACTGGGCTACTATATCCCGGGGCAAGTTAGCTCAGGGAGGGGGGCCCTGTGCGCTCTATCTGATTCCACTTATGGTGCTTCACCAAGATGTGCTTTGGCCCAGAGATGGTTTACAATGTGTTGAATAGTGTCTTTGCAGTCTGTATATGCTTCTTCCTTAGGCACACCCCAAAAACACAAGTTATTGAATCGCGACCTGTTCTCCAGGTCCTCTAGCTTATCCCGAATTTCCTCATTAGCATGTTTTAGGGATGCCATTTGCTTTTCCAGTGTTGTCACTGCTTCTCCTGTGTCCTCCACTTGTTCTGTGTCCTCTGTTCTGTGACCCAGCTCAGCTATTTCTCCTCTGAGATCTCCTGCTAAAGACCGGTTCTTACTGATTGCAGGTCTGTTTGCAGTTCTCTACTCCATTGTCTAAACTCTGCTGCTGTTAGTTGGCCTCCCTCCTCTGTGTCTGAACTGTTTCCTTGTGCCTTCCTCTGTCTGCACGCTCCGCAGCCACCATTTTGTTATTCTCGTGCTTCTCTCCCTGTCCGACACTACAAGCAAAAGCGTTCAGGTCCATTTGCTTTCTCTGGTCTTTCACTGCCATGGGGATAATTGGGGGTGTCTTATGCTTCAAATCTCCAGGTTTTTGAGCCCTCAGAATCGCTCTGCAATGCTTTTTAATGCAGGGGGGAACCGGAACTTTTCTCTATGCCTCCATACTCCTCGGTGATGTCACTCCTTAAGTATTTAAAGATCTTTATCATATCCCCCCTGTCCCTCCTCTCCTCTAGAGTATACATATTTAGGTCTTGGAGTATAATTTCATATATCTTCTGGAACAGGCTCCAAATCATTTTGGTCGCCTTCCTCTGAACCATTTCCAGTCTTTTTTATATCCTTTGCAAGATATGGTCTCCAAAACTGAAAACAATATTTCAAGTGTGGTCTCGCTGCGACTTGTACAGTGGCATTAGTACCTCCTCCTTTCTGCTGGTAATTCCTCTGTATGCAACCCAGCATCCTCCTGGCTTTGGCCATTGCCTTGTCATACTGTTTAGCCACTTTGAGATCCTCAGAAACAATGACTCTGAGGTCCTTCTCCTGGTCTGTGCACACTAATCTCTTGCCCCCTATCTTATACAATTCCCTTGGATTTCTGCATCCCAGGTTCATGACGCTGCACTTCTTCACATTGGTCTAATGCTTGGCAATTAAGATTTATTCTTCCAGCTTTTGTAGATCTTTCCTCATGTTATCCACTCCCTCAGGGGAGTTCACTCTATTGCAAATTTTTGTGTCATCTGCAGAAAGATAGAGACTTTTCCATTCAGTCCTTCAGCAATATCACTCACAAATACATTGAACAGTATCTGCCCCAGGACTGATCCCTGGGACGCGCCACTAATCACCACCTTTTTTATCAGAGTGAGTTCCATTTACCATCATCTTGTGTCATCAGTCAGTCAACCAATTTCTGATCCAGTTCACCACCTTGGAACCATCCCCAGGCTGGTCATTTTATTGATAAGCCTCCTATGGGGAACAGTATCAAAGGCTTTGCTGAAATCCAGGTAGATGACATCCATTGCATGCCCTTGATCTAGTTTTCTGGTCACCCAGCCAAAGAACTCAATCAGATTTGTTTGGCATGATCGTCCTTTGGTAAAACCATGTTGCCTCGGATCATGGAACCTATTGGTTTTGAGAAAGTTCACTATTCTCTCTTTCAGAAGCGCCTCCATTACTTTTCCCACCACCGAAGAAAGGCTTACTGGCTTGTAGTTTTCCACTTCTTTCCTATTACCATTTTTGTGAAGAGGTACCACATTGGCCCTTTTTCCAGTCCTGCAGTACTTCTCCTGTCTCCAAGGATCTATTAAAAGCATCCTTTAACGGCTCTGCAAGAACTTCTCTGAGCTCTTTCAGTATCTTATGCATATTCTTTGTGGATATCATGAAAATCAGACTGGCTAGGGGGTACACCAGGACTGGCTTGCACACAACACTGTTATAGCTAAAAACCTCATTACATTAAAGGGAGGAAAACTTGGTTATTGGTCAGCTGTTTCACTCTGAAGGGCAGATCATTGGCCTTTTGGACTGAAATGGAATGTGTAATGATTTCACTGTACTTTGCAGACTGCAGTAGATCTTGTTGCACACCCTTAGTGCTTTGGCTGGTGAACTCTGTTATAATGGAGTGCACTGTCATATCAGCAGTGTCCTGGGCCGCACTTCTCTTCATTTTCAGTATTGAAAGAACCTGTCATCGGTTTTGTGACAGTTTGTTCCTTTGGAAACGGCCTGAAGGTTGAATGGTTCAGTTATAATGTGATTTTTCATAATTAATTTTTTTTTATGAGATAAGCCTATGTAGTCAGTGTGCTTTGAGGAAAAAATAATTTTTCCCCAGAGGATATATGTTAATTGCCAGGTGAAGATACCAAGTTTCATTTAGCAACCTAATCTGACCCACTCGAGCAGAAACATTTTGGAGGATAGAAACTTTTCATTTTAGTGTTCACCTATGAGTCATTGAAAGGGAAAAAATACTGCTGTTAATCAGTAGATGTCCAGTAGTGCTTTTGAACTGGTTAATTAGCAAAGTGGATAAAGGAAATGCACAATTTGTCCATTTAGATATTCACCGCAGATTTATTTGTGTCTTAGAGTCTGAAGTCATATGTCAGTGAAGGCATTCAGACAGTAGATGAACACTTGTCTAAACAAGAAGATATCCGAAGGAAAAAGGTATATCTTTTTGACAATTATTTCATATATTTTGTTTTCCTCATGAAACTTTTGCCATGTCATTCTGGAACCTGATTTTGTTGTTCTTATCTTAATTTTATTCCCCTACCTTGTTCCTTTTTTTTTTTACCTGCACTAACTGTAACCTTTGTGGCAACCTTCCCTATGTATTCAGCATATTAAAATATGGGGTGCAGAGGTATGGAATTTGCCTCATTACTACAGGTGCCAGTGATTACACATCTCGTGAACTGGAATCACTTGAAGGTATCTCGGAAGACAGGTTTTGGGGGAGGACTGCAGTCCTACAGTTTCTATCATGATAAAGTACGATCTTTGATAGGAAGGTTGGCAACCTTTTGTGTACCACTTGTCTATGCTCTGCTCTGCTCTTCTCTTTCTTTGGCTTGTTACCAGATCTTACCCATTGTTTGGTTGTCATTGCCTTAGTCTGCTCTTTTCCTCCATATTCACTAGTTCAAAAGGACTGATTTACTCAGCTCTTTTTTTATTTATTTTTTGTATCATTGGTATCAAATTAACAAAAAGCTTTAATAAATCAAGCCCTAAATTTAAACACATTTGCCAGCAGAACCTGTGACCATAATTCATATGCATCTCTAAAGATGTTTAAAAAATGTTTTGTGAAGCATGTAGCCTCTTGACTCTGTAGCTGTATGTTTGGCTGTATAAATGTTACATAACTTGCAATCCAGTGTTGTCTGTGTCTGAGATGGCATGTCCTTTCAGCCCGTTTTGCTGGCAGAGCCCTGGGTCTTCAACATCACTGGGACTCTTTTTTCCCCCATGGCCTCTGCCAGCAGCTTTAAGAAGTGTGATCATTGCCAGACCATGTCCCTCACTGACACACATGACTGCTGCTCTCGTTACCTTGGGCCGGACCACGACCCCTTGGATTGTGGCCTCTGTAAGATGATGTCCTTCAAGGCCATTAGGAGGAGTCAGCAGCAGCAGAGAAGATTTTCCAAAAGTCAGACTCTTTCCCGGAATCTCCAGTGATGTCGTTCTCCAAGGCCCCATCCGGGACCCCGGAGCTGCGAGGTGACCCCACCGCCTCCGACCAAGGAAGTGGATCCTCTGAACGGAGTACCCCGGAGGTGGAACACCAGAAGAAGAAATCCTTGAGGGCCGCATCTGTGGATGAGTCGGGGAAGGCGGGTAAGTCCTGCACCCGGTCCTGCAGTCCATGTCGTGAGTCCGAGGGGTCAGAGCGGGAGTGGCCAACCAAGGTCGCCCACAGAGAATCATTGGCTCCAGTGATCTGCTTCACACCCCTGAGGCCATCCTGATCGAGGACTCCCCCTCATCTGAGCCGGCGCCAGGCCCAAAATCCTTGGTGCCCACATTGAAGGCTGCAGAGCCATCAGGTTTGGAAACCAGAATGGCAACCTTGGAGCGCAACTTTATTTATTTATTTATTCATTTATTTATTTACATTCTCTTATATACCGCGCTATTCTGCATCAGTGCGGTTTACATTGAACAAACTGAAATTACATTGAGCAGGGCATTATAACTTGGAGATAACTATTTTACAGGGAACATGGGCTATGGAGGGTTAAGTGGCTTGCCCAAGACCACAAGGAGCACCTGTGGGACTAGAAACCCCAGTCCTTCCAGCCCAAGGTTGCTGTCCTCTAGTGGGATTTGAACCTCCGACCTTCCGGCCTGAAGTACCTTGCCCCAACCACTAGGCCACTCCTCCACTCCTTGTCTGCCTTCATGGCACAGCAGCAGGCCATGATGCCTGGTTCCGCCGAGTCATCTCCCCAGATCACCAGGCCCTCGACCTTGAGGACATTCCCGGACGTCGAGCCGATCCTCAAGTGCCATCGGCCTCAAGATGATTCTCTATATCGGTCTCTGTCCCGATCCTCAGGGCTGATGTCCTCCCCAATGGAGTGCCTGTGGCTCTGCCCGCAGAGCCTCGGAGGGACACAGATCGCAGGGCTAGGGGCCCAACTGCGCTGCCCAGCCCGCCTTCAACTCCTCCACAGACTACTAATTGGACTGGGAGACTCAGGACAAGGAATCTGTGGACACCTTTTGCCACTGTGAGGTGTCCTCGGACCCGTCTCCCTCTGAGACCCATTGCCAGTCCCCGCCAGAGAATATAGCCTTCCTTGACTTCGTTCAGGACATGTCAAAGGTGCTGGCATTTGACACAGAAAAGAGGAGGACTTTCGCATGGTGGAGCTCAAGATCCTCCAGTATGAGGCCCTTCCAAAGGAGGCACTTACAGTGCCTGTTCCACAATCTTGGAACTGCTGCTTCCCCCCATGTGGAGACCGCCACGTCTGTTCCTATTGTGAGCAGATGGCTAGACTTGATTTAAGGGTCTGCCAGAGCTTCCAGAAAGCACAGCTGCCGCACAATTTCATGGTGGTGGAGTTGGCCATACGTAACCTTTAAGAGCCAAAAGACGCACTCCTCAGTGTCCCCAGGTAGGGAAGCCCACAACTTGGGCAGAAAGTGCTATCAGGGCTTGATGCGCATTGGCTGGATCCAGGCATACCAGCTATACATGGGCATATACTTGAGGGAACTGGAGAAGGAACTCGCTGGGTTCTTGGCTGGCCTCTCTGAGGAACCCCTCCAGCTGTTCTGGTGCCTGTCTATCATTGGTGCTCCAAATTCATGACTTGAGCAGCCTATGATGGCTTCACGTTGGTGGCTAGAGTAGCCGTGGCAGGCATTGGTGCCTGACACCAGGCTTGGGTATAGTCTTCTAACCTTGAGCAATGGGTTCAGGACAAATTGGTCGATGTCCCCTGCCAAGGAGAGAACCTCTTTGGCAAACCCATGACCAATAAATCTGCAAAGTTGGAGTCCAAGTTCCTAATGAGGACTAGGCTCTCTAAGAAGACCACTATCCTTCCCTGACGGAAGGCCCAGAGTAAAAAGTCCCCTTAACTCAAGGAAGGGAAGGGCTTTTGGAAACTACTCTCGGTATCGGGCCTCCCCAGCTCACCAGCAGGGTCAGCAGGCCAAGGAACAAGGGTATGGCCCTCGTAAGCCAAAGGCTCCCAAGACTCAGGCACTGGCTCCGGCACAGCTGGGTGTGAGTTTTTGAATCCTTGGGCATAGCCTCTCCACCCACAGGAGGCCCACCCCAGCAGCCCACAGGGGGACGTCTAATCCTGTTTGCCCATCAGTGGCCAGATATCACCACTCCAGGTAGTCAAGGAGGGCTACCTCCTCCACTTGGAGCAGACTCCCCCCTCCATTCTTCCTGGGAGAGCCCACCAGGACTCTCCTCCACCAGATCTTGCTACTGCAGGAGCTCGCAGGCCTTCTTGAGGACAGGTGGTGAAATCCGTATCCCCACACCTCTGTGGCAGATGGTTCTACTCCCGGTAATTCCTTGTACCAAAAAGAACAGAGGACATAAGGCCCATCCTAGACCTTCGGGACCTGAACGGGTTCCTCGTGAGGGAGAAGTTCAAGATGCTTTCCCTTGGGACGCTGCTAGCATATTTCTAGCAAGGAGACTAGCTGTGCTCCTTGGACTTAAAGGATGCGTACACACACATCCTCATCCATCCATGCCACAGGCAATACTTCAGATTTGTGATGGGGGGTGGCCACTACCAATACAGGGTCCTACCCTTTGGCCTGGCCTCCACCCCAAGAGTCTTCAAGTGCCTAGCAGTAGTTGTGGCCTACCTCTGCCTCTAAGGGGCCTTCATCTTCCCCTACCTGAATGACTGACTCATCAGAGGAGGCTCGGCCGCCAAGGTGTGCAGCAGGCCACAGCCTGCACCATTAGCATCTTACAGAATCTGGGGTTTGTCATAAACCACCCCAAGTCCCACCTCCTCCCAACAGTGTCTGGAGTTCATAGGAGCCCAGCTAGACATCCTTCAGACCAGAGTTCCTACCTCAGGACAGGGCCGACCACCTCAAGGCGCTGGCCACAGATGTACAAGCCAGATGCACCGTGTCTGCTCGCCTCCTGCTAAATCTGCTGGCCACATGGCATCCGTATTCCATGTTACCCGGACACCCACCTCTACATGAAGATGGCATAATGGTGCCTCTGCTCACAGTGGACCCAGGCCACAGGTCAGCTGCAGCACAGTGATAGTGACTTGCCAACTTGCGAATTCCCTTGGCTGGTGGCAAGTTCTGCAGCACCTCCAGGCCAGGATGCACTTCCAGACCCCCTATCCCCAGAGGGTTCTCACTATGGATGCCTCCCTGTTGGGTTTTGGTGCTCATTGCAAAAATCTCTGCACCTAGGGCAGCTGTTCGCAGTCAGAGCCAACTGCAGATCAACTTGCTGTAGTTTCGAGCCATATTCCTGGCTCTCCAAGCTTTTAGTCAGTGCTGGTCCAAATGGACAATCAGGTGGTGATGTTCTACATAAACAAGCAGGGGGGCACAAGTCCTATTCCTTCTGCCAGGAGGCAGTGGCTTTGCACTCCGCAGTGGGATGCTCCTGTGGCCAGTAGTTCTGCCGGGCCAGCTCAAAGCCCTAGCAGACAAGCTGAGCAGGGTCTTCCAGCTGGAGCCCAGTGGCCTCTTGGCTCTTCCAGGTATGGGGTATTCCACTGATGGACCACCTTGAGTCCAACCAGCACTCAGTTGCTCCCGTCAACTGCACCCCTCATGGGTGGCAGTGGATGTGTTCCTCATCCTGTGGACGGAAGGCCTTCCCACTCATGCCGCTGATTGCCAAGACCTTTTTCAAGGCTCAGCACAACGGGGTGTCGCTGATACTGGTTGGCCACCCCCCCCCGCCCGGTGGCCCAGGCAGCTGTGATTTCTGCTGCTCATCCTCAGTGCCCCCAATTGTCCTGATGAGTACCCTGGGGTTACTGTTGCAGGAAGAGGGCTTCTTCCTACACCCCAACCTGGGGTCCCTGTCGCTAACAGATTGGCTACTGAAAGGGTAGCCCTGGTCCCATTCAGCCTTTTAGGGGAGCTAGAGAAGGTTCTCCTGGCCTCTCATAGGTACTCCACGAGATGAGCCTATGCCTTCAAATGGTACAGATTCTCATTGTGGTGCATGGAATGGCAAGTCAATCCATTCTCGTGCCCTGTGCAGCTTGTACTGCAATTGTTGCTCCACCTGTCGCAGGCAGGGCTGAAGCCCAACTCTGTTAGGGTGCACCTGAGTGCCCTGGCGGTGCACCACAACCTTATCGAGGGCAAGTCCCTCTCAGTCCAGCCCCTCGTGACCTTCCTGCAGGGCCTCTTGTTATCCAAGCCCCTCATCTGTCTTCCAGTGGCGGAGTGGGACCTCACTGTAGTGCCATCCAAGCTCACCGGGCTGCCATTTGAGCCCCCAGCTACCCTCTACCTGCGATACCTCTCATGGAAGATAGTCTTCCTAGTGGTGCTCGCGTCTGCTCACAGGGTCAGTGAGCTTCAGGCGTTAGTGGCGGATCCGCCATATACAAGGTTCTACACTGATTCAGCAACTTTAGGGTGCTCGAGCTCTGGTTCTTCCCTTTCCTGGGATACCTCCACCTTCTCCACTTCCAGGGCTGATAAGAAGCATCTCTGCATGCACCCCAAGTTTCTTCCTAAAGTAGTGTCCCCCTTCCACTGCAATCATGGTGGTGCCCCCCCCCCACCTTCTTTTCACGGCCTCATGTCAGCTGGCTGGCAGCCGTACTGCATACTCTGGACTGTAAGAGGGCCCTGTCTTTCTACCTCCAATATACCCAGGGCCCTACCACAAAGCCTCTCAGCTTTTCGTCTCCTGTGACCCCAGTCAGCTGGAGGCAGCAGTGACCAAGCGTACTCTGCCCACATGGGTGGCGGACTGCATTGCCCTTGCCTACAAGCAGGCTGGGATCTCGCTGGAGCATTGGGTCATGGTGCAGTGTCAGAGCCCATGGCAGCATCCTTGGCAATTCTGCATTCCATTTCTCTGTCGGAAATTTGCCAGGCTGCCACCTGGTCCTTAGTCTACACTTTCGCAGCTCATTACTGCCTGGAGAGGGAGTCCAGATGGAACAGCGCCTTCAGCCAGGCCCTACTCTGTCATATGTAGACAACTCCTGCTTTCAGTCCCTTCTGTGTTCAGGCTACCGGAGTGTGTTTTTTCCACTGGTCTCTCAAGAGTCTGTTAGTCTAGGACTCAGTTGCTGCCGCTCACAGCTCACCCTTTTCAGGACACCCATGGCATTCTTACAGGTTTTCAGTAGCCTGTAGCTAGGGAGTTCCATATTGAGGACTGACTTTGTCCTTGTTCCCGGAGAAAGCGTAGTTACTCACCTGTAACAGGTGTTCTCCAGGGACAGCAGGAATCAGTCCTCACAACCCTCCCCGTGGAGTTGCTTCTTATCAGCCCTGGAAGTGGAGAAGGTGGAGGCATCCCAGGAAAGGGAAGAACCAGAGCTTGAGCACCCCAAAGTTGCTGGATCAGTGACCACTAGGAAGCGAAGGGTAGTGGTGGTTGATTGACTCCCTTCTGAGGGGTACTGAGGCATCCATCTACCTACCAGACTTGATTTCCAGAGAGGAATGCTGTCTGCCAGGTGCCAGAATCCAAGATGTTACGGAGAGTTTGAGACTCATCAAGCCTATTGACTATTACCCGATGTTGCTCATCCATGTCTGCACAAATGATACTGCCAGGTATCCCTCTGACCATATCAAGAGTGACTTCAGGGCTCTGGGACAGAGGATGAAGCAGATAAGGGCGCAGGTGGTCTCTTCAGTCCTCCCTGTTGAGGGTAAAGGCCAAGGCAGAGAAGCTTTCATCCTGGAGATAAATGCATGGTTACATGGGTGGTGTCATAGAGAGCGTTTTGGTTTCCTGGACCATGAGATGATGCTCAAAGGTCTGCAGAGCAGAGATGGCTTCCATCTGTCCAAGAAGGGTCAACATGTCTTCAGTAGCAGACTGGCTAACCTATCGAAGAGGGCTTTAAACTAGATTCATTGAGGATGGGTGAAGAAAGCCCCCAGGTAAGTGAAACATTAAATAAGTACCTTTTATAGAAATAGGTAAAAGGAACAACATCTGAAAAGCAGCGTCTGTAAAAGCTCGTAATATGGGAAATAAGATCCCAGATAGTAAGGCTTTAATGGGAGAGGCTGACTTGGATTTAGTGGCAGTTAGAGACATGGTTGAGTGGAGGAGTGGCCTAGTGGTTGGGGCAAGTTACCTCAGGCCGGAAGGTCGGGGGTTCAAATCCCACTAGAGGACAGCAACCTTGGGCTGGAAGGACTGGGGTTTCTAGTCCCACAGGTGCTCCTTGTGGTCTTGGGCAAGCCACTTAACTCTCCATTGCCCATGTTCCCTGTAAGTATTAGTGTATGTGTCTCATATCCCCTTGTGTTAAATGTATCCCCCAATTGTGTTGTGACCACTTTGATTGAAGGATAAGGTGGTATACAAAACTGTCTAAATAAATAAAAAATAAAATAATGGTTCACGGACAACCATGACAGGGATATAACTATACCAGGCTATATGTTGTTCAGAAAGGAGAGGGTAGGAAGAAGGGAAGGAGGAGTGGCATATGTACAGACCCTCTCCTTCCTCCAGTCCGGCCGCAGCTCTCCTGAGCAGGATCGAGCTCGCTGGAGCCGGTTTGTGCCAGTGCGTCCTCTGCCCAATCGGGGCAGTCTCCTCCACTTCAAAAGGAGCGCCATCGGGCGCACCCGCGCCTGGTAGGCCCGCACCTGAGGGCCTCACCAGAGGGCCCTTTGGTGTTGCCCTTAGGTGGGGACCAGTAGTGAGGACGTCAACACCCCTCCTTGATGAGCTCACGGATCGATCAGACTTGAAGGGACCCAGACTGAAGGGTCCAAGAAATAATCTGCACAAGTAAGCACCAAAGATCCAAATAACAGTACAGACCAATGAAAGGATCCATAGTACAATTAGCAACAAACATTACTGCTAAAAGTGACCCGCTGAAAGGCTACCCTTGTAAAACACGGTGCCACTGTTATAATCTACCTGCTAGAATTGCCTGCTAGTACCTGACTGCTAGAATTGCTGCTAGTATCCATCTGAGAGAATTGCCTACTAGTACGCATCTGATGCTATCAGACTGTGACCTACCACCAGAATCTGCCCCTGAATTACTTGCTAGGATTGTTCTTCTTGAATCTGCATGAAGATTTAATAGCTAGAAGTTGTGTTCTTGAAACTGCCTTAGAATTACTGCTAGAAGGGCTATTCCGGTAAACCTCCAAGCGGATGTGTTAACGCTAGAGCGATCGCTCGCCTGTATACACTACCTGTCACACTGAACAGCTGCTAGATAGCTCTGCGACCTATCCTACCATCTGAACCGTACGCACCCTACAACACACAGCTGTTGCATAGAGTCAAATCACCTGGTGCCTCGAAGTAGCTCACTCAAAATGGCACCCTCCCCGATAGCCATCGCCAGTTGCTACATTCTTGCCAGCCTACTCCACAGCACCCTCACCCTTACCACCACATACAACCCCATACCAGTACTACAGGGTGTCGGGAGGAGATGGTCAGGCACCTCCCGTCAAACAGCAGCAGAAGCCAAACACACCCTGCACCCACACCTACTCTACATCTCCCTTCAGCACACCAAAAAATCCCAGCTAGAAACGTGCCACCAACCCAGCTACCTGAATTGCGCCCTCATAAACGCTCGCTCAGTCCGGAAGAAATGGCCAGTCATCTCCGACCTGATAACCTACCACAACCTAGACATCTTACTGGTCACGGAGACATGGCTGATTGACTCTGATACAATCATCCTTAACCAACTCATCCCACCCAACTTCTCAATCCACACCTGCTACAGAGCCAACCATAGGGGTGGAGGAGCACTTGCCCTTACAAAAACGGAGCTCCAATTTCAGCAGACCTCTGCCAACAGTACCACAAACCTGGACTCCATCACCATAACCAACACGCACAACTCCATCAACCTAATCTACAGATCACCATCTCCCTCCCTAGATGACCTCTCAACAATAATCGACCTTGCCTGCAATACCAAGAACCCGCACACACCAAACTGGATCATGGGCGATTTCAACCTGCCTGCCCTCCTAGACGCTCACTCCAGTGCCTTCCTCGACACACTTAATGAGCTGGGCTATGACCAAGTAATCAACGCGCCCACTCACACAAAAGGAAACAAACTGGACCTGATCTTTGCCCCACCGCCAGCCACAGGCTCAAACCATAAGCTTGCCCTATCCATCACGTCAGTCCCATGGTCTGACCACAACCTACTAAGATTCCAGATACCCACACATCTAGATCATACTAACAAATGGACCACAGCCAATGCCTGCCCAACACCAAAAGCACGGTTACGGCCCTTCGACAAGGAAGAAATACTCAGCAAAACTCTACCATTTTTCGACCTCACAGAGTCTAGCCTCGAGGAAATGCTCTCCACCTGGAACAATAGTCTCAGCGCCATTGCCCACCGACCAATTGTGGACATACCACCAAAAAGAAGAAAGACTGCTCCGTGGTACTCTCCCGAGCTACGAACATCACTCCATCACCTCAGGAGGCTTGAAAGAAGATGGCGACATTCACGCTCCACTGAAGACCTGGGCACTTACACCTCCCACCTGAAGAGACACCATGCGGCAGTCACGGAGAGAATGAAACAATACTACACAGAAGTCCTGCAGCGCTCCCTGAACAGACCACGGGACTTATTCAACCTGGTGAGGACCCTCACAAACGAACCTTCCCCCACCCAACTAAGCATGCCACAGCCACAGGAATTCGTGGACTACCTACAGTCGAAAACAATCCAAACTGACAAAATTACACCCACATCTGTGCACAGTCCATGCCACCCAACGCCTCTATCCACCTTCTCACCACCATCAGTGAAAAGCATCGAAGATACCATCACCGCTATTAACACCACCACAGCTCCAAATGATCCCTGCCCAGCGTTCTGGATAAAGGCATTGCACAAAGAATTCAGCCCATTCCTGGCCAAACTCATGGGTCTATCCTTCACAACGGGCTCTTTCCCACGAAGCTTGAATCAGACATCCATTAGGCCACTTCTAGAAAAACAGCAAGCTTGACCCCCAGAAGGCGGACTTTACAGGCCAATCTCAAGCATCCCACTAATGGCCAAAATAACTGAAAAAGTTGTTCAACAGCAAATCCAACACCATATCGAGACCACCGCTCCCCTCGACCCATGCCAACACGGATTCAGGGAATCACACGGAGTTGAGATGCTCCTGACCACTCTCTTTAGCACACTCATCACTGAATTGGACAACAGCAGACGAGGATACGCCCTAATCTTCCTGGACATTGCCGCAGCATTCGACTCTTTCGACCATGAACTACTCGTAGGGCGCCTCGCAGAGAAAGGGATCCAGAACACAGCCTGAAGCTGGTGCAAATCATACCTATCAGACAGATGGCAACATGTATGTACAAACCCCACGACCTCGAAACCGTTCCAACAAAAACAGGGTGTACCACAGGGCTCCTCTCTCTCGGCACTGTTCTTCAACATATACATGCAGCCCATCTGCTTACTCGTCTGCTCCTTCGACATCTCATGTCTCGTATACACTGATGACGTGCTACTCTACGTGCCTTTCGCAACCGACCAGCCGGACTTCGCTCCACTAACCTCCTGCTTCGACACTGTCGCTGACTGGCTCCACACTCAAAATCTCAGGATAAACTGCAAGAAAACTGAGGCACTATTCATCACCAGGAACCAAGCTTTCACCCCTCCTGCATTACTAAAAGTAAGAGGCGCCGAGCTCCAAAGTAAGCCTACGATTCGCTACCTAGGGGTCACACTAGACCAACGGTTGGACATGAAGGCCCACATACAAGCACTGTCAAGGCAGTATACCACAAAATACGGACAATCCGGCACCTACGACCCTTACTCGAGCCAGACGACTTCCGGTCAATCTGCCAAGCCTTGGTAATCCCCACTTTGACTACGCCAACTCGGTCCTACAGGGACTCCCAAAAAATACACTGAACCCACTTCAGCTTGCAATGAATGCAGCCACCAGACTACTACATGGAGCCGCCAGGAGGGACCATATAACCCCCAATCCTGAAACACCTCCATTGGCTGCCGGTCCACTGCAGACTCATCTTTAAAATTCTACTGCTGACTTTCAAGGCCATCAACAGCCTCACCTCCTCATCCATCACGAATCTCATCCTCCCCACCCCTGCAAACAGAGTCAGAAGGTCTGTCGCCGCCAACACACTGAGTATCCCTAACAAAATCACGAAGTGCTCTCAAGCAACAAAAAAACAGAGCCTTCGTGTAGTATGCACCCACATGTTGGAATGCCCTCCCGCCCGACATCCGGGCCATCACTGACCTTACCCTTTTCAGGAAGGCTCTGAAACACCACCTTTTCCTCCAGCACTACTCTCACAATGGCGACACACAACATCCAGCCATACGCAACCACCAAGACAGACGCTAAAAAACACCCATGGCACACAGTCCCAGCCCTGATCATTAGCACGACCAGTCACCCTGATATGCACACATAGATAGTCACTGCTTAGTCTGTATATAGCCTGTGTAGCCTGTATATAGTTACTTAAATGAGTAGCCAAGCTACTGTGTAGCCTGTACATAGTTTCCCCAGTTAATCCAAGTTACAAAGCCTGTTCTCTGTAAGGACAGTACGGGCGCTGCCTGCACTGTACAAATCTGCTGTTGATTGTAAACCGAGCTGATTTTAAAGAGCGAGGTATGGAAAAGACTTTAAATAAATAAATAAATACGTAAAAAAATAATATTAAAGCTATGGAAATACAGGGCTTAAAAGGGAGAAAAGAGGCAGTGTTGGTTAAACTAGAAAGAGGGAAAGAGAAATCCATTTGCATTGGCATGATATACGGACCGCCATCACAGGGAGAAGACGTGGATGGAGATTTAATAGAAGACATATGCAGCATTGCCAGGAAAGGGGAAGTGCTACTGATAGGGGATTTCAATATGCCGGATGTTTGGTGCATCCCTGCTGCAGTGTCATCTAGAAGCAAGGAGATTCTTTACATGAAGTATTCAGGCAACTGGTAACAGAACACACACGTGAAGGGGCCATACTGGACTTGGTGCTTACCAGTGGGGAAAGTGTTTGATGTTATAGTGGGAGATCAACTCACTTTCAGTGATCATCAGATGGTGTGGTTCAATATTAGGACTAGGGCTGATAAAATCCATTCAAAAGTGAGGGTCTTAGACTTTAGGAAAACTAACTTTGCCAAGATGGGCCAATACCTCAAAGTCGTTAGCAGGATGGGAACAGCTGGGGAATGTAGAAAAACAGTGGGCAAAACTGAAAGGGGATATTTTAAGGGCAACCAACCGTTTTGTTAGAGTTGTAAATAAAAGGAAAAGGAGGCTGCTATGGTTCTCAAGAGGCTGCTGGAAAGGTGAAGAAAAAGAGGGAGGCCTTCATGAAATACAAGAGATCACAGAGAGGAAGACAGTCATCTATATTTGGAAAAACTTAGAGAGGCTGGCAAACTAGTCAGGAAAGCAAAGTTACAAAAAGAAGAAGAAATAGCCAATGCAATAAAATGGGAGGATAAAAGATTCTTCAGATATGTTTATGAGAGGAGGAAGGGCAAAAGTAGTATTGTCAGACTCAAGGGTGAAGGGGAGGAATATGTAGAAGCTGATAAGGATAAAGCGGAATTGCTTAACAGATATTTCTGTTCTGTGTTCAGATGAAGGGTCAGGAGCAGGACCTTGGACAACACCCACAAACAGGAACAAAAGTGAGGGGCATCTCAAACGATTTTCAGAGGACTGTGTTCGTGAAGAACTAGCTAAACTAAATGTGGACAAAGCGATAGGACCAGATGGGATCCATCCAAGAATACTGAAGGAACTTGGATGTTCTAGCAGCTCCACTGACTGACCTTTTCACTGCCTCTTTGGAGTAGGCGGTGGTGCCAAGAACTGAAGAAAGGCACATGTG
Source organism: Ichthyophis bannanicus (assembly GCA_033557465.1). NCBI lineage: Eukaryota > Metazoa > Chordata > Amphibia > Gymnophiona > Ichthyophiidae > Ichthyophis > Ichthyophis bannanicus. Next base: position 146,299,959 of record CM066033.1, read on the forward strand.
GTCCCTTTACACAAAAGCAGAAGTAAGGATGTAGTTGAAAACTACAGGCCAGTTAGTTTAACCTCAGTGATGAGTAAATTATTGGAAACGCTGCTGAAAGAGAAAATAGTGAGGTTTCTAGAGCCCAACAGATTACAGCATCTGATGCAGCAAGGATTCATCAGCGGTAGGTTTTGCCAGACAAATCTGATTGATTTCTTTGACTGGGTAACCAGGGAGTTTGACCGAGGGAGAGCCCTAGACGTGGTGTATTTAGATTTCAGTAAAGCATTTAACACTGTTCTACACAGGCAACTTATAAACAATCTAAGCACCCTTAGGATGGACTCTAAAGTTACTGCTTGGGTGAGAAATTGGTTGAGTGGGAGGCAACAAATGGTACAGGTAAATGGAGCTCACTCTGAGGAGAAGGAAGTTACCAGTTTTGCCTCAGGGATCTATCCTTGGCCAGATTCTTTTTAACATCTTTGTTAATGATATTGCAGAAGGGCTGTCGGGTAAGGTTTGCCTCTTTGCGGATGATACCAAAATTTGCAAGGGTAGACACCCAGGAAGGTGTAGATAACATGAGGAGGGATCTAGCTAAGCTTGAAGAATGGTCTAGAATTTGGCAGCAGAGATTAAAGCCTAAAAAATGTAGTCATGCATTTGGGCTGCAACAATCCAAGGGAGCCGTACAGTATAGGGAATGACATACTTCTGTCCATGAAAGAAGACTCTGACACCCCCCCCCCCTAACAATTAAGAAAGGTAGCAGACTCTGCCAGCCCCATGTTAAACCTCTTCTCCATGTCAATGTGGCAATGATGCACAATTTTAAATTGCATCTCCCTGAAATCCTAATGTAACGTTTCTCCTCGCAGTATTTTGGAACCACAATCTGATATTTTTCTGGATGCCTTGCCTAACACCCTACACCAATACTGCACCAAAGTCTAGAACACCAACTTACTAGTGTTTTCCTCATGCCTCGCACTAAACCAGTAGGTTATGGAATGTCCCCTTGCTTGGGAAGGCTGCATATTATCCACTACATCCCATTCCTCCTTCCATTCCTGCTCACAGCATCTCCAAGAGCCTGCATAGTGCCTCACCTGTAAATAGATATAAAAAGAAGCCCTTCTGATATTGTGGACTTCGTTTAATTGCTCAAATGTGACATTTATGATTTCCGTTCCAAAAAGAGGGCCATTATAGATCCATCCCTTTCCTTTTCCACTCTTTGTAACACCCCCCTCCCCCTTTCAAGCACTGGGAGGAACTCGCTATTATCCCTTAAAGACAGTAAAAAAAAAAGTTATGGCGCCCTCTCCCGCATTTCTTAAAAGCTGTCACAGATATCATCTCCAGTCCTTATACTTACCCCACTAGACTATGCATCAGGAACAGGGTGCTAAAGAGTGCCATCATTCCTCCAGTAGTCCTTCCAAACAAAATTTATACATCCTAGTTACTTATTCCCACATGAATGTCAATTGACAAACCATGTTATACAATCGCAAATCAGGCAAACCGAGACTGCCTCTCTCCTTAGGTAAGAGTCGCTTCTTCCAATGCAACCTGGGTTGCCTCCCCCTTCAGAAGAAATCTCTGCACCACCATTCTAAGTTTCCTAACATCCTCTCTAGTCAACCAACAGGGAAGTGACTTAAGCTGATTTGAGCATGGCTACTATTTTAGACAATGTCCTGTACCCAAATAAAGAAACTTCTGACTGCTGAACCTTCACCTTCACAGCCTTCATTACATTCAACCTAAACATTAAGTTTAGGTTGCATGGCATCCACACCCCCAAATATTTAAACTTCTGTCTCTCTCCCACCAAAATAGAAAAGGTTCTGTCCATTGTTAGTGGAGGTGGAGGTCACTATTCAGCAGCAGCACTACCGCCTTATCAAAGTGAACTTGTAGCCCATCAAACTTAATAGGCCCACTATAATCTCTACCTCCCCCCTGCTGGTGCTCTCCAAGAAACAGAAGAATATCTGCAAAGAAGCAGATCTTCAACTCTTCCTACCAAGATCTCTTGGAATTCAAATTTCAGACACATCTGCAACACTAAGGGTTCTAAAGTTAAACGGAATAAGGGAGAGAGTGGTCACTTCTGTTTTTTAGTTATCCTTCTCCAATGGAAGCAAATCGGTGACTAGGCCATTGACCAAAATTCTGATACGCCAACCAGACTATAACAAATGTATCCAGGATAAGCCCCCACCATTCCAACATCCAAAACATATATTCTAAGGTTGCCAGTGTTTTTGCAGACAAATCTGGGACACTTATCTAAAGCGTAGGGAGAGGGGGTACAATAGTGGGGTACTGAGGTGAAGAAGAGTCATTCTTTCCCCATCCATCCCATGACAGGAACTGTATAGCTGCCCAGCAAACAAATCACCAAAGAAATAGAAACAATGATGCATTTCCCACCTGTACTGTGCCATTCCCTTCACACAGTTGCAATATCGTGAGCAGTTTTGGATTTTCCGCTTGCGGTCGGTGACACCTCAGGGGTTGAACCTTTCTCTGGATTGGTGGAGTTTGATTGCATAACTGCTTCCTCTAGCCAATGATAGCCCGTTCTTTGTTTGGGTTTAGAACGAGGCTGGGTTTAAAATCAATGGGGGAAAGAGTAGTTTTAGCGACGTAGGTGCAGGAGGAAGGACCAGGAGTTTCAGGGTCCGAAACACGGCGTTGTGTACACATTTTCAGGAAGGATAACACGTCTGTTGAAGGTGGTTCACCTTGGACTGCTGATTGAGCCCCGCCAAAAAAAGGGGGGTTGAATGGACTCTCATTTTGAGATCGAGTCATTAACTGGATTGTCGTGTTGGGAGAGTGGTTCAACGGCTGGATATAGCGTTGCTGAGCGTCTTCCGATTTGTAAGGAGGACGGATGGAAGAGCGTTGATTCTCCCGAACGATAAGTCCTCTTTCTACATTGACAGTCTTTTGGTGGTGGTTTAAGATTGAGGAGTGGTTTTGTACCCTGCCTCATAGCTTTAATTGGAGAGTTTACTCTCTCTTTAATAAAGAGAAAAACGGAGGGTTTGCTTCACGAGAGAGGACATGGTTTCCTACTCCCAGGGCAAATGATCCGACAGAAAAACTATAAAATACATTAGCTGAAGGACATCGGGCTACTAACGAATAGAGTTATCTCTTATACAGATATAAATATAAAAAAATAGCAAATATAAATTCCAAAACCTGACACATTCCAATCACTAAACTGAATATAAAATTACTTTTCTACCTTTCCTCTTTGGCCATTTTTGCCTAATCATCTTGCTTCCAGGTTCTGGTTTTTGTCTGTCTTCTATTAATACTGTTTTTGGGGTCTCCTGTCCTTTAATCATTTCTTTTCTCTCCTCCTGTCTTCACTTCTTTCCCTACATCCATCTCTGATATTGATTTTTCAGCTTTCTTCTGTTTAGTTTTCTGTTTTTCTTTCTGCTCCGATTTTGTCCCCCCTCCTCATTCAGTCCTCAGTTTCCCCCTTTTTTTATTGCATGTGCCGACAGCTTCCAACTCCCTCACCCCAGCCCTCCCATAGTAACCTAATAAAGGACGGCAGATAAAGAGCAGCATGGTCCCATCTAGTCTGCCCTGTAAGATGGCTAGAGTTGTAGAGCTACACCTGCTGCTCTGTGCAGGTTACTCCCCCCTCTATGCCTTTGCTTAAGGTTGTACCTGCCACTCCAGGCAGGTTATCCCTCTCTATTTAGGAAGCTATTTGTTTTTGCTTTGATTCTATCCTCTTACCATGTAATGACTCTTTCTGTCTGTCCCATGCCTTTTTGGAATCCATCATGTTTTTGCTCCCACCACCTTTCAGAGGGCATTCCAGCCATCCACCACCCTTTCTGTGAAAATATTTCCTGATGCTGCTTTTAAGTTTACCTCCTTGCAGTTTCATTTCATGTCCTGTAGTTCTACGGTTTTCCATCTTTGCAAAAGGTTTATTTGTTCATTAATACAGACCTTTAAATACTTAAAGGGTATAATATCCTCCCGTCTCTCTTCTCCTCTTTAAGGTATACATATTTAGGTTTTCCTTTTTCTCATATGCCTTCTGGCGCAGGCCCCATATCTTGGTTGCCTTCCTCTGAACCATTTCAAGTCTTTTAATATCCTTTGTAAGGTACAGTCTTCAAAACTGAACACACTAGTCCAAATGAGCCCACACTGATGGCCTGTACAGAGGCATTAATACCATCTTGTTCCTGTTGGTTATTTCTCTCTGTATGCAGCCTAACATTCTTCTGGCTTTGGCCATTGTCTTGTCACACTGCTTTGCCACCTTGAGATCTTCAGATACTGTCACTCTGAGATCCCTCTCTTGATCCGTACACACCAACCTTTTGTCCCCTATCGCGTACTGCTCCTTTAGGTTTCTGCATCCCAAGGATAAAGTTAGAAATGTCATTGTACAATACCGCCTGAGCTATTGGGTGACTAATTGTGTAAGTTCGGAGCATTTTGGTTTTGCCTTTATGAGCATCGTGGATATTAAATTTAAGAAAGCGTATGAAGTCACTATAAGCAAATTTTATGAGAGGTTTTAAGTAGTTTTCCTTGCAATAATATGACATTAGTAGTTTTTTATTCAATGATCGTTTTTTTATATTTTAGCCCCTGGTTTTATAATGAGGCCGTATATGCAAACCGACAGACAGTTATATGTCAACAAGATAGAGAAAATCAAAAATTCCAATTGATTGCACATCTGATGAAACAAGCGCTTTTTATATCAGCAAATCCTAACATGAGAGTAGATATATGATTGATTATCTCGGGCGTTCAAAATTTTTGAACAGACACTGAAAGGGATGGTTCCCTTTATGAAGTAATGCTGGTACAATTAGTTTTTAATTATTTATAATTCTAAATGTTAGATATAGTTTGTCTAAATGCTATTGTAATTTTTAAAGAACCCCCTGTTATGATGATATCACTATTAACTTTAGCTTTTTAATCCTACAATGAGAAAGTGTAGGGGTTTAATAGTTTAAGATGAAGGTACTAAAAGTGTTTTAAGTTTTCACTTATAGACAACTGGACCATTTTAGATACTCACTCCTGCTCCTGCTTATTGATCACTAGTGTGATGTAGTAATCTCCTCCTCTTCCTTTTTTAGTGTACAGACCAACCAAATTGACTCTATCTAACAACTAATGTATAGCTATAGAAGAGGTGATGTTTACACACCCTTTCATATGTTTACAGTTCATCTTTTATTTATTGAGAATGTTCATTTTATTTTATGTTTAAGATATGTGCATGTTTTTAATGGCTTTTTAGTATAATTCATATGCTTTTATTATTTTTATCATTTGTATGTGATTTTTTTTATTATTTTAGTATCTGTATATGTAAACGAAACTGATATAATTGTATAACTTGGAGTTTTATAATTCTTTTCCATTTATGGTTTTTATAACGTTTTTGTTTGTGTATTTATGAATTTAGCGCCCGAAACCCCTGATGAAGTGAAATTGAAACACGGCCTGTGTCGGGCTATTTGGGCTTAATACTGTCAAGTTTTCAGAATTTTAATAAAGTAATCCTTCCTGTTAAACCATGCATTTGGACTGGGTGTCTTCTAGCAACGTGGTGTAGTGCTCCTTTGGTGGACATAAATTGGAAGACTGGGCATCAAATTGCCAGATGAAATTTAACGTGGACAAGTGCAAAGTTATGCACCTAGGGAAGAACAACCCAAACATGGTTACACAATGCAAGGTTCCACATTAGGAACCACCACCCAGGAAAAAGATTTAGGCGTCATTGTGGATAACATGTTAAAACCCTCGGCCCATTGTGCAGCGGCGGCCAAGAGAGCAAATAGAATGCTAGGTATCATAAGGAAGGGAATGGAAAATAAAACAAAAGATATTATAATGTCTCTATATTGTTCCATGGTGAGACCACACCTTGAATATTGTGTGCAATTCTGGTCGCCATATCTTAAAAAGGATATAGCGTTATCAGAAAAGGTTCAGAGAAGAGCCACCAAAATGGTAAGGGGATGGAAGGATACTCCTGTGAAGAAAGGCTAAAAAGGTTAGGGCTCTTTAACCTGGAAAAGAGATGGCTGAGGGGAGATATGATAAAAGTCTATAAATTAATGAATGGAGTGGAACGGGTAAACGTAGATCGATTGTTTACGTTATCAGAATATAGAAAGACTAGGGGATATGCAATGAAGCTACAGGGTAAACTATTTAAGACTAATAAAAGAAAATATTTGTAATGTAAGCAAACTCTGGAATTTGTTACCGGAGGATGTAGTAAAGGCTGTTAGTGTAGCTGGGTTTAAAAAAGGTTTGGACAAGTTCCTGGAGGAAAGGTCCATAAACCATTATTAAGAAGGGACCCAGGATATCAATGCTTGACCCCAGTACAAGTATTGTGGAACCTGTGTCTTTTGGGGAAACTGCTAGGTACGTATGACCTAGATTGGCCACTGTTGGAAACAGGATACTGGGCTTGATGGACCTTGGTCTGACCCAGTATGGCATATTTTATGTTCTTATGTTCTTACCTCTGATGCAACTTCTTGTTGGGGGGGGGGGGCAGGTGTGGCAGGCCATGAGTGCGCATATGCACAAGTGCTTTAATGCCTGCAGATGGTGTTGAAGTGGTGGCACAAGACTGCTGTTTTGAAAATCTTGAAGGGTTATGGTTCCACCCCACCTCCCCCCCCCCCAAGGTGAAATGATGGATGTTGGGGGGGAGGGGTGGTAGGGAGGGAGCAGGCAGACTTGCCTAGGGTGACAGAAACCCTTGGGCTGACCCTTTTTACAGTAGGTTATTCTTCTGCCCCTTTGTCTTCACAGATGTGTGTCTTAAGACTCGTTGAGGTCATTCGGTCAGTTGAGAAGATTGAAAAAATCCTGCACGCTCAAAACTCCAAGGAAACTTCTTCACTAGAGGGAAATAGGTAAGGCCTATAAACAGAGTACTGTAGAGCCAGGTGGTGCATGGTCATTCAGTGCTTAGATAGTTGTGGTTTAACAATCATTTTCAGCATTGTGTTAGAGCCTATCTCTGGTGTTCAATCTGTAGCTCTAGAAATGTGGTCGTAGACTATCCCTGACCTACACTTTACAATAGCTGTTTCAAAAGCAATTTATATTGCCTTCCTTCCATGTTCCTTAAGTGCATTTGTTACTTTGGCTCACGGCCAGTTATAATCAACGCCTGAAAATATTTAGTGCCAGATTTAAGCTGAGGGCAAAAGTAAAGCAAGAAAATGGCTAAAAGCCTGCAAGCTGGCTTGATGGCACAATGCTGAAATAGTGTTTGATTTGATTATTTATTTTATAATCCATACTTCACAGCAAGCATAGCAGATTAAAATAAGTGTACTGCAAAATCTTTTTTTTTCATCAAGCAGATATGAATAATGCAAATGGATTAAAATAATTTGCAGATGCCAATTCAAGTTGCCCTGTGGATTAGCAGAGTGAGATTTAGTAATACCATGAAAGAGGTGTGTGTATGTATGTGTGTGTGGATAGATAGATAGAAAGAAAGTAAGTCAGTCAGTCTCTTATAGCCCAGCAGTCTCCCCTTTGCTATTCTGGTTCAGTAAGAAGTCTGCCACCAGTAGCCTTCTATCACGGCATTAATGTCCTACAGTGTCCGGGAGGGAGAAAACAAAAGCCTATGGAAAAAGTACTGCGGGACTGTTCTGGAAAAGAACTAAATCTAAGAATCTGGCCAATTTTCACAGTGCTTATTGTATAGGTTTTCATTTGCATAATATTTCATCTGGCAATTTTTCCCCCTCCTAGAAGCTAAAGGTTAATGAATTTCTTGGGCTTAATATGTACTGTTTTCAAATAATGTAATCAAATGGACTTTGAGGCTTTATGCTTTATATCACCTACTTTTGCCTGCTAAGATTTAAAATGGTTCATAGTTTCCTATTAATAAGCTCTCAACTTGCTTTATTTCTTGTCTTGAAGACCCATTCACATCTAAAAACAAACTGTTGCATCTTCTTTGTAACTCCAACATAGTTCTCTTCAATCTAGTTGTGAGGTAAAAGACTTTTTTAGGTAACTGAATTGGCAGGTAATGAAGAATCATTAGGAAATCTTCTTTTTGTTTTTGTTATCTCCAGGAACAAGCAGGAATGTAGTCATCACATATGGCTATTGTCGGTACCGACGGAGCCTGCGCGGGAACGCTCCCCAGCGTCCAATTAGAAAGCTTTTTGGAGCATCCCACAGTGCCTGCGTGCTGCCTTCCCGCCTTTCCCAACTGCCTCTCTCCAGTTCTTCGTTTTCCACGGAGCCAGCAGGTCGTGTTCCTGTCACAGCAGAAAATTGTTCTTCTTTTTGTGGTCGCGTCTGCCTTCCTCGATGCCTTACCTGTACTGCCGATTTCTTCTTCTTTCTTTCTTTCTTTTCTTTAAAAAAAACCCCAAAAAACGTTTTAGTACTTTTCCCGTTTTTTTTTCCAGGTGCACGCGCCTTTTTGGGCCTTAGGCCCAGGATTTTTTCCACGATGGAAAAACCCTCCTCTGGGTTTAAAAAGTGCACCAAGTGTGGTGGTACCATCTCCGTCACCGACACCCATGACTGGTGTCTGAAATGTTTAGGTCCTGACCATTCCATCTCGGAATGTATGGCCTGTGCCATGATGTCCAAGAGAGATCGACAGAACTGAGCTGCCAAGTTCAGTACCCTGTTTCCCTCTGATGCAGCTTCGGTGGCATCGACGTCTTCCAGGGCTTCGTCTTCCTCCCGTGGATCTCAGGTAACTAAACATAAGTCTAGCCGGTCCTCAAAGGGTAGATCTCCTTCTAAGCATCGAGATGCCTCTGGCGTTGCCCTTGAGGATTCTGCACCAGCAAAATTGCCCCGGCAGGAGGCTTCGGCTTCCAAAGCATTATCCGGGCTCCAGGATGTTCTCGAGGCCTCGACCTCGGCAGAACTACTGGTGCCATGCTCTGGGGTACCGGCGGTCTTCTCCGGTACCGACATCCAGGCATCGGCAGCGTTGATAGACCAGAGAGTCCTGGCTATTGAGCGCAGTCTGGCGGCTCTCCTTGCGGCATCGACGCCCTCGGAACCGCGACAGACAATCTGGCCGGTACCAGTACTGTTGGCATCGACATCAGTATCAGTGTCTGCTTTGCCGGTACCCGGTCATCCGATGCCTTCCGGTACCGATACCCCGGTACCGACTACTTCCGGTACCGACTTCGCTCGGTACGGGTATCAGGCTCTTCAAGAGCATCCAGACAGACGGTACTTCGAGTCCTTGGAAGAATCTGAGGATTCTGACAGTTCTGTCAATGCAGGAATGCTTCTCCCAGAGGAGCCCTCCTCCCCTAAGCGCAGGATGTCTCCTCCAGAGGATATTTCCTTCCAGGATTTTATCAGAAAGTTGGCTCGGGGTCTGTCCATTACTGTGGCCCCTGAAACAGAGCCCAGAGCTAAGGAGTTGGAAATTTTACAATATCCCAAAACTCCTAAGGAGGCAGCTACCTTGCCCATTCATGAGATTTTGTATGATCTCATGTTAAGAATGTGGGAGACACCTCTTACCACCTCTCCTCATTCTCGCGTACTAGATACTCTGTATCGAGTCCCTCCTTGTCCTGGTTTCCAAAAACCTCAGCTTCCCCACCACTCTATTGTAGTGGAATCAGCTATGAGAAGGATCAAGAGTGCAAAGACGAATGCCTCTAGTCCTCCAGGACGTGAGTGCAGAACCCTGGATGCTTTTGGACGTCGTGTCTTCCAAGCTTCCATGCTTTCTGCCAGGATCAGTTCCTATAGCCTATACATGGGAATGTTCCTGAAGGAGGTTACAGGTGATTTAGAGGCTTTGAGTCCTATTCTTCCTGATGATAGAAGACAGGATTTTCTCACATTGGTCAAACATGCCCAAGATGTTTCTAAATTTGTCAACCTTGCAGCTTTTGACTGCTTTGAGTGCATAAGCAGAACCTCTGCCATTGCCATAGGTGCACGTAGAATTGCTTGGCTCCAGGCATCTGATCTGGAGCTCTGGGTACAAGACAAATTGGGAAATATCCCTTGTACTGGTGAGAACCTGTTTGGTAGAGACTGGCAGGAAAAGGCCAATGAGTTGGATGCTGACAACTCCACCTTGGATAGATTATCCAAGTCCACAGCTGATCCTGCTAGAAAGGAATCTTTCAAGAAACCATTCTTTTCTAAGAAGAAAAGATATTACCCTGCTTATGCTTAGGAGGGACGTTCTGCAGGTCAGCTTGTCAGAAAAGGTCAGCAACCACCCAAACAGAAGAAAGCAAAGACTGCTAAGCCTCAGCCGTCCCAGCAGTCTCAGCCTCCACAAGGCCTTTGACTTTCAGCTAGAGAACTTAGCCTTCCTGGCTCTCGTGGGACCAGAGCCTTCCACCATTCCAGGAAGGTTATGTCACTTTGCCCCCAGATGGGGGCAGATAACAGCAGAGCATTGGACACTCTCCATCATAAAGGAGGGGTACAAGCTTCATTTTTCAAGCATGCCCCCTCCCACAATAATAAGGCAGTTCAATTCTCCGACCTCTCTCGTCAACCTGTTAGGTCAGGAGGTCACTATCCTTCTTGCCCAAGGGGCAATAGAAGAAGTACCCATCCATCTATTTATTTATTTATTTAGCTGTATTTATATACCGCTTTTCACCGGGTCAAAGCGGTCAGCAGGGTACAGGTTTTTACTCCCCCTATTTCCTTATCCCAAAGAAAACAGGGGGATACAGGCCTATCTTGGACCTCAGAGAATTGAACAAATTCCTTGTCAGAGAGAAATTCAAGATGATTTCTCTCGGAACTTTGCTGCCATACCTTCAGAGTCAGGATTGGCTTTGTTCTCTAGATCTCAAGGATGGGTACACCCATGTTCTCATCCATCCAACTCACAGAAGGTTCCTTCGGTTCCTTTTTCAAGGAAAGCACTACCAGTACAGGGTGCTTCCTTTTGGCCTGGCCTCAGCACCAAGGGTGTTCACGAAATGCATGGCTGTTGTAGCAGCATTTCTCCGCACTCTAGGGATATTCGTCTTCCCCTACTTAGACGACTGGCTCATTCGAGCCCCAGCAGAGTCAGAGGCCAGAACTTCTCTATCCTGCACAATGTGTATCCTTCAGTATTTGGGTCTGGTAATAAACATCCCAAAATCCAGTCTATCTCCCACTCAGTCTTTAGAGTTCATAGGGGCTTTGCTGGATACCAGAAAGGCAAGGGCCTATCTCCCCCAGGCCCGCTGCCTTCGCATGGTGCAGTTAGCTTCCCAAGCAGTGATAGTCTCATCTCACAGCCTGAGAAATGCTATAACTACTAGGCCACATGGCATCTACTGTGCATGTGGTTCCCTATGCTCGCCTCCATATGAGGGCAGCCCAGTGGACTTTATCCACTCAATGGACCCAGGCATCCGGATGCCTGTCGGACAAAATAGCAAACACAAGTCGCCTTATTTTGTCCCTCCAGTGGTGGAAGTCCACTCAAAACCTGTTGCTGGGGTCCCCTTTTCAACAACCCTTACCCCAAGCAACTCTAACAACAGATACTTCTCCGATGGGTTGGGGAGCTCATCTGCAAGACCTCTCCACCCAACGCACCTGGTCCCCGCAGGAGACTCATCTACATATCAATCTCTTGGAGCTCAGAGCAATCTTCCTTGCTCTTCGAGTGTTCCACACCCTGCTCAGCTACAAGACAGTCCTCATTCATACGGACAATCAAGTAGCCATGTTCTACGTGAACAAGCAGGGGGGAACAGGCTCTCTTTTGCTTTGCAACGAAGCTTTGCGACTAAGGGCCCTCGCCAGAGAGCATCAGTTTCATCTCCTGGCAGTGTATCTTCCAGGCTTACAAAACTCTTGGGCAGACAGACTCAGTCGAGTTCTGCTTCCACACGAGTGGTCTCTGCATGCAGACCAGGTAGCCAAGATTTTTCAAATTTGGGGAACCCCGGACATAGACCTCTTTACAAGTCTGTGGAATGCCAAACTTCCCCAGTTCTGTTCCAGAATTCCGGCTCAGGGGGCTCAGGCCAGGGATGCTTTCATACTTTATTGGGGTCAAGACTTCCTGTATGCCTTTCCACCCATTCCCCTAATTCCCAAAACCCTGTTCAAGCTTCAGAGAGACAGAGGCCATATGATTCTCATAGCTCCACATTGGCCACGGCAAGTGTGGTACCCTCTGCTTCTACATCTCTCTCAAGCTCCCTCCCTGGAGTTAGGATCTGCTCCAGATCTCCTATCCCAGGAGGACGGAATGTTGTGGCATCCCAGTCCCCAGTCTCTGCATCTCAGGGCTTGGTTGCTGAAGGCCTAGATCTCCATGATCTTAATCTCCCTCAGCAAGTAAAAGATATTCTATTTGCTTCCAGGAAACCTTCCACAAGATGCTCTTATGCTTTCAAGTGGAAAAGGTTTACCATATGGTGTTCGCAAAGGGGTCTTAACCCCCTTGCGATACCTCTGGAATCATTGCTGGAGTATCTCCTTCATTTATCCAATGCAGGACTTAAGACTAACTCAGTAAGAGTCCTTTTGAGTGCTATTGCAGCTTCCTTTAAGCCTCTAAATGGACAGCCTATTTCCTCTCATCCTCTTATAGCAAGATTTATGAGAGGCCTTCTAACTAAGCCTCCCATTAAGCCACCACCGGTGGCATGGGACTTAAACCTGGTTCTTGGGCAGCTCATGAAGCCGCCTTTTGAACCTTTAGCTACTACCTCCTTGAAATTCCTTTCTTGGAAGGTTATCTTTCTCATTGCAGTCACATCAGCACGTCGCATTAATGAATTGCAAGCGCTAGTAGCTGATCCACCTTATACAAGGTTCCATCATGACAAGGTAGTCCTTAGGACTCATCCACACTTTATGCCAAAGGTGGTCTCGCCTTTTCATCTGAACCAAGCGGTCTATCTATGTGTTTTTTCCAAGGCCTCATGCATCAAATGCAGAGTGGAATCTTCATACCTTGGACTGTAAAAGAGCTTTAGCCTTTTACTTACAAAGAACACAGCAACATAGAAAGTCCTCTAAACTCTTTGTTGCTTTTGATCCTTCTCATTTGGGACTTCCAGTCTCCAAGAGAATACTGTCTAACTGGATTGCTCAGTGTATTTCCTTTGCCTATCAAGAGTAAGAACCTTTCTCTGGAGGGCCATGTCACAGCTCATAATGTGAGAGCCATGGCAGCCTCAATGGCTCATCTGCACTCTGTGTCTATTGACGACATCTGTCGAGCAGCCACCTGGGCCTCGGTTCATACCTTCACAGCCCATTACTGCTTGGACAAGGACTCCCGCCGGGATGCCTTGTTTGGTCAGGCTGTTCTCCAACACCTGTTCCATACCTAATCAACTCCTACCCACCATCCCTGGTAGGATGCCAGAGATCCATGGGGGGAAGTGGAGCCCTGTTCGGGGGCACACAACTTCTGGGGTCTCTCCCTGGCACCTAAAGCTAGGGAGTCCCTATATGTGATGACTACATTCCTTCTTGTTCCTGGAGATAGCATAGTTACTCACCTGTAACAGGTGATCTCCGGGAACAGCAGAAATTTAGTCCTCACAACCCACCCACCTCCCCTAGGAGTTGTATCTCTCTATCTACCTCTTTCCCTTTCCCTCTCTCTCTCTTTGTCTCAGTTTTAAAACTCAACTGGAGAGAGGCAGTTGGGAAAGGCGGGAAGGCAGCACGCAGGCGCTGTGAGATGCTCCCAAAAGCTTTCTAATTGGACGCTGGGGAGCGTTCCCGCGCAGGCTCCGTCAGTACCGACGATACCCATATGTGAGGACTAAATTCCTGCTGTTCCCGGAGATTACCTGTTACAGGTGAGTAACTATGCTTTATAGTTTTTTCCTGTGGGAACATAAAAATATAAATGCCATACTTGGTTAGATATCAAGGTCTGTCAAGCCCAGTATCTTGTTTCCAGCTGTGGCCAATCCAGGTCATACGAAGTGTGACAAAAAAGAAACTAGACTGTCCCATAAATGTTTTATTACAAAATCTACAAAGAAATTACGCATTGTCCCCTTCAAAGTAATCCCCCCCCCCCCGAGTTAATGCACTTCTGCATTCGCTTCTGCCACGTACGGAAGCATTCGGTAAAGTCATCCTTCCTGAGGTCCCTCAGCTCCCTCCTCACAGTGGCCTTGATCTCTTCTACAGGGAAGAGTCAGAAGTCGCACGGTGGCGAGAGCTGTGATCTGTTTGTTGGCCAAGAACTGCCTCACACTGAGCGCGGTGTATGCGGGCGCATTGTCGTGTTGGAGCAGCCATGACTTGTCTCTCCACAGAGCCCGCCTGCTGCGCCGAACCCGGTCATGGAGGCGATTGAGGACCTGCTGGTAGAAGTGCTGATTGACTGTCTGACCTTCAGGCACAAACTCATGATGAACCACTCCCTTCTGGTCAAAGAATGCGATCAGCATGACCTTGATCCTTGATTTGGACATGCATGCCTTCTTGGGTCTGGGTGACAGTCGAGTCTTCCATTGCAGGCTCTGTCTCTTGCTTTCAGGGTCGTACTGGAAGATCCAAGTCTCGTCTCCTGTGATGACTCAGCCAACGAACTCTGGATCTTCGCCGATCTTCTCTAGCAAGTCTCAATAAACATTGACCCGGTGCTCCTTCTGGTCGTCCAATTAAAACTTGGGCACCATCTTGGCGCACTCCTTCCGCATCCCCAGCTCCTGCACCAAAATGGTCCGCACTGACTCCCTGTTCAGGCTGAGCTCCTCAGCTATCATCCGCACCATCAGTCTGCGATCACTCCGCACCAGCTTGTTCACTCTGTCAATGTTCTCAGCCGACTTTGTTGTACAAGGCCATCCTGACTTGGGGGTCATTCTCTACCTCCTCGCGGCCAGTCTTAAAGCATTTGTGCCACTAGAAGATTTGTGGCCTTGACATTGCATCTTCTCCATAAGCCTTTTGGAGAAGTTGGAGATACTCAGTTGGGCCCTTCTCCAACTTAACCAGAAATTTCAGTTGATTCTTTGCTCCATATTTCTGCCACCTCCAGTTGCGTGACAAAGTGATGAAATAGTGTGCTACAAAAAAAACCTGAAAAAGAAATACAGAGTGAGAGAGATGAAAAATATTATAGCAGAATAGTGGTAAGATGTTGCACAACACAACCTAATCACTATGCAACCACACAACAGGAACAGAAGAACCATAAATCTCAACACTCTCTGTGTCCCGATCAGCATAAGATCTGTCAAAGCAGAAACAAGCAATAGAGCATTCACATATACAGCGCCAATCCACTGGAACCAACTCCCACACGAGTTACGACTGATAAATAGCTTGAGTGAATTCAGAAGGAAACTCAAAACTCACTTATTTCAGGCTCACTACAACCCGACCTAAGTGCGACACCTTACCTCAACGAGTTCACTTTTGCCTGCCATGATGACATTCGGAATACCCTCAGCATATGGATTACTGGTATATAATCTTGTATATATGTATATATTACGCCCCTCCCATGCACCTACAATCAAATGTATTTTTAGATTTGTGAACCCCAATTCAATGTACAAAGTATCTAATCACTATTTCCTGTGTTATGTAAATCATTGCTCAATCAAAATGTGTATTTTAAAAATCACTGTATTGTATGATACATTATGATTCTGTAAAGTAAACCGCTGCTGATCGTAGGAAGCAGCGGTATACAAATGTTTACTAAATAAATAAATAAACACAGTGACATAAGCGGTTAGCCAATTGGCATTGAGTCATGGGCGTGACTGCCATAGTCTCGTTTCTTTTATGTCACAACCGTACCTGGCAGTTTCCCAAAAATGCACACAGGTTCCACAATACTTGGATTTCCTGGGTCCTCTTTAATAATGGTTTATGGACCTTTCCTCCAGGAACTAGTCCAACCCTTTTTTAAACCCAGCTACACTAACAGCTTTTACTACATCCTCTGGTAACGAATTCCAGAGTTTGGTTACGCGTTGAGTGAAAAAATATTTTCTCTTCTTACTCTTACATGGGTTGCATTGTAGCTTCTTTGCGTGTCCTCTAGTCTTTCTACTTTTTGATGGCGTAAACAACCAATCAATGTTTTCCTATTCCACTCCATTCATTTATTTATAGATCTCTATCATATCCCCCCTCAGCTTTCCAAGTTGAAGAGCCCCCAACCTTTTAAGCCTCCTCATAGGGGTATCCTTCCATTCTCTTTACTGTTTTTGTCACTCTTCTTTGTACCTTTTCTAATTCGGCTATATCCTTTTCAAAATATGGTGACCAGAATTGCACACAATACTCAAGGTGCGGTTGCACCATGGAACGATACAGAGGCATTATAATATCCTTGGTCTTATTCTCCATTCCTTTCCTTATAATTCCTAGCATTCTATTTGCTTTCTTGGCCCTCAGTGCATATTGGGCAAAGGGTTTCAATGTATTATTCACGATGACGCCTAAATCTTTTTCCTGGGTGGTGGTTTCTAAGGATGTACCTTGCATCGTGTAACCATAGTTCTCCGGGAGCAAAGCAGGAAGTCAGTCCTCACATATGGGTGACGTTGACACCGAAAGCCTTCACAGAAGCATCCCCCCAGCTTTCAAAGAAAGCCTTTGGGAGATGCCATCACGCATGTGTGGTCCCCTTCCCGCCCAAGGGTGCCATCTTGCTCAGTCTCCTTTTTTCCATGGAGCCCTTCAGACGTTTGTCTGGCTGATCCCCGGAAAAAGTTAATTTTTTTTTCTCTCCGAGTTTCATACTCTTTCTGCCACCCAACCTCGCTGCCTTGGTGTCGAGTTTGGGTCTGTTTTTTATAGTTTTTTTGTCTTTCATTCTCTGGTGTCTTTGTGCCTTTATTCCCAGCTGGCAGCCTGGAGAGTCTTCGACCTCACAGGGGGTACTTTTATCCCCCATGGCTACCAGTGGCTTTAAGAAGTGTGATCAGTGCTCAAAAATTATGTCCTTGACCGACACACATGACTGCTGTCTTTGCTGTCTCAGGCCAGTCCACAGTCCGGCAGCCTGCGGTCTCCGCATAAGCATGTCCATCAAGGCCCTCGAGAACCTCCAGCAGCAGCACAATAAGTTTTTCCTTGAATCTCCGGTGCCTCCGAAGGTGGAACCTTCTGAGCCTGAGCCCCATCATGGGTCCTCAGAAAGGGGATCTCCCTCGGGAACCCAGGAAGAAGAAGAAACCCTCAAAAGCGGCATCCTTGGATGTTTCCATCTGGCCGGATGCCCCCCTGGGCCCGATCCCACAGTCCAAGATGCTCGTCTGAGGCTTCGGAGAAGGAGCAACCTGCAAAGGTCTCCCAAAAGGACTCGACCTTGGACTGGCCTCGATCCCCAGATACCATCCTTGTCGAGGATTCCCCTTCGGGGGAGCCGGCATCAGGCTCGAGTCCCTCTGTGCCTTTGCTGAAGGTTGCAGAGCCTTCTGGCCTGGAGTCCAGAATGGCGGCCCTGGAGCGCAGTTTGTCAGCCTTCATGGACCAACAGCAGGTGGTGATGTCTGGCACGACCGGTTCATCCGCCCCGACCACCAGGCCCTCGATGTCCAAGATGTCCTCAGAGGCCAATCCGATCCTCGGCCGAGGTCGCGATCCAATTCCCACTCAACAGGACCGCGATCATCCCTGGCAAGTGTGCCAGGCACCGGCCGCAGAGCATCGGGAGCCCTGAGGCTCGCGGAGCAGCCCTCCTGTGAGTCCTCGATGGACTACTCCGAGTGGGAGACGGATAATGAGGAGTTCCCTGACACTTATCCACCTCACCCGTCTCGAAGCCTTGATGGCAGTCCCTGCTGGATTATTTGGGCTTCCTTGATTTTGTCAAGGATATGTCAAAGGCCCTGTCATTCCCTATGGAGTCTGAGGACCACCCTCGGGCGGATGAGTTGGAAATCCTCCAGTACGAGGATCCTCCGAGGGAATCGCTCATGGTGCCCATTCCTCCCATCCTGGAACGGCTGATGCTCCGGATGTGGGAGACACCAGCGTCGGTACCGGTGGTGAGCAAACAGCTCGACTCAATGTATCGAGTCCGCCGGAGCCTCGGCTTCCAAAAATCACAACTGCCGCATAACTCCATGGTGGTGGTGTTGGCCATGCATTGGCTGAAAAGCCAGAAGATGCACTCCTCGGTGCCCCCCGGCAGGGAGGCCCTCAGCCTGGACGCCCTCAGCAGAAAGTAACCTAGTAAATGACAGCAGATAGGGACCAGTATGATCCTTCTAGTCTGCCCAGTAAGATGGCAAGAGTAGGTGCACCTGCCGCTCTGTGCAGGTCACCCCTCCCCATGACTTTGTTTAGGGGTGAACCTACCGCTCCGTGTAGGACACCCCTGTTTGTTGAGAAATTAGATAGTTAAGTTTATTTTGATTTTAACCTGTTGCTGTAAAGGGATCCACTGTGTCTGTCCCATGCCATTTTGAATTGTTTCACTGTATTTGCCCCCATCACTTCCAGCTCAGTGCTCATCGGCCACATTTTATTTATTTATTTATTTATTAACATTTCTTATATACCGCACTATTTGACATCAGCGCGGTTTACAAAGAACAAAAACATCCGACAAATTGCATATGTCTGGTCATTACAATTAACAGGATATGGAACTTGGATAACCGGGTAAACTATATACATAATAAGTGTAACGAGAAAAGGATCTTGTTTGATGTTTACATAGCTGGGGGCGCCTGATGCGAGGGCCTGCCTAGTTGACTACTACTATTGCTGAGTTGCTCGCTATTCAAGTGGGACTGAGGGTCGGTGTTGTCTGTACATGGGCATGTAACTGAGAAACCTGGAGAAGGAACTCGCCAGGTTCTCAGCTGGTCTCTCCGAGGAACCCTTGCAGCTGTTCAAGAACCTGGCCAAGGCAGTCCGTGAGTGCTTCCAATTCATGTCTCGAGCGGCCTATGACTGGTTCGAGTCAGCGTCTCGAGTAGCGGCAGCGGGCATCGGTGCATGGCACTAAGCTTGGCTATAGTCATCCGACCTTCAGCAGTGGGTTCAGGACAAATTGGTTGATGTTCCATGAACCTCTTTGGCAAATACATGACCGACAAGGCTGCCGAGCTGGAGACAGAGTTCATGATGAGGACCAGGTTTTCTAAAAAAAACCGCTGCCCCTCTCCAACGGAAGGGCTTGGGTAAAATGTCGTACCATAGGAAAGGGACTTCTTACAGAAACTACCCACCTTTTCAGGCCTCCCCAGCTCCCTAGCAGGGTCAGCAGGCCAAGGGACATAGGCACAGGCTCCCAAACCCCAGGCTCCGTTTTAGCCAGGGGGAAGTTTTTGATTCTTTGAGTATAGCCTATCTACCCTAAGGAGATCAGCAGCCCACAGGGGGACATCTGGCCCATTATGCCCAAAGGTGGCTGGCCATCACCACTGATTCCTGGGCATTTAGAGTGGTCAAGGAGGGTTACCTCCTCCACCTGACTGAGACACCTCCTCCTTATTCTCCGGGAGAACGCCTCAGGTCTCCCCTCCACTGGGACCTTCTACTGAAGGAATTGGTATGTCTTCTTGAGGACAAGGCAGTGGAACCGGTGCCCCACCACCTCAAGGGCAAGGGATTCTACTCCAGGTACTTCCTTGTGCCAAAAAGAACAGGGGGCACAACCTCAACAAATTCCTGGTGAGGGAGAAGTTCAAGATGCTCTCCCTTGGAACATTGCTGCCCTAACTCCAGCAGGGAGATTGGCTATGCTTCTAAGACTTCAAGGATGCCTATACCCACATCCTTATTCACCCCAGCCGCAGGTAGTACCTTCGGTTCATAGTGGGGGGTAGGCACTTTCAGTACAGAATGCTTCCTTTCAGCTTGGCCTCTGCCCCAAGGATCTTCACAAAATGCCTGGCAGTAGTGGCCACCTTCCTCAGTTTCCAGTGGGTCTTTGTCTTCCCCTACCTGGATGACTGGCTCATAAAGGGAGGCACAGCAGGCCACTGCACGCACCATCCAGTTTCTGCAGCATTTGGGTTTTGTCATAAACTACCCCAAGCTCACCTCCTCATGCCATAGTGCCTGGAATTCATTGGGGCAAAGCTCAACACTATCCAGTGAAAGGCCTTCTTCCCAGGGACTATGCCGACCGTCTCAGGACTCCGGCACGGGCATACAGTACCGTCCCTCTTTGCCCACTCGGCTGCTTCTGTGCTTCCTCAGGCACATGGCCTCCACGGTCCACGTCACCCCAGACGCATGCTTCCACATGAGGGCGGTGCAGTGGTGTCTTCGGGACCAGTGGTCTCATACCACAGGACACCTTCGAGGCAGAGTCTTTGTAGCCCGCCAACTGGCAGACTCCCTGGTCTGGTGGCAGTCTCTCCAGCCTCTTGAGGCGGGCATGCCTTTTCAGGCCCAAGCCCCTCAAGGTTCCTCACCACAGACGCCTCCCTGCTTGGCTGGGGAGCCCACTGCAGGGAGCTTCGCACCCAGGGCAACTGGTCACCAGGTGAGAGCACCCAGCAGATCAACCTCCTGGAGCTGCGGGCCATTTACTTAGTCCTGCGAGCTTTTTGCCACCACCTGTGTCACCAGCCGGTGCTGCTCCAGACAACCAGGTGGCGATGTTCTGTGTGAACAAACAGGGGGGTGTATGGGATATTGTGCCCTCTGTAGGGAGGCAGTGGTCCTCTGCTCATATGCAATCCAACAGGGTATCCTCCTGCGGGCAGTGTACCTATGAGGCCAGAACAGCCTTCTGGCCGAGAGGCTGAACAGAATCCTCCAGCCACACGAGTGGCAGCTGGACCCCAGGGTGGCCGACCGGTTCTTCCAGATCTGGGGAGTACCAGTGATGGACCTGTTTGCAAGCCCGGACAACTTCCAGTTGCCCCACTTCTGTTCCCAGCAGGCCCACCCCTCTAGAGTGGCAGCGGATGCTTTCCTTGTCTCATGGTCGAGGGTTTCATTTACGCCTTCCCTCCCATGCTACTGATTTCCAAAAACTTGTTCAGGACCATCCGCGACAGGGCCTCACTCATCCTTATAGCCCCTCAGTGGCCCAGGCAACCGTGGTTCCCGTTGCTCTTCTGGTTAACGGTGGAGACCCACATCCCCTTGGGGACTTCTCCGGGACTCCTGTCTCAGGCTCTCTTCTGCACCCCAATCTGGGGTCCCCATTGCTGACAGCATGGCTGCTGAAAGGGTGACTCTAGCCCCTTTCAACCTCCAGGTTGTGGTGGAAGAAATTCTACTGGCCTCTCACAAGGCCTCTACTAGGAAGGCTTATGCCCTCAAATGGTGCAGGTTTTCAGCCTGGTGTGCCGAGCATGGGGCTGACCCATTCTTCTGCCCGGTGGGATTGGTTTTACAGTACCTCCTTCACCTCTCACAATCTGGGCTCAAGTCTGACTCTGTCTGGTTGCACCTTAGTGCCCTGGCGGTGCACCACCACCCAGTGGATGGCAAGCCACTCCCTGTCCAGCCTTTGGTGACCTGCTTTTGGTGACCTGCTTTCTTAGGGACCTGCTTTTTTATCCTTCAGCAACCGAATGGGACCTCAACGTAGTGTTGGGGCAGCTCACTCGCCCACCCTTCGAGCCTTTGGCTCCCTCTCTTGGAAGATGGCGTTCCTGGTTGCGCTCACCTCCGCTTGCAGAGTTAGTGAGCTTCAGGCACTAGTGGCGGAGGCACCTTATACCAGGTTCTACAAGAACAGAGTGGTGCTTCGCATGCATCCCAAATTCCTTTTGAAGGTACTATCGCCCTTCCATCTCAGTCAGGAAGTAGTACTCCCTACCTTCTTTCCAAGACCTCACTCCAGTTGGGTGGAGAAGTCCTTCACACTTTGGACTGTAAGAGGGCTTTGTCCTTCTATATTCAACGTACTCGGGGCGACCACAAAGCTACTCAGCTTTTCTTCTCCTACTACCACAATAGGCTGGAGGAGGCGGTGACCAAGTGTAAGCTGTCCACCTGGATGGTGGACTGTATCGCTTTCGCCTATGAGCAGGAGGGGCTCCCACTGGAAGGTTGTGTCACAGCACACCGGGTCAGGGCCATGGTGGCCTCGGTGGCAAATTTGCGCTCTGTCCCGATGGTGGACATCTGCCGGTCTGCCATGTGGTCTTCAGTCCATACTTTTGCAGCCCATTACTGCCTTTTTGGGGTCTAGACAACTCCTACCCTCCGACCCTTCTGTGTTCAAGCTATCGGAATGCTGGTTTTCATCAGACAAGGGGTCCTTCTGTGGATACGGACTTAATTGCTGCTTGCAGCTTCCCATGAGGGAGCTCCTGCTTTTGATATGGGCTTTCGGTAGCCTGTAGCTGGGCATTCCCATATGTGAAGATTGACTTCTTGCTTGTTCCTGGAGAAAGCATAGTTTCTAACCTGTAACAGGTGTTCTCTGGGAACAGCAGGAATCGGTCCTCACAACCCTCCCTCCTCCTCTTGGAGTTGCTTCTTTACCATCTTTTGATTTTGCTGTCTTCTAGCTATGTCATCTGACTGAGCATCTTCCAAAGGCTTTCTTTGAAAGCTGGGGGATGCTTCCGCTAGGGCACTGTCAGTGCCGACGTCACCCATATGTGAGGACTGATTCCTGCTGTTCCCAGAGAACACCTGTTACAGGTGAGTAACTATGCTTTTGGGTTGTTCTTTCCTAGGTTCATAACTTTGCACATGTCCACATTAAATTTCATCTGCCATTTGGATGTCCAGTCTTCCAATTTATCAAGGTCCTCTTGGAATTTTATACAATCCTTTTGCATTTTAATAACTTTGAATAATTTTGTATCATCTGCAGATTTGATCGCCTCACTTGTTATTCCCATTTCCAGGTCATTTATGAATATGTTAAAAAGCAGCGGACCCAGCACAGATCCTTGGGGTACTCCACTATTCACCTTCCTCCATTGAGGAAATTGGTAATTTAGTCATACTCTCTGCTTTCTATCTTTTAATCAGTTCCTGATCCTCAATACTACACTACCTCCAATCCCAAGCTTTTTAAATTTCACCAAGAGTTTCTCATGAGAAACCTTGTCAAAGGCTTTCTGAAAGTCCTGATACAGTATATCAAACGGCTCACCTTTTGTCTACCTGTTTATTCACACCTTTAAAAAATATAACAGATTAGTAAGACAAGATTTTCCTTGGATAAATCCATGTTGGCTTTCTCCCATTAGCCATGACTATCTACATATTCAGGAAGTTTATTCTTTATAATGGTTTCTACTTTTTGCCCTTTACTGGCGTCAAGCTCAGTGGTCTGTGGTTTCCTGGATTACCCCGGAACCTTTTTTTAAAAGTTGTCATTACGTTGCCCATTCTCCAATCTTCTGGGTCTACAGATAGTTCGCAGATTACTAATAGGTCTGCAATAACATTTTTCAGTTCTTTCAACACCTTGGATGTATATCATCCGATCCAGATATTTTGCTACAGTTTATCAAATAGTTGTAATACATCTTCTTGGTTTATTGATTATTTCTTTTATTTTTTCCGATACACATGCCTGAAATGGTATATAAAGGTGATGTAACTTCCCTAAATCATCTTCAGTAAAGCCCGAAGCAAGGAATTCATTCAGTCTCCATGCTTTGGCCTTATCCTCACTTAGCACCCCTTTTACCCCTCTATCATCCAATGGTACAACTGACTCTCTTAAAGGTCTTTTGCTACGAATGTACTTAAAAATGTTTTATTATGCATTTTTGCTTCCACGGCAAGCCTCTTTTCAAATTCTCTTTGCCTGCCTTATCAATACCTTGCATCTAACTTGCTAATGCTTATGTTTCCTGTGTTCGTCATTTGGCTCCTTTTTCAATTTCTAGAAAGATATTTTTTGGCAACAACAGCTTCTCTGACCTCGCCTTTAAACCAAGCTGGCAATATTTTCGCCTTCCTTCCACTTTTCTTAAAGCTGGAAAGCATGTGGTCATGGCTTCCAAGAGAGTACTTTTAAACAATGCCCATGCTTGATGTACATCTTTAAACTTTGCAGATGCTCCTTTTAGTTTTTTCTTAACTATTTTCCTCATTTTATCATATTCTCCCTTTTGAAAGTTTAACAGTGGATTTCGTTGCCGTCCTTCCATTTATTAAATCAAATGTGATCATGCCATGATCACTATTGCCAAGGAGCCCCAAAACCCTTATCTGTTGCACCAGATCCTGTGTTCCACTAAGGACTATGTCCAAAATAGCTTCCCCTTTTGTTGGTTCATGAACCAGCTCTTCCAAGAAACAGTCATTTCATTTAGAAACTTCATCTCTAGCATGTCCATTGACCCAGTCGATACCAGGGTAATTGAAATCACCAGGTATTACTGTTGTAGCTTTTGTTAGCTTCCTTGATTTCTTTTAGCATTTCATTATCCATCTGTTTATTCTGACCAGGTGGTCAGTAGTACACTCCCACTGCCATCGCCTTCCCCTTTTTACATGAAATTTCTATCCATAGAGATTCTACAGTGTATTTTGTTTCCTGCAAACTTTAATCCTATGCGACTGTATGCCCTCTCTAACATAAAGCGCAACCCCTCCACCGATTTGATCAACCCTATCATTGCAATATCGTTTATACCCAGGTTCACAGTGTCTCATTGGCTAGAGTTCTTGAGTCTCTCCCAGGTGCACATCTTTTTATATCAAACAGGTGTGAAAATATAAGCAGTAACACATTAGGAATAAGATCAAGAGGAGGAAAGAGGATAGTTTGAGAACATCGATGAGAACATTTCAAATCCAGTCCAATTTTGACTGTCTGAAAGAATTTAGAGTTCACATATTTGCATATTTCAAAATATATTTTAGGATTTCTGTGTATTTAAATAAGTATTAGTGTTAGTCTAAAATTGATGAATTTTCTGGAAAGCACATAGCACAGTTATATTTGACTGTATGATTTCTCATTTGAATGTATGTTCCTAAGGAACTGGAGCCAGTGTTTGAATCCTATTGATTATACTTGGAGTGGAGAGGAAAGTGTGTGTTCAGATCTGACTGTTTTGTGACACTGGTTTGCTGAATGACTAGCACTCAGTCTCTTGCAGTCTGATTAAAAATGGGTGACCTGTCTTTAATACCCCCCCTCCCTCTCAAATACTTGTGTGCAAAATAATTAACTGCATATCCCAATTCATTTTGGGACAATGTAAGATTTTCATAACCCAATGATAGAGCTATGCATTCTAGTAAATATCGCAAACTCTCTTTATTTTGGCCCTGTAGATTTTCCATTTTTATTTTTCTTCTAATTTAGTCAGAAACAGTACAGACATCCTGTTACCATAGGCCTTCAATCACAAATGCCCAAAGGATTTTAAAATGGGGGAAAATTAGGCACTCCCACTGTATTCATTAGAGCAACAGTCCTGAGGCCGGGTACCAACTATGCACCAGAGCTCCTTCCAGAACATCATTAGAGGTTGCTCTTGATGACTGACTGATCACCCTTCCCCCTCTTCCCCAGGGACTATGAACATAGCCGCCATGGCATCCTCAGCCTTGGCTGACTTGAAATACCAAAGCCTCAAACTGGATACCTGCCTCATGTTGGCATACAGCTAGTTTTGTGGTAAAATGTGTATGTTTTTGACTAATGGAGATCAATTATTTCCCAGCCCACTTTTGACAGGACAGATTTTGGAGAGGATTGCCACAGAATTCAATCAGTTACAGTTCCATGCTGTACAGAGCAAAGGCATGCCTCTTTTGGACAAAATCAGGCCGGTAAGTAGTGTACAGCAGTGTTTGTGCAACAGTATTCTCGTCGGGAAATGAATGGCTCACTGGCAGAGTGGATGGCACAAGTTTGTTACTAGGTAATGGAAGAATGTGCCTGGTTTGAAATCACCTCTTGCCTTTATTACTGCAGCTGCCATTTAGACTCTGTCTCCTCAGAGGGGGATCATGTGATAAATTGTTTATCAGAAATACTGACATGGAAAGGCAACGTTCCTGAGCGGTCCTCCAGTTTAGTCCTCCACATCTGGGTAGTGTACCTCCTCCTGCAGCCTAGAGACTGGACCAATCAAAATCTTCCTCTGTATGGTCTATGCTGTCGGAGCTCCCATCAGCCCCCAGTGTGTCCAGTCTCCTTGCAGCTGGAGGACGTGTGTGCCTGGGTTAGGCTCACTTAGGGACACTTAGAGAGCAACACTAGAGAGTTTTCTTTTATTTGGGGATTTTCTTTCACCTTCATTTCTTTTATAGGTTGCTGTTCCTTTAAAAAAAAAAAAAAAAAAAAAAAGGCACGCCGGTGTGGAGAAGCCAGATCTGCTTTGGTCTTCTGCCTTCTCTTTGGAGGAGCTCTGGCAGTCCGGCAGGTTTGATCTCTCCCCTAGACTGTACGGGGAAGAGATCTGCCTTTCCCGTCCCCCTTCTTGGTTCTGGGACGTCTTTGCCTTCCGTCTGCTTGTCACCTGCAGTGCTATTGGCTGTCTGGTAAGTCCAGAGCGGTAGCATGCTCCCGCACTAGATTCGGGCGGTGAGACTGCTCCCGACGGTTCTTCGTCGGTACGTGCCTTCCCCTTTTCGGCAGGGATCGCGGTTCTGTGGCACTTCCTTTCTTTCATTGATTTTTTTTTTAAATCATTTATTGCTTTTAATTTTCGCGCCCTTTTATTTTCGCCGCCGACAGAGTGCCGGCGGCCATTTTCTTTCCCATTTTTGCTTTCTTCCCGCCAACTTCAATAGATGTGCACGCGTTCCCCTTGAGGTTTTTGGTGCTCCTTTTGTGGCGATTTTGCCTGCGGGCCTCTCAGCATGCAGGCCTGATGTTTTAAATTTCAAAAAAAAAAAAAAAAAAAATTAAAATTAAATTTATACGGAAGTAGCCAAAACTGCAACTATTTTTCTTTTTGGTTGGAGATCTCTTCCAGCTCCATTTTCAGGGCCGCCTCCGGTGCTAGCATGACTACTAAACCGCAGTGCGTGATCTGCGGATCGCGCAGGGGGCGATGGCGGACTCTGGCCTGTGCAGAAGCTGCGCCTCGGTTTCTTCAGCCTCCGAGCATCCAAAGGAGCTGCCGGAATCTGACAGTCCTCCTGTTATAGCGGAGGGGGGGCCCTCGCCAGGTCCTCTCCCCTCTGGCCCTACGGCCCCTAGTTTGGGACAATCTGGCACGTTACCAATGGATGAGGTTGAGTCCCTCTCCGCGGATTTTTCCCCAGATTTCGTTCTCCTCATGCACCAGGCCTTTCGCTTAAGCCGCTCCGGCAAGTTGCCCGAGTCCTGGCCGGCGTCCCTTTCCTCATTAAAAGCTGAGGAGCCCCGGCGCAGTTCCCCCCATTCCGCCAAACGCTTGAAGTCCTTGGACGTGGAGCAGGACGAACTGAGCTGGCAGGATCTGGATGTAGACGTAGATCCTGAGGCTGGTGCTGAGGAGTTGGAGGATGGGGAGATACCGGAGCCGGAGGAACAGGCCCGAATTATTTGGGTATTTCGAAGAGAAGAGCTGGTGCCTTTGATCACGGAATCTCTTCAGACGCTCAATCTGGCAGTGTCTCGTCCTATCGAGGAGGACGGTTTAGAGGATCCTCTTATCCAGGCCGTGCGTGAATCTCAAGTGGTGTTTCCAGTACACCGAGTAGTGGAACAGATGATTCAGACTGAGTGGGATCAGCCCGATTCCGGTCTGAAAGGGATTCGGACGATGAACCGTCTGTATCCCTTGGCTGACAAAGACAAGGAAAAGTTTGTCGCCTCGGGTTGATGCTGCGGTTTCGGCGGTTACTAAAAAGACCACCATTCCTGTGGAAGGCAGTGCTGCCTTAAAGAATGCGCAGGACAAGAAGGTAGACAGTTTGCTAAAACAAGCCTTTGACACTAATGCCTTATCTCTGCAGGCCTCTATCTGTGGCGCTTGGGTAGCTAGGGCCTGTTTATGTTGGGCTCAGCACCTGCGGACCTCTTCTGGTTTGGATCAGCAGGGGTTGTTAGAGGTAACCCGGCTGGAGTCTGGGTCGGCTTATCTGGCAGATGTGCATTATGACTTAATCCGGACTCTGGCTAATAGTATGGCTTCCTTGGTGGCGGCACGCCGATCTATCTGGTTGCGCAATTGGGCGGCCGACGGTTCATCCAAATCTCGTCTCAGTAAGCTTCCTTTCAAGGGGAAGTTGTTGTTTGGAGACACTCTAGATCAGTTGGTTAAGGACTTCGGGGAGTCAAAAGGCGGTAGACTGCCTGAGGATAAGCCTAAACTGAGTAGAAATTTGCCGTCTACGCGCGGTCAATTTCGAGACTTTCGCAGATTTCGCTCTTCCCGCCTTTGGAGTTCCCAACGGGGTCGCTTCGGATTTCGATCCCAGGGTTTCCGAGGGTTTCGAGGAGCGGGCAGAGGCTTCTCGGGAGCTTTTTCCTCGCCTTCTTCCTTTAGTCGAAAGCCACAATGAAGCGAGGCGGGCTCAGGAGGGAAATCTGGTCATCGGGGGTCGCTTACGCGACTTTCTTTCTTCCTGGGTCCAATCACTTCAGATCAATGGGTTCTGGAGATCATCAGAGACGGGTATGCTCTGGAGTTTGCCCTCCCGCTCCCGGATTCCTTTGTCCTTTCTCCCAGCACAGGCGATCAGAAGGCGCGGGCGATTCGGTTGACTCTGCTCCGCCTCTTAGCCTTAGGGGCGGTCATCCCCGTTCCTCCTTCCGAGCGCGGCGTCGGTCGCTACTCCGTCTACTTTGTGGTGCCCAAGAAGGACGGGTCGCTTCGGCCAATCCTGGATCTCAAGGGCGTGAATCGTTTTCTCCGGGTCCCTCATTTCCGGATGGAAACCTTAAGATCAGTCATCGTGGCGGTGCGTCAGGGGGAGTTTCTCACGTCCCTCGACCTCTCGGAGGCCTACTTGCACATTCCCATTCGGGAGGTTCATCAAATGTTCCTGCGGTTCGCATTTCCGTGGGGTCACTTTCAATTTCAAGCCATGCCGTTTGGTCTAGCCACAGCCCCGCGCACCTTCACAAAGGTAATGGTAGTGGTCGCGGCGGCCTTGCGGAAGGAAGGCATATTGGTTCACCCCTACCTCGACGATTGGTTGATTCAAGCAAAGTCCTACAACGAGAGTTTACAGGTCACGGACAGAGTGGTGTCCTTGCTGCAGTCCCTCGGCTGGGTGGTAAACGAGAAAAAGAGTCACTTGTCGCCGACTCAATCTCTCGAGTACCTTGGAGTTCGGTTTGACACGGCGAGAGGATTGGTGTGTTTGCCGGAGCGCCGTGTCCAAGCCTTGCAGGGTCTGGTGCGCTCCTTTCTACGGATGTCCGCCCCGTCCGCCTGGTGGTACCTTCGACTTCTCGGCACTATGGCTGCGACCCTGGAGGTGGTTCCTTGGGCGCGGTTCCATATGCGGCCGCTCCAGAGCGCACTGTTACGTCGGTGGTCAAATCAGTACGATTCGTTGAACATGCGGTTGCCCTGCCTGAGGCTGGCTCGTCGGTCGCTCCGTTGGTGGCTGTGCGCGGACAACCTGCCAAAGGGGCTTCTCTTGGAGCCGCCCCTGTGGATTCCGTTCCTTACGGATGCCAGCCTCTCCGGCTGGGGAGCTCACTGCGAGGGTCAATTCGCTCAGGGAACGTGGTCTCTCCAGGAGGCGTCGTGGTCGATCAACCGTCTCGAACTGTGAGCGGTGAGGCTTGCCCTGATTGCCCTCGAGGCGTTGGTGAAGGGGGCGGCCGGTGCGAGTGCTCTCGGACAACTCAGCAACGGTGGCCTACATCAACCGCCAGGGAGGCACCGGCAGTGTGGCCATGGAGAACGAAGCGGCGACTTTGTTCAATTGGGTTCAGTCCCGCCTACCAACGATATCGGCGGCGCATATAGCGGGAAAGGACAATGTGACGGCGGATTATCTCAGCAGAGTACACGTCGACCCCGGGGAATGGGAGCTGAACCCGCAGATTTTCGCGCAACTCGTTCGCCGGTGGGGGCCTCCCCTCATGGACCTCATGGCAACGTTTCACTCAGCGAAGACGGGGCGTTTCTTCAGCAGGCGGAGAGATGAGCGCATGTCCGAAGGGATCGACGCCCTCATTCAGCCGTGGCCGGCTTACGGTCTCCTTTATGTCTTTCCCCCTTGGGCGTTAATCGGACGGGTCATTCAGCGCATCGAGGCGCACCGAGGGCGAGTGCTTCTGGTGGCTCCAGATTGGCCCAGAAGACCGTGGTATGCCGACCTGGTGAGGTTGCGGGACGGTGTTCCGTCGACTCTGCCTCCGTTGCCGGATCTCCTGCTGCAGGGTCCGCTTCAGATGCCCCAGGTGGCTCGATTCTCGCTTACGGTTTGGCCATTGAAAGGGCTCGGCTGAGTAAGAAGGGTTACACCCCTGCGGTTATTGCCACTCTTCTTCGAGCGCGGAAGTCCTCCACTTCCCTCGCTTATGTGCGGGTATGGAGGATATTTGAAGACTGGTGCTCACGGCAGGGAGTGCGGGCGGCGACGGCTTCGGTGCCCGTAGTTCTCAGTTTTTTGCAGGATGGCTTTGACAAGGGTCTCGCAGCCAGTTCTCTGAAGGTTCAGCTAGCGGCTCTCGCTTGCTACAGGGGCAAAGTACTAGGTCTTACTCTCGGGTCTCATCCAGACGTACAGCGTTTTATCAAGGCGGTGTTCCGTTTGCGGCCTTCGCGTAGGGTGTCAGTGCCCTCGTGGGACTTGAACCTGGTGTTGAGGGCTTTGGTTGGCAAACCTTTTGAGCCCCTTAGCCAGGCGTCTCTTAAGGATCTCACGCTCAAGACAGTTTTTCTGGTGGCCATTTGCTCGGCGTGGCGAATCTCCGAGTTGCAGGCACTCTCGTGCCGGGAACTGTTCTTATCTATATCTAGGGACCGCGTGGTGCTTCGGCCGGTTCCCTCCTTTTTGCCTAAAGTGGTGTCGCCTTTTCATTTAAATCAGGCGGTTTTTCTTCCGGTCCTGCATGGGGGTTCGGAAGGTGCTGGGGACGAGGGCTTGCATTACCTGGATGTGAGCAGGGTCCTTCGGTGTTACTTGAAAGTCTCAGGGTCTTTCCGGAAGGCCGACAGGTTGTTCGTACTTTTTGGCGGAGCACGGAAAGGAGAGGCGGCGGCTAAAGCGTCCATTGCTAGGTGGATCAAGGAGGCTATTGCGTCGGCTTATATTTTACACTCTCAGCCAGTTCCGGTGGGTCTGCGGGCCCACTCTACCAGAGCTCACGCGGCTTCTTGGGCGGAGCACAGTCTGGTCCCGCCGGCGGAAATTTGTAAAGCGGCGACTTGGTCGTCGCTGCATGCCTTCAGTAAGCACTACCAGTTGGATGTGCTCGCCGCTCGAGATTCTTGTTTTGGTTCGGCAGTATTGCGCGCCGGATGGCAAGGTCCCGCCCGGTGTTGACTGCTCTGTTACATCCTGGATGTGGAGGACTAAACTGGAGGACCACTCAGGAAATAGAAATTACACTTACCTGGTAATTGTAGTTCCTGGAGGGTCCAGTTTAGTCCTCCTTCCCGCCCTATCTGTCATATGCTCTGTTACGGCGCGCATCTGCAACCTGGACGGCGTTCGTTCGGCCTTCTGTGTTACATTTTTCGGGCCGCAAATTTCTGTCGTATTGTTCCTTTTTTCTTTCTAGCTCCTGTTTTCGGGGGCTGGAATTTGGGCTGTCGCTTTCTTCCAGGGAGAAGGTAGAGGCGATAAGCAGTGGTCTGGCTTCCTCGTTTGGGGAGGGGGTCAACAGATTCATGAGGGGTTTCAGTTTCTTTTTGTATATAAATATATTTCCTGTAGACTCATGTGTTGCTTCTTTAAGTCTGCTTTGTTACTAGTTCACTGGGGGCTGATGGGAGCTCCGACAGCATAGACCATACAGAGGAAGATTTTGATTGGTCCAGTCTCCAGGCTGCAGGAGGAGGTGCACTACCCAGATGTGGAGGACTAAACTGGACCCTCCAGGAACTACAATTACCAGGTAAGTGTAATTTCTATTTTGAGATCATTCAAATGAAGGAGATGCTGACTCAGTGTCATCAAAATATTGTGGGCTATAAGAGGGCATAAATATAGCTGAATCCTAAGTAATTGTAAGCTTCAATGTCATTAATGTGCTTTTATGAACATACTAATGCTCTCTTATAACTTTCTATCTAAAGTAATTTACAGACACAAATAGTATTACCCAATTACAATTGATGGACATTTTAATGATCTTAAAATATTATAAGGCAAGTAAGTCATTCAGAATTTGGAACCCCAGACTTGGAGCACTTAAACAGGCTTATATCTTTTAATAGCAGAGCTATCGCTCTGGCTCAGGGATTTGCCCATCCAAAATTAGAAGCCATCTGACTGTCTAAATTCTTCATCATAAGTCTGCAATCAATACTACAAGCTCCTAAATCATTTTGGAATTTGCTCTCTCTCTGTGAAGCCTGCTTTACAGAAATAATTTGGAACAGTGCTTCTCAACTCTGGGGGAAGGGAAGGGTGGAAGCTGATTGTGAAAGAGGGTTGATGTTGAGTATCTGTAAAAGTGAGCATCTGGCTGACACTGCAGACTGTATAATCATGCACCCCATAATCATGCACCCCTTTTGTAGAGGGCAGCCATGATACCTCTGGATGCTACTTGGGGCTGCGACCCAGAGCCTTAAAACAGATGCAATGCTAAGCTGAGTAGCACTGTTGCTGCTGCTACAGCTGTCTTCATCTCTCATTCCAGGAGTTGTGGCAGCTAGAAGTCAGCCAAATACCACTGGATTATATAAGGAAAGGGGGGAGAGAGAAATGGTAAAAGAGGGGCTGAGAGAAGGGAGAAAATAGAGGAAGGGCAAAAAAAGCCATTCTACAAGATGGAAAAAATTGGATAAAAGGATGTTAGAGGTAAGGACTCCAAATATGTGCAAAATTAACCTATCATGACAAGGATGAGCTTCATCTCTATGCCAAGGTATGATCTCAATCTCTCAGATTTGCTTCTCTTCTGATCTCGTTCCCACTTGTCTACTGTGTTCTGTCTTTCCTGCTGTTATCTCCTTCCTTTGTCACAGCATCTGTTCCTGTGGCCTTCAAATATGCTGTGGTTACACCTCTCCTCAAAAAGCCTTTAGGTCCTACCTGCCCCTCCAGTTATTGGTTCATCTCCATAAAGTCATTCACAATGAATCAGCTCCATGCCTATCCTCTCTCATTTCCATCCTCAATAACGTTCAACCACTAAAAACATGCTAAACATACCCTCACTAAGGAAAACATACAAGCAAACCACCTGTAACAGGGCTTTCTCACTCTATGCACCTTTCATATGGAACACTCTTCCACAGGAACTACGGAACTGTACCAACCACGCTGATTTCAGAAAGAGACTTAAAACTCACCTCTTCCAAGAATACTTCTCCATACCACCCTAACTTCCTCTATGGCCTATATAGCAACTACACCTTTCCTTTCCCTACTACCCTCAAACATTCCTCCCACAAGTCCTCCCTTATAATGTATATATGTACATAGTTACCTGCTGGTACCTTATATTCTCATTCTATAAAAGTTCAATTATTAGCTAAGTCCTGTTTTATGTAAAGCAGCATTGCCATGCTGCACGTTTTTTGTTACTTGTAAACCGTCTTGAATTGATGAAAGACGGTATATAAAAACTGTTAAATAAATAAATACATCGTCCTTCTCCCTTTTGTATCCAAACTACTTGAGCATGTGGTTCACTGCCATTGTCTTGACTTTCTTTCCTCTCATGCCCTTCTGGATCCATGGCAGTCTGGTTTTTATCCTCTACATTCTACTGAAATTGCCCTTGCTAAAGTCTCCAGTGACCACCTCTTGGCCAAATCCAAGGTCCTTTACCCAATTCTCTTCATTCTTGACCTATCTGTTACTTTTGATACTATTGATCATCACCTTCTCCTTCATACCCTGTTTTCACTTGTCCTTAGGGGCTCTGTTCTCTCTTTGTTTTCTTCTCTTTCATTGCACTTGTAGTGTATGTTTTGGCAAATCTTCCTCCAGTGCCGTCCTGTTTTTACTTGGTGTACCGCAGTGCTCCATCTTGAGACCTCTTCTTTTCTCTCTCTATACTCATTCCATTGGTGCCTTGAATTCCTCCCAAGGTTTTTGATACCATCTTTATGCAGATAACTCTCAGATTTACCTTTCTGCACTCAAAATTTCTCCAGGAATCCAGGCCAGTATCTTGGTCTATTTGTCTGATATTGCTATCTGGATGTCCTGCCATGGTCTGAAACTAAACATGGCCAAGACTGAGCTCGTTATCTTTCCCTCTAAACCCAACTCTCTCCTTCCACCCTTTCTCTCTTTTTGTAGATAACACTATTATCTCCAGGAACAAGCAGGAATGTAGTCTTCACATATGGGTGATGTCGATACCGACATAGCCCGCACAGAAATGCTCCGCAGCGTCCAGTAGGGGCTTCAGTTGAGTTTGTAGCTGAGAGAAAAAGAAAACGTACTACTTTATCTCTCAGCTACAAACTCAACTGAAGGAGGAGAGTTGAGAAGGCAGCAACGCAAGCGCAGAGGGATGCTTCCAAAGGCCTTCCTATTGGATGCTGGGGAGCATTCCCGCGCGGGCTCCGTCGATACCGACGTCACCCATATGTGAATACTAAATTTCTGTTGTTCCCGGAGATCACCTGTTACATGAGTAACTACCCTATCCTCCCTGTTTTTTCAGCTCGCAAGCTTGGGATCATATTTGACTCTTCTCTTTCATTCACTCAACGTATTCAACATTTTGTAAACTTGTCGTTTTCTTTCTCTTTAACATCAACAAAAATTTATCCCTTCCTTTCTGAACACACTACCAAGACACTTGTCCACTCTCTAGTCCCCTTCTGTTTAGACTATTGCAACCTGCTTCTTGCTGGTCTCCCCGTGAATCATCAATGCAGAAACAGATAGAGAGCCAATGAAGTGACTTGGAGAGGGGTTATATGAGCATAGTGACATCTGCAGAAGATGAACCTTGCTGCAGAGTTCTAAATGTATTGAAGAGGAGACATTTAGAACTCTGCAGCAAGGTTCATCTTCTGCAGATGTCACTATGCTCATGTAACCCCTCTCCAAGTCACTTCATTGGCTCTCTATCTATTTCTGCATTGAGTTCAAACTTTTTCTATTGACCTACGAGTACACTCACTCTGCTGCTCCTCATTACTTCTCCTCTCTTCTCTCTCTACACCCACCTCGACTACACCCACCTCGAGTGGATCCCTTCTATCTGTGCCCTTCTCTTCCACTGCCAATTCCAGACTTTGTTTATTCCACCTTGCTGCACTGTATGCTTGGAACAGACTACCTGAATTGGTGTTCCAGGCTCCATCTCTGGTCCTATTCAGATTCAGGCAAAAAGCCCACCTCTTTGAGGCTGCTTTTGATTCCTGACCCTTTACCCTCCTGTTTATCCCCTGGGTGTTAAACTATCTCTTCTCCCCTATTTGTTTGTCTCACAGACCGTGATCTCTGTCGAGCAGGCACTGTCTCTTGTGTGTATGTGCATATGCCCTGTAGCCCTATACAAATAATAAGTTGTAGTATTGCAGATACATGTCTCAACATGTATTGTTCCCGAGAGAGCCACTATCTAGAATTTGTAAGGTGTAATATGCATTGGCAACAATCTAGATGTGCTAGGAAAGTCTTTTTAATAAGGCTGCCGGCACCTAACACAATTGGGACAATTGCAGATGGGAGGGACAGGATGGGGCTTGTAACTGCAGAAAAGGTCATGGAGGGAGAGGGATGTGGCTGTACCACATGACAAAGAAGAGCCACTGGTAGTGCGTGTATAATGGCACCATATTTATGATTTTGTTTATAAAGTGATTGTAGTGCCCTAAGAGGGAGACCACAAGATTGAAGTGCAGTAGCACGGCACTGTTATTTGTCAATAGTATGAATAAAAATGCCTTTTCATTGGTCCAGCAATGTGTACATATGTTCTATTTGGATCAGTATTTGAGGAAACTGGATGCATATATGAAAAGACATAAATTGCTTGCCATGTGTGTGTTGCTATTTTGATTTTGGAGTTTATTTTAGGAGCATCCTCATATCTAAATAGCAGCATTTACACATGGAGATCGGCATGCATCCGTAAATACCATTTTAGAATGGGAGCTTTGTAAATGTGGGATGCGTGCCATATTTAAATTTCCTGGAGGTGTAGTTTGGGCAAGTCTGCAATATACCCATGGATGCCCCATTTTACAAGGAATTCTTGTCTCTAGGTAAAATGTATAGATGTCGGCATTTACAGTTGCCCTGAGGCAAAGAGGTGCTTGGGCAGCTGTCAATGCTGAGGTCTTCTCTCACCTAATCACCCCTTCCTCTGACCTCTATCACCCGCACCCCAGAAATCCAAACTTCCTGCTGGTTTTTGTAACTTCAAAATGCTGTAAAAAAAGTTTGTCTTGATTTGACTTTGTCATATTATATGCCTTCAATAGTTCAGTGGAAGAATAACTTTGAAATTGGTGATGTCTGATGCAGCTCTTACATCGCAGAAAAGACACCAGGCTTTATCAATTGTTGGCAGATTGGTGCCAGGAATTTATATACATTTGTGTATTTTTATTTCTAGGAACAAGCAGGAATGTGGTCATCACATATGGGTATCGTCGGTACCGACGGAGCCTGCGCGGGAACGCTCCCCAGCATCCAATTAGAAAGCTTTTGGGAGCATCCCACAGCGCCTGCATGCTGCCTTCCCGCCTTTCCCAACTGCCTCTCTCCAGTTCTTCTTTTTCCGCGGAGCCAGCAGGTCGTCGTTCCTGTCACCGCAGAAGAATTCTTCTTTATTTTTTTCTTTTTTGTGGTCGCGTCTGCCTTCCTTGACGCTTTACCGGTACCGCCGTTTTTTTCTTCTTATTTTCTGTCTTTAAAAAAATAAATATATACTAGGACTTTTTCTTTTTTTTTTCCAAGGTGCACGCGCCTTTTTGGGTCTTAGGCCCAAAAATTTTTCCTACAATGGAGAAACCTGCTTCAGGTTTCAAAAAGTGCACCAAGTGTGGCGGTACCATTTCCGTCACCAACACCCATGAATGGTGTCTAAAATGTTTAGGTCCTGACCACTCCATCACGGATTGTATGTCCTGCGCCATGATGTCTAAAAGAGGTTGGCAGAACCGAGCTGCTAAGCTCAGTACCCTGTTTCCCTCTGATGCAGCTTCGGTGGCATCGATGTCTTCCAGGGCTTCCTCTTCCTCCCGTGGATCTCAGGTAACTAAATATAAGTCCAGCCGGTCCTCAAAGGGTAGATCTCCTTCTCAGCATCGAGATGCCTCTGGCGTTGCCCTTGAGGATTCTGCACCGGCAAAATTGCCCCGGCGGGAGGCTTCGGCTTCCAAAGCATTATCGAAGCTTCAGGATGTTCTCGAGGCCTCGACCTCGGCAGAACTACTGGTGCCATGCTCTGGGGTACCGGCAGTCTTCTCCTGGCTGTTGAGATTCCTGGCTATTGAGCGCAGTCTGGCGGCTCTCCTTGCGGCATCGACGCCCTCGGAACCGCGACAGACAATCCGGCCGGTACCGGCACCAGCCCCAGCATCGGTATCGGTACCGGTACCGATAGCATCGACATCGGCATCGGTGTCTGCTTTGCCGTTACCCAATCATCCGATGCCCTCGGATACTGATACCCTGGTACCGATTACTCCCAGTACCGACTTCACTCGGTATGGGTATCGGGCTCTTCAGGAGCATCCGGACAGACGGTACTTCGAGTCCTCAGAAGAATCTGAGGATTCTGACAGTTCTGTCGATGCAGGAATGCTTCTCCCAGAGGAGCCCTCCTCCCCTAAGCGCAGGATGTCTCCTCCAGAGGATATTTCCTTTCAGGATTTTATCAGGGAGGTGGCTCGGGGTCTGTCCATTACTGTGGCCCCTGAAACAGAGCCAAGAGCTAAGGAGTTGGAAATTTTACAATATCCCAAAACTCCTAAGGAGGCAGCTGCCTTGCCCATTCATGAGATTTTGCATGATCTCATGCTAAGGATGTGGGAGACACCTCTTACCACCTATCCTCATTCTCGCAGACTGGATACTCTGTATCGAGTCCCTCCTTGTCCTGGTTTCCAGAAAACTCAGCTTCCTCACCACTCTATTGTAGTGGAATCAGCTATGAGAAGGATCAAGAGTGCAAAGAGGCATGCCTCTAATCCTCCAGGACGTGAGTGCAGAACCCTGGATGCTTTTGGACGTCGTGTCTTCCAAGCTTCCATGCTTTCTGCCAGGATCAGTTCCTATAATCTTTACATGGGAATGTTCCTGATCGCCTCTACAGTCCAGTCCCTGCATCCTGGGTTGTGCCTCTCTACCTGCAGCTTGGAGACTGAGCCAGTCAATCTTCTGACGTCACCAGGACCCATATAACATATGGCCCCCCAGACAATCTCTCATTACAAGTAAACAATCAGACTCAGCATGAAAAAGGATAATCAAATGATCGCTCAGAATGTACCCCAGTGTAAATAAAATGTAGATATGTTCTGCCTGAAATCAGGTACCAGTGTGATACAATGTATAGAATTAAGAATGTACATAGTTTCCCCCAATTACTTCCAAGTTGATCTCCCTGTTTATTGTAAATACAACTCAAAGTTCCTTGTGTTGTATAGTTGATGTTAAATGTAAACCGCTCTGATCTAAAATAGAGCGGTATAGAAGAACTGTTAAATAAATAAATAAATAAATATAACCCACTGGCACACCCACCAGCTTCAGTACTCAGTCTCCAAGCAGCTGGAGAGAGCAGCAACCTAGTGATCTAGTTAGCTGGAGAGGTGTAGGTCTTTGGCTGGTTTAAGCCTTTGTTTTCTTTAAGTCTTCTTGGACTTCTTATATCTTTATTTCTTTTGGTTGCTTGTAGCAGGGTTTTAGTGTTTGCCCCCCCCCCCCCCCCGGAGGAGGCTTGCAGCACCGGGATCGGTGTTTAAAAAAAACAAAACACAGGACATCGGAGCGGCGCAGACCGGCTGGTTTGGTGAGCCTGATAATTTGCCAGGGCAGGGCCTCCTCTTCAGTCTCCCGCCTCATTGCCGAAGCCCCGAGGCGGCTGAGCACGAGGGCAGGAAGACCACGGCTCCTCTTTTCTCTTCGCGCCGTTTTGGAGGTGCCTGCAGAACACCGTGGATCTCAGCGGTAAGGAGATGGCCACGTGGAAGGCGGTGGACCTGGGCTCTCTGCGCTCGCGGCACAGCGGGGGAGATAGAAGCGAGGTTTTTTCCCGCGCAAGGACCAAGGCGACCTGTGCTGGAACGGGGGGTATAATCTTGGTAGGAAACGAAGTTCGTTGGGATTCAGTCATTTCGGTGGGGGGAAAGGCCATATAGCCTTTATTTCTTTTATTTCTTGGTTAAGGGTTTCTATTTTGTTATATATATAATCTTATTTTTTTACTTATATAGTTATATGTATATATATATATATATGTATGATTGCTCTCTATTTTAAGCATTAGTGTGTTTAAAAAAATAAATAAATAAAATAAAAAACAGAAACAGAAGAAAGAAGAAAGAAGCAGAGAGAATACTACTAAGTGTGAGCAGAGCTATACCTGCTCGCCCTCAGTGCCTGGTCTGTGGGGTCCGCAGGGGGGCGGTGTCTGAGACCGGAGTATGCAGGGGCTGCACATTGGAGGCAGCTTCTGTGGAACAGGAGCTTCCATCTGGGAATGACTTGCTCCCAGCGGCTGCTGGGCGACACAGTCGGTAGAGCCTTTAGAGGAGACCAGGGGCGAGGGGTCTTTGCCATCGGTTCCCTTAGGTCACCAGGTTCCCTCCCAACCCCAGCCTGGCCCTTCCTCGGTAGAGGGCGGCCTTGGTGGGTTCTCTCCGGAGTTTGTTCTCTTATTGCATAAGGCTTTCTGTATGAGACAGCAGGAAGATCCGGGGGGTTCCCGTAAGAGGCAGTTGTTGGACAGGCCTCTGGCGGAGGCAGGTATTCTCTCCAAGCGTTCTAGACCGGAGGAAGAGGAGCCCCTTTCCCCAGAGTCTGAATTGGTGGAATCGGATAGAGAATGGGGGGAAGAGGAGCTCGAGGAGGGTGAAATCCAGGAAGAGCAGGCAAGAATTGTGAGGGTATTTCGCAAGGAAGAGTTACCCGCTCTGATTGGTGAGTCCTTGAAGGCCTTAAACATGTCCGTGGGGGCTCCAGAGGACGAGGAAGCCTTGGAGGACCCGTTGATTCAGGCGGTCCGGAAGTCCCAGAAGGTATTTCCCGTCCATAAGGTGGTCAAGCAGATGATCCAGGAGGAGTGGGATCAGCCCGAAACTGGCCTTAGGGGCGTGCGCTCCATGGCACGCTTGTACCCCGTACCAGAGGCGGAGAAGGAAATGCTGAAGTCCCCCTGGGTGGACGCGGCGGTGGCAGCCGTGACCAAGAAGACCACCATCCCGGTGGAGGGCAGTGCAGCACTGAAGGATGTCCAGGATAGGAAGCTGGACACGTTGCTAAAGCAGGCCTTTGACATTAGCGCTATGGCCCTTCAGGCTTTGGTGTGCGGAGCTTGGGTTGCCAGGGCGTGCTTCCGGTGGTCCCAGCAGTTACAGGGGGCTGGTGAGTCGCAGGTTGGAGCGCTGGGGGAGGCTGTGCACATAGAGTCGGGGGCGGTGTACCTGGCGGATAGTCAATACAATCTGATTAGGAGTTTGTCTAAGAATATGGCTTCTGTGGTTGCGGCTCGTAGGTACCTTTGGCTCCGAAATTGGGCTGCCGATGCTTCTTCCAAGGCTCGCCTTAGCAGGCTTCCTTTTAAGGGGAAGCTGCTTTTTGGAGAGGATTTGGACAAATTGGTAAAGGATCTAGGGGAGTCTAAGGGGGGTAGACTTCCAGAGGATAAGCCGCGGCAGGGTCGTTTTGCCTCCGGGGGGCGTTCTCAACAGCGGGACGTCAGGAGGCCTAGACCGTCTTGCCAGGGCTCCTTTCTGAGGGGCCGATTCTCTTCCAGAGGCCAAGGTTTTCGGGAGTTTTGAGGAGCAGGAAGGGGTTTTGGCGCCTCTTCCGCTTCCTCAGGCCCGAAGAAGCCACAATGAGACAACGGGGGTTCAGGTGGGGGTGCTGCCGGTAGGAGGGCGTTTGCGGCAGTTCCTTTCCGCCTGGGTCCGGGTCACGTCAGACAGATGGGTTCTGGAGGTCATCCAGTTCGGTTATGCTCTGGAGTTTTCAAGACCGGTTCTTCCTTCTTTCGTTCAGTCTCCCGTGCAGGACGGTAGCCAAGCGTGCGGCGGTAGAACAAACGCTGTCAAGATTGGTGGTGCTGGGGGCTGTAGTTCCGGTGCCAGGCGATCAGCGCGGCTGCGGTCCATACTCGATTTATTTTGTCGTCCCCAAGAAAGAAGGCTCCTGGCATCCAATTTTAGATCTCAAGCACGTCAATCGGTGTCTCCGCGTACCCCACTTTCGGATGGAGACTGAGGTCGGTGATAGTAGCAGTGCGACTAGGAGAATTTCTTACCTCGCTCAATCTCACCAAGGCATACTTACTTTTTTTTTTTAAATATTTTTATTTTTATAGAACATTTTATATTTACATAAAGAAAATATTGCAACATCATTATCCATACATGAAACATTATTATACAAACATGATAGATCGCACATTTAAAACAAGCCCACATCAAGGAGGTGATACATTACATAAATCAAACAATCCACTCACTGGTTCCTGAACAAAATCCAAAAAATCCTTTTAAACTGGTCAAGAAACACAAAAATAACTAACACAAAAATCCATTCCTTGTATCAAGTCTTACCTTTCAAAAAATTCTAACAATTGTTCCACTGCAAAGGAGGTTTTGCTATTTACTAACGCTGAAGAGATGGGTTTATCAAAAATTTATTATTTACCTTCGGGCAAATTAGCCCGTGAATGTATGGGAGATGAGAATGGTGGACTGGGTATGCACTATGATCAGATAGTCTCTTCTACTTTGGACATCTCTGGTTTTTTGGACTCATCCAAAGAAGGTATATCTACACGTGCTACGTTATTGGTTACCTTTTTGTCAGAAATAGATAAGGAGACGGTTTTATTTGCTTATTTTAAGAAAAAGGCAGAGAAGT
This sequence comes from Ichthyophis bannanicus, assembly GCA_033557465.1. NCBI lineage: Eukaryota > Metazoa > Chordata > Amphibia > Gymnophiona > Ichthyophiidae > Ichthyophis > Ichthyophis bannanicus. The sequence continues at coordinate 146,341,962 of CM066033.1, forward strand.
TTTGCGGTCAACCGTTACAAATTTTTCCTGATGTCTCCAGAGCCACGCAGAAACGCCGGAAGGCTTTTTTGGAAGTACATCCGCGTGTTTTGGCTCTGGGGGCATTATTTTATTTGAAGTTCCCCTGTAAATGCCATGTGGTATTCCAGGGGAAACGATATATTTTTTTTGCCGAGGCGTACTTACTAAGAACATAAGATATGCCATACTGGGTCAGACCAAGGTCCATCAAGCCCAGTATCCTGTTTCCAACAGTGGCCAATCTAGGTCATACGTATCTAGCAGTTTCCCCAAAAGACACAGGTTCCGCAGTGCTTGTACTGGGTCAAGCATTGATATCCTGGGTCCCTTCTTAATAATGGTTTATGGACCTTTCCTCCAGGAACTTGTCCAAACCTTTTTTAAACCCAGCTACATTAACAGCCTTTACTACATCCTCCGGTAACAAATTCCAGAGTTTGATTACATGTTGAGTGAAAAAATATTTTCTTTTATTAGTCTTAAATAGTTTACCCTGTAGTTTCATATTCCCATCAGAGCCGCCCATCAGCAGTTCCTGCGGTTTGCGGTGTCGGAGGGTCACTTTCAGTTTCAGGCGTTGCCGTTCGGCCTGGCGACGGCTCCTCACACGTTCACCAAGGTGATGGCAGTGGTGGCAGCGGCCCTGCGCAAAGAGGGCGTCCTGGTCCATCCTTATCTGGACGATTGGTTGATCAGAGCCAAGTCCGAGGAGGAAAGTACGAGGGCGACGGCCAGAGTGGTGGCATTTCTTCGGAGCTTGGGATGGGTAATCAACGAGGCGAAGAGCAAGTTGACACCCTCCCAGAAAGTGGAGTACTTAGGAGCAAGATTCGACACAAGCGTGGGCGAGGTGTTTCTGCCAGTTCACAGGGTAGAGAGCCTTCGTCGGCTGGTGCGAGAGTTTCTAGCACGAGAGGCACCCTCAGCGTGGCACTATTTGCAGGTTCTGGGGACTATGGCGGCGACATTGGATCTGGTTCCTTGGGCCAGGGCTCATATGAGGCCTCTGCAACGGGCGCTGCTGCGGCGCTGGTCCCACCAGACGCAGTCTTTGACGACGGTTCTTCCATGTATAGCGGAGGTCAGGGAGTCCTTGAGGTGGTGGCTCTCACCGGGGAACCTGGAGAAGGGAATGCCCCTAGAGTCACCTTGTTGGATTCAGGTGACAATGGATGCGAGTCTGTCAGGCTGGGGGGCTCAGTTTGCCCAAGGGGCTTGGAGTGTTCAAGAGGCTCGGTGGCCCATCAACAAGTTGGAGTTGAGGGCGGCGATGCTGGCTCTCAGAGAGTTCTGTTCCTTGGTGTTGGGGAAAGCAATCAGGGTTCTCTCATAAGAACATAAGATATGCCATACTGGGTCAGACCAAGGTCCATCAAGCCCAGTATTCTGTTTCCAACAGTGGCCAATCTAGGTCATATGTACCTAGCAGTTTCCCCAAGGGACACAGGTTCCACAATGCTTGTATTGGTTCAAGCATTGATATCCTGGGTCCCTTCTTAATGGTTTATGGACCTTTCCTCCAGGAACTTGTCCAAACCTTTTTTAAACCCAGCTACACTAACAGCCTTTACTACATCCTCCGGTAACAAATTCCAGAGTTTCATTACACGTTGAGTGAAAATATATTTTCTTTTATTTGTCTTAAATAGTTTACCCTGTAGCTTCATTGCATGTCCCCTAATCTTTCTATATTCTGATAACGTAAACAATCGATCTACGTTTACCCGTTCCACTCCGTTCATTAATTTATAGACTTCTATCATATCTCCCCTCAGCCGTCTCTTTTCCAGGTTAAATTGCCCTAACCTTTTTAGCCTTTCTTCATAGGAGAATCCTTCCATCCCCTTTACCATTATGGTGGCTCTTCTCTGAACCTTTTCTAAAATCACTATATCCTTTTTAAGATACGGCGACCAGAATTGCACACAATATTCAAGGTGCGGTCTCACCATGGAATGATATAGAGGCATTATATCTTTTGTTTTATTTTCCATTCCTTTCCTTATCATACCTAGCATTCTTGGCCAATGTTATGGCAGTGGCCTATATCAATCGGTAGGGCGGCATGGGCAGCAGACTATTAGAAGAGGAGGCGGCCGATTTGTTCACTTGGGCCGAGGATCATCTGCTAGCCCTGTCGGCTCAGCATGTCGCCGGAGTGGAAAATGTGACAGCAGACTATCTCAGCAGGCACAGAGTGGACCATGGCGAGTGAGAGCTCTGCCAGGACGTCTTCGACCAGATAGTGTGCCGGTGGGGGCCGCCGGTGATGGACTTGATGGCGCGGTGGTCGTCGGCCAAGATGGGCAGATTCTTCAGCAGGAGAAAGGAAAGGATGTCGGAAGGGCTCGACGCTCTGGTTCAGAGGTGGCCCGCAGAGGGGATGTTGTATGTGTTTCCTCCCTAGGCGCTGTCACAGCCTTTCCCTTTGGCAACGTGCCTGGAGGTCAGGGTGGACATTTCTTTCTTTCTTGAAGTGAGAAACTTCTTTTGCTCAGAGGGATTCTGGGACTAGTAGTTCACCTCTTTGTAATGAATAGTTGTGAATGCCAATATAAGTGGTAAGGTAAAGGGTTTTATTCCCATACAGTACAAAAGGTTTCCAAATGAAAGCAAACAGGTTTCACCTTATTCTGGATTATCACCAAACATTTACCAAGTCCAAACTGTTATATGTGTTTCACAGTTCTTGTTACTTAGGCAGGTTGAAAGCAAACAAACAGGTCAAATAAATCAAAGTCAAAGCTTCTTCTTTTTCAGCTTAAACAAACAGTGTTTTCAAGTATGTCCTAGCCACTATAGGTCAGGTAGGGATTCCACACTCCCTGCAATACATAGTGTGCAGTCCATAGGACATTCAGACTGGGCTAATTCAGGTTCCACAAAGTCCAATTGCATAGCCTCTGGCTCTGCTACGTTAATGGCTAAACCTGGGTTTCCCTTCGGTAGGTCTGGCAATACGTCAGTGGTTCTCTCCAGGCCTTGCCAGCCCTGCTCTGCTTGTTCTGGCAAACAGGTAATGTGCTCTTTGGCAAGTACTTTCTGTACAGGTTTCCACACCTTCTGCCAACTAGGTTTGCTATAGCCACGGCTCCCTGACTTCCAGGCTTCTCTAAGACCTGGCTCAGATCTAGGAAAGGAATTGTATCTGTACCTTGGCTCTCTGAGCTGTGGATCTCCAGCGTATCGTCTGCAAGGCACTCTCCTGCTTTCTCTGTCTCCTCTGAAGACCTCTCTCTGGGGCTCTCCAATATGAGACTGTCCTTCCTGGAACTTGTATTTTCCCTGTAAGGACTTCCAGTTCAGCTGCCTTTCCTTTTGTAATTGGAGCCTTCTGCTTTCTCTCTCCTCAGTATCAGTAGGAGCTCTCCTCCTCTCTTCAGCAGCAACGCTTTCTGCTCTTCTCCCTGGAATACTTCTCTTCTGAAGACTTCCCCTCTGAGGACTCCTTTCCTGAGGACTTCTTTCTCTCCTAATTGGGAACTGCTTATAAGAGCATTCCTCAGCTAAAGTTCCTGGCATTCTAAACAGGTGTGTTTGATTACTCTTTGAATTAGGCTTTGCCTCCTCTACTCTAGGGCGTGTCAGCTTAGCTCGTGAGAGTCCTTGCTTGCTCCCTCTAGCTGCACTTCTATCCAACTGCACTCTACACATGTCTGATTCTTTAACAGAATCAGTGTTTTTTTTCTAACTCCATAGGCTCAGTGGTGTCAGCTTCATCACAGCGCTCATAGGTCGAGTTCTGCACAGGATAGAGGCGCATCGAGGGGTAGTAATCCTGATAGCACCAGACTGGCTGAGGCGGCCCTGGTATGCCGATCTGGTCTGGTTGCTGGTGGACCGCCCCTGGCGGCTCCCGGTCCGGAAGGATCTTCTCAGGCAGGGGCCCGCTCAGGATGCCTCAGGTGGGTCAGTTCTCGCTTACGGCCTGGCTATTGAAAGGGCAAGGCTGAAAAAGAGAGGATACTCGGTGGCGGTAATATCGATTCTGTTGAAGGTCCGTAAGCGGTCTACCTGCTTGGCGTATGTGCGTGTTTGGCGTATATTTGAGAACTGGTGTGAGGAGCGAGGTAAGCGTCCCCTGGCGGTTTCTGTGGCAGCGGTGTTAGATTTTTTGCAAGCTGGGCTCGAGAAGGGGCTGGCAGCCAGTTCGTTGCGGGTCCAGCTGGCAGCCATCGCTTGTTACAGAGGTAAGGTGAAAGGTAGGGCCCTGGAGCAACACCCCGATGTGGTGCGGTTTCTTAGGGCGGTTAGGAGATTATGGCTGCATCGGAGGGTGGTAGTGCCACCTTGGGTTCTAAATTTGGTGTTGGAAGCTCTGGCTGGTGCACTCTTTGAGCCTCTTGGTAGAGCTTCACTGAAGGATTTGACGCTTAATGCTGTATTTTTGGTGGCCATTTGCTCAGCTAGGCGAGTGTCTGAGTTGCAGGCGCTGGCTTGTCGGCTGCTCTTTCTCGTATTTTTCGAGGAGAAGGTAGTGTTGCGCACGGTTCCTTCCTTTTTGCCTAAGGTAGTCTCGCCTTTTCACGTCAATCAGTCGGTGTCTCTCCCTTCCTTTGCTGCCGGGGAACAGGAGGAGGGGGATGCTCGTTTGCGGCTCCTGGATGTCCGTAGAATTCTAAAGAGGTATTTGAAGCGGTCTAAGGCTTTCTGTAAGTCGGAACGCCTATTTGTGGTGTTTGGAGGGCCGCGTAAGGGGGAGGCAGCGGCCAAGGCCACGATTTCTAGGTGGATCAGGCAGACCATTGCGTCGGCTTATATTGTGAAGGGTAGACAGGTCCCTGTGGGCTTACGGGCGCATTCCACGAGGGCTCAGGCAACGTCCTGGGCGGAGTTCAGTCTGGTTCTCCCTTTGGATATCTGCAAATCGGCGACTTGGTCGTCGTTGCATTCCTTTGCCAAGCACTACAGGTTGGATGTGCAGGCAGCGGCAGATGCCAGTTTTGGTAGAGAGGTGCTTCGATCCGGCTTGGCGAGCCCTTCCCGTATTTGAACTGCTCTGTTACATCCCAGGATGCAGGGACTGGACTGTAGAGGCGATCAGCAAGAAGTAATTAGGTCTTACCTGCTAATTAGTGTTCCTGGAGAATCTACAGTCCAGTCCTTGGTCCCACCCAGATTCTTAGTGCTGGATCGAAGCAACTCGGGATGGATAGTGGGCTCCGGAGTTGGTGTTGCTCGCGTTGCCCTGCGGTTCTGGTGGCAGGGCGGTAGGGACTGTGGCAGAGCCCTGTTGGGTGGTGAGCACTGTGTTTGTCCTTAGGTAATTTGGGGGGCTAGGTTCTGAAAGCCTTCTCCTCCTCCTTCCTCTGCCTTGGGAAGGGGGACCCTGGCTCCTCCCCAGTCTGGGGTGGGAGGGGCGTGGTTGAGTTTGGTTAGTTAGTTAGTGGTTGGTTAGTTAGTTGTCTCTCTGGTTACTTTGCTTTGTCAACAGGATACTTAAGCTGGTGGGTGTGCCAGTGGGTTATATAGGTCCTGGTGACGTCAGAAGATTGACTGGCTCAGTCTCCAAGCTGCAGGTAGAGAGGCACAACCCAGAATGCAGGGACTGGACTGTAGATTCTCCAGGAACGCTAATTAGCAGGTAAGACCTAATTACTTCTTCCTGAAGGAGGTCACATGATTTAGAGACCTTGAGTCCTATTCTTCTTGAGGATAGAAGACAAGATTTTCTCACATTGGTCAAACATGCCCAAGATGTTTCTAAATTTGTCAACCGTGCAGCCTTTGACTGCTTTGAGTGCGTAAGCAGAACCTCTGCCATTGCCATAGGCGCACGTAGAATTGCTTGGCTCCAGGCATCTGATCTGGAGCTCTGGGTACAAGACAAATTGGGAAATATCTCTTGTACTGGTGAGAACCTGTTTGGTAGAGACTGGCAGGAAAAGGCCAATGAGTTGGATGCTGACAACTCTACCTTGGATAGATTATCCAAGTCCACAGCTGATCCTGCTAGAAAGAAATCGTTCAAGAAACCATTCTTTTCTAAGAAGAAAAGATATTACCCTGCCTATGCTCAGCAGGGACGTTCTGCAGGTCAGCTTGTCAGGAAAGGTCAGCAACCACCCAAGCAGAAGAAAGCAAAGACTGCTAAGCCTCAACCGTCTCAGCAGTCTCAGCCTCCACAAGGCCTTTGACTTTCAGCTAGAGAACTTAGGCTTTCTAGCTCTCGTGGGATCAGAGCCTTCCACCATTCCAGGAAGGTTATGTCACTTTGCCCCCAGATGGGGGCAGATAACAGCAGAGCATTGGACACTTTCCATCATAAAGGAGGGGGGTACAGGCTACATTTTTCAAGCATGCCCCCTCCCACAATAATAAGGCAGTTCAATTCTCCGACACCTCTCATCAACCTGTTAGGTCAGAAGGTCACTATCCTTCTTGCCCAAGGGGCGATAGAAGAAGTACCCATTCCTCATCAGGGTACGGGGTTTTACTCCCCCTATTTCCTTAGCCCAAAGAAAACAGGGGGATACAGACCTATCTTGGACCTCAGAGAATTGAACAAATTCCTTGTCAAAGAGAAATTCAAGATGATTTCTCTCGGAACTCTGCTGCCATACCTTCAGAGTCAGGATTGGCTGTTTTCTCTAGATCTCAAGGATGCGTACACCCATGTTTTCATCCATCCAACTCACAGAAAGTTCCTTCGGTTCCTTTTTCAGGGAAAGCACTACCAATACAGGGTGCTTCCTTTTGGCCTGGCCTCAGCACCAAGGGTGTTCACGAAATGCATGGCTGTTGTAGCAGCATTTCTCCGCACTCTAGGGATATTCGTCTTCCCCTACTTAGACGACTGGCTCATTCGAGCCCCAACAGAGTCAGAGGCCAGGACTTCTCTATCCTGCACAATGCGTATCCTTCAGTATTTGGGTCTGGTAATAAACATCCCAAAATCCAGTCTAACTGCCACTCAGTCTTTGGAGTTTATAGGAGCTTTGCTGGATACCAGAAAAGCAAGGGCCTACCTCCCCCAGGCCCGTTGTCTTCGCATGATGCAGTTAGCTTCTCAAGCAGTGCTAAAGTCTCATCTCACTGCTCGAGAAATGTTACAACTACTAGGCCACATGACATCCACCTCCATATGAGGGCAGCTCAGTGGACTTTATCCACTCAATGGACCCAGGCCTCAGGATGCCTGTCAGACAAAATAGCAAACACAAGTCGCCTTATTTTGTTCCTCCAGTGGTAGACGTCCACTCAAAACCTGTTGCTGGGGTCCCCTTTTCAACAACCTTTACCCCAAGCAACTCTTACAACAGATGCTTCTCCGGTGGGTTGAGGAGCTCATCTGCAAGACCTCTCCACCCAAGGCACCTGGTCTCCACAGGAGACTCATCTACATATCAATCTCTTGGAACTCAGAGCAATCTTCCTTGCTCTTCGAGTGTTCCATACCCTGCTCAGCTACAAGACAGTCCTCATTCATACGGACAATGAAGTAGCCATGTTCTATGTGAACAAGCAGGGGGTACAGGCTCTCTCTGTCCCTTTGCAGCGAAGCTTTGCGACTATGGGCCCTCGCCAGAGAGCATCAGATTCATCTTCTGGCAGTGTATCTTCCAGGCATACAAAACTCTTGGGCAGACAGACGCAGTCGAGTTCTGCTTCCACACGAGTGTTCTCTGCATGCAGACCAAGTGGCCAAGATTTTTCAAATTTGGGGAACCTCGGACATAGACCTCTTTGCAAGTCCATGGAATGCCAAACTTCCCCGGTTCTGTTCCAGAATTCCGGCTCAGGGGGCTCAGGCCAGGGATGCTTTCCTCCTTTTCTGGGGTCAAGACTTCCTGTATGCCTTTCCACCCATTCCCCTAATTCCCAAAACTCTGTTCTAGCTTCAGAGAGGCAGAGGCCATATGATTCTCATAGCTCCACATTGGCCACGACAAGTGTGGTACCCTCTGCTTCTACATCTCTCTCAAGTTCCCTCCCTGGAGTTAGGGTCTGCTCCAGATCTCCTGTCTCAGGAGGACGGAATGTTATGGCATCCCAATCCCCAGTCTCTGCATCTCAGGGCTTGGTTGCTGAAGGCCTAGATCTCCATGATCTTAATCTCCCTCAGCAAGTAAAAGATATTCTTTTTGCTTTCAGGAAACCTTCCACAAGACGCTCTTATGCTTTCAAGTGGAAAAGGTTTACCATATGGTGTTCGCAAAAGGGTCTTAACCCCCTTGCAATACCTCTGGAATCATTGCTGGAATATCTCCTTCATTTATCCAATGCAGGACTTAAGACTAACTCAGTAAGGGTCCATTTGAGTGCTATTACAGCTTCCTTTAAGCCTCTGAATGGACAGCCTATTTCCTCTCATCCTCTTATAGCAAGATTTATGAGAGGCCTTCTTCTAACTAAGCCTCCCATTAGGCCACCACCTGTGGCATGGGACTTAAACCTGGTTCTTGGGGAGTTCATGAAGCCACCCTTCTAACCTTTAGCTACTACTTCCTTGAAATTCCTTTCTTGGAAGGTTATCTTTCTTATTGCAATCGCATCAGCACGTCGCATTAGTGCGTTGCAAGCGCTAGTAGCTAATCCACCTTATACAAGGTTCCATCATGACAAGGTAGTCCTTAGGACTCATCAACACTTTATGCCAAAGGTGGTCTCGCCTTTTCATATGAACCAAGCGGTCTACCTACCTGTGTTTTTTCCAAGGCCTCATGCATCAAATGCAGAGAGGAATCTTCATACCTTGGACTGTAAAAGAGCTTTAGCCTTTTACTTACAAAGAACACAGCAACATAGAAAGTCCTCTCAACTCTTTGTTGCTTTTGATCCTTCTCATTTGGGACTTCCAGTCTCCAAGAGAACACTATCTAATTGGATTTCTCAGTGTATTTCCTTCACTTTTCAGAGTAAGAACCTTTCTCTGGAGGGCCATGTCACAGCTCACAATGTGAGAGCCATGGCAGCCTCAATGGCTCATCTGCACTCTGTGTCTATCGACGACATCTGTCGAGCAGCCACCTGGGCCTCGGTTCATACCTTCACAGCCCATTACTGCTTGGACAAGGACTCCCGCCGGATGCCTTGTTTGGTCAGGCTGTTCTCCAACACCTGTTCCATACCTAATCAACTCCTACCCACCATCCCTGTTAGGATGCTAGAGATCCTTGGGGGGAAGTGGAGCCCTTCTCAGGGACACACAACTTCTGGGGTCTCTCCCTGGCATCTAAAGCTAGGGAGTCCCCATATGTGATGATTACATTCCTGCTTGTTCCTGGAGATAGCATAGTTATTCACCTGTAACAGGTGATCTCCGGGAACAGAAGGAATTTAGTCCTCACAACCCACCCACCTCCCCTAGGAGTTGTATCTCTCTATCTATCTCTTTCCCTGTCCCTCTCTCTCTCTCTTTGTCTCAGCTTTAAAACTCAACTGGAGAGAGGCAGTTGGTAAAGGCGGGAAAGCAGCACGCAGGCGCTGTGGGATGCTCCCAAAAGCTTTCTAATTGGACGCTGGGGAGCGTTCCTGCGCAGGCTCCATCGGTACCAATAATACCCATATGTGAGGACTAAATTCCTGCTGTTCCCGGAGATCACCTGTTACAGGTGAGTAACTATGCTTTCTCTGGGAACAAGCAGGAAGTTAGCCCTTACATATGGGTGACATTGGCGCCGATGGAATCTGTACGTAAGCATCTCCCCAGCTTTCAAAGAAAGCCTTTGGGAGATTCACCACGCATGCGTGGTCCACTTCCCACCCATGGGTGCCATCTTGCCTCAGTCTCCTTTTTTCCACAGAGCCCATAGGAGGATGTTGTCCAGTTTCCCTGGAATAAGTTTGATTTTTATTGTTATCCGGTTGCGTACCAGTTCCTTCCCACCCCCGAGCCAACTCACCTCTGCATCGCTCCTCGAGTTTGTCCATTAGTTTTTTTATTGAAGTGCTCCTTGACTGGTGTTCGTGCCCTTTCCAGCCAAAGGCCTTGGACCCCTTCTAGGAGGCAGGGACCCCCTCTTTCCGATGGCCTCCAGTGCTTTCAAAAATGTGACTGGTGTGGCGAAATGTCACTCACTGACCCACACAACTGCTGCCTCCGATGCCTTGGCCCAGAGCACGATAACTCAGACTGCGAGCTCTGCAGAACCATGACCTCATAGGCCTTGAAGAGCCGCCATCAGCAGCAGATAAGTTTCTTTCAGAAGTCCTACTCCGCAATGGAGTTTTTGGCGACATCACACTCCAATACCTCCAGATCCTCCTTGGAGTCCCACGGCCACAATTCCTCCAAGTGGAAATCCCCTGAGGTGGAGCACAAGAAGAAATCCTCGAAGACCACCTTGGAGGATGGATCTGGGAAGAAGGGGAAATCCCCAGGACCCACAGTCCCAGGCGTGAGTCCGAGGAGTCGCGGCAATAGCGACCCCGCCAAGCTGCCCCGTAAGGAGTCATTGGCCTGTGAGAACATCCTCATCGAATACTCCCCCATGACATTACAGATGCCTGGCCCAAAACCATCGGTGCCCACGTCGAAGGTAAGGCGCCAACTGGTATGGAGACCAGACTGGCAGCCGTGGGCCATGCAGTGGGTGTTCATGTCCGGCTTGTCTGGTTCATCCACCCCGACGATGGGACCCTTGACATAGAAGGCTTCCCTGGATGTCAAGCTGGTTCTTGAGCGCCGTCGGCCTCGAGAGCCCCAAGACGAGGTCCCACTCCCGTTCCTCGGCACACCAGTCCTCCCTGGTGAGCGCTCAGGGCTTGGACCAATGATCCCCCGGAGGTCACTGACCGCTGAGAGCGGCCCTCTGCCGAGGTTATTGCGTGGAATCAGACTCTTACTCGGACATTGATTCTGAATGGGAGACCGTTGATGAGGATTCCCCGAACATGAGGCAGCACTGTGATGTGCCCTTGGACCCGTCTCTTCTGACAACCTAACACCGCTTCCCGCCCGAGGATGCTGCATTCCTTGATTTTGTGCGGGACATAGCCAAGGCCCTTGCCATTGAGACAGAGGCCGAGGAGGGCCCTCGCACTGAGGAATTGGAGATACACCAACACGAGGCACCCTCGAAGGAAACTCTTATGGTTTCAGTGCCCTTGATCCTCGACAGTCTCCTCCTCCAAATGTGGGAAACACTGGCATCTGTACAAGTTGTTAGCAGGTGCCTTGACACCATATACCAGGTATGCCGAAGCCCTGGGTTCCAGAAGACTCAGCTTCCCAAAATTCATGGTCATGGAGTTGGCAGTGCACCAACTTAAAAGCCAAAAAACCCATTCGTCCGTGCCACCCAGCAGGGAGGCCCAAACTCTTGACGCCCTTGGCTGGAAGGCCTTTCAGGACTCAATGCTAACGTGCTGGATCCAGTCCTACTAGCTGTACATCGGCATGTACCTGAAGGAACTGTCGAAGGAGCTTGGTGGATTCTCGACAGCCCTTGAGGGGGAACCCCTACAGAGGTTCAAGAACCTATCTTCGGCAGTAAAGGAATGCTTGAAGTTTTTGTCTCAGCAGCCTACAATGGCTTCGAGTCATTGGCCTGAGTGGTAGCCGCAGACATCAGGACTGGACTCCAGGTATGACTGCAGTCATCCAACCTGGAACAGTGAGTGCAGGACAAACAGATGTCCCCTGCAAAGGTGAAAATCTATTCAGGAAGCACATGGCAGATAAGGCAGCGGAGATGGAGAACTGAGTATGTGATGAGAACCAGGCTCTCAAAAAAGACCTCAGTGCACCCCCGGGGTAAAAGTCCTTCTTCCCGAGGAAGAAAGGAGGTTTCAGTGGTACTCCACACTTCCAGGCCTACTCAACAGGGCCAGCAACAAAAAGGACAGAAAAGAAAATGCCCCAAAGTCCCAGGCACTGGCCCCAGCCCAGCCTGGGAGGAGCTTTTGACTGCCAGGGCACAACCTACCTACCCCCAGGGGATCCTCTGCTGCCCACAGGGGGGCACATAAACATGTTTGCCCACAGGTGAATAGCCATCACCACTGACACCTGGGTGCTACAGGTGGTCAAGGAGAGCTACCTCCTCTATCTACATTGGGGGCCACCCACATACTTTCTAGGGGAGCCCACCAGGCCTCTCGTTCACCATAAGAACAACATAAGAACATAAGATATGCCATACTGGGTCAGACCAAGGTCCATCAAGCCCAGTATTCTGTTTCCAACAGTGGCCAATCTAGGTCATATGTACCTAGCAGTTTCCCCAAGAGACACAAGTTCCACAATGCTTGTACTGGGTCAAGCATTGATATCTTCGGTCACTTCTTAATAATGGTTTATGGACCTTTCCTCCAGGAACTTGTCCAAACCTTTTTTTAAACCCAGCTACACTAACAGCCTTTACTACATCCTCCGGTAACAAATTCCAGAGTTTGATTACACGTTGAGTGAAAAAATATTTTCTTTTATTAGTCTTAAATAGTTTACCCTGTAGCTTCATTGCATGTCCCCTAGTCTTTCTATATTCTGATAACGTAAACAATCGATCTACGTTTACCCGTTCCACTCCGTTCATTAATTTATAGACTTCTATCATATCTCCCCTCAGCCGTCTCTTTTCCAGGTTAAAGAGCCCTAACCTTTTTAGCCTTTCTTCATAGGAGTATCCTTCCATCCCCTTTACCATTTTGGTGGCTCTTCTCTGAACCTTTTCTAAAATCGCTATATCCTTTTTAAGATACGGCGACCAGAATTGCACACAATATTCAAGGTGCGGTCTCACCATGGAACGATATAGAGGCATTATAATATCTTTTGTTTTATTTTCCATTCCTTTCCTTATCATACCTAGCATTCTATTTGTTCTCTTGGCCGCCGCTGCACACTGGGCCGAGGGTTTTAACATGGTATCCACAATGATGCCTAAATCTTTTTCCTGGGTGGTGGTTCCTAATGTGGAACCTTGCATCGTGTAACCATAGTTTGGATTGTTCTTCCCTAGGTGCATAACCTTGCACTTGTCCACATTAAATTTCATCTGCCATTTTGATGCCCAGTCTTCCAATTTATCAAGATCCTCTTGCAAATTTTCACAATCCTCTTGGGTTTTTAACAACTTTAAATAGTTTTGTGTCATCTGCAAATTTGATAACCTCACTCGTTATTCCACTTTCCAGGTCATTTATGAATATGTCAAAAAGCAGCGGACCCAGCACAGATCCCTGGGGTACACCACTATTCACCTTTCTCCATTCGGAAAATTGGCCATTTAGCCCTACCCTCTGCTTTCTATCTTTTAACCAGTTCCTGATCCACAATAGTACCCTGCCTCCTATCCCATGACTCTTTAGTTTTGCCAAAAGTCTCTGATGAGGGACCTTGTCAAAGGCTTTCTGAAAGTCCAGATACACAATGTCAACCGACTCACCTTTGTCCACCTGTTTATTCACTCCTTCAAAAAACATAACAGATTAGTAAGACAAGATCTTCCTTGTCTAAAGCCATGTTGGCTGTCTCCCATTAGGTTGTGACTATCTACATGCTGAATAATTTTATTCTTTATGATGGTTTCTACCATTTTTCCTGGTACTGACGTCAGGCTCACCGGTCTGTAGTTTCCCGGATCACCCCTGGAACCCTTTTTAAAAATTGGTGTTACATTGGCGATCCTCCAATCTTCAGGTATTAGAGATGATTTTAATGATAGTTCACAGATTACTGATAGCAGGTCTGCAATCTCATATTTCAGTTCTTTCAACACCCTTGGATGTATACCATCCGGCCCAGGTGATTTGCTACTCTTCAGTTTATCTAATATTTGTAAGACATCTTCCCGATGTATCGATATTTCCTTCAATTCTTCCGTACCTTTTAATACCACTTCAGTCATGGGTAGCATCCCTACATCTTCCTCAGTAAAGACCGAAGCAAAGAATTCATTCAGTCTCTCCGCTATCGCCTTGTCGCCTCTTAGTGCTCCTTTAGCCCCTTTATCACCAGACCCTGCTCCTCAATGAGCTAGCATGCCTAATCAATGACAGAGCAGTCGAGCCGGGGCCAAAACATCTCTGGGGCACAGGCTTCTATTCCAGATGCTTCCTTGTCCCCAAGAAGGCGGGGGACCTCAGACCCATCCTGGACTTGCGAGAGCTCAACAGGTTTCTGGTCAGGGAGAAGTTCAAGATGTTCTCCCTTGGGATATTACTGCCATCTCTCCAGCAGTGAGATTGGCTATGCTTCATAGACCTAAAGGATGCCTACACTCACATCCTAGTTCATCCCAGCCACAAAAAATACCTCTGGTGCATGTGGGAGGACAGCAGTACCAATTCAGGATGCTGCTCTTCGGTCTGGCCTCGTCACCAATGGTCTTCACGAAGCGGTGTTCACAGCCCATCTTTGGCTCCAAGGGGCCTTCATCTTCCCCTTTCTGGACGACTGACTCATAAAGGGAGACACGGCTGCAGAGGCACAATGCGCCACTGGGCGCACCATCAATGCCCTTCAATACCTGGGATCCATCATAAACTACCCCAAATCCCACCTCACTCTGGCACAGTGCCTAGAGTTCATAGGGATGCAACTAGATACCCTTCAGGCAAAAGCCTCCCTCCCCAAGGAGAGGTCAGAACTCCTCAGGGAGTTAGCCGCAGAGGTACACTGACGCCGGACGCTACTTGCCCTGCTCCTACTCCACCTGTTGGGATACATGGCCTTAACGGTCTTTGTGAACCCGTATGCCCACCTGCACATGAGGGCAGCCCAGTGGTGCCTCCACTCTCAGTGGACGCAAGCCATAGGCAGGCTGAGGGACAAAGTAAAAGTGACCCATCAGCTGGTGGATTCCCATGGATGGTGGCAGAATCCATGCCACCTTCAGGCCAGCATGCCCTTCCAGGCACCCAACCCCCCAGAAGGCCCTCACCATGGTTGCCTTGCTAATGGGCTGGGGAGCGCATTGCAGGAGCCTCCAGATGTAAGGCTGCTGGTCCCAGGAGGAATCCCAGTTGCAAATCAACCTGCTTGAACTCCTGGCAATATACCTAGCCCTCCGAGCCTTCCGCCACCTACTCCAACATCACTTGGTGCTGATCCAGACTGACAATCAGGTCTCAATGTTCTACATGAACAAACGGGGGTAAAGGTCGTACCCCCTCTGCCAGGAGGCAGTAGCCCTCTTCTTCTATGCTGCAAGCAGAGGGGTGCTTCTAAGGGCGAGGTACCTCCCGGGGCAGGATAGTGCCCTGGCAGATAAATTGAGCAGGATCCACCAGCTGCATTAGTGGCGCCTGGATCCAGTAGTAGCCTCGTGGCTATTCCATTAAGGGGATGCCCCAGAGATGGACCTGTTCACCAGCCCAGACAACACGCAGTTGCCCCAGTTCAGATTGCACCAGCTGCATCCGTCCTGGGTGGCAGCGGATGCATTCCTCATCCCGTGGACAGAAGGCCTCATGTACGCCTTTACACCGACACTGCTGATAGCCAAGACACTATTCAAGGTCCAACGCAACAGAGCATTGCTAGTGCTGATAGCCCCTTGGTGGCCCAGGCAGCCCTGGTTCCCACTACTCTCTCCATATCGGCAACATCGCCGATTTCCCCTGGGCCAAGTTCTAGGGCTACTCTCACAGGAGCAGGGCTTTCTCCTGCACCCCAATCTGAGGTCCCTCTCACTCATGACTTGGCTGCTAAAAGGGTAGTGTTAACTTCCTTCAACCTCCCACAAGACATGGAAGAGATTCTTCTAGCCTCTTGCAAGGCCTCCACTAGAAGACCATACACCTTCATGTGGCGCCGATTCTCGGTGTGGTGTGCATAAAGACAAGTGAACCTGTTTTCCTGTTCAGTACAAATGGTTCTCCAGTACCTGCTTCACTTATTGCAGGCGGGACTGAAGTCTAATTTGGTCAGAGTACACCTGAGCGCCATCGCAGCGCATCACCATTCTGTTTAGGGGAAAACCCTTTGTGTCTCTATTCCTGCGGGGCATCATGCTATCCAAACCACCTGTCCATCCCGCAGTGGCAGAGTGGGATCTCAGTGAGGTGCTCTCACAGCTCACTAAGCCTCTTTTCTAGCCTCTGGCTACCTGCCACCTCAGGTACCTTTTCTGGAAGGTTGCCTTCCTGGTAGCACTCACATCAGCTCACAGTAGTGTCTGATGGCAGAGCCCCCCCCCCCCCTACACAATGTTCTACAAGAGCAGGGTGGTGGTCCCCACTCCACCTCAACCAGGAAATGGTACTCCTCACTTTTTCTGAGGCCTCATGCCCGTATGGCGGAGACCACTCTCCACAATCTGGATTGTAAGAGAGCCCTGTCCTTTTACTTGCATCGGACTCAGGGCCACCGCAAAGCTCCACAGCTTTTTGTATCCTATGACCCCAGCCGCCTGGGGTTCCCAGTGATTAAGTGAACTCTATTCACTGGGTGGCAGACTGCATTACCCTTGCCTACGAGCAAGTAGGGATCTCATTGGATCGGAGGGTCATGGTGCACCGTGTCATGGCCATATCTACTTCAGTGAGAAATCTGCATTCTGTCCCCATGACAGAAATCTACCAGGCTGCCACCTGGTCTTCGGTCCACACCTTGGCAGTTCACTACTGCCTGGAGAGGGAATCCCAATGGGACAGCGCCTTCAGCCACGCCATAATCTCTTCAGGGAGTAGGCATCTCCTGCCCTTTAACCCCATTGTGCTCAGGCTACCAGAGTGCTGGTTTTCCGCCGGATACTTGGGTCTTGCGAGAGCCTCTTAGTAGGGACTCCACTGCTGCTGATCATGGCTCACCAATTGCAGGTCGCCGTGGCATTTTTTGCTTACAGGTTCTCGGTAACCTGTAGATGGGGAGTCCCATATATGAGGACTGACTTCCTGCTTGTTCCCAGAGAAAGGGTAGTTATTCACCTGTAGCAGGTGTTCTTCATGGACAGCAGAAATCGGTCCTCCCAACCCTCCCTCCTCCCCTTGAAGTTGCTTCTTTACTGTATTTTATTTTTGCCGTCTTAGCTATTTCATTAGACTGAGGCAAGATGGTACCCATGGGCAGGAAGTGGACCATGCATGCGTGGTGCATCTCCCAAAGGCTTTCTTTGAAATCTGGGGCGATGCTTCTGCACGGGCTATTTCTGTGCCGAAGCCACGCATATTTGAGGACTCATTCCTGCTGTCCCTAGAGAACACCTATTACAGGTGAGTAACTACATTTTCCCTTGGGTAACTATGTAATTACTAATTGCAGAAAAAATAAATCACAGTATGAAGAATGGCTTTGATTATCCTTGTGCCTAAAGCTGTACCATCTTTATTGAACTGTTTTCCCTTGCTGTCTGCCTTTTCCTGTAGCGCATCGCTGGAATAACTGCAATGCTGCAGCAGTCTCTAGAAGGGCTGCTCTTAGAAGGCCTTCAGACATCCAACGTAGATATTATCCGGCACTGCCTGCGCACCTATGCCACAATTGACAAAACTCGGGACGCAGAGGCCCTTATTGGCCAGGTGCTGGTGAAACCCTACATAGATGAGGTATGGGGCAATTAATTGCTGTACTTAGAAACTAAAGATTCTGGGGTGCAAGTATGCTCTGTGAAACACAACAGAACTCTTCTATAACAAAAAGAAGCAAATACTTTTTTACAGGTATTTTGGAATGTAAAATACTAGTATAACAAGTATTTAGTGCATATGGCCTGGATAGTCTGCATTAGCGCAACATATTAGTGCAGTGCACTTAATACAGTTTGGTATGGGGGTCTCAAACTCCAATCCTCCATGGCTGGCAGCAGATATTTCTCATGATAGCTACAATGAATGTTCATGAGATTTTGATGTGTACAGTGGCTAGCGAAAAAGCAGACCTGTTGTCCTTTAAGATTGGGTTTTGAGATCCCAGTTCTATAATGCTTCTTTTTTGTAACACAAAACCAGGGCTGGTGCATCCTGTCCTGATAACTCTGGACTAGTTGCAGCACAAGTTGGTATGCAGAGGACTAAAAAGGATTTTTTTTTTGGGGGGGGGGGACAGATAGGAAGATACCAGCAAAGGGAATTGCTCTCTTTGTGACACTCTTTTAGCCATTTCTTAAACAGATGGACCCATAAAGCAAGAGAGAAAATATAAAAATTATCCCTGACAACCCTGTCGCCACCTGGAGTTGATGCTTGGGACTAAATCAGCTGCAGTATTCTGGGAACACATCATGGAACATGCCTAGCTACAATTTAATAGTGCACAGCCATTGTTGCTATGAGAATTCTTAAATAGACTGCTTTTGGTTTTTTAGGGGTTTTTTTGCAGCCATCACCCATCACATCTCTGCTGCAAACAGATAGGAATGTAGAACTTTCCTGGAGGGGTTCTCTCAAATATCCTGAGGGCATTCAAAAATGATGCTTTTTGTCCCAGGCCAAGCATTGCTCGGGGCTCAGGCGTCCATCTTTGACCATGACATCACTTCCTCCTTGTTTTAAATCCTGGCTTAGAGAGCTCCAGTTGCTAACCTGATTGATTTTTTTAACTTGCCAGCTGGAAAGCTGCATTCCAGCAGTCAGAATCAGATTTCATTAGCTGAGAAGCAAGAGCTTAGGTCATAGGACAGCTAGCCATCTTTATCAATAACCAACATTGGGCCAGATGTCCAAAATAAGAACTTTCTTGAAACACAGATTAAAAATTAGAAGATGTGCACTTTCCTCCATGGTTTACACAGAATCCTGAACTTGGTCATGGTGCTTTCTTTTTCGTTGTGTACAGCACTGGCATACCAGCATAGGAACACAAGAATTTCCATATTGGATCGTGCCATATGATCACTGAAACCAGTATCCTGTTTTCAGCAGTGGCTAATCCAGGTCACATGTATCTGGCTAACTTCCATGCTACTTACCTTTGGGGCAAAGAGTGACTTTCCCTAGATCTTCTTCACCAATCTATTGACTTTCTTCAGGAACTTCTTTAAATCCTTTTTTAATCCCAGCAACACTAACTGTTTTTACCACATCCTGTGATAACGAGTTCCAAAGCATAATTGTGCATTAAATAAAAAATATTTTCTCCTATTTGTTTTAACTGTACTATTTCATAGCGTCCACAACAAACAGAAAAAAGTTGTAGAGGTTAATGAAATTGCCACAGAGTAGATTTATTCAGCCCAACACGGTCATGTTTCAGCATGATATGCCTGCGTCAGGGGCATTTTGTCACATAAAATCATAAAACAGAGAAGATATAAGCAAAATATATAGATAAAATCATAATATAAAAAATACTTAATATAAAATAATAAATACATTACAAGATACCTAATATAAAATAATAATGAGGGACATACCATAAGATGCCGCATGAGCACAAAGGAAAGGAAGCACAAAACGGGTAAATTTTAAAATTACATCTGTCTATGATATATATAATGTATAATCAAATATACTTACAATGCCAAAGAACGGAAAATGTGTGGAAATGTGACTGTGCAAGCCTGTTACAACATGCTGTGATCTCCAGTGGTGCTGTAGTGCACTATAATTAGACTTACATTATTGTAATCCAAGAAAAATATGTATAAAAGCTATGGAAAATATATGTAACCACACAGAACATTTAGAGGTCATGTTAATAAAAAGCCATATTAATAAAAATGATCCTAAATGGTTAACCACATATATAATGGGTGATATTAATAAAGAACTACACAAGTATAAAAGGTCATGTTTGTAAAAAGATGTAAAGATAATGAACTCTAATCATGAAAAAAATTACTGATTAAAATGACATAACTAATAATGTGGTGAATGGAGTATTGCTAAAAAGAACAAAACCTGACTGAGCACACAACTTGCGAAAATCAAAAGAACAAAATAAAAAAACAACTCTATGGCATATGTTTTTAGTAAACCGGGCAAACTGTTAACCCAGTCTATCTGCATCTAGGTCCCATTGAATAACATAGGACCTAGTAGTAGATAGCCCGGGTTAGCAGTTAGCCCAGTTTAGTAGACATATCCCATATTGGTACCATATTAAAAGCAAAATACAACCACTGGCATGCAAAGAAAAAAAGAGCACTTTGCTGCTTAAAATACTCAAATGCAGTGAGAAAGTGCTGCTGTGGTTTAATAAAACCAATTCTCCTTTACTATTCCCAACTAGCATTAAAATTGATCAAACATAATAAAACCTCTTGCATGTAGTGAAAAATTGATTAGAACCCCTCACATACAATTTAAAAAAAACACTAACTAAAAAAAATGTGCTTCAATAACTTAAAAAAGCGAACAAAAGTCTGTGTGGTCACCCTCAACGTGCAAAGTAATCAGAAACCTTAAAACCTTAAAATTGCAGTCTTGCCACACAGACAATAAAAATAAAAACTCAAGATGCTGGACTTGCTGTCCATTTTAAAGGGACCGTACCATTTTAAATATCTTGGTTGACAAAACATGTTTGTAAAAAAAAAAAAAGTGAGAAGAGTGTGCTCTAGAATAGTTCATAAAATTATATATATTGATTTTATTTCTATGTTTGAAAAATAAACTTTGAGGGCTTAAGAGTCCAAGCCGACTCTTAAACTTTATTTGAAGAATTCTGGAAAACCTTTCTTTGGATAAAAAGTCTGGGTTTTTCCAGATATTTCCTGCATAGACAGAAATTGATGCCTTTTTAGATTGAGCTTTGTGCCCTGAAGTAGCCTCGATGGGTTTTTCCTATTTGCTTCAATTTCCATGTAAATGTGTAATTAAATCTTCCTCTTTCAGGTATATCTTTTATGATCCTAAACAGCTGCATGCATTTCTGGTTGCTCGAAAGTCTCCTGGCTCAGTTGTAGTTACAGTTGCATAATCACCGTAAACATTGAGAGAGACATTCCAGTGTGACACTAGTTTGAACATCCCTTCACGGTACAGTTGCATGTCAGGTTGCTTTAAGTAGTCCATAACGGTGTCTTTTAATTCCTCCTGATCCGCAAAGCGTTTCCCCGCCAAGAATTTCTTCAAAGATCCGAATAAATGAAAATCCGAAGGGGCTAAGTCCGGACATTGCATACAGCCATAAGACGGAAAAGGCCGGGACGATTACGGGAAGGAGTTAAACTTCTGCACGACGGCACAAGATCCCCACACGTCAAAACAAACCAATCTGTGGTTGACACAGCGGAAGTGGGAGATCCTGCTACATCTTCCATATAGTCCGGACTTAACACCTTCGGATTTTCATTTATTCGGACCTTTGAAGAAATTCTTGGCGGGGAAACGCTTTGTGGATCAGGAGGAATTGCAAGACACCGTAATGGACTACTTCAAGCAACTTGACATGCAACTGTACCATGAAGGGTTGTTCAAACTAGTGTCATGCTGGGATAAATGTCTCAATGTTTACAGTGATTATGTGGAGAAGTAAACAAAAGTATGTAGTTTTTGGTGGAATGTATTGAATAATTTTTTTAAAATACAAATGTTAATGTAATTTTGGCCTATACCTTTAATATCGTACACCCCTCGTAGATTTGATAGTCCCTGGGACTAGTTTTAGATGTTCTGTATACAAGAATTAAACAGATTAGCGAAACATTTAACCTAAATTCTGCTTTAGTAGCAGTCTTTTGGATGCAGGACATTATGTGTGCCTTTATGTGAGCAGAGTGAAATGGAACATGATGTGTTTGCTTCCCTGAAGGTGATGTGCCATATTTGAATATTTTGTGTTAAATTTCTCTCCCACTTTCCTAATAGGTGATAGTGGAACAGTATGTTCAGTCGCATCCCAATGGCCTCCAGGTCATGTATGGCAGGCTCCTGGAATTTGTGCCTCACCATTGCCGTCTCCTACGTGAAGTTACCGGAGGTGCTATCTCGAGGTCAGTTTCCCCTTTTCTAACTATAGTTTATACATGCCAGGACTGCAGGAGCCAGATACCTACTGGAATAATTACCATGGACATGTTTTTATCCAGATTCCACATCACAGGCTGAGAAACATTTATCATCCCATCCCATATCCCTCAAATCGTGATGCTATCGTTCAAATGCTTAAATGTTGACTGTCTCATATGCGTTTATCTTATTTAGGTTTCCTTTTTTTATATGCCACAAATGTGAAATACTAAGGTGGTTATTTTGGAAGCTTTATTTATGATTGCCACATGTAAAATGTGGTATTTACTTGTGGAAATGCCAATTTTAGAAAGACCTCAATTCACGGGTGGATGTCCTTACTACACAGAAGTTACAAGGGGCATTTCGGGAGCATGGATAGGGAATACACCTATATGGCCAAAATTGTCCACATTAGGATTTACCCCTGCTCCCTGGCATGTTCAAATAGTGCTCATTTTGGCCAGCCCTTTACATTAGGCATTAAGTTATCCTTCTTAATCCCCTGTTCTTTTACCCCTCCAAATTAAAATTAGATAAAGGCAGCAGCATGTGTAGTTAATTGGTGACATTTTATACTTGCAGGTTTGCAAAGTGACATCATACCCATGTACTTGCCGGCATTTCTATATGCTGTAGAAGTCATGCAATACCATCTTACAAGTGTAAGTGCCGGCACTTACATGTGGAAGTTCTTGAGTTTGCACATTGATTTCTCCTGCAGGTCCATGTGTTGGGACGTACACGTGTATTCATGGATCACCTTATTTGTATTTTAGAAAAGGCTCCATGTGTATGAGACCCTTTTCTAAAATATTGCTGGAATTGTAAATGTTGTGACCGTGACATGTCAATTCAATTTTTATCACCACATCTTTTCTAAACTGTGTCTTTTAAGCAGATTACAGATTAACATGACATGATAATAAAGTATAAAGTACAATGCACAATCAATACATCAGTGATAGAATGGAGACAAAAACATAAGGACAAAATGAAATAAAAACAAAAATAAGATGACTACATATTATCAATTATTACTTAACGCTTCAGCATTTCGTGACATAGAGAGAAGTACCAGATAAAAGAACATTGCCCATGTTCCCTGTAAAATAGTTATCTCCAAGTTATAATACCCTGTTCAATGTAATTTCAGTTTGTTCAATGTAAACCACCTTGATATCATGAAAGGTGGTATATAAGAAATGTAAAATGTAAACATATACCTTTATGATAAATCAACAAACATATGCAATTCCAGGGGCAGTGTATAGTCCATAAAATTAGACCAGCATACGAGAAGGTAGGCTGAATTTCAGTTTTCTGAATAGTTTTCATTGCGGGAATTGATTTTAAAAAAAATTTGGCCTGCCAAGCATAGAACAAACTTCTACTGGGCTATAGAACCATGAACTTTCATTTGCAGTTGCTAGGACTTTTCCCCATGCTGTGCTAAATATCTCCCCTCTCCCTACACCCAAGCCCAGCAATTGCCATGACTGTTCTTTGCAGATCCCTAAAAACAACTAGGATTTGTCACCATTGTTCACCAGCTGTGTGCATGGCATCCTTACTCCCAGTTGACATAGGGAGCAGAAGCTAGGCCTGAGAATCAACATTTGGTTTTCCATCACTACAGTTGAGGCACTGAGCTGTGAACCTCAGTCTGACTTTAATAATTTTGTGTAAAAAAAAAAAAATCATTTGAAGGGATGGGCATAAAGAGATGATGAGATGCAGATGCACGCCTTGCAGTCTCACACTGACAGTGTGTGCAATTAAGTTGTCTTTGGACCTATATTTTTTCTTTTCTGTTACATGCTTTCCTTGGCATGCTTTCAGCACATTGGCTTTGACAGAATTTCACTTTTTTTGATTTGGCAATATGGTAGGAGCGAGTATTGAATGACGTGCCTGGACAGTCATACAGGCCGATGCAGAAAACTAGCATGGCCTTTAAGCACAAATAATGCCACTTTTAAGCACAATTACAGCCATAGCCAAATGCAGAAAAGAGATGGATGCATGCGTATAGAGCAAAGGAAAAACTAGTGCGCAATTAATGCCAAGAGTATTTAAATTTATTTAAATTATAGGGAAATGAATTATGCATAATAAATTGGTATGCAAATATTACCTGTGTCCAATGCAGATAAACGTGTAGACCATTTTGCAACAAGCCTTAGCATCAATATTTCTACGCCTGGTCTTGAGATAGCTTAAACATCTAGCATGTGCCTCCGACAGTATTTTGATGACATCGGGTGCTTTCCTTAATCATCTGAGGGGAAATTTCAGGCATTGGGGAAAGCCCCCGACAGAGCACATCGCTGGTGGTCCAGAGGCTCTGATCCCCACACCTGTCCAAGTAAAATAAATCCCTGGTGGCCCAGTGGCCCTGATTTTCCTCTCCCACCACCCGCCCAAGTAAAAATAATCCCTATGAGGAGAGGCTTATAAGGTTAGGGTTCTTCAACCTGGAAAAGAGACGGTTGAGGGCAGATATGATAGAAGTCTATAAATTAATGAATAGAGTGTAATGGATAAACGTAGATCGATTTTTTTTTTACACCATCAAAAAGTAGAAAGAGTAGAGGACATGCAATGACCCTACAGTGTAACCAGCTTAAGCCTAATAAGAGAAAATCTTTTTTCACTCAACATGTAATCAAACTCTGTAATTCATTACGGAGGATATAGTAAAAGCTGTTAGTTTAGCTGGGTTAAAAGTACGTGAAAGAAATGTCCATAAACCATTATTAAAGAGGATCCAGGTAATCCACTGCTTGCCCCAATAAAGCATTATGGAACCTGTGTACGTTTTGGGAAACTGCTGGGTACTTCTGACCTGGATTGTCCACTGTTCGAAACAGGATTTTGGACTTGATGGACCTTGGTCTCACCCAGTATGGCATTTCTTATGTTCTTAATCCCTAGTGGCCCAGTGGCCTCGATTTTGTTTTTCTCTTCTACCCCCTCTTCTACCTCTTCTACCCCCCAGGGTTATTTTTGGTTTGGTTGGTGTGTGTGTGGGGGGGGCCCCCACAAACACCAACCAAACCAAAAATAACCCTGGTGGCCCAGCAGCCCCAAATCCCACCCCAGTACTTTTCAAAACAAGTGGGAGTGTTGCCGCAGGGTCAGACTATCATATTCTATTGTTATATTTTTTCTAATTTTTATTTGTTAATGTCTTTCCCTTTTAATTTTCCAACTTTGCCCTTTTTAACAATTTTTTAATATTACTATTTATTTTTATTGTAAACCACTTTGATTGAAGGAAAAGGTGGTATATAAATATGGATAAATAAATAAAAGATAGAAAATGCATTATTTGACAGTCTGAGCCATCCTGGTGTATCCCAGGATGCACCATGTGGAGCCAGGCGCCGCCATGTTTCAAGATGGTGCAGGTGTGTAGGTAGCTTGGAAAGGTACTGGGAGGGGGTGGGGGTTCGGGGCCGCTGGCCCGCCAGGGTTATCTTTTGGTTGGGTGGATGGGGGGTTTGGGGCTGCTGGGCCACCGGGGATTATTTTTAGTTTGGTGGGTGGAGGGACTGGGGCCGCTGGGCCCCAGGGATTTTGCTTTCTGTTGGGGGCATTGGCCCCTCAACAGTCTTTTGATGGTATTGGGGACTTTCCCTGATGCTTTTATCATCTGAGGGGAAGTTTGACATTGCCCCTCAGATGATCCAGTCATCGGAGAAAGCCCCTAGTGCCATCAAAATACCATTGGGGCTCATATGCAAATTAGCCACACAGTGCTTCTCATGCCAAACCAGCGCCGACTTCTTTGTGTATGTGTTTGGCTTGCTCTCCCAGTTTAACGCATGGCTAATTTGTATATGAACTCCTTTCTGCATGCCGGTGCTAAAGTTGCATGCTATCGATGGGCTGCAAAATAGGCGTAAAACGTTGATAGCGCATGACTTCAGCGCTGGCTTTCTGCATCAGCCTGATTGAGCTGCTGATCAAGGGATTTTGTATGTCCCCTGCAGGATCACTAATAATAATTTATTTTTTAAATCTAGGAGGAGATAATTTTGATATTTTGCCATTGCTGTCTCTGATTAGGGAATGATGTTCTTGAAATGGTGAAGAATAGAATTTACACGCCATGGGTCTTGTGAAATAAGCTGTAAAACAGCACACTGGCTGTAGTTTGCTGCGAGCTAGTGCCAGGGGAAATTACATAGCTCCCTTCAGGTCACCCAGGGGATGGTAATGATGGGAAGCCAAAGCAGGGGCTGCAGTTGTTTACTTCCATCTGCCATGCCTGGCTTAGTCTAGGCTGCCTGTGAGAAAGGTATTTAGGATGCTAGCTAGGTACACAGAAATAGGTTTATATTTTTCTAGATATATATGTGGAGGGAAAGAGAGGTAGAGCATAGATGTATAAATTATGGGGATAATTTTCATACTGCTCGTTCAGCTCATAAGTCTACCAGTGAACCTGAAACCATTTTTCAAAGAGAAGCTCTCTGGAGTTTCCCATTACAAATTTGGGGCCAGCAAATACCATGAAAAGGAGTTAAATCAAGTCTAAATTACACATGGAGATTTCTAAATGAATTCCAGGTGTTTAGTTTGCTTCCCCCAGCCTCACCACACCCCTCCTCTATTCACTGTGGGTAAAGTATACACATTATTAACCAGGGCACATGCTTTTAGCTGCCGGGGATAGGCAGTTTTCACCCTTGGAATTCGCTTGAATAACTCTTCAGTTACCCTGGAAATGTTTTTTAAATATTGTCCATTTTATATTCAGTCCCTTATTGCACATACATTGTTATTATTGTGGATTTATGCCGCATTTTACCAACAATGAAGTTCAGATTGGTTAGGGGTACAGTAGGTAGGTGGTGAGCCCTATGGGAGGTAATTTTAGCAAGTTGCACCTAGTTAATGCATGCTTTTGCTATCATGCCTATTTTGTAAAATCAAGTACCCACATAATTTATAAGCTAGGGGTGTAAGTAGTTGGAAGTGCAAAGCAGCTCTAGGCATGAGCACTTAGATCAGAGCAAGAGCTGATGTAAATGTCCTTGTCAGAATCTGTCAGGAATGTGCCCAAGTATTATATTTCATAACTTAGGCAGAACACAAATGTTCATGTGTATGTTCTGCTCAATCTCCTCTCATGTGCATATCCACACCGAAATTACACACCATTGGTTTACATGCCATGCTTATTGAATAGCGTTCAGCCCAAGTATGCACGTAAAGGCCCACTGACTTGTGTAAATCACTGGAAAGATAGAATTTGTGTGTGCTGATGGCATGTAACTTTATGTGGTTCCTTATGAAACACCTCCTTGGTCCCAAGTGTTAACAAAAGAGCCTACGTGTTGCACACCGTAAATGTGCACATAGTTTCTGTAGTAGCATTCACTATGTACTGATCAAGACCAAACGCATGAATAGTTAAGAAGAGTTGAACTGAAATCTAAGGATGAGAGTCACAGTTGCCCTTTTAGTTTCTTAGATAGTGTTTTTTGGTTGTTAAGAGGAAAAGGTGTTTGTTTGGGGATTTTTGTCATGTCGTTGCTGTAGTCCATATTTAGACCTTAGGAATTCTGGCCATGTTGCTTTTTTCTTTTATCCCATTATAAAGTTTGATTTCACTGCAGCTATTTTTATGGACGGCGTGTTCCAGAAACTCACCAGCGGGTTTAAAAGGTGTCCCCGGTGCTTCAGAACCATGTCTATTACGGACATCCACAGATGGTGCTTGAAGTGCTTAGGGCCCGGCCATGAACCTTCTTGCTTTATTTTGTGTTCACATAAGATGAGAAGAGGGCTGCAGGGTTTAGAGAAATGGGGCAAATGAATCTTTTACCCTGATAAGACTGATCCTTCATCTTCTGTATTGTCTGCATCGGTCCACACATTAACATTCTGCTACTGTCTGAAATGGGACTCCCAATGTGACATCGGATTTGGCCAAGCCATACTTCAGAATCTGGGAATTAGATGTCAACTCCATCCCTCCTAGGTCCTTTTCTTTCTGTTCTGTTCTGTGCTGCCTCATTGCTATGTCTTCCTTAAAGGCCTGTTTAAAAATAAAAATGCTGTTCTGTTCTTTGGTGTCTGCCATTCGCAACACACTCCATTTTTCATTTTTTTCTTTGCAAGGCAGCCATTAGCTAGAGATTCCCATATGTGTGCACTTATCCTGCTTGTCCACAGAGAAAATAGTTACTCACCTGTAGAATGTGTTCTCCGTGGACAGCAGGATAAATCTCACATCTC
The DNA here is from genome assembly GCA_033557465.1 of Ichthyophis bannanicus. Lineage (NCBI taxonomy): Eukaryota > Metazoa > Chordata > Amphibia > Gymnophiona > Ichthyophiidae > Ichthyophis > Ichthyophis bannanicus. The sequence continues at coordinate 146,370,012 of CM066033.1, forward strand.
ACCTGCCTCCCCTTGGTGTTGCATGTTGGCATTAGCCGTTTACCAGACTGAGGAAATGAGACACGGTGGCCACAGGTGGGAATTTTTTGCGCTTGCATTGAGGAATCGATCTAAAAGCTTCTAGAAGGAGTTGGGAGAAGTTTCTACACCGGGATGCGTAACTTGATGTCACCCATATGTGAGGACTTGTCCTGATGTCCACAGAGTACACCTGTTACATGGGAGTAACTTTGTTTTTTGTTTCCATTTCTCTGCTGTTGTGCTGCAGGCAGAACCCAGCTTTTCGGGAATTCCGGTTCACTTCTTGCGCATTTCTGTTTCTAAACTGAAAAATTACCTGTGATGTGGCCAAAATACCTCTGCTCTTTCGGTCTCCTCTGGTCCCTCAAGCAGCGAGAAATAAGCAGAGAGTAACGCAGAACACAAACAATCAAACGCAAAGTTCTACTTTCTTTGAGATCAAAGGGATGTCAACAGAAGATCTATGGATGCAGCACAGTTCCACTTCTGTTGGATTCAAAGTCTTCCTCCCTTGAAGCCCTTTTTATTATAGAAAAAGGGGAAGTAACACAGTCATTAATCATAAACATGAAATAACACAAGGTGTCACTAGAATTCTTTTACAGAGTAAGAGCTGATTACAGTATATTAGATGAAATTTACTTAATTATGACAGAATTATTTATAATTGCAGAGTTGCAGAAATTACGCTGTGCCAGCAGAGACCTATAGTTGACTGTACAATGAACTATGGTTGCATAGTTCATAGCCTGTGTTTACTCTTTATGATTGCATTAACAATGCTCTCAAACTATTTTAAAGACAGTTACACAGAACTCATGATCATGATATCCTATTCTGTTTAAGAAGAAGTAGGTGAAAGGATGAACTTGTGAGTGACGGTCATTGTTAGCAAAGTTCTTCTATCAGCACATTTTAGAGATCTGTATCAAGAAATTCATCTATCTTCAATTACATATTGGGGATTCTCCAGGACCAAGCAGGAAGTCAGTCCTCACATATGGGTGACGTCGGCGCCGACGGAGCCCTCGCGGAGCAATTTTCCCAAGCTTTCAAAGAAAGCCTTTGGGAATTGCAGCGCGCATGCGCGGTCCCCTTCCCGCCCAAAGGTGCCATCTTGGCCAGTCTTCTTTTTTCCGCGGAGCCCTACAGACGTTGTCTACTAGTCACCGCCGAAAAGTAGATTTTTTCCTTATTATTTTCAGTATTTCTTCGGTTCGCCGCCGGTCCTTTTTCCGTCCGCCCTCGCGACGCCGGTTGCGAGGCCTCCCCTTCTTTTTCGTTTTTTTCTGTCCTTCGCGACAACTTCGCGCCTTTTTTCATTTTTCCCTGGCGGCCCGCTCGTTCGACCTCGCAGGGGCCCTTTTTCCCCCGATGGCCGCCAGTGGTTTTAAAAAGTGTGTTAAGTGTAAGAAACTGATGTCTCTTACCGACACACATGATTGCTGCCTCCGTTGCCTGGGCCCCGATCATGAAGAAATGATCTGTGGGCCCTGTAGCAAGATGTCCGCGAAGTCTTTGCGGAGTCGGCAGCATCAGCGGGAGAGAATCTTCTCTGACCCCAGCCGTACCCGGACCTCGTCAGAAGCTTCGGTGTCCAGAGAATCTGGCTCTGAACACCGCCGGAGCTCTTCTGAGAGGGGGTCCCCTAACCGGGAACATCAGCGGAAGAAGAAACCCGCGAGGGCGGCGTCGGTGGACGCTCCTGGCTCCTCGAGGGCCAGGTCGCATAGCCCCGACAGCCATCCCGGGTCTTTGGAGCTGGAGCGGCCGTCCAAACAGCCTCGTCTGGAGATGGACTCCTCTGCTCACGTAAGTGCTGTTGTCTTCATAGACTCGCCTCCGAGTGGTCCGACGTCGGGCCCGACGCCGTCGGGGCCCGAGTCGGGGGCTGCTGAGTCTCCTGAGTTCGGACTCAGGTTGACGGCCTTGGAGCGCAGCTTGACTGCCTTCATGGACCAGCAGCGGGCATTGATCGCTGGCCTCGCTGGCGCGTCTGCCCTGACCGCTGGGACGTTGACGTCTAAGTCGACCCCGGAGACCGAGCCGATCCTCGAGTCCATGCGGGCTCGAGTCGATCCTCGGTCGAGGTCGCCTTCGGCCTCCCGTTCGGGGCCGAGGTCGTCGACGCCGACCCCCTCGGCGTCGGGGCGGACGGCGTCTGTGCCCGCCCGACCAGAGTCGCTCGACTCCTCCTCCGAGGAGTCCGCCTGGGAATCCGAGGTGGATGAGTCGCCTGGTTCTTTCCGGACTCGGTGTGTCCCTTCTGACTCCCCCGAGTCCGAGCCTCGGAGACAGTCCCACCCGGAGGATGCCCGGTTCTCGGACTTCGTAAGGGATATGGCCAAGGCCTTGGCCTTCCCTGCGGATCCCGAGGAGGAGCCTCGAGCCGAGGAGCTCGATGCCCTCCAGTATGACTCTCCTGCGAAGGAGCACTTTACTGTACCGGTTCCTCCGATGCTGGAACGACTTCTCTTCCGCATGTGGGAGAGCCCGGCTTCATCGCCGGTCTTAAGCAAGCGGGTCGATGCCATATATCGAGTCCGCAAGAGCCCTGGCTTCCAGAAAGCACAGCTGCCGCACCATTCCATGGTGGTGGAATCGGCCATGCATCGGCTCAAGAGCCAGAAGATGCACTCCTCGGTGCCTCCCGGCAGGGAAGCCCGCAGCCTGGATGGCATCGGTAAGAAGTGTTTTCAGGGCTCTATGCTTGCTTGTCGGGTCCAGACTTACCAGCTCTACATGGGCATGTATCTCCGGGACCTGGCTAAAGAACTAGCCGGATTCTCTGCTGGTCTCTCCGAGGAACCTTTGCGGAGGTTCCTGGCCTTGTCCACTGGTATTCGTGAGTGCTCCAAGTTCATTTCTCGAGCAGCCTATGATGGCTTCGAGGCATCGGCTCGAGTGGCCGCAGCCGGCATCGGAGCCCGCCGCCAGGCTTGGCTCCAGTCATCCGACCTCGAGCCCTGGGTGCAGGACAAGTTGGTCGATGTCCCCTGCAGAGGTGAAAACCTCTTTGGTAAACCTATGGCCGAGAAGGCTGCTCAGCTCGAGAAAGACTCTCACCAGGACTCGGCTCTCCAGGAAAACCTCTGCCCCTTCCCAGAAGAAGAAGGGCTCGGGGAAAAAGCCCTTTTACCCGAGGAAGGCGGCTGCCTATAAACACTACCCTCATTATCAGGCCTCCGCAGCTCCCCATCAGGGTCAGCAGGCCAAGGGACGGGGTAACGGATCCCGTAGGCAGCAAGCCCCCAAGCCTGCGCCACCGGCCCCTGCTCCGCAGGGTGGGGGTTTTTGACTCTTTCAGCATAGCCTCTCCCCCTCCGCTGGTTTCTCTCAGCACGGGAGGCCGGCTGGTCCACTTTGCCCACAGGTGGTCCAACATCACGTCAGATACCTGGGTGCTCCACATAGTCCGAGAGGGCTATCTTCTACACTTCCACCAGGTACCTCCCCCCTACTTTCCAGGAGAGCCTCTGCGACCCCCTATTCACCGGGACTTACTCCTTCAGGAGTTGGCAAGTCTTATTCGGGAACAGGCAGTGGAACCGGTGCCCCACCACCTGAGGGGTCACGGCTTTTATTCCAGGTACTTCCTGGTACCAAAGCGAACTGGAGGCCTCAGACCCATCCTGGACTTGCGGAACCTCAACAAGTTCCTGGAGAGGGAAAAGTTCAAGATGCTTACCCTTGGAATCCTGCTGCCCTACCTCCGGCAGGGAGATTGGCTATGCTCCTTGGATTTAAAGGATGCCTACACTCACATCCTCATCCACCCCAGCCACCGACAATACCTGAGGTTTGTGGTGGCGGGCAATCATTACCAATACAGAGTACTACCCTTTGGCCTATCCTCCGCACCACGAGTCTTCACAAAATGTCTCGCAGTGGTAGCGGCTTATCTCCGGCTTCAAGGCCTCTTCGTCTTTCCTTACCTGGACGACTGGCTTATCAGGGCTCCGTCCGCCACGGAGGCCACTCACGCCACGCAACGTACTGTGACTCTGCTCCAGTACTTGGGCTTTGTCATAAACTTCGAAAAGTCCACTTTGCTCCCCTCTCAGGACCTCGAGTTCATCGACGCCAGATTGGACACGCTTCAGGCGCGGGCTTTTCTGCCGCTCGACAGGGCTCACCGGCTCATGGCTCTCGCCAGACGTTTTCGCAGCCATCCCTGGGTCTCGGCCCGGCTCTTCCTGAAGCTGCTCGGCCATATGGCGTCCACGGTCCATGTGACCCCCAATGCCCGCCTGAACATGCGGCCAGCTCAGTGGTGCCTTCGCTCTCAATGGCGTCAGGCCTCGGGGAGACTAGCGGACTCAGTACGAATCTCCAGCCCGCTGGTCTCTTCTCTGCGGTGGTGGCTTCATCTGCCCAACCTAGTGCTCGGAATGCCTTTTCAGTCTCCTCCGCCGGTTCAAGTACTGACGACCGACGCTTCTCTCCTGGGTTGGGGAGCACATTGCCAAGGGACATGTACTCAGGGTCTCTGGTCCCCGTGGGAATCTGCCCAGCAGATCAACTTCCTGGAGCTCAGAGCGATCCGCCTGGCTCTCCGGGCCTTCTCCCACCTTACCACTCGCCAGTCCGTCCTCGTCCAGACGGACAATCAAGTGGCCATGTTCTACGTGAATAAACAGGGGGGCACGGGCTCCTTCCTTCTCTGTCGGGAAGCACAAAAGCTCTGCGCTTGGGCCGTCAGCCGAGGGATCCTCCTCAGAGCTGTCTACCTCCCAGGTCAAGAAAATTACCTGGCAGACAAACTGAGCAGAATCCTCCAACCACACGAGTGGCGATTGGACCCGTTGGTGGTTCAAAGGATCTTTCTCCAGTGGGGCCTCCCCACGCTGGATCTCTTTGCCAGTCCTCTGAACAGGCAACTTCCTCGGTTCTGCTCTCGGGAACCGCATCCCCTCCGAGTAGCGGCGGATGCTTTTCTGCTCTCATGGTCCACGGGCCTTCTGTATGCCTTTCCTCCCATGCCGCTGGTGTCTCGAACTCTTTTCAAGGTTCTCCAGGACAAGGCCTTCGTGATCCTGATCGCTCCCCGGTGGCCCCGGCAACCGTGGTTCCCGCTTCTGATGCAGCTGGCGGTGGATACCCCGTTGCCTCTGGGGTTTCAACCCGATCTCCTGACCCAGGATCAGGGGTCTCTCCTACTCCCCAACCTCAGATCTCTTCATCTGATGGCCTGGCTGCTGAAAGGGTAGTCCTTGCTCCTCTCCTGTTGCCTCCGGAGGTGGAGGAAGTCGTGCTGGCTTCCAGGCGACCCTCTACCCGGAAATCCTACGCCCTTAAATGGCGTCGCTTTTCCAACTGGTGTACTCAACAGTCTCAAGATCCCTTCTCCTGCTCGGTGTCGGTGGTCTTACAGTACTTGCTTTCCCTCTCCAATCTTAGGCTCAAGTCCAACTCGGTCAAGGTTCACCTCAGTGCTATTTCAGCACATCATGTGCCAGTGGAAGGCAGGCCTCTTTCCAGCCACCCCCTCGTGGCTCGGTTCTCCCGGGGCCTTCTTCTCCTCAAACCACCTTTGCGCCCCCCAGCCCCTGACTGGGACCTGAACGTGGTTTTACAGCGGATCACCTGCCCGCCTTTTGAACCCATGGCTACCTGTCCTCTTCGTTTTCTCTCTTGGAAAACCTTATTCCTGGTAGCCCTCACTTCCGCTAGACGCGTTAGTGAGCTGCAGGCGCTGGTGTCTGATCCTCCCTACACTCGGTTCTACAAGAATAGGGTAGTCCTGCGGACTCACCCTAAGTTTCTTCCAAAAGTGGTCTCCCCTTTTCACAACAATCAGGAGGTGGTGCTTCCGACCTTCTTTCCCAGGCCACACTCCAACCGAGCTGAAATGGTCCTGCATACCCTGGACTGTAGGAGGGCACTGAACTTCTACCTCGATCGTACGCGGGAGCACCGTAAGACGGCTCAGCTCTTCCTGTCTTACGACCCTAATAAATTAGGGCTCCCTGTCTCCAAGCGCACTCTGTCCATCTGGGTAGCCGACTGTATCGCTTGGACTTATGTGGCGGCAGGCCTCTCGTTGGAGAGTCGAGTCACCGCTCATCGGGTTCGGGCGAAGGCTGCGTCAGTGGCTTACCTCCGCTCTGTTCCATTTGCAGACATCTGCCGGGCCGCTACTTGGTCTTCGAGCCAGACTTTTGCGGCCCATTACTGCCTCGAGAGGGAGTCCCGCAGGGACAGTGCTTTCGGACAGGCAGTCCTCCGTAATCTCTTCGAGGTTTAGGCAACTCCTACCCTCCATCCCGGATGTTGGGCTACCGGTTGGAGATTAATCAGAGAAGATTCCTTCCTTCTGTGCTGCTGAGCTAGAGGGAGCTCATTTTTGTGCTTAGGGTCTCCGGTAGCCTTAAGCTGGGGAGTCCCATATGTGAGGACTGACTTCCTCCTTGGTCCTGGAGAAAGCGTAGTTACTCACCTGTAACAGGTGTTCTCCAGGAGCAGCAGGAATCAGTCCTCACAACCCTCCCTCCTCCCCTTGGAGTTGCAATCATATGATTTAGTTTTTGCAAATTTTTTTTTGCTGTCTTTTTGCTATGTCATCAGACTGGCCAAGATGGCACCTTTGGGCGGGAAGGGGACCGCGCATGCGCGCTGCAATTCCCAAAGGCTTTCTTTGAAAGCTGGGGAAAATTGCTCCGCGAGGGCTCCGTCGGCGCCGACGTCACCCATATGTGAGGACTGATTCCTGCTGCTCCTGGAGAACACCTGTTACAGGTGAGTAACTACGCTTTCTGGTATCCCTCTATCTGTCCATTCTTACAATTTTTTCTATTCATATTTTGCCTATGTGAGCAAGGTAAGGCATATTATGAGCATGTAGTTCTATTTTGTGATTTATAGTAAACCAGCTTGTTCTAGGTTGCGGGGAGGGGGGGGGGAGGGGTGTGGCTGTTGTAGGGCAGGTCTTTCAGTGGTCACACTACCCCTTAAAGACAGCTGTGCTTGTGAATATTGGCACTTTTTTTTGCTAGGAAATCAGCACTGTGCATAGATATTTTTTTTTACATGCATATACCTGCACAGATTTGAAGGGGGTATGTTCTGAATGTGGTTCAGGCAAAATTTAAAAATATAGGTCTATTTCCTATTTTGCAATGGCAAAAGACGCAGGTTTCAAAGAATTTCCTGTCAGAATTCACATCTGCACAGTCATGTACGAGTATCAGTTAATTGCTACTTTGGACCTGAGCTTTGGAAGAGTGATTGAAGGGGCAATTGTACTTACCTCTCTGGTGTTTTTAAATCTCCTCAAAAATAAAAGAAATTGAGTTTTGACATGTGGCTCCTTAATCATCTTCCCTTGAATACAGTTTTGCAAAACCCAATACTTGCCTGTTTAGGTAGCAAAATGCACCACTTACACGTGCAAAACTGTGAGTGATACCACTCTTTGGACATGTCTTTGTTTTCTTTTATAAAATGGCAGTTTCTGCTATGCATGCTGCTATAAAACACACATTTGTACAACATCCTTTTCTAAAAGGTTTGGCATTCAGTGAACCTTTTGCAAATTGTGAATGTCTCTTCCCGACTTAGGCAATTTATACAAAATTGGACTTAAATAGTATAAATGGAGATACATACTTGCAAAGAGCATAGGATGATGTTGGGCAAGAATCATAGCTTAGCAATGGTAGGGGAGTAATGTGAACACAGTATTTTATAATAGACATAGACAACAAACAAATATGGTATGCCATATTTTTAATTCCATTTAAAAGTTGCATTAATCATAAAACTGAGCAGCATATAGAATAATAAAACAATTTATTTTATTTTTGTGTTTTCTATGCTGCCATATCGATCAATCATAGCAGTTTACATAAAACAACTGAGTTACATTGAACAAAGTGGAAGTTACATGTGCAAGAGAACTATTAGATAATTATGATCAATAAACAACAAGAAGAGATCAGGAATATTTACATGAGGATTTAGTATGAACAATAAATATGAGACAGGAATCCAAGAAAAAATGAGTAAAATAGTACAACTCTGAAAACCTAGACCATATCAAAACCTTACCCTGCCCTGGAAGCACTCATTCCAAAAAAAGAAAATCCCAAAACAGGAATGCACCCAGTAACAAAAAATGTTTTTTTAGGAGCTTTCTGAAACGAAATAGGTCAGTACAAGATATCAGTACACAGTAGGAAGAGTGGTTCACAACCAAGAGGTAAAATGGGAAAAAGCCTTCCTGGTGGTTTCAGCATACTGTGTAAAGTATATGCAAGTATATGATTTTATAACAGGGCTCATAATGTGAGAAGTCCAATAAAGCATCTATTTTAAGCCTTCATAAAATAGGCTGTTAGATCCATCCCCAATAGTACACAACTGCCAACACACAACTTAACACCTGACAGGTTAACACTGGACTCGTTAACTTAGTTCTGTGAGATGATTAATGAGGACTTTGTGATCAGCGGTATCGAACACTGAGCACCAGAGAAAATGTTGACCGAAAATGACAGTTTCAGTCCACTTAGTCTGCTTATTTATTCCTGTTTACTGCTCAATCATAGATCTTACTAGTTTTGTCATCTTACCTTGCTTTGCCACTAAGGTCCCCATGAGGGTAATTTTATAAAGCACGCTTAGATTATTGCACATTTTAATGTGCATACTTAATGCCTATTTTATAAAGTCTGTTAAGTGTGTATGCAAACTCAAGCTAAAGCTGAAAAAGAGCAAAACCACTCATGAATGCAGCAAAATATGACCTTGAGAATATACCACTGGAATTTAAAGACTGCCTGCAAAATCGATTTGCTGCTTTAGATACAAATGATAGAGTTCCAGAAGAATTATGGAATGACATCAAGAAGGTTGTGTTGGAAGAAAGCGAGAAGTCTCTACAAAAGGTAAAAAAGAAAAAACGGCCAAAATGGATGACAGAAGAAACTCTGAAAATTGCCCAGAAACGCAGAGAAGCTAAAGCCAGAGGAGAAAGAAAGACAATCACAGAGCTCAACAGAGATTTCCAACGTGCAGCAAGACAGGACAAGGAAAAGTACTACAATGACGCATGCAAGGAAATAGAAGCAGAAACTATTAGAGGAAGAACAAGATCAGCTTTCCTAAAGCTACGAGAATTAAAGAAAAAGTTCCAGCCTCGAATTGGAATGTTACAAGATGCTCAAGGTTCTATGTTGAATGATGCTGAGAAGATCAAGAAAAGGTGGAAGGAATATACAGAGTTTTTATATGATAAAGATCAAGTGGACCAACAGCCGTTTCAACCTGTACCTTATGATCTGGAACCATTGGTGATGAAAGAAGAAGTTGAAGCAGCATTGAAAGCCTTATCAAAGAACAAAGCACCAGGCATTGATTGCATTCCCATAGAAGTATTACAGCAATCTGATGCAGCTGTTACCATACTTACAAGGCTCTGCCAAGAAATATGGAAGACAGCATCATGGCCAACTGACTGGAAATGATCTGTGTTTATACCAATACTAAAGAAAGGTGATCCAACTGACTGTGGAAATTATCGCACAATTGCTCTGATCCCACATGCCAGCAAGATTCTGTTGTTGTTGTTGTTAAGTGCCGTCGAGTCGGAGTCGACTCATGGCGACCCTCTGGATAGCTATCCTAAATTGTGTTCGGTCTTCAGTCAGGCGGCTCATTGTTGACAGACTGGTACCCGTAGCTGCTGTTATTGTAGCGATCCATCTCATTGCTGGCCTTCCTCTTTTGCGTTGACCTTCTATCTTGCCAAGCATGATGTCTTTCTCTAATGATCTCTCTCTTCGCATGATGTGTCCAAAGTATGAAAGTCGAAGTCTTGTCATCTGAGCTTCTAAAGAAAGCAAGATTCTACTGAAGATTATTCAAAAGAGACTACAATCATACCTGGAACAAGAACTACCTGAAGTGCAAGCAGGGTTCAGAAAAGAGCGAGGAACGAGAGACATCATTGCGGATGTGAGATGGATCCTTGAAAAGACTAAAGAATACCAAAAGGATATCTATTTGTGCTTTATCGACTATAGCAAAGCTTTTGACTGTGTAAACCATGAGAAACTCTGGGCCACATTAAGAAGCATGGGTATACCAGAACACCTGATCGTTCTCTTGCACAATCTGTACATTGATCAAGAAGCAACAGTTCGAACAGAACAAGGAGAAACAGAATGTTTTAAATTAAGCAAAGGTGTAAGACAAGGCTGCATACTTTCCCCCTACCTGTTTAATTTATATGCAGAACAAATCATCAGAGAAGCAGGATTGTATGAAGACAACAGAGGTGTGAAGATTGGTGGAAGACTCATCAACAACCTTCGCTATGCTGATGATACCACATTACTGGCGGAAAGTGAAGATGATCTGAAACATTTGCTTCTCACAATCAAAGAACATAGTCTCAAAATGGGCCTGCACCTTAATGTAAAGAAGACAAAGATCATGACAACTGGCATAATCAACAGGTTCATCGTCGAAGGAGAAGAAATTTAAATCGTGAATAACTTTAACCTACTTGGATCAACTATCAATAAAGAAGCAACAAGCAGTCAAGAAATCAGACAACGCATTGCTCTTGGCAGAATGGCTATGAAAGACCTAGATAAGATTCTCAAGAGCAGAGATGTCTCTCTCCATACAAAGATTCGACTTGTTCAAGCCATGGTATTTTCAATAACATCATATGGATGTGAAAGCTGGACAGTGAAAAAGATAGACAGGAAGAAAATTGATGCCTTTGAATTATGGTGCTGGTGGCGAATACTGTGTATACCATGGACTGCCCGAAGAACAAACCAGTCTGTACTAGAGGAGATCAAACCTAAGCTTTCTTTATTAGCTCAGATGAAAAGACTTAGACTTTCATATTTTGGACACATCATGCGGAGAGAGAGATCATTAGAGAAAGACATCATGCTTGGCAAGATAGAAGGTCAACGCAAAAGAGGAAGGCCAGCAATGAGATGGATCGATACAATAACAGCAGCTATGGGTACCAGTCTGTCAACAATAAGCCACCTGACTGAAGATCGAACACAGTTTAGGATAGCTATCCAGAGGGTCGCCATGAGTCGACTCCGACTCGACGGCACTTAACAACAACAACGTGTGTACTTTATAAAATAGGTGCTTAAATTTGTCAAATATGCTTTGCTTTTTCAAGAACACACCTACATTATAGTATTTTTTAACATTATGCACATAAATTATGTTCTGGTCAAACTCTGCTCCTCCTTTCTGGAAATGGATAAAGGAGCCAAATGATGAAAAATGGGAAACTTAAGCACTGGCAAATTAGATGCAAGGCATTGATAAGGCAGATAAAGAGAATTTGAAAAAAAAGCTTGCCATGGAAGCAAAAATGCATAATAACCTTTTCAAGTACATTCGTAGCAAAAAAACCTGTGAGGAAGTTAGTTTGACCATTGCATGATAGAGGAGTAAAAAGGGCGCTAAGGGAGGACAAGGCCACCTACACCAAAATAACAGACTGGCTCAAACATATGACTAGCTGGTTTCAAGACAACAACCCGACCATAAACTACAACAAGACTTGAGATCAAGATGGAAATTAGTGGGGTAAAAAATGAGCTAAAAGAGACAATAGAATCTCTGAGACAAGACATTGTGGATATGGGTAACCGTGTGGAAGAAACGGAGCTGCAGATGGAGCAACAAGGGGCAGAAATAGAGGAATTTACAAAAAGGATGGGAGGAATTTAACCGCGCGCAAGAAGCGTAACAGATGAAAGTGGAAGATCTGGAGGATAGATCCCGGAGATGCAATATAAGAGTACGAGGCCTCCTGGAAGAATCCAAATATAAAAATTGTGAAGAGGTGACTACTAAAATATTCAGGTCTTTGCTAGCAACGGCAGACAAGGAGGAAGGAGGTGGCGTAGAGCCTCTGCTAATAGAGCGCGCACACAGAGGCTTGGGCACTGCAAGAGACAACAAACCACGAGATATCGTGGTATGTCTAAGTTCATTTAAACTCAAAGAAAGACTCTTACAGGATGCGAGGAAACTGAGACCGTTTACCTGGGACGAACAAAAGCTGGAATTTTTTCAGGATCTCTCCTTCGGTACGTTGCAGCGCAGAAGAAACCTCAAGGAGGTGTCAGCGTATTTGAGAAGGGAAGACCTGCGATACAAATGGTTGTTTCCCTTTGGTTTGCTGATAACAGTAAAGGGAAGGTCGAGACGAGTGCAGACAAGTGAGGAAGCCTGAAAAGCACTCAAAGAACTGGGACTAAGTAATCTCCCAGGGGTGGAGAGACAGCCTGTGGGAACAACATCAATTTCAGCAATGAACATCACCAAGAGGACCGACCAGCGATGGCACAGGGCGCCAGTGACCGGCAGAAGACAGGCGAGGCTGAATCGAGAGAGCCCCAGAGTGCAAGAGGCGGAGAATGGTGCTGGCTGAAAAAGCGGATTTAATATATTATTGTTAATGATGTAAAAATCTGATGGGGGGGGGTTAGAAATAACAAGCTAGGGGTAAGGGAGTGAGGGGAGAGGAACGGAGGTTGATATACCTCAACAAGGGATTCAGGGGGGACAATGGGGGAGAGAGGAAGGGGGCAGAGGTAGAGTGTAGGAGTAAGGGGAAGGAGAGATGGGATTGGTATGAGGGGGATCTCGGGGGGGGGGAATAGGGACATAGGGGGGGAAGTGGAATGGAGAGGTAGGGGCAGGTGAAGGCCCAAGACCGGGACACCACAATGGAAGACGAACCTCTCTTTAGGAGGGGGGGGGGGAAGGGTGGAGGGGGAGGGGATAAGGGATCACCTGGTTGGGCTAGGAGAATGAGGTGGGGTGGGGAAGGGGGAGAGGGGGGTGGGGAAGCAATGGATAGGAGGGGAGGAACAGCACAGGTGAGCTGAAAATTGTTACCTTAAATGTGAAAGGTTTAAATTCACCCTTCAAGAGGCAGAAATTGTATAAGGAACTAACAAGGCAGAAAGCCTCACTTGTTTTATTGCAGGAGACACATTTGTTATGGAGACATGAGTCCGTAGTAAAACCTAAGGGATATACTGAATTATTGTTTGCATCTAATATGAGGGAACGGGAGAAAGGTGGGGTGGCTTTGTTGGTAAGTGGGACACTTAAAGTAGAGCTGGATACAATAATTCGAGACAGAGGGGGGAGATAATTAATGGTACGAATGCGGATTGGAAAAGAATGGTTCTGTGTGATAAATGTGTATGCTCCCACCGGGACACAAAGAATTTTGGGAAGAAGTGGATATGAAAGTGAGTCTATTGGGGGAGGGAGTGCGGATTTGTGGAGGGGACTTTAACATGACCTGGGGGAGGGATTCTACAGGGAGGGGGAGGGGAGAGGAGCAGATAGGAGGCGCTATCAGAAGTTTGTGAAGGATAATGATTTGATTGATGTGTGGCGGTTGCTTAACCCTGGCAGGCGTCAGTATTCATTCTACTCAGCGGTGCACGGTACTTATTAAAGGCTGGACACCATCTGGGTAGGGAAAGAAATAGCGGGTAGGATTGGGGGGGGGGAGAAATAGAGCCGATCACGTGGTCTGACCATGCACCGTTGATTGTGAGTCTGAGGTGTAGTGGAGAGAATAAGGGGGTGCAATATTGGAAATTGAATGAGGCCTTGTTGGGGAGATAGTAGGGTAGTTCAGGAGCTTGAGGAGTTGATACCAGAATATTTTGCAAATAATGATAATGGAGAGGTGAAGGCGGGGATGGTCTGGGATGCGTTTAAGGCGGTGGTGAGAGGCACCCTGATCAAATGGGGGGCAAGGATAATGAGGGAAAGAGAGGGAAAGGAACTTCAATTGCGACAGAAGTTGGTTAGGTTGGAAGAGGCGGATGCCCAAGATATAAGTGGGAAATATAGGGGAGAGGTTTTGGAGACCAGGGCTAAGCTCAATGTGTTGGCGGCTGAAGGGATCCAATATCAGATGAAATTATTGAGGCAAGAATTTTTCGAAGGGGGAAATAGAGCGGGAAAGTACATGGCGAGGAGATTGAAGCAGATGCGGAATATGTCACTGATAACGCAGATCAGGGGTAGAGAGGGATGAGCAGAAGATTAGAGAAGAGTTTGTGGAATACTATCGAAAGCTGTACGAGGCAAAACCAGATAGGTTGGAGGGGGAGATGTGGGAGTATTTGGAGACCGCAGGCCTCCAACAATTGGATGAAGGGGAGAGGGGTGATTTGGATAGAGAAATACAGGTCAGGGAAGTGGAGCTGGCAATTAAGGGCTTCAAACTAGGGAAGGCCCCAGGGCTGGACGGGCTGACGGCTAGCTTCTATAAAAAGTTTAAAGGAGTGCTGGTGAAGCCGCTGGCGAGATTGTTCAATCTGCCTAGGGAGGGGGAAAGGTTAGCGGAGACGATGGGGTGGGCAGGGGTCACACTAATACACAAAGAGGGGAAAGACCCACAAGAGTGTGCTTCGTATCGGCCTATCTCGCTGATAAATTTAGACGCGAAGTTGCTGGCCAAAGTTTTAGCGGGGAGACTCAACAGAATACTGGGGAAGTTAGTTCATGAGGATCAAGCGGGTTTTATACCAGGGAGGCAGGTGTCTTATAATATACGGAAAATCTTGAATGTAATTTGGTCAGTGAAATGCGCAACAGACGCGGTGCTTCTCCTCTCGCTTGATGCAGAGAAAGCGTTTGACCAAATGTTGTGGAAATTTTTGTTTTCAGTGATGGAGTACATGGGCTTTGGAAAAGGCTTTGTAGACTGGATAAAAGCGTTATATTCGGGACCCAAAGCGAGCGTGAGAGTTAAAGGGGGATACTCAAGGTTTTTCCCACTGGGGAGGGGAACCAGGCAGGGATGTCCCCTCTCGCCACTGCTTTTTGCATTATCCTTGGAACCACTAGCGGGGAAGATAAGGAGGGGACTAGGTATAAAGGGGGTGAAGGTGGGGCAGAGGGAATACAAAATGGCAATGTTTGCAGACGACATCCTACTTATGATTACTAGGCCCAGCGAGACATTGCCCGCAGTAATGAGAGAGCTGCAGGAGTATGGGGATTTGGCGGGGTTTAGGATTAATTGGAGTAAATCCGAAATCTTAAATTTGACAGTAGGGGAAGAATTGCAAAGGAGCATTCAACAGAATTTCCAATTTAGGTGGGCAAAAAGATCAATTCGATACTTGGGAGTTCATTTGGGGCGGGACTTGGAGGAACTTTATGATTTGAATTACAAGAAGCTTTTCGGGCAAGTAGAAATACAACTGGGGGCATGGAGCAGGGGGTACATATCTTGGCTGGGGAGAATGGCAGTGATGAAAATGATGTTGCTCCCCCAGTTCCTTTTTTATTTTCAAGTGTTGCCAGTAGAGATACCGGCAAAGGCGCTAAAAAGATTGCAAAAGCAAGTTGAAGGGTATATATGGGGAAACAAGCGGCCTAGGGTGGCCGCTCAGACCTTGCAGGTGTCAAGGTTGGAGGGAGGTATGGGGGTCCCTAATTTTAGAAAGTACTATCAAGCGGCGCAGTTGAAGGCAGTGTACTCATGGCTGAGGGAACAGCACAAACACTGGGTAATGATGGAAGAAATAGGATTAAGACCAGGTGAGTTGGAGAGAATGGTATGGGGAGGGAAGGGTTGTAAGGAGGAGAATCCAATGGTAGGCCACACGCTGTATATGTGGAATCGGCACAGGAAGGGGATGATAGGGGAGAAGAGATGCTCACGTACGATGTCATTATTGGCGTGCTGCGAAGAGGGGGTGGGCACCGAGGTAGCGGTGTTGCAAGGGTGGGCACAGCAGAGGTTAACTCAAGTGTCTCAGATAATTTTCGGGGAAGGAGTAAGAGATTTTGAAGGTATCCGGGAGCTGTACCATTTGCGGGACAATGATAGATTTCACTACCTCCAGATTGGATCAGGCAGAGAAAGCACTGGCAGGATATTGTAAAAGACCTGGGATGGTTTGAAGGCAGCTGCCTAGGTTCGCTGGGGAGGAAGGGGGTTATTTCTCGAATATATAAAGGATTATTGGGGAGAGGGGAGGAGAAATTAAGCTATATGCAGGTATGGGAGAAGGAGTTGGGGGTGTCTTGGGAGATAGAGGAATGGGAGCGGATTGCTCTGGACATAGCAAAATCATCCATAGCCACATCCCTTTGAGAGAATGGGTGGAAAGTGCTGTCTAGATGGTATCTGACACTGGATCGTCTGTATAAAGTGGGGGTCTGTAGGTCAGATGAATGTTGGAGGATGTGTGGAGAGAAAGGAACCTGGCTGCATATGTAGTGGACATGCCCGGTAGTACACCAGTATTGGGAGAAAATTGGGGACAATATAAGGAAAATTATCGGTTCAAGTTTAACACTGACGCCAGAGTTATCTCTCTTACTTAAGAAGAGTGATGAGGGGGAAGGAAAGTGGAGCATAGTGTGGCAATGTACAATAGCGGCAAGATGTGAAATTGCATTACATTGGAAGAACAGTGTCTTGCCGCCCTTAGAAAATTATGCTCGGCGATTGTCGGAATTGTATCAAATGCATCGGTTAACAGGGATAAAGAAAGGTAAGGTGGAGAGACAGTGGGTGGGGGTATGGACATGGTTATGTAGGGGGGACTGGAAGACGGGATCAGGGGAGGGTACGGGTAGAGGTACAATAGAAGGGGGGAGTAAAGGTTAATTATATGACTTATGTTTAACAGTTCTGGTGTTCCAATGTATAATGGGGCAGTGGCGGGGGGGAGGGGGGAGGAGGGGGGTATAAGGGGATGATATTGATATAAGTTTGATTTTATGCATAGTGGTGGGAGGAGATATAGTCTGTGCATAGGCTGTTATTGAGAGTGAACTGTAAAGAATATTAGATAGTATGCTGGTGGAGATAAAGTGATGTAAGATTGTATTTTGGATTAACTATGCTGTAAATGCCAAATAAAATTTAAGTTGAAAAAAAAAAAAGGGTTCCTGCAGTGATCCAGGAAACTACAGACCGGTGAGCCTAACATCAGTATCTGGCTAAATGGTATAAACCATTATTAAAAATAAAATTACTGAATGTGTAGATAGTCATGGTTTAGTGGGAGAAAGCCAACATGGATTTATACAAGAAAAGTCTTGTCTTATTAATCTGTTATATTTTTTTTGAAGGTATGAAGAAACAGGTAGACCAAGGTGAGCTGGCTGGTATAGTGTATCTGGATTTTCAGAAAGCCTTTGACAAGGTCCCTCATGAGAGACGCTTGGCCAAATTAAAAAGTCATAGGATTGGAGACAGTGTCCTATTGTGGATCAGGAACTGGTTAAAAGATTGAAAGCAGAGTAGGGCTAAATGGCCAGCTTTCTCAATGGAGAAAGGTGAATAGTGGGGTACCCCAGGGATCTGTACTGGGCCTGCTGCTTTTTAAAATATTCATAAATGACCTAGAAATGGGAATAACAAGTGAAGTGATCAGATTTACAGATGACACAAAATTTTTCAAAGTTGTTAAAATACAAGAGGATTGTGAAAAATTGTAAGATGACATTGATAAATTAGAAGACTGGATGTCCAAATGGCAGATGAAATTTAATATGGACATGAAAAGTTGTGCACCTAGGAAAGAACAATTTAAACTATGGTTCCACATTAGAAACCACCACCCAGAAAAAAGATTTAGGTGTCATTGTGGATAATATGTTGAAACCCTCCACCCAGTGTGCAACGGCAGCGGACTTGGAGTACATAAGGAAGACAGAGAGGTACATAAACGAGACCTACAGGGATATAGTACTGAAGTTCCACCTCCAGTCTGGCAGCATCCCTGTTGCCATGGAGGAGAGAGGTCACGTGACAGGAGAGCATCACCTTGGTGTTGCACGAAGTGATCCTGCAGCTAGGACCTGTTCTCCAGGTGATGTAAAACCCTCTCGCACCGAGGAAGTTTCTCCAGGGCCATGTACCCATGAGGAAAGGGTTAGGACAGCTGTTATAGTTGGTGATTCGATCATTAGGCATGTAGGTGGCTGGTGGACGTGAGGATCATCTGGTAACATGCCTGCCTGGTGCAAAGGTAGCGCACCTCACGTGCTACCTAGACAAGGTCTTGGGGAGGAGTCTGCTGTCTTGGTACATGTTCGTATCAATGACATAGAAAAATGTGGTAGGGAGGTTCTGGGGGCTAAATGTAGGCTTTTTGGTAGGAAGTTGAAATCCAGTATTGCTAGGGTAGCATTCTTCCGTTCCATGCGCAGGACCCAAAAAGCAGGCAGAGCTCCAGAGTCTCAATGCGTGAATGAGATGATGATGCAAGGATGAGGGTTTTGGATTTGTTAGGAACTGGGAAACATTCTGGGGAAAGGAGGGGCTCTTTAGAAGGGATGGGCTTCACCTTAATCGGGATGTAACCAGGCTGCTGGCATTAACCTTTAAAAAGGAGATAGAGCAGCTTTTAAACTAGATAATAGGGAAGAGCTGACAGTCACCTAAGAGCACATGGTTTGGAACAATGTATCCTTGAAGGATACTACCAAAAAAATGAAGTTAGGGCATATCAGCAGAGATGTTCCAATAAAGACAAAAGTAACACAAATGTTGTTGAGTACGGAGCAGACAGAGCTTAAAGATTCCAAATTACCCCTGCCTACCGATAGCCAGATTAATATGAATAAAATACAGTCTCTAAAATGCTTGTGTGTAAATGCTAGAAGTCGAAAAAAATAAGTTGGGAGAGTTAGACTATAAAGCACTAAATGAAAGGTTAGATATGATTGCTATCTCAGAGTCATGGTGGAAGGAGGACAACCAGTGGGACACTCTGATACCTGGGTACAAACTATATCGTAATGATAGAGCTGATCAAATTGGTGGAGGGGTTGCGCTCTATGTTAGAGAAGGCATGGAGTCACAAAGAATTAAAGTTTTGCAGGAAACCAAATTTGCTATAGAATCTCTATGGATTGACATTCCATGTAAAAAGGGGATGGCGATGGCAGTGGGGGTGTACTGTTGACTGCCTGTCCGATATGAACAAATGGATGATGAAATGCTCAAGGAAATCAGTGAAGCTAACAAACGTTACAGCACAGTAATAATAATGGGTAATTTCAATTACCCCGGTATTGGCTGGGTCAATGTCATGGCAGGATGTGCTAGGCAGATAGAGTTTCTAGATGAAATAAATGACTGATTCTTGGAGCAGCTGGTTCATGAACCGACCAGAGGGGAAACCATTTTGGACCTTGTCCTTAGTGGAACACCAGATCTGGTGCAAGAGATAAGGGTGTTGGGGCCACTTGGCAATAGGGATCATAGGATGATTGCGTTTGATTTAGTTAATGGAGGAGGAATGGTAAGGAAATCCACAGTACTATCTTTTAACTTTCGAAAGGGAAACTATGATAAAATGAGGGAAATATTTAAGAAAAATCTAAATGCAGCAGTTGAAACGGTTAAAGACTACAATCAAGCTTAGGTGTTGTTAAAAAATACTATCTTGGACGCCCATACCAGCTGTATTCCATGCTTTAAGAAAAGTGGATGGAAGTCCAAAAAACTGCCAGCATGGTTTAAAGGTGAGGTCAGAGAGGCTGTTGCCAAAAAGGCATCTTTCAAGAAATGGAAAAAAGAGCCAAATGACAAACTGGAAACAGCACAAGCACTGGCAAGTTTGATGCAAGGCAGAGTGTCTCTGGTTAAAGCATCCCTCTCCTGATTCATTAGCTCAGTTTAAACAGCTTTATTCTTATTATCGCTCATCAGTCCAGACTGCCAAGTGTTCATTCTACACCTCGGAAATCTCTGAGGCCGCTAATTCTTCAAGGCAGCTTTACATGGTTTTGCATAGGCTCTCGTCTACTACATCTACTCCTAGGTTGCAGGTTGCCGTACCTGCTTCTTCAATACTAGCTACTTTCTTCACTGATAAGATTCATAACCTTCGCTCTTCCTTCTCGGATCCCCCACTACCACCCTTATCTCCTCCCTGTTCTCCTCCTTCCACCTCTGTTTCTTCCTCTTCAGTGGTAACCATTTCAGAATCTGTTGATCTCTCTTCTTCCCCTTCAAATCAAGCCTTGGCACATACCTGGTCTTCATTTCATGCCATTACTCCTCCAGAACTGTTCAAAGTTATCTCTAATTCCAGGAAGACTACCTATGAGTTGGACCCTATTCCTTCAGGCTGGTTGGCCGAACTCTCTCTCCAGTTGCTGCCATTTATCTTAATCATCTTGAAAGCTAGTTTGTCTTCCGGTTGTTTCCCCTCACCATGGAAATCTGCCATTGTTCATCCTGTCCTAAAACAGCCCTCTTTGGATCCTGCGGTTTTATCCCATTGGTGCCCTGTTTCAAACCTCCCCTTCCTGGCAAAAGTACTCGAACGCCTCGTATTTCTCCTATTATCTCATGTGGAAGCCACTAATGCCCTTCATCCTCGACAATTAGGATTCCGTGTGGGACATAGTACAGAAACTATTCTTTTGGCTCTTCTAAATGAAGTACACGTGGCTCATGACTGTGGGGATATCACTCTGTTGGTATCTCTGGATTTGTCTTCAGCATTCGACTTAATTGATCACCGGATTCTTCTCTCTCGCCTCCATGACTCTGGGTTGCGGGGCACTGTGTTGCATTGGTTCTGTTCTTTCCTCACGGCTCACACTTTCTCTGTCCACTCTAATAATCAGTCATCCTCTCCTTTTCCCCTAGCATGTGGGTGCCCCAAGGCTCGGTCCTTTCCCCCTTGCTTTTCAATATCTTTCTTGTCCCTCTGCCTCTCCTTATCCAACAGTACCCAGTCTCCACTTACATTTACACTGATGACATCGTTCTTCTTTTCCACACGTCATCTGTGAATGTCGATATCTCTCCGCTTAACAATTGTCTTTCTCACATTGCTTTCTTGGCTTTCCTCCAACTATCTTCATTTGAACCCGTCTAAATCCACAGCCATGTGGGTTTCTCTGGGTACTTCCTGTCCCGTCATCGCTCCTCAAATCGACTCTACTTCAGTCCCCTTCACTTCATCCTTCTGTTATTTAGGTGTAACATTAGACTTTTCCTTTTCTTTTCACAGCCATGTGTCTACCCTTGCCTGACGCTCCTTCTATGCATTGCGGCAAATCAAAGCAGTACGTTCCCTACTGTCCCCTTCTTCACTCATCACTCTATTACTGGCTTTGGTGATGAGCAAATTAGACTACTGCAATGTGGTTCTGGCAAATTTACCATCCTATCAGCTTCAGCGCCTACAATTGTTACAAAACATGGCAGCACGTCTTGTTACACATGCTCGGCGGTCTGATCACATCACTCCTCTCCTTCATCACCTTCATTGGTTACCCCTTCGATATAGTTTTCAATACAAGTTTCTCATTCTGACGCATTGGACAAGGTACTTCCGGCCGGAGGGCCGGGGGTTCAAGTCCCACCTGGGGACAGCAATCTCAGGCCGGAGGGACTGGGATTTCTAGTCCTATAGGCACTCCTTGTGGTCTTGGGCAAGCCACTTAACCCTCCATTGCCCATGTTCCCTGTAAGTATTAGCGTATGTGTCTCATATCCCCTCGTGTTAAATGTATCCCCCAATTGACCGCTTTGACCCGGTGAAAAGCGGGATATAAATACAACTAAATAAATAAATAAATAAATTGGGCACTCCATACATCAAATTCACTTTATCTGGCTAATCTCATCTCTCTTCATACCCCTTATCGACAACTTCTGTCATTGCAAGCTAATCGGCTTTCCTTACCTTCTCCCTCCCAGGCCCATTTGGAACAAACCCGTCACGCTGCCGCCTTCTTTCTCGGTCCCTCACTCTGGAACGCCCTACCTTCTTCCCTCTGTCTAGAACCTTCCTACCCAAAATTTAAAAGTTTACTAAAAACCCATATATTCAAACAGGCTTTTGAGCTTCCCTGTTGACAACCCTACCTAGCTATTGTTTTTTGTCTTCTTTTGCTGACTTTACTACTCCCTCTACTTCTCTCCTATAATGCAATGCCATTCCTTTCCTTTTTCTATGGCGTGGACATGTTTATTGTAAACCGCTCTGATGTCTCGACAAGGGTGGTATATCAAATGTATAAATAAAGATAAAGATTGATAAGGCAGGCAAAGAGAGAATTTGAGAAGAAGCTTGCTGTGGAAGCAAAAACGCGTAATAAAGACTTTTTCAAGTACATTCGTAGCAAAATTCCTTTGAGTCAGTTGGGCCATTAGATGATAGAGGGGTGAAAGGGGCACTAAGAAGGGACAAGGCCATAGCAGAGAGACTGAATGAATTCTTTGCTTCGATCTTTACTGAGGAAAATGTAGGGATGTTACCCATGACTGAAGTGGTATTTAAAGGTGATACTGCGGAAGAATTGAAAGAAATATTGATACATCGGGAAGATGTATTACAACTATTTGATAAGCTGAAGAGTAGCAAATCACCTGGACCGGTGAAATATGAGATTGCAGACCTGCTATTAGTAGTCTGGAACTATCATTAAAATCATCTGTAATACCTGAAGATTGGAGGATTGCCAATGTAACGCCAGTTTTCAAAAGGGTTCCAGGCGATCCGGGAAACTACAGACCAGTGAGCCTGACATCAGGCTCCATCCCAATCCGCAGTCTCTCCGTCTCTCAGCTTGGCTGCGGAGAGCACAGCCATTACAAGACTTTAATCTCACTCAGAAGGTTAGAGAGATCCTGTTGACTTCCAGGAAGCCCTCCACCAGACGTTCTTATGTTTTTAAGTAGTGTAGATTCTCTGTCTGGTGTTCTCAGAAGGATCTCAATCCTTTCTCTGCTCCCATGGAGGCACTCTTCCACTATCTCCTCCACCTGTCCTCAACAGGTCTTAAGACCAACTCTGTCAGAGTTCACTTTGGTGCCATTGCAGCCTCTCATCTATTGGATGGAAAGCCTATCTCCTCACAACCACTAGTAGCACAGTTTGAGAGGGCTTTTGCTGACCAAGTCACCCATTAAGCCACCTCTGGTGGCTTGGGATCTTAGTGTCTAGCACAGCTTCTTAATCTGTGCTTTGAACCATTGACTATGCCCCCAGTAAATTTCCTTTCATGGAAGGTTATCTTCCTTATTGCCCTCACTTCAGCTGGATGCATTAGTGAGCTTCAAGCTTTGGTGGCAGATCCACTCTGTACTAGGTTCCACCATGACGACCTTAACACTCACCTGCATTTCATGCCACAGGTGGTATCTCCCTTTCATTTGAATCGGTCAGTTTACCTTTCTGAATGTGTCTAGAGCAGAAGCAACCCTACATACCCTTGACTGCAAGTGTATGTTGGCTTTTTATTTCCAGAGAACTTTAGATCACGGTACAGCCTCATGTTCATTTCTTTCGACCCTAGTCACCTGCGTCTCCTGGTATCTAAATGTACACTCCCCAGATGGATAGCAGACTGCATTTCATTTGCTTATGACAAAGCAGGACTCTCCCTGGAAGGGCATGTCACTGCTCATAATGTTCATGCCATGGCTACCTCAATGGCAAACCTACGCTTTGTAGCCATTGACAAAATTTGCAAGGCATCAACTTGGTCTTCTGTCCATACTTTTGCTGCCCATTATTGTCTGGACAAGGACTCCCACTGGGATGCCATGTACTCCAGCATCCCTTTTAAACTTAGGGGCAACTTCTACCATCCATCCTGGACTTTGACAATACCAGACATCCATGAGGGATCCATGACCTCTTAAAGCCTACCTCCACCAGTTCTGAGGTCAGTTCATCTGGGATCTAGGGAATCCCATATGTGAAGACTACATTCCTGCTTGTTCCTGGAGATAACGTAGTTACTTATCTGTAAAAGGTGATCTCCGAGAACAGCAGGAATTTAGTCTTCACAGCTCGCCCTTCTCCCCTAAGAGTTGTAGGGTTTTCTTCTCTTACTCTCCTTCTCAGCTACAAACTCAACTGAAAAGAGGGAGCTGGGAAGGTGGGAAGGCAGCTACGCAGGCGCACTGGAGTTCTCCCAAAAGCTTTCCAATTGGATGCTGGGGAACATTCCTGCACGGGCTCCATGGGTACTCGCGTCACCCCATATGTGAAGACTAAATTCCTGCTGTTCCCGGAGATCACCTGGTACAGGTGAGTAACTACTACGCTTTCTGCTCCCACCAAGACCTCTAGAACATTCTTTCATTCCCCTCCAAAAGAACCCTACTATACACATTATTTCCTCTCTCTCTTACCAAACAGCAGCACTCTTTTTCTCTGGCTTTCCTCCACTTGTCCTCATCTTTTACTTTTTTTGTTTGTTTTTGTTTTACAAAATGAGGAGCTAAGTGAGTGTCATCTAAAGCTGTGGTGGGCTTTAAATTATACTAGCTCAATATTAATTTTTTGGTCCTGGTGTTAGCATCAAAGAGAAGGATAAGCAGATCTGCATCAGCTCATAGCATATGAAAAACTTCAGTCTTCTGCCATAAAACCTTGATGGTGGGCAGGAGAGGCTCTCAATGGTAGTTAAAGAGAGCTGCTCATTGAACCCTCCAGTGGACAGGTTGCTCTTGCCAGAGGAGTTTGTATGGCAGCCAACTGGTGTTCATTCTGCAAACGTGGCCAGAACAGCACAGTCTGCGTTTTTGGATTTGTTCATCGACTGAGGCTTGATGGTTGCACCTTGTTCAAACTGTCTCATTTCTATGCCAATCACGAAGAGAGACACCCAAAATCTGTCTCAGACATCACATTTGAAAGACTCAGAGTTTGTTCAAGTGAGGTTTGAGCAGAGTCCATGTTTCCGATCCGTACAGGAGAATTGGCAGCATCAAAGCCCTATGGTACCATCAGTGGTTACTGGCTGGTAGGAGGAAAAATGGTATGCAAATTGACTCCAGGCTCTTATTGCTGCTTCCTGGTGGCCCTGTGTTACTTCTACCAGTGCTGTCTCTAGCTGACAGGGCAGTAAAGCATCCATGCTTTGCCAATCAGGGACGTGAGGAGTCGCATACTTCTCCATTTCTCCAGGAACAATCATGGGTGGTGTTGGCGCTGATGGAGCCCGCGCGGAAGCTTCTCCCCAGCTTTCAAAGAAAGCCTTTGGGAGATGCACCACACATGCGTGGTCCCCTTCCCACCCAAGGATGCCATCTTGCCTTAGTCTTGTTTTTTCCATGGAACCCATTAGATGTTGGACAGCTTTTCCCGGAAAAAGTCTTAATTTCATCTTAAATTTTTTTCTTTCTCCGTTCATGTACCAACTCCCTTCCCTGCCCTGCCCTGCCCCCAAGCCACTGGCTTCTGCCTTGCGTCTCAGGTTCTCTTGATTTTAACTTTTTTGAGTCTTGTTGACCAGCATGGTTTGCACCCCTTTTTTTCTCTGACTAGGCCTAAGGCAGAGGTTCTCAACCCAGTCCTCAGGACTCACCTAGCCAGTCGGGTTTTCAGGATAACCACAATGAATATGTATGAGAGAGATTGTGTGCAAATCTGTCGCATGCATATTCATTGTGGTTATCCTGAAAACCTGACTGGCTAGGTGGGTCCCAAGGACTGGGTTGAGAACCCCTGGCCTAAGGTCTTCGACCTTGCCGGGGACTTTTCCCTATGGCCTCTCCCAGTGGTTTTAAGTGATGTGATCTGTGCATTCATACTATGTTCCTTACCAATCCCCATGTCTGTTGCCTTGGGCCGGACCATGACTCCGTGGACTCTAGCCTCTGTAAGATGATGTCCTTCAAGGCCATCGAGAGTCATAAACAGCAGCAGGAAAAGATTTTCCAGAGGTCTGACTCTGTTCCGGAGTCGCCAGTGACACCACACTCCAAGGCCCCCTCCTGAACCCTGGGGTGACCCTAGCGCCTCAAGACTTCGAGGTCATGGGTACTCCAAATGGAGCACCCCGAACACAAGAAGAATAAACCCTTGAGGGCCCTTACAGCCCAGACCGCGAGTCCGAGGGGACAGAGCAGGAGCAGCCAACCAATGTGGCATGTAAGGAATCGTTGGCTTCCAGCAGTTCGTCTCGGACTCCCAAGGCTATCCTCGTCTGCCTTTCCCTCATTGGAACAGATGCCGGGCATGAAATCCTCTGTGCCCACGCCAAAGGCTGCGGAGCCATCTGGACTGGAAACCAGAATGGCGACCTTGGAACACAGCTTGTCTGCTTTCATGGCCCAGCAGCGGGCTCTGATGTATGGTTCTTCTGGTTCATCAACCCCAGCCACCGGGCCCTCGACTTCAAGGATGTCCCCGGTGGTCGTGCTGGTGCTCAAACGCTACCAGCCTTGATGTTCTTCGACTCCTGTTCCAATCCTGGTCCCAATTCTCTGGGCTGAGATCCTCCCCGATCACCCGCAGCTCCGATGCAGGGCCTCTGAAGGACACGGGCCCGGGACCCAGACCACCCTCGACACCTCCACAGACTACGACTCAGACTGGGAAACCGAGGACGAGGAGTCTCCGGACACTAGACGCCACCACAATGTGCCTTTGGATCCATCTCCCATCGAGACCTGGCACCAGTCCTCGCCTGAGGATATGGCTTTCCTAGTCTTCGTGCGGGACATGGCGAAGGCACTGGGGTTTGACACAGAGGAGGATCCTTGCATGGAACTCGAGATCCTCCAGTATGAGGCACCTCCCCTCTGAAGGAGGCACTCAAGGTGCCTATCCCTAAAATTCTGGAACAGCTTCTCCTCCGCATGTGGTACCCATCATAAGCTGACGGCTGGACTCGATGTAGTGAGTCTGCCAGAGACCTGGTTTCCAGAAGGAGCAGCTGCCACATAACTCCATGGTGGTGGAATCGGCCATGCATCGGCTCAAGAGCCAAAAATGCACTCCTCGGTGACCCCAGGGAGGGAGGCCCGCACTATGGATGCCATGGGCAGAAAGTACTATCAGGGCCCGATGCTCATCAACCGGAGTCAGACATACCAGCTGTGCATGGGCATGTACCTTAGAGACCTGACAAAGGAGCTTGCAGGGTTGTCGGCTGGTCTATCCGAGGAAACCCTCCAACGGTTCCGGATCCTGGTCTTGGGTGTCAGAGAATACTCCAAATTTATGACTCAGGCAGCCTAGGATGGCTTTGAGTCGGTGGCTAGAATAGCTGCGACAGACATCAGTGCCCAGCGCCAGGCCTGGCTACAGTTTTCTAACCTAGAGCACTATTTTTTTCAGGACAAATTGGTCAATGTCCCTTGTCAAGGAGGGAATCTCTTCGGCAAACCCATGACTGATAAGGCTGAAGAGTTGGAGATCGGGTTTCTGATGAAGACCAGGCTCTCCATGAAGACCCGCTGCCCTTCCCCGATGGAAGCTCTTGGGTAATAAGCCTCCTTATTCGAGGAAGGGCAGGGCTTACAGAAACTACCCACAGTTTCAGGCCTTCCCAGCTCCCCAACAGGGTCAGCAGGCCAAGGGAAAGGGCATGGCCCTTATAAGGCCAAGATTCCCAAAACCCAGGCATCGGCTCCGGCCCAGCCTGGTGGGAGCTTTTGACTCCTTGGGCATAGCCTCCCCCCCACCCCCAGAAGGCCCACCATAGCAGCCCACAAGTGGGCTTCTAGTCTTGTTTACCCACAGGTGGCCATCCATCACCACCGACCCCTGGGCACTGAGCATGGTCAGGGAGGGTTACGTCCTACACTTGCAGCAGACACCCCCTCCATTCTTCCCGGGAGAGCCCCCCAGGACTCCCCTCCAACAGACTCAGTTACTGCAGGAACTCACAGTTCTTCTAGAGGATAGGGCAGTGGAACAAGTGCCTCCACATCTTTGGGTCAAAGGGTTCTACTCCTGGTACTTCCTCATATCCAAAAGAACAAGACTTAAACAGGATCCTGGTGAGGGAGAAGTTCAAGATACTGTTTCTTGGAATACTGCTGCCATACCTCCAGCAGGGAGACTGGCTATGCTCCTTGGACCTAAAGGATGTGCACACTCACATCCTTATCTATCCCAGCTACAGGCAGTATCTCGGGTTTATAGTTGGAGCCGACCACTACTAGTACAGGGTACTACCCTTAGCCCTAGCCTCCACCCACAGAGTC
This sequence comes from Ichthyophis bannanicus, assembly GCA_033557465.1. Taxonomy (NCBI): domain Eukaryota; kingdom Metazoa; phylum Chordata; class Amphibia; order Gymnophiona; family Ichthyophiidae; genus Ichthyophis; species Ichthyophis bannanicus. Next base: position 146,398,000 of record CM066033.1, read on the forward strand.
TTCACCAAGTGCCTAGCAGTGGTCGCGGCCCACCTTCACCTCCAAGAGGCCTTCATCTTCCCCTACCTGGACGACTGACTCATAAGAGTGGGCTCAACCATCGAGGTGAAGCAGGCCATGACCTGCACCATCTATATCCTCCAGTATCTGGGGTTTGTCATAAACCACCCCAAACCCCATTTCCTCCCAACACAGTGTCTGAAGTTCATAGGGGCACAGCTGGATACTGTTCAGGCCAGAGCCTTCCTGCTCCTGGACAGAGCCGACTGTCTCAGGGTGTTGGTCGCAGACGTGCAGCACCGACGCTTGGTGTCTGCTCTCCTTCTGCTCGGACTGCTGGGCCACATGGTATCCACAGTCCATGTCGCATGAGGGCGGCCCAGTGGTGCCTCTGGCCCCAATGGACCCAGACCACGGGCTGGCTATGAGACAGGGTGATGGTAACCTGCCTCCTGGTGGACTCCGGCTGGTGGTAAGTGCCTCAGCATCTTCAGGTCAGGATGCCTTTTCAGGCCCCTGCCCCCCTGGAGAGTCCTCATCACATACTCCTCCCTTCTGGGCTGGATGGCTCATTGCAAGGACCTCTGAACTCAGGGTAGTTGGTCGCAGTCAGAAAGGCAACAGCAGATCAACCTCCTAGAGTCGCGGGCCATATCCATGGCTTTCGGAGCCTTTCGCCACCATCTGCAGCTCCAATCGGTGCTGATCCAAACGGACAATCGGGTTGTAATGTTCTACGTCAACAAGCAGGGGGGGCACAGGGTCATACACCCTCTGCCGGGAGGCAGTAGGCCTGCACTTGTATGCAAACTGCAGTGGGATGCTCCTGTGGGTGGTATATCTGCCAGGCCAGGACAGAGCCTTGGCAGACACGCTGAGTAGGGTCCTGCAGCCGCGTGAGTGGCAGCTGGACCTCTTCATGTCTTCTTGGCTCTGGGAAACTCCACAGCTGGACCTCTTCGCCAACCTGGCCAACTCTGTTGCCCCACTTTTACTCCTGACAGCCACACCCATCTCGGATGGCAACAGATGCCTTACTCATCTTTCCGCCTTTATGCCTTTCCGCCCCTCGCTGCTGATGGCCAAGACTCTCTTCAAGGCTCAGCGGGACAGGGCATCGCTGATATTGGTAGGCCCTTAGTGGCCAAGTTCTCACTGCTCCTTCGCATGTCCTTAGTGCCCCTGGTCCCCCTGGGGAGCGACCTGTTACTAGTGTCACAAGAGAAGGGCTCCATCCTACACCCCGATCTAGGGTTTCTGGCACTAATGGCTTGGCTGCTGAAATGGAGTAGCCTTGGTCCTTTTCAGCCTTTCAAGGGAGATTGAGGAGGTCTTCCTGTCCTCCTGCAAGACTTCCACGAGATGGGCCTATGTCTTCAAATGGCACAGAGTTGGGATCTGGCTGCGAGTGTGTGGAGGTGTAAGGAGCCTGTTTGACGGCTCCTGGACCTGCTGCTGCGGTTTTCATGCCGCTGACGACGCCCTCTTCTGCCTCAGAACATCGGGCAGGCACTGTGGAGGTAACCTACATACAGCGAGGACCCTTGCTGGGGATTTAAAATTGCACTCTGGTGCCTTACCTCTCGGATCTGGCTGCGAGTGTGTGGAGGTGTAGGGAGCCTGTTTGATGGCGCCTGGGACTGCTGCCGCAGTTTTCACGCGCTGACGACGCCCTCTTCTGCCTCAGAACATCCGGCAGGCACTGTGGGGGTAGTTTGTACGCATTAAGGACCTTCTCTTAATTATTCATTTATTATTTTCTTCTCTCCTATAACTTGGGTTTTCCTTTTTGTGACCGCGGAGCAAGACCACGGGGCATGGTCCGAAAGGGCGTGTCTAAAGGGGCAGGTTCTGCCCCTTTGGCGCCCGGTTGGCATCTTTGCGGCATTAGAGCTTTAACTCTTTCTATGTTAACTTTCTCCTTTAGTGTTTAGTGGTTTTTGTTTTCTTATGGGGAAGAGGAAGGCTAAAACAGGGAGCAGAGTGCTGGGTGCATCATCTGGTTTGGCTAAATCGGCAGACCCCCTGGATAAGCACTTTGCTCCACGGCCGTTGGCACAGTCCTTTCCGGAAGGGGCCTCCCTGAGTTCAGATGGGAGATCCCCTCCACCCTGCCCTACGCCTTTGCCATCTGCTGTTCTTGCTGGGGAGTCCTCTGATCAGGTAAGATGTGTTGATTCTTTATTGCTTTTGCCTAAACCTGTTTCGTTAGTACCATCTGGTAGCTCTTCTGAGCTTCCCGTCTTGCTCCCTGAAGCAGAGATTACCTTAAAAGATGTTTGGGGGGGCCTTAAAATGTATTGATAATAAGATGTCACATTCGTTTAATTCCCTATGTACCTTCTCTCAAGATACGGTTGCTTCATTGCAGCAACTTGATGAGAAGGTTTTGTCAGTGGATAGGGCACTTTCTAAGCTGGAGTCTCAGGTTCTCACTGTTCTACAAATTTTCAAAAATTGTTTGCTTCAGAAATTAAATGTGCTATTTCTTAATGAATTTGATACACTGAATTCAAATATGATAGTGAAATTGGTCAATTAGCTCCTGTTTCTATGATATGTTGAAGAATGTACATTTTATCACTATGTATGGTGAAAATCGAGCCTAAATCCTTAGATGTAAATCAAAATCTTATTACAAATGAAACTTTTCACAATAACAAGTATGTTTTTATTAAATAAAGTTCATAAACATACTTAGAAGAAACAGAGGAGTAATTATGTCTGCAATTTAACTTTCATTAAGAACATTTGTAAGTACATTCTAGCAATTTTTGTTCTCATTCAGTGGCTTCACGACTCTTCCTGATCTGTTTCTTGTACTGCAGCAATGGAATATCCCTTGTCACTGTCCAGCAGTAATCTGCAAGCATTGATGGACTCCATTTACCCTGATTCCTCTTTTCCATGGCTGCAATGTCTTGGTGAAATTGTTCTCAATGTTCATCACTTACTGCTCCGCAATTTTGTGGGAAAAAATCTAGATGAGAGTGTAGAAAATGAATCTTTAAGGACATGTTGCAACCAAGGTTTTTGTAGGCCTTGAAAAGATCTTGAACAATCTCTTGGTAATTATTTGCTTTGTTGTTTCCAAGAAAATTTTATGTCACTGATTCAAATGCTATCATGCAGTCTTTTCCTTTCCACGCAATAAATGAAGAAATTTGTCATCTTGAAAAGTGCACGAATCTGAGGGCCACAAAAACTCCTTCCTTAACTTTGGCATCACTCAGTCTAGGAAATTTACCACTAAGATACCTGAAAGCAGGTTTAGTTTTATCCATCGCCTTGACAAAGTATTTCATTAGTCCCAACTTGATGTGCAAGGAAGGCATCAACATCTTGTTGCTATCTACAAGTGCTGGAAACAGAACATTTATGCTTCCAGGATCCAGTGATTGACGGAGGGCCAGTCCCTTTTGACGAAATGACAATCTCTAGCACGACTATCCCATTCACACAGGAAGCAGCAGTACTTGGTATATCCACCCTGAAGACCAAGCAAGAGGACGCCACTTTGAAGTCACCACAGATTGACCATAGATGTTGATCATAATTTATACATTTCAAAAGTTGTTTCATATTGTCATGTCTCTTTCATAAAAGCTGCATGGCCAATAGGAATTGATGGTAACAAGTTGCCATTATGCAGCAATACAGCTTTAAGACTTGCTTTGGATGAATCAATGAAGAGCCTCCAATCATCTGCATTGTAATTGATATTGAGAGCTGCCATTAAACCTTTTACGTTGTTGCATGCAGCAAGATCACCTTCTTTGAAAAAGAATGACACCAAGTCTTTCTGACTGTCCTGTAAAAGAGAAATTTGAACGTCACCAGCCAGAAGATTCCACTGCTGTAGTCTGGAACCCAAAAGCTCAGCTTTATTCTTTGGGAGATCCAAATCCCTGACAAGGTCATTCAATTCACCTTGCGTTATGAGGTGTGGCTTGTTAGCAGTGGCCAGAAGAAACTCTGGGTCACGTGAGATTGATGGTTCATGACTACAAACTTCTTCCTCTTCCTCACTTGATTCTAATGATAATGATTCTGACATTTTGGGAAATCGCAACCCTTCTCCATGAGGCACTGAGCGTATTGCAGATGGAATGTTTGGATATTGCATGGTCCACTTACTCTTTTTGGATATGCCTTTCTGAATTGGAGGAATCATGCAGAAGTAGCAATTGCTGACGTGATCCGTGGGCTCTCTCCATATCATTGGAACTGCAAAAGGCATTGATTGCCTTTTCCCATTCATCCATTGCCTGAGATTTGTTGCACATGTATCGCAGCATATGTGTGGCACCCAGCTCTTATCCTGATCTCCTATTCTGCAACCAAAATATAAGTTGTAGGCTTTCTTAACCGCCAGTCATATTCCGTTTTTGTGATGTAAAAGTCACTTCACCACAAATATAGCAGAAATTATCTGCATTATTAACACAAGTGCGATGCATCGCTGAATACGCTGTGATTGACCTATCTGCATAAAACAATGCAAAATAATGAATTTTTTATTTTTCTGTGACTAATACACCTTAAGATTTATACTATCAAGTGATGCAAATTTAAATACTGATTGCATCATCTGGTTTTGGACAGATATTTCTATTGGTTGCAAGTAGAGATTATGCAATCTCATGCAAATGTTGCATAATACACAGTTAATGGCCCCTAATGACTAATTAATAGCATATATCTTAGCAACTAGAACTAATCAGCCATTTTCATTATGATTTCTGTGTTCAGCAGCCTTAAATTAGTTTAGAACAGCTGCTTTCGTGTCTGAAGCATTTTGGCTGTTGAACAGTGAGCTAATGTTGCCGGGATTAAAGATTCCTTGGTTTTGCATAATAAATTGGAGGCCCTTGAGAAATCCATGCGTGCGTGTAATCTGCGATTTTTGAATTTTCTGCATACTTCTCTTCTTGCACCTAGGATTCTTTTGGATAAATATTTGAAGGAAGTCTTATCTATATTAGATTCTGTTGAGGTATCTCACCTCTACTATATCCCCTCAAGCTCAAAAAAGGTTAACCTGTTGAAGGTGAGCTGGATTTGTTGGAACCCTGTATTTCTAATTTGACTGCCTTCTTAGAGGACTCCCTAGACCTTATTAATACACGTTCCACTTTGTTGGTGACTTTTAAGTCAATTGAATATAAATTTCGTATTCTTAGGGCTTTTTTTAAATTTAAGTCCGTTAAATTTTGTGGGCAGAGTGTGAATGTTTTTCCCGATGTTGCTCGTAGCACCCAACTCAGATGGAGGCTTTTTTTAGCCTTGACTTAAAGAGAAATGATGAACAAACAAAGCTCTTCCAAAGATGGGGAAGCTGTAAAACTAGAGGGCATAACATGAAGCTGCAAGGTGGTAAATTGAAAGGCAATGTCAGGAAATATTTCTTCACTGAAAAGGGTGGTGGATGCTTGGAATGCCCTCCCGATGGAAGTGGTGGGGGCAAACATGGTGACTGAATTCAAAACGGCATGGGACAAACACAGTGGATCCCTTTACAGCAACAGGATAAAAACAAAATAAACGGTACCATCTAGCTTCTGAACCATCTAACTTCTCAAATAAGGGTGTCCTACATGGAGTGTTGGGTTCACCCCTAAACAAAGACATGTGGAGGGGTGGCCTGCACAGAGCAACAGGTGCACCTACTCTTGCCATCTTGCTGGGCAGACTACATGGACCATGCTGGTCTTTATCTACCGTCATTTACTATGTTACTATGAAGCCTCAGGTTCTGAATTTGGATGCTACATTCTTTCTATGTTTCCCTTGTGAATGCATTATCAATTATGACGGTGCTTCCTTTGTTTTTTCTGATAGTATACATCTTGAAAAATTTATCTCTGAACGGCAGGGGGTATTAACGGTGACTAAGTGTGTGTGATATGTTAAATGCCTCCTAGAATGAGCAGTTATGCTTTATTTGCTTATTGTTTTGGTTCTTTATTTTTTATTTTCGCAGCTGGATTCCCTTAATGTGGACTTTATCGTGATTTAGTTTCTCTTTGTTTTAAAAACTTGCTTTCTTTGTATCTTGCGATTGGCCTTGTATTATTTTTGGTTGTTGTAAACTGATTAAAATCTATAAAAAAAAACAACAAATGGTACAGTCTATGTGGTGCACAGAGTGCGTTCACATGCTCTGTGCAGCTTGTGCTGCATTATTTGCTTTACCTGTCTCAGGCAGAACTGAAGTCCAACTCAGAGTTCACCTGAGCGCTCTTGCGGTGCACCACTACCTCATCGAGGGTAAGTCTCTGTCCAGCCCCTCATAACTCTTTCTGTGGGGCCTCCTGTTATCCAAACCCCCTGTCCATCCACCAGCGGCGGAGTGGATGATAAATGTGGTGCTCTCATGGTTCACAGGCCTACCGTTCGAGCCTTCTGCATTACCTTTCAGGGAAAGTGTCTGTCTGGTGGCACTCACGTCTGCTCACAGGGTCAGCAAGCTTCAGGCTTTGGTGGCAGATTCACCTTATATGAGATTCTATAAGAAGAGGGTCATGCTCTGCACGCATCCCAAGTTCCTTCCCATTCCACTTCAATCAAGAGGTAGTACTTCCCACCTTTTTTCTGCGGCCTCACGCCAGCAGGGCGGAGACCGTCCTTCATACCTTGGACTGTAAGAGAGCCTTCTCCTTCTACCTCCAATGTACCCAGGGCTACCGCAAAGCCTCACAGCTTTTCGTCTCCTATGATCCCAGCTGGCTAGGGGAGGTGGTGACCAAGCGTACTCTGCCCATTGGGTGGCAAACTGCATTGCCCTCGCCTACGAGCAGGCTGAGCACTTGCTGGAGCGCCAGGTCAGGGCCATGGCAGCCTCTGTGGCAAATCTGTGTTCCATCCCCGAGACTGAAATCTGCCAGGTCGCCACCTGGTCTTCAGTCCATACCTTCATAGCTCATTACTGCCTGGAGAGGGAGTGCTAGCGGGATAGTGCCTTCTGCCAGGCTGTACTCTGTCATCTGTTTGGGGTGTAGGCAACTCCTACCCTCCGACCCTTCTGTGTTCAGTCTATTGGAGTGCTGGTTCCTCACTGGACACTTGGGTCGCTCGAGTCTGTTACCTTAGGACTCTGTTCTTCTGCTCATGGCTCACATGTTTTCTGGTCACCTGTGGCATTTTACAGGTTTTTGGCAGGCTGTAGCTAGCGAGTCCCATATGTGAGGACTGACTTCTTGCTTGTTCCTGGAGAAAGCATAGTTATTCATCTATAACAGGTGTTCTCCCTGGGGACAGCAGGAATCGGTCCTCTCAACCCTCCCTCCTCCCCGTGGAGTTCCTTCTTTGTCAGTTTTTGCTGTCTTAGCTATGTCATTTGACTGAGGCAAGATGGCACCCTTGGGAAGGAGGGGACCACACATGCTTGGTGCATCTCCCAAAGGCTTTCTTTGAAAGCTGGGGAGAAGCTTCCACGCGGGTTCAGTCGGCACAGATGTCACCCATATGTGAGGACTGATTCTTGTTGTCTCTGGAGAACACCTGTTACAGATGAGTAACTACGCTTTACAGGAGTGTGACAGATAGTCAAACTGGATTTTAATATATGTGATAGACTAGCTATTGCAGGATGACCTTACAAGGACTTATCACTACAGCAAATAAGAAAAATAGAAGGGTAAAATTCCTCAGGTGGTTGTGAATGAAGGTTTACAGCACTCTAATCTAAAGGAAGTCCATTCAGATTAAGCTGGAAACTTGCTGATGATGGGTGTTTTCAGTGGTTTGAAATGTCCTCTTCACTTGATTGCTTAGTCTGTACATCTGTTCTTGTGGAAAAGGAAGAACTGACCCAGGCCCTAGAACAAGATTGGAAACTATAGCAGAAACTGATGAGCTTCTGAGTGATAAGGTAACCTATACACGTATGGATCATCCTGTTTATGGTAATTTGGACCTGGTAGTAGACAGTGATGAATCTGTCTATGGGACCCTGGATGTAGACACAGATAGCGATTCGAGTGCAGAGAATTATGAAGAAACAGGGCTGTGAATATGCTATAGCCATATACCTTTACTTAGGTAAAAAGAAACATGTTTATTATAATCAAACTGGCTAATTGAAACATACATTTTTAGATAGAAGCTTCTGCCTGGTTCTCTCTCTCTTTGTGAGAAAGTGCTGACAGTTTGTTACAACAGAGATTGGCAAATAACGCTGTGTACATAATCACTGGCGCAAAGGGTAGTTTCTGCTTTCCAGAGAGGGGCTACCTCTTTTTTTTGTGATAAATGAAAATTAGCTAACTAAGGTCAGCATGAACATTCCGAGAATCAGAGACCTTAGGTCAACATATAACTGGAAATTAAATAAAGCTTATGAAATTACCCAAAATGTAGAGAGAATTTATAGTGTAACTAATCAGCTTTTGTAATATGAAAGAATCACAGCGACACCTACTGTCACCTGGTAATTATAATCATAGCCTTTAACTTCTGTTTTTTTGTAATGTAATCTTGCAAAGCATCAGCAGAAAATTAACCCTGCAAGCAGATTGTATTTCAGACCTATGATTTTGTAACATGAATAATATCATCTGATGTTAATCAAAAATTAACTATGTCAGCTGATACTTCTTAATAAAAGGCAGATCTCTGGCAGAAGATCTTTGAAGATAGTTGGAGAGGAGCCACGATTTGCTCCCTTTGACGGTCTTCCTTCTAGAGCTAAGGAATTATTATAATTGATTTTCTGTGTATGTGTCTTGTTTTTTCCTTCCTGTTAGAAGGGTTAGGTAAAACTTAAGAATCCAGGTTGGAATCCAAGTAGGAGGGCCTGGCCAAAAAAGGGCTACAACGGTTCTGTTTGTGATAAAGGAGAGTCAAAAGCTGTCTGATACAGATGATATAATGTATTTTCCAGTGACCAGCAACTTAACTCTGTCATAAGCAAAAATGGCATGTGTCATTGGAAAGGTTTTACACTGGCTTGTTACTTATGGAATGCACCTGAATATAATGAACACACAAATAATGGTTATTCATAGTAGCTCACTGATGGAACCTTTTAAAGATAATGAGTGGATGGAGTAGGCATCCTAATTTGTCAGGAACTCTAAATCACTGATGTTGATTATCCTTTTAAGATGCAAATTAAGCACTTGATTAAAGAAGCTTTTTTTTTTTTAATATTACACCTGCTATGCAGGCTGAAAGATTTTATTTGGTGTGATTTTTTCCAAATTCTCTTATATTACATGGTGCAGACGCCTTTGTATCATGGAAGAGATCTCCGAATGATTCAATACGAAGCAGCTTGTCCTTTGACTGGTACCAAGACTCAAACCTATTATACTAGTATTAATTGATCTGCACTGGCTTCCATTAGCATGGTGAATAGAATTTTTAAATTTTTAGTTACCCTATTCAAGATCATTCTGCCTTCATGCCTTCTGGTCAGTTACTTTCCCACCTGGTCCCTGCGCTATTTCTGCTCTGGCTGCATGTAGCTCATAAAGCCTGGACTTGCTCAATAGCAGGTCTATAGCTCTAGAATAAATTGCCACTAAATGTTAGGATAGCAACACATCATCTTACATTTTGTAAGAAAGTAAAAGCCTTTATTTTAGGAGGCTTTTGAAATGCTGAGTAGGCTCTGAGGGATATTAAAGTTGGGGGGAGTAGGTAGATGAGACATGTTCATCAGTACTCAGCGGACATGATTAAGAGGTTTGCTTATTTTTGGTAGAAAGAAAGGCATAGGTTTGTTTTTAATGTGTTGCATGTGTTTTATATACTGCCTCTGTTGTGGTCCACTAAGAACAAAGTGATTGGCAGAATATAGTGTCTTAAAAATAAATTAAAAACTAAAGTTTGAAATTATCCAGTGAAGAAGAGGTAGTGTGAAGAAGAGTGACAGGCTCATACTGTAAGTATTTAAGCTATCTCTGCCTACTTGTTTGAAGGGAATCAACTACTAAAGGACTTCAGTTTCCTCTGCTAAGTTCTGAGGCTTCTGCTGTTGCCTTTTCCTGTACCTCGATTTCTGAGTTTGCTGGGGTTGAACAAGCTGGAACTTCCATTGTTCAGCTGCCACCCAGTTATTTCTAGGTGGTGAAAGTTAGGCACTTTAAAGAGTGGCCTAACCTTTGCTGCAGAAGCTAACTGCGCAGTGATTGAATATGGCCACTGCCCGGTTAGCTTCTACACTATCCAGCCAACCTGGATATTCAATGCTGGTGGCTGGATATGGCGGTAGAATTGAATATGCAGGTCTTAGGATAGGCAGTGATAGCTAGCTGCTGCTGTTGAATATAACACCCCCCCCCCCTCCCAATCTTTAATCTTAAATTAGAAGATCTGGATAATATTGCAAATTCCAGGAATTTGATGATTTTAAGCTTCCAAAAAATACATTTGTTTTTCCTGCTGGAACTCCTCAAGATCTATCTTGGGGGCACGCGTAGTCGCTCAGTATGGAGATTATAGGGGTCTCTAAGACATAGTCGGGTCAATATTTAGCTGCGATGGTTGCTGCATTTAAAAGAATACTTGGAGTTAATACTGCTATATGGCAATGCCATGGAATATATGTATCCCATAAGAAAGGTGCATATAGACCTCTCATTTAACCACCAATTCTAATTTCCCTTATTTAAGCCGAGCAGAGGCAAATCGCTATAATAAACTTTTTTTTGTTGGATCACCTGTCATGAGGTTGATAAATCACTCTCTTGCAACAGGCCTCCATTTTAATCAATTTTCAAAAACGGCCAACTGGCCAAAGTGCGTGAGGTTATATATTCCTCCGAACCAACCACCGCATAATCCTTAAAATGCTTTCTTAAAACCAGCTGAATGTCACTCAGAGTCTTATTTAACATGCCTAAATCCATAGTGCACTGATATCAACAGCACGGCACAGCACTCGTATACTTATCTGGAACACTTGCATGGGAAAACACATGAGCAATGGCTCGCTCTGTATCAGTCTGGAGGTGCAATCCTTCACTTACAGATACTGTTTCCAGTGGATCCAACCGCCGGTCCCCCGATGGTATTACTGTGCTGTTAAGTGCTGCCATCAATCTGTTGGGTGCCACGACACAATCATTATGTTTCAAGCCTGTTTCTCCCACAGCTATTTATCAAGTTGAGTTAACCCAACTTCCTGCCCCTCTAATAGCGTGATGACATCATCGGAAATAAGATGTTATCAGAAAGTCATGATAAACTTCACGACACTTTAAACGCAAAGCTTAATGTAAAGACCACTATTCAACTTCAGTATTTAGGCTACTTGGTGTGAAAGATTTAAGCATGTAAATCCATCCTTGTTCTTTATAACGAAGTTGGATTTGTCGGTCTCCCCCTCTTATTTGTGGAGGAACCATATCCAATACAAGCCATTTTAAATGATCAAATTCATGATCATGCTCGATACAATGTTGCACCAGCTTTGCTGCCAAATCTCCGGTATTAATTATAGAGCGATGTTCAAGCAAATGCTTCTTGACTGCACGCGTTGTCATGCCTATATATATTTTATCACAGGGGCAAATTATTAAGTAGACCACCTAAGACGAATTGCAATTGGTAGCATGGTGTAATCTATATCTGCATCGTGAATGTGGGTCACACCATTCAGTACCTTCTATTGTAGTGGAACAAAAATCACAGGAACCACAAGCACGATATCCTTCTTCCGCTTGTTGCGCTGTCTGTGATAAGAAATTGGTGTGGGCTACACAATCTGCAATATTAGTGCTCCGGCGATAAGCTAGCATAAGAGGGCGTTGAAAGCATTCATGCAGGGTTAAAATATGCCAATAGGATTTCAGAATATTTGATACAAGTGACGTATGAGGCATATAAGGGAGCACCCCAAAAAACGTGCTTCATTCTCACCTGGATAACACACTCTATTATCCCACCATTCGGGGTGGGTATATAAGGCGCGTTTATATGCCCGGTTTATCAGCTGTGAGGGATATCCACGTATGGACAACCGCGATTTTAAATCGTCCGCATGCTTCCGAAATTCAGTTATTGTTGAACATAATCGAGAGCTCTTTGCTCTCAGGGAACAAGTCCATTCTCTAGAGACTAGAGTAGCAGACTTGGAAAACATAAGAAAGACAGAGAGGTACATAGACGAGACCAACAGGGATATAGTCCTGATGTCCCACCACCAGTCTGGCAACATCCCTGTTGCCATGGAGGAGAGAGGTCACGTGACAGGATAGCATCATCCTGGTGTGGCAGGAAGTGATCCTGTAACTAGGACCTGTCCTCCAGGTGATGTAAAACCCTCTCACACCGAGGAAGTTTCTCCAGGGCCATGTGCCCATGAGGGATGGGTTAGGACAACCGTTATAGTTGGTGATTCGATCATTAGGCATGTAGATAGCTGGGTGGCTGGTGGACGTGAGGATCGCCAGGTAACATGCCTGCTTGGTACGAAGGTAGCAGATCTCACACGCCACCTAGATAAGGTCTTAGTGCTGGAGAGGAGTCTGCTGTCTTGGTACATGTCGGTACCAATGACATAGGAAACTGTGCTAGGGAGGTTCTGGAGGCTAAATTTAGGCTTTTAGGTAGGAAGTTGAAATCCAGAACTTCCAGGGTAGCGTTCTCCGAAATGCTTCCTGTTCCACGCGTAGGACCCAAAAGGCAGGCAGAGCTCCGGAGTCTCAATGCGTGGATGAGACAATGCTGCAGAGATGAGGGTTTTGGATTTGTTAGGACCTGGGAACCATTCTGGGGAAAGGAGGGGCTCTTCCGAAGGGATGGGTTTCACCTTAACCGGGATGGAACCAGGATGCTAGCATTAACCTTTAAAAAAGAGAGAGAGCAGCTTTTAAACTAGATAATAGGGGAAGGCCGACAGTTGCCCAAGAGTGGATGGTTCGGAACAATGTATCCTTGAAGGATATTACCAAAAGCAGAGAGGTTCCAAAAAAGAGTAAAGTAGCCCAAATGCCCTCGAGAATGGAGCATACAGAGCTTAAAGATCCCAAATTACCCATGTCTACCAATAGCCAAATTAATATGAATAAAATACAGTCTCTGAAATGCTTCTATGCAAATGCTGGAAGTCTAACAAATAAGATGGGAGAGTTAGAATATATAGCACTAAATGAGAGGTTAGATATGATTGGAATATCAGAGACATGGTGGAAGGAGGACAACCAGTGGGACACTGTGATACCTGGGTACAAACTATATCGTAATGATAGAGCTGATCAAATTGGTGGAGGGGTTGCGCTCTATGTTAGAGAGGGCATTGACTCAGAAAGGATTAAAGTTTTGCAGGAAACAAAATCTGCTGTAGAATCTCTATGGATTGAAATTCCATGTAAAAAGGGGAAGGCGATGGCAGTGGGGGTGTACTATCGACTGCCTGGCCAGCATGAAAAGATGGATGATGAAATGCTCAAAGAAATCAAGGAAGCTAACAAAAGTTACAGCGCAGTAATAATAATGGGTGATTTCAATTACCCCGGTATCGACTGGGTCAGTGTCATGGCAGGACGTCCTAGGGAGATAAAGTTCCTAGATGAAATAAATGATTGCTTCTTGGAGCAGCTGGTTCATGAACCGACCAGAGGGGAAGCCATATTAGACATAGTCCTTAGTGGAACACCAGATCTAGTGCAAGAGATAAGGGTGTTGGGGCCACTTGGCAATAGTGATCATAGCATGATCGCTTTTGATTAAATTAGTTGAGGAGGGATAGTAAGGAAATCCACAGTACTACCTTTTAACTTTTGAAAGGGAGACTATGATAAAATGAGGAAAATAGTTAAAAAACTAAAAGGAGCAGTTGCAAAGGTTAAAGACTTACATCAAGCTTGGGTGTTGTTAAAAGATACTATCTTGGAAGCCCAGACCAGCTGTTTTCCACGCTTTAAGAAAAGTGAAAGGAAGTCCAAAAAACTGCCAGCATGGTTTAAAGGTGAGGTCAGAGAGGCTGTTGTTGCCAAAAAAAGCATCTTTCAGGAAATGGAAAAAAGAGCCAAACGACGAAACCTGGAAATAGCACAAGCACTGACAAGTCAAATGCAAGGCATTGATAAAGTAGGCAAAGGGAGAATTTGAGAAGAAGCTTGCTGCGGAAGCAAAAACGCGAAATAAAGACTTTTTCAAGTACATTCGTAGCAAAAAACCTGTGAGAGAATCAGTTGGTCTATTAGATGATAGAGGGGTCAAAGGGGCACTAAGAGGTGACAAGGCGATAGTGGAGAGACTGAATGAATTCTTTGCCTCGGTCTTTACTGAGGAAGATGTAGGAATGTTACCCATGACTAAAGCGGTATTTAAAGGTGCGGAAGAATTGAAGGAAATATTGATACATCGGGAAGATGTGTTACAACTATTAGATAAACTGAAGAGTAGCAAATCACCTGGGCCAGATGGTATACATCCAAGCATATTGAAAGAACTGAAATATGAGCTTGCAGACCTGCTATTGGTAATCTGTGAATTATCATTAAAATCATCTCTAATACCTGAAGATTGGAGGATCGCCAATGTAACACCAATTTTTAAAAAGGGTTCCAGGGGTGATCCTGGAAACTACAGACCGGTGAGCCTGACGTCAGTACCAGGAAAAATGGTAGAAACCATCATATAGAATAAAATTACTCAGCATGTAGATAGTCATGGCCTAATGGGAGACAGCCAACATGGCTTTAGACAAGGAAGATCTTGTTTTACTAATCTGTTATGTTTTTTTGAAGATGTGAATAAACAGGTGGACAAAGGTGAGTCAGTTGAAATAGTTTATCTGGACTTTCAGAAAGCCTTTGACAAGGTCTCTCATCAGAGACTTTTGGTAACACTAAAGAATAATGGGATAGGAGGCAGTGTACTATTGTGAATCACGAACTGGTTAAAAGATAGAAAGCAGAGGGTAGGGCTGAATGGCCAATTTTCCCAATGGAGAAAGGTGAATAGTGGTGTACCCCAGGGATCTGTGCTGGGTCCACTGCTTTTTGACATATTCATAAATGACCTGGAAAGTGGAATAACGAGTGAGGTTATCAAATTTGCAGATGAGACAAAACGATTTAAAGTTGTTAAAACCCAAGGGGAGTGTGGAAAATTGCAAGAGGATCTTGATAAATTGGAAGACTGGGCATCAAAATGGCAGATGAAATTTAATGTGGACAAGTGCAACGTTATGCACCTAGGGAAGAACAACCCAAACTATGGTTACACGATGCATGGTTCCACAATAGGAACCACCACCCAGGAAAAAGATTTAGGCGTCATTGTGACTAACATGTTAAAACCCTCAGCCTAGTGTGCAGAGGCGGCCAAGAGAGCAGATAGAATACTAGGTATCATAAGGAAAGGAATGGAAAATAAAACAAAAGATATTATAATGCCTCTATATCGTTCCATGGTGAGACCGTACCTTGAATATTGTGTGCAATTCTGGTCACCGTATCTTTAAAAGGATATAGCGTTATTAGAAAAGGTTCAGAGAAGAGCCACTAAAATGGTAAAGGGGATGGAAGGATACTCCTATGAAGAAAGGCTAAAAAGGTTAGGGCTCTTTAACCTGGAAAGGAGACGGCTGAGGGGAGATATGATAGAAGTCTATAAATTAATGAACGGAGTGGAATGGGTAAACGTAGATTGATTGTTTACGTTATCAGAATACAGAAAGACTAGGGGACATGCAATGAAGCTGCAGGGTAAACTATTTCAGACTAATAAGAGAAAATATTTTTTCACTCAATGTGTAATCAAACTCTGGAATTTGTTACCGGAGGATGTAGTAAAGGCTATTAGTGTAGCTGGGTTTAAAAACATTTTGGACAAGTTCCTGGAGGAAAGGTCCATAAACCATTATTAAGAAGGGACCCAGGATATTAATGCTTGACCCAGTAGAAGCATTGTGGAACCTGTGTCTTTTGGGGAAACTGCTTGGTACGTATGACCTAGATTGGCCACTGTTGGAAACAGGATAGTGGGCTTGATGGACCTTGGTCTGACCCAGTATGGCATATCTTATGTTCTTAAGTTTTTATGACATATGCACAAAAATTGCCCCACTGGTAATGTTCTCTGGAGGGGACCAGGATGATAGCTGGTGAATTGTAACAAAGTATTACTCTGTACCTGTTTCCTATATAAAGTGGACAATATACGATATTGCTCCTTATATAATAACATATCCAAAAACTCAATCTGAGAAAAATGAAACTTAGCTTCAAATTGAAAATGGTTATGTAATGTATTTTTCCACTTTTAAAACTGTTGCAATTCAACAAGAGAACCTGTCCAAATGAAAAATATATTGTCTAAAAACTGTTTCCAAAAAGAAGTATGGCTAAAGCCAGCTGAACCATATAGATAAGTATCTTCAAAATTAGACATGTACAACACCGCCACTGAGGGCTCAACAGTCGCACCCACTGCTACCCCAAAGCACTGGTGGTAATACTGATGGTCATACATGAAGAAATTCCTTTCCAAAACCCAGGTCAGTAGCTGTAGCACAAAATTCTTAGGTAATCTCGACGGAAGCGAAAACAGTAGTGCGGCCAAAATAGAAAATGCCTCGTGTTGATGAATATTTGTATATTGTGGTGGCGAAGCAGGTTTAGAGTGTAAAGAAAAGGGGAAAAACCAGTCCTTTTTCCCCGAGCCCAAGAGAACTGCAGGCACAGCAGGGGTTAAAACTCTAAACAAAGAAAAAAAACTCCCTACACAGAACTGTAGAACTGGAGACACATCCAATCTCCAAGGAAACCAAGGGAGGTGACGGGAGAGGTTTGGGGGCGGAGTCTAGAGCTATAGGACAGCCCCAAACATTTAAGCAGAGAGAAGCTATAGCAGGAGGAAGTGGAAGTGAGGAGAGTGAAGGGAGGAGCGAGGAAACTGAACGGAGGAGCTCTAGTTCCAAAGAGAAGGAAAGTTCCAGGAAGAGGCCTGAGAGAAGGTCCCAGCCAGAGTCCCGGCAAAACACTCACAGAGACCCGGGGAGAGATCCAGGAAGAGGTCTGAAATAAGGCTGTAAGAAAGGTCAGTGGCAAGCCCTGGAGAGGAATCTTCTGAAGAGGAGATATTCTCTAGGAGGTGGTGGACTGGCCAGGAGACTCCTGAGAGTACTAGAAGTAAGGAGACTCCAAAGGACAGGGCTGAGGGACAAATATCTCACTGGAAGCCTCAAGGGGGAATCCTATTGCAAGCAGTACAGAGACAGCTCGAGCCCAGAACACAGTTCAGCTGGCAGTAAGTCTGCAGCTAAGGTGGAGCCCTGGAGAGCCTGTTCTAAGCAAGGTACTGTTGAGAAGCAGGAGAGAGGAATATCCCTGGAAGGACCAGAAAGCAAGCTAACACCTGTGGCAGGGTCTGAAAGGAGACACGTTGCTGCTAGAAAGGTGAGCCCATTGCAAGCTGTTAAAAAGTTATTGAACAAGAAAGCTTTGTCATGCCCTTCCCCCATAGCCTCAAGTAGAGAAGAGTCTCAGTGGGAGCAGCTGTTGAGAGTGTTGAAGCAGCTGAAGCCTTCCCAGGCAGACGCTGTGGATAACACGTTAGTGAAGGAACCCAGTGAAGAGAAAATGGAAATAGAAATCAATGGTGTAGAGAATGATTATTCTGATATGGAGATGGAATGCTCTTTCTGTTCTAGTCAAAAATAAGAAACTGAGGGGTTTTAAAAGTAAGTAGGAAAACCCAGAAGTTTTTAAAAGGAAGTACATTCTCTACTGAAACTCATGCCTTTATTTATGCATTAATGAGAGCTGATCTGATAAGCTCCAAGAAGTCAATGAATGTCTGGGAAAACTAAAGAGTGAAAATACGTTTGGAAAAGGATGTCAGAAGATTTTAAACAGTTGGTAACCAGGAAGTTAGGTGCTGCAAAACCCTGTGAGAGAAACAGTTGAGTGTTGTGCTGCATAACTTGGAGACCTGGGACCAGAACCTGTTTGTAAAAGAATGATTTGTGAGACACGTTGTTTAAGTTAAGCCACAGAAGCAAAGTCAAAGCATGGACTATGTATCAAGGCTTAAGTTCTTTTTGAATGGAGAAGTATCCTGAGTTTTGTTTTGTAGTACCAGAACTTCTAGCCAAAGAGTTCAATTGGTTATGTAGAGTTTTATTTTCAAATAAAGAAATTTTCCTGTGACCTTCAAATCTCGGCTATAATCTTTGTGACACAACTACATTGCGAAGAAGCCATAGTACTGGGTTCCAGTTTACTAAGAAGGACGTTCAAGGTACCCACATTACACCTAGGCATTCGCCTAGCAACCAGGGGGGCCTTGACAATATAGTGTGACAACATCCAGTGTCACAAGAATATGATGAGCTTGTACTGGAACTTCCTGTAATTGTAACAAAAAGTGATAGGAATCACATATATACAATGTAATGTGTAATGTCAAAGGCTGAAGAAACTTATCACAGAATATTGAAAGTGGTTCAAGGACCGAGGAACGGCAAGAAACTATCGGCCATCCCTTGGATCAACTATCAATAAAGAAGCAGCAAGCAGTCAAGAAATCAGACGACGCATTGCTCTTGGCAGAATGGCTATGAAAGACCTAGATAAGATTCTCAAGAGCAGAGATGTCTCTCTCCATACAAAGATTTGACTTGTTCAGGCCATGGTATTTTCAAGAACATCATATGGATGTGAAAGCTGGACAGTGAAAAAGACAGATAGGAAGAAAATTGATGCCTTTGAATTATGGTGCTGGCGGCGAATACTGTGTATACCATGGACTGCCCGAAGAACAAACCAATCGGTACTAGAGGAGATCAAACCTAAGCTTTCTTTAGAAGCTCAGATGACAAGACTTCGACTTTCATACTTTGGACACATCATGCGAAGAGAGAGATCATTAGAGAAAGACATTATGCTTGGCAAGATAGAAGGTCAACTCAAAAGAGGAAGGCCAGCAATGAGATGGATCGATACAATAACAGCAGCTACAGGTACCAGTCTGTCAACAATGAGCCGCCTGACTGAAGACCGAACACAATTTAGGATAGCTATCCAGAGGGTCGCCATGAGTCGACTCCGACTCGACGGCACTTAACAACAACAACATCTATATGGTTCGGCTGGCTTTAGCCATATTTCTTTTTGGAAACGGTTTTTAGACGATATATTTTTCATTTGGACAGGTTCTCTTGTTGCATTGCAACAGCTTTTAAAGTGGATAAATACGTTGCATAACCATATTCAATTTGAAGCTAAGTTTCATTTTTCTCAGATTGAGTTTTTGGATATGTTATTATATAAGGAGCAACATCGTATATTGTCCACTTTATACAGAAAACCGGTACAGCGTAATACTTTGTTACAATTCACCAGCTATCATCCAGGTCCCCTCCGGAGAGCATTACAGGTGGGGCAATTTTTGCGCATGCGTCGATTATGTTTAACAATAACTGAATTTCGGAAGCATGCGGGCGATTTAAAATCGCGGTTGTCCATACGGGGTTATCCCTCACAACTGATAAACCGGGCTTATATACCCAACCCGAATGGTGGGATAATAGAGTGAGTCATCCAGGTGAGAACGAAGCACATTTTTTTGGGGTGCTCCCTTATATGCCTCATACATATTTTAACCCTGCATGAATGCTTTCATCACCCTCTCATGCTAGCTTATCACTGGAGCTCTAATATTGCGGATCATGTAGTCCACACCATTTTCTTATCACAGACAGCGCAATGAGCGGAAGAAGGACATAGTCCTTGCGGTTCCTGTGATTTTTGTTCCACTACAATAGAAGGTACTGAATGGTGTGACCCACACTCACGATGCAGATATAGATTATACCATGCTACCAATTACAATTCGTCATATGTGGTCTACTTAATAATTTGGCCCTGTGATAAAATATATATAGGCATGACAACGCGTGCAGTCAAGAAGCGTTTGCGTGAACATCGTTCTAGGATTTTTTACCAGAGTTTTGGCAGCACCGCTGGTGCAACATTGTATCGAGCATGATCATGAATTTGATCATTTAAAATGGCTTGTATTGGATATGGTTCCTCCACAAATAAGAAGTGGAGACCGACAAAGTCAACTTTATTATAAAGAACAATGATGGATTTACATGCTTCAATCTTTCACACCAAGTGGCCTAAATACTGAAGTTGAATGGTGGTCTTTACATTAAGCTTTGAGTTTAAAGTGTCGTGACGTTTATCATGACTTTCTGGTAACATCTTATTTCCGATGACGCCATCACGCTATTAGAGGGGCAGGAAGTTGGGTTAACGCAACTTGATAAAGAGCTGTGGGAGAAACAGGCTTGAAACAAATTGATTGTGTTGTGGCACCCAACAGATTGACGGCAGCACTTAACAGCACAGTAATACCATCGGGGGACCGGCGGTTAGATCCATTGGAAACAGTATCTATAAGTGAAGGATTGCACCTCCAGATTGATACAGAGTGAGCCATTGCTCATGTGTTTTCCCACGTAAGTGTTCCAGATAAGTATACGAGTGCTGTGCCGTGCTGTTGATATCAGTGCACTATGGATTTAGGCACGTTAAATAAAACTCTGAGTGACATTTAGATGGTTTTAAGAAAGCATTTTAAGGATTATGCGGTGGTTGGTTTGGGGGAACATATAACCTCAGGCACTTTGGCCGGTTGGCCGTTTTTGAAAATCGATTAAAATGGAGGGCCTGTTGCAAGAGAGTGATGTATTAACCTCATGACAGGCGATCCGACAAAAAATAGTTTATTATAGAGAATTGCCTCTGCCCGGCTTAAATAAGGGAAATTAGAATTGGTGGTTAAATGAGAGGTCTATATGCGCCTTTCTTATGGGATTAAGATATTGGTGACATAGGAGGGTTACAATAGTAATTTAATAAATGGAATATATGTAAGTAGTGCTCACCACTGGTGACTGTACTTATAGTGATGTTGTTCAGCTGCTGTACAGTTAGGCCAGAAAAAATGCTAGGCTAACCTAAATTGCTTAACCATATGGATAGTGGCTGAATATCATCACATGGAGGGTAATTTTATAAAGATCACCTAGATTTATGCGCATTTTCATGTGTGTATTTCAAGTCTGTTTTATAGAGTGAAGTATTTGTGTACTTTATAAAATAAGAGTGCAAGTATTCAAAAACACACACTAAACCCTATGGCAGGTGTAAATGCCCACACCTAGAATTTTCAGGAAAGCGCATAAATTCTAGTATTTCATAAATAACATATGTAAATTTGTGCTCTGCCCACGCTTCACCCCAATTCTACTACATACAGGCCCACAGTGAACATCGCATCATCGGTCTGATGCATGGGCATATAGAATAGCAGCTGACTACACTATGTATGTAAGTGACCGTTTATGTGCAGAAACCATTAAATTGTGTTTTCTGCTTGTAGGAAAGCCGCCTTATAAAAATTCCCTCTCTGTATAGACAGGAACCTGGATGTGCTGGGGCATTTAGAGAAATTTTTTTGTGGTATGTAGCTTGCATATGTTGACCTCTTGGGGGTCCTCCCAGGATAAAATACCACTTTGGCATTCAGGCATTCATTTTAAAGGTTCTATTTTGTAGGCAAAAAGTGTTTCTCTTCCTTGACATAGCTCATGTTTCTCCGCTGTATAGGAAAGCCTTGCTGCAATTAAAGGATTTTATTTACATTCCCTTGCAAGTGCCGTAATCATCAGGGGAACAGATATGTTTCTTTGCGTTTAAAGCCTCTCAAGGGATAAAGTGGGTAGGTGATATATGTGTAGTGGTTATTGGATATTATGTGTAGTAGGATAGGTTGGGTTCTATTGAATTTAGAATTGACTAGATGGGACATATGTTCCATCATTTCCTTAATGGTTGTTCTCTTTCCTCATCTGTAGCTTGACTTGCATTTAATATGGGTATAGGGGTTTTTTTCAGTTTCATAATTATTTTGTATGGCATTTATTGCTGGAACATAACTTATTTTTTTGTGGTTTTCTGTAGTAAATTAGGAAAAACTTATTATTTGAATTATTTTAATTGTTTGAAAAATCTTTAAAAAACAAAACAAAACAAGAAAAGGATCTCCTAAAGGTTTATGGGCCTTCCTGGAGGAAGCTAGTTGATCTTTCACTACTGCTGGGTGTATCCGGTGGTGCACTGGTTCTTAATGAAGTCTGTCTTGTTCGCTAAGATCCCGAAAGGTTTTCTCCTGTGCAAGAATGCCTGCAAGACAGTCATGAACATCCTCTCACAGGCCACTGGCTTACAACCATGATTGCTTTCTTGCACCTGTCACAACTGTGGAGATTCTGGAAGCTGTGTCAGAGGTTTTATCAACTGAGCGCATGAGGAGATAGTCTTCACTCCACTGCATCATTCATGTCCCCCCGGAGCTTGGCTCAGTCTTCCTGAGAAGTCCCCCTCCACAGAGGAGATTTATGCTGATAATGGATCATATACAGCTTATGTGCTGCTATCCTGGTGCTCAGATTTGTGACCTGGAATATCTTCTTACCCATGTTGTCCAGAGGCTTCTGATCTCTCCCAGGAGGGATGCTGGAATGTTTTTTGACTTTTTGCCCTCTTGAGGGCTAATTCCAGCACCACTTAGTGGTGGGGAAGTTGATCCTTTTCAAATCTTAGTCATAGTTAAACTTTGTATTTTATGTACAGTTTTCTTGCCACTAGGAGACAGGAGATGGGGTTTTACCATATCCACTGTTGTATTTCCTGCAAACACTCTGTGCATGGGTATGAGTGCAACTTTCCTCGCTGTGTCTAAGTGGTGTAAAAGGCCAAATACATCAACCCTAGGGTCCTATTTTCTTTGATTGGAAAGATGGACATTGGACATCTTCTGTAGGAACCTGGTGATGGTCAGATCCTGCAGTGGTGACCTTTCTCTTCTAACCACTCTGGCAGGGAGGGCCAGTGGCTGAATCCAGGTGCTGTGGAGAGTTCCCTTGCCTTATTGGAATCTCATGAATATTTTCTTCACTGCAAATTTGCAGGTGATATAGGAGATACCTTCTGGAGACTGTGGGTTGGAGGGAGTCCAGAGATATAGCCTGCTGAGGGCTGAATGGTCCTGTAAGGGGGAGAGGCTGCCTCCTTGTTCACGCCAGGATTTATATATTGGTTCCCTTGATCTTGTTGGGTCCTCAAGTCTGACTGATGACTTGTCCCTAAAATGTTTCTTGATAAAATATCAGAACTGATCATAACTCTAGTGAACAGAAGCCTGTTAGGCTTCCTGAATGAGCCCAGGAAAACTTTGGCATGCAACACAGGGGTAGTGTTAGGTACAACTTCTGCACCAATGTTTTGTCTCTATGTCAGTGATGTGATTGGCACTGATGGAGCATGGTTTGGCAGCAATTCCTCTACATTTGACATGAGTAGCTCTTGACACAAAGATACTGTCTTTCTTCAGCACTGAATGCTTCGGTGCCAGTAGCCCACAACACCTCATCTTCAGCACTGAACAACCATGGCTTGAGGACATTCACTTTCTTCTTGCTGAACCACTTCACTTTTTTGCTTTGTGCTTAGGATCGCTATCCTGCTGAAAGGTGAATCTTCTTCCCAGTCCCAGATCTTTGGCAGATTGGCTGGTTTTCTTCCAGGATCTGCCTTTACTTTGTAGCATTCATCTTTCCCTCAGTCTTTACAAGCCTCCTTGTCCTTGCTGAGACAGCACTTCTTCCACCAAGCAGGATGACCAGGACTTTATCTAAGATGTGGTATTATTGTGACTTCTTTCCCTAAAGCTGCCCTAGGACAAGGAACTCTGTGTTTTGGTACCTTGGGCACACCCTTGGCTGCTGTTCGTTCTTTTTAAAATTGAATGTGCAAAGGATGGAGGGGGTGGCCAAAGGCATATTTTGTGGTGCTGCTGTGCCTAGTTCCAGCCCTGTCCACAACATAAAACTTCCATGACCATGCTTTTACTGTTGGAGTGTTCTTAGCTGGGTAATATGCCATGTTTGTTTTTTATACCACACATCACTTATTACGACCAATCAAATTCCAATTCCATATTTATTTTATTCAACAAGGTTTATATACCGTTTTTCTACCAGTCAAAGCGGTGTACATTCAGGTATTGTATATATATTTTTCCCTTGTCCCTGAAGGGCTCACAATCTGTTTTTGTATCTGAGGCAACGGAGGGTTAAGTAGCTGTATGCAGTATCCCTTAAGTATACCTCCAGGAACAAGCAGGAATGTAGTCTTCACATATGGTTATCGTCGGTACCGACAGAGCCTGAGCGGGAACGCTCCCCAGCATCCAATAGGAAAGCTTTTAGGAGCATCCCACAGCGCCTGCGTGCTGCCTTCCTGACTTTCCCAACTGTCCCTCTCCAGTACTTCGTTTTCCGCGGAGCCGACAGGTCGCACATCCTGTCACCGCAGAAGAAATTCCCTTCTATTCTTCTTTTTTGTGGTCGCGTCTGCCTTCCCTCAATGCTACACTGGTACCGCTGGTGGTTCTTTCTTTTTTTCTTAAAAAAAAAAAGCTTTCTTCTGGAGTCTTTTCCAGTAATTTTCTACTCAGGCACCACGCGCCATTTTGGGCACTAGGCCCAACGTTTTCCTTCAAAATGGAAAAACCCGCTTCGGGTATTAAAAAGTGTTCTAAGTGTGGTGGTACCATCTCCGTCACCGACACCCATGAGTGGTGCCTCAAATGTTTAGGTCCTGACCACTCTATTTCAGAGTGTGTTGCCTGTGGGATGACGTTGAAAAGGGGCCGGCAAAACCGAGCTGCTAAACTTAGCACCCTTTTTCCCTCCGATGCAGCCTCCGTGGCATCAACGTCTTCCAGGGCTTCGTCTTCCTCCCATGGATCTCAGGTAACTAAACATAAATCTAGCCGGTCCTAAAAGGGTAGATCTCCTTCTAGACATCAAGATGCCGCTGGCGTTGCTCTTGAGGGACTTTCACCGGCAAAATTGCCCCGGCGGGAGGCTTCCAAAGAACTAACGGGGCTCCAGGATGTTCTCAAGGCTTCAACCTCGGCAGAACTACTGGTGCCATACTCTGGGGTGCCGGCCGCTTCATCCGGCACCGATACCCAAGCATCGGCAGCATCGATAGACCAGAGATTCTTGGCTATTGAACGCAGTCTGGCGGCTCTTCTCACAGCCTCGATGCCCCTGAAACCACTTCAGACAATTCAACCGGTACCAGCACCGACTCCGGTGCCGGCACCAACTGCATCAACATCGGCAGGTATTCTACCGCGACCAAGTCATGGTCTCTATCTGGCATCGACAAGTCGGTACCGGACCACTCCGATGCCGGCTTCGATCAGTACCGGTTCTGTGCCTTGCCCAATCACCCGGATTGGAGATACTTCGAATCCTCGGATGAGTCTGAAGACTCTGAAAGCTCTACCGATACCAGAGTCCTTCTTCCTGAAGATGATTCTTCTCCTCCTCAGCGTAGGGTGTCTCCAACAGAAGATATGTCCTTTCAGGATTTTATCCGAGATGTGGCCCGAGGTCTTTCCATCACATTGGCTCCTGAAAAGGAGCCTAGGGCAAAGGAATTAGAAATCCTACAATACCCTTATGCTCCCAAGGAGGCAGCTACCTTACCTATTCATGAGATCTTGCATGATCTCATGTTAAGGATGTGGGAAACACCTTTAACCACATCTCCTCACTCTCGAAGACTCGACATCATGTATCGAGTTCCTCCTTGTCCTGGGTTTCAGAAGACTCAATTAACACACCATTCTATGGTGGTGGAATCAGCTATGAGAAAGATAGAGTGCAAAAAGGCATGCATCTAATCCTCCAGGACGTGAGTGTAGGACTCTTCATGCCTTTGGACGTCGAACCTTCCAGGTTTTCATGCTTTCTGCTAGGATCAGTTCCTATATCTTGTATATGGGAATGTTCCTTAAAGAGGTCACAGGAGATTTAGAGCTTATGTGCCCTCTCATTCCTAATGATAAGAGGCAAGATTATCTTGCCCTTGTCAAACATGCTCAGGATGTTTCCAAGTCTCTGAATCGTGCAGCCCTTGACTGCTTTGCGTGCATAAGCAGAACATCTGCCATTGCCATAGGTGCACGTAGGATTGCCTGGCTCCAGGCATCTGACTTGGAAATTTGGGTACAGGACAAACTAGGGAATATTCCTTGCACAGGAGAGAATCTCTTTGGCAAGAACTGGCAGGAAAAAGCTAATGAGATAGATGCTGACAATATCACTTTGGATAGATTGTCTAAATCTACAGCTGATCCTGCGAGGGAAAAATCCTCTAAGAAACCATTCTTCAGTAAGAAGAAGAAGCTATATCCCTCCTATACCCAGCAGGGGCATTGTTTAGCTTAGTCTGCCCAAAAGGGACAACCGCAACAACCTAGGCAAAGAAAGACAAAAGCAGCTAAGCCTCAACCGGCTCAGCAGACTCCACAGGGGCTTTGACTCCTATCTAGAGAACTTTGCCTTCCTGGCCCTGAACGGCACAGAACCCTCCACCATCCCGGGAAGGTTGTGTCATTTTGCCCCAAGATGGGTCAGATAACAGCAGAAAATTGGGCTCTATCTATTGTAAGAGAGGGGTACAAGCTTCATTTCCTCAGCATGCCCCCTCCTACAATGGTAAGGTAGTTCAATTCTCAGACCTTTCTCAACGACCGGTTAGCTCAAGAGGTCACTGTGCTCCTTGCCCAAGGGGCAATAGAAGAGGTACCCATTCCCCAACGGGGTACAGGGTTTCACTCCCCCTATTTCCCTATTCTAAAGAAAACAGGAGGACACAGACCTATATTAGACCTTAGAGAATTGAACAAATTCCTGTTCAAGGAGAAGTTCAAAATGATCTTTTTAGGAACTCTGCTGCCATACCTTCAGAGTCAGGATTGGCTTTGTTCTCTAGATCTCAAGGATGCGTACACTCATGTTCTTATCCATCCAACTCACCAAAAGTTCCTTTGTTTTCTGTTTCAAGGGAAGCACTACCAATACAGGGTTCTTCCTTTTGGCCTGGCCTCTGCACCAAAGGTGTTCACAAAATGCATGGCTGTGGTGGCAGCATTTCTCCGCACCCTGGGAATATTCGTCTTCCCTTACTTAGATGACTGGCTCATTCGAGCCTCTTCAGAGCCAGAGGCCAGGGTTGTTCTCTCTCGCACAGTGCGCATCCTTCAGTATTTGGGACTTGTCATAAACTTCCCAAAATCCAACCTTGCTCCCACTCGGTCCCTAGAGTTTGTAGGAGCTCTGCTGGATACCAGACAGACAAGGGCCTACCTTCCGCAGCCCCGCTACCTTCGCATTGTGCAGTTAGCTTCCCAAGCAATGCTAAAACCTCACCTCACTGCTCGGGAAATGTTACAGTTGTTAAGCCACATGGCATCCACCGTGCATGTAGTTCCTTATGCTCGCCTCCATATGAGGGCAGCCCAGTGGACTTTATCCACTCAGTGGACTCAGGCGTCAGGTTGCCTGTCAGACAAATTAGCAAACTCAGATCGCCTTATTTTGCCCCTCCAATGATGGCAGTCACCCCAAAACCTTTTGGTGGGGTCTCCTTTTCAGCAGCCCCCACCCCAAGCCACTCTAACAACAGATGCTTCACAGGTGGGTTGGGGAGCCCACCTGTAAGGCCTTTCTACCCAGGGTACCTGGACTCCACAGGAGGCCTATCTCCACATCAATCTCCTGGAACTCAGAGTAATCTTCCTTGCTCTTCGAGTATTCCACACCCAGCTCAGCTACAAGACAGTCCTAGTTCAAACGGACAATCAAATAGACATGTTCTATGTGAACAATCAGGGCAGAACAGGCTCTCTGTCGCTCTGTAATGAAGCTTTGCGACTATGGGCTCTCGCCAGAGAGCATCAGATTCATCTCCTTGCGGTGTATCTTCCAGGCATTCAAAACTCTTGGGCAGACAGACTCAGTCAAGTTCTGCTTCCACACGAATGGTCTCTCCATGCAGACCAGGTGGCCAAAATTTTTAAGTTTTGGGGAACCCCGGACATAAACCTCTTTTCAAGTCCGCTGAATGCCAAACTTCCCCGGTTCTGTTCCAGAATTCTGGCTCAGGGTTGTCAGGCCAGGGATGCTTTCCTCCTCCATTGGGGTCAGGACTTCCTGTATGCCTTTCCACCCATTCCCGTAATTCCCAAAAACCCCGTTCAAGCTTCAGAGAGACAGAGTTCATATGATTCGCATAGCTCCACATTGGCCACGGCAAATGTGGCACCCTCTGCTCCTACATCTCTCTCAAGCTCTGCCTCTGGAGTTAGGATCTGCTCCAGATCTCCTTTCTCAAGAGGACGGGATGCTGTTGCATCCCAATACCCAGTCTCTGCATCTCAGGGTCTGGTTGCTGAAAGCCTAGAACTTCACGGTCTTTAACCTTTCTCAGCAGGTAAAGGATATCCTTTATGCTTCCAGGAAGCCTTCCACAAGACGCTCTTATGCATTTAAGTGGAAACGTTTACCATATGATGCTCGCAGAAGGGTCTTAACCCTCTTGCAATACCTCTGGAATCATTACTGGAATATCTCCTTCATTTATCAAGTGCAGGGCTTAAGACCAATTCAGTGAGAGTTCATTTGAGTGCTATTGCAGCTTCTTTCAGGCCTCTAAATGGACAACTTATTTCCTCTCATCCTCTCATAGCAAGATTTATGAGAGGCCTTCTTTTAACTAAGCCTCCCATTAAGCCACCACCGGTGGCATGGGACTTAAATCTGGTTCTTGGGCAGCTCATGAAACCGCCCTTTGAACCATTAGCCACTACCTCTTTGAAATTAATTTCCTGGAAGGTCATCTTTCTTATTGCAATCACATCAGCACGTTGCATCAGTGAATTGCAAGCGTTGGTGGCTGATCCTCCTTATACAAGGTTCCATCATGATAAGGTGGTCCTTAGGACTCATTCACACTTTATGCCAAAGGTGGTGTCACCTTTTCATTTAAATCAAGCGGTTTACCTTCCTGTATTCTTCCCAAGGCCTCACGCCTCATATGCAGAAAGGAATATTCATACTTTGGACTTTTACTTGCAAAGGACACAGCAACCTAGAAAGTCCTCTCAACTCTTTGTTGCTTTTGATCCTGGGTCATTTTGGACTTCTAGTCTCCAAAAGAAAGCTGTCTAGCTGGATTGTACAGTGTATATCTTTTGCCTATGAGAGTAAAAACCTTCCTCTTGAAGGCCATGCCACAGCTCACAATGTGAGAGCCATGGCAGCCTCTATGGCTCATCTTCACTCTGTGTCTATCGACGACATCTGTCGAACAACTACTTGGGCTTCGGTTCATACCTTCACAGTCCATTACTGCTTAGACAAGGACTCCCGCTGGGATGCCTTGTTTGGTCAGGCTGTTCTTCAACACCTGTTCCATACTTAATCAACTCCTACCCACCTACCATTCCTGGTAGGATGCCAGAGATCCAGGAATTTAGTCTTAACAACCCACCCATCTCCCCTAGGAGTTGTATATTTCTCTCTCTCTTTCCCTCTCTCTTTTGTCTCGGCTTTAAACTCAACTGGAGAGGGACAGTTGGGAAAGGCGGGAAGGCAGCACGCAGGCGCTGTGGGATGCTCCCAATAGCTTTCCTATTGGACTCTGGGGAGTGTTCCCGCACAGGCTCCGTCGGTACTGACGATACCCATATGTGAAGACTTAATTCCTGCTGTTCCTGGAGATCACCTGTTACAGGTGAGTAACTATGCTTTCTTTGCAGATGCTGTGTGGCACATCATGTGGCTTTTCTTCAGCAGTGGCTTCCTTTTTGCCACCCTTGCATATAGACTGTTCTGTGGAGTAATCGTGAAACCATTGAACAATAAGCATTTTCCCCCTTCTTGGCCCAAGACGTTTGGAATTCTCTTAAAGTAATGTAAGGCTCACAGTGACTTTCCTCCAGCAGTTTCCTTAAGCTACAGCTACAGACTTGGAGCGATGGCCTGATCAGTGCAGTGTCTTGGTGGCACCAAACTGTTTTCACTTTACAATGATGGCTCTGAGAGTGCCACAAGTGATATTCAAGCATTTTGAAAGTTTCTTATATCCTTTCCCCTTTAAATAATGTTTTATCCTGGGGTTCTTTCAGTAGCTCTGTGTTCTGCATGTTTAGGCCTTTTCTTCAGATTCATTTTATACAACAGAAATGCTGATCCAAGTATGTTCAAATCAGCTCAATTTATCTCATCGGACAAAGGTGAGCTCTGTTTTACCTAATATTGGCCTTATTAAGGCAGTTTTTGAATTGGAGCTAATTTAAGTTTGCTACGCCCAAGGGTGTGAAGGCTTGTGTAGTCAAGACCTTTTGGTTTCTTCTTTATTATGTTTTGACTATTTCGGTAATTGTTCTTCATGTTGAAAGAGTAGAGTATGTTGTGTAGATCAGTGAAACAACTTCTATTTGAAGGCATTGTGAATTGTATTTTTAAACAGCAGAGTGTGAAAAAATGTGCAAGGTTGTGAAGACTTCTGTAAGGCACTATTTAGCAAAAGTGATCTCGCAATGCTTATTGCATGTTTAATATATGATAATATTTGGCTCATTTTGAAACAAATTCTTTGTAAGTTTATTATAGTGTCTGGAGATATAAATAGCAAGTTAAAGATACTAAAATGGATATACTTAACAATTTTCCAAAATAGACTGTGTGAAAAACCCTGTTGCAAATTCTCCAAAACCAAATGGCATACATTGGTACATAGTGAATTTTGATCCTGCCAGATTTTAACATCCTCTAATTTAAGTGGAAAAAACAGATCTAAGGAGTGGAGGAGTAGCCTAATGGTTAGAGCACTGGCTTGGAAACCCAGAGACCAGGGTTCAATTTACATAGAAACATAGAAACATGATGACAGAAAAAGACCACAAGGCCCATCTAGTCTGTCCTTCCATAACAACAACTACAACAGTCCACTTTCTACCTTTAGAGATCCTCTGTGTTGGTCCCATGCTTTTTTGAATTCAGTTACTGACCTCATCTCTACCACCTCCACTGGGAGACTATTCCACGGATCCACTACTCTTTCCGTAAAGAAATATTTCCGCATATCACTCCTGAATCTATCTCCCTTCACCCTCATCCCATGTCCCCTCGTAGCAGAACTTGCTTTCAATTGAAAGAGGCTCTCTCCCTGAACATTTATGCCACGGAGGTTTTTAAACATCTCAATCATATCACCTCTATCCCGCCTTTCCTCTAAGGTGTACATATTAAGATCCTTAAGTCTGTCCTCATATGCTTTATAATGAAGCCCATTAATCATTTTAGTAGCAACCCTCTGCACCGACTCCATCCTGTTCACATCCTTTTGAAGGTGCGGTCTCCAGAATTGCACACCATACTCCAAATGAGGTCGCACCAAAGACTTATACAGAGGTATTATCACCTCCTTTTTTCTGCTAGCCATTCCTCTCCGTATGCACCCAAGCATCCTTCTAGCTTTTGCCGTTGCCTTTTCTACCTGTTTAGCTACTTTAAGATCATCAGACACAACCACGCCTAGGTCCCGCTCTTCTTTAGTGGACAAAAGTACTTCACCTCCTATACTGTATTGCTCCCTTGGATTGCTGCAGCCCAAATGCATGACCTTACATTTTTTAACATTAAATCCCAGCTGCCAAATTCTAGACCATTCTTCAAGCTTAGCTAGATCCCTCCTCATGTTATCTACACCTTCCTGGGTGTCTACTCTATTACAGATTTTGGTATCATCCGCAAAGAGGCAAACCTTACCCGACAGCCCTTCCGCTATATCACTAACAAAGATGTTAAAAAGAATCGGACCAAGGACAGATCCCTGGGGCACACCACTGGTAACATCCTTCTCCTCAGAGTGAGCTCCATTTACTTGTACTCTTTGTCACCTCCCACCCAACCAATTTCTAACCCAAGCAGTAACTTTAGGGTCCATCCCTAGGGTGCTCAGTTTGTTTATAAGTCGCCTGTGAGGAACAGTGTCAAAGGCTTTACTGAAATCTAAATACACGACATCTAGAGCTCTCCCTCGGTCCAACTCCCTGGTCACCCAGTCAAAGAAATCGATCAGATTTGTCTGACAAGACCTGCCTCTGGTGAATCCATGCTGCCTCGGATCCTGTAATCCGCCGGACTCCAGAAACCTCACTATTTTCTCTTTCAGCAGCGTTTCCAATAATTTACTCACCACTGAAGTTAAACTAACCGGCCTGTAGTTTTCAACCACATCCTTACTTCCGCTTTTGTGAGCCTCTCTCCAGTCCTTTGGCACCACTCCCGACTCCATCGAGGCATTGAAAAGGTCAGTCAGTGGAGTTGCTAGAACGTCCCCAAGTTCCCTCAGTATTCTAGGGTGTATCCCATCCGGTCCCATCGCTTTGTCTACTTTAAGTTGAGCTAGTTTCTCACGAACACAGTCTTCTGAAAATTGTTCAAGATGTCCCTCGCTTCTGTTCCTATTTGTGGGTGTTTTCTGAGGTCCTGCTCCTGGTTCTTCATCTGTGAACACAGAACAAAAATATTTAAGCAATTCCGCTTTATCCTTATCAGCTTGTACATATTCCCCCCCTGCACCCTTGAGTCTGACAAGACCACTTGTGCCCTTCCTCTTCTCACTAATATATCTGAAAAATGTCTTATCCCCCCATTTTATTGCATTGGCTATTTCCTCCTCCTTTTGAATCTTTGCCTTCTTGACTACTTTGCTAGCTTCTCTAAGTTTTTCCAAATACAGATGCCTGTCTTCCTCTCTCTGTGATCTCTTGTATTTCATGAAGGCCTCCCTCTTTTTCTTCACTTTTTCAGCTACTTCCTTCGAAAACCATAGCGGTCTCCTGTTCCTTTTGCCTTTATTTACCATTTTAACAAAAAGGTTGGTTGCCTTTAAAATACCCCCTTTCAGTTTTTCCCACTGTTTTTCTACATCCCCCAGCTGTTCCCATCCCACTAACGACTCCCTGAGGTATTGGCCCATCTTCGCAAAGTTAGTCTTCCTAAAGTCTAAGATCTTCACCTTGGAATGGATT
Source organism: Ichthyophis bannanicus (assembly GCA_033557465.1). Lineage (NCBI taxonomy): Eukaryota > Metazoa > Chordata > Amphibia > Gymnophiona > Ichthyophiidae > Ichthyophis > Ichthyophis bannanicus. Next base: position 146,430,937 of record CM066033.1, read on the forward strand.
CTAACAGCCCTAGTCCTAATACTGAACCACACCATCTGGTGGTCACTGGATGCAAAATGATCTCCCACTACAACATCAGAAACACTCTCACCATTGGTAAGCACCAAGTCCAGTATGGCCCCTTCACGTGTGGGGTCTGTTACCAATTGCCTGAATAGTTCTCCCTGTAGAGAATCCAGGATCTCCTTACTTCTAGATGATACTGCAGCAGGAATGTGCCAATCAACATCTGGCATATTGAAATCTCCTAGCAGTAGCACTTCCCCTTTCCTAGCAATGCTGCGTATGTCTTCAATTAACTCTCTGTCCACCTCTTCCTCTTGTGAGGGAGGTCTGTATATCACACCAATGCAAATAGATTTCTCTTTCCCTCTTTCTAGTTTAACCCACAATGCCTCCTCTCTCCCTTTTAAGCTCTGTAATTCCAAAGCTTTAATAGTAGTTTTTACATATAGTGCCACTCCTCCTCCCCTTCTTCCTACCCTATCCTTTCTGAATAAAGTATAGCCAGGTATAGTTACATCCCAGTCATGGTTTTCTGTGAACCATGTTTCTGTAACTGCCACTAAATCCAAGTCAGCCACTCCCAACAAAGCTTCAACTTCAGGGATCTTATTTCCCATGCTACGGGCATTAATACACACTGCTTTCCATGTGTTACCCCTGTTACCCATTTCCATAAAGGTATTTAATGTATCACCTACCTGGGGGCTTTCACTTACCTGGGGGCTTTCTTCACCCATCCCCAACGAATCTAGTTTAAAGCTCTCTTCAGTAGATTAGCCAGTCTACTACCAAAGATGTGTTGACCTTTCTTGGACAGATGGATGCCATCTCTGCTCTACAACCCTTGGAACAGCATCCCATGGTCTAGGAAATTTCCACTAGCACTCCTTGTGGCCTTGGGCAAGTCACTTAACCCTCCATTGCCTCAGAAAAATCCAAGTTATCAATATCCCTGTTTAATATACATTACCAAGTTTAAGTTACAATGTAAACCACTTTGATTGAAATGATAAAGCGGTATATAAAACCTGTTAAATAAATAAAATAAATAAATCTATGAACCTTGATTTTTCTTTTCTTTTTATATTTCAGTGAGAAAGCAGATATAGTTCCTGGATATGACTTTTTAGTGAATTCAGTCTGGCCAGTAATAGTATATGGTTTGGAAGAGAAATTGCCATCGCTTTTTAACCCAGGAAATCCAGATGTATTCCATGAGGTAAAATTAACTTGTTTCATGTTATGCTCCTTCTCTGTTCTGTGTACATTTTGGGATCCAGGGCTTAGATGGGCCTTACTTTCTCTAAGTCAGGAAAACAGTGCCACCTAGTAGACTGCCTTGCTGAAACACTTCTTATAAAATAGCTTTCAGTTCTTTAAAGCAACAGTGTTGGCAATTAAAGCCTGCATTCTGTGGAATTCTCGAGCTGAATGAATGGCGAAATACCTTGAGAATACTGAGCTCATGCTACAAAAGTTAGTGAGCCTAGCTTGAGGAATGAACTGCTCTGCCTTGTAGCAATTTATCCTATTTTTAATAGCTTTTGAATATGGGACCTAAGTTTAAAAGTTTTGAAAGCTCTTTCCCGTGAGCACTTAACACCTTCTGAATTTATGTAAATTGGGATGTAACTGTACTGATCCAGTGCAGGTGCTATATGCTGGTTGAGTTTGTTTATAACATGAGCAGTTGAAGAGTGTAGTGGAGGAAAGTTTTGAAGTTACAGCTGTGGCTGTAATTAGAGGCACACTTTTTTAATTACAGGAAATGTGCATACAGTATTGCCCTTTAAAATGATCAGCAAGCGGTGAAAATTCATTGCAAGCCACAGATTTAACAACAGTTCGAACGCAACAAGGAGAAACAGAATGGTTTAAAATAAGCAAAGGTGTAAGACAAGGCTGCATACTTTCCCCCTACTTGTTTAATTTATATGCAGAACAAATCATCAGAGAAGCAGGATTGTATGAAGACAACAGAGGTGTGAAGATTGGTGGAAGACTCATCAACAACCTTCGCTATGCTGATGATACTACATTACTAGCTGAAAGTGAAGATGATCTGAAACATTTGCTTCTCACAATCAAAGAACATAGTCTCAAAATGGGCCTGCACCTTAATGTAAAGAAGACAAAAATCATGACAACTGGCATAATCAACAGGTTCATCGTTGAAGGAGAAGAAATTGAAATTGTGAACAACTTTAACCTACTTGGATCAACTATCAATAAAGAAGCAACAAGCAGTCAAGAAATCAAACGACGCATTGTTCTTGGCAGAATGGCTATGAAAGACCTAGATAAGATTCTCAAGAGCAGAGATGTCTCTCTCCATACAAAGATTCGACTTGTTCAAGCCATGGTGTTTTCAATAACATCATATGGATGTGAAAGCTGGACAGTGAAAAAGACAGACAGGAAGAAAATTGATGCCTTTGAATTATGGTGCTGGCAACGAATACTGTGTATACCATGGACTGCCCGAAGAACAAACCAGTCAGTTCTAGAGGAGATCAAACCTAAGCTTTCTTTAGAAGCTCAGATGACAAGACTTTGACTTTCATACTTTGGATACATCATGCGAAGAGAGAGGTCATTAGAGAAAGACATCATGCTTGGCAAGATAGAAGGTCAACGCAAAAGAGGAAGGCCAGCAATGAGATGGATTGATACAATAACAGCAGCTACGGGTACCAGTCTGTCAACAATGAGCCGCCTGACTGAAGACCGAACACAATTTAGGATAGCTATCCAGAGGGTCGCCATGAGTCGACTCCGACTCGACGACACTTAACAACAACATCAACAATATGTGCCACAAATCTGCAGATTGCAGCAAGTATAGGTAATGATGGGTTCTTTTTAATTTTTTTAAACTTTTTATTTCTATACATTTTCACAAAAACTTCAAGTATTACTTGAGCAATAAAGAATACATTACATAGCAAAAAAAAAAAAAGGAAAAATAAAACAAATCATTACAAAACAAAACCAGCTCATTATGTATCATCACAGAGCACAATACATGGGAATTAAAAGGTATCCATAGGGGACTAAACCAAATCCGAAATATTTAAAATAACAAATTGAAAAGTGCATGCTGTAAGTATTGCAACAAGACTAGTTTCACTGATGGAGTGCATGGTTTCCTTATGCAAGTGCATAGATGGAGCACTTAAGGCTTGCAAGAGGATTGATGAATTTCTCCAGAAGCAAGCAGGAAGTCAGTCCTCATATATGGGTGATGCCAACACCGACAGAGCCCACGAGGAGCATTTCCCCAGCTTTCAAAGAAAGCCTTTGGGAATGCTATCACGCATACATGGTCCCCTTCCCGCCCAAGGGTGCCATATTGCTTAGTCTCTTTTTTTACGCAGAGCCCAACGGATGTAGTCCTCTACTGCCCCGGAAAAAGCACCAATTTCTCCTTTCCTCCAGTGGTGCACCAGTCTCCTTCCCTCCTCGAGTCAGTACCCTTGGCGCTGGTCTCGGCTTTTACCCCTTTTTTTTCCTTTTCTTTTTTTCCTTGAGGTTCTCCCTCGATCAGCCTTCGTGCCATTTTTCGCCCAGGGGTCATCGACCCCAGCCAGGTGTTCTCCCACCATGTCTCCCAGTGAGTTCAAGAAGTGCGACTGCTGCAGTCAGACTATCTCAGTTACTGACACGCATGACTGCTGCATTTGTTGTCTGGGCCTGGACCACGACAGTTCCACCTGCGACCAGTGCCAAGTCATGACCCCCAAAACAAATAAAAGGTGGTCAGAATTGCTAGGGAAGCTGTTTCCAAGATATGAGTCTGCCCCAGCCTCCCCATCGCCGAGCCCCAAAGCCGGCCCTTCGCTAGAGGTCTGGGTGTCCTCGGAGTCCCGCAGCGGCGGCTCCTCTGGCGTGGCCCTGGATCCTCCCAAGAAAAAGAAGGTCCCGAAGAAGGTGCCTCTGATGAAGCCTGGCAAAGTCCCTCGCCGGGACTTGGGCGACTCCGAGCAATGCTCTCATAAGGTATTGAGATAAGTCGTCGGCCTGCGGAGGACTGCGACAGGACCCATGAGCCTGTAGTCTTTCTGGAGGATGCACTCTCCGGAGTGCCAGCATCAGACCCAAGACCCTTGGTGTCCATGCCGGGAGCTGCATAGCCATCAGGCCTCGAGACCTGCATGGCAGCCATGGAGCAGAGCCTCTCCTCCATCCTGGCCTTGCAGTGGGCATTGATGTCCGGGCTCCCGGCATCATCGGCCCCAACACTAGGCCCCCCGACCTTGGGGGAGTCCCGTGCGTTGAACTAGGCACTGAGCACCACCAGCCTTGGGTAAGTCCTCGGCATCAATCGAGGTCTCGATCACACTCCTTGGGGATCCAGTCTTCCCCGGTGAGTTTCCGAGAGTCCCACTCCAGGTCCTCAGCGGGGGCCTGGTTCCTCAGGGCTGCCTCCGACTTCTTGACTTCTTGACTCCCTCAGATTCTTGATTAGAAAACAGAGGACATGGCCTCACCGGAGACCTCTCGGCACAGGGACATCCCCTCCAAGCCATCTTCCCCAGAGCCTCAGCGCCACTCTTTGCCTGAGGACGTAGCCTTTTCCTGACTTCATTTGCAACATGGCCTGGGCTCTCTCGATCCAGACCGAGTTGGAGGAGGATCCTTGCACTGAGGAGCTTGAGATCTTCCAATATGAGTCTCCTCCCAAGAAGACTGTCATGGTGCCAGTTCCACCCATCCTCGAAAGGCTGCTACTCAGGATATGGGAGACCCCAGCCTCGGTGCCGGTGGTCAGTTGGTGCCTGGATGCCATTTACCACGTCCAGAAGGGCACCAGGTTCCATAAGCCACAACTCAATGGTGGTGGAGTCCTCCATGCAGAACTGAAGAGTCAGAAGACCTACTCCTCAGTTCCCCCCCGGTAGGGAGGCCCAGGCCCTCGATACCCTAGGCTGCAAGTGCTACCAGGGCGCCAGGCTCGGGTGCCAAATACAGGCATACGAGTTGTACATGGGGATGTACCTTAAAGGCCTGATACAGGAGCTCTCAGGATTCTTGGCAGGCCTTGCTGGGGAACCTCTTCTGAGGTTCCAGTCCCTGGCAGTGGGCATCTGGGACTGTTCAAAGTTTCTCTCCCGAGCTGCCTATGACGGATTCGAGTCTGCAGCCAGGGCAGCAGCCATCAGCATCAGCGCCCGGTGCCAGGCCTAGTTGCAGATCTTGGACCTGGAGCAGTGGGTACAGGAAAAGCTGTTAGATGTCCCCTGCAATGGCGATAACCTGTTTGGGGAAACTGATGTCTGATAAAGCAGCTGAGATTGAGGCCGAGTTAGTAACCTGGCAAAGGCTGTCCAAGAAGACCTCGGCCCTCCCCAGGAAAAAATCCTTGGGGGGAAAAGCCCTTTTTCCTGAGGAAAAAGGGCTACTCGTAGGTTGGCCACTACCAGCCTTACTCTGGGCAGCCACATCAGGCCTCACAGCTGAAAAGCCAGGGACATGGGTCCAGGAAGACCAAGGCTCCCAAGCCTCAGACACCAGCTCTTGTCCAACCGGGAGGGAACTTTTGACTCCCAGGGCTGGGCTTCCCCTCCCCCAGGAGCACTGTTCCTTCTAAGCTGTGCGTGTGTGCGCGCGCACACACCTCGCCAAGAGAACGCACATACTTTACAATAGAGCGCACAAAAATTACGGTTCTGATTCTGATAGAAAACAACACAGACGTCTTAAAATTTAAAAGTTATGATTGTAATTACTAGAAATTTCCCACTTCATTTAGTAATCGTCTATTTTCATTTAATTTGATTAAAATCAATGTGGTGTACATACTGTATTCTGATGTGTAGTCAAATTTTAAAGTATATAACTCCCAGTGTTGACATGTGGCGCACAAAAATTTAACCTTCCTTCAAAAGCTGCACACAGCTGATATTTTATGCGCACACAACCTACAGAAAATTAGAGGGAACATTGCCCAGGAGTCCCACGAGGGAAACTGGCTTTGCTCCTTGAACCTAAAGGATGCCTACCCACACATCCTGATCTATCCATCTCCCCAGCAATACCTGAGATTCATGGTAGGGAGAGGCCATTACCAAAACAGGGTACTTCCCTTCAGTCTGGCCTCCTCGCCAAGAGTGTTCACAAAGTGTCTAGCAGTGATAGCAGCCTACAAGGGGTGTTTGTCTTCCCCTACTTGGATGACTGACTTATCAAGGGCAGCACAGCCGCAGAGGCCAGTTAGGGTACAGGACGTACCATCCTCCTCCCTGCAGCACCTGGGGTTCATCATCAGCTACCTTAAATCACATCTCTCTCTGGTGCAGGACCTAGAGTTCATCGGTGCTCAGCTGAACATGGTGTGGGCCAGAGCCCTCATTCCTCAAGACAGGGTAAAACGCCTCAAACAGTTGGCAGGGGAGGTCCAGCACCACACAACAGTTCCAGCTCGCCTTCTTCTCCACCTGCTGGGACACATTGCCTCCACGGTCCATGTCACACCCCTAGCCCGCCTGCACATGCAGACAGCCCAGTGGTGCCTGTGTTCTCAGTGGACCCAGGCCACAGGCTGACTCTGGGACAGGGTCAGAGTCAGAGTCTCCCACCAGCTGGTGAGATCCCTCGACTGGTGGCAGAACCAGGGCCTCCTTTGGGCAGGAATGCTCTTCCAGGCGCCCCCACTGCAGCGTACCCTGACCACAGATGCCTCGCTCTAGGGCTGGGGAGCTCACTGTGGAGTTCACTGCACTCGGGGTTGCTGGTCCAGGGAGGAATCTCTACTACAGATAAAGCTCCTGGAACTCTGGGCGATAGCCTTCACCCTATGTGCGTTCTGCTTCCTTTTATGGAACAGACCTGTGCTGGTCCAGATGGACAACCAGGTCGCAAGGTTCTATATAAACAAGTAGAAGGGCACTGGTTTGTACTCCCTCTGCCAGGAGGCTGTAGCCCTTCTCGGCTTTGCAGTGCACAATGGCATACTCCTACGAGCGGCCTACCTACCGGGCCAGGATAATAACCTGGCTGACAGACTCAGCAGAGTCCTTCGCCTTCATAAGTGGTGTCTCAACTCTGCAATGGTGAAGAAGTTCTTCCGCCTTTGGGGCTGGACAGAGATGGACCTCTTCGCCTCTCCAGACAACGCGCAGCTGGCTCGTTTCTGCTCCAGGCAGCTGCACCCACAGAGGATAGCGGCAGACGCATTCCTGATCTCATGGTCTGAGGGATTGCTGTATGCATTCCCACCAACTCCCCTAGTCACCAAGACTGTTCAAAATCCAGAACGAGAGGGCATCAATATTGATCGCCCCAGGTGGCCCAGGCAACCCTGCTTCCCACTACTGCTCTCATTGGCAGCAATGCTCCCAGTACCCCTGGGCTGAGCCCCGGACCTCCTGAATCATGAGGAGGGCTGTCTTCTGTACCCCAATTTGGGGTCGTTGACTCTTAACGACCTGGCTGCTGAGAGGGTAGCCCTGGCCCCGCTCAACCTACCACAAGAGGTTGAGGAAATCCTACTAGCCTCCAAGAAGCCTCCACGAGGTGGGCTTATGCCTTTAAATGGCGCAGGTTTGCTCTGTGGTGTGCAGATAGGAAGGAGAACCCATTCTCCTGCCACGTCCAGCTGGTACTCCAATACCTAGTGCATCTGTTGCACACAGGGCTGAAATCTAACTCAGTCTGGGTGCATCTGAGTGCCATAGCCGCTCACCACCTGCCAGTGTGGGGCAAGCCCTTTCCTAGTCAACCCCTGGTTTCTCATTTCCTACAGGGCCTTCTGCTTTCCAAGCCCCCTGTCCGCCCTCCTGCAGCAGAATGGGACCTGAACCTGGTGCTCTCCCAGCTCACTAGACCATCGTTAAAGCCACTGGCCACCTGCCACCTCAGATACCTATCTTGGAATGTGGCCTTCCTGGTAGCCCTGACTTCAGCTTGCAGAGTCAGCGAGCTTCAAACGCTGGTGGCGGACCCCCCTCCCCCATAAACCAGGTTCTTCAAGAACAGGCTAGTGCTCCACACTCAGAATAAGTGCGGAGCACTACCCAGTTCTTGAAGAACCTGGTGTTTGGGGGGGGGGCTCCGCCACCAGCGTTTGAAGCTCGATGACTCTGCAAGCTGAAGTCAAAGGTGGTATCCCCGTTTCACCTCCACCAGCGAGCCAGTTGATATACTGTATCTGGATTTTCATACAGCCTTGACAAGGTCCCTCATGAGAGGCTCTAGGAGAAATTAAAAAGTCATGGGATCAGGATCAGAAACTGGTTAAAAGACAAAGTAGAGAGTAGGGATAAATGACCAATTTTCTCAGTGGAGAAAGTTGAATAGTGGAGTATCCCAGGGTTATGTGCTGGACCCACTACTTTTAAGCATATTTATAAATGACCTGGAAAAGGGAATAACGAGTGAGGTGATAAAGTTTGCAGATGACACTCAAAGTTGTTAAAACGCTAGAGGATTGTGAAAAATTGCAAGAGGACCTTGATAAATTGGAAGACTGGACGTTCAAATGACAGATGAAATTTAATGTGGACATGTGCAAAGTCATGCACCTAGGAAAGAACAACCCAAATTACAGTTACACAATACAAGGTTCCACATTATTTTTATTCATTTATTTATTTATTAAGTATTTATATCCCGCTTTATCCTTTAATCAAAGTGGTTTTACACTCCAAACCAATCAGTTGGGGTGGGGCGGGGCGGGAGTGTCGGCATGCAGTGGTGGTGTAGGTAGTGTTCTTGGGTGTGTGGGTAGGTACATCTTAATTTGGGGTGCTATATATACAGGGGGGAGCTATATACAGTGGGCTATGTACAAGAGGGCGGAGGGGAATACTAGGTAAAGATTTTAGAGTCACGTGATTTCTCCGTAATGTTCTGTGTAGAGCGTTGTTTTGAGTGATTTTCAGAAGTCCTTAATGTCGATCGTTGATCTCAAGCTGTCAGGGAGGGAGTTCCAAATGGCGGGTGCTGCCAGGGATATAGCTCTCTTTGAAGTGGTTTGTCTCATTTTGGTGAATTCTTTAGGGGCTGTGATGGTGTTCGTGGTACCTCTTCTTCTGGGTCTGAGGCTGGATTCAAAGCCGATGATAGCCTGCAGACTGTCTGTTGAGATGTCCTGTTTGATTTTGAAAAGGTTCAGTATTGTTTTGTATCGGATACGGGACTCTATTGGCAGCCAATGTAGGAGGTTCGTAATGGGGATGATGTGGTCATGTCTTGTGGATCCTGTTATTATTCATGCGGCTGTGTTTTGTGCCAACTGTAAGGGTCGGAGTGTGTGTTTTGGGAGACCCAGGTAAATTTGGATCTCCAGGAACAAGCAGGAATGTAGTCTTCACATATGGGTATCGTCGGTACCAACGGAGCCTGCGCGGGAACGTTCCCCAGCATCCAATAGGAAAGCTTTTGGGAGCGTCCCACAGCACCTGCATGCTGCCTTCCCGCCTTTCCCAACTATCCCTCTCCAGTTCGTTTTTTACGGAGTCGACAGGTCGCACATCCTGTCACCGCAGAAAAAATTCCCCTCTTATTCTTCTTTTTTGTGGTCGCGTCTGCCTTCCCTCGACGCTACACTGGTACCGCCGGTGGTTCTTTCTTTTTTTTAAAAAAAACAAACCTTTCTTTCTGGAATCTTTTCCAGTAATTTTCTTCTTAGGTGCCACGCGCCATTTTGGGCACTAGGCCCAACCTTTTCCTTCAGAATGGAAAAACACGCTTCGGATTTTAAAAAGTGTTCTAAGTGTGGCAGTACCATCTCCGTCACCAACACCCATGAGTGGTGCCTCAGATGTTTAGGTCCTGAGTGTGTTGCCTGTGGGGTGATGAAAAGGGGCCGGCAAAACCGAGCTGCTAAACTTAGCACCCTTTTTCCCTCCGATGCAACCTCCGTGGCATCGACGTCTTCCAGGGCTTTGTCTTCCTCCCATGGATCTCAGGTAACTAAACATAAATCTAGCTGGTCCTCAAAGGGTAGATCTCCTTCTAAACATCGAGATGCCTCTGACGTTGCCCTTGAGGGACTTTCACCAGAAAAATTGCCCCGGCGGGAGGCTTCGGCTTCCAATGCACTAACGTGGCTCCAAGATGTTCTGGAGGCTTCAGCCTCGGCAGAACTACTGGTGCCATGCTCTGGGGTTCCGGCCGCTTCATCCGGCACCTATACCCAAGCATCGGCAGCGTCGATAGACCAGAGATTCTTGGCTATTGAATGCAGTCTGGCGGTTCTTCTCATGGCCTCGATGCCCCTGAAACCGCTTCAGACAATTCAACCGGTACCGGCACCGACTGCATCGACATCAGCAGGTATTCTACCAGGACCGAGTCATGCATCTCTATCCGGCATCGACAAGTCGGTACCGGCATCGACTTTGATCGGTACCGGCATCGACTTTGATCGGTACCGGCATCGACTTTGATCGGTACCGGTACCGTGCCTTGCACGATCACCCGGATCGGAGATACTTCGAATCCTTGGATGAGTCTGAAGACTCTGAAAGCTCTGCTGATACCAGAGTACTTCTTCCTGAGGATTCCTCTTCTCATCAGCGTAGGATGTCTCTACCAGAGGATATGGCCTTTCAGGATTTTATCCGAGATGTGGCCCGAGGTCTTTCCATCACAGTGGCTCCTGAAAAAGAGCCTATGGCAAAGGAATTAGAAATCCTACAATACCCTAAAGCTCCCAAGGAGGCAGCTACCTTACCTATTCATGAGATCTTGCACGATCTTATGTTAAGGATGTGGGAAACACCTCTAACCACATCTCCTCACTCTCGAAGACTCGACACCATGTATCGAGTTCCTCCTTATCCTGGGTTCAGAAGACTCAAATACCACACCATTCCATGGTTGTAGAATCAGCCATGAGACGGATACAGAGTGCAAAAAGGCATGCATCTAATCCTCCAGGACGTGAGTGTAGGACTCTTGATGCCTTTGGATGTCGATCCTTCCAGGCTTCCATGCTTTCTGCTAGGATCAGTTCCTATATCTTGTATATGGGAATGTTCCTTAAAGAGGTCACAGGAGATTTAGAGCTTATGAGCCCTCTCCTTCCTGTTGATAAAAGGCAAGATTATCTCTCTCTTGTCAAACATGCTCAGGATGTTTCCAAGTTTGTGAATCGTGCAGCCTTTGACTGCTTTGAATGCATAAGCAGAGCCTCTGTCATTGCCATAGGTGCACGTAGGATTGCCTGGCTCCAGGCATCTGACTTGGAAATTTGGGTACAGGACAAACTAGGGAATATATCTTGCACGGGAGAGAATCTCTTTGGAAAGAATTGGCAGGAAAAAGCTAATGAGATAGATGCTGGCAATATCACTTTGGATATTTTATTTATTTATTTATTTATTTAGTCTTTTCTATACCGCGCTCTTCAAATTCAGATTGTCTAAATCTACAGCTTTGGATAGATTGTCTAAATCTACAGCTGATCCTGCGAGGAAAAGATCCTCTATGAAACCATTCTTCAGCAAGAAGAAAAAGTTGTATCCCTCCTATACCCAGCAGGGACATCGTTTAGGTCAGTCTGCCCAAAAGGGACAGCAGCAACAACCTAGGCAAAGAAAGACAAAAGCAGCTAAGCCTCAACTGGCTCAGCAGACTCAGCCTTCACAGGTGCTTTGACTCCTATCTAGAGAACTTTGCCTTCCTGGCCCTGAACGGCCCAGAACCCTCCACCATCCCAGGAAGGTTATGTCATTTTGCCCCCAGATGGGGTCGGATAACAGCAGAAAATTGGACTCTGTCTATTGTAAGAGAGGGGTGCAAGCTTCATTTCCTCAGCATGCCCCCTCCTACAATGGTAAGACAGTTCAATTCTCAGACTTCTCTCAACGACCGGTTAGGTCAAGAGGTCACTGTGCTCCTTGCTCAAGGGGCAATAGAAGAGGTACCCATTCCCCAACGGGGTACAGGGTTTTACTCCCCCTATTTTCTTATTCCAAAGAAAATAGGAGGACACAGACCCATTTTAGACCTCAGAGAATTGAACAAATTCCTGTTCAAAGAGAAGTTCAAAATGATTTTTCTAGGAACTCTGTTTCCATACCTTCAGAGTCAGGATTGGCTTTGTTCTCTAGATCTCAAGGAGGTGTACACTCATGTTCTCATCTATCCAACTCACCGAAAGTTCCTTCGCTTTCTGTTTCAAGGGAAGCACTACTAATACAGGGTTCTTCCTTTTGGCCTGGCCTCTGCACCAAGGGTGTTCACAAAACGCATGGCTGTGGTGGCAGCATTTCTCCGCACCCTGGGAATATTTGTCTTCCCTTACTTAGACGACTGGTCATTCGAGCCCCTTCAGCGCCAGAGGCCAGGGTTGCTCTCTCTCGCACAATGCGCATCCTTCAGTATTTGGGACTTGTCATAAACTTCCCAAAGTCCAACTTTGCTCCCACTCAATCCCTAGAGTTTATAGGAGCTCTGCTGGATACCAGACAGACAAGGGCTTTCCTTCCACAGCCCCGCTGCCTTCGCATTGTGCAGTTAGCTTCCCAAGCAGTGCTAAAACCTCACCTCACTGCTCGGGAAATGTTACAGTTGCTAGGCCACATGGCATCCATCGTATATGTGGTTCCTTATGCTCGCCTCCATATGAGGGCAGCCCAGTGGACTTTATCCACTCAGTGGACTCAGGCGTCAGGTTGCCTGTCAGACAAAATAGCAAACTCATATTGCCTTATTTTGTCTCTCCAATGGTGGCAATCACCCCAAAACCTTTTGGTGGGGTCTCCTTATCAGCAACCCCCACCCCAAGCCACTCTAACAACAGATGCTGCACAGGTGGGTTGGGAAGCCCACCTGCAAGGCCTTTCTACCCAGGGTACCTGGACGCCACAGGAGGCCTATCTCCACATCAATCTTCCTTGCTCTTCGAGTATTCCACACCCAGCTCAGCTACAAGACAGTCCTAGTTCAAAGTACATTCAAGTAGCCATGTTCTATGTGAACAATCAGAGCGGAACAGGCTCTCTGTCGCTCTGCAATGAAGCTTTGCAACTATGGGCCCTCGCCAGAGAGCATCAGATTAATCTCCTTGTGGTGTATTTTCCAGGCATTCAAAACTCTTGGGCAGACAGACTCAATCGAGTTCTGCTTCCACACGAATGGTCTCTCCATGCAGACCAGGTGGACAAAATTTTTCAAATTTCGGGAACCCCGGACATAGACCTCTTTGCAAGTCAGCTGAATGCCAAACTTCCCCGGTTCTGTTCCAGAATTCCACTCAGGGTTGTCAGGCCAGGGATGCTTTCCTCCTCCAGTGGGTTCAGGACTTCCTGTATGCCTTTCCACACATTCCCCTAATTCCCAAAACCCTGTTCAAGCTTCAGAGAGACAGAGGTCATATGATTTTCATAGCTCCACGTTGGCCACGGCAAATGTGGTACCCTCTACTCCTACATCCCTCTCAAGCTCTGCCTCTGGAGTTAGGATCTGCTCCAGTTTTCCTTTTTTCAAGAGGACGGGATGCTGTGGCATCCCAATCCCCATTCTCTGCATCTCAGGGCCTGGTTGCTGAAAGCCTAGAACTTCACGGTCTTAACCTTTCCCAGCAGGTAAAGGATATCGTTTATGCTTCCAGGAAGCCTGCCACAAGACGCTCTTATGCATTTAAGTGGAAAAGGTTTACCATATGGTGCTCGCAGAAGGGTCTTAACCCTCTTGCAATACCTCTGGAATCATTACTGGAGTGTCTCCTTCATTTATCAAATGCAGGGCTTAAGACCAATTCAGTGAGAGTTCATTTGAGTGCTATTGCAGCTTCTTTCAAGCCTCTAAATGGACAATCTATTTCCTCTCATCCTCTCATAGCGAGATTTATGAGAGGCCTTCTTTTAACTAAACCTCCCATTAAGCCACCACCGGTGGCATGGGACTTAAATCTGGTTATTGGGCAGCTCATGAAACTGCCCTTTGAACCATTAGCCACTACCTCTTTGAAATTCCTTTCCTAGAAGGTCATCTTTCTCATTGCAATCACATCAGCACGTTGCATCAGTGAATTGCAAGTGTTGGTGGCTGATCCTCCTTATACAAGGTTCCATCATAAGGTAGTCCTTAGGACTCATCCACACTTTATGCCAAAGGTGGTGTCACCTTTTCATTTAAACCAAGCGGTTTACCTTCTTGTATTCTTTCCAAGGCTTCATGCCTAAAATGCAGAAAGGAATCTTCATACTTTGGACTGTAAAAGAGTTTTGGCCTTTTACTTGCAAAGGACACAGCAACATAGAAAGTCCTCTCAACTCTTTGTTGCTTTTGATCCTAGTAATTTGGGACTTTCAGTCTCCAAAAGAACACTGTCCAGCTGGATTGCACAGTGTATATCTTTTGCCTATGAGAGTAAAAACCTTCCTCTTGAAGGCCATGTCACAGCTCACCATGTGAGAGCCATGGCAGCCTCTATGGCTCATCTTCACTCTGTGTCTATCGACGACATCTGTCGAGCAGCTACTTGGGCTTCGGTTCATACCTTCACAGCCCATTACTGCTTAGACAAGGACTCCCGCTGGGATGCCTTGTTTGGTCAGGCTGTTCTTCAACACCTGTTCCATACTTATTCAACTCCTACCCACCATCCCTGGTAGGATGCCAGAGATCCATGGGGGGAAATGGAGCCCTTTCACAAGGGCACGCAACTTCTGGGGCCTTCTCCCTGGCATCTGCAGCTAGGGAGTCCCTATATGTGAAGACTACATTCCTGCTTGTTCCTGGAGATAGCATAGTTACTCACCTGTAACAGGTGATCTCCGGGAACAGCCGGAATTTAGTCTTCACAACCCACCCACCTCCCACCACTGGAGGCAGTTTTTGCAACTGATTCCTATAGATTTTGGGGTGCTGAATCCAGGAAAAATAGCCAAAATGTTCCATCACGTCACGTTTTCTTGCAAAATTAGATTTCTTACCCATATAAGGAATGTTCACATAATTTCTTTTTAGCCGACTGCAGTTTATTTTCTTGGCCCAAAATAGAGGTTGTAATGGTTAACTAACTAGAAACACTCCCTCATGATATTTTAGAGTGTTTTGTATTCATTTTATACATTAACAGGACAATTGGGAGGCGGGGGGCTAAATCCAGTACTCGCGCTGGCGCATGTTCTTTCCTGTTCGCCTCGCCTCGTTCGCTCGCTCAAACACGGTGGTTGCGACATGAACGTTCCTGTCAAATTTCAGTTTCTTGCAAGTTCATTATTACCTTTTGTTTGCTCAGTCGTAATCCAGCTTTATTCCGAAGTGGTTCACTACAGTTGTAGTTTGCAGTGCTGTGTATTTGTGATGGCTCACAGAACCAGAGGTTGCGTCAACTCTCCGGACAGTTTTTGTTTTATTTGTGGGGAATATACCGTGAAAAAGCGGCAGAGGAACATTTCTGCATTTATTAAAAAAGTATATTTCGCCTATTTCGGTTTGAAGTTAGGCGATCAAGACAAACCGTGGGCTCCTCACAAAGTGTGCAAGACATGTGAGGAAGATCTACGCTTATGGATGAAAGGTAAAAAACAAGCATTTCGTTTCGGAATACCTATGATGTGGCGTGAACAAAGAGACCACAGCAGTGACTGCTATTTTTGCTCTTGCATTGTGAAGGGATACAACTTAAAAAATAAGAACATAATAAGTTACCCCAACCTTCCCTCAGCAATTAGGCCTATGCCTCATAGCAACGAAGTACCTGTGCCTGAACCACCAAAATCTTTGGATCATATTTGTGTGGACGGTTCTGATCATGATGAGACTCATCAGATGGCTTTTCCCGATGAGTCCAGTACTTCCGAGTTTGAAACTGAACCAGATCCGAAACCTGAACTTTTCTCTCAAGCTGAATTGAATGATTTAGTCCGGGATTTAGGACTCCCAAAAGATGCTGCCCAACTGCTAGGTTCTCGGCTTAAACAGAAAAATCTATTGTCACCAGGAACAACTTTTTATTGGTACCGCAACCGCGAGACACAATTTTTGAAGTATTTCAGCAAAGAGGAAGATTTGGTATTTTGCAACGATATATACGGAGTGATGGAAAAGTTTAAACTCAAGTATGATCCTGCTGAATGGCGGCTGTTCATTGATTCGTCAAAAGACAGCATAAAAGGTGTTCTTCTTCATAATGGCAACACATTCGCTTCAGTTCCTATTGCTCACTCTGTTATTCTCCAAGAAAAATACGAGAATTTGGCCCTGATTCTTCAGAAGATTCGTTATGATGAGCATAAGTGGATGATTTGTGGAGACTTTAAAATTCTATCCATGCTATTAGGGCAGCAATCCGGTTTCACCAAATATCCCTGCTTCCTTTGCTTGTGGGATAGCCGGGCCCGCGACCTACACTGGGGGAAAAAAGACTGGCCAATTCGGGAGTATTTGAGACCCGGTGAGAAAAATGTTCTTCATGAGAGCTTGGTACCTCGTGATAAAATTCTATTACCACCTCTCCACATTAAGTTGGGTCTCATTAAGCAATTCATCAAGTCCCTTCCAAAAGATGGTGTGTGCTTTCGGTACCTTTGCTCAAAGTTCCCCCGGCTTTCTGAAGCAAAGCTAAAGGAAGGAGTGTTTGTTGGCCCTGATATAAGGAAACTCATTTCAGATGGAGCATTCGCTGAAACGATGTCTGAGAAGGAAAAAGAAGCCTGGGATTCCTTCAAGGATGTTCTCAAATTCTTGGGGAACAGGCGGGATGAGAACTATAAGGATATTGTTGCCAGGATGCTCAATGCCTTCAAAGAACAAGGCTGTAACATGAGCCTGAAAGTCCATTTCTTGCACTCCCATGTGAACTACTTTCCCGAAAACTTGGGGGCGTACAGTGAAGAACAAGGTGAAAGGTTTCACCAGGACATCAAGGACGCAGAGAGAAGGTACCAAGGAAGATGGAACACCACTATGATGGCTGATTTCTGCTGGTTGCTGCTGCGGGAAACCCCAGATGAAAAATATGCCAAGCAGCGCACCAAGAGAAGCATTCGGGGGAAGAAGAAACGGGCCCACCAGGAGATTGATTGACCCAAGAATGACTTTAAAATCTAAACTGTGTTGACAAATATCGTGTTTTTACTAAACTTTGAAATAAAAATTTGCTAGTTATTACCACAGTGTCGGATCTCATTTATTAGAATTTTATTTTCACACCATCGGGTGTTTGTCTTCATGTATTGCAATGGTGCGGTTTGCGTTTTCTATTCTTACATACATACCTGTACAACATTTTTTGCACATTTCTTTGCTTTGCTTTGTGTCTAACCTCGCTCTTATATGCTCAATGTTTGTGCACATGTATGTGGCTGTTTTAAGTGCAGACAATTTTGCTACCATCACAGTGTGTTTTGTTGACATTACTCTATTCTTATGTGCTGCCTTGTTACAATTTTCTTTATTCTTATTTGAATAACTACTAAACAATTAGTATAAAGAATTCATCCAAGAAACTTTTATCTCGATCGCACTCAATCTGAAACATTCACCTCAAACTGCTAACCCAATGTAGCAAAAAATCTGTACGTGATGGAGTAAATTGGTTACCAGATTTGGATTCAGCGCACCAAAAAACGTAAAAATCAATCGAAACATTAGAGGCAGTTTAAAAAAAAATTTTTTTAGTGTACCTGTGTTATTGGAGGAGAGGCAGAGGGGGATTAGGGACCCATTAAATATATACAGGCTGGCTATGGGGTGCAAAAGAACTACAGCAAGCCCTAGAGTGGTACTTTGCTCCAACTGCCTACTTTTGCCCTATTAGGGAAGGGTGGGTGGGGAGAGAGAATGAGTGAAAATGCACTGATGGCATTGAATGGTTTGGCAGCAGTGGAACGACCAGGCCCCATTGGCAGCAGGAGAGCCACAGAGGTGGTAATAAGTGTTGCTAGAAAAGGGGAGTTGGGGCCCAAAAGACTGTGGAATCTGTGGTACAAAGGATGAGAAGCCTGCCAACTGGTGGAGGAATACCTAAGACAGAGGCAAGTGCTGGGGAAGTTACTACTAGGAAAGTCAGAGAAAAGGAATGTAATTGGGGAAGAGGAGCACTGCCATCTACCTTTCACTTCATTAAATACAAGGCTTTATTTCTTTTTTAACTAAAGTATGTATGACATTTATTTATTTAGACATACTTGTATACCACCTTATCCTAAAATCAAAGTGGTTACAACACATCACAATTGGGTTACATTCAACATGTGGGTACTTTACAACATTTAACATTGAGGGTATTTGACAACATTAAGACAACACTGGTTGAGGGTTACATTTATCATGAGGGTTACATTTATCATGATGGTATCGTGAGTCTAGCTGGGTTAGTTAAGTGTTGAGCTTGCAGTGGCGTTTACGTTGCAATCCCGCTCAGGTGGGGGGATGTTGTGTATCTGGTGAGGACTATTGTCTATCTGCTCGTAAGTTTCTGTGAAGAGCAGGGTTTTAAGGGCCTTGTGGAAGTCTGTGATGTCCTCTAATTCCCTTAGGCTCGTTGGGAGGGAATTCCATATTGTTGATGCCATTAGTGATGGCGCTCTTCTTGATGTAATTTGTTTAGTCTTGTGATATCCTGAAGGTGTGCTGTTCATGTTGTCATAATTGACATTGTAGTACTGAGACACGGTTTCTTAAGAGATGGTGGGAGGGGGACATTGGGAGAGATGAGGAGGCCAGTGAGGGAGAGGAGGGTGTCCTAAGGGAGGCAGGGGATCTAATGGGGGAGAGGAACAAAGTTTGTGGGAACTGATTGGATAAAGGGAGAGTTCTTGGTGTTAGGTTCACCCCTCACCCTCCCACATAGTGTACCTTTCACACCTGCAGTAATTCACACACACACTATGCACCACTGACCCCTGAAGCAACATATTCCTGCAGCGATATCACTGCTGCCCAGTTATTTACTGTGGCTGAGAGACAGTGCGGCGATCCTGGATATTCAATGTCAGAGCCGCATATGACCCCAGCATTGAATATTCGGGGTTAAAGGTCAGCGGGGAAGGCTATACTCCGAAGGGGCGCATAGTCTTCCTAACTCAATATCGGGCCCTTAACTCCTAAATTTAGGAGCATAAAAAGGAGGTGACAACAGCAGAGTTGACAAGTTACCCAGTTCCATGAGTGAGATTTTTTGCCAGTTCTAATTTTAAATTTGCATTGCAGTGCAGTACGGTATTTGTAGGTTCCGATTTTACCCATTGGAATCAGTGCTGCAGGACCCATAATGCATCAGAATGAGATTGTCAGAAATCCAGGACTTGCTTAAAATCTCACTCATGCATCTGGGTAACCTGGCAATTCTGCAACAGGAGTGGATTTAGGACAGGGTAAAAAGTTAGGAGCTTAGCACTGATTTTCAGCACTAGGTTTATAAATATAAGCAAATGAAGAGCAGGCCTAAATTTATAAGCATAACTTTTTAAGCTCCTAAATTAAGATGTATTTTCAGCTGAATATAGGGCACATATTTAGGAGCTTAACTTACATGTTGAATGTTGCTGAGAAGATCAAGAAAAGGTGGAAAGAATATACAGAGTCGTCATACCATAAAGATCAAGTGGATCAACAGCCATTTCAACTTGTACCTTATGATCAGGTACCATTGGTGACGAAAGAAGTCGTCGAAGCAGCATTGAAAGCCTTATCAAAGAACAAAGCACAGGGCATTGATGGCATTCCCATGGAAGTGTTACAGCAATGAGATGAAGCTCTTACATACTTACAGGGCTCTGCCAGGAAATTTGGAAGACAGGTGATCCGACTGTCTCTGGAAATTATCGCATAATTGCTCTGATCCCACATACCAGCAAGATTCTACTGAAGATCATTCAGCAAAGACTAAACCATACCTGGAACGAGAACTGCCTGAAGTGCAAACAAGATTCAGGAAAGGTCGAGGAACAAGAGACATCGCAGATGTGAGATGGATCCTTGAAAAGACAAAAGAATACCAAAAGGATATCCATATGTGTTGTGTTGACTACAGCAAAGTTTTTAACTGTGTAAACCATGAGAAACTCTGGGCCACATTAAGAAACATGGGGATACCAGAACACCTGATAGTTCTCTTGCACAACCTTTACATTGATCAAGAAGCAACAGTTCAGACGGAACTAGGAGAAACAGAATGGTTTAAAATCAGCAAAGGTGTACGACAAGGCTGCATATTTTCCCCCTACCTCTCTAATTTATATGCAGAGCAAATCATCGGAGAAGCAGGACTATATGAAGACAACTGAGGTGTGAAGATTGGTGCAAGACTCATCAACAACTTTCGCTATGCTGATGATACCACATTACTGGCTGAAAGTGAAGACGATCTGAAACATTTGCTTCTGAAGATCAAGGAACATAGTCTTAAAATGGGTCTGCACATTAACGTTAAGAAGACAAAGATTCTGACAACTGGAAAAATCAATAAGTTCATTGATGAAGGAGAAATTGAAATAGTTGACAATTTTAACCTACTTGGATCAACAATCAATAAAGAAAGAACAAGCAGTCAAGAAATCAGACGACGCATTGCTCTTGGCAGAATGGCTATGAAGGACCTGGACAAGATTCTCAAGAGCAGAGATGTCTCTCTCCATACAAAGATTCAACTTGTCCAAGCCATTGTATTTTCAGTAACATCATATGGATGTGAAAGTTGGACAGTGAAAAAGATACAGGAAGAAATTTGATGCCTTTGAATTATGGTGCTGGCGATGAATATTGTGTATATCATGGACTGCCCGAAGAACAAACCAGTCATTACTAGAGAAGATCAAACCTAAGCTTTCCTTAGAAGCTCAGATGACAAGACTTCGATTTTCATACTTTGGACACATCATGCGAAGAGAGAGATCATTAGAGAAAGACATAATGCTTGGCAAGGTAGAAGGTCAAGCAAAAGAGGAAGACCGGTAATGACATGGATCGATACAATAGCAGCAGCTATGGGTGCCACTCTGTCAACAATGAGCTGCCTAACTGAAGACCAAACACAGTTTAGGTAAGCTATCCAGAGGGTCGCCATGAGTCGACACCAACTCAACGGCACTTAACTACAACTTACGGGGCTTTAATTTAGGAGCTCAGCTTTGTTGTTTTTGTGTTTGTTTTTTGAATAGGGGGCACTTAGCTATTTACATCTAGTCCTATGAACTTTATCATGAAGATGATTGAGCATTTTAGTAACTGCCTTCCAGACTGACTCCATCCTGTCTATATCTTTTTGAAGGTGCAATCTTCAGAATTGCTCACAGCACTCCAAATGAGCTGTAATCAGAGATTTTTACAGAGGCACTATTGTTTTCTTTCTTTGCCTGTACATCTAAGCATCCTTCTGGCTTTTGCTGTCACCTTTATCTTCTCTTGTTTGGCTAGCTTAAGATAATTGGATATGATCACCCCCATGTTCCACACTCTTGCGCACAGAAGAATTTCATCAATTATACTGTAGCGCTCCCTTGGAGTTTTGCATCCTACATGCATGACCCTTCAGTTTTTAGTGTTAAATCTTTGTTACCATAATCTAGGCCATTCTTCAGGCTTTGCTAGATCCCTCCTCACATTTTTCGCATCTTTCAGGGTGTCTACCCTGTTGTAGACTTTGGTGCCATCCACAGAAAGGCAAACCTTTCCTGACAGCTTTTCCACAATATCGCTTGTTTCTCCTTCCATAGCTTCCTATCCTCCTCCTTTTCTCTGACTTTATCACATTCTAGGCCCTACCCTTGTTCTAAGAACTACCACCCCTAAAAAATATATCTTTTCCCCAGAATGGAAACTGACCGGTAAGAGAATAAATCATTCAAATAACCTGTCTTAAATGGAAAAATAAAGTTCTCTCTTTGTCAGAGGAGTTCTCCAACTTGGCCCAAAACATTTTCTTATATTCATAGCTTGTCTTGCCTCCTCACGTAAATGCAATAATCTGCTGTGGCTGTGGCTTTTTTTTGGTGACACAAGATCAGAAAGAAATTATTTAGAAAAAGTTACATTAAAGTGATGTTCGTTTTGCATAGGCACACTGATGCAGCAATGTAGCGTTCTCTGAAGAGCATTCACGTCATGCTCAAACCTGTAATAATTATTTAATATATTTCTTCACAAAAAGCAGTCATTTTATCTTCCTCTACCCACTCATATGTCTAAGTGTGTATTCTTTCCTATACTATCTGACTCTTGACTAGCCAATTTCAAAGGAGAGATCATTTACAGCTGAATAGCCAAGCAAAACACATGCTTCTGCGCATGCACTTCCTGAGACAGCATGTACTGAAGCACTGGCTGCCTGTTTAGAAAAAAAATTGTGTGAGAAATGTTCATCTGTTCCTTTTCTTTCTGACAGAGATACACCGTAAGCATGGACTTTGTCAGGAAATTTGAGCGACAGTGTGGATCCCAAGCCAGCGTGAGAAGATTGAGAGCACATCCAGCTTACCAGGAGTTTAACAATAAGTGGAACTTGCCTGTTTACTTCCAGATAAGGTTGGTGTATGTTTCTTTTTCCGGTAGAGTTCGGTCAGCGCTAGAGTAGCTACCTTGATGTCATTTTCCATTTGCTCTCTTTTATTTGTCATTTCCTCTGACGGTAATTGTGTGTTTCACGGAGACACAAACAAAGTTTAACATCATTGTGGCCTGAAAACAAAACAGAGGCAGTCATTGTTAATTGTAAAATGTCAGGAAGAATCCCTGCAGTGTGCTGGCTGCTGTTTGCGTCACTCTGTCCTGATATCCCAGGTTAATTGTGCTGACTGGATCCAAACACTGGTAAACCCTAGAATGCCTTATTATAAAATTTGCATATTGTACTGGGATATTAGCACATTAGTGTTCAGTCATACACCTCATAAATAGGGTGACTACTATATAGTTCCATGTCCAGGGGGCAAACTGAATCAGTAATGGTTTTGCCCCAGTGCATGGGGAAATGCTGGCCTGCTTTAATTCTGTCTCTGTGCATGTGCTAAAACCAGGACTGGATTGGAGATAAATTGCTAATTGCAGCTCAGGGTAGTGAGCGAAATACAAAGTGGTTCACAATAAGCATAGAAAATACTGGAAAAATAGACAAGTACAGATTGTTTAA
Source organism: Ichthyophis bannanicus (assembly GCA_033557465.1). Lineage (NCBI taxonomy): Eukaryota > Metazoa > Chordata > Amphibia > Gymnophiona > Ichthyophiidae > Ichthyophis > Ichthyophis bannanicus. The sequence goes on from CM066033.1 coordinate 146,453,972, forward strand.
TATCTCCAGGAACAAGCAGGAATACAATCTTCACATATTGGGTGAATGTCATCAAAGGAGCCCACGCGGGAATGTTCCCCATTGTCAAATAGGAAAGTCTTTGGGGGCACTCCACTGTGCTTGTGTGCCTGCCTTTCAACTCCTCTCCTCGATTCTTCATTTTCCGCAGAGCCAACAGGATGTATCATTCTGTCACCGCCGAAAAACTTCTGTTTTATGGAACTTCATGCTTCTGCTTTCCCGTAGACGCAGGTTCCATCAAAGCCGACACTGGTCCCAATAATCCTTTTTTTTTTAATTGTTACAAATTGTTCTATTTCTTTTCTATTCCTTTTCAACATGATTTTCACTGTTAAACTAGGCCTCCATAGCCTTATTTTCAATCCCGAAGACAACTTTTTAAGGCATGGAAAGCCAAGTGTGCTGGTACCATATCAGTCACTGATAAACCCATCCCTGTCCCCACAACGCCGCATGTCCCCACCAGAGGACATGTCTTTCCAAGACTTTATTTGCGATGTTGCTAAGGGCCTGTCCATAACAGTGACATCGGAGAGAGAGCCTAGGGCCAAAGAATAGGAGATTCTTCAATACCCAACGGCTCCAAAAGAGGCGGCTATGCTCCCTATCCATCGGATACTTCACGACCTCATGCTTCATATGCTGGAGTCAATACAGAGGGTGGCTACTAAAATGGTTATTGGTCTTCATTATAAAACATATGAGGACAGACTTAAGGATCTTAATATGTACACCTTAGAGGAAAGGCAGGATAGAGGTGATATGACTGAGACGTTTAAATATCTCCATGGCATAAATGCACAGGAGGAGAGCCTCTTTCGATCGAAAGCAAGCTCTGCTACAAGAGGACATGGGATGATGGTGAAAGGGGATAGATTCAGGAGTGATGTGCGGAAATATTTATTTACGGAAGAGCAGTCTCCCAGTGGAGGTGGTAGAGATGAGGACAGTATCTGAATTCAAAGAAGCATGGGACAAACACAGAGGATCTCTAAAGGAAAAAAGGGGACTGTTGTAGTAGTTGATATGGAAGGACAGACTATATAGGCCATGTGGTCTTTTTCTGTCGTCATGTTTCTATGTTTCTATGACTCTAGTCGCCTCAGTTTGCCAGTCTCCAAATGTACTCTCTCCAAGTGGATAGCTGACTGCATCACCTTTGCTTATGAGAAGGCAGGACTCTCCCTCGAGGGTCATGTTACTGCCCATAATGTTCGAGCCAAGACTATCTCAATGGCAAATCTACAATCTGTAGCTATTGACGAGATCTGCAATCAGCAACTTGGTCTTTGGTCCATTCTTTTGCTGCTCACTGCTGCCTAGACAAGGACTCCTGCTGGGATGCCATGTTTGGCCAGGCTGTTCTCCACCATCTCTTTCAGACTTAGAGCAACTCCTACTTTCTGTCCATGCAGGATACATGACCTCTTTAGGTATACCTGTGAAAAACCACAGCCGATTCTGAGGTCATCTCTCTGGCATCTTCTAGCTAGGGAGTTCCATATGTGAATACTACATTCCTGCTTGTTCCTGAGATAGCTGTAACAGGTGATCTCCTACGCAGGCGCAGTGGGATGCTCCCAAAAGCTTTCCTATTGGATGCTGAGGAGTGTTCCTGTGTAGGCTCTGTTGGTGCTGATGTCACCCATATGTGAAGACTAAATTCCTGCTATTCCCGGAGATCTCCTGTTACAGGTGAGTAACTACGTTTTCTCTTCAATCCATTTCTCTCCCTCTTCCATTCTCCCTCTTTTCTTTCTTTTCCCTTCCCTAAACTTCTCCTCATTTACCCCTGCGCTGGCTTCTCTTTGTGTGAAAGGGCCTGGAATTTTCACCCTCCACAGCTTGTCACCAGTACCCCTGGCTCCTATTCAAATGTCAGGGTCTGGGCTTCCCACTATCCATGGCTTCAGTTACCAGTTGAGCTAGCACCTGGAAACTGGCTTCTGGCTTCACTGCTGCCTGCTCCTTTTTAGTATTGGGGGTCAGGGCTCCTATGTGGAGTGTGTGTGCAACTACACATGTGTAATTAAATGCATATGTACAAAAAAAACATCCTCAAAAAAAAGCCACACTCCTTTTTAGCAGACTGATCCATATCGTCCTGTTAGACCAGTCCAGACAAGTGGGTAGTGTTCCCTTACCTGCAGATATGGGACCGAGAAACAGTCCAGAGGCTTCTTATGACATTATCATGCTATTAACAGTCAGTACCTCTAGGAGGACAGTCCAGTATTTCTCTGTCTCCAGCAGATGGTGGATTCAAGGATTTGAGATAGCTTGATTTTGCTTGTTTCACCAACCACAGGGTGACTGTCTCAGTTAAGTGCAGCACTGGAGTCGCCTTTAAAACTGATGCTCTTTTGGGTATTGCCATACACCGAGGAGGGAATTGGTTCCGCTCTTCATCCTTTTCAGTAAGGACCAGTGGGGAGCCAGAAGTTTGTAAAGGGGTTTGGAAAAGGATTCTTAGAGCACACAACCTCAGTGCCCCCCAGGGCTGGCCCAAGGGTTTCTGCCGCCCTAGACAGAAACTCTAGCGTGCCGCCCTCCCCCTCATGCACCGAGCCACACCACATTCCCCCCTCTCCCCAGTGCTGAGTCGCACTGGCACTGATTCTGGCAGCGTGGTCGGGGGGCTGTAGCAGCGGCAGGCCATGTGTGCTCAATCACATGGCCTGCCGCTGCCGCCGTGCCGACCCCGCCGCCGGGAAGCGGAGGCCGGTGGCTCAGCTCAGCACAAGGGGTGGCAGGCCATGTGTTCCGTTCCACCCACAGATCTGCCGCCCTAGGTACGAATACTGGAGTGCTAACTCCAGTCCTGGAGAGCCACAAACTAGTCAGATTTTCAAGATATCCCAAATGAATATACAGGAGATAAATTTGAATACAATGGGGGCAATGCATGCAAATATATCATGCATATTCATTAGGGGCATCCTGAAAACCTGGCTGATTTGCAACCATCCAGGACTGGAGTTGGAGACCCCTGCCCTAGAGGTACTGGTTTTTAATGGCATGATGTAATAAGAAACCTCTGGAACATTTCTCTATGTCCACATCTGCTGGTAGGGGAACACCACCACTTGTCTGGATTAGTCTAGCAGGACTTAACAAGAGGACATTATCTGGTAAGTAAAATGTCACCTCCCTAAAAAGCAGATCACAGATACAGTATTTTTGAGTTCATCTCTTGCTGAATTAGTTGTTAATGGAAGAGCATTTTGCATTATTTGCTAAAAAGGTTTTGTTTTATTTTAAATTGATTGTTTTTAAAGGTCCAGCTTCACTTTAAATTTTTTTGAACAGCCTGTGTGAAGAACCTGTTGATTTTATCAGGCACTACACTGATTATAGTGTTGTGGTCTCTTGGGTCAGCCTTGAGTAAATAGAAAAACTTAAACTTAGCAAGGACAGTTGCAGCTGCTTCATTTTATTGAAATTTTGAATATGCAGTTAAATGTTATAAGCCACACTGTATACCATTTATTTGCATACAGCAGACACTGCTAAGCTTTGGCATATCATTTTTCAACACTGAGCAGTATTAAAGCAGTTTACCATCAATATCCATATAATTTGCAAGACTAGAGCTATCAGGCCTCGAGTCCTCGATGGAGTACTCAGACTGGGAATCCGAGGATGAGACTTCCCCGGAGACATGAACACACCGTGACCTCCCCTTTGATCCATCCCTGCCAGCATCGAGGTGCCAGTCCCCACCCGAGGACACCTCGTTCTTAGAGCTTGTCCGGGACATGGCGAAGGTGCTGTCCCTCATCACAGAGTCGGAGGAGGACCCCTGCATGGAGGAACTCTAAATCCTCCAATACAAGGCCCCACCCAAGGAGGCTTTCACGGTCCCCATCTCCTGCATCCTTGGATGGCTCCTTCTCTGAATGTGGGAGACGCCGGCATCGGTGCCAATTGTTAGCCGACATCTGGACACTATTTACCAGGTCCAGCAAAGGCCTGGCTTCAAGAAGTTGCAACTCCCTCACACCTAATGGTGATCAAGTTGATCTTGTGTTGACAAAAAAGTCCAAAGACTCACTCTTCAATGCCCCCGGGCAGGGAGCCCCACACCCTCGACGCCCTTGGGCATAAATGCTACCAGGGCTCGATGCTAGCTTACCATATACAAGCATATTAGCTGTATATCGGCATGTAACTCCGAGACCTGACCAAGGAACTTGGGGGTTTCTTGGTGGGACCATCTCCAACACTTCCAAACCCTCACAAAGTCTGTCAGCAAGTGTTTGAAGTATTTGTCTCGGGCGGCCTACGACGGCTTCGAATCCAACGCGAGGGTGGCCACCGCAGGCATCGGTGCTGAACGCCATCCTTGGTTCCAGGCATTGGACCTCGAGCAATGGGTCCAGGAGAAACTCCTCAATGTCCCTTGCCTCGATGAAAACCTCTTTGGCAAGCCGATGGAGGACAAGGCAGTGGAGATCGAGACAAAGTATGTTACCAGGACTTGACTCTCAAGGAAGACCTCTACTCTTCACAGGAAGAAACCATTGGGGTAAAGGCCTCCATTCCACCGGAAAGGCCAGTCTTAGAACATAAGAACATAAGATATGCTATACTGGGTCAGACCAAGGTCCATCAAGCCCAGTATCCTGTTTCCAACAGTGGCCAATTTAGGTCATAAGTACCTAGCAGTCTACCCAAAAGACACAGGTTCCTCAATGCTTATATTGGGTCAAGCAGTGATATCCTGGTCCCTTTTAATAATGGTTTATGGACCTTTCCTCCAGGAACTTGTCCAAACCTTTTTTAAACCCAGCTACACTAACAGCTTTTACTACATCCTCCGGTAACAAATTCCAGAGTTTGATTACACGTTGAGTGAAAAAATATTTTCTCTTATTAGTCTTAAATAGTTTACCCTGTAGCTTCATTGCATGTCCCCTAGTCTTTCTATATTGTGATGATGTAAACAATCGATCTATGTTTACCCGTTCCACTCCGTTCATTAATTTATAGCCCTCTATCATATCTCCCCTCAGCCATCTCTTTTCCAGGTTAAAGAGCCCTAACCTTTTTTAGCCTCTCTTCATAGGGGTGTCCTTCCATCCCCTTTACCATTTTGGTGGCTCTTCTCTGAACCTTTTCTAATAACGCTATATCCTTTTTAAGATACGGCGACCAGAATTGCACACAATATTCGAGGTGCATTCGCAGCATGGAATGATACAGAGGCATTATAATATCCTTTGATTTATTTTCCATTACTTTCCTTATGATACCTAGTATTCTATTTGCTCTCTTGGCCGCTGCTGCACACTGGGCGGAGGGTTTTAACATGTTATCCGATGACGCCTAAATCTTTTTCCTTGGTGGTGGTTCCTAATGTGGAACCTTGCATCGTGTAAACATAGTTTGGGTTGTTCTTTCCAAGGTGCATAACTTTGCACTTGTCCACATTAAATTTCATCTGCCATTTGGATGCCCAGTCTTCCAATTTATCAAGATCCCCTTGCAATTTTCCACAATCGTCATGAGTTTTAATAACTTTAAAAAGTTTCATGTCATCTGCAAATTTGATAACCTCAATCGTTATTCCCTTTTCCAGGTCATTTATAAATATGTCGAAAAGCAGCGGACACAGTACAGATCCCTGGGGTACTCCACTATTCACCTTTCTCCATTGGGAAAATTGGCCATTTAGCCCTACCCTCTGCTTTCTATCTTTTAACCAATTCCTGATCCACAATAGTACACTGCCTCCTATCCCATGACTTTTTAGTTTTGCCAGAAGTCTCTGATAAGGGACCTTGTCAAAGGTTACCCCCATATTGGGCCCCCCAGACCCTGCAGCAAGGTCAGCAAGGCCAAGTGAGCAGGCCATGGCCTACCTAAGCCTAAGGGGCCCAAGCCCCAGACACCAGCTCCAGCCCAAACTGGGTCGGGGTTTTGACTCCCAGAGCATAGCCTCTCTTCCCATGGGGGATCAGCTACCAACGGGGGGGGGGGAGGGCAGCATCTGATTCATTTTGCCCACTGGTGAGCTGCCATCACTACTGATTCCTGGGCACTTCAGGTGGTCAGGGAACGTTACCTCCTTCATCTGGACCAGACGCCGCCTCCACCTTTCTTTCCAGGGGAGCCCTCTCGGACTCCCCTGCACCAGGCCCTGCTATTCCAGGAACTTGTAGGCCTTCTTAGGGACAGAGTTGTGGAGCCCATATCATACCACCTAAAAGGAAACCAGTTCTACTGCAGGTACTTTCTGGTCCCAAAAAGAACAGGAGGCCTAAGGCCCATCCTGGGCTTGAGAAACCTGAACAAATTCCTAATGCGGGAGAAGTTCAGAATGCTCTCCCTTGGAATATTGCTGCCCTACCTCCAGCAGGGAGATTGGCTATGCTTCTTGGACCTAAAGGATGTTTATACCCACATCCTTATTCATCCCAGTCACAGGCGGTACCTAAGGTACATGATTGGGGGCGGCTACTACCAGTACAGGGTACTACCCTTCAGCCTAGCCTCCGCACCAAGAGTTTTCACCAAATGCCTGGCAGTGGTGGCCCCCTTCCTCCATCTCCAAGGGGCCTTTGTCTTCCCATACCTGGACGACCAGCTAGTAAAGGGAGACACTGCCTCAGAGGTGCAACAGGCCACAGCCCTTACCATCAAGGTCCTACATCATCTGGGGCTCATGATAAACCACTCCAAATCCCACCTCACTCCAACACAGGACCTGGAGTTCATAGGGGCTCACCTGGACACTCTCCAAATCAGGGCCTTCCTCCCCCGGGACAGGGCAGATCGCCTCAGGGCCCTGGCGACCGAGGTGCAGCGTCATCACGCTGTGTCGGCACAGTCCATGCTTCACCTGCTCAGCCACATGGCTTCCACAGTCCATCTGGTCCCCAACACCTGCCTCCACATGCGGGCAGTTCTGTGGTGCCTCAACTCACAGTAAACTCAAACCACAGGCAGGCTCCTGGACAGGATTTCGGTGTCCCGTCAACTAGCAGAGTCACTTGATTGGTGGCAGGACGCACATCACCTATGGAAGGGCATGCCCTTTCAACACACAAACCCCCAGAGGGTCCTCAGTATGGAAGCCTTCCTACTGGGCTGGGGTGCCCACTGCGAGGAACTGCGCACACAGGGCAACTGATCTCTCGAGGAGAGCCAGAAGCAGATCAACCTGCTGGAGCTCAGAGTCAGTTTTCTTGCAATCAGGGCCTTCCAACATTGCCTGCAGCATCATTCGGCACTGGTCCAAACAGACAATCAGGTCATGATGTTCTACCTGAACAAACAAGGGTGCACAGGGTCTCAACTCCTCTGCCAAGAGGCAGTAGCCCTCTGCTCATATGCAGTCAGTCAGGGGACTAAACTACTGTGCAGTCAGTCAGGGGATGCTCCTCAGGGCGGTATATCGTCGGGCCAGGACATGAGTGGCGCCTAGACCCCAGGTTGGCGCAGCGGCTATTCAGACTATGGCGAACTCCAAGCCTGGACCTCTTTGCCACCCCAGTCAACACTCGGCTGCCCCGCTTCTGTTGTCTCCAACTGCATCCGTCCCGGATAGCGGCGGATGCCTTCCTCATCTCATGGTCGGGAGGACCAGTTGTATGCCTTCCCTCCCACGCTACTAATTGCGCAGACCCTCTTCAAGGTCTAGCGGGACAAGGCCTCCATGATCCTGGTGGCCCAGACAACCTTGGTTTCCGCTGTTACTCCATCTCTCGACAGAGCTCCCGGTTTCTCTGGGGAATTCCCCAGGACCACTGACCCAGGAGGAGGGCTCGATTCTTCAACCCAACCTGGGATCCCTGTCGCTAACAGCTTGGCTGCTGAACGGGTGCCCTAGTGCCCCTCATCCTCCCCAGGGAGGTGGAAGAAGTCGTCCTGGCCTTGCATAGTGATGCCAGAAGACGAGTCTGTGCCTTCAAGTGGCACAGATTCTCAGTATGGCATACAGAGCAACAGGTAGATCTGTTCTCCTGCCCAGTGCATACGGTGCTGCAATACTTGCTCCAACTCTCGCTGTCCAGGAAGTCCAGCTCCATCAGGGTGAACTTGAGTGCGCTCTTTGCAACTCATCACTCCATAGAGGGCAAGCCTCTTTCAGTGCAGGCCCTCATTACCCGATTCATGCGTGGCTTGCTGCTCTCTAAACCTCCCATCTGGCCGCCTCCAGCAGAATGGGATCTCATCATAGTCCTGACGGAGCTTACAAAGCCACCCTTTGAACCCTTGGCTACTTGCCATTTGCATTACCTATCCTGGAAGGTGGCACTCACCTCTGCCTGCAGAGTCAGCGAGCTTCAGACATTGGTGGTCAAGCCACCCTACACCAGGTTCTAAACCCACCTTAAATCCCTCCCAAAAGTGGTATCTGCCTTCCACCTTAACCAAGAGATGGTGCTCCCTACCTTCTTTCCATGACCCCATGCTGACAAAGTATTGGCCATTCTCCATACTTTGGACTGCAAAAGGGCCCTTTCCTTCTATCTGCAATGTACTTGGGGCCACCACAAAGTCTCACAGCTTTTCGTTTCATACAACCTCGATCGACTGCGGGAAGCTGTCACCAAGCAAACCCTGTCCACCTAGGTGGCGGACTGCATTGCCTTTGCCACCATCATGCTGGGCTATTGTTGGAGTGCCGGATCACGGTGCACAACATCAGGGTTATGGCAACCTCAGTTGTGAGCCTACATTCTGTCTCGATGGCAGATATCTGCTAGGCTGCCACCTGGTTCTCAGTCCACATTTTTGCAGTTCACTAGTGCCTGGAAAGGGAATCCCGACAGGACAGTGCCTTCGGCCAGGCCATACTCCATAATTTGTACGGGGTTTAGGCAACTCCTGCCCTCCGACCCTTCTTGTTCAGGCTACTGGAGCCATGGTTCTCCCTGGACACTGGGCTCCTCAGAGTCTGTCCTTAGATTCGCTTGTGGTTGCTCATGGCTGGGCTGGGCTTTTTTCTACAGGTTCTCAGTAGCCTATAGGGAGTCCATATGTGAGGACTGACTTCCTGCTTGTTCTGGAGAAAGTGTAGTTACTCACCTGTAACAGGTGTTCTCCAGAAACAGCAGGAATCAGTCCTCATAACTCTCCCTCCACCCCCTTGGAGTGCTATATAATCTTTGCCTTCTTCTTTGGTCGGCTCTAGCTATGTCATCTAACTGAATAAGATGGCACCATTGAGCAGGAAGGGGACCACGCATACATGGTGGCATCTCCCAAAGGCTTTCTTTGAAAGCTGGGGAGATGCTTCTGCGAGTGCTCAGTTGGCGCCGACGTCACCGATAGTGAGGACTGATTCCTGCTTTCCCTGGAGAATATCTGTTATAAGTGAGTAACCATGCTGTATATGCATTTTGTGACTTGAGAGAAAGACATATATGTGTGCATATGATGATGACAATGTATTTTAGCAAAGGATTTATTTCCAAAGACTGAATTTCACAAAGACTGAACCAATCTTTGCTTTAATTAGGTTTAAAGAGATAGCTGGAAGCTTAGAAGAAACCTTGTCCGAAACCCTAGAAGATGCACCAGGTTTGTTTCTTAAATAGTTGTAAATCATTTCTGATAATCTTGGTAGAAATGAGCCAAAATAACACAATTTCCTCTAATCTTGGGGGGTTTCCTGTGAGTAAGGTTAATCATGTTGCAAAATTTCACCTAAAGTTCAATTGGTCAAAATAGTGGCAAAAAGACAGTATTCTCTGTAGGATTTCTTTTTACATGAGAACATAAGAAATGTTATGCCAAGTCAGACCAAGATACATTGAACATAGTGTCCTGTCTCTGATAGTGGCAAATCTGGGTCACAAGTACCCAGCTTATCGCAAAAAGTAGATATGTTTCTCAGCTCGTTCCCAGGAGTGATGTATGACTCTCCCTAGTCTACCTGGCTATTATTTTTTATGGATGTTTCCTCCAGGAACTTGTCCAAACCTCTTTTGAATCCCACTATATCATTTGGCTTGATCGTATCCTCTGGTAATACATTCCACAGCTTAATTATGTGCTGTGTGGAAAAAATTTATATGATTTTTTAGTCTGCTGGCCATTAGTTTCATGGAATGTCCTCTTGTTTTTATGTTTAAAAGGTTAAAATAACCATTCCGTGTTTAACTGTTCCAACCCACTCATAATTTTATAAACCTTTTATCATATCCCCTCTCAGTCATCTTTTCTCCAAACTGCAGAGCCTTAACCTGTTTAGCCTCTTAATCAGGGAGGTGTTCCATCCCTTTTTAATATATTTTTATTGCTCAGCAAACATAAAATAGGTACAGGCATAACAATATATTGACAAACCAAGCAATAACCATATCCACAAATACACTTCTCACAAAGTTGAGCTTTTTGAATATGTTTGGTGGTAATCCCCCTCCCTCTCTGGGAGATTTAGGGAAGCTTATTCTGTACCATGGAGCTCAACAATCCAGGAACAAGATTAACATACCTAAATCTCTGACATATTGTAAATTAACTTTTTCATTTGGCAGTATTAGGCACCCATAATTTCTGGAAATCAAGTTTCTTCTCCTGCAAAGCAAAAGTTAGCTTTTCCATCACATAAATATCTGCAAATTTATTCATTCTGGAAGGGAGGGTGATGGGTCTTTTCAACACCTAGCTAAAACACTTCAAGCAGCTAAAAATAAACACTGAATGAGTTATATCAAACCTTGTCAGACGGCTGCCTAGGGTGAGAACTTACACAATCTTGACGATGCATATATTCATATGATTCTTGCAAGGTATTGTGGGTATTGTAGTTCATTCACTCCCAAACACAGCTGATGACAATAATTTGAGTTGTGAAACCAAGTAGTAAGATCAATAAAATACTTCTTTTATTGATGGGGTTTAATTCACCCAGCACATGTATGCTTGATAGCACTATAAATGAGGTTACTTGCTTGCAGTGTTTAAAATGGATAACAAAAAGTCACAAAGTAAACCAGAAAACAACCTTCAGCTTGTCAGGCAATTAGCTAATGTTTTCTTAGCAAATAATTACCAAATACAAAGGCACAAAGTAAAGAATAAACTTTGCTGGTTAGGTTAACTTCTGCTTATTTTCCACGCCGATCTCAGCAGTGATTCTCCCTTGCTCACACACACAATCAGGTGCAGCCCTAATTACTATCAATGGACCAGCTGAAAGCCTTTAGCTGGCTGGCTTCTACTGTGTGAGCCCAAATCCTGCTTTAAGAGCTGTTTGCAGTGGAAATAAAGAACAAAGTTAGGTTTCTTTGTGATGGCTGATGTGTTTGCTCATAGAAAACTAGCAATAGCATTTAGATAAAGAACAGTCCATGTAAATAGTTTCATCTGCTGTATTTCCCCCTGCATCAACAATCATAGGGTCAATATCATACATTGGCACAGATGAGTCTTTCATTAAGGCACTATCATGAGAATGCTTATTCCCTTGCTGCCATTCTCTATTATAGATAGGGTCTGGATCAGTGTTCATACCTGAGCCTCTCCTGCTATCATTATTCCTCTCTGTATAGCCTGGCCAATATGTAATCCAATTCTGATGTCCAGCCTTCCAATCTTGATCCCTGGACACTGGATCTTCTCTCACATACCTTCTGGCCTTGGTCTGAAAGTCCCTTCCACATGCAGTCTTCTCTCTTCCAGGTAGCCACTGGTGATTCCTATCTCTGCCACTCCATTCCTCTGGCTGAATCCAGTCCAATGGACTCTGCTGGCCTTTGGAATACCTCCCAGTATGAGTACTGCCTTGGAATCTCCCAGACCTTCCAATGGCCTTTCTTCTCTTCCTTCCAGAGAGTTTCCTTCTCTCTCTATCTGCTTGGCTTGGCTTCTGTTTCTCCAGGTGATACTGGTGCTTGTAGCCGTTGCTGTCTCTGTATCTCTTCCTCCCTCTGTAGCTGTTATCTGAAGAATAAGCTCTATTCTTATCCTGTTCTAATGTGTGCTGCTCCCTAACACAGCGCAGCTGTGTTGAATCAGGCCCTGACCTTTGAGATGAGTGCTTAGGGATTACCTCATAGCTCTCTTGACTGCACACACATTCTCTCACTTCAGCCCCTCTCATGGCTGCTGGAAACCTGGTGCATTCTGGGACTGGTAGTCTTTTATGTGAAAACTCTGTTTTCTTGCTTCTACCAGAACTGACAGGTTGCTTGTTCAGAGTCACATCATCTTTTCTATAGCTCCTACCTGAGCTATGATAAGCTTCCTTATCACATACCCCCCTGCTTAAGTTATTACGGACTGGTTTTACTGGTGAAACTTCTTCTCTACAGTCCGTAATACGGGAAAGTGCATCCGCATTCTTGTGTAACTTCCCGGCACGATGTTCAACCTGAAAATCAAACGCCTGTAAGGCCATGTACCAGCGTGTCAACCTGGCATTGTGGTTCTTCATTTGCTGCAACCACTTAAGTGGGGCATGGTCCGTGACCAACTGGAACTTTCTCCCTGTAAGGTAAAACCTTAACGCCTCCACTGACCCACTTGATAGCCAAACACTCTTTTTCTATCGTGGAATACTTTTGTTCAGCCAGTGACAACTTCCTGCTCAGGTACATCACAGGATGCTCCTCCCCATCATGGCACTGGGATAGGACTGCTCCTAGCCCTACATCCGATGCATCGGTTTGAACCAGAAAGGGTTTCTTGAAGTCTACTCCTTTCAGTACCGGTCCTGTACACAATTTTTCTTTTAATACTGAAAACGCTTTTTCAGCTTCTGGTGTCCACTTTATCTGGTTTGGACAATTCTTTCGCAGCATATCCGTGAAAATGGCACTTTTCTCTGCGAATTGCGGTATAAACCGGCGGTAGTATCCAATAAGTCCTAAGAAACTTCTTAGTTGTTTCTTGGTTGTTGGAGGAGGAAAATTCCTGATGCTATCTATTTTGCTTAATAGAGGTTTAATTTTACCTCTTCCCACTAGGTGGCCTAGGTATTTTACCTCCCTATTTGCAAAGGCACACTTCTTCGGGTTTAAAGTGATTCCCGCTTGCTTCATAGAGCACAAGACTGCCCTGATCCTCTTCAAATGCTCCGCCCAGGTGTTACTATGGATTATGACATCATCCATGTATGCAAAAGCATAACTTTGGTGGGGTCGAAGTACCTGATCCACTAACCTTTGGCAGGTAGCCGCTGCTCCATGCAGTCCGAAAGGCATCCTCTTGAACTGGAAAAGGCCAACGGGGGTGCTGAACGCAGTTTTCGGCTTCGACTCCCTGGTGAGCGGGATTTGCCAATATCCTTTTGTCATATCAAGGGTGGTTAAGTATTGAGCCTGTCCCAGCTGGTCTAGCAGCTCCTCAATTCTTGGCATTGGATATGCATCAAAAACTGATATGGCGTTTACCTGCCGGAAGTCAATACAAAATCTTAAGGATCCATCAGGCTTCGGCACCAGGACTATGGGGCTATTCCAGGGACTCTTTGACTCCTCTATTACCCCCATGTCCAACATCTCCTGGACTTGTGCCACTACCTCCTGACTTTTGGCTTCAGGCAAGCGGTATGGCCTTTGACGAACCAATTTCCCAGGTGGAGTTATTATTTCATGGGCCACCAAATGGGTCTCCCCAGGTATGGGTGTCAACACATCTGGGAATTCCTTAAGCAACTTCCTAATTTCTTCCTGTTGTACCATTGTCAGGTCCTCACCTATTTGGGGCTCTGATTTTTCTTTACAATCAGATACCTGGGGTCCCAAATCATCCTCTTCACTCACCTCCCTCTCTCGGGCACAGGTGGCAGCTAAGCTTTTAACCCCTTTGACATCAGTAGAACCAAAGCCTTTGGCTCCACGTTCAGAATTCTCTAGGGATGTGACCTCCTCCACAGGTGGAAAACCCAGCCTCTCACAAATCAATTGGGCAATTTTGTCTCCTGTCTTCACATGATACTCATTCTGTCCAAAGTTAAACAACAGAACTTTAATATTGCCCCTGTAATCGGGATCAATTACTCCCGCACCCACATCGATGAAATATTTAAGGGCTAATCCGGACCTTGGGGCTACTCTCCCATAACATCCAATTGGTATTTCCACTTTGAGACCGGTGTCAACCAGGGCTCTCCCTTGGCTAGGTACAATCACATTTTCTATGCTGCACAGGTCAAACCCAGCAGACTGAGGGGTTGCCCGCTTAGGAGCTTGGGCCTTCTCAGAGACCTTATGGTACTTTAGGACGAATATCTGCTTTGGGGTAGCTTGGTCTTCTGGACGCTTAACCATCTTTTTAGCTGGGGTCTGAGGACTTCCAAATAAAGGCCCGGGAGCTACTACCATTAAACCTTCTCCCTCCTTTTTTCCTAGTCCTTCCACTAGACCCTGCTTAAATCTTGGCCATTCTCTTCCTAGAACCAAATCAAAGGGTAGCCTAGGCACTACTGCTAATAGGACTTCCTCTTGTTCCCCTAGGCACTTAACCTTTAGCCTATAGGTGGGATATGATGATGCAGCACCATGAATGCATCTGATGTGAACTTGGCTTTCAGGGGTTCTAGGCACAAATCTTTCTTGGGCCTCTATCCTCTTCCAAAGCCTTTTTGACATCATACTCTGGTCTGCCCCAGAGTCTAATAATGCATTTGTGGTAATTCCTTGCACATCAACCATCAAAAGAAATCCTTCCTTGGGTTGTTTTAAATCCAGACCCATTAAACTAGTGTGTGTCTGGCATCTCTTCTCTAAGTGTCCCACTTTTCCACACTTGAAACATTTCTTTCTATTCCACTGTGTCATCTGGTTTGATACAGTACATTCATTTTTAGAAACATTCCTAATTATTCCTTTTTCTGATACAGCACATCTAGCCTCAGCATCCATCTTTAGAGGGCCACCCATTCTATGGCAAGCCCACGTGGCTTCCAAGAATCTCTCTGCTAGCATGGTTGCCTCTCCAAGATTTTGGCAATTTTGCTGTATAAGAAAAACATTCAAATCTTTAGGTACCCCAAGCATAAATTGTTCCAGCATTATACTGTCTAATAACATTTCTACTGTCTTTTGCTCAGGCTCCAACCATTTTACAGCTAAACTTCTGATTCTCTGACTCAGAGCCCTGGGTGTCTCACCCACTTTCAATGTAACAGCTCTAAACATTCGCCTATACTCTGAAATAGACAACCCTAGGCGATCTCTAATAGCTGCCTTTACATCCTTATAAATCAAAGCCTGGGCTGCTGGCATTGCTCTGTAAGCTGCTAGTGCCTCACCAGTTAATGAGGCTGCCAGCCTTACTGCCCACTGGGTCTCTGGCCATGCTAAAGCCTGTGCCACTCTTTCAAAAGACTCTAGAAAATCATCAACATTATCTTCTGGAGTTAATTTCCCAAAATTAAATGCCCCAATCCCTTGATTGAGTCCCACAGTGTCCACATGTGGTGCACCAGTACTAACTGCTGGTCTTGCATCTGTTCCACTTTGGCTCTGCAGCTGAACTAGAGCTTGCACCAGATCAAGCACTGGTTTCTGCTGTTCGATTAAGGCCTTCATAGCAGTGTCCTGGGCCTGCTGTGATAGCTCCTGCTGCTTGCAAAATTGGGCTGCCATCCACTGAGCCATCTCCCTCGGATCCATCTTGACCCCTGCAAGAAAAGAGAGAAAAAAAACCCCAAAGAGCAGCACCTTCCAACCAGGTGTGGTTTTTTTTTTTTCCAACTTTTTTTTTTTTTTCAATTACCCCCTGTGCTTACACACATCCACCACTAGACATGCCCAGGTACATATTACCTTGTCTCAGTGATGAATCCAGCTTTGCACAGGGTCTTTTCCTCTGGGACAGCTTCCTGGAACAACCACTTTTCCTCCAAAGTGCAGACGAGGGAAAAAATCTTCTTACAGCTTTAAACTTGACTTTTATTTGTAATCCACAACAAGTAAATCCTCTTGGTGCAAGAGCAATCCGAAAAACTACGCCATTTGTCAGACGGCTGCCTAGGGTGAGAACTTACACAATCTTGACGATGCATATATTCATATGATTCTTGCAAGGTATTGTGGGTATTGTAGTTCATTCACTCCCAAACACAGCTGATGACAATAATTTGAGTTGTGAAACCAAGTAGTAAGATCAATAAAATACTTCTTTTATTGATGGGGTTTAATTCACCCAGCACATGTATGCTTGATAGCACTATAAATGAGGTTACTTGCTTGCAGTGTTTAAAATGGATAACAAAAAGTCACAAAGTAAACCAGAAAACAACCTTCAGCTTGTCAGGCAATTAGCTAATGTTTTCTTAGCAAATAATTACCAAATACAAAGGCACAAAGTAAAGAATAAACTTTGCTGGTTAGGTTAACTTCTGCTTATTTTCCACGCCGATCTCAGCAGTGATTCTCCCTTGCTCACACACACAATCAGGTGCAGCCCTAAATAGTTTCATCTGCTGTATTTCCCCCTGCATCAACAATCATAGGGTCAATATCATACATTGGCACAGATGAGTCTTTCATTAAGGCACTATCATGAGAATGCTTATTCCCTTGCTGCCATTCTCTATTATAGATAGGGTCTGGATCAGTGTTCATACCTGAGCCTCTCCTGCTATCATTATTCCTCTCTGTATAGCCTGGCCAATATGTAATCCAATTCTGATGTCCAGCCTTCCAATCTTGATCCCTGGACACTGGATCTTCTCTCACATACCTTCTGGCCTTGGTCTGAAAGTCCCTTCCACATGCAGTCTTCTCTCTTCCAGGTAGCCACTGGTGATTCCTATCTCTGCCACTCCATTCCTCTGGCTGAATCCAGTCCAATGGACTCTGCTGGCCTTTGGAATACCTCCCAGTATGAGTACTGCCTTGGAATCTCCCAGACCTTCCAATGGCCTTTCTTCTCTTCCTTCCAGAGAGTTTCCTTCTCTCTCTATCTGCTTGGCTTGGCTTCTGTTTCTCCAGGTGATACTGGTGCTTGTAGCCGTTGCTGTCTCTGTATCTCTTCCTCCCTCTGTAGCTGTTATCTGAAGAATAAGCTCTATTCTTATCCTGTTCTAATGTGTGCTGCTCCCTAACACAGCGCAGCTGTGTTGAATCAGGCCCTGCCCTTTGAGATGAGTGCTTAGGGATTACCTCATAGCTCTCTTGACTGCACACACATTCTCTCACTTCAGCCCCTCTCATGGCTGCTGGAAACCTGGTGCATTCTGGGACTGGTAGTCTTTTATGTGAAAACTCTGTTTTCTTGCTTCTACCAGAACTGACAGGTTGCTTGTTCAGAGTCACATCATCTTTTCTATAGCTCCTACCTGAGCTATGATAAGCTTCCTTATCACAACCTTTAGGAATTGGCTGTGGCCCTTCCCCGCATAGTACAAAGATACCATATTGTAGGGGGAGATTGAATCTCACAATTGCCCAGTTGTCCTTTGTATCTCCATCCAGAAGGCAGCCCCACCACATATGATCAAAATCTCCATATCTGCCACAGCCTCTTCAAAATGTTGCCGTTATCCCACTTACGGACCCTCAACGAGGGTAAATATAATATCAATATTTTTAGCTATATCACTACCAAATTTAATTATATAGGGGGTTTAAACTTATATTCCATATTGTCCTGCTAGACCAGTCCAGACAAGTAGATTGTGTTCCCCTATCAGCAGATTGGTGGAGACAGCCAATGAAAAGCCTAGGTTTTAATGACAGCACTCCATGCCTCTATTTGCCTCAGCTGCCAGAGGTCCCTTCAGTATTTCTTTGTCTCCAGCAGATGGTGGATGGATTTTCTCCTCTGAAGGAAAATCTGAGGTTTTGAGAGGAAAAGATTGATTTAAAGCGTTTGTGAATGACGGCCTGTGGGTTGATTTCTCACTAGAGCGGTACGTGGAAGACTCCACTAGATTGCAGTCTTTTCGGTAGCTATAGGAGGAGGGAAAATTGGTTCAGCTCCTCGCTCTTGCCCTGGATAAGGGCCTGTTGCGCATCCAGAAATAGGAAGGATTTGGAAGAGTATGGCTGTCTCACACAACCTCAATGCCCTCTCCCGCCTCCTCTGTCCCCCCTGCTCTCTCCTGAAGATTGCAGAAGGCTCTTGGAGGGATCTGCCTGCCAGCCACCTTGCATGCAATGCTGCTAAGCCAGCCAAACAGTTCCAGGAGAGTAGAGCTGAGCCTGGCACTGATTCTCTTCCTGGGGCTCTCGGGATGAGTACCAAGGCTTGACCTTGTCATAGTTCTTGTTAGGGACTCCCGATTCCATCTGTGGGGGGCGCAATTTGGGATTCTCGGTGTGCAGTGGGCTCCCAGAGTCTGGGATTATCTTCAACTCCTCAGATTGATGGCAGTGACCATAGAGATGGTGCAATGGGTGCGTCATCACATGTGACCGTTCCAGCAGTCTTTGCTGGCTCAGTGGTCCTTGAGGCCTCAGGAGTTAGAGCACAGGCTTCTGCTCCCATTGATGGTGAAGTCCAGCCTGCAGTGGTGGCAGCAACCCTGTCAACTTCCGCTGGATGATTTCTTCCTGGATCCTCCTGATGACAGATGCCAGTCTCTCGGGCTTGGAAGCCCATTGCCCAGACTGCAGAGAAGTGGTGTGGTCCATCAGCCACCTTATGGCGAGGGCAATCAAGCTGGCTCTTCTGTGTTTCCGGCCCCTGCTCGAGGGCTGGTCGGTTCAAGTGTTTTCAGACAATGCCACAGTATTGGCCTATCTCAATTGGTAAGGCAGCCCAAGGAATGCCAGGGTAGCTCTGGAGATGGCTCTCCTGTTTGCCTGGATGGAGAAAAGCCTTAGTCTCGTCAGCTCAAAACATTGCCAGGGTGGACAGCGAGGAAGTAGACTTCCTCAGCTGGCACTTTCTGGATCCTGGAGAGTGGGAGTTGAGTCAGGAGGTGTTTCAGCTGATTCTGCACCTCTGGGATCACCCTGGAATGGATCTGATGGCAACCAGTTTCCATGCTAACATTTGATGCTGTTTCAGTTGCCGTGCGGGGATGGGACCTGAGGGCGTCTATGACAACTTGGCCAAGTCAGTACCTGCTGTACGTGTTTCCTCCAGAGCCCTTAGTGGTATGTGTTTTGGCACTTAAAACGCCACCCGTGCAGGATTGTTCTGGTGGTGCCAGATGGGCAGAGGAGAGCATGGTTTGGAGACTAGATGCTCTTGCAGGCGCCTCTTCTTCAGTTGCCTCCATCTCAGTGCGTATTGCAGCAGGGACCAAACATCCTGGAGGGACCCGGTTCACTTCTTGCTTACGGTTTGGCTCTTTGAAGGAGACGACTAGCGCATAAGGACTACTCTCCAGTGGTGGTCTCTGCTCTGGTTGGAGCCTGGAAGAAGTCTACCAAGCTAGCATATGTGCGGATCTGGTACCTCTTTAAGTGATGGTCCCTTCTTGGCAGCCTGGAGAAGGGCCTTTCCTTTAGCTCCCTGAAAGTTCAGGTAGTTGCTTTGGCCTGTTTTCAAGGACCGGTGCCTGGTAAGCTTCTAGCCTTGCACCTGGACATCTCGCGCTTTCTCCACAGGGTTCAGCATTTGCATCCTCCCCTCTGGTCTGTGATTCCTTCCTGGGATCTGTGTCTGGTGTTCAGCACCCTGATGATGACACTTTTTGAGCTGTTAAAGCATGTTACCTTCAAGGATTTGGTGTTCAAAAACAGTCGTCTTGGTTGCGACGTGTCGCAAGCAATGTTCCCTCTAAGCTGCGCTGAGTCCTCCACTGGAAATCCTACCGGGGGGGGGGGGGGGGGGGTGCACAGCAATCGCGAAAGTGATCATGCTTAGGCTCGCACAGCATCAGCAGGCCCTCAGGACCTTAGTGGTTGCAAGGCAGATTTCCGAGCTGCAGGCTCTGTCTTGCTGAGATCCTTATCTGCCTTTTCTAAGGAGACAGTTTCCATTCGGCCTGTGCCTTCCTGCTTGCCTGAGGTGATTTCTTCCCTTCATGAGAACCAGGCCATCCACCTCTAAGGATCAGTGTCGGGGGGGGGGGGGGGGGAAAGATAAGGATCTTTATCGTGTGGATGTCCGGAGGGTGCTTCTCCGGTACATGAAGGTTACAAATTCCCTTTAAATCCAGCCATCTTTTTGAGCTGTTTGCTGGCTTGCATGAGGGTGATGCGGTGGCAGTGTTGGCTTTAAGGCACTAGATTAAGGAGGCCATTGCTTTGGCATAACTCTTGCTAAACCGGCTGGTTCTGGAGGGTTTGCGTGCCCATTCTTCCCAAGCACAAGCCTCTGCAGACATTTGTCGGGCAGCAATATGGGCATCACTTTCTATTTTTGTCAAGCATTACCATTTGAATGTCCACACGGGCGAACAGGGCTTTTGACTCTGGGGTTTTGCAGCTGTTGTGTCATCTTCCTACCCAGTGGAGCTGTAGCTTTGATACGTTCCACTTGTCTGGACTGGTCTAGCAGGACAATATGGAAGGTGACATGTTACTTACCAGTTAATGTCCTTTCCTTGAGTCCTGCTAGACCAGTCTAGGGTCCACCCCTGGAACTATATTTGCTTTGTTCTGTACTGTGGTTCCCTTGGGTCTGCTATAATTTTTATACTTGGCTTTGAAGGTTCATCTACAGACAGCTTTCTGTTTATGCTTTCTGGTACATAGTTCTCTACTGTTGTTTACTCCATGTTGCCCACAATTGAGGTTGTGTGAGGCTTGCCATGTTTCTCCCATATGCTTTGGAATGAATACTGAAGTTACCTCTGGAGGCTGAGACGAATAGAGGCATGGGAGTGATGTCATTTAAAACTGGGTTTTTCATTGGTTCTGCTGGTAGGAGAACACAACCCATTTGTTTGGACTGGTCTAGCAGGACTCATGAAAAGGACATTAACTGGTAAGTAAAATGTTACCTTCTCGAATTTAAATCCAAAAACTGTCCCCTTTATCCCCAAAATTGGTATCCCAGTATCTTTGATATGGAGGTGAGCAAGCATACCAGATTTCCATTATAGCATTGTAGATGCAGAAAATGAAATTTATACTCTGCTTTTTTAGAAAAATGTCTAAGCTGAAAGTATTGGAAGTTGGGTATCTGCTTTGCAAATTTTTCCTCATATCTAGACTTGGAAATAAGTGTCTCTCTCATAGAAGCTTGCAAAATGGTGGTAACTTCCTGATTCTCTGCATTATATATCCAGCTTCCTTTACAAAGGACAGTGTTGGTAGTGGAGTAAAAGGAGAAAGACTTTCATTATTTTCACAAATTAATGGCACATCTTCCTGCAAGTTTGTATGGCCTCCACAAACTGGCTGATCTGCCAGTTTTACCATCTCACCAAGTGCTTTTTCAGTTATGTAAGCTAACAATGGAATTTGTTTCACCTAAAAGGCCTCTAGGTGAACCCAAGCAGGGGCATCCCTTGTATATATTCTAGCCCCTTTATTGTTTTTGTCACCCTTCTCTGAACCTTTTTGTATTAAACTAGTGATGTAGCTTATTTGAAACAAACTGTTCCAGCAATGGTAGAAATTAGCACAGTAAGAAAATACCTAGAATGATCATTTAAATATGAAAGATGATCTGTGTTCATGCAGTATTAAATATCCTAAACCCACCTTAAAGCGAAAGAGAGCTATTCTGATGCCTTAGTAGTAGTGTTGCCCACTTGCCAGGGGAATTCTAGGTTTCACCCTTCCCCTGCTCTTCAGCCCTTTAGCACCACAGTTTACTCTTGATTTTCCCAGCAATAAGAATTTGTAGCATGGGAAAATCAGAGGTAAAAACACAATGCTAAAGGATAGTGCAGAAGAATGCAAGAAGAATTTAAAAGGCTGAATTTTAAATTGCTCCTGATGTGTGTTAAATGCCTCTTTTTCCCATAGCGCTGAATTTTTACTCCAGCTCGCATGACCATCAACCGGCAGGCTTCCCTGGTTGCCCATTGGGCCCCTGGACCCTTAATCCGAAACCCTTACCCCGGATCCACCAACCCTTCCCACTCACCTTTATGGTTGCGAGGCAGAGTGGGCAGCACTCCTATCTGGCCTCTGGCGTTGCCATCTTGTAAAATGGCAGCACCTGACTAGCAATGTGTTGGGATATCACCTGAGGTCAGGTACTTTCAGTTTGCAAGATTGCAGCAGAAGACGACTCAAGGGCCAATAATATTACTGGATTCCTCCCTGAACAAAATAAGTATTAGCCTGGGGGGGAGGGCTGCCCAAGCATGGAAGCACTCTGATTTAGATGCCTGTGCCTGGGGTACCCTGGATAAGATAGCATTAGGGTATGGGGATGTCATTCTGGGATCCACTGTACCACCAAGGAATCTTTGAGGGGCAGGGGTTGGGGAGTCTGGGGCCATCTGGAACGTCAAAATTTCTTAAAGGACTTTTATGTTTCGTCTGTCTTCTATCAACTCAGAAGTGGAGATTGACTCACACACTGATAGGACAAAACACCTAGTGCACTAAACTACAGCAGATTATCATGGCAGTGTATGCTATTTTTTCTGGCAGTGCATATTTAATGTCCTGATAATCTGCATGCCATTAGTGTATTGCATTGTGAGTAAAATATTTTTTTCAAAATGGTTCGCTGAGCTTCATCACACAACATTCTAACATGGCTTATTACATTAGCACCTGAGGGGATCAGGAGGATATGGATAGGGGATCTAGGGAGGGATCATGATCATGGAAGGTAAGGGAATTCTCAAAGTCTTCGGAACCTTTGCTGCTGCTTACATATTGAAGTTACAGCCAAAAGTAGGTAAATGCTTAGAGCCATTTTAGGGTAGATTCTTCCTTAATTAATTAATTTATTTATTTATTTCTTTATTTATTTATTTAACTGAATTTGATATACCGTTATTCTACAAGGCATAACTATTTACATAGAACAGAACAAAACAGTTTACATAGAACAAGTCGATAACGGTACACATAACTTTACAGAACAGTGCAGTCTACTATGTCCAAGGCCAATTTTGGCAAACTACAGACAGCTATACGGAGTTAGCTGGTGTTTAGGTTGATGGAGTTGATATAGTGGATGGAAGTAATGTGGAGCGTGTCAAGAGAATACATGGATTTATGTCTAGGAGGGGGGAAAAAAGAGAGTTATGGTGGCAGGGAGAGGGAGATAGTGTGAGAGAGTGTGGGATGGTCGTGCTGTGGGTTGGATGCTGGGGAAGTACCGTAGTATTCTTCAAATAGGAATGTTTTGAGGTACTACTTAAAGGTGATGTGAGATTGTATGCAACGTAAGGTGGGGGAGAGTTGGTTCCATAAGATATGAGCGTAAAATTCAAATGCTCTGGTGCAAGTGCATTGGGGTTTCTTGCAGAATTGTGTTGATGGAAGGAGAAGATTTGACTGCATAGGGAGGAGTAGCCTAGTGATTAGGGCAAGGTACTTCAGGCTGGAAGGTCGGGGGTTCAAATCCCACTAGAGGACAGCAACCTTGGGCCGGAAGGACTGGGGTTTCTAGTCCCACAGATGCTCCTTGTGGTCTTGGGCAAGCCACTTAACCCTCCATTGCCCATGTTCCCTGTAAGTATTAGTGTATGTGTCTCATATCCCCGTATGTTAAATGTATCCCCCAATTGTGTTGTGACCGCTTTGATTGAAGGATAAGGCGGTATACAAAACTGTCTAAATAAATAAATAAATTTTGCCGATGAAGTCAGTTGTTAATAGTTTGCTTGATTAGGGATTGGATTTGTTCAGCCGAAGTGTTGAAATAAGCTCTGTGGATGATGGTGAGTATCTTAAATTTAATGTGGGACGCAACAGGGAGCCAGTAGAGAGATTTCAATGTAGGGTTGATGTGTGACTGTCTTGGAACACCAGCTATGATGCGAGCTACGGTGTTTTGAGCAAGCTGGAGAGAAGCAATGGTAGACTTAGGGAGCTCATGGAGAACAGAGTTACAGTAGTCGAGGAGTGGAGTAATGGAGACTTGGCAGATTGTCCTGAAGCTGTCTGGTGATAGGAGGGGTCGAAGATTTCGGAGGATTCGGAGTTTGAAATATATGTTTTTGGTGACATTCTTGATGTGATGTTGGAAGCTTAGATGCTGGTCCAGGGTGATGCCGAGGTATTTTGTTTGGGATTTGACTTGTATATTCACATCTCCGAGTTTGATAGTTGGAGGGGATATGCAGTTGAGTTCTTTGGAAACGTGAAGGATCTCTGTTTTGTTGAAGTTTATTGCATGGTTGTGGTGATGTAGCCATAGGATGATTTTGTTGAAGCATTCGTTAATGCAGAAATAGTCAGGGGAGGAAGTATGGAATGGAGTGAAGATCATTATATCATCAGCATAGAGTTGGTAGCCAACCTTGAATTTCTGTATGATGAAGCATAACGGTCTGATGTATATATTGAAAAGGAGGGAGGAGAGGGCGGAACCTTGAGGGACTCCTTGAGGGAAGGTGTAAGGCGCAAATGCTTGGTTACCTATCTTTACTGTTTGGGTTTGATTGGATAGGTAGGAATGGATCCATTTGAGAGGGGTGCCTTGAACTCCGATGGTGTTGTGTTGAGTTGGTTAAGCAGAATCTGATGGGATACAGTGTCAAATGTGGCAAAAATGTCCAGAAGTAACAGAATGAAGCCAGAAGAGGGTTTTTCAGTTCCCAGTGATGAGTGTATTTAGTAGGGAGGTGAGAAGAGTTTTGGCGCTATGATAAGGACGAAAACCAGGTTGTCTGGAGTCAAGTGGGGCAGATCTGGCTACATGCTCCTGAAGATGGATTTGGACTGCTTTTTCAATAATTTTGGAAAGGTGAGCAGCGCTGGCTATAGGTCTGTAGGATGCAAGAGAGTTAGGATCAAGGTTAGGTTTCTTGAGTAAGGGTCTCTCAGAGGCTTGCTTGAGAGCAGGAGGGAGATATGCTTGGTTGAGAGAAGCATAGAGAATGGTGGAGATAAATGGTAACAAAGTGTTTTTTGTTTGCTTGATCCAGGTTACTGGACAGGGGTCCAGGGGGGAGGTGTGGTTGATGATATTTAATATTTCTTCAGGGGAAGCATCTCTAAAAGTTGTCCAGGGAGTTGTGTTGGCAGTTGAGGGAATGGGAGGGGGTATGATGATAGTGGAGGAGCCAGGAGGTTGGTGCTTAGATATCCAGAAGTCGTCTATTAGTTGAGGGTGGATGGTGCCAGTGTGATGAGGTTGGGATGGATCATTTGTAAAGGATTTGACAATGTTGAAAAGTTCTCTTGGCTTGTTTATGGAATGAAGCAGTATGTTTTCATGATGTTCATGCTTGGCTTTGATGGTGTTGTCAGAGTATGCTGTTCGGTGTTTGAGATATATGGCATGAAGTTGTGGATCTTTGGATTTTCTCAAATGTCTCTCAAGCTTTCGGAGGGAGCGTTTTTGAGCTCTGAGGCGAGTTGAATACCAGAATGCATAGGGACGATGAGGTTTAGGTGGATTGTGTGGTGGAGCTTTGGCAGTTGCATTGATGGTGGTGTTCCAGGAGTGTACAAGAGTGTTGAGGTCGGAGTGGAGAAATGCTTGCTTCAGAGTGGGAGTGATTTGATGTGTGAAAGATGTCTCATTGAAACTCCTAAATCTTCTCACAGAGGGGATTTGGGGGAAGGGAGTTGTTTGGACAGGGTAGGGAGAATATTATAAGGTGATGGTCACACCAAGGGACTGGAGTAGATATGGGGGAGGTGGGGTGTGAAGAGGTGAGTGGGTTGGAGGCGAAGAGGAGATCTAGGGCACCACCCTTGAGATGAGTTGAGGCGTTGATTAGTTGCGTAAATTGCAAATCATCCATGGCTTAAAGGAAAGTGTTGCTTTGGTTGACATTAGCTGAAGGAAGATTGAAGTCACCAAGAAGGATAAAGTGCTGGTGTTGGGAGATGTGAGAGCATGTAGCTTTAAGGAGTGTGTCAAGTTGAACTGCGTTGTGATGGGTGCCCTATATACAAGACAAATGACAAATTGTTTATTGCTTATAATGATGGTGTCCAGACCGTTAGATTATGCTGCACTCGAAGTTGTGAAGTTTAGTTGCTTGTTGGAAAGAATGCAGACTCCCCCACCTCTATTATTGGATCATGTGCAATTATGGATGTTGTGAGTGTTGGTGTTGAGTTGATTAAGCAGGACAAGTTTCTGTGATGACGAGGAGGATATTGAATCATCAGTGATGTGGTCAGAGAGAGTTTGTAGTTTGTTACAGGCAGAGCGAGCATTTATCAGGCTGCATTTGATTGTGTGGACAGGCTGTGTGGTGGGTGGGGAAGGGGGGGGGTTGGATAATTCCATTTTTGGTGAGGTAGGGATGTATATTAGGCGAGAAGGTCTTTTGTATTGGTGAGTGTGTTGTTGAAGTAGGGCAGGGGGTGCGGTAGGTCTTGGAAGGTGGATGATTGGAATGGGAGAGGGGAGGGTGAGTTGAGTTGAGATGCCATAGGTGAGGAGGGAGGAGAGGTATAGGAGGGCTAGCCAGCTGAGAAAGAGTGACATGCTTGAAATAGATTGTTTGGAGGGGATTCAGAGGGATACAGATGAACTAATATAGGAAGTGGTGTATTGTATCCAGATAGCTGGACTTGTGTTATAGGTGCAGGTGGTAAATCAGTGCGTAAAAAGTAGTGGGATATGGTAGTATTCGGTGTGTAGCGTGTGAGAGTTGCAGCGGTGCTTAATCTGCAGTGCATTGCACTGGTGTTTGCAGTAATGTTTGATACCCCGAGAGGATGATAGTTTGCGAGTTGTAGCAAATACAATGGAATATGCTAGCATGGGAGGGTTTCTACTGTGTTACAGCAAGACTCTAAAGGGAGACCTTAAGGTAACAATTGTTTTAGGATATGACAGAACAGTAAGCTACATTACATTACTAACTGTAAAATATTGGATAATGAGACAGAGAAAAAGGCGAGTATGATGGTTAAAAAGCTTACATTTGAAAGGTGGAATTAAGTGCCTCTTTTATCTCATTCAGTCCCCACCTAAGGACCACGCCAAAGGGCCCTTTGGTGTGGCCCTTAGGCACGGGTGCGCCTGCAGAGCTTTAAATTTAAAGTTCGTTGGTGGTGGTCTCTTCGGCCTGATTGGCCTTTGTGGTGGGGAGCAGGTAGGAGCTTACCTGCCTGGTCTCTTCCTCCGATGCTGATCGGGCCGGTGACTGCAGCGGCTGAGGTGTTTTCCATCTCCTGCAGGGCTTTAACTTTAAAGTTCATTGGCGGTGTTCTCTTTGGCCTGATTGGCCTTGGCTGGCAATGGGGAGCAGGGAGGAGCTTACCTGCCTGCTCCCCTCCTTCGATGCTGACAGGGCTGGTGACTGCAGCGGCCATCCTCAATTAGGATTAAGGCCATGCATAAAGGTACAGTATAGCACCTTAGTTGCACCTGAAACAGTAAGATGAGCAGGATACCCCGAGGAAAGCAAAACTATTGTAAAAAAAAGATTTGAAACAGTAGTAAACATTTCTTTTAGATTATTTCTTAAAAATTTAGATTTCAAAGGAACACACTAGGGTTAATTTTATAAGGGACTTGAGCATGTAGAATAGTGTTTGATGGCACTTACGTAGGTACTTACAAAATATTGCCCCTAGTTTTATGCAACATGCGCATGGTGGACCTGAGGGCAGAGAAATAGCAGAGTAGGATTGGCACTTATGCATGTATTTCATAAAATACATTTACACACCCCTATTCTTACTGGTGCAAACACACTCAGTTACACCTGCCTTGGAGGAGGTATAGATGTGTGCACCTACTTTCCCCAGGCTAATTTTTATTTCTTTGGGACCATATGGGTGACATCGGTGACGACAGAGCCAGTACATAACCCCAGCTTTCAAAGAAAGCCTTTGGGAGATGCACCACGCATGTATGATCCCCTTCCGCCCCAGGATGTCATCTTGCCTCAATCTCCTTTTTTCTGTGGAACCCTCTGGTTGTCCAGTTTCCCCCGTAAAAAGTGTGTGTTTTTGATACCTTTTTGTCCGGTTTGCCTACCGGTTCCTTTCCCACCCCTGAGCCAGCTCGTCTCTGCGTCGCTCCTAGGTTTCGTTCATTCATTTTTGCTTTTTTCCTCGAGGTATCGCTGAACAGGCGTTCATGCCTTTTTTTCATCAGAGGCCTTGGACCCTTTTCCTGATGGTCTCCAGTGGCTTCAAGAAATGCGATTGCACCAAGATGTCCCTCATCGATCCGCTTGACTGCTGCCTCCGGTACCTTGGCCCGGAACACAATGACTCTGACTGCGCACTTTGCAGGACCATGACCTCAAAGGCCCTTAAGATCTGTCGTCAGCAGAAGGAAATATTTTTCCAAAAGTCCAACTCCATGCTGGAGTCTTCGGCGATACCTCACTCCAGGGCCCTTTCCAGTACCTCTGTGCCCCGCAAAGCCTGGACCACTTTGGAGTCCTGTGGCTGTGGTTCCTCTGAGAGGAAATCCCTGGAGATGGAACCCAAGAAGTTGAAGTCCTCAAAGACTTCCTTGGAGACCGAGTCCAGGAAGATGGGAAAATCCCACTCCAGACCCCTTAGTCCCCAGCGTGAGTTGGAGGAGTCAGAGCGGGAGCAGCCTTTTAAGCTTTCCTGAAAGGAGTCGTCGATACCCGAGGCCATCATCGTCGGACTCCCCTCTGTAACCGATGCTGGATCAAAACTGTCGGAGTCTGCATCGAAGGCTATGAAGCCAACTGGCATGTAGACCAGGATGGTGGCCTTAGAGTGCAGTATCTCTACCCTCGAGGCCCAGCAGTGAGAATTCATGTCTGATTTGTCAAGAGAGCATTGGCATCAGATAAGTTCCTGGTACCATTTCTCGGGTCACTAGTCCTCTCCGGCAGGTGCACTCGGCTCAGACTGCAGGTCCCCCAGAAGCCCCAGGCCCCTCAGCACCTTGACTGCAGTGACCGCAAAGCCTCGGCATCAACCTCAGACTTCCAGTCTGATTGGGAGACTAAGGACGAGGAGTCCCCAGACACTCTACACCACAGAGACATTCCTTCGGACCCATTCTGCGCCCCGCCCCCCCCCCCCCCCCCCCGGCGTCCCTACGCCATTACCTGCCAGAGGATGTTGCCTTCGTGGACTTTGTGTAGGATAAGGCTAGTGCAGTCTCCATCAAGGCCAAGGTGGAGGAGGACCCGTGAATGGAAAAACTAGAGATCCTTCAGTATGAGACCACTCTGAAGGAGGTCCTCATGGTGCCCATTCCGCTGATCCTACATTGTCGCCTCCTCTGCATGTGGGAGACGTGGGCATCAGTGCCCATTGTCAGCAGGCGACATGACTTCATATATCGAGTCTGCTGAGGGCCTAAGTTCCATAAAGCCCGACTTCCCCACAACTCAGTCATTGAGTCTGCCATGTGCAGACTCAAGAGCCAAAAGACCCATTCCTCAGTGCCCCCCGGCAGGGAGGCCTGTACATTTGATGCCCTCAGCTGGAAGGCTTTTCAGGGCTTGATGCTGACATGCCAGGTCTAGTTCTACCAGCTCTACATGTATCTCAAAGAGCTGTCAAAGGAGTTCTGTGGGTTCTCGGCAGGCCTTGACGGGGAACTCCTCCAAAGGTTCAAGTCACTGATCTTGGTTGTTAAAGAGTGCTCAAAGTTCTTGTCTTGAGCAGCTTAAGATGGCTTTGAGTCGTGAGCCAAAATGGCTGCAGTCGGCATTGAGGCTCGACGCCCAGCATAGCTGCAGTTGTCTGACCTCGAACAGTGGGTTCAGGACAAACTTATTGATGTCCCCTTCATTGGAGAGACCCTCTTCAGGAAACCCATGGCAGACAAAGCATCAGAGATCGAGACAGAGTTCCTCACAACGACCAGACTCTCAGAAAGACCTCTGTGCATCCCTGCAAGAAGACCCCGGGAAAGAAGCCCTCCTTCCCAAGGAGAAAGGATGGCTTTGGAAGCGCCTCACAGTTCCAAGCTGCCTCAGCCCCACAGCTCAGCCAACAGCTCAAGGGATAGGGGCAAGGCCCCCGTAAGCAAAAGACCCCTAAGTCCCAAGTGCCGGCTCAGTCTGGGGGTAGCTTTTGATCCCTGGACGTGACCTCCTCTCCCCCAGGAGGTCCCCTACAGCCCAAGGGGGGAAGCTGGTCCTGTTTGCCCACAGGTGGTTCGTCATCATCACCGATACCTGGGTCCTACAAGTGGTCAAGGAGGGCTTCCTCCACCTACTGCAGATGCCATCCTTCTACTTTCCAGGAGAGCTCGTAAGACCTCTCCACCACCAGACCCTGCTCCTCACAGAGCTCTCAGATCTCCTCGAAGACAAGGCGGTGGAGCCAGTGCCAAAACATCTCTGGGGCACTGGCTTATCTCCAGGAACAAGCAGGAATGTAGTCTTCACATATGGGTGACGTCTGTACTGACAGAGCCCATGTGGGAATGCTCCCCAGCACTCAGTAGGAAAGCTTTTGGGAGCATCCCACTGTGCCTGCGTTGCTGCCTTCCAGATTTTGCAATGCTCCCTCCTCAGTTCTTCGTTTTCCGTGGAGCCAGCAGGAAGCAAATCCTGTCACCGCAGAAAATTCCTTTATTGTTCTTTATTTGTTGTTTTTTGTGGTTGCGTCTGCCTTCCTGTTGATGCCAGAATAGACATTCTCAATTCTGTTTCTTTCTTTCTTAAAAAGCAAAACAAAAAAATCCCCTTAAACATCTTCATTTTAGGCCTTAGGCCTTCCATCCAGTCTACCAACCCGATGGAAAAACCAGCTAGTGGTTTTAAAAAATGTTCTAAGTGTAGTAGCACTATCTCTACTACTGATACCTATAACTGGTGTCTCAAATGCCTCAGCCCAGATCACCTGATGTCCGTCCAAATGTCCTCAATGTAAAAAGATGACAAAGAGAGGCCTATATAATCGGGCCGCAAAACTTGGCTCTCTCTTTGCTTCAGATGCGGTTTCACTTGCTTCAACTTTGAGGGCATAATCTTCCTGTCATGGATCTCAGGTATTGAAACTCAAGTCTTCATCGAAGACAGGCCATCCTCCCAAGGGTAGATCTCTGTCTAATCATAGAGATTCTTCAAGCATTGCCTTGGAGGTGGATTGACCGGCCAAACAACCCCGGCGGGAGAACCTCCCCTCCAAAGCCACCGAGGGGTTCCAGGATGCTCAGGAGAGCTCCTGGTGCCATGCTCTGGGATGTGGTAGGCCATGCTTCCGGTAGCGATACCCAGGCATTGGCGGGCTCTATGGACCAGCATATCCTGGCCATTGAGCGGGCTCCACCGGCAGCGTCTGTACCGGTTAGAACATTACTGGCGGTACCGCCAGCACCGGTACAGACAGCAGTGCTGATGCAATCAGTATTGTGTTTCATGCCGCTCGTCGCACTTCCACCCATGCCGGCACTTGAGTCCGTACTCTGTTCCGAGGTACCAGTCAGACAAGTCTCTCGGGCTGATACTGATCTCGATTGGTACCAGAACTTGCAAGAGCATGATGAACATCGCTCATGCCGATACTTTGAACTCTACCGATTCCAGTTCTTCGAATGATGAATCAATCAGTACCCAAGAAATGCAAAGTCTTCCGCAGACGTTGCTGCAACGATGCATGTCCCCTCCTAAAGATGAGTCTTTTCAAGAGTTTATCAAGGATATGGCGAGGGGCCTTTCCATTACATCTACATCTGAGAGAGCCCAGAGCAGAGGAATTGGAAATCCTCCAATATCCTACAGCTCCTAAGGAGGTGACTACTCTTGCCTAGTCACTGTATACTCCAGGACCTCATGCTCTGGATGTGGGAAATGCCTCTGATCATTTTCCCTCATACTTGATGACTTGATACCATGTATCGGGTACCAGAAATTCCCAGTTTCCAGAAAACACAGCTTCCACACCATTCAATGGTAGTGGAATCGGCTATGCGTCGAATTAAGAGTTCTAAGACACACTCCTCCAATCCCCCTGGTAGGGAATTGAGAACCCGCAATGCCTTTGGAGCTATCAGTATTAGTGATGCGTCACACAGAGGGATGCTCCTAAGAGTGCTCTATATCCCAGGCCAAGACAATGCCCTGACGGACAAGCTGACCAGAGTCCTCTTGCCGCACGAGTGACATCTGGATCCCGAAGTGGTCTCTCAGCTGTTTTGATCTAGGGTATCCCCCTGGTGGACCTGTTCGCTAGCCCGGACAACACGCAGTTGCCCCGCTTCTGCTCCTGCCAACCGCCTGTCCCAGGTGACAGCGGACGCAATTCTCATTCCATGAACGGAAGGCCTTCTTTATGCCTTCCCACTGACACCACT
The DNA here is from genome assembly GCA_033557465.1 of Ichthyophis bannanicus. Lineage (NCBI taxonomy): Eukaryota > Metazoa > Chordata > Amphibia > Gymnophiona > Ichthyophiidae > Ichthyophis > Ichthyophis bannanicus. The sequence continues at coordinate 146,486,147 of CM066033.1, forward strand.
GGTCACCAAGACCCTCTTCAAGGTCCAGTGCGATACTGATAGCTCCCTGGTGACCCAAGCAACCCTGGTTCCCATTGCTCTTCTCCTTGTCGGCGACATCACCAAGTCCCCTGGGATGAGCCCCAGGACTACTCTCACAGCAGCAGGGTTCTCTCCAACCTGGGGTTCCTGTCACTCACAGCTTGGCTGCTGAAAGGGTAGCATTAGCTCCCTTCAACCTCTCATGGGACGTGGAAGAGGTTCTTCTGGCCTCTCGTAAAGCCTCCACAAGAAGGGCGTATACCTTCAAATGGCACAGATTCTCTGTGTAGTGCATCGAAAGACGAGCGAACCTGTTCTCCTGCTTTGGTACAAGTGATACTGCAGTACCTGCTCCATCTGTCGCAGGTGGGACTAACGTCCAACTTGGTCAGAGTGAACATGAGTGCTATCACAGTGTACCACCATTCAGTTGAGGGCAAGCTCCTCTCAGCTCAGCCACTTGTCTCTCAGTTCTTGTGTGACCTCATGCTATCCAAACCCCCATCTGCCCTCCAGCGGGAGAGTGGGATCTCAATGTGGTGTTCGCACTGCTCCTAAGCTGCCTTTTGAGCCTCTGGCTACCTGCCATTTGAGGTACCTCTCCTGGAAGGTCATCTTCTTTGTGGCACTCCCATCAGCTCACAGAGTCAGTGAGCTCTGGGCTCTGATGGTAGAGCTCCCCTACACAAGGTTCTACAAGAACAGGGTGATGCTCCACACACACCCCAAATTTCTGCCAAAGGTGGTTTCCCCATTCCACCTCAATCAGGAGGTGGTGCTCCCCCATCTTCTTTCTGAGGCCTCATGCAAGCAGGTCGGAGACCATTCTCCATATTCTGGATTGTAGAAAGGTCCTGTCCTTCTGTCTGCAATGGATTCAGGGCCACCACGGAGCATCTCCAGCTTTTTGTATCCTATGACCCCAGTCAGCTGGGGCTCCCAGTGGCTAAGTGAGCTCTGTTCAGTTGGGTGACAGACTGCATTACCCTTGCCTATGAGCAGGCTGGTATCTCACTGGATCAGAGGGTCATGGCGCATTGCGTCATGGCCATGGCTACTTCGTGGCAAATCTGTGTTCTGTCTCTGTGACGGAAATCTGCCGGGCTGCCACCTGGTCTTCAGTCCATACCTTTGTAGCTTTCTACTGCCTGGAAAGGGAGTCCCGATGGGACAGTGCCTTCGGCCAGGCCACACTCCATATTCTCTTTGGGGTGCAGGTATTCTCCGGGAACAAGCTGGAAATCAGTCATATGGGTGATGTTGGCGCCAATGGAGCCCTCATGTGGAGCAAATCCCCAGCTTTCAGAGAAAGCCTTTGGGAGTTGCCATCATGCATGCGCAGTCCCCTTCCTGCCCAAGGGTGCCATCTTGCTCAGTCAACTTTTTTCCGCAGAGCCCTTCGGATGTAATCCCCCTGTCCCCGTGAAAAAAGTTAAAAATTTCTCTATTCTTCTACTGGTCGACACCAGTTCCTCTTCCTGCCTTTGGCTCGATACACCAGTATCGAGTCCATCCTTATTTTTCGGTTTTTGTCCTTCGTGACTGGCGTTTGCGCCCTTTTTTCTTTTTCACTGGCAGCCCGAGTCTTTGACCTTGCAGGGGCCCTTATTCCCCCGATGGCTTCCAGCGGGTTTAAAAAATGTGATCGGTGTGTAAAATTTATGTCCCTCATCGATACGCATGACTGCTGTCTCCGGTGCTTCGGGCCCGACCATGATCCGACTGTCTGCGGTCCATGTAAGAAAGGCCCTGAAGAGCCGCCAGCAGCAGTATGATAGGATTTTTTCTGAGCCCTTGCCTTCGAGAGCCCAGACCTCATCTAAGGCCTCTACGTTTCGGGGGGAGCATTCCGAGCCCGAGCAGCATCGAGGTTCCTCGGAGAGGGGGTCCCCTCAAGGGAACACAGAAGAAGAAGTAGTCTTCAAAGGCGGCATCTTTGGATGGCTCCGAGTAACCTGGCTCCTCCCGGTACCTGTCACTGAGCCCCAAGCGCCAGCTGGGATCTTCGGAGACAGAGCGCCCGGCAAAGGTTCCTCATCGGGAGACGGATCAGCCGAGACAGGTAACAACTGTTCTCGTCGAGGACTCCCCTCCGGGGAAACCGGTGTCCAAGGACCGGAGCCGGCAGCTGCGGAGCCTTTCGGACTCGAGTCCAGAATGGCGGCCTTGGAGCGCAGTTTCACTGCCTTCATGGAGCAGCAGCGGTTCCTGATTGCTGGTCTGTCCGGTTCTTCCACCCCGACCACCGGGCTATCGACATTGATGTCGACCCCGGAGGCCGAGCCGATCCTCGAGGCCTTTCGGGCTCGAGTTGATCCTCGGCCGAGGTCCCACTAGGCCTCCCGTTCGGGATCAAGGTTGTGTCTGCCGAGTCTCCCAGCGTCGGGGCGGTCGGCGCCGGGGCTCTCAATGCTGGAGCCCCTCGATTCCAGTGTCCGAACCTCTGATAAGGTCCTCTCCGGAGGACACAAGTTTCTTGGACTCCCTGAAGGATATGTCCAAGACTTTGGCGTTCCCCATGGAGTCCCGAGGAGGATCCTCGAGCTGACAAGCTCGAGATCCTACAGTATGAGGCCCCCCCCCCCCTCAGGAGGCCCTTACTGTACTCGTGCCTCGGATCCTGGAACGACTGATGCGCCGCATGTGGGAGATACCGGCGTTGGTGCCAGCTGTCAGCAAATGGCTCGACTCGATGTATCGAGTTCGCCGGAGCCCTGGGTTTCAAAAGTCGCAGCTGCCGCACAACTCCATGGTTGTGGAATCAGCCATGCGCAGGCTGAAGAGCCAGAAGACACACTCCTCGGTGCCTCCCGGCAGGGAGGCCCTCAACTTGGATGCCCTCGGCTAAATGTGCTTCCAGGGTTCAATGCTGACTTGTCGAATCCAGTTGGTGGGGCACGGGTTCTACTGCCTGATCCTCGAGAAGACCTGCCAACTCCTTCAGAAGAAGGTCTCAGTGGAGGGGAGACCTGAGGGGCTCTCCTGGGAAGTAAGGAAGAGGCACCTGGGCCTACCAGCTGTACATGGGCATGTACCTGAGAGACCTGGCAAAGGATCTTGCCAGGTTCTCAGCTGGTCTCTCCGAGGGGCCTTTTCAGCGCTTCAGGAGCTTGTCCACTGCCGCCCGGGAGTGCTCAAAGTTTATGTCTCAAGCGGCCTATGACGGGTTTGAGTCTGCAGCCCGGGTAGCCGCAGCTGGCATAGGTGCACACTGCCAGGCATTGCTGCAGTCGTCGGACCTCGAGCAATGGGTTCAGGACAAGTTTGGTCGATGTCCCATGCCAAGGGGAGAACCTCTTTGGCATACCCATGACCGACAAGGCTGCTGAACTGGAGACCGAGTACATGACGAGGACACGGCTCTCCAAGAAGACCTCTGCCCCTTCTCGCAAGAAGGGCTCGGGTAAAAAGTCCTTTTACCCGAGGAAGGGTGCTGCTTACCGAAGCTACCCCCATTTTCAGGCCTCCTCGGCAGGGGCAGCAGGCCAAGGGATGGGGGGCATGGCCCGTGAAAGCACAAAGCCCCCAAACCCCAGGCTCCAGCCCCGGCCCAGCCTGGCAGTGGCTTTTGATTCCTACAGCATGGCCCCTCTTCCCACAGGGGGCAGTCAGAACACAGGAGGCAGACTTGCCCTGTATGCCCACAGGTGGACAGCCATTACCACCGATGCCTGGGTCTTGCAGATAGTCCAAGAGGACTACCTCCTTCACCTAGCCCAGGTGCCTCTTCCTTACTTCCCGGGAGAGCCCCTCAGATCTCCCCTCCACCGAGACCTTCTTCTGAAGGAGTTGGCAGGTCTTCTCGAGGATCAGGCAGTAGAACCCGTGCCCCACCAACTGCAGGGCATGGGCTTCTACTCCAGGTACTTTCTGGTACCAAAGAGAACAGGAGGCCTCAGGCCCATCCTCAACCTGCGCAACCTAAACAAGTTCCTGGTGAGGGAGAAGTTCAAGATGCTCTCCCTTGGAATATTGCTGCCTTACCTCCTCCAGGGAGACTGGCTATGCTCCTTAGACCTAAAAGATGCGTATACACACATCCTAATACACTCAGACCACAGGCAGTATCTACACTTTGTGGTGGGAGGCAATCACTACCAGTACAGGGTGCTTCCCTTTGGCTTGGCCTCTGCCCCCAGAGTATTCACAAAGTGCCTAGCTGTGGTGGCCGCCTTTCTCAGACTACAAGGGATCTTTGTCTTCCCCTACCTAGACGACTGGCTCATCAGAGGCTCTTCAGCCAGCGAGGCCCACCAGGCCACATCTCGCACCATCCAGGTACTCCAGCATCTGGGGTTTGTAATCAACTACCCCAAGTCCAGCCTTGCTCCAACTCAGCAGCTGGAGTTCCTTGGGGGCCAGACTCAACACCATTCAAGCAAGGGCCTATCTGCCTGCAGACAGGGCAAGCAGGCTTCTGGCTCTGGTATGTCAGGTGAGTCGCAGGTCCGTAGTGTCAGCAAGGCAATTTCTGCGCCTCCTCGGGCACATGGCTTCCACGGTCCATGTGACCCCAGACGCCCGCCTCCACATGCGGACTGCTCAGTGGTGCCTCAGAGACCAGTGGTCACAGGCCACAGGTTGCCTCAGGGATAAAGCCATGGTGTCCAGGCAGCTGGTACGGTCTCTAGACTGGTGCTTCAGCCACTCCATTTGGAGGCGGGAATGCCTTTCCAGGCTCCTCTACACACGAGGATCCTGTCCACGGATGCGTCCCTGCTGGGCTGGGGAGCCCATTGCCAGGGGTTCCGTACTCATGGAGTTTGGTCCCCAAACGAGAGAGCACAACAGATCAGTTTCTTGGAGTTCCATGCCATCCGCCTGGCTCTGGGAGTGTTCTGGCAGATCCTGGCCCACGAACCTCTCTTGGTACAGACAGACAACCAGGTGGTCATGTTCTTTGTGAGCAAGCAGGGTGGCACGGGGTCCCATCTCCTATGCCAGGAAACCCTGGATCTGTGCTTGTTTGCAGCCCGGCATGGCATTCATCTGGGGGCTGTCTACCTGCTGGACCAGGACAACTGGTTAGCCGACAGGCTCAGCAGGATTCTCTAGCTTCACGAGTGAAAATTGGACCGTGGGGTAGCCAATTGGCTTTTCCAGACCTGAGGACGGCCAGTGATGGATTTGTTTGCGAGTCCGGTCAATCACCAGTTGCCCCAGTTTTGCCCCAGGTAGTCACACCCGCACAGGGTGGCCGCCGATGCCTTTCTGATATCATGGTCCTTGGGCCTCCTGTATGCGTTTCCTCTGACACCTCTGGTGGCCAAGACTCTATTCAAGATCCTCCAGGACAAGACCTCAGTCATCCTAGTAGCCCCGCGGTGGCTGAGGCAACCCTGGTTTCCACTTCTACTTCAGCTAGCGGTGGAGGCCCCCATTCCCCTGGGGTCCTCTCCAAGCCTCCTGTCCCAGGAGGGGGGCACTCTCCTGTACCCCAACCTCAGCTCCCTCAACCTGATGGCATGGCTGCTGAAAAGGGTGATGCTTGCTCCGCTCCTCCTTCCAAAGGATGTTGAAGTCTTGCTGGCCTCAAGGAGGCTGTCGACTAGACGGGCCTAGGCCTTGAAGTACCGTAGATTTGTGACTTGGTGCGAGGGGCAGGATGTGGAACTTTCTCCTACCAGATTGGAGTGGTTTTACAGTACCTTCTCCACCTTTCAGATTTGGGCCTCAAGTCCAACTCCGTCACAGTGCACCTCTGTGCCCTTGCAGTGAACCACTTCCCGGTGGAGGAGAAGCCCCTCTCGGCCCACCCCTTGGTTTCTCGTTTTTTGAGAGGCCTGCTTCTTTTGAAGCCTCCGGTCCACCCTTCTGCGACCGAGTGGGTTCTGAATGTTGTTTTGGGGCAGCTTACTCGGCCGTCCTTTGAGCCGATGGCAACTTGCCATCTCCGCTACCTCTCTTGGAAGGTGGTTTTCTAAGTGGCACTCACATCGGCTCGGCGGGTGAGTGAGCTTCAGGTCCTTGTGTCAGACAGGCCTTACACTAGGTTCTTTAAGAACCGGATGGTGCTTCGCACACACCCCAAGTTCCTTCCAAAAGTGGTCTCCTCATTCCACCTCAACCAGGAGGTGGTGCTTCCTACCTTTTTTTCCAGGCCGCATGCCAGTCAAGCAGAGGCAGTGCTGCATACCCTGGACTGTAAGAAGGTGTTGGCTTTCAGAGGCACCAACTTGGGAACGCAGTTCAAAGGAGAGAAGATAGTCATGTGCTTACCAGGCTCTTCAGCCAGCAGGAATACAAACCAAGTTGTTGAATTACTTAGCGCAAAAAGTGAACACTCCGAACTTGATGTTATTATCCACTTAGGCACAAATGACCTGGCTAGGAACAGTGCCTCCAAAGCCTAAAAGGACTTCCAATCTCTGGGAGAGAAACTCAAGTGCGTTGTTAACACTGTTGCATTCTCAGAAGTTCTACCTGTTCTTGGTAAGGGGACAAAAAGGCTGCATCGCATTAACAGCTTTAATACATGGCTCCAGACCTGGTGCAAACAACAAGGATTCAGATTTATTGGTAACTGGGACAACAGATGGACCAACAAGAGACTATACTGTGCTGATGGACTACATCTCTCTGTCGCAGGGAAAAGAATCCTAAGTGAAAAATTCAGGCAGTATGTGGATATGCATTTAAACTAGGAAGAGGGGGTGACGGATGTGGAAGGTCAACATCTGCATGCCACCCCCAGCAAAAGCAGAACACCATCAGAAACAGCCACACTTTTAAACCACACATCAAAAACATGTGGGAAGAAGTAGGCAGAACAAAATCAATGCAAAATTCACACAAGCCAGGAAAATGCTGGAAAGCAATGAGCACAAATGCTCGAAGCTTAGCCAACAAAATTCCAGACCTGGAAGCCCTAATTGTTGAAACGAATTTGGACATTGTGGCCATTACAGAAACGTGGTTTAATGAATCGCACGATTGGGATATAGCCATAGCTGGCTATAATCTATTCAGAAGAGACAGAGAAAATGGAAAAGGAGGAGGAGTAGCCTTGTATGTCAAAAACAATATTAAAGCTACTGAAATGCAGGGGACATGGGGAAAAGAAGAAGCGTTCTGGATTGCGTTGGAAAGAGGAGATGGCACTGTCATCCATATTGCTGTAGTCTACAGACCTCCGACTCAAATTGAAGAGAGAGATAACAAATTGATTAAAGATATTGCCAAGATAGCAACAAAGGGGGAAACGATCATATTGGGTGATTTTAATCTACCTGATGTGGATTGGATTACTCCTTCTGCACATCTGGAAAGAAGCAAAAAAATTGTGGATGCTCTCCAAGATGCATTATTTAGACAAATGGTGATGGAACCAACCAGGGAAAGCTCAACACTGGATGTAGTGCTCACCTGATGGAACCAACCAGGGAAAGCTCAACACTGGATGTAGTGCTCACCAACGGTGATAGTGTGTCGAAATTCTGTGTGAGTGCCCCTGTGAGCAACAGCGACCATCACACGGTGTGGTTTGAGATAATAGCCATGGTACAGGCCAATCATAGCAAGCTCAAAGTCCTAAACTTCAAATACACTGACTTCAATAAAATGGCAGAGTACTTAAAGGAGGAGATGACGGGGTGGAAGGAGATAAAGGAAGTGGAATTGCAATGGGCTAAACTAAAGAAGGCAATAAAAGGGACAACAGATAAATATGTAAGAAAAGTAAATAAAAACAAGAGGAGAAGGAAACCTATTTGGTTTTCCAAAGAGGTGGCTGCTCAAATAAAGGTAAAAAACACAACTTTCGCAAAATTCAAACGCTTACAAACAGAAGAACACAGAAATGAATACAGGATCCAACTCAAAGAGTCTAAATGAGTAATAAGGATAGCAAAATCAAAGGCAGAGGAAAGGATGGCTAAAGATGTTAAGGGTAGCAACAAAACTTTCTTCAGGTATATTCGGGAAAGGAAGAAGATCAGAGTTGGAATTGCAGGACTCAAAAGTGCTGCGAAAGGACTCATGGAAAGTGACACTGAAAAAGCGAAATTGCTAAACAAATACTTCTGCTCTGTTTTTACTAAAGAAGATCCTGGAGATGGACCAGCTGTGACTCCCAAATATAAAAATGGGAATGAAGTAGATACCACACCATTCACAGAAGACAAGGTGTTAGAACAACTTGCTAAACTGAAAGTGGACAAAGCCATGGGACCGGATGGGATACATCCCAGGATACTGAAAGAGCTCAGAGAGGTTCTTTCAGGACCGTTAAAGGATGTCTTCAACAGATCCTTGGAAACAGGAGAGGTTCCTCAGGACTGGAGAATGGCTGATGTCGTACCTCTACACAAAAGTGGTGACACGGAAGAAGTGTCAAACTACAGGCCCGTGAGCCTTACCTCGGTGGCGGGAAAAGTAATGGAGGCGCTCCTGAAAGAGCGAATAGTGAACTTTCTCAAAACCAACAGGATGCAAGATCCGAGGCAACATGGTTTTACCGAAGGACGGTCTTGCCAAACAAATCTGATTGAGTTCTTTGACTGGGTGACCAAGGAACTAGATCAGGGGCATGCGATGGATGTCATCTACCTGGATTTCAGCAAAGCCTTTGATACTGTTCCTCATAGGAGGCTTGTCAATAAACTCAGTAGCTTGGGGATGGGCCCCAAGATGGTAAACTGGATTAGAAATTGGTTGACTGACAGACGACAGAAGGTGATTGTACATGGAGCTCACTCGGATGAGAGGAAGGTGATTAGCGGAGTGCCCCAGGGTTCGGTCCTGGGCCCGGCACTGTTCAATGTATTTGTGAGTGATACTGCTGAAGGACTGAATGGAAAAGTCTGTCTTTTTGCAGACGACACAAAACTTTGCAACAGAGTGGACTCCCTCGAGGGAGTGATTAACATGAGGAAAGATCTACAAAAGCTGGAAGACTGGTCTAATGCTTGGCAACTATGATTTAATGCGAAAAAGTGCAGTGTCATGCACTTGGGTAGCAGAAATCCAAGGGAAATGTACGCGATAGGGGGCGAGAGGTTGGTATATGTGGTTCAAGAGAAAGACCTTGGTGTGATTATCTCTGATGATCTCAAGGTGGCAAAACAGTGCAACAAGGCGGTGGCAAAAGCCAGGAGGATGTTGGGCTGCATACAAAGAGGGATTACCAGCAGAAAGGAAGAGGTACTTATGCCACTGTATAAGTCACTGGTGAGGCCTCACTTGGAATACTGTGTTCAGTTTTGGAGACCGTATCTTGCAAAAGATGTAAAAAGACTGGAAACTGTTCAGAGGAAAGCGACCAAAATGATTTGGAGCCTGCGTCAGAAGCCTTATGAGAAGAGACTTGAAGACCTAAATATGTACACATTGGAGGAAAGGAGGGACAGGGGAGATATGATTCAGACCTTTAAATACTTAAAGAGAAATGATGAACAAACAAACCTCTTCCAAAGACGGGGAAACTGTAAAACTAGAGGGCATAACATGAAGCTTCAAGGTGGTAAACTGAAAGGCAATGTCAGGAAATATTTTTTCACTGAAAGGGTGGTGGATGCTTGGAATGCCCTCCCGATGGAAGTGGTGGGGGCAAACACGGTGACAGAATTCAAGAAGGCATGGGACAAACACAGTGGATCCCTTTACAGCAATAGGATAAAAACAAGATAAACGGTACCATCTAACTTCTGAACCATATAACATCTCAACAAATAGGGGTGTCCTACATGGAGTGGTGGGTTTACCCCTAAACAAAGACATGGGGAGGGGTGGCCTGCATAGCGTGACAGGTGCACCTACTCTTGCCATCTTGTTGGGCAGACTAGATGGACCATGCTGGTCTTTATCTGCCGTCATTTATTTATTGTATTTATTTATTTACATTCTCTTATATACCGCGCTATTCTGCTTCAATGCGGTTTACATTGAACAAACTGAAATTACATTGAACAGGGCGTTATAACTTGGAGATAACTATTTTACAGGGAACATGGGCTATGGAGGGTTAAGTGGCTTGCCCAAGACCACAAGGAGCACCTGTGGGACTAGAAACCCCAGTCCTTCCGGCCCAAGGTTGCTGTCCTCTAGTGGGATTTGAACCCCCGACCTTCCGGCCAGAAGTACCTTGCCCCAACCGCTAGGCCACTCCTCCACTCTACTCATTTACTATGTTACTTTGTATGTTACTATATATACAGCGTACGCAAGCACATAGAAGGGCTCTTCAGCTCTTCGTATCCTACGACCCCAGTAAGCTGGGGATGGCTGTTTCCAAGCATATGCTGTCCACCTGGATATCAGACTGTATTGCCTGAGCATACAGGGCAGCCGAGCCTCCTTTGGAGGGTCGTGTCACGGCCCATTGGGTCAGGGCCATGGCGACATCAGTGGCTCATTTCCGCTCTGTTCCACTGGCAGACATCTGCTGGGCCGCCACCTGGTCTTTGGGCCAGACTTTTGCAACCCATTACTGCCTGGATAGGGAGTCCCGACGGGACAGTGCTTTCGGCCAGTCTGTATTCCGTAACCTTTTCGAGGTCTAGGCAACTCCTGCCCTCCGACCCTTCTGTGTCAGGCTACCGGAGTGCTATTCTCTTAGTTAGATTCCTATTGTGACTGCTTGCGGCTCTCATAGAGGGAGCCTATTTTTCAGCTGTGGGTTCTCGGTAGCCTGTAGCTGGGGAGTCCCATATGTGAGGACTGACTTCCTGCTTGATCCCGGAGAAAGCGTAGTTACTCACCTTTAACAGGTGTTCTCCAGGGACAGCAGAAATCAGTCCTCATGACCCTCCCTCCTTCCCTTGGAGTTGCAGTCCACTTATTTTTTTGTTCTTTTTGCCGTCTTTTTGGCTATGTCACTTGACTGAGCAAGATGGCACTTGGGCAGGAAGGGGGACCGCGCATGCTTGATGGCAACTCCCAAAGGCTTTCTCTGAAAGCTGGGGATTTGCTCTGCATGAGGACTCCATCAGTGCCGATGTCACCCATATGTGAGGACTGATACCTGTTACAGGTGAGGAACTACACTACTGCTGCCCTCCAACCCTTCTGTGTTCAAGCTACCGGAGTGCAGGATCCCTGCCAGACACTTGGGTCTTGCAAGAGTCTCTCAGTAGGGACTCACGGCTCACCCTTTGCAGGTTGCTGTTTCGTTTTTATAGGTTCTCGGTAGCCTGTAGCTGGGGAGTCCCATATGTGAGGACTGACTTCTTGCTTGTTCCTGGAAAAAGCGTAATTGCTCACCTGTAACAGGTGTTCTCCGGGGACAGCAGGAATGTTTGTTTATGTTTCTGTTTATTACATTTGATATACCGCTCAGGCCAAAGCATCAGAGCGGTTTACAATAATACATAAATGTTACTGAAAATATGAAAAGAACGCCATTTATAAGATAGGACAGAATAAGAGATACAGTGATAGTTAACAAAATAGAAGAGATAAGAGGAAAGGCACATTATAACATCCAGAGAGGTAGAATATCTTATCACCAGGTGTACAAGTGGTTACCTATTGTCCACAGCTCATGGTCCTTCCAAACAAACTTGACCATATTCTTTTCTCATCACAGTTCTCACAACCTTCCTTCCCTTGAAGTTGCTTCTTTATCATATTTTAATTTTTACCATTTTAGCTGTCATTGGACTGAGGCACGATGGCACCCTTGGGCGGGAAGGGGACCACGCATGCGTGGTGCATCTCCCAAAGGCTTTCTTTGAAAGTTGGGGAGATGCTTCCATGGGGGCTCCATTGGTGCCATCATCACCCATGTGAGGACTGATTCTTGCTTTCCCTGGAGAACACATGTTACAGGTAAGTAACTGCGCTAATTGTACATAGACATACGTCTGTTTTATGAAACAGGCATAGCATATGCTGCTTGTGTCTTTCCTGCTTAAGCGGTCTATTCTAAAATTATCCTCACTGTGTACAAAAGCCCTTGACTAGTTTCAAAATCTGTGCTGTTCAACTAGCATGCTGGCATGTTAAATATCAATGAACAGGCTTATGCTGAGCAGGTGAAATATCATGCTAATAGCTTCATTTATGTGCTCTGTGCTAAAAACCCTAAGCAGCATCTAAATCTTAAAATGCTCTATTAGCTTTTTAAGTTTAGCTTCTTTCATTCTTGCCAGCCCCAGACCAATCGGGGCTTGATTCCACCTTTACAAGACAAGTGCTGCAAAGGTGCGCCTGCGCCTGAGGGCCTCGCAAGAGGGCCCTTTGGCATGGCCATTAGGCGGGGCTTGCGGGTGAGCATGTGGCCTCTATCGAACGACACTCAAACTCTTCATCCACTCTGAACCCAAGTACTTGTTCCCAGCTGACCATCCTGCTAATAAGATTCTCTCTACGAAGCAAGATACTTCTGTATTATACCGTGAGCTGGGTTCATTAATCCTTAACTAACAGACCTCTAGAATTCTACCTAACATTACCCACTCCAATAACTTAAGCAAAGGTTTCACAATAAGTAAAAAATCTTTCACCTCAATTGGTACAAGGTCTATACATTGTTACTGTTACTCAGTTGTATCTGAACTGCTACTCAGAAGCCACATTCCACTTGTGACTTCATCTCTGCTCACTACTGTCAATAATAAGGTTGTAATAATAATAAGATTATTCTGACGCATTGTTTCATGCGTACATCACCTCTGTATAACCTATTTCATGCTCACATTACCTCTGTATAACCTGTGAACAATTCTTATTAGGCTGACCTTTATCTGAATTTTCCCTCTCTTATCAAAACTTAAACTTGACCACAATCTGAATATCTATCCAATTTATACAGCGACCTCATTTAAAGCCTTCTGTTATTATGGATAACAAAACAGCTTTTTGGATAAATTCTACTCTTTACTTACTAATCTGTTCCACAGTATTCAGTTACGCACTCAATCCCACATATCACCAATACATCCTTATGGGGCGGCTCAAGGCAATCTGCTGCCTGAGGTGAGGAATGAGATGGTGCCCCCTCCCCCCCTTGAGCAGTGAAGGAGATCTTTCTCAAAACTCCAGTCAGGGACTGAACCAAACCAAAAAGATGATTAGATAATGTGGAGGAAAGGCAAAATGTTCACACACCAAGAAACTAAAAGAAAGAGCGAGAACCACAGCAGTTTATAACTACAAATTATAATTCATTTGTATTTTGTTATAAACTGTGTTATGGTGCTTGCTTTTTCTTTTTGAACATATATTTTGCATTCACAAAACCCCCTCCTCAACAATGAGTGCAGAGCAGAGGTAGGACATTTACCCACAGAACTCAATATATTTAAAAAAAATGTGATTCTGGTCATCTCACCAACAACAAACATTCTCCAGTACCAGGCATATTGGGAACTAATATAAAACCCTACAAAAGTCACAGAAGATCTACAAGGCCAAATCTACCCTACCGTACCAGCATGAACTTCCAAAACGCATACAAGGGGCCTACCCAGAAGAGCAGCACTCTAAATACTGCAGCAGGCCCTAGAACATCCATACACCTATTTGAAAAGCTGAACAATTCAAATATAGTACAGATTCCTGCGTACAAATTAACAGAGTGCCTGGCCTCAGTCATGCACAGAACATAAACCCTCACCAAGTACAGAATATGTGACCACAACCTAAAGGAAAAATAAAAAATAGGTAGACAAAAATTAAACTAAAGCCCCAAGGTGTTGCATTGTTACATGGCCTATTGCGGGATATTAGATTAATGATTCCATTCAATTAGCTTCACTATTCTAACAATATCATATATAATACTTGCTATATTATTATAATAGGGATTTATTACAATGATTCATAGAAACAGTAAGTGTGGAGGCAGCAGCTTGTTTTTATTTTGATTGCTGTGAAAGGAAGCATAAAATATTCTTTTACTAAAAAATGAAATATAAAATATAAGACCTTGAGATGTATTTCCTAATTCTAAGCTACTACTATATAATAAGCCAACAAAATGAAAAAAGTTGCCGCCTCCAAATATCACTATTACTTTTGCTAAAGCCAAGACCAAGAGAGAAGGATTACGTTTAAAAGGTACATAGAGGATCATTTACTAACAGTTAAAATGCATTTTTTTTAACCAAAGGCACATTGCATAATATGTGCCTTTGTGGCAAACATGCATTCATAACAAAATACAAAAAAATGAACAACATTAGTGCACACTAGTAGTAAAGCATCCCAGTAGGAAAGAAGCCAAAATCAGGCACAGACACACAAACTGGGGGCTGCAAGAAAGGTGGAAACAATTAAAGATTAATGCCACATGCCCACACCTTCTCATCTCCCCAAAACTGCACTATAACCTACCACATCCTTTTTCATCACTAACATTGCAGTCATCTAGCTGGTTGCAGATTTTAGCAGCTTCAATACAGTGTCCACTATCACATTTAAAGTGTTGGGGTGCACAAGTTTCGGGAGACTGTGTTTATTTCTGATGTTGCCGCCTCTGGCCTGCCACTGCCTTCCAGCCACTTTTTTTCCGCTCAAGCTAGTCTGAGCAAGAAAAAAAATGGTGGGAAGGTAGTGGCAGGCCAGAGGCAGCAAAATCAGAAATAAACACAGTCGCTATTGGTTCCTCCAGGTGGCAGTTTCAAGGGGCTGGCACTAGGGCAAGATCCCCGCAGGCAGACCAGGGATCGCTGCCATCAGGGCATCCTGTTTCTAAGTGCAATGCCACCCCTCTCATGCCCCCAAACTAGGCCAATGGGTGCAGCAACACTCTCCCTTACCCCCACTCGTGCTGGTGCTGGTGCTAGTATGGTAGCTGTTGAGGGCTCCTGACCCTAACCGTTTTAGCTCTATAGGCGTCAGCAGTAGCAGGCCCCCGAGGATCATGGCCTTAAAAAAAAAAAAAAAAAAAAAAAAAAGGGTTTATGCAGTCTTCAGACTCTTGCAAGCATGAGGGCCCAGCCGGTCCCGGATTGCAGGGGCCCTCATACACACAGGAATCTGAAATCTGCACAGCCCTGTGGTTTGTCTTTCTAAGTCCGCAATCCTTGGAGGCCTGCCACTGCCAACGCTGACAGAGTTAAAGCGGCAGGGGGATGAATGCTGATCTTGGATTTTCTTTTGTTTTAGGCAGCATGAGGAGGAGGCTGCCGCAGCTGCTTCTGTCCATCTGCCTGTGGGACTTGGGATCCCCGCGAGTGGTCAGTAGCACACCGGAAGTCACAGCTGTATTTATGGGTTTCCTCCAGGTGGCAGTTTCAAGGGGGCGGCACTCCGGCATTCATGGCTGTATTTATTTCTGATTTTGCCACCTCTGGCCTGCCACTGCCTTCCTGCTGATTTTTCTTTTCTCGCTCAGACGAGCTTGAGTGGGGAAAAAGAGCAGCAGGAAGGCAGTGGCAGCCCAAAGGCAAAATCAGAAATAAACACAGCTGGAGTACCGCCCCCTAGAAACTGCCGCCTCAGGCGACCGCCTCAGTTGGCCTAATGATAGAACCGCCCCTGCATTCCTATCATCTATAGCCCCATCAGGCATCCATCTACATACTCCTTTCTCAGACAGATCTCCACCACCAAATCAAACCACAATAGACTCATCTACATCAAACCGAGAACAACCCCTCTACCATCCCCTAACATAACCTCACCACGTCCTAAAAACTTAAAATGCTACTTAATCAATGCTAGGTCAATAAGAAATAAAATACCTCTTTTCCAAGATTTGCTAACTGACAGCATCCCTGATACAGTATGTATAACAGAGACATGGCTCTCGGATTCAGACACAGTATTAATCAATCAACTTAGATATAATATATTTCACTCTCACACATCAACAAAAAGAGGGAGAGGCATCCTCTTAATCGTAAAAGAAGAACTGAAAGCATCCCAAATCGATTCAAACAATATGCAAAACATAGACATACTCACAATAAAAACCAAATGCTTCAAAATTTGTTTAGCAAACCGACCCCCAGACGCAAAACCTGACAACTTAGACATATTAGCAGAAATATTATGCTCCTCCACAGACAAACATCCATTAATACTACTAGGTGATCTTAACCTATCATCCCTAACCCACAACCACTTGTCGGCCTTCCTAACCTCCGTAAATGACATGGATTTCCATCAAATAATTAATACCCAAACACATGTCAAAGGAAATACACTTGACCTAGTTATTTCTACCTAATGCATTTATTTATTTATTATTTATTTATTTATTACAAGCTCTTATATACCGCACTATTTGGGATCAGCGCGGTTTACAGTACAACAAAAGACCATACAACAAGCTGTTTGGTTTTACATTGAACAGGAAGAAGAACTTGGATAATACATGGGGAAATTTTTAACTGAACAATTTACAAAGTATATACAAGTATATACAACAGTATTATTCTTAGATCAGTTGGGTGCTCAATGGGGAAATTTTTAACTGAACAATTTACAAAGTATATACAAGTATATACAACAGTATTATTCTTAGATCAGTTGGGTGCTCAATGGGGGTTGGAGGTCAGGAAGGTGATTGGGTGTTCTGGTAGTAGTGGGGGAATAAATGGGATTTGATTGCCTTCCTGAATGAGGTTAGATCAGGGATAGCCCGAATTTCAGGTGGTAAAGTGTTCCAGCACTTAGGGGCATAGAAACTGAACGCCCTATTAGATGTCGCTCGTGAGCATTTAGTTGCTGCCTTAGGGATTATGAGTGAGTTTGTAGATATAGTTCTCCTGGATCTGTTTGGTGGGACGGTCTGAATGAGGTTCATTAGAGAGGAGGAGGTGATGCCTTTGATAGCCTTGAAGGTGAGTAATAATGTACTCTTTAATGTCTACAATCCAATGACATTAGAAGTACAACCAGTCCCTTGGACTGACCATCACCTGGAATGACACCATAGCTTATGCAGCAATCCTACACACACTCCATACATCTTGCACAAAAAACAAAATGCAGCATTGTTCAGACCTGAACTAAGACAGCTAAAAACAGATCTGCGTAAAAGTGAATGCAAATGGCGATATACAAAATCCATTACATGTTAATCTAAATACACGGCTAAGCTTAATCTTTACAGAGAAGCCATTAACTCCACAAAGAAGCAACACTTTTCCAGCATCTTATCAAAATCTCTTAACCGTCCAAGAGAACTATTTGAAATAGTTAAATCCCTAACTAATAACATCACAAACAAAGACACATGAGAACAGTATATAGCATCTCAAGTTCTAGCTACATATTATAAAGTTAAGCTAAAACATCAAGACTTACCCACAAATGATCAAAATAATCTGTATCCAACACCTAACGCTTCCTGGTTAATGTTCTCCCCCACATCAAAGGATGCACTTGGAAACAACATTTCCAATATAAACACAACCATCTCCTTCCTCGATCCTTGTCCAGTTAGCTGGATAAAAGCAACAAAAGCGGAACTCTCATCCTTCCAATCATCAACCTCTCCCCCCAGTCTGGCTACATACCCTCCCCCTTGAAACATGCATTAATACATCCCATCTTGAAAAATCACTATAGACAAAAACACCCCTACATCATACAGACACGTTTCCAGTCTCCCTTTCATGGCCAAACTGATTGAAAAGATAGTACAAATTCAGCTCCAGGATCATGTTAATACCTGTGCGCCCCTAGACGAACACCAATATGGATTTCGTCCATACCATGGAGTAGAGACGCTCCTCACCGTCCTACTTGACTGCCTCATACATGGTATAGACAACCCCAAGCAGGTGTTCATCCTCTTATTTCTGGATATCACCTTGGCTTTTGACAGTATAAACCACAACATCATCCTCTCCAGACTACAGCAAATAGGCATCAAGGACACAGTACTACAGTGGTTCAATTCATACCTATTGGGAAGAACTCAACAGGTAAAACTAGGACAACGTACATCTGAACCCTACAACCAAGAACAAGGCTTGCCACAAGGTTCTGTCCTCTCAGCCCTCTTGTTTAGCATTCATATCCAGCCCATCTGTGCAATTTTCAAAACATTTCAACTATCATATATATGTGGATGATATAATGATATATCTCAAGTTCAACATTTCTAATCCAACAATCTGACAAATCACTGACTGCTTCACAGAGGTAGAGTGTCACACAACCTCAGGATTAATCTTAGTAAAACTTAAGCTCTTTATATAACAAGGAACCAAAACTTCACTCCCATCCTTGATCATGATTCAGGATACTAACATCTCCGTCAAAAACTAAATAAAATACCTTGGAGTCATTCTTGACTGTGCTCTCAATATGGCCCACATATAAAACAGACAACAAGAAAGGTACACTTTAAACTCAGAATGCTAAAGCAATGCCTTCCACTCCTTCATCCTCATAATTTCAAATCGGTTCTCAATGCAATCATCACACCTCACTTCGATTTCTGTAACGCCACCCTCCATGGACTGCCTAAACAAATCTTAAAGACAACTACAATTAGCACAATATGTTGCAGTCAGGATAACAGCTAATGCCAATCCATCGGATCACATCACACCAATACTATACAACCTGCACTGGCTCCCGATCCAGAGTCGCATACTTTATAAAATACTTGTTACCACATTTAAATTAATCAAAGATATCACCCCATCATACCTCTCCATACTCATTACCAAAAACCGAACACTCATATAAAATGGGTTTGTAATAAAAATAAACTTACCACCCCATTAGAGTACAGGAAAACCAGAAAAATGACAAATATCAGAATATTCTCCCACTTTGCCCCCACCCTCTGAAATAACCTTCCAGACACTCTAAGACATCAGCGACCTCTCTACCTTCCATAAAAAACTCAAAACTCTTCTATTTACTGTACAGTTCAGGATTTGAAATGAACCTAATAGTACTGATCCCACACATCCCATCACATAAACGACATATCACACGCCTGTTCTCAAAAGGTATTCTTCCAAGGGCTACTCTATCTAGATCTTAACCAAATACTGTACTACATTTAAATATGTACATAGTTTGATTGTTACTTGTTTTATATCTGTTTATAATAATTTACATAGTTCTAACTGTTCCATGTAATTGAATATGTACCGTTATTGTACAATTCAAAAGTTGTTTATTGTAAACCGCAATTGATCAGCTGGAAAATGTGGTATAAAAATTTCCAATAAATAAATAGGGTTGTATGAAGGCTTGTTGGGGTTATGCAGCTAGATCACTGCTGCTGCATGGGAAAGGGGAGTCTTAACTGAGGAGGGAATCACTACCCCCACCCCAAAGTGCTAACCTCCAGCAGGTAATTCTGGGCTTTCACATCATGAATGGAGAAATAACATGGACACGTATGGTGTTTCTGCCTCTACATGAGAGAGGGAAGCCTGAGGCCACTATCTGTGGAACTAAAGCAGAGGCATCAGGTACTGAAGAGGATAGTGAAAGCCCTGTTATAAAAATAAAATAAATAAATACAAATAGAAGATACCCTTTTGTTGGACTGAATATCTTTTTTAATTAGATAAATTAATTGAATAAAAAAGCTATCCACTAAGCAATGAAGTGGAACTGACTAGCAGTAGATGCAGATCAGGCCTACTGAAAACTGTTGAACCAGCAAGGGTGTTTCTAGCTGGGCTTCATTTCTATACCAGAGTCTCATAAGACACACCTCTTACTTGTTCAATAGGCTCATCTGGGAGGGCAGGCTTCTCTTTCTGTTTTATTTATTTTATTTATTTATTTAGACAGTTTTGTATACCGCCTTATCCTTCAATCAAAGCGGTCACAATACAATTAGGGGATACATTTAACACATGGGGATATGAGACACATACACTAATACTTACAGGGAACATGGGCAATGGAGGGTTAAGTGGCTTGCCCAAGACCACAAGGAGCATCTGTGGGACTAGAAACCCCAGTCCTTCCAGCCCAAGGTTGCTGTCCTCTAGTGGGATTTGAACCCCCGACCTTCTGGCCTGAAGTACCTTGCCCCAACCACTAGGCTACTCCTCCCTCCTGTTGCTTCTGCTGAAGGCTTATAGAGATGATTCTCATGATGGGCCATCCAGTCTGCCCAGTAGAGATGCCTGGGCAGTATCTGCTGCACAGTGCAGGATTCTTTCCCGTGTCTTTGTTGTTTTTTTTTTGGGGGGGGGGAGGTTGTACCTGATGGGCAGTGCAGGTTACAGTAGGTCCAACAGTTTACTATCCACTCTTTTGTAAATAGTTTTTCAATATTGTAACAAGGAAGATCTGTCCCTTGCTTCAGAAGCACAAAGGTCTGCTAGCTGCAGCTTAGATTCTGACAGGCAGGCAAGCCACAGGATCCCCAATTACCATAGGCAACGTAAACAGACTCAGACACGAGGTCTGCAGCCCCGCCCAGCTAGAAAGCACTCACCAGCTTTTGATTCAAACGGCTTTCACCTGTGTAAGGGAACGCCCAGGAAGCAGTATAAGAAATGCTTAGAGCACACAGTGGTGGGTGAAGGGGAGTCAGAGAGGAACTGGCCAGAGTCAGGAGACTCAGGAGAAAGCTCACAAGATTCTGAGGAGACAGATACAGAATCAGAACTGCATGAAACTTCAGGCAGGAAGCTGCAAAGGAGCTCACACAGAAACCCACAGAGGAATTCACACGGAGAGGTCAGCTGTAAGGATTTGTTACCTGTGACGCAGCTTGATTTTCCAAGGCACCGAGCCGTGCAGAGTGAATGGAAAGCAGTGAAAGGAAAACCGTATGTATCTGAGAGGTGTGGCAGCTTAAAGCCATTACAAGCCCTAGAGAGGGAAAGGAACGCAGTTGAAGATATTTGTATGTCTGAACCTGAAGAGCTTGTGCCAGTTAAACCCCGCAGAAGATTTCTTAAAGAGAAATCTATCAGCCTTGACCTCGCTTATCTGTTAAATTCTTATATTAAGGGATATACGGTATTATTATTATTGCTACTCTATATGTAAGATCTCATCTTTATACCACTATTATACTCCAGTCAAAGTTAAATTATATCATAGAATGCATATAGATCTATACATTCCCTTAGATCCCCTATGACTATACTAACTTCTACTGCACTACTTTAGACTGCTGTTTCTCCATTACATGCCTCATTACCTTGTAACTTATCTAGGATTCATTGTCTTAGCTATCTGGTTTACTGTTATTCCATACTGTTATGCTATAAGAGATACATTGTCTCACACACCACTAAGATACACTAGGATACATTGTCATCTGGTTTCCTGTCAGGCCATCCCAATAACCAAAATTCAATCATAAAGATAAATTATCACACTATATAAAACTTTTGCATAACAATGTCTCCACCAATACCATCTGTCTTCAAAATCCTATGCATTTGCATTACAATCACTGCTATAATAGACCTTACAAAATGCCTAAGGATCAAAAATGCTAAACCAATCCCAATAATCCAAGGTACAATACGTAATGAAAAATTAATCGTACCATACAAAATAGGACCTTACCATAAACTTAAACACTCTAGACTCATTACCATAAATGTAACCTCAGAATATGATGCTCCTCAGATACTTAATATACCCAAATTCACTACTCTCTCTTGTCAACTCATCAATGCAAGATCAATGAGAAACAAACTCCCTATCTTCACTGACATCCTCAATGACCAGAAGGTCAGCGATTCTACCATCAATCTCCTGTAATCAGAGCTAAACATTCTCTGCTGACTGCAACCCAATCGGGGCTCTGAGAGGGGAGGAGCAGTGGCGTTTTAAATCCCAACTGCCAGCTGCAGACAGGTCAGCGATTCTACCATCAATCTCCTGTAATCAGAGCTAAACATTCTCTGCTGACTGCAACCCAATCGGGGCTCTGAGAGGGGAGGAGCAGTGGCGTTTTAAATCCCAACTGCCAGCTGCAGACAGGTCAGCGATTCTACCATCAATCTCCTGTAATCAGAGCTAAACATTCTCTGCTGACTGCAACCCAATCGGGGCTCTGAGAGGGGAGGAGCAGTGGCGTTTTAAATCCCAACTGCCAGCTGCAGACAGGTCAGCGATTCTACCATCGATCTCCTGTAATCAGAGCTAAACATTCTCTGCTGACTGCAACCCAATCGGGGCTCTGAGAGGGGAGGAGCAGTGGCGTTTTAAATCCCAACTGCCAGCTGCAGACAGGTCAGCGATTCTACCATCAATCTCCTGTAATCAGAGCTAAACATTCTCTGCTGACTGCAACCCAATCGGGGCTCTGAGAGGGGAGGAGCAGTGGCGTTTTAAATCCCAACTGCCAGCTGCAGACAGGTCAGCGATTCTACCATCAATCTCCTGTAATCAGAGCTAAACATTCTCTGCTGACTGCAACCCAATCGGGGCTCTGAGAGGGGAGGAGCAGTGGCGTTTTAAATCCCAACTGCCAGCTGCAGACAGGTCAGCGATTCTACCATCAATCTCCTGTAATCAGAGCTAAACATTCTCTGCTGACTGCAACCCAATCGGGGCTCTGAGAGGGGAAGAGCAGTGGCGTTTTAAATCCCAACTGCCAGCTGCAGACAGGTCAGCGATTCTACCATCAATCTCCTGTAATCAGAGCTAAACATTCTCTGCTGACTGCAACCCAATCGGGGCTCTGAGAGGGGAGGAGCAGTGGCGTTTTAAATCCCAACTGCCAGCTGCAGACAGGTCAGCGATTCTACCATCAATCTCCTGTAATCAGAGCTAAACATTCTCTGCTGACTGCAACCCAATCGGGGCTCTGAGAGGGGAGGAGCAGTGGCGTTTTAAATACCAACTGCCAGCTGACAGGCCCGCACCTGAGGGCCTCGCCAGAGGGCCCTTTGGCGCGGCCCTTAGGCGGAGACCGTAGAAGGAGACCACCGCCCATCAAGCTAACCCCTCCAACATTGTGTAAATTAATGTTACAACCTCAAAATTGCAAGTAACCATTGTAATATCCTTGTATACAAAAATTTTCTCTTAATCCACCTAAATATAAATACTATAATTTACTTAAATACCCTTTCAATATACCCTCTCCTTCTACAACTACTAAGTTATCTTTATATATACATTCCAGTAACTACAGAGTTAAGCACTATTATTTATGTTATATGTACTTATTCAACCTGTCAACTGTAATTATCCTGTTATCACTGAAACACTGTTAACTATGTCATAGTTCCTCATTCATCCTATAAGCTTCAGTTAACCTCCTGTTACCACATATCTCTGTAATACTGGTAATAATGTTTTAGCTTTCCATCCATCCTGTAAGCTCCAATCAGCCTGCTAGCACTGTAATACTGGTAATAGTTTGTTAGCTTTCCATCCATCCTGTAAGCTCCAATCAGCCTGCTAGCACTGTAATACTGTAATAGTGTGTCAGCTTTCCATCCATCCTGTAAGCTCCAATTTATTTATTTTATTTAATTTATTTATTTATTTACATTCTCTTATATACCGCACTATTCGGCATCAGCGCGGTTCACATAGAACAAAAAGTCTCAGTACAATAACATGCATGAGTTTACAGATAACAAGGGAAGGAACTTGGATAACAGGGGAAACTATTTACAGTCTATTTACAGATATAATACAATCTATTTACAGTCTATTTACAGATATAATACAATCAGCCTGCTATCACTGTATTCACTAATTTTACATTTAAATTTCACTTACACATACAATATGGCCTTACTCTACATTATAACATTTACCTTCTACCTTATCACTATAGGAATATGTAATGTTACCAGCCTACACACTAGCTATAATAGAATACCAACAATCCATAATCACAGAAGAAAGTGGTCTGATACTCCCTTCTACAATTCTAGAGTATCTACACAAAATTCCCACCATCATCTGTTACTCATCTCATTACAAAACACCACAAAAAAGAAACAAGTAGGAAATCCAATTCCACAACATCTGAAATGTGCATTAATAAATGCCCGATCCATACGCAAGAAATGGCCTATCATCTCTGACATAATTTCATTACATAGCCTTGACCTTCTCCTAATCACTGAGACATGGCTCTCTTGTGCTGACAATGTATTAATCAACCAATTTTTGCCTTCTAATTTTTCTATTCATACATGTCATAGAAGTGGCAAGAGGGGAGGTGGTGTTCTAGCCATCACCAAATCTGACCTTCATTTCAACCTTAAAGAAGCAACAAGCTCATCACTCCTAGATACTTTTACAATAGCAAATAAATGTTGTTCTTTCACTTTACTATACCGCCCTCCTTCTTCCAATCCTGATTCTCTATCTATGATAATTGACTTGGCCTCCAATATACAAAACCCCCACATAGCAAGTTGGGTGCTAGGAGACTTTAATCTCCCATCTCTCCAAGACTCCCATGTAACAGCTTTTCTTGAAGCTCTACAAGTTTTGGGGTATAATCAATTAATTAAAGATCCAACCCATACTAAAGGTGGTATATTAGATCTAATATTTACAACTGAAACAACCGCCAATTTACCATCTATCTTGGATCTATCAATCAACCCAGTTCCATGGTCAGATCACAAACTAATTATATTCAAGGCTAGATGTAACCAAAAGGATGAAAAAGGAATAAACGACCATCCTAGTACCCCTCTGAGAAGATTCAAGCCATTTGACAAAGACCTAATCCTAAAAACAACACTTCCACTAACCAACTTACCAGAGTGCAGCATTGATGATTTAGTTTCTAATTGGAATAGTACTTTCAGTTCGATTGCCACATGTCCGTCGACCAACAAACTACAAAGCAAGCGACACTCTGCTATATGGTACTCATCTGAGCTGAAGGCCTCGCGCACAACCCTAAGGAAACTTGAAAGACGATGGCGACACTCACACTCTGAAGTTGACAGAGCTGTATATATCCAACATCTCACATCTCATCGCATGGCAGTTACTGAATCAATGAGACGTCACCATGCAGTCACTTTAAAAAGATCTCTGAACAAACCTCATGACCTGTTTGCCATAGTTAAGCATCTGACAAATGAACCTGCCTCACAACTTAAATATGAAATCCACCCTCAAATATTTGCTAACTATCTACAATCCAAACTCTGCCAAATTGACAATAACTCAGCTCCTAACATAGTCCTAGATCCAGTAGATCAAACTCTACTCACCATCTTCTCAATACCATCTAAACGACAAATCGAAGACACCATTGCTTGCATAAACATGACCACCGCTCATTCTGATCCTTGCCCTGCGTTCTGGATCAAAGATCTACGAGCTGATCTCAGTCCCATCATATCCAGACTCATGATTCAATCATTTACAACAGGAACTTTCCCTCGTACCCTTAAGCAAACATCCATAAGGCCATTACTAAAAAACAACAAACTTGACCCTCTTAAACCAGAATCATATAGACCTATTTCAAGTATTCCATTACTAGCAAAAATTTTGGAAAAAGAAGTACAAAAACAAATTCAGGATCATATAGATCTTAACGCCCCACTGGACTCATGCCAGCACGGTTTCAGAGAATTCCACGGTGTGGAAACGCTTCTAACCACTCTGTTCAGCAGCTTATTATCAGGAATTGATAACATCCGCCAAGGGTTCGTCCTTGTTTTTCTTGATATCGCAGCCGCTTTTGATTCTGTTAGCCATGAACGCCTCCTTGAGCGTCTCAAAGGGAAGGGAATTACTGATAAAGCACTTGAGTGGTGTAGATCCTACCTTACTGACAGATGGCAACAAGTACGATCCAACGATACTTCATCAGATCAGTTTCATCAAAAACAAGGAGTCCCTCAAGGCTCATCCCTTTCCGCCCTTATGTTTAATATATACATGCAGCCTATCTGTAACCTGATTCGATCATTTAGAGTTAACTGTATGATATACGCGGATGATGTACTTTTATATTTTCCTTTTACAACTGAGAACCCTGATTTCAATCCATTAACTAACTGCATAAATGAAGTATCCAGCTGGCTACAATCCCAAAATCTAAGGATCCAACACAAGAAAACGGAGGTGTTATTTATTACACGTAACCAAAATTTCACTGCTCCATCCTTTTTGAAAGTGAATGATGCTAACCTCCAGACCAAGACCACCATCAGATACCTCGGTGTCACTTTAGACCAGAAATTAGATATGAAAGCACATATTAGTAATATTGTAAGAGCGGTATATCACAAAATACGCTCCCTTAGACACCTCCGATCCTTGCTAGAGCCAGACGATTTTAGAACCATCTATCAGGCGCTAATCATACCTCATTTTGATTATGCGAACTCAATTTTACAAGGTCTTCCACAAACCACCTTACACCCACTTCAAATGGCTATGAATGCCGCAGCTAGAGTCCTTCATGGAGCTTCCCGGAAAGACCATATTTCACCTATTCTAAAACATCTTCATTGGCTCCCAATTCAAAGTAGACTCACTTTCAAAATTTTACTAATTACATTCAAAGCCTTCAAAGAACTCTCATCTTCATCAATATCAGACATGATCCAAACACCACCCCTCAATAGAGACAGAAGGTCAGTGGCACTCAATACTCTGTTGGTCCCTAAATCAATATCACAGTGTACCAAAACTACTTCAGACAGGGCCTTTTTATTCTGTGCACCAAGGTGTTGGAATAGCCTTCCTCAAAACATCCGAGCAATACCAGACCTTTTGCAGTTTCGCAAAGCTTTGAAACATTACCTCTTCCTTTTATCTTATGCAGTAAACAATAATGACATCTCAACCAACCCAAAGACCTTCCACTCTTACACATACAATACAGATACCCCACAAACCACATACACACAAAACTGAAGCCATGATGATATTATGACTATGTTTATTAATTATTTACCCTGTTTTCTGAGTTATATTCTCCTGTTTTCTGTAAACACAAAATACTGTTGAATTGTGTATCTCACTGTTTTTTGTGAACCGCGCTGATGCTTAATAGTGCGGTATATAAGAGTCTATAAATAAATAAATAAATAAGTCAGATTTAATCTGTGTAACTGAAACCTGGCTTACAGAAACAGACTCAGTTTACATTAACCAACTAAAAACTCAGGAATATGAGATCTTCCATACACACAGAACATATAAAAAAGGCGGTGGTGTCCTCATGATCATAAAGAAAAAATTCAATGCAAAACTTATATCATCTAGTAACACTAACCATGTTGACGCTCTTACAATAAAAATTAAAAATCTGAGGATATGCCTAATATACAAACCACCAGAACATAACATAGACATCACTGACACATTAATAGAAATTATGTCATCTTCCACAGACACAAACCCTGTGATTCTAATGGGTGACTTTAATCTTCCCTCTACACATAATACATACTCATCTCACTTTTTAGAAACTACTATGGACATGGACTTCCACCAAATAATATATGAACATATACATACCAAAGGTAAAACACTAGATCTTGTTTTCCTACCAACCTCCCTCCACAACTTATTCGACTATGCAACACTTAAATACATACCTGTCCCTTGGTCAGACCATTACCTCCTAAAATTTGACATAAAATACACTGACAGTAACCAAACAAAAAGTCCACAACCCTCACTAAAAACAGATTTAGAAAATTTAATGAAGAGGAGTTTCTAGATAACATAATCCCTCAACTATCCCCAGCACCAACAAACCTTGAAGAATCAATTGACAACTGGAACAATATAATCTCCAAGGCAGCAGAATGCATACCATCCTTAGCACAACATAATAAAAACAATAAGACCAAACATAGAGATGCACCATGGTATAATAAAACAATCAAACAAATTAAAAGAAAACTGAGAAAGTACGAACGTGAATGGAGACAATCTAAAACGTTACCTAACCATGAAAAATACTTAAACACTCTCAATGATTACAGACAAGCAACTGATACAGCTAAGAGAAACCATTACTCTAACATACTAGCTAATTCTATGAACCGACCAAGAGAACTGTTTAGTATAGTTCAGAACTTGACCAACAAAACCCATAACACATATAAAACATCTGTTGACATTTCCCCACAAGAATTAGCCCAATACTACATAAACAAAAATAAACCACAAATGACGCCCCCAAAAATATATACAGAGACGACCCCTAACATATCTGATACCTGGTCAAACTTCAACCCAATAACAAAAACCACTCTCAAAACCATTATATCTAATATTAATACTACAACCTCTCACCTTGATCCTTGTCCAGTAAAATGGATAAAAAAGACACTCCCAACACTCTCTTCATTCATCCTCCCCATAGTCAACAGCTCATTAGAAAACGGCTATCTACCTCCTTCCCTAAAACACGTCCAAATAAGACCAATCCTCAAAAATAATACCCTTGACAAGACATCCCCAACCTCATATAGACCCATATCAAGTATCCCTTTCATGGCCAAACTCATCGAAAAAATAATCCAAACTCAATTACAAGACTTCATCGATTCAATAGATCTCCTTGATGAACATCAATATGGCTTCCGCCCACATCATGGAGTAGAAACCCTACTGACAGTACTCTTTGACACATTAATAAGAGGAATTGACGATCCAAAACAAGCATTTATACTAATCTTTCTAGACATCTCCGCTGCATTTGACAGTATTAACCACATAACAATGTTAAGCAGACTCCAACAAATCGGAATAACATCCACCGTATTTAATTGGTTTAGGTCCTATCTAACAAACAGAACCCAAACAGTGAGGATTGACAACCAAACATCAAAAATTTTCAACCAAACCCAAGGCCTCCCACAAGGATCCGCCCTATCAGCACTGCTATTTAATATTTATCTCCAACCAGTCTGCAACATCTTTAAACGTCACGGTGTACAATATCACATTTATGCTGATGATATGATATTTTATCTACCATTTAAAATCCCTCACCCACCCCCTACAACAAATAAAAGAATGTTTCAATGACCTAACATCATGGCTCTCTGATCATAACCTGCATATCAATTTTACAAAAACTGATATCCTCTATGTCACAAAAAGCCAAACATATACACCCCCAAACTCCATCATCCTAAGTAACCATGAAATTAAAACAAAAAAAGAAATAAAATACTTAGGAGTAATACATTCACTCCCCCATCTTCAATCAAGGTGAACAACGCAGAACTCCTCTCCAAGACAACGATCAAATACTTAGGCGTAACACTGGACCAGCACCTGGACATGCATGCTCATATAGACAATACAATCAGAACAATATACCACAAA
Source organism: Ichthyophis bannanicus (assembly GCA_033557465.1). Lineage (NCBI taxonomy): Eukaryota > Metazoa > Chordata > Amphibia > Gymnophiona > Ichthyophiidae > Ichthyophis > Ichthyophis bannanicus. The sequence continues at coordinate 146,515,301 of CM066033.1, forward strand.
TTACGGACACTACGCCTCATAAAGAACACCCTTGAACCAAACGACTTCAGAACAGTCTTCCAGGCCATAATCATGCCCCACTTCGATTACGCCAACCCCATCCTACTCGGTCTCCCAAAGAGCTCGATAAACCCCTTACAGCTTGCGATGAATACCGCAGCAAGAACCCTCTATGGTGCATCTCGCAGAGAACATATCACCCCTATCCTGAAGAGCTTGCACTGGCTCCCCGTCCAGTACAGGATCACATTTAAGATCCTCACCTTGACCTTCAAAGCAGTCAACGGTATCACCGCAAATATATTGTCAGATCTGATCCAACTTACTCCAAACAACAGATTAAGAAGAACCACATCCTGCAATACCATCCTCCTTCCAAAAGCCATCACAAAATGCAACAAATCCACTAGAAAGCGTGCCTTTGCCTTATTCGCCCCTTCTTGCTGGAACTCCCTCCCAACAGAAATCCGCAGCATAAATAACCTCCCACAGTTCAGAAAAGCCCTCAAACTGCAATTATTTTTACAACATTTTGGTAACTCCGACAGCATCACCTAGACAGTACCACATGATCATATAGTCTAACAAGCCAACGCTGTCTAACCAATTTCCGATGAAAACTCTTCACCTCCCCATCTATCCCCCTTAGGGCCTGTATCATAAACTTAGATGTGATGCAATCCCTGTGTATATAATGTATAAAGTTCACCTGTTACCCTTGTCTAAATCTCCCTTTGTTTGCTATGTATAAAGTTCACCTGTTATCCATGTTTAAACTCCCTGTTCTATGTAAGTTCAATGTATGGCTGTTCCTCATTGTACAAACTTGTTTATTGTAAACCGTGCTGATGCCGAATAGTGCGGTATAGAAAAACCTTAAATAAATAAAAAAAATAAATAAATAAATACTTGATGATAAACTTAATATGGACTCACACATAAAAAACCTTAAAAAAACCATACATTTCAAAATCAAGACTTTGAAACAAATACGTCCTTTAATTCACTTACAAGACTTCATATCGATAATACAAGCAATCATAACCCCACACTTCGATTTCGCGAACACAATTCTCCAGGGAATCACGCGGCAAAACATTAAAAAGATCCAACTAACTCAAAATATTGCGGCAAGAATCATTATGAATGTAAATTCAAAAGAACACATTACACCAATACTTGCTAAACTCCATTGGCTACCAATTCATAATAGAATACAATACAAAATACTAGTTACCACCTTCAAAATGATAAACAAACTTGCACCATCCGCGCTTAACAACCTAATCAACATGGAACCAAATAAGCGATCTCAAAGGAGTGGAAATACAAACACAATATCATTACCTAAAGACTTTAAAAAAGCTAGAAAACTAACCAATAATAGGGCCTTCTCTCACTGTGCACCGACTCTCTGGAATAACCTACCAGTCAACGTTCGCCTCCTGACCGAAATTAAAGAATTTAGAAAAAAACTAAAAACACACCTATTTACCTCACATTACACACCTCTGGTTAACCAAACCAAACAAAGAGATACAGGTTAATAAACTACTAGACACACACCTATCTGATAATAAAAAATGTAAAAACTGTTAATACAATGTTGCTTTCACGTAATTCAAACTGTATAAAACTAATGTAAATATGTAAAAAGTTTTCATTACATCCTCACTATATCTCAGGATGTAAACAATGTTTGCATGCTTATTATACTGTTATATGTAAACCTGTTCCCTGTAAATGACTAGGACATGATTACTCATGTACCTTCAATTTTCTCTGTTCATTGTAAACCGCACTTGATACTTGGGAAAGAGCGGTATATAAATGTGTGATAAATAAAATAAATAAAATCTTCACACAATAGAAAAGAGCAGTTCTATGATTTTCAGCCAAACTTGAAAGGCAGGAAGCACAGAGGTTTTAAGGGTAAAACTTATCAAGAGAAGTGTCTCTCTCCTTCCTGCTATTACAAGTATTACGAGAGCTATTTGCCCTGCTATGGAGAAGGCTGTCTAGAGAAACTCGATGAAGAAACAGGACTAAGAAAGGTACAAACTTTCTATTGTAATGAAGATGTTTGTAATGAGAAAACGCAGCTTGAGCCTATGATAACAGAATCTAGCATTGAAACTCCATTTGAGGAAGCCATGGATTGTACGCTGCTGTTAAGATAAGAGAGTGTCTTGAGAGTGCTGAGAAAAGCATAGAAGAGACTGCTAGAATAGCAGATGAACTGTATGCTGTGAATTATAAGTTCTTTGAGAAGCAGAATGCTAGGTTTATGTTTCCTTCAGTTACTTACCAGAAGTATGGTTGTATCTTAAGTTTATGTACTATAATCTTTTGAAAATCCAACCCCGGGAGGGGAATAAATCCTTCTTGAAAAACCTGACCACTTTGACTCACAACTACAACTTTCTAGAAGAAAGGTCAGGCCCAGCAGTCTGGCTGTTAGCTTTGCCACAGTCCAGCCCCTGCTGGTCACAATATGCATATAAAAGAGATAATACTTATCTCCTCTAAGGTTTCAAAACAAAGTTTCTATCTGAGGGGAGTATGATTGCTTACCAAAGAGTGTGCATCATTTCTCAAAAGAATTCTATCATGGCAGTGGGCTGACTTATCTCAACCATCTACAGCATATGTGACTGAAATTTCAAGGTACAAATAGGCATTACCAGGTCAGTACTTGGCCAGCAGAAAATAAGCATGTTTATTCCTGCATATTCAGCATTTTAAGCTTCTTTTTTTGGGGGGAGGGGGGTTGACACTTCACTGTATGTTGGATCTGTGTGAATGAAGGATGTAAGGATCTCGCCTGAAATTATTCACACTGTGCGTTGGCATAGAAAAGCACTTATTGGGACATACCCTGGAGAGACATGCTGAAACGACTGCAGAAATATTCCTCCCGAATTATAGCTGCCACCAAAGAAGCCCATGGTAATGGATCCCAGGAGGCAATGCCTGTCTGCAGAATAAAAGAGAAGATGAAGCTGGGAAGGACTTTGCTTGTATTGTGACTTGCCTGAGCATATGCAAAATATTTGTGGAAGAGACCTCAGGACTGCAAGCACTCCCAGGGGGGCAGAGGACCAGGAGCAAGCATCAGCCGACCCCCCTATGACTAAATTTTGCAATAGATACCTGAACTGCTCCATGTGGTCACACCAATCAGCCTTCTGTGGAAGAACAAGGACTCTGGAGCCTCTGCATTCTTCATGGATCTGACCTTTGCTCAGCCACTTCAAGTTCTAGTCCATGAGAAAGAGGCAAGTGTAGCTGTGGAAACCATTGACTGCTTGCCTCTGTTCTCGGGCCCCACAACTCTATAAACGGAACCTCTTATAGTGACTGATTTAGGATCACCAGGAGGTGATACAATTCAACATGATTTGTGTAACATATTTTTCCATAATTCTGGGAATGCCCTGGCTGGAGAAATACATGAAATATCAAGAAAGCGCTCTTTAAGTGGGCCACAGACATCTTACCCTAGCACAGGCCTTATGACTTCTCGTGAAGAATAATTAATTAGATACTGATGAGACTTGGAACATGGTAAAAGCGACACATTGGTCATTGATGCAAAGTTGAGCATTTGGTTGATGATAAATTACAACCGTAGCTCTTACAAGTCTGAGACCAGTTGCTTTAAGTTTAATAGTTTTTAAAAAGGGAGCGTATTAGAAGTTATAAGTTCTCGAGTTGATATTTGAGCAACAAACACATATATAATCTCAACTGATACCTTGCTCTACAGAACAGACCATTTATTGTCATTGTCGAATCAAAACATAACCTAAGCCCAATTAGAGAAAAGAGATAGTCTTACATATCAAATCATCAATACTTAAACATGTCAGGTGCTATATTCCAAAGAATGGATCATATAAACACACTCAACTTAAAAACTGCCAAATGACCTGACAATATCATCATAGCAATATAGTAACAGTGAATGATGGCAGGTCCAACTGTGCCAACTCATCCTTAATTAGAGCTGTAGGGCCCCATCAGAGTAAACATTGACAGATTTTAATACAAGTTGGAAAGAAGTGAAAACCAGGGCTTAGAAATTATTAGGACATTGGGTTGCAAGTTCCCTTAAGGTAGACTACTGTTTGAACTAATACCTGAAACTAAGGTGGACCGATATTATGTGCCTTAAAGTGTTGGGCTCTCGGAGAACAAGCAGGAAGTCGTTCCTCACATACGGGTGACAACTGTGTTGACAGAGCCCACACGGATCCACTTTCCAGCTTTCACAGAAAGTCTTTGGGAGTTATACCATGCATGCATGGTCAACTTCCCGCCCAAGGGTGCCATTTAACCTCAGACTTTTTTTTTCCCACGGAGCCCTGCAGACGGTGCTATCTGTGTCCCCCGGATAAAGTCAATTTTTTTTTCTCACCTAGTTGGTCTTACTACTTAATGATTTTTGCTGGGATCTGTTACGATCACGTGCCACTGCCACCCCCTCTGTATCATGTTTTTACTTAGGTACCCTTTTTTTCTTTTGCATTTTTGGCATGTAGGTTTTTTCTTCATGGCCTAGCTGTTTCAGACATCAGAGTTTGACCTCGCAGGGACAGTGTTTCCTGCTATGACCTCAATCAGCAGTTTCAAACAGTGTGGCAAGTGCAATTGCACCTTGTCCATCACGGACTGCCACAACTCATGTCAAAAATGCCTCGGGGCAGACCACGATATGTCTACCTGCCTTCTCTGCCAATGGATGTCGGCAAAGACCCGGAAGGAGTGTGAAAGACAGCAGGGGGAGCTGTTTGGCAAGTTTGCGTCAAGATCGGCATCGGGGGTGCAATCCCTGCCCTAGACACTGGCGTCAGATGATTCATCATCGCACACCTGGGCTCAATCTGATCCTCGGGGTCATGGAACCTCGGACTGAGAATCATCCTCAGTGGGTCCAGTTTGTCATCTAGGCTGAAGGAGAGTTCTAACTCCAGACCAGTAGGTAAGACCTCTGACACCAGGACTTGGAATCTTTGACCCGAGGCTGATGGTGACAGCCGTGAGCGGCCTTCCAAGCAGCCCCAATGGGATGAGACTCCAGCGGCATCAGGGGATCAAGTTAGGTCCCCCGACGCTGTCACCATTGGTGATTCCCCTATAAGGGACTTGACTCTGGGCTCAATGTCCTCGAGGCCCAAGCCAGCTGCTGCAGAGCCAACTGGCATTGAGGCCAGGATGGCGGCCCTGGAATGCAGTTTCACTGCGTTCCTTGAGGCACAGTGGGGCCCGATCCCTGTTACCTCTGGGTCATCGGCACTGACCATGGAACTATCTTTAACAAGGACATCGCTGGAGGATACCCCTATCCTAGAGAAATTAGCTCGCGCAGCACCGATTCCTTCGGCATCTGACTCGAGGCTCGACTTATCATCGGGCACTGCCACAACAGAGCCCCAACACCAGGGCATTGTTGATGCTGAGCTGACTCGGAGAATGGCAGGCACATGACCTTTCCTCAGACTCAGAGTCTGAGTGGGAGTCAGAGGAGGAGTCTCCTGACACCTTCCATCACCGTGACATTCCCTCTGACCCTTCCCTGCCACACTATTATCGATGGTCCCCTCTGGAGGATCTTGCCTTTCTGGATTTCGTGAGGGCAATGTCCCAGGTCCTCACCTTCATGGTGGTACCCATGAATGAACCTCATACCAAGGATCTCTGGATCCTCCAGTACGAGGCTCCTCAGAGAGAGGCACTGACTGTGCCCATACCCCCTTCCTGGAACGGCTGTTGTTCCAGATGTGGGAAAGCCTGATGACAGCGCCATTTGTGAACCGTCAACGCAAGTCTCGGTATCGAATAGGCAGGATTCCCAGTTTTTTGAAGACACAACTGCCTCACAACTCCATGGTGGTGGAGTTGGCTATATGTCGCATCAAGAGTCAGAAGACATACTCCTCTTTGCCCCCTGGCAGGGAGGCCTGCACCATGGTTGCCTTTGGCAGAAAGTGTTTCCAGGCTCCATGCTCACAGCCTGGATCCAGGCATACCAGCTGTACATGGGCATGTACCTGAGGGACATGGCAAAGGAGCTTGCGGGTTCTCGGCTGGGTTGGCAGGAGAATCCCATGAGTGCTTCAGGACCATAGTTTCCTCAGTCAAGAAGTATTCCAAGTTTCAAACTCGGGCAGACTTTGATGTCTTGTTGGTGGGTTGTGCAGCCATGGTGGGCATTAGTCCCCGACGCCTTGCCTGGCTACAGTTCTCTGACCTGGAGCATTGGATACAGGACAGGTTGGCTGGTGTCCCTTGCCAGAGAGAGAACCTCTTTGGCAAGCCCTTGACGGAGAAGGAAGATGAACTGGAGAAAATTCCTAACCAGAAACAGGCTGTCCAGGAAAACATCTGATCCTTTCCACAGGAAGGCTTTGGGGGAAAACCCTTCCACCCAAAGACCAAGAAGGCTTACGGGAAATACCCCCAAATTTTGGCCTATCAGGCTCCCCCACAGGAGCAGCAGGCCAAGGGCTGGGGCAACAGCCCCCGTAAGTCAAAAGACCCCAAGCCCCAAAGAGTGCCTCAGGCACAGCCTGGAGGGAGCTTTTGACTCCTTGGGCATAGCCTCCCTCTCCCAAGAGGTACAAGGCCCAGGGTTCACAGGAGGATGGCTGGTCCACTTTGCACACCAGTGGCCAGACATCACCACAGATGCCTGTGTTGCAGGTGGTCCGGGAGGGGTACCTCTCCACTTCTTCCAGCTGCCTCTCCCTTCTTCCCAAGGGAACTACCCATGGACCCCCTTGCACAGGGAGCTCCTGCTGAGGGAGCTCGAGGCCCTATTGAAGATCATGCAGTAGAGCCTGTTCCCCAGCCCTCCCAGGGCCAAGGGTTCTACTCCCACTACTTCTTCATCCCTAAGAAAACTGGGAGCTTCAGACCCATTCTGGATCTGTGGGACCTCAACAGCTTCCTGGTCAAAGAAAAGTTCAAAATGGTATCCCTTGGAATCTTGTTGCCTTACCTCCTACAGGAAGATTGGCTATACTCCTTGGATCTCAAAGATGCTTACACCCACATCCTGATGCATCCAAGGCACCATCAGTATCTCCGGTTTATCATCGGGAGTCAACACTTCCAGTACAGGGTGCTCCCCTTCTGACTGGCCTCGGCTCCTTGTGTGTTCAACAAATGTCTAGCTTTCATGGTCACCTGCCTCTTTCTCCTCAGGGTCTTTGTCTCCCCCTATTTGGACAACTGGCTCCTCCCCCTATTTAGACAACTGGCTCATCAGGGCCAGCTCACCAGAGGTGGTGCGCAATGCAGCTCTTCACATGATAGGGCTGCTCCTGCACCTCGGATTGGTGGTCAACTTCCCGAAGTCTTGTCTATTACTGGTCCAGCACTTAGAGTTTATCAGCGTCCTGCTGGACTCCACCCAGGCATGGGCCTTCCTTTGCAGGACCAGGCGCTGCGCCTGTCTGTTCTGGCAAGGAATGTGCAGAATTGCACAGTGGTGACAGCCAGACTGATGCTCTGCCTTTTGGGGCTTATGGTGTTTACAGTCCACATCACATCACCAATCTGATTTCTAATTATTTCAGAAGTTATTTTCTAAAGGATTATTTGTGTGTAAAACCTTTTATAGAAATACCTTGCATGTAAAACTAAGCCTGGTATAGTTAGGTGTGTCCTGTACACATCTTTAGAGCGGTCATGTTCAGCGGCATCAGTATAGTTTGCCTTGTTACTTTAGGGAGCAAAGAGTAAGGAAGTCATACTGACAGTGGGGGCAGGGGTACCAGATCATCATTAGTGCCTGCAACATTTGGGGGGTGGGGGGGCTACTGCACCCCCTCCATTCCCCTCCCACCAAACTAAGGGTTATGTTTACTGTTCGACGATAGTGACGTCCGTGCGATATTGGAGCCGTGGAGGAGTTTGGGTGGAGCATGGATAGTGTCACGATTTGCACATGTATTTATGAAATGCATGCTTACTTTATGCATTAATATTTCTCCAGGAACAAGCAGTAAGTCAGTCCTCACTTATGGGTGACGTCAGCACCAATGGAGCCCAGGTGGAGCAATTCCCCAGCTTTCAAAGAAAGCCTTTGGGATTGCTGCCACGCATGCATGGTCCTCTTCCCGCCCAAAGGTGCCATCTTGCTCAGTCTCCCTTTTTCCGCGGAGTTCTTTGGATGCAAGTCCTCATCTCTTGGAAAAAGTGTTTCGATTTCGGCCTCTGGATCGTGTTTTTCCGGTTGCACAGGTCCTATCCTCCCCTGCTCTTCCTTTTTCCTCGAGCGAGGGAATTTCCTTTGTTAAAAGGTTTTTCCCTGTTACAGGCTTCATGCCCTTTCTTCTTCCCCAACCGCATGTCGCAAAGGTCTTTGACCTAGCAGGGGGGCCCTTTTTGACCCTATGGCCACCGGTTTTAAAAAATGCAACAGATATGCTCCAAGAACATGTCACTCACGGACACCCATGACTGTTGTCTTCGGTGTCTTGGGGCCGACCATAACCTGGAGCTCTCCTTTTTTTGTAAGAAAATGTCCTCCAAGGCCCTGCTCAGCCGTAAGCAGAAGTCCGATGACATTTTCCGGAAGGTGGCCCCGGAATCCTCGGCAGCACCCTCGGTCGTCCCTCCGCTGGTGGGATCCCCCACTTCGTTTCCATGTTCTCGGCGGCACTCTGACCAGGGGTCCCCTGAAGTGGAGCAGCGTAAGAAGAAGAAGGCCTCGAAGTCGATGTCGGGGGATCTGGATAAGCGTGAGCGCTCCCGCGCTCAGTTGCTCATCCCCCCACAGTGTTTCCGAAAGTTGGACAAGGAGTGGCCTCGAAAGGTACCTCGTACAGATACAGAGGCCTCCAGTGATGGCGCCCGGTCTTCTGAGGGTCGTCCCGGTGAAGACCCCCTCTTCTACTCCATGCCAGACCCGGTAACCCTGGTGTCGGCATCGCAGGGTCCCAGCCCACGTGGGAGTCCCGAATGCTGGCATTAAAGTGCAGTGTTTCTGGCTGCCCAACAGGCGCTCACGCCCAGCATGGCTGGCTGGTGCCTTGAGACCAAGGTTCCCTCAAGAGGGACACAAAAATCCACCCTGGAAACCCCTGAGAACTATGGGCCTCGTGAGGGTCCTCGGCATTGGTCTTGCTCGCCTTCCTGGTCCTCAGGAGCGCGATCCTCCAAGGCCTCTGGCTTCAAGCGGACCTCGACCTCTGGACAGGGCGACTTGCCTGAGTCGGACTCCTCCTCAGACCTCTTGGACTGGGAGTCTGATGGTGATACTTCCCCGGAAACCTGTGCCCACAGGGACCTCCCTTTGGACCTGTCTCAGCCCGCCTATCAGAGGTGTTCGCCGCCCAAGGACACATCGTTCCTGGCGTTCATGTGGGACATGGCACAGGCCCTCAGCCTGGCTACGCAGACTGAAGAGGAGCCACGAGCTGAGGAGCTCGATATTCTACAGTATGAGTCCCTGTCTCATGAGTCTCTTACTGTCCCGGTTCCCCCCATATTGTCAAGGCTGCTCCTCTGCATGTGGGAGACACCTGCTTCGGTCCCCATTGTGAGCAAACGCCTCAATGCCATGTATAGAGTTCAGCGTGGCCCGGGGTTCCAAAAGACCCAGCTTCCGCACACTTCTATGGTTGTGGAGTCGGCGATGCGGAAGCAAAAAAGCCCGAAGTCTCACTCTTTGGTCTCCCCAGGTAGGGAGTCGAGAGCCCTCATCGCTCTGTGGCGTAAGGCCTATCAGGGTTCCATGCTCGCCTGCTGTATCCAGGCCTACCAACTGTATAAGGGTATGTTCCTGCGTGACCTCACCAAGGAGCTTGTGGGCCTCGGGGGGGGGGGGGAACCCCTCCTAAGGTTCTAAACCCTCCTGAAATCTGTCAGAGTGTTCGGAGTACTTTTCCCGTGCCAAGTATGAGTCCTCCACCCAGGTGGCGGCGGCCGGCATCGGGGCCCGTTGCCAGGCATGGCTCCAGTCTTTGGACCTGGAGCAGTGGGTCCAGGAAAAGCTGCTGGACATCCCTTGTCTTGGTGAGCAACTGTTTGGTAAACCAATGGAGGATAAAGCCGCTGAGATAGAAACAGAGTTCGTGACCCGAACTCGTCTCTCGCACAAAACCTTCTCCCTCCCTAGGAAGAAGCAGCAGGCCAAGACGCCGTTCTTCCAAAGGAAGGGGCTCCCTTACCGGGGTTACCCGCCTTTCCCGCCCACCTCTGCACCGGCTCCCAGCAGGCAGGGGAAGGGAGTCACACGAGGCCACCGTAAGCCCAAAGGGCCTAAGGCCCAACCACCGGCGCCGCCCCAGCCCATGCAGCAGTTTTGATGCCATTGGCATAGCATCTCGCCACCCGGCAGCTCTTCCGCCGGTGGGAGGACACCTGTCCCTGTTTGCCCTAGAATGGGCGTTGATCACATCGGACACCTAGGTCCTCCGGGTAATCCGAGACAGATACCGTCTCCGCCTGGATAGGCGCCTTCCTCCCTTCTCCCCAGTGGAGCCTGCCCGGCTCCTCCCGCACCAGACCTTCTTGCAGCAGGAACTGTCCAACCTCCTCGCCCAAAGGGCAGTCGAGAAGGTACCGTGGCACCTTCAAGATCAGGGGTTCTACTCCCGCTACTTTCCTGTCCCGAAAAAGATGGGGGCTTGCGCCCCATCCTTGACCTCGGAAACCTCGACAAGTTCCTGGTACGGGAGAAGTTCAAAATGTTATCCTTGGCATTCTGCTGCCCTTCCTTCAGCAGGGAGATTGGCTATGCTCCTTGGACCTGAAGGACGCTTGCGCCCACATTCTGGTTCACCTTCAGCAGAGGCAATACCTGCACTTCAGGATGCAGGGTGAACACTACCAGTACAGAGTGTTCCCCTTTGAGCTCACGTCCGCATCACGGGTTTTCACAAAGTGCCTTTCCTTGGCCGCCACCTCCCTCAAGCGGCAGGGTATACCCATCTTCCCCTACCTCGACAACTGGCTCGTCATGGGGTCCTCGATCGGCGAAGCCCGCCTGGCCGCATCGCACACAATCCTCCTCCTCGAGCACCTCTGCTTCCTGGTCAACTACTCCAAGTCCCACCTCAAGCCGGTGCAGTCCTTGGAGTACATTGATGCATGCCTTGACACTGTGCGGGCGACCGCCTTCCTTCCCGCGGACCGCACAGGCTGCCTTCGGACCATGGCATCCCAGGTCCAAAACAGGGATTGGGTTACAGCGCGGGCGATGCTACTTCTCCTCAGGCACATGGCCTCCACCATCCATGTAGTCCCCCATGCCTGCATGCACATGCGGACAGCCCAGTGGTGCCTGAGGGCACAAAAGAATCAGGCCTCCGACCACCTCAGAGACCCTATACAGATCCCCGCAGTCTCCACGACTCCCTGAGTTAGTGGCAGGACCCCCAAAGTCTCCTTCGGAGAATGCCCTTCCAAACCCTGCAGCGCGAGCTCGTCCTAACGACGGATGCTTCCCTGCTGGGGTGGGGAGCCACTGCAGTGCATTTTGCACTCAGGGCTGTGGTCGCCCGAAGAGTCTCGTTAGCAGATCAATCTGCTTGAGCTTTGGGCGGTCCGATGGGCCCTGAGGCCCTTCGAGGGCTACCTGAGGGGGAAGTCGGTGCTTGTACAGACTGACAACAGCGTAGCCACGTTTTATATCAACAAGGAGGGGGGAACAGGATCATGTCTTCTCTGCTGAGAAGTGATTCTCCTTTGCTCCGTTGCGTCTCACCTGGGGAGGACCCTGCGAGCGGTCTACCTCCCCGGCCTGGAAATGTCCTTGCGGATAAACTCAGCAGGATCCTCCACCCACACGAGTGGCGCTTGGATCCGGAGGTCGCCAGCGTCTTGTTCCATCGGTGGGAGACCCCATCCATGGACCTGTTTGCCAGCCCGGCGAATGCACAGCTTCCCCGCTTCTGCAGCCCGGTCCCGCACCCAAGCAGGGTGGCCCTGGATGTGTTCCTCTTGAGTTGGACCTCCGGCTTTCTTTATGCATTCCCTCCCACTCCTCTCATTGCGAGGACCCTCCAGAAGGCTCAGAGGGACCAAGCTTCAATGATCATCGCGGCCCCCTCGTGGCCTCGACAGTCTTGGTACCCACTTCTGCTCTGGCTCGCGTCTGAGCCCCCAGTCCCCCTAGACTACGCCCCGGGCCTGTTGACATAAGAGGAGGGTCAGGTGCTCCACCCGAACATGGCCTCGCTGTCCCTTCCAGCCTGGCAACTGAATGGGTCGCCTTAGCCCTGCTGTGTCTCCCGGAGGACATCGAGGAGATCCTCCTCGCGTTGGAGGACTCAAAGAGACAGGCGTACACCTTTAAGTGGTGACGTTTCTCGACCTGGTGCTCCGAGCTTCAGATCGACCCATTCTCCTGCTCTACCCAGTGGATCCTCCAGTACTACCTCCACCTCTCGAAGGCAGGGTTGAAGTCCAATTCGGTCAGGGTACACCTGAGCACCATTCCGGCAAACCACCTCCCCGTCGTGGGAAAACCCCTCTCAGGGCAGCCCTTGGTCTCTTGCTTCATGCGAGGTCTACTGCTTTCCAAGCCTCCCATCTGGCCTTCGCTGGTGAAGTGGGACCTCAACGTGGTGCTAATGCAGCTCACGTGAGAACTCATCGAACTGATGGTGACGTGCTCGCTTCGGCATCTCTAATGGAAGGTAGTCTTTCTGGTGGCTTTGACCTTGGCCCACCATGCCAGCGACCTTCAGGCCCTCATGGCTGAGGCTCCATATACCAGGTTCTACACGAACAGGGTGGTCCTTCACACCCATCCCAAGTTCCTACCGAAGGTGGTCTCAGACTTTCATCGCAACTAGGAAATAGTCCTGCCGACCTTCTTTCCGAGGCCGCATGCCGACCAGGCATTTTGCATTGTTGCATACACTCGACTTCAAGAGGGCTCTTGCCTTCTACCTGCAGTGTACCCAGGGTCATCACAAGTCCGACCGGCATTTTGTCGCCTACGTCCCCAATGGGCAGGCAGTCACCAAGCGCACCATCTCCATCTGGGTGGCGGACTGCACCACCTTTGCCCAAGCAAAGGCGGGTGTCCCACTGGATCAGCGGATCACCGCGCATGGCATCCGAGCCAAGGTGGCGTCAGTGGCCTCGCTGCACTCAGACTGCGACCTGGTCTTCAGCGAACACTTTTGCTGTCCACTACTGCCTGGAGAGGGAGTCCTGCCGGGACAGCGCCTTCAGCCAGGCTGTACGCCATAATCTGTTCAGGGTATAAGCAACTTCTGCCCTCCGACCCTTCTTCGGCGGCTACTGAGAGCTTCGGGCATCGACTTCTGCTCACGGCCTCGCGGAGGTGTTTTGAGTTACAGGTTCGATAGCCTGTAGCTGGGGAGTCCCATAAATGAGGAATGACTTCCTGCTTGTTCCTGGAGAAAGCGTAGTTGCTCACCTGTAACAGGTGTTCTGCAGAGACAGCAGGAATCAGTTTTCACTACCCTCCCTCCTCCCTTGAAGCCTTGAAGAGTTGCTATTTTTTGTCCTTCCCTTGCCATCTGCTTAGTAGGGCAAGATGGCACCTTTGGGCAGGAAGAGGACCATGCATACGTGGCAGCAATCCCAAAGGCTTTCTTTGAAAGCTGGGGAATTGTTCCGCGTGGGCTCTGTCGGTGCCGACGTCACCCATAAGTGAGGACTGATTCCTGCTGTCCCTGGAGAACACGTGTTACAGGTGAGTAACTACGCTTTACACCTGCTGCTGAGCAAGTATAAATGTCCGTAGCTTCAAGCTAGCCACTGTATCTATCAGATTTGCACTAGTAATTTAGAAAGGCAGATACAGCAGGCACCTAATTGTCTTTATAAAATTAGCTAAAAAAAATAGGTGTCTACATGGCCTTTACACATAGGTGACCTATTATAAAATTACCCTCTATATCAGCGTTTCTCAACCTGTGGGTCGCGACCCCAACGGGGGTCGCCACAGGATTTAGCGGGGGTCGCTTAGCCTCCACGAAGTTTAAAAAAAAAAATTAAGATGTGCACAAGTTGCTGCCGAGTCCGCTTCTCGGCAGCAGCAAACTCCGGCAAACTCACCGCCTTCTTCTGCAGCCGCGGCTCCCTGCCTTTTAGGGAACCGCGGCTGTACTTGTAAAATCGTTGCGGAGCCCTTCCTGTCTCGACGGGCTCCGTGCAGCATTGTCCCGCCTCCAAAGGAAGTGGTAAACAACTTCCTTTGGAGGCGGGACAATGCTGCATGGAGCCCATCGAGACAGGAAGGGCTCCGCAATGATTTTACAGGTACATCCGCGGTTCCCAACGCGCCAGAGCGCCGCGGCTGCATTAGCAGGGAGGCAGACAACCTGCAACACGGCTGACATGGAGGGAGGGGGGCTGACATGGACAGATGGACGGATGGGGGCTGACATGGAGGGATGGATGGAGGGAGGGGGGCTGACATGGAAGGATGGGGGCTGACAGGGAGGGAGGGATGGGGGCTGATATGGATGGATGGAGGGAGGGAGGGGGGCTGACATGGAAGGATGGGGGCTGATATGGATGGATGGATGGAGGGAGGGGGGCTGACATGGACGGATGGAAGGAGGGAGGGGGGCTGACATGGACGGATGGAAGGATGGGGGCTGACAGGGAGGGAGGGAGGGGGCTGACAGGGAGGGAGGGAGGGATGGGGGCTGATATGGATGGATGGATGGAGGGAGGGAGGGGGGCTGACATGGACGGATGGAAGGATGGGGGCTGCTGACATGGAGGGATGGATGGAGGGAGGGGGGCTGACATGGACGGATGGAAGGATGGGGGCTGACAGGGAGGGAGGGAGGGGGCTGAGGAGGGAGGGAGGCTGACAGGGAGGGAGGGATGGGGGCTGATATGGATGGATGGAGGGAGGGAGGGAGGGAGAGAGGGGCCTGACAGGGAGGGAGGGAGGGAGGGATGGGGGCTGATATGGATGTATGGATGGAGGGAGGGAGGGAGGGAGGGGGCTGACAGGGAGGGAGGGAGGGATGGGGGCTGATATGGATGGATGGATGGAGGGAGGGAGGGGGGCTGACATGGACGGATGGAAGGATGGGGGCTGACATGGAGGGATGGATGGAGGGAGGGGGGCTGACATGGACGGATGGAAGGATGGGGGCTGATATGGATGGATGGATGGAGGGAGGGAGGGAGGGAGGGGGGCTGACATTGACGGATGGAAGGATGGGGGCTGACATGGAGGGATGGATGGAGGGAGGGGGGCTGACATGGACGGATGGAAGGATGGGGGCTGACATGGAGGGAGGGAGGGAGGGAGGGGGCTGATATGGATGGATGGAGGGAGGGGGGCTGACATGGAGGGAGTAGGCTGGCATGGACAAAGGGGAGAGACATGGGGACATACTGGACAGACGGGATAAATGCTGGACAGAGGCGAGAGACAGTGCGGGTTAGGATTATAATGGGCTGATGGGGGTGCTAGCACTGGTAATGGGCAGATGGGGGGGCTACGAATGGTAATGGGTTGATTAGGGAAGGCTAGGACTGGGAATGGACTTATCAAGGGGGGGTAGGACTGGTAATGGACTGATGGGGGTCTAGCATTGGAAATGAGCTGATCAGTGAGGTTAGGACTGGAAATGGGCTGATTAGGGGAGCCTAGCACTGGTAATGGGGTTGAGGGGGGGACTAGCACTGGAAATGAGCTGATGGGGGGTAGGACTGGTATTGGGCTGATTAGGGGGGGGGTAGGACTGGTAATGGGGTTGAGGGGGATTAGCACTAGAAGTGAGCTGATTAGGGGGCTTTGACTGGGAATGGGCTGATTGTGGGGAGGGGAGGATAGAGCTGCTGACCCTGGAAGAAAACTGGGGGCTAAGGCTACAAGTGGGCTGATACAAGGGGATGGGAGCATGGAACTGAAAGGGAGTGGATCTGAGAGGGGCTGCCATGGTATTTGTACTAGAAGGGACTGATCAGTGGGGAAGGAGTGGGACTGGAAGGGAATGGACACCAGTGGCAGTCATGGGAATGCAAGTTGACATTGGAAGGTACTGGGAGTGAGGACTGGAAAGGGGCTGATACTGGGGAGGGTTACTGGGACTGGAAATAGGCTGATGGAAAGAAGTGAAGAAAACAAAAGAGATAAGAACTGGCAGATGGACCATAGACCACAGAAAGAGAGCTAAGAGAAGACAGGAAAGCAGAAGCCTCAGATCGGGACCAGCATGATCAGAGAATAAATTGGTCAGACAACAAAGGTAGAAAAAATAATTTTATTTCATATTAGTGATTTGACTACAAAATCATCATAATTTTGAAATCAAATATTGTTACTTGTTGTTTTGATTATTTAAATAAGTATTTTATAAATAAAAACATATTGCAAAGGCCTATAATATATTAATAATTCAACAAATGATTACAGTGACAATGCGTTAATGGTAAAGGAAGAGAGACGCATTTGATTTTATCATTGGGGGTCACCACAAGTTGACCAACGGTAAAAGGGGTCACGGTACAAAAAAGGTTGAGAACCACTGCTCTATATGCTTCTAAACTTCACAAAAATGTCTGCAACAGTAAAAATATGATATGATATGGAATGAAATGAGTAATTTGGAGGCTATCCATTAATGCTTTTCCTCTTCTTTTTTTAGCAGGGAGTTCCTTTTCCCTCCAGGCTACACACGCCCTGTGGAACTGTCTACTCAGGTGTTGGTCGGATCAAATATTTTTACCTCTATTGAGCCATCGCCTGTGGAAGCTTACTCTGCAGCTCATAGCACGGTACTCCATGTTTATCAATGAGGTGAGACAGCTGTAGTAAATGTGTAGTATAGAGACAAAATGCAAAGATGTCAGCAAATTTGTGCTGTATTCGGGAAATGGAGTAGATATATAGCTTTGCAACTGTCACTTATATCATCACTAGAGCCTTTCCAAAGACAAAGCCCTGAAGCATGAATAAATGGCACACATTAAATAAAACGCTGACCTAATATTTTGCAATGGAGTTACTATATCCTGAAAAAATACATTATCATTAATGCCAGTTTAAGCTACATGTCATTGATAACAGTGCAGCCTTATATCATTGGTGCAAGTGCATTGACCTATGCCACGTCCCTATAGATATCACTCAGGGCCAGTCCAACCATTAGACAAGACTAGGTGGTCTCCTAGGGGCAGCAGCGAGCAGCAGCAGTCAAAGCAAAGCAATATATCCTGCCAGCCACACAAACTCAAAGAACCATCATTATATTCTTTTACCTGCAGGAAGAGCGCGTGCACACATACATTCAATGCAAACTTTAATGTTTAAAAATATGATGTCCAATTACGCATTTTTACAAGATTGTTGTGGGGAGGGGTGGTGTTGGGAAGATCATGATTATTGAGTTTAATTATCAAAATCTTGGTGGGGGGGCTATGGGAGTAGGAAGAGAGTACGTATTCCAGTGTCCTTGCATCAGCCCTGATGCCGCTTGAACAAAGCACGGTGCCCAGTATCATTGAAAATAAAGTGCTCGCTCAGGGTCAAAGAAGATAATACAATGAAATTCATTTTATCTGTGACCTGAGAATGAAATCTAGTGAAATATAACAATTAGGGTTATAATATTTATCTTTAGAACAGTGTTCTAACATAATTGGCATGGTTTCCTGCTGCTGTGTGCACTGTGCTATTAATTAAGGCCTTCGCTTTTCTGTGATGTCATAGAAGTTGCCTCAGAACTTATCTTGCGGCAGAATTTTGTCTCCTGTTATGGCATTGTTGCAGTCTGCCTTCCTAGTCTCTTTCCTAGTTGCCTCTTCTGCCATTGCAGCTAATGCCTTTTGCCAGCCATTTCTCTTGTCTGCACTTCTACCTCCCACCCCCAAAGTCCACTGTTGCTGCTTCTTATCCCTCTCAACCCTCATGATGTGCCACGACTTCTCTACTGCCTTCTCCCTCCCCAAGGTGGCAGGTATATATGTTACTATTAAGTAATATAAAATATAGGCTAATTTATATATATATATGTGTTGCAGAGTTACTACTGAATTTTCTGTGTAGTAGTTAGAGCAACAGGCCAAGGACTGGGAAACCAGGGTTAAAATTCTGCTGCTGATCTTTGTGAATTTGGGCAAGTCACTTCACCTTCCTTTGCGCAGGTACAAACTTAAGCTTAGATTTACTAACCTGTGTGCAGTTCTGGAGACCACACCTTCAAAAGGATATAAACAGGATGGACTTGATCTAGAGGTTGGCTACCAAAGTGGTTAGTGGTCTTTGTGAAAAGGCATTTCAATATGAATACTATGGGGAAAACAGTGGAAGAGGAGATATGATGCACGTTTAAATACCTCAGTTGAAAGAAAGCTCTGCAGCGAGAGCTCATAAGATGAAAGTGGAAGGGGATAGACTCGGGTAATTTGAAGAAATATTTCTTTATGGAAAGAGTTGTAGATGCATGGAATAGCCTCCCAATGGAGACGAAGACTGTATCTGAATTTGTGGGACAAACAGAGGATCACTAAGGGGAAAAAGGGATTGTAAAGCTTAATCGTTTGTATGGAAGAGCAGACTGGATAAGCCACATGGTCATTATCTGCCATCATATGTCTGTTTCCAAAATGACCAGAAGAGATCCACAACATACTGAAATAATTTGCAGAAGCATCATGAAAATGTTATAAGATGCAATATAATGTGTGCCATCTGAGTTAATGGTTACTCCTGGCGTTCCTTGGCAAGGTGCATTGGAAGTAAATTGCTGGGCCTTTCTTCTGCGCAGTGAATATACATTCCCTGGTATTCCAAGGTGGTCTCCCGTCCAAGTACTAGTCAGGCCTGACCCTGCTTAGCTTCAGAGATCAGCACAGAGCATGTTCATTCAGTACAGTTGAAGACTATGCATAATATGCATGGAAAACATTTTAGTGCAAAAATCGCTCCTGTAGACCTTAGGGCTTGGATTATACATCATATATTCCTGCATTTAGCTTGCTGTCTGAACTATGCAATTCTCAGAACAAAATTCTTCTGGAGTATGATTTATAGAGCGAAATAACACCAATCTCCTTCCCTGTTTTCTGTCAGAGGCAACATACACAGTACAGAAACATTGAAAATGACACCAGATGAAGACCATATTGCCTTTCTAGTCTGCCCATTCATGAGCATGAGAACAAGGTAGACCATTGAGGTTATGGCCCAACCAACATTTTTTCTCACATGGGAGTTTGGCAGATAGGGACAAAAATGGATTTCTTTGCTCCCCCTTCGTAATCACAGATGTGTTCACTATTTCTCTGCCTCACTCCACACCTCCTACACCCCACCCCACCCCAGCTCTATAATTCATTTCTCTTCCACTGTGCTTGTCTACTGCTCTCTTGAATTCGGATACTTTCCTCATCTCCGCCATATCTTCCAAGAGGCTATTCCATGTGTTCTCACCACCCCATTCTGTAAATATATATTTTCTTAGATTACTTCAGTCTGTTCTCTTTACCCTCTATTACATTACATTAAGCTCATATTTTATTTATTTATTTAATTAACCGGTTTTCTATACAGCCTTATCCTTCAATCAAAGCGGTTCACTACTTCTCCAGGAACAAAGCAGGAAGTCAGTCCTCACATATGGGTGACGTCGGCGCCAACGGAGCCCTCATGCGGAGCAATTCCCCAGCTTTCAAAGAAAGCCTTTGGGATTGCATCACGCATGCGCGGTCCCCTTCTCGCCCAAGGGTGCCATCTTGCTCAGCCTTTTTTTCTTTTCCACTGGCAGCCCAGTCGTTTGACCTCACAGTGGCCCTTTTTCCCCCCGATGGCTGCCAGCTGGTTTAAAAAGTGTGATCGGTGTAAAAAGTTAATGTCCCTCACCAACACACATGACTGCTGTCTCCAATGCCTCGGGGCCGACCATGACCCAGTGGCCTTTGGCCCATGTGGCAAGATGTCTTCTAAGGCACTTAGAAGTAGGCAGCAGCAACATGAGAGGATTTTCTCAGAGTCCGCATCCACCCGGGTCCGGACCTCGTCAGAAGCCTCAACGTCTCGGGAGCTGTCGGACTCCGAGCACCATCGGGGGTCTTCTGAGCGGGGGTCTCCCTCCAGGGAACACCGGAGGAAGAAAAACTCGTGAGGGCGTCGTCGTTGGAAGCCTCTGATAGGCCTGGTTCCTCGCAGGCCAGGTCTCGGAGTCCTGACCGCTGCCCTGGGTCCTTGAAGTCGGAGCGGCCTGCCAAGGTACCTTGCATGGAGCCGGAAATGCCGAGGAAGGTAAATACTGTTGTCCTTGTGGACTCTCCTCCGGGAGAACTGGCATCTGTGAGCCGGAGGCTGCAGAGCCTTCTGGACTCGGTCTCAGAATGGCGGCCTTGGTGCGCAGCATGTCTGCCTTCATGGAGCAGCAGTGGGCACTGATGGCCGGTCTCACCGGGACCTCGACATCCAAGTCGACCCCAGAGGCCGAGCCGATCCTCGAGGCTCTTCGAGCTCGAGTCGATCCTCGGCCGAGGTCTCCCTCGACCTCCCGTTCGGGACCAAGGTCGTCAACGCCGGTGTCATCAGCGTCGGGGCGGTCGAGACTGAAGCCCTCACATCCGGAGCCCATCGATTCCTCCTCTGAGGACTCGGAGACGGAGGATGAAGACTCCCTGGGCACCCACTGGACCCGGTGTGTCCCATCTGACTCTCCGGGGTCTGAGCCTCGGAGAAGGTCCCCTCTGGAGGATATCCGGTTCTCGGAGTTTGTTAGAGCCTTGGCATTCCCGGCAGACACCGAGGAGGAGCCAAAGAGCTCGATGCCCTCCAGTATAATTTCCCCCTGAAGGAAGCTCTTACTGTACTGGTTCCTCCAATGTTGGAATGGCTATTATTCTGTATGTGTGAATCACCGGCCTCGATGCTGGTGCTCAGCAGGTGGGTTGATTCCATTTATCGGGTACGCAGGAGTCCTGGGTTCCAGAAGGCACAGCTGCCGCACAACTCCATGGTTGTGGGATCGGCCATGCAGAGGCTCAAGAGCCAGAAAACGCACTCCTCGATGCCTCCTGGTAGGGAAGCCTGGAACCTGGACGCCCTCGGCAGAAAGTGCTACCAGAGCTCGATGCTGTCCTGCCGTGTCCAAACATACCAGCTGTACATGGGCATGTACTTACAGGACCAGGCAAAGGAGATTGCCGGGTTCTCAGCTGTCCTTTCCGAGGAACCTTTGCAGAGATTCAAAACCTTGTCCATGGGGATTCGAGAGTGCTTGAAGTTCATGTCTCGAGCAGCCTATGACAGCTTCGAGGCTTCGGCCCGGGTAGCTGCGGCCGGCATCAGTGCACGACGCCAGGCATGGCTAATGTCGGCGGACCTTCAGTTATGGGTACAGGACAAGTTGGTTGATGTCCCATGCCGAGGTGAAAACCTGTTTGGCAAACCCATGACTGAAAAAGCTGCTGAAATCGAGTCCGAGTACTTGACCCGGACAAGACTTTCCAAAAAGACTTCTGCCCCTTCTAAAAAGAAGGGCTCAGGTAAAAAGCCCTTTTTCTCAAGGAAAGGTGCTGCTTACCGCAACTACTCCACTCACCAGGCCTCCCCAGCTCCCCATCAGGGGCAGCAGGCCAAGGGACAGGGGCATGGCCCGCTTAAGCAGAAGACCCCCAAGCCCCGGGCACCAGCTCCTTTTCAGGCGGTTGGGGTTTTTGACTGCCACAGTGTAGTCTCTCCTCAGCCAGGGGTGAGACTTACCACAGGAGGAAGGCTGGCCCTGTACGCCCACAGGTGGCCAGCAATCACCACGGATACCTGGGTCCTGCAAATAGTCCAAAAGGGCTATTTGCTCCACTTCAACCAGGTACCTCCCTCCTACTTCCCGGGAGAGCCTCCCAGACCCCCTCTACACAGGAACCTCCTCCTTCAGGAGTTGGCAGGTCTTCTAGAGGAGAAGGCGGCAGAGGCTGTGCCTCATACCCTACAAGGGCAGGGCTTCTACTCCAGGTATTTCCTAATACCAAAAAGAACTGGAGGCCTTCGGCCCATCCTCGACCTGCGAAACTTAAACAAGTTCCTGGTGAGGGAAAAGTTCAAGATGCTTTCCCTTGGAATATTGCTGCCATACCTCCACCAGGGATATTGGCTATGCTTCTTGGACCTGAAGGATGCCTACACTCACATCCTTATACATCCAGACCACAGACAATATCTCAAGATTTGTAGTGAGAGGAAACCATTTTCAATACAGAGTTCTTCCATTTGGCCTAGCCTCCGCCCCTAGAGTGTTCACCAAGTGTCTGGCGGTGGTGGCGGCTTTTCTCAGGAACCAGGGAATCTTTGTCTTCCCGTACCTGTACGACTGACTCATCAGGGCCCCGTCGCCTCAGGAGGCCCAATAGGCCACAGCTCGCACTATCAACATGCTGCAGCTTCTGGACTTTGTCATAAATCAGGCAAAGTCCACCCTGATCCCTACTCAGAACTTAGAGTTCATAGGGGCAAGACTAGACACCCTTTGAGAAAAGGCTTTCCTGCTAGAGGACAGGGCACAGAGGCTTCTGGAGCTGGTGCACCAAATCAATCACAGGTCTCAAATTTCAGCAAGGCATTTTCTGTGCCTTTTAGGGCACATGGCCTCCACGGTTCATGTGACCCCAAATGCCCAACTCAGCATGAGAACAGCTCAGTGGTGCCTCCGGGATCAGTGGTCACAGGCCACAGGGCAACTCTGAGACAGGATAAGGGTGTCCAAACGACTGCTGAGGTCGTTAGCCTGGTGGCTTCAACCACTCAACCTGCTAGCAGGAGTGCCTTTCCAGCCACCAGAGTACTCAAGGGTCCTGACGACAGATGCGTCCCTACTAGGCTGGAGAGCCCACTGTCAGGGCTCCTGCACTCAGAGGGTATGGTCTCTTCAAGAGAGGACACCACAGATCAACCTCTTAGAGCTCCGGGGGATACGCCTAGCTCTTCGAGCTTTCTACCATGTGCTCTCGCATCATTCTGTCCTGGTGCAAGCAGACGACCAGGTAGCCATGTTCTACATGAACAAGCAAGGAGGGACAGGATCCCATGTCCTGTGCCAGGAGACGCTGGACCTTTGCTCCCTCGCCATCAGCCTGGGTATGTCTCTCAAGGTGGTGTACCTGCCAGGTCACGAGAACTACCTAGCAGACAAACTGAGCAGGATTCTTCAGCCTCACGAATGGCAACTGAATCCGGAAGTGGCCCAGCAGATCTTCCGCTGCTGGGGACACCCGTCCATAGATCTCTTTGCCAGTCCGCAGAATCATCAGTTGCCCAAACTTTGCTCCAGACAGCCACATCCCCAAAAGGTGGCTACAGAGGCTTTTCTGATCTCTTGGTTAGTGGGCCTTCTGTATGCGTTTCCTCCCACGCCTCTAGTGGCCCGAACTCTGTTCAAAATCCTCCAGGACAGGGCCTCGGTCATTCTGGTAGCATCCAGATGGCCGAGACAACCTTGGTTCCCGCTGCTCCTCCAGCTGGAGACACCACTCCCTCTGGGGACGAGACCCGACCTCCTGTCCCAAGAACAGGGCTCCTTATTACATCCCAACCTCGGGTCTCTCAACCTGATGGCATGGCTGCTGAAAGGGTAGTGCTGGCTCCTCTCCTTCTACCTAAGAACGTAGAAGAAGTGTTGCTGGCCTCAAGGAGGCAGTCCACTAGGAAAACCTATGCCTTCAAGTGGCGCAGGTTCGAGGGGTGGTGTAACCAGCACAACAAAAACCCTTTCTCCTGCCTGGTATCAGTAGTTTTACGGTACCTGCTTCACCTCTCGGACTTAGGCCTCAAGTCTAACTCAGTCAGGGTCCACTTGAGTCCTTTGTCGGCACACCACTCTCCAGTGGAAGGACAACCTCTTTCGGTTCACCCCTTGGTGTCCAGATTCCTTAGAGGGCTACTTATTTATTTATTTTTTTATTTATTTATTTGCAAATCTTTTATATACCGCCATTTCCTAAGATCAGTGGCGGTTTACATTGAACAACAAGAGATACATAAAACAGTGCTGTGAACACTGTGAACTTCTACTAAAACCCCCGGTTCATCCTCCAGCGACCGAGTGGGATTTGAATGTGGTCTTGCAACAGCTTACTCGTCCACCCTTTGAGCCGATGTCCACTTGCTATCTGCGCTTTCTCCCCTGGAAGGTGCTCTTCCTGGTGGCACTCACATCTGCCAGGCGAGTGAGTGAGCTGCAAGCTCTGGTTTCAGAAAGGCTGTACACACGATTTTACAGGAATAGGGTGGTCCTACACACCCAGACAGAGTTCCTCCCGAAAGTGGTCTCTTCATTCCACCTCAACCAAGAGGTGGTTCTTCCGATATTCTTTCCCAGACTGCATGCCAGCCGGACAGCTGCAGTTCTGCATACCCTTGATTGTAAGAAGGCGTTGGACTTCTACTTGGAGCGTACGCGGGGACATTGAAGGGCTAATCAGCTCTTCGTCTCTTATGACCCCAGTAGTCTGGGGCTACTGGTCTCCAAGCGCACGTTGTTCACCTGAGTGGCAGACTGCATTGCCTGGGCGTACAGGGCGGCCGACCTCCCGTTGCAGGGTCGAGTCACGGCCCATCGTGTCAGGGCTGAGGCTGCATCAGTGGCTCACTTCTGCTTTGTTCCACTGGCAGACATCTGCCGGGCCGCCACCTGGTCTTCAAGCCAGACCTTTGCAGACTATTACTGCTTGGATGGGGAGTCCCGTCAAGACAGTGCTTTCGGCCAAGCGGTACTCCGGAACTTATTTGAGGTTTAGGCAACTCCTACCCACCGGCCCTCTGGTGTCAGGCTAACGGGGGTGTGGTGTCTCTGCTGGATTCCTATCACAGCTGCTACGGCTCTTCTAGAGGGAGCCATTTTTCAGCTATGGGTTCTCGGTAGCCTATAGCTAGGTAATCCCATATGTGAGGTCTGACTTCCTGCTTGTTCCTGGAGAAAGCGTAGTTGCTCACCTGTAACAGGTGTTCTCCAGAGACAGCAGGAATCAGTCCTCACGATCCTCCCTCCTCCCCTGGAGTTGCAGTCCTACTGTTTATTTTTATTCTGTTTTGCTGTCTTTTAGCTATGTCATTAGACTGAGCAAGATGGCACCCTTGGGCGGGAAGGGGACCGCGCATGCGCGATGCAATCCCAAAGGCTTTCTTTGAAAGCTGGGGAATTGCTCCGCATGAGGGCTCCGTCGGCACCGACGTCACCCATATGTGAGGACTGATTCCTGCTGTCCCTGGAGAACACCTGTTATAGGTGAGTAACTACTCTAAACAGGTACTTGGTACATTCCCTTGTCCCCAAAGGGCTCACAATCTATGTGTAACTGAGGCAATGGAGGGTTAAGTGGCTTGCTTATAGGACTAGAAACCCCCAGTCCCTCCGGCCTGAGATTGCTGTCCCCAGGTGGGACTTGAACCCCTGGCCTGAGGTACCATGTCCTAACCACTAGGCCACTCCTCCCTCTATGCAGACTTTCTGGTATAAAACACCATCCAAAGTTGTTAATAGATTAAATAGATGGGATGTTAGTAAAGAGTGGAGGGAGATATACAAAGTCATTTACGCGATTTGCAGACCTGCAAACTGTGTAAATGCCATTAAGCAGGATATTCAGCTGCTGAATATCCACAGGTATCGCCTCTACACACTGTAATACTAACTGTTTAGCATTGGGGCATGTTGGGCGTTCCAGGGCAGAGCAGAGGTGGCACTGATTGCTAACCAGGCAACTGCGATATTGAGCTGCTACCCAGTTAACAATATGTGGCAAATGCCAGGCACATGTAACTTTGACCTAACGTTCACCGCATATCACTAACCGGGTAGCTGCTCAATATTGCTGCTGCCCAGTTAGCGATCGGGAAATGCGGCAAACCCGAATATTCAATGAAGGAGCCAGATATGTTCAGCACCGGTAGCTAGCTGCCTTAGCAGCCCTATCTGCTGGTGCTGAATATTGAGCCTATGGTGATTAGGTGTGAATTGTACAAGTAGTAGAAATTGGTAAGAGAAGTAGGGTGAAGATCTCTATCTTAACAAAAGGCATATTTTTAAGTGAAAAATGGAGAGAACTGATTGGAGCTGATGATAGGATTTACCCACTACTCTATCCTATGCCCATTCTCCAATCATGCAGGCATACAGTGATGCAGTTAACACCACTTCTCAAACTGATCCCAAGCCTCATGAAAGGCCGGCATCCTTCGTCGTCACATGGCCGTTATCTTGGCCATCCCGAAAAGGTTTTGAAATTTTCTTGTTTCCAAGTTTAGGGGAGGGGGGGATTTCCATGCATTTCCAGTATTGTGGCAGAGATAATCTCTGTGCACTGAAAAGGTATCGCAACCACTCTCGATCCAAGCTAAGAGAGTCCCCCTCATCTTTAAGCAGTAACACCAACACTGCTGTAAGCACTACTCCGCGGTGTAGCACCTGCTGTACAAAGCCAGCGACTTCTTCACAAAAAGTGGTTATTGATGGGCATGTGTGCATAAAAGACCCTGTTTCCCCACACAAGCACCAACACTTCCCATTCCCATGACCCATCCACTGTAACTAAAGTGGTGTAAAGTACCAGTGGTAGTACAGTTTATATTAATTTTCAATGAGGTATGCTGCCTGTAAGTCCTTGTGCAGGGTAAGAATCACCGGAGCCCAATCCTTCCCTTCTCACTCCACCCCCAAGTCCTGTTCCCACCAGGAGGGTTGGGAAAGCATCGAGCTATTCCCCTCCCCTATCACATTATACCAATGAGACAGACATTCTTTCATGGATGCCCTTGTAAAAGTAGCCTCTAGTGGGGTGGGATCATCGGGCCAACTAGGATGCTCGCTCATCGTTAAGTAGTGTCTAATCTGTAAATAAGGGAAGTAGTCTTTGTCATCTAAGCCAAATTCTCATTGGGTGTCCAAAAACGGTAGGAATTTCCCATTTCTCCATAGTTGGCCCATAATTTGTAGACCCAACTCCTCCTATCTCCTAAAAGCTGAGTCCGTAAGACTCGGGGGAAACTAGGATTAAATCGAATGGGGGAATCGAAATATGTGATGGGGTCCCATGCTTTTTTTCCCGATAGGTTTCCCAAATCCGCAGAGTAAGTTCCATCCAAGAGTTAACCCCCATAGTGCGAGTAACGTCCAAAGTTCCTTGCCATAAGATGTGCCTCAAGGGGCAGGCTCCCACTGTTTCTTGCTTTAAGGCCACCCGTTCCTTCCGGTCCCAGGCAGTCCATTCCACCGCTCCTCTAAGTTGAGCTGCTTCATAATACTTCCGAATGTCTGGCACACTAAGCCCCCCCCCCCCCCTTTTTTCCTTGGGACTGCAGAGCATTTTCTGGGATACTCTGGGCCACTTTTACCCCCAGATAAAAACCTCATCCCATACTGGAACTTTCTAGGCCCATTCTTTTCTATTCAAGCTACCTTAAAAAAAAAAAAAAAAAAGAAAAGAGAATGACATCCTCTGTTGTATATAGTTATGTATCTCGAATTGCTAAGGCCTGTTGCCAGTAAGCAGATGGACCTATTGCCCCTGTTGGGCTTGTCTGCATCCTCATGGGCTTTCGGTAGCCTGTAGGAAGGGAGTCCCATACATGAGGACTTCATTCCTGCTTGTCCATGGAGGAAAGGTAGTTACTCACCTGTAGCTGGTATTCTCCGTGGACAGTAGGAATAAGTCTTCACAACCCTCCAACCCTGGGAGTTATATTCTACTATAGCTATAGCAAGAGACTGTCCTAGTAGCTGAGGAGCATTCTCGCGTGGACTCCAACGGATGTCATCACCCATATGTGAGGATTATTCCTGCTGTACATGGAGAACACCTACTACAGGTGAGTAACTAACTTTTTCTCTGTGAACAAACAGGATAGTGAGCCCTCACTTATGGGTGATGTCACTAACTGAGCCTGCACCTCCCCAGCTCAAGATTCTTCTTGAAACATTTGGAAGCTGTTTACCCTCCCGTCTGCTGCTGTCATGCAGCAGACGGAACCACCACCCAGGAAAAAGATTTAGGCGTCATTGTGGATACCTTGTTAAAACCCTCGGCCCAGTGTGCAGCGGCGGCCAAGAGAGCAAATAGAATGCTAGGTATGATAAGGAAAGGAATGGAAAATAAAACAAAAGATATTATAATGCCTCTATATCGTTCCATGGTGAGACCGCACCTTGAATATTGTGTGCAATTCTGGTCACCGTATCTTAAAAAGGATATAGCGATTTTAGAAAAGGTTCAGAGAAGAGCCACCAAAATGGTAAAGGGGATGGAAGGCTACTCCTATGAAGAAAGGCTAAAAAGGTTGGGGCTCTTTAACCTGGAAAAGAGACGGCTGAGGGGAGATATGATAGAAGTCTATAAATTAATGAACGGAGTGGAACGGGTAAACGTAGATCGATTGTTTACCTTATCAGAATATAGAAAGACTAGGGGACATGCAATGAAGCTACAGGGTAAACTATTTAAGACTAATAAAAGAAAATATTTTTTCACTCAACGTGTAATCAAACTCTGGAATTTGTTACCGGAGGATGTAGTAAAGGCTGTTAGTGTAGCTGGGTTTAAAAAAGGTTTGGACAAGTTCCTGGAGGAAAGGTCCATAAACCATTATTAAGAAGGGACCCAGGATATCAATGCTTGAACCAGTACAAGCATTGTGGAACCTGTGTCCCTTGGGGAAACTGCTAGGTAAGTATGACCTAGATTGGCCACTGTTGGAAACAGAATACTGGGCTTGATGGACCTTGGTCTGACCCAGTATGGCATATCTTATGTTCTTATGACCACCTCAGATTTTCATTTTCCATGGAGAGGACATGTCTATTGATTTTCCTCACACTCACCTTCATTTGGTACTATTCCAGTTTTTCTCATGAATTGTCATATTTTTCCTCCCCCCCCCCCCCACACACACACAGTCACTATCATGCAATGACAATTCCCCTTAGTGCTGTAGTCCGGATTTTCAGCCATTTTTAAAGTTTTCTTTCTTTTTTTTATGCATTGCCTAAGTGGACCCAAAAAGAAGACTTGGGCACCCTGACTGAGAGTATTTTCCACAGTCAAATCATTTGATTTCACTGTAGCTATCTTTTTCAGCAGTATGTTCCAGATTAAACTCCCCAATGGGTTTGAGGTACACCAGATACGACAGGACCCATATCCATTACGAATACTCATAACCAGTGCCTGCAGTGTCTGGGCCCTGACCATGATCTTTTGTTGTAATTGTTGTTCTCAGATGTCAGAGAGGCTCAGGGGTCATGAAAAGAAATGCAAATGAAGCTTTGGGGGCCAATTAGTTCATTCCATCAACTTCAGCATTGACAATATCTGTTTTCATGACCCCAGGAGCTGCATGGATGCATAGACATTGATCATACTTAACATTGAACATCAGGTACAGCCCATCAGGAGAGACACCATCTGGTTCCTGTCAGAAGAAGAGGAAGAATTCAATCTCATTTTCATCAACACTGAAGGCTTTTGATACTGAGCACCAAATGGAGACTTGAGTGTATCAAAGTCAAGGCTCATAATAGCATGATGCTGTGAGTACCAAGGGATCTGGTATATTTTGAAACATCTCTGACACATCAGGTGATGTGACAGACTCCATGGGGCTAAGACCAGCCTTCTGATATCCCCGAAATGACTGAAAAGGATACAGCCATTTCAACTGCAGTCCTGGCACCTTTGTCAATGCAGCGTTCAAGGAGCATCTCATAAAGAGTGGTGGAGTGGATGGAAAGCTTTTTTTCAGTGCTATGCAGCAGCTTCAACTACATCAAGGTTGATGCAGCTAATTCTTGAAACTCATGCTCTGCCTGGGGGAGAGGCTGCAGCATGAAGACATTGAAGGACCTCTGAGATGGTGACTACCAGCCAATGTCAACCTCCAGTACATTGGTGGGGGGTATGTAGGGAGATGTTTCACCAAAGCATCAGAGATCCTTGGGGCATCTATGCTTTTAATCAAGATCCACATTACAAGAAGAGTAGAGGTCAAGCCAGGCAATGACTCAGACTTTGCATGAATATTTTTCTGTATGAGTACTCCTAGGAATCGGACTGTGAACCAGTTCCCTCCCCACCTCATGAGTAAAGAAAATCACCACCTGGAAATGGTTAAGACCGTTCTATTTAAATTAGAGATAGAAGTGAGCCCAGAGCAGAAACATTGGAAATTCTCCAGTTTCTTGATAAGCCACAGGAAGACATGACAGTACCTGCTCACAGAATCCTAAAGGATGAAAATGAGGGAGACACCTGCCCTCCCCCCCACCCCCCCCCCCCAATGATCTAGAAACAAGGTCAACTCAATGTATCAAGTCCAGAAGGCTCCCATTACATGGTAGTTTAATCTGCTCTCAAAAGAGCCAAAAGTTCCAAGATCCATTCTTTGGTACCCTTGGGGACAGAGGCTTGAATAGAGGAATTTTATGTGAGAAAGTTATTTCAGAACACAATGCTCATCTCCTGTCCTATCAGTTCTTCATGGGCATGCCTTTGCAGAACATTCTCCAACAAATGTAGGAGTTTTACACTTCCTCAAAAGAAGGTCCAGCACTAGTGGGAAAGGAGAAGAATTTGAAAAATACATAGTCTGAGTGACTTATAATATTTTTGATATGGCATTGAGAGCCGCCTCAATGAGTATTGATGCCCAGAGATGCTCATGTCTCCAGGCCTCAGATCCAAAGATATGATGTCCAGGAGAAACTTATGTGCCATGGAGAAAATATATTTAGAGATAAGGTGCAGGAAACTGCAACCCTGATCAAACAACACAGTGACACCCTTAAAAACCCTCTCCAGAGCCATGTCTTACCCATCTTCCTCATCTAGGAGGTATCAGACCAGAGGGCAGAAGAGGTCTTATTACTCTCATAGTCAGAGGTACAGTCATCCCTTGCACTCTTTCAAAACTAGACAGGGGTCTTGCTCATGTCCATGTCAGCAGAGAGCTCAAAAATCCCAATCTGCTCCTTTGCCAAAAACCAGGGGTAGAGTTTTTACTGCCTCCAAGAAAAGATAGCCAGTGTCCATGCCAGATTGCTTTCCAATAGGAGGCAGGCTAGGATTTTATGCAAATCACTGGCTCCTTTTAATCTCCGACTGATGGATATTAAAAATTGCCTGGCTAGGATACAGTTTCCATATTTCAGATATTCGACCAGATTGCTCGCTGGTACCAGCTTGGTCAAGCTCTTCGCATCAGGATCTCTCTTCCCTACTAGAGACCAATGCGATTGAACCCATCCTACCATGGGAAGAAAGAAAAGGATTCTATCCCAAGTACTTCCTGATCAAAAAGATGTGGAGATTCCATTCCATCCTTTCCTAGACCTAAGGGCTCTGAACAAGCACCGCATAAGAGAATGGCTATCCTGGGCACTGTCATTCCTTATCATATATCCACATTATGATACATCCTAGCCACAGAAAGTGTCTTGGATCATTATAAGGAAGCATCACTACCAGTACCATGTACTGCCATTTGACCTCATGTCAGCTCCACAGATGTTCACAAAGCCCTTTGCCATAGTCACAGTGTACCTACGCAGACTGGGAATGCATGTGTTTCCCTGTGTGGATGATTGGCTTGTATAGAGCATATCTCAAGAAGGAGTTCAAGAATCCATGTTCACAAACATCTGGGTGCTGGAGTTGCTTGGGTTTGTCATAAATTATTCCAAATCCAGTTTAACCTGTCAACTCATAGGAATTCATAGGAGCTCTGCCAGACAAGACTCGGACTAAAGCCTTTCTGCAAGAAAGGACCACTCTGGTTTCTGTCATGAAAGAAGTTCAAAGAAGTCAGCTGACATCAGCATGGAACATATTAGGAATATTGGGCTACATGGCCTCAACAGTACACTTAATGCATTTGGCACATCTCAAAATGAGAGCGTTTCAATGGACCTTGAGCATGCAGTAGTCTCAGACTACTCACAAGCTTCAAGACATCATATATGTTACCATGCCACTCTGGAACTCTCTGACTTAGTGGATAGCCCAGCCCAGTCCATTATTGCAGAAGGTGGACTCTTTCAAATTGTCTGACCAATAGGAACTCATGACAGATGCATCCAGCCTAGGTTGGGGAGTCCACATAGATGGACATCATACTATGTGATTGTAGTCTGCCCAAGAATAACATCACCAAATTGGTTTCCTGGAGCTGAAGGAAATATAAAAAACCTTAAAGACTTTCAGATATTGGTTGGCAAATCAAGTTATACTAATTCATATGGACAATCAAGTATCTATGTACTACTGTATGAACAAGTAGGGATAAACAGGGTTGGTTGTTCTGTGTTGGGAGACTGTCAGGATGTGGAATGACATTTGTCACAGGATGACACTTGGGGCCACATACCTGCAGGAGAAAACCAATGTCTTAGCAGACAGGCTGAGCTATGTACTGCAACCACAGAAATGGTCTCTGGACATGGAAGTGGCACAGAAAATCTGTCAAGAGTGGGGCACTCCCTCAGCAGATACGTTCCTCACTCCTCAGAACAGGAAAAATCTTAGTTCTGCTCCAGGATAGGGATGCATTACAAGCTAGCATTGGATGCCTTCTTCCTAGACTGGGGAGAAGGGCTGCTTTATGCATATTCTCAAATATCTTTCATAGCAGAGACCAGGGTTCCATATCCTCATAAAACCATATTGGCAGACACAACTATGGTTTCTTCCTCTTCTAGTGCTCTCAGAGGTCTCCTTTGAGGCTAGGCAATGCACAGACATTGATCATACAGGATTTAGGACCCCTGCTAAACCTATTCATCAATTTTCTTGCTTTCATAGCTTGGATGTGAGAGGATAACCTCAGCTTCTTTGAACTTTCCAGGCGATTTCTCAAAGTTCATTTTGGCTTCTAGAAAGGTTCCACCAGCGGGTCATACAATTTTAAATGGAAAAGGATAGCCATCTGGTGTGACAAAAAGGTCCTAGACCCTTTTTCCTGTCTGACACAAAAACTGCTTGAATGCCTTCTACATTTATCTGAATCAGGTTTGAAAACCATTCTGTTGGAATAGATTGAAGTAGTTCAAAGCTGACTAGGCTGCTTTTGTGAAAATCCAGAATGGGGATCGGAAGTTGGGGGAGGGGTTATGGTTTGGATGAGTAAGGGGTCAGAGGGTTGTTGTGATCTCTATTAGTACTTCTAGAAGCAGGGGGAGAAAGGGTGAGATAGTAAGTTGATTTGGGGGGGGGGGCGGATAGGGGCTTGGGAGCTTAATAATTCTTGTGTTTTGTTATCTTCTTTGTATTTGGAAAATTTAAAAAATAAAGTTTAAAATAAGAAAAGCAACTCTGTTAAGGTATATTTATGTATTTTATTTATTTAACACTTTTTATGTACCGCTTTTCTGCGTAGTCAAAGCAGTTTACACAAAACAACAATGTGAACGCAGTTGAGGTCGGAAATACAGTGAACTAGGTAGGTACAATCAATTTGGATATTGCATAACAAAGAATAAAAAGGTGACGTTTGTACATAAGGTAATAGGTGATGAACTAGGTATGTATTATGAGGTATTGTCTGTTTAAGGCGGGGTGCCATTTATGTTTAGTCATTGGTATCAAACCCATAGTGTTGAATGAATAAGTATGTTTTCAGTTTTTTTGAAAGTCTTGAAGAGTTTCCACATTTCGCAGGGATTCAGGTAGGGAACTACAAATTGAGGGGGCAAAGAAGGCGAAGGCACTGTTACATGTTGGTTGATTGCTTTTTGTTCGGAGTGCTGGGATCATGAGTAGGTTTTGATTGTAGGATCTTCACACTCTGGGGGTTACACTGATTAGTGGTTTGAGACTTTGCTGATAGGTCTTGTAGTATTTTGAAGATAGTTGTGATGACTTTGTTTCACTCTTGAGACTATTGGTAGCCAGTGTAGGTTCATGAGTATGGGAGTGATGTGTTCATGCCTTGATGCGCCTGCAATCATCCTGGCTGCAGTATTAGTGCATCTTAGTAAACCCATCTCTGTACAAACTTTAGTTGTTTGTTTCATGCTGGACTTGCTTGTGTTGAAGCTTTCTATCAGGCTTCCCACAGTATTTTGGGATCTCAGCACTGTCTTTACCCGATTGATGAAAGCCTCTTGAGCTGCTAGGTACATGTGAACTGAAATCCCTGAAGTAACTTCAGCATGTAGATAGTGAACTCCAGGCTCTAGTAACAGATTCACTCTATACCAAGATTTTTAATAATAGGGCTGTTCTGCATATGTTTCCAGAGTTCATTCCTAAGGTGATTTAATTTTCACCTTGACTAATCGATCATCCTACCAACATTTTTCCCCATACCTCTTGGCCACAAAGATGAAAGTGTATTGCACACTTTAGTCTGCTCCAAATATAAAGCCAATGTTCTCTTGCAATCCGAAGTCCTTAGAAAGTCCACACAACTTTTATTTCTTTTGACTCAAACAAGTCAGGGGTTACTGTCAAACACATCATCCAGTTGGCTAGTGGATTGGATCTTCTTTACTAAGGTCAGGCAGACTTGATATTCAGCCTTTTATTTTTTAGGACCCCACCTCTGGAATTAAGAACATAAGAACTGCCATACTGGGTCAGACCAAGTTCCATCAAGCCCAGTATCCTATTTCCAACAGTGGCCAATCCAGATCACAAATACCTAGTAGTTTCTCAAAAAGACACACAGGTTCCATGATGCTTGTATTGGGACAAGTAGTGGATTACCTGGGTCCTCTTCAATAATGGTTCATGGACCTTTCCTCCAGGAACTTGTCCAAACCCTTTTTAATTCCCTCCCTGCCAACATCCATCTTGAGTCGTCCTATCCCAAGTTCAAATCCGCCCTGAAAACTCATCTATTCCAGCTTGCCTTTGATCTTCCTCCAGAGGTGTCCTAGGATTCTGCTCCCGATTCGTACCTCTCCTCCCTATTTCCCTGCTATCTCCTTCCTAAATTTTAATGGAGTTCCTTTTCCTTTTCCTATTGTGTTTTAATTTACTTATTGCAAACTGCTTAGCTGATAGGAAGGATGGTATATCAAATTTTAATAAACTATAACTCTGGAAGGCTGTGTCATGGCTCATAATGCCAGAAATATGGCTACATCAATAACCTACTTGCGATTAGCCTCCATGGAGGAGATTTCCAAGGCTGCAATATGGACATCTGTCCATATATTCACATTCCATTACTGTTTGGAAAGAGACTTCCATCCTTTTGAATGCTTTTGAAGGATGGAATCCAATTCCATTCCCTCTAGGCTCATTTATTTTTATTTCCAGGCTGTCTTTTCAAATAATAATAATTAAAAAGTTACAGGTGTTTGCCAGTTGCAGCACCATTTCTCGTTCATTGTATTTCTCTATTTTCTGTTAAAGGCAGCCTGCAACTAGAGATTCCCATGTGTGAGGACTTAAGATCCTGCTTGTCCACAGAGAAAACTAAGTTACTTACCTTTCAGAGGAGTTCTTTGTGGACAGCAGAATTAATCTTTACAAGCTCACTCACCTCCTAGGGAGTTATATTCTGTGTTCAGTTATACTAATAGATTGTGGCAGTCCTGCATGTCAGCAGTAAATTGGAAGAGGCGTGAATACATAGAGTGCTTCCAGAAGCTTCAAGACGAATCTAGAGCTGGTGAGATGCTTCCACGCTAGGCTCCATTGGTGATGTCCCGCTTAAAGGACTCATTTTCTGCCATCCTTGGAAGAACTCCTGCTACAGGTATGTAACTTAGTTATCTGCATTGGTGACAGCATGTTGTAAGTTACTGTGTGCTAACTGCAAGGCACAATCCACACCTATTTCCTGTCCATAGCGCATCCCATTTCCCGCTCTATTCCAGAATATGCAGCTAATTCTTGAATTAGTGCACACTGTCATATCCACAGAGTAATGGTGACTGCGGCAGTGTGCTAACAGTTTCCGTGTGCTAATTCAGGTGGTCATTGCTTACTGCACATTAGTTAAAAGGCCTCAAGGGATGTGTTTTTTGCACTTTCATGAGGTTAGGTATTTATTTAACCTGTGGCTTCCCCACTCCCAAGTTAAACATCTCATATCAAATCAGTGATGACATTTTTAAATTAAGCCATTCGGTATATGCTATGTAAGAATAAAATGGAGAACCAAGTGAAGTATCATTGCTGAAGATGTATACAAGAGTTTCAGTGAGTCAATGTCTCCAGTGAAAAAGGTGCCATAGAATCTCCATTTTGAGGGTTCTAAAATATTTTCCATGTGTAAAACATGCTTTGTAAACAGAAAATTGTTTTTTATAGAAATGCACACAACCAAATACACATGTACAAGTGCATACACTACAGTTGTGCACGCTTTTATGTGATCCGCCCACAGGATTTCCTGGGAGCAAAGTTTGGCTAGATTGGGGGCATAGTAGTAGTGTACATATATATTTTATAAAATACACATATACAGGGTGGCCCAAAAAAGTGAGAACATCTCATAGCATATAAGTTATTTAAAAATTCAAAACGACAGATGTAAACAATTGACAAATTAAAAAAAAAAGATGGCGACCGGAAATTGTCAAAATAAAGACGTTATAGAGCTAAAAAAGGTAAATAAGTAAACTAAGCTTTTAATTTACAAGATGTTCTCACTTTTTTTGGGCCACCCTGTATATACAATACATAACACACACTCATTTTAGACCTTCAGAGAAGGTGTAAATTTCTGCAAAAAAAATGTGTGCACTATTAACGATAGTTTTGAGAACCTATTGTGTAAAGGCATATTGGTGCCTAGGTTACATTTATGAAATGTGCGCTTCTTTGGACAGTTCACATAGGCGTCCTATTATGAAATTCTCCCTTTATGCATAATAGAGTGAAACACATTGTTCTCGTGAACTAATCTTTGTTTTCCAGCTTTCACTCAAAGCCACCTCAGTTGATAGTACTAAAGACATCAAGAAATCTTTGCAAGTTGGCAGTAGAGACATGTCATCCATGTACCTGAGCACCAGTGAGGATCAGGGAAATGTCTCGTCTATGGAAACACAACATTTGCCGTATATATCAAGCGACCAGCTGGTGCATATTGTGTCAGATGTGGACAAACTTCAGGATCAGGTCAGAGTGCAGTGCTTGTGTGCAGCTTTTACCTTCCCAAAAACACTTTTATGTCACTGTGTCTGTTCAGTTTTTGAGGTATTCTGTATAGAGGTGTTGAAACCAGTTGCTTGCTTCTGAGTTAGTTTGTAGCTACCAAAGGTATTTTGCAGCAGTAAATTACTCTGAGCAGTCTGCACCCTGAATAGTGTGGAGGAACATAGAGCAGCTATCATCATTCTAAAGTCTTGAGGAAGTTTACACTCTACTGTTCATATAGGTTTTCTGCCTGTTGTATCTTAGGAATGGAAAATCAGAGCAACTTTTAACATCAAAAATAAGTTGCTGCAGATTTCATGTTAAATACTTAATCAAAAGGGAATATATTTTTCATATTCATCCTGAAGTTGAAGAGATGATATAGCAAGAACACATTCATCTTAATAGAAAATGGTTTATATTAATTTCTAAGCTAGTTTGAGACTAATTTTCAGAATCCCTCCAGATCTGGCAGACTTGTGGGTCCTGTGTAGCTGTGGGTCTCCAAGTGGATACTGGTACCCTTTTTGGCCACTTTTTGATTCTTTAGTTGGATCAGGACTGTCTTTCTCTGATGCCTGTAGTTAGGGACTAGAGTGTTCAGCTGGATGTTTCATTTAACCTGTAATCTAAAAAAGCATGCTTCCCAAGAGGAACTACTCTGTAGAGAAAACAAAATTTTATATGAGAGCCTCAGTGAGCAGCCCAACTTTGCTATGTTCAGCGCTCAAATTGCCCATGTTTTTTGTATAACAAAGGGCAAATTCTTGCTTTATGCTGCCTTCGTTGCTAGACATGTGAGTACTCATATGGGAGAAGTCTCATTGCAGAATTTTTGTTTGTGAGAAGAATATTTTGATTTGTCCACTGACACTGTTGGAATTGGGCGAACGAAATACAAATTGGTAGTGATTTGGAGAACGTGTGCAAGCAGACATTTGATACTGGGGAGTTAGGCTGCGTTGTTGGATCCTCACTTCTGACTACAGATAAGTGACTTGAAAATTTTATGAGGAATTAACTTTTATGAACATTGATGTTTTATGTGTTCTATTAAGAGTGTGATTGGAGAACACTTTTTAAAAATTGTATCAATAAAAATGGAATTGAGAGCAGATGATTGATTATATAGCAGTGAAGGCTGCATAGAAGCAACAATTCGTCCTTTGTTATATGAACAAAAACTTGGGTTGCAGTGTTGAGGGCGGCTGGGTTGAACTGTTCATTGGGGCTCTATTTACTTAAATCAATAATTATATTTTTATATTTCCCATTTGAGTGCTTCCTCTTATTGTGCTTTGGGAGTGTTTTTTAGATTTTGACATTTGCTTTGCATTTTTGTTTTTGAAAGTGTTTTTGGGGGTTGTGGTGGTTCTCATTTAACCTGGAGTCACATACAGTTGTAGTCAACATTATTGGCACCCTTGCATTTTAGGTATGTTGTGTACAATATCTTGAGAAATAATTGGAAATATTCCAACTGTATGTCATCATAATATTTTAATAGTATGTTCAAAGGTATACAACAAAAAAAAGATGTCTGTGCAACTTATACCTAGTAATTTCTGAGAAAAAAACCCAACAAAATATGTCCTGGATAGGATTAATGGCACCTTTCACTAATATTTGATTGCACAATCCTTGGCAGTGATGACAGCCTGCAAAAGTTTCTTGAAGCTATCTCTAAGTTTCATACATCTGTCTGCTGGTAGTTTCTCCTACTCTTCAACTGTGATTTATTCCAGCTCATGAATGTTTCCAGGATTCCTTTTACCAATGGCAGATTTCAGCTCTTTCCAAAGGTTCTCGATTGGATTGAGATTAGGACTCATTGCTGGCCAGTTTAAAACAGTCTATTTTTTTCCTTTTTAACCATTCTTTTGTAGTTTTGAATGTATGTTTTGGGTCATTGTCCTGATGGAGGACCCATGACCTTTGACCCAGACCTAGTTTTCTGACACTGTGTAGCACATCTCACTCCAAAATACCTTGGTAGTCCTCTGACTTAATGATTCCTTTAATACTTTCCAGGCCTCTAGTTCCTCCAGCAAAGCAGCCCCACAACATTATGGAACCTCCACCATATTTAACTGTAGGAAGGGTGTTTTTATTTTCCCATAAGCTTCATTTATTTGCCTGTAAATGTATCGCTGGTCTGCATTGCCAAAGAGCTCAAGTTTGGTTTCGTTTCTCCATATAACTTTTTCCAAGAAGGATTGTGGTTTCTCAAGGTGGGTTTGGGCAAATATCAGGCATGCCTTTTCTCCAGGAATAAGCAGTAAGTCAGTCCTCACATTCGAGTGACATTGGCATCGATGGTGCTCGCGGGGATTCACTCACCAGCCTTCAAAGAAAGCCTTTGGGAGTTAGTCCGCACATGCACGGTCACCTTCCCACCCAAGGGTACCATTTTACCTCAGTCTTATTTTTTTCCACAGAGCACTGCAGGTGTCCTGTCTGTCATCCCCGGTAAAAGTTGATTTTTCTATTCTTTTTCTCTTAGCATTTTTTGCGCTTCTTTGTGCTGGTCAGTTTCCGATCACCTTCTCGCAGTCCGAGTCCATCTTTGCTTTGGCATCACCAAGGACTTAGAGATCCTCCAATACAAGGCCCCTCCAGTGGAGGCACTGACAGTGCCGATTCCCCCCATCCTGGAGTGCTTGCTGTTCAGGATGTGGGAGAGCCTGGTGATGATGCCAATAGTGAGCCGGTGACTTGATTCCCAGTACTGAGTTGGCAAGAGTCCCGGCTTTCGGAAGACACAGCTGCCTCACAACTCCATGGTAGTGGAGTTAGCAATGCGTCGAATAAAGAGTCAGAAAACGCACTCCTCTGTGCCCCCTGGTAGTGAGGCCCACACCATGGACAGGTTTGGCAGAAAGTGCTACCAGATCTCGATGCTCACGGTCTGCATCCAGGCTTACCAGCTGTTATATGAGCATCTACCTAAAGGACCTGATGAAGGAGCTGGCTGTGTTCTCAGCTGGGCTGGCAGGTGAATCTCTCGAGCACTTCCGGATCTTTGTCTCCTCAGTCAAGAAATGCTCCAAATTCCAAACTTAGTGACCTTTGACGGATTTGAGTCCGTGGCTCGTGTAGCTGCGGTGTGCATCAGTGCCTCCCACCTGGCTTGGTTACAGTCCTTGAACTTGGAGCAATGGGTGCAGGACAAACTGGCCTATGTCCCCTGCTGAGGAGAACATAAGAAATGCCATACTGGGTCAGACCAAGGTTCATCAAGCCTAGTATCCTATTTCCAACAGTAGCCAATCAGGTCACAAGTACCTAGCAGTTTCCCAAAAAAACACACAGGTTCCTTAACGCTTGTATTGGGGCAAGCAGTGGATCACCTAGGTCGTCTTTAATAATGGTTTATAGACCTTTCCTCCAGGAACTTGTCCAAACCTTTTTTTAAATCCAGCTACACTAATAGCTTTTACTACATCCTCTGGTAACTAATTACCGACTTTGATTAAGCGTTGAGTGAAAAACTATTTTCTCTTATTAGTCTTAAACAGGTTACACTGTAGCTTCATTGCATGTCCCCTAGTCTTTCTACTTTTGATGGCATAAAGAATCTATCTACGTTTACCTCTTCCAGTTAGTTCATTCATTAATTTATAGACCTCTCCCTTCAGCCGTCTCCTTTCCAGTTTGAAGAGCCCTAACCTTTTAAGCCTCTCCTCATAGGGGTATCCTTCCATCCCCTTTACCATTTTGGTGGCTCTTCTCTGTACTTTTTCTAATTCTGCTATATTCTTTTTAAGATATGGAGACCAGAATTGCACACGGTATTCAAGGTGCGGTCGCACCATGGAACATTAGAGGCATTATAATATCTTTTGTTGAGGCATTCCTAACAGGGGCTCTACATTTCAAGCAATGGTAAGAGAGTGTGGCTTTTTAATTACTGGTTCTCTGCCTGAGAGTTCTCAAAAGGGTTTTGGTACATTTTTAAAACAATTTTACATTCTTTCTGGTGCTTAAGTTCAAAAGTGGAAATATTTTCTTTAGTGGCGTAGGTTTAAAACTCTGCTTTCAGTATCTTTCTCAGCTCTTTGAGGCTACTGTGACACCTCATCAGGTGTTAGTTCCCTCCCTTACCCCCCCCCGACTCCCTCCCACTTTGTAGGGACCCTCCTGCTTTATAGGGACCCTCCCCAATTAGCTACACACAGGGACCTGGAACGGCACATTTAGAACATACATAAAAGAAATTTAACTGTTGTTTCTTTGAAAGGATAGCTGGGAAACCGGCTGGTACTTTGGTAGGTCTCTCTCTCTCTCTTTTCTTCAACGGGTACTTAAGCTCCACCAACTGAACAATGGCCTGGAAGAATCATATCGCCAAAGCTGTTGCCCCTGTTACAGCTTCAGCCTATGTCCAGACAGAGGACCCAATGCCAATTGAAGGACCGGTTCCATGTGCTGGATGCCTGCATACTGAAACTCTCAGGAAACAAGTGGAGGAGCTCAGAGAAGAGGTGGTGAGGCTGAGGAGCATTCCAAACAGTGAGAAGTACATTGATGAGATGGTTCTTGAAGCATCCAAGCTGTCCATCAGGGACTTTATGAAATGACAAAGGTTGGACACGAGTCACCAGGGCCTGCAGAATCAATTCCTCCAGCCCCTGAATTGAAGAATCATTATGCAGCCCTGGACGTGGAGGAGGTAAAAGCAGCCCTGGAAAGGGCAGAACGAGAGCCCAAGCACCCCAAAGTTGCAGAATCGGTGATCACAAGGAAGCGAAGGGTAGTGGTGGTTGGTGACTCTCTTCTGAGGGGTACTGAGGCATCCATTTGCTGACCAGACTTGATATCCAGAGAGGTATGCTGTCTGCCAGGTGCCAAAATCCGAGATGTTACAGAGAGTTTGCCGAGACTCATCAAGCCCACTGACTATTACCTGATGTTGCTCTTCTGTGTCAGCACAAATGATACTGCCAGATATCCCTCTGAGCGTATCAAAAGCGACTTAATGGCTCTGGGACAGAGAGTGAGGCAGATAGAGAACACTACCTGCGCCCCTTCAATCCTCCCTTTTTAGGGTACAGGCCAAGGCAGAGAAGCTCGCATCCTGGAGATTAATGGATGGCTGCGTGGATGGTGTCATCGAGAGCGTTTTGGTTTCTTGGACCATGGGATGCTGTTCCAAGGGTTGCAGAGCAGAGATGGTATTCATCTGTCCATGTATCTTCAGTTGGACTGGCTAACCTACTGAAAAGGGCTTTAAACTAGATTCATTGGAGATGGGTGAAGAAAACCCCCAGGTAAATTAAACATTAAATACCTTTATGGAAATGGGTAAAAAGGGGCAACATATGGAAAGCAGTGTGTATAAATGCCCGGAGCATGGGAAATAAGATCCCAGATGTTGAAGCTTTAATGAGAGAGGCTGACTTGGATTTAGTGGCAGTAACAGACATGGTTTACGGACAGCCATGACTGGGATGTAACTATACCAGACTATACTTTATATTCAGAAAGGACAGGGTAGAAGGAGTGGCACTATATGTAAAAAATAATATTAAAGCTATGGAACTACAGGGCTTAAAAGGGAGAGAGGAGGCACTATGGGTTAAACTAGAAAGACAGAAATAGAAATCTATTTGCATTGGTGCGATATATAGACCTCCGTCACTGGGAGACGAGGTAGATGGAGAGTTAATTGAAGATATGCACAACATTGCCAGGAAAGGGGATGTGCTACTGATAGGGGATTTCAGTATGCCAGATGTTGATTCCTTTGCGGCCCTCTAGTCCAGTCCCGGAACCATAGAGTTTAGAATCTCCTCCAGCAGCTTTGGAGACTGAAAGACATCGCTTTGCTGGCACCAGTATATATAGGCAAGGACTGCCCCCTCTCACCAGTACTTTCAGTCTCCAAGCAGCTGTGGAGATTCTGAGCCCGGGACTGGGCTCAGGGTATAGGTTCAGAGTGACAAATAAGCAGTGCTTTTCTTTAGTTCTTGGGAGAAAATTAGACAGAAGTTTTTCTGCGGATTTTCTAAGGCTGTTTTTCTTGTTTGCTTTGCAGGTGGATTGCTATGCTGAAGAGGTTTCCCCTGCTTTGCTGCGGGCTCTGTTCTTTGCTGTCTCTTTCTCTCTTCTCTGCTCTTCTCCCTCCCCGCCCCCTTCCCCCCTCCTCCTCTCTCCCTTTCTGTGGTATTTCCCCGTGGTGTAAACGAGCATAAGGGGGACAAGTAATTGCGTTCGCCTCCCTGCTCCCGAACCCGCGATTAGGGGTGAGGAGCGGGTGTAAGGCTGGGGACACGGCTACAGAGGCCTCGGGGTGTCCTAGCAGCGCGGGGCTGAAGCCATGAGAAGGCTGTGCCCCAACGTTGTGGCTCCGGTGTTGATTGCCGGCTCAGAGAACTGCCTCGGGCGAGGCTGGTGAGTAGCTTGAGGATTTGCTACCTCTTTCTTTATTTTTCTCCATCCTGGTACGGCGGGGGATAGGGAACCCTTGGCAGCATCGGGGATAGTCTTTCCAGCCCGCCTCGTGTAGCCGCGCGGGAAACCGGCGGCGGCCATTTTAGATTCAGTTTTTCCCTTCGCGGGGCTTCTCAGCTCTCTGGTCGGGGTGGGAGGCTTCGTTTTTGGGGGAAACAATTTCTGTCGAGCCTGCTACAGCCAGTAGTCTCTGGTTATTAAAATAAAACAAAAAACTTAGCGTTATTTCATTAAGGTCCTACTGCACTAGAGGCATTACAGCTGAGTGGCAGGAGGGATGCCTGCAAAGCTGAGGTGCTTGGTATGTGGCACAAAAAGGGCACTGTGCAGGACTCGGGTGTTTGTCAGCCGTGCACTCTGGCAGCCCTAGGAATGGAAAAGGGGTCGGAGCAGTCTCAGGCGGGTCCTGGGGCGCTTCCTTCCGATGGGGGGGGGTTCCTTGCCTCCTTCACTGGGTCCGCAGGAGCCCTCCTCGGAGTCTTCCTCGGGGGAGGGGCCCTCTTTGGCTTTGGATGGTGGGTCAGGAGGGTCGGCGCCGCTTATCCCTCCAAACGTCTTTAATGCAGCAAGCCTTTGCTTTACTACAGCCTGTAGGGTCTGTTCCCTCGTTGGGGTCGCAAGGGCGGAAGCGGCCGGGATCTCTGGATCATCTTTCGGAGGGTGTGCCCGGGGGGAAGAGATCCCGAGGAGTCGGGGAAGACAGTCTAGCGTCTCGGATCGGGGAGGACCTTGCAGAGGTTGACGCGAATTTGGATGTGCTTTCAGAGGCAGAGCTGGAGGAAGGTGAGTTGCCTGACTCGGAGGAGCAGAGCAGGGTCGTCAGGGTTTTTCAGCGCGAAGAACTGCTGGCCTTGATAGCAGAGACTCTTAAGACTCTTAACATGCCCTTAGGGGAGGCGTCTACGGAGGAGGCTTTGGAGAATCCTCTGTTGCAGGCAGTTTGCACGTCCCAACGAGTGTTTCCGGTGCATAGGGTTTTCCGGAGTATGATGCAGGAGGAATGGGATTCACCGGAGTCGGCACTGAGAGGTTCCAGGGCTTTGGCTCGACTTTATCCTCTAGCTGACCAGGATAGAGAACTGTTTCGCTCGCCAAAGGTCGATGCGGCGGTTTCAGCAGTGACGAAGAAAACGACTATTCCGGTAGAGGGGGCGGCTGCTCTTAAGGATGTGCAGGATAGGAAGTTGGATACCTTGTTGAAGCAAGTGTTTGATGTTAGCACCCTCTCTATGCAGTCCTCGATAGCGGGGGCGTGGGTGGCAAGAGCCTGTTTACGGTGGTCCCAG
Source organism: Ichthyophis bannanicus (assembly GCA_033557465.1). Classification (NCBI taxonomy): domain Eukaryota; kingdom Metazoa; phylum Chordata; class Amphibia; order Gymnophiona; family Ichthyophiidae; genus Ichthyophis; species Ichthyophis bannanicus. Next base: position 146,560,090 of record CM066033.1, read on the forward strand.
CGGTTGCAGGGGGATCAACTGGACAGTGTGGTGCAGGACGCGGCATGGATGGAGTCGGGATCCGCATATTTAGCGGATGTTTCTTATGATCTCATCCGAGGTTTGGCCAAGAGCATGGCCTCGGTAGTGGCGGCTCGACGTTATCTTTGGTTGCGTAATTGGTCGGCGGACAGTTCGTCGAAGGCTCGTCTCAGTAAGCTTCCCTTTCGGGGTAAGCTCTTATTTGCTGAAGATTTGGAAAAGTTGGTTAAGGATCTCAGTGAGTCGAAGGGGGGTCGTCTTCCGGAGGATAAGCCGAAGCAGAGTCGGACTTGGGCTGGTGCCCAGGGTACCCCCAGAGAGTTTCGTAGATTTTGTCTCTTTTGCTTTGGCCAATCTCAGCGGTCCCGGTTTCCGGTGCACGGTCAGGGCTTCAGGGGATTCCAGGGGGCAGGCAGAGGCTTTGCTCCGTTCCAGTCCATGGCCGTTAAAAAGCAACAATGAGATGAGGGGGGCTCAGGTGGGGTTGGTGCCGGTGGGAGGTCGTTTACGAGACTTTTACCCTGCCTGGGTCCACCTTACGTCAGACCAGTGGGTCCTGGAGGTAATCCGAGACGGTTATGCCCTAGAGCTCCATCGGCCCGTGTTAGATTCCTTTGTGCAGTCTCCTTGCAGAGCACCCCTGAAGCGGCAAGCGGTCGCGGAAACGCTTCAGCGGCTACTACAACTCAGGGCAGTGGTGCCCGTGCCCCGGGAGCAGTGCGGCTCCGGTTGTTACTCCATCTATTTTGTGGTGCCCAAGAAGGAAGGCTCGTTTTGTCCGATTCTGGATTTGAAGAGAGTGAATCGCTGTCTCAGGGTCACCCATTTCCGAATGGAGACGCTTCGGTCAGTTATTGCGTCGGTCCGGTCGGGAGATTTTCTGACGTCTCTAGATCTCACGGAAGCTTAATTGCATATCCCGGTTCGGCAAGAGCATCAGCGGTTTCTGCGCTTTGCGGTGCCCATGGGTCACTTTCAGTTTCAGGCGTTGCCCTTCGGGCTGGCCACGGCTCCTCGGACATTCACCAAGATCATGGTGGTCGTGGCGGCGGCGCTTCGCAAAGAGGGAGTTCTCGTGCATCCGTATCTGGACGACTGGCTGATCCGGGCGAAGTCCAGAGAAGAGAGTACCGCAGTCACCACCAGGGTGGTGCAGTTGTTGGAGAGTCTAGGTTGGGTAGTAAACGTGGCCAAGAGCTCATTGGTCCCCTCTCAGGTCCTGGAGTATTTGGGGGCGCGTTTCAAGCGGCGGTGTTCCTTCCGATGCTGCTGGCACAGCGGCTGCAGAGCCTGGTCCGTCGTTTTTTAGCCAGGGTGGCTCCTTCGGCTTGGCAGTACCTACAATTGCTTGGAACGATGGCAGCCACGATAGAGGTGGTGCCGTGGGCCAGGGCGCACATGCGGCCGTTGCAGAGCGCGCTTCTCCGTCATTGGTCTCATCAGCGGGATGCGTTGTCTCAGCGCTTGGTTTGTCCTCCGGAGGTACGTCTGGATCTTCTCTGGTGGTTGAGGCCGGAGAGTTTGGAGACGGGCATGCTGCTCGACTCTCTCCCGTGGAGACTCCTGATGACGGATGTGAGTCTCTCCGGCTGGGGGGCACATTATGAGGGGCGGTTTGCTCAGGGACAGTGGCACTCGGAAGAGAGGACCTGGTCCATCAACAGATTGGAGATGAGAGCGGTGCTGCTGGCACTACGGGAATTTCAAGGGAGCGTCCGGCAGTGCGCGGTTCGAGTTCTCTCCGACAATGCGATGGCCGTGGCCTACATCAATCGGCAAGGCGGCATGGGAAGTGCGTCGCTGGAAGCAGAGGCGGCTCAGTTGCTGAGTTGGACCAAGCAGAATCTGACTGCTTTGTCGGCTCAGCATGTGGCAGGAGTGGACAATGTCGAGGCGGATTTCCTCAGTCGCCGCAGAGTGGATCCGGGGGAGTGGGTGCTCCACCTGGAGGTGTTTGCGTTGTTAGTGCGGCGTTGGGGGATTCCACAAATGGATCGCATGGCGAGCTTCGAGACTGCTCAGGTGGCACGGTTCTTCAGCAGACGGCGAGAGCGGATGTCCGAGGGTCTCGATGTGTTGACTCAAAGGTGGCCAGAGGGCAGTCTTCTCTGCGTGTTTCCGCCGTGGTCTCTCATAGGTCGGGTGGTGCAGCGCATAGAGTGGCATCGCGGCCTAGTACTCCTCATAGCGCCCGACTGGCCTCGGAGACCTTGGTATGCGGACCTCGTGCGGCTGCTGGCAGACGATCCGTGGAAGTTACCAGGGCGGGTGGATCTCTTACGGCAAGGTCCCCTGCGTATGCCCCAGGTGAGTCAATTCTCGCTTACGGCTTGGCTCTTGAAAGGGCTAGGATGACGGCCAAGGGTTATTCGGCGGCAGTCATTTCTACGTTACTTCGCGCGCGCAGGAATTCCACTTCTTTGGCTTACATAAGGGTTTGGCGCATTTTTGAGGCCTGGTGTGCTCAGCGCAGTCTTCGTCCCTTGGGGGCTTTGGTGTCTCAGATCCTTTCGTTTCTGCAGGACGGAGTGGAGAAGGGGCTAGCGGCTAGTTCTTTGCGCGTGCAGTTGGCGGCCATTGCCTGTTACCGAGGTAAAATTCACGGTCAGTTGTTGAGTGCTCACGGGGACATTAAGAGGTTTTTGCGAGCAGTGTTGCTCTTGCGGCCGCCGAAGCGGTGTGCGTTTCCGGCGTGGGACCTGAATCTCATGTTGGGAGCTTTGATTGGATCTCCTTTTGAACCGTTATCGGAGGCTTCATTGAAAGACCTGACCTTGAAGACCGTTTTCCTGGTGGCAATTTGTTCCGCTCGGCGGATTTCGGAGTTGCAAGCGTATTTCCTGTAAGGAGCCTTACCTGACCTTTTTCGATCATAAGGTCGTTCTGCGTACTGTGCCTGCGTTTCTGCCAAAGGTGGTCTCTCCTTTTCATTTGAACCAAGTGGTGTCGCTTCCGGTGTTCTCACAACGGCAGAGGGATGAGTCTGGGGGCAGGTTGCATCTGTTAGATGTTCGCCGCGTTCTTCACCTGTATCTTCGTAGAACGGCTCCCTTCTGTAAGTCGGATAGGCTGTTTGTGGCCTTTGGGGGTCCAAGGAAAGGGGAGGCGGCGGCGAAGGCATCCATTTCGCGTTGGTTGAAGGAGGCTATTGCGTCGGCGTACCTGTTAAAGGGTAAGTCGGTCCCAGTGGGCCTTCGGGCGCATTCGACTAAGGCGCAAGCGGCGTCCTGGGCAGAAGTCAGTTTGGTTCCGGTCGAAGACATTTGTAAGGCGGCGACTTGGGCGTCGTTGCACTCCTTTGCAAAGCATTATAGGCTGGATGTGCAGGCCGCGGGGGATAGTCGATTTGGTTCGGCGGTCCTTCAGGCTGGTCTGGCTGGTCCCTCCCGTTGATATTTACTGCTCTGTTACATCCTCTATGGTTCCGGGACTGGACTAGACGGCCGCAAAGGAAGAGTAAATTAGACTTACCTGCTAATTGTTGTTCCTTAAGGAACTCTAGTCCAGTCCCGAATCCCGCCCTAGGTTGTGAGTCGTTTCAGCCTGAAGTACAGGGGTTGCTGGTCCCTACAGGGGATAGCGGTCAGATGTCGGAATAGTTGGTAGAGGGGCGTCCCGGGGGTCGCAGTGGGAGCTCTCGGGGGACCTCTTCCGCAGCATGTTTTCTGCATGGTTTTGGCATTCAGTTGTATAAAAAAAAAAAAAAAAAGGCACTACATATGTAACACCAACCGGGGGTGGTCAGAGTAAGGTAGTGGTGCATTTTTACAATTGTCTATTTTATCTACTTATTTGTTGCTCTGTTGAGTTTGCTTTGTCAATAGGTACTGGTGAGAGGGGGCGGTCCTTGCCTTTATATACTGGTGCCAGCAAAGCGATGATGTCTTTCAGTCTCCAAAGCTGCTGGAGGAGATTCTAAACTCTATGGTTCCGGGACTGGACTAGAGTTCCTTAAGGAACAACAATTAGCAGGTAAGTCTAATTTACTCTTAGCGCATCCCTGCTGCAGTGTCATCTAGAAGTAAGGAGATCCTGGATTCTCTACAGGGAGAACTATTCAGGCAACTGGTAACAGAACACACACGTGAAGGGACCATACCGGACTTGGTACTGGTGAAAGTGTTTCTGTTATAGTCGGGGAACCTTTCGCATCCAATGATTATCAGATGATGTGGTTCAGTATTAGGACTAGGGCTGCTAAAATCCATTCAAAAGGGAGGGTCTTAGACTTTAGGAAAACTAAGTTTGCCAAGATGGGCCAATACCTCAGGGAGTCGTTAGCGGGATGAGAATAGTTGGGGGTCAAAAAAAACAGTGGGCAAAACTGAAAGGGGATATTTTAAAGGCAACCAACTTTTCTGTTAAAATGGTAAATAAAAGTAAAAGGAGACCGCTATGATTTTTGAAAGAAGTAGCTGAAAAGGTAAAGAAAAAGAGGGAGGCCTTCATGAAATACAAGAGATCACAGAGAGAGGAAGACAGGCATCTATATTTGAAAAAACTTAGAGAAGCTAGCAAAGTAGTCAGGAAAGCAAAGATTCAAAAAGAGGAGGAGAAAATAGCCAACACAATAAAATGGGGGGGGGGGGGATAAGACATTTTTCAGATATGTTAGTGAGAAGAGGAAGGGCAAAAATGGTATTGTCAGACTCAAGGGTGAAGAGGAGGAATATGTAGAAGCTGATGAGTATAAAGCAATATTGCTTAACAAATATTTCTGTTCTGTGTTCACAGATGAAGGGCCGGGAGCAGGACCTCAGACAACACCCACAAACAGGAACAAAAGCGAGGGGCATCAAAAACGACTTTCAGAGGACTGTGTTTGTGAGGAACTAGCTAAACTTAAAATAGACAAAGCGATGGGACCGGATGGGATACACCCAAGAATACTGAGGGAACTTGGGGACGTTCTAGCAGCTACAGTGACTGACCTTTTCAATGCCTCGTTGGAGTCAAGAGTGGTGCCAGAGGACTGGAGAGAGGCACATGTGGTCCCTTTACACAAAAGTGGAAGTAAATATGTGATTGAAAACTAAGGCTGGTTTGTTTAACCTCGGTGGTGCGTAAATTATTGGAAGCGCTGCTGAAAGAGAAAATAGTGAAGTTTCTGGAGTCCAACGGATTACTGGATCCGAGACAGTATAGATTTATCAGAGGCAGGTCTTGTCAGACAAATCTGATTGATTTCTTTGACTGGATGACCAGGGAGTTGGATCGAGGGAGAGCCCTAGATGCGGTATACTTAGATTTCAGTAAAGCCTTTGACACCGTTCCACACAGGTGACTTATAAACGAACTAAGCACCCTAGGGATGTACCCTAAAGTTACTGCTTGGGTTAGAAATTGGTTGAGTGGGAGGCGCAAAGGGTACAGGTACATGAAGTTCAATCTGAGGAGAAGGAGGTTACCACTGGTGTGCCTCAGGGATCTGTCCTTGGTCCGATTCTTTTTAACATCTTTGTCAGTGGTATTGTGGAAGGGCTGTCGGTAAGGTTTGCCTCTTTGCGGATGATATCAAAATCTGCAATAGAATAGACTCCCAGGAAGGTGTAGATAACTTGAGGAGGGATGTAGCTAAGCTTGAAGAATGGTCTAGAATATAGCAGCTGAAATTTAATGTTAAAAAATGCAAGGTCATGCATTTGGGCTGCAGCAATCCAAGGGGGTGATGTACCTCTGTCCACAAAAGAAGAGCAGGACGTAGGCGTGATTGTGTCTGATGATCTTAAAGTAGCTAAGCAGGTAGAAAAGGCATTGGCAAAAGCTAGAAGGATGCTTGGGTGTATAGGGAGAAGAATGGCCAGCAGAAGAAAGGAGGTGATAATGCCTCTGTATAAGTCTTTGGTGCGACCTCATTTGTGGTATTGTATGGAATTCTGGAGACTGCACCTTCAAAAGGATATAAACAGGCTGGAGTCAGTACAGAGGGTGGCTACTAAAATGGTTAGTGGTCTTTATTATAAAGCATATGAGGACAGGCTTAAGGATCTTAATATGTACACCTTAGAGGAAAGGCGGGATAGAGGTGATATGACTGAAATATTTAAATACCTCCATGGCATAAATGCACAGGAGGGAGAGCCTCTTTTGTTTGAAAGCAAGCTCTGCTACGAGGGGGCATAGAATGAGGGTGAAAGGGGATAGACTCAGGAATAATATGCGGAAATATTTTTTTACAGAAAGATTGGTAGATCTGTGGAATCCTAGTGGAGGTGGTAGAGATGAGGACAGTGTCTGAATTCAAAAAGGCATGGGACAAACACAGAGGATCTCTAAAGGAAAAAAGGGGACCATTGTAGTGGTTGATATGGAAGGGAAGGCTAGATTGGCCATGTGGTCTCTTTCTGCCCTCATGTTTCTATGTTTCTGTTCTCCATTCCTTTCCTTATGATTGCTAGCATTCTATTTGCCTTCTTGGCGGCTGCTACACACTGGTCGGAGGTTTTCAACGTGTTATCCACAATGATGCCTAAATCTTTTTTCTGGGTGGTGGTTCCTAATCTGGAACCTTGCATCGTGTAACCATAGTTTGAGTTGTTGTTTCCTAGGTGCGTAACTTTGCACTTCTCCACATTAAATTTCATCTGCCATTTGAACATCCAGTCTTCCAGTTTTTCAAGATTTTAATCTTCCGCCAGTCCCATTATACTCATATAAACCCCTCTTTTTTTTTAATTCACTTCATTGGCTTCCCTTCTGTTTCCATATCCAATATAAACTCCTCTGACCTATAAATGCATTCATTCTGTTGCTTCTCACTACTTTTCCTCTCTCCTTTCTCCCTACACCCCTCCTCATGAACTCCTCTCTTCCTCTGGCTTTCTTCCCTCTAAGCCCTTCTCTTCCACTGCCAACTCCAGACTTCTGTCCTTTCACCTTGCTGCTCCTTATGCTTGGAACAAACTACCTGTATCTTTACGTCAGGTTTCATCTCTCCTCCTTTTCAAGACCATTCTTGAAGGCTCACCTCTTTCAGGTCGCTTTTGGATCTTAATCCTTTGTTCTCCTATCTCCTTACCCTTCCTTAGTGTACCCTCCTTTTCATGAATTGTACTGTCTTGATTTGATTGTAAGCTCTGATGAGCAGGGACCGTCTTATTCTCCAGGACCAAGCAGGAAGTCAGTGCTCACATATGGGTGACGTCGGCATCGGCGTCGACGGAGCCCCCATGCGGAGCATTTCCCCAGCTTTCAAAGAAAGCCTTTGGGAATGCAGGCACGCATGCGCGGTCCCTTCCCGCCCAAAGGTGCCATCTTGCTCAGTCTGCTTTTTTCCGCGGAGCCCTACGGATGCCTGTCCTTGTCACCCGTGAAAAAAGTTGATTTTTTTCCTGCATTGGGTCGAGTTTTTCATCGATTCGATGTCGGTTCTTTCCCGCCTGGACTCGGTACATCGGTGCCAAGCCCGGATCTCTCTCTTTCAGTTTTTGTCCTTAGAGACTGCGTTCGCGCCTTTTTTCTTTTCCCTGGCAGCCCAATTCTTTGACCTTGCAGGGGCCCTTTTCCCCCGATGGCTGCCAGTGGCTTTAAGAAGTGTGATCGGTGCAAGAAACTGATGTCTCTCACCGACACACACAACTACTGCCTCCGGTGCCTGTGTCCAGACCATGATTCTATGGTCTGCAGTCCCTGTGGCAAAATGTCTTCCAAGGCATTGCGGAGCCGTCAGCACCAGCGTGAGAGGATCTTCTCCGAGTCTGCCTCTGGACGGGTCCGGACTTCGTCAGAGGCCCCAACGTCTCGGGAGTCTGACCCCGAGCATCGTCGGGGCTCCTCTGAAAGGGAGTCCCCCTCGAGGGAGCACCGAAGGAAGAAGAAACCCGCGAGGGCGGCATCGGTGAACGCTCTTGGCTCCTCGAGGGCCAGGTCGCATAGCCCCGATCACCGTCCCAGGTCTTCGGAGTTGGAGAGGCCTGCCAAGCATCCTCGTGTAGAGTCGGAGGCCCCAAGTCACGTAAGTGCTGTAGTCCTCGTGGACTCTCCTCGGGGGAGCCGACGTCGGACCCGACACCGTCGGGGCCTGAGTTGGAGGCTGCTAGGTCTCCTGAGCTCGGCCTCAGGTTGACGGCCCTGGAGAGCAGATTGTCTGCCTTCATGGAGCAGCAGCGGGTGCTGATCGCCGGTCTCACTGGTGAATATGCCCCGACCACCGGGACATCGACGTCCATGTTGACCCCGGAGGCCGAGCCGATCCTCGAGACCATGCGAACTCGAGTCGATCCTCGGCCGTGGTCACCCTCGGCCTCCCGTTTGGGACCGAGGTCATCGACGCGGATGGCGTCGATGCCCGCCCACTCGGAGCCACTCGATTCCTCCTCGGAGGAATCGGCATGGGAGACGGAGGAGGAGGAGTCCCCTGACACCTTCCAGACTCGGTGCGTCCCTTCGGACTCACCGGGCTCCGCGCCTCGGACAAGGTTCCCCCCCCCCCCCCCCCCGGAGGATACTAGGTTCTCGGATTTCGTACGGGACATGGCCAAGGCACTGGCATTCCCTGCGGACCCTGAGGAAGAGCCTCGAGCCGAGGAGCTCGAGGCTTTGCAGTATGACTCTCCTCCCAAGGAGGCCTTTACTGTCCCGGTTCCTCCGATGCTGGAGCGGTTGCTCTTCCGCATGTGGGAGGCGCCGGCCTCGATGCCGGTTCTAAGCAAGTGGGTCGATTCCATCTATCGAGTCCGCAAAAGCCCCAGGTTTCAGAAGGCACAGCTACTGCACCATTCCATGGTGGTGGAATCGGCCATGCATCGCCTGAAGAGTCAGAAGATGCACTCCTCGGTGCCTTCCGGCAGGGAAGCCCAGAACCTGGATGCCCTCGGTAGCAAGTGCTTCCAGGGCTCTATGCTTGCTTGCCACGTCCAGACCTACCAGCTGTACATGGGCATGTACCTTCGAGACCTGGCAAAGGAGATTGCCGGGTTCTCTGCTGGTTTGTCCGAGGAACCTTTGCAGAGGTTCAAGGCCTTGTCTTCTGGTATTCGAGAGTGCTCGAAGTTTATCTCTCGAGCAGCCTACGATGGATTTGAGGCTTCGGCCTGAGTAACAGGGGCCGGCATCGGTGCACGCCATCAGGCCTGGCTACAATCCTCGGACCTCGAGCCATGGGTATAGGACAAGTTGGTCGATGTCCCTTGCCGAGGTGAAAACTTCTTTGGCAAACCCATGGCCGAAAAGTCTGCAGAACTCGAGTCCAAGACTCTTACCCGGACAAGGCTGTCCAGAAAGACCTCTGCCCCTTCTCAGAAAAAGAAGGGCTCGGGGAAAAAGTCCTTTTACCCGAGAAAGACCACTGCCTATAAACCCTACCCTCACTACCAGGCCTCTGCAGCTCCCCAACAGGGCCAGCAGGCCAAGGGACAGGGTCATGGGCCCCGTAGGCAGAAGGCCCCCAAGCCTCCTTCTCCGGCTTCTGCTCAGCAGGGAGGGGGTTTTTGACTATGCCAGCATAACCTCTCCACCCCTCCAGGGCACAAGAGGTCGGCTGACCCTGTACGCAGACAGGTGGTCAGCCATCACAGGGGTTACTTGGGTGTTACATATCATCAAAAGGGGCTATCTGCTCCACTTCACCCAGATACCCCCCTTCTATTTTTCATTGGAGCCTCCAAGACACCCTCTGCACAGAAACTTACTCCTTCAGGAGTTGGAAGGTCTACTGAGGGACCAGGCGGTGGAACCGGTGCCTCACCACCTGGAAGGGCAAGGCTTCTACTCCAGGTACTTCCTGGTACCAAAAAGAACAGGGGGCCTCAGACCCATCCTTGACCTGTGGAAACTGAACAAGTTTCTGGAGAGGGAAATGTTCAAGATGCTTACCCTTGGAATCTTACTGCCCTACCTCCAGCAGGGAGAATGACTATGCTCCTTAGACCTGAAGGATGCTTATACTCACATCCTCATCCATCCAAGCCACAGACAATTCCTCAGATTTGTGGTGGGAGGAAAGCACTTCCAGTACAGAGTGCTTCCTTTTGGCCTCACCTCCGCCCCCAGGGTTTTTACAAACTGCCTGGTGGTGGTTGCGGCCTACCTCAGGAACCAGGGGATCTTTGTGTTCCCTTACTGGACGACTGGCTAATCAGAGGCTAGTCTCCACAAGAGGCCAGGCAGGCCACCTGCAGAACCATATCCCTGCTTCAGCACCTGGGGTTCATCATAAACTTCCCAAAGTCCACTTTGGGTCCCCTCACAATACGTGGAATTCATAGGGGCCAGGTTGGATGCCCTCCAAGCAAAGGCCTTTTTGCCTGTGGACAGAGCTCACCGGCTGATAAAGTTGGCCGGTCAGTTTCGGGCGAACTCTCTGGTCTCGGCCAGAAACTTCCTCCGGCTCTTAGGCCAGATGGCTTCCACAGTGCATGTCACCCCACATGCCCGGCTACACATGAGGCCTGCTCAGTGGCACCTCAGGATGAAGTGGCTGCAGGCCACAGGGAAGTTGTTAGACAGAATAAAGGTGTCCAAACCCTTGGTGGACTCCTTACGATGGTGGCGGCATCTCCCAAATCTGGTTAGGGGCGTTCCTTTTCAGGCCTCCCCACACACTCAGGTGCTGACAACCGATGCTTCCCTGCAGGGCTGGGGGGTTCACTGCCAGGGAGCCTGCACCCAGGGCCTGTGGTCTCCATGGGAGGCCGCCCAGCAGATCAGCCTGTTGGAATTGAGGGCCATTCGGCTGGCCTTGCGGACTTTCTCTCAGATCCTGTCTCACCAGTCTGTCCTAGTTCAGACGGACAACCAGGTGGCTATGTTCTACGTCAACAAGCGGGGGGGCACGGGATCCAGACTTCTATGCCTGGAAGCACAAGCTCTCTGCTCCTGGGCTGTCAATCAGGGCATGACCCTCAAGGCCGTCTACCTCCCAGGTCAGGAAAACTACCTGGTGGACAGACTCAGCAGACTCCTGCAGCCTCACGAGTGGCGGTTGGATCCTCTGGTAGTGCAAAAGATCTTTCTGAAGTGGGGTCTTCCGACCATGGATCTTTTTGCCAGTCCGCTCAACAGGCAACTACCCCGGTTCTGTTCCAGGCAACTGCATCCCTTGAGAACAGCGCCAGATGCATTCCTGATCCCTTGGTCAGGGGGCCTGCTGTATGCCTTTCCTCCCACACTTCTGGTGGCCTGGACTCTATTCAAAATTCAGCAGGACTGAGCCACGGTGATCCTGATAGCTCCCAGGTGGCCCATGCAGCCGTGGTTCCCTCTTCTTCTGCAGTTGGCGGTGGATACTCCACTTCCTCTGGGGTTGCAACCTGATCTTCTGACTCAGGACCAGGGGTCCCTCCTGCATCCCAACCTCAAATCTCTCAATTTGATGGTGTGGCTGATGAAAGGCTAGTCCTTGCTCCCTTGCTCCTATCTAGGGAGGTTGAAGAGGTGGTGTTGGCCTCCTTCCACCTCAACCAGGAGGTGGTACTTCCAACGTTCTTTCCCAGGCCACACGCCAGTAGAGCAGAGACTGTCTTGCATACCCTGGATTGTAGAAGGGCGCTGTCCTTTTACCTTGAACGTACGCAGGGGCATAGAAGGGCGTCTCAGCTCTTCATTTCCTTTGACCCTAATAAATTGGGGTTGCCTGTCACTAAGCGTACGTTGTCCATCTGGGTGGCAGACTGTATCGCCTGGGCATACAGGTCAGCCGGCCTCTCCCTGGAGGGTCGAGTCACGGCCCACCGGGTTAGGGCAAAGGCCGCATCAGTAGCTCATTTCCACTCTGTTCCGTTGGCAGACATCTGCCGGGCCGCTACTTGGTCTTCAAGCCAGACTTTTGCGGACCACTACTGCCTCGAGAGGGAGTCCCGTAGGGACAGTGCTTTCGGGCAAGCAGTACTCCATAATCTCTTTGAGGTTTAGGCAACTCCTACCCTCCAGCCCTGGTGTTGGGCTACCGTTCAGGTGTGGTCTCAGAGAAGATTCTCTCACTGTTGCTGAGGCTCTAGAGGGAGCTCTATTTTTCAGCCTGGGTTCCTGGTAGCCCAGAGCTAGGGAGTCACCCATATGTGAGGACTGACTTCCTGCTTGGTCCTGGAGAAAGAGTAGTTACTCACCTGTAACAGGTGTTCTCCAGTAGCAGCAGGAATCAGTCCTCACAACCCTCCCTCCTCCCCTTGGAGTTGCAGTTGTATATAGTTCATTTTCTTTTTTGTGCTGTCTTTTAACTATGTCATTTGACTGAGCAAGATGGCACCTTTGGGCGGGAAGGGGACCGCGCATGCGTGCCTGCATTCCCAAAGGCTTTCTTTGAAAACTGGGGAAATGCTCCGCATGGGGGCTCCATCGACGCCGACTTCACCCATATGTGAGGACTGATTCCTGCTGCTCCTGGAGAACACCTGTTACAGGTGAGTATCTACTCTTTATGTGTCTGTGCATTGATGTGCATGCTTTGTAGTGCTATATAAATGATTAATAGTAGTAGTACATAAGATATGCCATAATGGGTCAGACCAAGGTCCATCAAGCCCAGTATCCTGTTTCCAACAGTGGCTAGTAGTAGTAGTAGTTTAGTGTGCGGCGTATGGTGCGGGTTGAAACCACCACTTAGATTGCTCCAGGTCAACCTTAAGCTCTTTAGATGTTGTACATGGTCGCACTAACCTTCGAAGACTTGGATTAATTTTCCTCTTCCCATCACTTTCTGAGAGGTTCTTGACAGTTCCATTAGCAGGAAACTTATTAATAACATTGCGAAAAGTAGACACAGGAATCCAAAGGTCTTTGGAGATGGCCTTGTACCCCTTTGAAGTCTAATGTTTGGTGATAATGGCTTTTCTGACCGTTTCAGGCTGCTTTTTTGTCTTCACCATTGTGAAAATGGAACAGAGTGAATGTGGCCATTTTAAACATTAGAGCCATCATTCATTGGTTGATTCAAGTCATGTGAGTACTGACAATTGATCACAGGTGTCTAATTTTACCGCAATGAGAATGTGGCTCTTCTGTTCAAACTTACTTGAATTGTTTATAAGGGTACCCAATAATCAGGTCCTTAGTTAATAAGGAATAACCTAAACCTTATATGTAAATTCCCTTGAAATACTTAACATTTTTTGGGAGTTAGTATTTAAATTGTTTGTCAGACTGCTTGCCATGAAAGAGAAATCCTTTCTCGCAGCAAACTTTCCTTTTTTTCTTTTTATTAAGAGCTGTAACCGCTCAAGTAATGAAATTAAAATCCGAAGGGCACCGCATTCAGAGAACCCCTAGCCACACTTATCGAGAATGGTCTTCTCTTCTTCTCAGACAATGAGTAGTTTCTCAAAGCACTGCTACTGCCGCTTCACATGCCTTCGGTTTCCTTGATTTTAGACAGACACTGAAGCATTGTTACTCTCTCCAGCCCGCACGTCAGTACTGTAAGGCAATCAGCTCCCCAGTTCTAAACGGATGCTGAAGACTTCAGCAGTCATGCTGAGGTGTTGTTATTCTCTCCAGTTGTCATGTCAGTGCCGAAAGCCCAGGTAAATTCGTATCAACCTGAACTCTAAACGCCACAACATAGCGCCATGTTTCAAGCCCCAGTAATTTTTCGGCTCTTCTTCAAACGATTACACTGTTTCTTCTTTGACCTGAAAGAGTGTCGTGCAGGTATGTGAAGTAGCAGTGCTTTGAGAAACTACTCATTGTCTGAGAAGAAGAGAAGACCATTCTTTCTATAAGACAAGATAAGTGTGGCCGGGGCTTTGCTGAATGTGTTTCCCGAATGTGTGTCCCCTCAGATTTTAATTCATTACTTGAGCGGTTACAGCTCTTAAAAAAGAGAAAAAAGGAAAGTTTGCCACGAGAAGGGGTTTCTCTTTCATGGCAATTAGTCTGACAAAAAATTTAAATACTTAACTTTTTTTAGAAGTTAGTATTTCAAGGGAACTTGCATATAAGGTTTAGGTTATTGCTTATTGACTGAGTAAATTTTGCAATTAACCTCCATAGTCTTTCTGTCTTAAATAATCAGGTCCTGGCAGTGTCCCAGTTTTTATACTATTTCTTTTTTTAATTGGCCTTGTTTTATTTGATTTGTTTATGTGTCAAATATGTGTGCATATATAGTCCAAATCCATTTCACTGGCCACTTATTTTTAGGAGATATTGGACATTAAGGGGTTGAACTGCAAGGGTGCTAATATTGACCACAACTGTATTGGTCTGCTTGTGTATAACACCTTGAAATCAATAAACTTCACCTGTATCTTCACAATAAATTGTTTTTAAGACTATGATGGATGCTTTAGGATTTTCACAATTGGCTTACTGTTATGGCCTATGTGTAGGTGTCTCTACACAGTTCATGCGTAAGCTGCAAGTAGTCCAGAGCATCATAGCCAGTCTCATGTTGAAGTGTCCTAGATATGCTGCCCTTGGCCTGTTTCTTCATTTCCTGTTCTATGCTCACCGCCCTTGCAGCTAGTGGGATATCAAGGGTTGGTCTCTCCAGGCTCTACTCCAAAGTTATTAGGTGTAGATGCAAAGAGACTCTGTCAAGTTTTGAATAAGTTATCTGATGCAAGTCAGTCTTCCACCCCAGTGTGGGTTTGTCTCCTGGACTATCTCTGTCAACCAGTTGCTATGATGCTCTGGACTACTTACTGACCAACCTAATATGGTGGCAACTATGTAAGGTGATCATTTTCAACCTAGTTTGTCGATGAAATCTATGATTTTTGTTTCCTGTGATGCTCAGTTTGGAGGATCAGTGCCTCTCAATCCACCGGGAGAAGTAACTAATGTTCAGATAAGGCGTATTGTAGCCAAGATGGAATCTACCTTATCTACCTGTTTGACTCAGCTCTTTAAATTTTCTGAGGATGTTAAGGTTTCTGGTTTAGGGAAAGGGTTGAGGCCAATGTGATAGAACGGCTATAAATCATTTAGAGGATAGAAGTATTGAAAGCAGCTTATAGTGCCCTGATGAAGGATTATTTCCTAATGGAGGATAAGATAGAGAGGTTGGAAGATGCTCAAAGGCTAATCTTCTTTTTCTGAATTTTCATTTTTATTCTTTAGCATTCACTGTTGAAATGTTAAAACAGTATTTCTACAGATAAATAATAAGAACATAAGATATGCCATACTGGGTCAGACCAAGGTCCATCAAGCCCAGTTTCCTGTTTCCAACAGTAGCCAATCAGGTCACAAGTACCTAGCAGTTTCCCAAAAAGACACACAGGTTCCTTAATGCTTGTATTGGGTCAAGCAGTGATATCCCGGGTCCCTTTTAATAATGATTTATGGACCTTTCCTCCAGGAACTTGTCCAAACCTTTTTTAAACCCAACTACACTAACAGCTTTTACTACATCCTCTGGTAACAAATTCCAGAGTTTGATTACACGTTGAGTGAAAAAATATTTTCTCTTATTAGTCTTAAATAGGTTATCCTGTAGCTTCATTGCATGTCCCCCAGTCTTTTTGTATTCTGATGATGTAAACAATCGATCTACGTTTACCAGTTCCATTCCATTCATTCATTTATAGACCTCTATCATATCCCCTCAGCTCTCTCTTTTCCAGGTTTAAGAGCCCTAACCTTTTTAGTCTCTCTTCATAGGAGTATCCTTTCATCCCCTTTACCATTTTGGTGGCTGATCTCCAGGAACAAGCAGGAATAAGTCCTCACATATGGGTACGTCGGTACCGACGGAGCCTGCGCGGGAAAGCTCCCCAGCTTCCTAGAATGGAAGCTTTTGGGACCTCCCACTGCACATGCGCACTGCCTTCCCGCCTTCCTGAACAGCTCTCCTCAGTTTCTCTTTTTCCGCGGAGCCAGCAGGTCGTGTATCCTGTCACCGCTGAAGAAATTGTAGTTTTTTGTTTTGTTTCTTTAGACCGCGTACCTGCCTTCCCATACCGATACCGGTATCGCCGGTCTTCCTTTTTCTTTCTTGAAAAATTATTTTCTTTTCTTTTATTATTTTTCAGCACTTGGTCACTTCAGTTAGGCCTGCAGGCCTACTTGAATTCTCCACATGGAGAAGCCAGCCCCTGGATTTAAGAAGTGTACCAAGTGTACTGCTGTAATATCAGTCACAGACACCCATGAATGGTGTCTTAAATGTTTGGGGCCTGACCACTCCATTCCGGACTGCCCTTCCTGCTCCCAAATGTCTAAGCGTGGGCTGCAGAACCGGGCCAACAAATTCCATGTGCTGTTTGCTTCAGAGAATCCAACATCACAGTCATCCAGGTCATCATCCCCGGATGGATCTCAGGTAACCAAACTTTCTGTGGGCAAGTCCTCAAAGAGCAAATCTCCTTCAAAGCATCGAGAGGCTCTTAGTTTTGAGGACCCTGCCCCAGCCAAACAGCCCCGGCGGGAAGTCCTACCTTCCAAAACGCCAATACAGGGGCTACAGGTTGACATCGATGGCACGGCCTCGACAGATCACCTGTTGGACTGCTCTGGGGTACCGGCCCATACCGGTACCGACATCCAGGCAGCCGTGGCGTCTATGGGCAATACTGTCCAATCCATGCAGCAGGCCGTCATGGCTTTCATTAAAGCTGCAACGCCATCGGTACCGCTTCCAGCGGTTCCGGGCCCGGTTCCGGTATCGTCCGCCATGCCGGAACCCAGGCCTTCCTCTTCTAAACGCAAATCGGTACCGTATGGGCTTTCGCTCCATACCGCTTCCATACCCGGTACGCCCGATGTCGATACCGATCGGTATGCGTATCGTGCGTTGGAGGAAACTAGAGAATACACCGATTCCTCTGAGGATTTTGTCTCCTCTGATGAGTCTGCAGAGCTCTCCCTTGACCTTCCTGAGGAACCTTCTTCTCCAAAAAGGAGAATGTCTCCTCCAGAGGATTTGTCCTTTCAGGACTTTATTTTAGAAATGGCTAAAGGCCTTTCTATCACTACTTCCTCTGAAACGGAACCAAGGTCAAAAAGATTGGATATTTTAGGATACTCTAAGTCTCCTAAAGAAGCAGTTACTCTGCCTATCCATGAAATCCTTCAAGAACAATTGATGGATTTCTGGGAGAACCCTTTAACTCTGTCTCCTTATTCCCGTAGGTTGGACACCATGTATCGGGTCCCTTCTTCTCCTGGTTTTCAGAAAACTCAATTGCCTCACCACTCCATTGTGGTAAAGTCTGCAATGAAAAAGATCAAGAGTACTAAAAGGCACTCTTCTACACCTCCAGGAAGGGAATGTAAGACACTGGACTCTTTTGGTAGGAAAATCTTCCAGGCTAGTATGCTTATAGCCAGGATTAATTCCTACAGCCTCTATATGGGCATGTTCCTAGGGGAACTTGCCAAGAAAGTACGGCATTTTGCCTCCTGTATCCCTGAGGATAAACAGGAGGACTTCCTTTCTGTTGTGAAACAACTTTTAGATGTTTCTAAGTTCTCCAACAGAGCTGCCTTTGATTCCTTCGAAGGAGCCAGCAGAGCTTCTGGCATTGCTATTGCAGCCAGACGCCTGGCTTGGCTCCAGGCTTCTGATCTGGAACCCTGGGTTCTAGATGGCTTACGGAATCTGCCCTGTACAGGTGAGAACTTATTCGGTGCAGAGTGGCAAGTTAAGGCCACTCAAATGGACGCTGAAAATGCCACCTTAGAGAGACTTTCTAAGTCCACTTCTACTCCCACTAAGAAGAAGTCTTTCAAGAGGCCTTATTATAAGAAGGCCAGATATGCTTCCAATACTGGCCAGCAATCTTCTCAACCTCGTTTTGCGGCTCTAAACGTCAGCAAACGAAACAAGCAAGAGCAAAGCCTGCAGCAGCTACTGCAGCTCAACAGGCTCCACCCCCTCAGGGGTTTTGACTTGCCCCTAGAGAACTTGCCATTCCTGGTTCTGGACCAACCAGAACCTCTCACCATACCTGGAAGGTTAGCTCACTTTGCTCCCAGATGGGAACAAATCACAACAGAGCAATGGACCCTCTCTATCATCCGAGAGGGTTACAAACTTCATTTCTCCAACCTTCCTCCTCATCACATGGTGAGACCCTTCAATTCTCCATCTCCTCTCCTAGCCCTGTTGGATCAGGAGATCTCTTCTCTGCTTGCCCAAGGGGCCATAGAAGAGGTTCCTCTTCATCAACAAGGGTCAGGTTTCTACTCCCCCTATTTTCTCATTCCAAAGAAGACAGGGGGATTCAGACCAATCCTAGATCTGAGAGAATTGAACAAATTTCTGTACAAGGAGAAATTCAAAATGCTCTCTCTGGGCATTCTCCTTCCATACCTTCAGAGTCAGGACTGGCTTTGTTCTCTAGACCTGCAGGATGCGTATACACATCTACTCATCCATCCATCCCACAGAAAATATCTTCGCTTTCTGTTCAAGGGAAGTCATTACCAATACAGAGTACTTCCCTTCGGTCTCGCCTCTGCCCCAAGAGTCTTTACCAAATGCATGGCAGTCGTAGCCGCATTTCTCAGAAGCATGGGAATTTTCGTATTCCCATATCTGGACGACTGGCTCATTCGAGCTCCAACTCAGTCACAGGCCCAGATTTCCCTAGACCGCACAAGGAGCCTTCTGCAGTATCTGGGACTGGTGGTAAACCTTCCCAAGTCTCAACTCAGCCCTACTCAGTCTCTAGAATTCATAGGGGCCCAGTTGGACACCACCACTGCAAGAGCCTACCTTCCACTGGTTCGGGGTCAGCGTCTGCTGAGCTTGGCCTCCCAAGCCCAGTCCAGTACTCACTTGACAGCCAGGGAAATGCTACGCCTCCTGGGCCATATGGCCTCCACAGTACATGTGGTGCCCTACGCTCGTCTTCATATGAGAGCAGCTCAATGGACCCTGGCCACCCAGTGGACTCAGGCGTCGGGAGCACTCTCAGACCAAATACAAACCTCAAACCGTCTGTCTTGGTCCCTCCATTGGTGGATATCCACCAAGAATCTGTTGTTGGGGGCTCCCTTTCAGCCCTTGCTACCCCAAGCAACCCTCACAACAGATGCCTCCCAATTGGGGTGGGGAGCCCATCTGCTAACTCTCTCCACTCAGGGCACTTGGTCTCCACAGGAGGCCACCCTTCATATCAACCTCCTGGAACTGCGAGCAATTTACCTTGCCCTCAAGGTCTTCCATACCCTCCTTGCCAACCTGACTGTCCTGGTTCAGACAGACAATCAGGTGGCCATGTTTTACATAAACAAACAAGGAGGGACGGGCTCTCTGTCGCTTTGCAACGAAGCTCTCAGATTATGGGCCTTCGCCAGAGAGCACCAAATTCATCTGCTAGCAGTGTACCTTCCAGGAGTTCAAAACACTCGAGCAGACAGGCTCAGTCGAGTTCTGCTGCCACACGAGTGGTCCCTACACGTGGACCAGATAACCAGAATCTTTCAGGAATGGGGGACCCCGGACATAGACCTCTTTGCAAGTCCGTGGAATGCCAAACTTCCCCGGTTCTGTTCCAGGACTCCGTGTCAGGAAGCTCAGGCCACGGACGCCTTTCTCCTCCATTGGGGTCAGGCGTTCCTATATGCCTTTCCACCCATTCCGCTGATTCCCAAGACTCTGTTCAAACTCCAGAGAGATCACGGCTCTATGATCCTCATAGCTCCACGCTGGCCACGCCAAGTGTGGTTCCCTCTGCTTCTACAGCTCTCCCAGGGATCCTCCCTGGACTTAGGAGCTGCACCAGACCTTCTGTCTCAGGAGGACGGGACTTTGTGGCACCCAAACCCCAAATCCCTACATCTCCGAGCTTGGTTACTGAAGGCTTAAGTCTTCAAGACTTTAATCTTTCTCAACCTGTGAAAGATATCCTTCATGCCTCTAGGAAACCTTCCACGAGGCGGTCTTATGCTTTCAAATGGAAACGTTTTTCCATTTGGTGTGCTCAGCAGGGCCTTGACCCTCTGGCACTTCCTTTGAATTCCCTCTTAGACTATCTCCTGCATCTTTCCAATGCAGGCCTTAAGACGAATTCTGTACGAGTCCATTTAAGTGCTATTTCAGCATCCCTGAAACCTGTAAATGGACAACCTATCTCCTCTCACCCTCTTGTTGCAAGATTCATGAGAGGCCTGACTCTCACTAAACCTCCCATCAGACCCCCCCCGGTCGCATGGGATTTGAATCTAGTGCTTGGTCAGCTTATGAAGCCACCTTTTGAGCCGTTATTTTCTACCTCCTTGAAATTTCTTTCCTGGAAGGTACTATTCCTAATTGCAGTCACTTCTGCTCGTCGCATCAGCGAACTGCAAGCTCTAGTGGCTAATCCACCTTATACAAGATTTCATCATGACAAGGTGGTCCTTAGGACGAATCCCCACTTTATGCCTAAAGTGGTCTCGCCTTTTCATCTTAATCAAGAGGTATATCTACCTGTATTTTTTTCCCGGCTCCTCATGCCTCCAGTGCAGAGAGGAACCTTCATACTCTGGATTGTAAAAGAGCTCTAGCCTTTTACCTTAATAGGACTCAGCCACATCGAAAGTCTTCTCAACTTTTCGTGGCTTTTGATCCTTCACATTTGGGACTTCCAGTCTCCAAGCGTACACTTTCCAATTGGATTGCTCAGTGTATTTCCTTTGCTTACCAGAGTAAAAACATTCCTCTGGAAGGCCATGTCACAGCTCACAATGTGAGAGCCATGGCAACTTCTATGGCTCATCTGCACTCTGTTTCCATTGATCAGATCTGTCGAGCCGCTACCTGGGCCTCGGTTCATACCTTCACAGCCCATTACTGTTTGGACAAGGACTCCCGCCGGGATGCCTTGTTTGGCCAGGCTGTCCTCAAACACCTGTTCCATTCTTAGACAACTCCTGCCCACCTTCCCAGGATGGATGCCTGAGATCCATACGAAGATGGCGAACCTTGACAGGGGATCCCACGCATCTAAGCTAGGGAGTCCCCATATGTGAGGACTTATTCCTGCTTGTTCCTGGAGATAGCACAGTTACTTACCTGTAACAGGTGATCTCTGGGAACAGCAGGAATTAGTCCTCACAACCCACCCACCTCCCCTAGGAGTTGTATCTTTTATCTATCTATCTTCCTGTCCTCTCTCTATTGACTCAGCTATAAACTCGAAACTGAGGAGAGCTGTTCAGGAAGGCGGGAAGGCAGTGCGCATGTGCAGTGGGAGGTCCCAAAAGCTTCCATTCTAGGAAGCTGGGGAGCTTTCCCGCGCAGGCTCCGTCGGTACCGACGTACCCATATGTGAGGACTAATTCCTGCTGTTCCCAGAGATCACCTGTTACAGGTAAGTAACTGTGCTTTCTCTGTACCTTTTCTAATAACGCTATATCCTTTTTAAGATACGGTGACCAGAATTGCACACAATATTCAAGGTGTGGTCGCACCATGGAACAATACAGAGGCATTATAATATCCTTTGTTTTATTTTCCATTCCTTTCCTTATGATACATAGCATTCTATTTGCTCTCTTGGCCGCCGCTGCACACTGGGTGGAGGGTTTTAACATGTTATCCGCAATGACACCTAAATCTTTATCTCCAGGAACAAGCAGGAATGTAGTCATCACATATGGGTATCGTTGGTACCGACGGAGCCTACGCGGGAACGCTCCCCAGTGTCCAATTAGAAAACTTTTGGGAGCATCCCACAGTACCTGCGTGCTGCCTTCCTGCCTTTCCCAACTGCCTCTCTCCAGTTCTTCTTTTTCCACGGAGAGCCAGCAGGTCGTATTCCTGTCACCGCAGAAGAATTCTTTTTTCTTTCTTTCTTTTTTGTGGTTGCGTCTGCCTTCCTCGACGCTTTACCGTACCGCCGGTTTTTTTCTTCTTATTTCTGTCTTTAAAAAAATATATATACTTGTATATTGCGATGCTTCCACTTGGGCCCAAGAGCTTACAAGCAGGAAACAGCCTTATGTTGTCCACTTTTGAATAAAGCTTCCCTTGTTGTCACCAGAGGTATTCTGGGACTTGTAGTTAGTTTATTCTTTAAGGACAAATTGTAGTTGTGAGTCAGTGGTTCAAGGCAGCAAGAAAATTTATTTTGTGGGGATTTCCAGGGCATTTAAGCTCAATACACAAACAAGGCAAAAAGGATGCTTCTCCAACATAAAGGATAAATCAGGTAACAGAGAATGACGTAACAAAAACCTCTTTTCACTGTTCAGCTGTTCTTATTCCCACAAGCTTACACCGAGGACTGCCTCGGGTGGTCATTCAACAGAAATACAGACAAACTTGCAACAGCTGTGATTTTCTTTTCTCAAAGCAAACTTCTTCTAAGCAATGCTTCTTAGCTTCAGAAGGCAATTAAGCTTAGTAAAACACAGTATTAGCTTTCCTTAATTCTAAGCAGGTACTGCACTTATTCTCTATATTGTTTCTCAGTCTCTCAGCTCAATTCAATAATGCAGACTCTTCTTTTAAACACAATGAGCAATCCATTGGTACAGGTTCACACTCAGAGCTTGGCAAACAGGAATCTATTTCCATTCCTTCTATGGCAACAGGATATATGGTATCTCTATCAAAGTTACAAACTCTCCCAGGCTTTCTCTCCTTTAGAAATTCCTGGAACTGATTCCACAGCAATTCAGCTTGTAAAGGCACAGTTGTATTGGGGGAGTGAACGTTTCCCTCAGCAAACAACTCTCTCAGTGCTTCTAGCTTTGAAGACTCAGCTGTTCTGCTTTTATCAGGGCTATGACTTTTTCCATACGTAAAACTTTCCACCCACCTCTTAGCAGTAGATGGTGATTTCTTTCTTCCTGGGATCCTCCAGGCTCTGAAATTCAGGCTCCTTATGTCCTTCTCCAGTCCCTCTTAGGTAGCTGCTTTCCTGGGAGTTTTCTTCTTTCTTTCTCCTCCAGCTATGCTCAGCCTTGCTCTCTCTGTTGTCCTTTGCCTTCCTCCTTCCTCCCTCTTTCTGCTCTGCTTGTGGTTTTAAGAACCGTTGGCTGCTAGGCACTCCCTGTTCTCTGCACCTATGTGACCAATCATCAGGCATGCTTGTCTCCACCCCTGAGCTAGGGCGTGGCCTAACCTTAGCAGGGAGCTGGGGTTTTTTCAGATCTGGCTTGCAAGTCTTATCCACAAGTGAACTGTCATTCATTTCAAAGGGGAAACTAGGATTTTCTTCCACTTCCATGTCTTCCTGGGAGCTTTCATCACTACAATATATTCTCTTTTTCTTTTTCTTCAGGTGCATGCGCCTTTTTGGGCCTCAGGCCCAAAAACCTTTTCTTACCATGGAGAAACCTGCCTCAATTGTGGCGGTACCATTTCCATCACCGACACCCATGAATGGTGTCTAAAATGTTTAGGTCCTGACCACTCCATCACGGATTGTATGTCCTGTGCCATGATGTCTAAAAGAGGTCGGCAGAACTGAGCTGCCAAGCTCAGTACCCTGTTTCCCTCTGATGCAGCTTCGGTGGCATCGACGTCTTCCAGGGCTGCTTCTTCCTCCCATGGATCTCAGGTAACTAAACATAAGTCCAGCCGGTCCTCAAAGGGTAGATCTCCTTCTAAGCATCGAGATGCCTCTGGCGTTGCCCTTGAGGATTCTGCACCGGCAAAATTCACCCGGCGGGAGGCTTCGGCTTCCAAAGCATTATCGGGGTTCCAGGATGTTCTCGAGGCCTCGACCTCGGCAGAACTGCTGGTGCCATGCTCTGGGGTACCAGCGGTCTCCTCCGGTACCGACATCCAGGCATTGGCAGCATCGATAGACCAGAGAGTCCTGGCTATTGAGCGCAGTCTGGTGGCTTTCCTTGCGGCATCGACACCCTCTGAACCGCGACAGACGATTCCACCGGCCCCGGCATCGGTATCGGTACCGGTACCGATAGCATCGATATCGGCATCGGTGTCTGCTTTGCCAGTACCCAGTCATCCGATGACCTCCGGTACCGATACCCCGGTACCGGTTACTCCTGGTACCGACTTCGGTCGGTACGGGTATCAGGCTCTTCAAGAGCATCCGGACAGACGGTACTTCGAGTCCTCAGAAGAATCTGAGATTCTGACAGTTCTGTCGATGCAGCGATGCTTCTCCCAGAGGAGCCCTCCTCCCCTAAACACAGGATGTCTCCTCCAGAGGATATTTCCTTCCAGGATTTTATCAGGGAGGTGGCTCGGGGCCTGGTCCATTACTGTGGCCCCTGAAACAGAGCCAAGGGCCAAGGAGTTGGAAATTCTACAATATCCCAAAACTCCTAAGGAGGCAGCTACCTTGCCCATTCATGAGATTTTATATGATCTCATGTTAAGGATGTGGGAGACACCTCTTACCACCTCTCCTCATTCTTGCAGACTGGATACTATGTATTGAGTCCCTCCTTGTCCTGGTTTCCATAAGACTCAGCTTCCTCACCACTCTATTGTAGTGGAATCAGCTATGAGAAGGATCAAGAGTGCAAAGAGGCATGCCTCTAATCCTCCAGGACGTGAGTGCAGAACCCTGGATGCTTTTGGACGTCGGATCTTACAAGCTTCCATGCTTTCTGCCAGGATCAGTTCCTACAGTCTCTACATGGGAATGTTCCTGAAGGAGGTCACAGATGATTTAGAGGCTTTAAGTCCTATTCTTCCTGAGGATAGAAGACAGGTTTTTCTCACTTTGGTCAAACATGCCCAAGATGTTTCTACATTTTCCTACCGTGCAGCCTTTGACTGCTTTGAGTGCATAAGCAGAACCTCGGCTATTGCCATAGGTGCACGTAGAATTGCTTGGCTCCAGGCATCTGACCTAGAGCTCTGGGTACAAGACAAATTGGGAAACATCCTTTGTACTGGTGAGAACCTGTTTGGTAAAGATTGGCAGGAAAAGGCCAATGAAATGGATGCTGAAAATTCCACCTTGGATAGATTATCCAAGTCCACTGCTGATTCTGCTAGAAAGAAATTGTTCAAAAAACCATTCTTTTCTAAAAAGAAAAGATTTTATCCTGCTTATGTTCAGCATGGACGTTCTGCAAGTCAGCTTGCCAGGAAAGGTCAGCAACCACCCAAACAGAAGAAAGCAAAGACTGCTAGGCCTCAGCCGGCCCAGCAGGCTCAGCCTCCACAGGGCCTTTGACTCTCAACTAGAGAACTTAGCCTTCCTGGCTCTCGGGGGACCAGAGCCTTCCACCATTCCAGCAAGGTTATGTCATTTTGCCCCCAGATGGGGGCAAATAACAGCAGAGCATTGGACACTCTCCATCATAAAGGAGGGGTACAAGCTTCATTTTTCAAGCATGCCCCCTCACACAATGGTAAAGCAGTTCAATTCTCCGACCTCTCTCATCAACCTGTTAGGTCAGGAGGTCGCAATCCTTCTTGCCCAAGGGGCAATAGAAGAAGTACCCATTCATCAGCAGGGTACAGGGTTCTATTCCCATTATTTTCTTATCCTAAAGAAATCAGGGGGTTACAGACCTATCTTAGACCTCAGAGAATTGAACAAATTCCTTTTCAAGGAGAAATTCAAGATGATTTCTCTTGGATCTCTGCTGCCATACCTTCAGAGTCAGGATTGGCTTTGTTCTCTAGATCTCAAGGATGCGTACACTCATGTCCTCATCCATCCAACCCACAGAAGGTTCTTTTGGTTCCTTTTTCAGCAAAAGCACTACCAATACAGGGTGCTTCCATTTGGCCTGACCTCAGCACCAAGGTTGTTCACGAAATGCATGGCTGTAGTAGCAGCATTTCTCCGCACTCTAGGGATATTCATCTTCCCTTACTTAGATGACTGGCTCATTCGAGCACCAACAGAGTCAGGGGCCAGGACTTCTCTATCCTGCACAATGTGTATCCTTCAGTATTTAGGGCTGGTAATAAACATCCCAAAATCCAATCTAACTCCCACTCAGTCTTTAGAGTTCATAGGAGCTTTGCTGGATACCAGAAAGGCAAGGGCCTATCTCCCCCAGGCCCGTTGCCTTCGCATTGTGCAGTTAGCTTCTGAAGCAGTGCAAAAGCCTCATCTAACTGCTCGAGAAATGTTACAACTACTAGGCCACATGGCATCTACTGTGCATGTGGTTCCCTATGCTCGCCTCCATATGAGGGCAGCTCAGTGGACTTTATCCACCCAATGGACCCAGGCATCAGGATGTCTGTCAGACAAAATAGCAAACACAAGTCGCCTTATTTTGTCCCATCCAGTGGTGGAAGTCCACTCAAAACCTGTTGTTAGGGTCCCCTTTTCAACAACCCTTACCCCAAGCAACTCTCACAACAGATGCTTCTCCAATGGGTTGGGGAGCTCATCTGCAAGACCTCTTCATCCAGGGCACCTGGTCTCCACAGGAGAGTCATCTACATATCAATCTCTTGGAGCTCAGAGCAATCTTCCTTGCTCTGCGAGTGTTCCACACCCTGCTCAGCTACAAGACAGTCCTCATTCATACGGACAATCAGGTAGCCATATTCTATGTGA
Source organism: Ichthyophis bannanicus (assembly GCA_033557465.1). Taxonomy (NCBI): domain Eukaryota; kingdom Metazoa; phylum Chordata; class Amphibia; order Gymnophiona; family Ichthyophiidae; genus Ichthyophis; species Ichthyophis bannanicus. Next base: position 146,586,432 of record CM066033.1, read on the forward strand.
ACAAGCAGGGGGGAACAGGCTCTCTGTCGCTTGCAACAAAGCTTTGCGACTATGGGCCCTCGCTAGAGAGCATCAGATTCATCTTCTGGCAGTGTATCTTCCAGGCATTCAAAACTCTTGGGCAGACATACTCAGTCGAGTTCTGCTTCCACACGAGTGGTCTCTGCATGCAGACCAGGTAGCCAGGATATTTCAACTTTGGGGAACCCCGGACATAGACCTCTTTGCAAGTCCGTGGAATGCCAAACTTCCCCGGTTCTGTACCAGAATTCCGGCTCAGGGGGCTCAGGCCAGGGATGCTTTCCTCCTTTACTGGGGTCAAGACTTCCTGTATGCCTTTCCACCCATTCCCCTAATTCACAAAACCCTGTTCAAGCTTCAGAGAGACAGAGGCCATATGATTCTCATAGCTCCACATTGGCCACGGCAGGTGTGGTACCCTCTGCTTCTACATCTCTCTCAAGCTCCCTCCCTGGAGTTAGGGTCTGCTCCAGATCTCCTATCTCAGGAGGATGGAACGTTATGGCATCCCAATCCCCAGTCTCTGCATCTCAGGGCTTGGTTGCTGAAGGCCTAGATCTCCATGATCTTAATCTCCCTCAGGAAGTAAAAGATATTCTTTTTGCTTCCAGGAAACCTTCCACAAGACGCTCTTATGCTTTCAAGTGGAAAAGGTTTACCGTATGGTGTTCGCAAAAGGGTCTTAACCCCCTTGCGATACCTCTGGAATCATTGCTGGAGTATCTCCTTCATTTATCCAATGCAGGTCTTAAGGCTAATTCAGTAAGAGTCCATTTGAGTGCTATTGCAGCTTCCTTTAAGCCTCTAAATGGACAGCCTATTTCCTCTCATCCTCTTCTAGCAAGATTTATGAGAGGCCTTCTAACTAGGCCTCCCATTAGGCCACCACCAGTGGCATGGGACTTAAACCCGGTTCTTGAGCAACTCATGAAGCCACCTTTCGAACCTTTAGCTACTACCTCCTTGAAATTCCTTTCTTGGAAGGTTATCTTTCTCATTGCAATCACATCAGCACACCGCATTAGTGAGTTGCAAGCGCTAGTAGCTGATCCACCTTATACAAGGTTCCATCATGACAAGGTAGTCCTTAGGACTCATCCACACTTTATGCCAAAGGTGGTCTCGCCTATTCATCTGAACCAAGCGGTCTACCTACCTCTGTTTTTTCCAAGGCCTCATGCATCAAATGCAGAGAGGAATCTTCATACCTTGGACTGTAAAAGAGCTTTAGCAACACAGCTTTAGCCTTTTACCTACAAAGAACACAGCAACATAGAAAGTCCTCTCAACTCTTTGTTGCTTTTGATCCTTCTCATTTGGGACTTCCAGTCTCCAAGAGAACACTGTCTAACTGGATTGCTCAGTGTATTTCCTTCGCCTATCAGAGTAAGAACCTTTCTCTGGAGGGCCATGTCACAGTTCACAATGTGAGAGCCATGGCAGCCTCAATGGCTCATCTGCACTCTGTGTCTATCGACGACATCTGTCGAGCAGCCACTGGGGCCTCGGTTCATACCTTCACAGCCCATTACTGCTTGTACAAGGACTCCCGCTGGATGCCTTGTTTAGTCAGGCTGTTCTACAACACCTGTTCCATACCTAATCAACTCCTACCTGCTATCCCTGGTAGGATGCCAGAGATCCATGGAGGGAAGTGGAGCCCTGTTCAGGGACACACAACTTCTGGGGTCTCTCCCTGGCACCTAAAGCTAGGGAGTCCCCATATGTGATGACTACATTCCTGCTTGTTCCTGGAGATAGCATAGTTACTCACCTGTAACAGGTGATCTCCGGGAACAGCAGGAATTTAGTCCTCACAACCCACCCACCTCCCCTAGGAGTTGTATCTCTCTATCTATCTCTTTCCTTTCCCTCTCTCTCTCTTTGTCTCAGCTTTAAAACTCAACTGGAGAGAGGCAGTTGGGAAAGGTGGGAAGGCAGTACGCAGACGCTGTGGGATGCTCCCAAAAGCTTTTTAATTGGACGCTGGGGAGCGTTCCCGCGCAGGCTCCGTCGGTACCGACGATACCCATATGTGAGGACTAAATTCCTGCTGTTCCCGGAGATCACCTGTTACAGGTGAGTAACTATGCCTTCCTGGATGGTGATTCCCAATGTGGAACCTTGCATCATGTAACCATAGTTTGGATTGTTCTTTCCTAGGTGCATAACTTTGCACTTGTCCACATTAAACTTCATCTTCCATTTGGATGCCCAGTCTTCCAATTTATCAAGATCCTCTTGCAATTTTCCACAATCCTCTTGGGTTTTAACAGCTTTAAATAGTTTTGTGTCATCTGCAAATTTTATAATCGCACTTTTTATTCCCTTTTCCTGGTCATTTATTAATATGTCAAAAAGCAGCGGACCCAGCACAGATTCCTGGGGTACTCCACTATTCACCTTTTTCCATTGGGAAAATTGGCCATTTAGCCCTACCCTCTGCTTTCTATCTTTTAACCAGTTCCGGATTCACAGTAGTGCACTGCCTCCTATCCCATGACTTTTTAGTTTTGCCAAAAGTCTCATGAGGGACCGTGTCAAAGGCTCCCTGAAAGTCCAGATACACTATATCAACCGACTCACCTTTGTCTACCTGTTTATTCACACCTTCAAAAAAAAACATAACAGATTAGTATGAGAAGTTCTTTCTTGTCTAAAGCCATGTTGGCTGTCTCCCATTAAGCCATGACTATCTACATGTTGAGTAATTTTGTTATTTATTTATTTATTTAGACAGGCTTGTATACCACCTTATCCTACAATCAAAGTGGTTACATAACATCACAATTGGGTTACATTTAACATTTGGGTGCTTTACAACATTTAACATGAGGGTATTTAACAGCATAATAAAACACAATTTGAGTTACATTTATCATAATGGTGTTGTGAGTTTAGCTAGGTTGCTTAGGTATTGATTTTGCAGGGCAGTTTACGTTGCAGTCCCGCTCGGGTGTGGGCTGTTGTCTATCTGCTCATAGGTTTCTGTGAATAGCAGGGTTTTAAGAGCCTTGCGGAATGATTGTTTCTACCATTTTTCCTGGTATTGACGTCAGACTCACCAGACTGTAGTTTCTGGGATCACCCCTGGAACCCTTTTTAAAAATTGGCGTTACATTGGCGATCCTCCAGTCTTCAGATATTACAGATGATTTTAATGATAGTTTACCGATTACTAATAGCAGGTCTGCAATCTCATATTTCAGTTCTTTCAACACCCTTGGATGTATACCAAAAAATCTTAAGCTATTTCTACAAATCAAATGTCCAAATATAGATAAGTAAGAGCTTAGCATATAAATCACAAACCTGGCATATAGATAGCAAAAAGGCTATTGTTGAAAAACTATTAATGAAAACAAAGAGGCTCAAATTCCTTCATGGTTTGTGTCAAAACACCACAGCTTAACATTCATCATTGCTCCATAAATTGCTTCTAATTTTTAATATTTTTTTTATATCTTTCAAAGTGTAATGTCACTTCTTTGTATCATAAATGTTAAACAAAATCCAAACTTATCTTAAATTCTCCACCATATTGAGGAAAAGCAATGCCAAAATATTTTTGAAACAAACATGACCCTGACCGGGCAGATAGATTTCACCCCACCAGAGGCAGCTTCAGGGTAATGCTGAAACATCAGCACTCAGTCCAGGGTGGAGACATGGTTGAAAGTTTTTGAACTGTTACCTAGATCCAAAGAAAATGTGTCAAGGCCTATATTACTGTATTATTTAAATGGTACCCAGACAAATGGGAACAAGCCTTATGTCTGCCTGGGACAAAGAGTTCAGCTTTCATGGAGGAAATTTGCAGAGTTGCAATGTGGAATTCATTTCACACATTTATACCATTAGTATTTTGAATAAGGACGCCCAGCATGATAGTATGTTGGTCAGTCTTGCAAGGTATTTCTGCATCCTAGAATCCACTTTCATTCCTCCTCCCACTCTCCTGACCCCATTTTTGAAAAGCTCATTTTGACATGCCACGTTAAGGTTGGTGGTGTTTAAACTGGATTCAGTATGCGCTGTGTCACAGAGAAAGTTGAAAGTAAAAATCAACCACTATAAAGGCTCTGAATTACTAATTTAAGTTGTTATATAAAATAGAATATTTCTTAGCATATTCTGAGAAAAGGGAAAGAAACTACTTTTCTCTATCTTTAGTTAGTTCTTTTAAAGTCAGAATTCAAGGCAACTTCTCCATTTAAGTCACATTGCTGAATATGTGAGTTTGGTTAAAACATAACCACTGGCATGAAAAGTACCTGCACAGACTTCTTATTTTCAAGGTGTAAAGATGCTTACTTCTGCTTTGAAAATTACCACAAAGAATATATACTTACGTTTAAGCCAATTCTTTAGCATGCACAAATTTTCATGGTTAATTTATGTGCATATGGCCACATTTTGAAAAATATGTGCATAAATGCACATCTCTCCCTCAGGCAAAGTTAAACATCTAAAGGTTGTGTATATGCAACCTTTACATGTATGTCGAGCACGTTTATGAAAGCCTACTTCTGCATGTAATACATTGCTTTACCAGTAAGCGTACTTTTAAAAATTGCCCTCTTAACATCCAAGTGGTATAAAATGTTATCTCCAGGAACAAGCAGGAATGTAATCCTCACATATTGGTATCGTCGGTACCGACGGAGCCTGCGCGGGAACGCTCCCCAGCGTCCAATAGGAACGCTTTGGGAGCATCCCTCAGCACATGGGCACTGCCTTCCCACCTTTCCAGCTGTCCCTCTTCAGTTCTTCGTTTTCCACGGAGCCAACAGGACCTATTCCCTGTCACCGTGGAAAATTCCATCTTTAAAATTATTTTTTGTGGTCGCGCTTGCCTACCGCACAACACCTACCGGTACCGCCGGTTCTTTTCTCTTCTTTCCTTAAAAAAAAAAAAAAAAAACCTACTTTCACTGTTTCTTTTCAGAAACTTTCCTGTTTTGGTGCTAGGCGCCATTTTGGGCATTAGGCCCCATTTGTCCAAAATCATGGAAAAGCCAACTAGTGGTTTTAAAAAATGTACTATGTGTGTCGGTACCATTTCTGTCACTGACACCCATGATTGGTGTCTAAAATGTTTAGGACCTGATCATTCTCCAACTGAATGTCTCTCCTGCATGGGGATGACTAAAAGAGGAAGACAGAACTGGGCCGCAAAGCTCGGCACTCTCTTCTCTTCAGATGCCAGAACCATTGCATCGACATCGTCAAGGGCCTCTTCTTCCTCCCATGGATCTCAGGTAGCTAAACACAAAAGCTGGTCCTCAAAGGGTTGCTCTCCTGTTAAGCACCGTGAGGCCATTGGCATTGACCTTGAGGGAACCACACCGGCAAAACAGCCCCGGCAGGAGGCTTCGGCTTCCAAGGCATCGATGGGGCTTCAGAATGTTCTCGAGGCTTCAACCTCGCAAGAACTACCTGTGCCATGCTCAGGGGTTCCGGCCGTTCTTACCGGTACTGACACCCAGGCATCAGCAGCGTCGATAGACCAGAGATTTCTTGCTATCGAACGCAGTATCGCAGCTCTTTTCTCAGCTGTGGTACCGGTGGTCCCAAGGGCACCGGTGCCGACATTGACACCGATGCCGCTACAGACACCGGTGCCGACAATGCCGGTACCAATGGTAACTCTTCCTATTCCACCTCCGGCTGGAGTGGATAAAGTGGTACCGGGTCACCTTGGTACCGAATTCGATCGGTACCGGGATCGTGCTTTGCAGCAGCATCGGAGTCGGGAATACTTCGAGTCCTCCGATTCCGAAGACTCTGACAATTCTGCTGGCACTAGAGGGTTTCTCTTAGAAGATCCCTCTTCTCCCCAACGCAGAATGTCACCTCCAGAGGACATGTCATTTCAGGATTTCATCCGTGATATGGCTAAAGGTCTTTCAATCACAGTAGCTCCTGAGGAGGAACCCAGAGCAAAGGAATTGGAAATCCTCCAATATCCTAAAGCTCCTAAAGAGGCAGCTACTCTGCCTATCCATGAAATTCTGCATAACTTGATGCTCAGAATGTGGGAGACACCTCTGACTACTTCTCCTCACTCTAGGAGACTTGATACTATGTATCGAGTTCCACCATGTCCTGGATTTCAGAAAACTCAGCTGCCACACCATTCTATGATAGTGGAGTCAGCCATGCGTAGGATGAAAAGTGCTAAAAGACATGCATCCAATCCTCCAGGTCGTGAATGCAGGACTCTGGTTGCTTTTGGACACACAACTTTTCAAGCTTCCATGCTTTCAGCTAGGATCAGCTCATATATCCTATATATGGGAATGTTCCTCAAAGAAATCACAGGAGACTTGGAACTTATGAGCCCATTTCTCCCAGATAAGAGACAAGACTTTCTTACTCTGGTTAAGCATGCTCAGGATGTCTCCAAGTTTGTCAATCGTGCAGCCTTTGACTGCTTTGAATGCATCAGCAGAACTTCTGCTATTGCCATTGGCGCACGACGAATTGCCGGGCTACAGGCATCAGACTTGGAGACTTGGGTAGAGGACAAGTTAGGCAACATTCCTTGCACGGGAGAAAATCTCTTCGGCAAGAACTGGCAGGAGAAGGCTAACGAGTTAGATGCTGACAGTTCTACCTTAGATAGATTGTCAAAGTCTCCAGCCACTCCAGCCAAAATAAAGCCTTATAAAAAACCCTCTTTTAGCAAAAAGAGGAAGTTTTATCCCTCCTATACCCATCAGACTCAAGCTCCAGGTCAGGTTGCCCAAAAGGGACAAACTAGACAACAAAAGAAACCAAAAGGCCAGAGAGTCCAACCAGCTTTCCAGGTTCAGCCCCCTCAAGGGCTTTGACTCCTCCCTAGAGAGCTTTGCCTTCCTGCCTCTGAGGGGTCCTCAACCCCCCAATATCCCCGGCAGGTTATGCCACTTTGTCAACAGATGGCATCAGATAACAGCAGAAGATTGGACTTTGTCCATTGTAGGGGGAGGGGTACAAACTTCATTTTCACAGCTTACCCCCTCCTGCAATTCTAAAGCAGTTCAATTCACAAACCTCTGCAGACAATCTGCTAGATCACGAGGTCTCCACTCTTCTTGCCCAAGGGGCAATAGAGGAAGTACCCATTCTTCAACAGGGTGCAGGGTTCTACTCCCCCTATTTTCTTATCCCAAAGAAAACAAGGGGAAACAGACCCATTCAAGACCTCAGAGAATTGAACAAATATTGGTCTGACCCAGTATGGCATATCTTATGTTCTTATGTTCTTTCGAGAAAAATTCAAGATGATTTCTCTGGGAACTCTTCTGCCATACCTTCAAAGCCAGGACTGGCTTTGCTCTCTAGACTTAAAGGATGCATACACTCACATTCTTATCCATCCAAATCACAGGAAATTTTTACGTTTCCTTTTCAGGGGCAGACATTTCCAGTACAGGGTTCTTCCCTTTGGTCTGGCTTCAGCACCAAGGGCATTCATGAAATGCATGGCAGTAGTAGCTGCATTTCTACGAACCCTGGGGATCTTTGTCTTCCCCTACTTAGACAACTGGCTCATCCGAGCCTCCACAGTGACAGAGGCCAGCACTGCACTGTCTCGTACAATGCGAATCCTCCAATACTTGGGATTGGTAATAAACTTCCCGAAATCTCAACTAGTTCCTTCCCAATGCCTAGAATTCATAGGAGCCTGTCTGGATACCAGACAGGCAAGGGCTTTCCTTCCACAAGCCCAGTGTCTTCGCATAATGCAATTAGCTTCCCAAGCAGCAGGCAAGTCCTCCCTCACTGCTCGGGAGCTACTGCAGCTACTGGGACACATGGCATCCACAGTTCATGTAGTCCCATATGCTTGCCTCCACATGCGAACAGCTCAGTGGACCCTCTCCACACAGTGGACACAGGCCACGGGTCATTTGTCGGACAAAATAACAGTCTCTCAACGACTAATTTTGTCCCTCCAATGGTGGCAATCATTAGAAAATCTGACAGTAGGGTCTCCTTTCCATCAACCCCTCTTTCAGGCCACCCTAACAACAGATGCATCACAGGTGGGTTGGGGAGCACACCTGAATCATCTCTCTACCCAGGGCACCTGGCCTCCACAGGAGGTTGGTTTACACATAAATCTCCTGGAGTTAAGAGCCATTTATTTAGCTCTTCGAGTGTTCCACACCCAGCTCAGCTACAAGACAGTCCTAATCCAGATGGACAATCAGGTAGCCATGTTCTATGTGAACAAGCAGGGCGGGACAGGCTCTCTGTCGTTATACAACGAAGCTTTACGACTATGAGCCCTCGCCAGAGAGCATCAAATTCACCTTTTAGTAGTATATCTTCCAGGCATTCAAAACCTTTGCTGGCTTTTATCTGCATAACATCTGCCCTGAAGCAGGGGGAATACTGAGATGACCCCGAAACGTGTCACGTCGTATATGTATGATACTGCGGTATTGCTGGAAGCAGCCTGATAACTCTCTTTCCTCAGCTAAGTATAAGCTGTTTTTAAAAAGTTTTTCTTTATTAAAATGGAAGGACCACGGTGGTGAAGGGACGTTTCCTTTCACTGTGCTGGTAGTTCCGACAAAAAATTAGTTCTGATAAGTTGGTTATTCTAACTGGGTTTAGATTTTGGTTTTGGTTCTTTTTGACCTGGTTTTGGGTTTGGTTTGGTGTTCTATTCAAAACCTTTGGGCAGACAAACTCAGTCGAGTACTGCTACCTCACGAGTGGTCACTCCACCTAGACCAGGTGGCAAAGATATTTCATCTCTGGGGCACTCCAGACATAGACCTCTTTGCAAGTCGACTGAATGACAAACTTCCCCGGTTCTGTTCCAGGATTCCAGCGCACAACTTTCAGGCAAGGGATGCCTTCCTCCTTCACTGGGGTCAGGACTTCCTTTATGCCTTCCCACCCATTCCCCTCATCCCCAAGACACTCTTCAAACTTCAGATAGACAGGGGTCGCATGATCCTCATAGCACCACGATGGCCGCGCCAAACATGGTATTCCCTGCTTCTGCATCTCTCTCAAGCGCCACCTCTGGAGTTAGGGCATGCTCCGGATCTCCTTTCCCAGGAGAACGGGATGCTATGGCACCCGAATCCCCAGTCCCTGCACCTCACGGCCTGGTTGTTGCAGGCTTAGACCTCCAGGATTTCAACCTGTCCCAGCAGGTAAAAGATATCCTTCAGGCTTCTAGGAAACTTTCCACAAAAAGATCTTATGCCTTCAAGTGGAAACGTTTTACTATATGGTGCTCCAAGAGGGGATTAAACCCCCTGGTCATACCCTTAGAATCGATACTAGAATATCTCCTTCATTTATCGAATTCTGGCTTAAAGACCAATTCGGTAAGAGTTCATCTTAGTGCAATTGCAGCTTCTTATAAGCCTCTAAATGGACAACCAATTTCCTCTCATCCACTCCTATCAAGATTTATGAGAGGCCTTTTATTGACTAAACCTCCCATCAAGCCACCACCGGTAGCATGGGATCTAAATCTAGTTCTCGGGCAGCTCATGAGGCCGCCTTTTGAACCTTTAGCCACTATAGCCCTTAAGTTTTTGACTTGGAAGGTCATCTTCCTGATTGCAATCACCTCTGCCCGTCGCATTAGTGAATTGCAAGCTTTAATGGCTGATCCTCCTTATACTAGATTTCATCATGATAAGGTTGTTCTTCGAACTCACCCACACTTTATGCCAAAGGTGGTTTCGCCTTTTCATTTAAACCAATCAATTTATCTTCCTGTATTTTTTCCGAGGCCTCACGCCTCTAATGCATTAAGAAACCTTCATACTTTGGGTTGTAAAAGGACCTTAGCCTTTTACATTCAAAGAACACAGCAACATAGAAAGTCCTCGCAACGTTTTGTAGCTTTTGACCCTAGTCATTTGGGACTTCCAGTCTCCAAAAGAACTTTATCTAAATGGATTGCCCAATGCATATCCTTTACTTATGAGAGTAAGGGTCTTCCTCTTCAGGACCATGTCGCAGCTCACAATGTGAGAGCCATGGCAGCTTCCATGGCTAATCTCCACTCTTTGTCTATCGATGACATTTGTCGAGCAGCCACCTGGGCTTCGGTACACACCTTCACAGCCCACTACTGCCTAGATAAAGCCTCCTGTCGGGATGCCTTTTTTGGCCAAGCTGTTCTTCAAAATCTCTTTCAAACTTAAAACAACTCCTACCCACCAACCCTGGTGGGATGCCAGAGATCCATGGGAGGAAGGATTCTCACCTTCGACGGTGGCACCTTCCTGGGGATATCTCCCTGGCATCTTCAGCTAGGGAGTCCCCATATGTGAGGACTACATTCCTGCTTGTTCCTGGAGATAGCGTAGTTACTCACCTGTAACAGGTGATCTCCGGAACAGCAGGAATTTAGTCCTCACAACCCACCCACCTCCCCTAGGAGTTGTCTCTCTCTCTCTTTGTCTCTTTCCTCTCTCCCTTTATCCTTTCACTCAGCTACAAACTTAACTGAAGAGGGACAGTTGGAAAGGTGGGAAGGCAGCGCGCATGTGCTGAGGGATGCTCCCAAAAGCGTTCCTATTAGACTTTGGGGAGCGTTCCCGCGCAGGCTCCGTCGGTACCGACGATACCCATATGTGAGGATTACATTCCCGCAGTTCCTGGAGATCACCTGTTACAGGTGAGTAACTACGCTTTTCTTGATTTGATAAATCAACTTTTGTGATAAGAACAGCAAGGCAATGAACAATTGAAGATAAAAATAAACTCAAGGTGAAATTTTACTTACCTAATCATTTCCTTTCCTGGAGTCCTGCTAGATTAGTCCAGACAAGCGGGCCACATCCCTCTCCACTAGAAATCACAGGCTAGTTGGGGGCGGAGCCTGATGCCGAGCAGAGTAGACGTGTAGGACGTGGGCTCCCGAGAGATACGGGCAGAATCCTGACAAACGTGCCCTTTAACAACATAAAAGCGTACTATATATCGCCGAAAGATTAGGTACCTCATTGATGGCGGGTCCTAAACCGCAGCGGCTGGATTACGCTTCGGCTTTGAACAGCAATGCGAAGCGCTCTAAATCGGAGCCTCTCTCCCCTCACAAAATGGCGGCGACGCGTGAAGGCGCGGATGTTCTGCAGGAACTTCTCTCCGAGATTAGAGGAGTGAAAGATTTAGTGAAAGCTAATGGTGAGGCGCTAAGCACGGTACAAGAGGAAATCGCCGCTCTACATGGCAAAATTGAAAACTTGTCTCTTCGGCAAGACAAAGCTGAAGCAGTCCTCTCCACTCACGGGGCCCGGCTGGAAAAGATGGACAAACTAGAGAAACAGCTTCACGCGCTCCAACGAGAGATGGAAGACAGTAATAATCGTGCCCGACGCAATAACATTCGGATGGTTGGACTCCCAGAAGGAGTGGAAGGTAAAGATATGCGTGCTTTCCTGATCAAAGTGATTCCTGAACTTCTATGCTGCACATTCAAGAAGGACTTTGAGATTGACCGCGCGCATCGAGTCCCTTCGTTTACAACCTTACAGATGACCAGGCCGCGGCCAGTTGTGTTTCGTGTTTTACGATTTCAACATGCTACACAAATCATGGAGGCAGCGCGGGCACGTGCTCCGATTGAGTACGAAGGGCGCAAACTCTCCTTTTTCCCAGACCTGGCTAAGATCACTGTGAACCGGCGTAAGAAACTTCTGGAATTTCGTCCCCGATTACAGCAGTTGCAAGCGCGTTTCGGACTGTTCTACCCTGCTAAAATGCGGATTACCCTACATAATCAAACTAGGACTTTTGAAGAACCGGATATGCTGGCAGCTTTCCTGGATGAGAAGGAGGCCGCCCAGATGCGGTGACTGGTCGCTCAGGTTTTGGTGTGGTTAAGATAGCTGCAGTGTATAAGGGTACCCTGGTCCAGCCCGTTGCTTTGGGGCTGGGAAGTGGGGTTTCTGTTACCTTCATTTTATATAGTGTTCTGTAACCTAAGCGCAATAAGAGGGGGGGGGAATGGGATTTTCGCTTTTGGCACGGTTATTCTGAGTCCTTACAGGGCTCGTTATCTCTGTATCTCCTGAGCCAGCCCTGCCGGCTCAAGTTTCCCGATACATTATTATTGGGTGGTCTCTCCTCCAGGGTTTTTGTTTAATATGGTTCAAATAGCCTTGTTAATCTTCTGGATGTTACTTATCATGCTATCCCTGTTATGTATTCTTTTGCAACTATGTATATCGATTGTATCCAGATCCGAAAGGGTCTATAGTACTATTTAGGCTTCAATGGCTTCTTGCAAAATCCTTTCCTTAAATGTGCAAGGGGTTAATAATCCAGTTTAAAAGGCGAAAGATTATAGATTATGCGCGGCGTGAACGGGCAGATCTGCTGTTATTGCAGGAAACACATTTGAACCAAAAAGAGTCATTGAAGCTTGGGGTGCGGCCCTATGATGTTTTTGGCGTACTCCGCTGCGGTTAAAAAACGCAACGGGTCGCCATACTTGCTCATCGGTCCCTTCGGGTTCAGGCACTACTCCACCGCTCCGATACCGCGGGGCGGTGGACTATGGTGGAGCTGAATTTGAATGGGATGGAAATTGTTGTTATGTGTATATATGCTCCCACCACTGATTCTCCAGATTTCTTTACCGATGTAGCGAAGGAATTATCTGTCCAGGCTGGAAAACATCTGTTTATAGGGGGAGACTTCAACCAGGTTTTAGACCCTTTGATAGATCGACAGCCGTCTCGATCGATCACACCGTCTAAGGGGCAAATGTTTCTGGCTTCTATGATTAAAGAGCTGGCTTTGATTGACATTTGGAGACTACATCACCCTCGAGATTTGGAATTTACTTTTTTTTTCTGCCCCTCATACCTCGCAATCTCGAATTGATTTTCTATTAATTTCCAAGGCCTTAGTTGCGAATGTGGATGTCTCTATGATACACTCTATCCACGTTTCAGACCATGCGGCTACTTCAGCTATACTTAATACTAATTCCCCTATCAAAGGATCGGCTGATTGGTGTCTTGACCGATCCTTGCTCGCGGATCCTGAATTTTCGATAACAGTAAAAGCTGCCATAGCGGAATATTTTTCCTTGAATTCCCTGCAGGACACCTCCGGGTGGGCCTGGTGGGAAGGCTTCAAAGCCTCAATTAGGGCGACTATTACTAGTTTTAGTATACGTAGGAAAAAACAGAGGCAACAAGAACTTTTGGACCTTGAGCAACAGATTAAAGCAGGGGAACGGGTGCTTACACGTCGAACAGATCAGTGTATATTACTGAGACTCCGACGGCTTCGATTCCAATACAATACCATAGTGAATGCTGAGGCCTCCCAGAGTATCAGGAAACAACAAGGGAATTACTATCGGGAGGGCAATAGAGCTGGCAAATTGTTAGCTACAATGCTAAAAGGAAAGCGGGAAACCCAACGGGTCAGCGCTTTGAGGGAATCTCAAGGGACCACGTTGATAGTTGGTGACCAGGCGATAGCTGCCACTTTTTCTCAATATTATACTACCCTTTATAGCTCGGAGCGGGAATTTACACAGGCAGGCTTTGATCAATTAACAGCTGGCCTTCATCGGCCTACCCTTTCGGATGAACAGCGAGATAATTTGGATATACCAATAACTGCAGAAGAAATCGGTCGCGCTATCACATCTTTGGCCTCAGGCAAAGCGGTTGGGCCGGATGGGCTGCCCGCCGAATTTTTAAATGTTTTTCGAAGGAGCTTATCCCCTATCTTCAACAATATTACTCCTTACTTGCTATGGTAGAACAAAGTGTTGGGGCTTTTGCCGCGGCTAAGCTGGTGGTCTTTGAGAAGCCGGGGCGGGATCCTTTATTGGTCACTAACTATCGACCTATTTCACTTTTGAACGCCGACTATAAGATATATGCTTTAATTTTGTCGGCTCGACTTGCAGCCTTACTCCCCAAATTAATTCATCCGGATCAATGTGGTTTTACGGAAGCCCGGTTGACCGCGGATAATGCGCGTCTCTTATGTCATCTCCTCACAGGGGCGGATGCGATGGAGGTACCGATTGTGGGCCTTGCGCTAGATGCGGAAAAGGCTTTCGATCGCTTAGAATGGTCCTTTCTCTTTGCGGTTCTTCGGTGGTTCGGATTTGGAAATGCTTTCATTCGTGCGATTGAGGTCTTGTACACTTCTCCTACCGCGAGGATCTGTATTAATGGGGTGATGTCGGCTCCATTTGAATTGAAGCGTGGTACTCGTCAGGGTTGCCCCTTATCTCCTATGCTATTTAATCTAGCGATGGAACTATTGACTCTTCTGATTCGACAGTGCTCAGATATCAAGGGGGCGAGAATTGCGAATTTAGAGGTTAAACTCTCAGCCTACGCGGACGACCTTCTTCTTTTCACGACCCCGGATTCTATTCCTAACATACTGAAACAGATTGAGGAGTATTCGCAGTTTTCTGGTTACAAAATTAACTGTTCGAAATCTTTAGTTTTCCCTCTAAATAAGTGGGCTTATAAGGGGCACGTCAGTGATTATCCTTTTGTGTGGGAATCGGGGGCTGTAAAATACCTGGGCGTTCACTATCGGTATCCGCTCAGTGAAACGATTGCATGGAATGTTGGTGTAGTCTTGAGGTTGGCTCAGGAGTTGACTGTAAAGTGGACACCCCTCACGCTATCCTGGTGGGGACGTTTGGAAACGATAAAAATGATGATTGTTCCCAAAATCAATTATATATTGGAAATGCTTCCTTGTTTATTGCCCACCCATGTTTATCTACAATTAGAACGAATATTGTCTCAGTTCTTGTGGAATAATAAATCGCCGCGAATAGCAAAGGAGAAACTGAAGCTTAGACGGGAGCAGGGGGGCGTAAATTTCCCAAATTTTCAAGCTTATCATCACGCTTTCCTTCTCAAACAAGGGGCGCGATGGGTAGAGCAGCTGACCGCGGAGAGGCCGGTTTGGCTCGAGTTAGAAGAGAGGCTAGTTGCGCCTGTCCCATTGGAGTTTCTCCCAGGTATGCAGTTTTCACATCTCTCTAGGTTTCCTGTAATAATACTAGACACACTCCAAGTTTTTCTTAATTTTCTTCACGTCAGTGATCCCAGCTGTTGCTCTCGGTCCCGGTTGCCTATCTGGAACAATCCCCTTTTTAAAATCCAAAAGTCAACCTTTGCCTGGAAGCAGTGGTTTACACGTGGAATTTGGACAGTAAATCAATTGCAGGTCGCCAAAAAATGGAAGGACTTTAGGGTACTTCAACTAGAGTTTCGCCTTCCGTCCAAATGTTATTTTCAATGGCTGCAACTCCGACACTGTTTAACCGGTGCTGGAATAGACCCAGGGCAAAGTTTTGATGTTCCAGGGATTACTGAGATTTTTCGGGACAATCTGTTAACCCCGGGGATAGCGTCACGTATTTATAAAAGACTGACCTTATCTCCGTCGTTGGTGATGCAGAAGGTTCAACAGAGATGGGAAAGGGCTGTGGGGAAGAAGCTTGCTGATTCTCAATGGAAAACGTTTTGGAACAAGCAAGTTCGAATTACCAGATCTGCCTCCGTCACTCAAACTCTTTTTTATTTTGCCCATCAGTGCTTTTATACGCCAAAAAGGACACTCAAATAAATTAAGGACTCCAAATGATTTTATAAAAGCAACAAAACTAACTAATAACAGAGCCTTCTCACATGCGGCCCCCTTCATTTGGAACTCCATCCCAGAGGACCTAAGATCCACAACAGAAGTTATAGAATTCCGCAAAAAACTGAAAACCTACCTCTTTGCCATGCACTACAACAACATTGATAATACACTAATCATCCCAGAAAAAGGCTAAATAACACCCAACTGAGTATAGCTAAACCTCATAATTAACAGATTTGCACCCTCTTGTAAATACCCATGATTTAAATCCAAGGAACCTACAAACCTGTATCTGTACATAGTTCATAAATTGTTCTTGTTCTGTTATGTATTTAACCTTTACATTGTTCTGTTATGCATTTAACCATTCACCGTTCTGTTACGTATTTAACTATTACATTGTTTACTGTCAAAAATTGTTCCATGTAAAACAAGCCCTGCTTTGTTGACTGTTGTTCAGTTGTGAGCCACATCTGAACTCTGGAAGATGCGGGATATAAATGATTGTTAAATAAAAATAAAAATAAAACAACTGGCCCAATGGGACAAAAGTCTCACCCCTCTCTGCTGGACATGTGGGATTACAATAGGTACCCTTAGGCATATAGTCTATGATTGTTCAGGAGTAAGGTCCTATTGGGCCTCTGTATGGAGGCAGATTCAGGATATTCTCATGATTAAGGAACCTTTGACATGGCAGATTATAGGTTTTCGCTCGGCGGCAGATATCCCCTCATTATCCAAGGAAGGAGCTTTCCTTCTTGATTTCATGATAGGGATAGCGATATGCTTAGTTATCCGGAATTGGAAACTTACTACACAGGTGAATGCCCATGAATGGTGGCACCGAATTTGTCTATATAGTCAGTATGAACAGAGTTTTGGTAGTCCCCGGCCACCGCTACCTACAGCTTATTCCAAATGGCAACCATTAAATGATTTTGTTAAAGCTGCCAAGGTTAGATAGAGCCTTACACATTGGGCATATAGGGCTTATGTACCGTTCGGTCATTTTTTTAAAATCCTGGAGGAGGGGATAGGGGGGAAGGGGTGGGGGGGGGAGTTATAGTTTTCTTTCAGTGTAATTATGTTTCCTTTTGTTGTGTGTTGGTTTTGTTCCATTATTCTCTTTGTTATGTATAATGAAAATAAACAATTTAAAAAAAAAAGAAATCACAGGCTAGTTGATTTATAATTTTCAAATACTTGTGCAAGTTTTATAGCATATGTAATTTTTAGCAGCATTTAAGAGGCGAAATTCCCTTGAGTGTGTCTAGGTTGGAAGAGGAAAACATTGCGCATATATTAGGATCTCCAGGAACAAGCAGGAATGAGTCTTCACATATGGGTATCGTCGGTACCGACGGAGCCTGCACGGGAACGCTCCCAGGCGTCCAGAAAGAAAGCTTTTGGGAGCATCCCACAGCGCCTGTGCGCTGCCTTCCCGCCTTTCCTAACTGCCTCTCTCCAGTTTGAGGTAGAGTCTGCTATGAAAAAGATCAAGAGTACAAAAAGGCACTCCTCTGCTCCTCCAGGAAGAGAATGCAGAACTTTAGATGCCTTTGGCAGGAAAATCTTCCAGGCCAGTATGCTTGTAGCCAGAATCAACTCCTATAGTCTCTATATGGGGATGTTTCTAAAAGAAGTTACAGATCATCTGCAAACCTTATCTCCTTTTATGTCAGAAGATAAGAGAGAAGAGTGCATCACCTGGCTTAAACATGCACAGGATGTATCCAAGTTTTCCAACCGTGCAGCCTTTGACTCTTTTGAAGGGGCCAGTAGAGCCTCGGCTATTGCCATAGGTGCATGCAGAGTTGCTAGGTTGCAAGCCTCTGATTTGGAATCCTGGGTACAGGATGGTCTAGGTAACCTTCCCTGTACAGGCGAAAACCTGTTTGGCAAAGATTGGCAAGCAAAGGCCAACCAAATGGATGCTGAAAACTCTGCTTTAGATAGACTTTCAAAGTCTACTACTGCTCCTTTTAAAAAGAGGTTGTTCAAAAAGGGATCTTTCCCAAAGAAATGGAAATTTTCTTCTTATGGTCAGGCCTCTTCTCAAGGTCGTTTTGCTATAAAGAGACAGCAACAACCAAAACAGTCCAAAACCCAGGCTGCGAGGACTGCTACGGCCCAACAGCCTCAGCCTCCTCAGGGCCTTTGACTTTCTACTAGAGAACTTAGCCTTTCTGGCTCTAGAACATCCAGAGCCTCTCACCATCCCAGGAAGGTTAGCTCACTTTGCTCCCAGATGGGAACAAATCACAGCAGAGCAGTGGACCCTCTCCATCATAAAGGAAGGGTACAAACTTCATTTCTTAAACCTTCCTCCTCACACCATGGTGAAACAGTTCAATTCTCCAACATCAACCTTCTAGGTCAAGAGATTTCTACCCTTCTTGCCCAAGGGGCAATAGAAGAAGTACCCCTTCTTCAACAGGGCTCAGGGTTCTATTCCCCCTATTTCCTCATTCCAAAGAAAACAGGGGGCTACAGACCCATATTAGATCTCAGAGAATTGAACAAGTTTCTATGCAAGGAGAAATTCAAGATGACTTCTCTCGGAACTCTCCTTCCATACCTCCAAATTCAGGACTGGCTTTGTTCTCTAGATCTCAAGGATGCGTACACCCATGTTCTCATCCATCCAACCCACAGAAGATTCCTTCGGTTCCTTTACCAGGGAAAGCACTACCAATACAAAGTGCTTCCTTTCGGTCTGGCCTCTGCTTCAAGAGTGTTCGCAAAATGCATGGCAGTAGTAGCTGCATTCCTGCGCACTCTAGGGATATTCGTATTCCCATATCTGGATGACTGGCTCATCCGAGCTCCATTCCAGTCAGAGGCCCAGACTTCCCTGGCCTGCACAAGGCGTGTTCTTCAGTATCTGGGACTGGTAATCAACATTCCAAAATCCCATCTCACCCCTACTCAGTCTCTAGAGTTCATAGGGGCCTTACTGGATACCACAACTGCAAGGGCCTATCTTCCCCAGGCCCGTTGCCTAAGCTTGGTGCAGTTAGCCTCCCAGATTCAGTTAAAATCCCATTTAACTGCTCGAGAGATGTTGCAACTCTTAGGCCACATGGCATCCACGGTGCATGTGGTTCCCTATGCTCACCTTCACATGAGAGCAGCTCAGTGGACCCTATCCTCCCAATGGACCCAGGCATCAGGTTGCCTGTCAGACAAAATAACAACCTCCAGTCGCCTTTTTTGGTCCCTCCACTGGTGGAAGTCCACTCAAAATCTGTTGCTGGGGTCCCCCTTTCAACAGGTGTTACCCCAAGCCACCCTTACAACAGATGTCTCTCCAAGGGGTTGGGGGGCTCATCTACAAGATCTCTCAACCCAGGGCATCTGGTCTCCACAGGAGACATCTCTTCATATCAACCTCTTAGAGCTCAGAGCAATCTTTCTGGCTCTCAGAGTCTTCCACACCCTGCTCAGCTACAAGACAGTCCTCATCCACATGGACAACCAGGTAGCCATGTTCTACGTGAACAAGCAGGGAGGGACTGGCTCTCTGTTGCTTTGCAACGAAGCTCTGAGATTGTGGGCCTTCGCCAGAGAGCATCAAATCCATCTCATGGCAGTATATCTTCCAGGGGTTCAAAACTCTTGGGCAGACAGACTCAGTCGAGTTCTGCTTCCGCACGAATGGTCCCTCCATGGGGACCAGATAGCCAGAATTTTTCGGATTTGGGGTACCCCAGACATAGACCTGTTTGCAAGTCCATGGAATGCCAAACTTCCCCGGTTCTGTTCCAGGATTTCATGTCAGGGAGTTCAGGCCAGGGATGCCTTCCTCCTTCATTGGGGGCAAGACTTCCTCTATGCCTTTCCACCTATTCCCCTAATTCCCAAGACTCTGTTCAAGCTTCAGAGAGACAAGGGGACTAAGATCCTCATAGCACCACTTTGGCCACGCCAACTGTGGTACCCTCTACTTCTGCATCTCTCTCAAGCTCCCTCCCTAGACCTGGGGTCTGCTCCAGATCTCCTCTCCCAGGAGAAGGGAACCTTGTGGCACCCAAATCCTCAGTCTCTTCATCTCAGGGCCTGGTTGCTGAAGGCCTAGACCTTCAAGATTTACAACTTTCTCAGCAAGTGAAGGATATCCTTCATGCTTCCAGAAAGCCTTCCACCAGACGTTCATATGCTTTTAAATGGAAAAGGTTTTCCATTTGGTGTGCAGAGAAGGGTCTCAACCCTCTTGCAATACCTTTGCATTCTTTACTAGACTATTTGCTGCATTTATCCCATGCAGGCCTTAAAACAAATTCAATCAGAGTCCATTTGAGTGCTATTGCAGCATCCCTTAAGCCTCTCAATGGACAACCTATTTCCTCTCATCCTCTTATAGCAAGATTCATGAGAGGCCTTCTTTTGACTAAACCTCCCATTAGACCACCTCCAATGGCCTGGGACTTGAATCTGGTTCTTGGCCAGCTTATGAAGCCACCCTTTGAACCCTTAGCCACTACCTCCTTAAAATTCCTTTCCTGGAAGGTTATTTTTCTCATTGCAGTCACCTCAGCTCGCCGTATCAGTGAGTTGCAAGCTTTAGTGGCTAATCCTCCTTATACAAGGTTCCATCATGACAAGTTAGTCCTCAGAACTAATCCACACTTTATGCCTAAAGTGGTCTCACCTTTTCATCTGAACCAGGAGGTGTATTTACCTGTCTTTTTTCCAGGACCTCATGCATCAAGTGCAGAGAGGAATCTTCATACCCTGGATTGTAAAAGAGCACTTGCTTTCTACTTACACAGGACACAGCAACATAGAAAGTCCTCTCAACTTTTTGTTGCTTTTGATCCTTCTCATTTAGGACTTCCAGTCTCTAAGAGAACTCTGTCCAATTGGATTGCTCAGTGTATTTCCTTCGCCTACCAAACTAAGAACCTTTCTCTGGAGGGCCATGTCACAGCTCACAATGTGAGGGCCATGGCAACCTCTATGGCTCATCTAAACTCTGTGTCCATCGACTAAATCTGTCGAGCGGCCACCTGGGCATCAGTTCATACCTTCACAGCCCATTACTGCTTGGACAAGGACTCCCGCCGGGATGCCGTTTGGTCAGGCTGTTCTTAAACACCTGTTCCATACCTAATCAACTCCTACCCTCCATCCCTGAACTGGATGCCTGAGATTCATGGGTAGAGGTAGAGCCCTTCCCAGGGACTCACAATCTGGGTGATCTCCCAGGCATCTCTAGCTGGGGAGTCCCCATATGTGAAGACTCATTCCTGCTTGTTCCTGGAGATAGCACAGTTACTTACCTGTAACAGGTGATCTCTGGGAACAGCAGGAATAAGTCTTCACAACCCACCCACCTCCCCTAGGAGTTGTATCTTTCTATCTATCTTTCCTTTCCTCTCTCTCTCTTTGTCTCAGCTTTAAAACTCGAACTGGAGAGAGGCAGTTAGGAAAGGCGGGAAGGCAGCGCGCATGCGCTGTGGGATGCTCCCAAAAGCTTTCTTTCTGGACGCTGGGGAGCGTTCCCGCGCAGGCACCGTCGGTACCGACGATACCCATATGTGAAGACTTATTCCTGCTGTTCCCAGAGATCACCTGTTACAGGTAAGTAACTGTGCTTTTTCAAATGAATACACACTATTATGCCTCCCTTTTCCAACCTACCCCACCACCTACACAAATAGCAGATGTAAAGAGCATAGTGCTTTTAGTGCATATGCTTTGAGTTCGCTAATTTTCCAGGAGAAACAATGCAGAGGATTTCTCTGAAAATTTTCCCCACGTATGCTTTTTTTTTAATAGTGCCTTATTATTAAACTCAGATACGGCTTTCTTCTGTTTTTTCTTTTCTTTTGGGATATTAACTTTTTGTGTATTTGTTATCTAGATTTATATGTGATGGATTAGGAAAACTAGTAAAGTGTTTTTGTTCTGCAGCTTCCTCAGCTTTTTCAGATTATCAAGCCAAAGTTGGAAATGACAGGCTTCAAGAACTGGTCTTCACTGTCAGGTTGGTATTTTAAAAAGTTTTTTAAAAGCATTGTTGTTTTTAACACAAACCATAATCCTGGATGCTTTTAACAGCAATAATAAGATGGTTGATCTTAGACTAATGTCTTCCAGCTTATGACATGAGCATATGAGTTTCCAGTTTTCCTTTGACCCTCCCCCCCATCAAAAGCATTTAATTCTTGCTTGTTGAACTTGTCCTGTGTATCCAAGTAATCTAACTTATCAACCATATTGCTTTATTCTGTTTTCCTTTGGAAAGACCACCTTGAAAATGGTAATATCTTTTCTTTTTATTGGGAAGTTTTCAAATAGAGATATGGGATTGTAGCGGAAGTCATTTTCTGACTGTGAACTACTTAAAAGAAAAAATGTTACTGTTGTAAAGCACTCATTTAAATCCTACAAATTTGGAACTGGAGCCATTTTCATTGTTAAGTGTATACTAGAAAGCTGTAATGGTGAGGAAGGTGCAGGAGTGTCGGAACAAGATGAGTCATGCATGCAGGTCCTAGACCAGTGATGGCTAACCTTTTTGAGCCCGAGTGCCCAAACTGCCGCACAAAACCAAAGAATTTCCTCAAAGTGCCAGCACGTCAATTAAAGCTCCATTTGCATAAGGTGCTTCATTTGCATAAATATTTGCATAATGTTACCATACACTAACTTTTAGTAAACATGCCTCTTAATGAGTATATGGATAAAGAAAGACTAAAAGGTTTCTACATTACTATAATCCAGTACCAACCGCCAGGCACATTAGGAACTACTACAAACGCTGCCCATTTAGAACCCATAGCAAACCCGCCGTATCCTAACAGCACTACCAGGACTCACAAAGCACCATACTCTACCTATCAAAAGGCAACACTGCAAATATTAAACCAATACATCTCA
Organism: Ichthyophis bannanicus; assembly: GCA_033557465.1. Taxonomy (NCBI): domain Eukaryota; kingdom Metazoa; phylum Chordata; class Amphibia; order Gymnophiona; family Ichthyophiidae; genus Ichthyophis; species Ichthyophis bannanicus. Next base: position 146,608,956 of record CM066033.1, read on the forward strand.
GAGAACAACAATACATGACCTACTGGGGAAAGAACAAGTGGCAATGTCAAATAGGAATTATATAAACAGAATACCTCAGCTCAGTTACACATGCAGAACAGACCATTACCAAACAAGGAATCACAATTTAGAAACAGGAAGACAATAATTAAACTGGGAACCCCAAAAGCCAAACTTGGAATATACAACAACACTGTAGAAATAAAACTATATATTAATTTCCTCTTGTACTAAACAAAGCGCAAAAATTAATGATGCACATTTCCCAGAGCTGACATATTCCAATTAATAAATTCAAAATAAAGAGATATTTTTCTACCTTTTGTGCATTTTTTTTCAGTTGCAATTGTTCCAGCCACTTTCTTCTGGTTTCTTCGTGTCTTCTGCTAACTCTCCATCTGCTGTCCATTTGTCCTTTCTTCTGTCTTCTTGGGGTTTTTTTTCCATTCTCTCTCTACATCTGCTTTAACATACTAATCTTTCTCCTTTTGCTCTTTCCTCATTCCTATTTCATCTACTCAAAATTTACCCCTCCATCCTCAATCCCCACTTACTCTCCCAATACCCGGCCAATTGTAGATTTTTTATCCCTCCCACACAAAATATTTTTCCCCTCTCCATTTTACTCTCCCAGCCCCATCCCATTCTAATCCTCCCCCAACACCAGCTCCCTTCTAGTTCCAGCCTCACCCAGCATCCATTCCCTTCTAGTCCCTGCATCAGCCCATTTCCAGTCCTAGCAGCCCCCCAACCCATTTCCAGTCCTAGCAACCCCCCAACCCAATACCAGTCCTATCCCCCCCTCATCAACCCACTTCCAGTCCTAACCCCCCATCACCCCATTTCAGTTTAAGCCCCCCCCTATAACCCATTACCAGTCCTAACCCCCCATCAGCCCACTTCCAGTCCTAACCCCCCATCAGCCCACTTCCAGTCAGCCCCCCATAGCCCATTGCCAGTCCTAACCCCCCCCCCCATCAGCCCACAGTCCATTACCAGTCCTAACCCCATCAGCCCACCTCAAGTCCTAACCCCTCCCCATCAGCCCATTTCTTGTCCCAGCCCCCCATAGCCCATTATCAGTCCTAAACCCCCCCATAGCCCATTACCAGTCCTAACCCCATCAGACCACCTCCAGTGTTAACCCCCCATCAGCCCATTTCCAGTCCTAACCCCACCCAACAGCCCACCTCAAGTCCTAACCCCTCCCCATCAGCAGTCCTAACCCCCCCTAGCCCATTAGCAGTCCTAACCCCCCCCTCTCTAGCCCATTATCAGTCCTATCCCCCCCCCATAGCCCATTTCCAGTGCTAACCCCCCATCACCCCAATTCCAGACAGCCCCCATCAGCCCACAGCCCATTAGCAGTCCTACCCCCCCATCCCATTAGCAGTCCTAAACCCCCCTAGCCCATTAGCAGTCCAAACCCCCCCCCCTAGCCCATTAGCATTCCAAACCCCCCCTAGCCCATTAGCAGTCCTAACCCCCCCCCCATGGCAAATTTAAAAAAAAAAAAAAAAAGCAGCTGGCTCTGGCTTCTGCCGCGGCAGCGGCAGAATGCAATGTCCCGTGGGGCCCCCTCCGCCCGCTAAGCCCCTCTGCAAGGGCTTTCAGATTCGCGAGGGAGAGCGTCTCCCTCGCGTCTCTGTTAAGCCCGCAGGGGCTAATGGGAAATTTCCCATCAGTCCCTCGCGTCTAAAGGGGCTAATGGGAAATTTCCCATTAGCCCCTGCGGGCTTAACAGAGACGCGAGGGAGACGCTGTCTCCCTCGCGAATCTGAAAGCCCTTGCAGAGGGGCTTAGCGGGCGGAGGGGGCCCCGCGGGACACTGCATGCTGCCGCGTCCGCGGCAGCAGCCAGAGCCCGCTTTTTCTTTTTCTGCGGACCTTCACGCGTGCCAGCTGCAAGGCCTTCGCGTGCCACAGCTGGCACGCGTGCCATAGGTTCGCCATCGCTGTCCTAGACTATCCAGATTTTTTGACTCCCTTCCTCCTCCCTGCTCCCCCCCCCCCATGCTTCCATCACCACATCCTGTAACAGCACTAAAACAGACCCTTCACTGTCCACCTTTGAACCTCTGCCCTGAGGCCACTGCTGTTTTCCATCCCCTCAGAAACAGGAAGTATGAGTCAGAAGCAATGCAGTATAGGAGTGGTTGCATCTCAGACTCAGGTGCTCCATGACCAGTGCTGAAGGGTCTGATTTACTGCTGTCACAGACCCAATGGGATACGCTGCAGCAGCAGCAGCAGGATGAGGGTGGAGAAAGAGATTTTGGAGAAAATGCCAGAAAAGGAGGAGAGAAGATAGAGGAGAAATGCTGGACATGGGGGGAGGGGGAGAAGAGGAAGGATGCTGGAACGATAGCTGGGCTATAAATTTATTAAATTAAATTGGAGGTGGGGTGAAAGAGAGAGGGGAGATAGTAGGGAAATGGTGAACGTGAATGAGTGAAAAATGGGGAGATACAGTGAGATGCTGGACACAGGTGAAGAAGGAATAAGAAAACAGAGATGAGAGGTTGAATGATGGGAGAGAAAGGAAAGGGAGAAGATATTATTTATTTATTTATTTTATTCATTTAACTGTATTTCTATACCGCTTTTCTTACAATCAAGGCGGTTTCACAGCAAACAATCAAAAGGGGTGATAGTGTTTTTCATGCAGTGAAGGATATATCGTGACTTGTGTGTATGTTGTGTTGTGTGTTTGATTATGTTGAGCTATGTACATTGTGCGCTATGATACATCGTGTTTTATAGTACATTCTTTTATACATTTAGTGTTAAGAAACATCATGTGCCGTTATACATTCTCTTTTCAGTGGATCGGAGGGAGGTATGTTGGTTGTTCCTGGTAGTTAGATCATGTGACGTGTCCATAGTGTTCTATGAACAGCGTTGTCTTCAGCTGTTTGCGAAAGTTTTTGAGGTCCGTCGTTGATCTCAGATCGTCTGGGAGGTTGTTCCAGATTGTAGGTGCAGCCAGGGAGAGTGCTCTTTCTGTGGTGTCCTTGCATGTGTTTCTGAAGTCCCTTGGGGTGCTGACTCGGTTGGAGGTTCCTTTTCTTCTTGGGCATGTGCTGGTGTCTGGTTGTATGAGGGTGTGCAGGCTGTTAGCTGAAGTGTGTTGTTTGATCTTAAATATGTTTATGATTGTTTTGTATTTGATGCATGAACTGATTGGGAGCCAGTGTAAGTCTTTCAGAATAGGTGTGATGTGTTCATGTCTTGTTGATCCAGATATTATGCGGGCTGCGGTGTTTTGTGCTAGTTGTAGTGGTTTGAGTGTTTGTTTTGCTAGTCCAAGGTAGATTGGGTTGCAGAAGTCCAGTAAGGGGGTTATTAGTGCTTGGCATACGGTACGGAAGTGCTCAGTGGCGAGGAGGGGTTTCAGTCTTCTGATGATTCTCATTCTGTAGTATGCAATTTTGATTGTTTTGCTTACGTGTGTCTTGAGGTTCAGTTCATTGTCCAGAGTCACTCCGAGGTATTTTACTTCCGATTTTATTGGTATGGTTGTATTTTGTATCTTGATGTCCGGTGGGTGGATGAAGTCTGGGTTACGAGTGATGATTAGTGCCTCAGTCTTGCTGTAGTTGATTGCGAGGTTGTTGTTTTGACACCATCTTGTCATTTGTGTGAGGCAGTTTGTTATTTTAGAGTAGTCCGGGTCGTGAACTGAGATAGGTGTGTATATCATGATGTCATCTGCATAGATAGTATATTGAATGCTGTTCTTTTTCAGGATGTCGCATATTGGCTGGATGTAGATGTTAAACAGTAGTGCTGAGAGTGCGGATCCTTGTGGTACTCCTTGGAGGACTTTTATGGGTCGAGAGGTGTTGTGGCCTACCTTTACCTGTATCCGCCTGTCGGTTAGGTATGAGTGGAACCATTTTAAGGTGGGTCCATGTAGCCCAATGTTTTTTAGTCTTTCCAGGAGAGTTTTGTGATCTACTTTGTCAAATGCTGAAGAGATGTCAATGAAGATCATTATGATTCCATTCTTAGATGGGAGAGAGAGAGGGGAAGGTACTGGCAGGTAGTGGGGATGGGGCACTGGGGGAGGCTGATACTGGAAGATGCTGGGCATGGGGTGGGAAAAGAGTTGGCACTAGGGGAATGAGAAGGAAGAGGAAGACAGATACTGGGAGAGAATCAACAGCATATGCAAGGGAAGGTGGAAATGGAGAAACACAGGGATTGGATGGTGGGGGTAAGGAGGAAAGGCAGGTAAATTAAAATTGGAGAAGGAAGTAGGTGGGTGGGGACTAGGGCAAGGAAGAAGACAGTATGGAGAAAAGAGTCAGGAGAATGGATGCTGGGTAAAGGGAAGAAAGGCTGAAGGTTATGAAGAATGGTGAAAAACCAAGGAAGAGAATAAGCCTTTTGAAAGGGGGAGGGGTAAATGTGGAGTTGGGAGCCTGGATATATATAGGGGTAAGATATAAGAAAGGGACCGCAAGTAGGCAAAGGATTAGCGACAGTAAAGGAGTTGAGATGGGAGAGGGGATGAGGGATGGAAGTAGATGAGGTTGGGGAAGGAATGAGCACAGAGGTTGGAAGTAGGGGCCTAGAAGGTGAGTGAAAGGCAAGGGAGTAGAAAGTTGATGAAGGAATGAGACACACAAGTGGGAATGGGAAGATTAGAATAGTAAACATAGGAAGTGAAAGGGTGAAGGGTGAAAAAGGAGGCTGAGGACTGGCGAGAAGGAAAAGGAAGATAAGAGAAATAGAGAAAATAGATGAAATTGAAAATTCAACATCAGATCTATGGAAAGAAGGAAGGACGATAAAAACAGTGAAAAAAGAGAAAATGGAAATGAGAGCCTGGAAAAGAACTTAGGAGAAAATCAACCAAAACAATTTGTTAAGAGACCAGAGTCAATCCAATTGGAAAAATAGACGACAGACAGCAAAGGTACAAAAACAATTTATTTTTAATATGTATGCTTTGAAAATGTGCATTTCTTTGTATTTTGTTTAGTACTGGAGGACATGCATTTCTGTTTCTTATTCTTCAGTGTTCCATGGCTCAGACTGGTTTCTTGGTTTTCCATTTCACTTGTTTCCATATTTGTTTTTGAATTTGTAGTCTTATTCTATCTCCAGGAACAAGCAGGAATGTAGTCTTCACATATGGGTATCGTCAGTACCGACGGAGCCTGCGCGGGAACGCTCCCCAGCGTCCAATTAGAAAGCTTTTGGGAGCATCCCACAGCGCATGCGTCCTACTTTCTCGCCTTTCCCAACTGCCTCTCTCCAGTTCTTCATTTTCCGTGGAGCCAGCAGGTCGTGTTCCTGTCACCGCAGAAAATTTTCCTTCTTTTTTGTGGTTGCGTCTGCCTTCCTCGACGCTTTACCGGTACCGCCAGTTTTTCTTTCTTTCTTTTCTTAAACAAATAAATAAATTTCTTAGTACTTTTTTCCCATTTTTTTTCCAGGTGCACGCACCATTTTGGGCCTTAGGCCCAAGATTTTTTCCACAATGGAAAAAACCCTCTTCGGGTTTTAAAATGTGCACCAAGTGTGGCGGTACCATCTCCGTCACCGACACCCATGAGTGGTGTCTGAAATGTTTAGGTCCTGGCCATTCCATCTCGGAATGTATGGCCTGTGTCATGATGTCCAAGAGAGGTCGACAGAACCGAGCTGCCAAGCTCAGTACCCTGTTTCCCTCTGATGCAGCTTCGGTGGCATCGACGTCTTCCAGGGCTTCGTCTTCCTCCCGTGGATCTCAGGTAACTAAACATAAGTCTAGCCGGTCCTCAAAGGGAAGATCTCCCTCTAAGCTTCGAGATGCCTCTGGCATTGCCCTTGAGAATTCTGCACCGGCAAAATTGCCCCGGCGGGAGGCTTTGGCTTCCAAAGCATTATCGGGGCTCCAGGACGTTTTCGAGGCCTCGACCTCGGCAGAACTACTGGTGCCATGCTCTGGAGTACCGGCGGTCTTCTCCGGTACCGACATCCAGGCATCGGCAGCGTCGATAGACCAGAGGGTCCTGGCTATTGAACGCAGTCTGGCGGCTCTCCTTGCGGCATCGACACCCTCGGAACCGCGTCAGACAATTCAACTGGTTACCGGCACCGGTACCGAAAGCATCGACATCGGCGTCCGCATTGCCAGTACCCAGTCATACGATGCCTTCCAGTACCGTTACACCAGTACTGATTCCCCTCGGTACCGACTTCGGTCGATACGGGTATCGGGCTCTTCAAGAGCATCCCGACAGAAGGTACTTCGAGTCCTCAGAGGAATCTGAGGATTTTGACAGTTCTGTCGATGCGGGAATACTTCTCCCGGAGGAGCCTTCCTCCCCTAAATGCAGGATGTCTCCTCCAGAGGACATTTCCTTTCAGGAATTCATCAGGGAGGTGGCTCGGGGTCTGTCCATTACTGTGGCACCTGAAACAGCCCAGAGCAAAGGACTTGTAAATTTTATAATATCCTAAAACTCCTAAGGAGGCAGCTACCTTGCCCATCCATGAGATCTTGCATGATCTCATGTTAAGAATGTGGGAGCACCTCTTACCACCTCTCCTCATTCCCGTAGACTGGATACTATGTATCGAGTCCCTCCTTGTCCTGGTTTCCAGAAAACTCAGCTTCCTCACCACACTATTGTAGTGGAATCAGCTATGAGAAGGATCAAGAGTGCAAAGAGGCATGCCTCTAATCCTCCAGGACGTGAGTGCAGAACTTTGGATGCTTTTGGACGTCGTGTCTTCCAGGCTTCCATGCTTTCTGCTATGATCAGTTCCTATAGTCTATATATGGGAATGTTCCTGAAGGAAGTCACAGGTGATTTAGAGGCTTTGAGTCCTCTTCTTCCGGAGGATAGAAGACAGGATTTTCTCACGTTGGTCAAACATGCCCAAGATGTTTCTAAGTTTGTCAACCGTGCAGCTTCTGACTGTTTTGAGTGCATAAGCAGAACCTCTGCCATTGCCATAGGTGCATATAGAATTGCTTGGCTCCAGACATCTGATCTGGAGCTCTGGGTACAAGATAAACTGGGAAATATTCCTTGTATTGGTGAGAACCTGTTTGGTAAAGATTGGCAGGAAAAGGCCAATGAGTTGGATGCTGACAACTCCACCTTGGATAGATTATCCAAGTCCACAGCTGATCCTGCAAGAATGGTTTCTTAAAAGTTTTCTTTCTTTTCTAAAAAGAAAAAGTATTATCCTGCTTATTCTAAGCAGGGACGTTCTGCAGGTCAGCTTGTCAGGAAAGGTCAGCAACCACCCAAACAAAGAAAAGCAAAGACTGCTAAGCCTCAGCCGTCTCAGCCTCCACAAGGCCTTTGACTTTGAGCTAGAGAACTTAGCCTTCCTGGCTCTCATTGGACCAGAGCCTTCCACCATTCCAGGAAGGTTGTGTCACTTTGCCCCCAGATGGGGGCAAATAACAGCAGAGCATTGGACACTCTCCATCATAAAAGACGGGTACAAGCTTCATTTTTCAAGCATGCCCCCTCCCACAATAATAAGGCAGTTCAATTCTCCGACCTCTCTCATAAACCTGTTAGGTCAGGAAGTCACTATGCTTCTTGCCCAAGGGGCAATAGAAGAAGTACCCATCCGTCAGCAGAGTACAGGGTTTTACTCCCCCTATTTCCTTATCCCAAAGAAAACAGGGGGATACAGACCTATCTTGGACCTCAGAGAATTGAACAGATTCCTTGTCAAAGAGAAATTCAAGATGATTTCTCTTGGAACTCTGCTGCCATACCTTCAGAGTCACGATTGGCTTTGTTCTCTAGATCTCAAGGATGCGTGCACTCATGTTCTCATCCATCCAACTCACAGAAAGTTCCTTCGGTTCCTTTTTCAAGAAAAGCACTACCAATACAGGGTGCTTCCATTTGGCCTGGCCTCAGCACCAAGGGTGTTCACGAAATGCATGGCTGTGGTAGCAGCATTTCTCTGCACTCTAGGGATATTCGTCTTCCCCTACTTAGACGACTGGCTCATTCGAGCCCCAACAGAGTCAGAGGCCAGGACTTCTCTATCCTGCACAATGCGTATCCTTCAGTATTTGGGTCTGGTAATAAACATCCCAAAATCCAGTCTAACTCCAACTCAGTCTTTAGAGTTCATAGGAGCTTTGCTGGATACCAGAAAGGCAAGGGCCTATCTCCCCCAGGGCCGTTGCCTTCGCATGGTGCAGTTAGCTTCTCAGGCAGTGCTAAAGCCTCATCTCACTGCCCAGGAAATGCTACAACTACTAGGCCACATGACGTCTACTGTGCATGTGGTTCCCTATGCTCGCCTCCATATGAGGGCAGCCTAGTGGACTTTATCCACTCAATGGACCCAGGCATCAGGATGCCTGTCAGACAAAATAGCAAACACAAGTCGCCTTATTTTGTCCCTCCAGTGGTGGAAATCCACTCAAAACCTGTTGCTGGGGTCCCCTTTTCAACAACCCTTACCCCAAGCAACTCTCACAACAGATGCTTCTCCGATGGGTTGGGGAGCTCATCTGCAAGACCCCTCTCCACCCAAGGCATCTGGTCTACACATCAATCTCCTGGAGCTCAGAGCAATCTTCCTTGCTCTTCGAGTGTTCCACACCTAGCTCAGCTACAAGACAGTCCTCATTCATACGGACAATCAAGTAGCCATGTTCTATGTGAACAAGCAGGGGGGAACAGGCTCTCTGTCACTTTGCAACGAAGCTTTGCGACTATGGGCCCTCGCCAGAGAGCATCAGATTCATCTCCTGGTAGTGTATCTTCCAGGCATACAAAACTCTTGGGCAGACAGACTCAGTCGAGTTCTGCTTCCACACGAATGGTCTCTGCATGCAGACCAGGTGGCCAAGATTTTTCGGAATTGGGGAACCCCAGACATAAACCTCTTTGTAAGTCCGTTAAATGCCACACTTCCCCGATTCTGTTCCAGAATTCCGGCTCAGGGGGCTCAGGCCAGGGATGCTTTCCTCCTCTACTGGGGTCAAGACTTCCTGTATGCCTTTCCACCATTCCCCTAATTCCCAAAACCCTGTTCAAGCTTCAGAGAGACAGAGGCCGTATGATTCTCATAGCTCCACATTGGCCACGGCAAGTGTGGTACCCTCTGCTTCTACATCTCTTTCAAGCTCCCTCCCTGGAGTTAGGGTCTGCTCCAGATCTCCTATCTCAGGAGGACGGAATGTTATGGCATCCCAGTCCCTGGTCTCTGCGTCTGAGGTCTTGGTTGCTGAGGGCCTAGATCTGCATGGTCTTAACCTCTCTCAGCAAATAAAGGAATCCTTTATGCTTCCAGGAAGCCTTCCACAAGATGCTCTTATGCTTTCAAGTGGAAAAGGTTTACCGTATAGTGTTCGCAGAAGGGTCTTAACCCCATTGCCATACCTCTGGAATCATTACTGGAATATCTCCTTCATTTATCCAATGCAGGACTTAAGACTAACTCAGTGAGGGTCCATTTGAGTGCTATTGCAGCTTCCTTCAAGCCCCTAAATGGACAACCCATTTCCTCCCATCCTCTTATAGCAAGATTTATGAGAGGCCTTCTGCTAACTAAGCCTCCCATTAAGCCACCTCCTGTGGCATGGGACTTAAATTTGGTTCTTGGTCAGCTCATGAAGCCACCTCTCGAACCCTTAGCTACTACATCCTTGAAATTCCTTTCTTGGAAAGTTATTTTTCTCCAGGACCAAGCAGGAAGTCGGTCCTCACATATAGGAAGTCAGTCCTCACATAGGGGTGACGTCGGTGCCGACGGAACCCCCGTGCGGAGCATTTCGCCAGCTTTCATAGAAAGCCTTTGGGAATGCAGCGCGCATGCGCGGTCCCCTTCCTGCCCAAGGGTGCCATCTTGCTCAGTCTTCTTTTTTCCGCGGAGCCCGACGGATGTATGTTCGTTTCACCCGAGGAAGAAGTTGATTTTCTCTGCGTTAAAGTCCTCTCAACTGCTTTTGATCCTTCTCATTTGGGACTTCCAGTCTCCAAGAGAACACTATCTAACTGGATTGCTCAGTGTATTTCCTTTGCCTATCAGAGTAAGAATCTTCCTCTGGAGGGCCATGTCACAGCTCACAATGTGAGAGCCATGGCAGCTTCAATGGCTCACTGCACTCAAGCAGCCACTTGGGCCTCGGTTCATACCTTCACAGCCCATTACTGCTTGGACAAGGACTCCTGCTGGGATGCCTTATTTGGTCAGGCTGTTCTTCAACACCTGTTCCATACCTAATCAACTCCTACCCGCCATCCCTTTTGGATGCCAGAGATCCATGGGGGGAAGTGGAGCCCTGATTCAGGGACACACAACTTCTGGGGTCTCTCCCTGGTATCTAAAGCTAGGGAGTCCCCATATGTGATGACTACATTCCTGCTTGTTCCTGAAGATAGCATAGTTACTCTGGGGAGCGTTCTCGCCCAGGCTCCATCGGTACCGACGATACCCATATGTGAGGACTAAATTCCTGCTGTTCCTGGAGATCACCTGTTACAGGTGAGTAACTATGCTTTACCAGTGGTGTGTCCCAGGGATCTGTCCTTGGTCCGATTCTTTTTAACATTTTTGTTAGTGATATAGCAGAAGGGCTGTCGGGTAAAGTTTGCCTCTTTGCGGATGATACCAAAATCTGCAATAGAGTAGACACCCAGGAAGGTGTAGATAACATGAGGAGGGATCTAGCTAAGCTTCAAGAATGGTCTAGAATTTGGCAGCTGGGATTTAATGTTAAAAAATGTAAGGTCATGCATTTGGGTTGCAGCAATCCAAGGGAGCAATATAGTATAGGGGGTGAAGTACTTTTGTCCACTAAAGAAGAGCGGGACCTAGGCGTGGTTGTGTCTGATGATCTTAAAGTAACTAAACAGGTAGAAAAGGCAACAGCAAAAGCTAGAAGAATGCTTGGGTGCATATGGAGAGGAATGGCTAGCAGAAAAAAGGAGGTGATAGTGCCTCTGTATAAGTCTTTGGTGCAACCTCATTTGAGTATAGTGTGCAATTCTGGAGACCGCACCTTCAAAAGGATGTGAACAGGATGGCATCTGTGCAGAGGGTGGCTACTAAAATGGTTAGTGGTCTTCATTATAAAGCATATGAGGACAGACTTAGGGATCTTAATATGTGCATCTTAGAGGAAAGGTGGGATAGAGGTGATATGATTGAGATGTTTAAATACCTCCGTGGCATAAATGTTCAGGGGGAGAGCCTCTTTCAATTGAAAGCAAGTTCTGCTACGAGGGGACATGGGATGAGGGTGAAGGGGGATAGATTCAGGAGTGATATGCGGAACTATTTCTTTACAGAAAGAGTGGTGGATCCGTGGAATAGTCTCCCAATGGAGGTGGTAGAGATGAGGACAGTAACTGAATTCAAAAAAGCATGGGACAAACACAGAGGATCTCTAAAGGAAAAAAGGGGACTGTTGTAGTTGTTATGGAAGGACAGACTAGATAGGCCATGTGATCTTTTTCTGTCATCATATTTCTATGTTTCTATGTTCCTCCTCTTTCAGCTGGGGAATGTGATTAGTCTGGCCTTGCCTGCCTCAGGGCAGGAGGTGACAGATGGCGCTATGGGTAAGAATATTCAGCCAGCCAGAGAATCCAGCCAGCCAGAGAATCCAGCGTCCTCTAGGTGGTGTGTGGAAGCTGTTCCTTCTGCTGTTGGGTGGTCATTTCCGAGAGGAGAGATTCTGGACTCCGGATTCTTTCTTTTTTGCAGCAAGCCTGGCACTTCTGGCGTGGAAATTCACACTCTGTGGCCTCTGGGTGCCCCCGGGTGCAGTCTTATGTGGGGCAGGAGGAGAGTGGAAGCCCTGTTCGATTGCCTTTGACTAAGCATCCCCAGTGTGGGGCGCCCCCTGGAGATGGGGAACAGATGGGAAGGTGATGTTGATTTTGATGGTTTTAGGGGGTGAGTAGGAAGGATCTCTGGATATAAACATGACTTTCATCTTATTGTAGTTGATTGAAAGGTTGTGGTTGTGTAACCATTCCACCACTGCATTGATGCATGATTGTATAGAAATATAATCTGAATTTTTTGTGGAGATGAGGGCCTAAAGCATTAGGTCATCTGCATATAAGTGATGCAGATGATTTGGCAAATTGGTTGAAGATAAAGGTTGAAGAGGAGTGCCGAGAGGATTCTTGTGGAATACCTCATTGCTGTTGAAAGGGTTGGAAGTCTTTCCTTTATCTTGACTTGTTGTCAATGTTTGGTCAAGTAGGAACTGAACCAGTTCAGTGGAGTGTTGCTTATGCCTAGTTCCATCAGTCGTTCTAGGAGTTTGTTGTGATTTATGGAATCGAAAGTGGCCGATATGTCCAGGAATATAAGAATAAATCCTTATTTGGTCTGTTCAGTTCCCTTAAGTAGGGTGTTCATAAGTGATGTGAGCAGCATTTCAACACTATAGTTAGGCCTGAACCCATGTTGTTGGGAGTTGAGTGGAGCAAAGGTGTTTACAAAGTCCTGTACCTAGAGTTGTACAGCGTTTTCTATTAATTTGGCTAAGAAGGGGATGATGGAATGGCTTGTATGCGGACGGCAAACTGATGTCAGCTGCAGAGGTTTTTAAGATGGGTCTAATTGAGGCTGTTTTCAGTTAGGTGGATGTCCCTTGTGTGAAGGATGAGTTTATTAATTTGAGTAGGGTGAGTGAGAATTAATTTCTAGCTATTTTGATCCATGAGATAGGACATGGGTCAAGAGGGGAGGTGGTGGTGTTGATCATGGATAAGATTTGTTAAAGTTGCTCAGTTGATATTGGTTCAAATGAGGACCACCTCAGCTGGGTTCCTGTAATGTTGATGGTTGCCTGGTTTGTTACTATGGTGATGCAACAGAACAAAAGTGTATTCTGTAGGAAGGTGGCAAATTTGTATGGCTGAAATACAGAGTCTCTTTATGTCTGTGATCCCTTGTGAAAGATATGATTATTTCTAACAGTTCTCTGGGACAGTTCAGTGATTTGAGGGTTAGATTGGGGTGGTACTCCTTTTTTTTTTTTTTTTTTTGTCTTAGGATCCGTTATATTTTTCTTGTGAATGTAGAAGTACTGTTGCCTTCAAAAGATGGTAAGGCGGCCAATGTGATCCGCCTATTCCGAATGGAGGAGCTGGTGGCATTGATTGCCAGAATCTCATCTGCCTTGAACATGATGGATACTTCCAGCACAGAGCAGGAGCCGAAGATACACCTGCTCCTTAAAAGTGGTGCGAAAATCCACTACTGTTTTCCTGTTTCTAGATCTGATCAAGGATGTGATCTGGTCAGAGTTGGGACTCTCTCGACTCCCTGCCTAATGGGTTAAAGAAGATCTCCCGGTGGAGGAGTAAGTTGAGTGGTTTGACATTCCCAAGGTGGATTTGTAGCAGCAGAGTGTATGCAACCAAATAATACCAGGAGTCAGTTCAAAGATCCAAGCCAATTTATTGTGCACAAGGCTCAGATAGTCAAAGCTTCAAAAAGGACTGAGCAAAGCTCTTACAGAAACATATTCATTTTATACATTTTTCTTCAGCTTGATACATGCAGACTTTCTATTGGTCCCAACGCCCCCTGCACTTGTCCAGTCAGGGACCCTCTCTGGGCCTAGCACCCTGCTCCCCCTTCCCCGACTGTTCTAACAAAGGTACAGTTTCTAGGCATTGATACTATCCTGCTCCGAGGTCGTTTCTAGCTCTAGGAATGCATGTATTGAAACATTTCTATTATCAGAACACAAACTAATAATGGAAGATTTATGCACTCATGAAAATTTCTTATTAAGCAATTTTAAAACAGTTTTCTCAAACTTTTACAGACTTTGGTTCTTTCTCTTAGATGGGGGTTGGGATCAGGGCCTAACTTACAGGCCTTTCATATTTGCATGCTATTATAGGCCATAGCCTACCACATTCCCCCCTTTGATTATTCTCACCCACAAGTGAGAAAGGGTGAGAATTAAATCACATATTATACTTGCGTAAAAGCATCATTTTGGGGTATAGGGTAATTTTGCCACATAGCTAAAACTTTTGTAGCTGCCTTCCGTTCTACAGTGCTATCAATGGCTGCTGACTTTACTCGACTGTGATGAATCCAGGGTTCGAGTTCTGCAACTTTAACTGCTGTTGGGGTTAATAAGATGACAACATAAGGTCCCTTCCAATGCGGTGCCAACAGTGTCTTTCTCCACTCTTTGATCCACACTGAGACTCCAGGCTTGAGAGGATGCAGGGGTTCTGTTAGATGGATGGGCAGCTGATCTTGTATCCACGTATGAAGACTCTGCAAAACAGAACTTAAAACCAATAGTTCTTGTCTAGTAATTTCAGATCCAATCTGTTTCATATCTCCCTTTATTCCTTGTACAATAGGCGGGGGTCGCCAATACAGAATCTCAAAAGGGGAAACTCCTAAAGACTTAGTAGGGGCTAAGCATATCCTAAGAAGGGCTATAGGAAGAACCTGGGGCCACTTCAGGTGAGCTTCTTGGCAAAGTTTGGACAACTGAGATTTCAGGGTTCTATTCATACGTGCTACGTTTCCTAAATTCTGAGATCTGTAGGCAGTATGCATCTGATAATGTCAATATCTCGGGGCCATATTTAATGGACTTGCTTCCTGAGGTTATCAACCCTCATTCTTTGTACAGGGTCCCATGTGCATGCAAGGTTGTAAGGGCATACTTGGAATCTGTGTACACATTTAGACAGAGCCCTTTTCCTGTTGTCAGTGCTCTAGTAAGAGCTATCAGTTCAGCTTTCTGTGCTGAAGTTCCTGGGGCCAGAGCTTTGGACTCAACTACCAGATCAAGGGTCACCACTGCATACCCGGCACAACGATACCCATTGATGACGAGACTGCTTCCATCCATAAAGAAAGTCTGTTCAGGGTTCTCCAAAGGAACATCAGTCAAATCCGAGCGACTTGAGAATACAGTGTCCATAATTTCTAAACAGTCATGATCAGGGGGGTCAAGACCAACTGGTAACAGCATAGCAGGATTCAGAGCTTGACTGACCTTCAATTGTATCTGGGGGTTTTCACACAACATACTCTGATACTTCAACATTCATGAATTTGTAAGCCAGAAACTTCCTTTGTGTTCCATAAGGATCAGAACAGAGTGTGGTACAGTAACTTGAAGATTTTGTCTCAAAGTGAGCTTGTCTGCTTTGCTCACTAGGAGGGCTGTAGCTGCAACAGCTCTCAAACAAGGGGGCCAGCCTTAAGTAGGCTACTGGCCGTTGCCAAGATCCAAGAGATTGAGTCAGCACTCCTAGAACATTTCCTTGTAACTCATGGACATAGAGACTGAAAGGTTTTCTGGACATCTGGTAGACCCAGAGCTGGTGATATCAGAGCGGCTTTTAAAGATCGAAATGCTGCATCCTGTTCAGGCCCCCACTCCAATGGAGACTTTTCCATTCCTTTGGTAGCTTGATACAATGGTTTTGCCAGCAGAGCGAAATTGGGGATCCATATACGACAGTACCCTGCGGCACCCAAGAAGGCTCTCACTTGCCTCCTGGTGGTTGGAATAGGAATACTGCATACAGCTTCTTTGCGTTCTGGTTCCAAGCGTCGTATTCCGCTGGACAACTGGAATCCTAGGTATTTAACTTTAGTTTGACATAATTGCACCTTGGCTCTTGAGACTTTGTATCCAGCCTCATTTAAAAGATGCAAGAGTTCACTGGTGGCTTGTAGACATTCACTTTCTGAATTTGTGGCTATGAGCAGGTCATCCACATACTGAAGAAGAACCCTTTGTCCTGGGTTCACAGAGTAACTTGAGAGATCTTGATTTAAAGCAGCACTGAAAAGAGCAGGTGAATTCTTAAATCCTTGGGGTAATCGAGTCCAGGTAAGTTGACCCCGCCTTCCTGTTGTGGGGTCTTGTCATTTAAAAGCAAACAAAAGTTGACTGGTGGGGGCTAGGTGTATACAGAAGAAGGCCTCTTTCAGGTCCAGGACAGTGAAATGAGTAGCCTCAGCGGGGATCAGTCCCAAGAGAGTATAAGGATTTTGGTACCACTGGGTGTATAGTTTCAACTGCATCATTTACCTGCCTTAAATCTTGTACTGGGCGGTAATCCCCTGTCCCGGGTTCTTGATTGGGAGAAGGGGGGTGTTCCAAGGTGACTGGCACTCCTTGAGAAGTCCATACTTCAGCAGTTTCATTAGATGGCAGTGGATACCTTCAATGGCTGTTCGGGGAAGAGGATACTGCTTCACATGCACTGGTTCCGCTCCTGGCTTGAGGGTGACGATGACAGGGGCTATGTTCTTCGCTAGGCCAGGTGGATTATCTTCTGCCCATACTTCAGGCGGGGCTATAAGGTTAGGCGGTATACAGGAACTAGCTGGTTGGGTTGGAGATGCACTATAGAACCGCTACTCTTCTTCTCGGGGAACAGTCAGCACCATCAATCCAGCAGGCTTTGGGTTCACAGTCATTTGCATTTCTCCCCCTTCAGCAAAGGATATCTCTGCCTGGAGCTTTGCAAGCAGATCTCGGCCCAAAAGTGGAATAGGGCATTCAGGCATATACAAGAACTGGTGCGTTATTTTCTGTCTCCCTAGTTCACACATGCGGTTCTGCAGGAAAGGCTTTGTGGCCTTAGCCCAAGTGGCCCCAACAATGGTGATAGTTTGAGAGGAAAGAGGGGCCACCGGCTTTGCCACCACTGAATGTTCGGCTCCTGTATCCACCATAAAGTCCATATATTGGTCCCCTATTTTCAAACTGACCATAGGCTCTTGGGGACCCAGGCACTGTTCCCTCTAAGCTGTGCGCGTGCACACACCTCGCCAAGCGAGCGCACATACTTTACAACAGAATGCACAAAAATTACGGCTCTGATTCTGACAGAAAACAACACAGACGTCTTAAAATTTAAAAGCTATGATTGTAATTACTAGAAATTTCCCGCTTCATTTAGTAATCGTCTATTTTCATTTAATTTGATTAAAATCAATGTGGTGTACATACTGTATTCTGATGTGTAGTCAAATTTTAAAGTATATAACTCCGAGTGTCGTTACGTGGCGCACAAAAATTTAACCTTCCTTCAAAAGCTGCACACAGCTGATATTTTATGCGCACACAGCCTACAGAAAATTAGAGGGAACATTGGACCCAGGGTGAACTTAGAGTCCGGTCTGGCCTAGTCTTCATCCATATCATAGCCTGTCGCAACTGCCACTCCCTCAATAGCTTCTTCCCTCTCTTGCTGGAACTGTGCTCAGTTTATTCTTCCATGACTCTGAAATCAACCTCCTGTTCTCCAAGTGCTCCCTCCTCCCTTCCTGGGGGTGGAGTCAAGATGCGGGCATTCACTTCTCTAATGTCCTTCTTCTCTGCAATGGGCACACTGATTCGCACCCAGTGGGGGCCGATCATTTTCACGACCCCTTCCACGTCCTCTGCTCCTCGATTAGGAAAACCTCCACGTTGTTCAACTAAAGCAGCAGCAAGAAGATCTGCTTTCTTCTTCATTTTACATTCACTTTCTCTGTCACCTTCATTTTCACGATTCACAAAACACTTTCTGAGCAACTTCCATTAACTGTGCTGTATTCATGCCCGCAAATCCATCCATTTTCTGTAATTTTCGTCTTATATCTCTCTGGGACTGACTGACAAAAACTGCATTTACCATACGCAAATTCTCCTTGGCTGCTGGATCGCATGGGGTATATAGTGAGGGCTGCCTGCACTATTTGGATCCCACTTGGGGCCATCAAGGCTGCTGGGTCTGCATAATACTGTTCATTAGTTCAATCAAATCCTAAGGTTTCTCAGTGTAGGAGGCATAATGCGTCTTTCAGTTCAGTAAATCAGTGGTGGAAAAAGGCACATAAACAAGGCTGGTCGGCCCTACCACGACCTGGCCTTGGTATTAAGGGTGGGTAGGCCCTGGACCTGGTGTTATGGTATAACGTGACCATCCCTTTTACTGGTAGTTGTACTTCTGAAGGTATACGGCAATCGGGACTGTCTGGGTTCCACTTCATGTTCTTGGGCGCTGGCTGTGAGTGACCCTGAATTGGCAAATGAATCCCTGCTTGTAGTGTCATCGGTGGACTGTGGCCCACTCGGAGTACTTTAAACTGAGCCGGGGCTTCCAGTCAAGAGGGGGTGCACGTCCTCCTGCTGCGGAGGTGGCTGGTGAACTACTTGGGGTGCATCTGCAGGGAGGTGTCCCCCCCCTGCCCCAGGCTCTGCCCGGGGTGGTGGCAGAGCTGAGGGGACTGGCCTATAAAGATACTGGGACGGACAGAGTGGAATGTCTAGAGATTCTGGGGCAGAATAAACGGGCAGCTTTTTTTTTTTTTTTTTCAGACTTCCGGGCCCTCCTCCCTTGTGTTTGCTACTAATCTCCTACACTGTTTCTCATAGCAACGCTTTATCCAGGAGGGCTTTTTTTTTTTCCCTTCACAAACACTTAACTAGGAATCTATATAGGGGAATTGATCAGGGAACATTTTTTTCACAATCTGATGAACACGGGAAACTACATTAACATCAAAGGTGCCCTCACGGGGCCATGAAGTAGCTAACACTGGCCACTCCCTTTCACAGAGCATTTCTAATCGGGACGGAGACATTCTATTCCATAGTCCCCAGCAAATCCCTTGCTAAAATTCTTAGTCATACATTTCAACAAAATCTGCGTGGACTCCGACCCCCCCCCCCCCCATGATGACGTACTTGACAACAGACAGAGGGGGCGGGCAGTCAGGCTGCATTTTCCTGTGGACTAAACATAATGGATGTGTGTGCTCATTCTAAATAGGAACAATTTAGATAAAGTCCTTAAAATATAAAACTATTATTTTGCAACATGTTATAACAACAATCCCAATAGAAAGAACTATGGCTCCTAACATGACGGCCACATATCTGTTACGTATGACTGGAATGAAAATACTTGGCATGGAAACTAACTGCCAGCCGTAATCAGCACTTAAGCTGAACAATGTCTTCTGCAAAAGAAATTACTTTAAATCTTACAGTTCAGAAAGCAGACATTCAAAGGACCTGTACATTCCCTCAGGATTTAAATCATTTTCAAGTCGCGATCTGGTACTACGGGCTTGGGATGCTTCATAGTCCTGTCAGGGTTCTTAACCTCTACTTCGAAGGTCAAAGGAAAAACAAAAGCAGTTTCCTTAATTTCTCTATCATTTCTATTTGGACCATTACAGTGTTTGCTGAAGACTGGAACATAAAAAAAAAACACAAGACAAGGCTAAGCCCACAAATGCATTATACCTATAGCTTTACAGAATCCTCCTCACTTGGTCCGTACAAGAACAGTTGAGGAACTTGAAAGGGGTTAATAAGAACTTAACCCTTTCCAGGCTAAGCCCAAAACTGTTGGGATCCAAAATTCTGACTAAACATTCCTATCAAATGATATATAATACATGACCATAGCAGAAGGAACATCACTATTAGGACATATTGAATAAAACAGGTACAATTTTTCTGAAATAAGCACAAATTAGCCTAGCTGCAGAACGTAGAATAAATTGAAAGTGAGCCTTCTAAGGGTTAAAGAATACTAAACATTCCTTTCTCCAGACACGCCCCTTCTCTCTCTGCTTGCCAGAGACTCACTGCTGTGCTGAGAAAAAACTTGAAATTAGTGAGACAGTTGTCTTTGTACTTAAAAGTGACTCCTGAGTTGGTTTTTCCTTCTTCTTTCTTCTTCTCTTAATACTATTCCTTAATCGGTAAACTGTTTCACAAATTACCCAACAGAATAATCTTACATTATACCAGAAGGGAAAACCCGCAGTTTCAACAGATAACAAAAATCAGATACAAACATCAAACAGTAAGGACAACGGAACAATGGGGGAGACAAACACCAAACGCTTACTCCTTTTCGCGACCTGGGCGCAGTCGCCTGGCCAGGAACTGCGCTACTCAGGAGTCCGCTCTCACTTAGTCTTATGTCTCAAGACTTCTCAGTCACACAAACAGTCATACCAGCAACAAGAAATCATTTTTCAAATGCCCAAGGTTTTACTGACTAACTGACTATCCCAAACAAAGGGTCGATGGCTTCTGCTCCGCTAACCCTTATGCGGAGCGTACTAGGACCGCCCTTGAGAGGTGATCAAGCTCTCTTGTCTCGCGCACTCATGCAAGACTTTTCCCAGTTAGTCTATACCAAATTAGTCTCGCATACTCATGCAAGGCTTTTCCCCAGGCTTCACTGACTATCCCAGTGTCACATACTCATGCAAGGCGTTCCCCAGGCTTCACTGACTCAAATGCCCAAGGTTTTCTACTCACCGGATCCAGTTCTCGATACCAAACCAGTTCTTGGGTTGGATTCTGGACTCCCCTCGGGTTCGGAGGTGTTGGCCAGCTGGACCCAGTGGCCCGCCGAGGCAAGGCGGAACCCTCTCCGATACAATAAGACCGGTGGCGCCAGAGAATTCCCCCGCGTCGGACGGACACACACAGTTCCAACTGGGACAAACCTGGAGGCGAGAAGTCGTGGTATATTCACTTGAATACCATCCCCCACTCACACAGTCCCATCTGGGTCGCCAGAACTATGTAGCAGCGGAGTGTATGCAACCAAATAATACCAGGAGTCAGTTCAAAGATCCAAGCCAATTTATTGTGCACAAGGCTCAGATAGTCAAAGCTTCAAAAAGGACTGAGCAAAGCTCTTACAGAAACATATTCATTTTATACATTTTTCTTCAGCTTGATACATGCAGACTTTCTATTGGACCCAACGCCCCCTGCACTTGTCCAATCAGGGACCGTCTCTGGGCCTAGCACCCTGCTCCCCCTTCCCGGACTGTTCTAACAAAGGTACAGTTTCTAGGCATTGATACTATCCTGCTCCGAGGTCGTTTCTAGCTCTAGGAATGCATGTATCGAAACATTTCTATTATCAGAACACAAAAGAATAACGGAAGATTTATGCACTCATGAAAACTTCTTATTAAGCAATTTTAAAACAGTTTTCTCAAACTTTTACAGACTTTGGTTCTTTCTCTTAGATGGGGGTTGGGATCAGGGCCTAACTTACAGGCCTTTCATATTTGCAGGCTATTATAGGCCATAGCCTACCACAGATTCACATGTCATCAGGCTTTCCAGACGGGCCACCATTCCTGTGGTGCCCTAAAGGATGGCCAAATTTGGACCTCAAGGGGGTCAGTGAGCATTTGCACATCCTGCACTTCCGAATGGAATCCTTGCACTCTGTAATTCAAGCAGCGTGCCGAGGTGAGTTCTTGGCTTCTCTGGATCTGGCCAAGGTGTATATTCATTTCCTGATCTCGGTGGATCAGCAAGGTATCTACATGGTGCTGTGCTTGGCTCTTGCTATTAGTTCGCCCCCCTCCCTTTTGGGCTTCTACCGCTCCAAAGATGTTCTCGCAGGTCATGGTGGTGGCGGCTGCATTGCTTCAGTGTCAGGGGATCTGTCTCTGTCTTAGAAAGCCTCAGCTGGGTGATCAATCGGGGAAGAGCCAGCTGTGGCCTTCCCAGTCCCTGGATTTTCTGGGAGCACATTTTGACTCTCGAATGGGCAGAGTTTTCTTGCCAGAGGAGAACATCAGTTTGTTGGATTGCCTGGTGCTTTCTGTGCACAGCAGACTCCAAGAATCTAGGGTTATTTTCAGTTCCTCGGATTGATGGCAGCAACCCTAGAGATGGTGCCATGGTTGCGTGCTCACATGCGACTGCTCCAGCGGTCCTTGTTGATTTTATGGTCCCTGAGTTCTCAGGAGTTCAAATGGAGGCCCCTGCTCCCTTTGATGGTAAAGTTCAGCCTGTGGTGGTGGCAGCAGCAGCAGCAGCACTGTCATCTGAGGAAGGGCGCACCACTGGACAGTTTCTCCTGGATCCTCCAGATGCCAGCCTTTCAGGCTGGGGAGCCCGTTGCCAAGACCATATGGCCTAGGGTTATTGTAACCGCAGGGAAATAATGTGGTCCATCAACCACCTTGAGTCAAGTGCCATCAGGTTGGCTGTTATGCGTTTCAGCCTCTGACCGAGGGCCGGGCGGTTTGAGTGTTTTCAGGCAATACCACAGTGGTGGCTTATATCAATCAGCAAGGCGGCATGAAGAGTGCTGGGATAGCTCTAGAGATGGCTCTCCTCTTTGCCTGGGTGGAGAAGAATCTCCTAGCCTTGTTGGCTCAGCACATTGCCGGGGTGGACATTGTGGAAGCGAACTTCCTCAGCCATTACTCTCTGAATCCTGGAGAGTGGGAGTTGAGGCGCTTCAGTTGATTTGGCGCCATTGGGGTTGGGCTGAAATGGATCTAATGGTGACCAACCCCAAAGCAGAAGTTTGCTGCTTTTTTCAGTCGTCACACAGAGACTGGGTCAGAGGGCATAATCGCCCTCACCCAGCCTTGGCCAAGTCTGCATTGGCTGTATATGTTTCCTCCATGGCCCTTGGTGGGGCGTGTGATTCAGTGTATAGAGCACCATACAGGATTGTTCCAAAGGTGCCGGATTGGCTGAGAAGAGCGTGATTTGGACACCTGATGTGGCTCCTGCAGGGGCCTCCTCTTCAGTTGCCTTCATCTCGGGGCCTGTTGCGGCAGAGACCAATCATCCTGGAGAACCCAGTTCCCTTCTCACTTTCTGCTTGACTCTTGAAAGGAGACAGCTAGCACATAAGGGTTACTCTCCAGCAGTGGTCTCCACTCTGCTTGGAGCTAAGAGCAGGAGGTCTTCAAAGCTAGCATATGTGCAGATATGGTGCCTCTTTGAGCGATGCTGCTGTGCTCGGCAGTTGGGTCTTGAGGAGGTCAAGCTGCCATCTCTCTTGGCCTTTCTACCAGATGGCCTGCAGAAGGCTTAGCTCCCTGAATGTTCAGGTAGCAGCTTTGGCCTGTTTCCAATGTCCGGTAGCTGGTAAGTCTCTAGCCTTGCACCTGGACGTCTCGCGCTTTCTCCAGGGGTTTTGGCATCTGTGTCCTCCCCTCCGGTCTGTGATCCTGATCTAGATATGGTGCTCAGGGCCCTGATGGCAGCACCCTTTAAGCCATTGAAACGTGCTACTTTAAAGAATTTGACGCTCAAGACTGTCATCTAGGTCATGATTTGTTCTTCAGGATTGATTTCTGAGCTGCGGGCTCTGTCTTGCTGAGATCCTTGTCTTTTCAAGGAGGCAGTTTCCATTTGACCTGTGTCTTCCTTCTTGCCTAAGGTGATTTCTCCCTTTCACATGAATCAGGTGGTATGCCTATCTTTCCTCTAAGGAGTAGCGATGGGGAAGGATAAGGATCTTCACCTTGTGGTTGTCCTGAGGGTACCTCTCCGGTACTTGGAGGTTACTAATTCCTTTCATAAGTTCGACCATCTTTTTGTGCTGTTTGCTGGTCTGCACAAGGGCGGGTAAGTCGACTTTGGGGCAAAGGATTAAGGAGACCTTTGCCTCTGTGTATACAATACAGAACATTCTACCTGAGTGCAGGCATCCTCATGGGCAGAGCAGAGCTCGGTAGCTCCTGCAGACATTTGTTGGGCAGCAACATGGACATCACTTTCCACTTTTATCAAACATTACCATTTGAATGTCCACGCGAGGGCAGACGCGGCCTTTGGCTCAAAGGTTTTGTGAGCTGCTGTGTCTTCTTCCCCCCCAGTGGAGTTGTAGCTTTGGTACATCCCACTTGTCTGGACTGGTCTAGCAGGATGATATGGAAGGTGACATTTTACTTACCAGTTAATGTCCTTTACTTGAGTCCTGCTAGACCAGTCCAGGGCCCGCCCCTGGAACTGTATTGCTCTGTGTGGTATCCTTGGGTCTGCTCTGATTTTTATACTTGGCTCTGTAAGTTCATAGTCTACTATCAGCCTTATATGTTATGCTTTCCTGTACATAGTTCTGTACTGTTGATCACTCATTGTTGCCCACATTGAGGGATAGTTTCTCCAAATGGGTTAGTTTTTCGCATACCTTGACAGTCATGACAGTCATTTCTAAGCCAGGGGGGTTTTTCCCCCTCTTTCTTCCAGGTTTTGACAGATTCTCTTTGTATACCCTCTTGATTTAAATATAGGATTTGTAGCATAAAAATGGCAGTATATTATCTCCTCTTTATATGTCGAAGTCCACTTAAGTCTAGTTTATCCTCTTAAACCACAGTAATTAATGAAAAGTTATCTCTACCACAGTAGGTCCATGAACATGCTCACCATGGCCTTTATCTGTGGCAGGGATGTTACCTACATCTGCAGTGCTTGCACTATTGCATCCTCCATTGTTAGCCCTAGTGAGTAAGCTATGGGTGGGCACCTTTTTATCCTGGGCGATGTGCGGCCAGTATGTATTTTTCTTTTTCGTTCCTATTATACTTCATTTGTAGCGTTGCCTTGCTGGGATTTAGTATAGATGTTATACAACGGACGTACCATGTGAATGTACTCAGCAAAACTTGAGGAAGGAACTTTTTCTCCCCCTAAGAGATGCATATCAATTCACAAACAACTGTTAGTGAATTTTTATGTTGTACACCCCTTTGACCCCTTGCCCATGCTGAGGTTTTCTGAGGCTTGCCATGTTTCTCCCATATGCTTTGGGATGAATACTGAAGGGACCTCTTGTGGCTGAGATGAATAGAGGCATGGGAGTGATGTCATTGAAACCTGGGCTTTTCATTGGTTCTTTGTCTCTACCAATCTGCTGGTAGGGGAATACAACTCCCTTGTCTTGACTGGTCTAGCAAGACTCAAGGAAAGGACCTAACTGGTAAGTAAAATGTCACCTTATTGTAGTACTGTGTAGTTGTTGAACTTGGATATTAAAGAAAAAAAGGCCAAATTAGTCATTTCTGATCATTTGAAAAAGCTATTTTCAGAAATACATTTTGCATCTTGGACAGCTCAGGAACAGTGCACCCACCTGTTTATTTACACTTTCTCTATCTCTATGGACATAGGACTGCTTTTATATTTTTACTGATGCAAATCTAAATGTTTTAGAAGCCGTTATTACAAAAGTATCAAACACTCAGGTTCTTTGATCCTTTTGCAACATGATCTCCCATGTAGGTTATTACTACCATTGATCATTTGTATAGCGCTACAAGTACACAGCGCTGTACAGTGACATATAAGAGACAGTCCCTGCTCATAAGAACTTAAAATCTAGTCAAGACAGGCAACACAATGTTGGACTAAAATATATCTAAGGGAATGGTAAAGAAGTAAATGGGAGGTGAACAGGAGGCTAGGGGTATCTGGATCCAAAATCAGTCTCCTAGAAGTACGTTTTTAGCCTGGATTTGAACAGGGCCACAGATGGAGTCTGGCGTACCGATTTAGGTAGTGTGTTCCAGGTATAAGGAGCAGCAAGGTAGAAAAATCCAAATCTAGAGTTGGCAGTGGAAAAGAAGGGCACAGATTGAAGGGATCTGCCAGAAGAGCGGAGTTCCTGAGGAGGGGTGTAAGGAGAGAGAAGAGGGGAATAATAGCGAGGGCAGCCGAATGAAGACACTTCTAGGTATTTATACAGCACTGCGTATGCCTTGTAGCGCTTTATAAATGTTTAGTAGTAGTAGTAGTAGTAGAAGTTTGAACTGGATGTGGAAATGGATAGGAAGCCAATGAAGTGACTTGAGACTAGGGTGACATAAGCATAGCGACGCTGGTGGAAGTTTAGCCATGCAGCTGAGTTTTGAACAGATTGAAATGGGGAGAGATGATTCAGAGGAAGACCAGCAAAGAGGAGATTGCAGTAGTCTAGACAGGTGGTGACTAGAGAATGGATAGGGTCTTAATAGTGTGTTCAGAAAGGAAGGAATTAATTTTGCCAGTGTTTTAGAGAAAGAAGTGACAGGTTTTAACTATCTGTGTGGAGGAGGAGAGGGAGGAGTCAAAGATGACCCCAAGGTAACGAGCTGAGAAAACTGAGAAGTAGAGTGTTATCCACAGAAATAGAGAAAGGATGGGAAGGGGAGAAATGGGCTTAGGGGCATTGTCAGGTTACTGTCATTGATGTAGCGCCATACCTAGGCCCGTGCAAGTGGTTCAGTCACACACAATGCAGAAAAATAGGGGCGCATTTAGGATTGCCAACCATCAGCCTCTGCTCCCCCCCCACCCCCCCAATGCTGCCTGCCCGGCCTGCCCTTGCCCCACCGCCACTTTTCCTGTTCCCGTGGCGACAGTGGAGCAGACCTCCAATTTAAAAAACACACAGGTCTTTCTGACTCCACGCTTGCATGGGAAAGACCCATGTGTGTGTTTGTTTTATTTAATTGGAGGCCTGCTGCTGCCACTGCCACCGCCGCCATGGGAACAGCGAAAGCGGTGGTAGGGAAAGGGCAGGCAGTGCAGGGGGGGAGCCAGCTGGACATGAAGAGGTTTGGGTTAAGATGGGGGAGATAGTTGGGCATGGAGGGATGGGGCAAATGAAAAACATCAGATGTCATGGGAGGGGCGCGCCAGGTTTGCAAGTCGCAAGGGCGCATTTATGGCTTGATACAGCTCTGCATTGATGTAACTGAAATTTTTCTTTTGCTAGGAGCACTAGAGGATTCACAGACCTCTCTATCAGGCTGCATGCCCATCTTTAATAACAGAATAATCCAGGATCTGAGTGACTCCTGCTTCAGCTGTCTGAAAAGCTCTTTGGATGTCCCCAGGCTTTACAGAAGAACCAATAAGGTTTGTGCAAGTCACTGTTCGGCTACCACTGCAGCTTGCAATTACATTCTTGTTCTTAATATGTCCCAGCAGGATTATAACCATGCAACAGTATAGTTGGACCCTGTGCACTCAGGTATCTTCCTTCAATCAGTTTATGCATTTGTCATGATATGTTTGAAACAATTGTTAATGGTGCTCAGGGCCGTACCGAGCCAGAATCACGCCCTATGCGACTGGCACATCGGGTGTGCCCCCTCCTCCCCATACCTCCGTCCAGCCTCTGCCTGCTCTTGCCCTGCTGCCGCCGCCGCCCTCTGTTTTCTCCACGGTGGTGCCAGCAGCGGGGCAAGAGCAGGCAGCGGCTGGACCGGAGGTATGTAGAGGAGGGGGGTTGCGCCTGATGTGAAAGTCGCCAGCAGCAGTAGAGCATACCTAACTTGAAGCAGATCTGATCCCTCTGTGCTGTGACGTCGTGTCAGAGGAGGGAGGGACCAGACCTGCAGAAAGACCCAGGCAAAGACTTAGGGGGCGCATTTTGGCTGCCTGCTGTTGCCCTGTCGCTGCTGAGAGAACAAAAAGTGGCGGTGGCAGGGCAACAGCAGACAGCCGAAATGTGCCCCCTAAGCCTTTGCGCCCTAGGCAGCTGCACCGCTCGCACAGGGCTAGGTACGGTACTGATGGTGCTGACTGTTTTCGGCCAGCATTTTCTCACCCTTTCATATTTTTTTCAGAGACTTGCCTTTTCTATCTATCAGTATTTATTAGCTGTATTGCCTGGCTTGAAGGATCCCTGGGGCAGTTAGGAGGTTATCCTTTAGTTTGGCTTAATGTTTCAGTAAATTCTTTAATTCTGCTACAATAATTGTTTTCCCTTTGTTATTCCTGGTGTCATAACAGTGCCAAAGGGAGTTATGATTTCCATGGAAGCTGTTAATCAGCATTTCTTGGCTTTTGCGCATTTCCTTTGTAATTGAATGGCTTTAGGTTCTTCTTGGTTCTTCTGCTTGTCAAGTCAAGGCTTGTTTTTCTGTCTTGCACCAGTGAGTTGTCATTACAACCAAAAGCAATTTCTTTCCAGAGAATATGCAAATTACATTTTTGTATTGATATATTTTTCTTAATAGAGTATTAAATCCAGTTTAAAATGAAATAACTCATCTGCTGGAATGTTTTTTTTGTAACTTAAATTTTATTGGTTTTCCAGAAGGTTAGAAAATACACACAATAGGAAACAACAAAACAGAGAAGCAGAAACTCCTCCCTAACAAACAGAGCGATTCCCCAATATACCACAGTGCCCTTACTTTCAACCAGAACAGTCCAGGCAACTCAGAGCTTTTAAGCTCACTAACCCCTCTGCCCCTGACCTCCCCCCCCCCCCCCGGAAGGTCCCCCTTCCCCCCCCCCCCACCCATCTTTTACCAGAGTCTCCCATCCTACTCCCAACTCCATCCCCCCCTCCTCCCCCCCTACCGCCCCCAAGCCCCTTACCCACTCCCCCCCTCCCTGCCATTTCTGCAGCCACACATCATACCCCTGCCACATGCTCTGAAAGTTCTGCACCTTATGCTCCCTAAAGGCCGCAATTTCACACATATCCCGCAACCCCCTCAGTCGCGCAACTATCACCCGTCTAGTTGGTGCTTCCCTTCTCCTCCACCTCAACAGAATCTCCCCCCTCGCCGCTGCAACACAGTATCCAATCATCTGCTGCAGTCCCCTCTCCCCCACACCCTCCAGATCATGCAACAAGGCCATAGCCGGGGTCAGTGCAACCGGAACCCCCGTCACCTCCCGGATGACCCCCTCCCAATCCAGCCACATACTCCGCACCACAGGGCAAGCCCACAGTAAATGATACAAATCCCCCCGCCCCATGCATCCCCTCCAACACTCCCCCACTTCGTCCCTACAAAATTTCCGCATTTTCCACGGTGTCCAATACATCTGATAGCGAATCTTAAGACTGCTCTCCAAGTATATCGTCCCTGGGGCCACCCGCTTAGTCCAGCCATAAATACTTCGCCATCTCTCTCGATCCCATTCCCCCCCTAAGACCTGTTCCCATTCCATCTCTCCCCGGATCCTTTCCCCCTCCCCCTCCTGTTGGGTCAACACCCCATACAATTGAGCGATAGCTCCCTTCCGTCCACCTCTTGCCAGGATTTTCTCAACCACCGTTACCGCTCTACCCAAATCTTCCTTGATCCTCCTCTGACCCAGAAAAGACGTCACCTGAAGGTACGCAAAAAATCCACCCCCCTCCAATCCAAATTCAGTTTGCACTTCCTCCCAACGTTTCACTCGCCCCGTCGAATGCAACAACTGCCCCATTAACCGCAACCCCTTCCCCCACCACTCTCTAAACACCCCCCCTCTCTCCCTGGAGCAAACTCCCATACCCCCATAATGTGCATACCTCTTGTGTAACTTTTCCCCCCTAACAACTGGGACCACGATCGCAGCCAAAGCTCTTTGGTCAGTGCCCTAAAAGGATTCTCCCCCCTTCCCCCTTCCACTGCCGCCCCCAGGTCCCAAATCCACGCCGCCAAACTGCTCCCACCGCTTTGCTCCTGCTCCAATTGCACCCACCGAGGAGTCTCTTCTCCCCCCTGCCAACTTTGTAACGCCCTCAACTGGGAAGCTAAATAGTACTTCTCCAGCCAGGGCACCCCCATCCCCCCTCCTTACTGTGTCAAAACAGCGTACACCTCGCTACCCTCGGGCGCTTCCCTGCCCATATAAACTCCATCATAATCTGCTGGGCCCGCTTCAAGTAGGCCCGGGGCACTTTACACGGTAAGGAACTAAATAAAAAGAGAAAACGCGGTAATACATTCATTTTTAAAACAGCTATCCTACCCAACCACGTAAGATATAGCCCCTTCCACTTTTGCAAATCCCGCCTCACCGCATCCAACAACCTCCCATAGTTTACCTCCCCCAACCTCATCAAAGTTTTGCCCATCTGGATCCCCAAATAGCGATAGTTTCCATCTACCCACTTAAACGCAAACGCCCCTTTCAATGCAGCCGCCATCCCTTCGCCTAGGTTAAACCCCAAGATCTCCGACTTGCTGCTGTTAAGGTTATACCCCGCCACCTTACTATATTGCGCAATCTCCCCCAGCAAGACCGGTAGAGTTAACAATGGTTCCCTAAGGGTAAAGATGACATCGTCAGCAAACAGCGTGATTTTCACTTCCTGGGAATTCATTAGGATACCCTTAACATCCTGCAGCCCCCTAACCCGCACCGCTAGGGGCTCGATCACCAAGGCAAAGAGCAAAGGGGACAAGGGGCACCCCTGCCTAGTACCCCTACCCAACCGAAACGCTTCAGAATAGCTGCCATTAACCCGCACTCGGGCCTGCGGCGCCTCGTACATCGCCTGAATCCACTGAACAAAGTTTTGCCCCAAGCCCACTTTCTCCAGCACACTAATCATAAACGGCCATTCCACCCTGTCGAACGCTTTTTCAGCGTCTACCGACAGAAAGACGGCCTTCTGTCCCGATCGCTGCACCTCCCAGGTAAGATTTCAGATTTTGCGGATATTATCGCCCCCTTGTCGCCCTCCGATAAACCCCGTTTGGTCGGGATGCACCAGAGTGGGCATCGCCGTGGCCAATACCTTCGCCAACAGTTTAGCATCTACATTTAATAATGAGATGGGCCTGTACGACCCACAAACCATGATCCTTACCCGGCTTAGGGATAACCGTTATCCCAGCTTCTCGCATCGATCGGGGGATGTCCCCTCCTGTTAACACTCCATTAAACACTTCCACCATCAAAGGCCCAAGCAACGAACGGAACACTTGGTAGAACCGCCCCGTCAATCCGTCCAAACGAGGGGCCTTGCCCCTTTTCAAGGAACCTATCGCCATATCTACTTCCCCCTCTGTGATGGGTCTATCTAGCCATTCCGCCTCCTCTTTTGACAGAGATGGCATTTCACACTCTTTTAAATATTCCTCACACTGAGCCTTCCCCCCCTCCACCTCACTCCGATATAGCTGCTTATAGTAGTCTGCAAAAGTCGCCCTAATTTCATTATTACCATGCACCAGCTTCCCCCCGCACTCCTAATACCCCCTATATTCGACTGCATTGCCTTACTTCGCAGCCGCTGGGCCAGCCGACGCCCCACCCTATTCCCCCCCTCAAACCAGCCTTGCTTCAGCACCCGCAGCCCATACGCTATTTCACTCGCGCTTAACTGATCCAACTGCCCCCTCAACTCCTTCAATTGCACCTGGACCCCCCCCCCCTCCGCCCCCCTTGCGCCAGCTGCTCGAGTCTACGAATGTCCTGCAGTAGCCGATACTCCTTGTCCCCCTTCCGCCGGCGCTCCCAGGCCGCTGCCTGGACCAAATGTCCCCGCACCACTGCCTTCAACCCATCCCATACCATCCCTAGCCCCACTTCACCATTCAAATTAAGGTCCTTGTACTCCTTCACCACCTTCCCCAACCGCTCAATCACCTCCGGCTCCTCCAGCAGGGCCTCATTAATCCTCCAAAATTTAAGCCCCTCATCCACATACCCCAAGCTAAACTTGACTCTCACCGGTGCATGATCCGTCCAGGTGATGGAGCCGTGGTCTGCCTCCACCACCCGGTTCGTCCAGCCCCCACCCGCCCACACCATATCTATCTGACTGTAAGTACCGTGTGGTGCGGAGTAATATGTATATTGCTTGCATCCGGGGTTCTGACTCCTCCACACATCTACTACCCCCAACCTTTCCCGCAAATTCAGCATTTTGACCCGATCCACCCTCTTCCCCAGTCCACTGCCCCCTCCATTGTCTAAGCGCGGGTTCACTGTCAAATTAAAGTCCCCCCCAATAATTAGAGGGGCATCACTCAAACCACCCAAAACATTCTGCATCCGCTCAAAGAACTCTCCCTGTTTCTCATTAGGGCCATACACACTCACAATCCACACCTGTTCCCTCCCTATTTGAACCTTAATGCCCACCGCTCTACCCTTTTTATCTCGAAATTCCCCCACCACCCTATCCACCCACTCCGCCCCCACCATATACCTACTCCCCCCTTTCGGGCCTCCTCCCTCTGCCCCGCCAAGACCACTCTGGGGTACTTTCGCGTTTGTAATATCCGCTCCTGTCCCACCTTTAGATGGGTCTCCTGGATGCATAGAAAATCTGCTCGCATCCGGTCACCTTCACGCTCCACCATCCTGCGCTTCCTCCAAGTACCCAACCCACGCACATTGAGCGTAGCTGCTACCATGTTCTGCTGTCCCACTCTTCGCCCCCTCCCTCGCCAGTCCCTCACAGCTGCCCCTCCCCCTTCCCTCCCTTGACCCCCCCTCCCCCCTCCCCCCCCACTGCCACCCTCCCGCCCTTGGAGGTCTCCTGCAGAGTAGTGCCCATCAACCAGAGGCAACTTCTTGTTCCCCCCCTCCTTATTCCCGCCCACTGCCCCCCCCATCCAGCCCTCCTCCTCCCTCGCCTCTTGCCCAACCCCCCCCGCCAGCCCTCTCCCAAGTACAGCAATCCCCCTCCTCACTCACATACACACACCCCCCCACAGCAGCCCCCCTGTCCAACCACCCTCCTCCCCCTTCCCTCAATCCCTGCGATCCTGCAACCCCACAATTAACACACTCCGCAGTAAAATAAAGAAAAAGAAAAAAGAACAGGGTAACAAAGTTCTGCACATTGCGGCTTGAAAAACATCAAGAGCTCCCGGCCCCTCAAGTGTCCACATCTCTGTTGTCACTGGCCCGATGCTCCTCCGCCAGCATCTCCGGGCTTTGGCGACGCTTCTCTCCACTCCTCTGAAGCACCGTCTCCTCCTCTCCGCAACTGCCTTCTGGCCGGGCACTCCGCAGGCCGCTCTCCAGCCCCACCCCTTTCAAAGCTGCCAGTGCCTCCTGAACTGTATGGACCCTTCAGTTCTTAAGCCCAACAGTAAAAACCAGTCCAAAAGGGTACAACCACCTATAGCGGACATTTTCCTTCCTCAAAATAGTCGTGACTGGCTGCATTTCTCTCCGCCGCTGTAAAGTCCCCGCGGCTAGGTCCGGGTATAGCTGGAGACTGTACCCCTGCCACACAAATTCCTTTCGAGACCGTGTCAGAGTGAGGATCCTCTCCTTAAGCTTATAGTCCTCCATACACAGGACAATATCTCTTGGGCGATTCGGCCTGCTGGGGCCTAAGGCTCGGTGGGCTCGCACCAACTTGAGCGCCACCTGCTCAGTCTCATTGCCCAACTCCAGTAAAACAGTCCGGAGCACCGCTTGCGCCACCTTCTCGCCATCAAGATACTCCTTCTCCTCCGGCACCCCACAGATGCGCAAGTTATTCCAGCGGGACCGGTTTTCCAGGTCTTCCACTTTCAGCAGCACATGGTCTTTCCAGACCTCTAACTCCTTAAGCGACCGTTCCATTCCGGTCTGCCGCGTATCCAGGCGCCCCAGCTGTTGTTCCTGCTCCTCCACTCTATGCGCCAATTCGCCCAACTCTTCTTTCATGGCGGCACACGTCTCCTACTTCCACTTTCACCGCCTGCAACTCTGCTTTGAGTTCCCCAAACCAGCCACATAGCTCTTCGCGGGTCACGTTCTGTACCACCATCTCCGCCAGCTCATGGGCCTCGCTCCTCTGCCCCTTTCTCTCCATAGCTACGCCGTTTCCCGCGCTCGGCCCCGCCATCTTTTTCTCGCCACCCGTTGTTCTTGCGCTGCTATACGCGAACTCCTTCAAGTCCGCCTCCTTCTTTCTCGTCGCCATGCGTCTCCGCAGACTTTCTTCCACCACTGCCTGCGATTTTTCGCCGTGTCCCGGGCTTGGATAAGGGGGAAAAACTCCAAAGATTAAGCTGCCCACCGGAGCTCACCACCTAAGCTGCCATTCCAGCTGATGACGTCACTTCCTCCTGCTGGAATGTTTTTATGTGTTTTAAATTCCCTCTCTCCTAGTTAGTTTACACTATGCTACAAAGAAACCAAGGATATCGCTACAAAATTCTATTTTCATGCATAAACACAAAACAACTTTTCCAGAAGCTTTCACATTTGACTTTCTTAGTTTAGAGCAGAGGCTCCTAGAATTTTGAATTGTCTGGACCCCTTATTAACCTCCAAAAGGTTCAGGGGCTCCCAGTTCATCAACACCAGACCCCCTTCCTCCATGCCAAACCTATTTAGCCCTCTTTATCTCTCTTCCCCTTAAGCCTGATGCAACGCTAAAATAAAATCAGCAGAAAAAACAGATCCCAAGCTCTTTTGAACTTCAGGCAGAGAATGTGGAAGAGCTTCCTCCACCTGCATTGTCCTTTTAGATTTTGCTTTCTTTTTCGCGGGCTTTTCATGAGCAGGTAACAAAACAGGAGCTGAACCTGTCATGGCTGCCGTTTCCGCCAATTCTGAGCTGCCCTGAGGGCCTCCTAAAGAAACGGCCAATTCTGACTTACCCTCCATGCTGCTATGCTAAAGAACGACAAAACACCTCCGAGACAAAAAACGACAAGAAAACTGTCGCTAATGTAAACCGCAGCAAAAAACCCACACGGGGACCCGCCAAGCCTTCCTCTGCAAAGCGAAAGAAGGAACTCTGACTAAAAAGCCGGCGCGAACAAAGCCAAACAAACCGGCAGATCAAAGTCCTGTTTAAACATACCGAAGCCAAAATCGCTGTAAATTCAGTTTTTCTTGTAAGTCACTCACACTCGCTGCTAGCGGGAGAGTGGACTTAACTCCGGGGGTGGCTGGGTGGTCTCTGGGGCTCCCAGTACCTCTCTGTGCGTTTCCCCGCCAAACGGAGCTGCTGACTGAGGCAGGCTCTGCCTTCCTTGCTCTGCGATTGAAAAAAGTGTCTCGATTCCACTAATAAAAACGAATTAGTTGAGTAATTGCTGAGGCGCGAACCCTGCTAGGGCTCAGACCTCTTTGTCACTGCAGCATGAAACCAAAAAATAAAGCACTTTGAAAATTCAAAAAACTTTAATTGCTTCCACGGGAGCCAGCCAGAAATATGTCCCTGCTGAGGACTGAAAGACTGAGGTTTGGCCAGCAGGGGGAGCCAGATACCAGAACAGCAAAACTTCAGAATTCAGTCCTCAGCTGCTGGAGAAGGTTGACAACCCTCTTGTTCCTGGACTGGCCCGGAGAGATCTCAAGGAAAGACAATTAGCAGGTAAGGTCTAATTTCTTCTTTGCCCTCTTTATCTCTCTTCCCCTTTTTGTCTTCACCAGTCTCTTCTCCCTCTCTCCCAGCCAATTCCCTCCAGTCTCTCTCTTCCCCACAGCCAGTCTCCACCCAGGCCTGGCCCAAGGGCTTTTGCTGCCCTAGGCAGTGCACAGCAGCGCGCCCCTCTCCCAACCCCCATCTCACCTGGGAGAGGGGATGGCATGGCAAGCCCTCCATGCTGTTTTTGTTTTTAAAGCAGCAGCTTTCTTGTACCAGGCAGGCTTTAAAGTGCCCATGCGATGCAAATTCCTGCTCCCTCGGAAGGGGGCAGGATCAGCAAGCTGTGAAGGCATGTGCGGCCACTTTAAGGCCCATCGCGACAGCAGAAAGATGCCAGTTTTAAAGTGCGTGGAAGGGCTGGGGACCTGCCACCCTAAGCAGCCGCCTGGTGGATGGGCCGGCTCTGTCTCCACTAGCCTCTTCTTTTTTTATTTTTCTATATCCTGTGAACCCTCTGTAATGATTTCACAGACCTCCAAGGATCCACGGACCACAGGTCTGAGATTTAGACTATGACTTGGATTCAGATGACTCGGTTCTGGGCTTTGATGTGGACGAAGAAGCCTTTGGAGGTTTGTGAAGAGGTCAGTGTTATCTGCCTGTTCTGGAAGGAGGAAATGGTGACTTTGATTGCTCAGGTCTCATTCAACTTGAGTTTGGTAGATGCTCCAGACACTGAGCGGGAGCTGAAGGTGCATCCACTCCTCAAGGGCTGTGGAAATTCACTACCATCTTTCCATTCCTGGAGGTGATCAAGAACATGATCCGGTCAGAGTGGGACTCCCCCCGACTCCCCACCTAAGGAATTAAAGGTGTATAAGATGATGTATGCTCATCCAGAGAAGGAGTGTGTTGTGCAGTTTGATATTCCCAAGGTGGATGTGCTAATGATGGCAGTTATCAGATGGACCACCATTCCTGTGGAAGGTGGATCTGCAAGGATGCTCTGGACTGCAAGGTAGATTCCTTGTTAAAGAATCAGTTCACCTCTGCGGCTTCGATTCTTCACTTGGAGGTATGTGCAGGTCTGAATTGTCAAGCCCTGCTCCAGTGGATTCATTCTCTTCCGCCGGATGATACTACCCCTTTTTTGATATGGCCTTCCTTTCTGATGCCATGACCTCATCCACTTTGCAGCCAGGGAAAGTGCCCTGTTAACAGTGATGCGGCTTTGGATTTGGCTCAGATACTGGGCAGCGGACACCTCTTCCAAAGCACAGTTGTCCCGACTGGCTTTTAAAGGGAAGCTTCTATTTGAGGCCAATTTGGAATGGCTGGTGAAGGATCTGGGCGAGATGAAATCTTTACTGCCTTCTGGAAGACAGGTCCTGGGGCCTGTGAAGCAGACACTAGCCCCCTTTTTGTAAGCCTTTGCCTGCGCTTCTTGGGTGCACTGGTCAGATCCCTGGGGGTCTTGGGACTCCCGTCGCTACTGGCCTGGAAAGCCTTTTTTCCTCTCTGCTTCCAGATTGCAGTCTTTCCGAGGAGCTCATGGACCCACACAAATGAGGAGGGGGAGGAGAACACAGGAAAAAAGGGAGGCGGGGGATTGAAAATGCTTAGGGAGGGAGATCGTAGGCTTTACAGAAGAGGTGTCTTCCCATCCAGTGAAGATGTAGCTTTGGTACATCCCACTTGTCTGGACTGGTTTATCAGGATGATATGGAAGGTAACATTTTACTTACCAGATAATGTCCTTTTTTTGAGTCCTGCTAGACCAGTTCAGGGCCTGACCCTGGTACTGTTGGCTCTGTTTGCCTGTGGTGATACTCTGGGGTCCGCTATGATTTATATGCTTGGCTCTGGAAGTCCACCTTCTACTGATAGCCTTCTATTTAGGCTTTTCTTGTACATAGTTCTCTACTGTTTTCTTACTCATTGTTGCCCACATTGAGGTTGTGTGAGGCTTGCCATGTCCTCCCATATGCTTTGGCACAGATATTACTACTACTATTATTAATCATTTATATAACGCTGCAAGGGATACACAGCGCTGTACAGACACACATAAGAAGACTATCCCTGCTCATCAGAGCTTACAATCTAATCAAGACAGTGCAATAGATGAGAATGAGGGTACAGTAGGGAATGGTAAGGAGATAGGGGAATAAAGGATTAAGATCCAGAACTGAAAGAGGTGAGCCTTTAGCATGGACTTGAAAAGGGGGAGAGATGAAACTGGACATAAAGATGCAGGTAGATTGTTCCAGGCATAAGGAGCAGCAAGATGAAAGAATCTAAGTCTGGAGTTGGCAGTGGAAGAGAAGGGCATAGAAATAAGAAAGCAAGAGGAAGAGTGGAGTTCACAGGGAAGGTTGTAGGGAGAGAGA
Source organism: Ichthyophis bannanicus (assembly GCA_033557465.1). Lineage (NCBI taxonomy): Eukaryota > Metazoa > Chordata > Amphibia > Gymnophiona > Ichthyophiidae > Ichthyophis > Ichthyophis bannanicus. Next base: position 146,646,125 of record CM066033.1, read on the forward strand.
AGAGAGGAAAGGTAGTGAGGAGCAACAGAATGAATGCATTTATAGGTCAGAAGGAGAAGTTTGTATTGGATACGGAAATGGAAGGGACGCCAATGAAGTGATTTAAGAAGGGTTATATGAGTATAATGGGACTGGCGGAAGATTAGCTGCGCGGCAGAGTTTTGAAGAGACTGAAGATAAGAAAGATGACTCTGAGAGAGACCATCAAGAAGGAGGTTGCCATAATCTAAGCAAGATGTGATTAAAGAGTGGATAAGTGTTTTAGTAGTGTGTTCAGAAAGGAAAGGGCGAGCTAACTGTTGAAAGACTTCATAGGCAAAGGCCAAGGACGATTCCCACTGCTCAGACATAAAAAGGCATGCCTGATCTTTCCCAAAACCCACCTTGAGAAACCACAATCCTTCTGGGAAAGTGTTCTATGGACAGATGAAACCAAACTTGAGCTCTTTGGCAATGCAGATCAGCTTTACATTTACAGGCAAAGAAATGAAGCTTATAAGGGAAAAAAAAAACATTTCTTACAGTTAAATATGGCGGAGGTTCCATAATGTTGTGGGGCTGTTTTTCTGCCTCAGGAACTGGAGACCTGGAACGTATTAAAGGAATCATGAAGTCAGAAGACTACCAAGGTATTTAAGTGAATCGTGCTACCCAGTATCAGAAAGCTAGGTCTGGGTCAAAGGTCATGGGTCCTCCAGCAGGACAATGACCCAAAACATACATCCAAAAATACAAAAGCATGATTAAAAAAGAAAAAATGGACTGTTTTAAACTGGCCAGCAATGAGTCCTGATCTCAGTCCAGTCGAGAACCTTTGGAAAGAGCTGAAATCTGCCATTGGTAAAAGGAATCCTGGAAACATGAGCTGGAACAAATCATAGTTGAAGAGTGGGAGAAGCTACTAGCAGACAGATGTACAAAACTTATAGATGGCCTCCAAGCATTTCTTGTAACCGTCATCACTGCCAAGGGTTGTGCAACAAAATATTAGTGAAAAATGCCATGAATCGTATCCAGGTCATATTTTGTTTTTTCTCAGAAATTACTATATCTACGTTGCACAGACATCTCTTTTTTGTTGTATACCTTTGAACATACTATTAAAATATTATGATGACATACAGTTGGAATATTTTCAATTATTTCTCAAGATATTGTACACAACATCTCTAACATGCAAGGGTGCCAATAATGTTGACCACAACTGTATGTGACTCCAGATTAAATGAGATCCACCACAATCCCAAAACACTTTCAAAAATGAAGATGCAAAGCAAATGTCAATCTAAAAACACTCCCCAAGCACAATAAGAGGAAGCACTCAAATGGGAAATATAAAAATGTAATTATTGATTTATTTAATTAAAGAGAGCCCCAATGTACAGCCCAACCCAGCCACACTCAACACTGCAACAACCCACATTTTTTTCCTATAATAAAGAGCCAATTATTGCTTCTATGCAGCCTTCGCTGCTATATAATCATCTGCTCTCAATTCCATTTCTATTAATACATTTTTTAAAAAGTATTCTCCAATCACACTCTTAATGGAGCACACAAAACATCAATATCCATAAAAGTTAATTACTCATAAAATATTCCATTTACTTATTTGTAGTCAGAAGTGAGGATCCAATGCGGCCTAACTCCCCAGTATCAAATGTCTGCTTGCACACGTTCTCCAAATCACTCCCAACTTGAGTTTCGTTTGTCCAAATCCAAGTGTCAGCGGACAAATCAAAACATTCTTCCCGCAAACAAAAATGTTGTAATGGGACTTCTCATATGAGCGCTCACATGTCTAGCAGTGAAGGTGGCATAACGCAAGAATTTGACCTTTGTTATTAAAAGAAAAAAAGAACCTGGGCAACTGGAGCGCTGTGCACAGCAAAGTTGGGCTGCTCATCGTTGCTTTCTTATAATTTTTTTTTCTCCACTCCTCTTGGGAAGCATGCTTTTTTGGATTACAGGTTAAATGAAACATACAGCTGAACACTCCAGTCCCTAACTACAGACATCAAAGACAGTCCTCATCCAACCAAAGAATAAAAAGCGGTCAAAAGGGGTACTGGTATTCACTTAGAGACCCATGGCTACACAGGACCCACAAGTCTGCAAGATCCGCAGGGATTTTGATAATTAGCCTCTTAAACTAGCTTAGAAATTAATATAAACCCTTTTCTATTAGGATGAGTGTGCTCTCCGGGAACCAGGAGGAAGTCAACGCCAACTGAGCCTGCACGGATCCACTCCCCAGCTTTCAAAGAAAGCCTTCGGGAGTTATACTACGCATGCGTAGTCACCTTCCCGCTCAAGGGTGCCATCTTACATCAGTCTTCTATTTTCTACGGAGCCCTGTAGATGTTCTGTCTGTACGCCCCAGTTAAAGTCTATTTTTCTCACCTAGTTCTTCAAGTTTTACTTCGTGCTTTTGCCAGGATCGATTCCGATCACCTTTCCGATGCTAGAGTTCACCTCCTTGGCATCGTGTTTTTCCTTCTCAGGTATACTTTACTTTTTTTCGGTGTGTGGGTCTTTGCTCGCAGTCTAGCTGACCGAGACATCAGAGCTTGATCTTGCCGGGGTCGTTTTTCCCATTATGGCGTCGGTTAGCAGTTTCAAGCAGTGTGGCAAGTGCAACCGCACTATTTCCCACACAGACCACCACAATATCTGCATTAAGTGCCTCATGTCTATCTGCCCACTGCCATCTTCTGTCTGCGAAGACCGCAAGGAGTGTGAAAGGCGGCAGGGGGAGCTATTTGGAAAGTCTGCCTCAGGATCGGCATCGGGAATGGAATCCCTGCCCTCAACACCGGCATCCAGAGACTTGTTGTCACGCACCCATACTCTATCAGAGCCCCGGGTTCACAGAGCCTCGAACCAAGGATCATCCTACGAGGACCTTCCCCATGGGTCCAGGACGTCAAAGCCGAAGGCAAGATCTGACCCTGGACAGGCAGGTAAGACCTCTGGCTCCAGGGCACAGCATCCTTAACCCAATGGCGATAGCCAGGAGTGGCCCTCCAAGCAGCCCCGGGGGGATATTGGGTCAGGTCCCCCTACACTATCACCATTGGTGATTCCACTATGAGGGATGTGGCTCCAGGCTCGACGACCTTGAAACCCGAGTCAGCTGCTGCAGAGACAGGATGGCAGCCCTGGAACACAGCTTCGATGTGTTCCTCAAAGTGCAGCGGGGCCCGATGACTAACCTCTGGATCATCTGCACTGGCCATGGGACCATCCTTGGGGAGGAGGCCCTGGAGGATACTCGGTCTGTCCTCGAAGTTGGCTCAATCAGTGCCGGCTCCATCAGCATCCATCTTGAGGCATGACTTGTCGCATGCCACTGCGGCAGGGTACTGGCACCAGGAGTTGTTGATGCTGAGTCGGTCTGAAGAGAACTTGATGATTCCTCCGACTCAGCTTGGGAGACAGATAAGGAGTCCTCCGACACCATCCTTCACTGGAACATTCCCTCCGACCCATCCCCGCCACATCATCATCGGTAGTCTCCTCCAGAGGACTTCAACTTCCTGGAGTTCGTGAGGGAGATGTCCCAGGCCCTCGCCTTCATGGCGGTGCCAGAGGACGAGCCCCAGACCCCCAGTACAAGGCTCCCTCAAGGGAGGCACCAACTGTGCCCATACCCCCCATCCTGAAATAGCTGTTGTTCCGGAAGTGGCAGACTCCGGTGACAGTGCTGATTATGAACCGTGGACTCGATTCTTGATATCGAGTCGGCTGAAGCCCGGGCTTCCAAAAAGCATAACTCCATGGTGGTAGTCAGCCATGCATCACATAAAGAGCCAGAAGACACACTCTTTGGTGCCCCCCAGCAGGGAGGCCTGCATCATGAATGTATTTGGCAGGAAGTATTTCCTGGGCTCCATGCTCACAGCCTGGATCCAGGTATACCAGCTGTACATTGGCATGTACTTGAGGGACCTGGTGAAGGAGCTCACTGGGTTCTCGGCTGAACTGTGGGGTGAACTTTTTGAGTGCTTTAGGACCCTGATTTCCTTGGTCAAGGAGAGTTCCAAGTTTCAAACTCAGGCTGCCTGACACCTTGCCTGGCTACAGTCCTCCAACCTGGAGCAGTGAGTTCAGGACATGTTGGCCAATGTCCCTTCCCAGGGAGAAAACCTCTTCGGCAAGCCAATGGCTGAAAAGGCCAACAAGCTGGAGAAAGAAATCCTGACCAGAACCTAGCTGTCCAGGAAGACTGCTGACCCTTCCCATCGGAAGGCTTCAGGGAAAAAGCCCTTCCACCCGAAGACCACGAAGGCTTACCGGGGTTACCCCAAATATCTGGCCTACCAGGCTCCTCCCCAGGGGCACGGTACCCATAAGGCAAAAGCCCCCAAGCCCCAAACAGCACCGCAGGTGCAGCCTGGGGGGGGGGGGTTGACTCCTTGGGCATAGTCTCCCTCTGCCAGAACATAACAGGCCCAAGGTTCACAGGAGGATGGCTAGTCCACTTTGCACACCTATGACTAGACATCACCATAGATGCCTGGGTGCTGCAGGTGGTCAGGGAGGGCTATCTCCTCCACTTCTTCCAGCTGCCTCCTTCCTACTTCCAAGGGGAAATACCCATGGATCACTTGCAAAGGGGGCTCCTGCAGAGGGAACTCGAGGTCCTGCCCATTCCCCAGCCCTTCCAGGGCAAGGGGGTTCTACTTCCTTGTCTCCAAGAAAACTGGGGCTTCAGGCCCATTCTGGCCCGTTCTGGACCTGTGGGACCTCAACCGCTTCCTGGTCAAAAAAAGTTCAAAATGGTATCCCTTGGAACCTTGCTGCCTTATCTCCTGCAGGGAGATCTCCTACTCCTTGGATCTCAAAGAGGCATACGCTCACATCCTGATACATCCAAGGCACCGTCAGTACCTCCGGTTCATTGTCAGGGGCTGACACTACTAATACAGGGTTCTCACCTTCGGTCTGGCCTTGGCTCTTGGGTGGTAGTGGCCACCCGTCTCCCTCTCCTGGGGGTTTTCGTCTTCCCCTTCCTGGACGACTGGCTCATTAGAGCCAACTCTCTGGAGGAGGTGCGCAACGCAGCTCACTGCAGCATAGGTTTGCTCCAGCACCTAGGTTTTGTGGTCAACTCCCCAAAGTCTCACTTGTTGCCAACCCACCCATTGCTTGGAGTTAATTGGCACCCTGCTGGACTCCATCCAGGCATAGGCCTTCCCCCCACAGGACTGTACGCTGCGCCTCTCAGCCCTGGCACAGATGTGCAGGGCTGCTCAGCGGTGACAGCCAGGCAAATGCTCCACTTGTTTGGGCACATGGCATCTGTGGTCCATGTCACACCCTTTGCTCTCCACATGCGGCAGGCCCAGTGGACACTTAGTGCCCAGTAGACACAGACTTCTGGTGCCTGGAGGACAGGATCCAGGTCACGCCTGCCCTGGCGGCATCTCTTGCCTAGTGGCAGGATCCCTTCAACCTCAGAGCCAGCCTGCCTTTCCCCCGCTCCCCCAGTGCAGCGCATCCTCATGACAGCCTTGTCCAAGTTGGGCTGGAGAGCCCACTGTGATAACCTGCAGTTGTAGGGCCTGTGGTCTCCAAGGGAAAGTGCCTTGCAGATCAACCTGCTGGAACTCGGGGTTGTATACCATGCCCTGTGGGGGTTCCAGAACCATCTGACAGCACAAGTGGTTTAAGCCCAGACGGACAATCAGGTGGTGATGTACTACCTCAACAAGCAGGGCAGCATGGGCTCATACCACCTCTGCTGGGAAGCCATTCACTTCTGGAACTCTGCAGCAGGGAAGGACATCTCCCTCAGGGTAATATACCTGCTGGGCCAGGGCAACGTACTGGCTGACTACTTTTCGGGTCCTTCAGCCCCACGAGTGGCAGCTGAACCCAGTAGTACTGAGGGTGGGCTTTCACTGGTGGGGAGGACAAGCAGCTCCACAATGCAAGAGGATGGAGCTGGCACCCCAGCGGACATACGACTCCAAGTGAGGCAGAGGGAGGGTTAGAGGAGGGACCTACAGATTCCAGACAGACTGGGAGAAATAGTGATTGTTTTTAACCTTTCAGACTATACATTAAATGAGGAAGAGATTCGAGTCCTACAGAAGGGACTTTTCTTTGTCCCCACCTGTAGATATGATCCCTTCAATACCCAGATTGAATTATATAAATTTTTTTGGAAATTAAAATTGCTGACTTTTTTTTCTAATTCACAACGCACTATGGAAGACACTTTTGTGATCAAAAAGAGTTTGTACTTGGATACCCCCAGACACAAGGAACGTTTTAATAGAGGCTTTTGAGAAAGTTGTGCTCTACAATTTGACAAGAAATGAAAAACAGGCACTAGAGGGGCTTTATACTAATATATATATTGTTATTAAGCCAGCAGACAAAGGGGGTGCTCTCGTTTTGCAAAACCGGACTGACTGTGAAGGAAGTGTATCGTCAAATTACCGACACAATGTTTTATTTAAAAATCTATACAGATCCAACGGAGATATTGAAACACAAGGTAGATACTTTCTTGTACATAGATAAGGAAGCCTATGTACAATAAAGGAAGATAGGAAGAAAACTGATGCCTTTGAATTGTGGTGCTGGCGGCGAATATTGCATATACCATAGACTGCCCAGAGAACAAACCAGTCAGTACTAGAGGAGATCAAACCTTAGAAGCTCGGATGACAAGACTTCAACTTTCATACTTTGGACACATCATGCGAAGAGAGAGATCATTAGAGAAAGACATCATGCTTGGCAGGATAGAAGGTCAACACAAAAGAGGAAGGCCAGCAATGAGATGCATCAATACAATAGCAGCAGCTATGGGTGCCAGTATGTCAACAATGAGCTGCCTGACTGAAGACCAAACACAATTTAGGACAACTATCCAATAGTTGATGTATCAGGATGTGTGAGTGTCATAAAATTAAACCTTTTGTGTCAAGTATCTGGCTTTTTTGTTGTTGTTAAGTGCCATGAGTTGACACAGACTCGACGGCACTTAACAACAACAACAACAAAAAAGCCAGATACTTGACACAAAAGGTTTAATTTTATGACACTCACACATCCTAATACATCAACTATTTACGTCTTGCCAAAGATACATAAATCCTTGGAGAACCCACCGGGATGTTTGATTGTATTGGTCATTGGTTCTCTTTTTGAGCCAGTTTCCAAGTTTTCAGATGTATTTTTGAGACCATTTGTTACACAAGCACTATCTTATGTATGAGATTCTTCACATATGATTCAGCTTTTAGATCAATTTCAGGGTTATCAACAGACCCTCTTGTTAGTAACTTTAGATATCAAATCTCTTTTTACAAATATACCACAGAGGGCCACCCTCCCAATACTGGAAGAGGCCTTATTAAGAAGACCTAGACCAGTTCAGATGCCTACATGCTTTCTTATCCAGTTGACCACCTTGGCCTTGACAAAGAACTATTTTTGTTTTAGGGAAGTGTTTTACAGATAAATAAAGGGGGTTACAATAGGTTCCTCTATGGCACCTAACGTTGATAATTTATGTGTCTGATTTTAATCACCGTTTTCTTAATAACCACTGTTTTAAAGAACATGTAAAGATGTGGTACAGATATATAGATGATGTTTTTATGATTTGGGATGGAACAAAGGATACTCTTGGATTTTTTTTAAATGGCTCAACAGCTTGGACGAAAATCTTAAATTTGAGCATACTAGAGCAACCAACGAGTATCGTATTTAGACATTTTGATCCAAAAGGGTCCAAATTGTTTTGTCACTAACTTATTTGGAAAGCCTGCAGACAGGAATGCTTTGCTCCATTTTACCAGCTTCCACGACAGATCTTTAAAATATAATCTTCCGGTGAGCCAGTTCCTGTGGATCTGGAGGTTTTGTACCAATGAGAGTGATTTTGAGCAACAGGCTAAAATGATGTATTGACGATGTGAGGAACAAGGATATCCGAAGCACAGCACTTCAAGAGCTTAACATAGGGCGAAAGAAGCAAGCCGTGATGATATTTTACAAGAGATAAAACAGGCCCCAGAAAATAGGGTCATCTGTGCTCTTACTTTCTCAGAACAGTCATAAATATTGCCCGCATTTAAAAGAAGAATGGCATTTCCTGGCATCAGTTCCAGCACTATAGTCCACGCAGCTTACAATTGCCTACAAGAGAAACTGAAATATGGCTAATTTTTTGGTTCCCTCTGCTTTGGCCAAACCATGTTTTATCCCTATGGCTCAAGGACATTTTGCCTGTGGAGATTGTTCAGTATACTTGAACATCTAAGTGACTAGAGGGGCTTTCATTCATCTAGTGACGCAAAAGAAGTTCTTTTTGGGAGATTTTTCAAACTGCAAAACAGAACATGTAGTATACCTTATTATTTGTCCATGCAAGCTACTCTATGTGGGGAAGACAAAACTGTCAATTAATATGAGAATCATAGAACATAAGAGAAATATATGACTGCAACTTACGTACAAACCACTGGCCAGTCATTGAATGTCCCACCAGCACTGAATAGTAGATCTGAAGTCTTTAGTACTTAAGGTTGTTTGCCCCCATTGGAAGGTGGGGGGGGGGGGATGATTTAGGCAAAATATTGTTCCGCCTGAAACAAAGATTTATATTTACTCTGAATACTGTCCATCCCAACGGCTTAAACTTAGCATATGACCGCTCTGTTTTATTGTGAGCCTTTTCCTCTTAATCTGGTTTTTACATTCCATTTCTTATTTATATTTATATTATTTATTATTTTACATACATTTTTACACATTTTACATTTAAGGTTTACATTTTTTAATATATTCCCCTCACCCTCACCCTCCTCTGCCTCCCCCTCCCCCTTCCCCTTCTCTTTCCCATAATGTGCCCCCTTTCCTTCCCCTTCTTCCCCCCTCTCCCCTCTTTCTCTCCCTCCATCTTCCACCCTCTTTCTCTCCCCAGTCTTCAACTCTCTCCCCCTTCCCCCCCTTCTTCCCCCTATACCAACGGACATATTTTACAAATGATGCTTTTACGCACATTTTTACATATGGTCTTTTTTACATGTGTTTTTTTTAAATATGGTTGTTTGGTTTTTACTGCTTAATTATTTACATTTTACTTTGGTTTCTTATCCCCCCTTTTCTACTTGTTTATGGCTCTGAAGTATATATTTTTAGCAGTCAGGAATTAATCTCCTTTGCAACCTACCCTTAAATACATTTATTCCCCTGTGTAGTTCTTTTTAACTTTAAGCTTGGTTACTGGTTCAATTAACCATAGAAAGTACAATAATTGTGCTCTTATTCCTGAAGGGTCACCAATATTGCTGAATGCTGACTTCATTTAATTCACTCTCATTTTTACATTTCTTTAATTAGTTTTATTTCTTGTACTTTTATTGCCTCTTATTCCCTTTATGTATTTATGTAAGTAAGTGTGTTCAAGTCAAACCACAGCGCAGCTGGAGATACTGTATGGTACACCGTTGATGTTTTTGGTGCCCCATAATAGAATTTGCGTTTCTCCTGTTATCATGGAATTAGTCCCAAGTGATTTAAATGTATAATTAATTTACCTCAGAGTATGATTATGTTGTTTTTAGGATACACAAGTACTCTATATCCAGGATTACATTGGCCCAAGTGATGTTGCAGTATGGCTCGATATGCTTTTCCGTCTGATTTATAGTTTCTTGAATTAGGGCGTAAGTTAGTTTGTCCTGACGTTTTGATTATTAATGTCTCTATGCGACTGGGTTACCTATTATATGATCAGGCAGTGCACTTTATTAAATGGTTCAGCATAGTTAAGATTTGACGTTTAGTCCTACAGGTGGAGATTATATATGTTCCCATTATGTTTACATAACTATGGTGGCGCTTTAGTCTTTCCATGTCCCCGTTTGATTGTTTATATTTCTGTCACTAGCGTTCATTCAAATGCACAGATTTGCATCTTTTGCGGTTTTCCTTTTGGCACTGCGGGTTGCCGTTAGATTTTTTACAGCTCTCTTTTTTCACTGCTCATTCATTTTTTGTATTTAATATGGTTATGAAAACAGACAGTAATAATTACTCTGAGCAATACAAAAGACCTTTGTCTGGTATCCACCTTTGACCTTGCCTTTTGGCGCCATTATAAGGTTTAAAATCTGGTCTAGTCAGTGCCGTCTGTAATGCCAGCATTGTGCTTGCTTGGAAGACACTGTAGCATATGAATAAGGCAAATTTCTATTTTACTTCTGTACTTTTAGGCGAAACTACAAGTTTATTGCAATCTTTTTACAAGTTTTAACGATGGGTTTCCTCCTCATAACAGATTTTGCTTTTGGTGGTCAGAGCCTTTACTCGCATCTGCTAAGTAAGAATTATAACTCACACTGGGTCCTGCTTTTTTAACACCGTTTGAATTAAATATTACAAGATTTGTTATATAAATATAAGTTCTTTCTCTTTGCACTACTATGTCTACAATTAATGGGGTTACTACAATATATTATCTCCAGGAACAAGCAGGAATGAGTCTTCACATATGGGTACGTCGGTACCGACGGAGCCTGCGCGGGAACGCTCCCCAGCGTCCAATCAGAAAGCTTTTGGGAGCATCCCACAGCGCCTGCGTGCTGCCTTCCGGCCTTTCCAACTGTCTCTCCTCAGTTGTTCTTTTTCCGCGGAGCCAGCAGGTCATGTTCCTGTCACCGCAGAAGAATTTCCTTATTTTTTTCTGAATTCTTTTCTGTCGCGTCTGCCTTCTTCGACGCTGTACCGGTACCGCCGGTCCTTGTTCTTTTCTTCTTTAAAAAAAAACAAAAAACCTTTTTTCCACTTCAGGTGCACTTCAATTGTGGGCCTTAGGCCCACAACCTTTTTCCTTAACTATGGAAAAGCCTGCCTCAGGTTTTAAGAAGTGCACAAAATGTGGTGGTACTATTTCCGTCACCGACACCCATGACTGGTGTCTCAAATGTTTAGGTCCTGACCATTCCATTACAGATTGTGTGTCCTGTTCCATGATGTCTAAAAGAGGTCGGCAGAACCGAGCTGCCAAGCTCAGTACCCTGTTTCCCTCTGATGCGGCTTCGGTGGCATCGACGTCTTCCAGGGCTTCATCTTCCTCACATGGATCTCAGGTAACTAAACATAAATCCAGCCGTTCCTCGAAGGGTAGATCTCCTTCTAAGCATCGAGATGCCTCTGGCCTTGCCCTCGAGGATTCTGCACCGGCAAAATTACCCCGGCGGGAGGTTTCGGCCTCTAAAGCATCATCATCGGGGTTCCAGGATGATCTCGATGGCGTGGCCTCAACAGATCTCCTGGTGCCATGCTCTGGGGTACCGGTGGCCTCCACCGGTACCGACTTCCAGGCGTTGGCAGCGTCAATGGATCAGAGGATTCTGTCCGTAGAATGCAGTCTGGCGGCTTTCCTTGTGGCATCGATGCCCGTGGTACCGCATCAGACTACTCCGCCGGTACCGGCTCTAGCATCACCATCGGTACCGATCCCGGTACTGGTGGCATAGACATCGGCATCAGTGTCTGCTATGCCGGTACTCTGTCCTCTCAAGCCCTCCGGTACCGATACCCCGGTACCGGTGATTCCCGATACCCCGGTACCGGTGATTCCCGATACCCCGGTACCGGTGATTCCCGATACCCCGGTACCGGTGATTCCCGATACCGATCCCACTCGGTACGGGTATCGGGCTTTGCAAGAGCATCCGGACAGACGATACTTCGATTCCTCTGAAGACTCTGAGGATTCCGAAGAGTCAGTCGATGCAGTGATGCTTCTTCCACAGGAGGAGTCCTCTCCTAAACGAAGGATGTTTCCTCCAGAGGATTTGTCTTTTCAAGACTTTATCAGAGAGGTGTCTCGGGGTCTCTCTATTACAGTGGCACCTGAGACAGAACCCAGAGCCAAGGAGTTAGATATTTTACAATATCCTAAAACTCCTAAGGAGGCAGCTACCTTACCTATTCATGAGATTCTGTATGATCTCAAGTTAAGGATGTATGAAGCACCTCTAACCACCTCTCCTCATTCTCGCAGGTTGCATACCATGTATCGTGTCCCTCCTTGTCCTGGTTTCCATAAAACTCAACTTCCTCACCACTCTATTGTGGTTGAGTCTGCAATGAGAAGGATTAAAAGTGCCAAAAGACATGCTTCTAATCCTCCAGGACGTGAATGTAGAACCCTGGATGCTTTTGGAAGAAGAATCTACCAAGCTTCCATGCTTGCTGCAAGAATTAATTCTTATAGTCTCTACATGGGCATGTTCTTAAAAGAAGTCACTGACCATTTGCAGACTTTAAGTCCTTTTGTATCTGAAGATAAAAGGCAAGAATTTCTCACTGGGCTCAAACATGCAAAGGATATCTCCAAATTCTCCAACCGTGCAGCTTTCGACTCCTTTGAATGTGTGAGCAGAGCCTCATCTATTGCCATAGGTGCACGTAGGATTGCTTGGCTTCAAGCATCTGATCTGGAGACCTGGGTTCAAGATGAATTGGGCAATATCCCTTGTACAGGTGAGAACCTGTTTGGTAAGGATTGGCAAGCAAAGGCCAATCAAAAGGATGCTGAAAATTCTGCTTTGGATAGACTATCCAAATCCACAGCTGCTCCTGCTAAGAAGAGGTTGTTCAAGAAAACACCTTTTTCTAAAAAGGGAAGATTCTATCCTGCTTATGGTCAGCGGGCATCTTCTGCAGCTCAGTTCTCTTCCAAACGTCAGCAATCCTCCAAACAGAGCAAAGCAAAGGCTGCGAGGCCTGCTCCACCCCAGCAACCTCAGCCCCCTCAGGGCCTTTGACTCTCTGCTAGAGAACTTAGCCTTCCTGGCTCTAGAAGCACCAGAGCCCTCCACCATTCCAGGAAGGTTATGCCACTTTGCTCCCAGATGGGGGCAAATTACAGCAGAGCATTGGACACTCTCCATCATAAGAGAGGGGTACAAACTTAATTTTTCAAGCTTGCCCCCTCTCACAAGAGTGCACCAGTTCAATTCTCCAACCCCCCCCCCCTCCTCAACCTGTTGGAGCAGGAGGTTGCCACTCTTCTTGCCCAGGGGGCAATAGAGGAAGTGCCTTTTCAACAACAGGGCACAGGGTTCTACTCCCCCTATTTTCTTATTCCAAAGAAAACAGGGGGCTTCAGACCCATCTTAGATCTCAGAGAGTTGAACAGATTCCTAGTCGAGGAAAAATTCAAGATGGTTTCCCTAGGAACTCTGCTGCCATACCTTCAGAGTCAGGATTGGCTTTGTTCTCTAGATCTCAAGGATGCGTACACTCATGTTCTCATCCATCCAACTCACAGAAGGTTCCTTCGGTTCCTTTTTCAGGAAAAGTACTATCAATACAAAGTGCTCCCCTTTGGTCTGGCCTCTGCACCAAGGGTGTTCACGAAATGCATGGCAGTGGTTGCTGCTTTCCTGTGCACCCTGGGAATCTTTGTCTTCCCTTACCTGGACGACTGGCTCATACGAGCTCCCACTCAATCAGAGGCCAAGACTTCTCTAGCCTGCACAATGCGTATCCTTCAGTATTTGAGATTGGTAATAAACATCCCAAAATAAAATTTGATCCCTACTCAGTCCCTGGAGTTTATAGGGGCGTTGCTGGATACCACAAAGGCAAGGGCCTATCTTCCCCAGGCCCGTTGCCTTCGCTTGGTGCAGTTAGCTTCTCAAGCAGAGTTAAAACCCCTACTAACTGCTCGAAAAATGTTACAGTTGCTGGGCCACATGGCGTCCACCGTACATGTGGTACCATATGCTCGCTTTCACATGAGAGCAGCTCAGTGGACTTTATCCACCCAGTGGACCCAGGCATTAGGTTGCCTGTCAGACAAAATAGCAAACACAAGTCGCCTTATTTTGTCCCTCCAGTGGTGGAAGTCCCCTCAAAACCTGTTGCTGGGGTCCCCCTTTCAACAGCCTCTACCCCAAGCAACTCTTACAACAGATGCTTCTCCAGTGGGCTGGGGAGCTCATCTTCAGAACCTCTCCACCCAGGGCATCTGGTCCCCACAGGAGACTTGTCTACATATCAGTCTCTTGGAACTCAGAGCAATCTTCCTTGCTCTGCGAGTTTTCCACACCCTGCTCAGCCACAAGACAGTCCTTATCCACACGGACAATCAAGTAGCCATGTTCTATGTAAACAAGCAGGGGGGAACTGGCTCTCTGTCGCTTTGCAACGAAGCTTTGCGACTGTGGGCTCTCGCCAGAGAGCATCACATCCATCTTCTGGCAGTTTATCTGCCAGGCATTCAAAACTCTTGGGCGGACAGACTCGGTCGAGTTCTGCTTCCACACGAATGGTCCCTACATATGGACCAGGTATCCAGGATTATTCAAATTTGGGGAACCCCGGACATAGACCTCTTTGCAAGTCCGTGGAATGCCAAACTTCCCCGGTTCTGTTCCAGAATTCCGGCTCAGGGGGCTCAGGCAAGGGATGCTTTCCTCCTTCACTGGGGTCAAGACTTCCTCTATGCCTTTCCACCCATTCCCCTAATTCCCAAAACCTTGTTCAAGCTTCAGAGAGACAGATGCCACATGATTCTCATAGCTCCACATTGGCCACGGCAAGTGTGGTACCCTCTGCTTCTCCATCTCTCTCAAGCTCCCTCCCTAGAGTTAGGGTCTGCTCCAGACCTCCTCTCTCAAGAGGACGGAAGGTTATGGCATCCCAATCCCCAGTCTCTGAATCTCAGGGCTTGGTTGCTGAGGGCCTAGATCTCCAGGATCTTCATCTTTCTCAACAGGTGAAAGATGTTCTTTATGCTTCCAGGAAACCTTCCACTAGACGTTCTTATGCTTTCAAGTGGAAGAGGTTTACCATCTGGTGTTCTGAAAAGGGTCTTAACCCCCTTGCCATACCTCTGGAATCATTGCTGGAGTATCTCCTTCATCTGTCTAATGCAGGCCTTAAGACAAATTCAGTAAGGGTCCATTTGAGTGCTATTGCAGCTTCCCTTAAGCCTCTAAATGGACAACCTATTTCCTCTCATCCTCTTATAGCAAGATTCATGAGAGGCCTCCTTCTAACTAAACCTCCCATTAGACCACCTCCGGTGGCATGGGACTTAAACTTGGTTCTTGGTCAGCTTATGAAACCGCCCTTTGAACCTTTAGCTACTACCTCCTTGAAATACCTTTCTTGGAAGGTTATCTTTCTCATTGCAATCACATCAGCACGCCTCATTAGTGAATTGCAAGCACTTGTAGCTAATCCACCTTATACGAGGTTCCATCATGACAAGGTGGTCCTTAGGACAAACCCACACTTTATGCCTAAGGTGGTCTCGCCTTTTCACCTCAACCAGGAGGTCTACTTACCTGTCTTTTTTCCAGGGCCTCATGCATCGAGTGCAGAGAGGAATCTTCATACCCTGGACTGTAAAAGAGCTCTGGCTTTTTACTTACAAAGGACACAGCAACATACAAAGTCTTCCCAACTCTTTGTTGCCTTTGATCCTTCTCATCTTGGACAACCAGTCTCCAAGAGGATGCTTTCAAACTGGATTGCCCAGTGCATTTCTTTCGCCTATCAGAGCAAGAACCTTTCTCTGGAGAGCCATGTCACAGCTCACAATGTGAGAGCCATGGCAGCCTCAATGGCTTATCTGAACTCTGTGTCTATTGTCGACATCTGTCGAGCAGCCACTTGGGCCTTGGTTCATACCTTCACAGCCCATTACTGCTTAGACAAGGACTCCCGCCGGGATGCCTTGTTTGGTCAGGCTGTTCTTAAACACCTGTTCCATACTTAATCAACTCCTTCCCACCATCCCTCATGGGATGCCTGAGATCCAGGTGGGGAAGTGCAGCCCTGTTCCAGGGAGACACAACTTCTGGGATCTCTCCCTGGCATCTAAAGCTAGGGAGTCCCCATATGTGAAGACTCATTCCTGCTTGTTCCTGGAGATAGCACAATTACTTACCTGTAACAGGTGATCTCTGGGAACAGCAGGAATAAGTCTTCACAACCCACCCACCTCCCTTAGGAGTTCTCTCTCTCTCTCTCCTTTCCTCTCTCTCTCCCTCTTTGTCTCAGCTATAAAACTCAACTGAGGAGAGACAGTTGGAAAGGCAGGAAGGCAGAACGCAGGCGCTGTGGGATGCTCCCAAAAGCTTTCTGATTGGACGCTGGGGAGCGTTCCCGCGCAGGCTCTGTCGATACCGACGTACCCATATGTGAAGACTTATTCCTGCTGTTCCCAGAGATCACCTGTTACAGGTAAGTAACTGTGCTTTATTTATTTATTTATTTATATTCTCTTATATACTGCGCTATTCTGCATCAGTGCGGTTTACATTGAACAAACTGAACTTACATTGAACAGGGCATTATAACTTGGAAATAACTATTTACAGGGAACATGGGCTATGGAGGGTTAAGTGGCTTGCCCAAGACCACAAAGAGCACCTGTGGGACTAGAAACCCCAGTCCTTCCGGCCCAAGGTTGCTGTCCTCTAGTGGGATTTGAACCCCCGACCTTCTGGCCTGAAGTACCTTGCCCCAACCACTAGGCCACTCCTCCACTCCACTCCACTTTATTGGCATATCTTCCTTTCATGTCTCAAATAGACTCTTATACAGGTGATTTTCATCATACAGCACACTCAATATACAGCTCATCCAAGGGTCTTAAATGATGCCCTTGTCCCTCCTATTCGCACCCTTCGGTGATATATTCTTCAGCATAATCTGCTTTACGTTTGGTGGTTTCACAGTCTTTTATTGTAAGACTTTTTAACAATTTTTACTTTTCTCACTGTTTAGGTTAATTTATTGTTTTTAACTTTTTAAATTATTATCTATTGCATATTTGATCTTTTGTACATGTTTTCATTTCTTTTGAGGTGCATCCCCCCTTAGGAAGGCTTCAGCCGAAACACGTTGGGGTGTTTCAGTTAAGGTTGTTTGACCTACCACTATCTTGGCACACCTGTTTTTGTTGTTCTGCTCTTGCCTAAGGGTGGCTGTGCTCTCTTTTGGACTCAGGTGGCTGCAGTGGACATTAGTGCCTGACGCCTTGCCTGGCTACAGTGCTCCGACCTGGAGCAATGGGTTCAGGACAAGTTGGCCGATGTCCCTTGCCAGGGAGCAAACCTCTTCGGCAAGCCCATGACTGAGAAGGCCAATGAGCTGGAGAAAGAAATCCTGACCAGAACTTGGCTGTCCAGGAAGATTGCTGACCTTTCCCATTGGAAGCCAAAAGCACCCAAGCCCCAAGCAGCACCGCAGGCACAGCCTGGGGGGGGGGTTTGACTACTTGGGCATAGCCTCCCTCCCCCAGAACTTAACAGGCCCAAGATTCACAAGAGAATGGCTGGTCCACTTTGCACACCTATAGTTGGACATCACCACAGATGACTGGGTACTGAAATTGGTCAGGGAGGGCTACCACCTCCACTTCTTCCAGCTGCCTCCTCCCTACTTCCCAGGGGAAATACTCATGGAACCCTTGCAAAGGGGGCTCCTGCAGAGGGAACTCGAAGCCTTGCTCGAGGATCACACAGTGGAGCCCATTCCTCAGCCCTTCCAGAGCCAGGTGTTCTACTCCTGCTACTTCCTTGTCCCCAAGAAAACCGGGGGCTTCAGGCCCATTCTGGACCTGTAGGACCTCAACCGCTTTCTGGTCAAAGAAAAGTTCAAAATGGTATCCCTTGGAACCTTGTTGCCTTACCTCCTGCAGGGAGATTGGCTATGCTCCTTGGATCTCAAAGATGCATACACCCACATCCTGATAAATCCAAGACAACATCAGTACCTCCGGTTCGTGGTCAGGGGCCGATGCTACCAGTACATAGAAACATGATGACAGAAAAAGACCACATGGCTTATCTAGTCTGTCCTTTCATATCAAACACTACAACAGTCCCCTTTTTTTCCTTTAGAGATCCTCTGTGTTTGTCCCATGCTTCTTTGAATTCAGATACTGTCCTTATCTCTACCACCTCCACTGGGAGACTATTCCACGGATCCACCACTCTTTCCATAAAGAAATATTTCCACATATCACTCCTGAATCTATCCCCTTTCATCCTCATCCCATGTCCCCTCGTAGCAGAGGTTGCTTTCAATCAAAAAAGACTCTCCTCCTGTACATTTATGCCACGGAGGAATTTAAGCGGTTCAATCATATCACCTCTATCCCATCTTTTCTCTAAGGTGTAAATATTAAGATCCTTAAGTCTGTCCTCATATGCTTTATAATGAAGACCACTAACCATTTTAGTAGCCACCCTCTATACCAGGGGTCTCAAACACGCGGCCCGCGGGCCGCATGCGGCCCGCAAGAGAACGTTGTGCGGCCCGCGACGGAGGGAAACAAAAAAGCATTGCTTCTGCTTCTGCTACTGCCGTTGCCGCCGTGGCAGCGGCAGAATCGACTGTCAATTTTTTTTTTAAAAAAACTGGCTTCTGCTGCTCAAGCAGCAAAATCAGCTGTCCTGCGGCCCCTTCCTCTCTGCCCGGAGATCCTTCAGTGTGCTCCATCAGCGGGTGCTTTTCAAGCCGCGAAGAGAGTATTCCCCTCTCGCGAGGCTTGAAAAGTGAATAGGCTTAAGCCGCGCGAGAGGGAAATACTCTCTTCGCGGCTTAAAAAGCACGCCGCTGATGAAGCACATTCAGGGCTCTCCGTGCAGAGGGGAAGGGGCCGCGGGACAGCTGATTTTCTGCTGCAGCAGCAGAAGCCAGGTGTTTTTTTATTTACCTGGGTTGATGGGGGGGGGGTAGGACTGGAAATGGGCTATTGGCAGGGGGGGGTGTAGGACTGGAAATGGGCTATTGGCAGGGGGGGGTTATGACTGGAAATGGGCTATTGGCAGGGGGGGTGTAGGACTGGAAATGGGCTATTGGCAGGGGGGGGTTATGACTGGAAATGGGCTATTGGCAGGGGGGGTGTAGGACTGGAAATGGGCTATTGGCAGGGGGGTTATGACTGGAAATGGGCTATTGGCAGGGGGGTTATGACTGGTAATGGGCTATGGTGGGGGCTAGGACTGGAAATGGGCAGATGGGGGTTAGGACTGAAGGTGGGCTGATTGGGGGGTTAGGACTGGTAATGGCCTATGAGGGGAGGTAAGACTGAAAATGGGGTGATGTGGGATAAGACTGCAAGTGGGCTATAGGGGGGACTAGGACTGGTAATGGGCTATGGGGGGGTAAGACTGAAAATGGGGTGATGGGGGGTAAAACTGGAAGTGCGCTATGGGGAGGTTAGGACTGGTAATCGGCTATGGGGAGGTTAGGACTGGTAATGGGCTATGGGGGGTCTAGGACTGGTAATGGGCTGGGGGGGTTGCTAGGACTGGAAATGGGCTGAGTGGAAGGGGGGCTTGAACTGCAAATGGCTGATGGGGAGGGGGGCTTGGAATGGAAATGGGTTGTCAGGGGAGGGAGCTAGGATTGGAAATGGGCTGATGGGGGGCTAGGATTGGAAATGGGCTGATGCAGGGACTAGAAGGGAGCGGATGCTGGGTGGGGCTGGAACTAGAAGGGAGCTGATGTTGGGGGAGGATTAGAATGGGATGGAGCTGGGAAAGTGAAATGGAGAGGGGAAAAATATTTTGTCTGGGAGAGAAGACAAATCTACAATTGGCCAGGTATTGGGAGAGTAAGTGGGGATTGAGGATGGAGGGGTAAAATTTGAGTGGATGAAATAGGAATGAAGAAAGAGAAAAAGGAGAAAGATTAGTATGTTAAAGCAGATGTAGAGAGAGAATGGAAAAAAAACTAGGAGAGAAGAAAGGGCAAATGGACAGCAGACGATGGAGAGTTAGCAGAAGACATGAAGAAACCAGAAGAAAGTGGCTGGAACAATTGCAACTGAAAAAAATGCACAAAAGGTAGAAAAATATCTCTTTATTTTGAATTTATTAACTGGAATATGTCAGCTCTGGGAAATGTGCATCATTAATGTTTGCGCTTTGTTTAGTACAAGAGGAAATTAATTTATAGTTTTATTTCTACAGTGTTGTACATTCCAAGTTTGGCTTTTGGGGTTCCCAGTTTAATTATTGTCTTCCTGTTTCTAAATCTTTTAGTCTTTCTTTATCCATACTCATTAAAGAGGCATGTTTACTAAAAGTTAGTGTATGGTAACATTATGCAAATAGTTATGCAAATGAGGCCCCTTATGCAAATGAGGCCCCGCGTCTTATGCGGCCCCCGGGTTACTTTACAAGTCCTCATTTGGCCCTCAAAGCAATTTGAGTTTGAGACCCCTGCTCTATACTGACTCCAGCCTGTTTATATCCTTTTGAAGGTGCAGTCTCCAGAATTGCATACAAATGAGGTCGCACCAAAGACTTATACAGAGGAACTATCACCTCCTTTCGTCTGCTGGCTATTCTTCTCCCTATGCACTCAAGCATCCTTCTAGATTTTGCTGTCACCTTTTCTACCTGTTTTAATACTTCAAGATCATCAGACAAAATCATGTCTAGGTCCTGCTCTTCTTTTGTGGACAGAAGTACATCACCTCCTATACTATATTGCTCCCTTGGATTGCTGCAGCCCAAATGCATGACCTTGCATTTTTTAACATTAAATCTCAGCTGCCAAATTTCAGACCATTCTTCAAGCTTAGCTAGATCCCTTCCCATGTTTTCTACACCTTCCCGGGTGTCTTCTCTATTGCAGATTTTGGTATCCGCAAAAAGGCAAACCTTACCCGACAGCCCTTCTGCAATATCACTAACAAAGATGTTAAAAAGAATCGGACCAAGGACAGATCCCTGTGGCGCACCACTGGTAATGTCCTCCTCAGAGTGAGCTCCATTTACCTGTACCCTTTGTCACATCCCACTCAACCAATTTCTAACCCAATCAGTAACTTTTGGGTCCATCCCTAGGGTGCTCAGTTTGTTTATGTCGCCTGTGCGGAATGGTGTCAAAGGCTTTACTGAAATCTAAATACGCCACATCTAGGGCTCTCCCTCAGTCCAACTTCCTGGTCAGGGTGCTCCCCTTCAATCTGGCCTCAGCTCTTAAAATGCCTGGTGGTTGTGGCCGCCCGCCTTCCTCTCCTGGGGTTTTTCGTCTTTTCCTATCTGGATGACTGGCTCATCAGAGCCAACTCTCAGGACAAGGTGCACAACACAGTTCACCGCACCATAGGGCTGTTCCAGCGCCTAGGTTTTGTGGTCAACTTCCCAAAGTCTCACTTGTTGCCAACCCAGTGCTTGGAGTTAATTGGCACCCTGCTGGGCTCCATCCAGGCACGGGCCTTCCTCCCACAGGACTGCACACTGCACTTCTTAGCCCTGGTACAGACGTGCAGGGCTGTTCAGCAGTGACAGCCAAACAGATGCTCCGCCTGTAGAGGTTCATGTCACACCCTTTGCTCTCCTTCACATGTTGCAGGCCCAGTGGGCACTTAGTGCCCAGTAGACACAGGCTTCTGGCCGCCTGGAGGACAGGATCTAGATCACGCTGGCCCTAGTGGTGTTCCTTGCCTAGTGGCAGGACCCCTTCAACCTCAGAGCCAGTCTACCTTTCCCTGTCTCCCCCAGTGCAGCGCATTCTCACGATGGATGTGTCCAAGTTGGGCTGAGGAGCCCACTGCAATCACCTGCAGGGGAGAGTGCCTTGCAGATCAACCTGCTGGAATTCAGGGCAGTATACCATGCCCTGCGGGTGTTCCTGAACCATCTGACGGGACATGTGGTTTAAGTTCAGACGAACAATCAGGTGGCGATGTACTATTTCAACAAGCAGGGCAGCACGGGCTCATACCAGCTCTGCTGGGAGGTCATTCACCTCTGGAACTTCATAGTAGGGAAGAACATCTCCCTTAGGGCTGCTTACCTGCCGGGCCAGGACAACATACTGGCTCACTGCTTCAGTCGGGTCCTCCAGCCCCACAAGTGGCAGTTGAACCCAGTGGTTCTGAGGGTGGTCTTTCACTTCTGGGGGACCCCAATAATAATCCTCTTTGCCAGTCTAGAGAATTTGCAACTGCCATGCTTCTGTTCCTGGAGCCAGCCCAAGGACAGGAGGCAGTGGACGCCTTCCTCCTCCCCTGGTCCAGGGGCATCCTGTACACATTCCTGCCTACACCGTTGGTCCCCCGGGCACTTCTCAAGATATAGGCAGAGGCCGCCTCAGTTCTTTTCATCTCTCCGAGGTGGCCCAAGCAACCATTCTACCCCCTGCTCCTGCAGCTGTCCCGGAGGGACCCACTGCCACTGGGGAGCTCTCAGAATCTGCTGTCACAGGAGAACAGAATGCTGCTTCATCCCAACCTCCCGTTCTTCCCCCTTATGGCCTGGATTCTGAAAGCTTAGCCATAGCGCACCACCACCTCTCGAGGGAGGTGGAAGATGTCCTGCTGGCCTCACATAAGAATTCCACGCTTCGGATGTATGCATTTAAATGGTGCAGAGTCATAGATGGGGGGTCTTAATCCCTTCTTCTGTGCAGTTCAAGACATCTTGCAATATCTCTTGCATCTTTCCAGGACTGGCCTCAAGTCTAACATGGTCAGAGTGCACCTCTGTGCCATTTTGACTCACCACCATCCATCCAATGGATGGCCAGGCCATCTCGGGGCACCCTCTGATGGTCCATTTCATGAAAGGAAGACGCCTGTCCCAGCCCCCAATCCGTCCGCCACTAGTGACATGGGACCTTAATGTGGCGTTAGGAAAGCTCATAGCTCCTCCCTTTGAGTCTTTGGCTACCTGCTAGCTCAAGTACCTGTCTTGGAAGATTGTTTTCCTAGTGGCCCTCACCTCTGCCAGGCGTGTGAGCGATCTGCAGGCACTAGTGGCCCATACACTCTACACTAGATTTCACAGGAACAGTCGTCCTTCGAATTTGCCCTAAATTCCTGTCAAAGGTGGTCTCTGCCTTCCACTTGAATCAGGAGATGGTGCCCCCCACCTTCTTTCCTAGGCCTCACTCCTCCAGGATGGAGGACTCCCTGCACACCCTTGACTGCAAGAGGGCCTTGTCCTTTTACATCCAGAGGATGCAACCTCCACCACCACTCGGCGCTGCTCTTTGTCGTCTTTAACCCCAGTCATCTTGGGGTTGCATTCTCCAAGTGCACCCTCTCATACTATTATTTATTTTTTTTATTTTATTTAGCAAGCATTTGTAGCCCGCTCCTTCCAGCGATCAGAAGCGGGTAGGATTACTATTGTGAAACTGCCGAATCAAGGCAGGTACAAATTTTGTTTACATACAGATTGTCAGAAAAGCACATCATACAGAGTTAACTCTTCTTAGCTATGGGGGAGTTCATTTACATATATACATAAATACATATATACAGGATAATCTTCTTGGACACAGTGGTCAGGGGCTGCTCCATCTGTGGGTTTAGTTCAGGATGAAATGTGATTGGAAAATGTGCGTTTTGAGTTTCTTTCTGAAGTCTAGAAGGTCATTGCTAGCTCGTAGTTCTGGTGGGAGTTGGTTCCACAGTGTTGGCGCCGCATATGAGAAAGCCCTGTGGCTGGTGTTAGCTTTGGCAGATCTTATATCTGTTGGAGTGTGAAGGATGTTGGAATTGTGGGTTCTTCTGTTTCGGGTAGGAGGTTGCAATCTTACTAGGTTGTTGAGGAAGGAAGGTGCTAAGTTGTGGATGAGTTTGAAGGTGGTTGTTAGTATTTTGTATTTTGTGCGAGCTGTTATGGGTAGCCAGTGTAATTGAATTAGTACTGGTGTGATGTGGTCACTTAGATTATTACTGCTTGGAAGAGAGCTCGCAGTGCAATAGCACCTTTGGCCAGGCAGTGCTTTGTCACCTCTTTTTGGGGAATAGGGTGGCTCCTTCCCTACAGCCCTTTGTGTTCAGGCTACCGGAGAAGAGACTGTATTTTCGATGTTACTGCTTCAGTGCCAGACTTCCAGCCAACCAGCGCTCCCTGCTGTCCTTTACGGTCTGCTTTTTCAGTCGCCCGTGGCTTCAACAGGTTTTTTGACAGCCTGTAGCTTGGGAGTCCCATACGCGAGGACTGACATTCCTGCTTATTCCTGGAGAAAGTGTAGTTACTCTCCTGTAACAGGTGTTCTTTGGGGACAGTAGGAATCAGTCGTCACAATCCTCCCTCCTCCCCGTGGCGTTATTAGCTTAATAAAGTATATTAGAGAAAAAAGAAATGTCATACTGAGGTAAGATGGCACCCTTGGGCGGGAAGGTGACCACGCATGCACAGTGTAACTTCCAAAGGCTTTCTTGAAAGCTGGAGAGTGGATCCGCACGAGCTCCATCTGCGCCGATGTAACTCATATGTGAGAACCCATTCCTGCTATCCCTGGAGAATACCTGTTATGCGTGAGTAACTATGCTTTCTTGCTATATCATCACTTGAACTTCAGGATTAATATGAAAAACATATTGAAGAGACCTCTGGTGACTATGGCAGATAGAAGTCTGGGAATGATGTCATTGAAACCTGGGCATTTTCATTGGTTCTTTGTCTCCACCAGCCTTCTGGTAGGGGAACACAACCCACTTATCTGGTCTAGCAGGTCCATTATCTGCTAAGTAAAATGTCACCTTATCTTATTGTCATACAAAGAGTGCCCAACTTAGCTTTTCATGATAAAAGCTTTCAGAAGCTGATGCAGCTTATTAGAAATCTTTAATTTTTCTGCTAATCCACAAATGGTTTGTACATCATTACTCTGTCATCTTGGTGTTCAGTGCTTAGTGAATCTGCCTATTTTCATTGTTTTATTGCAGATGTACAGCCACTGCAGAAGTTTATTTTTCCATGTTGAAGATACTATATTACCTCCCAGAGTGCAGCATGGTTTCTGCTGAAAGCTGAATGTGTGTTTTATTTTATTAACCAGGAGGTGCCGTCTAAAGCATTACCATATGTTGACAATGCCCTGAAACCCTTAAATCAACTTCAGAATGAGTACAAGGATGTACTGAAACAATCCATCATACAGGGGTGGCTGAAAGGCGCGCTTTCTGAGAGCACGCGGAAGTAAGTTAAAACAAAAATATATTGAGAATGTCTTGAATATGAAGAGCAGCTCTTGTCTTCTATTTTTAGCTTAAAATGGATTTCTGCATCACTTTCTATTTTCTATTTTCACACTTTCAATTTTGTCTTTATTTTGGGGTGAGGGGAACCCTCAACCCAATGTATTTGGCTTCTGGCCAGCCTGCTTCTCCCGCCCCCATAGTATTTATTTATTTATTTAACAGTTTTTATATACCGCCTTATCGTTAAATCAAAGCGGTTTACATCGAACTCACATGTTTCAGAGAACTTATGAAACTTTTGGTTACATTAACTTATGAAGGAGCTAGGGTGGGGAGGAAGGGGGAGGAGAGACATGCAGATGGAAGTAATAAAGCATAACTTATGTACAAAGAATATATATACAATGATGTAGATTGAATGGGTTTTTCTATTCCAGAGTTAGATGGAGTCAATTGTATTCAGGTTAGGTGAGTTCATTGTAATGATCTGTAAAGAGGAAGGTTTTTAGCTGCTTTCTAAAATCCTTCATGTCGGTGGTGGATCTCGGCTTCATAGGTAGGGAGTTCCAGATTATAGGTGCCACAAGCAAGAATGCTCTCTTGGTGGTTGAATCATTTGCTTTTTTGAAGGCACAGGAAGTAGGGATGGTGTTTGTTGTACTTTGTCTCCTAGGCCTTTCATTGTGATTATAGCAGAATGTTTCCTCTAGTGCTTCTGCTGACATGATGTTTCTTATCTTAAATACAGTGAGAGCAGATTTGTATTTATTTATTTATTTAGACAGTTTTGTATACCACCTTATCCTTCAATCAAAGTGGTTACAACACAATTGGGGGATACATTTAACATGAGGAGATATGAGACACATACACTAATACTTACAGGGAACACGGGCAATGGAGGGTTAAGTGGCTTGCCCAAGACCACAAGGAGCACCTGTGGGACTATTGCACAGGCGGTGATAGGTAGCCAGTTGGTGTAGAAGGGGTGTTATATGATCATGTTTCTTTGAATCAGTGAGGATTCTGGCGGCAGTATTTTGAACTAGTTGTAACGGTCTTGTGGTTTGCTAGGTAGTCCTTGGTAAATGGCATTGCAATAGTCCAGTAAAGGGGTTGTTATAGTTTCACAGACTGATCGGAAGTGTTCCTGGTTAAGAAGGGGCTTGAGTCTTCGAATTGTTGCTAGCTTATGAAAAGCTTTCTTGGTGGTTCTTTTGATGTGTGGTTGTGTAGGTTTAGATGGCAATCAAGGGTTACTCCGAGATACTTGACTTCTTCTTTGATTAGGATTGTAGAGTCTGCCACAGTTATTGAAGTAGAGAGGAAATGATGAGGTATTCCACGTGATAAGTGCCTCAGTTTTTTTCATGTTTATGTTCAGGTTGTTATTGGACAACCAGCTGGATACTTCTTGGAGGCAATTTGTCATATGTGACTACTCTGGGGAGTCTAGATTGATCGGGGTATACGTCATGATGTCGTCAGCATAGATGGCGTATTTTACTTTGTGCTTTTTGAAGATTGAGCAAACTGGCTGTATGTATATGTTAAAAAGAAGAGCAGACAGGGACGATCCTTGAGGGACTCCCTGTGATGTGTGAAATGGAGCGAAGAGGTGTTCTCCTACTTTGACTTTCTCTCTTCTTTCACTGAGGTATGATTGGAACCATTTATGGGTAGTGTTACATAGGCCAATGTCCGTAAGTCTTCTCAGGAGGATGCTGTGTGATAGTGTCAAATGCGGCGGAAATGTCAATAAACACTAGCAGGAATTCAGCTCTGATATTATCAATTCCTTTGAGAAGGATGTCAAGTAAGTAGATGAGTGGTGTCTCCACGCTGTGATTAGGTCAAAAGCCATGTTGGTGCAGGTCCAGTGGGGCATGTGTGTCTAAGTGATCTTGTATTTGTCTCAGTACCGTTTTTTCGATAATTTTGGTCATGAAGGGGAGGCTGGAGATTCGTCTGTAAGCAGCTGGATCTGTGGGGTCCAGTGAAGTAGCTTTCAGGATTGGTCGTATAGTGGCTTATTTGAGTGCAGCGGGTATGTAGCCTTGGGTTAGGGATGTGCAAATTATCGTGTGTATAAACTTTGCTAGCTCTTCTTATGTTGATTTTATCCATGCCACCCAGCAAGGATCTGATGGGGCTGTGCTAGAATTCAGCTTGGAGATTGTACGGGTTATTTGTTTGGTTGTTGGCATGTGGAACTCCGACCATTTGTGTGGTCCAGTTGGGTTTGTGCTTTGTACCGCATAGGAGGTGATGGTAGGCTCTGAGGGTTTTGGAGGTGGGTTGTTTTTTATAAGGAGGAAGTCTGCAAATGTTTGTGGGAGAATCTTGTCATCATCCTTTTGTGATGGTTCCTTTGTGAGGTTTCGGACTATCTCAAAGAGTTCTCTAGGCCTGTTGCTAGCTTTTAAGATAAGGTTAGTGTGGTATTGCTCTTTTTAGTTATTGATAAGGTTATTGTAGTGTTGTTGCATTCTTTGGTGTTCTTGTAGTGTTTTATCCGATCGGTCTCGCCTCCGTTGTCTCTCCTTCTTGCGTAGCTCTCTTTTAGTCGTTCTTATTATCTCGGAGTACCAGGGGGTGGGATTGTTTCTTCTGTTTCTTTACTTCTTACTAATTCGCTCGGGAGCTCTAACTGCATCGTTAATGCTGGTATTCCATATGTTAATTGCTCTGTCAAGATCAGTGCAGTGCAGGGGGAGCCTATGTATTACGTCACAGGAATTTTTTTCTGTCAAAGTTCTTGAACCCTTCTTATTTGGTTGGATGTCTCTTGTGATTCTTGTGTATGATGTAGCTGGATCTTGAGGTCTGTGGCGTGATGGTCTGACCAGGGTATAGGTGTGACTGTGGGAGTGCTTATTCTGTTTTGTTCTATGAGGATATTTGTTGAGAATATAAGATCTGGGGTGGATCCTGAGCGGTGTGTAGGATGCGTTGGAATGTGGTGGAGTTGGAGGGAGTTCATAGCTTGATGGAAGTCTGATTTTGCTTTATTGGATGTTGAGGTAAGGTTTAGATCTCCTAGTAAAATCAGTGGCTTGTGAGGAGACTTGGCTGCACATAGAGATTTGAGTATTATAGAGGTGTCTTCATCTCTTGCACTGGGGGATCTGTAT
Organism: Ichthyophis bannanicus; assembly: GCA_033557465.1. Taxonomy (NCBI): domain Eukaryota; kingdom Metazoa; phylum Chordata; class Amphibia; order Gymnophiona; family Ichthyophiidae; genus Ichthyophis; species Ichthyophis bannanicus. Next base: position 146,674,217 of record CM066033.1, read on the forward strand.
GTTAGACAAATGGTCAAAGTCCTGCTCTCGATATTGATTCATGGAGCTTGATGAGCTGGTTTTCTTGAATTTGAGGTCAGTTCGGGCCAGGATGAGCACCCCTCCTCCTCTCTTGTGGGCACGGGGACAATTGTAAGATGAGTGTGTGGGTGGAGTAATTTGATTTAATATAACTTGGTCTGTGTCTTTGAGCCATGATTCTGTGATACATAAAATATCTGTTTGGTGGAATTGAATGTGGTCTATAATTGTGTTGATCTTATTGCGAATAGAGCGGGCATTAATCAGACCAATCTTGAAAGGGGTGCTGGTGGTAGCTTGAGGATGGTGTGGAATAGCTTGTGGAGATGGTTGGATTCTTATAAGCCTTGAGGTCTTCTGGATTCTTGTTTATAGGTGGTTTGCCAACCTAGATGGTTGATTTGTATAGTTGGAGGTTTTTGTTGTAGGGTTGGCAGGGAATTAATTGTGAAATATGTAGCTTTGAGGGGTCTACATAGAATGACAGCTATGATGAGAAGTGTCCTTTGTATGATATGGGGCTGTGCATCTTTGATAAGTCTTGAGGAAAACTTTGTAGAGGTGGAGTGCAGTATAGAAGGAGGAGTGACTCAGTGGTTGGGACAGGTTACCTCAGGCCAGAAGGCCAACGGTTCAATTCCCACATGAGGACAAGCAACCTCAGGCCGGAGGGACTGGGGTCTCTAGTCCCATGGCCACTCCTTGTGGCCTTGGGCAAGCCACTTAACCCTCCATTGCCTCAGGTACACTTAGATTGTGAGCCCTTCTGGGACAAGGGAGTAAAAAGTACCTGTTAGTATACATGTAAACCGCACTGATTCTAAAGAGCGCTTTATAAAAAAGAAATAAAAAAAATAAGAGAGTTCTACTCACTTAAGACGTCTTCAATCCCTTATTTATTTATTTTATTTAACATTTCTTATATACCGCCTTTCATGATATCAAGGCAGTTTACATTGAACAAACTGAAATTACATTGAACAGGGCATTAGAACTTGGAGATAACTATTTTACAAGGAACATGGGCAATGGAGGGTTAAGTGGCTTGCCCAAGACCACAAGGAGCACCTATGGGACTAGAAACCCCAGTCCTTCCGTCCCAAGGTTGCTGTCCTCTAGTGGGATTTGAACCCCCAACCTTCCAGCCTGAGGTAATTTGCCCCAACCACTAGGCCACTCCTCCCTTATGGGAAGTTGTTGTGTGAAGATCGAGAGGTGCGGATGTATGGAGTCATATCCTCTTGATACTTAGGGGATCTTGCCTGGTCTTGAGCCACTCCTAAGGTGCGGGCACGCTCTTGGCGTTTGATGCTTAAAGCCTGGTTCTTCAGGCTTGATTGGCCTTCTGTGCAGGGAGCGGGAGGAGCTTCTCTGTTGGGTGCCGATTGGGCTCGATGGTGGTGGTGAGCTGCTGCTGCTATTTCTGCAGATCTGGTATATTTTAATACAATGCACTATTTTTACTGTATTTTGTGACACCATATGAATTTTCACCATTATTATTATTATCCATAGTTCAACATTTCATATTATCTTCCAATTCCTTAATAGACTTTCAAGGGAAATATTATCTGGCAATTTCCTTCTGGTTAGTGATAACCAGACTCTCTTGGACTACTGCTACAGAGATTTTTTTTCCTTATTTATAACTCCCAGCTCGCCCATCCTTTGTGGTGGCAGTCTTAAGCCAGAGGCCAGAAATCTTGGCTCACTCTGAATCATATGCAAACTAAATCTAGCCAGCAGGTATTACCATTGTGCAGTGGCAGAGAAAAGCCCCACTCCTTTGTGAAAGCTGCCTTTTACAGCAGGGATCTCTAAAGTCAGTCCTTCAGGATCACAAACCAGATATATATTTGTATATATTGTCTCAATTATATGTAGTTTTTTCTTATGCATATTCATTGTGTAATCCTGAAGAACGGAATGGGTTGTGACTGTAGATGGCCAGATTTAGGGACTCCTGCTCTACAGCATTCCTAACCTTAATCAGCCTGAGAAGCAGAAATTAGACCCAGGAATCAACTACAGAGTCATCAAACTAGTATTTAAGGCTTTTCATGTCCTTCCTACTGCTGCATTCAGCACTAGCAGCATCTTGAAAGTATAGGACACACCATGTTAAAGCAGTGCAAAATGCTCCTTTCTTCACTGCCCAAAAGCATAAACATCACAGTGCTTTTGCTACAAGCTAGCTTGTCTTTTCTGAAATCATAGGTCACGCACAGAGACTAGAACCCAAGATCTAAGCCAACCCAAGGGGAAATATTTGAATCTACTTGCCCGTGTGCTTTGATATTACCTAGGTTGATTTCTTAGATTTACAGAAAGTAATTTTATAAACTCCCACGCAATTAATGCATGTTGCCATGCATGTCATTGGGGCCTATTTTATAAAGTGAAGTACAACCGCATTTTACTTTCTCCAAGAACAAGCAAGAAGTTGGTCCTCACATATGGGTGACATCGGCACCGACGGAGCCTGTGCGGAAGCATCTCCCCAGCATTCAAAGAAAGCCTTTAGGAGATTCAACCACGCATGCGTGGTCCCCTTCCCGCCCAAGGGTGCCATCTTGCTTAGTCTCCTTTTTTCCACGGAGCCCAACAGGCAGATGTCCAGTGTCCCCGGAAAAATTTCTTTAAAACTTAGTAATTCAGTTTAGCTTTCCAGTAAGTATATCGGTTCCTCTTCCCGCTCAAGCCGGCATCTTCAACATCATCCTCGGGCCCATCCTTTTCCACTTCTTTTCCTCAAAGTTCCCTTGACCAGCGCTTCGTGCCCTTTTTCACCTGGAGGTCGTTGACCCTGTCAAAGTGCACTCCACCATGTCCCCTGGTGGGTTCAAAAAACGACCTTTGCAGTCAAACCATGCCCATCAGACACCCATGTCTGCTGCCTGTGTTCCTGGGACTGGACCATGACAATTCCAGTTGTGACCTTAGCCAGGCCATGTTGGTAAAAAACAACAAAAAGAGGTTGGAATTTCAGGAATAGATGTTCCCAAGGTCAGACTCCATGCCTCCATCCCTGGTGCCCAGCTTCAAGGCAAGCACCTCCTGCAATGCCCAGGGTTGCAATCCTCCAAGAACCCCAGAGCAGGAGCAGAAGAAAAAGAAGTCTTCAAAGATCCCGGAGGTCGGTCTGGAGAAGCCCAGTAAAATCACACCGGAGAGACTCTGAGCAGTCGGATAGACACCTGGTCAAGGTTCCAAAGGGGACCCTTCAGCAGGCAGAGATTGGCCAAGAATGCTTTAGGCCATGGTGGTTTTCATAGAAACACTCTCCGGTGTCTGTGTCGGACCCCAAGCCGTCGGTGCCTGTACCAAAAGCTGTAGAGCCTTCTGGCATGGAGACAAGAATGGCAACCTTGGAGCAGAACATCACTGCTATCATGGCCCTTTAGCAGGTGATGATGGCCAGTTTGTCTGGCTCATCCATCCCACTGACTGGCCCCTCGACTGCAAAGGGGTCACCGATTGTCAAACCGAGCATCGAGTGTCCCCGGACTTGAGTAAGCCTTTGGCACCATTTGAGGTCCTAGTCCCGGTTCCTTAGGTATCCGGTCCTCACTGACTAATGTCTGCAACTCGGACCTCAGGCACAGGCCTCCGGCCCCCAGGCACAGGCCTCAACCAACGGAGTCACAGGGCTGCTGACTCCGAGTGGGAGATCAAGGATGAGGCATCCCTGGACATCCAGAGAAAATGAGATGTCCCCTGAAACCCATCTCCACCAGCGCCTTGACACCAGCCTCCGCCCAAGGACGTGGCCTTCTGTGACTTCATACAGGATATAACTAAGGCGCTCTCGGTCCAGTTTGAGGCCGAGGAGGATTCGCGCACCAAGGAAGTGGAGATCCTTCAGTATGAGGCTCCTCCCCAAGAGATCCTCATGGTGCCGGTGCAACCGATCCTCTAGCAGCTGCTCCTCTGGATGTGGGAAACACCAGTGTTGGTGCCCATTGTCAGCTGCCAGCTTGACACGATGTATCGTGTCTGCAAGAGCCCATGGTTTCACAAAACCCAGTTACCACATAACTCCATAGTCGACCATGCACAAACTAAAGAGCCAGAAGACCCACTTCTCCATCTCCCCAGGTAGGGAGGCTCAAACCCTCGCCCCTCTCGGGCGCAAATGTTTCCAGGGCTCAATGCTAGGGTGCAGAGTCTAGTTTATGAGCTCTTTCTCAGCATGTACCTCAAGGCGTTAGCCAAGGAGCTTGCTAAGTTCTCAGCAGGCCTCAGTGGGGAACCGCTCCAGTGGTTCAGGACCCTGACCTCGGCGGTACAGGACTGTGGTGGGAGGAGGGCACTACCAATACAAGATGATGCCCTTCGGACTGGCCTCACCAAATGCCTAGCAGTGGTCGTAGCCCGTCTTCGCCTTTCCCTACCTGGACGACTGTCTCATAAGAGGCAGCACTGCCAAAGAGGCACATCAGGCCATAGGGCATGCTACCTTCTTACTTCAGCACCGGGGTTTGTCATCAACCACCTCAAGTCTCACCTGACCGCAGCCCAAAGCCTGGAGTTCATAGGAGCTCAGCTAGGCACTCTACATGCCAAGGCCTTTCTTCCCAAAGAGAAGGCATAATGCCTCAAAGAGCTAGCAGCTTAAATGCAGCCCTTGCAAGTGGTCCTGGCCCGCCTCTGCCTCCTCCACCTGCTGGGCCATATGGCCTCCACAGTCCACATGACCCCACTAGCCCGCTTACACATGTGGGCAGCTAAGTGGTGCCTATGCTCTCAGTGGTCCCAGGCCACTGGCAGACTATGGGACAGGGTCAGAGTAACCCGTCAGCTAGCAGACGGGTTACTCTGACCCTGAAGGACTAGAAAAGGGGACTGTTACTTCTGGAGAGAGATCTGCAATTGTGAGTATATACTTCAGGGAATTTTCTGAAAGGAATTCTTTGTATTAAAGCTAATTAATCTGTGAACCAACTATTTTTTGTTAAATCAGTCAGGGCCTAGTAGCAGCAGTTTAAGTTCAAATTTAAAACACAGAAGAGAACCTTCTGGTTACATTTCATACCCAGTAGAGAGCTTGTAGTTTAAATTTAATAGTCACTCAGGGCCTAGTATCAGCAAAGTACTTTTAGTTCAAATTTAAAACACAGAAGAGAGCTTTCTGGTTAAATTGGGAACCCAGCAGAGAGCTTGTAGTTTAAATTTTATAATAAGATAGAGCCTAGCAGCAGCAAAGAGCTATAATTTAAATCAAATCAGAATATAGCTTACCTCAGCAGCACAGGACAGGGTACTGTGTAGCAGCCCTCTTTTAATAAGTGTTAATTCCATGTAAAAAGGGGAAGGCGATGGCAGTGGGGGTGTACTATCGACCGCCTGGCCAGAATGAACAAATGGATGATAAAATGCTCAAAGAAATCAAGGAAGCTAACAAATGTTACAGCGCAGTAATAATAATGGGTGATTTCAATTACCCCGGTATCGACTGGGTCAGTGTCACGGCAGGACATGCTAGGGAGATAAAGTTCCTAGATGAAATAAATGATTGCTTCTTGGAGCAGCTGGTTCATGAACCGACCAGAGGGGAAGCCATATTAGACCTAGTCCTTAGTGGAACACCAGATCTAGTGCAAGAGATAAGGGTGTTGGGGCCACTTGGCAATAGTGATCATAGCATGATTGCCTTTGTTTTAATTAATGGAGGAGGGATAGTAAGGAAATCCACAGTACTACCTTTTAACTTTCGAAAGGGAGACTATGATAAAATGAGGAAAATAGTTAAGAAAAAACTAAAAGGAGCAGTTGCAAAGGTTAAAGACTTACATCAAGCTTGGGTGTTGTTGAAAAATGCTATCTTGGAAGCCCAGACCAGCTGTATTCCACGCTTTAAGAAAAGTGGAAGGAAGTCCAAAAAACTACCAGCATGGTTTAAAGGGGAGGTCAGAGAGGCTGTTGTTGCCAAAAAAGCATCTTTCAGGAAATGGAAAAAAGAACCAAACGACGAAACCTGGAAACAGCACAAGCACGGGCAAGTCAAATGCAAGGCATTGATAAGGCAAGCAAAGGGAGAATTTGAGAAGAAGCTTGCTGCGGAAGCAAAAACATGAAATAAAGACTTTTTCAAGTACATTCATAGCAAAAAACCTGTGAGAGAGTCAGTTGGTCCATTAGATGATAGAGGGGTTAAAGGGGCACTAAGAGGCGACAAGGCGATAGCGGAGAGACTGAATGAATTCTTTGCTTCGGTCTTTACTGAGGAAGATGTAGGGATGTTACCCATGACTGAAGTGGTATTTAAAGGTGCGGAAGAATTGAAGGAAATATCGATGCATCGGGAAAATGTATAACAACTATTAGATAAACTGAAGATTAGCAAATCACCTGGGCCGGATGGTATACATCCAAGGGTGTTGAAAGAACTGAAATATGAGATTGCAGACCTGCTATTAGTAATCTATGAACTATCATTAAAATCATCTCTGATACCTGAAGATTGGAGGATCGCCAATGTAACACCAATTTTTAAAAAGGGTTCCAGGGGTGATCCGGGAAACTACAGACCGGTGAGCCTGATGTCAGTACCAGGAAAAATGGTAGAAACCATCATAAAGAATAAAATTACTCAGCATGTAGATAGTCATGGCCTAATGGGAGACAGCCAACATGGCTTTAGACAAGGAAGATCTTGTCTTACTAATCTGTTATGTTTTTTGAAGGTGTGAATAAACAGGTGGACAAAGGTGAGTTGGTTGATATAGTGTATCTGGACTTTCAGAAAGCCTTTGACAAGGTCCCTCATCAGAGACATTTGGCAAAACTAAAGAGTCATGGGATAGGAGGCAGTGTACTACTGTGGATCAGGAACTGGTTAAAAGATAGAAAGCAGAGGGTAGGGTTAAATGGCCAATTTTCCCAGTGGAGAAAGGTGAATAGTGGTGTACCCCAGGGATCTGTGCTGGGTCCGCTGCTTTTTGACATATTCATAAATGACCTGGAAAGTGGAATAACGAGTGAGGTTATCAAATTTGTAGATGACGCAAAACTATTTAAAGTTGTTAAAACCCAAGAGGATCTTGATAAATTGGAAGACTGGGCATCAAAATGGCAGATGAAATTTAATGTGGACAAGTGCAAAGTTATGCACCTAGGGAGGAACAACCCAAACTATGGTTACACGATGCAAGGATCCACATTAGGAACCACCACCCAGGAAAAAGTTTTAGACGTCATTGTGGATAGCATGTTAAAACCCTCGGCCCAGTGTGCAGCGGCGGCCAAGAGAGCAAATAGAATGCTAGGTATCATAAGGAAAGGAATGGAAAATAAAACAAAAGATATTATAATGCCTCTATATCGTTCCATGGTGAGACCGCACCTTGAATATTGTGTGCAATTCTGGTCGCCATATCTTTAAAAGGATATAGCGATATTAGAAAAGGTTCAGAGAAGACCCACCAAAATGGTAAAGGGGATGGAACGATACTCCTATGAAGAAAGGCTAAAAAGGTTAGGGCTCTTTAACCTGGAAAAGAGACGGCTGAGGGGAGATATGATAGAAGTCTATAAAGAAGAGGCGGGCCTACATGACACCACCCTGAGATGGTTTACATCCTACCTGGAGAACAGACAGCTCCAGGTCAGATGTGGATCAAAGACCTCTCAACCAATCAACGTCACACAGGGAGTCCCACAAGGCTCATCCCTCTCTGCCCTGCTTTTCAACCTTTACATACAGCCCATCAGCACAATCATCAGGAGCTTCAATATTCAATACACCATATATGCTGACGATATAATGATATTCACACCAATCAACCTAACTAAACCGGACTACAACAACATAGCCAACTGCTTCAAAGAAATGTCAACCTGGCTGCAAAAAAACAACCTAGCAATAAACTATAACAAAACCGAAGCACTGATCATAACAAGAGACCAAGCTTTCACACCCACGCCCTCCATCAACCTGAACAATGCCATCATACCAATAAGACAAGAGATAAAATACCTGGGAATAACACTTGACAGGGAGCTCAACCTACAATCCCACATTGCGAAGACCACCAGGAGCGCTTACGTCAAGATGAGGACAATCAGACGACTCAAACCCATCCTTGCTCCCGAGCATTTTCGAACAGTATGCCAAGCCATCATCACACCCACACTAGACTATTGCAACCACATCTACCTAGGACTACCAAAGAAATCAACCCAACCACTTCAACTAGCACAAAACATAGCCGCACGACTCATAACAGACAGCACAACCCACGAACACATCACCCCCATACTATACCACCTTTACTGGCTCCCAATCAGCTCACGAGTCCGCTACAAAGTTCTCCTAACCACTTTCAAAATAATAAACAACCTATCTGCAGACAGCCTACAACAATTCATAACAACTGACAACAGCAAAAGACCAAGAAGAAAGGGAACATCGAACAACATCAGAACCCCAAAGGACTTCACCAGAACAAACCAATCCACATCAAAACAAGCTTTCACCCTAGCAGCCCCCGCCATGTGGAACTCTCTCCCCGACCACCTCAGAGCAACAAACAACACCAAAGAATTCAGAAAGCTGCTTAAAACTGAACTATTCACAGGCTACTTCAAGGACCTCACAGAATGACTCCTAAGATAGCAAAGCCATCCATGTAAATATGTATCTGTAAATATGTATCTTAAGCGCACGCTGTATATAGCTCACATCAAAATCATCCACACGCACTCACGCAGCACACTGTAACAATTCTCACACTGCATGCTAATGACAACTCACCCTTCATTGATTGTTTGCTGTGCCAACCGCTTTGATTTCATGATAAAGCGGTATACCAAGTCCGTTTAAATAAATAAATAAATTAATGAACCTGAGTGGAACGGGTAAATGTAGATCTATTGTTTATGTTATCAGAATATAGAAAGACTAGGGGACATGCAATGAAGCTACAGGGTAAACTATTTAAGACTAATAAAAGAAAATATTTTTTCACTCAATGTGTAATCAAACTCTGGAATTTGTTACCGTAGGATGTAGTAAAGGCTGTTAGTGTAGCTGGGTTTAAAAAAGGTTTGGACAAGTTCCTGGAGGAAAGGTCCATAAACCATTATTAAGAAGGGACCCAGGATATCAATGCTTGACCCAGCATTGTGGAACCTGTGTCTTTTGGGGAAACTGCTAGGTATGTATGACCTAGATTGGCCACTGTTGGAAACAGGATACTGGGCTTGATGGACCTTGGTCTGACCCAGTATGGCATATCTTATGTTCTTAGAGTCCCTCGATTGGTGGCAGGGCTCCTGCCACCTCCAGGCCGGGATGCCCTCCCAGACACCCTACCCCCTCCACAGAGAGTCCTGACCTCAGACACTTCACTCCTCGGTTGGGGAGTCCATTGTGAGGATCTTCGCACACAGAGTTGCTGGTCCCAGGCATAATCTCAGCTACAGATCAGTCTCCTGGAACTCAGGGCGATCTCCCTGGTTCTTCAGGCATTATGCCATTGGTTGCAGCACCAGACAGTACTGGTCCAGACAGACAACCAGATCACAGTGTTCTATGTCAACAAGCAAGGGGGCACAGGGTCGTATTCCAGGAGGCAGTAGCCCTCTGCTCCTATGCAACTTGCAACGGCATGCTCCTCTGGCAGTCTACCTCCTGGGCCAGGACAGTGCCCTGGCAGACAGGTTAAGCAGAGTCCTCCAGCCAAACGAGTGGCATCTGAACCCTAGAGTAGCCTTTTGGCTCTTCTCTCTCACTGGGGGCTGCCACTGATAGACCTCTTTGCCAGCCTGAGCAACATGCAGCTGCCCCATTTTTGCTCATGGCAACTGCACCCATCTAGAGTAGTGGTGGTGGGTGCATTCCTAATCCCGTGGACGGAAGGCCTCCTCTACACCTTCCCACCAACCCTCACTGGTCGCCAGGATCCTCTTCAAGGTCCAGCATGAGGTGGCATCACTGATACTAATGCCCCCAGATGGCCCACGCAGCCCTGGTTTCCACTACTGCTTGAATTGTTGGCAGCACTCCCTGTCCTGCTGGGCTGTGCACCGGACCTTCTGTCTCGTGAGGAGGGCTCCCTCCTACATCTCAGCTTGGCATCCCTGGAAGGTTGTCTTCCTGGTGGCTTTTACATCCGCTCGCAGAGTAAGCGATCTCCAAGCTCTGGTGGCAGAGCTCCCTTATACAAAGTTCTACAAGAACAGAGTGGTGCTCTTCATGCACTCCAAATTCCTCCCAAAGGTGATATCCCCTTTCCACCTCAATCAGGAGGTGGTTCTCACCACCTTCTTCCCCCAGCCCTATGCAGGTCGGGAGGAGACCGTACTCCATACTTTGGATTGTAAAAGAGCCCTGTCCTACCTCCAATGGACTGAGGGCTACAACAAAGCTTCTCAACATTTTGTTTTACGACCCCAGTAGGTTGGGGCTCCCAGTGACTAAGCAAACTGTCCACTTGGAGCACCGGATCACAGTGCATCACATGAGAGCGATGGCCACATCGGTGGCGAACCTGCTCTCAGTGCCAGTGACAGAGATCTGCAAGGCGGCCACATAGTCTTCAGTTCATACATTCGCAGCTCACTACTGCCTGGAGAGCGAGTCCTGTCAAGACAGTGCCTTTGGCCAGGCGGTACTCCAATCTATTCGGGGTGTAGGCATCTTCAGCCCTCTGACCCTTCTGTGTTCAGGCTACCAGAGTGATGTCCCCTCTAGACACTACAGTCTTGCAGAGTCTCAATTGGGGACTGATCTTCTGCAACTCACGGCTACATTGCCACGGTCACCACTGGTGCTGTTGTGGTTTGAATACCGGCAGCCTGGAGCTAGGGAATCCAGGGACTGACTTTCTGCTTGTTCCTGGAGAAAGCTTAGTTGTTACTCACCTGTAACAAGTGTTCTCCAGGGACAGCAGGAATCCATCCTCACAACTCTCTCTCCTCCCCTTGGAGTTGCCTCCTTTACCTTATCTTATTTTTATGCCTTCCTAGCTATGTCACCTGACTGAGCAAGATGACACCCTTGAGCGGGAAGGAGGCCACGCATGCATGGTGGTATCTCCCAAGGACTTTCTTTGAAAGCTGGGGAGATGCTTCTGTATGGGCCCCAACGTCATCACCCCTCTATGAGGACTGATTCCTGCTGACCCTGGAGAATACCTGTTACAGGTGAGTAACTACACTTTATAAATTGAGGTATGTCTTTACGCCTCTATCTACTCGTAGTGATTATGCCTGTTGCAGACCACACATCAGCACCTGTGCATTGATTGTTCAGAAATGTGTGCACGTTAAACTTGATTGCATAAACTATAAAATAATATATGTTCCGCCCCAAGCACGCCCACACTGAAAGTATACATAATAGAACTTATGCTTACAGAATAGGGATTACCTAAAGCGCATGCTAAACGCCCATTCATACACATAAGTTCTTTAAAATAGGGACTTACGCTTGTAAATAGCGCATAACATTTTGTGCTTCCCTTATGAAATCACCCTCACAGTGGATTAGATCATTGTGCAGCAAAGTCCTTGGGTGCACTAGAAAGTATCTTTAGCTACATGGGGCTCAGTTTGTGGAATTCTCTTCCACCTGCGCTTGAGGGAGAGTTTAGTTATCAACAACTTCACAGATCTCTCAAGATTTGACTGTCCTTTTAGAGAAGAGAGTAGTTTGTGAGTGGGGCTACTTGTTTGATATTTTATACCATGTGGTAGTGGGGAGGGAGGGATGGGTTTGGTTGTTTTATTGCGGTATGTTGTTTTTATCTGATTTGTGTTTTTATTTTGTTGTAAACTGCTGAATGTCCTTGAATTGGTAGTAGTATATCAATAAATAAATCAAATTGAATCAAAAGAAAACATTTCCTCATTTCTTTTGTGGCTCAGGTACTATGAAACTGTATCAGATGTACTGAGTTCTGTGAAGAAAATGGAGGAAAGCCTAAAGCGGCTGAAGCAAGCCCGTGAACGTAAAACAGTCACTTCGAACAGCATTGGAACAAATGGAGGCAATAGTGATGACCACAAAATACGGCTACAGCTGGTTCTAGATGTTGAATACTTAGGAGATCAGGTAAGCTGAAGTTAGGTCCCCAGGAATGAAACAACCATGGTGCAGCACTTGTGCTTTGTTCCAGTTGCTTCTCAGAAGCTAAAGAGGTTTGCAGTTCTTCATTTGGATGGGCGACAAAGTGCTGTGGAAAGTGGTGTCCAGCACTGTAGAAGGCACAGCCGGTGCTTTATTATGGTGCAAGGGAGAAATACACTGCTGAAGCTGCTGCTTTTCACATTGGGTTTCAAGCAGAAATTCCATGTACTCTGCGGATATCAAAGAGCCAATTCTTGTTTTGACAAGAGATGGTATGTTAATCTGGCTAAATCTAACCCAGATTCCATATTGTCCTGCTAGACCAATTCAGACAAGTGGGTTGTCTCTCTACCAGCAGATTAGTGGAGACTAAGAACCAATGAAAAGCCCAGGTTACAATGACTTCACTCCCATGTCTCTGTTCACCTCAGCTACCGGATGTCCCTTCAGTATTTCTTTGTTTCAAGCAGATGGTAGATGGATTTTCTCCTCTCTGAAGAAGATCTGAGGATTGAGAGGGAAAGATTGATTAAACACTCATGAATGACCACCTTGAGGGTGACGTGGGAGGCTCCACTAGACTGCGGTCTTTTCAGTAGCCACAGGAGGAGGGAAAATTGGTTCAGCTCCATGCTCTTTTCGTGATAAGAACCTGTTGAGCAGCCAGAAATTGAAAGGAACTAGAAGAGTACAAACAGCCTCACACAACCTCTGCGCCTTCTCCCTCCTCCTTTGTCCCCCTGCACTCTCCTGAAAATTGCAGAAGGTTGTCAGAGGGATCTGCCTGCCAGCCACCTTAAACGCAGAGCCTGCCAGCCACCTTAAACAGTTTCAGGGGAATATTTATTTTATTTTTATTTATTTAGACAGTTTTGTATACCACCTTATCCTTCAATCAAAGAGGTCACAACACAATTGGGGGATACATTTAACACAAGGGGATATGAGACACATACACTAATACTTACAGGGAACATGGGCAATGGAGGGTTAAGTGGCTTGCCCAAGACCACAAGGAGCACCTGTGGGACTAGAAACCCCAGTCCTTCCGGCCCAAGGTTGCTGTCCTCTAGTGGGATTTGAACCCCCGACCTTTCGGCCTGAGGTAACTTGCCCCAACCACTAGGCCACCCTCCCACATAGAATAGAGCTGAGCCAGACACGGATTCTCTACCTGGGGCTCTTGGGGTGAGTACCAAGGCTTGACCTCATCATTGTCCTTGTTGGGGACTCCCGATTCTGTCTTCTTGGGACTCAATTTGGGATGAACGTCTGGTGACCACTGGCATGGTATGGACATTTCCTGCCGTTTTCTACACACATTAGTAGCATTTTTACCTATTGCGCACCTGGCGGTTGCACTGACCTTGCACGCATTCAGCCCGAGCAGCTCCATTGTATGATGCAATAGAAGCACAGTTAACATGTGCCTTTTGGGCTGCAGCAGCCTTAGAGCACACTGTTGTGATACTTGCCTTCTCTCTATGGCTTCTTCCAGGAAACGTTTGACCTGCGGCGAGTGAGTTGCTTCATCTCCAGATTCTGGACTCTGCTCTTTCATGGCAGCTTCTTAGTCTTCCCTAGAGGGCCTGTTCCCCCTCTCTCAGCCAGATGATGCAGTTAGTCTGGCCTTGCCTGCTCATGCAGGAGAAGACGGATGGCACTATGGGTAAGGGTATTTAGCGGGCTGGCGGCTCTGACGACCATGATGTGAGCCACTCCTCATCCTCTAGGGGATCTGTGGCAGCGGTGTCCTTTGGTGTTGGGAGGTCTCTTCCAAGAGGAGAGCTTCTAGAATCTAGCTTCTCCTCCCTGGAATTCTTTTCTTTTTTGCAGCAGGTCTTGTCCTTCTGGTGTGGCAATTCAGACCCAATGTTCTCTGGGTTCCCCTGCGTGCAGTCTCATGCAGGGCAGGCTGAGAGTGGAAGCCCTCTTCAATTGCTTTTGGCTAAATGCGCCTGACGAGGGATGCCACCTTGAGATGTGGAACAGCTGAGAGCTGTCTGAGATTTTGACTATGGCTCAGATTCAGATGGCTTAGTACTGGGCTGTGATATGGATGAAGAAATACTCTCACCTTCAAAAGATTTTGAAGAGGTTGTGGTGATCCATCTATTTCAGAAGGAGGAGCTGGAGGCATTGATTGCCTGGGTTTCATCTGTCTTGAACTTGACAGATATTTCCGACACACAGCAGGACCCAAAGGTACACCCCCTCCTTCAAAGTGATGGGGAAATCCACTACTGTCTTTCCATTCCCGTATGTGATCAAGGATATGATCTGGTCAGAGTAGGACTCTCCTGACTCCCTTCCTAAAGACTTCACTCCCAAAGGGTTATGGGTGTGTAAGAAGGTCTCCACTCTCCCAGAGGAGGAGGGGTTTGGCATTCCCAAGGTGGATGCATAGGTCACGTTGGTTACCAGATGGACCACCATGCCATGGAAAGTGCATCAGCCTTAAAGGATTATCTGGACTATAAGGTGGATTTATGTTGAGGAGCCAGTTCACCGTAGCGGCTGCTATTCTGCAACCAATGGTGTATACCAGTGTGTCATATCAGGCCCTGCTCTAGTGTATTCGGTCTCTTCCGCCGGATGATACTACCCCTCTTTTGGAGTCTGCTATGGCCTTCCTTTCTGATGCCATGTATGCCCTGGTATGTTTGTCGGCCATGGATGGTGTCCTGATGACTGTGTCAAAAGATTGGATATGACTCCAGCACTGGGCAGCAGATACATCCTCCAAGGCCTGGTTTGCCCAACTGGCTTTTAAGGGGAAGCTTCTTTTTGAACCAATTTGGAGAACCTGGTGAAGGACCTGGGTGAAACAAAATTTTATTGTCTTCTGGAAGACAGGTCCAAGTGGGCTGGTGTCCCTTTTCGTCAATGTTTGCTTTCCACAGAGAGCATGCTGATCAGATCCCCGGGGGTCTTGGGACTTTCTTTGTTACCAAACTGGAAAACTCTGCTTCCGGGCTTCGGACTCATTCTCGGTCCTCTTGTGGAGCACGTGGGCCCACAGACTGTTTCTTCGAGAGGAGGACTCTCCCGGGTTGCGCAGTAAAGGTTTTGGGGCCCATTCCATGGTTTCTTTGGTTGGAGTAAAGCTTCACCTTTTCTTTCAGGAATGCGCCTGGGTTACCAAGGATTCTCCAGGAACAAGCAGGAAGTCAGTCCTCACTTATGGATGACGTCAGCACCGATGGAGCCCACACAGAGCAATTCCCCAGCTTTCAAATAAAGCCTTTGGGATTGCTGCCATGCATGCGTGGTCCTCTTCCTGCCCAAGGGTGTCATCTTGCTCAGTCTCCGTTTTTCCGCGGAACCCATTGGATGCACGTCCTTGTCCCTCAGAAAAAGTTTTGTTTTTTGGGCCTACAGGCCTTTTTATTTTCCAGTTGCACCAGTCCTCTACCCATCCTTCCTCTGCACTACATTCTTAGAGCTATAGGGGATAGTCTTCTCCTTTTCATTTTTTGTTACAGGCTTCGCGCCCTTTTTTCTCCTCTAACTGCTGGCCGTATGGGTCTTTGACCTTGCAGGGGCCATTTTTGCCCCATGGCCACCGGATTTAAAAAATGCAATAGATGCTCTAGGAACATGTCGCTTACGGACACTCATAACTGTTGTCTGCGGTGCCTCGGAGCCGACCATGATCCGGAGCTCTGTTCACTCTGCAAGAAAATGTCCTCTAAGGCCTTGCTCAGCCCTAAGCAGAAGTCTGAAGACATCTTCTGAAAGGCCGCCTCGGAATCCCCGGTGACACCCTCGGTCGTCTCTCCCCCGGTGGGGTCCCCCCTGCGGCCCTGCGCTCTTGGTGGCGCAAAAAGAAGAAGGCCTTGAAGTCGCTGTCGGGGGCTCCCGACAAGCGCGAGCGCTCCCGCACTCGGGTCGCTTAGCTCCCTTCGGCGTTCCCGAGAATCAGACAGGGAACGGCCCCGCAAGATACCCTGCACGAAAGTGGAGGCCTCCGGCGAAGGTGCCTGGTCTCCTGAGGGCCATCCTGGTGAGGACCCCCTCTCCTCCTTGACGCCTAACCCGGTGACCCCGGGATCGGTGTCGCAGGCCCCACGCCTGCATGGGAGTCCCGCATGCTGGCTCTAGAACGCAGCGTTTCTGCGTTCATTGCTTCCCAACAGGCGCTCATGGCCAACTTTGCTGACTCACGCCATGAGACCATGGGTACCTCACGTGGGACACCGAAATCCGTCCAGGAAATCCCCACGAGCCCGTGGGCTTTTCGTGAGGGTCCTTGGCGTCGGTCTCGCTCACCCTCCTATTCCTCGGAGGCGAGATCTTCCAGGGCCTCCAGCTCCAAGCGGGCACCGGCCATTGGACAGGGCATTCTGCCCGGTTCGGACTCCTCGACCGATTTCTCGGAGTGGGAATCCGATGGGGACACCTCCCCGGAAACCCGTACCCACCAGGATCGTCCGTCAACCCCTCCCTGCCCGCATTCCAGCAGTGCTCGCCACCCAAGGACACTTCCTTCCTGATGTTCGTTCGGGACATGGCACGGGTGCTTAACCTGGCCACTCAGGCAGAGGAGCACCCTCGTGCTGTAGAACTCGATATTCTTCAGTACGAGTCCCCGCCCAGGGAATCCCTCACTGGTCAACTGGCTCATACAGGCCTTTTCCTTTCAGAGGAATTTCAGGAAGACCCAACTCCCCCACACCCCTATGGTGGTGGATTTGGCCATGAGGAAGCAAAAGAGCCTAAAATTGCACTCGTCTGTACCGCCCGGCCGAGCGTCGAGAGCAATGTTCCCTCTAATTTTCTGTAGGCTGTATGCACATAAAATATCAGCTGTGCAGCTTTTGAAGGAAGGTTAAATTTTTGTGCGCCACATAACGACACTCGGAGTAATATACTTTAAAATTTGGCTGTATGTCAGAATACAGTATGTACAACACATTGATTTTAATCAAATTAACTGAAAATAGACATTTACTAAATGAAGCGGAAACTTTCTAGTAATTACAATCACAACTTTTACATTTTAAGACGTCTGTGTTGTTTTCTGTCAGAATCAGAACCGTAATTTTTGTACGCTCTGTTGTAAAGTATGTGCGCTCGCTCGGCGAGGTGTGTGCGCGCGCACACGCGCACAGCTTAGAGGGAACAGCGGTCGAGAGCCCTTGATGCCCTGGGCCGCAAGGCCTTCCAAGGTTCCATGCTTTCTTGTCGCATTTATGCTTACCAACTATACATAGGTTTGTTCTTGCGCGATTTAGCCAAGAAGCTTGGAGGGTTCTCCGCAGCCCTCGAGGGCGAGCCCCTCAATATATTTGGCACTCTGCTGAGGTCCACCGTAGACTGCTGTAAATACCTCTCCCGAACTGCCTACAATGGGTTTGAGTCATCGGCTCGGGTGGCAGCCGCGGGCATCGGGGCCCGCTGCCAGGCATTGCTCCAATCCTTGGATTTGGAGCAATGGGTGCAGGAGAAACTCCTGGACATGCCCTGCCTCGGCAAGCAGCTCTTCAGCAAGCTGATGGAGGATAAAGCTGCAGGGATAGAGACGGAGTTCGTCACCAGAATCCGTCTCTCACGCAAGACCTCCACTGTGCCCCGAAAGAAGCAATCAGCCAAGAAGCTTTTCTTTCCTCGGAAGGGCCTCCAGTACCTGGGCTATTTGCCATACCCGGCTACCCCCGCGCCGACCACCCCGGCGCAGGGTAAATCCGGCCAAGGTCATCGTAAGACAAAAGGGCTGAAAGCCCAAACTCCAGCTCCTCCACAACCCGCTCAGGGGTTTTGATGCCATCGGCATAGCCCCTCGCCCTCCAGCAACGCAGCAGCCAGTGGTGGGACGCCTGTCTCATTTCGCCCCGTCATGGGCCTCCATCACCTCAGATACCTGGGTTCTCCAGGTCGTCCAAGACGGCTATCGCCTTCACTTCGACAGGCTTCCACCTCCCTTCTTCCCAGTGGAGCCTCCTCGACTCCCCATGCACCAGCTTATACTGCAGCGGGAATTACACTCTCTCCTTGCCCAGCACGCAGTTGAGAAGGTCCCTCCGCACCTTCAAGCTTGGGGTTTCTATTCCCGGTACTTCCTCGTCCCGAAAAAGACGGGGGGGAGGGGCTGCGGCCTATCCTCGACTTCCGCAAGTTGAACAAGTTCTTGGTGCGGGAGAAATTCAAATGTTATCCCTTGACAGTCCGCTGTCCTTCCTCCGGCAGGGTGACTAGCTATGCTCCTTGGATCTAAAGGACACTTACGCCCACATCTTAATCCACCCCCAGCACAGGCAGTATCTGCGCTTCAGGATGCAGGGATAGCACTTTCAGTACAGGGTGCTCCCCTTCGGCCTCCCGTCTGCCCCGCAAATCTTTATGAAGTGCCTCGTCGTGGTCGCCGCCCATCTCTGGCATCAGGGCGTGACGATCTTTCCCTACCTCAACGACTGGCTCGTCACGGGCTCTCGGTCGAGGAAGCCCGGCGAGCAATGTCGCACACCATCCTTCTGTTGCAGAGCTTGGGGTTCTTGGTCTACTACCCAAAGTCTCAACTCGAGCCGATGCAGGCACTTGAGTTTATCGGGGGGGTGCCTCGGTACTCAGCGGCCTTCTTACCGGTGGATCGCACCAACCGCCTCTGAGCTCTGGTGGCCCGCGTCCAAAGTACTCCCCAGGTCACTGCTTGGACCATGCTATGCCTCCTGGGCCACATGGTCTCTACCATGCATGTGGTCCCCCACGCCCGCCTGCACATGCGGACAGCTCAGTGATGTCTCAGTGCCCAATGGAACCAGTCCCTCGGTCACCTCAGGGACCCCGTCAGAGTCCTTTACGACCTCCGTTTGTCCCTGAACTGGTGGCAAAACCCCTGTAACCTCCTGCGGGGATTGCCCTTCCAGGCCCCATGGCACGATGTGGTGCTGACGACAGAAGCTTCCCTGTTAGGGTGGTGAGCCCACTGCGGGCCGCTATGCACACAGGGGTAGTGGTCACCTGAGGAGTCTCAGCAGCAGATAAACTTGCTCGAACTCCGGCAATTCGGTGGGCCTTCGAGGACCACCTCAGAGGGAGGTCGGTTCTCGTGCAGACTGACAACTGTGGGGCGATGTTCTACATCAACAAGGAGAGAGGTATGGGATCGCGCTCCCTCTGCCTGGAAGCGGTCCTCATCTGCTCTTTCGCTGTCCAACGGAAGATGTCTGGCTGTTACTCTGCTGGGGGAAGTCGGCGATAGACCTCTTTGCTAGTGCCCAGAACACGCAGCTCCCCCGCTTCTGTGGTCGAGTACTGCACCCAAGCAGGGAGAGTCCCGATGCATTCCTTCTGGACTGGTCATCCAGCCTACTCTATGCTTTCCTTCCCTTCCGTCTCATTGCGAGGACCCTTTTCAAGGCTCAGCGGGACCGAGCATCGTTGATTCTCATAGCCCCCTCGTGCCTCTGCAGCCTTGGTTCCCACTTCTGCTCCGACTGTCGATGGAGCCTCCTGTTCCCCTGGGCTCTGCCCTGGGTCTTCTGACACAGGAAGAGGGACGGGTGCAGCACCCAAACCTAGCCTCCTTATCCCTCATGGCCTGGTGGCTGAACGGGTCCCCTTAGCCTCTCTGGCCCTTCTGGAGGAGGTCCAGGAAGTTCTCCTCACCTCGAGAAAGGACTCCACTAGACAAGCCTAAACTTTCAAGTGTAGATGCTTCTCAGTCTGGTGCTCCAAGCTCCAGATCGACCCCTTCTCGTACCCCATTTGATGGATCCTCCAGTACGTCCTCCATCTTGTTAGCTATTCGAAGGAAGGGCTGAAGTCGAACTCTGTCAGGGCAGCCGTTAGTCTCCCACTTTATGCGTGGTCTTCTGCTTTCCAAGCCACCCATCCATCGTTCCCCGGCGGAATGGGACCTGAACGTGGTGCTCATGAAGCTCACCCGTTCACTCTTCGAGCCAATGGCGACATGCTCGTTCTGGCACCTGTCCGGGAAGGTGGCCTTCCTGGTGGTGCTGACCTCGGCCCGCCGAGTCAGTGAGCTCCAGGCTCTCATGACTGACACCCCTTACACCAGTTTCTATCGAAACAGGGTGGTCCTCCGTACCCACCCTAAATTCCTGCCTAAAGTCGTTTCGGACTTCCATCTTAACCAGGAGATAGTCCTGACGATTTTCTTTCTGAGGCCCTACGCCAACCAGGTGTCGACGGCTCTCCACACCCTCGACTGCAGACGGGCCCTCACCTTTTACTTGTAGCGTACCCAGACTCATCGCAAGTCTGGCCGGCTCTTTGTGACCTACGATCGCAATAGGCCGGGGCAGGCAGATACCAAACACACCCTCTCAGTTTGGGTGGTGGATTGCATCGCTTTCGCTCATGCGAAGGCGGGCACCCTACTAGATCATCGAGTCACCGCACACGGGGTCCGGGCCAAAGCAGCCTCCGTGGCATCGCTACACTCCGTGCACCTGATGGACATCTGCCAGGTGGTGACCTGGTCTTCCACGAATACTTTCACTGCCCACTACTGCCTGGAGAGGGAGTCCCGCCAGGACGACGCCTTCGGCCAGGCTGTGCTTCGTAACCTGTTCGGGGTATAAGCAACTCCTGCCCTCCGACCCTTCTTCACGGCTACCGAGGGCTTTTCCCCGAGGACCCGAGAACTCAGGCTCCTTCAGGCATCGGCTTCTGCTCACGGCCTCGCGGAGGCGTTTTTTTGGTTACAGGTTCGGTAGCCTGTAGCTCGGGAGTCCCATAAGTGAGAACTGACTTCCTGCTTGTTCCTGGAGATAGCATAGTTACTCATCTGCAACAGGTGTTCTCCAGGGGCAGCAGGAATCAGTCCTCACTACTCTCCCACCTCCACTGATGAGTTGCTGAATTTTTGTCCTTCCCTTGCCATCTGTTTGGTAGGGCTTGAGCTAAGGGACCTGACTGAGCAAGATGGCACCCTTGGGCGGGAAGAGGACCATGCATGCTTGGCAGCAATCCCAAAGGCTTTCTTTGAAAGCTGGGGAATTGCTCCACGCGGGCTCCATGGGTGCCGACGTCACCCATAACAGAGGACTGATTCCTGCTGTCCCTGGAGAACACCTGTTACAGGTGAGTAACTATGCTTTGTTGGATACTAGACACCATTCAGTTCAGCTGTGTCCTGGAATGCAAAGATTCGATTTCAGATGTCTTTGTCATCTCCCCTTGTGGATCTACAATCAAAGGTGCCACGGTACAGACAAACTTGGACAGGTTGCTGTGCCTAAAGATAGTGGTGCCCCCCTCCCCCGACAAGCAGGGCAAGAGCAGATACTTCATCTGTTTCGTGGTGCCCAAAATGGATGTTTCTTCTGGCCCATTCTGAACTTCAAGGGGGTCAACGAGTACTTGCGCACCTTGAGCTTCTGGATGGAAACCTTGCACTCCATGATTCAAGCAGTGCACCGAGGAGAATTCTTGGATCTGGCTGAGATGTATTTTCATATCCCAAACTGGGCGGATCAGCATAAGTATTGACGTTTTGATGTGCTTGGCTCTCACTTTGTTTACTACCCTCCTTTTCGGGCTATCCACCACCTCAAGGACGTTCTCCAAGGTCATGTTTGTGGTGATTGTGGCGCCAAGGGATCTGTTTCCATCCATATCTGGTCAACTGGCTCATCCAGACCCTTTCCTTTCAGAGGCATTTCTAATGGCATCCTGAGTGGTGTCCTTTTTTTGGAAAGCCTCGGCTGGGTAATCAATTGGGGACAGAGCCATCTGTTACCTTCCCAGTCCCTGAAGTTCCTGGGAGCATATTTCAACACTCGAGTGGGCAGAGTTGTCCTGCCAGAGGAAAAGGTCAAAAGACTGTTGGTTTGCTGCGCTGTTATGGGATTATTTTCAGTTCCTCGGATTGATGGCGATGACAATAGAGATGGTGCACATGCTCATATGTAGTCACTCCAGCAGTCCTTGCTGACTCTGTGGTCTCCGAGTAATCAGTTCAAGCACAGGCTCTTGCTCCCATTGATGATGAAGACTAGCCTGCACTTGTGGCAGCCCTGTCAGTTGAGGAAGGTCATGTTGCTGGATGATTTCTTCTAGATTCTGCTGACGATGGATGCCAGTCTATTGGGCTGAGGAGCCCATTGCCAAGACTGTATGGCCCAGGGCTGTGGGAACCACAGGGAAGCAGTATGCTCTATCAACTGCCTTGAGGCAAGGGCCATCAGGTTGGTGGTGCTACGTTTCCGGCCCCTTGTTGAGAGCCAGGAGGTTTGAGTATTTTCAGATAATGCCATGGCAGTGGCTTATGCCAGTTGACAAGGCGGCACAAGGAGTGCCAGCGTAACTCTGGAGATGACTTTCCTATTTGCCTGGGTGGAGAATAACCTTGTAGCCATATCGGCTCAGCATATTGCCAGAATGAACAGTGTGACAGTGCATTTCCTCAGCCATCACTTTCTGGATCTTGGAGAGTGGGAGTTGAGTCAGGAAGCATTTTGGTTGATTCTGCGTTGCTGGGGTTGCTCCGAAATGAATTTGATGGGCACTCTAATGCCAAAATTTGCCGCCACTTTATTTGCCACATTGAGATGGGGTCAGAGGGCGTTGACACATGGACTCTGCCTTGGCCAAGTCAGCACCTGCTGTATGTGACTCCTCTATGGCCCTTGGTGGAGCATGTGATTCAGCGTATAGAACAGCACCTGGGCAGAATTGTTCTGTTGGTGCCAGGTTGGCCTAGTAAAGTATGGTTCGGAGACCTGATGCGGCTCCAGCAGGAGCCTCCATCTTGGGGCCTATTGCGGCAGAGACTGATCATCCTAGAGAACCTGGTTCCCTTCTCACTTATGGTTTGGCTCTCGAAAGGAGACTGATAACGCGTAAGTGATACTCTCTGGTGATCTCCACTCTGCTTGTACCCCAAAGGTGGTCTATCAAGCTAGCATACATGCGGATCTGGTGCCTCTATGAGCGATAGCGTAGCACTCTGAAGTTGTTGGCTCCTGAGGTGGCCAGGGTACTATTTCTGTTGGCCCTTCTGCGGGATGGACTGGAGAAGGGTCTTTCCCTTAGTTCCCTGAAGGTTCAGGTGGCAGTTTTGGCCTGTTTGAGATCCAGTGGCTGGTAAGTCTCTAGCCTTGCACTCAGATATCTTGCACTTTCTTCAGTGCCTTCAGCATCTGCATTCTCCCCTCTGGTCTGTGATCTCTTCCTAGGATCTGGGTCTGGTGCTCAGGACCCTGATGGTGGTGCCCTTTGAACCATTGAAGCGCAATGCTTTGAAGATTTGACACTCAAAAGACAGTTGTCGTGGTGGCAATTTGTTCCACAAGACAGATTTCCAAGCCGCAGGCTCTGTCTTACCAAGATCCTTATCTGTTCTTTTCAAAGAAGGCTGTTTCTATTTGGCTTGTGCCTTCCTTCTTGCCTAAGGTACTTTCTCCCTCCTCCCTCCTCTAAGGAGCAATGTCAGGGAAAGGATAAGGATCTTTGCCTTCTGGAGTCTAGAGGGTGTTTCTCTGGTACTAGAAGGTTAAGAATTCCTTTCGTAAGTCCAACCATCTGTTTGTGCTGTTTGCTGGCCTGTGCAAGAATGATGCTGCGGCCCAGTCCATTTTGGGACACTGGATTAAGGAGGCCATTGCCTCGGCATATCTGTTGCGGAACCGGCCGGTTCTGGAGGGTTTATGTGCCCATTCTACCCAAGCACAAGCGTTCTCGTGGGTGGAGCGGAGCTTGGTAGCCCCTGCAAACATTTCGGGCAGCAAAGTGGACATCACTTTCTACTTTTGTCAAGCATTACCACTTGAATGTCCACACACGGTGGACATGGCCTTTGGCTCAAGGCTTTTGTGAGCTGCCCTGTCTTCTTCCTGCCCAGTGGAATTGTAGCTTTGGTACATCCCACTTGTCTGGACTGCTCTAGCAGGACAATATGGAAGATGACATCTTACTTACCAGTTAATTTCCTTTCCTTTACTCCTGCTAGACTAGTCGAGGGCTTGCGCCTGCAGCTGTATTGCTCCTGTCTTCTGCTGTGGTACCCTTGACTCTGCTATGATTTTTTTTTTTTTTAAACTGTATTTATTAACCATCAAAAACATAACATCCAATACAGTACACAGTAAAGGGGCCACGAGGAGTGGAATCTTATCTCCTCTAGGCCAAGGTAATAGACAGTTATTCAACAGAGAACAAAGTGCAAACATGGTTAAACAATTTTCCTTTGTTTATACGCCTAGTATCCCCCCTCCCTACCCCCTCCCCCCCTTCTATTCCCCTATCCCCCACCCCCCGCCATCGCACCCTGAACTCCACAACAGTACAGCAGTACCCTTCGCAACCCTCTCCCAGGTCCCCTCCACACCCTACCATCCATACCCTAAAGGCCCACATTAACTACTTCACTCCGGCATCGGGGGCCCAGGGTCTGGATATAGGGCTCCCAAAGCAGCATAAAAGTAGCCCACCTCTTCGCTGAGCCCTTAGCCCTCCAGCGCTCTGCCAGCATCAACTGGTGAAAATTATTGCGCCACTCCGTAAGTGTGGGTGGGTCCCGATCTCTCCATCTGTGTAAAATCGGACCCTTCCCCACCAAACATGCTTTGCGCACCAGTAACTGCTCCCATCGCCCCGTGGGAAGGGCGTGATGCAATTGATCCAGGGCAACTAAAACTCCAGTCCAGGGAAACCTTTGTTGCAATATTCGCATAATATAGCGACGTATATAGGACCAATAGGGAAGGATGCGCCTGCACTGCCACCACATGTGGGTTAGAGTGGCCAATGGCATCGAACATCTGGGGCAAGACCCGTCTTGTGTAATACGACTACGTAACGCTCGTCGCGGTGAGAAATGCGCCCGGGTCAAGGCTTTGTATTGGATTTCCCTCCAACGCGCTCCCTCCGCCAGTTCTACTATCCGCCCTACTGCCTCACAAATCGTACCTGGTGGTATTTCTCGTCCTAATTCTCCTCCCCAACCTGCCTTAACCCGCCCATAGTCCGGCCCCACCCCAAAGCACTCCAGCTTTACCTTCAACCCGGCTATCGTCAGGTGTGTCTCCCCCCCCCCAGTTCCAATAAATCAATAATCTGCTGCGACCGGTCTTCCCCTAGTTCCTCTCGGGGCAGCGTAGCCACATAGTGTGAAAGCTGAAGATACGCAAAGTAGTGGGTGCGGGGGAGCTGGAATTCCCCGCATAGTTCCAAAAACGGCTTGCACTTACCCGCAAGATCCACTGCATGTCCTAAATAGCGTAGTCCCTTCCTATGCCATAACTGAAACGCGCTCGAATCCGAACCTGGCAGAAAGTGTATATTGCCTCGAATGGGTAGCCAGCTAGATACCTGCCTCTGCTATGATTTTTATACTTTGCTTTGCAAGTTCGTCTGCTGACAGCCTTATGTTTATGCTTTCCTGTACGTAGTTCTCTACTGTGGATCACTCAGTGTTGCCCAAGGTTGAGGATGTGTGGGACTTGCTATGTTTCTCCCATATGCTTTGGGATGAATACTGATGGTGTCTCTGGTGGCTGAGGTGAATAGAAGCATGGGAGTTTTGTCATTGAAACCTAAACTTTTCATTGGTTCTTTGTGTCTACGAATCTGCTGGTAGGGTAATACAACCCACTTTATGGACTGGTCTAGCAGGACTCAAGGAAACTGGTAAGTAAAATGCCACCTTGTATAATGTGTCCGCTGAAATTCTGTGTACAGAAAGATCCCAGCTAGCATTCAAAATCTCTGCCCCTTTCTCCTCGTTGCTTTTCTCCAGACTCAAAGAAAAGAACAGAGCTCTGTGTTTACATTTGATTTCATTTGCCTAGATTCATTTTGCAAAGCACATCAGGATCTATATAGCTCTACAAAAGCTCTAAACAAGGAGGGGGTTGTGTGGATTTTTGCTTTTATGTTTACATTTGTTTGTTTCCTAGATGCAAAAATTTGGACTGAAGACAAGTGACATAGGAAGCTTCTCAGCTCTTCAGGAACTTGTTGTGACTGCAAAAGATCAGGCTACAGCAGAATAAGTTTACTGCAGTGACCGTGATGCTGGAGATGGTTTAGTTTCAATCTCATACAAAGCAGAGGACTAGTCATCCGGTGATGGTGGTGGAAGGGCTGTTTTGTTCTATACAGAAATACAAAACTTTCAGCAATGGAAGTCATCCTAAGACTAAGTGTGGTTTTGTATATGTATGTACAGAAGGACTGAAACTCAGGCAAATACAGAAGCGAGATAGTGGATGCTCTGGTTCAGTGAAGAGATGGAATGTCGATGGATTGTCAGTACTTTAAGCAAGACCCCCGTTTCTCTCTACTTACATATTATCATTTTGTCTCACCTTTTGTCCATGAGTCCTATCACATGCCCTCCCACTTTCTTCATAAAGCAATTGTGCCTGCGCTGACCACCAGGATAGACCATTCTGATCTTATTGAGGCAAGTGTGTCAACTGCAGCTGTGCCCTGTCCTCCCTGCTATATTGCCAGGGAGCCTTACTGCAGCTCTGCCGCTGTTCTGCACTATCCTTCCTGCAGTACTGCCCCAGTGCTCCATCATCCTAGTGCTGCTTTAGTCAAGGGGTGGAGAGGAGTAAGGTCAGTAGGCTGATGGAAGGGTTTTTAGGTACCAGTCAGAAAATTCGCTTTAACCAGGTGCCCATATTTGTGAACACCTGTATGGTATTCTTAAACGCCTGTTTCAGTAATGTACTTTAAGAAAAAAGCATTTATTTTTCCATTGTATGGAAGCTAATTGAATGAGGTTTAAAAAAAAAGTACGTTACAAGCCCTTGTCCTATAAATTTAAAACAGATTTTTATTTTTATTGTAAATTATGCATTCAAAACTATAGAAATGTTAATTTTTAAAATATGATTAAAGCAAAAAAAAAAATTTGAAGGTTGTTTTGTTTCCTCTCTGTCGTTGGGGGAAGTGAGGTTGAAATTCATTTTAAATGTAAGGAGGTTGACATTTCATAGCACTTATGTCACTGGCAATGAGTTTTTAAAATTTTATCTCCAGGAACAAGCAGGAATGAGTCTTCACATATGGGTATCGTCGGTACCAACGGAGCCTGCACGGGAACGCTCCCCAGCGTCCAGTAAGAAAGCTTTGGGGAGCATCCCACAGCGCCTGCACGCTGCTTTCCCGCCTTTCCCAACCGCCTCTCTCCAGTTCTTCTTTTCCGCGGAGCCAGCAGGTCGTGTTCCTGTCACCGCAGAAGAAGTTCTTTATTTTTTTCTTTATTTTTCTGTGTCGCGTCTGCCTTCTTCGACGTCAGACCGGTACCGCCGGTCTTTTCTTTTCTTCTTACAAAAAAAACAAAAAACTTTTCTTTCTTCAATTGTGCATTTTTGGTTTGGGCCTTAGGCCTGAACATTTTTTCTCCTCATGGAGAAGCCCGCTTCCGGGTTTAAAAAGTGCACGAAGTGTGGCGGTACTATTTCTGTCACCGACACCCATGATTGGTGTCTAAAATGTTTGGGTCCTGACCATTCCATCACGGATTGTGTGTCCTGTACCATGATGTCTAAAAGAGGTCGGCAGAACCGAGCAGCCAAGCTCAGTACCCTGTTTCCCTCTGATGCAGCCTCGGTGGCATCGACGTCTTCCAGGGCTTCTTCTTCCTCCCATGGATCTCAGGTAACCAAACATAAATCTAGCCGGTCCTCGAAGGGCAAATCTCCCTCAAAGCATCGAGATGCCTCCGGGCTTGTCCTCGAGGATTCCGCACCGGCAAAATTACCCCGGCGGGAAGTTCTGGCTTCCAAAGCATTGTCTATGGGGTCACAGGTTGACATCGATGGCTCGGCCTCGACCGATCACCTGTTGCCATGTTCTGGGGTACCGGTGGCCTCCACCGGTACCGACATCCAGACTCTGGTGGCATCGATGGATCAGAAGATTCTGTCCATGCAGCGCACCCTAACGGCGTTTATGCAGGCTTCGACGCCTCCGGTACCGCAACAATCTCCGTTGTCGGTACCGACTCCAGCACCGGCATCGTTCCCTGTGCCGGTATCGATTGCATCGACATCGGCCTCGGTGTCGACTGCAACGGTACCCTGTCCTATGATGCCCATCGGTACCGAACCGGTACTGCTTACTCCCGATGTCGATCCCACTCGGTACGCGTATCGGGCTATACAGGAGCATCCAGACAGGCGATACTTTGATTTCTCCGAAGACTCTGATGATTCGGAGGTTTCTGTCGAGGCACCGGTACTTCTTCCTCAGGAGTCTGATTCTCCAAAACGAAGAATGTCTCCTCCAGAAGACTTGTCTTTTCAAGACTTCATTAGGGAAGTGGCTAGGGGCCTCTCCATTACAGTGGCCCCTGAGTCAGATCCTAGAGCCAAGCAAGTAGATATTTTGCAATATCCTAAGGCTCCTAAAGAAGCAGCCACTTTACCTATTCATGAGATTCTCTATGATCTCATGTTGAGCATGTGGGAGACTCCTCTTACCACCTCTCCTCATTCTCGTAGATTAGACACCATGTACCATGTCCCTCCTTGTCCTGGCTTTCATAAGTCTCAGCTTCCTCACCACTCTATTGTGGTAGAGTCTGCCATGAGGAAAATAAAGAGTGCAAAGAGACACTCATCTAATCCTCTAGGACGTGAATGCAGGACCCTTGATGCTTTTGGCCGAAGGGTTTTCCAAGCCAATATGCTTGCTGCCAGAATCAACTCCTATAGTCTCTATATGGGGATGTTTCTAAAAGAAGTCACAGATCATCTGCAGACTTTAGCCCCTTTTATTTCAGAAGATAAAAGGCAGGAATTTCTCACTTGGCTTAAACATGCCCAAGATGTTTCCAAATTTTCCAACCGTGCAGCCTTTGACTCTTTTGAGTGTGTAAGCAGAGCCTTGGCTATTGCCATAGGTGCATGCAGAATTGCTTGGTTACAAGCCTCTGATTTGGAACTCTGGGTCCAAGATGAACTGGGAAATCTTCCTTGTACAGGTGAAAACCTTTTTAGCAGGGATTGGAAAGCAAAGGCCACTCAGATGGATGCTGAGAACTCTGCTTTGGATCGACTTTCAAAGTCTACCTCTGCTCCTGCTAAGAAAAGATTGTTCAAAAAGACACCTTTTTCTAAAAAAGGAAGATACTATCCTGCTTATGGTCAGCAGGCATCTTCTGCAGGTCGTTTTGCTGCAAAGCGTCAGCAACCACCTAAACAGGCCAAGGCAAAGGCTGCCAGGCCTCCCACGGCCCAGCAGCCTCAGCCTCCTCAGGGCCTTTGACTTGCAACTAGAGAACTTAGCCTTTCTGGCTCTCGAAGAACCAGAGCCCCTCACCATTCCAGGAAGGTTAGCTCACTTTGCTCCCAGATGGGAGCAAATCACAGCAGAGCAATGGACCCTCTCCATTATAAGGGAAGGGTACAAGCTTCATTTCTTAAACCTTCCTCCCCACACCATGGTGAAACAGTTCAATTCTCCAACATCTCTCCTCAACCTTCTGGGTCAGGAGATTGCTACCCTTCTTGCCCAAGGGGCAATAGAAGAAGTACCCCTTCTTCAACAGGGCTCAGGGTTCTACTCCCCTTATTTTCTTATTCCAAAGAAAACAGGGGGCTACAGACCCATATTAGATCTCAGAGAATTGAACAAGTTTCTATTCAAAGAGAAATTCAAGATGATTTCTCTCGGTACTCTGCTGCCATACCTTCAGAGTCAGGACTGGCTTTGTTCTCTAGATCTCAAGGATGCGTACACCCATGTCCTCATCCATCCAAAACACAGAAGGTTCCTTTGGTTCCTTTTTCAAGGAAAGCACTACCAATACAGGGTGCTTCCTTTCGGTCTGGCCTCTGCACCAAGGGTGTTCACGAAATGCATGGCAGCAGTAGCTGCATTTCTACGCACTCTAGGAATATTCGTTTTCCCATATCTGGACGACTGGCTCATTCGAGCTCCATCCCAGTCAGAGGCCCAGATTTGTCTAACCTGCACAATGCGTGTCCTTCAGTATTTGGGACTGGTAATAAATATCCCAAAATCCCATCTCACCCCTACTCAGTCTCTGGAGTTTATAGGGGCCTTGCTGGATACCACAACTGCAAGGGCCTATCTTCCTCAGGCCCGTTGCCTACGCTTGGTGCAGTTAGCCTCCCAGATACAGTTAAAGTCCCATTTAACTGCTCTAGAAATGTTACAACTATTAGGCCACATGGCATCTACCATGCATGTGGTTCCATATGCTCGCCTTCACATGAGGGCAGCTCAATGGACTTTGTCCACCCAATGGACTCAGGCATCAGGCTGCCTGTCAGACAAAATAGCAAACTCCAGTCTCCTATTTTGGTCTCTCCAATGGTGGAAGTCCCCTCCAAATCTGTTGCTGGGGTCCCCTTTTCAGCAGTCGCTACCCCAAGCAACTCTGACAACAGATGCTTCTCCAGTGGGTTGGGGAGCTCATCTGCAGGATCTCTCCACCCAGGGCATCTGGTCTCCACAGGAGACTTCTCTGCATATCAATCTCTTGGAACTCAGAGCAATATTCTTAGCTCTCAGAGTGTTCCATTCCCTGCTCAGCTACAGGACAGTCCTCATCCATACGGACAACCAAGTAGCCATGTTCTGTGTAAACAAGCAGGGCGGGACTGGCTCTCTGTCATTTTGCAACGAAGCTTTGCGACTGTGGGCCTTCGCCAGAGAGCATCACATCCATCTTCTGGCAGTATATCTTCCAGGCATTCAAAACTCTTGGGCGGACAGACTCAGTCGAGTTCTGCTCCCACACGAGTGGTCCCTCCACATGGACCAGGTAGCCAGGATTTTTCGAATTTGGGGAACCCCGGACATAGACCTGTTTGCAAGTCCGTGGAATGCCAAACTTCCCCGGTTCTGTTCCAGGATTCCGTGTCAGGGAGTTCAGGCCAGGGATGCCTTCCTCCTTCACTGGGGTCAAGACTTCCTTTATGCCTTTCCACCCATTCCCCTAATTCCCAAAACACTGTTCAAGCTTCAGAGAGACCGAGGATCCATGATCCTCATAGCTCCACATTGGCCACGCCAAGTGTGGTACCCTCTACTTCTGCATCTCTCTCAAGCTTCATCCCTGTAGTTGGGCTCTGCTCCAGATCTTCTCTCCCAGGAAGACGGAACGTTGTGGCACCCAAACCCCCAGTCTCTCCATCTCAGGGCCTGGTTGCTGAAGGCCTAGACCTTCAAGATTTTCATCTCTCTCAGCAAGTCAGAGATGTTATTCATGCCTTTAGAAAGCCTTCTACTAGACGTTCCTATGCTTTCAAATGGAAAAGATTTACCAGTTGGTGTTCAGGGAAGGGTCTTAACCCTCTTGCAATACCTTTGAATTCTTTACTAGAGTATCTTCTGCATCTATCCCATGCAGGTCTGAAAACAAATTCAGTAAGAGTCCATTTGAGTGCCATTGCAGCGTCTCTCAAGCCTCTCAATGGACAGCCTATTTCCTCTCATCCTCTTATAGCAAGATTCATGAGAGGCCTTCTTCTAACTAAACCTCCCATTAGACCACCTCCAGTGGCCTGGGACTTAAACCTGGTTCTTGGCCAGCTTATGAAGCCACCCTTTGAACCTTTAGCCACCACCTCCTTGAAATTTCTTTCTTGGAAAGTTATTTTTCTCATTGCAGTCACCTCAGCACACCGCATCAGTGAGTTGCAAGCTTTGGTGGCTAATCCACCTTATACAAGGTTCCATCATGATAAGGTAGTCCTCAGGACCAATCCACACTTTATGCCCAAAGTGGTCTCGCCTTTTCATCTGAACCAAGAGGTATATTTACCTGTCTTTTTTCCAGGACCTCATGCATCAAGTGCAGAGAGGAATCTTCATACCTTGGATTGTAAGAGAGCTCTCGCTTTTTACTTACAAAGAACACAGCAACATAGACAGTCTTCTCAACTCTTTGTTGCTTTTGATCCTTCTCATTTAGGACTTCCAGTGTCTAAGAGAACACTGTCCAACTGGATTGCTCAGTGTATTTCTTTCGCCTACCAGAGTAGGAACATTTCTCTGGAGGGCCATGTCACAATGTGAGAGCCATGGCAGCCTCAATGGCTCATCTAAACTCTGTGTCCATCGACCAAATCTGTCGAGCGACCACCTGGGCCTCGGTTCATACCTTCACAGCCCATTACTGTTTGGACAAGGACTCCCGCCAGGATGCCTCGTTTGGTCAGGCTGTTCTCAAACACCTGTTCCATTCCTAATCAACTCCTACCCACCTACCCTGGTCGGATGCCAGAGATCCATGGGGGGAGGTAGAGTCCTTTTCAAGGACACACAACCTGGGGTCTCTCCCTGGCATCTGCAGCTAGGGAGTCCCCATACGTGAAGACTCATTCCTGCTTGTTCCTGGAGATAGCACAGTTACTTACATGTAACAGGTGATCTCTGGGAACAGCAGGAATAAGTCTTCACAACCCACCCACCTCCCCTAGGAGTTGTATCTCTCTATCTTTCCTTTCCTCTCTCTCTCTTTGTCTCAGCTCTAAAACGCGAACTGGAGAGAGGCGGTTGGGAAAGGCGGAAAGGCAGCGCGCAGGCGCTGTGGGATGCTCCCAAAAGCTTTCTTACTGAACGCTGGGGAGCGTCCCCGCGCAGGCTCCATCGGTACCGACGATACCCATATGTGAAGACTTATTCCTGCTGTTCCCAGAGATCACCTGTTATAGATAAGTAACTGTGCTTTCTTGGGGAGTGGATACATTTGGCCATATAAGTCACTCTACAGCCAGAATTTATATATTTTGGTAGAGGCAGCATTACCAGCATGGTAGGCTGAAATGCTATCTATATAGTAGCAATATTGAGTGACTGGGTAGTTAATTTATGCATATATCTTGGACCACATTAATAATCCGTACTGTATAATGTTAAATGGATAAGCCATCCATTTAACTTTATACTGTTTTCCTATGGCTCAGAATTGACATACAGGATAGCAGACATGTTTTATTAGAACCCAACAAAGCATGTTTTTTCCCTTGGAATCCTAGTGAAATTATTTAAGATACAGTTCATTCTGATTTCGCTCATTTTGGGAGTATTTTAAACAATTCCATTAATTTCTGAACAAAACAAGTGTTTTCCTCTATCGGATCGATATTCAGCCTCTGCACACTTAAAAACACCAGCTATAGTAGTTTAAAACAAAAATAAGCCTCCGGATATTTAGCAGTGGTTTCTATATAGTGGCCAGCACCATTTAAATAGAGCAGTGACAGGCAACATTATCCAGATAGCGGTGACATTCACTGCATAAGCTATTTGTCTGGACTGGTTGAGCAAGATTAAAGGAAAGAAGATTAAGGTATGATTAAACCTTGTCCTCCTGATTGCCCAGTGGTTCAACTGGTTCACTTGCAGACTCTTTGCTTCAGATGCACTTGTAAAAGTGCTTAGTATTAGTTCTTGCCTCTACAGGAAGCTTGTTTTTAAATAAGTCTTGGCCTGCATTATTACTATTTTATATAAAATTTGCACATGTCTTTGAACATAAGATCATAAATACTTAAGATTTGCCATACTGTATTGGACCAATGGTCCATCAAGCCCAGTTTCCTCCTTCCAATAGTGGCCAATCCAGGTCACAGATACCTTTCAGGTTCCTAAAAGGTAAACAGATTCCATGCTGTTTATCCCAGGGTAAGCAGTAGATTCCCCCAGTCCGTTTTAATAATGGTTAATGGACTTTTCCTCCACGAACTTGTCCAACCTTTTTTTAAACCCAGCTACACTAACAGCTTTTACTACATCCTCCGGCAATTAATTCCAGAGCTTAATTTATGCATTTAAGTTAAGAAATATTTTCTCCAGTTAGCTTTAAATATACTACTTTCTAGCTTCATTGCAGGTTCCCTAGACTTTATACTTGTTGAAGGAGTAAATGATTCACCTTTACTTGTTCTACTCTGCTCATTTTTTATAGACCTCTATCATATCTCACTCAACCATCTCTTCTCCAAGCTGAAGTGCCCTAATCTTTTCAGTCTTTCCTCATAGGGGTATCCTTCCTGCTCCTTGGGCAAGCGGGAATGAAGTTCTCATGTATGGGTGGCATCCCTCGATGGAGCCTGCATGGGAATGCTCCCCAGCTACTATAAGAAACTTCTAGCATGTTCCATCGCGCCTGTGCACCTCCTTCCTGCTTACCACCACAGTGCTATTTTAGTTTAGTCTTCGTTTTTCCATGGAGCCCAACAAACACGTTCCGATCATGCTCTGCTTGGTAAATCATTTTTCTCCTATACAGGGGTTTTGCACGTCTGGGTTTTTCAGCCTATCACCTGCCTTCGCAGTTTCTCTTTTCCTTTTCTAATTTTTGATTGTTTAGATTTTCTTTCTTTTCCCTTGGCATTTCTGCCCTCTTAGGTGCCAGTGCACAGGCCAAGACTTATCTTTTCAAAATGGAGCCATTTGATTTCGTTGCAGCTATCTTCTTAGATGACATGTCTCAGAGACCTGTCAGTGGGTTCAAAAAGTGTTCACAGTGCACTAAGACCATATCTACCATGGATACCCACAATTGGTGCTTCCAGTGCCTGGGGCCCGATCATCAGCCTCCTTGTAATTTGTGTTTGCAGATGACAAAAAGAGGACTCAAAGATCTAGAGAAGTAGCACAAATCACATTTTGGTGCTCAGAATTTTGACCCATCATCTTTGGCATCAATGGGAGCGGTCTCTATGGCTTCCAAGGCTGGCTCGGATGCTGGCAGTGCATCAACATTGAGGCATTCTCAAGCCCACTCAGCCGAGCACCTGTAGTGCCCCAGAGCACTGGCCATAGATCAGTCTCCACCTATAGATGAGAAAGGATTAAGCTTCATCTTCATCAACGTCGAAGGGTGATCAAACCAAGCAGCGAGTGAAGACTTTGGTGCATTAGCGTTGCAGCCCATCGAGGCATGACATCGAGAGCAATGAGGGGCCGCGTGAGCACCCCTCAAAGTTGCCCTGATGGGGGAGGAGAGCTCATCCTCCAAAATATCTGAGGGCCACTGACAGCCTGCCGAGACCAAGCCACCAATACCCTGTACAGATACTGGATAGATCAGTTGAAGTTGCTGTGGCCCCACAGCTTTTGGAATTGGAAGCCACAGAGAAGCACCTTCTGCAGGCTCTTGAGGAACACATTGCAGTGCTCTTGGCAGTGCAACATGCCGGGGCTTTGTCTGTTGCATTGGCATTGACCACCGTACAGCCAATCTTTGAGCCGCATGCCTTACCTGCAGGAAAAGCATCAATTTGGGGGCATCAAAGGCCCCAACACCGGTGCCTGCCTTGCCAATATCCCTTTCTAGCATTTCAGTGTTCGATGCACCCTCGAAATCTTGAAAAGCATTGGTGCATCATCGCTTCCAAAGGAGCTCCCAATCCCCTCTGGTCCAGAGAGAGATCCAGCAAACTCAGAAGTAGTTGGACTTCCTCTATGAGTCCGATTCAGAAGACTGGGTAACTGATGTGTAATCTGAAGACTTGTCAGAGGACAGGTCTCCTGAACTTCCATCGGACCTCTCTCCACCTCATGAGCGGTGTATGTCTCCTGCTGAGGACATGATCTTCCAGGATTTTGTAAGGGACATGGCAAAGCCATACCATTTTTTCTTTGGAGACTGAGGATGAACCCAGAAGAATTAGAGATCCTGCAGTACTCCTTGGCCTTTAAGGAGGTGGTGACAATGCCCATGCACTGCATCCTGCAAAGTGCGCAGATGATAATGTGGGAAAGCCCCCTCACTGTGCCACCAATCAGTAGAAGACTGGATTCCATGTGCAAAGTTCAGAAAGGTTCCCGGATTAAAGAAGCCTCAGCTTCCTCACCATTCCTTGGTGGTTAAATCTGCCCTTAAGAGATCCAAGAGCACCAAGACTTATTCCTTGGCACTCTCAGGGATGGAGGCTCGGACATTGGACTCTTTAGGAAGAAGGCATTTTTAGAGTGCTATGCTCATAGCCTGCATGGCCTCTTACTTAGCTCTACATGGGCATGTTCTTGAAGAACAACGTGAGTGACCTTGCTGAACTGTCCCGGTTTTTCCTTCCAGGGAAAGTGGACCAGTATCATTCCCTAGTGGCTCATGGCAAGGACTGCTCAAAGTTCATGGTCCAGACAACCTATGACATCTTCAAAACTGCATTGAGAGCTTCTACCATGGGTATTAGTACCTGGAGACTTGCTTGGTTCCAGTCCTCAGACCTGGAACAATTGGTGCAGAACAAGCTTGCTGACATGCTGTACTGTGGAGAGAATCTCTTCGGAGAACAGGTTCGAAGAGAAGGCTGGCTTCATCGAAAAGAAGCATGTCACCCTTCATAATCTCTCAAGGCGCATGTCCAAGCCTGCCTCCTATCGCAGAAGGTAACAAGGAGGGAGCTAGAAAGACATTTTACTCTCTGAGGCATAGGTACTTTCCTGGGTCCCAAACATCCCAGCCCAAACAGGCTCCTCGCCCACAACAGCATCAGAAAAAGCCTCAGAAAGCCCTGTTGGCTCCTCAGCCAAAACAGAGGGCAGGGTTTTGACTGATTCCTTTGGAGCATAACCATTTTACCAGTAACTGCAGTGGAAACCCTCTGATCGGGGGAAGGCTCGTTCTCTTTGCCCAAAGGTAGTCCCTCATAACCTCAGACACTTGGGTTCTGCAAATTGTCGACAGCAGTTAGAAATTACATCTGTTCGACCTACCTCCAAATTTCCTCCGAGTGTGCATCACATTGACCCCCTCTGCATTGGGGAGTGCTTCAGAGAGAAAACACCACCATCTTACGGTATCGAGCTCGTGCCACCAAAGCAAAGAGGGTGAGGGTTTTATTCAAGTATTTCTGGATTCCCAAGAAAACGGGGGATACCATACCATCCTAGACCTGAGAGATCTGAACACACATTTGGTAAGAGAAAAATTCAGAATGATTTCTCTGGGCACCCTGCTTCTTTATTTCCAAAAAGGAGATTGGCTATGCTCCCTGGATCTGAAGAATGCGTATACCATATACAGATACATCTCATCACATGAGGTATCTCAGATTCGTCCTGGGGGGAAAACACTTCTAGTATAGAGTATTGCCTTTTGGCCTAGCTTCAGCACCGTACATGTTCACAAAATGCCTCGTGTTACCTCCGGACATTTGTCTTCCCTTATCTGGACAATTGGCTGATCAAGAGATTCAAGAATCAACACGATTAACCATTTGGGTGTTGGAACTACTAGGGTTTGTTATAAATTATCCCAAGCCCCACCTTCAACCCACCCAGCAGTTGAAATACCTAGGAGCCTGGTTCAACAGGACTCGGGCGAGAGCCTTCCTCCCACACGACCGACTTCACAGATTGACAAAACTAGTGCAGGAAACTCAATTGAGTCATCAGTTAATAGCTTGCAGGATGTTAACTATACTAGGCCACATGGCCTCTACCGTGCTTGTCACACCCTTGGCACGCGTTCATATGAGGCAGGCTCAGTGGACTCTGAGGACACAATGGACCCAGGTCACAGATCAACTCAGGAATTGTCTGTATGTCACCAGTCCTCTCGTTCAGTCACTGCAATGGTGGACAATCCACCACAAGATTTTTAGAGGTCTCCCCTTCCAAATTGTTCCACCTCAAAAAGTTCTGATGACAAACGCATCAAAGCTGGCTGGGGAACTCATCTTGATGGGTTTCACACCAAGGGCGATTGGTCCATCAGATCAAGTACTTGGAATTAAGAGCCGTGGCAAATACTTTTAAAGGCTTTTCAAGATTGACTGGTCAACTAAATTGTTCTCAGACAGACAATCAAGTCGCAGTGTTCTAGATCAACAAACAAGGAGGAACAGGCTGTACCTCTTATATTGTGGAAGTTTGCCAGCACACATGGGATGGACTTGAAAGCCATGTACCTGCCAGGTGAACAACCACACAAATGGACACTGGACAAGGGAGGTTGGAATTCGCTTCTTTTGGGAGTAGGGCACCCCTCGAAAGATGTTTGCCACTCTGCAGAATGCCCAAGTACATCAGTTCTGTTCCAGGGTAAGATCACCCAGCAGACTAGCCTTGGATGCTCCCCTCATACATTGGGGAAGAGGGTCTTCTGTATGCGTATCCTCCAGTTCCTATTATTTCAAAGACCTTCTTGAAGTTCAAAACAAATGGAGGCACGTGATTCTCATCGCTCCCTACTGGCCCAGACAGCCTTGTTTTGCTCTCCCACTACAGCTCTCTAGTCAGGAGCTACTCTTGCTGGGCCATGCACCGAATCTGATTTTGCAGGAAGACTGGATGATGTTGCACCCCAGCATTCAGTTCGTGGTCCTCACAGCATAGATCTTAATGTCTGAGCTCAACTTGCCAGCTGGTGTGACAGATGTCCTTTTGGCCTCCAGGAGGGCCTTAATGGGAAAATTCTTATTCTTGCAAATGGAAGAGGTGTGCTGTCTGGCGTGAGGACCAAGCTCTAGACATTTTGTCGGTCCCACACCAAAACTGCTGGAGTATCTTCCCACACCTCTCTGAGTCAGGACTCAAGTCCAACTCCATCAGCATCCATTTCAATGCAATTGGAGCTTATTGAGGTGTGGAAGGGAATTCCATCTTGGTACAGCCTTTCATTGTTCACTTCATGCGATTGTTGCTTCCCTTGAAGCCTCCCTTCAAACCTCTTGCAGTGTCTTGGGACCTCAGTGTGGTTCTTGTACAGCTCACAAAGGCTCCCTTTGAGCCACTGAATTCCTGCCCTCTGAAACAAGGGAATCCCCCACAGGATTGGTGAGTCAAACAACGGTGGATATTCCGTTTAAATACAGTTGCCCCGCATGGATTAAATGCGGCTCTGGAATGGAATAGTTTACTTTTACAGTCCTGATCTTTAAGGGCTGACGACTTTAATGATTCCGTTGTTAATTTCACTCACCAATCCTGTGGGGGATTCCCTTGTTTCAGTAGGGTTTCCCCTTTTCATTGGCTGATCATTTCTAAGGACTTTTTCATTGGCTACCACAATCTGTCAATCTTCATCACAGTTGGTCTTGACATCAGACGCTTAGTTTCAGTACTATAAAGGCTGCTGTTTGCCGGTCTTGTTTCTTGGCTTCCGTGGCTGCAGGATTATAATTTCGTCTCAACCTGATGCAGGGTTGCAGTGAGTGGACCCGAAACGTGACACGTTGTTGGAAGCAATTTTCCTAAAGAGGCATTGAAGTACTTTGGCGATACAGATAAGTGGCTGAAAGTTCAGCTTTGTAAAAAAATTTTGATCAAAAAGGAACGGCTGTTTTTGAGAGGGGGCTCTGTGTTCTAGCATTTATTTTAAAATGCAGATCAGTGTTGTTAATGCTAAACCTGTTTAGGGTGTCAATTTCAACAGAGCACTGATTTCTTAAAAAATGATGGAGGACACAGGAGATGGGATTTCCATTTCAGTTTATAATCCCACTTTTCTTAGTAAACTCGATGCAACTGTGTTGTATAAGAGGTATGTGGGGTCTATTTGCAAATCACCTGGACCGGAGGGCATACATCCGAGGGTGTTGAAAGAACTGAAAAATGAGATTGCAGACCTACTAGTAGTAAGCTATGAACTATCTTTAACATCATCTGTGGTACCTGAAGATTGAAGAATGGCCAATGTAACACCAATTTTTTTAAAGGGTTCCGGGGTGATCCAGGAAACTACAGACCAGTAAGCCTGAAGTTAGTGCCAGGCAAAAGGTAGAAACCATTATAAAGAATAAAATTACTGAACATGTAGATAGTCCTGGTTTAATGGGAGAAAGTCAACATGGATTTAGCCAAGGAAGATCTTGTTTTACTAATCTGTTGCATTTTTTTGAAGGTATGAATAAACAGGTAGACAGAGCCAGTCGATATAGTGTATCTGGATTTTCAAAAAGACTTCAACAGGGTCCTTCATGAGCAATGTTCCTGTTAAGCTGCGCTGAGTCCTCTGCTGGAATTCATGCTGGGGGGGGGAGGGAAGGGGAAGTTGCAAAGCAATTCCGCTTAGGATTGCACAGCATCAGCAGGTCCTTGGGACCTGCCTATGCCACACGATCCTAAGTGTGATCACTTTCATGACCATTTTGCACCTCCCTCCACTGGTAGGAATGCTGGCAGAGGACCCGGTGCAACTCAGTGGGAACATTGCTCATGAAACTCTTGGCGAAATGAAAAAGTCATGGGATAGGAGGCAATGTACTATTGTGAATCAGGAACTGGTTAAAAGATAGAGAGTAGGACTAAATGGCCAATTTTCTCAATGGAGAAAGGTGAATAGTGGAGTACCTCAGGGATCTGTGCTGGGCCTGCTTATTTTTAACATATTCATAAATGATCTGGAAATGGGAATAACAAGTGAGGTGATCAAATTTGCAGATGACACAAAGTTATTAAAACCCAAGAGGATTGTGAAAAATTGCAAGAGGACCTTGATAAATTGGAAGACTGGACATCTAAATGGCAGATGAAATTTAATGTGAACAAGTGTAAAGTTATGCACTTAGGGAAGAACAACCCAAGGTATGGTTATATGATGCAAGGTTCCACATTAGGAACCACCACCCAGAAAAAAGATTTAGGTGTCATTGTGGTTAATATGTTGAAACGTTCTACCCAGTGTGCAATGGTAGCCAAGAAAACAAATCAAATGCTAGGAATCATAAGGAAAGGAATGGAAAATAAAACCAAGGATATTATAATGCCTCTGCATCATTCCATGGTGCCAGCGCACCTTGAATATTGTGTGCAATTCTGGTTGCTATATCTTAAAAAGGATTTAGCGGAATTAGAAAAGTTACAGAGAAGAGTAATCAAAATAATAAAAGGGATGGAAGGATACCCCTATGAGGAGAGGTTTAAATGGTTAGGGCTCTTCAACTTGGAAAAGAGACAGCTGAGGGGGGAAATATTGTAGAGGTCTATAAAATAACAAATGGAGTGGAACCGGTAAACATAGACCGATTTATTCCTTCAAAAAATAGAAATACTAGGGGACACTCAATGAAGCTACCATGTATCCGTTTAAGATTAATAAGAGAACATATTTTTTCACTCAACAAGTTATCAAACTCTGGAATTTGTTACCGGAGGATGTAGTAAAAGCTGTTAGTGTAGATAGGTTGAAAAAAGGTTTGGACAAATTCCTGGAGGAAAAGTCTATAAACCATTAGAGGACCAGGGAAATCCACTGCTTAGCCCGGGATAAGTATTGTGGAATCTGTGTACCTTTTTGGGAACCTGCCAGGTACTTGTGACCTGGATTGTCCACTATTGGAAAAAGGATACTGGGCTTGATGGACCTTGTTCTGATCCAGTATGGCATTTCTTATGTTCTAAAGGATGATACTTTCGGAGGTGCATATGTGAGGAGGGGAACCACATACTCTCTTATGTGTGTGAGAGT
This sequence comes from Ichthyophis bannanicus, assembly GCA_033557465.1. NCBI lineage: Eukaryota > Metazoa > Chordata > Amphibia > Gymnophiona > Ichthyophiidae > Ichthyophis > Ichthyophis bannanicus. Next base: position 146,715,631 of record CM066033.1, read on the forward strand.
ATAGAGAGGCAGAAAAATGGAGAAAAGATCGATATTTAAAAGGGACCCAGGATATCACTGCTTGACCTAATACAAGCATTGTGGATCCTGTGTCTTTTGGGGAAACTGCTAGGTACTTATGATCTAGATTGGCCACTGTTGGAAACAGGATACTGGGCTTGATGGACCTTGGTCTGACTCAGTATGGCATATCTTATGTTCTTAAATGCAGAAAAGGAAAGATCAATGGCAGGAAGAGAGAGAAGAGATGGAGAGAAGAACCTGGAAAAGGACTTCAGAGAAAAACACGATAAAAGTCTGAAAGAGACTGTGACCACCATGATATGAAAACTTAACATATTTAGTTAAGAGAGAATAGAAAAAAGCATTTTATTTCCACTAAATGTGGTTCAAATGTCAACTTTGAGAATGTGCATTTATTATATTTTTGTGTTTGCATATGATTAAGTTTCTCTTTCTCTAGTTGTTTGAATCAGAAGGCAGATGTAGGGAGAGGATGTAGAGGAAGAGGTGGAAGAGAGGCAGCATATGCTGGGAAAGGAGGGAAGAGTAAACCCGGGGAAGGAGACAGGAACAGATGTTGAGGATTGGGAGAGAGTGAAGAGACAACAGGGTAGATGCTGGGGACGAAAGAAATGGAGATCTGTTGTGGCAAGGGATATGATGAGGGTTGATAGGGAGATGGAAAAGTAGAGGAAAGAGGTGGAAGGAGTGGAAATCATAGGATGGGAAACATGAGGGTCGGAAGAGAGGAGCACGAAGTAGAAGAATAGGGGAGACAGCTGAAAGAATTGAGAAAAGTTAAGGAGAAATGAGAAGAGATGGTAAGGAACAGAAAAGAGATGGAAGCAAACAAGAAGAGGAAGATGGAGAGAGCAAAGGAGAAAGAACAAACTTGGGTCATTGATGTACTGGTGGAGCTAGAGTAGAAACAACTCAGTGGGAAGAGGGAGGACTGACATTCCTCTCATTTGCAAAAACCTTGTGCCAATGATTTGTGCACATCAGCTCATTCCCTGGATAAATTAGAGGAAAGCAATACTTGTTTTCTACTTGACCCTTCATGAACACTCCCTAATATTTCCTCCCACAGCACCCACCACTGTGGGAAACAGCTTGACTGAGAGCAAAATGCAATAATGTGCTACTTTAACTCTGGGCTCAGAGCGTAATTGTATTTAAAAATTAAGAAATGCTCAGTTACTCGTTTTTAATGAATAGCTTCATGAGTAATTGGTAAAACATGAATGCAAAATGAAAGCAGTGTTTTTTATTCCAACACAATTATTTGCTTTACAGTATTTATTTTTTTATTTATTTAATGTCTTTTTTTATATCGCGCTCTTTGGAATCAGTGCAGTTTACAGTCAACAATATTTGAACAGTGCAGGCGGACCTACACTTGACTTAAAATGAACAAGGGATGATAACTTGGGATTAATGGGGGTAACTATGTACAGGGTATATACACTTAGCATCTATTACCTGGTGATGTCTTTACAGTATTACATCAATATTTACAGCAGTAGGTCATTATGTACACATTCAGTAGACTGGGGGTCTTGTTGAACTAGAGGGTGGGGCTGCAATCGCGTGGCGTTGGTGCGCTGGGGATGAGGGCCTGGTTGTCGAGTGTGTCTGGTTGAGATATGTCGTTTGTATGAGAGTAGTACTGGAGGAAAAGGTGGTGCTTTAGTGCCTTCCTAAATCGGGCAAGGTCAGTGATGGCCCAGAGGGCAGGCGGAAGCGCGTTCCAGCATGTGGTTGCGTAGAGGGCAAAGGCTCTGTTTCTGGATGTTTGTGAGCATTTTGTTATTGACTTTTGGGATTCTCAAGGTGTTGGCGGCAAATGATCTCCTGGCTCTGTTGGAGGGGGTGGGGTGGATGAGGTCTGTGAGGGAGGTGGAAGAGCACTTGTTGATGGCCTTGAAGGTCATCAATAGTGTTTTAAAGGAGAGTCAGGCAGTGGACCAGCAACCAATGCAGGAGCTTTAGTATTGGGGTTACGTGTTCCCTCCTGGAGGCCCCGTGCAGTATTCTTGCCGCTGCATTCATTGCAAGCTGTAGTGGGTTCACTGTGTTCTTCGGGAGCCCTTGTAGAATTGCATTGGCGTAATCAAAGTGAGGGATTACTAGAGCCTGATAGATTGTTCGGAAGTCATCTGGCTCAAGCAGATGTCTCAGGTGTCGGGTTGTCCTTATCTTGTGGTAAACTGTTTTGACCATGTTGCTTATATGCTTGCTGAGGAGTTCAGCGTTTCATACTTTCAGTGAGGTGGGCAGGGTAAATGCTTGGTTCCTGGAGACAAACAGGACCTCTGTTTTGTTGAAGTTTATTCTGAGCCTTTGTGTGTGGAGCCAGTCGGTGACAGCATCAAAAAAAGTTGTTAGAGGTGTGAAGTCAGGGTGGTCGGTTGAGAAAGGCATGTAAAGCAGTACGTCGTCAGCGTATACCAGGCAGTTGATGTTGAAGGAGCAGATGAGAGCGTAAATGGGCTGCATGTATACATTGAACAGGAGGGCCGAGAGTGAGGATCCCTGCAGTACGCCTTGTTCTTGTTGGAAGGGTTTGGAGGTGGTGGAGCTGGTTCGCACATGCTGCCATCTATCTGATAGGTATGACTTGCACCAATTTAGCGCAGTATTATGAATCCCCTTCTCCTTGGGGCTTGTCAGGAGTATGTCGTGGCTGACGGAATCGAAGGCTGCAGCGATATCCATGAAGATCAGGGCAAACCCTTGTCGGATGTTGTCCATTCCGATTGTTAAGGTGCTGAAGAGAGTGGTTAGTAGGGTCTCCACACCATGTGATTCTCTGAATTCATGCTGACACGGGTCGAGAGGCACACTTGTCTCAATGTGGTGTTGAAGCTGGCGTTGGACGACCTCAATTATCTTGTCCAGGAGGGGGATGCTTGAGATTGGTCTGTAGGAGTCCACCTTCCTAGGGTCCAACTTGTTGTTTTTCAGAAGTGGTCTGATGGAGGTTTGCTTCAACCTTTGTGGGAATGACCCAGATGAGAATGATAGATCTATTAGCTTGGCCAGGAATGGACTGAGTTCGACACGCAGTGATTTTATCCAAAATGCTGGGCAAGGGTCTTTTGGAGCCGTGGTAGTGTTGATGTCTGTGATGATGTCTTGGATGCCTGTCTCAGATGGTGCAGAGAAGGTAGTGAGGATGTCATCAGTGTCTAGCATGGATGGGAGCTCAGTACAAGGGTCCCCGTGCCCGGGGGCCAAGTTTGAGGTCTTACTGGTCTGGGTTGTTTTGGACTGGAGGTAGTCCGCGAATTCCTGAGGGTCAGGCAAACTTGGTTGGGTTGGTGAAGGATCTTTTGTCAGAGTCTTGACTAGGCTGAAAAGATCATGCGGCTTATTTAGGGAGCGCTGAAGAATTTCTGCATGGTATTGCTTCATTCTTGCTGCAACTTCTGCGCGGTGACTGCTTAGGTGAGAGGTGTATGTCCTCTGGTCTTCAGTGGAGCACGATCAACGCCATCATCTTTCAAGCTTCCTTAGGTGGAGAAGTGATGTCCGTAGCTTTGGGGAGTACCACGGCACATTCTGTCTTCTCCCTAGTGGTTTATTAGAGAATGGTAGGTGAGCGATGGCACCCAGGCTAGTGTTCCATGTGGAGATCATTTCGTCAAGGCTGTGTGTCAGCGGATTGATGAGAGGTTGGGAATTGTTTAGGATTTTCTCTTTGTTGAAGGGCCGAAAGCGTCTTGATGGTGCTGTAGGGGCCTCGGCTGGGGTCCGGGCGGTTTTCTGGTCAGGGTGCGTTGGTATCTGGAATCTTATCAAGTTGTGATCTGACCATGGGACTGTAGTAATGGATAGCACGAGGTCATGTCTTGGGTCTATGGCTGACTGAGGGGCGAATATCAGGTCCAGCTTGTTTCCTTTTATGTGAGTGGGGGCGTCGATTATTTGTTGGTAGCCCAGCTCCTTAAGTGCCTCAAGGAAGGCTTTGGAGTTCGTGTCCTGGAGAGCAGGGAGGTAAAAATCTCCTTGTAACCAGTTTGATGTGCGCAGGGTCTTGGGGTTGCAGGCGAGGTTGAATATTGTTAAGTGCTCCGAGGAGGGGGAGGGGGCTGGGGCTCTGTAGACCAAGTTGATGGAACAGTGCTTGTTGGCTATGGTGATTGAGTCGAGGTGCATTGTGCTGGTGGCAGAGGCCAGCTGGAAATGTAACTCCATTTTGGTCAGGATGAGTGCTCCTCCGCCTCTACGGTCTGTCCTGTGACAGGTGTGGACAGAGAAGTTGGGGGGATGAGTTGGTGGAGGAGGTCTGAGTCTGCATTGGAAAGCCACGTCTCAGTGACTAGGAGGATGGGCGGACACCAGGTTGGAAACAGCTGGCCGTTTCTTGCGGACCGAGCGTGCATTTATGAGAGCGCACTTCAGGTTGCGGGAATGAGGGTGCTTCTCTATCTGAGGTTTCTTGATACGCTGAAGGGAAGCATAGAGTAGATGTGGTCACAGTATGTGCTTAGCATCAGCTGCTGATTGGTGGGGGGAACCCAACCATCTCCTCCCTGAGCCCTGTAGAACTAGTATGGGATTGTAGACGGTGGTGAGGGAGAGGACACTGTGTACTAGGCCTATGAAAATATAGCAGCTGGTTGCTATCTGGAGGCGGAGTGCCATCTTGGTTGTTGTACTCTGTGGTGCCAGGCAACAAGAAGGTGGCTCTATCAGGGCTAATTAAATGGGTCCTGTTGCGGCTCAGTATGTTAGATATAGTGTATTTGACAGCACATCAAGCAGGGCAGTACATAATATCAGTCAGGGTATCGGGAGGTTCAAACATCAGAGAGCATATCAGGCAGTTCAAGAATATCAAGTAGTTCAAACAGTAGGTAATATTGACACATTATTTGTAATCTGATTAGCTATATTGTGATACCAAATAAATAGATATGGACAGTACATGATAAAAAACATAATCACCTACACTGGATTAGGTAGGTTATATCAGGATGATGAATTCCACAGTTAAATTTGCATACAGTGATGGCCTTATGTTTGAAATACATAGACACTCTTATAGGATGCATCCTCCATGGAGGGTAATTTTATAACAAGTTGTCTAGACCGAGAGGGCAAGGCAGCACCTATTTGTAGCTTATTTTATAAAGAGACATGTTCTTTGTAAAATACAAGCAAAAGCCTTGCAACAAATGCACCTAAAACGAAGATGTGGGCATTTAGACTGTGAGCATGCTCATGGTGAATGTATACACTGATTGACCCAACTCACATACTTTAAGAACGACGACTGTCTAAAGTACTTGCTTAAGTGGCCATTTACAATCGTAAACCACTAAAATGCCATGAATTATGCACAACTTTATATGGCTCCTTAGAAAATTACCCTTTGCAGAGCTGGCATTTGGGTTTCAGCTTGCTCGACTATTACAAGAGATGTCACTTGCTGTCTAAGTCTCTGTATTTTATATTTTTTTACAGGATTTTTTCCTACTGTATATTCATTTTGTTGAGCTATACACTCGGGGTATGTTTACTAAAGTGTGCTAGCTGCTACCGCTGGAGCATTAATCCCCCATTAGCCCCACAGTAGCAGCTAACCTGTGAAAACAAGCAGATATTGCAGGCAATGTCCAGCAGTATCTGCCTTTCCCATGGTGCAGCTCCCTAGGAGCGGAGTGGGGAGTGGGCCATGGTTGACAGCCACCGTTTGAAAAAGATTTCATGCAGTGGCTGTCAAAATCAGCCCTGATCACGATGGGAGATTATAGCACCTCAAGGGTGGCATTTTCTGCCAAGAGGCCTGAAAACACGGGCTTTTCCCTGCCGACGATCAGCCCTCCACCCCTACAATGTTGTTGGTTATCTGCGACATCAACAATATGACAAAATGAAATGTGTGCCCCCCCCCTGCAGCACTGATCCACCTTTGACAGCTCCTGGCACCCTGTCTTAGGAAAAAAAAAAGTGAATCCTGACTAGTCAGCTGGCAAGGGGGAACCCCTGGACGACCCCCCCCCCCCCCACCACACACACACACACACACACACACACACATATCTTCTAGTCCCTGGTGGTTCAGTGGAGAACGGGGCAAGAGCAATCCTATATGCTCCTGCCCTGTCCATCAGCCAATTTAAAATGGCCACTATCATGAGGTGCTGCCCTCTAGCCTCTCACTTGGGGACAGCACTGCTCTCTATGATTGGGGCCATGAAAGGGCAGGGGCTTTGCTGGCTGACTAGCTGGGATTCACTTTTTTAAGGGAGGGTGGGAGAGGGAGCTTTGGGGGCCCCTAACCTTTTACATCTGCATCAGTGGGGGGGGGGGGCAGCAGGAGGCTTAGCTGACTGGCTAGCCGGGCTTTTCCTAAATCGGGGGTTGCACCTCCCCCCCCCCCCCCCCCCCCGGGCAGCTCCCGATGGGGATTGGGAGCTGTTCAGGGGGGATCTGTGCTGCGGGGGGACACACACTTCATTTTTTTTAATATTGTTGATGATGCGGATCACTGCACCACAGCACAAACAATATTGTGAGGTAGGGGCATGGCAGCAATGAGGGCAAAGAGCTGCTGATCCTCCCCATGGATTTACCACAGGGAACTGTGCTACCTGCCTCTGGAGGCACTGCAGGAGCTGGGTCCCCACAGGAAATCCAAATCTTCACGCTATCTCCCCTTGGAACGCCCTTTGCCACATGGCTTTGGCAGCCAAAGCTAAAGTGGTTTAGTAAACATACTCCTAAGTTTAATTCTGATGTCACTGACAGAAGAACCTAAGTGAGGAGCCATCACTGCAAAGTGTGACCAAGTGTCATTGTCATCCTCAGGGCTTTCAAGGCACTTAGTCCTGGCAGGGTTTTTTTCTGCCTCAGCCTTTAGGAAATGACAACAAGGGAAGGACTAGATTAGACACCAGAGAGTATCTTTGCTCTGTTCCAGTGGTATTTACTTCTAGTCCTCAGGAATCACAAATGGATAGAATTTTCAAACTATCTCTAATGTCTATGCATGAGGTATTTGCATGCAATGGAAGTATTATGCATGCAAATCTCTCTCATGCATTTTCATTAGGGGTTTCTTGAAAATCTGAGCTGTTTGTGATCCTCAAGGACCATCAGTACTACTCTATTCTGTCTGCTCCAGGCTCACTTTTCTCCTCCTGATCTCTGCAGGCTGCTGCTTTGTGAGGGGTGTGGGCGGTTGACAAAGCAGGATGCAGTGGGCTGTTTTGTAGGGCACTGGCTGATAGAATTGGGGCACCAACCCTGCATTCTGTAACCAGGGGCAATACAAAACAGCATCAGAACCTGGTAACTGTGCATGTATTAACCAACCATTCTGTCCATTGTCATTTTAATTACTGTTATTAGTACTATTATAGAGTTCCCCCTTTTTTTCTCTTTTCAATCACTTTGGAAGTAACTTTAGAGAGGACATGTCTACATATAAAGCCTGTTTTATGTGCAGAAAAGGGCTTTTATGAAATTGCACAGCCTCACATACCTGTAAAAACTACATGCAAAATGAACGTGCATAATGCTATGCAGAACACTTGTAGGTATCCTTAGGAATGTTGTTTGGGTGGAGTGGAGGTGGAGTTGTGGCCTGTCCCAACCACCAGGCCAACTAGGTGGCTGCTTCTTGGGGTAGGGGGCGGCGGTGCAGCAAAGAGAGGGCATTCAAAGCTAAACAATAGATTCGGACAGCTAGGAGGGGCATAAGGCTTAAGGTTTCCTAGGGCACCAGCAAGTCTGGGGCTGGCTCTAGTTTTGATTTACACATTTATGTTATAAAATATAGGTACATACACAAATTTACACCATCTTCCGAGTAAATGTTAGTATGCCTGCCCTTGGGGCTGGTTCTAGGAGCCTATTTTAAAAAGACACAAAGGTACCTATGTTGCCTTGGTAAAAGAGGCTTAAAATAAACAGCCTTTACAACCTTCCACATAGGTGCCCTGTTATAAAATTACCTCCTCTATGCATTGCTTTGGAAATATATATACAAATTTTCTCTTGCTGATCATGTTTCCTAAATCTGGAAAAATCACCAGTAATTGATATGGGGGGGGGGGGGGAGGAGAGAGAGAGAGAGAGGGAGGGAGAGAGAGAGAGAGGGGGGTGCCATTGCTGCCTCTCTGCAGCTGGTTGCAGCGGATAGGGCTACTGTGAGAGTGCAGAGCATTAGATGGTGCCCCCCCCCCCATTGCCCAAGGACACTCCTGCATTGGAGTATGGGTACCTTTCTAAGAAAAGACGCTACTCATGCTGGCTCTATTTCTAGCATTTTAAACAGCTAACGTTCAGGCAGTAATAAAATAGATGCCTGTAGAGTATTTCCCTTTATAGTTAATTCCTACATATATTTTCCATCATCTTAGGACAATTCATACCAATTTTGTGGCATGAACCTTACATATAGCAAAATGCTGCAGCTATTGATGGTGAGAAAACGCTCATGAACATCTTCCTCTTGGTCATGCAACAGTACTTGTTAACAAGCGTTATAATTATGGAAACCAAGACCATGCTGCCTTTTTCATTCATTTGCGTTGATTGACACCTGCAGCTGTGGTTATTTAAGGTGAAAGGCTGAAAACTGCTGCCAGCACAGGCCAAACAGAAGGAAATTGCAACACCAGTCACTGATAGCACTTGCATGGGTTATAGCTGAATCATCTGCAAACCTCGTGTCTTAACCATGCAACACGTTTTATATATTCAGATTCTTTTGCCTCACTTGGTAGTTTTCTGCATACATGAATCCTCCCTTTTCTACCTTGTATTCTATCAGAAATTGGTGTATTTGCTGAGACAATTAAAATATTCATGACGGATGATCAAAACAATGTTAAAACTGGAGATGTTTTGGGCAAACAAAAGAACACATTTCAGAATAACAGGGACTATATTAGAAAGTAAAAACTAAAAATGCTCTTTCTTTTTCTTGTTTACATTTATACTTTTTTTTTAATGTGTGCAAGTTTTATATTTTCTATTTACTTTGTGTTTATTACTTGTTATTTATTGAGATCAGAAACCTTTCAGAGCTTATGCCATTATTCATATTCCTGAAAATACAAAATGTGGTTTTCTTCTAGATAGGCAGATTAACCAGAAGGAAATAAGATTTTTTAGTCATTGGATCAGCATATTTTAATAATGTTTCTTGTCTGATAGGGTTATTAAATGGCATACAAGGGCAAGAATTACCAATGTGCCAATACTCCCTGAAGCAGCTGTGGTCTGGGTAAATGAAGGCCTCTGTCGGGCATTGGGCTGAAGTTTGAAAACAAGTTAAAGATAGGTTTTGTTATGGGTCTTTTTGAATTTTGAAGGATTTTTTAATGAAAATTATAAAGTTACAGAATATTTTTAAAAAATTAGCACATTTCTAAAATGAAGGGTTTTGGATCAATAAATGATAAAAGGCTGAATTCTGAATTAATCTCTACTAGCTAAAGTCAGAGATTTCCGAGGTCCCTTTTCCCTTACATGTATGAAATCAAGCAGTATTTACTATACAAGCGAGTACTGTTAATTTGATATGGCTATGGGGTGATTTACAACTGTTGGGCAAGGGCCAAGTGTGTGGGTACTTTTACCTGGGGAGTTTGCCCTAAGTCCCATAGGAAAAATATAAGCACTCTTTGTGGCTACCTCTTTCCTTGGGTAATCCCTGCAGCTACTTTTTCCCTGGATACTTTTTCTGGTATAAACAACGTGCCTAGTAAGTGGTCTGCCCAAGTAGTCCTTGCAGTGAGGGGGGGCCAGGGAAGGAAGGGGGCCCACATGGCGGTGAAGGCAGAGCCGCAAGCTTGTTTTTAAGTCTTTGTCCCACTGCCTCCCATTTTTTTCTTTTCTTAGTCCCGGCAGCCTTCACATCTTGCCACTGGGTCCGGGGCGAAGTCAAATGATCCATGGCTGTTATCCCAAGACTTCGGCCTGGTAGTGGGAGGTGAAGGCTGCTGGGCCTGAAGAAAAGAGAAAACGAGAGGCAAAGACACAAAAGCATGTTTGTCGAGGGAGGGAGGGAGCAACTGGCCAGGACAATGGGGGGGGGGGGTCCCTCCTTAGAATATATGCCACTGTCCTAGCCTTGAAAATGAAGAAGCTACACATGATGCTGCCTCCCTAGACTAACCCCACCTGGGAATGCCTCCAGGAACATGCACGGTAGAAATATTTACACTGTGGAACCTCATATAGGTTTCTATCGGCACACAGGGTGGGTGGTTTTCAACAAGCTCTTTTACACAGATGCATGTCATTTACATGGCTTTTGACAAATGCCCTTCATAAAGTTGTGCATAACAGCTCAGCATAGTCTGAAATAATACAGCAGAACAAATAATGTTCGGAGGCTGGAAGCAGGAGCAGTTTTCAGCCTTTCTTTGCCTTTCTTTAAAGAGCACTTAGAGGGTTGATCACTTGGCCAAAAAAGAGCAGGGCTTTGGAGAATCCCTCAAAAACAGCCATAAGGAATGGGCTGTCCACTATTATGTCCAGAGGCATCATGTCGTCTTTCTGTGGTAAGACATTTTGCAGGTGCTCCATTTCTGTGTTACTGGCACCAAGCTCAAAATGAACTTTATTTATTACCTAGAAGGAAATACAAGGAGGCCATTAGTATGGAAGCATATTGTCTGTGATTACTTACTCTAGTCCAATATGGTCTAGCAATCAAGCAATAAAGGAGGACTTTAGAAATCAGCAAGACATGTGAAAGGAACCACTTGTAAATCCTTAGTAGAAATAAGGTTACTAGATATATTTTTTTTGCAGATAAATCTGGGACTTATCCAAGGGGGTGGGGGGAGAGAGAGGAAGGGACACCTTAGTTCCAGATTAGAGCAACAAAGTATGGAAGAATGAAGAGTCATTATCATGCCTGCCTCCCCCCCCCCCCCCCCATCTATCCCGTGACAGCAATACCACTTCCAAGCAGACAGATTGACAGAGAAATGGAAACTGTGATGCAAGTAAAGTGGTGTCAAAATGCACACTTTTTAAAACCTCCACATGCCAGAATATAGGTGTAGAATCATCTGTAGAGCATTTTAGACTTGCACATGCTCAAGAAGTCGGCATCAGGCAGCAGAAGCAAACAGCCCCGTGGTGCCAAAGCTTGAAGGTAAGCATCACGGGGCTGTTCGCGGCTACTGCTGCTGTTGCTGTCTTTCCCAAAGAGCAGCGACAGTGGCAGAAATGGGTGCATGGGGGGGGGGCATGACAGTGGCAGCACTGGGCAACATGGGGGGGGGGCGCACAAAGAATGAGATTTGCCTAGGGTGCTTCATCTCCTGACATTGACCCTGGATCAGAGGAGCAGGTAGTGAGTTTGGAAGAGGATAGAAGATGAGCAGTTTCCTCCTCAGTGACTTTGCACTGAGGAGGAAAAGGAAGAAAGGGGGCAGGGGATAATGGGAGGATTGGAGAATGAAGTGGGGGAAGGGGAGATGAAGGTGACCCAGTGGAAAACTCAAGACTAATCTTATGAACCTTGTCATGGAAGTAGTCGTTCAAGTTCTGGGCATAACCTGGAGGAGGGGGTTGGAAGAGGAAGCACTTTGACGAGAGAGCTGAGCCTAGCAGATGGGTATAGTGCACGTGCTTAGCAAGTGTTAAAGCAGACTAAAAGGAGGTTAGCAAGAATTTGAAACGTATGAAATTAGCATGGGCATGAGATTTTAGGCAAAGGTGTTGAGTAGAGCAGGCACAGGAACATTGGCTGACCTCCAAAATCTGCTACCTAACTTGAGGTATAATATGTCTCACAGATGTGGAATGGGAGGAGTGAGAGAATCTAAAGCAGAGAAAAATATAGTGTAATAGGAAGAGACTGCCTCCTCAACAGACTCAGATGACATAGTGCATGAGAGAGGAGATGAGACAGCAACTGAGAGAGCTGAAGGTTCCTAAATGTGTTGAGAGTGAAAGTTAACAGAAGATGATCAGATAGGTGGAGAGGTTTGAGGTTCAGCAGTTGGAGAAAAAGACAAGATAGAGACAGTGACCATACTGCAGAGCCAGCCCTGGAATTTCTGCTGCCCTAGGCAGGTCCTCCATGTTACCCAGCATCCATTTTCTCACCGGGGAGGGGAGTGGCATGGCATCCGTTCTTGTGCATCAGTTCAGCCGATGCTTCAGCACATCGGGCCTTAAAGTGCCCGTGCGCTTGCGTGCTTATGGCCAGCCGCTCCTGCCCCTTCCCCCAACACAACTTACTGTTGGAGGAAGCAGGAGTGACAGGCTGTAACTGAGTGCATATGCATGGGCATTTTAAAGCCCATGCTTACCACTGAACTGCTGCTTTACAGGGGGTGTAAGCCAGGCTGCCCACCAAGGTTGGCCACCCTAGATGACTGCCTAATTTGCCTTGAGGATGGGCAAGCCCTGCCCTGCTCTGCCATACTGTTGAGTAGGGGTGTTAGCTGGAGGTTGAATGAGGAGGTTAAGGCAAGGAGCGGTGAGGCATGAAATTAGAAGGATCATCAACATGAATGTCTTGAAGGACTATAAAAAGGGACTGCTACTTCTGGAGAGAGATCTGCAATTGTAAGTATTTACTTCTGGGAATTTTTTTTTAAATCTTAAGGAAAAAGGAATTCTTTAGATTAAAGCTGCTTAATCTGTGAACCCAGTGTATTTGTTAAATCAGTCAGGGCCTAGTAGCAGCAAAGAGCTTTCAGTTTAAATTTAAAACACAGAAGAGAGCTTTCTGGTTAAATTTAGACCCTAAGACTCCCTCTATCCAAGCAAGGGCTGTGGGACTCCCCCTGGAAATTGGTCACAGATTACCTTAGAAGCACAGGACAGGGTATTGTGTAGCAGCCAGCTTTTAATAAGTCTTCTTTCCCTCCCTGACAGCCACCCACCCCTGGGATAATCATAGCTTTATAGGTGCATACACCTCTTAAAGGAAGGGAGGTGCCATATTCATTCTCAGGTGCAGCTGTTTGTTCTCATCAGGCATAGATTAAGGACCTGAGATTGATTAAGCTTCAGGTGAACAAGGTACATTAAACGTATTAGGGTATAGTTTTATTAGTATAAGTATCCCCAGCAACCCTTAGTAAGTAAAGAACTTAAATACCTAAACACAACATTAAAACTAAGATGCCGACAGCAGTCTAACAGCAAGATGGAGGCTTTCCAGTCTTTTGCATTGAGTGTCACATGTATGATTTTCTCCTAGTTGGTGAGGGGTCTTAGGTGTTCACTAGGTTTAAGGAGCTCTTTGCTCTCAGGGAATGAATCCGATCTCTAGAGGCTAGAGTAGCAGAATTGGAGGACATAAGAAAGACAGAGAGGTTCATAGACAAGACCTACAGGGATATAGTCCTGAAGTCTCACATCCAGTCTGGCAGTATCCCAGTTGCCATGGAGGAGAGAGGTCATGTGACAGGAGAGCATCACTGTGGTGTGGCAGAAAATGATCCTATAGCTAGGACCTGTCCTTCAGGTGATGTAAAACCCTCTCATACTGAGGAGGTTTCTCCAGGGCCATGTACCTGTGAGGGAAGGTTAGGACAGCCATTATAGTTGGTGATTCGATCATTAGGAATGTAGATAGCTGGTGGCCATGAGGATTGCCTGGTAACATGCCTGCCTGGTGCGAAGGTAGCAGACTTCACATGCCACCTAGACAAGGTCTTAGTGCTGGGGAGGAGTCTTCTGTCTTGGTACATGTCAGTACCAATGACATAGGAAATTGTGGTAGGGAGGTTCTGGAGGCTAAATCTAGGCTTTTAGGTAGGAAGTTGAAATCCAGAATGTCCAGGGTAGTGTTCTCCGAAATGCTTCCCGTTCCATGTGCAGGACCCAAAAGGCAGGCAGAGCTCCGGAGTCTCAATGTGTGGATGAAATGATGGTTCAAGGATGAGGGTTTTGGATTTGTTAGGAACTGGGGAACATTCTGGGGAAAGGAAGGGCTCTTCCGAAGGGATGGGCTTCACCTTAACTGGGATGGAACCAGGCTGCTGGCATTAACCTTTAAAAAGGAGATAGAGCAGCTTTTAAACTAGATAATAGGAGAGAGCCGACAGTTGTCCAAGAGCGCATGGTTCAAAAACAATGTATCCTTGAAGGATACTACCAAAAGAATGAAGATGGGCATATCAGCAGGGAAGTTCCAATAAAGACAAAAGTAGCTCAAATGCCCTTGAGTATGGAGCAGACAGAGCATAAAGATTCCAGATTACCCCTGCCTACCAATAGCCAGATTAATATGTATAAAATACAGTCTCTAAAATACCTGTATGCAAATGCTAGAAATCTAAAAAATAAGATGGGAGAATTAGAATATATGGCACTAAATGAGAGGTTAGATATGATTGGTATCTCAGAGACATGGTGTAAGGAGGACAACCAGTGGGACGCAGTGATACTTGGGTACAAACTATATCGTAATGATAGAGCTGATCAAATTGGGTGGTGTTTAAAAATACTATCTTGGAAGCCCAGACCAGCTGTATTCCATGCTTTAAGAAAAGTGGAACGAAGTCCAAAAAACTACCAGCATGGTTTAAAGATGAGGTCAGAGAGGCTCCCAAAAAAGCATCTTTCAGTAAATGGAAAAAAGAGGCAAATGATGAAAACTGGAAACAGCACAAGCACTGGCAAGTTAAATGCAAGGCATTGATAAGGCAGGCAAAGAAAGAATTTGAGAAGAAACTTGCTGTGGAAGCAAAAACACATAATAAAGACTTTTTCAAGTACATTCATAGCAAAAAACCTGTGAGAGAGTCAGTTGAACCATTAGATGATAGAGGGGTAAAAGGGGCACTAAGAGGGGACAAGGCCATAGTGGAGAGACTGAATGAATTCTTTGCTTCGGTCTTTACTGAGGATGATGTAAGGATGTTACCCATGACTGATGTGGTATTTAAAGGTGATACTGCAGAAGAATAGAAAGAAATATCAATACACTGGGAAGATATATTATAACTATTTGATAAACTGAAGAGTAGCAAATCACCTGCTATTAGTAATCTGTGAATTATCATTAAAATCATCTGTAATACCTGAAGATTGGAGGATGGCCAATGTAATGCCAAGTTTTAAAGAGGGTTCCAGGGGTGATCCGGGAAACTACAGACCGGTGAGCCTAACGTCAGTACTGGGAAAAATGATAGAAACCATCATAAAGAACAAAATTACTGAACATGTAGATCAGGGGTCTCAAACACGCGGCCCGCGAGAGCATTTTGTGCGGCCCGCGACGCCACGGAGTATCCTTTCTGCTATTTTTGCTATTTTTACTCACTGTTTTCCTTAGCGTGATGCCCGGGGCTGCATGGTGTTGGTCTCACATGACCGCGTCACGCGCCTGCCCTCCACCAATCAGGGACAGGCAGGAGGAGGAGAAAAAGGAGGAGGGGGGGGGGCCGGGCCCAGAAGCAGTCTGAGCAGCCACGAGGTTCCAGCGTTTGAAGCATCGCCTGCTTGGAGGAAGGATCGCCTGCTTGAGGATCGCCAGGGTGCACAGCTCTTCGCGGCAGGTAAGGAAGCAGTCTGCCCAGAATTAAGCCAGCCCTGCCTCCCTCAGTTCCTCTCCTCTTCGGCTTTCAGAGCCGCGAAGGGAGAGCTTCTCCCTCGCGACTCTGTTAAGCTCGAGGGGGCAGAGGGGAAATTTCCCATAAGCCTCAGCCGGCTTAACAGAGTCCCGAGGGAGGAACTCTCCCTTCGCGGTTCTAATCTAAGCCGAAGAGGAGAGGGACTGAGGCAGGGAGGGAGGGATGGCTCTGCCGGGGGGGGGGGGGGGGGGGCTGTGATTTTTGCTGAGGGAGGCCTGTGATTTTTGCGGAGGGAGGATGGATGGATGGATTGGGGGGGGGCTGTGATTTTTGCTGAGGGAGGGTGGATGGATGGATGTGGGGGGGCTGTGATTTTTGCTGAGGGAGGGAGGAAGGATGGATGGGAGGGAGGATGGATGGGGGGGGCTGTGATTTTTGCTGAGGGAGGGTGGATGGATGGATGGGGGGCTGTGATTTTTGCTGAGGGTGGGTGGGAGGATGGATGGATGGGGGGGCAGTTATTTTTGCTGAGGGAGGGTGGATGGATGGATGGATGGATGGGGGGGGGGCTGTGATTTTTGCTGAGGGAGGATGGATGGATGGGGGGGCTGTGATTTTTGCTGAGGGAGGGTGGATGGATGGATGTGGGGGGGCTGTGATTTTTGCTGAGGGAGGGAGGGAGGATGGATGGGGGGGCTGTGATTTTTGCTTAGGTAGGGTGGATGGATTGATGGGGGGGGCTGTGATATTTGATGAGGGATGGAGGTAGGATGGATTGATTGGGGGGCTCTGATTTTTGCTGAGGGAGGGTGGATGGATGGATGGATGGGGGGGCTGTGATTTTTGCTGAGGGAGGGAGGGAGGATGGATGGATGGATGGGGGGGGCTGTGATTTTTGCTGAGGGAGGGTGGATGGATGGATGGATGGGGGGGGCTGTGATTTTTGCTGCTGCTGCTGCTGATGATGGATGGGGGGGGTCACAACTGGTAATGTGCTGTGGGCTGGGGGTCAGAACCATCACCATTTCTGAACCCCCCAGCCCCACAGCACATTACCAGTTCTAAACCCCCCAGCACATTACCAGTGTGCTGTGGGCTGGGGGGTCAGAACTGGTAATGTGCTGGGGGGTTTTGCACCCGGTAATGGGCTGGGGGGGGTCAGAACCATTACCAGTTCTAAACCCCCCAGCACATTACCAGTGTGCTGTGGGCTGGGGGGTCAGAACTGGTAATGTGCTGGGGGGTTTAGCACCCGGTAATGTGCTGTGGGCTGGGGGGCACATTGCTTCTAATATTATTTTAACACACGCCTCTTTTGGGAAATGTGCATCATTAATGTCTGTGCTTTAGTACAAGAAATTAATTTATAGTTTTATTTCTACAGTGCTGAGGTATTCTGTGTAATTCCTATTTGACATTGCTACTTGTTCTCTTTTCCCAGTAGGTCATGTATTGTTCTCTGAAATGTATTGATTTAATATTTGCAGTGTTGCCTTTTGATAGGTAGGGTCTGGTGCTTTGTGAGTCCTGGTAGTGCTGTTATGATACGGGGGGTTTGCTATGGGTTCTAAATGGGCAGTGTTAGTAGTAGTTCCTAATGTGCCTGGCGGTTGGCACTGGATTATAGTAATATAGAAATTTTCTAGTCTTTCTTTATCCATGCACTCATTATGCAAATATTTATGCAAATGAGGCCCCTTATGCAAATGAGGCCCCCATGTCTTATGCGACCCCCGGGTTACTTTACAAGTCCTCATTCGGCCCTCAAAGCAATTTGAGTTTGAGACCCCTGATGTAGATTGTCATGGCTTAATGGGAGACAACCAACATGGGTGTAGACAAGGAAGATCTTGTCTTACTAATCTGTTATGTATTTTTGAAGGTGTGAATAAACAGGTAGACAAAGGTGAGTTGGTTGATATAGTGTATCTGGACTTTCAGAAAGCCATTGACAAGGTCCCTTATCAGAGACTTTTGGCAAAATTAAAAAGTCATGGGATAGGAGGCAGTGTACTATTGTGGATCAGGAACTGGTTAAAAGATAGAAAGCAGAGGGTAGGGATAAATGGCCAATTTTCACAATGGAGAAAGGTGAATAGTGGAATACCCCAGGGATCTGTGTTGGGTCCGCTGCTATTTGAAATATTCATAAATGACCTGGAAAAGGAAATAACAGGTGAGATTATCAAATTTGAAGATGACATGAAACTATTTAAAGTTGTTAAAACCCATGAGGATTGTGGAAAATTGCAAGAGGATCTTGATAAATTGGAAGACTGGGCATCCAAATGACAGATGAAATTTAATGTGGACAAGTGCAAAGTTATGCACCTAGGAAAGAACAACCCAAACTATGATTACACGATGCAAGGTTCCACATTAGGAGCCGCCACCCAGGAAAAAGATTTAGGCGTCATCGGGATAACATGTTAAAACCCTCCGCCCAGTGTGCAGCGGTGACCAAGAGAGCAAATAGGATACTAGGTATCATAAGGAAAGGAATGGAAAATAAAACAAAGTATATTATAATGCCTCTGTTTTGTTCCATTGTGCAACTGCACCTTGAATATTCTGTGTATTTCTGGTCGTCATACCTTAAAAAGGATATAGCGTTATTAGAAAAGGTACAGAGAAGAGCCACCAAAATGGTAAAGGGGATGGAAGGATACCCCTATGAAGAGAGGCTAAAATGATTAGTGTTCTTCAACCTGGAAAAGAGACAGCTGAGGGGGGAGATATGATAGAGGTCTATAAATTAATGAATGGAATGGAATGGGTAAACATAGATCGATTGTTTACGTCCTCAGAATATAGAAAGACTAGGGGACATGCAATGAAGCTACAGGGTAACCTATTTAAGACTAGTAAGAGAAAATATTTTTTCACTCAACGTGTAATCAAACTCTGGAATTTGTTACTGGAGGATGTACTATAAGCTGTTAGTGTAGCCGGGTTTAAAAAAGGTTTGGACAAGTTCCTGGAGGAAAGGTCCTAAAACCGTTATTAAAAGAGACCAGGATATCACTGCTTGACCCAAAACAAGCATTATGGAACCTGTGTCTTTTGGGGAAACTGCTAGGTACTTGTGCCTAGATTGGCCACTGTTGGAAACAGGATACCAGGTGTGATGGACCTTGGTCTGACCCAGTATGGCATATCTTATGTTCTTATAAAATCCACTAGACTGAGGGAAGGAGAAGATGGTCCTAGAAAGAAGGAAAGGCAGGAGTCAAAATCAGTGCGAAAGGAAGAGGTGGAATTGTCAAGGGATGCCCATAAATGACAGCTACCCGGAGCAGTAGTGGAGTAAATAGGCAGATGGAGTGGAGTTCAGAGGAAGAAAAGGAATGAGACTGAGGGTGGAAGGAGGGATTCAAAATGACAGGAAGATGAGAGTAGCAACCCAACACCACAACCGCAGCCAACTGGGCAAGCTGTATGGGAGAAAACGATAGCCTCCATACCAGGGAAGCCTCCATAACAGGGAAGCAACTTAAGCAGAGTCTTTAGGGAAAAGCCAAGTCTTAGAGCGAGAAGATGCAGAACATTAGAGATAAAGAAGTCATAAATGAAGGTGCTGTTTGGAGGTAGAGTGGACATTCCACAGGGCGCATGAGAAAAGGAAAGAAGGGGGGGGGAGAGAAGGATATGAATAACATTTGAGGGATTGTGGTTGGATCTGCACAGGGAATCTGAGGAATGCACAGGGTGGTCAGGATTGGAATTAATATACCCAGAAGATAGAAGGAGAAGGATCAGAAGAATACGGGCAAGAGAAGAACTGGCATGATGGTAACGAGTGTGTGGAGCTCTCAGAGAGAGTGGAGATGGCTGAATGAGATGGAGAGAATGCTGAAGCTCACGAGCAGATAATATGGTAGAGGACAAAATGGTTAGATTGGTGAGGAAAGTAGGGAATAGGTGATTTGGACTTTGGGCTTGAAGTTGTTTAGTGAACGGAAAAGATTTGAGAGAGTTAGCATCAAGAGGATAAAGTGCTGTGGAGCCAAAGCAAGAGAGAGAGCCCCAGTGGTTATACTTGAGAAAGCCAGTATTAATGAGCCAGAAATTCAGACTGGGGAGGGAAATAAAAGTAAGCAGGTTAGAAGGAAGATACCAAATTTAGTGATGGAGACAAGGGTTAATTTCTTCCTAGATGAATGAGTGGAGAGATACAGGTACATAAAGATTAGCTCATTCAGCAGAACACCAGAATGAAAGCAACTTTCCCAGCAGCCCCAGAATCCAAAAAAGCAGAGCAGATTACAAGACGAATACAAATAAATAAATAATGCTACAAACAATAAATTAAATCCTAAGCTAACACAGTTAATAGAAGTCTGTAACCAAGCTAGCAAAGAGAATCACTTTGTACTGCAGGTCCTCTCCCCAAACTGAGGTAAGTCCAAAATGGAAAGTAAAAATCGCATGTGCTCACAGTCCTTCACAGTGCCTCTGTAGGGGGTGCCTCTCCTCCTCCAAGGAGACAGACTCTCTCTGAAAATCGAGGCAAGCAGTTTGACACTTTGCCTGAGTAAAAGCCAGCCACATTATACTTCAAATGCAGCAGCACATTGGGGCTAAGAGCCGTTGTCATGCTCATGCTCTGCCTCCTCTTCAGCCGCCATAGCCAACAACGAATCATCTGTTATTGATTCAATGCCATTGAGTCCAGCCAAAATTTCATCCTGCTTCCATAGATGCATCTTTGGTGCTACAGAGATTCTCAATGGTACTTGAGGGGGTCCAGAATGTGGTCATGAGACTGCTTTTCTCATCTAACTTACAGTGCAGGAATGTAGCACGTGCATCAACAAGTGTAAGCTAGCGAGCTTTGGGCAGTTTGTATAAGACATCTTTGAGTGCTGGCATGATATAGTGCAACCTCTTCAGCATAAGGTTTAGAAACTTTGGATCGATACAAATTATCAGGTTTTCTTATGACCAGTTTGCTGATCCAGTCACAGGTGTGATATGACCATCAGCTTCATGCACTTCTAGCTTGGCTTTCACCTCTTGCTTTCTGAAAAGCGGTGCTTTGCGTGGAGCACATTCTACTGGTGAAACACTGGGATTGAGTTCAAAAGAAACGTCTCCCGGAAGAGACTCCACTGGGCTATGAAAGACATCATCATAGGCACTAACCAGCTCTTCTCCTGACACAGGTCTGGTGCACTAGTCTTCTATCTGGTTCAACTCTGCAGGAATGATGAACTGGATCAGCCCCAGGCATTCATATTTTGACCTAGACGGCGATGGTTTCTGATTTGCTTTCACTGTCTCAAATTCAAGCTTCTGACTACATCTATGTATGTTGCATTGTATGTAAAGAAAAGTTCCAAAGATGGTCTAAGTCCCCTGAATGTAATTTCAGTTTGGTGTCACTTGGCTGCAGGGGTGCCCTTGGTGCCAGCCTCAATTTGTCTTTCAGGCACATGACATTACATATTGCTCCAGAGCCCAGTTGACAAGCTTGTACCATGTTCTGAGATTACAAACCATTTTTGTCTGTTCTGCTCGCATAGTGCTAGGGCACTCTGAGAAAATTGCATCAGTACTGAGTCTGTATCATCCAGCTCTAATGTCTCTTCCAACTTATGCCGCTTACTTGCTGTGCTTTGATTCCTGGTTGATGGCCACACCCTTGCAAAATGATTGAGCCACCATATAGCCGACATATTTTCCCATATGTCGAACTGTGTTCTTTCACTCTCGTGCATGGCCACAGTACTTCCATGCAGCAGATTTGGTTGCAGGTGAGTTGTTCTGCTATTGCTTTTTACAGTGGTTAGGTTGGCTTAAAAATTGATATACTGCTTCTTTGAAACAGCAGAGCAGTTCACAAATTAAAAGTAAGTAATTAAAATAATAAGGAAAAGAACACCCTATAAATGACAGGAAAGAGAGAGCCATTCACAACGAAGGAAAACAGAGAAGGAAGATAGTAGAACAGAACTCTACAGGGGAGAGAAATGCAATCATGTCGGGCATCTGCTATGGTTGAGTAGGAAGACAAAAAGCTAGCTGAAAGAGGTGGGTCTTAAGGGAAGCTTTAAATTTGGGATGGGAGGGTTCTAAGTGGCAGTCGGGATGTAAATTGTTTTATAAACGAGGTGCCAGAAAGTAGAAGGCGGAGTGTTGGGTGAATTCCAGTCTGACTTGGGAGGTGGGGGGAAGGAAAGAGGCGATTTACATGGATCGATTGGAGAACCCTGGAGAAAGCATGTGGAGTGATTGCAGAGGTGGGAAAACCAAGCATGCAAGGTTTTATGAACTAAAATCAAAATTTTGTAATGTATCCTAAATTGCACAGGTGGTGATATGATAACGGGGGAGTAATATGGTCGAATTTAGGGGCATATGAAAGGAGCCTGACTGCCAAGTTCTGGACTGCCTGTAATCATTTTATCTCATAATTGTGAAGGCCGGCATAGATTATAGTAATCTAGATGGGTGATTACGAGACCAAGAAGAAGTGTAGCAAGTGTTGCAAAAGAGAGAAAGGGACAAATAGACCTGAGCTGCTGGAGAGCAACAAAGGAGCGCTTAACAACAGAACTGATGTGCTTGTAGAAGGACAGAGAAGACTCCAAGATCACCCCTACATGCTTAATAGAGGAAGTCACTGTGATAGGAGCCCCAAAAAGCTCAGGGGAGAGAGAAGGGACCACAGAGGTACTGGAGAGCCAGATCGCTTTAGTCTTCTGGACATTAAGCTTGGGGGTAAGATCAGGGGAAGTCGGGTGAGCATGAAGAAGCAAGAGAATGTCATCATAGCTATTCATACCTCGCTGTTGCTTGTCTGTTGCATTAATGCTGTCAGAGTGCTGGTTCTGTTCTAAAGCTCTCCATTGCAAGTCTGTGAGTTCTGCAGTATGACATATTTCAATGGCCGAATGCAGAGTTAAGTCACATTCTCTTAAGAAATAGCAACAGGTGCCCGCATTGGCAACACCAACAACTATATTATCCCAAATAAGTTCCTCTTTCAGTGGGCTGTACTCACATAGTGCACCTTTCTCTCTCAAACATATGAGAAAGATAGCAGTGGATTCACCTTCCTCTTGTTTGCAGCTACCAAACATGAATGGTAATTCCATTTGGGATGATGGATGGGAAGAAGTAAACAATTTCTGAGGCCAAGCACATCAATGGGGTTTCCTAGTTCAGCTTATAAACAGGCAGCTTATAAACAAACTGAACACCCTAGGGATGGACCCTAAAGTTACTGATTGGGTTAGAAATTGGTTGAGCGGGAGGTGACAAAGGAAACAGGTAAATGGAGTTTACTCTGAGGAGAAGGAGGTTACCAGTGGTGTGCCGCAGGGATCTGTCCTTGGTCCAAATTATTTTTAACATCTTTGTTAGTAATATTGTGAAAGGGCTGTCTGGTAAGGTTTGCCTCTTTGCATGGGATGAGGGTGAAGGGAGATAGATTCAGGAGTGATATGCGGAAATATTTCTTTACGGAAAGAGTAGTGGATCCGTGGAATAGTCTCCCAGTGGAGGTGGTAGAGATGAGGACAGTAACTGAATTCAAGAAAGCATGGGACCAACACAGAGGATCTCTAAAGGCAAAAAGTGGACTGTTGTAGTTGTTATGGAAGGACAGACTAGATAGGCCATGTGGTCTTTTTCTGTCGTCATATTTCTATGTTTCTATGTTTCTATAGATGATACCAAAATCTGCAATAGAGTAGACACCCAGGAAGGAGTAGATAACATGCAAAGGGATCTAGCTAAGCTTGAAGAATGGTTGAGAATTTGGCAGCTGAGATTTAATGCTAAAAAATGCAGGGTCAGGCATTTAGGCTGCAAAAATTCAAGGGAATGGTACAGTGTAGGAGTGAAGTACTTCTGTCCACAAAAGAAGAAAAGGACCTGGGTGTGATTGTATCTGATGATCTTAAAGTAGCTAAACAGGTAGAAAAGGTGACGGTGAAAGCTAGAAGGATGCTTGGGGGCATAGGGAGAGGAATGGCCAGCAGAAAAAAAGGAGGTGATAGAGTCTCTGTATAAGTCTTTGGTGCAACCTCATTTGGAGTATAGTGTGCAATTCTGGAGACCGCACCTTGAAAAAGATGTGAACAGGATGGAGTCTGTGCAGAGGGTGGCTACTAAAATGGTTAGTGGTCTTCATTATAAAGCATATGAGGACAGACTTAAGGATTTTAATACGTATACTTTAGAGGAAAGGTGGGATAGAGGAGATATGATTGAGATATTTAAAATACCTCAAACCTGGGTTTCTTGGTTTCCAAGCCAGTGTCTAACCATTAGGCTACTCCTCCACTCTTTATCAGTTAAAGATGTCATGTCCTTCTAAAAAGAGAAATTCCTTCTGCTGAAATTCCCTGCTCTTTAAAAAATAAAAAAAGTTCTAATCTGCCCCTTTGTTTAGTTTCAAAATTGTGAATTAATAAAGAAGGGAAGAGGATTTAGCTCACACGTTTTTCAGGAATAGCTCAAGATGAGTTACATTTAGGTAGAGTAGGTATTTTTCCTGTTCCTTGGAGAGCTGACCTGTTTTTACCTGAGGTAATGGAGGGTTAAGTGACTTACCCAAGATCACAAGGAGTGACAGTGGGATTTGGACATGCCTGCTGCTCTGACCTTTAGGTTACCCCTCCACTCCCCTCTAAGCAACATCCATAGCTCCTATCCTAGAGCACCTAGGAGTGGAGTGGAGTGGAGGAGTGGCCTAGTGGTTGGGGCAAGGTACTTCAGGCTGGAAGGTCGGGGGTTCAAATCCCACTAGAGGACAGCAACCTTGGGCCAGAAGGACTGGGGTTTCTAGTCCCACAGGTACTCCTTGTGGTCTTGGGCAAGCCACTTAACCCTCCATAGCCCATGTTCCCTGTAAAATAGTTATCTCCAAGTTATAATGCCCTGTTCAATGTAATTTCAGTTTTTTCATTGTAAACCGCACTGATGCAGAATAGCGCGGTATATAAGAGAATGTAAATAAATAAATAATAAATTATCCATCTGCATGTGGTGTGAGAAAGGCCTCATGCAATCACAATGCAACCTGAATGTTGTTAATGTGCTGTGAAGTGAATGCCCAGCATATGTGTAAGTCAGGTGTGCACATGGGGTTTTCCCAGTGTTTATCCAATAAACACCTATTTCACCTTTTTGCACTGGGGGCATTTTATTGGTGTTTATCAGTTAAAATCTAAAATAAAAAACCTTTTGTTATGGCCAGTTATAAAACTTTAAAAAAGTTTAAAAACCTGTGCTCTAGTATCGGTATGAGTCTTCGGCTTGACGGTGGGAGGCAGATAGCAAACATTTTAAAGTAAGTTTCTGGTTGCAGGGTGGAGGGCACCCTCAGCTAAATTTTGCTTGGAGGCCCCTCATTATTACCTTTCCAATGTTAAGATGTGCATCACTTATTTTACTGAAATCTGCCCTCTCCTCTAGCAAGGTAGAGACATTCATGACCCTGAGAATTTCCTGAAGGTCATAAGAGTTGTCAATCCTGATATTTGGCAAAGTTAAATTAATATATCTGTGAAGGAAGAAAAAAGATGTTAGGCAATTAGATTATTTCTACATTGCAAATAAATTCAGAGATGTAGCCGGGGCCTGGTTTGCCTTATGGTTGGGGTTGAGGGCGACACAAAGGCCAGGTACAGAAACAGTTGTTTGGTTTCTCTGCTACTCTGCCACTCACCTCTCTTCTCATATGGGTATTTACTACATCCTCGGCGCTAGTGGTCAAGTCCAAAGAAACAACATGGGAATCCACTGGGATATATGAGTAAAGTCCCTTTTAAATGAATTTTCCCAAGGCAAATGAAAATAGATACAAGAAGGGTAGTAAAAATAATCAAGTATACAGTTCACAAAAAGTATTGTTAATTGGTGGATAAAAGTCTCCCAGTTCTTAGCTGCTCTCTCTCTCTCTCTCAATGTCTTTAGCAGTTAAGAGTAATGAATCCTCCTCTGGTGTTCAAAATTATGTTTCCAGGTGCATATCAGAACTTCAAGAGACTACACACTCAGCTAAGGCTTTCAAACTTTACCATTGCCTGTCTTTTGATAAACTTTACCTGTTGCATATAGGTTTTTAGGGATCTTCAGCCTGCCTACGTTCCTTGCATAGCCTTTAAATCAGATATCTGAGCGTGCCCTCAGTTCATAGAAGGCCCACTGGCAGGGACACTTGTGATATATAGCTACTTGGAACAGAAATATACATTGCTTTTAGACTTGCAGTTAGACCTGGTCTTCTATTTAGTTCTCCTACTTAATTTTGCAAGCAAGGGTAGAAGGATGATACATAGCAGTAAGATTTCAGTTTGAATTTTTTAGTTTCCTTTGTCTGTTGCAAGCCTGACTTGCAGGGAGGGGCTAATTAAATTAAAGCTGCTCTACCACTAACCAAATACCTGAACCAGTCTGCTTATCAGAATGGGCGAAGCTAAAAGGTGTATGTATTCATTAGTGTACCTTAAAAATCAGTTTGTTTGTGTACCTTAAAAATGCTAGTACATGTTGCTTGGATTAACACACACTAATCAATTTAGCACACTTTAATTAGTTAGTTAATGCACATTAAATCAATTTACTGTGCACTAAAAATTCCCCATTAAAACAAATTTGTGAAACTAACCAAAATCACCCAAAATTTGGGAAACAATTTGTGAAAAAAATGAAAATTAAGCACATTTTTCTAGGCTGTGTAATCTCTAGTTGTGGCAGAGGATTTTTAAAATGTAATATACTCCACTGGCAGTTAACGCAGACTAATAGACAAGTGTAACAAATTGCACTAAGCTCCTACAATGGTTTATTTCCACTTTAGTACAAATTTTTTGTGTGCTAAGATTATTCCTAATGTAGCAAGGATTGTAGCACATAAAAAAATTAGAACTAAACTGGAAGTAACTATGGCTTTGCTGTCCTGAATGAGCCTGATCTTGACTGATTTCAGAAGCTAAGCAGGGTCAGGCCTGGCTAGTACTTGGATGGGGGACCACCTTGGAATACCTGGGGCTATAAACTCACTATGTGGATGGGGGACCACCTTGGAATACCTGGGGCTATAAACTCACTGTGTGGAAGAAAGGCCTGACAATCTACATCCTGTCACGCCTAACCAGGGGCTGGGTTGCCAGGAGTCAGCAGTGACACAATGGCACACAGAAACTGGAAGTAAACCATTGTGCTAATCTCAGCACAGTTAGTATGGAAACATATGCTAATGAGATGCATATGGAATTACTTCCAAAGCAGCAAACTGTGATAAAGATTAGAAAAGTTTTTATTTCCCCAATATCACAAACTTTGCTTCACTCCCGGAGGTAACTTCTATTGAAGTCAATGGGCAGTTGGAATGTCATCTTGTGCAGACATGAAACCACATGTTAGAGATTCACAGACTCCAGATCCTCTGACCCAAAGCACCCTTGGCCTTGGACACACAGGAAGACCCTGGTTCCTCAGGTCCTTGTGTCTTCTGTCACCTCCAATCTTGGAAAATAACAATGGTTCAACTGAGATAAGCAAAAGATTGATTGATTGTGGTTCAGCTGATAGCTGATCCACTACCACTCTCCAAGATGTGTGGGAGCGTCCCTGGGACCATGTAGATATTGCTAGACCATGGTGGTAGTGGGGGGGGGGGGGGGAGGTGGTTTGAAGGCTCTCTCTGGTCCTTGGGTCTTCCTGTGTCAGGATGATTTGTCTTAGGGGGGTTCCTGACCACAGAGCCTGCAACATTAAAATGGAAGTATTGTTAACGTAACAGAAATTAACTTTACTTCCATTTCAAAGCTGAAATTAAACAGAAGTTAGGTTTACTTCTAAGTTGGCTTTTGTTTTTAAAGCATTTTGTTTACTTTACTTATATCTTAGTGCGGATTTTTTATTTTGCAGAGTTTTGCGCACTTTTATAGCATTTGAAGTAAAGTAAAAAAAATTAGCAAAGCAGTAAAAAAACAAATCATTTTAAACGTGGATTTTTAATGTCATCTTTTTACATCAGCCTGTAAATCACGAGGGTTCTCTCCCCTTTTTTATTCTAATTTATACCATGACAGCTAGAGCGCGTTAAAACGCTGATGGAAACCTACTTAGATTGGGCGAAATCTACTGTCCAGGTTGGCTTACTTTGAAAAACATGCTCACGAGTGCGTAAGAAGCACTTGGCCAATAACTCCCCTTCAGATAAGTATGTACAGAGTATATATCTACTTTTTGAAAAGTTACTTTAGCTTTTATTGCATGCTTTGCATGGACTGTTTCAAAATATTTTAAAAAATACCTTTTAAAAGCAATGATGACTATACAAGCCAGCTAAGAATAATTTTTAGCCATAAAGATTGTGAAGCTGTGAAAATATAGCTATTCATATAAACGTGCAGCCTTGAAATTCATTATTATAACTTTCATCTTGCATTAATGAGGTTTACTGTACTCCAGTTAGGTAAACCTTCTGCCTATGTGTGTGACGCTGAGACTTGCGGCGCTGAGCAATGCTAATGGGAGAAGTGGAATGTGTAGACTGTTTACTAGGGCGTTAAGCTAACCACTAGGCAGCCTCCTCTTCTGTTTTGAAACAAGACTATGAAGAGGGAATGTTATATTACTCGCGTTTCTGGCAGGTGCTTGAGAATACTGTATACACTGGACAGTTTATTTCATATTTGAAACCGTAATGGTGCTTTAAGTTCAAATTATAGGCCCCCAACAAAGTTCTGCTGAGGGGCACTCCCCTCTCCCAAAGCCTTAAGATGTCTAGGAGGTGAGTTTGGCAAATGCCAAACTTAACTTTTACCAGCATTCTTTTGTCGCCTTCTGAAATCTTTTCTGTTTTTTTTTCAATTAAATTACCCAAATCCTGCCCATCAGGCGTAGAAGCCACTAAGCACACCACCACCTGCTGCCGGATTCAAGTCTCGTGATAAGAGCCACACGATTGCATGGCTCCAATCGGGACACTTGGCCCTGGCAACCTTGAGATGATGACCTTAAGCATGTTTACAGCTACATATGTTGGGAGGTGGTAGTATCATTGAATGAAGAAAAGATTTTGGGGGGAGGGGCAGCAGTGCTGTTAAAAGTAAGCACAGTGTTTGCTGTACGCCGCCTCTGCAGGGAGGTCACTGGGTCCCCTTCTTGACTGGGCCCCTCAGCACTACAGGCACGGCCTTGGTGGTACTTATGCCACTGATGACTGAAATATTCATTCTATTAGCTGGTGTATTCTGAGCTGCTTGTTTGAATAGTTTGTACTGTACCTGTCTAACAGTTTGTTCAGCCATGTCCGAAAGGAATCCCTGGAAAGCGAAGATGCAATTTCCTCCAAGCTATTTCCATTGATGGGCTGCACCAACAACAGGAAATCGTTCTTACTGAGGGGAATCCGGATCACTGACACCTTCTCCGCCTCATCGGTTTTGTAGAGGAATGTACTGGTTATGGATATCATGGGCACAGAGATCTTTTTGTTTGGGTTAATCCAAAAATCCTGGGGTTGGTTAACCTGGAAAGCGTTCTTCACGTTTGCTGAGGAAAGAAGCGACAGAAACAGGGAAGAATTCCTCAGCAGGTGCACTTCAGTTACTTCATAGACCTACTTGTGCTATAACAGTGAAATTAAAGCAGTATTTCATGATGACCAAGTGGCAAGGTGCAGTAGCTGTGCCGGATCACTCAGATGCAGGTCTATAGTGATTTTATATAACATTTTATGTCTCGGTAGCTCAAGATTTAGCTCACCCATTTTCACAGGTAGCTCATGGTGAATTACATGTCGTACTTCCCTATTTCATAGAAGGCTTACAATCTAAGCATTAGATTCACTAACTTGTGGTAATGTGAGCTGTTGCCATTTAAACGTCTTATTAGTAAAAGAGTCCCATTGCACTTAATAGAACCTGTAGTAAATAACACATATTAATGCAGATTAGTAAATCTAGTATAGATGTTCACAGAGCACAAAATGCTCAGTTTGCTTTTGGTTCATTTGGGATTTTTCAAGATGGTGCCACAATTTGGACCTGAGGCTGGCCATTCTGTGGTATGGCATCAGCAAGGCAGGACTGACGGATTGGATTGCCCCTGTCCCTTTTGAAATAAACATATCAGCTGGTACTTTTTTGAAATATGGAACTGGTGGGGCTGGAGTGACAGGATTGTTCTTGTCTCTTTTCAGTCCCATGGATGGAATAAAACTCCATTTGGGGTATCCTGAAGGGAATGGTTGCAAACCCGGAGGGTGCTTTTATTTAAAGGTTTGGCAAGTGGATTAATAAGTGGGTATGTATGAGGGAGGGATGTGCGTGTTCTGTTTGCACTTGTTTAAAACACATATTTCCTGATTTTGGGCAAATTTCTTCATGATCATTATTTGACCTAATTGGTTTTTAGGCATGCGTTGTATGCGTGCAAGAATGTAAAAATGCATGCAATCGAGGTTTATGCATGTAGAGGTGGGCTTTAAGTGAGTGTTTAAAGTTAGGAAAAGAGGTTTCCACCCTTACCTGGGGGGGGGGGGAGACAAGGAATTCCAAAGGGCCGGGGTGAAGTAGAAGAAAACAGATCTGCGCATCGACTTACGTTTTGCACGAGCCAGCGATGGGAGAATCAGCCAATTGTCTTGTAGGGACATAAGACAGCGCTGGGGGACATATGGGATCATTAATAAGGATAGGTAGTGTGGAGCATTATTGTGAATAGACTTATGGGACATGTGTAAGGAGTTTGAATGCTATCTGTTGGGGGACGGGTAACCAGTCCTGCTGGACGAAGAGTGGTGTAACATGATCATATTTTCTGGCAAGTGTAAGGGTACAGATGGTGGTGTTCTGTATCGACTGAAGACATTTTAACTGCTGTTGTGGGAGGCCAATGAAACACACATTCAAATCGTCAGGTGACTGAGCCCTGGAGTGCAGGCGTAGATGGAGCTCGTTGGCTGCTGTGTGCGCGGGTCCTGGCAGCTGGAGTGTGCATTTGCTCTCCCGGCACTGTGCTGAACATCTATCCGGCACTGGACTATCTGCGGGGTCCTTGAGGGCTTTAAAACTCCCCTACGGCCCTTGGGCTGTGGCCTGAAGGGGCATGACCAAAGGGGCAGGCCGCGCCCCTTTGGCACCCCTTCGGCACCCATTGGCGTCCTTGGCGTTTTGGTATAATAATCTTTTGTTTTCTGTGTTAATTGCTGTTACTTTACCATGGGGAAACGTAAGGTTAAAAAGTCAATGGAAGATAAGGGTCCGGTGCACACGGGGGAGGGTAAGGTGTTTGGGCCTTTAGACAAACAATTCGTAACCCTTCCTGAAACGTGTTCTCCTACTGAAGGGGCGTCTCTGAGCTCTGTTGAGTGGACTCCTCCTCTCCCTCCTATCCCCCAGCTCTCTTCTACTCTGGTAAGCAATACCAATAAGGTTCTTTTACCCGTTTATTCTCCGACCCCGTTACCTAATCCTGTGGTGGGTACGGTTGTTGTGCAAACCTCGATTATCCCTTCAGAGGAGATTACTTTGAAGGATTTATTGACTGCAATTACCACGATAGATGTAAAGGTTTCTACATCCTTTGATTTCTTATGTGTTTATACACAAGAGTCTAACCGGAGGTTTGCTGAGGTGGATGCTCAGTTAACTGAGGTGGTAAATTCCTTATCAGAGGTAAATAAGCAACTTTTGCAATTACAAAGTGTTAGCTCTGCTTCTATTAAAGATTCCTCAATTATCCAGAATAAATTGGAATCACTGGAGAACAGTGCTAAAGCGCTGAATCTCCGTTTTTTTAACTTCTCTATGTCATTGTTGCTTTCCCCCCCAGATTCTGCTTGATAAGTATTTTCATGAAGTTTTGCTTTTTGCTGAAAAAATTACTGTGCAATCTTGCTATTATATCCCTGCAGGGAAACGTCGGGTTAATAATGATGAAGGTGGGTTGGATGTTATTTCTATAGATATTGATAAGGATTTAACTAATTTCTTGGAAGATTTATCTGATAAGATTGAGAAAAGAGACACTTTGTTGGATACTTTTCTCTCTTCTGCAGATAAGATTCGGGTTTTGAAAGCTTACTTTAAGAATAAAGAGAAGTTGTTTTGTGGTTATAAATTATATATATTTCCTGATGTTTCTAGATCTACTCAGGTCCGGAGGAAGGGCTTTCTGGCATTAAAGCCTCGAGTAATCGGACTAGGTGCTTCATTTTTCTTAAGATTTCCCTTTAGGTGTACCATTGCTTTTCAAAATTGTACTTATGTATTTTCTAATGTTGCTCAGTTAGAAAGTTTTTTGCTTGATAGGAAGGGATGAAGTTGATTTTGCTCTATTATTTGTAATGCCTGTTAAATATAGGGGTGCATTACCTCTTGATTTCCTTGTTTTTCTCTTCTTATTTTTGTATTGATCAGGGTGTCAGTTCACCTTTATGTGGGCTATTGCTGTTATTAATGTGTTTTGGAAATTGTATCTTTGATATTTGGATATTTCCTTATGGATGGCATTTCTTGTTTTGTTTATGTGTGGATTTTTTATTATTAAATCTCTAATAAACATATTGATACCAAATCGTCAATTTTGGAAATAACTGTACTAAGGAGTAAAGTGGTTAAAGCGGCATGATCGAAGAGCGGAAGAAGGGCACGGATACGATGTAACGCAGAAAAGGCAGAACTGGTCAGGAGGGGAAATGTGTGTAGAAAAAGACAGTTCAGAATCTATGTGAACTCCAAGATACTTAAATGAGGGCATTAATGCTTTTGGAGAGGACCCGAGGAAGGGGTCCAAAGATGGGGTGGTTTTTGAGCCAGTCACCCAGGTAGCAGTGGTGTTGGCTAGGTTAAGCTTTAAAGAGAGTTAGTGTGAAGCTGGGCTGAAATGGAATTAAGGGCAGCGTTAATGTGGGAGAGATCAGGCGAGATGCTCTCAAGGCAGGCAAGAAAGAGTATTTCATCAGCATAAATATAAAAATTGGCACCCATTGATTGAATGTGGATGGCAAGGGGACTGAGGAAGATGTTGAAGAGAAGGGGGAAGAGGGTAGCGCTCTTTCTGCAGGCTTCATGGATGCAGCTATTCTTGCTTCAATGGGTGACAACAGCTGAATTCATGAAGCTGGCCCCCGCAATCCCAACGCTTTCTCCATGATATCTGCAGGGGAAATGCTGGGCATGCCCAATGTTCACCCAGCAAGACCTTTGCAGTTATTGACTGCTTTTTGCAGCTATCGCCCACAGTTAGCTGCAAAAATCATTTGCCTTTTAGTAAACATACCTCTTTGTAGTGAGAAGTTAACCATCCACTAAAAAAATTAAAAGCTACTCGCAAATATATCACAGCGCTCAGTGCTGTTGCAATAATAATACAACTTAGCAGAAGAGAAACTGCAAGTTCAGCCCCCTGGAGAACGTATAATTTCAAACATCTTAGATGGTTTCAAATCATAGGTATATTCAACGACATTATCCACTGACTATCAGACTGTGCAGAAACGCATATTAGCCTGCCCTAGAGAGAGCATGTGTCTGTGCTCACTGTGCAGAAATGCATATTAGCCTGCCCTAGAGCGAGCATGTGTCTGTGCTCACTGTGCAGAAACGCATATTAGCCTGCCCTAGAGCGAGCATGTGTCTGTGCTCACTGTGCAGAAATACATAGAAGCCTCCCCTAGAGTGGGCATGCATCTGTGCTCAGAATGTTCAGAAACACAAATAAGTCATAATATTTTATAACTTGTGAGCATAAAATTACACTCTGCCTACGTTTCACCCAAACTCTGCTCCTATGTATGGCAACACCTAAGTGCACATGAATGGACTTACGTGTCCACTTACAGAATAACTACCGCCTATAGCATGGACTTAAGTGGCCATTCACACACTTAAGTCCCCATTTGAAAGGACTTAAGTTTCAATGTGACCCTTATAAAATCAGCCAGCTTCAAGTTATACCTGCTATTTGTGTGGCCCACCTAGACATTTAATTTAGAAATGTTGAGGGTAATTATATATCAGGGCACCTAGTTTAAGAAAGTTGGCAGGTGCCTACTTTAAGCCAACTTTGTAAAGAAAAGTAGGCAACTTCTTTTTTTTTAAGAAAATACTAGTGTAATAAACACAGATCGCATTTGAAATGCAAGCATATGGAAAGTTTGCAAGTATTCGTATAAATTTAGTATATGTTGTAATCAATACGCCTACTTGTGAACTCCACCAACTCTCTGCCCAGGCCATGCCTCCAGTTATGCCTACCAGAAAGTATGTATATTCATGGCACTGCGTATATTTTTATGCCGGTCAGAATTTTATAAGAGGCCATATCCATATGGCCGTATGTGACCATATACATATGAAATGACTATAAAATTGTCACCTTAAAGGGTAATTTTAAAACAGGGAGCCTAGGTTAATAGGGCTGTAAGGTGCCTATTTTATGAAGATACATGAGGCATATTTACTAATATGCACTGCCCAGGTAGCACATGGTATTGGTGCCATGCTAAAAACTCGCCGCTACCCATGTAACTGGATGGGATGGGAGTGTTCCCGCCACAGTGCTGCTAGTGTGCACTTGAGCGCCATGCGATCTGCACTGGGTGCAGGTAGAAACAGGTGCAACAAATGCCATCTCAGTGGGTGGTGTTAGTTGCTCTCACGGCTGTGAAGTGCTGTAACTGCAGGGGGACGGCTGTTCCTGTCCCCATCAGTTAGCGCAAAGCCCTATACTAGTAATGCAGCCCCATGCCCGCGTTATCAGTGCAGGGCTTAGTAAACATGCCCCATAGGCACCAATCTTGCAGCAATGGCACCTAGATTGAAGGCGCAGACATTCCGCCTCTTCCAGAGTGAATTCTTTACCTGTGTATCTTATAAAATACATGCGGAAATTGCGATACCATCCATGCTCCACCTAAACTCTTCCCCTGAGCATACTTGTAGTACACATACATGCTGGCTTTCATCTCACATACTTTTTAGGCTGACCTAATTTTGAGACAGGTAGAAATGAGAGCGCATTTGCACACATCAATCAGATTTTTATGTGCAAAAATAGTTTATAAAATTAACCTCACAGTCGTTGAATATCGCCACTTAGCCATATCAATTTTGGGGGTTATTTTATAAGGAGCCGCAGAAAGCTACGCACCATCTACCCACATAAGTCATGGTGTTCATGGCTCTTTGCACACATGCTTAGACGGCCACTATTTTATAAGTACATGTGTAAGACCAGTGGTCTGTATATTCACAGCGGGCATGTGCATGGGCAGAGTACACAAGTATGGTACATAAATGATAAAATACTAGGACTTACACACATTCTAGACAAAGGATTTAACACACATTTCTGATCACTTATGCCCCTATTTTATAAAGTAAACATAAGCTTTACTTTTATAAAATAGGTATGAAATATGAGCAGAGAAATGGGCATTAACTATGTAGGACTTTATAAAATTGCCCTCTCAGAGGGTAATTTTAAAGAGACACCTGTTTACTTTATAAAATAGATGCAAAACACATATGTTAAGTACCCGCGGACTTTACATTATTGGGAATGTTAACATTCATGTTGATGACCCCCTTTGACTCTTATGCCCTAAAGCTTCTTGTCCTAATCTCCTCATTTAACCTCCAACTGTATTCTACTCACCAGCATGGCCACTTCCTCAACCTCATCTTTTTCTCCATGTACTCGCATAAGAGGTCAAAAGCGAATTAGGCACAAGCATCTACGCCCGTTCTTTGGCAAGCGTAAATGCCTGCACCTAGATTTTTCAAGAACATGCTTCAGTTACAGCATTTTATAACTTGTGTGTGTAAATTTGTGCTCTGTACCAGTGCATGCCCACAGTGAATGAGTGGTCTGCCATGTGTACTTTCAGAATAGTGACCAACTACATTACATGTGTAAGTGGTCACTTATGTGCACAGATGAGTCAGATACCATGACTCTTACAAAATTACTTCCTCTATGACTAACTGGTGCCATTCCCAGATGCCCCAAATCCTGCCCCTTATGCCCACATAAGTGCTTTTGAATAGCCTCTTGGTGTATAACAATACCAAAGGAAACTCATATAAAAGATCTTTTTATTTAAAAAAATTGGCTAAGATTTTATTCAGTGAATTACAACTTGCGTGCCGACACAATGACAGAACATTACATACATACGTTGCAAATAATGCATCACACCAGTCCCAAACATGTGCATAGAATGGTTCTTGGTCGTGCACCAGAAAATTTGCAGCTGTCATGTGGCTCAAAAACAAATTAAGTGCATGCTAATTATTTAAATGAGAGGAACAATAAGCTTCCAAGTTCATATCCTGTACACAAAAGTGAATGACCTTCATGGTCACATAATTGCTGAAAAATTAAGAAGAGGGGAGGAGCAGTAATGTAGGAGGTATTGGCAGGAAGTGTAGGCATGCGTGCATGAATATGTCATGGAGAGTGTCGAGGGTGTGCACACGTGTGTGTCATGAAGAGTGTCAGGGGTGCATAGGCATGCTTGTGTCTGTGTGTATTTGTCATGGAGAGCATTGGAAGGTACATGTGTGTCTGTCATGGGGAATGTAGGGGGTACATGCATATGTGTGTCATAAAGAGTATTGGTTGCATGCACGCATGCACACATGAGAGTGTATCATGGGGAGTGTCAAGGTGTGTGTGTGTATGTGTCATGAGGGGTGTTTGGGGGTGCATGTGTGCATTATGGAGAGTGTCAGGGGGTGCATGTGTGTTTGTGTTGATGGCTCTGTGCATGCCAGGGGCGGTCTGTGTTGGAATGGTGTGTGTGTGTGTGTCATAGAAACATAGAAAAATGACGAAAAAAAAGACCACATGGCCTATCTAGTCTGTCCTTCCATATCAACCACCACAACTGTTTCATTCACCAAGCTAGCACTCTCCAACTTGAGCTATCCACTGTATGTGTCTGCAGTTTCCCCTGTCCTACACCTACTCCTTGTCCCCCCACCCTCTTGCATTATTCCCCATTCCTTTCCTTCATTGCTGTCCTTCGTTTCCTTCCACCCACCCATTCACTCTCCCTCCTCTGCTACCCAACTACCCAATCTTGCATTCTCTCAGGTCTTCCACCCCCTTCCTCTCTTACCTTCCCTTTCCTTCCCTTACTGCATTCACCATCTCTCCCCTTCACTCCACTAAACCTGTCCCTTCCCTTATGTAACATCCCTAGTACAGCTCCTTCCGTTATGTCCCACCCCTTTCCTCAGGCTCCGCCCTTCACCTGGTGATTCCCTTAGGCTCCGCCCCTTCTTTCAACACCGCCCTCCTTCTCTTTTGGATGAAGCCCCACTCTTATGGCTGGTAGGTCCCGAGAGCCTCCCTCTGTCCTCTTCAGGCTGCAGCTTCACTCTTCTATCTGGCGGGAACAGGGGCTTCCTGCAGCCTTATCAGGCAGCAGCCCTTGGATCTTCATGCAGGTGGGACTGGGACTCCCACTGGATGACTTTCCTGCTGCTTTGGGCAGTGGGGGGGAACATACACACGCTTACACATGTGCAAACAAAACATGCATATGCACAGACAAACGCTTTGCCAGGTTGACACTCAAGCAAAATACATCTCAAAATTCTAGACATCAGCATTTACAGCTGCCCCGAGGCAAGAATAAGAGACCGCTTGAAAGGCTGAGGTTAACCCTCCCCTGTTCTCTGCAATGTCTGACTAGTAAACTCACAGGGATTTAGCTCACGACCCTCAGGAGTCGGGGCTGAAGCTACAGTGAATATTTGTCCTCTGAACAGCAGAAGGCAAGAACCCCCACCCACCCACCCAACAACAAAAAGATCCCATTGGACCAGCATGAGGTCCTTGATTAGTGACCAAATGGTGATGTAATAAGCTTCTCTGTGGACTTTTTGATTCTTCTATTCACTGGTTTATATGCTGATTCAGTAGCTGCAAAGACCTTGGCTGCAACTGTGTGGCCTGCATGCCCAAGGTCATGGGTTTGATCCCTAGTGAGCGTCACACTGATCAAATGAAAAAAACAAGCACTTTTTTTTCTGGCTGCACAGACTATAATAGATGACCAAAAAGAATGGATTTTGTGTTCCATTGGGACCCATGTTCATTCAGTTGGTCTAGAGATATACAAACCAAAAATAGCCGCATTTTTCAGAAAACAAATGCACAGCCCTACAGTGTTGTTTACTCACAATAAAGACATGACAGGATGGTAAGCCTGTTGCTTGTTGTAGCTTTAAAGACACATTCCTTTTCATAGCTTTATATTTTGTACTTTCCAAAGGACCGTTTCTGACTCATTCTACATTGTATTCGGGCACTATCATAATAGCATTTAATATAAAAGAGGTAGCAATGGACTAAATGACCCAAACATTGAAGCTGAGTATCAGTTAAATAATTAATTATATAATCCTGCCATGGATCGGATGCAATAGGCATTTGATAGTATTGTTTGAGTATCTGATTGCAGGTTTATCCATTCTTCCTATTTCTTTATGATTTCGTTTCTAGATATATGCCCATCCCATTTTACAATACTTCTTGCTTGTTTACAGAAAGACAGAAAAAAGTCAGAAAATAATGGGAATGCAAAGCTCATTCACTCTTAAGGAATAATGATTATTTTTGGTGTGAAATCATAATTCAGACTTTGCCCTATAAAGTGAGCCAACTGAGGTAAATCAAGAGATCTCTTCAGCACCATCGGTTTCACACTTCCCACTAGAATGAATTTGATTATCATTTAATTTCCTTACCTTTGAAATAAATGTAACTTGCAAACAGCAAGGTGGTAGTGGATGGAGCGACAGAGGTAAGAAGGTTATTGCTTTTTCTGGAGATTCTATCCTCAAAGAAGGCATTGATCAGTTCCTTCGCACGGACTGGATTGGCGAAATCAACAGCCCTCACGTACAAAGCATCAGAACTAGGCACCAGGTCATGAACAAATGTTTTTGAGATGTGTACACCAGGGGCTGTTAACAGGAATGTCTTCTTGAAGGCTTCAATGTCAGCCTCTTTAGACAGGAGCACATCATCAATAGTTTTCAAAGCTGAGAGAACTTTGTGGCCATCCACTCTGGAGGTGCAGTCAGATGGGGTCGTGAAACCCAAGAAAACCTGTAATTCATCTGATGTCCGATTCGAAGCCCCCAAATAGAAAGATGTCAAGGTTGCATAAATAGTGGTGGGTGACAGGACAGCAGTCTCAGATTTGTGGCTTCTTCTGAAGACACCAAAATGCCGAAAGCCACCGTCCTTCACGAATTCAGTTAGATACGTCAGTTGCATATTGTCCTTAACATTCAGGCTTTGTGATTTCAAAGATATTACATCTTTCAGATTTTCCTCAGCAGGAGAGATATTGGTCTCAATTGAGACGGGAATGAAGACCTCCTCATTCATGCTTTGGTTCTGTTTTTCCATCTCATCGCATATGCTCTTGTTGTAAGCAAAAAAATGGAAAGGGTGCACATAGACACGATTGCCTGTTGTCAGGATAACGCACGTGGTGAGACAAAGCCATACAATGTGGAGGGTCATTCTGAAGCGCTCTCCAAGTAGATGCAGTTGACTCTTCAAGAGCAAAACAAAATGTCAAGGTCAGTTAAATGAATCTTTTAAACTATTTGTTTTATTTTATTTAACTTTCATATGACTTTATTTTATGCCCATTCTGTATAGGATGTCTAGGATATGGATATGTAAATTATGTATAGGGAGATATAGGAGTACATATATATTTGCCAGCACATATAGGATGTGACTATTTTATATATAAAAGTAGGTGCCTAAAAAATGAGAAATTTAGTCATTTATGTGTGTAAATGGCAATTTATGCAAATGTTGTCAGCGTAAAAGTATTCACATTAATTTTATAGCACTTTCCTTCACTGTGGGCATGCAGAGGGTGGAGCTTGGGTGAAACCAAGGCACGGTGTGCAAGTCTGTGCATTGATTGAATACTATCATTTACATCTGTACTTGACATTTACGCCAGCTCTCAGCTTAAGGCACCTACTTATCTTTATAAAATAAGCTTAAACTAGGTGCCCTTTTATAAAATTGCCCTCATAATGGGAAAAGATTTTTTATCTAAAAAATGTGCAAAAAAACCAAGTCAGCTCACTTGGGGTGTTACACATGTAAGCACTGATTTTGCAACTTAAACGTGCAAGTGTCGGATTTTGCAAAGCTACATGTACAAGAGGAATCAATTGAAGAGCCAAGCTAGTTTGGGCTTTTTGAGAGTTTAAGGCTAGAGAAACAACCACAACTGCCCCCTCAATGCAATTTGTGCCTTTGAGTCCCCTCATTTACTTCTAAAAATCCCAGGTCCAATTGAGCAGTAAGTTCACATTTATGCATAATTTGGAGGAGGTGTAAATGATGTCAGGGAATTTTTTTGAAATATACCTGTATTCCCCTTGTAAAATGGTAAGTGCATATACATTACGCCCACCCTACCACACCAGCACCCGTTCCCTTGAAATCTCTGCACGCTGCAGGTCTACTCATATAAGTAGTGGCCTTTCTAACATTGCTACTTATAGGTATATGTCCCTTTACATGTATAAATACCAGCTAGTCTTTATAAATGATCTCCAGCACGATAAAATAAAAACAGTTTGCATAAACACAATCCTCCATCACAAAACCTTTCATAAATATAATACCCATCCATCCCAACCATCCACATACAATAACCTAATGCCCCATCACTAACAAACTAATGTCCGTCAAGCTCATAAAAATAAATTACATCCCATATAAAATAAAATAATACCAAGGCATTATGTATTTATAATACATGGTTAATGGAGCACATGGTCATAGGGCAGAGGCTATACATGTCTCCAGCTTATAATGCCTTGCCCTACACAACCACAAAGGGAGCACATAAGGTTTCATTTATAAACCTTTCTGCCATTCTGTAATCTGTGGAAAAATCATTGGAGGAATCAGGCCCAGGAGAGTGGATTCCCAGGTAAAGTTTTATTTTCATGTGTGATGAATGCAGGGAGATATCAATCGTGAGCAGTGAAGATGCAGATTAATTTAAAAAAAAAAAGAATTTTCCACAACAAGTACGCAGTAATGAGAAATTCTATTTATAGAAGAGCAATAGTATTATGCCTTTTATGTAGGGGACATTTGCATATATATATATATAAAGAGAGAGAGAGAAATGTATCTATTTCTGTACGGATATGTGGAAAATTAAATTCCTTGTTTACTGCACTTAGAGGTCTCCTAGTTAGGATGTGTAAGAGATCTTTTCTAAAAATCCAATATTGCCTGTTTAGTAAAAAGTAGTTTCAGACAAATTTCATTAAAAATAATTTAAAATGTGGATGTATATATTTTTCAATTCTCTCTCTATCTCTGTATGTATTTATGAGTGTGGATATGCATCTCCAGCTAGATATACATAGACAGAGCAGTGGCTGGCTAGAGCCAGGAAAGTCAGTTTGAATCCCGCTGCAGCTCTTTGTGATCTTGGGCAAGTCAATTAACCTCCATTGCCCCAGGCACAGACTTAGATTATAAACCCTCCAGGGACAGGAAAATACCAAATTGTACATGAATGTAACTTGCCTTGAACCTCTGAGAAAGGTTTGAACTAAATCAAATAGCTGCACACACATATACAAATCCACCTACACATTATTCTGCAGGAATAGTAAGGTTTACTAGAAAGGTAAAGTAGCTTGTGTTATATTTTAACCTAAAGACTGAATCACTGCAGGTTTTCTTTAGAGTAATCTGAGCTTTTTTTTTGTGACTTACCTCTTTTCTTTTCTCTTATTTTCTCCGTCTTTGTTTTCTGATTTTCCAATTCCCTAATGCTTTACAGCTTAGAGACACAGTTCAATTTACTGCCCAGGTCCAGAGTTAGAATGTTGTTTGTGAAGTGCAGCTGTAAAGTGTCGAGGGTGAATAGCCACCTTACCATTCTAGTAGTGAGAGCCAGGTCAGCTGACCTTTGTAACTCCGCCCTTCTCTTTTGTGCCCCCATATTGAAGCCACCTTGGATCTTACACTGTCGGGCCTTGCTGAGATTTGAACTCAGTGCCATGAAGGATGCTAGGAGGGGGAAAGGGAAAACAAACAGACGTTACATTCACGCGTCTCAGTTATCAAATTGAACATGCCCTTCAGGATTGCAAAATTTTCCTCTTTTGCTATCATCCGCTTTAGGAAATTGTTGATCTTGGCTTAAACCCAGCTTCTGAAAACAAACTTTCTGTTCCAGAGGAGAACATAGAGTTCAGAGGAATTGTCTTTCCAATGTACTTCCTGGGGAAATCCACATTAAAGACTAAAAGGTGATGGAAAATTGCAGTGAGTGCTAATGAATAAAAATACACAAGATCCATCTCTCAGAAAGAGTATAAAAAACAGAGATCTTTAAAAAAAAAAAAAAAAAAAGGTTGCAGTGCAGGCTACGTGTAAAATTCTCTGAATATGTAGAAAATTAAAATTTCTTGTAACAAATATTGTTTGCATAAACCGGAAATCTGCGTCGGAGGGGAGTGGAAGTGGCAACCTAGTACAAGACTAAAACCGTGACACAGTGCCGGAGCCCTATGGCAACCACTGCGTCATGGCTTTGTAGCCATTGCTTCTACTGCAGGCCCTGGAGAAGGGCGGAAATGGGGGTGGCAGAATGAGGGACCATCTAGACCATCTCCAAATCTTGCACCGGCCCTGCCCTACGGTTAACAAAAAATGGTTGTGAAATGAGCACTGTTAATGTGCCCCTGTTTCACTGGCTTTATAGAGCAAGAATATACAAAACTGGTTGAAACCAAACACTCTTAAAAGCCTCTTTTACATAGAGCACCGAGACTGGAATTGAGATGTCCAGGTTCAGATGTGTTCAATTCTGCCAAAAACTTTTAAAAATACATAGTAATAACCGGGGTATACGGATGCCCAGCTTCACCTGCCGCAACAGGCACACCCGTCCCCACATACCCAACTACTTAACCCTCCTCCCCCTCCCCCCCCCCTTACCGTTTTCCCACAGAATACGCACACACTGAATTCTGGAACAACATATTTTGGTCGCAGCTTTATTAACCATATTTAACACTGGCCCAACATGGGCCAACACAACATTCTTATTTCCAACACAACTGCCCCCCACCCCCCCTAATCTGGATGATGCCCCCCACCAGCCGTTTATTAGCAAGGTGGTGCATCATCCTCCCCTCATTCCCCCTACCGCCCGCCTCGCCTCGCCGTATTATTAGCAAAGGCAGACTCCAGTTACCTTCCACCGGGCAGAGACCCCAACGGTGATGTCTCTCCCAACCTGAGGAGCACTCCGCTTCCCTCAATGCGGCATCAGCCATATATGCCCTGCTGGGTCGACGAGCACTAGCTCGCTACCCCGCACACGTACCCACAACACCTTCTCCCCCCCTACCCAGCTGCGACAGCCCCCCCCCCCCAAAGTGCCCTAACCCCACCACGGCATGGGTGGGTGGTTTGGGACACCTTTCGTCTTGAGAGCCGGCAGGAAGAGGGAGACCACGCGGCCAATCTCCCACGCTCCCTGCTGATCCGCCCCCCCCCCCCCCCAGCTTCTGGCCACCAATCTCATCGCCCCACGTCATCAAAATGAAGGCGACACCTGAATGCCACAACCCAACCCTCACCCCCCCACCCCTGCGAAAAACCGCTGGCAAAGGCTTGGGCCCCAGGGACCCGGTTATTAGAACAGCCTTGGGACCTGGCCCTGCGGCACGTCGGGATTAACCGGGG
Source organism: Ichthyophis bannanicus (assembly GCA_033557465.1). NCBI lineage: Eukaryota > Metazoa > Chordata > Amphibia > Gymnophiona > Ichthyophiidae > Ichthyophis > Ichthyophis bannanicus. The sequence continues at coordinate 146,758,896 of CM066033.1, forward strand.
TATCCGGATGCCCAGCTTCGCCTGCCGCAACAGGCACACCCGTCCCCACACACCCGATTACTTAACCCTACACCCCTCCCCCCCTTACTGTTTTCCCACAGAATACGCACACACTGAATTCTGGAACAACATATTTTGGTCGCAGCTTTATTAACCATATTTAACACCGGCCCAACATGGGCCAACACAACATTCTTATTTCCAACACAACTGCCCCCCCTAATCCAGATGATGCCCCCCACCAGCCGTTTATTAGCAAGGTGGTGCATCATCCTCCACCCATTCCCCCTACCGCCCGACTTGCCGTGTTATTAGCAAAGGCAGGCTCCAGTTGCCTTCCACCGGGCAGAGACCCCAACGGTGATGTCTCTCCCAACCTGAGGAGCACTCTGCTCCCCTCAATGCGGCATCAACCATATATGCCCCGCCGGGTCGACGAGCGCTAGCTCACTACCCCGCCACTGGCGCAAGGTAGCCCACCTATCCTTGTGCCGCCCCCCCCCCCCAAAGAAAGCTGCGACCAAAACCAACCCTCCAGCATTTCCTGCCAGTCATTCATTCAGTAACAAGTCTTGCCCCACCGGAGCCAGATGTACTCCATCCGTGCGATACAGCCCCACACACTTTCACCTCAGCCCAAGGGTGCAAAACCTGGATCCCGCCGGTCTGCTGGACCCAGCGCCCGATCTGCCTGTTAATCTTGACTAAGCCTCGGGACCACCGACGCTGTAGCCAGCAAGCAGGGCGTGGAATGATGTTGGACCAAATAATGGTGACCCCAGGTAATAAATCACTCACAAGTCCAATGTCCCTCTGAACAGTTCGAATGAGCTGCCTACATGACCAGCTTGACAGATCGTTGCGGCCCAGATGAAGCAGCAGCCCAACTGGCTGCTGCCGCTGTCTGATTTTGGACTGCATGAAGGGTACCAGCTGCCACCATCTCATGCCACGCTCTCCCATCCAACACAGCCGGATGCCCGATGCTGCCAGCCCGAGGTGCCTTCCCAATGGCTGTGACAAGGCCCTGCGCTCGGCCCAGTATACGAAGGAATGGCCGATGATCCACCACTCACCGGAGCATGCACCATCTGCAAGACGACAAATCGGACTGCAACCAGCGGGCAACTCTGCAAAAGGAATGAAAATGTCAGTACATCCCCCTCCCCCACGCTCTCCTCCCCCACGCTCTCCTCCAGCTGCAGCATTGAACTGCATTAATGTCCTTGAGGACTTCCGCAGACATGCCCCACTGCCTGCAACCCATCACAAGACTCTTGCAGACGGACGTAACCCACATAAGCGCCCGAGCACCACCTGCCGATCCGCTGAATCACCCGTCCATCGAGTCCCACTGCCACCGCACTCATAGCGGCACCGATCCTGAAGGAATGCGAGGCAAATCTCCTCTCCTCACAGCCCAGATGTCGCAAAGCCAAATGCAATACAGCAGTGAACTGAAACTGCGTTACCGGCTTACCATTCTCATGGACAAATAAATAACCCGCCGCCCTTGATCGCCGCTGCAAATAGCTCTGCATGTTATGTACCGGACAAGATGGCAAGGGAAAAATTGCCTTCAATATCACCCAACCCCCTTTACCCATCTGGTCTGTTTTAGATTGCAGGATAAAGATGCGCACCTGTGCCGCATCCAACGTCACATGTTTGACATCCAAACCTCCGAATGCACCCGCCCTTGCTGACCTTGGCACAAGCTCACACACGTGGAATGCTCTGAAAAATGTGGTTACAAACAATGCCCGGAACAGGACGGACTCAAAATCCGAAACTGCGATTTGCGGTAACACCTCACAAATCTGAAGTAGTAGTTCATGAGATACCGGGAGCCACCAGTCTCTGAACCTGGGGCCCAACCTGCCAACATGCGCTTCACCAAAAACGCTACACGAGGGTTACCCCACCCAGCCACCTTACAGAAAAAGGAAAACCCTGCTATCGCTGACGTGACCGCTGATTTGGCCCAGCCCTCCCTTTTTGCCCACAACACGAATTGGCCCATTAGCTCATCTGGCACTCGCCCTCCCCCCCACCCCAATGCACTCAAAAACCCACTCACCTGGGAGTATCCATGCAAGTACATTGCCCATGTTCCTCGTGCCACCGACGCAGACAACAATGCCATCATGTCAGGATCCCAACTGCTCCGGCCACACCCACAGCACGACCACGATGGAGAATAGTTCCAGAAATGTGATGTTGCGGGTCAAACCGGACACCCCCCATTCGGTAGGCCAAGCCTCTGTGCACCAAGCCCCTTGGCAGTAAGCCCCGAAACCAGAACTGCCCGCCGCATCCGTAAACAATTGCAAATCCGCATTTGAAAGCTCCGGCAACTGCAATACCGTGCAGCCATTGAAATCGGCTAAAAAGGCGTCCCACACCCACAAGTCCTCGCGCATTCTGGGTGACACACGAATCCAGTGATGCGGCCACAGCACCCCCGCCATAGCCAAGGGCAACCGCCATGCAAAGGGGTGCCCCATGGGAATAACCCGGCATGCAAAGTTGAGATGCCCGACCAGTGACTGCAGAACACTGAGGGTAGTTTTGCCTGAAGATCCAACTGCCCCGACCAGTTCCCTCAGCCGTTCGACTTTCTGCACTGGCAGCCGCACTAACATCCTCCCCGAATCTATCTCTATTCCTAAAAAGGTTAGGTACGTGACTGGACCCACTGTTTTGTCCGCTGCTAAAGGTATACCAAAATCACCTGCCAATCTCTGGAAAGCGTCCAACAATGTGGCACAAGTCCCAACCTGCCCGGGCCCCACGAAGAAAAAATCATCTAGGTAATGCACTATGGTGGAGAAACTCCGACCCCTTATGACCAACACAACCCTCAACTTAGACGATCTCATATCCAAATGGAACGAGAACCTTAGAGCTGCCTCCTGTCCATCATACACCGAAAAGAAAATAAGACAACGGGAACATGCACCATGGTTCTCCAATGACCTACGAACATCACTTCACCACCTACGCAAACTTGAGAGACGGTGGCGCCGAACCCACTCCCCCGAGACACATGCTGCATACAACTCACACTTAATTACTCACCGTGAGAAGATAATGCAGAGAAGGAAACTTTACCACACAGATATATTAAAACGCTCCATCAATAAACCACATGCCCTGTTCAATATTGTAAAGTCTATAACAGGGGAGCCGGTGTCAGCTCAACCATCAATGCCTCAACCACAGGACTACTCAAACTACTTACAATCAAAGATGATTAAGACCAACACAAACATAAGAGTCAGTAACCTCTTCGTATCGCCTAAAGCACCCCAAGCAACAGCATTATGCAATTTCACCATGGTATCTAATAAAGAGGTTGAGGACATTATAGCCTCTATCAACCCCAGCACAGCACCCAACAACCCCTGCCCAGCAAGTTGGATCAGGGAACTTCGACACGACCTAAGCCAAATCCTGAGCAAAATAATGAACCAGTCCTTTTTAACTGGTTCGTTCCCGCAGAGCCTAAAATACACCTCAATCAGACCGCTACTGAAAAACAGCAGACTAGACCCATCCAAAGTGGAATCGTTTAGACCAATCTCGAGCATCCCCCTGCTTGCCAAGATCATCAAAAAAGCTGCTCAACAACAAATCCAACATCATGTCGATACTGAAGCACTGCTAGATCCATCCCAACACGGCTTCAGGGAAGCACACGGAGTTGACACCATCCTTACAACCCTCTTCAACGACTTGGTCAAAGGAATAAACAACACTCAACAAGGATTTGTCCTCATCTTTCTGGACATCTCTGCCGCCTTCGACTCTGTGAACCATGATATACTCTTACAATGCCTAAAAGAAAAGGGGATTCAAAGCACGGCACTGGAATGGTGCAAATCCTACCTATCCAATAGGTGGCAACAAGTCAAGGCAGGCCACACATCCTCAGAACCATTTCTGCAGTCACAGGGGGTGCCTCAAGGTTCGTCCTTATTGGCACTGATGTTTAATATCTACATGCAGCCGATATGTGATTTGATCCGATCCTTCAATGTACAATGCCTTGCTTATGCAGACGACATCCTCCTTTACATGCCGTTCACAATTGACCAACCAGTGCTCTCCCCAATAATAAGATGCTTCGAAGCTGTAGCTGACTAGTTGTTGACACAAAATCTATGGATCAACCATGACAAAACTGATGTTCTATTCGTCACGAGGAACCGGAAGTTCATACCTCCCCCATCACTAAATGCCAACTAGATATTAGGGGAAAGCCGACAGTCGCCCAAGAGCGGATGGTTCGGAAGAATGTATCCTTGAAGGATACTACCAAAAGCAGAGCGGTTCCACAAAAGAGTAAAGTAGCCCAAATGCCCTCAAGTATGGAGCAGACAGAGCTTAAAGATCCCAATTACCCATGTCTAACAATAGCCAAATTAACATGAATAAAATACATTCTCTAAAATGCTTGTATGCAAATGCTAGAAGTCTAAAGAATAAGATGGGAGAGTTAGAATATATAGCACTAAATGAAAGGTTAGATATGATTGGAATATCAGAGACATGGTGGAAGGAGGACAACCAGTGGGACACTGTGATACCTGGGTACAAACTATATCGTAATGATAGAGCTGATCAAATTGGTGGAGGGGTTGCGCTCTATGTTGGAGAGGGCATTGACTCAGAAAGGATTAAAGTTTTGCAGGAAACAAAATCTGCTGTAGAATCTATATGGATTGAAATTCCATATAAAAGGGGGAAGATATAAATAATAGAAAAGGAGGTACAAAGACAAAAATAATAGAAAAGGAGGTACAAAGACAAATCGAAGAGCATATAGAAACTAACGCACCACTAGACCCTTGTCAACATGGCTTTAGAGAAGCCCACGGTGTGGAAACACTGCTCACTACTCTATTCAGCAACATATTAACAGGCATCAACAATATCCGCCAAGGGTTCGTCCTGGTCTTCCTAGACATAGCAGCGGCATTCGACTCCGTGAGCCACGAACGTCTCCTGGAACGACTCGAGGGTAAGGGAATTACAGATAAAGCACTCGAGTGGTGCAGATCCTACCTTTCTGACAGGTGGTAGCAGGTGCGATCCAACAATACTGCATCAGATCTGTTCCATCAAAAGCAGGGGGTCCCAGAAGGCTCCTCCCTCTCCGCCCTCATGTTCAATATATACATGCAGCCTATCTGCAACCTGATACGGTCCTTCAGTATCAACTGTATGATATACGCGGATGATGTGCTGTTATACATGCCTTTTACAAACAGAGAACCCCGACCTCACTCCATTAACAAACTGCATAAATGAAGTATCCAACTGGCTGCGATCCCAAAACCTCAAGATCCAACACAAGAAAACGGAGGTGTTTGTTCATCACAAAAGGACCGAAACTTCATTGCTCCGTCTTTCTTGAAGGTGAAGGAAGCAGACCTCCAGACCAAACCCACTATCAGATACCTCGGCGTCACTCTAGACCAGCACTTGGATATGAAGGCGCACATAGGAAACATTGTAAGAGCAGTATACCATAAAATCCGTTCCCTTAGACACCTATGATCCCTGCTAGAGCCAGATGATTTCAGAACCATCTATCAGGCCCTAATCATACCACATTTTGATTATGCGAACTCAATCTTACAAGGGCTCCCTCAAGCCACCTTGCAACCACTGCAACTGGCAATGAACACCGCAGCAAGAGTCCTACACAGAGCATCCAGGAAAGACCATGTCTCACCCATCCTAAAACAACTCCATTGGCACCCGATACGAAGTAGACTCACTTACAAGTCATTACTACTGACATTCAAGGCCATCAAAGGGCTCTCATCTGAGTCACTAACGGATCTGATCCAGATGACACCTCAAAATAGGGACAGACGGTCAGTAACACTCAACACACTTGTAGTCCCAAAATCAATTTCACACTGCACCAAAGCAACAGCAGACAGGGCTTTCAAGTTCTGTGCCCCAAGGTAGGGAGGAGTGGCCTAGTGGTTAGGACAAGGTACTTCAGGCCGGAGGGCCGGGGGTTCAAGTCCCACCTGGGGACAGCAATCTCAGGCTGGGGGGACTGGGATTTCTAGTCCTATAGGTACTCCTTGTGGTCTTGGGCAAGCCACTTAACCCTCCATTGCCCATGTTCCCTGTAAGTATTAGCGTATGTGTGTCATATCCCCTCGTGTTAAATGTATCTCCCAATTGACCGCTTTGACCCGGTGAAAAGCGGGATATAAATACAGCTAAATAAATAAGGTGTTGGAACAGCCTCCCTCAAGACATCCGAGCAATCCCGGATCTATTGCAATTCAGAAAAGCCTTGAAACACCACCTCTTCCTCTTGTATTACCCAGTAACCAATGCAGTTATTTCAACCACCTCACAGACCTCCCAAAACCCCTAATGCTGAAACCAAGAAATGTTCATGATTATGTTTTAATTTGTAAATAGTTACCCCTGTTATCCAAGTTACTTTTGCCTGTTCAACTGTAAACACAAAGTACCATCGGAAATGTGTAAATTCTTTGTTCACTGTAAACTGCGCTGATGCTGAATAGTGCGGTATAGAACAGACTATAAATAAAATAAAAATAAATAAAATAAAATAAATGATAAAGGCAATGGCAGTGGGGGTGTACTATCGAGCGCCTGGCCAGAATGACCAAATGGATGATGAAATGCTCAAAGAAATCAAGGAAGCTAACAAAAGTTACAGCACAGTAATAATAATGGGTGATTTCAATTACCCCGGTATCGACTGGGTCAGTGTCACGTCAGGACATGCTAGGGAGATAAAGTTCCTAGATGAAATAAATGACTGCTTCTTGGAGCAGCTGGTTCATGAACCGACCAGAGGGGAAGCCATATTAGACCTAGTCCTTAGTGGAACACCAGATCTAGTGCAAGAGATAAGGGTGTTGGGGCCACTTGGCAATAGTGATCATAGCATGATCGCCTTTGATTTAATTAGTGGAGGAGGGATAGTAAGGAAATCCACAGTACTACCTTTTAACTTTCAAAAGGGAGACTATGATAAAATGAGGAAAACAGTTAAGAAAAAACTAAAAGGAGCAGTTGCAAAGGTTAAAGACGTACATCAAGCTTGGGTGTTGTTGAAAAATAGTATCTTGGAAGCCCAGAATAGCTGTATTCCACGCTTTAAGAAAAGTGGAAGGAAGTCCAAAAAACTGCCAGCATGGTTTAAAGGTGAGGTCAGAGAGGCTGTTGTTGCCAAAAAAGCATCTTTCAGGAAATGGAAAAAAGAGCCAAATGACGAAACCTGGAAACAGCACAAGCACTGGCAAGTCAAATGCAAGGCATTGATAAGGCAGGCAAAGAGAGAATTTGAGAAGAAGCTTGCTGCGGAAGCAAAAAACGCGAAATAAAGACCTTTTCAAGTACATTCGTAGCAAAAAACCTGTGAGAGAGTCAGTTGGTCCATTAGGTGATAAAGGGATTAAAGGAGCACTAAGAGGCGACAAGGCGATAGTGGAGAGACTGAATGAATTCTTTGCTTCGGTCTTTATTGAGGAAGATGTAGGGATGTTACCCATGACTGAAGTGGTATTTAAAGGTGCGGAAGAATTGAAGGAAATATCGATACATCGGGAAGATGTCTTACAACTATTAGATAAACTGAAGAGTAGCAAATCACCTGGGCCGGATGGTATACATCCAAGGGTGTTGAAAGAACTGAAATATGAGATTGCAGACCTGCTATCAGTAATCTGTGAACTATCATTAAAATCATCTCTAGTACCTGAAGATTGGAGGATCGCCAATGTAACACCAATTTTTAAAAAGGGTTCCAGGGGTGATCCGGGAAACTACAGACCGGTGAGCCTGACGTCAGTACCGGGAAAAAATGGTAGAAACCATCATAAAGAATAAAATTACTCAGCATGTAGATAGTCACGACCTAATGGGAGACAGCCAACATGGCTTTAGACAAGGAAGATCTTGTCTTACTAATCTGTTATGTTTTTTTTGAAGGAGTGAATAAACAGGTGGACAAAGGTGAGTCGGTTGATATTGTGTATCTGGACTTCAGAAAGCCTTTGACAAGGTCCCTCATCAGAGACTTTTGGCAAAAACTAAAGAGTCATGGGATAGGAGGCAGTGTACTATTGTGGATCAGGAACTGGTTAAAAGATAGAAAGCAGAGGGTAGGGCTAAATGGCCAATTTTCCCAATGGAGAAAGGTGAATAGTGGTGTACCCAAGGGATCTGTGCTGGGTCCGCTGCTTTTTGATATATTCAAAAATGACCTGGAAAGTGGAATAACGAGTGAGGTTATCAAATTTGCAGATGACACAAAACTATTTAAAATTGTTACAACCCAAGAGGATTGTGAAAAATTGCAAGAGGATCTTGATAAATTGGAAGACTGGGTATCAAAATGGCAGATTAAATTTAATGTGGACAAGTGCAAGGTTATGCACCTAGGGAAGAACAACCCAAACTATGATTACATGATGCAAGGTTCCACATTAGGAACCACCACCCAGGAAAAAGATTTAGGCGTCATTGTGGATACCATGTTAAAACCCTCGGCCCAGTGTGCAGCGGCGGCCAAGAGAGCAAATAAAATGCTAGGTATGATAAGGAAAGGAATGGAAAATAAAACAAAAGATATTATAATGCCTCTGTATCGTTCCATTTTGAGACCGCACCTTGAATATTGTGTGCAATTCTGGTCGCCGTATCTTAAAAAGGATATAGCGATTTTAGAAAAGGTTCAGAGAAGAGCCACCAAAATGGTAAAGGGGATGGAAGGATACTCCTATGAAGAAAGGCTAAAAAGGTTAGGGCTCTTTAACCTGGAAAAGAGACGGCTGAGGGGAGATATGATAGAAGTCTATAAATTAATGAACGGAGTGGAAGGGGTAAACGTAGATCGATTGTTTACGTTATCAGAATATAGAAAGACTAGGGGACATGCAATGAAGCTACAGGGTAAACTATTTAAGACTAATAAAAGAAAAGATTTTTTCACTCAACGTGTAATCAAACTCTGGAATTTGTTACCGGAGGATGTAGTAAAGGCTGTTAGTGTAGCTGGGTTTAAAAAAGGTTTGGACAAGTTCCTGGAGGAAAGGTCCATTAAACCATTATTAAGAAGTGACCGAAGATATCAATGCTTGGACCCAGTACAAGCATTGTGGAACTTGTGTCTCTTGGGGAAACTGCTAGGTACATATGACCTAGATTGGCCACTGTTGGAAACAGAATACTGGGCTTGATGGACCTTGGTCTGACCCAGTATGGCATATCTTATGTTCTTATGTTCTTATGTAGAGTTGAAATCCAAATCCACAATCCGTTATCTAGGCATCACGCTCGAACAGCACCAGGACATGACAACACATGTGAAAAACGTCACAAAGGCAATATATCATAAGATCAGAACGCTGCGTCACCTTCGCCCCCTACTGGATTTCACCAACTACCGGACAACCTTCCAGGCATTAGTCCTCCCACATCTGGATTTCGCTAACATCATCCTCCACGGACTCTCACAATCAACCTTATATCCACTCCGCCTAGCTATGAACGCAGCTGCAAGAGTCCTTTCTGGATCGTCAAGATCTGACCACATAACGCCAATCATGAAAGAACTGCATTGGCTACCATTACATGCCAGACTCCAATACAAGTCAATAGTCCTTACATTCAAAGCCCTAAATAACCACCCCCCTACGCCAATCAGCAAGCTAATCCACAGTACCCCGGAAAATGTGCATTTCCAGAAAACCTGACTTTAACCCACCATCAACAGTTACCATGAACAATAATGTCTATACCACAAAGTCTGAAATAAAATACCTAGGTGTAATACTGGACAGCAACCTAAATATGGAAAAGCACCTCCGTATTACCAATCGGGCCATCTTCCACAAATTAAGAGTTCTGCAACCGCTACGGAATATTATCGATCACTCAGACTTCAGGACAGTGGCACAAGCCCTCATCATTCCCCACCTGGACTACTGCAACGCTATATTACAAGGTCTGCCTAAAAAAACCCTTAACATACTTCAACTAGCACAAAACGTAGCAGCCAGAATCATCATGAAAAAAGGACTAACTGAACACATCACTCCAGTCCTAGTTGAGCTTCATTGGCTCCCCATCACGGCCCGCATCCAATATAAGCTCTTAGTAACCACATTCAAGCTCGTTCATAACGTAGCACCCTCATACCTCAACACCTTAATCTCCGCCCAGCCAACCATCAGAAGCAGAAGAACAGCAAATACCAACACCCTACATGTCCCGAATAGCATAAGAAATTGCAACGCAAACACCACCAAAAGAGCGTTCTCCTTTACTGCTCCAGCACTCTGGAACCAACTGCCCTATGAACTGAGATCAAACAAGGACCTGAAGGATTTCAGGAAAAAACTTAAGACACACCTCTTTCAGACCCACTACAACCTAACCTAATCAGAGTGTCATATACTACTAGAGCAACATGCCCACTTAAACTAATCATACCCGCAAGAAATGTGTTCTGTAATAACGTAAAGTATGTATATATGTAAAGCCGCTTCTTATGCAATCAAATGTATATATGTAAGATTCCTCTCAAACAAATCAAATGTAAAACTTGTAACCGTTTGCTATGCTAATTACCCATCCCTGCAATCATACTGTATGTTCTAATTCTGGCCTGTACAGCCTCTCCCCTATGTATAGAAAACCGCTGCTGATCGCTGGAAGTAGCGGGATACAAGTGTACGCCAAATAAATAAAATAAATAAAATAGAAACAGGAGACCTACCACAATGAACACCTTAGTAGTCCCCAAGATGACGACAAAATGCACAAAGACAACCTCCAACAGGGCCTTCTCCATATTCGCTCCTTTAAACTGGAATGCCCTTCCCCATGAAATCCGAGGCATCAAAAGTCTAGCCCCATTCAGAAAAGCCTTGAAACACCACCTGTTCACAAAATTCTACCCGGAAACCATCCGAGGTAAACACTCAACTGGCAACCTACCTGCATGCCCCAGCCGCCCTAACACCCTAACACAAACAGAAAATGGTTAACCTACACATAAGCCCCACCGCTAACCATCACACGTGTACTATCCACCCACAAATGCATATGTAACAACTAGATGAGTTAGAGCATCATTGATCCTCAAGATTTCAGGACTGTTGCGCAAGCTCTAATCATGCCGCACCTCGACTACTGCAATGCAATCCTACAGGGCCTTCCAAAGAAAACCCTCAACATTCTCCAAATGGCCCAAAATGTTGCGGCTAGGGTAATCATGAAAAAGAACCTCACCGATCACATTACCCCTGTACTAATCGAGCTTCACTGGCTCCCCATTGCAGCCCGGGTAAAATATAAAATACTAGTAACAACTTTCAAACTGATTCATAACATAGCATCATCCTTTCTCTCCACCCTTATCAGCACGCAACCACCCAACAGAAGCAGGCGAACAATCCACTCGAATACACTCCTTGTTCCCCCGGATATCAGATCTGTAAATACCACTACTAGCCAACGAGCATTCTCCTATTCAGCCCCGTCCATCTGGAACCAACTACCACTGGAGCTAAGAGCTGTCAAAGACCTTATGGAATTCAGAAAGAAGCTCAAGACACATCTTTTCCAGTGCCAATACAATCTGATATATATCCCAGGTGGTAGAAATGATACCACCCAGCGAAACATGGTGACAATTTATGTAAATAAGTAAGTAAATATGTAATGTCTCAATCATTCCCATATGACCTTCCCCCGAGTGCTGTGCTTTCTCCACCAAATCAATGTGTGTATATTTCAAAAATTTGACATGATTGTACAAACCCGTTTCGTTAATCAAACCGCTACTGATCGCTGGAAGTAGCGGTATACAAATGTATGCTAAATAAATAAATAAATAAATAAAATAAAGTGTACATAGTATAAAGTTAGCTTGTACATAGTTTTCCCGGTTTATTCCATGTTTAATATCCTGTTTCACTGTAAACTCAATGTTGCCTGTATTCATTGTAGTATGTTTCTGTTCGATGTACACCGCACTGATTATAATAGCGCGGTATAGGAGAAATGTCAAATAAATAAATAAATACAATAAATAAACCCGTCCGCTGCTCTAAGACCCAATGTAAGAAGGTACTAAAGGCCTCAAAGTAAGCGCACGATATCGCACAACCCATAGGCATACACTTATCGAAGTAGAACTGCAAACCAAACTGGAATCCCAACAACGGGAACGCTGAAGGGTGAACCGGCAAAAATCGGAATGCTGACTCGATGTCTAACTTTGCCATCAGGGCACCGAACCCGCACTGCCGTACCAACGCCACTGCCGCATCAAAGGAAGCATAATGCACCGTACACAATTCTCGAGGAATGTGATCATTCACGGAATTGCTAGGCGGGCAGGATAAGTTATGAATTAATCTATAACTACCCGGCTCCTTTTTGGGTACTACTCCCAATGGAGAAACCATAAAAGGGGAAAATGGGGGTTCCTGAAAAGGCCCAGCTATTCGGCCCAACGCACATTCAGCCTCAATCTTCTTATGTACTACATCAGCCTATGATCTTACTGAATTAGCGTTCCTAGACTGTCCCCCCTCTACCACACCGTGGAACGGAATATGGAAGCCTTCCAAGAACCCCAGCAAAATAACCCTCCAAGCCTTCCCCTGTCGGGACCCTCCATAACGGACCAGCCACGGACGCATGGCATTGGCTCTGATGGGCGTAGGAGCCAATGCCCACATTGCTCCCTCACTTACCCCCCACTGGGGCTCCCGCCACCCCTTTGCAGCTGCATTTTGTGGCTGAATGCCCGCTCCCGCACAGAGAACAGGCGTGCCTCAACTTACAGTCCGGGAATGGACACGAAGATTTGTTGAAACACCAGCACACATCTCCCCCCCCCCCCCCACACTCCCCTTTTGCTGAGTAGTAGAGACGACTGGTGCTCGAAAGGACCGCGAGCCCGCTAGAGCCATTTGAGCCCCTGTCTTGACCCCGCCTCCTCCCGCACCCCCCACCCTGCTCTTAGCAGACATTTGCGTTAGCCACAAATTAATGTCTTTTGTCCCCCATGAGAGATGCCCATTCTCCTCCATCATATCCCTGAACTCCTCATCATAGTTTAGCCACGCTCAACCGTCATGCGCCTGTGGCACTGCTAAAATCGTGTCCGCGTAGGCCAATAGGGCACCATACTGCCCTGGAAAATAGTGACCCCATACGCTAGCCAACCTTAAGAAAGCCCGTGTCCAATTGAGGGTATTGCGGGAAACCTTCTGCACCCTACCTGCTTTTTCATCCTCCTTACGCTTTTTTCTGCTTTCCCCAAGCGTTTCCGACCCTCCAGCAGGCAAAAGATGTCTATATACCTGCGCCGTTTGATCCTATGTCTCAACTTCCTTGGTACACCCTCCCACAGCTCCGCACAACACACTACAGTGGCCCCAGATCCTTCGCCCTAGTCGCCCACCACTACCGCTGAATCCCCTGAAGAACCTCCGGATGCGATCGAGGTCGACGAAGATGATGAATCACGCCGGCAACGGCGGCCGCATTTGTGCTTCGCTTCTGCCTTCCTGCCTACCCCAAGGCCCGCCCTCGGTGGACCCCCCCTCCCACACCGTCCCTGCCACTCGCATACTCACCAACTTCTAGGTTGGACGCAGCAAGCTTGCTCGCAGTCTGATCTCCAGCCGCCTTGCTGGGCTGCACCGCTGCCTGGCTTGTAGCTACCCCTTCGCTGGCCCGACCGGGGTCCGACATACTCGTTCTTGTACTGACACCCTCGGGGACCTGCACAGGAAGAGAAGGAGATAAACCAGCAGCCACACAGCCCCGGGAGCCCTAGCCACCCGGCCTCCCATCCGGCTAATCCCCTCCCCGGCATCCCTGCCCCACCAAACCCCGCTCCGGACCAATTACTCCAGCCACCCCCCCACGGCCCTGTTCCCCCAAATTGTCCAGCCAGGAAGGACCAAGGACCGGGGGTCCCAGCGATTGCTGGATGTGTGAAGCACCCGCCCACCTGACAAGGAGTATAAAACCCTGGAAAAGGAGGCGGGAAAGGAACACCCGGTGGCCCTTGCCCCAACATGTCGGCACTCAACCCTTCCACCTCCGCCCCCGACCCTCCCCCCCACCACTCCAGCAATAAGCGCCGGCCCCCCACCTCCCTTCGCAGCTCGGCATTGGGAACCACGGTAGCACCTCCAGCTTCATCCCTGGCCACCTCCCGTCGCATACCCCCTGTCACCTCTGACCCCAAGACTTCCCGTGCAGCCCCTCCCAACCTGCCCCGAGGCCTTGCACCCCTCCGATGCCCACGGCCCTGCGACTGCAGCACACCCCTTCTTATGCCCCCAGCTGTTGATGAACCCCTGCCTGATGACCCCGAAACACCTGCCACCGCGCGCCCACGCCACCCAGCCCCCCACCTGCTAGCCCTTGTTCCGGCTGGCCCCGCTCCCTTCCTCCTACTCATCCCTTGTCCTTTTGGGGTCCGCACCATATTTGCAGCCCTGCACAGGACAGCAACTCCCCCCTTTTCCCAATAAACACAACCCCTAGTCAAAGAGACCCATGCCCTTCCCCCCCCCCCCCACAGTCTGCTCTGGGCCGCTGTGCGGAGAAAGCTTATGGGCCCCCTGCAGAGTTCACATGACTGTGTGCACTGCACCGAACATTTCCCCTTTGCTTTATTTTAATTTATTTTATTGATTATGTTTTATTTTTTATAATATATCTCCCTTCAGCCATTGACCTACTGAACCCCCCTACTCGTCCAAACACCCCCCTTTTCCAAGCACCCCCCTTCTGTCCACCCCCCACCTTAACAAAGTACCCCCCCTTACTGAGTCTCAGCTAAAGCGCCCTTAAACCCCCTGAGAAACGCCGTTCCCCTATTATAAATTGAAGCGCCCAGCTAACACACACCTTTCGTCTTGAGAGCCAGCAAGAAGAGGAAGACCACACGGCCGATCTCCCACGCTCCCTGCCGCTCCGCCCCGCCCCCCCCCCCCCCCCCAGCTGCTGGCTACCAATCTCATCGCCCCACGTCATCAACATGAGGGCGACTCCTGGACGCCGCAACGCAACCCTCAAACCCCATCACCCCCGCGCAAAACTGCCGGCAAAGGCTCGGGGCCGGGGACCCGTTTATTAGAACGGCCTCGGGACCCGGCCCTGCGGCACATCGGGATCATCATAATATTTATTTAGCAAGTTTTCTATACCGCTCCATCATGCACTCAAACTGATATTCATTTGAACAGCATTAACTTTACATTAAACATTGAACTTAGATGTGACAGCATTTATAACTTGGTAGTATGAGGAGGGATGTTTACAGTCCAGTATTTGCAGGGTGCCAGTATTTACATACAGGGTTTAGTTCCTGTTACTATTTACAGAGTGTAAGAATCCGCATAAAGAGCTCATGTGGTGCGTCAGCTAGCTCTTATTGAGATAGTGATGTGAGGAAGGTTGGGGATAGATTCTTAGGCGGATTCGTTCATTTGTGGTGTACTTTTGTATGTAGTGAGGGAGTAGCTTTATGTTTATACTCTGAGGTAGGAATAGGTTATTTATTTATTTTTATTTAACAGGTTTTCTATACCACCCTATCATTAATTCAGGGCAGTTTACAAAGAACATCGTAGCAAATAACTTTTACATAGAACTGGATTTTGAACTTGGAAGATTATGTGGGGTACTAAGGATACATTAGGCAACTTTTAACTATTTACATGAAGGCAGTGATGTTTCTATCTGATGTTATTATATCTAGTTATATCTAGTGATCAGTGTTCTCATGGGGTGGGTCTTTTGTATTTCGTTATGGTCTGAGTCTTTGTGGCTTTCTTATAGTCTGGTATGTTTGAAACGTGTAGTCATGGTGTGGATCCATATTGTTCTATAAAGAGATAATAAGTATTTATAGCTTTCCTGAAGTCTGCTAGATCGTTGATTGTCTGTATAGCAGCAGGCAGTTCATTCCATAACGTGGGAGCGTATATGGAAAAGGCTCTTTTGCATGTTGATTGTTTGTCTTTTGTCTTGCTTGTTGGGGTTTCCAAGGGGTTGATATTAGTTGGTCTGCTTCGTTTTCTTGATCATTGGCTGGAGGATAGGTGATAAATTGTTGAATATATTGAAGATTATTGTAAATGCCTTTTAGATGAATGAAAAGTGACTTTAATTGTTCAGTTCATAGTATTCCTTAAAGAGCAGCGTTTTTATTGCTTTTCGAAAGATGCAAATGTCCATTTTTGATCTTACATTCTCCAGTAGATTGTCCCATATTGATGAGGCATATAGTGATATTGCTCTTGTGGATGTGGACTGTAGTGCTCTGGTCTTCCTTTTCGGGATGATAGTAGATTCCTTTGGGGTGTTCTCCTTGTCCTATTATTTGGCTCCTTAATGATTAGTGGTTGTAATACTGGTGGAGCTAGCTTGTTTATGATTTTGAAGATGATTAGTATTGTCTTGTATTTTGCTCTTATCTGTACCGGTTACCAGTGGAGGTGCATTAAAGTAGGCGTGATATGGGTGGTGTTTGTTGTTCTTGTGATTATTTGTGCTCAGTGTTCTACACGAGTTGCAGAGGGTGTATTGATTTTTTCGGTAGGCCTTGGTAGATTATGTTTCCATAGTCTAATATTGGTGTTATGAAGGCTTGTGCTACTGTTCGGAAGACAGCTTGTTCCAGTAGAGATTTGGGTTTGAGTAGCATTCTTATCTTGTGGTATGCTGTCTTAACGGTGTTCTCAGTGTGTGTTTGAAAGTTAAGATTTTGGTTCATTGTGATTCCTAGGTATTCCATTTTCTGTTTTTACTACCAGGTCATTATTTAGAATTTTGAGGATTTTTGGTGGTGTGAATATTGGATTTCTGATGATGTACATGGCTTCAGATTTTATGTAGTTTATTGAGAGGTTCCTTTTGCTTAGCCATCTATTAATAGCTTCTAGGCAGGTAATTAGCTGGGTATTATCCGGGTGTTCGGTATCAATTGGTGCATATATCATTATATCATCTGCATACATTTTGTAGCTGATTTTGTGCTCTTTAATTATGTTGCAAAGTGATTGAATGTATATGTATATGTATATGTTCCCTGTGAAATAGTTATCTCCAAGTTATAATGCCCTGTTCAATGTAATTTCAGTTTGTTCAATGTAAACCACACTGATGCAGAATAGCGTGGTATATAAGAGAATGTAAATAAATAAATAAATATGTTGAAGAACATAGCGGAAAGTGCTGAACCTTGAGGTATCCCTTGGTGTTGGGTGAACAGTTTTGAGAGTAATTTTCCAACTTTGACTTGTCTGTCTGAAAGCTATGAGGAGAATCATTTCATGATTGTGCCACAAATCCCAATTTCTTGTAGTCGCGTCAGCAGGGTGTGGTGGTCTACCATATTGAAAGCTGCTGCAATGTCAATAAATCACGAGGAAGCCATTTTTTATGTTGTCTCTGCCATTTATAAGTGAGTCAATCAGCCAGGTGTAGAGAGTCTCCACACTATGATTTGGTCTGAAGCCAAATTGGTGCGGATCAAGTGGAGCATGGTTATCTATATGGTCTTGAAGCTGCTGTTGTACTGTTTTTTTCTATCATCTTAGCTATGAAAGGCAGGCTTGATATCGGTCAGTAGGAACTGGGGTCTTTTGGGTCAAGGTTTTTACCTTTAAGTATTGGTCTTATGGAAGATTTCTTGGTTTGCAGGTATGTGCCCCTGTCTTAACGTCAGTTGTATGATGTTCAGTAGTGTGGTAACCGGGTAGCCGGACCCGGCGCTCCCCCTCCCCCCCACCCCGACTCCTTCCCCCCCCATCCCAAAAATTCCACAGACAACAATTTTTGGTATAACTGGTCGCAGCTTTATTCCTAAATCAATCTCTTCAACATTAAACAGTAATACAGATCCAACCAAACCCCAGCGGAGCGATGCGCCG
Organism: Ichthyophis bannanicus; assembly: GCA_033557465.1. Classification (NCBI taxonomy): domain Eukaryota; kingdom Metazoa; phylum Chordata; class Amphibia; order Gymnophiona; family Ichthyophiidae; genus Ichthyophis; species Ichthyophis bannanicus. The sequence goes on from CM066033.1 coordinate 146,776,877, forward strand.
CCAGCCATACAATTAGCAAAGCGACCCCGCTTCCGCTCAGGCCCTGGTCATGCCACCGGCCAAGCTCCTGCCACCCCTATCCAACTTTGCCATATTCCTAGCAAAAGTCTTCCAGGGGTTGTCCGGGGCGAGGGCACCCCGCCCCAGCCCCAACCCGCCTCAGGCTCCGGACCCCGGAAACCTCCGGGATCCCGCTCATGCCCCCCCCCCCTGCTGCGACACCCCCAACAACTTGCCTCCCCCACCGATGACCGAGTGGGTGGGCGGGTGGGTTGCCTTCCTCTCCACCCGATCGCATGTGCTCCAGCCCCGCTAACAACGCCGGATCACATGGCATTGCTCCCCTTCTGATTGACTTCGCTCGCCGAAACCCCGAGCGGAGCCAGTCAATTTAAACAATGCGCCCGGCGTAACCACGCTGGCGCGCTCTCGCCACCCACGCCTATCGTGCACGCAGGGTCCCGCGCTGGGCCGGGCACACGGTTACGTGCGGGTGCTGGGACCCTGCCCGCGCCCTTTCATGTATTAGATTCTTTCTTGCTATCCTAATCCAAGTGGTCAGGCAATGGTCTAAAGGAGAGGTGGATGTGTTGAGGTTAAGTATAATGTTTTCCATTTGTTCTAGTGTGGAAATGTGGAAGGATTCCCATGGAGTATGGATTTGCGCAGGTGTGTCTGTTTGACCAGTCAGTTTCTTTTCTTGAGTTGATTTGTTGTTGAACTTTGGACAAAGACGGTATAGAAAAATTGTTAAATAAATAAATAAAATAAAATAAATTAATTAACTTATGTATTAAATAGTCTGAAGTGAGTGACCTGTGGATGTATATCTATGTTTTCCTGTTTGTTGTTAGGTTCTTTTATAAGGGTCTTGGCGATAGCAAATAATTCTCTAGGCTTGTTAAGGGAGCCCATTATGAGGTTTGTGAAATAGTCTCTTTTGCATTTATTTATTAAATTGTGGTATGTGTTTTGCATGACACTGTAATTCTCTTGGTTTTCCTGAGTTTTGCTTTGCCTCCATTTTCTTTCTTGTTTTCTTAGTGCTCTTTTCATGTCATTAGCTTCTTTGGAGAACCATGATGCGTTATGGTTTCTGTTTTTGTTTTTATTTTCACTCTTGGTAGGGGCCACTGCAACTTTTTGTAGTGTGTGATTCCAGTTGGCAATGATATCTTCTAACTACTTTGTTTTGTTCAAGTTGTGGAAGGACTTCAAAGAATATCTCTTGACTGAATTGTTTGTATTTTCTATTGTGGTTCTGCTTCCTTATAATATATTATCGATGCAATTCTTGTGTGGCAGTTAATCATATAATGGTCTGACCACATAATCGGGGCTGTTGTTATGTTCCATTAGCTATTTAGGGACAAAGATTGAGTCTAAGATTCTTCCATGTCTGTGAGTAGATGTATTTGATATTTGTGAATAGTGTAGGTCACTCATTGCATTTAGGCAGGATTTAGCTTCCTTTGAGGATAGTGTTGAGAGGTTAAGGTCTTCCATCATGATGTGTGGCTTTAGTATTGACGCGTTTGCACATGCTGTTCCCAAGATTGTTGATGGTTTGTCATCTTTGGTGATCGGAGCACGATATATAAGGCTGACTGATATCTTGCCTGTTCTTGACTGTTATAATGTTGCATCCATCTGAGCTATATGATGATGTAGCTTTGTGCAATGATTAGTACTCCTCCTCCTTGTTTTGTATTCCTTGGGCAGCTATGAACGGTGTATGGCATGGAGGTGATTTGGTTGAGTATTACATTATCCGTTTCATATAGCCAGGTTTCAGTGATACAGATGATGTCCATTTCTTCTGCAGTCCATTATTGTGTGTAATTTGTTTTTTTATGGAACATGCATTGATTAGTGCAAATGAGAGGATGGTTTGTTTCTGTGCTATTTCATGTGTCTTCTGACATATTATTTCAGGTCTTATCTGGATTAATTTTTGGGTCCTTTTGTATCCCGGTGTGTGGGTGTAATATCTTTGGGTTTTATTGCGTAATGCACCTATTACTGGTATGTTGGTTGGGTCGTTCATTGTATCTGTTGCATATAACAGTTGCAGTAACATTACTGTAGTTAGTATTGTGAGACTTCTTGCTATAAGTAATGTACTCATGTTAGGGTGCTTTCCTGTAGTCGTTGCATAGTATGTACAGGAGATGGTTAGGTTCTGTTGTGGGTCTTATTTATGCTTGCTCGGTTTCTCACTTACCCGATCAGAGTTGTATTTAGGTATTTTGCTCCTCTGCATCCTTTTCGGTCTACTCTTAAGGGCCACTCCTAATGGCCCTTTGACTTGGCCCTTAGGCGCCGGCACTCTAGGTGTGGGCACGCCTGGGAGGCCTCTGCGTTTAAAGTTCCCGCTGCTGGAGTGCCAATGTAGGAGGGGGGAGGAGCTTACCTCCATTCCCTCTGCTCTGTTTAATGTCGGCTGCTTTCCAGTGTGATCGGAGCTCAGCGCGTGCAGTTCTGGGCTGTGTGAGTGGCGTGGAGTGCTCAGATCTTCTGGGTTTAAAGTTCCTGCTTTAATAAATGATGGCAGATAAAGATCAACATAGTCTATCTAGTCTGCCCAGGAGTTATAAATGTGTACCAGCTGCTCCATGCAGGTTACCTCCTCTATTTAAGAAGTTATTTGTTTGCTTTGATAACATCCTCTTGCCATATAAGATTCCTCTGTGTCTGTTCCATTCCTTTTTGAATTCCACCACTGTTTTTGGTCCCACCATCTCCATCGGAAGGGCATTTCTGGCGTCCACCACCCTTTCCGCGACCTCCTTGCAGATTTATTTCATGCCCTCTAGTTATACAGTTTCCCTGCCTTTAAAAAAGGTTTGTGTATTAATACCCTTTAAGTATTTAAATATCTGTATCATATCCCCCTGTCTCTCCTCTCCTCTATTGTATGCATATTTAGGTCCTCAAGTCTGTTCTCATACATCTTCTGGTACAGTCCCCATATCATTTTGGCTACCTTTCTCTGAATCGTATCAAGTCTTTTTATATCCTTTGCAAGGTACAGTCTTCAGAACGGAACACAATATTCCAGAAGAGGAGCAGCATCCTTCTAGCTTTGGCCACTGCCTTGTCACGTTGCTCTGCCGCCTCAGATCTCTCTCCTGGTCCGAACGCACCAGCCTTTCACCCCCTATCACATACCGCTCCTTAGGGTTTCTCTGTCCCAAGTGCAGCCCTCTGCATGTTTGTTTTGTTTGTATGTTTTTTTGCATTAAATTTCAATCATCAAGCATTAGACCATTCTTCTAATTTTTATAGATCTGTTCTCATGCTTTCTACTGCCTCTGAGGTGTCCAGTGTATCACAAATCTCCGTGTCATCCGCAAAATGGCACACCTTTCCTTTTAACCCTTTGATAATATCACCCACAAAGACATTGAACAGTATCAGTCCCGGGACCGTTCCCCGAGGTATTTCACTACTCACCACCTTTCTTCAGATTGAGTTTTGTTCACCACTACCCTCTGTAATCCAGTTCAGCACCTTGGGATCTATACCCAGCTCGCTCAGTTTATTCCAAAGCCACTTATGGGGAACAGTATCATCCGTATAAGGACATACTAGAGTACACACACAGCGGGGGCAGCCTTTTTTACAACTAAATACACGGAAAAAATGAGCGTCAGGAACTCAGCAGTTTCTACGTGGAAGTGGATGTTTTGCAGCTTCCTTGTGCAAGCGGATCTGCTTCTATATGTATCTGGGCCATTTTGCAAACCTGGTCATAAAAATATCAATTGACTAATGAAGATACTGCATTTTTTAATTTGAAGGAGGAAATAAAACACAGAGGATTAAGGATAATTAGTCCCTTAATCCCTCATGTAAAGCACAGGCGAAACAAGCAATTTCTAAACATCTATGCAAGCCTCTGAGCTGCTGTAAATCCAAGTGGAGAAACGTTTCCCATATACACGTATTCTCTTTGTAAAATGGGGAATACATGTACAGATTTTTGGCATGCCCAAATCCTCCTCTCCCACCCCCACCATGCCCCCTTGAATTCTCTGCATGGTGTGCTTCTCCACTTGTAAACAGCAGCTTTCTGGAATTGCTTTTTGCAAAGGCAAACAATCTACACATGTCAATGGCACTATTTATATATATAATAACCTCCATAGTTTGAAATTATTCTGATCTGCTCCTCTGTGCTTGGTGTCACTACAGTTTGCTCTAAAGAGGCCTGTGTAACAGAAGACAACATAACCACTTCTTTTTGAGTATAGCTATAGGACCCCTATAACATCATTTTTCCCAAGGGAGGCTGGGGAGTGGTCCCTTTTAGAACTCCAGTCAGGAAGCTGGAGGGGGGGGGGGGGGGGCATGTCTGGAAATTGAGAGGTATCTGGATCAGGGTGTTTGTGAGTGGATATAGGTGGTGAGAGTGTGTGCAGGGCCAGGTGTTTGGTGTATTGCACAGGGGCTACATGTGGGATATATAGGGCAGTACCTAAGACAGTAGGGGTTATGTGTCTCCTGTGAGTGAGATGTCTGAGATATAGGAGTCCCGCCTTGTGTATGTTGGGGGCATAGCAGACATCTGATTGGATTTAGCTTACACCTTTTCTCAGAACTTCAAGGTGAGTTACATTCAGGTACAGCGGGTAGTTTTCTGTCCCCAGAGGGTGTACAATCTAAGTTTGTACCCAAGGCAATGGAGGGTTAAGGGACTTGCCCAACATCACAAGGAACTGCAGTAGGACTTGAACCTTGGTTGCCTTGGTTCTAGTCCACTGCTCTAACCATTAGGCTACTGCACGGCAAGCCCAGCCATCAGGCAAACTAGGTAGCTGCCTGGGCCAACAAAGAGCAGGGCATTCAAAGCTAAACAATAGATTTTGACAGGGGGGCTGTAAAGATTAAGGTTTGCTTAGGGTGCCAACACTTTGAACTAACTCTGGGGCTTGCTCTGGTGATGGGTCACAGCATGGGGTGTCTGGGACTGTGGTACAGTGGGGATATGTGAGGCAGCGTGTGTGTGTGTGTATGTAAGATGTCAGATGCGCAGTGAAGGTGTGGGAGGTGCCTGATCTGAGATCAGCATCTTCTTAGGGGTGGTGGCTCCCAGTGGGGGGAGGTGTCCAATTTATTTGCAGGGAGGGTAACAGGGGTGAACAGGGTTGATGTCTCAGTATAAGAGCTGTGAGATCTCACAGCTGTTATTGCAAGGCTTCAAACCTACAGCAGCCCAAAATGAAGCACTTAAACACTTTTCATGCTGACTGGCCACACTGGGGGAAGGGGGAGGGTTGAAGATGAGAACTGGGAGGTGGCACTGCCCAGTGCCGGAACTAGCTGCAGTGTGTTCCATGCAGAGCCATGGCCAGCCTTTTCTGCACCCGGGTCAGATATTCAGAATTACACTTCCTCGCCATTTATTTTGTTAAATTTGAGTTTGCTTTAGTTGTGAGGGTGGGGAAGAGGGAGGTTGGATGGAGCAGCAGCAGCACTAGTTCTCTTCAGGATCTTCTAGGACCAGATGATCTGTCAGTCAAGGTTGGGTGGTGTCACTGGACAGAAGTATTTCAGGTGGCAATGGAAGGAGGGGGGAGCAAGTCAAAGTGAAATTTCACACATCTTGCCCACCATCACATCACAGTCCCGTGCCTGCCTTTATACAATACAAGAACACTTCCCAAGGGCCTTCTATGCAGAAAGACACCCCCAGGCAGTATCGGCCATCCAATAAACCTACTAGTACAACCGATAGCATCATTCAACTATGCTATACAGGATTAGACTGAATCTTCATGTAAAACCGTTCTGCAACGCACACTGCACATTCTCCCATCAGTGGTGCTAGGGTATTTCCCCCTGCAACTCACTATACAAAAAAGTATTCAAATTGTGACCTCGCCTCAGAAATAGTGACACTTTCATTCGACTGCCAGACCCTCAGGGGGGCAATAGTGAAAGAGCAGCACCTGCTAACTGTATAAGTGCAGGTGGATATTTCTTCTGACACCTCAGTACTATCCAGATAGTGCCGGGGCAGACCAGGAGGGAAGCATGGGCGGCATTATTTATTTTATTTATTTAGCTGTATTTATATCCCGCTTTTCACCAGGTCAAAGCGGTCAATTGGGAGATACATTTAACACAAGGGGATATGACACACATATGCTAATACTTACAGGGAACATGGGCAATGGAGGGTTAAGTGCCTTGCCCAAGACCACAAGGAGTGCCTATAGGACTAGAAATCCCAGTCCCTCCGGCCTGAGATTGCTGTCCCCACGTGGGACTTGAATCCCCGGCCCTCTGGCCTGAAGTACCTTGTCCTAACCACTAGGCCACTCCTTCCTAGGCACTAGGAGATATTCAGAAAGTGGCAATTGGCATTACTCTCTGCATAACTTAGGACAGCAAAAGCATAGAAACACAGAAATATTAAAAATGATGACAGATAAAGACTACATGGCATGGAGGAGTAGCCTAGAGGTTAGAGCACTGGCTTGGTGACCAGGGTTCAAGTCCCACTAGTACTGTGTGATGGGGTCTATAGAGTATCAACAGGCCCCTATAAGAGAGTCTGCAGCCCAGAGTTCAGTGCTGGGAAGGGCGTGGCTCCCAGAGAGAGGTTAAAACCCCAGCAGGCTGCAGGAGGGAGAGAGGCCTATGGAGCCAGAGGTAATTTCAAGGCAAGCCATGTGAAGTTAGGAGCTTTGACTTGGGTTAGAGGTTTAATAGCTGGGATAGAATAAAGCTGACACCATTTCTTGACTGCTGCCTGTTCTCTTTTAACAAAAATCACTTTCCACTGCACGCCACACTACCATATACTCCTTGTGGCCTTGAGCAAGTCTCTTCATCCTCCATTGCCTCAGAAGAAAGACCTGGCAATCTCCTTCCAGTCACACCGCCAGGAAAACCCAGGAGCTGCTGGGTCACCAGTAGTCAGTACTGACTCAAAAGCACACATTACATTTGCAAAGTCCATATGGCCTATCTAGTCTACACATCTATAAGCTGTCTTAAGTGCTATGCAGATAGGCCATCCAGATAATGGCTGATTATTGCTGATATTCCGATGAGCACAGCACTAACCTCAAAATCCGTATATTCAGCGTCTGCCATTATCTGGATACTGGTGCTAAATATCCATATTATGTTTAATCGTGGTGGCCAGCATTTTAAAAAACTGCTGACCACCAACTCTTCAGAACCTAGACAGTAAACTTAACCATAAAAGAACTGATTTCAAGGATTCAAACTGCGACAACCTGGAATATTAAAAGACTGTACGGTAAAAACTACATTGGACCCTAGAGCATTTGCATACTTACAAACAGAATTGCTATAGATCCCTACACAGAAACTACATGCTAGCAGAACCCTTTATCTCAACCACACATGCAGGACCCGGACAGACCCTCAGCTAATACAACATAAGGGATCACAAATTAGAAACAAACATCCAGAATAAAATGAAACCTCCCGCATGCTAGACACTATGAAAAATGCAATACTGGAAAAAGAGAAACCAAAAGCATGTCCTCTTGTACTGCACAAAATACAGAAAAGAAGAGATGCACATTTCCCAAAGCTGACATAGTCCAACCCCTAAAAATGGAAAATATTTTTTCTTTCCTATCTTCGTGGTCTAGGCATTTTATTTTTCTAATTGGGTTGGTCTCAGTCTCCTTTTTCCACTTTTCTTGTGTCGATCTTCTAAGTTCTTTCCCAGGTAGAGTTGCCAACTTTTTGAAAAAGAAAACTGGCCACCTGTGGCTAGCCATGCTCCACCCCTGCCTGGTCTCTTGGTCAGGGGCGGCCCAAGGGGGTGCGGAGGCTCATTGCGGGGCCTCATTTGCATAAGAAGCCTCATTTGCATAAATATCAGCATATCAGAGTGGAGGAGTAGCCTAATGGTTAGAGCACTGGCTTGTGAACCAAGAGACCAGGGTTCAATTCCCACTAGCACTCCTTGTGACCTTGAGTAAGTCACTTAACCCTCCATTGCTCAGAAAAATCCAAGTTATCAATGTCCCTGTTTAATGTACAAGTTTAAGTTACAATATAAATCGCTTTGATTGAAATGATAACGCAGAATTAAAAAACTGTTAAATAAATGAAATAATGTTAACATGCCTCTTAATAAGTGTCTGGATAAAGAAAGACTACTAGATTTCTACATTACTATACTCCAGTGCCAACCGCCAGGCACATTAGGAAGTACTATAAAAACTGACCATTTAGAACCCAGAGTAAACCAGCCGTATCATAACAGCACTACTAGGACTCACAAAGCACCAAATCCTACCTATTAAAAAGGCAACACTGCAAATATTAAACCAATACATCTCAGAGAACACCAATACATGCCCTACTGGGGAAAGAGAACAAGTGTCATTGTCAAATAGAAACTACATGAACGGAATACCTCAGCTCGGTTACACATACAGAACACAGACCGTCACCAAACAAAGATCAAGGAATCACAATTTAGAAATCGGAAGACAATAATTAAATTGGGAACCCCTAAAGCCAAACTTGGAATGTACAACAACACTATAAATTAATTTCCTTTTGTAATAAACAAAAATGCAAAGACTTTAGTGATACACATTTGCCAGAGCTGACATATTCTAGTTAATAAATTCTAAATAAAAAAGTATTTTTCTACCTTTTGTTGTTTGGGCATTTTATTTTTAAATTGCAATTTCTTCTAGTTTCTTCTGTCTTCTGCTAATTCTCCATTGTCTGCTGTCCATTTGTCTTTTCTTCTCTCTTCTAGATTTTTTCCATTCTATCTTCTACATCTGCTTTAACATACTGATCTTTCCCTTTTTGCTCTTTCCCCAATTTCTTTATTCCTTTATCATCCACTCAAATTTCACCCTTCCATCCTCAATCCCCACTTACTCTGCCAATACCCAGCAACTCGTAGATTTTCCCTCCCTCCCTCCCACACAGAATATATTTTCCCCCTCCATCCTCATTCCCCCAGCCCCATCCCCTTCGTCCTCCCCCGAAATCAGCTCCCTTCTAGTTCCAACCCTACTCAGCATCCGCTTCCTTCTAATTGCATTCTACCCCCCCCCCCCGCATCAGCCCATTTTCCAGTCCTAGCCCATGACCCATCAGCCCATTTCCAGTCCAAGCTCCCCTCATCAGCCTATTTGTAATCCTCGCCCCCCCCCCCATCAGCCATTTCCAATACTAGCTCCCCTCCCCATAAACCAATTCCAATCCTATTCCAGTGAGCTGATGGGCGGGCTTGGACTGGAAATTGTGCCGAGTGTGGGGGAGCTTCAGCCCATTTCCAGTCCAAGCTCCCCATCAGCTCATTTCCAGTCCTAGCTCCCCCCCCCCCAATCAACTCATTTCCAGTCCAAGCTGCCCCTATCAACCCATTTGCAATCTTAGCCCCCATCAGCTCACTAAAACTAGCCCCCCCATAGTACATTTCCAATCCTATTCCAGAGCCACATCAGTCCATTTCCAATCCTACCCCCCCAAAAGCCCATTTCCAGTCCTAGTCCTCCCCATCAGCTCATTTGCAGTCCTAGCCACCCCCCCCCCTCACTCAGCCCATTTCCATTCCTAGCTTCCCACCCCCTCAGCCCATTTTCAATCCTAGCCCCCCCAGCCCATTTTCAATCCTAGCCCCCCCCCCAGTCAATTTCTAATTTTAGGCCCCTCCATTCAGCCCATTTGGAATCTTAGCCCCCTGACCCAACTCAGCCCATTTCAAGCCCAAGCCCATCCCCTCTCCGAAGAGCCCCCTGGCAGGCTTTAGAGGGCTCACCTCTTTAGCGGCTCGCGGCTCAGCAACAGCTTGTTACAGCCGCCGAAGTGAAGACCGTTGTTTCCTTCACTTCAGCAGCTGTATTGTAATGAAGATCGCTGGCGTGCCGGAGGTCAAAGGACATTTCCTGTGTCCCAGCTCTCAGCATGCCTGTGATCTTCATTACAATACAGCTGCTGAAGTGAAGGAGACAACGCTCTTCACTTCGGCGGCTGTAATGAGCTGTTGCTGAGCCTGCTGGGAGCCGCTAAAGGAGGTGAGCCGACAGCGTGCAGGATGTTGTTGGCGCGGGGCCTCCTGAAGTGCGGGGCCCTGTGCCAACAACATTCTTGCTCAATGGACGGGCCGGCCCTGCTCTTGGTTACAAAGTCAGTGCTCTAACCATGAGGCTACTCCTCTAGTTCCAGCCCTTCCCAGCAGCAGCTCCCTTCCAGTCTCAGCACCAACCAGCATGAGCTCCCTTCTAGTCCCAGTCCCTCCCAGCATTACTTCTAGTTCCTGCCCCCCCTTCAGCATCAGTCGTTTTCCAGTATCACCTCCCTTTCAGTCCCGCCTTCCTCCAGCATCAGCCCATTTCTAGTCCTCTTCCAGTGCTAATGTAACTCAAGGGGTGAAAAAAAATGAAACAAGTATTTACCAGGGTTCCATTGCATCAGCAGAAGAGGGAGAACAGCCAGCATCTGGACCGCACTGGACAGTCGCGGCAGAGAAGTTGTTTTCTTTTTTTTTTTTTAAAGAAACTGTGGTTTTTCACGGATGTTGAGGCAGGGCAGCAGGACAGCTTCTGGCTGCGATTGGGGCTGTCAGCAGCCGTGGTGGGCCTTTTGTCAGCCCTGGGCAGTGGCGGCAGAATTTATAAAGAAAAATGAAGCCGCAGGGCCGGTCTCAGGAAGCATATGGGGTCATGCAAGCATCGGAGAGTGCCGCAATCACCATGGCTGCTCCCGTTTAAGGCCTGCGGTGATTGTAGCTACTCGAGAGTGCTGGACTGCTGTGAGGATTGCAGCATCAGTGCCTGGGAGTAGCCACAAGCACCATGAGCCTTAAACAGGAGAAGCCACGGTGACCGTGTCTCTCCCCGACGCCTGCATGACCCCATATGCTGCCTGAGTCCAGCCCTGAAGCTTCACTTTTCTTTTTAGATTCTGACGCCGCTGACTTGGGCCCACCACGGCCACTGACAGCCCCGATCACAGCCCGAAGCTATCCTGCTGCATGCGTATGGCTGACCCTGGCAGGATCGTGCTAGGGTTTCTGGCACTCCCCTGCAACTCCCAAAACTCTCTTCACGTGATGCTAGTATTTTTCCTTCAAATCCAATGTTGTAAGAAAATTGCAGTGAAAGGCCAAATGCATAGCCAGAATAAAAATTTTACTTAGCAGTAAATACTTAGCATCATTCAAAAAGGCCGTGACAGTCCAAAAAACCCATCTGATTCTGGTCTTCTCACTAACAACATCATAAACATTCTACCAGGCAAATTATGAACTAATATAAAACCCTACAAAAGTCACCAAAGATCTACAAGGCCAAATCTACCATACCATACCAGCATAAACTTCCAAAACTCATACAACAAGGGGCCTACCCAGAAAAAAGCAGCACTTTAAATACTACAGTGGGCCCTGGAACATCCATATACCTATTTGAAAACTAAACAAGTCAAATTACTACAGTACAGTATAGATCTTTATGTACAAACTCCATGTTAACAGAACACCTGACCTCAGTCACACACTCACAACATCGACCCCCACCAAGTACAGAATAAGTGACTACAATGTATAGTAAAAATAAAAATATGCAGACAAAAAATAAATTGAAACCCCAAGAAGCCAGACTCCGCATGCAGTGCAACATCAGATAGAGATGCAATTCCTCATACTGTGTAAAATACAAAGGCAGCACCAAGTCCAATCACTAAATTGAAAATAATATTATTTTTTCTACCTTTGTTGTCTGACCATTTTATTCTCTGATCATTCTGGTCCCGATCTGAGGCTTCTGCTTTCCTGTCTTCTCTTAACTCTTTCTGTGGTCTATGGTCCATCTGCCATTTCTTATCTCTTCTTTTGTTTTCCTCACTTCCTTCCATCAGCCTGTTTCCAGTCCCAGTAAACCTTCCCAGTGTCAACCCCTTTCCAGTCTTCCCCTCCCAGTACCTTCCAATGTCAACCGCCTTCCATTCCCATGACTACCATTGGTGTCAATTCCCTTCAAGTCCCCCTCCTTCCCCACTGTCCAGCACCTTCTAGTCCAAATACCAACCCAGATATCAGCTCACGTCTACTCTCAGTGCTACCCCCCCAGTCAGCTCCCTACCAGTTGCCCTACCCTCTCTTCATCCCCCTTCCAGTGCCATCCCCATTTGTCAGCTCCCTTCAAGAGCCCCCTCCCTTCCAACCCCCCCCCCTTACCCAGCCACCAACTAGTCCCATCCCCAATTGTCAGCTTCCTCCAGTCCCACCCCCTAGGTGTCATCACTCTTCCAGTCCCCCTCCAGTACCATCCCCAGGTATCAGCTTCCTTCCAACCCCCTCCTTCCCTTCTGTGTCAGCTCCCTTCCAGCCCCCACCTTCCCCTGTGTCAGATCCCTTCCTGCCACCTGCTTCCCCCTCAATGTCAGCTCCCTTCCTGCCCCCAACCATCCCCCTGGTCAACTCCCTTTCAGACCCCTCCCCCCCTGGTGTTAGCTCCCTTCCTGCCACCTCCTTCCCCCCTGTGTCAGCTCCCTTCCTGCCACCTCCATCCCCCCCCCCCGTGTCAGCTCCCTTCCAGCCCCCACCTTCCCCTGGTGTCAGCTCCTTTCCTGCCCCCTCCCCCCCCCCCCGTGTCGGCTCCCTTCCAGCCTCCTCCTCCTCCAGGTAGCCATGGATCCTGCATCTTACAGAGCTGCGGTTGCACTAGTGCTAATAATTTAAAATAAAAGCAAAACCGGTGTGGAGTCTTCCGGCGTCTGTTATGGAGCCCCTGCTGCTGCATCCCGCTCCCTCTAGCGTAGCTTCCTTTTGGGGGTGGGACGCAGCAGCAGGGGCTCCATTACAGAGGCCGGAAGGCTCTGCACAGTTTTGCTTTTATTTTAAATTATTAGCTCTATCGTAGCCATGGCTCTGTAAGATGCAGGAGCCGTGGCTGGATCGGGGGGCAGGAGAGAGATGAAAAGCCAGTTTTCTGCTCTGGCTGCTCCTGGTCCTGTGGCCAGAGTAAAAACACTGCTTTTCAATGGCCGATTTCAGTTCTCTGCTAGCCGGCCTGCCATATAAAAACTGGCCGGTTGGCAACCCTATTCCCAGGCTCTCCCTTTCATTTCTTCTCACTATTCTTCCCTTTCATTTATTTTCCATGTCTCTCTCCTCTGCCTCTCATTTTTCCCTTTCATTTCTCTTCCTTTCTCAGCTGCCTATCATCCCCATCACCCTAGTCTCCCATTGCCATCGTCTATACTTGCCCTCTCCCAAATCATCATCTACCTTTCTCTGACTCTCATTCCCTCACTAGTCCCTGCTTCAGCTCCTTCCCGTCACTCAACACCTCCTGTTATCCAATCCCTTTCTTCTCTTACCTCTGCCCAGCTTCCTGTCAGCCCTCTTTCACCTTCTCACTAATCTCATTGTCATAGTCTCTCATCTCAGCCTTCACAGTCTCCTGTTCTTTTACGCTCCATCCTTTCTAACTCCTCCAGATCCTTCATACCATATCTAAATCTCACCCTCCAGACATTCCTTCCCTCTTCTAACCCCCCCCCCCATCTCTAAATGACCTTTATCCTTCCCCTCCACTCACTTTAGCCACAATACCCCTCTTCTTGCTCCCTCTCTCCAGGCCCTATTCTTCCCTTTTGCCTCTCCCTCCACGTTTTCCCCTTTGCACCCCTCCCTCCAGATACTCTATTCCTCTTTGCACCTGCTTTATTCCTCTTTTCAGATGCTATTCCCCCCTCCATCTCTCCGTCTCTCTGGAGGTCCTTCCCCCTTCTCATCACCTACTTCAGATGCACTCTCCCCCCCCCCCCCCCTGGATATTATCCTCCCCTCTCTACTTCCCCCTCCTTCATGCTTCCCCTCCTCCTCTCACCATTCTACTGTCCTAATATTATTCCCCCTCTCTGTTTCTCTCTGCCCCCTCCCCTGCACGTTCTAAATAGCTGAAAACCCACCTGGCTGTGGCGTTGCTCTAAGTAAAACTGTATATATATAAGAAGAAGATGCACGAGAAACAAGCTTAAACCAGAAAATATGAAAAGTACATTTTTACTGAAGATTTCTTTTCTACGTTGGTGTAGCCCAATTTCTTCACAGCCTGGGCTCAGTTTAAGGGGAGTGGGGAAAGAAAGCAAATAAACTTTTCTCTTGGCCAGTACAACCTTGTAGTCGGTCTGATGTAAGCTCTGTCCACCTCTATTTGGTTTTCTCTGGTATGAGCCAGTTTTTCTCTCCGCTTTCAAATGGCTGATGCAGTTTGTCACATGAATTTGTAGTTAAGGACATTTGGAAAGACTGAAAGAGGCAAAGTCCCCAGTTCTAATGCATGATACTCTTCATAGTACTGTGTGCTGAAACGAGACATGCTAAACAGAATACGCATCTTCTTTGCTTAGTGTGCAGTAAAAATGTTTAGGGCCCCTTTTACTAACACTTACGGGCCAATGCAGAACAGCTGTGTATGTCTTTTCATAGTGCGCTGATAGCGCAAAACCTCAGCACGGGAGCGTGTATGCAAATGAGCTGTGCAAAACTTCAGCATAGCGTTGAAAGGAGGGGAGGCAATGCATGCACAAACAATAGACATGTTACAAGCGCCTATGTGCACATGCGTGTAAATGTCAGACGTCCAAGTTATGAGCACCTAGGATGGGAAGGTTCTTTCAACATCAGCAAAGCCAGTAACAGTCTGAGGGCGCTCACTCCATACTAATCAACACTATTTTCACCCCCAAAATGTTTATTTTCTTAAATTACAACAAGGAGACATAACAGGAAATGGAGAATGATACAAATGAGTCCAAAGAACACACAAAGATAAACGACATTTCTTCTTGAATGCCGAACTTTCGCTTATATGCTGAAAGATACATGCAGGAGATTTTCATGCCCAAGGTAACTGTTTTGCGCAAAATTTTTAAGATACCTCAGACCAGGCATAGAAATAATGGCGCTCCTGAACTTTACGACTGGTTATATAATTCTTTCCACATTTCTCTGCGGTGGGCGCAGACCTTATTGGCATTTCCTTTTAATACATGCAGCTCATTTGTGTGGCATTTAAATTTGCTTGGCCTTGCTGCATGTGCATTTGTTTTCTAATTTATGCATGTGTCAATCTCTCTCTGCATTTGCTACAGCAATATATGTGCATAGCTGTTGTGTATTTTTTGCGGGCAAAGGGCACACTAGCATTTCTGCATCGGCCTGTGAGGTTAAACGTTCAGTTGCATGGCCCATGGCTGCGTGGCAGATAGATCAAGCTAAGCGTTAGTAAAAGGGACCCTTAGTGCCCACATCAATTTAATGCTCGTTATGCAATGAATTTACACGCACAAAAGTTGATTTGAGTGCATTGAAGTTCTAAGGCGCATTAAGATTTTGAGCTCCGATGTGTAAAACAAACCAAAACATCCAAAAGTTAAAGGGCTGGGAAACAAACAAACAAAAAAAAAGAACTGAAAGTCTTTCTTTCCCGGTGCACATCCCTAATGGAGAACCAATGGGACCCATTTTTTCGAATTCACATGCACTTGTGAGCATGCGCACGAATCATCTAGGGAAACAATAACTGTGTCTGACTCCTGTAGGCCGCACTTAAATTTTCTGAAAATTTTGTATAGATCATATGCAAAACTAAGAAGCTCTTAAGAGGCAAACTACTACTACTGATCATGTGTATAGCGCTACAAGGCATATGCAGCGCTATACAGACACTTGTAAAAGACGGTCCCTGCTCTTCAGAGCTTACAATCTAGTCAAGACATTCAACACAGCAACTGTGGACAAGGGTACATCTAGGGGAATGGTAAAGAAACACAGAGCAGACTAAGCAGATCAGGATCCAAAAGCAGCCTCGAAGAGGTGTGTTTTCAGCCTGGATTTGAACAGGGCCACAGATGGAGCCTAGTGTACTGGCTCAGGAAGTTTGTTCCAGGCATAAGGAGCAGCAAGGTGAAAGGAGCAAAGTCTGGAGTTGGCAGTGGAAAAGAAGGGCACAGATAGAAGCGATTTGCCAGAAGAGCGGAGTTCCTGAGGAGGGGTGCAGGAGAGATAACAGAGGAAAGATAGTGAGGAGCTGCAGAGCGAATGCACTTATAGTTCAGTAGGAGAAGTTTGAACTGCATGCGGAAACTGATAGAGAGCCAGTGAAGCAACTTGAGAAGAGGGGTAATATGAGCATGACAAGGCTGGTGGAAGATATCACTGGTCAACAAATTTTTACAAAAGTCATGTTACTGAAATAAAAATAGTCATTTCTTATCCATTTTTATATGCTGAACACGAATATGACAGTGAAATTGCAAAGTTGGCTCTAGTTTTTTTGTAATCTGCAAGAATTAATGTTTATATCACAAAATGCATGTCAATAATAAATATAATAGGCCTTCGGTTAATACCTGTAAAAAACCAAGTCATAGACTACTTCTTAGATTTTTTCGCCTGTCTCTTGTACAGCTGTTCGGGAGCTTCTCTGGGGAGTGTCCAGCAGTAGTCAGCCAGCATTGTAGTGGACCATTTTCCCTGGTATCTTTGCTCCATCGTTGCGATATCCTGGTGAAAAACGTTCGCCCTGTTCATCACTAACCATACCACAGTTGTCAGGAAAGAAATCGAGATGGGAATCAAGGAAATGGATCTTTAGAGACATATTGCAGCCAAGTTTCTGATACTGCATCAGCATGTCTTCTACTAGTTCCTTGTAGTTTTCTGCCCTAACATTCCCGAGAAAGTTTGTTGACATTAGGCAAAAAGCATTCCATGCTTGTTTCACATCACCCTGCAACAAGTTGTTGAATTGGTCATCTTTGAAGAGCTCTCGAATCTGAGGACCCACAAAACTCCCTCTTTAATCTTTGCTTCACTGACTTGAGCAAATTTTTCATGCAGGTATCGGAAAGCTGGCGAAGTGCGGACCATGGCTTTCACAAAGTTTTTCATCAAACCTAGTTTAATGTGAAGGGGTGGTAACAGGATTTTGTGAGCCTCAACCAGAGCTGGGTGCTGGATATTCTTCTCTCCAACTGTTACATTTTGTCTGCGATTCCATTCCTTCCGCAAGTAGTGCCAATCCCTTGCTCGGCTATCCCACTCACATAAGAAACACATGTATTTTATATATCCCTGCTGCAGTCCCATTAAAAGGGCAACTACCTTCAAGTCACCACAGAGGTACCAGCTGTACTTGTTATAGTTAATGGAAGTCAGTAGATGCTTTAAGTTACCGTATGTCTCTTTCATGTGGACGGCATGCGCTACTGGAATAGATGGAAGACGGTTTCCATTGTTCAAAAGCACAGCCTTCAGACGCAGTTTCGAAGAGTCTATAAATAGTCTCCGGTCTTGTGGGTCATGAGTGATTTTTAAGGCATTCATGAGGCTTTCAATATCGGAACAGAATACCAGATTACTTTCCTTTCCGACTGCGTATAGTACACTGCTGACGTCAGATGGCTTCAGCAGCCGTCTGGCAGTAGTATTGCATTGCATCAGAAAATGATGCAATCAACTCTGGATGGTGTGTGCATGCTGGTATTATGCAATGTGATGCAATATTACATCATTAAAGGCTTATTTGGGATGTTGTTGATGTTCTACTGGATAAATTTATACGTTGAAACGTCAAAAATGAACTACATGCAATATCTTCAAAACGAGAGCCAATAAATTTTTTTAAATGTTATATTCGTGTTCAGCTCTCCAAGATACTACAAATTAGGGCCTTTAAAGTCAGTAACGATTTCAGTGTTGACCAGTGAGATAAGCCACACAGCTGAATTTTGAACAGATTGAAGGGGAGAGAGATGATTCAGAGGGAGACAAGCAAGGAGGAGGTTGTAATAGTCTAGACAGAAGGAGACTAAAGAGTGGATAAGCGTCTTAGTAGTGTGCTCAGAAAGGAAGGGGCGAATTTTGCTAATGTTATAGAGAAAGAAATGACAGATTTTAGCTAGCAGTTGGATGTGTGTGGAGAAGGAGAGGAAGGCATCAAAAACGACCCCAAGTTTACAAGTAGAGGTAACAGGGAGGAGTAGAGTGTTATCAACAGAGATTGAGAAAGGAGGAAGGGGGGAGGTACGTTTAGGGGGAAAAATAAGAAGCTCAGTTTTGGCCATATTCAATTTCAAAAGGTGATGAGACATCCAAGCAGCAATGTCAGATAGGCAGACCTGGATTGCCGGGGAGACTTCAGGTGTAGAGAGGCATAATTGCATGCATATATTTTTGGAATTTATGATCAGATTCTCAGTCAGGAATGGTGTATGTGGTGCAATGGCAGGGTGTTAAGTGTGTGGTGGAGTGAGATGATGGTAGGTGTGTGTGATGCAGGGGTGAGGTGTGTGTGTTGTGCAGAGATGGTGTGTATGTGTGTGACGGGGTGTGTGGTATGGGATGGGATGTGTTTGTGTGGTGCGGGGTGGGCTGAATGTACATTTGTGGTGCAGGGAGATGTGTGTTTGTGTGTGGTACAGGGGTAGGATGTGGGACATCTGTATGTGTATAGTGTGAGGGTGGTGTGCGCGTGTACAGCAGGGGTGAGGTGTATATATGAGTGGGTAGAAGAGTGGTGTTAGGCTGGGGATTGTGTGTGCATATGTGTGTGTGTATATGTTTGTGTTGTAGGGGTGGATGTACATGTGTGTGTGTTTGAGTGTGGTGTGTGTATGTGTGGTGCAGGGGTGTGGATTGTGTGTGTGTATGTGGGGTGCAGGGGTGGGGATTGTGTGTGTGTGTGTATGTGGGGTGCTGGGGTGGGGATTGTGTGTGTGTGTGTGTGTGTATGTGTGGTGCAGGGGTGGGGATGAGTGTGTGTGTGTGTATGTGGGGTGCTGGGGTGGGGATTGTGTGTGTGTGTGTGTATGTGTGGTGCAGGGGTGGGGATTGTGTGTGTGTGTGTATGTGTGGGTCGGGTGTGGGGTTTGTGTGTGTGTGTATGTGTGGTGCAGGGGTGGGGATTGTGTGTGTGTATGTGGGGTGCAGGGGTGGGGATTGTGTGTGTGGTGCAGGGGTGGGGATTGTGTGTGTGTGTGTATGTGTGGTGCAGGGGTGGGGATTGTGTGTGTGTGTGTGTATGTGTGTTGCAGGGGTGGGGATTGTGTGTGTGTATGTGTGGTGCAGGGGTTGGGATTGTGTGTGTGTGTGTATGTGTGTTGCAGGGGTGGGGATTGTGTGTGTGTATGTGGGGTGCAGGGGTGGGGATTGTGTGTGTGTGTGTGTATTGGGGGTGCAGGGGTGGTGATTGTGTGTGTGTGTGTATGTGTGTTGCAGGGGTGGGGATTGTGTGTGTGTATGTGTGGTGCAGGGGTGGGGATTGTGTGTGTGTATGTGTGGTGCAGGGGTAGGGATTGTGTGTGTGTGTGTATGTGTGGTGCAGGGGTGGGGATTGTGTGTGTGTGTGTGTATGTGGGGTGCAGGGGTGGGGATTGTGTGTGTGTGTGTGTAAGTGTGGTGCAGGGGTGGGGATGAGTGTGTGGTGTGTGGATGGCATTGTGTATGTGTGGTGCAGGGGTGGGGATTGTGTGTGTGTGTGTATGTGTGGTGCAGGGGTGGGGATTGTGTGTGTGTGCAGTGAGGGAGTGGGGTGTGTGTGCAAGTGTATTAAAGGGATCGAGCGCATTAATCATTTCCGTCTATAGCTGCAGCGTTTTGATCTAGTTCCCCCTAATAAAGTGTTATACGCTAGACTGTAACTTAGCCACTGTTTTTTCAATGAAAGGGAAGAAGAGGAGAGATGGGAAATTCTGACTTAGCATTCTGCCTACGCTCCAGACTCTCTGTTTCCCCTGAGCTGATACAAATGCATGTGGCTTCATTATAGCCATGATTTCTGCAGCGTTTTTGCTATCTACTGTTTATGTCTTTATAAAATAGGCTAAAAATAGGCACCTGCTTGATCTCTCAACCAAGGCAACCTTTTATATAACTATGCTCCATAGGGATCATTTTATAAAGTTTTGTTTTGAATGTGAAGGCAGTGTTACACGGAAAAAGGCCTTTTATAAAATTACCCCATCAGTTCATGCCATGTGATCTAATTCCTGGACTGACACTCCCTCAAAGGTTAAAAAACAAACAAACAGATGTAAAATATGTCCCCTTCATGTGTTGTTGTTGTTAAGTGCCGTTGCATCAATATTGACTCATAGTGACCCTGTGGATAATTATCCTAGACTATGTTCACTCTTCAATCAAGCAGCTAATTGTTTAACTCTATTGGCTCCCATAGCTGATGTTATTGTACTGATCCATTGACTTGCAAGTCTTCCTCTTTATGATCGACATTCAGCCTTGCCAAGCATGATGTCATTCTCTAATGATCGTCCTGTAGCCTAGGGGTAGTAACACAGTGCACCCCAAAGGCCAGACCCGGATGGTCAAAGTGGCAGGAAAGGTGGGAAGTGGATACTAATGAAGTATTTAGACTGGAAGACTCATCTGCATATCCATCTGGTCTCTCTTGTTTACTTCAACAGGTACCAAAGCTCCACCAACTGAATGATGGCTGGTAAAAATTGTATTGCCAAAGCTGTTGCCCTTGTTACAGCTTCTGCCTCTGTCCAAACAGACAGCTCAATGCCAGTCAAGGGGCCGGTTCCATGTGCAAGATACCTGCAAGTTTCCAGATGTTGCCTCTTTTACCCATTTCTACATGAAACAAGTGGAGGAGCTCAGAGAAGAGGTGACGAGGCTGAGAAACATTCGAGACATAGAGAAGTACATTGATGAGATGCTTCTTGAAGCATTCATGCTCTCTGACAGAGAGTTGGACACGAGTCACCAGAGCCCTAAAATTGAAGAACCAATAGGCAGCCCTGGAAGAGAAGGAGGTGAAAGCATCCCAGGAAAAGGAAGAACTAGAACTCTAGCACCCCAAAGCTGAAGAATGAGTGACAACAAGGAAGCGAATGGCAGTGGTGGTTTGTGATTCTCTTCTGAGGGGGTACTGAGGAATTCATCTCCCAACCAGACATGATGCCCAGGGAGGTGTGCTGTCTGCCAGGTGCCAAAATCTGAGATGTTATGGAGAGTTTGCCGAGACTCATCAAGCCTACTGATTATTATCTAATGTTGCTCATTCATGTCTGCAAAAATGATACTGCTAGATCTCCCTCCGAGCGTATCAAGAATGCCTTCATGGCTCTGGGACAGAGGATGAAGCAGATAGGTGCACAGGTGGTGGTCTCTTCCATCCTCCCTGTTGAGGGTAAAGGCTGAGGCAGAGAAGCTCACATCCTGCATAGTTGGTGTCATTGAGAATGTTTTGGTTTCCAGGACCATGGGATGATTTTCCAAGGGCTGAGGAGCAGAGATGGCATCCACCTATGCAAGAAGGGTCAAAGTGTCTTCCACAGCAGACTGGCTAATCTACTGAAGAGAGCTTTCAACTAGATTCATTGGGGATGGGTGAAGAAAACCCCCAGGTAAGTAAAAGCCCTCAGGTAAGTAAAACATTAAATACTTCTGTAGAAATGGGTAAAAGGGGAAACATCTGGAAAGCAGTGTGTATAAATGCCCGTAGTATGGGAAATAAGATCCCAGATGTTGAGGCTTTAATGGAAGAGGCTGATTTGGAGTTAGTGGGGGTTCTGAAATGCTTCCCGTTCCACGCGCAGGACCCAAAAGGCAGGCAGAGCTCCGGAGTCTCAATGCGTGGATGAGACGATGGTGCAAGGATGAGGGTTTTGGATTTGTTAGGAATTGGGGAACATTCTGGGGAAAGGAGGGGCTCTTCCGAAGGGATGGGCTTCACCTTAACCTGGATGGAACCAGGCTGCTGGCATTAACCTTTAAAAAGGAGATAGAGCAGCTTTTAAACTAGATAATAGGGGAAAGCCGACAGTCGCCCAAGAGCGCATGGTTCAGAAGAATGTATCCTTGAAGGAAACTACCAAAAGCAGAGAGGTTCCAAAAAAGAGTAAAGTAGCCCAAATGCCCTCGAGTATGGAGCAGACAGAGCTTAAAGATCCCAAATTACCCTTGCCTACCAATAGCCAAATTAATATGAATAAAATACAGTCTCTAAAATGCTTGTATGCAAATGCTGGAAGTCTAAAAAATAAGATGGGAGAGTTAGAATATATAGCACTAAATGAGAGGTTAGATATGATTGGAATCTCAGAGACATGGTAGAAGGAGGACAACCAGTGGGACATTGTGATACCTGGGTACAAACTGCATCGTAATGACAGAGCTGATCAAATTGATGGAGGGGTTGCGCTCTATGTTAGAGAGGGCATTCAGTCAGAAAGGATTAAAGTTTTGCAGGAAACAAAATTTGCTGTAGAATCTCTATGGATTGAAATTCCATGTAAAAAGAGGAAGGCGATGGCAGTGGGGGTGTACTATCAACCGCCTGGCCAGAATGAACAAATGGATGATAAAATGCTCAAAGAAATCAAGGAAGCTAACAAAAGTTACAGCACAGTAATAATAATGGGCGATTTCAATTACCCAGGTATCGATTGGGTCAGTGTCACGGCAGGACATGCTAGGGAGATAAAGTTCCTAGATTAAATAAATGACTGCTTATTGGAGCAGTTGGTTCATGATCCAACCAGAGGGGAAGCCATATTGGACCTATGTCCTTAGTGGAACACCAGATCTGGTGCAAGAGATAAGGGTGTTGGGGCCACTTGGCAATAGTGATCATAGCATGATCGCGTTTGATTTAATTAGTGGAGGAGGGATAGTAAGGAAATCCACAGTACTTCCTTTTAACTTTCAAAAGGGAGACTATGATAAAATGAGTAAAATAGTTCAGAAAAAACTAAAAGGAAGAGTTGCAAAGGTTAAAGACTTACATCAAGCTTGGGTGTTTTTGAAAAATACTATCTTGGAAGCCCAGACCAGCTGTATTCCACACTTTAAGAAAAGTGGAAGGAAGTCCAAAAAACTGCCAGCATGGTTTAAAGGTGAGGTCAGAGAGGCTGCTGTTGCCAAAAAAGCATCTTTCAGGAAATGGAAAAAAGAGCCAAACGACGAAACAGCACAAGCACTGGCAAGTAAAATGCAAGGCATTGATAAGGCGGGCAAAGGGAGAATTTGAGAAGAAGCTTGCTGCGGAAGCAAAAACGAGTAATGAAGACTTTTTCAAGTACATTCGTAGCAAAAAACCTGTGAGAGAGTCAGTTGGTCCATTAGATGATAGAGGGGTTAAAGGAGCACTAAGAGGTGACAAGGCGATAGCAGAGAGACTGAATGAATTCTTTGCTTCGGTCTTTACTGAGGAAGATGTAGGGGTGTTACCCATGAATGAAGTGGTATTTAAAGGTGCGGAAGAATTGAAGGAAATATCGATACATCAGGAAGATGTATTACAACTATTAGATAAACTGAAGAGTAGCAAATCACCTGGGCCGGATGATATACATCCAAGGGTGTTGAAAGACCTGAAATATGAGATTGCAGACCTGCTGTTAGTAATCTGTGAACTATCATTAAAATCATCTGTAATACCTGAAGACTGGAGGATGGCGAACCTAACATCATTTTTTAAAAAGGGTTCCAGGGGTGATCCGGGAAACTACAGACCGGTGAGCCTGAAATCAGTACTGGGAAAAATGGTAGAAACCATCATAAAGAATAAAATTGCTGAACATGTAGATAGTCATGGCCTAATGGGAGACAGCCAACATGGCTTTAGACAAGGAAGATCTTGTCTTATTAATCTGTTATGTTTTTTTGAAGATGTGAATAAACAGGTAGACAAAGGTGAGTCGGTTGATATAGTGTATTTGGACTTTCAGAAAGCCTTTGACAAGGTCCCTCATCAGAGACTTTTGACAAAACTAGAGTCATGGGATAGGAGGCAGTGTACTACTGTGGATCAGGAACTGGTTAAAAGATAGAAAGCAGAGGGCAGGGCTAAATGGCCAATTTTCCCAATGGAGAAAGGTGAATAGTGGTGTACCCCAGGGATCTGTGCTGGGTCCTCTGCTTTTTGACATATTCATAAATGACCTGGAAAAGGGAATAACGAGTGAGGTTATCAAATTTGCAGATGACACAAAACTATTTAAAGTTGTTAAAACCCAAGAGGTTTGTGGAAAATTGCAAGAGGATCTTGATAAATTGGAAGAATGGGCATCAAAATGGCAGATGAAATTTAATGTGGACAAGTGCAAAGTTATGCACCTAGGAAAGAACAACCCAAACTATGGTTACAAGATGCAAGGTTCCACATTAGGAACCACCACCCAGGAAAAAGATTTAGATGTCATTGTGGATAACATGTTAAAACGCTTAGCCCAGTGTGCAGCGGCGGCCAAGAAAGCAAATAGAATGCTAGGTATGATAAGGAAAGGAATGGAAAATAAAACAAAAGATATTATAATGCCTCTATATCGTTCCATGGTGAGACCGCACCTTAAATATTGTGTGCAATTCTGGTCGCCGTATCTTAAAAAGGATATAGCGATTTTAGAAAAGGTTCAGAGAAGAGCCACCAAAATGGTAAAGGGGATGGAAGGATACTCCTATGAAGAAAGGCTAAAAAGGTTAGGGCTCTTTAACCTGGAAAAGAGACGGCTGAGGGGAGATATGATAGAAGTCTATAAATTAATGAACGGAGTGGAACGGGTAAACGTAGATCGATTGTTTACATTATCAGAATATAGAAAGACTAGGGGACATGCAATGAAGCTACAGGGTAAACTATTTAAGACTAATAAAAGAAAATATTTTTTCACTCAATGTGTAATCAAACTCTGGAATTTGTTCCCGGAGGATGTAGTAAAGGCTGCTAGTGTAGCTGGGTTTAAAAAAGGTTTGGACAAGTTCATGGAGGAAAGATCCATAAACCATTATTAAGAAGAGACCCAGGATATCAATGCTTGACCCAATACAAGCATTGTGGAACCTGTGTCTTTTGGGGAAACTGCTAGGTACCTATGACCTAGATTGGCCACTGTTGGAAACAGAATACTGGGCTTGATGGACCTTGGTCTGACCCAGTATGGCATATCTTATGTTCTTATGTTCTTATGTTCATGGTTCACAGGAAAACCATGACTGGGATGTAATTATACCAGGCTATTCTTTATTCAGGAAGGACGGGGTAGGAAAAAGGAGAGGAAGAGTAGCACTATATGTAAAAAATAATATTAAAGTTATAGAATTAAAAGGGATCGAGGAGGCAGTGTGGGTTAAACTAGAAAGAAGGAATGGGAAATCTATTTGCATTGGTGTGATATACAGATCTCCTTCACAGGGAAAAGAAGTGGACAGAGATTTAATAGAAGACATATGCAGAATTGCCATGAAAGGAGAAGTGCTACTGATAGGTGATTTCAATATGCTGGATGTTGATTGGCGCATCCCTGCTGTGATGTTATCTAGAAGTAAGGAGATCTTAGATTCTCTACAGAGAGAACTATTTTGGCAACGGGTAACGGAACCCACACATGAAGGGACCATACTGGACCTGGTGCTTACCAATAGGGAAAATGTTTCTGATGTTATAGTGGGAGATCATGTCATATCCAGTGATCACCAGATAGGGGGGTTCAGTATTAGGACTAGGATTGATAAAGTCCATTCAAATAGCGAGGGCCTTAGACTTTAGGAAAACCAACTTTGCCAACATTGGACAATACCTCAAGGAGTTGTTAGTGGGAATAGATGGGAGAAGTAGGCAAGCAATGGGCAAAACTGAAAGGGGATATTTTGATGGCAAATGCTGGACAATGGTGCGGGAGGGGGCAGGAGGGAAACAGGAAGACAAATGCTGAAGAGGGTGGGAAGCAGGAAAACAAATGCTGGATGGGGGAATTAGAAGATAAATGCTGGACTTGGGGGGGGTGAGGGAAGAAGCAGGAAGACAAATGCTGGACTAGGGCTAGCGCAACTCGGTAAGGTGGGTTAGCATAGCAGGGGGGTGCCGACATCAGGAGGGTGCCATCACTAGCCACCTGCCCCCCAATCCCCATTCAGGATGGCCTGCGGAGTGCCAGAGGCCTAGTGGAGATTCTGCCATGTTGCTCCTGCAGGCCCAAGGCTCTGAGAGGCCACAATAGCTACTGCCAGCTTTCTGCCTGTGGGAGCAGCATATTCTGTGGACAGGTTCTCTACTAGACTGCCAGCACTCCACAGGTCATCCTTAATGGGGAGTGGGGCGGATGGCCATCGATGGTGCCCTCCTGATGTTGGCTCCTGTGGGCACGCTCTGTTTCTCTGGGTCGCAGTCACAGTCTCTGCCTGTAGGACTTGCTGCTCCCTCAGGCAGAAAGGTGTGAGAGGCAACAATTGTGGCCCGAGAAGCAGAGCCTGCCTGCGGAAACAGCATGTCCTGTGGGCAGTAGCTGTGCAAGGCCAATTGTGCCCTGCCTCTCTGGGCTGGGATCACGGCTTGCACAGCTCCTGCCCTTGGGACATGCTGCTCTGCCCATTGTATATGCAAGGGATGGACGTGGGGGGTTGCGGCATTGGGAGGTGGACATGGATGGACAGAGGGAGTCAGAAGGGAGATGCTAGGTGCAGAGGTGGTGGGGGAATAGGGAGGCAGCAGGGATAAGATTGAGGTGGGGGCTAGGGAGATAGACATGGAAAGGGGCATAGGAGAAGTCAAGAGGGGAGATGAAGTGGTGATGTTGGGTTATAGGGAGACTATGTGAAACTGCTGGACTTGGGGAGGGGAGATGCTGGACACAGGATAATAAGTGGAGAAAAAAATGCAGGACATGGGGTAATACGGAGAGAGAGGGGCTAAGAGGGACATGGGGTAAATAGGTTGAGAAAGAGACGGAGGGATGATGGACATGGGAGTAATAGGGAGGGGATGGCATGGTAGGGAGATGGGATAGATGCTGGTTGCAGGGGGATAGGAAGGGACATGACAGACATAGGAGGTACTGGATGGAGGGAGAGAGAAAGCCAGAAAGAGAGTTAGACATGGAGGGGGAGAGAGAGTGAACAAAAGACTGGGGAATAATGGACCAGAGAAGAAGAGCTAGGGAATGGGAGGACTGGGTGAAGGTTGAAAAGCGGTAGGTAGATGGCATAAAAAAGAGAGAGATTGAGAACTGTTCTTACGATAGAAAGGAGTAGGGAAATCTGGGTGGACAGAGAGAGAGAGAGAAAGAGTAATAAATGGACGAAAGCTGAAAGGAAAAAAATCAATATCCAAGATGGAAGGAAGTGAAGAAAAGAAAAGGAGAGACAAGAAATGGCAGATGGAGTAGAGACCATAGAAAGAGAGCTAAGACAAGACAGAAGAAAGCAGAAGCCTCAGATTGGAACCAGCATTATGAGAGAATAAAATGGTCAGACAGCAAAGGTACAAAAAATAATTTTATTTTCAATTTAGTGAATGGACTTTGCGCTGTCTTTATATTTCAAACAGTATGGGGAACTGCATCTCTTATTTATCTGGTGTTGCACTGCATGCGGAGTCTGGCTTCTTGGGGATTCAGTTTAATTTTTGTCTACATATTTTTATTTTTACTTTAGGCTGTGGTCACTTATTCTGTACTCAGTGAGCGTCTGTGTTCTGAGTGTGTGATTGAGACTAGGCGTTCTGTTAACACAGAGTTTGTACATAGGATCTGTACTGTAGTAATCTGACCTGCTCAGTTTTTCAAATGGGTATATGGATGTTGTAGGGCCTGCCGCAGTATGTATAGTGCTGCTTTTTTCGGGGTAGGCCCCTTGTATGAGTTTTGGAAGTTTATGCTGGTATGGTATGATAGATTTTGTCTTGTAGTTCTCCGGTGACTTTTCTAGGGTTTTATATTAGTTCACAATATGCCTGGTACTGGAGAATGTTTGTTGTTGTTAGTGAGATGACCAGAATCAGATTTTTTAAAAAATATATTGAGTTCTGTGGGTGAATATCCTACTTCTGTTCTGCATCCATTGTCGAGAGAGAGGTTTCTGTGGATGCAGAATGTATATTTAAAAAGAAAAAGCAAGAACTGTAATGCAATTTATAGCCACATAAAATGAGTTCTAATTTTATAATTTGTTGTTATAAACTGTGCTGCTGTTCTCACTTTTTCTTTTAGTTCCTTGGTGTGCGAGCATCTTGAATTTCCTTTGTTTTTTGTGGAATGTATATTTACATTAACACTATGTTGGTCCAGTGTGCCGTTTCAGGAGTTATGGTGGGGTTGCTAAGCCCTTCTTGATGTTTATATTGGAGTGGGGGGTGTTGTGTTGGGTTGCCAAGTCACTCTTGTTTTTGTGGAAGTGGGAGATGCTGCATGGATGCTGTTGTGCTCCTCTTGTTTGGCATATTTAGCATCATGTTTCCTAGGCTCTGCACTGGTAACATATGAACCTAAGAAATGCCATACTGTGCCAGACCAAGGTCCATCAAGCCCAGTATCCTATTTCCAACAGTGGCCAATCCAGGTCTCAAAAAAGCACACAGGTTCCACAATGCTTGTCTTGGGGCAAGCAGTGGATTTCCCGGGTCCTCTTGAATAATAGTTTATGGACCTTTTCTCCAGGACCTCTTTAAAACCCGGCTACACTAACAGTTTCTACTACATCCTCCGGTAAATAATTCCAGAGTTTGATTACACGGGGCTATAGGCTAACTCCCAAATCGGAGTTTTCTCCCTAATATTGTTGCTACATCTTGGATTGGAGGAATGCATTTGTGTCAACTTTGGCTGGTTACAAGACCGCTTTTTTTGGGTCAAAGACTACTTGGGCTCTCTCCTTGAAGAAAGTGTATATGGAGAAGGACTGTAGCGGTTTGACTACCTCAGCTAAGTAGTTTTCCAGCTTAAATAATATAACTAATTGATTGGTGTTGGGAGCTCACTCTCTCAGGGCCTCTTTAGTGGAATTTCCACTTTTAAAAGATAAAAAGGAACATAACACCTCGAGAGGATTTATTCCTCATGGTGTACGTTCCGACAAAAAAATATATGTTTGTCTGTTTCTCTGTGATGTTGGAATGTTTTAGTGGGAGATAGTTAAAAGGTTTATTAGGATTCTCAAATTTGTACCTAAGGCAATGAAGGGTCAAGTGACTTTCCCAGGACCACAAGGATTTGAACCCTGATCTCTCTTGCTACAGACCAGTGCTCTAACCTCTTGGCCACACCTCCACACCTGCAAAAAAAAGGGGGGTTGTTTTATAAGTGAGATCTTTCATTAATGTTAAAATGCCCCTTAACCAGCCAACGGGCTTTAATAAAAGAGGTCTTAAATTGCTAAGTTCAGGCCTATGTCTGAGCCACAGCTCAGGATCCTTCTTGTCCTACAGGCTGACTTTCTCTGCTGCTGCTAGAGCTATTGTAAATGTAATAGTCCTTTGGTGACACCTAGTGGACAGTGAAGAAATGGCATTGAATAAAGTTTACAGAGCTCCAGCACCATCTTTCAAGCATCAAATCATAGCTGCCATCTCTAAACTGCCTGGGAGAAGGACTTCATGATTCTGATTATAATTTGAGATATTTCAAAAAGTCACTGTTATAGTCTTGAGACTCAAGTGCTAAATAATTTACAAATTTCTGTCTTCTTGTTTTTTAATTTTGATTTTCTGGATCGAGTTGAAGGCTTCTGAAATCCACTATTGTCAAATCCCAAAGTGTGGACGCATTAAATAAAGTGTGTTTCAACATTTAGCAGCTGAGAAATTGTTCTATGAAGGTGAAGGGATATTTATGATTTCTGCCATAATTTGGAGTATGCTTGGCCTAAGTCGGAAGTTACAGATTGTGGCCGCTCCTCCCTACTCCCCTCCGACAAGGCCAATCAGGCCAAGCAGTGGGACTTTAAAACCAGGGCAAAAGCAGGCAAGCTTGTGCCTGAGGGCCTCACCAGAGGGGCCCTTTGGTGTGGCCCTTAGGCGGGGACTGTAGGCGATAAAAGCCCCCGCAACACAAGACAGAACATCGGGCTGAGACTTACCACAATGTCTCCAGCTCTACGGACCCTAATTCAACAAAAATCTCCAGAGATAAGAACCCTGGCACAAGAAGTCCACATCTGCAACAGGGAACACAAAGGGACCTGGGAAGCACAGGAACTTTAAACCCCTAACCTCAAATACCACCAGAACACCACAACTAATAGCTCTACTACAATCCAAGTCCCTCAGTGAACTGTACAACACGACCATGAAGCTACATAGTGATACTGCTCTTTTACTCCTATCAGTTGCTAACCTTCTCTTCCTATATACAGGGGCAACACCCACATCCTCATATATACTAATGCTCCCAATATTCTCACACACACACACCAAATCAACATGTGGCAACGCCCCATCAAACATGGCTCCCACAAACCAAACAGACTTATTCAAATCATACCACAGCCCACAACCACATATACACACAACAACCATATACTTGAAGCTCCTGTCACATGCACACTCATCAACATCAGATCGGTCAGAAACAAAGTTAACATAATCACAGACCACCTTCAAGCAAGCAAAACAGACACCCTGTGCATCACCAAAACCTGGCTCAAAGACACAGACCTAGCCATCATCAACCAGATTACACCCGCAAACTACACAGCCTTCCACTGCCACAGAACACACAAGAGAGGCGGCGGTGTTCTAATTCTTACTAGAAACCACTTCAAATTCAAACTCACAGTCTGTCATCACACACAACACAAACATAATCACAATTACCAACAAATATATCACCATATGCCTCACATATAGAGCCCCCAACGCTAACTTTGACGAGTTATCCACTGTGCTGGAGACAGCATACAGCCAGAACACATCACACAAACCTCTTAAAGCCCTGGGCAACTTCAATCTAAGCTCAGCAAAGAACAAGAAGCAAAGACATTCTTGGGAGCAACGGAGTCATTTCAATTCAATCAAATCATCACCACACCAACCCATCAACAAGGGCAATGCCTGACCTCATTTGCATACCACAGACAATGACCAAACAGAACCTCATAACACCTTCATCAGTCATGCCCATACCATGGTCAGACCATCACCTTATAACCTTCAAGATGTGCCTAAAAGAGACTGCTGACACAACAACCCAGCAGCGCACAGAAAGAAAATTTAAACGCTTTCACAGAGAAAGATTCTTGGAAGAAATCACTCCAAACCTGACCACAAGAACACAAGAAAAATATCAGCCCCATGCTACTCCTCTGAGATCAATCAAGCAAACGAAGCAAACACTGCAACAGCTGGAGAGACAATGGAGACAGATAAAATCCACCACCATCCTTACACAATATAGACAAAAACAGCATGAGTACATCAACATAATAAATAAAGCCAAACAACAATTCTATACCAATTGTCCACTACAGAAGAAAGAAGAGCTTCCAGTTCCCAAGAGAAGGGTCCCTAGGGCACAAATGCCAACAATATTGTATATCACCTTTTGAATTTTGACCTGCACCAAAACACAGCAACTACCAGAGTCCTAGTTAACCTAAAGAAATCCCCAGAAATCAAAACAGCTACCCTGCCCTTCTTTCTTTGAATACTATTGTAGGCAAAATAAGCCAAGGAGAACCACCTTTGAGAATATGGCTTTTCAGCAGCAGATGATAAATGCGAACACAGCTGTCCTCAACCTCTGTGCTTTCCGGAAAAGGGAGAGCTGCTTCTGCGGGGGCCCTTCGTATTCAATCAGCCATAACTGCCAAGACTTACACACATATCCAAATGTCCATCACACATACCACCACTCACTCACCCTCCCCATCCCCACCCACCACGCTCAACTGATCCCCCCTCTAAATCCATCCATCCATCATTCTCCATCCAATGGTATCCCTCCCACCTAGTGGCATCAAATGCCGGCTCATCACACCTACACTGGCCACCCTAAAGAAGGAAAAGACTCGCCAACCCCATCCTCCTCCTGCCTACCCATCAATGCTCACACTCGGAGCTACAAGATCCAGCCATCCTTGTACTCACAAGACCCTCCATCAACCAAGCTCTCACCTTTCCCCTTACCCAATTAGAAAAAGACCATACAAAACCACCCAGCAACTCGTTACCTCACTGCCTCCATAATAAACCACAGCCCATAAAGCAAGTCACTAAGAAAAACTTGAACCCTGTTCATGTCCAACGAATCCCCCACTCAAGCAGTCTTTATTCCTGGGCCCTATAATAAGACCTAGTAAGAAAACAAGACCACAGCAAGCCCTGGTTAGAAAAAAACCCTAAAAATTAAAAAAAAAAAGGAAGAAAGTTCCCACTCTTTCAAGCAGACCCACAGCATCAAGGAAAAGGAAAGCAGGAATTAATTCCCAGCAATTTGTCTGAACCCAACAGTCAGGCTTCCATTGCTGAAATACTGCACTCTGCAGACTGGTGTCACAACCATTTTCCTCCATAGTTGACCTCTGCCAACACAGATTTTCCCTCTTCTTTCCACCCCGCACCATCTCCGCTTCCTCTGCTTCTGAGATGCCTACCTCAGCTAGGGTATGCAGCACCTTGGCTTCGAATCAAATTCAATGGGTTCAGCCTTTGAAAGTAAATACCAACCTGAAGGGAAAGTCCATCATTATCTTACCCTTTCCCAACAGAGTATGGCTATGATGTCCCACAGATCCTGCAGCCAGAAGAGTGTAATCAGGAAGAGGTCTTCAAACACCTTTAGACTATAAGTGTCCCACACAATTGAGTACAGCGATCAAGCTTTATGAGTCACAGCCTCCTTAACTGCAAACTCATGGAAGCAAAACAATGATGTCCTTTGGAAGGTTGCTCTGTTGGTCCAAGGATCGATGTGCTCTTTCAAGTTTAATTTTTAGACCAGATGTGGCCTCATCGCTGGCAAAAATCTCCTCATTCCTCAGCTGTTCTACTACTACAACAAAGTCTTGGTATTCAGGCACGTCAAAGAGTTCCCTAAACCAGATGTTTTGTCCTGTGTCTGATTTTCTCTGTCCTCCAGTTTGTCCCCCATATCATCATGGGACCTTTCTATCTCCTCTATGCTCATTGCTCCTTCAACTTGCCCTCCCTATCCTCAACCTGCTTGCCCAGCTCAAGAATTGAACCTTTCAAGTCAGATTTCAGCACTGTGATAACATTTTGCATGGCAGCAATTTCCTGTTTAAGCTCAAGCAACCACTCCATGGCTCTACTTGGGAGACTTGATCACAGCCATCGCACTCCACTCATTCACAGCTTCATTCTGATGCATCACAGCCTGCTGCTATACAAGGTCCCCAGCTGTCATATTGCATATGTGAGCTTTACTTGAGCCTGGTGCACTGTAGGCATAATCCGTAAGATCAGGTATCTTCTTTTTCATCAACATGCTGGCTAGCTACTCCCAATATCAACACTAGAGCCTAAATCAACCATGGATGGATGACTGGATCACATTCTAAAGGTGGACTCATGGAGCTCCGAGCTCAGGCAGCCATTAGGGTCGGTGACATCACCACCTTCCCCAATCTGCCAAAACATCCAGGAGCCACTAAGAGAGGACAAGGCCATAGTGGAGAGACTGCATGAATTCTTTGCTTCAGCCTTTACTAAAGATGATGTAGAAAACTTACTTATGCCAGACATGATCTTTAAAAGTGATGTATCAGAGGAATTAAAACAAATCTTGATACAGCCAGTGGCGGACCAACATTTTTGGGGCCCTGAAGCTTGAACTGTTATGGGGGTCCCTTCGCAACTAGAAACAAGGTCTGAGTAACCACTGTTATCTTCTTCAATAGGGTTGTTCCATGACAGATTACCACAAATTTTTTAAAACTTTATCCACTACATCTCAGAATGTTTTTTTGTTTACAGCTAGTTTACATATTTTAATAACCTTCTAATTTTTATTTTAACTATAATTTTGGATTGAATTATATTATATTATTAATATTACTTTTTTAAAAACTCCTCATACGGTAGATCCAAACTTTTTAAGCAATGTGGACTAAAGTTGCTTCTGGGGCCCTCTGGGTTTAGGGGCCATGAAGCTTAAGCTTCATTAGTTTCACAGTAGATATCCCCCTGGATACAGCTATTTGATAAACTAAATAGTAGCAAATCGTCTGGAGCAGATGGCATACATCCCAGGGTGCTGATAGAACTGAAATATGAGATGCAGAACTACTTCTAGTAATCTGTGAACTATTATTAAAGTACAGCAGTATCTGAAGATTGGAGAATTCCCAAGGTAACGCCAGTTTTTAAAAAGAGTTCCAGGAGGTGATCTGAGAAACTACAGACCAGTGAGCCTGACGTCAGTACCAGGCAAAATAATGGAAACCATTATAAAGAACAAAATAACTGAATATGTAGATACTCATGGTTTCGTGGCAGAAAGCTAACATGCATTTAGCTAACAAAAATCTTGTCTCACTAATCTCATATTTTTTTGAAGGTATGGATAAACAGGTAGACAAAGGTGAAATGGTTGGCATAGTGTATTTGGATTTTCAGAAAGCCTTTGACGAGGTCCCTCATGAAAGACTCTTGAGGAAATTAAAGTCATGGGATAGGAGCAGGTGTACTATTGTGGATTAGAAATTGGTTAAAAGATATAAACAGAGGGTAGGGCTAAATGGACAATTTTCTCAATGGAGAAAAGTGAATAGTGGAGTATCCCAGGGATTTGTGCTGAGCCCACTGCTTTTTAACATTTATAAATGTCGTGGAAATGGGAATAGCGGGTGAGGTGATGAAATTTGCAGATGACACAAAATTATTCAAAGTTGTTAAAATGCAAGAGGATTGTGAAAAATTGCAAAATGACCTTGAAAAATTGGAAGACCAGACATTCAAATGGCAGATTACATTTAATGTGGACAAGTGCAAAGTTATGCACTTAGGGAAGAACAACCAAACTGCGGTTACACGATGCAATGTTCCACATTAGGCATTACCACCCAGGAAAAGGATCTGGGCATCTTCATGGATAATACATTGAAACTTTCTCCTCAATGTGCAGCGGCAGCCAAAAGAGCAAATAGAATGCCAGGAATCAGAAGGAAAGGAATGGAGAATAAAACAAAGGATACTATAATGCCTCTGTATTGCTCCATGGTGCAACCACACCTTGAATATTGTGTGCAATTCTGATCACTAAATCTTAAAAAGGATATAGCAGAATTAGAAAAAGCACAGAGAAGAGCAACAAGCGTGGGCCTGAAAAATCTGTGGAAACACCGGGTGAGGAGTGGAGGGTAGGACAACAAGAGCTCTACTGAGAAGGAAATACCGGTGCGGCACAAGGAATACTGTGCGAGTCTCCTACAATGATCCCGGAAGGCCTGTTGGAATAACTACATTTTCACCAGTTTTTCAGATATCTTACAGGAAGTTTCTGAGCGGGCTTATAAAGGAAGAGTTCCAGAGGGCTGGGGCATTGCATGCAAAGCTGGCATTCCTAATCCATTCATACCTTAGTTGTCGGGAGCTAAGAGGTGGGCCTGGGATGACCTTAGATACCTCTGAGGCATGTAAGGAATGAGAAGCCAGATTAGGTAGTGCAGGAGACCAGTATAAGAAGAGCGGTGCGAGAGGATGACTGCTTTAAACTTGATGCACTACTGTTCCCTAACCAAAAGAGAGGTAACATGATCTCGCTGCTTGCTCTCATAAATTAGCTTCATGGTGGTATTTTGAATGAGCTGTAGATGTCGAATTGTGTGTAGAGGAAGTCTGGAATATAAGGAATTACGATAGTCGAGACGGTTCAGGATGAGGGCATGGATCAGGCTGCTCAGTGATTTCATGTCAAGATAGTGATTAATGGAGCGCAGCAGGCAGACGGAATAGAGAGAAGAGACCCGTGGCTTGGAAGATAGCTTATCGTCTAGCAGGATACCTAGTGTAGTGATCTTGTCTTTGAGCAGGATAGCAGTGCCAGAGATTACTATTTATTTATTAGTATTTAGCTCATGCCTTTCCAGTCGTAGTTCAAGGAAAGTTACACTCAGGTACTGTAGGAATTTCCCTGCCCCTGGAGGGTTTATAATCTAAGTTTGTACCTGAGGCAGTGGAGGGTTAAGTAAAAAGGCGCGGGCAGGGTCCCGGCGCCTGCCTGTAACCGGGTGCTCTGCCCGGCGCGGGACCCTGCTCGTGCACGGCAGCATCGCGGGTGCCGCGCTGGGCCGTGCACGGGGCGCGTGGTTTAAATTGATTGGCTTCGCTTGTGAAGGCAAGCCAGCGGAGCCAATCAACGAGCAGGCTGCCATGTGCTCTGGCGTGCGATATCGGGCCAGAGCACAGGCTGTCTGGCGGGAGGCTCGGCAGGACCAGCGGTGGCGTTGTGCGGAGAGCGGTGAATTTTTCTTCGGTGGCAGGAGGCGGCGAGTTGGTGTGGAGCCCCAATACCTGTCGGTGCAGGAGAGGGTGCACAGGTCGATTGTCGGATCGGGGGGCAGTGTCAGCAGCGGAGGAGTGGAGCGGCGAGAGTTGCGGCCTGCGGATCAGGCGAGTGGGGAAGGGCTTGGGGGTGGGGGAGCCACAGCAGTGCTGGTCCGCTGGGAGGTGTGCTTCCCGGGGCGGTTTGGGGGGGCGAGCGGAGGAGCGGGGGACGGGCCGGAGCTGCGGTGAAACGACGACGACAATAAAAAAAAACAAACAAAAAAAAAGCTACGCAAAGCGAGAGCCGCAGCCATCGCCGCAGTGATCTGGGGTTGAGCGCAGGAACCCCTTTTTGGTTCTGCTGAGAGGCAAGATGGCGGGAAAACAGCCGGCAAAAAGGGGGGGGGCAGGGCGGACAGGGGGAAGCAAGCTAGAGGGCAGAAAGGCCGGGGGTTGGGAAAAGCGGTGCGGCCTGGGTCTCGGACTGCCAGTTCGGCGGGGGGGGGGGGAGGAAAAAAGGGGGTGCGAGGTGCACGGGGTTCTGTGAGGGGGCGTGGGGGCAATAGGATGGAGGGGGGGCTCAGTGATGGTGGTGCAGGGCAGACAGCAAGTGCTGGGCCCCTGGAACAGGCATTGGCCTCGTCAGCAGGGTCATGTGATATCAATGTAGGGGTGATGGGGCGCAGGGGGGTGCAGACAGATTGTGTGGAGGTGGGGCGGTCGAATGTGGATCAGGATCAAGGGCAGGGCTGGGGCTTAAGCCCAGCGAGCCAATGGGGTGTAGGCCCTAGGTCAGGTTTTGGGGTGTCAGGGGGAGATGGTTGGGGGATTGGTGCCTCCTGGGGTGGGTATGTCCCCTTCGGGTTGGTACGGGCAGTCGGGGCAGCGGGCGGGGTGGGAGCACTGGTTGGGAGGGGGGCAGGGTTCGTCCAGGTCTGATTGGACACGGGCTTGGCCCCCGGGGAGTGCCCCTGGGCTCTCTTCATTTGGTTTTCCCATTTTGTCTTCGCAGGTGCCGTATATGGCTTCGCCAGTGGAGGGTTCGTCAGCGGTGCGGTCATGCAGCGAGAGGAGTATGGAGACGCAGCCCCACGCGGACGTGGGGTCAGCGGGAGTCGGGGTTCAGGCATCTGGGACGGAGGATCAGCAGCGGCCAATGGTGACTGGCGACGGCGGGCGACCCTCGGCTGAGGTCTGCGGAGTCGCGGACAGGACAGGTGAGTTGCGGGCGGCTGAAGTAGGGGAAGCGGGGGAGCGTGGGTCGCGGCACGAGAAGTCTGGCAAGGCGCGCAGGAAGAAGAAGCATGGGTCTCGCCGTCGGCGCGACTCGTCGTCGTCCACCTCCTCGTCGTCTGATTCGTCTGATGCGGCGGAAGGGTCGGAGAGGGGGAGTGGGGCGGCCTTGGGGGGGGCTGAAGGAATTATAGCAGGTGGGGGATCTGCGTCCATGGTGGCGTTATCGGAATTGTGGGAGGGGGTCCCCAAGAAGCTGAGGCAGAAAATCCGCAAGCAGAAATATATTGATATTTTTTGTTTGCTAGAAGGGCGGAAGCGTTCCGGGGACAGTAAGAAAAAACGGAAGGAAGATGAGAAAGCGGGGCGGCTTCGGAAGGTGTCGCGGAACGTAGTTAATTGGGTTCGCTCGTTTTTGAGGTTAGCAAGCGTGTGGGGTCATCATTTTCCTCACCAGTATGGGCTGTTGTTGTCCTATGCTGATTCGATTCTCGAGGCTTCTCAAATGCACGAGGGATGGTCGTGGCTTAATTATGATGAGAAGTTTCGAGATAAAATGGAGGAGAATAAGTTGTTAACATGGGGTACCCAAGATATTAACCTTTGGCTAACACAGATGTCGGTCAAGAGCGGGGGGGGGGGGGGTAGCGGCGGAAAAGGAGGGACGGTTGCGGTCGGGGGGGCGCCGCGGTCCTTTCGGGGAGGACTCGCTTCAGGGCCAGCCAGGCCGACCCTTGGGACGGGGGGCAATGTCTGCTGGCGATTTAATAGGTCGATGTGTCCCTTCCCGGACTGTAAATTCCGTCACGCGTGTTCGGGTTGTGGGGGGTCCCCATGCGGCATCCAAATGCGCTAAAAAGGTGCCCGGTGCTCAGCCAGCGGCGGGGCTCAAGTAAGTGGCATCCCTTTGAGATTGCGCCTTCACCGATTAAGGTTCCGCTTTTATGCCAGTGGTTGCGGGCTTATCCGCGGAGGCGGGATAGGTTGGTTTTGCAATGGGGTTTTAGTTTGGGTTTTGTGGTTCCGGTACAAGGGGTGGTTTCAGTGTCTTCGACGCGGAACTCTCCCAGTGTCCGGCGTTGGGGGGCGATAGCGCGGGAGAAGATAACAGAGGAATTGCGGTTGGGTAGAATTGCGGGGCCGTTCAGGCATCCTCCATTCCCAGAATTTGTGGTATCGCCTTTGGGCATTATTCCGAAGAAGGAACCTGGGAAGTTTCGGCTCATTCACAATTTGTCTTCCCCGGTCGGCTACTCGGTCAACGACTCGATTCCGCGAGAGTTGTGCACGGTTCGTTATGAGTCGTTCGACAAGGCTGTGGACTTAGTCCGGAGAGCGGGGCGCGGGGCGTTGATGGCAAAGGTTGATATTGAGTCAGCGTTTCGCTTGCTGCCGGTTCATCCGGCTTCCTTCAGGTTGTTGGGTTTCCAGTTTGAAGGGGAGTTTTATTTTGATAAGTGTATGCCCATGGGCTGTTCGGTATTGTGTGCGTACTTCGAGAAGTTCAGCTCTTTCTTACACTGGCTGTTAGTGTGTAGAGTAGGAAGGGGGGAGGTGGTCCATTATTTGGACGATTTTCTGTTTGTGGGTGCGGCAGGGTCAGCGGGGTGTAGTGAGCTGTTGGCTGGCTTTATGCGTTTAGCTGGCGAGTTGGGGGTGCCATTGGCGGAGAGTAAGACGGTAGGTCCGACGACGAGGTTGTCTTTTTTGGGGGTGGAGTTGGATTCCCAAAGTTTGGAGGCGAGATTGCCGGCAGAGAAGGTGGAGAAATTGAGGGTGCTGGTGGCTAATTCACTGGCATCGTCTAAGTTGAATTTGCGGGAGCTACAGGCCTTAATAGGATCACTCAACTTTGCATGTAAGGTCATTCCCATGGGGAGAGTCTTCCTTAGGAGCCTAGAGGCGGCGACGGCTGGGCTACGGAAGCCTCACCATTGTATTCGAGTCTCTACGGTTATGCGGGAGGATTTGCGGATTTGGGATCTGTTTTTGCGGGACTTTAATGGCACTTCGGTTTTGCGGGATGCGGAGATATCTAGTCACGATTTGCAGCTGTATTCGGATGCGGCAGGGGGTGTTGGTCTGGGAGTGTATTTCAACGGGGCTTGGTGTGCGGACAGATGGCCACAGGAATGGGCGGCTGAGGGGCTTTTGCGGAATATTACCTTTTTAGAATTGTTTCCAATTTTAGTGGCTCTTTCATTGTGGCCTGATAGATTGGCCAACCGTGTGTGGTGGTGTGATAACGAGGCGGTGGTGGCCGTTGTGAACCGGTATACTCCACGCTGCTGTTCGGTTGTGGCCTTAATGCGTCAAGTTATACTAGCTTGTTTGCGTTTAAATGTGGATTTGAGAACCCGTCATATTCCGGGGCGTACTAATGAAATCGCTGATGCTCTTTCTCATTTACAGTTGGGGCGTTTCCGGCAGTTGGCGCCGGAGGCGGACGAGGAAGGGCTCCGGGTCCCGTGGAACTTGTGGAGTTGTGGCCCACCGAGATGAAGCACCTCTTGAAGAATTCGGTGGCGGAGCGCACGTGGGACTCTTACCATCGGGGGTCTGAGCGTGTGTGGGAGTATCTGTGTGGCATGGGGTGTGTTGGAAGTGAGGTGTCGGAGTATATGCTGGGCATGTATGTTGGCTGGGCAAAGGAGCAGGGGTTGACGAGATCGGCGGTGCAGGGGCATCTTGCTGGGATCGAGTTTTTTGCCAGGGCGGTGGGTTGGCAGGGCGCAGTGCGGGGGCGGCTGGCTCGGCGGTTAATGCACAGGTGGGAGCGGGTGCTCCCGCTGCAGAGCGACCGTCGACTTCCGATCTCCCATGACTTGTTGCAGCGCTTGTGTCATGGGTTGCCAGGGGTAGCGTCATCTCCATACGAGGTGGTCCTCTTTCGGGCAGTTTTTTGTTTGGCGTTTTTTGGGGCTTTTCGGGTTGGTGAAATGGCAGTGGCTTCTGTTAAGGCGGGGTTGGGTCATTCTTTGCGGCTGCAGCACGTGTGGAGGGAGCCGTGGAGTATTCGCGTGCTGTTGGCTAAGTCCAAAACCGATCAAAAAGGAAAGGGCTTGTGGGTGGTACTGGGAAGGATTGGGGGAATAACGTGCCCTGTAGCAGCCCTCGAGAACTACTTGGGTGTGCGCCCGAGTGGTAGCGAAGGGCTGTTTGTGCACGAGAATTCGTCACCTGTGACCAGGTATCAGGTGACGGCAGTGCTACGCATGGCGCTGCGGGGGATCGGCACCGATCCGGGGTTGTTTTCGGCCCACTCTTTTCATATCGGGGCGGCCACTAGTGCGGCCGCGGCGGGTCTGTCGCGGGAACAGATTCAGAATATTGGCCGATGGCAGTCTAAGGCGTTTCAGGGTTATGTGCGGCTATGAGACGCCCGGTCGGGTCGGGGGGGGGGGTACTAATGATGTTACTTTCTGTTGCAGGTGCAGGGCAGGCTGCGAAAAGCTGCTGGATGCTGGGACACTCCTTTGTCTTTTGGGCGGGTCAGAGAGCGGCAGTGCGGCCTATCGGAGCGAATTTAGGATTGGACCCAGCGCAGGTGGCGATTTCATGGCTGGGTGAGCGGGGGCTGAGGTGGTCTCAGCTGCTCCCTTTGCTAAGGCATCATCTGCGGGTTCGAGGACAGCCAGCGGTCGTCCTGGTCCATCTTGGGGGCAACGATTTGTCGGAGTGGTCCTGCAAGCAGCTGATAAGGGCGGCAAAAAAGGACTTGAGGGCTCTGCTCCGTTTGTTGAATGGAGTCGTGTTAATTTGGTCAGACATTATCCCGAGACCTTCATCCTGGTGTCAGCGCAGATGGTCCCGAGGATTGACCAAGATTAATCGGCAAATTGGGAGATGGGTCGGTGAGCAAGGGGGCTGGCAGGTGCAGCATCCCTGGGTTGATGTGACCTGTCCCGGGTTGTTTAGAGCGGATGGGGTGCACCTCTCGCCAGTAGGAATGGACTTGCTTTTAAATGACTGGCAAGAGGTGTTGGAGAGAGAGGTGTTGGAGAGAGTTGTAGGGGTGTGACACACTGGTCGCAGCTTCCTGTAGGTTTTTTTGGGGGGGGGGCGGCACAGGTAAGGTTAGGCCTGTGCCGGTGGCGGGATCCCGGAGGTTTCCGGGGTCCGGAGCCTTTGGCGACTCGGGACGGGGGCAGGGTGCCCTCGGCCCGGACTGCCCCTGGAAGACTTTTGCTAGTAATATGGCGAAGTCGGATAGGGGTAGTCGGAACGTTGCCGGTGGTGTGAACTTGGCTGGAGCGGAAGCAAGGTCGCTTTGCTAGTAGCATGGCTGGTGACACAACGCTCCGCTGGTGGGGGGGGGGGGGAGGGTTTGAGATCATTGTTCCTGTTATTGTTTGAAAATTGTTGAAATAAAGCTGCGACCAGTTG
Source organism: Ichthyophis bannanicus (assembly GCA_033557465.1). Classification (NCBI taxonomy): domain Eukaryota; kingdom Metazoa; phylum Chordata; class Amphibia; order Gymnophiona; family Ichthyophiidae; genus Ichthyophis; species Ichthyophis bannanicus. The sequence goes on from CM066033.1 coordinate 146,818,711, forward strand.
TCACCATACTTGGCTTCTGTGCAATTCTGTGAAAGCTAAAATGGGAAGTGTTCAGAAAAGGGTGGGGGTGGGGGAAAATAAGGATCTACGGAAAGGGGGGAGCGCCGGGTCTGGCTACCCGGTTAGTGACAAGGAGTATTAGTGGGATTTGACCTGGTCTTTCTGGTGCTGGGGGAAAAGTCATTGGGGGGGGGGGGGGGTTATCATCACTGAACCAGATGGCTGAGGATTTGGTAATGTTGATGCGTCTCAGCCTGCCCTTCTGCAAGTGGAGATGTTTGGCAGCATGACACCCCATTTCCTCGCCATTGCCTTTATGGTTGTGGGCAGTACTGGGGATATTATAGTAGAAACTTCTCTACACCCACTGCATATTGTGATGGCAAAACGAGCAGTTTTCTGATGCCTATTCGTCCTTGAAGCAGGTATAGACTTGGATGAGGCTGAAGAGGGCCTGAAATTGGGCATGCATGTCTAAGGTCTTCAGAGCACCCTGGGCACCCCTCCACCATACCTTGTCCTGTACAGACCTCCTTGCACTGGGGACGTCTCTATACCTGGTTTCCAAAATGGCTCTAGAACGTCTCTGTAATTTGAATGCCCCCATGCCCGTTTTCAGATGCCAAAGCATGAATAGAGTTTCTAAACTAACCCCTTTACTGTTTAACGTGGCATTTGACACACCAAGGCAGTGCTCAAAATCGGTGAAACCACTAGGTTAAAAGTTAGCATGTGCTAACTGCCTCATTACAGACCTAAAGTGAATTTAATGCTAAGGGGTGGGGTTTGATCCTTGCAGGTAACACGGATCCTAATGCACACTAACTGCTAACGAGGCAGGCAATGCGTGACAACGTACTGCATGATACACTCCATCTCTTAGCGGTGTACCTGTTATGAATGTACATGTTTAAGAGTTAAATGCACTCACGTAGTTTCCAGATGACCCTGCAATGCCCCCGGGAACAATGTGTGAGACTATATGCATACTTTCAGCAGAGCGAGAATGCAGGTATCTGGGCTTGGCCGATCTGCCCACGTAACTCCTTATACTATGTGTGTAGATGCTGACTAAGCTTTTGGAAATGTACCCCATATCTCTGCAAATTAGGGGTTCTCAACGCAGTCCTTAAGACCCACCCAGACAGTCGGATTTTCAGGATAACCACAGTGAACATGCACGAGGGAACTTTGCTTGCCCTGCCTCCTTTGAATGCAAATCTCTATCATGCATATTTTTTATGCTGCTCCTGAAAACGTGGCCGGCTAAGTGTATCCTGAGGACTGCATTGAGACCCCCTGCTGTAAAATCATAAGTAGGTTGCTTTTTAGTAACTCCCGTTCCACTCCCATTCTGTCTAACTCAAATGATAGTTATTTCAACAGCTATTATTCCTGCACTCTGCTCCAGATCTGCAGAGGCAACTTAGTTCATAAGGAACTATTTCTTTCACTTGAAATAAGACAAGTCATGCTGAGAAAGTGGTAGTTTCTGGGCAGTAGGCGCCTCCGTGCTCTGGAGCTAACTCTGTCTTTGCGTTCTCAGTTTAGGGTTCCTCAGTTTTACGTGCTTGAGAGAGAGAGAGAGAGCTGTATATTCTGCTCTTTGACTTTAAGTGGTATTAGTGAGACACCAACCCCTTGTGTGCTTATCGTAGTAAAAATGTATTGTATTATTTACTTTCAGGGTGTTGCTGTCATTCTTTCTGTACTCTGACAGGGAGGTCTCTGTCAGCTCACACAGGTGCAAAACAAATAGGGTGAGGCACGGACACAGAATTTATTTCCTTGTAGCGCACAATTCAGGCTGCTCGTTGCTTGCAGGGAGCAATCCAGCTTCTCTTCATCTCGTTGTCAACCTTTGCTGTGGTGCCTGAGCTAGAAAGGATGCCTTACATCTACAACGACCCACAAAACAAGGAAGCCAGCCTACCAGAGAACGCATGCTCCACTCACTCCTCGGGAAAGACTTACGATGAGCTGCGGCAGGACTGCATCAACAGGAAGATCCTCTTCGAGGACTGCGACTTTCCTGCCAATGAATCGTCCCTCTTCTACAGTGAGAAACCTAATATTCCCTTTGAGTGGAAGCGGCCTAGGGTGAGTGATCGGGGGTGGGTGAGTGGCACTCAGGCTAAAACCTCGTGAGAGCAGGGCAGGCTTATTCTGTAGTGCCTTAGGATACAGAGCAGTTTCCTGAAATGAGGTATGATCTTTGTAGCATGTGAGACTCCAGTGCATGTCCTTAACTCTTCTACCAAACTAGGCAGCCTGAGAAGAATTCATGACAGTCTCTAGCTCAACTTTGTGCTCGTAAAGACTTAGATTGTATGCTTGGCGCACACCAGGCACGTCAACGGAAGTGTCTTGATGTGCATTGCAGTAAGACAATGTTGTGGAGGCCAATGGTCAGTTTTATTACAAAGTCTTCCTTCTGATGAGTGCAAACTGGGAACAGGATAAATGTATTAGATGGACCTTTTCCAGGGAGGGGAGTTGAGGAGGTAGCCTAGCTGCGCTGTTCCCTCTAAGCTGTGCGCGTGTGCGCGCGCACACACCTCGCCGAGTGAGCGCTCATACTTTACAACAGAGCGCACAAAAATTATGGTTATGATTCTGATAGAAAACAACACAGACGTCTTAAAATTTAAAAGTTGTGATTGTAATTACTAGAAATTTTCCGCTTCATTTAGTAATCATCTATTTTCATTTAATTTGATTAAAATCAATGTGGTGTACATACTGTATTCTGACGTGTAGTCAAATTTTAAAGTCTATAACTCCGAGTGTCGTTATGTGGCGCACAAAAATTTAACCTTCCATCAAAAGCTGCACAGCTGATATTTTATGCGCACACAGCCTACAGAAAATTAGAGGGAACATTGCCTAGCTGACGGCTCAACTCAGGGAAAATCTCTTGACTTTAGCACAGACTAATAGTTATGCTGCAGTTGACTTCTTGCTGTAGAAATCTCTCAAGGCCACGTCTCCAAATAGGCTAGTTCAGCACAAGCCATAGCAGTCGGGGACCTAACTCTTAAGCCAGGGTATGTGGAGTGTGATCTCATTCTCTCAAATTTATTGTCAACTAGCCTAATGGTAGAGAAAGGAAATTCACCTTGCATGCTATTCATGGCACAGACTAAAAGGCTGAATGACTTCTGGTTTGAATTGTTTTTCAAAAGTATTTTAGAGTTCTGTGGGTTTCATTCACTCAAATTTAGGACTTAGAAAATGTTATGGCAGAAAGATAGGTTAGCCTTACGAAAATAAAATGAATGTTCTTTGCATTCGATTTTAGACTTTATCAATTTTATCAAAGTATATATGAGCCCTGTTATCTACTCTTTATTAATTGTAGTTTTTCATTAACTTCTGTGCTATGGTGGATCCACGAACAGCTTCACCATGGCCTTTATCATTAGCCCTAGTGTGTAAGTTACGGGTGGGCACCTTTTATCCTAGGCAACATACAGCCAGTATGTTTTCTTTCCTACCATGCTGCAATTGTAGTGTCGCCTCGCTGAGATTTGCTATAGATTTAATACCATGGCGTCACCACAGGACGGTAACTCAGTAAGATCTGGGGAGAGTAACTTATTCTTTCTACTTCGATGCCAGTTCCATGGCTTGAAACTTTGCTGTTTTTACAAATTCCTTAATGTGTGTTTGTACCTACATTTTGAGAGCCTGACCCCTGATGAAGGCTTAACTGCCAAAACTTGGCCAAGACCTTTGCTGACAAGGCCTGATCTGTGTTGGTTTAATGGATTGCGGATGTTCTGCCTCCTTCAGGAGAATTTTTTTTGGGATTGCATAGTTTAATTTCACATATTTGTATCGAGGTTCCATTGTCATGCTACATAGAAATGGCTGGAAAACTCCTGTATGATTGCCGGCTATGGATTTTCCTTCGTCGTAACAGGGTGGTTCTTACTAAGATCAGGACACAGGCTTCTACCAAATTTTCTTCTTCCTTTGACGTTTTCTATTTATATTGGGGCGAGGGTAGGAAGCTTTAACCAGTTAACTCATCTCAGCTCTGAGACTGTTATGCTAAAGCCCATGTCCTCGTTCCCTCACTTACCCCCCTATCAACCTCAGCAGAATTTCAGTAACCTCTGACCTGGTATCTGTATTATTAAAATGTTTCATCCTAATGCCTTAAAAAGTAAGAGCCGCATGCATTGCGCAACCGCTCCTCATAGCAAGAGTATAGATGAGCAGATGCATCTCCTCCAGTATAAATGGAAAATGTCATAGAAAGAAGAAAATTTGGTAAAAGGAGCAGAGAACAGATCAGCCCTTGTCAACAAAGGTCTTGGCCAAGTTTTGGCAGTTACACCTTCATCAGGGGTCAGGCTCTCAAAATGTAGGTACAAAGACACTTTAAGGAATTTGCAAAAACAGCAAAGTTTCAAGCATTGGAACTGGCATCGAAGTAGAAAGAATAAGTTACTCTCCCCAGATCTTACTGAGTTACCTTCCTGTGGTGACGCCATGGTATTAAATCTATAGCAAATCTCAGCGAGGTATTTCTATGGCTACCCCCAAGCAATACAGCAAGAATGAGATTCAGTCTCTAGGTCCAGTTTCCAGGAGGGTTCCATTCGGTATCTATGGGACACAGAACTGTTAAATGTGAGACTCGCATTTCAGGCCCTCTGCAGGGAAACAGAACATAGTTTACTAAGGAAAAGGAAGAGAAGAGAACCAGCTGAAGCCAGGGTTCAGATCTACTTTTCCCACTAATGCTTTTTGTGGCTTTAGACCAGAGGTTCTCAACCCAGTCCTCGAGACACACTTAGCTGGTCAGATTTTCCGGATAACACAATGAATATGCATGAGAGAGACACGCATTCCCTGGAAGCAGTGCGTGCAGATTTCTCTCATGCGTATTCATTGTGGTTCCTGACCAGCTAGGTGTGTCCTGAGGACTGGGTTGAGAACCTCTGCTTCAGGCAGATCAATTCACCCTCCAATCTACAGTAAAGTTTACTCTGACTTCACTAACTTGTAGTAAGCAGGTTTTAAATCCTGCCATAAATTTGTTTTTTGCGTGAATGCTCACTGACCAAAAGCCTCCCTGATGGAGAGTAAGGGTCAGGAACCATCCTCCATTGCTCACGTCTTGGAGGGTCCCTCAATTAAAATGGTGGCACCAGATTTCCTGAAGAATGCGGTTTGTGAGGTTAAATGCAAGCTGTGCTATTCAGTTTGCATAACAATGAGCTGATTTTCATGCATTTGCATGCTTAATGGCTTTTTGATTTAATGTATATTGTATAAATATTCCCACATTAACATGTATTATCGGCAAATAACATGCACAAACTGGTAAATAATGCATATTATTGACATAATGCAGATTAGTAAATAGATCCCTTAGATCAGGGGGTTTCCACCCAGTCCTTGGGACACATGTAGCCAGTCATGTTTTCAGAATAACCACAATGAATATGCATGAGAGAGATTTGCACACAATGGAGACGGTACATGCAAATCTCTCTCATGCATATTCATTGTGATTATCCTGAAAACCTGACTGGCTAAGTGTGTCCCAAGGACTGGGTTGAGAACCCCTGCCATAGATAAAAATACCTATTGTACCTGATCAGAACTTAACTTGAGCTTGGATTTGGAAAAGCCAGTAACTAAATCCAAATTGAAAGTTTTGAATTCTAGTTTGATAGTCATATCGTCATAAAACAGATGACACACTGGATAAGTGCTCTGGCCAGGTCTATCCAACAATTTTCAACAGCAACATCCAAATAATGCTCCAGTTGAAGGAAATATTGAAAAGATTTGTCTGGGTAGTTTTGGGAGTTGCCCAAACAAATCTTTGGGTTGTAACCTACCCTCCACCAGTCAGTGGTTACAAATAGAGGAGGAGTCAGCGGTCTTCCCCAGATGTGGTTATAGTTAGCTAGATGTTTGGTGGTGGCAGAATACTGGGTGTATTCTGTGGTAGACTTATCTGGTTAAATTCTGCTGCATATCCAGTTAAAGTTATCGGGAAGGAATGGAACTAGGACCAGTTCGTTGCTTGGGCATCATATCTCCGAAGGCTCAACCTTCAGCCTTTGGGGAGGGAAGAGTCGGCATGCCCTGCGTCTCATGTGATGCTGCCTGGGGTATCTCAGCACCTGATTCCAGCTCTGTTATGCAGATAAACGCTCACCATCTCACTAAATGTTGGTCTCACTGAATTTATTGCACATAGTAATTGCAATAAATATAATTTGTCTTGTGTGTTCTCCTAAATGGTGTCTTGGATTTGTGAGTTTCCAGTTTCTTGAGTATGGTTTCTTCCATGTCTTCATACCGTTATGGGGATGGGTGCCGGAAGCTAGAAGTGTTTGGGCAACTCCCCAAACTCCCCAGATCAAAAATGAGGAAGAAAATTCATCTTGGAGATATTGACATCACCAATGGGGAAGTCTGTGATTGAATGACTTCTGGACTGAATCTCTTTTTGAAAATATTTTGAGTTCTGTTGGCTTTATTCAGTCAGACTTAGATAATTTTATGGCAGAAAGATATTTCAGCCTTATAAAAACGGAATAATTGCTTTTTACAGTGGACTTTAGACTTTAAGCGCCCAATATTCAAAGGCATTTACATGGTTTAAAACACAGTAAACCATGTAAATGCCTTAGCTGGGGATATTCAAAGGCATCTACACTGTTACTGCCGTTGGATATCCCCAGCTAAGCCCTCTACACCCTGATGCTCTCCAGTTAGTATCGGGGCGTGTTGGGGGAGGTCTGGTTTGGAGAAGAGGTGGAGATTGATGCTAACCTTGCAGTAGTGATATTGGCTGCTGCCTGGTTAGCGATTGATGCCCTCGCCTATCTTTAAGGCGCTGATCGCTAACCAGGCAGCAGCCAGTATCGCTACTGCATGGTTAGCTTTGGCAGCTACTGGCTTTGGCAGCAATCACCCTCATTGAATATCTGGTTTGAAGGTCGGCAGGGAGGGCTATGTGTCTGTTAGCACATAGCCCTTTGAAACTCTGGGCAGTTCAACATCGGGCCCTATCAGTTTTATTAGAGTGTACATGAGCCCCATTACCCCTCTCCTGAGGTATAGAAGCACTCTCATGTCACCAGCATCTGGAGCTGGGTGGAGGAAGTGAAAAATATTACACACTAATATTACTAGTAGCAGTTGTATAGAACTAGCAGGCATCAGCAGTAAGTAAATGAAAAGAGAAACAAAAAAGGAAATAAGGTGATTCCTTTGCATTGGACTACTTAATACATTTTTGGACTAGCTTTTGAAGGTTAAAACCTTCTTCAGGTCAAGACAACATTAAAGAATAATATAGAAAAGGGAAAAACGGTAAGTATCTGGAGAGCTGCATGTACTAATGCCCATAGTATGCAAAATAGAGTTCCCGATATAGAAGTGGCAATAGAAGAGGCTGACTTGGAGATGGGGGCAGTCAAGGAGATAAGGTACATGGGAAAACAATGACTGAGATGCAGTTATACCAGGCTAGAAACTATTCAGAAAAGACAGGGTAGTAAGAAAGAAAGGAGGAAGCGCACTGTATGTAAAATAATATTAAAGCTACAAAACTGCAGGGCTTACGAGGGAAGGAGAAGACACTGTGGGTTAGTCTGGAAAGAGGGGATGGAAAATCTATTTACACTAGTGTGATATGCAGACTTCCCTTGCTGGCAGAAGAACTAGAAAGAGATCTAATTGAAGACATTTATAATATTGCTATGAAAAGGGAAATACTATTGACAGGAGATTTCTTTGTATCAGATGTTGATTGGGACATTTCAGCTGCAGTGTTATTCAGAAGTAGGGAGATTCTGGTTTTTCTACAAGGAGAACTGTTCCAGCAACTGATAATGGAAACCACACAAGAAGGGGCAATGCTGAACTTGGTGCTTACAAACGGAGAGAGGTGTTTCTGATGTTGTAGTTTGTGTTTATCTGGCTTCTAGTGATCACCAGGTGATGTGCTTCAGTATTACGACATGGGTGGAGATGGTTCATTCAAAAGTGAGAGTCCTAGACTTCAGGAAAACTAACTTTGTCAAGATGAGGGAATACATCAACAAGCTGTTAACTGGATGGGAACATCTGGGGGGAAATGAGCAATAGTGGAAAGAAGTTATTTTAAAAGCAACAAACCTTTTTGTTAGGAAAAGTAAATAAAAGGAAGAAGAAAAGGAAACCACTTTGGGTTTCAAAAGTAGTAGCTGAATAGGTAAGGAAAAAGAGGTTAGCCTTTATAAACCATAAGAGACCGCAGAAAGAGGAAGACAAATGACAGTATTTGGAGAGGTTAAGGGAAGCTGGTAAAGTAGTCAGGAAAGCAAAGGGAAGAAGAACAAATAGCAATAGTAAAATCTGGGGACAAGACTTTTTTTTTTTAGCTATACTCATATTAGTGACAGGAGGAAGTGCAAAGGTGGTATTGTGAGGCTTAAGGGGAAGAACACATAGAGACTGATGAGGATAAGGCGGAATTGCTTAACAAATATGTTTATTCTGTGTTCATAGATGAAAAGCTGGAAATGGGACATCAGAAAACAAACACAATAGGCACAGAAGTGAGGTAAATCTCTAAGGATTTTCAGAAGACTGTGTTCATGAGGAGCTAGCTAAACTAAAAGTGGACAAAACAATGGGGCTGGATGTTATTTGTCCAAGGGTATTGAAGGAATTTAGGGAAGTACTGGCGGTTCCACTATCTGACCTTTTCAATGCTTCTTTAGAGTGAGGAGTGATCCAGGAGGCCTGGAGATAGGTGAATGTGGTTCCAGTCCAGAAAAGTGGAAGTAAGGAAGAGGTTGGGAACTACAGGCCAGCTAGTCTGACTTCTGTGGTGAATAAATTAATGCTAAAGCAGAGGATGGTGTGCTTTCTGAAATCTAAGGGAGTACAGGATCTAAGATAGCATGGCTTTACTAGAGGTAAATGAATCTGATTGACTCCTTTGGCTGGGTGACCAGAGAATTGGATCAGGGGAGAACACTAGATGTCATATACTTGATACGGACGTGTAACTTTCATCAGTTGTTAAGTTATTCTGTTTGTGAGCACCAAGTTCTCTGTCAACCATTTTGACTAGTAGAAAAATGGTATAAAAAAGATGTTAAATAAATAAATACTTAAATTCCAGCAAGGTTTTCGACACTGTTCCACATTGGTGAGTTATAGATAAATTGAATGAACCTTGAGATGAACCCTAAAGTGACAGATTAGGTAAGAAACTGGTTGGGTGGGGTGTTACCAATGGTGTGTCAAGGGTCTGTTCTTGGTCCTGTTTTTTAAAACAGTTTTGTAAGCGATATTGAGATACAGCTGTCAGGAAAAATTTGCCTCTTTGCAGATAATACCAAAATCTGCAGCAAGGTAGAACCCTAGAAGTTGAGAATAACATGAGGAGGGATCTAGTGAAGTTTGAAGAATGATCAAGAATTTGGCAGCTAAGATTTAATGTTAAAAAATGCAGGGTCATGCAGTTTGAATGCAAAATCCCAAGGGACAAGACAGTATAGGGGGCGAAGTACTTTATTGCATGAAAGAAGAACAGGACCTGGTGATGATCATATTGAATGATCTTAAAGTGGCCAAACAGGTAGAAAAAGTGATGGCAAAAACCAGAAGGATACTTGCGTGCACAGGTAGAGGAATGGCCAGCAGAAAAAAGGAGGTGATTGTGCCTTTGTATAAGTCTTTAGTAAGACCTCATTTGGAGTACTGTGTACAACTCTGGAGACCACACCTTCAAAAAGATAAACAGAATGGAGTAAGTCAGAGGATAGCTACTAATATGGTCAGTGGTCTTCTTCCTAAAGCATATAGGTATTGTCATGAGGTAGACAGCACTCAGCCTGAAATAATAAAGGGAAATGAAAAAGAAGAGCTTACCTCACAGCCACATGTGCAGTTGATACATTCAGGTTGCAGGGAAGCAAGGAATGGAGAAACAAACTTTCCTCATGGCATTAGTGACGCAGTAGAAATTCAGAGTCCTAATCAGGCTCACCTGAGGGAAGAGGCACGTACTACGTCCAACAAGCAGGAAAATAAAACCAGGTGGGAAATCCCACAGAGGGGGATCAAGGAGAGCAGGGAGTTCAGGCAGAGGAGTCAGTCTCAAAAGGGAATAGAGACAAGGACTCAGGAGCAAACACAGAGAGACACGCTGTCTTGGAGAAACAGGGCTGAATGGAAGCAGGCTGTTGAACCCGAGAGGGCTGGGAAGAACAGTGCAAAAGACTTCCAAGCCAGAGGGGTCCTCGTGCAGAGGAAAGCAACCAAGCAGGCAGAGAGCAAAAGTCACACCCAGGAAAGCTCACTGAAACCAGGAAGTGATTTCAGCTCAGCTAAGCCTAGTGTCTGGTACTCACGGAGAAAGGCAGTTTGCACCCCAGAGAAGAAGCCTTGGCTAGAGGAGGAAGGGCTGGAAACAATCTTCACCCAGAAGAAAGATAAGTACCCTGTCTTCTACGGAGGGAAAGAAGTGGGTCCTTTTAGAAAAAGCCAAGCTTACAGGGTGATAGAAAACCCCTATTGGAATAGGTGTTGGGAAGAAACCCCAAGCACAGATCCTTATGTCTCTGATTGCACAGAGCAGTCTCCTCTCCTAGAAGCTGAGGTCTCCCGAGGGCAAGGTTCTGAAAACAGTAATACAGAAACATGGTGCCCATATACAGGACCAGGTCCTGAGGTTATGCAGTGGGAAAGTTCAAACCCAGAGGTCATTCCAGAACCGATGGAGTGTGCTTTATGCATTTCGGATGAGATAGAATCTCTTTGTTAAAAAGAAGCAAGAAGAAGCATTAGTATCATTTGGAAAAACTTTTATTTATCTGTGAAGCAACAGTTTATTTGTGTTATCCTCGTTTGATGTATTCAGAAGGCAATCCTCAAGGGAAGGGGAATAAAGCCCAGCTTTAATTTACACTTTGGACACGACTACAGAGTATTCCTTTAACAACCCAGGCTATACCCCATGTCTAGGCGGGCGCCTAAGGCGGGTATAGTCTCACAAATGGCGTAGTTCTTTGGATTCCTGAAAAGAAGGATACCATGGGAGCACAGTGGAGTCACCAGCACCGGAGAACAGGACCGGGACTGCGGTGGACCACGCCCCAGAGGACTCCAGGATCTGGAAAGGCAAGGAACTTTCTCAAAGCCAGAATCACCACCTGACTCAGGCAAAGGTATCTGGGTACAGCCAGGGTGGGATTCTGTAAGGAGAAATAAGGGGGATTGAAAAACCCCAGTTTAACTGCATTTAGGAAAAAAAAAAGGTGCCGCACTTGGTGTTTTTTTTTTTTCTTCCTTACTGTTGCAGGCTGCCATCATGGAGACTCCGCAAGACGCTGCGTTGGATTGGGCTCCAATTTGAAAAACAACGGGAGCTGGCCCAGCAGTGTCAGGAGCAAGTGTTAGCAGCCATGCAGGCGCAGCAGAAGCCGCTGACAGACTTGGTGCAGGCTTTGCTACAGGAGCGGCTGACAGACAAGATGCCTGAAGGACACTACTGTGGGGTAGGCCCACAAACTTGTGGGGTCTTATCTTTTGGACAATGGTCAGGCAAAGACAATATTGATGACTTTCTCGAGGCCTTTGAGTGGGTAGCTCGAGGTGCAGGTTGGCCCGAGAAGCAGTGTGCGGTCCGGTTAGCCACCTCCCTGACGGGAGAAGCCTTGGCGGCTTATAAAGCTATGCCCGCCGCCCAGGCAACTGAGTACAAAGATGTAAAAGCAGCCATACGAGACAGGCTAGGCCTGTCGCCCATGGTGTATCGCCGGATGTTAAGGGCAACAAAAATCCAGAAAAGTGAAACTCCTAAGGCACTAGGCCAACGGATACGTAGCCTGGTGTGGAAGTGGCTTACGCCAGAAGAGAGGCCAATTGAGAGTATTCTTGATATGCTCGTGTTGGAGCAATTTTCTGAGGCTGTGCCAGGTGAAGTCAGGGCATTCCTCACTCTCCAGAATTGCCAGACGTCAGGCGAGGCTGCTCACTTAACCGAAATGTTCATGGAGGCTCAGGTAGCCCATAAACCGCACGGAGGAGCTAGCAACTCGTATGGGGTGGCAAATTTCAGCAGAGTAATGAAAGACCCAATGTCATGTATACCAGGTACAAAGAGATGTATGGATAAAGGTATGGGGAATGACTCTCGCATGAAATGTTTTAAATGTGGGAAGAGGGGTCACAAGAGGGATGAATGCATGGCACGCACAGCACTGATGAGTGAAAAGGAGAAATATAGGCAGGAAGGCTTTCGCCTTGATGTAGAGGTACAGGGCGTGTTGGCCAAGGCCCTACTTGATTCAGGGGCGGACCAAACTATGGTGTCGAAGAAATTCTGGCACCTCCTACAGGATAGTGGGGCATTACCCCTGAATCAACCAGAGGGCAGAACTAAGATCCGCTGTATACACGGGTCATCCACTTCCTATCCTATGTATAGGGTAGTAGTAAAAGCTTTAGGCACCCAAAGAAAGGTCCTAGTAGCGGTAATTCCCCGGTTGCCCTATGATATAGTTTTAGGCCGAGACTGGCACCCTTCTGTAGGAGCATTGGGGAAGTAATGCAAGGGAAAAGGGGGCTAGTATCCACAAGGTCACAGGCCCAAAGTTCGAGGGAGAGCTTTGAACCCGCGGAGGACATTGACCCTCCTTCAGAGGAAGAGGCAGAACCCCAGGTGGAGGAGGATAGGCCCCTAGAGGACCTGCTAGGAGAACTACCCAAACACGAGGATTTAATCAACCTTCCTAAAAAGGCTAGTAAGAAAAGCAAGGGTGATAAGCGGCGAGAGCGCCACAATAGGGCCCAACTAAGGGCAGGAGCAGGGGATGGGATAGGTTTTCCCTGGGTACCGGCTGAGCTAGTACAGAAGTTTCCTTCATTCGCGAAAGAACAAAAAGCGGATCCTGTGTTAAAACGCACTTTTGAGTATGCCCAGTCTGATAAAGACTCTCTTCCCAGGTTTTTTCTGGAAGAAGAGTTACTATATCGGGAGAGTAACGATCCCCAGACTGGCGCTGTTAGGAAACAGCTAGTGGTACCCACTGCTTTTAAGGCGAGTGTAATGAGATTGGCCCATGACCACCCGGTGGGAGGGCATAAAGGGGTTGTAGGTACCCTGGACCAGGTACTGGCCCGTTTCTATTGGCCGGGGGTGTTCCAAGAGACCAAGCGTTTTTGCGAGGCATGCCCTTTGTGTCAGAGAGTCTCTGCCTCAAAACCAAAAGGGGTTCCCATGATACCAATACCTACCATATCTGAACCAGTATGCCGGATGGCGATGGATATAGTAGGACCCTTAGTAAAAACCCCTAGGGGGTTCCAATATATTTTGGTCATAATGGATCAGGCCACCCGGTTCCCCTGGGCCATACCGCTGAGGAACATTTCAGCAAAAACAATAGCGGGGGAATTAATCAAAATATTCTGTGAAGTAGGATTCCCGAAGGAGATGTTAACGGATAGGGGAAGCAATTTCCTATCACGATATCTGACACAAGTCTGGGACGCCTTCGGGATATGTCACCTAAAAACATCAGCTTACCATCCCCAGTCCAACGGAATGGTAGAGCGGTTTAATCAGACCCTCAAACAAATGTTGAGGCGGGGACTAGACGGGAAGATGGCTGATTGGGACATTATGCTCCCATTTGCTTTATATGCCAGCAGGGAGCGCACACAGGCCTCGTTAGGAGCTTCCCCATATGAATTGATGTTCGGCCGGGCTCCAAGGGGTATCCTTGACATTTTAAGGGAGCAGTGGGCAGAGCCAAAAGGGGAGGAAATAGGGGTACCGCAGTTCCTCCAGGAACTACGATCGCGGTTACAACTTCTGAACAACTTCTGCAAGATAGTCAACAGCAGCAGAAAAAATATTATGACCGGGGGAAAAAACCCCGTCAACTCACAATAGGTGAGAGAGTAGTCGTAATGATAGTGGACCCTGGGCCAAAATTTGAAGCCCAGTGGAGAGGGCCCTACACTGTAGTAGCTCGCAAGGGACCAGTCTCATATGTCGTGGAGACCGACAAGGGACGCCGTCAGGTGTACCATGTCAATGTCCTAAAATCCTGGCAGGAGCGGACAGCAACTATTGGTCAGTTACAGGTACAGCTTCAGTTCAATGCAGATGCATCATCACGTATTCCGTGCTGTAAGGACATATGTCCCTCAGCCCGAAATAGCTTAAGGGGGGGGGGGGATATGTCATGAGGTAGACAGCACTGAGCCTGAGATAATAAAGGGAAATGAAAAAGAAGAGCTTACCTCACAGCCACATGTGCAGTTGATACATTCACGTTGCAGGGAAGCAAGGAATGGAGAAACAAACTTTCCTCATGGCATTAGTGACGCAGTAGAAATTCAGAGTCCTAATCAGGCTCACCTGAGGGAAGAGGCACGTACTACGTCCAACAAGCAGGAAAATAAAACCAGGTGGGAAATCCCACAGAGGGGGATCAAGGAGAGCAGGGAGTTCAGGCAGAGGAGTCAGTCTCAGAAGGGAATAGAGACAAGGACACAGGAGCAAACACAGAGAGACACGCTGTCTTGGAGAAACAGGGCTGAATGGAAGCAGGCTGTTGAACCCGAGAGGGCTGGGAAGAACAGTGCAAAAGACTTCCAAGCCAGAGGGGTCCTCGTGCAGAGGAAAGCAACCAAGCAGGCAGAGAGCAAAAGTCACACCCAGGAAAGCTCACTGAAACCAGGAAGTGATTTCAGCTCAGCTAAGCCCAGTGTCTGGTATTCACGGAGAAAGGCAGTTTTCACCCCAGAGAAGAAGCCTTGGCTAGAGGAGGAAGGGCTGGAAACAATCTTCACCCAGAAGAAAGATAAGTACCCTGTCTTCTACGGAGGGAAAGAAGTGGGTCCTTTTAGAAAAAGCCAAGCTTACAGGTTGATAGAAAAACCCTATTGGAATAGGTGTTGGGAAGAAACCCCAAGCACAGCTCCTTATGTAACATAGTAACATAGTAACATAGTAGTTGACGGCAGATAAAGACCAGCATGGTCCATCCAGTCTGCCCAGCGAGATGGCAAGAGTAGGTGCACCTGTCGCTCCGCGCAGGCCACCCCTCTCCATATCCCTGTTCAGGGGTAAACCCACCACTCCATATAGGACACCCCTATTTGTTGAGACGTTATATGGTTCGGAAGTTAGATGGTACCGTTTATTTTGTTTTTTTTCCTATTTCTGTAAAGGGATCCTCTGTGTTTGTCCCATGCCTTTTTGAATTCCGTCACCGTGTTCGTCCCTACCACTTCCATCGGGAGGGCATTCCAAGCATCCACCACCCTTTCAGTGAAAAAATATTTCCTGACATTGCCTTTCAATTTACCCCCTTGCAGTTTCATGTTATGCCCTCTAGTTTTACAGGTTCCCCGTCTTTGGAAGAGGTTTGTTTGTTCATCATTTCTCTTTAAGTATTTAAAGGTCTGAATCATATCTCCCCTGTGCCTCCTTTCCTCCAAGGTATACATATTTAGGTCTTCAAGTCTCTTCTCATAAGGCTTCTGACGCAGGCTCCAAATCATTTTGGTCGCCTTCCTCTGAACAGTCTCCAGTCTTTTTACATCCTTTGCAAGATATGGTCTCCAAAACTGAACGCAGTATTCCAAGTGAGGCCTCACCAGTGACCTATACAGTGGCATAAGTACCTCTTCTTTTCTGCTGGTAATCCCTCTTTGTATGCAGCCCAACATCCTCCTGGCTTTTGCCACCGCCTTGTCGCACTGTTTTGCCACCTTGAGATCAGCAGAGATAATCACACCAAGGTCTTTTTCCTGAACTGTGCATACCAACCTTTCTCCCCCTATCTTGTACATTTCTCTTGGATTTCTGCTACCCAAGTGCATGACACTGCACTTTTTGGCATTAAATTGTAGTTGCCAAGCTTTAGACCAGTCTTCCAGCTTTTGTAGACCTTTCTTCATGTTAACCACTCCCTCAGGGGAGTCCACTCTGTTGCAAATTTTTGTGTCGTCTGCAAAAAGACAGACTTTTCCATTCAGTCCTTCAGCAATATCACTCACAAATACATTGAACAGTGCCGGGCCCAGGACCGAACCCTGGGGCACCCCGCTAATCACCTTCCTCTCATCCGAGTGAGCTCCATGTACAATCACCTTCTGTCGTCTGTCAGTCAGCCAATTTCTAATCCAGTTTACCATCTTGGGACCCATCCCCAAGCTACTGAGTTTGTTGATAAGCCTCCTATGAGGAACAGTATCAAAGGCTTTGCTGAAATCCAGGTAGATGACATCCATTGCATGCCCCTGATCTAGTTCCCTCGTCACGCAGTCAAAGAACTCGATCAGATTTGTCTGGCAAGATCGTCCTTCGGTAAAACCATGTTGCCTCGGGTCTTGCAAGCTGTTGGTTTTCAGAAAGTTCACTATTCGCTCTTTCAGGAGCGCCTCCATTACTTTTCCTGCCACCGAGGTAAGGCTCACGGGTCTGTAGTTTGACACTTCTTCCCTGTCACCACTTTTGTGTAGAGGTACGACATCAGCCATTCTCCAGTCCTGAGGAACCTCTCCTGTTTCCAAGGATCTGTTGAAGACATCCTTTAACGGTCCTGCAAGAACCTCTCTGAGCTCTTTCAGTATCCTGGGATGTATCCCATCCGGTCCCATGGCTTTGTCCACTTTCAGTTTAGCAAGTTGTTCTAACACCTCTTCTGCTGTGAATGGTGTGGTATCTACTTCATTCCCATTTTATATTTGGGAGTCACAGCTGGTCCATCCCCAGGATCTTTTTTAGTAAACACAGAGCAGAAGTAATTGTTTAGCAATTCTGCTTTTTCAGTGTCACTTTCCACGAGTCCTTTCCCAGCACTTCTGAGTCCTGCAATTCCAACTCTGATCTTTTTCCTTTCCCGAATATACCTGAAGAAATTTTTGTTGCCACCCTTAACTTCTTTAGCCATCTTTTCCTCTGCCTTTGATTTTGCTATCCTTATTTCTCGTTTTGTCTCTTTGAGTTTGATCCTGTATTCATTTCTGTGTTCTTCGGTCTGCAAGCTTTTGAATTTTGCAAAAGTTGTGTTTTTTGCCTTTATATGAGCAGCCACCTCTTTGGAAAACCAAATAGGTTTCCTTCTCCTCTTGCTTTTATTTACTTTTCTTACATATTTATCTGTTGCTTCTTTCAATGCCTCCTTTAGTTTAGCCCATTGCAATTCCACTTCCTTTATCTCTTCCCACCCCGTCATCTCCTCCTTTACATACTCTGCCATTTGATTGAAGTTAGTGTATTTGAAGTTTAGGACTCTGAGCTTGCTATGATTGGCCTGTGCCATGGCTTTTATTTCAAACCACACCGTGTGATGGTCGCTGTTGCTCACAGGGGCACTCACGCAGACATTTGACACACTATCACCGTTGGTGAGCACTACATCCAGCGTTGAGCTTTCCCTGGTTGGTTCCATCACCATTTGTCTAAATAATGCATCTTGGAGAGCATCCACAATTCTTTTG
This sequence comes from Ichthyophis bannanicus, assembly GCA_033557465.1. Classification (NCBI taxonomy): domain Eukaryota; kingdom Metazoa; phylum Chordata; class Amphibia; order Gymnophiona; family Ichthyophiidae; genus Ichthyophis; species Ichthyophis bannanicus. Next base: position 146,836,204 of record CM066033.1, read on the forward strand.
CTTCTTTCCAGATGTGCAGAAGGAGTAATCCAATCCACATCAGGTAGATTAAAGTCACCCAATATGATTGCTTCCCCCTTTGATGCTATCTTGGCAATATCTCTAATCAATTCAATGTCTCTCTCTTCAATTTGAGTCGGAAGTCTATAGACTACAGCAATATGGATGACAGTGCCATCTCCTCTCTCCAACGCAATCCAGAGCGCTTCTTCTTTTCCCCATGTCCCCTGCATTTCAGTAGCTTTAATATTGCTTTTGACATACAAGGCTACTCCTCCTCCTTTTCCATTTTCTCGGTCCCTCCTGAATAGATTATAGCCAGCTATGGCTATATCCCAATCATGTGATTCATTAAACCATGTTTCTGTAATGGCCACAATGTCCAAGTCTGTTTCCACCGTTAGGGCTTCCAGGTCTGGAATTTTGTTGGCTAAGCTTCGAGCATTTGTGCTCATTGCTTTCCAGCACTTTCCTGGCTTGTGTGTATTTTGCATTGATTTTGTTCTGCCCACTTCCTCCCACATGTTTTTGATGTGTGGTTTAAAAGTGTGGCTGTTTCTGATGTTGTTCTGCTTTTGTTGGGGGTGGCATGTAGATGTTGACCTTCCACATCCGTCACCCCCTTTTCCTATTTTAAATGCATGTCCACATACTGCCTGAATTTTTCACTTAGGATTCTTTTCCCTGTGGAAGAGAGATGTAGTCCATCAGCACAGTATAGTCTCTTGTTGATCCATGTGTTGTCCCAGTTGCCAATAAATCTGAATCCTTCTTTTCTGCACCAGGTCTGGAGCCATGTATTAAAGCTGTTAATGCGATGCAGTCTTTTTGTCCCCTTACCAAGAACAGGTAGAACTTCTGAGAATGCAACAGTGTTAACAACGTGCTTGAGTTTCTCCCCCAGAGATTGGAAGTCCTTTTGGGCTGTAGAGGCACTGTTCCTAGCCAAGTCGTTTGTGCCTAGGTGGATAATAACATCAAGTTTGGAATGTTCACTTTTTGCACTAAGTAATTCAACAACTTGGTTTGTATTCCTGCTGGCTGAAGAGCCTGGTAGGCACATGACTATCTTCTCTCCTTTGAACTGTGTTCCCAAGTTGGTGCCTCTGATGATGGAATCTCCAATTAGTAGTAGTTTTCTGTTTGATGAGGTTTTCTTCATATTTAGTGCTTTAGCAGGGGATTGGGCATTGTCTGACTCATTTAAAGGCCCTTCAGGTTCTTTGAATTGGGCATCCTCATTAGCCAAGGCAGAGAAGGCATTGTGCAGGGATATCTCTTGATGTATAGGATGTCTTTGTGTTACAGGTCGCAATCTACCAGAACCCACTGTGATCCATTTGTTCCTGGGGTGTTTGGTTCTTTGTGGGAGCGGTGGTGGAGTTTGTTCAGTTTGTATCCTAGGAGAGGTGCGCTTCATTGCAGCCAGTTCTTCCCTCAGTAGAGATACTTCTATATGCATGGCAGCTAGGTCTTTCCTTAGTAGAGTTAGTTCTTCATGCATGGCAGCTGACTTTAGACATATAGGACAAGCTCTTAGTTTCCAAATGATTTGTCTTTGAATGAACGTACCGCAGTTATTGCACTGAATACACGACATGTTTATGCAGTCCCAGAAGAGGAAGAAGAAGAAAAGAAGAATACGATGTGGCTTCTAACCCAAGTTTGGAATGATAGATGGCACGTCTGTGACCACTATATAGGCAATGTATCCCCTGGGGTGGGTGGGGTGAGGGGTAGGGTGGGCGGGAACCTAAGTGTCACTAGCTAGTAGGCTGTTCCTGAACTATTGGCACACACAATGGAGTAAGGTAAGGAACCCACCACTGATTGCACAGAGCAGTCTCCTCTCCTAGAAGCTGAGGTCTCCCGAGGGCAAGGTTCTGAAAACAGTAATATAGAAACATGGTGCCCATATATAGGACCAGGTCCTGAGGTTATGCAGTGGGAAAGTTCAAACCCAGAGGTCATTCCAGAACCGATGGAGTGTGCTTTATGCATTTCGGATGAGATAGAATCTCTTTGTTAAAAAGAAGCAAGAAGAAGCATTAGTATTATTTGGAAAAACTTTTATTTATCTGTGAAACAACAGTTTATTTGTGTTATCCTCATTTGATGTATTCAGAAGGCAATCCTCAAGGGAAGGGGAATAAAGCCCAGCTTTAATTTACACTTTGGACACGACTACAGAGTATTCCTTTAACAACCCAGGCTATACCCCATGTCTAGGCGGGCACCTAAGGCGGGTATAGTCTCACAGTATAGACTTAAAGGCTTCAATATATATACTTCTGAGGAAAAGCAGGAGAGGGGAGATACGATAGTGGCAAAATATCTCCAAGGTAAAAATGCACAGGAGATAGGCTTCCTTCAATTGAAAGGAAGCTATAGAACGAGGGATCATAGGATGAAGGTGAAGAAAGGATAGACAGGAGGAACAAAAAGAAATATTTCTTTATGGAAAGGATGCTGGAGACGAGAACTATATCTAAATTCAAAAAATCATGGGAAAAGTACAGATGATCTCTGAGGGAGAGGAGGGGATCGTAAATCTTAGTAGTTCTTATGGATGGGCAGACTGGATAGCCTTTACGGTCTTTATCTGTCACCATTTTCTATATTACTAGGAGATCCTTTTACTGAAGGTTTTAACGTGCATTCATGAAGTTAACACATGTTAAGGGGATTATTTTAGAAGCCCTATTATGCTTTGGACATCTGAAAGTGGGGATGCAGACGTCCAAAGTATGGAGATGTCCCCGGAGCAATTTTAGAAAGCAGTTGCAAAAATGAAGATCTCCAAGTCTGCATGGGGGTATGGTGTAGGGGCGTCTGGGGCATTCACAAGAACTTTGACATTCTCATGTGCCATGTCGAAGTGTATACCTGCTCCAGGCACAAACTGGCATTGGAAAAGTGCTGGTTTTGCCAGCCAAAGATCTGGAGGGTTTGGAGAAGGTTGTATATTCATGTCCCCTATCTTTTCCATGTTGACAGAAAAAACCGACGGGGACTGAGGGCTCTTGTTTTCATCTTGTTATGCTGATGGACATCCCTGTATACATCATAGCATGAGATAGACGTCTCCGCCCCAAGTTTTTGTAGCAAGGATGTCGATGTGGACACCAGCTTGGGCATCCACATTAGGAGCGTTTAAGTTTCTAAAATCAGGCCAAGACATAGATGTCCCTGGCATTTTCCTGCATTGGACGTCCCAGATTGCACTTGGATGCCCTTCTAAAATGCCAAGTCATGTGTACTCGGCCTTTTTACTTCTATGGGCACAAGAGCACTTAAGTCATGGGAACTTTATTAACCTGCGTTAACCTTTAGTAGCATGCATAAATTGTGACTCCACCCATGTTCCACCCAAACTTACCAGCTGATTTAAAAATGGCCTCCATACGTCCAGCGGAAAAAGCTTCAGCAAATGACTTTGAACAACCAGCCTCATACAGACCCATCCCAAGCATCCCATTTTTAGCAAAAATAATTGAAAAAACAGTTCTGTTGCAGCTACAGGATCACATTGATTCCCACTACCCACTAGATGATCAGCAATATGGATTTAAACCAAATCGTATACATACAAGCCCATATTCACCAGCATGGAAAGTATCCAATTGGTTATCTGCACATAACCTCATGATAAATCACAACAAGACAGATGTACTTTTTGTCTCTAGGAATCCTAACTTCACTCCCCCAGAATTCATAACCATTGCTGGACCCAAGCTGCAAATCAAGCATCAAGTTTGTTACCTGGGAGTTATTTTTGACCAACACTTTTCACTCTCCACCCATATCAGTAATATTGCTAAGAACCTGTATTACAAACTCAGGACCGTTTCTCATTTTAAAGCTCTTCTGGATTATAATGATTTGCATACTGTCTTATAGGCCCCTACCCTTCCTTCTACTGATTACTACAACATTGTTTTGCAAGGCCTCCCAGCATCCACAACTTACCCATTACAGCTAGCTTTAAACACAGCTGCCTGTATCCTCTGCGACAGATCAAAAGCTGATCACATCTCACCCATTCTCAAGAAACTGCATTGGTTTCCACTCCAAGAAAGGGTTAAATTCAAATCTCTACTAACAATATTCAAAGTGCTTCACAACCTCTTGGCTGTTTACCTCGATTTTCTTATTCAAAAGACACCTAACAACAGAATCAGATCTAACTCTGTCAACACATTATGCATACTCACACTAAAGGTCAAGACCACTGTTTCAACTTCAAAGAGGGCTTTCTCGCTCTTTGCCCCAACCTTATGGAACGCAATACCTCACATCCTTTGTTCCTCTAATGACTTGCTGACTTTTAGAAAGCAGCTAAAGACACTCCTTTACATCAGTAGCTTTGTAGCTGATAAATCTACTCAAGTGGTATATAAGCCTAACTTAGTCTAACTGGAGTGGAGGAGTAGTCTAATGGTTAAGAACACTGGCTTGGGAACCCAGAGACCAGGGTTTGATTCCCACTAGCACTCATTGTGGACTTGGGCAAGTCACTTAACCCTCCACTGCCTCAGAAAAATCCAAGTTATCAATGTCCCTGTTTAATGTACATTACCAAGTTTAAGTTTCAATGTAAACCACTTTGATTGAAATGATAAAGTAGTATATAAAACCTACTAAATAAACTCTGCCCCTGAGCAAGCCTCTCGTACTTCAACATATTGGCTTGCACCATGCATACGTTTAGGCATGACCTACTTTTATAAGATCCCAAATACGTGCATAAATTGGTGTTTTACATTCGGATATGGTTTATAAACCTACCCTGTTTATTAGATATGGCAATCAAAAAATTTTAATTTCATTTAGCTTCCTGTGTCATGTGTAGGATTTTTCATTTTATTTTGTTTTTGTAAGTTTTAAAATTTTGTTTCAGGGCAATTTTGTTAATAGCGCACACTTTTAAGGACATTGGATAAAAACCAAAAACTTTGAGGTTTCTCCTGTCACTTCAGCTTAAAAATGATCTGAAATGACAGGAGAAACATCATTGTCATTTTCCATGTCGTTTCAAACGAACATCTCTTCCCTTTCTGTGTTGGTTTTTGTTTGTGGTGTGCATTGCAAAATTTCTGAATTATTGTGTATGTTTTAATTGTGCTGCATCTAGGACATTGCAGTTGTGGTGAAGTGGCGGAATATAAATCTTTTAGATAAATAAAAAGGAATCATACATGAACAAACAGCAGTAAACAGTAAATTCTAAAAGGTTTTCCTCATTATCATTTCTATAGTACTAATAGGTATGTAGCACTGTAGAAATGCATTTAAGAGAGAGCCCCTTCTGTGCAGCGTTACCATCCAGTGAAATCACTGACAAACATACAGGACAAAAAAGACTTTAGGAATTTCATTCATTCAGAAAATGATTAAAACCACCAAGGAAGGGGAAGGGGTTTTGGATTTTGCTTGTGCCTTTTTTCAGGAGTACCTCAAGGCGAGTTACATTCAGGTACGGCAGGTATTTGTCTTCCCCATTGATAGTTTACAATCTAGGGAACCTATTTACTAAAGTGTAGTAGCTGGGAGTGTGGTGCTAATGCCTGCGAGCATGTGGGCATAAAGTTCCAGCGCTGACCACTGCGCTACCTGAGCAGCTTGTGAATAGCTGGGGTTTGGGGGAAGTTAGGGCGTAGAGTGGACAGCTGAAGCCCTGTGCTCCTAGCGTAGCCACACTACTGATACCTCTGGGCCAAAAAGAGGCCACTAGCATGAGTGCAACAAATGCCAATGTGTGGTATGGGCATGCGCCTACACAGAACAATGGCCTGGCACCTCCCCAACATATCCCACAGATCAGGAACCATTTTGGAGGAGTCCATCCCCGAAGGAGCACACACTAGATCTTGACAACCATAGAACCCCAAAGAGCCCTGCAGCTCATACACAGCCCTGCAGGGAGAGTGGGCACAAATATTCCTACAAGGCTAAGGTCTGATCCCCATGTATGCTGTCAGCATTGCCACTAAGGCTAAGGTCTGATCCCCATGTATGCTGTTAACATTGCCACTACTTATACTAGTGCCCAAGACCCCTGCACTGGCCCACATACAACAGAGGCTGCACTGCACCTTGGAGCCTTCCCCATGCCATCATCTGTTGCAGCTGGCGGAGAAGACTGCAGAAGCCTCAGTGGCAAACAGATGACAAGGTGGAGTTCAGAGCAGCAGCGGCCATGGATGGGGTACCTAGCCCTCTCCGCCTCTCCACATGGACATTGGTGGTGAAGGCATGTCAGGACAGCTACAAAGGGGTTGACAACCAGCACTGATGAGGGATTAGAAGTTAGGCCTTGGGCTCAGCTGGGCCACACAGCCAGGGTTGGAGAAGGCTGAGAACAATGAAATAGAAGGACTGGCACATCTTTGCACAGTCCAACCACCACCTCCCCTGCATGGGGGACCATGGAGCAGTGCATATTTGTACTTCAGGGGCTATGCTGCAGTGATCGGTATTGTTCTTGGGGGCCATGGTCCCTTACCCTAACCACAGGAGGATGATCTGAGGTCTATCAGCTCATGAACAGGTTCCTACATTTCTATGGCTGAACACAGGTTTGCTTGTGCAGCTCTCTGATCAGTGTTCCTTCATCCGGCCCCTTGCCCAAGGGATGAGGAGCTCACGTGGGCTCCCTAGAATAAGTGAGCATTCATTTTCCAGGGAGCTGGCATGCTTTATTTGGAGTTGCCCCTCCCTCCTTCATCAGATGCCTGGTAGAGTTCAACTGCAGCCTAGGTAATTAAGCATTCTGTAACATTCAGGGTGAGAGAGGTCCATGCAGCCCTTCCACATGGCAGTCACTACTGACACTCTGTCTCTACCCATACAGGGTCCCCTGCTAATTTAGATGCTGCACTTGCATCCTACCCCCCCACTGACAGGGCCAGAGCTTGATGTCTGTGCATGTCTTTGCTTTCCTGATTTGCATGCCCCTCCCCCATGTACTCTGCCCCATTGCTCTGAGCTGTACTACATGTTATGCCTATTCCCAGGTCATCCTTCTCTATCCTTCACTGGCCACTTACTACGTGCCCTGTTAGTGGGGTAGGAAGCACAGGTTGTCTGATATCTCTGTAGAGGTTTGGTTGCTTCTGCCACCCATTCCATTCCATTGGTTGCAAGCAATAGCAAGGTGCTTGTAGCAAGCATCTTCTCAGTACGGATGTGTTCCGACTGTGCGTTCTCAGCTACCGCACTAGTGACATGCCTTGCTCACATGTGGATCGAGGGTATGTATTTTGTTGTATGCTTTTTTAATGAGTACTTTTCAGTATGTTTAAAGGAGGGCTTTTAAAGAAATTTTTTTTTTTGGGGGGGGGGGGGGTATTTTATACTCTGTTTTTTATGAATTGTTTTATTCCAATTATTGAGGGGATGGACCAGTATGGGTTTAGAGATAAGGATGAAGCTTTTATGGGAAAAGTATTTAATAAAGCACAAAATAGATGTTTGAACCAGTTAGGTTGAGCCTAAGTGAGACGGGTAGGACGGGGTGTCAAGATGTGGAAATAAGCTACATTGTGGTTAAGTGAATGCACGTTCTATTGTTAATAAGTCTGCTTTAATTCAGGATACATTAATGGATGGTCATTTAGAATATTTTTTTTTTATCACGGAATCATAGCTGCAGGATGTAAATGGGTTTTATGTGCAGGGATTAGCTCCAATGGGTTATGAGGCAATACATCAGCCCCGTTTGGGAGGAAAGAGAGGTGTGTGTGTGTGTGTGTATGGGGGGGGGGTAGTTATATTTAAATCTGAGCTTAAGATGCAAAAAATTGATATTAACCAATGGAAGGAATAGAGGCTTTGTTAGTCGAATCTTTAGTAAATAGTACTTTGAAATTTTTAATAGTGTATTTTCCACCAGGAAGAAATGATGTGAATGGTTACTGAATTTAGCAGTGAAGTGTAAAAGCATTTTGATTATAGGTCATTTTAATTATCAGGTAGATGATGAGGACGACTCTTTGACGCAGGAGTTTATCCAGTCTCTGGATTGGGAATTAGTAGTGGATTTTCCTACACATACTAAAGGACACATTTTGGCTTTGATTCTGTTTAGCAATCAGTCTAGACAGAAGTTTCAGATTAAGGATTTGCGATCTTTAGAGACTATCTAGACAGATAATTACTTAATATGCTTTTGCCTGGAGGGGATTGGGAAATTATCACAAACGAATCAGGATATAGTGGTTTCAAGATCATATAGGGAAGTGAATGTGGATACGACTGCCAGTACTATTACTGTTAATCATTAACCTTTTTCAATCAGGTAGAGCAATCATTAGTCATACAGAATGATGCCAATTTGGAGGAGAAATTAGCAAGATGGAATGAAGCGTTGTCTAATTCTTTAGAGATGCTAATACCAAATAGGAAAAGAAAATGAGAAAGATAGAAACATAGAAATATGATGACAGAAAAAGACCACATGGCCTATCTAGTCTGTCCTTCCATATCAACAACTACAACAGTCCCCTTTTTTCCTTTAGAGATCCTCTGTGTTTGTCCCATGCTTTATTGAATTCAGTTACTGTCCTCATCTCTACCACCTCCACTGGGAGACTATTCCAAGGATCCACTACTCTTTCCGTAAAGAAATATTTCCGCATACCACTCATGAATCTTTCTCCCTTCACCCTCATCCCATGTCCCCTCGTAGCAGAACTTGCTTTCAATTGAAAGAGGCTCTCTCCCTGAACATTTATGCCACAGAGGTATTTAAACATCTCAATCATATCACCTCTATCCCGCCTTTCCTCTAAAGTGTACATATTAAGATACTTCAGTCTGTCCTCATATGCTTTATAATGAAGACCACTAATCATTTTAGTAGCCACCCTCTGCACTGACTCCATCCTGTTCACATCCTTTTGAAGGTGCGGTCTCCAGAATTGCACACTATGCTTCAAATGAGGTCACACCAAAGACTTATACAGAAGCACTATCACCTCCTTTTTTCTGCTAGCCATTCCTCTCCGTATGCACCCAAGCATCCTTCTAGCTTTTGCCATCACCTTTTCTACCTGTTTAGCTACTTTAAGATCATCAGACACAAGCACGCCTAGGTCCCGCTCTTCTTTAGTGGACAAAAGTACTTCACCCCCTATACTATATTGTTCCCTTGGATTGCTGCAGTCCAAATGCATGACCTTACATTTTTTAACATTAAATCCCAGTTGCCAAATTCTAGACCATTCTTCAAGCTTAGCTAGATCCCTCCTCATGTTATCTACACCTTCCTGGGTGTCTACTCTATTGCAGATTTTGTATCATCTGCAAAGAGGCAAACCTTACCCGACAGCCCTTCCGCTATATCACTAACAAAGATGTTAAAAGAATGGGACCAAGGACAGATCCCTGGGGCACACCACTAGTAACATCCTTCTCCTCAGAGTGAGCTCCATTTACTTGTACTCTTTGTCGCCTCCCACCCAACCAATTTCTAACCCAAGCAGTAACTTTAGGGTCCATCCCTAGGGTGCTCAGTTTGTTTATAAGTCACCTGTGAGGAACAGTGTCAAAGGCTTTACTGAAATCTAAATACACCACATCTAGGGCTCTCCCTCGGTCCAACTCCCTGGTTACCCAGTCAAAGAAATCAATCAGATTTGTCTGACAAGACCTGCCTCTGGTGAATCCATGCTGCCTCGGATCCTGTAATCCGCTGGACTCCAAAAACCTCACTATTTTCTCTTTCAGCAGCGTTTCCAATAATTTACTCACCACTGAAGTTAAACTAACCAGCCTGTAGTTTTCAACCACATCCTTACTTCTGCTTTTGTGTAAAGGCACTATATGAGCCTCTCTCCAGTCCTTTGGCACCACTCCTGACTCCAACAAGGCATTGAAAAGGTCAGTCAGTGGAGCTGCTAGAATGTCCCCAAGTTCCCTCAGTATTCTGGTTCCATCGTTTTGTCTACTTTAAGTTGAGCTAGTTTCTCACGAACACCTGGCCTAGTGGTTGGGGCAAGGTACTTCAGGCTGGAAGGTCGGGGGTTCAAAACCCACTAGAGGACAGCAACCTTGGGCCGGAAGGACTGGGGTTTCTAGTCCCACAGGTGCTCCTTGTGGTCTTGGGCAAGCCACTTAATCCTCCATAGCCCATGTTCCCTGTAAAATTGTTATCTCCAAGTTATAATGCCCTGTTCAATGTAATTTCAGTTTGTTCAATGTAAACTGCACTGATGCAGAATAGCGCGGTATATAAGAGAATGTAAATAAATAAATAAACACAGTCTTCTGAAATTGTTCAAGATGTCCCTCGCTTCTGTTCCTGTTTGTGGGTGTTTTCTGAGGTGCTGCTCCTGGTTCTTCATCTGTGAACACAGAACAGAAATATTTGTTAAGCAATTCCGCTTTATCCTTATCAGCTTCTACATATTCCTCCCCTGCACCCTTGAGTCTGACAATACCACTTTTGCCCTTCCTCTTCTCACTAATATATCTGAAAAATGTCTTATCCCCCCATTTTATTGCATTGACTATTTCCTCCTCCTTTTGAATCTTTGCCTTCCTGACTACCTTGCTAGCTTCTCTAAGTTTTTTCAAATACAGATGCCTGTCTTCCTCTCTCTATGATCTCTTGTATTTCATGAAGGCCTCCCTCTTTTTCTTCACTTTTTCAGCTACTTCTTTTGAAAACCATAGCGGTCTCCTTTTCCTTTTACCTTTATTTACCATTTTAACAAAAAGGTTGGTTGCCCTTAAAATATTCCCTTTCAGTTTTGCCCACTGTTTTTCTACATCCCCCAACTGTTCCCATCCCACTAATGACTCCCTGAGGTACTGGCCCATCTTGGCAAAGTTAGTCTTCCTAAAGTTTAAGATCCTCACCTTTCAATGGATTCTAACAGCCCTAGTCCTAATACTGAACCACACCATCTCGTGATCACTGGATGCAAAATGATCTCCCACTACATCAGAAACACTTTCACCATTGGTAAGCACCAAGACCAGTATGTACCCTTCACGTGTGGGGTCTGTTACCAATTGCCTGAATAGTTCTCCCTGTAGAGAATCCAGGATCTCCTTACTTCTAGATGATACTGCAGCAGGAATGTGCCAGTCAACATCTGGCATATTGAAATCTGCTATCAGTAGCACTTCCCCTTTCCTAGCAATGCTGCGTATGTCTTCAATCAACTCTCTGTCCACCTCTTCCTCTTGTGAGGGAGGTCTGTATATCACACCAATGCAAATAGATTTCTCTTTCCCTCTTTCTAATTTAACCCACAATGCCTCCTCTCTCCCTTTTAAGCTCTGTAAATTCAAAGCTTTAATAGTAGTTTTTACATATAGTGCCATTCCTCCTCCCCTTCTTCCTACCCTGTCCTTTCTGAATAAAGTATAGCCAGGTATAGTTACATCCCAATCATGGTTTTCTGTGAACCATGTTTCTGTAACTGCCACTAAATCCAAGTCAGCCACTCCCACCAAAGCTTCAACATCAGGGATCTTATTTCCCATGCTACAGGCATTTATACACACTGCTTTCCATATGTTACCCCTGTTACCCATTTCCATAAAGGTATTTAATGTATCACCTACCTGGGGGCTTTCTTCACCCATCCCCAATGAATCTAGTTTAAAGCCCTCTTCAGTAGATTAGTCAGTCTACTACCGAAGACGCGTTGACCTTTTTCCTTTCTCTGTGGAAACTAAACAGTTACGATCTGAAGTCCATTGATTAGAAAGAAAATGGCGTAAGCCGCAAGTTGAAGAGATAAAAGTGTTGTGAAAGAAATGTGTATGCTTTATAGGCAGTTATTACGTAAATCGAAAAGAGATTGTTTCACTGGTAGAATTTTTGATTTTAAGGATTCGGCAAGGGAATTATTTTTGATTGTAAAGGATTTGTCAGGTGGGGAGAAAAAAGGTGGGGTTCAGTCCAAATTGATTAGTGAAGATCTGGCAAAATTTTTTGTTGAGAAGACTGATGCTATTCAGAAAGAATTTGGTAATGTACAGGATTTGGAAAGAAGGGTTTTGGTTCCGTTGCAGAGTAGGACTATATCAGAGTTTTTTTGTGCCAGATGAAGATCAATTGCGGGCATTAGTTAGCCGATTTATGATGGGATATAGTGTAGTTGATCCTTGTCCAGCACAATTTTTGCATTCATTTCTAGAGAATACTTTTTATATCTAAAATCTATGATAACTCATTTCTTGCAAGAAGGTGTTTTTTCCTTAACTTTGAAAAAGGCATTGGTTCGGCCAATTAAAAAAAAAAATCTTCCTTGTAGTAGATGAGGTGAATAATATCTAAAGTGCTTGAATCCATTGTTACCTCTCGGTTACAGGGTTATATGGAGGAGCTAGGAGAGCTAGATTGCTGTCAGTTGGGGTTTAGAGCTGTTTTTCGTAGAGAGACTGTAGTGGATGGCACTGGGGATGAGATGTTGAGATGGAAGGATAAAGAGGGTTGCTATTTCTGAATTTTGTTAGATTTGTCCTCAGCCTTTGATACAATTTGTCATAAACAGTTACTACGCATGCATCAATCTATGGGTCTTGGTGGTAATGTCCTAAACTGATGTGCCTCTTTTTTGACAATGAGATCTTTTGGAGTAGAATTCAATGGATAAACATCTAAAGATTATGAATGTCAGACAGGTGTGCCACTGGGGTCCCCATTATCCCTGTTGTTCAATATTTATTAAATCCATTCTAATTATGCACATATCTCTTCCGAGCTATGCAGTCTGGGAGTGATTTTTGATTCTAGTTTGACCTTTGAACCGCATGTGCAATATGCAGAACAAAGGTGTGGTATAAGTTGAAATTGGTTAGACAATTGAGATCAGTTTTGAGTCAGTTGGATTATTGTTAAGCATTATTTATTAGAATGTCTAAGAAGATACTACACAAATTACAACGTATTCAAAATATTGCAGCAAAAATGATTACCCATAGTACTTCTAGAGAGAGAGTAACCCCTTTGTTATTTAAACTTCATTGGCTGCCAGTTGAAAGAAAAGTTCTTTTTAAAACGATGGATGTGATCTACCTTGATACTGTTGCATATAGGAGACTTATCAATAAGCTGAGCAGCCTGGGGATGGGTCCAGGTGGTGAACTGGATTGGAAATTGGTTGACTGACAGATGACAGAAGGTGATGGTAAACGGAATTCACTTGGATGAAAGGAAGGTGATTAGCAGTGTGCCCCAGGGATTGGTCCTGGAACTGGTACCGTTCAGTGTATTTGTGAGTGATATTGCTGAAGGACTGAATGGAAAAGTCTGTTTTTTCTAGAAGACATGAACATTTGCAACAGAGTGGACTCCCCTGAGGGAGTGGATAACATGAGGAAAGATCTACAAAAGCTGGAAGAATGGTCTAGTTAAGATTTAATATGAAGAAGTGCAGTGTCATACACTTGGGAAGCAGCAATCCAAGGGAACTGTATGAGACAGAGGGTGAGAGAATGATGTGCACGGACCATGAGAAGGACCTCGCAGTGATGTTTTCTGATGATCTCAAGGTGGTGAAACAGTGCGACAAGGCAGTAGCCAAAGGCAGAAGGATGCTGGGTTGCACACAGAGAAGAATTACCAGTAGAAAGGAAGAGGTACCAATGCCACTGTACAAGTCGCTGGTGAGACCTCACTTGGAATATTGTGTTCAGTTTTGGAGACCGTATCTCGCAAAGGATATATAAAGACTGGAAATGCTTCAGAGGAAGGCGACCAAAATGATTTGGAGCCTGCGCCAGAAGACATATGAGAAGCGACTTGAAGACCTAAATATGTACACTCTGGAGGAGAGGAGGGACACGGGAGATATGATACAGACCTCTAAATACTTAGAGTATTAATGAACAAACAAACCTTTTCCAAAGACGGAGAAGCTGCAAAACTAGAGAAGCTTTAAGGGGGTAAACTGAGAGGCAATCTCAGGAAATACTTTTTCACTGAAAGGATGGTAGATGCTTGGAATGCCCTCCCCATGGAAGTGGTGGCAGCAAATACAGTGACAGAATTCAAAATGACATGGGACAGACACAATGGATCCCTTTACAGCAACAGGATAAAATAAAATAACCTTAACTGTCTCTGCTATCTCCACAAATGGGGGTGACCTGCATGGAGAATTGGGTACACCCCTAATCAAAGGCATCGGGAGGGGTGAACTACACGGAGTGGCAAGTGCACCTACTCTCGCCACCTTGCTGGTCAGACTAGATGGACCGTACTGGTCTTTATCTGCCGTCATATACTATGTTAGTATGTCTTGCTTTTAAAGCTATTCATAAGATTGGTTCTGTACTGTATATTTATCAGATAAGTTGATGTGATACTTGCCAATGAGATTGTCACAATCTGCTACACATTGTACACTGAATATTTGTTTATTTATTTAACAGGTTTTCTATACCATCTTATCTTACATTCAAGGCGGTTTATATTGTAACAACAGAGTTTTACATTGAACAGGGAGAATCAGCTTGGAGGTTTCAACAGGAATAACCTTAATTAGGTGTTACAAACAGCAGTGGGATAGGTATTACATTGTAGCAGTAGATAACAAGTCCATGTGCAGTAATAATTAGTTGCTACAGTGTATTAATATGAGGAGCATATCGGCAGTGTGTTAACATTTTAACAGATGCATGTGAGATTATAAATAGATAAATGGAGACGTAATAATATTTGAGGCATAAAAAGATTACAAGAACATCGTTCACGAAAAACCACAGGGGTAGTATCGGCTCCAATAGTGTTGCACTGTCAGAATATCATCATGAATTTAGTGATTTATGATGGAGAGTTTTGGATCATGTACTGGCAAAGGTGAGAGGAGGTGATCGGGAAGCCCGCCTACAATATCGTGAACAATTTTGGATTTATACCTTGAATTCTTTGACACCAGCGGGTTTGAATTCTTCCTTAGATTGGTGGAGTCTTCTTTGATTAAACAAATGAGAACTTTGAGTTTGGGCCATTTTTTCATTGGTTACTGACCGGACATGTGATTATCGCAGGGATTAAAACAGAAGTAAGTTCTGAGTTTGAATTAGTAGCAATGAAGTTTTGAAGAAGAGCCTAGAGCAGTGATGGCTAACCTTTTTGAGCCCGAGTGCCCAAACTGCCGCACAAAACCAAAGAATTTCCTCAAAGTGCCAGCACGTCATTTGCATAAGTGGTCTTATTTGCATAAATATTTGCATAATGTTACCATACACTAACTTTTAGTAAACATGTCTCTTAATGAGTGTATGGATAAAGAAAGACTAAAAGATTTCTACATTACTATAATCCAGTGCCAACCGCCAGGCACATTAGGAACTACTACAAACGCTGCCCATTTAGAACCCATAGCAAACCCGCCGTATCCTGACAGCATTACCAGGACTCACAAAGCACCATACCCTACCTATCAAAAGGCAACACTGCAAATATTAAACCAATACATTTCAGTGAATACTGGGGAAAGAGAACAAGTGGCAACGTCAAATAGGAATTTCCTCTTGTACCAAACAAAGCGCAGATGTTAATGATGCACATTTCCCAGAGCTGACATATTCCAGTTAATAAATTCAAAATAAAGAGATATCGTTCTACCTTTTGTGCATTTTTTTTCAGTTGCAATTGGTCCAGCCATTTTCTTCTGGTTTCTTCATGTTTTCTGCTAACTCTCCATCGTCTGCTGTCCATTTGTCCTTTCTTCTCTCTTCTAGTTTTTTTCCATTCTCTCTCTCTACATCTGCTTTAACATACTAATCTTTCTCCTTTTGCTCTTTCCTCATTCCTATTTCATCCACACAAATTTTACCCCTCCATCCTCAATCCCCAATTACTCTCCCAATACCTGGCCAATTGTAGATTTTTCATCCCTCCTACACAAAATATTTTTCCCCTCTCCATTTTACTCTCCCAGCCCCATCCCATTCTAATCCTCCCCCAACATCAGCTCCCTTCTAGTTCCAGTCTCACCCAGCATCCATTCCCTTCTTCAAGCACCCCACTCCCCCTAAGCCCATTTACATTCCAATCCCCGTCCCCATAAGCTATTTGCAGTTCAAGCCCCCCACTTCCCCTCAGCCCATTTCCATTCCAAGCCCCATCCCCAACAGCTATTTGCAGTTCAAGCCCCCTTCCACTCAGCCCATTTCCAGTCCTAGCAACCCCCCCACCCATTACCAGTCCTAGCCCCCCATAGCCCACGCCCAGTCCTCATCCCACCAGCCCAGTGCCAGGCCTAACCTCCCCATCAGCCCACTCCCAGTCCTAATCCCCCATCACTAATTTTTTAGATTAAGCCCCCCCAGCGCCTATCACCACTCCTAACCCCCCCCCAGCGCCCATCACCACTCCTAACCCCCCAGCCCAGCGCCCATCACCACTCCTAACCCCCCCAGCCAGCCCAGTGCCCATCACCACTCCTAACCCCCCCAGCCAGCCCAGTGTCCATCACCACTCCTAACCCCCCCAGCCCAGTGCCCATCACCACTCCTAACCCCCCACCCACCCATCACTACTCCTAACACCCCCCAGCCCAGCCCATCACCACTCCTAACCCCCCCCAGCCCAGCCCAGCCCAGCCAATCACCACTCAATACCCCCCCCAGCCCAGCCCAGCCCATCACCACTCCTAACCCCCCCCAGCCCAGCCCAGCCCAGCCCATCACCACTCCTAACCCCCACCCCCCCCCCCCCCCCCAGCCCAGCCCAGCCCAGCCCAGCCCAGGGGAAAATTAAAAAAAAAAAACAACCCTGTCTGCTGCCGTTGTCGGGGCCGCCGCGGCAGAATCGAGCGTGCCGCGGGGCCCCCCTGTACCCACCCGGCAGAGCCTGTCCTCCCCGTAGCAGCTCTCTTTGGAGCTGCAGTCAGACCGCGCCGGCTTGCAGAGCGCGAGGGAAGAGTTCCCTCGCTGCTCTGTTAAGCCCGCGGGGGCTGATGGGAAGTTCCCATCAGCCCCCGCGGGCTTAACAGAGTCGAAAGGGAAACTCTTCCCTTCGCGCTCTGCAAGCCGGCGCGGTCTGACTGCAGCTCCAAAGAGAGCTGCTACGGGGAGGACAGGCTCTGCCGGGTGGGTACAGGGGGGCCCCGCGGCACGCTCGATTCTGCCGCGGCGGCCCCGACAACGGCAGCAGACAGGGTTGTTGTTTTTTTTTTCGATGGCGGACCTTCCCGCGTGCCAGCTGCAAGGCCTTCGCGTGCCACAGCTGGCACGCGTGCCATAGGTTCGCCATCGCTGGCCTAGAGGATCAGTGGCTTGAAACACAATGTTGGGTTACTATATCATGGATAACATCATGGCAAGTTGCAATTAAGAATATTTTCAGCTGATAATTTCAGGAGAAAGAACAATGTGGAGGAGTGCTGTTTGACGGCGTTTTTTGATATCGACTACTGAGAATGAAATGGACGGTTTGGTGAAGCTTGAGCCACCGCCAATAGATACTTGAAGGAATTTGGAGAATTGGATTTTGAGCTGGAACAGTTCGTCTACTCCGATTTTGTGATTCGAAAAATTACTCCTGATCAGACAAGTGAAATGTGGTTTGATTACTTTCTAAGTAAGAGTGATATCCTTACCGGTTGGTTGTACTAAGAGGTTCATGTCCTCTTAGGGATTGTCAAGGGTTGTGTCCCTATTTAAAGAATAAAAGGAATTTTGTACCACGAGAAGATGTGATTATCTGCATGGTGTTAGTTCCGAAAAAAAAAAAGATCTGTTAGTATTATTTTTCTTAGTAGTTGATCAAATATAAAAGTGGGAAATAAGTGAGGTTTAGTTTAGTGGGATATAATATAGGAGCATAGGCTGGTTGAGAGCAGATACTGGACATGGAGGAGATAGAGAGTGGGGAGGTGTTTGATGTGGGGGAAAGAGGGGGAAGGGTATATTCTGGATGGGGAGGGAGACAAAGAAGAGAGATTCTGGACATGGGAAGGAGAGAGAGGGAGAGAGAGAGAGAGAGAAAGAAGAGAGTTGCTAGACAATGGAAGGAGATGCTGGACATGGAGTGGGGAGGTACAGACAAAGAGAGGGGAGGTACTGATATGAGGAGAGGGAGAAAGAATGGATATGTTGGACAGTGGGAGAGGGAAGATGCTAGACATGGGGTAAGGGGGGAGAGAGAGGGGAGATGCTAGACAGAGTGGGGGGAGAGGGAGAGGGAAGATGATGGACATGGGGGAGAGAGGAGAGATGTGGAAATGGGGTGGGAGGAGACAGAGAGTAGAGATGTTGGACATGGGGAGGGATGAAGAGACAGAAGGAGCATGGTGGACACAGAGGGAATGGAGTAAGAAAAAGGGCATGAGGCACTGGATGGAAGAGTGTCAGAATCACTGGACAGGGGAGAGATGTTGGACAAGAAGGGTGAGTAAAAGGGGAGAGTTAGTTAAAGCATGAATAAGAGGCTGGTGAAGGAAAGAGAGAGATGGTGAAGAAGGGCTATGTTAAGGGTTAAAAAATAGTGGGTAGATGCAGTAAAAAGAGGGAGAATGAGGACTGGATAGTAAGAAGAAAGAGTGAAATCTGGATTGATAGAGAGAAAAAGAAATGGAAGAAAGCTAAAAGGAAAAGATCAAATGTCAGAGATATAAAGAAGTGAAGAAGACAGGAGAGAAGAGACGTGGAAGATAGACCAGAGATCCTAGAAAGTGAGTTAAGAGAAGACAAACAGAAATTAAAGACTGGTTATTTAGAGAATAAAATAGCAAGACAACAGAGGTAGAAAAATGAATCTTATTTTCAGTTTATAAGAACATAAGATATGCCATACTGGGTCAGACCAAGGTCCATCAAGCCCAATATCCTGTTTCCAACAGTGGCCAATCTAGGTCATACGTACCTAGCAGTTTCCCCAAAAGACACAGGTTCCACAATGCTTGTACTGGGTCAAGCATTGATATCCTGGGTCCCTTCTTAATAATGGTTTATGGACCTTTCCTCCAGGAACTTGTCCAAACCTTTTTTATTTCAAATCATTTTTATTTGGTATTTTAGCACACAGGAAAATAGGGCACCAATAGAAAGGACATAGTCACAAACAATCATAAATAACCAAAGGCACTTCCCCTTATACCATAAACATGGAACAGTAAACGTCAACAACTGAGATACCATACGGAGGAACCCACCACCCAAACCTCATTAAAAAAAGAAAATACAAAGAGGTGTTATACAGAGAAGTGAAGATACAGGCCCACAAAAGAAAACAATAACAGATACATCTGGGCCTGAGCCCCCAAAGTATCCCCGGACTAGAACACGCCTCAGGGAAACCCATCACCACCAAGTCCCTTTGTACATAGTGCTAAATCTACCCCCCCCAACCCCCCCCCTTACCCCCCCTCCCATCCAAGCACGAGTCTATCACAAGCAATCAAAAATATCCAACAGTAGGAACAGCACTGGCAGTAGTGGAAAGCTATAGCATTGAGGTTTCAACAAGGTGTAGGTGGGAAAGACAGTAGACATTAGGTATAATTAGAACATCATATATCAAAAGTCATACAGCAGGGGTAAGAACACAACCCTCCCCCCACAACAGCAACCGCCCCCGCACGCCTTCAGAGCAGGCCGCTGCTGCAGGAGACACGGGTACCGAGGTAGATCGTGGTGGCTGAACCCTCTCCAAGATTGACGTAACCCCCATCAAACATTTAAGATACCCCCCCCCCGCTCCCTAGGGGACAGATGAGAAATCAGAGGAGACCATATTTCCAAAAATCCCTCCCAGCTTTTTCCCCCTTTTTGCTGCGCGGTCAGCTTTTCCATACACATCAAATCAATCATAGAGTTCTCCCAAAATGTCAAGCAAGGAGGGGATGGAGCCACCCAGTGCGTCAACAAGACCTTTTTTACCAACAGGAAACCTCGTTCAAGCAGCACTCTGTGCCAAAGAGGGAGACACTCAAAACCCAATTCCCAATTATGAAATAGACAAACCTCTCTCTGCATGGCACACCCCAACCCCGTCCACCCTCGCAACTTAGCACATGCCTATATCCATACATCATGCACCCTTGGACATCCCCAAAACTTATGTGTAAGGGAGCCTACCCCCTTTCCACACCACGCACAAATGGCAGACAACTGCAAGCCAACCCGACATGCCCATTCATCATTAGTATAGGCACGCCACAAGAATTTATATTGCATCTCCTGCAAATAAACCCACACCGGTCCCTTCGGTATCCTCTCGAAGGCCGTCTGCAGTATCTCCACCGTCATTTCCTCCACTCCATCTCTTTGCCATCGATACACAAGGTCAGTGAGAAACACATTCCCCCCCGACGGCCAAAGCACTCGTCGAGATATCTCGTCCCCCGGGAGGTGTTCCTCTACCTTTTCCAAGACCACGCGGGGGGACCCGGAGGCCATCCAAGGCCTCTCCCGCACAGCAACTGTAGCCAGATAATATCGGACTTGCAAGTATCCATAAAAATCATGCACCTGTTGAAAGCTATCCAGTACCCCGTCCGCGCTGGAATATAAGTCTCCTAAACACACGAGCCCCTTACCAGCCCAATCATAGAATATATTCCGCGGTGAAAACCCAGGGTCAAAATCAGGATTACCCACCAAAGGCAGCAGAGGTGACCTATGCCAATCCCAACCGAATCTCTGGCATAGCACTTTCCAAGCAGCACGCAAGGCCCCCAAATAACTCCCTCCCACTCCAGTCTTTATCACCGAAGACAATTGACCGGCATGCAGAATATATAGACTGTGGTATGGTGCTGTTGCTTCTGCCAGCTGCCGAACCGGGGCGCACACCCCGTCCCCCTCCATGCCCCTAATATGCCGGGCTAGATACCGCAGATTGTAATTGCGTAGTGAAGGCATCTCCAAACCCCCTCCTCTCGTCTACTCAGTAAGGCCCTCAAGGGTACCCGAGCTCTACGACCTCCCCATAAAAACTCTCGTAGACAACCTTCTAGACGCTTCCAGTCCTTATCCAGAATCCATACAGGCAATATACGTAACACGTACAACCATCTAGGAAATTCCACCATAACAAACAGCGCAATCCGTCCCCTCAAGGACAGAGGCAGATTGCGCCAACTGGACAAAGTTTTAATGCTCCTAGCTATCAACCCAGGTATATTAGCACGGTAAAGATGTTCAGGCCGAGCAGGTAGTTGTATCCCCAAATATTTGATCTCCCCTCTGCCCATACCAACGGAAAAGCCCCTTTCCACCCAGGCCGCACTCTACCCCCCACGTCCAGAACGACGGACTTCGTGGTATTTACTTTTAAGCCCGAAAATCCCCCATATTCCTGTATCAACCGAAGTGCGCGCTCTAAAGACACAGGTAATTTCGTAAGACAGAGTAACATGTCATCAGCAAAAGTGCTAACTTTAAGATCTTCTCCTCCCATTCGTATGCCAGCAATTCCAGGATCATACTGCATGGCCCGCAATAGCGGTTCCAGGGCAAGCACAAAAAGCAAGGGGGACAGAGGACAACCCTGTCGAGTGCCTCTTTCCAACACAAACGGGTCTGAGAAGACACCATTGGAACCCACTCGAGCCATAGGTAGGGCATATAACGCTTGAACCCACTGCACAAAACTCCCGTGCAAGCCAAAGGCAGACAAAGTATCCCACATATACACCCAGGCCACCCGGTCAAACGCTTTCTCAGCATCCAGGCTAACAAAAAGTAGCGCCTCATCTCTCTGCAGACAATGTTCCATACCCAGTAGCAATCTAGCGATATTTCGGGTCGCCTCCCTCCCTTTCACAAAGCCAACCTGACGATCCTCCACCAGCAACGGTAGCAAAGGAGCAAGTCGAGCCGCCAACACCGAGGCCAAAAGTTTCAAGTCGCAGTTAATAAGAGAAATTGGTCGGTAGGAAGCTGGATCCGTCAAATCCTTTCCAGGTTTCGGAATTACGGTGATGTCCGCACATCGCATATCCCGCGGAAAAATTCCCGCGTCACGTGCCGCCTCAAACATCACCACCATAGAGGGGGCAAGGCGACCAGCCAACATCTTGTAATATTCCATGCTAAAACCCATCTGGGCCAGGAGCCTTATGGGACTTTCCCCGTTTGATGCCGGCTAGAAGCTCCTGCACTGTCAACGGCGCATTCAGCCTACCCAATTCCTCCTCCGAGGCCCTGGGAAGAGCCAACCTACTCAGGAAAGCTACCCCTGCTCATAATCCCTCGCCTCCTCACTGTACAATTGCTTATAAAAGCCTCGAAAAATCTGCGCAATTATCGCAGGCTGATGTTGTAGTGCTCCTGTCTCGTCCCTGAGTACTGGAATAAATCGGGTACCTCTAGGATCTCGGACTAGTTTGGCCAATAGCTTCCCTGTCCTATTACCATAGCGATGAAGCCAATGTTTATAATATTGCATCGAGAATGTAGCTCTCTTCTGAAGCATGGTATTGAGCGCAGCCTGCAATCGGGTATATTCACTTTGACGCACATCCCCACTACCTCTACCCAACTGGTGCTGTACCTTACAAAGATTGCGTTCCAATACCAGAATACCACGATCTAAATGCTTACGGCGCAGAATCGTATACGAGATAATCGCTCCTCGCATTACCGCCTTACTGGCCTCCCAAAATAAAAGCGGGGAACACTGCGGAGTATCATTAAATAAAACATACTCGTCCCACTGCTTCGCAAGGTAGCTTCGAAAAGCTTCATCTTCCCACAAATATGCTGGGAACCTCCATCCTCCCCTCGGCGGCCCCTTACACTCCCATGTAATCCATACCATCCCATGATCTGATATCGCACCCTACAGGTCCCCACCACCATCAGAACTGTGAAAACAGGTACATCTCGCAGAGCTTTTTCATTCTCTGCACCAACTACAGTCAAACCTCGGTTTTCATTTGCCCCGGTTTTCATACGCTTCGGTTTTCAACGTCTTTTCTGACTGAGATTTTGTCCCGGTTTTCATGCATTGCTTCGGTTTTCAACGTCTTTTGACTGAGATTTTGTCCCGGTAGCAGGGAAGAAAAGCTGTCAACGTAAGCAGGAGATGTTGCATGAATGTGGGAGGCAGTTCTTTCTCTTGCAGGGTACGTCTGAAGCTATATCATTAAGATTTTCTGCCATTCTGAAGCATTGAGCAGATAATGTAAAGGTATTTTAATGGACTGAATTCAATGTGATTCCGAAGAGAGCTGGGCACAGCAGCTTGTCAGGGGTGGCTAAGGCCAGATGTTAACATACTGTACTGTACAGTACTGTACTTAGCTTGCTTTCAGTGATGTTAAATGTTCATTTATCCATTTCATTAGTCATTTATATTTATTTCTCATTGTTTTCTGTATGTAAAAATATAGTTATTCTCTATAAAATGTATTTTTTGTGAATATTTTTGGGTGTCTGGAACGGATTAATTGGATTTACATTATTTCTTATGGGAAATATTGCTTCAGTTTTCATACGTTTCAGTTTTAGTCAGACTTTTTCGAACGGATTAATCATGAAAACCGAGGTTTGACTGTATATGGAATCAACTCCCTTTTGAACTGCGATCAGTCACGGACATTACAATATTCAGGAAAGAGATAAAAACCCACCTTTTCAAATGTTACTACAATCAGCCATGACCCTCAAGTTCCATGAAAACATAGCAAAGCAAGCAGATAATTATATGCGTTTGGAAACACTTTATGTAAAATATGTAAAATATGGAGCACAAAAATGTATAATCCAAATATGTAAATGTAAAAATGCGTAAAGGTGTAAATGTACAATTGTAAGCCAGAAATGTGTAAATACGTATGTATAAATGTAAATATGTATAATTTTCCCCCTAGACACTAACCATGTGTGCTGTGACCTCACCTCAGACCTATGTATTTACTGTACCCTCCCAGTCCTGATTTGACACCCCCAAAAGAAGAATCGAACCGCTGCTGATCGCTGGAAGCAGCGGTATATAAGTGTGTATTAAATAAATAAATAAAATAAAAATAAATCGCTATTGGCTCGATTTCCGCCTGCATCACCCGAGAGATATTCCCTTCACTAACAAGAATGTAGTCTATACGTGACCAGGTTAGATGTGCTCTCGATTGGTGTGTATATTCCCGAACCCCGGGGTGTAAGACTCGCCAAACATCCACTAGGTCCCCCAGCCGACATAAGTATCCTATTCCCCTACGGGTCCACGCCCCTTCTCCCCTATGGTGAGATTTGTCTAAACCCGGGTCATGTGGACAATTGAAATCCCCAGCCACAATGATCTTAGCCCTCCCAGCATGTTTCAGCAACCCCACCAGTTTAGAGAAAAAGGCATGGTCATAGACATTAGGTGCATAAACATTCAGTAACCATATGGCTTCATTATACAATTTACCCTGCAACAAAAGATATCGGCCATTCGGGTCTGCTTGCACCGTGTGCACTTCAAAATGGATCCCCCGCTTCACTAACACCACCACCCCAGCTTTCTTCGTACCCGACTCCGCCCCGTAAGACACCTCTACCCAATCCCGAGCCAGTTTCCTATGCTCGGTGGCGCTCAAATGGGTTTCCTGTAATAAAGCGATGTGTGCTTCCTTTCTTTTTAGCCCCTGTAATACCTTGGTACGTTTAATCGGAGAGCCTATGCCCCCCACATTCCAGGATACTATCTTAACCTCTGGCATCCCTCCAGGTTAAAGAGTGCCAACAAACAATATATCCAAATAACCACCCAGAGATGCCCAGCCTCATCTCCAGGCTCTTCGCCCATCCCACCCACTGCTCCAAAACTTCCAAATTAAACTGACACCCCACCCACCACCATAATAATAAGAGATAAGAAATGGTGCTGTTCCCACCTACTCCCCTTCCCCAATTCCTCCTCCATCCCACCCACCCCTCCCCCTTCCCCCAGCTCCTTACCCCACCCCGCCCTCTATTCCTCCCCCCCCCCCATAAATCCCCCAACCCTTCCCCCCCTCGACCTAAACACCTCTGTCATACTCCCCTAATGTGAAAGATCACATCCCCCACTTCCCGCACATCCGGGCCCTTCCCCCCCAGCCCTGCCCTGCCAAATAAGTAGGTAAATATGTAGTAGAGGGAAGAGAAGAAGAAGAAGAAAAGAGAGTGGAAGAAAGCTAGAGTTATATGACCCCCTCATTTGGGGCCACATCCACAAAAACCAGAGATAAAGTTTCTTGGAGTGCTAGTTCACACAGCAGTTAGCAGTCCAACAGTTCAGGCAATGGGCATCCGCGCCTCAACCACACCAGACACCACTCACCAGTCTGGGTGACACTGGCATTGCCCATGCCCCACAGCACGTGTAGGTCTTTCAAATCCAAGTCAAGTGTTAGGGCTCCCTTTGTTTGCTCCTTGGCCTGTGTGCAGTGTTCCAACAAATTGCTTCGCAGCTCGGAAGTGTTCAAACACATGCGTCTTCCCATCATGGAAAATTTTTAGCACAGCTGGATAGATCAGCGCAAATCGAATTCCCGCTCCCGCCAGCTTGCTGCAGAGGGGGGCGAACACCTTCCTCCTTGCTGCCAGTGCGGCCGAATAATCCTGAAATAATAGGACTGACTGATTATCCAGTTTCAGTGAGTGCCGCTTACGGTAGGCCTGAAGCAGCGCCATTTTATGTTGAAAGTTTAGCAGCCTGGCCAGCACCGGCCGCGGTCGCTCATCGGAACCCCTCTTCGGGCCCAAACGATGTGCCCTCTCCACTATTATGTGCCCTTTCAGTTCCTCCAGGCCCAGCTCCTTAGGCAGCCATGTCTCAAACAGGCCAGCTAGTTGGTGATCAGACCAGGCCTCAGGCACACCCACCAAGCGGAGATTGTTCCTGCGGGACCGGTTTTCTAAGTCATCTACCTTGAGGAGCAGTGTTTCTATCTCCTTCTGGTGCCTCTTAGCATCAGTGTCCCGCTGCATCTCACTCTCCTCCAACACTGTGATGCGCTGTTCCATCTCCTCCACTCTCCGGGTAACTTCAGCATACGTCTCCGCCATTTCCTCCAACGTCTGCAGCACGAAGTCAAACTTAGGCTCCAAGAGTTTAGCCACCTCATGAGCCAGTTCCTCCGCCCCTGATTCGCCATCGCCAGAGCTCGGAGATTCCGGACTTTTGCCGGAGCGCAGAGGAGCCGCCATTTTGGACTCGCGGGGCCCATGCGGCTTCTCTTTCTTAGCCGCCGCACGCATGTTTGTGCCACCCCTCTCAGCGCTTTAGGCTCTCAAAGGTGTCCGCGACACTCAACCCTCTCTCCTCACGTATCCTCTTCAAGTTGGAGGCAGTTTACTTGCAGTTTTCCTGCCGATCTAGGGCAACGGCCCGGGAGCGCGATGAGGACACGTCCTCACTCGCTCATGTGCCCACGTGATCTCCGTCCAAACCTTTTTTAAACCCAGCTACACTAACAGTCTTTACTACATCTTCTGGTAACAAATTCCAGAGTTTGATTACACGTTGAGTGAAAAAATATTTTCTTTTATTAGTCTTAAATAGTTTACCCTGTAGCTTCATTGCATGTCCCCTAGTCTTTCTATATTCTGATAATGTAAACAATCGATCTACATTTACCCGTTCCACTCCATTCATTAACTTATAGACTTCTATCATATCTCCCCTCAGTCGTCTCTTTTCCAGGTTAAAGAGCCCTAACCTTTTTAGCCTTTCTTCATAGGAGTATCCTTCCATCCCCTTTACCATTTTGGTGGCTCTTCTCTGAACCTTTTCTAATAATGCTATATCCTTTTTAAGATACGGCGACCAGAATTGCACACAATATTCAAGGTGGGGTCTCACCATGGAACGATATAGAGGCATTATAATATCTTTTGTTTTATTTTCCATTCCTTTCCTTATGATACCTAGCATTCTGTTTGCTGTCTTGGCCGCCGCTGCACACTGGGCCACGGCGAATGAAATATGTCAATTTTGGAATTTGCAGGGTTTATATTTATAATTTGCACAGTACAGGGGCATCTACATTTCTTCCTATTTCTCTGATGCTGTATTGCATGCAGATTCAGACTTCTTGAGGTTTCAGTTTAAGTTTCTCTATTTAGTGAGGATCTATCTGTATTCTGAGTGTGTGACTGAACTGTGTATTCTGTCAGCGGGGAGTTTCTCTGTAGGGATCTGTACTAATCCAGCTTGTTCTGTTTATGAATAGATTTATGGATCTTCTAGGGCCCACTGCAATATTTACGGTGCTGGACTGTTTTGGGTAGGCTCCTTGTGAGTTTTGGAAGTTGATGCTCTTACTGTATGATAGATTTTCTCTACAGGTCCTGAGTGGTTTTTGTAAGGTTTTGTTTTACTTCACAATATGCCCAGTTCTGGCAAGGGTTTATATTCCTGTTACCAAGATGACATAGAATAAGAAATTATTTTTTGTATGTTGAGTTCTATGGGAAATTTCCTAGTTAGGAGAGAAGTTTCTTTGAATGTAGAATATGTAGTATATTCAAAAAGAAAAGGTGAGAATTTTAGGGACATGTTTACTAAGCTGCGTAGCTGCTATCATGACAGAGAGCATGCGTTGATCAAGCAGCATTAACAGATAGCACAGAGATTTTCTGCGCTATCTGTAGAGCCTGTGGTATCCACAAGAGTGATCAGGATATGGGCAAAGAGTGGGCGTGTCTGTCTACAATGCATAGTGACTGTGACTATACAGTGTATAGTCACAGTCACAGTTGCAGCCAGTGCAGGTGCAGTTAAGTACCACCTCAATAGGTGACGTTATTTGCATCCACAGTGCTGCTAGGCCACACCCTGTGATTTCAGCACACTGTCTAGTGGGGGATTGCTCTGCATACCCCCAACCAACAGTGCACAACATTTATGGATAACACGGAACTATTTGCACTATAACATCATATTAGCTGCAGAAGTCTATTGTGGTTTAGTAACCATATTCGTTATTGTGATGTCATAGGCTGCACTACGCTTCTTGTTTTTTATTTTTGCTTCTTGGTGTGTGACCTTGCTTCTCATTTGTTTGGGGGGTTTTTTTTGTTTTGTTTTTTTTTGCAGAATATATATTTATATTTAATGCCATGCTAGTCCAGTGTTCAGGGTCAGAAGTCAATATGTTTCATATTAGATTCCCAGGCTACATAATTAAACTCTTGCACTTTTTGCTACATACTGTATGAACAGTATTGCAAAGTTTTTAAAAAAAGATTATATAGTTTAGGAATACGTTGCTTTCTTTTACCGCCTGAGGGTGAGGGGACCCACCTGTTGCCTGACTAGAGCTGTGATGAGACCCCTCAATTTTGGGTGCCAGGAAACCGGGGGGAGGGGGGGAGGGAGACACAGCTCATCTCTCACCTCAGGCAGCAGATTGTCTTGAGCTTCCCCTCGGTGAGAGTTGCTGCTCTGCGGAGAGCAGTGATATTCACTCCACTATCCATATAGGTATGCAGTTTAATTTAGGACAGTGACCACCCTTTGCCTGATGTGGACAAGAGCCTATTATTTACAGCAAGTTTTAAGACTAAGCATGCTTCCTTTTTTGCGGCAGAGAGTCTCCTTGCTCCCAGATGTTGTGAGAACTGCATAATCTAGGAGAAACCTTTGCCTCCAGCTTAAAACAGTCACAAGAAGTAGGAGCAGGGAGAACATTTTTTAAAGTTTACCTGTAAGGTGTTATGTAAAGCTATGTGGTAGTTTAGCGATTTACATGCGTAAATGGACATTTATGTGCATACTTTACCCGGCCGCAACTTTGTAAGTGTGCACTTTGGGTCAATCGCATGTACTTTCACTGGGGAAGAGTTTGGGCGGAGGATGGGAGAGCAGACAAGGTGGTATATAAAACTGGTTAAATAACATAAAGAAATATGTAAATGATAAATACAAATATGGCCACAGGCATTTACATCGGCCCTAGGGCAGGTATAAGAGATCGTGCCTTAAATTAATGTACATTCTCTGCTGCTTATGCTAGTATTTTATAAAGTCTACTATGTGTGTATGTGACTTTATAAAACAGGCATGAAATATGCACATAAAAACACATGTTAATCTGGGTGCAAGGGATAAAGTTACTCTTGACATGTCTAGTTGGCCATGCTGGGAAATGGTTTACTTTCTATGACCCTCATCAGTTGGAATTAATTCTTCAGGATAAGAGATGTGTTAGATTAATATTTTTTTCTACCTGGTTTGTGGGCTATGGGAAGTTCGGCAGTCTTCTTCTCTTTTTTCTTGATTTTGTACTTATGTGCCCTTTCCCTTAGTGTGGGCTTTAATGAGACAACTAAGGACACACAGGGGATCCCTAGCAAACAAAAGGATAGAAACCAAGCATTGAGTATATCAGCTTAAAACAAGACGTAAATGACTTTTTCACTTTTTAAGAAGGTATACGGCAATCCCTACATGAACAGCAGTTACAATCCTAACCACCTAACTGGGTAGACTGGATTTTCAGTCTTTATCTGTCATCGTCTAATAGGGATTTGAATTCATTTAAAATGACATAGGAAAAAACATTTCCCATATTGTTTCATGTCAGTTTTGATCAGAAATAGAAGTGAAAAACACAAAATTTCATTACTTCCTGTCTGCATTATTAGTTCATGTTATCGTTCAATGGCACACACTATGAGGGAATTTGTGAACATTATCCATCAACAGAATACACGATCGTACAATAGTGTGCATATACACGAAATGTGCATAGCGCACATTATTGAGCAGTAGATGTTCTACAGCCAAAATGCTTCTGAAGTAAATTCAGTCACACTTTACTAAGTCTGGGTCACTGAGAATGAAAATGATGCTTAAAATTATTTATTGGCTCTAGTTTTCAATTTTCACTACTAGGTCAGTATATACGACCTCGACTTTGGACGTGTTAAGGATATGTGAGTTATAATTTATAATTGGAAGGGATCTCAATTTAAACCATAAATTACTAACATACATGGACATCTTCGACTGGATTTGTGATAAATCTATGTTTTGGTTTGGACAGTACTTGCTTTTCAGGCAGAACAATTAATGAATGGTGCAATTTAAAGGTGCTATTGCATCATACCTGATATGAATTGCATCATGTTATTCCTAAAAGGCATAGATGACGCAATCCTAACTCAGCTTAATTACATACTCTGCAGAACAAATTGTGCAACATTTTTTAAATGAACATGATGTGTCGGTAGTATTTTTGCTATAGACCAGTCTTCTCAGCATTTGATTTTTTTCCATTTAGTCAAAGTGAGAGATGCTTCGTAATTGTTTGAACAATGTAGATCATTTGTGCTACGTTTTTGGTGAAGTGACTTTTGCATCACAAAAACAGAGAATAACCATTTTGATTAAGAAAGCCTACTACCCAGTCAGGAAGTTGAGACATTGAAGGGGTTCTCCCCCAGGGGTGTTAGTCTGGGGGTAGTACCCTTATTGGATAATGAAGATCCTGTTACTATTTCGGCCGTTGAGGACGATAAAGGCTTATTGTCTGCTCTCCCTTCACCATTAGAGTTCCCTACCAATGTCCCATCAGTGGTTTCTCCAGCTGATGTTTCCTTGAGAGATGTGTTTGAGGTGGTGACGCGTATGGAGATGTCTCTGCGGGTCTCCCTCTCTCAGGTCTCTCAATTTTCTAAGGATGTGGTACGGAAGTTGGGTGCTCATGATGAATCTTTGGTGAAACATAATGCTGTCTTAAATAAACTAGGGGGTCAGGTCTCTGTTATGCAGGCAGTTTCTTCCTCTTCTACTCGTGATAATATTAATATGCACCATCAGATTGAGTCTCTTGAGAACGCTGTACGTTTAAAAAATTTAAGATTTTTAAATTTCCCCCAGACTCATTATCTTTCTCCTACTATTTTGCTGTATAAATATTTCAAAGAGGTCTTATTGATTGATGATGCTAATTCGATAAAGTTTTCTTCGGTTTATTATATTCCCTTGGTGACTTCAAAGGAGGCCTCCTCCCCTCTTGCCGATGATGCGGGTAAGGGTTTAGCATCTTCCTCATTAGATGTTTCTGCGTTTCTGGAGTCTTCTACCGACGAGATTCCCAGACGTGCCAACTTGATTGTCTCTTTTGTTTCTTTGTCAGATAAAAATTTAATATTGCGGTTGTATTTTCCTAAAAAGAAACAATTTTGTGGTGGCACGATGCAGGTTTTCCCGGATGTGTGTCGACTCACTCAGAAACGTAGGAAGGCTTTTTTGGCATTGAAATCCCGTGCACTGTCAATAGGGGACTCCTTCTTCCTTAAATATCCTTGTAAGTGTATTTTGATTCACGAACAGACAAAATATGTCATTATGGAATCTGATTCATTGATAGCATTCCTAGATAACAAAGAATGTGGTTAGGAAAATTTCTTTTTTCTTTACTTCCTTTCTAAGTCTTAGGGTTAGTTGTTAGTGATTCCAAGTCTGGCTCTGTAAAAAATGGTTGTGTATTATTATATTCGTTTTTGGTCCTATCGCTTCCTTGATGTGGACTTGATTGTAATGCCTTTCTTTTGTTTAAAATAAAGATTGTTAAATTTCAAAAAAAGAAAGAAAGCCTACTACCTTTATTTTGGCTGCAAAATTGGAGATCAGGACAAGAGCTGGGCCCTACACATATACTGCAACATTTGTGCAACAAATCGTCACCATTGGTTGAATGGAGAAAGGAAATCCATGCCTTTTGCAATGCCAATGATTTGGAGAGAGCCGACAGATCATATCAGCAGTTGTTACTTCTGCATGGTGCCTCCTGTTGGGAAAAGTTTGTCAAAGAAGTAAATGTGGACTGTGCAGTATCCAAACATTTCATCAGCTATATGCCCAGTGCCCCACGGAGAAGAATCTGCCGGTTACTGATGCTCCAGAATCACTCTCACTTGAGTCAGATGAGAAAGAGGAAGAGTATGAAACTTCTGGTCTTGAATCATCAATGTCACATGACCCAGATTTTCTCCTTTCCTCCTCCTCTGAACCACATCTCAAAACAGAAGGTTAACTGAATGACCTCAGGGATTTGGAACTATCTAAGAATAAGGCAGAGCTGTTGGTCTCTAGACTGCAGCAGTGGAATCTCCTGTCAGGTGATGTGAGGATTTCTATGTTCTGTGAACGTCAAAAAGATCTTGTTACATTCTTCTTCATGGAAGGTGATCTTGTAGCCCACAACAACACTGATGGTCCGATGGCAGCCCTCAACATCATTCATCATCCAGATAAGTGGAGACCATTGATTCATCGAAGATTAGTCTTAAAGCTGTTTTGCTGCATAATGGCAATGTTTTAGCATAGATTTCAGTTGGTCACACTGTCCATATAAAGGAAACCTATGACAATATAAAAAATGCATTAATTATGACCAAAATCAGTGGCAGCTTTGTGATGATTTGAAAGTTGTCGCTCGGTCTGCAGTTTGGATACACAAAGTACTGTTTTCTCTCTGAAGGGGATAGTCATGTGAAAGGTTCCCTCTACATCGAGAGATTGGCCACTCCGACAGTCATTGGAGCCTGGAAAAGTGTGCAGCATCCACCATTTGTTGAATCAAAGAAGATTTTGTTACCACTCTTACATATTAAACTGGGTTTAATGAAAAATTTTGCCAAGGCCATGGACAAAACAAAACCAGCTTTCAAGTATCTCAACGGGAAATTTCCAAGACTAAGGGGCTTGTTTACAAAGCCGCGGTAGCGGTTTGCGATCGTAATCGGAGCCGCGGCCCCATTGATTTCAATGGGGCCGCGGCTGCGATCGCGATCGCGAACCACTACCGCGGCTTTGTAAACAAGCCCCTAAGTGAAGCTAAGATAAAGGATGGTGTCTTTCTTGGTCCTGAGATTCATGAACTTTGAGATGATGCATTTAACCATGCACTACGTGGCAAAGAAAGGACAGCATAGAAAGCCTTCCAGTTAGTGGCAACAAGTTTTCTTGGAAACAACAATGCAGACAACTACAGGGAGTTGGTGGAAAAACTCC
The DNA here is from genome assembly GCA_033557465.1 of Ichthyophis bannanicus. Taxonomy (NCBI): domain Eukaryota; kingdom Metazoa; phylum Chordata; class Amphibia; order Gymnophiona; family Ichthyophiidae; genus Ichthyophis; species Ichthyophis bannanicus. The sequence continues at coordinate 146,869,115 of CM066033.1, forward strand.
TCAATGCAAACAAAAGTCTTTGCTGCAACATGTCCCTAAAAATACATTTTTTGCATGCTCATCTTGATTTTTTTCCACCAAACTGTTGAGCAATGAATGATGAGCATGGCGAGTGATTTCATTAGGACATTGCAGCGATGGAGAAAAGATATCAGGACAAATGGGGTCCGTCAATGCTTGCAGACTATTGCTGGACAGTGATAACAGATACTCCATTTACAGAATACAAGAGACAAGCCAAGAAACACCAAGTAGATGCTGAATAAGGTCTGAAATGAATACTAATGCATACATAGTCATTTCTTGCTTTCTGTTTCATACTAACTTTTTTAGTAAATTGTATTTCAATAATGCTTTGGCTGATTTTTTAAACTTTTCAAGAAAGACAGGTGAAATATTATCAAGGTCATATATATGGCAACTATAAACACATGAAAAGACCTAAGTTTATAATAATCTGTGATTAAAACTCTACTACCAACATGCTATATATACACGTAAAATGGAAAATCTTAGTGGTATGTTTACTAAGCAGTCTTAACGTGCGCCTGGCGATGTTATCGGGCGATAAGGTACCTTATCGCCCGATGAAGGCATGTTACCAGGTGCTAAGGTACCTTCGCGCGTGATAACATGCGCAGCAGCGCAAATGAGCGCTGAGGGCGGAGAAAGGCTCCCAGAGGGCGGAGAAAGGCTCCCCAGGGGCGGAGAGAGAGGGTCAATGGGCGGACAGTGGGAGGGGAGAGGCTCCCTGCACACTAGCGCCGTGGAATTCGGGGCTGAAAACTAACGCCAGTGAAACCCTCGCATTAGAGCAGATTTAAAGGGAAAAGAAACCATTTCCATCAGCAATGTACAGCAAAACCAGAGAAACCTACAAAAGTGATAAGTGTGATACATGTGCATGGAACAAAAGGGCAAATAAACATTGAAAATGACCTGAACAAAATGGAAAAAAAACATAACCAAGCTGGCCAATAGTGATATTAATGGGAAACATTAAAAAACACTCCCAAGAAAGCTCCAAAAAAAAGATATGAATTTTGGAATGGTCTATGCTCCGTCCCCATACAAGGTGAATGACCCACAGTAAAAGTGCACTGATCAGGGTTTTCCCTCTCCATTGGACAGGTTTCCTATGGCATGCACATGTTCCGCAACAGCAGGGCGGGCATGTCGGATTGGGCAACTTGACAGATGCTGGAAAAGGGGACACAGAGGGCTGCAGGCGGCACATGCTGTGGTGCAGCTGGGCCACAGTGCGGACTAGGGTGATGCCTAGGTGGCCCATGGGAATGCTGAAACAGTAGAGCAGCCAGACAGCAACTGATGAGGGCCCAACATGGGCACGAGTGTGTCTCCCACAGTGTCACGGGGATAGTAGGTACCCCCAAGGGCAGGTACCCCCAAGTAGGTACCCCCCAGCAGGTACCCCCAAGGGTACCAGTGTCACGGGGATAGTAGGTACCCCCAAGGGCAGGTACCCCCAAGTAGGTACCCCCCAGCAGGTACCCCCAAGGGCACAGAACATTGGCAGGCGGCGCTGGGGGGAAGCGTGGACAGCTATGCAGGCACCCCTACCCCAGAACCTGCACCATAGGCAGCCGCCTACCCACACACTGGATGGCCTGAGATCGCGCACCACCAGCAGAAGGGCATGTCAGCATGGTGGCAGAGGGGTACTGGTGGTGGAGGGGCCAGTGGCTGCTGCCCACAGCAGACCATGGCCTAGCCCTGTGTAGGTGGGTGCCATGCACTGCAACAGACAGGCCCAGTCTGACAAACAGTCATGGTATCCCTAGGGAATGCACTGTCTCTATGGCAACACAGTGGTGCAGTGCACACAGTCCGTGTGTTCAGGAGCAGAAGGTCACAGGTTCAAGTCCCAGCTGTGGTTCCTGCCAACCCAGTCCCCCCATATTTTACCCACTACTAAAATGTGCTAATGCAGACAGAACCTTTATTGCAGATGACGTAAACATGCCCAAAACACCTACATTTTACGCTACAGAGCACAGACACCATAAACCTGCACATTACCTAGAGCAGAGTCTCCCAAATGCAGTCCTGGAGGGTGCCACCCACCTGCTCCCTAACCTTGAGGGTTTAAGGAGGGGTTGGCCTTGAGGTTGAGGTTGTAGTTGTGAAAGGTCAAGTGATAAGGCAGGCAAAAGAATATTTTTTTACATAAGGATTTATTTCTCCCGCTCCGCGGTGGAATGGAACAGACGTAAAGGAATATTTTAGCCAAAGTAAGAATAAAGCAAAAACAGGCTCTCCAATGCTGTGCTCAAATGTCCTTTAACGCTAGGGTTCACATTCAGTCATGTGACTTCTGCTTTTAAATCAAACAAACACTGGCAAAACAAGAATGTTCCTGAGTTGTGAACAAGTTATGCTTTAGCTTATTTTAACTTCTTCATAAGCTCTTCAGCAAGGTACTCATACAGGATACATTTAGTATATTATAGCATATGACCATTCAAGCTTTGCTTCAATTATCTCTGTCGATAAGACAGGTTGAACAGTCCATCGGTTGGTCTACTTCTATCATTGGCAAAGGACAAGCCAATGGCATTTCTGCTTCAGGACTATTTTCTGGTTGTGCCAGCTTCTGGTCAGAAATTGCTTGTTTGTCTAAGAATTCCTTAAATTCTCTAAGGAGTAATTCAGCCTGTTTTCTAACTGGGCTAAGCTGAGGTTGTGCTCCTTCCTTGGGTAAGCATTTGTTTGCAGACCCTATTTCAGGATAACAAGTAATGCCGTCTCTGTTAATACAATCATTCAATGTGCTGGAGTTACCCCTCCCCCACTTGTCTCTGAAAGTAAGTGTCGGGTTACCAACTTCAGTTGTATGAGGAGTGCTTCTAAAGAGTGCTTCAAACGCAGGACCGTCTAACTTCTCCTGGCTTATTTCTCTGCCATACAGGTCAGCTGTTTTCTTTCTATTAGCTTGCTTGCTAAAGCTTTCAGCTGTCTGGTGAGAATAGCTGGGACTGTTTAAACGATTTCCAGGCTGCAGCCAACTGCCTTCATATTGACTGAGTCTGTCCTGAGTTCTAAAATCAGCATTCACTCTTTCTGGCTTCTCATTATAAAACTTGTCATCTGTATTAAACACACCATGTACCTTGTATTGAGGCTTGTCTGAGAATTCCTTGCCACTCTGCCTTCCTTTCCACGGGTCAGCTCTCCCCTCCAGAAGCCTGGGCTTTATCCCTGGGTCTATCAGTGCTTCAAACCTCTCCTGTTCACAGAAGATTCTATCAGCCTCTGAGTATCCCTGGTACCTGCTTCTTGGGTCTGAATCCCTTCTCCTTGGATTACAGCTGGGCAGTGTTTCTCTTTCCAAGTCAAGGATTTCTGAGTCAAAGGCTGCTTCCTGCCTTTCTTCCTGCTTCTTTCTTTCTCCTTCCTGCTTCGCTCACCCTTGCTTTGCTCTCTCTTGCTTTGCTCTCTCTTGCTTTCCATCTTGTCTGCTTAACAAGCTGCCTCTGCTTTAGACAGCCCGCCTCCTGCTAGGGCGTGCCCAATCAGTAACTCTGCTTCTCCTCTCCCCCGAGGTGAGCTGTGTTAGCTGATTAGCCATGTGTTTCTTGTTCTGAGCAGAGAAAATCCTGCATTCTCCTGCAATACCAATACCTTCCACAGGGTCACCATCTGTTTCCATGGCTTCTGGGGATGCTACCACGTCACAAGGGCCAAACACCATTCAGGTTCCATGCTGCCTCTAATAAATATGGCTGTGCTGCATTTCTATGCACCACCCCCATGGTATGCAGATGTATCTCATGCATATTCATTAGGGACAGCATGAAAACTCGAACAGTGTTTGCCCCACCAGGACTGGAGTTGGGCACCTCTGCCCTAAAGCAGCGGCCAACAGGGGCAGACACACCCGCACCCACAGGCTCCATTATCCAATGCCTCCTGGAGAGGCAGGATGTTGGGCCCTGCATGCATCTCCCAATACTAGCACTTGCATACCTTAGCAATGCCACCCTAAACCTGGGAATACGGTACACAGCTATCAAAAGGTTGCTATGATTACTGGCAGATAGCAATTCCTAAGTTAAGCACAATTTGCTGATTGAGCTGCATCATGGCAACCTTTCTGATGTCTGTGGAGTGTGCTTCAGGTCTGGTGTCTGACAGTGTTTACCACCCTGGGGAGTGACCCCAACAGTATTGCGTACCACAGCCATGCCTGCACTGTGCCCAGGACTGGTGTGGTGGCCAGGGCTGCCAAACACCTCTATAGTTGCACAATGCTGGCATAGGTGTGGGGAGTGTGTGTCTGTCTATCCAGTGTGTGGTGGCTGCTAACACCTTCCTCAGCCCACACTGCTAGCGCTGTTGCCAGTATTGGCCTGCCAATGTGCATAATGAGGAGCAAGGTACTGTGGGTATAGCCTGGACAGGGTGGCCTGGCCTGGATGCATCAGCACAGGACATAGGGCAATGGCTCGGACATTGTAGTGCCCGGCCACGACCTGCACCGACAGGGTGGCCACAGCATGTCCTGCTGGGAAGTCACTCTCACCCTGACTGAGCAGTGACCATGACATGGCTAGGCTCCCCCATAGTGCTATATTGTATTTCTCTTCAGTGAAATATATACATCTGCTTGGTGGGTGTGCTCACATCCCAGCTTTTGGGTGCACACATCTCTTCCAGGATCATGCACTGTGGACTAGCTAGCAGACTCTCTGCAGTTATATGTGTATGGCTGGAACACCTTGCAGGGTACAGTGGCTGGTGAATGTCAGATGGTGGTGGGGGCAGCTGAGCATTTCCAGGCCTACTGTCTTCCTGCCATTGCCTTAGGGATGTGTACAGCTCTGCATTGGCTGCCCTGTAGGGTGTCTGTTCCCCAGCATGACTGGGGTTGATGGCCCCCCCTCTACTGTTGTAGGGAGATAGAATGTGGATCTGTTGGTGGGGGAATCCTGTCTCCCACCCTGAGCCACAGAGGGTGGGTTGGGTGGTGGTATACAATCTGCCTATGGGTCCAAACACCCCCCGTCATTTACATCATGTTACCATGGCACGAAGACAGAATATACACTATTCTGGGTGCATCATAGCCCATAAGGGCAAGACCTGATTGACAACTTCAGATAGACACTAATGTATCCTAGGTGTGTTTGCAGGAACTACCTATCACACACACTAGCACTGATGGGTATCTGCGACATGGCCTATTTCAGCCATTGAAGGTGCTGCGGACCTGGTGCTGGCCGCCCCACCTCACCCTCAGGGTGAGCACAATACCCACACAATGTGACGGTCTGTAGCTACTCTGTGCCACTAACACACACCGTCGGCACCCTCTACCAGGCTGATGTGCTGTGGGGTGCATACCCCATCTTGTGATCATTTGTAGACTGCTGATAAGCATGTGCTGTGCATCATGGGTACGGGTGGGTTGCCCCTATCCTGGTAGCAACAGCAGACTGTTTGTGTGGTGATGTGCAGTCCTTCTGTAGCCAGCCAGGGGTTTGTTAGCAGCTGTATCCCACTGGTTACTTCACTGCCTGTGGAGCCAGAGGTCATGGGTTCTAGCCCACAGTGGGGCTATTTGATAGGGCTGTCCAAGGCATTGTCTATTTTTAATGTACATTAGTGCTGCCAGCAAAAACACCCTCGGAGTACTGTAACCTTAAGGTGCCTCATAAGGCGCCCCATAAGGCACCTTATAGGGCGCCCTACAAGGCGCCTTATAGGGGACATTGTAGGGTGCCTTGGCGGACAGTGCACTTTATAATGTGCCCTCTGGAGTGCCTTATAGGGTGCCTTATGCGGCACCTTAGGTTACGCCACTGTGAAGGTGTGTTTGCTGGCAGCACTAATTAAAATAATACTACAATGCCTCAAAAAGCACTACTTAAACATAAAGGGAGATGCCTCAGCCAGCCTTGTTCATTAGGCACACTGGGGGATCAAACTCATGTCCCCAGTACCATCGGTCAGTGTATTAACCATTGTGCTACACCTCTGTTTCTGTGTTTAGATGTCAGCGCGCCTACTTAAGATTACCGCGCGTTAACGTGCTTAGCGGCTTCTCGCCCGATAATGTGCTCAGCGCACGTTATTGCACGAAAATCCCGTTTTGCTGTTAAGACCGACACGCCCACTCCTTTTATGGCAGCCTGCACACTATCGCCGGGCGCATGTTAAGACTGCTTAGTAAACATACCCCTTAGATATCTTGGAAACAGTAGCCAATCAGCGGTTTTTATTATCATTTTTGAATGCAGCACATCAGAATCCATAAGAATTGGTAGGTTTTGTCACTGAAGCAGACAACTTTTAAGCAATTGTAGACCAGTGGCACTATTCACCAATAGTGCACATTACTTAAGTTTTCCCCAAAAATGAAAATTAATACAAAACAAAAGTGAACATGGAAAACTAAACAAAATGAAAATGTTTGGCCTGTACATTCCTATCCCCTAATATGTTACTATGCAGGTTAAATTAAGCTTAGAGTAAGCTAGGAGAGAAGTATACATGTTGTTTAGGATAATATAGGTATTAGATTAGGAATAAATATTTTTTAAATATAAGCACCATGATTTTTTATATGGGGAGGAGGGCGGGGGAAGCAGCACATAATCCTTAAAAATGGCTGGGGAGGGTTTTGAAAATTTGAATCAGTGTTTAAAGAAGTATTTAAAATTTTCAGAAGATGTTATGTGATAAAGCAAAAGAAGGTTGTTTGCTTAATTTAGCTTTTCTATTTTTGCATGTGTCAAAATGACTTTCATGCAAAGTAATGGGAACTTCCTGAATGCAGCCGCATGCAAGCTTAGAATTACAACATCCTTGAGCAAGAATAAAGCAGATCTGAGATTTACCAGAGATAAAGAACATTTACAGGCAGGTCTATGGGCAGAGCAAAAGATGTTAATAAAATATCTATCAGGGCGTTTCTTCCTAAATGCACTCGATATCTTTAATACCACAATGAATAACTTTCATTTGTCAACATTTTATTTTATTTTATGTTTTACAATGAGTCAAATTATACCTGCAGAGCTTTTAAAATTGTCTTTTAAGTTTTGCTGTTTGCCAGCTGAAATTGAAATGTTTCAAGCAATATGCAAATTAAAAATGCGTGAGCTAGATGCTTGGTCTGGTTTATTCTGTCTGCTTTATCCAGTACACAATATCAATATTTGCGAATCTGGAGATGGTTTATCTGTTAAACATTGCTCATATCAGCAAATATTTAACACGCCACTTTCTCACTAGGGTGTAGTCATTTTTGGAATGATCTCAGCTCATTATTCATGAACTCCCTTATCTGGTCCTCCTAGCTCACATCCAGTTTACAGTCCTTGTAAGTGTAATTTGGAGTGGCTGCATTACCAGTAAAGCACACAAAGAAGCGAGATACTCCAAGATAAATTTATTGAGAGCAACTGATCAAGAAGTGGAAATACCAACATCACTAGACCCTATATGAGCCGTGTTTCAGCAGAGCCTTCTTCGGGGGTCAGAACTCTGTGGTATAAAACATACATAAAACAGATAAAACATAATCAATAAATAAATTAAAACAATAAATAATCAAATCATATTGTACTTAAAAGGCAGATATCTAAAATCCATAGATGAAATGCATAACCAACGTATCTTACAAATAAATAACTATTCTAAAATAAGTGCATAAAAATTAAAACCAATACTATCCACCAAATAAATACACAGATATGCTAGATCAATCATAAAATGAATAAAAGAAACTAAAGACCATTATAAATAAGAGAAATAAAGATAAACGAACGTAAAATATCTAAACATGATGGCTGCAGTACCAGTAGAGCTGTAGTCTCAAACATTAGCTACACTTTAATTTTTGAAAATTTTCACACGATTGTTTGAATGAATCCTTTAAAAGTACTTTTTCAGGATAAATCTTTTTAAATTTTTGTGGTTGAATTAAATTATAAATAAATGGTATAGGTAGGAAGGGTTGGGCCTATGATGTGGAATAACTTCAGCTCGGTCCAATGGTGACCCGGTTCACCGATGAATGGCAAGAGCGTGAACTGAGGCCTTTTGAACCTTTATTTTGAATTGTAGATTTGAATGTCTTTGATTTTCAGTATAGAATAAAATATTAGAGAAAGAATTGGTGTGAAAGGGTTGTTATATTAAGTGGGGCTTGCCTTTACCCTTTCGGCGGTTTTTTGTGAGTGTGCAGTACCAGTAGGCCATTTTAAGTAGGAACAATTGGTAGCCTGGAGCTTTTTAAAGCTGCATGGATTGGCTTGGGAGCTGGCTGAGACTGAGCCCACTTTCTAATTCCATTTTATTCACTCTGAAAGATGGCGGTTAATAGACAAAAACACTGGGTAGGCATAAATGAAGACTCATTGTGATGCAGTCCAGTGAAAGCCACATTTGGACTGGAAATCTAAAAAGTAGAAGAAAACAGTTGGGTCCCTGGGTCCTCCCTCCTCCACCCAAAAATGAAAGAGATGAGTCCTACATAGCAAAATACAAAATGAACCCATTTCCCATCTAGGGATTGAAATAGAACAGACTGATGTCCTGTTTTTTGGGGGGGTTTTATCGAAGAGTCCTGCCTTTTCAAATAAATTATTCTTTGTCTGGGTAAGCAACAAAATTAATTTTTTCCCTAGTATTCAATCTGACATGGAAAGATACATATGAGTAGACATAAGATTTAAAAAGGGGTGAGAGAGAGGATAAAGAGTGCATCTATTATGACATGTCATCACCTCTTAACTTTCCCATCACCTGGACTCTTTTGTGCTCTTTTGTCTCCCCATCCTACTTCTTCCAGATTCCTCTTCATCTCCCCCTACCTATTCACCTACCCCTTCACATTTCTGTTCACCTCTCTCTCCTCTCATTCAAATACCTCTCCATCTCCTGTCCCTCTTAAATTCTTCATGCTCTCCTTAAGCTCTTTCTCCCCATTGTTCCTCTTCATCACCTCTGCCCCCACCAAGGTCTTCTTCATCCCCCCCTCTGCTCATGGATTCCTTTTCCTTCAGTGGTTCTTCCCCATATCACCATCTCTAGCAGTTCCAAGTTCTTCATCTACCTTCTTAGATTCTTTTCTATTCCTTCTGAGTTTCTTGAGACAGAGTACTGGCCAGCACGGAGGCAACATGGTGTGTGTGTTCTTCCTGTATCCTTCAAATCCTCTGCCTTCCTGGTTGGTTATAAACCTCATTTTTTAAACTCTCTCCTCCATGATATGCACTATGGCTGACATTTCTACAGAGGTATTTAATGTTTTACTTACCTGGGAGCTTTAAAAACATAAGAACATAAGATATGCCATACTAGGTCAGACCAAGGTCCATCAAGCCCAGTATTCTGTTTCCAACAGTGGCCAATCTAGGTCACAAGTACTTAGCAGTTTCCCCAAAAACCAGATTCCACAATGCTTGTATTGGGAAAAGCAGTGGATATCCTGGGTCCCCTTTAATAATGGTTTGTGTACCTTTCCTCCAGGAACTTCTCCAAACCTTTTTTAAACCCGGCTACACTAATAGATTTTACTACATCCTCTGGTAACGAATACCAGAATTTGATTACATGTTGAGTGAAAAAACTTTTCTCTTATTAGTCTTAAATAGGTTACCCTATTAGCTTCATTACATGTTCCCTAGTCATTCTATATTTTGATGGTGTAAACAAGCAATCTACGTATATTTACCCATTCCACTCCATTCATTAATTTATAGACCTCTATGATATCTTGACCGAAATGCTGCAGGGCACTGGAAGGACAGGAATTTCTACCAGACATCCACAGCCGTCTCTTTTCCAGGTTGAAGTGCCCTAACTTTTTTAGCCTCTCTTCATAGGAGTATCCTTCCATCCCCTTTACCATATTGGTGGCTCTTCTCTGTATCTTTTCTAATAACGCTATATCCTTTTTAAGATACAGTGACCAGAATGGCACACAATATTCAAGGTGCAGTCGCACCATGGAAAGATACAGAGGCATTATAATATCCTGTTTTATTCTCCATTCCTTTCCTTATAATACCTAGCATTCTATTTGCTTTCTTGACTACTGCTGCACACTGGACGGAGAGTTTCAACATGTTATCCACAATGACACCTAAATCTTTTTCCTGGGTGGTAGTTCCTAATGTGAAACCTTTCATTTTCTAACCATAGTTTGGGTTGTTCTTTCCTAGGTGCATAACTTTGCACTTGTCCACATTAAATTTCATCTGCCATTTGGATGCCTATCCCCCACAAATCTAATTTAAAGCCTTCTTCAGTAGGTTAGCCAATCTGTTGCAGAAGACACTTTGACCCTTCTTGGAGAGATGGATGCCATCTCTGTGCAATCGTGCCTTCTTTGCGTCGGAGAGGCAAGAGGGCAATCCCAGTGCCACGGGCCTCTAAAATGGGCTCCCACCGCCTGCCCTCATGCCCCTCCACCCCCTCGCCTCTCTTAACTCCTTCCCTCCTGGCACCCTCTGCCTACCTGCACCCTACAGCGGCTATTTGCCGCCGCGAGGATCTGTCCTTGGAAAATCATCCTATGGTCCAGGAAACCAAAGCTTTTGATGACACCATTTACACAGCCATGCATTCATTTGAGCAAGGCAGTGACTTCAGAAAGCTTGACTCCTCTTTGAACTTGAAGGATATTATAATGCCTCTGTATCGTTCCATGGTGCGACCGCACCTTGAATATCGTGTGCAATTCTCGTCACCGTATCTTTAAAAGGATATAGCGTTATTAAAAAAAGGTACAGAGAAGAGCCACCAATATGGTAAAGGGGATGAAAGGATACTCCTATGAAGAGAGGCTACAAAGGTTAGGGCTCTTCAACCTGGAAAAGAGATGACTGAGGGGAGATATGATAGAGGTCTATAAATGAATGAATGGAGTGGACGGGTAAACGTAGATTGTTTGTTTACACCATCAGAATATAGAAAGACTAGGGGACATGCAATGAAGCTACAGGGTAAACTATTTAAGACTAATAAGAGAAAATATTTTTTCACTTAACATGTAATCAAACTCTGGAATTTGTTACCGGAGGATGTAGTAAAAGCTGTTAGTGTAAAGGTTTGGACAAGTTCCTGGAGGAAAGGTCCATAAACCATTATTAAAAGGGACCCAGGATATCACTGCTTAACCCAATACAAGCGTTGAGGATCCTGTGTTTTTTGGGGAAACTGCTAGGTTGGCTACTGTTGGAAACAGGATACTGGGCTTGATGGACCTTGGTCTGACCTAGTATGGCATATCTTATGTTCTTAAGGTTAGAAGAGAAGAGGACAAAAAAGCTAAACCTGTAACAGCAGAAAAAAAATCTTTGCCCAAAAGCACCAAAATACCCCTTTTGCAATACAGTTACATATCACTAAGCAAAGCAGCCAAAAAAGTTAGCTACTGTATTAATAATGAAAAAAGCCCCTTTAAGAGCTCTCAGGCAGAGACTTTGTATTCAAGATCTTCTGAAATACCTGTTGATGCCACATATTAAGGCACTGAATTCATTCCACCCCAAGCAACCAGATTTTTTCTTTGGCCATAGCACTGAAACTACATTTACTTCTACGCTCAGTGATATGCATTCTGCTCTTGATTAAGTTGATGCTGTTCTTATTGTTTCTATTGATCTCACTGTAGCTTTTGGCATTGTTGACCACTTACTTGCTCGTCTCACAGATCTAGGCATTTCAGGTATGTTCTTGCAATAGTTTTCTTCTTTTCTCAGTCACAGCAGCTTCTCTGTACTCTTCCATTCCAACATCTCAAAGCTATTCTCTGAACTGTGGGGTTCTCCAAGGTGCAATCCTTTCTCCACCTATATTTAACCTTTTTCTCAGTCTTCTGGAGACTCATTCAGATGCGAGGCATTAATTAATTTCTATGCGGATAATATTCAACTTGTTTATCTTACCAGTCTAACCTTTTCTCCTTGAAAAAATGTCTTGAGATCATCAGCTCCTGGATCACCTATCCAGACTTGACTATAGTAATGTTGTGTACCTTGGACTCCCTGCCTATTCACTAAAGCATCTTCAGAATATGTAGAATACTACGTTAAAACTCATCCATAGATCTCAGAAATTTGACCATCTCAATCCATTATTCATCCATCACCACTAGTTACCCATAGTTTACTGGATTAAATTCAAAATTTTGCTTATTGCACATCGGACTTTCTATTCTGGTTTTCCTCTCTGCCCCTCCTCTCACCTTGTTCCTTCAACTTCCTGTCCTACTCTGTCCCAAAATGTTAATATCCTGTATCTCCCTCCAACTAACCAGGACCTTCCTTCTACCATGTGACAGTCCATGCTCTGTTTTGCTGCTCCTATACTTTGGAATTCCATCTATGTACTTTTGTACAGAATCTAACTTTAACAAGTTCAAAATCAGACCTCAAGACTTTCTTCTTCACTTCAGCTTTTGAGGAACAGCTGAGCGGAAATACTTCCCCATAACTGTTTTATTTCCCCCTTGAGTCAATTTCCTGCAGCTGCTTCTATTACCCTTACCCTTTCCTTTGTCCTTTCCCCTCCAATTTTACTGTTGCTTTATGGTTTTGTTTTCTTTAAGTTTATTTTAATCATTGGTTTTACTATGGTTGTAAACCACTTTGACATTGTTTAGAAATCATCCAGAAATAAATTTAATTGAACATTTACATTCCGATTAACCCAAAAGCTCAAGGTGGATAACAATAAGTAATAAAGGGAGGAGTAGCCTAGTGGTTGGGACAAGGTACTTCAGGCCGGAAGGTCGGCGGTTCAAATCCCACTAGAGGACAGCAACCTTGGGCCGGAAGGACTGGGGTTTCTAGTCCCACAGATGCTCCTTGTGGTCTTGGGCAAGCCACTTAACCCTCCATTGCCCATGTTCCCTGTAAGTATTAGTGTATGTGTCTCAAAATCCCCATGTGTTAAATGTATCCCCCACTTGTGTTGTGACCGCTTTGATTGAAGGATAAGGCGGTATATAAATACCATTAAATAAAATAAATAAATAAATAAAGTCAGTTACAAAACTTTATAAATAAAACAGCCAACATAACATATAACGCAGAATAATAATCTAACTAAATAAATAAATATTGAGTCTCCATGCTGCCAGTCCATTGTCAGGGAAGAAGAGGAGGTGGAAGCAATTCAGCCTTTTAAACACAGTAATGTTTGATGAGGCTTATAGCAGGGAATGTATTGTATTCTGGTGCTATGTCAGTGCCTCCCATAGACTGAAATAGGAGAATCTGGTTATGTCCTCCAGAAAAAGACAGAAAGTGATTGCATTTTTACCAGATGGGCTAGAAATGCTATATGGAGGGGTAAGAATTACTGCACTACATAAATGAAATCCCATAGACTTCACCATGTTACTAGAAACAGAAACTGGATTGTTCCTTATAAATGTAATGCTATCTTCAGGCTCCTTTTGAACAAAGGTAGCCAAGACATCTTCGTCAGAATTGGTGGAACTGATGCACACCTTGAGAAACTTGCAGAAAAAGAAAGGATGTGCACGTCTTAAAGGAGCTGAAAAATCAGAAGAGGGGCAGAGAATAGATCACAAGAGCAAGCTATTTGCATTCTCGTCTCTGCATTTTTGAAATGCTGGAAAAACTCGTTGGGTAAGTTAGAGCTGCCTTTGAGCAGTAGTTGCTTGCATGACCAGCATGTTGGTTCCACTCATGTTGACCTCAGTCAAAAGAGTGATATTTTTTGTGAGGTAAGTAATCATCCAAAAATGTCACCTGTTAAGTGCAAACTGGTTTTCCTTCAGCTTATTTTCTTTCTCTGTGATTAGGTAGATCTTCTATTGTATTTTCTGTTGTTGGTAGTATGATAAATGTAAAAATGTGCATACTTGTAGAGTAGGCGTGCTCAACGGAGGAGTTTGGGCAGATCGTGGATGAAGTTGCAATGTGGGTCTGTATGTAAAGTGCGAGTTTGCTCAAGAATAGATGTGGAGGGTAATTTTATCAACTCACTTTTAAGTTATGGTACATTAAATTCTTTATACTGGTTTTCAACAAAATATATCAAAGTGGTTTACAACTAAAATTAAAATCCCGAGAATAAAAGTTACAATCATCAATAGGGGGAGAGAGGGAAAAGAAAGGGTAGCTCAGGCAGATAGATGACACAGAGCCATACCACAGGACTCCGTTCCCCCCCCCCCCCTAGAGTTCCAAACGTTCTCTCAAAAAGGAGGGTCTTCAATCTACATTTCAATATCTTATAGGAGGATTCTATAAGATACTGGCAGCGGATCATTCCAGAAGTCAGAAGCCCAAAAAAAGAAAACTCTTCTCGTAGATTCCTATTTGGCTTGCAGTTAATGTGTATTATGAGCAGGGAAGATTTACTGTGAAACTAATGAAGCTTAAGCTTCAGGACCCCTAATCCCAGAGGGGCCCCAGAAGCAACTTTAGCCCACATTGCTTAAACTATTTGGGTCTACTGTATGAGAAGGGGTTTTAAAAATAATAATAATATTAATAGTATACTGTAATTCAATACAAAAGAATAGTTAAAATAAAAATTAAAAGATTATTAAAACATCATGTAGGCTACTTGTAATGAAAAAATGTTCAAATTAAGGATGTTTCATTCTAAATATATTTAATATAAAATAATTATAAATAATTTAAAACACTATTAACATTTATGACAGAAATCAAAACTTTTATTACAATTATATAACATTTCCCTAATTTTCATCTCCCCATAATTCGAAAACTATAAGGCATAGTAAATTTTTATTCACACCAGTGACTTTAACATGTGAGATAATCCAGTACAGCAATTTTAATCAAAATCTGAGATTTAGTGGTTACATTTTTATTTATTTGTTTAACCAGGCTTATAGACCGCTTTTCTGCCAGTCACAGCGGTGTACATTCAGGTACTGTATATATAGTTTTCCCTTGTCCCTGAAGGGCTCACAATCTATGCTTTTGTACCTGAGGCAATGGAAGCTTAAGTGACTTGCCCAAGGCCACAAGGAGCACCTGTGGGACTAGAAACCCCAGTCCTCTAGCCAGATTCAAACCCCTGGCCCTCCAGCCCGAGGTAACTTGCCCCTTGTGGTGATCTGTGATGGAACAACACCATTGAAGAAGATAACAGTGGTTACCCAAACCTCGTTGCTGGTTGCAAACGAACCCTCATAACAGTCCAAGGTTCAGAGCCCAAAAAATATAGGTCCTCCACTGATTCTGAGACATGTATTTGGGGCATATTTTATAAAGTGAAGCATGCATCTACTTTACTTTATAAAATAGGGGTGTACTGATGTGCCCCACTCTCTAGTTTGGCTGGAAACATGAGTAAGTCATATTATTTGATAACTTATGTGTGTAAATTTAAACTCTGCCTATGTTCCTCCCATGCTCTCCCTGTGCACGCTACAGCTCAAAGGACACATGATGGGACTCACACGCATGCTTATGTTTATGTTTATTTATTTGATATACCACTTCTCCAAAAAGATCAGAGCGGTTTACAATATACGAAAATATACAGAGAGCCAATTTGGCAGAAACAGAAAGGAAGTTACAATATGTGATAGAAAAGCATACAGTACAATCATACGACCAGACAGAGAAGAGAGGGAAAGGAAAGTAGTATCACACGAGAGGGGAGGGGAGGGGAGGTCAAAAGCGGAGGAGAACAGGTGGGTCTTCAGGGATTCCTTAAAGGTGTGATAATTCTGCTCGAGCCTGAGGGTAGTGGGTAAGGAATTCCATAGGGCAGGGCCAATGAAGAAAAAGGCAGAAGAGCGGGTAGACTGCAAGTGAGCACGGGAAGGAGAAGGAAGGTGCAAGCGATTGATGTGGAAAGAACGAAGTGAACGGGTGGGAACGTGAAATTGGATAAGGTCTGCCAGGTACTGAGTTGACTGAGTGTAGAGAACTTGATGAACCAATGAGAGAAGTTTATACCGGATACGGAAATCAATAGGGAGCCAGTGGAGATGGATGAGAAGAGGAGTGATGTGAACCCGTTGTGAAGAGTGAGAGATGAGGCGTGCAGCTGTGTTTTGAATTCTTTGGAGACGGTGTAGCTGTGACATAGGAAGACCGACCAAGATAGAATTACAAAAATCAATATGAGATATAACAAGGGAAAGAAGGAGAGTAGTGAGGGCTTGTGGGGTGAGAAAAGGTCGGATAGCATGAACTTGACGTAGAAAGAAAAAAGAAGTCTTTGAAACATGTGATATTTGGTCCCGAAAGGTGAGATCAGAATCAAAAAGAACACCTAAATAACGAAAACAAGATACTAAGGGAATAGGGGAACCAGAAAGAGAAGGTGTCAGCGAAGGGGAGGGACTACCATAAGTAAACCAGATAGCAAGAGTCTTTGTTAAGTTTAAGTGCAAACAGTGAGTAAGAAGCCAATCAGCGACAGCGGAAAGACAAGAGTTGAGAGGGGAAAGATCAGGATGTACAGGAGAGGTGTGGAAAAGAAGGAGTAGATCATCAGTGTAGAAAAAGGTGGAGATTCCAAACTGCTGAACTAGAAGTGCTAAGGGGGCAAGAAAGACATTAAAGAGGGGAGGGGCTAATACTAAACCTTGAGGTATACCACAGGGGAGAGTAAAGGGCTCAGAAGATACTGTTGGAGAAGACAAGGATAGAACATTACAGGACCTGGAGGAGAGATAAGAATGAAACCAGTGATAGACTGTGCTACAGAGACCAGCTTCCCACAAATGAGAGAGGAGAAGAGAGTGATCAACCAGATCAAATGCAGCAGAGAGGTCTAAGGAAACCGCCACCGAAAAATCACCATGATCGCGTGCCACGTGAAGTTCATTATGAAAAGCGAGAAGTACCATTTCTACACTGTGACCTGGCCTAAAGCCCGACTGATGAGTGTGAAGGAAGTGAGTCGAGTCTAAATGGTGAGATAGTTGTGCAAAAAAGTAATTAGTCCTTACCTGCTAATTAGTGTTCCTGAAGGAACTCCAGTCCAGTCCCTTTACTCTCGGGTTGCGCAACCCTTCCAGCAGCTTGGAGGCTGAGCCCATCATCGTTTTGATGATGGTGTGGTATAAATACCACTGGCACCGCCCCTAGGCACCAGTAATCTGATGAAAAAGCAGTCCTGCCAAGTACTCGTAACAAAAATGCGTAAAACAAAGCACCAAAATCAACGAAAACAGGAAATCAAAAACACAAATCTTTTTTTTTTTTTTTTTTTAAACTGTAAGTACAGAGGGGGGGGGAGGGGAGGGAAGGGAGGGGGAAGGCTTACCCGAGGCCGACACAGCCTTTACTCACTTGTGCCCGTACGGGGCTCCTCCGGCTGGAGTCTTCCGCTTCCGCCCCGCCCTGTTCCCCTACTTCGGTCCATTATACCACTAGACACCGAACCTGGGCGGGATCAGGGACTGGACTGGAGTTCCTTCAGGAACACTAATTAGCAGGTAAGGACTAATTACTTTTTCCTTAGCAGAACTCCAGTCCAGTCCCTTTACTCTCGGGATGTAACAGAGCAGTTCAAACCTGGGTGGGGTTTCGCTAACCCGGACCGAAATACGGCACCCGCAAATCTGGTGTCTGCTCTTCTCTGGACATCCAGCCTGTAGTGCTTGGAAAAGGTATGCAGAGAGGACCAGGTGGCCGCTTTACAGATGTCTAGCGGAGGCACCAAGCTATGTTCTGCCCAGGAGGCCGCCTGCGCTCGAGTTGAATGCGCGCGAAGACCTGTTGGGACCTGCCTTCCCTTGAGGATATAGGCAGAGGCAATGGTCTCCCTGATCCACCTAGAAATGGAAGCTTTGGCCGCTGCTTCCCCTTTGCGCGGACCTCCAAATTGGACGAAAAGCCGTTCGGACTTGCGGAAGGAAGCTGTGCGAGAGAGATACCGTCTCAACACTACGCACATCTAGGAGACGCAGTTTGGAATTCCCCTCATCTTGAGCTTCTCCCACGAAGGACGGGAGCGAAACTGTTTGGTTCATATGAAAAGGAGAGGAGACCTTGGGTAGGAAGGAGGGAACCGTCCGTAAAACCACCTTATCTTTGAAAAAGGAAAGAAAAGGAGGCCGAGAAGAGAACGCTTGGAGCTCCGAGACCCTCCTAGCCGAACAAATAGCTACCAAAAACACTGGCTTCAGAGTCAAGTCCTTCAGGGAGGAATTCCTAGCTGGTTCGAAGGGTTCCCTGGTTAGGGAATCCAACACCAGGTTTAAGTCCCAAGGAGGGATCACTGATCTTTGTTGCGGTCGTAGGCGCTTGACTGCTCTCAGGAATCTACCTACATCGGCGTGGTCACCTAGAGACTTGCCCCGGACCTTTCCTCTATAACAAGAAATGGCCGCTAACTGGACTCGTAATGAACTGTGAGCCAAACCTTTCTCGAAGCCTGCTTGGAGGAACTCTAACACCTCCGGGACCGAGGATTCTAAAGGTCTCTTATGGCGATCTGCGCACCACGCCTCGAATATGCGCCAAACTCTGATATAGGAAAGGCATGTCGAGCGTTTTCGAGCGTTCAGCAGGGTCGAAACTACCGAAGCTGAGTAACCTCGCTTCACGAGCCGCGCCCTCTCAAGGGCCACGCCGTAAGCGAGAATCGATGCACGTGGGGCATGAGCACTGGACCCTGTCGTAGCAAATCCTTTCTGTTGGGGAGCCTCCAAGGGCGAAGAACCGTTAGTCTCACCAGGTCTGCATACCATGGGCGACGAGGCCAATCCGGGGCTATGAGAATTACCAGACCTGGATGGGTTTCTATTTGCCTTAGGACCCTCCCTATGAGGGCCCAGGGCGGGAACACATACAGGGGACCTTCCGAGGGCCACTTCTGTACCAGGGCATCCAAGCCTTCTGACATCCTTTCCTTTCTTCGACTGAAGAACCGGCTTGCCTTGGATGTTTCGTAGCGTGCCATGAGGTCCATGATCGGTGCTCCCCAAAGGGCTACCACTTGGTCGAAGACCTCCTGTGCTAGTTCCCATTCGCCGTGGTCTATCTTGTGTCTGCTGAGGTAATCGGCCGTCACATTTTCTCTTCCCGCCACGTGCTGAGCCGACAAGTCCAGAAGGTGAGCTTCGGCCCACTTGAACAGACTGTCCGCCTCCTTCTCCAGCAGGGGGCTGCCCGTCCCCCCCTGGCG
The DNA here is from genome assembly GCA_033557465.1 of Ichthyophis bannanicus. NCBI lineage: Eukaryota > Metazoa > Chordata > Amphibia > Gymnophiona > Ichthyophiidae > Ichthyophis > Ichthyophis bannanicus. The sequence continues at coordinate 146,888,246 of CM066033.1, forward strand.
GTTGATGTAGGCCACCGTGGTGACGTTGTCCGAGAGAACACGGACTGCCCTCTGCCGGATCAGGGGCTCGAGGGCTCTGAGTGCCAGCGCCACTGCTCTCAGTTCTAGCCTGTTGATGGACCAGCGAGCCTCCCCCGGGGTCCAGCTCCCCTGTGCGAACTGTCCCTCGCAATGAGCCCCCCAGCCAGAGAGGCTGGCATCCGTCGTCAGCTGCATCTATTGGGGTGGATCTAGAGGCATCCCGCATCTTAGGTTCCTTGGGCACTTCCACCAGAGGAGAGATCTCCTGATCTGAAGAGGACAGGGTAGCTGCGTGGATAAGGGATGAAGCTGGGGGGACCATCGACGTAACAATGCACGTTGAAGCGGTCGCATATGTGCCTTGGCCCATGGTACTACCTCTATCGCTGCTGCCATGGTGCCCAACAGTTGCAGGTAATGCCAGGCGGTAGGGATTCGTCTTGAAATGAAGCGAGAGACCAGGCTCCTGAGGTCTCTTAACCTCTGTTCCGACAGGAAAACCCTTCCTCTTCTTGTGTTGAACCTCGCTCCGAGGTAATCGATCTCCTGCGAGGGAACTAAACTGCTCTTTGCCCGGTTGATGACCCATCCCAATTCCTCCAGGAATTCCACCACTCTGGCTGTAGTGGTGTGACTCTCCGACTCGGATTTCGCCCGAATCAGCCAATCGTCCAGGTATGGATGTACTAGGATCCCCTCCTTGCGGAGGGCCGCGGCCACCACTACCATTACTTTGGTGAACGTCCTTGGAGCTGTTGCTAGGCCAAAGGGAAGAGCCTGGAACTGAAAATGACCCCTCGGCACTGCAAATCTCAGGAACTGCTGATGGGACTTTCGTACCGGGATATGTAAGTATGCTTCCGTCAAGTCTAGTGATGTTAGAAACTCCCGCTGTCTTACCGCTGCGATGTCCGACCTCAGGGTTTCCATCCGAAAGTGAGGAACCGAGAGGCAGCGATTGACTTGCTTTAAGTCCAGGATTGGACGGAAGGACCCTTCTTTCTTTGGTACCACAAAATAGATCGAGTATCGACCGGAACCGTATTGGTCTCTGGGGACGGGAGTCACTGCTCCCAACTTGATCAGCCTTGAAAGGGTGTCTTCTATTGCTGCCCTCTTCTCTGGAGAGCCGCAGGGAGACTGCATAAAGGCAGGGGGAACTTGCTTCGTGAATTCGAGAGCATAACCCTCTCTGATTACTTCCAGTACCCAACGATCGGATGTGACTCGGGCCCAAGCGGGAAGGAACTGCCTTAACCGACCCCCCACCAGCAGGCCTTTCTCCTGGGCCCCCGTCGTTTCATTGTGTTTTCCTAGCGGCAGAGGATGAGGAGGAAGCTCCAAAACCTCTTCCAGCTCCCCGAAACCCTCTGAAGCCTTGCCCTCTAGGCGAGGGGCGGCCCCTAGGAAAGAAATTCTGTCTTGCCGGCCGGAACCTACGAAAGTCCCTCGGCTGATTTCTGGATTGGACCGTCGAACGGCTTTGTTTAGGTCTATCCTCCGGGAGTCTACCTCCCTTAGACTCGCCAAGATCCTTCACCAACTTTTCCAGGTCTTCATCGAACAGCAGCTTCCCCTTGAAGGGCAGGCGACTCAGCCGAGCCTTCGAGGAGGGGTCCGCCGCTCAATTGCGCAGCCACAGATATCTTCTGGCTGCTACTACCGAGGCCATATTTTTTGCTAGGCTCCTAATAAGGTCATACTGGCTATCTGCTAGAAAGGCGGACCCCGACTCTAACCGCGCCGCACTAGCCTGTGCGTCAGAAGAGGCGCCATCCGTTAGTTGAAGCTGTTGAGCCCACCTCAGGCAGGCTCTTGCTACCCATGCTCCTGACACCGAGGCCTGCAGGGCGAGGGCACTAACATCAAAGGCTTGCTTCAAGAGAGTATCCAGCTTTCTATCCTGACTATCTCTAAGCGCTGCGCTGCCCTCGACTGGAATGGTCGTCTTCTTAGTCACCGCTGACACCGCTGCGTCTACCCTTGGGGACTTCAGTAGATCTTTGTCAGCTTCCGGTAAAGGGTACAGGCGAGACATGGCCCTCACCCCTCTTAGACTGGACTCCGGTTGATTCCACTCTTCCTGGATCATCTGGCATACCACTCTGTGAATCGGAAAGACCTTGTGAGTTTTTCTGACGGCTTGAATCAATGGATCCTCTAACGTTTCTTCCTCTGCAGGGATGTCTGATGCCATATTGAGCACCTTCAGGGATTCATTAATCAGGGCTGGGAGCTCCTCCCGACGAAAAACTCTAACTATCCGGGAATGCTCCTCTTCTGGGATTTCCCCCTCCTCAAGCTCTTCCTCTTCCTCCCCCACTTCTCTGTCTGATCCCTCCTCATCTGGAGTGATCGGAGAAGGAGAGGTGAGAGGTTCTTCGCTCCCTAGTCTAGAGCGCTTAGGAGGGGCTCCGGGATCATGTGAGCTTGTCTTCCCTGGGCCGGGCCGGTTACAATCTTTTAGCAGCGACGGCTCCCCGAGTCCCTGTTGCCTCATACAAAAGGCTTTGTGTAACAGAAGGACAAATTCTGGAAAAAATGTTCCCAGCCTCCCTCTGCTGCACTGGGAGCAGGGGGAAGGGACTGAGAGGGGCCTGGTAATGCAGAGGTAGAGGGCGGGGGAGAGGAGGGAGAATCTCCTCCCCCCTCCCGGCACCCTTGAGACCCCTGAGAAGTGTGGTCCATGGACAGCTGAATTTCCTGCTCCACGGAGGCTGCTTCAGCAGCACAACTCCGGCAGATCCCGGCCTCAGAATCCGCTACTCTGCGGGTTCCGCAGGACGGACAGCGTAATTTACCCGTCATCTTTCTTCCCAAATAAATATTATTAATTTTGGGTCCTGATAGTAAATGTTTAAAGAAATTAAATGGAATTAAATGAAAACAAATCAAACATAAATTCCCTTAAATGGAAGATTTTCCAACCCCAGGGAAGGGAAGAGGGGGGGGGCCTCACCCCTGAACGGCAGTCCTAGCTAAGCCTAAACCCAAAAATAAGCAAAGAATTACAATTAAAATTAAAATGAAAACTATACAGCAATCAAAATATATAGCTCCACAATACTTGCGATTTGGATGTCGTGATACTTTGTTTCGTGCTCCGTACTCTGGGCCCGCAGACTGAAGCTAGACTCCACGTGGTAGGCCTCAGCCACGTGGAGTCAGGTCATGCGGCTGGCGAGCTTGTTCTCGCCGCGGCGTTCCGTATTCCCCCTGATTAGAGAAATCGCTTCGTCGATGCGATGCCGCCTCAAGCGCTCAGCTTGTACAATCGCTGTAAGCGCGAGGCGGCAGAAGAGCAGGAGAAGGAGCGCTGCTGATTGCGAGCTCTGCCCCCGAACGGGACTCCTTTGCTGTGATGTCTCTAGCGCTCAGCCCGCCTCGGGGGCTTCGGCGCGAGACAAAAGAGAGCGGTGAGGTGGTCGGCGATCCGGCCGCCGTGCCCAAGGGGGGGGGGGAGCCCCGAACACTCCGCTACACCCCGGTACACCCCGCTGCTCAGTAAGCCTTCTCCTTCAAGGATACCGGGGACCGAGAAGGATGGAGGAGGGGGGAGGAGAGCCCAGAGAGCAATTAAAGAAACAGCCAAAGGAAAAAGGAAAAAACCCGACGGGAGTAAGAGAACTCCCCCAACTAAAGGAAGGTAAATTAAAGAAATAAATTAAAGAGATAAATAAATAAAAGGAAACTAAAGACCAGTAAGCTGCTGGCTTACGGTAACCCTCCAGCTGCTTGGAGGCTGAGAATACTGGTGCCTAGGGGCGGTGCCAGTGTTATTTATACCACACCATCATCAAAACGATGATGGGCTCAGCCTCCAAGCTGCTGGAAGGGTTGCGCAACCCGAGAGTAAAGGGACTGGACTGGAGTTCTGCTAAGGAATACCACTTTCTCCAGGATTTTAGAAAGAAAAGGAAGGTTAGATACTGGAAGCTAGTGAGCAACAGTCAGGGGATCAAGTGAAGGTTTCTTTAGAATGGGACGGATGACAGCGTGCTTCCAGGTATGGGGAAAAATACCGGTGGAAAGACTGGTATTGACCAGAGTGAGAATAGAAGGAACAAGAGCTAGAGAGGGAAGAAGTAGCCAGGAGGAGGGGATAGGGTCCAATGCACAGAAGGTTTTCTTGGAAGAGGAGATAAACTTGATAAGCTCAGATGTAGTGATAGGATAGGATAGAATGAAGACCAGACATGAGATAGCTGTGAAGCAGGAGGAGGAGAAGGAGGGGAGGGATCAGAAATAGGGGTGGAGGGGGGGGGGGCAATGGGACAAAGAAAGCCGGAGGTCAAGAATCTTATTGTTGAAATAGGTGGCCAACTGAGCAGGGGAGGGAGAAGATGCGGGGATTGTGGGAGGAGAACCAGGATGGAGAGATGTGAGGTACTGGAGGATGGTATAGAGGTGACAGTCTGATTGAGTGCAGTAGAAATGGCTGTAGAAAAATAAGATTGCTTAGACTTATGTAGTTGGGATCGATAATGGGCATGACATTCCTTGAAATGGGAAAGAGTGGGTGCGGAAGGGGATTTTCGCCAGAGGCGTTCAGCGCGACAAAGTTGAGTTCTGAGAAGACGAAGACCACTGTGGAACCAGGGCTGTGATGAGCGACGAGGTGGAGGGTGGGATTGAAGGGGAGCTAAACGATCCAGAGCAGCTGAGAGAGAGGAGGACCAACAGGAGGCTTGTGAATTGGGGAAAGAGAAGAGAAGTCTGGAGGAAGAAGATCATCAGCAGGAGGAAAATGCAGAATAGTGACTGCCCAAAGCATGCATGCAAGTGCCCATTCAATATAGGGCTTACACGAATAAATAGCATGTAGTTTTCCATGCACACCTTATAAAATCAGCCTAGTAATATTTGCACCTTCAATCTAGGCACCCTTTCTGCAGGATTTGTATTAGTATTTTATAAAGACACATAGGTGGCTATGGACCCGATTCTGGGATGCAGATTGTGGGGCTGCACATCCCGGTAGGACGCACAGCCCCAGTAGCCATCTGGACCCGATTCCCCCTCCGGCTCTCCCCGTACGTCCTGAGCAGCAGGATAGGGAGAGCTGGTGGGGGGGGGGGGGGCAGAGTGGGGGTGGGCCAACCCGGCAGGACATACAGGACTGATTCAGGTCACGGCCCTATACGTCCTGCCGGGTAAAAGGGGACATGTTGCTTATTCTACCTTACAGGAGGAATAAGCAGCAGCAAACCGGTGATTGGGCCCAGGGATCCCACCCCCCAGGGCTGGGGCCAAAGCCGAAAACGGGGGGGGGGGTGCCCATTCCAAGCCCTGGCAGACAAGCTGTGAGTTGGGCAGCAGGGAAGAGGGGGGCTGTAGCTGTGGGAGTCGGGGACATCTGCGCGGAAGATGCCCCTGCAGGCGGCAGGGGCACGCTGGGCTATCCACAGGCCCGACTTTGTGCACTGTGGAAATGTTTTGTTCCCACGGTCCAGAATCGGGTCCAAACATGCTCATTTTAATCACAACAGTATCGTGCTGTGGAGTACTCGTAAGAACTCTGAATAAACATAGTGCAAACAGAGGCAGGTTTGCGAGTGCCTTTTATACAGACTTGGTATTACCAAACACATTTATTTAATATTTCTTATATACCGCACTATTGTCATCAGCGCGGTTCACATGGAACAAAAACATATACATACAGGATAACTGTAGTGCATTTTACAAGTAACAGGGATTTGAAAACTTGGAAGAAACCGGGTAGTCTATATAAATCATATACAATAAACTATATACATTAAACGCAGTCAAAATTCACTAGAACTGAACATGGTGTGACTATTTCTCTTGGGAAGGTTTATACTGGAAAATAACTTAGGAATAGGTAGTGCTTAAGACTTTTCCTGAATTGTGTTAGACTGGTTATGGCTCTCATATACTTTTAACGGAAGGGATGGCTACAGTTTTTACCATTTTTAACATGATATTGTTTTTATTATATTTAAATGTTTGTTTTTACAATATGAATTATGTTTTATTTACACGCTGTTTGCACTATGTTTATTCAGAGTTCTTATGAGTACTCTGCAGCACAATACTGTTTTGATTCTTTTGGAGCCACTACACAATAAGTTTTTATACTATCCCTGATTACTACCCAGGTAGCCCTGACACCTGGCCCCTCTGAGCACTCCTTCTTTGATCTTTCCTCCACCTTATTGATTATCACACCGCCCCATTTTACCCACAAAACCACAACACACACATAATTGGTGAACAAACAAGATTGCAGCTTTATTAACAAAATGACATCTCGAGCCATCCCGAGCCAACATACTCTATTCAGTATATATAATCCAACCATATCTCCTTACCGGACAGTGCCCCGCCCCCCCCCATCCATATTATTAACAAAGTGGTACATCATCCTCTCCCCCCCCACACCGCCAACCTCGCCATATTATTAGCAAAGGCTGGCCCCTCTCCTCCCTGATCTAGGTGAAGATCCCTACCGAGATCCCCGCCCATACCCACGCCAGGAGCTAAGCTCCCTTACTCCCTCACACCAGTTGTTAAGCCCCACTGGTATAGCATCTGTTGTTTCGGGCCCTCACCACTGTTGCAAGGTAATGTTACTATCCTTGCGCTGCCCCCCACCAATTAAGTAGGCTGCAACCAATCCTGACTCGTCTAAGTAGCCCCTTCCAAGACCTCCTGCCAGTCATTCAATAGGAGATCCTGTCCCACTGGTGACAGATGCACCCCATTCATGTGATACAAACCTGCACATCCTACCTCTACTGAAGGGTGCTGCACCTGAAACCCTCCAGTCTCTGCGACCCATCGAACTATTTGCCTATTAACTTTCACCATCCTATGGGACCAGCTCTGCTGTGACTGGCAAGTCGGCCGTGGAATGATATCTGACCACCCAATGATCACACTCTGCATCGATGCACGTATGACAGTAAAGTCCCGCTGCTCTGCTCGAATGAGCTGTTTACAAGTTCATCCGGCAAAATCATTTCCTCCCAGGTGTACAATGAGTCCCACTAGCCACAGCCATTGACTGGCATGATGTCACAGAATTGGCATCAACTGGCACCACCACATTCCTCGCTCGCCCAGTCATTCCAATCATACGCCCACAGGCATGAGCCTGAGATGAGGGCCCAGAGGTCGCGCTGTGGCGCATCGCCTGGCCCAGAACACAAAGGAATGATCCAGTATCCACCATTCTTTCTGGTAAGTACTTCAATCTGTAAAACAAAAGTTGGTTGTCATCTGCAAAACAACAAAGACGTTACTTACATTCACCCCCCCCCCACACCTGTTGAAGCCGGAGCAATGTCCCCACCTCAATGCATGTCCTTTTAATCTTACTGTGGGTACACATAACCCACATAAGCATTAGAAAACCACCGGCCGATCTGCTGAATCACAGCTTCACCGAGCCCTACTGCCACAGCACTTGTAGCAGCCCCTATTCTGAATGAAAGGGATGCAAACTGCTGCTCGTCACAACCTAGGTGCCACAAAACCATGCGCAGCACTGCTGTGAACTAGAACTGTGTCAACGGATGCGTATCCTCATGCTGAAAAAGCAAGCCCTCCGTCACAGCCCGCTGTGCCAAATAAGCCCAGCTGGCGACTTATAAACAAACTGAGCACCCTAAGGATGGACCCTAAAGTTACTACTTGGGCTAGAAATTGGTTGAGTGGGAGGCGACAAAGAGTACAGATAAATAAAGCTCACTCTGAGGAGAAGGAAGTTACCAGTGCTGTGCCCCAGGGATCTGTCCTTGGTCCTATTCTTTTTAACATCTTTGTTAGTGATATAGCGGAAGGGCTGTCGGGTAAATTTTGCCTCTTTGTGGAAGATACCAAAATCTGCAATAGAGTAGACACCCAGGAAGGTGTAGATAATATGAGGAGGGATCTAGCTAAGCTTGAAGAATGGTCTAGAATTTGACAGATGGGATTTAATGTTAAAAAATGTAGGGTCATGAATTTGGGCTGCAGCAATCCAAGGGAGCAATATAGTATAGGGAGTGAAGTACTTTTGTCCACTAAAGAAGAGCGGGACCTAGATGTGGTTGTCTCTGATGATCTTAAAGTAGCTAAACAGGTAGAAAAGGTGACAGCAAAAGCTAGAAGGATGTTTGGGTGCATGCGGAAAGGAATGACTTGCAGAACAAAGAAGGTGATAGTGCCTCTGTATAAGTCTTTAGTGCGACCTCATTTGGAGTATTGTGTGCAATTCTGGAGACCGCACCTTCAAAAGGATATAAACAGGATGGAGTCAGTACAGAGGGTGGCTACTAAAATGGTTAGTGGTCTTTATTATAAAGCATATGAGGACAGACTGAAGTATCTTAATAAGTACACCTTAGAGGAAAGGCAGGATAGAGGTGATATGATTGAGATGTTTAAATACCTCTGTGGCATAAATGCACAGGAGGAGAGCCTCTTTTGATTGAAAGCAAGCTCTGCTACGAGGGAACATGGGATGAGGGTGAAAGGGAGATAGATTCAGGAGTGATATGCGGAAATATTTCTTTACCGAAAGAGTGGTGGATCCATGGAATAGTCTCCCAATGGTGGTAGAGATGAGGACGGTATCTGAATTCAAAAAAGTATGGGACAGTCGCCCAAGAGCGGATGGTTCGGAAGAATGTATCTTTGAAGGATACTACCAAAAGCAAAGAGGTTCCACAAAAGAGTAAAGTAGCCCAAATGCCCTCAAGTATGGAGCAGACAGAGCTTAAAGATCCCAAATTACCCATGTCTAACAATAGCAAATTAATATGTATAAAATACCTTCTCTAAAATGCTTGTATGCAAATGCTAGAAGTCTAAAAAATAAGATGGGAGAGTTAGAATATATAGCACTAAATGAAAGGTTAGATATGATTGGAATATCAGAGACATGGTGGAAGGAGGACAACCAGTGGGACACTGTGATACCTGGGTACAAACTATATCGTAATGATAGAGCTGATCAAATTGGTGGAGGGGTTGCTCTCTATGTTAGAGAGGGCATTGAGTCAGAAAGGATTAAAGTTGTGCAGGAAACAAAATCTGCTGTAGAATCTATATGGATTGAAATTCCATGTAAAAGGGGGAAGGCAATGGCAGCGGGGGTGTACTATCGAGCGCCTGGCCAGAATGACCAAATGGATGATGAAATGCTCAAAGAAATCAAGGAAGCTAACAAAGGTTACAGCACAGTAATAATAATGGGTGATTTCAACTACCCCGGTATCGACTGGGTCAGTGTCACGTCAGGACATGCTAGGGAGATAAAGTTCCTAGATGAAATAAATGACTGCTTCTTGGAGCAGCTGGTTCATGAACCAACCAGAGGGGAAGCCATATTAGACATAATCCTTAGTGGAACACCAGATCTAGTGCAAGAGATAAGGTTGTTGGGGCCACTTGGCAATAGTGATCATAGCATGATTGTCTTTGATTTAATTAGTGGAGAAGGGATAGTAAGGAAATCCACAGTACTACCTTTTAACTTTCGAAAGGGAGACTATGATAAAATGAGGAAAACAGTTAGGAAAAAACTAAAAGGAGCAGTTGCAAAGGTTAAAGACGTACATCAGGCTTGGCTGTTGTTGAAAAATACTATCTTGGAAGCCCAGACCAGCTGTATTCCACGCTTTAAGAAAAGTGGAAGGAAGTCCAAAAAACTGCCAGCATGGTTTAAAGGTGAGGTCAGAGAGGCTGTTGTTGCCAAAAAAGCATCTTTCAGGAAATGGAAAAAAGAGCCAAATGATGAAACCTGGAAACAGCACAAGCACTGGCAAGTCAAATGCAAGGCATTGATAAGGCAGGCAAAGGGAGAATTTGAGAAGAAGCTTGCTGCGGAAGCAAAAACGCGAAGTAAAGACCTTTTCAAGTACATTCGTAGCAAAAAACCTGTGAGAGAGTCAGTTGGTCCATTAGATGATAAAGGGGTTAAAGGAGCACTAAGAGGCGACAAGGCGATAGCGGAGAGACTGAATGAATTCTTTGCTTCAGTCTTTACTGAGGAAGATGTAGGGATGTTACCCATGACTGAAGTGGTATTTAAAGGTGTGGAAGAATTGAAGGAAATATCGATACATCAGGAAGATGTATTACAACTATTAGATAAGCTGAAGAGTAGCAAATCACCTGGGCCGGATGGTATACATCCAAGGGTGTTGAAAGAACTGAAATATGAGATTGCAGACCTGCTATTAGTAATCTGTGAACTATCATTAAAATCATCTCTAATACCTGAAGATTGGAGGATCGCCAATGTAACACCAATTTTTAAAAAGGGTTCCAGGGGTGATCCGGGAAACTACAGACCGGTGAGCCTGACATCAGTACCAGGAAAAATGGTAGAAACCATCATAAAGAATAAAATTACTCAGTATGTAGATAGTGTGACGCGCCCCGGTCGCACAGCACCCCCTGGTGGCGGCGTAGTGGTTCCACCGAAGGGCTGGGACAGGGGGTCACCAAGATGTTTGTGATCAGGGTTGGCCAGGTGCGAGGGTCAAGGGCAAGAGCCTTGTGCCAGCCTCGTTGCCAACTCCCAAAGAGACTACAGTCTTGCACGAAAGTGGAGGGAAAAGAAAAAGGCTTTATTTTCCCCTTTTAGCACTAAGGGTTCATAACATAGGATAAACACTCCGGTACGTAGCAAAACAAGTCTTTACAGCAGATTTTGAAAGTAAGAGATGGAATAACCAAAAACTGTTAACTTCACAGTGTCAAAAACATCCAATAGCAAATTACTTCATTCACTCAATGAGCTCTGGAACGCTTCTATATCACTTCCAGCACAGTATATACATTCCATAGGACTATCAATGTCCTCCTGCACAGATTCCACCTGCATGGCCTCCTCTGACTGCTCTGAGGGATCAAGGTAAGTGTCCTTCATGTGAGTTCGTCTCACTGCTTCCCAAGGCTTGGCAGTTTGTTTGGGCCCACGGTTCAGCGTGGTGGAATACCAAAATGGCATTTCTTGCTCTAGGGGTTTAAAAACATTCTCTCTATAATGTTTTCCTCTAAAAGTTCTTTTCTTGCTCAAACTATCTTTTAACTTTTGCTTTGGCTCTTGTTTTGGATAAGGAGAACCACCTTCCCAGGATTCTTCTCTTAGCTGGACTTCAGGCACACAATAACAAAGGTTAAAAGCTTTACCTTTAGGTTTCCGTTTGGTTCTCTGGGGTGAGGCTGGAGGCCTACCTTGGCTGCTGCCTTCAGTATCAGTGCTCTCAGGTATATTCCTCCTGCTCTCCCAGTCTTTCCTTCTCTGGCCTTTGAGGCCTGTTCTCTTGTGGGCTTCAGGGCCCGGTCTGGCTTGGCTTCGGCCTTCTCGGCCTGTCCTCTCTCTTACAGGACTGGTTCTCCTTTCCCAGCCTGTCCTTTTACTCAGGCTTGCTTGCGGCCTAGATCCCACTCTTGGGCTAGTACCTTCATAGCATCTCTTTGGTCCTTCTCTGGAACACGCATCCGCTTGGTCTCTCCCAACTGGTGAGGGTGATCTTTCCACAGCTCCCTGAGTAGTAGCTCTCCAAGCAGACGAGGTTTTAGCAGCTGAGCTTCTTGCAGGTAAGCTCTTAGCAGATAAGCTTCCTCCTGACTCTTGCTTGCTTCCTCTTAAATGTGAGCTTTTGGAACATGAGTCCTGCCCACTAGGGCGTGGTTCTGTGGTCTCTGTCCTAACTCTCCTGCTCCCTCTAGGTGAATCCTCTGGAAATTGCAGGCAATTTCTTTTTCTTTCAGACTTCAAAACTATTTTTCTCTCCAGAAGAGGGTCCGCTGTATCACAATAGTCATGACCTAATGGGAGACAGCCAACATGGCTTTAGACAAGGAAGATCTTGTCTTACTAATCTGTTATGTTTTTTTGAAGGAGTGAATAATCAGGTGGACAAAGGTGAGTCGGTTGATATTGTGAATCTGGACTTTCAGAAAGCCTTTGACAAGGTCCCTCATGAGAGACTTTTGGCAAAACTAAAGAGTTATGGGATAGGCGGCAGTGTACTATTGTGGATCAGGAACTGGTTAAAAGATAGAAAGCAGAGGTTAGGGCTAAATGGCCAATTTTCCCAATGGAGAAAGGTAAATAGTGGTGTACCCCAGGGATCTGTGCTGGGTCCGCTGCTTTTTGACATATTCATAAATGACCTGGAAAGTGGAATAACGAGTGAGGTTATCAAATTTGCAGATGACACAAAACTATTTAAAGTTGTTAAAACCCAAGAGGATTGTGGAAAATTGCAAAAGGATCTTGATAAATTGGAAGACTGGGCATCAAAATGGCAGATGAAATTTAATGTGGACAAGTGCAAGGTTATGCACCTAGGGAAGAACAACCCAAACTATGGTTACACGATGCAAGGTTCCACATTAGGAACCACCACCCAGGAAAAAGATTTAGGCGTCATTGTGGATACCATGTTAAAACCCTCGGCCCAGTGTGCAGCAGCGGCCAAGAGAGCAAATAGAATGCTAGGTATCATAAGGAAAGGAATGGAAAATAAAACAAAAGATATTATAATGCCTCTATATCGTTCCATGGTGAGACCGCACCTTGAATATTGTGTGCAATTCTGGTCGCCGTATCTTAAAAAGGATATAGCGATTTTAGAAAAGGTTCAGAGAAGAGCCACCAAAATGGTAAAGGGGATGGAAGGATACTCCTATGAAGAAAGGCTAAAAAGGTTAGGGCTCTTTAACCTGGAAAAGAGACGGCTGAGGGGAGATATGATAGAAGTCTATAAATTAATGAATGGAGTGGAACGGGTAAATGTAGATCGATTGTTTACCTTATCAGAATATAGAAAGACTAGGGGACGTGCAATGAAGCTACAGGGTAAACTATTTAAGACTAATAAAAGAAAATATTTTTTCACTCAACGTGTAATCAAACTCTGGAATTTGTTACCGGAGGATGTAGTAAAGGCTGTTAGTGTTGCTGGGTTTAAAAAAGGTTTGGACAAGTTCCTGGAGGAAAGGTCCATAAACCATTATTAAGAAGGGACCCAGGATATCAATGCTTGAACCAATACAAGCATTGTGGAACCTGTGTCCCTTGGGGAAACTGCTAGGTACATTTGACCTAGATTGGCCACTGTTGGAAACAGAATACTGGGCTTGATGGACCTTGGTCTGACCCAGTATGGCATATCTTATGTTCTTATGTTCACAGAGGATCTCTAAAGGAAAAAAGGGGACTGTTGTAGTTGTCGATATGGAAGGACAGACTAGATAGGCTATGTGGTCTTTTTCTGTCATCATATTTCTATGTTTCTATGTTAAGCCTGTAAATTCTTCACTGGACAGGTGGTCAACTACCCAACTTTCTAAAGCACGACCAACTCCCCTCGGCTGCATTGATCCGTCTTAAACCGGGGGAGAAATATCTGCATCTCTGCCTGTTCTACCACCACGTGCATGTGTGATGGCCCCCCTTTTGCCCCCTCTTTCCTGGAGTGGAGCACTAGTTCACTAACCCGAAATGCCCCAAAAAATGCCAGGGAAAACACTGCTCTGAACAGCAGTGCCTTGTATGCTGAAGTGGTAACCATTGGTAGAGTCCCCCCATGTGCGGAACAACAATCCATGTGACTCAGGGCGCCACCAATCCCAAAGTGCTGGGGACTCTCTCTCCCAGCCTGCGAGCAGGCGCTGGCCCATGAATGTAGCCTGTGAACTGCCCCAAACCTGCTGCCTTACCAAAAAAGGAAAATCCCGCTAAAGACGACCGGGCAGCCGCTTTGGACTCACCTGCAGCCTTGACTCGCACAATAAACAATGCAAGCCACTCATCGGGAACACAACTCCCTGTCCAACCCTTACCTGTAAGGAAGTCACCCACCTTCCAATATCCCCGGAGGTAAGATGTTCAAGTTGCTTGAGCCACTGAGGGCTGTAACAATGCCATCACGTCTGGGTCCCAACCTGCCAAAGATGAGTGGACACTGCTGTAGCTGTTTCCTCTGCTCCCCATGCCAGCAACCAAAACTGGGACCATTGAAAATGAGACAAAGAATCAGCAATGCGATTCAACACCCCCGGTACATGGCAAACTCTAACGGTCACATTGAGTTGCAAGCAATAGAGCACACTCACATCAGAGCCGCCAAACGTGAACACTTGGGTGATTGCCAGTTGATAGTGTCCACTACCGCTGTGTTATCGCACCAGTAAATGACCCTTCAATTTCACAAACACTCAGGCCACACAGCTTGGGCCACCACAGGGGGAAAAAGCTCTAAGAAGGCGACATTGCGCATCAACCCACGTTCCTGCCAATCTACCGGCCAGGACTCCATGCACCATGCCCCCTGGCAATACAGTCCAAATCTCCTGCTGCCAGCCACATCTGAGAACAACTACAAATCCGAATTGGACACTTCGGCAGATGCAATACTGTGCACCCATTGTAAGTCGCCAAAAAGACTCGTAAATCTTCCCGCATGCCTGAAGACACCCAAATATGGTGATGAGGCTTTACCACACCTGCCATTTCCAAGGATAAACACCAAGAAAAGGGGCACCCCATCGGTATAACTCAATAGGCGAAGTTCAAATAGCCCATCAATGACTGTAATCTTGTCTACCAAACTCACCACTGATATCAGGCCCCTTACCCTGTCTGCTTTTTCGCGTGGCAGATGCGCCAACAAAGATACGGAATCCAACTCAATTCCCAGAAAGGTAAGACACCTCACCAGACCCACTGTCTTCTCCGCAGCCAAAGGCACACCAAACTCCTCGGCCATCCTCACAGAGTCTGTCAACAGCCTCTCACTAGAATCCGCCATATCAGGCCTCACAAAAAGAAAATCATCCAGATAATTCACTATATTGGCCACCCCTGTCTGCCACATCAAACCTCAATGCAAAAAACTGCTAAAGGATTCAAAATAGGCACAGGAGATGACATTTGTCAAAATAATACCCCTTGTCAAATTGGAAACCCAATAAACGAAAAGCTGAAGGATGTACGGGGAGGAACAGAAAAGCCAATTCAATATCTACTTTTGCCATGAGCGCCCCAGGCTCACTTGTCTCACAAAGGACACTGCTGAATCAAAGGATGCATACTGAACTGTGCAACTCTCTGCAGGGATATGGTCACTCACAGAAGTGCCTGGTGGAAAGGATAAATTGTGAATAAGTCTAAACTTCTTGTGTTCCTTCTTCAGCACCTCCCCTAATGGGGAAATGATAAGTGGTTGGAACGGATGCTCTGTGAACGGCCCTGCCATTCAGCCCAGTGCGCATGCAGCCGCTAGTTTACCCTGCACAACATCAGTAAGGCACTGTACAGATACTGCATTCTTCGCCATACTGTCCTGCACCCTACTGTGAAACAATGATGAAGCCTTGCTCAAAACTCTTCAACAGCCATCCCCCTACTCCCTGTTTCCCGTAAAGCAGGAGCCAGAGCCGCATGGCCTCAGCACTTACTAGGGTCCAGGCCAGCTGGATAAGTACTTCATCCCTTATTGGCAGGTGGGGCACCAGCCACACCTTTTCTACTGCATTTGTTTGCGGCGTGACTGCTGCCATATAGGGAGCAAGCGTGCCTGAACTTGCAGTCCAGAAAAGGACAGGACAACTTGTTGAAGTGCCAACACAGGTCCCCGCCCCCATTCCTGGCTTGGACTGCCCGAGGGTCCCAGTTGTGCACCAAAAGGAGCGATTCCCCACTGAGGCTACTGCAGCTCCACTCCTGGACCCTGACCCCATCCCTACACCTGCCCCACGTTTAGCAGAAATTTGTGTTAGCTACAAATTTATGTCATTCGTTCCCCATGACAAGTGTAGATTCTCCTCCATCATGTCCCTAAAATCCTCATCGTAGTTGAGCCAAGCCCAACCTTCGTGAGATTGGGCGGCCACTAGAATAGTGTCACCATATGCCAATAAAGACCCATAGTGCGCCAAGAAATAATGTGCCCAGACACTTGCCAGCCTCAAAAAGGCCCTTCTCCAATAGAGCATTTCCGAGATACCTTCTGCACCCTCACTTTTTTCATCATCCTTGCTCTTCTTCTGACTCTGCCCTGAGCATTTCTGACCCTCAAGCAGGCAAAATATATCGATGTAGCACCGCCTTTTAATCTTGTGCTGCAATTCTGAGGAACTCCTTCCCAGAGCTCAGGACAAGAGACCAGAGAAGGTGTCCCCTTTTCTTTGCCTACCTCTGCAACCTCTGCCAAAGCAACAGATGACGCACCTGATGATGTAGAAGATGATGAAGATGCCAAGTCGTGCTGACATCTATGAGTGTGCTTGTGCTTACTGTGAGCCTCCCCCCCCCCCTCCGGTAGCTGGTGACAAGATCTGTTCCCCTACCGATCCACGATCGCCCCATCCCTATGCTCAACTGTCGATGGATTGGCCCTACTAGGCTCCAACATACGCTCGATGTGCTGCAGTGCACCATTGTCACCGTCCATTGTTGTTGTCCCCTGGGTCACTCCGCCTCCATTTGAGCCTGCTCCAATGCTCCCCCTCCGGACACCTTCTCTGCTGTCACCTGTGTAGGAAGCAAAGGAGAAACACCGACAGTCACCATGCCGGGGACACAACCCCCCGCTGGATTTCTCCCTCCATCCCAATGCACGCGTGAGGACTTCGGTCCCCCCTCAGTCCAGGAAGCAGCACTCCAATAGCCTCCCCATCAGACCGCGTCCATCCCTCGCAGCTATTATCCCCAGGGCACCCTGATACCCATGGCCCAGGAGGGGGAGCGAACATCCCTGGTGGGAAAGAGGGAGGAATTCCCCCCCAGGGCCAAATGGGCCAATTGCCCCCCAACCTGAACCCACCTTATCTGCAAAGCTCCCTGCACTCCCATCCCTTCCTGCCTGCACTTCACTCCTGTATCCCCCCCAATCCAAGTTGTAGGCCTCACGATTCAGGCATTGCCCCATGCTGTTCACCTCCTTGATACTGGTCACCCTCCAAACCCCCCACCAGCCCATTCACTATTAACCCTCTCACCTTCTGAACTGTCAAACCTGTAAGGCCCTGCACCACCTCCCCCCTCTTCCCCCTGCCTAGCACCTTCAGCCCTCAAGATTGCATCTCCCCTCCTGCTAGCTCTTAAGGTCGGAGATCACTCGTGCCTCCTCTCACCGCTCCCACCTGTCCCTAAGTGTAGTGCTCTCCGGGGACAAAGGAACCCCCCTAAATGAAACCCTGCTGGCTTCCACCCCTGCCATCCTCCTAGCATGCCTGCCTGCATTTTTTCCACATAGCACAGATGGTGACGCCACCCCCCTCGCCATCCGTGCCGAGACCTCCCCCTCACATGCTCCAAAGCCAGTACCTCCACTCGCCCCTCAGGCCCTATACCGTGCCCTGCACCTCGACGTGGTCCCTGTGACCTGGACTTGGGGCTCCCTCGCTCCTCAGAACAACGCAGCATCCTCTCTCACCCCACAAAGGCCAATCCTCATTCCCCCTGAGGCCGAGAGGCCCAACCCCACTGGGCCCTGCTCACCTGGCTGTTATAAGCCATCTGCTCCGCCGCTGCTAAAATTCCTCTGCTGCATGGTCCCTGCCACCAAAAACTGCCCCGCAGCCCCCCAAGGACCCACTGAGGGCCCTCCCCGATGCCCCAATTGCTCCTCCGCCCCTAGCTCCTCTATCCTCTGCTCACTGGCCAAGAGTGATGAGTACTGTGTCGCTCGCGCCTTGCAAATCATGCCTCTTAGCTCCCCCCCCTTGCCCCTTGATGCCGCCAATGAAATCTCCCTGTGTCAGCACGCAGGGAGATTTCAAACCCCACACCGATTGCCCTAGCAATTCTCTCACCCCCCCCCCCCCTGCCGCTTTCCTTTGTGCCCTCCAGGCCAGCCAGGGCCGGGGCACCTAGTTACTGTTCTGCCCTGGTGCATCCTGCTACATTTATTTTTAGAGCTTTTACTCTAGCCAGTGTTTTTGTTATTTTGGGTCACCTGTGCATGTTAGACATTTGAATGTTTTTGTTTTCCCTCTCCTTTTTGGGTTTAGTTTCTTTTGTAACTTAATCAAGAAGTGTCTTTCAGCCTTTACAATTTTTTTTATCATACACAGTGAGTTTCACAATTGGTTTACATGGTAACCTCTCCCTCCACCTTTTTTATATTTAGTTCTTTGTGTAAATACATTTCCTATTGAGCTATATCGATCCTATAGTCCTCTGTATAGCCTATCTATACTGTGTTAGTTTTTTATGATAGATTTTAGGTCCTAATTTTACATATATGCATCAAATTGTATGTTTGGTCCAATGAACACTTTAATTTTGATTTTATCTTGATTTTTATTAGACCTTACTTATATCTTGACATTAGGTCTTATGCACAATTTATTTATGATATTTTTACGCATATTTATGTTTTTATATATTCTACAGTAGCATTTTCTAGGTTTTTATTTAATTTTTTATGTATGTTTATAGTTCTGATGTTTGATTGTGTTTTAATATCTCCTTTAATTTGTTTGAGGCTTAACTCCCTGAAGAAGGCAAGTTTGCCAAAACACATTGGGGTTGTTGCTAATAAAGGTTATTGTAATCCACCTCACTCCTGTCTGTTGCCATGAAGTAGCTGCGAGTGTGTGTGCTCTTCCTGTAGACCCCTTCAGGTTTTTCTCTACATGGTGGTGTTGTAGTAACTCTGTAGGTTCCCAATGTACTTGTGTTCTTTGCCATTTGTTTTTCATTAAGTTGTTGATTCATTTTTTTAAAGATTTTTTCTGCTTTGCAAATTCTGCTGTTTCTTTCCTGCATGTGCTGGCAAAGTCTCATTATTCCTTCGTTTTTACCAAACGCGTGGTCAACTTTCATAATGGAAATTCTTTGTGGCTATTTACCTGAAGAAGACAAATATCCTGACAACTGGCAAAATCAATGTCATTCGTGATGTAGAAAAATAGAAATAGTAGATAACTTTGACCTGCTCAGATCAATAATTAATAACGAAATAATAAGCAGTCAAGAAATCCAACAACATATTGCACGTGGCAGAATGGCTATGAAGGACCTGGATACGATTTTTACGTGCAGAGATGTCTCTCTGCATACAAAGATTCGACTTGTCCAAGCCTTGGTATTTTCAGTAACGTCATATGCATGCAAAAGTTGGAAAGCGAAGAAGAAAGATAGGAAGAAAATCGACGCCTTCAAATTACGGTGCTGATGAAGAATACTTTGTACTGTGTACTCGTACCAGCCGACTTTGCATCTGTTCTCAGGGGGGAAAATAGGTACATAATTTACCTTTTTATAATTGTCCAAGGGCAAATGTTTCTACAGAGATTTCCACCTGCTTTTTCTGTGGGTACATTTTGTAATCTAAATTGTGCATATTGTTGCCCCTTCCCTCGGCCTAGCCCCATCCCAGGAATGTCTCTGTGAAATACAGGTAATCGTGCATGCCGTGTGGAATGCCATGCATAGTTTTATGAGCCTAGCCTACAGCATCGGCAATTTTTGAAAAGCTCTTCACCCCCATTAAACCGGCATGGGAAATGATGTTTGAAATTTGCACTTGAAGAGATTCATTTCATAACACGTGGAGGCCACGTAGCTGCCTATTTTTAGTCCATTTTATAAACACACATAGGCGTCTATGTGTTTTTATAAAATACTATGGGATACACTGGCAGAAATAGTGGCTAGGTTGACACTATAGGCGTTTCGCCTCCTTGGGAGCAAGCAAAAATGTTAGCATGCAAAGTAAGGGCATATGCACATATGTTATAAAACACGAGCATAATTATGACTGCTTGTGCTCTTCCCCAGAACAGGCCTACGTGTACCTTTATGCACATGACACCTGGGGCACTTTTATAAAAGCCCTTTGCATGCATGCAAAAAAGCCTTTACATGCTAAAAATCCTTCAAAAAATTACTTCCAAAGGGGATCATTTTACAAATCATTTTCACTTGTAAGGCATGGAAAATGCCTATTATAAAATTCTGCAGAGGCACTGAAAGAATGCTTTTACGAGATCTGTGCATATTTGTTCTCGGGGCAGAGTTGCAATGTCTCTTGTAGCTTATAAAATGTGTGAATATATACATGGAATGCAAGTATACATTTATACCTTCTTTGGAGCAGGTAAAAATTTCTCTGAGAGCATTTGTGTGCTTTTAAAGAAAGTTCTGAGGATCTATTTTATAAAAGTGCATAGGTGCCTATGTTGCTTTTCGAAAATAGATGCTTTTTTCAACGTTTCACACAGATGTCCTTGTGGTAGTGTGGCATGTGGAGGGAAGGGGTTAGGCCAGACAGCAGTTCAGGGAATACAAAAGCAGTTTTTATTCTGTCTCACCTTGTTAAGCCTCCACAAGCTGGTTCTCCAGACCCTTCCTCCAGCCCAGTTAAAGTTCTTACCTCAGAGCTCCTTTGCACGGCTTGCCTTGGAAGGACTTCTGGCTCAAGGGGCCTCTCCCCCTCCTGCAGCCTGCTAGGTTCTTAACTTCTCACTGTGAGCCACGCCCTCCCAGCCCTGAACTCTGGGCTGCAAGCTTTCTTAAAGGGGACTGTTGATATTCCCTTTGGAGAGGGATAGGCAACATTCTATAGAACCCCATCACAGTCCTGTTATGAAATTACTCCCATAAAGTGGCATTTTTAAAAAGACGTCCACGTCAAATTGTAGCAACATAAAAACATGACAGCAGAAAAATTCCATATGGCCCATCTGGTCTGCCCTTCCATACCAAACTACTATAGTCTTTTTTTTTTTTTCTTTAGAGATTTTCTGTGTTTGTCCCATGCTTTTCTGAATTCAGATACAGTCCTCATCTCTACCACCTCCACTGGGAGGCTATTCCACACATCTACCACTCATTCTGTAAAGAAATATTTCCACATATTATTTCTGAGTTTGGCCCCTTTCACCATCATCCTATGTCCCCTCATTGCAGAGCTTTCTCTCAATTGACAGAGGCTCTCCTTCTGTGCATTTATGCCACAGAGGTATTTAAATGTCTTTATCATATCTTCTCTCTCCCACCTTTCGTCAAAAGTATACCTATTGGGATCTTTAAGTCTGTATGATCTCCAAAATTGTACACAATACTCCAAATGAGATCTCACCGAAGACTTATATAGAGGCACTATCACCTCCTCCTTCCTGCTGGCCATTCCTCTCCCTATGCACCCAAACCTCTTTCTGGCTTTCACTTTTTCTACCTATTTAGTTACCTTGGATTTTTGCAATCCAAATGCATGACACTGCATTTTTTTAGCATTAAATCTCAGCTGCCAGATTCTCAAATATTCTTCAAGTTTCGCTGCATTCCTCCTTGTGTTATCTACGCCTTCCTGGGTGTCTACTCTGTTACAGATTTTGGTATCATCTACAAAGAGGCAAACCTTACCTGACAGCCCTTCTGTAATATGTAATCCATGTTAAACTGTATTTAGTTCTGTAACAATGTTCCATGTTATCGTTTATCATGTTAACTGTACATAGTTATGAAAGAAAACGATGTTCTATGTAAAACCATGTTCACTAAATGTTACCTGTAAACCGCCTTTGATCTTTGGAAAAAGCGGTATAGAAATAAGCATAAATAAATAAATAAAAATAAATAATATTACTAACATAAATGTTAAAAAGAATCCGACTAAGGACAGATCCCTGCGGCACACCACTAGTAACATCCTTCTTCTCAGAGTGAGCTCCATTTACCTGTATACTTTGTCGCCTCCCACTCAACCAATTTCTAACCCAGTCTGTCACTTTAGAGTCTATCCCTAGGGTGCTCAAATTATTTATAATTTGCCTATGCAGAACAGTGTCAAAGGCTTTACTGAAATCTAAGTGCACCATATCTAGGGCTCTCCCATGGCCCAACTCTCTGGTCGCTCAGTCAAAGAAATTAATTTGATTTTTCTGACAAGACCTGCTTTTAGTAAAACCATGCTGCCTCAGATCCTGCAATCCATTGGACTCCATAAACCTCATTATCCTGTTTTAGCAGCATTTCCATTAATTTACTCACCACAGAGTTCAGACTAACTGGCCTATAGTTCCCATCCTCATCCTTACTTCTGCTTTTGTGTAAAGGGACCACATGCACCCTTCTCCACTCCTCTGGGTCCACTCACGACTCTAAAGAAGCATTGAAAAGGTCACAGTGGAGCTGCCCCATCTAAATGATGTTGTGCCAAAGATGTTTTTTCCTCGAAGCACTCAGCAACCTATACTACGATCAGATAGTCGATGCCCCTACACACCAAAAAGGAAACACGCTAGACCTTATCTTCAGCCCTCGACCTGAGGTCAGACCACACTATAAGTTCAACGTAACTATCTCCCCTGTACCATGGTCCGACCACAATCTAATCAGTTTTCAACTACCATTGCACCAAGAAAGAGAACAAGCCTCAAAACTAACTGAAAAAGGAGTAACCCACGCCAGATGCTTCAGACCCTTTGACAGAGAGGAGATCATCAAAAATGTCCTCCCCAACATCATGACCACAGCTTCAAATCTTGAAGAAATGCTGTCCTCATGGAATAACAACCTGAGTTCCTTTGCTCACTTACCTACCCAAACTAAACCACATATTACGGAGAAGCAACCTAAAAAGAAGGAACCTGCACGCTGGTATACCACTGAATTAAAGACCTCACTACGAACACTGAGGAAATTAGAAAGAAAATGGCGACCTACCCGCACCACAACAGACCAGACACACTACAACTCCCACCTACAAGCCCATCGAGATCTAATATCCTCCAAAATAAAAGAACACCACTCCGACTTGCTGAGCAAGACTGATATACTAATTGTGACTAGAAACCAGTCCTTCTCTCCTCCGACAACCTTGAAGACAAGAGATGCAGAACTCTCGAGCAGACCCAGCATCCGCTACCTAGGCGTTACATTAGACCAACAGCTCAACTTCAAAGTACACATCAGCAACACTATCAAACAAATATACCACAAGATACGAACTCTACGACATCTTCGACCCTTGTGGCAACCTGAGGACTTCAGATCAGTTTTTCAGGCGCTGGTTATCCCCCACCTTGACTATGCCAACGTGATCCTGCAGGGCCTACCCAAAAAAACCTTAAACCCCCTACAGTTAGCTATGAATGCTGCCGCGTGTGTCCTCATTGGAGCCGCTAGAGGTGATCACATCACCCCGGTCCTTAAGGACTTACATTGGCTACCGATCTACTGTCGGCTATCCTATAAAGTAATCATCATAACCTTCAAGGTCATCAACAAAATAGCCCCTACAGCCTTAATGGACCTTGTTCACCCCATGTCAGCAAACAGAGAAAGGAGAACCTGCACAGCCAATACTCTATAGATCCCCAGTGATATAACAAAATGCAACAAAACAACAAGGAACAGAGCCTTCAAGTTCTATGCCCCCAGCTGCTGGAATGCTCTCCCAGCATCCATCAGAGCCATAACAGATCTGACCCAATTCAGAAAGGTGCTAAAACACCACTTCTTTCTCCTACACTACTCTCAACCCTCCAACCCAACACCACCTATCATGCACACAACAAGGAACACATGAAATACTGTCAAAGGATGTACATACTGTAGATACATATTGTAGATAATCTGTTAATATTGTACATAGTTCCCCCAGTTGAATCCCGAGTTTAATCTCCTGTTTCATTGTAAGTGCCTATTTGGCACAGTATCGTTGTATGTAAACCGCACCGATTTTTAAGAGTGTGGTATATAAGAACAATAAAATAAATAAATAAATATGTTACTGAGAGGAGGAAGTGCAAAAGTGGCATTTTGTCCGACTTAAGGGTGAATGGGAGGACTATGTAGAAGCAGCTCCTTACGAACACAGTCTTCTGAAAATTGTTCAAGATCCCCCTTTACTTCTGTTCCTATTTATGGGTGTTTTCTGAGGTTCTGCTCTTAGCTCATCATCTGTGAAAATAGAACAAAAATATTTGTTAAGCAATTCCACTTTATCCTCATCAGCTTCTACATAGTCCTCCCATTCACCCTTAAGTCGGACAAAATGCCTCTTTTGCACTTCCTCCTCTCAGTAACATATCTGAAAAAACATCTTTGGCGCGACCTCATTTAGAGTATTGTGTACAATTTTGGAGACCATATAGACTTAAAGATCCCAATATGTATACTTTTGATGAAAGGTGGGAGAGAGGAGATGTGATAAAGATGTTTAAATACATCCATGGCATAAATGCACAGAAAGAGAGCCTCTGTCAATTGAAAGAAAGCTCTGCAATGAGGGGACATAGGATGATGGTGAAAGGGGCCAGACTCAGAAGTAATATGCAGAAAGATTTTACTGCATTGGCTATTTTTCTTCCATTTGTATCTTTGCTATCCTGACTACTTTCCTGGCTTCTCTTGTATTTTATGAAGACCACCCTCTTTTTCTTCACCTTTTCATCTATACAATTTGCAAGTCATAGTGGCCTCCTTTTTCTTTACATTTATTTGTTTTCCTAACAAAAAGGTTTGTTGTCCTTAAAATATCCCCTTTCAGTTTTGTCCACTACTTTTCTATATCTCCCATCTGTTCCCATACAGCTAATGACTCCTTGAGGTATTGTCCCATCTTTTCCTAAAGTTTAGGACCCTCACTTCTGAATGGACTTTATCAGCCTTAGTCCTAATACTAAACCATACCATCTGGTGATCAATGGATACAAAATCATCTCCCACTATACCATCAGAAACACTCTCCCCATTGGTAAGCACCAGGTCCAGCATGATTCCTTCACCGCCTTCCAGATGTTGCCCCTTTTATCCATTTCTACAGAAGTATTTAATGTACAGTATTACTTATCTAAGGGCTTTTACTTACCTCGGAGCTTTCTTCACCATCCCCCACAAATCTAGTTTAAAGTCCTCTTCGGTAGGTTAGTCAGTGTGCTGCGGAAGACACTTTGTCCCTTCTTGGATAGGTGGCTCCATCTCTGCTCTACAGTCCTTGGAAAATTATCCCATGATTGAAGAAGCCAAAACATTCTCTATGACACCATCAACGCAGCTGTGCATTCATCTCTAGGATTTATTTTATTTATTTTATTTAGCATACATTTGTATACCGCTACTTCCAGCGATCAGTAGCGGTTTGATTAACGAAACGGATTTGTACAATCATGTCAAAATTTAGAAATATACACACATTGATTTGGAGGAGAAAGCACAGCACACGTGGGGAGGTCATATGGGGATGATTCAGACATTACATATTTACATATTTACTTATTTACATAACTTGCCACCATGTTTCATTGGGTGGAATCATTTCTATCCCTGGGATTATAACAGACTGTATTGGCACTGGAAAAGATGTGTCTTGAGCTTCTTTCTGAATTCCATAAGGTCTTTGACAGCTCGTAGCTCCGGTGGTAGTTGGTTCCAGATGGACAGGGCCGAATAGGAGAATGCTCGTTGGCTAGTAGTGGTATTTACAGATCTGATATCCGGGGGAACATGGAGTGTATTTGAGTGGACTGTTCGCCTGCTTCTGTTGGGTGGTTGCGTGCTGATAAGGGTGGAAAGAAAGGATGGTGCTATGTTGTGAATCAGTTTGAAGGTGGTTACTAGTATTTTATATTTTACCCGGGCTGCAATGGGGAGCCAGTGAAGCTCGATTAGTACAGGGGTAATGTGCTCAGTGAGGTTCTTTTTCATGATGACCCTAGCCGCAACATTTTGGGCCATTTGGAGAATGTTGAGGGTTTTTTTTGGAAGACCCTGTAGGATGGCATTGCAGTAGTCGAGGTGCGGCATGATTAGCGCTTGCGCAACAGTCCTGAAATCTTGAGGATCAATGATGCTCCGTAGGGGTTGTAGGACTCTAAGTTTGTGGAAAACGGCCTTGTTGGTTTTTGCGGAGGTGCTTTTCCATCTTTAGATTACTGTCCAGTATTACACCCAGATATTTTATTTCATTCTTCGTGTGATATGTATTGTTACATAGGGTGACTGAGGCAGGTGGGTTAAAGTTTGGTTTTCTTGAGATGTACATGACCTCAGTTTTCTTATGGTTGATCGCCATGTTATTTTGCTGTATCCAATTTAACATCTCGGCTAGGCATGTTTCAAGCTGAGTATAATTCGGGTTCTCGGAATCCAACTGTGTGTAGAGCATAATATCATCTGCATAAATGTGGTAGTTGATATTGTGCTGTCGTAGAATATTACAGAGGGGTCGCATATAGACATTGAAAAGTAGTGCCGAGAGGGCGGAGCCCTGAAGTATGCCTTGCATTTGTTGGAAGGCTTCGGCTTCATTGCCATTGAAATGAACTTGTGGCAATCTGTTGGTTATATAAGATGAGAACCATTTCAGGGGAGTTCCCAATATTCCTATTGATTCAATCCTTTGTAGGAGGGTTCCATGATGGACTGTATCAAAGGCGGCAGAGATATCAATGAAAATGAGTATAAACATTTTTCTTTTGTCTTCAAGGCCCTTGAGGAGGTTGTTAAGCAGCGCTATCAACAGTGTTTCCACCCCATGACGTGAGCTTCTCTGTCTCAGCTTTTACCCTCAATAGGGAGTACTGAAGAGACTTCCAGAGTGGAATGTACAGAAAATTGCCAGGACATCTGCATTGCTGAATGATTTTTGTAACATGGACATCCCCGACGCAGACGTCCATGCCGGCAACCACATAGACTCTCCCCTTAGGAAAGCATGGAACGGGGACATCCATCTCATGCAAACTAGGATAAGGGGACGTCCAGCAGCATATCAAAACAGAACTATGAGCCCCATTCCCTATCAGTGCTCGTTGCCATATTGTATACTAAAGGGAGTATTAGTGTAGCTGCTTCTCCACATCCTCAAGACATTTGCCTGACAAACTGATCACTTTTCAAAGGCCTGTTTGTGCCTGGAGCAGGTAAAATCTTAGCTGCAATGCTGGATGTCCAGGACATTTCTGAGTCAGGTGGGGACATTCAGCTTCTTGGAGACACCCCGGCCATGCCTCCGCCAAACCTGTGTTCAGACTTGGATGTTATTGCGCTAGGGACATCCAGAGACCCGGTTTCTAAAATGGCTGTGCAGATGTCTCCGGACTTTGGATGTCTCTATGCTCATTTCCAGATGTCCAAAACACAAATAGGGCTTCCAAAATAACAATCATAATGTTTTGCAAGCATTATCTAAAAAAATCCCACAGTTCAGATGGAAAGGAGGCATGCTAATTATAGCGAAGATTAAATACCTACTTTGCTACAAATCTAAATATTCTCAAATTCTTTCAAATCATGATCATTTCACTGATTAATCAGAGTTTGTTTGAAGTCCTGTCAGCCATTAGGCTGACTTAAATGAACTATGTTCCAGTACTCATCGTGAAGATGTGGTTTTATGATGCCATGTACAATAAAGATTTTTGTAGTATAAGTGCCATTGCATTTTGCTAGAGGCTTCAATTAATATTTTCATTCTGGAAGAAGAGGAAAGATATGGGGGGGGGGGGGGGTTCCCCAAAAACACAAGCGTGTAACGTGAAAAGTAAGATTGCCCACTGCAGCATTCAACTCTGTTATGGACAATTGTTAAACTTGGTGATCCCCAGATATGACTTTTTAAGCTTCTAGCTCTAAAACAAAGGTAAGGTAATATCTTTGCTAGCTAGCTAGTTAGGATACCGTGCTGTCACAGCTTATCTGAAAAATGACACAATTTTCCATACTTATACCACTTGAACAGATATTAAACAGAACTGGCCCCAGGACCCAGTCCTTGATAATCCTTCTTTCCTTGGATGAACTCCATTCACTGTTCTCCACTGTTTCCAATCACTTAACGGAGGCCTATGAACTACTTTGGATTATTGAGGGCCCAATATTCAAAAATGCTGAGCTCATAAATTTAGGTTCCTAAGCTAGATTCCTAAATTTGTCCTCTATTTTCAGTCAGACATAAGAACCCAAGGGAAGTAATTACTAAGCTATGGTAAAATCCTGGATTTTACCATAGCTTAGATTAATGTGGGAGTCACTAACGGTACTCCCATGGTTAAGGAATAATGCAGCTTGTGGTAACTCACCCCAAGCTGTGCTATTCCAAGGGAAAAATAATGCCAGCTGAAAGCTGAAATTATTTTTCTGCTGTGAGCATCGGGTTGCTAACACATAGCCCGATATGCCCATCCATGGCCACAAAGGTAATCTGCAACTGGTGGGCTGGGGATCCCCACCCTCTAGAACCACCAAAGAGTCCTGACCCCTCCCAAATACTCCACATTAAAGATTTGATCCCCTTCCCCCTGCCAAAGCCATAGTCCAAGCTCTCACCTTAAAGTCCCCTTACAGTTCCCATGGGCCTGCTCTAAAGGAAGCTTGGTGGTCTAGTGGGGCCTGAACAGGAGCTACCCCATTTGTTCCTGTCCTGGCTATATCACAATCCACTTTAAAGAAGAGCTATTACATTTGCACAAGGTTTCTGTGTCAGGTCACCAATATCCATCAGTATGCATGGCCCTCTCTGGGTTGCAGACTTTTATCCTGTGAATTGATTCCTCCCCAAAGGACGACAGTTCCAAGATTTCATTGGCTGTTTTCCACAGAAAGTATTCCAGGCTGCCATATATGGAGTTCCCGCAGTTTACTCAGGTGAGCTAAACTCCCCATGGGATCTCCTCAGCTGATCACGTGTAGCTTGTCAATTGAGTTTCTTTAGACTCCATGAATTAAGATCCTTCCAAAAGAGGCTAAGATTACTCATAATCTGGGCTAGCTCAGAACAATTCCTTTGGCTCCTAGGGCCACCAATTCAAATCCCAGTTCTGGTACATTTCATTTTTAGGTGATACTTCTTTGCAGCAGCAGAGGGCTTACTCATGGTAAGAAGCCATCAACCATAAAATGAAAAAATGTCCTCTTCCTGATGTTGTTAGAAGAAAAGCACAATAAAATCTAGTGCCTAGCAATGTTCATATAACCGCTTTTCCTGAACAAACTGTAAGGTGGTTGACTCTCAAAAGGTGTCCTGCTGCAGGTTTGCTGTTTCTGAAGGAATTCATTGCATCATGTTTTAAATTTGTTTTCATCACAATATATTTGCCATTTAACTAATGCAGGACTGGTCAAAACTAAGCAATCATATTTAGCCAGCTTTCTTCTTTCTCTTAGGAAATTGTGAAAAATCCAGAGTTCATTGTGGGAGGGGCTTCGAGAACGGACATTTGTCAAGGAGACCTTGGTATGTGTACTTTCTTCTTAATAACATTTTCCACAGAATTAATGCTAGCTGTGCTGTGTTGCTTTCTAAAATTCATTTTAAGGATGATAACAATACAATAGTAATGAAGAAATAAATATTTCAGCTGATATTCAGCTCGCAACTCTCAGAGTTTTATTAAATGCCAGTCACTGCAGGCAAAATGAAATCAGATATTCAGCAGAAGTGCCCAGGTATCCAGTTTCATAAGTAACTGTCACAAGCTATCCGGATAGCTGCTATACAGACAGCAAAACTTTCTCTTTTTTTGCTTAACTTTATGCAGTTTGTTTTCTGGTTAGTGGACTGAAAATCGCTGCTAAGCAAATAACCCCAAACTCCATCCTTGCTCTATGTATGGACCATCCTGGCACTTTCCGAATAGTTCCATGTGTTTAGAGAAAATATTGGTTGGGGCAAGTTACCTCAGGCCGGAAGGTCAGGGGTTCAAATCCCACTAGAGGACAGCAATCTTGGGCCGGAAGGACTGGGGTTTCTAGTCCCACAGGTGCTCCTTGTGGTCTTGGGCAAGCCACTTAATCCTCCATTGCCCATGTTCTCATTGTGTCTCATATCCCCTTGTGTTAAATGTATCCCCTAATTGTGTTGTGACCACTTTGATTGAAGGATAAGGTGGTATACAAAACTGTCTGAATAAATAAATAAATTTAGCAGCACTATCCGGATAGTACTGCTGAATAGCAGGCTCAATGGTGTTTATCCAGTTAGCAGGACCTGCTAGTGCGGGGGAATGAGAGGAGGAAGATGGCCAGATGGCTAAGGGTTTCTGAAGGTTCAGTAAGAGGTGATTGTCCCGCAGCCACGAGGCCACAGCAGAAAGACAGGTGTCAAGAGAAGAGAGGTCAGGAACAAGAGGATTAGTATGAAGGACCAAAAGCATATCATCAGCATAAAAATAGGTGGAAATACCGTGTTGTTGAATCAGAAGAGCGAGAGGGGCCAGAAAAATGCGAAAAGGCATGGAACCAGCACTGATCCCTGGGGAACCCCACAGTCAAGGGAGGAGGAGGCGCAGGAGGAGGTGGTAGAGGAGTCGAATGAAACAACAAAAGAATGATTAGAGAGAAAAGACCGGAAACAGCAGAGAACAGTCCCTTGAAGACCAATACCAGCAAGATGAGACAGAAGTGTGTGATCCATCAGGTCGAAAGCAAAAGAGAGATCCAGAGAAACCAAAAGGGAAACATCAGCACAGTCAAAAGATTGGTGCACATCACTGAGAAGAGATGTGAGAATAGTTTCAGTGCTGTGAAAAGGACAAAAGCCAGATTGGCAAGGGTGCAAAACCCAGTGTGCTCTAGATGATCCATGAGTTGGGTAAAGACAAGACGTTTAAGTACCTTAGCAAGAAATGGAAGGAGGGAGACAGGTCAGTAATTGACTAAGACAGAAGCGTCAAGGGAAGGTTTCTTCAGAAGGGGGCGGATGATTGTATAATTCCAAGAAAGGGATATGATACCAGTTGAAAGAGATTTACATAGAATTGAATGAGCCCTTGGAAGAAAGGCAAGGGAATCCAAAGTAATCCAGGAAGAGGGAATAGGGTCGGAAGCACAGATGGTCTTGCGCAAGGAACTGATGACCTTAGAAAGAGACAGAAGGGAAGGCAGAGTGAAGGAAGATCACAGGTGGGGAAGAATGGGGGGGGGGGGCAGGGAGGGAGCTTATTTGGGTTAGAGTGAGAGAGGGAAGGGGAGGCCGAAGGTTCAGGGGAAACAGGAGGGAGACAGAGAGGAGACAGCACAAGGAGAAGTACAGGAAGAAAAACAGGCCCACAGCTGAATGAGCTGATCATGGAAGAAATGACCAAACTGCTCTGCAGTCAGGGCAGAAGGGCAGGATGAAGAGGAGGAGGGAGGAGGGAGGAGCCGTGAGACTGCACTGAAGAGTTGTTTGGATGATTTAGCAGAGGAAGCAATAGCATCAGAGAAGTAAGTTTTCTTGGCAGTGGCCAGGGCTGAGTGGTAGTGAGTGTGAAAATGGGCGAGACGGCTGGGAGACTGCGAGCACCTCCAGAGGCACTCCACTTGCCTGACCTGACGTCGGAGAAGGGAAAGAAAGGCTGGGATGAAGCCAAGGCTGGTAGCGCTTCGAAGAAAAGGCGCTGAGGAGCATGGGACTCAAGAGTGGAAGAGAGGAGGGAATTCCAGGTGGAGACTTGGTCGATGGGGAGGATGAGGGAAAGAGGGTGTCTGAGGATAGGAAGCGGTAATGTTTCGGCAGTAATTGAGCGAAAAGGGCGGTGAGAAGATAAGGAGTGGGGCTTAATGGCCCTAGTGATAACACAGGGTGAAAAATGAAACAGGATGCAGTGATGATCAGATCATGAGAGAGGAAGAAGAGAGGAGGAGATCAAGATGGGAAAAGCAGATACAAAATGTGCCCAGCAGCATTAGTGGCCGAAAACACAAGCTGGGACAAGGAAAGATCAGAGGCTAGGTGAAGGAGAAACTCAGAGAGGCGGGAGCATCAGAATAAGCATTGAAATCTCCCAGGATAGCCAGGTTGGGGTACCGAAGAATCATTTCAGAGATAGTCAGCAGGAACCAGTCCCAGAGAGAGGAGGACAGGGTAGGGGGCAGTAAGAAGGAGAAGTGAGTGTGAGGGGAAGATTTGAGAGAGATGAAAAGAGATTCAGGGTAAAGGAGCAACGGGGAGGAAATCTCCAGAAGATCCAGGGAGGAACGGTAAACAATGAGGAGATTGCCCCCACAGTGGTTAATTTCAGCAGGACATTGCAAATAACTTATCCATATAAAGTTCCCTGTATAGTCTGCAGTGATAAGTGTATAAGTGCCACTGCTAAATATACATTTATGGGGGGGGGGGAGGGGGGACATTCAATCTAGGCGGCTAATGCTGATAAAGCAGCTAGCTGTCCCTGCAGAACATGAAACCTAGATATTCATCTCCGGGATCACATCCGACCACCGGCATTGACTATCTGCGTTGGCCGGATAGTGAGTTAGGTAGCCAGTCAGCGGCAATAGTCAGCCTCTGGCCGGTTAGCTAAAGAGGCTAAAGTAAGGCCAGCCATTAAAGTTCCTAACTTTAGCCACTTTACAAGAACTGGCTAGCTGCTGAATATCACCGAGCGCCTCCTCCCCTCTGCCCCGGAATGGTTTGGGCTGGCTGGCTAGCCGCAGGGTGCTCAGAGGCTGAAACCAGGGATATAACCGTGTTAGTGCCACTGAATATCCTGTTGAGCCACATTTAAGCAGTTTGTGTGTCTGTAAACCACCTAAATGTCTTTGAAGATCCCTCCATATCATTTTTATGGGAGTGATTTTATAAGAGGGCCCTGGATTAAGCAGGAAAGCACCTAGTTTTATAAAGACACATAAGTATCTAAGAGGCTCTTTCGCTAAAGTGCAGTAAGTTTTTGCACTTGTCATGCATTTTGAGTAAAAATGAATACATAGTAAGTCAGTAGTATTCCCAGCCCCCTCGGCCCCTGGGGTGGGCACCCCCGCTTTTGACAGATATCCCCCATGGTGCACCATTCCATGGATTGGTACGATGCACCCCCCCCCCCCCCATCTCTACTGGGCCTACACTTCTGAGGCAGGGTGGCAAACTTACCTTAAAGGCAGGTGGCTTTTGGCACTACCCCCAATCAAGGTTCGTGTGGCTCTTTCTCCCATCAGAGGCCTCGCGATTCATGAGACATCAGCCAGAAGAGAAGAGCTGCCGGGCCTGGACCGGAGGCAGTGTGGCGAGCCACCTGTCTTTAAGGTAAGTTTGCCAGGCTGCCTCAGAAGCGTAGGCCCAGCAGGGATGCACCACCCTCCCGGCCAGCACCCAGGGCAGGCCGCACCTACCACCTGCCCTTGGTACTCCACTGCAGTAAGTGGAAAACCCATGCAGTAACGGTGAGGGGTGTGCCCAGCATGTTCCCTGCAGTTACTGCCCCGGAAAGTCCCTTATCACTTTAATATTTATGAAACGTGGTATAGGAAGCTATCTGAAAATAAATAAATAAGGACATTCATATTTATTGCAAATGCACTTAACGCTGCTTCTTCAGGTATGAGGGGCACCTGCAGCTCAATTAATTGAGGTTCACTGTTAAGGGAGCATCAGTTCATTAAGCTAGAATAATAATCACACCTAGCACCATCTCAATGGATGGCCTTAAGTGCCCCACATGCCAGGTAGCCCAGTGCTGCACAACTGCAATGCACTATCAACATGGAGGATGGAAGCACAGGCCTACAAACTTTACTGAAAGTCTCCTCACCAATGCCGTCTCGCAATTATGCGCTACCAATGCCGCCTTTAGTAACATGCCCCTAAATTTTTGCACTTGCCAAAGTTAAGGTGTGGTAAGTGCAAAGCCTGTACACACATGGGGGTATGTTTACTGAGCTGCACTAACACATTTGGAGAAAGGCTAGCGTGTGGTAAGTACAATGGTCCCGCACTACCTGTTTGGGGCATGTCCCACATATTCCTAGGGGTTACAGCCCTGAAATATTCCAAAGCACGCGTGCAGCATTCACAATTAACACGGGGTACTTAATGCTGCCCACTGAGGTGACACATAGTGCACCTGTGCTAACTGAAACATTGACAGAGTTCATTAATTACCCCCACACTAAACGCAATGTGCAGTCAACACCCACTCTCCGCCCTAACCCACCCATTCCCCATCCCATCGCACGTTAAGCAATTAGCACATGATATTCATGGCACTGGTTGTCTTTAGCATGTGGTAGCCATTACCATGGTCCCACGCTAACCGGTTAGTAAATATACCTCACGGTTTGTAAAATACACAGCTACACGCATGTGTCACCCATGTACATTTAACCTGCTCCTGAGCCGAAAACTCTGTGTCTTTATAAACTAGCTTCTAATAGGCGCCTGCTTGGACTTAGATGAGCTGTTATAAACTGCCTTCATTAGATGCCCGATATGCAAGAGGTATTATATATATGAATCTATAAATAGATTTTAACTCCTGCCATGCTATCAGTTAATGTGTTAAAACTATAATATTTCAGCTTTAACCTTGAATACTCTTCAGATTCTACTGGCAAGTTTCAGCAGTATCTGAAAAGAAAAATTCTTCAGTAAGTCATGTAACTTTAAAATGAGGATTTATTCTACAGGTAGACAAAATGAGGCACAGATGCCCTGCCAATGTGCGTGCCTTTGATTACTCAGGGAAAGATCTTGGTTTTGAGAACATTAAGGCAACCCATATCACTGATCGGAGAGCCCTCTGTTCTAATTCAGTTTTATTTCTTAGATGTACAAACCAATGAATGGTAAAGCTGTCTGCTTCGAATTTTTCAGGTGACTGCTGGCTGTTGGCAGCGATAGCTTCCCTGACTCTTAATGACAAAACCCTTTATAGAGTGGTACCTCCAAATCAGACATTTGGCACTGATTATGCAGGAATATTTCACTTTCAGGTAAGGTGAATGCATCATAAGCTATTTTTTCAAAGTCAAAGCCAAAGAGACTGTAGAATTGGTAAAAGAGGATTGTTGATTGGCTTCATGGCGTTTCTTGAGAAAATAGGACTGCAAGTTGATGCATGCAGTAGAGTAAAATTAGGACTGGATCAGCCTGCTTCTTTTACATGAAGACATTTGGTAATCAAATTAGAAAACCGTTCCCTTTCCCTATTGATTCTTGGTCCAAGGGGCGGCCAACCAACATCTCATGTGATGCATGTGGGCCATTGATATTTAAAGTTCAACTCCCAGAGGTGGTGGCGGCATTATCAGTCCGTGGAGACCTAAGCAAGGAGCAAAGGCAACCTTCCCACTAGGCATCTGCCTAGGGTGGCAGAATTCAGAGGGGTGGCAACACAACTCCTGAAATTTCATGGGCAACCGCCATTTTGGAAAGGGATGAAAAGTGATGACTCCACAAATCGTAAGGAATGATCTACATGGGCAGGTGGACGTGTAAGTTAGGGCAATGGAGAAAGCAGATTTGCAAGGAAGCAGATTCATTTATTAGGCTATTTCTTAAAATTCCTTTACATTTTTCTCATGCCTCCCTTCTCCCATGGTTTTATAAAGTGGTATGGTGACAAAGAAATGGGATGCAGATGTTTTATTGCTGTTGAGTCAATAACGAGAAGCTCCTCTGATTACGGTTTCTGTTTGGTTTAACAGTTTTGGCAACACAATGAGTGGCTGGATATTATCATTGATGATCGGCTGCCTACCTTTAGAAATCGCCTGGTTTTCCTGCACTCGGCCGAGCTCAATGAGTTTTGGAGTGCGCTGCTGGAGAAAGCTTATGCTAAGTAAGTGTGGGCTTGGAGACATCCAGTGACCTTAATGTGTTAAATAGATTGTTCGCTCTGCTTTAGGAACCATTTTGCTAAGGAACTTTAATGGTGTGGTCAGAATGTGGGTAAAAATATTCTGCCTTGTGAATGGCTGGGTGCTTCAGAAAACAGGGCCCAAAAAATGACTATTGCACCAGCAACACAAAATTTTGCAAATGAAAGAGTTAACACCTCAATGGTTTTAGCACTTTTTATAAAAACAAAATGGGTGACATATAGATAGTACTGAATCAGGAATTTCTTGCTCAGTAAAGCTTATTAAAGTCCTATAGCAGGGGAATAAATGCCGGCAAAAACTAATCTCTATTATTATTTTACTAAACTCCATAAAACAATGCCCATTCTTGCTATATTATTTTGCACTGTACTTTAGTCATACGTACACACAGAAAGACAGAGACATATAGGGCCGGAATTTCAGTTGGGCGGTGCTATGAGCCGCATCGGCGCGTAACCCGCCCACCTCCTGCCTAACCCGGATTTTCCATGCTGGAGTCATGTGCAGCCCCGGCATCAAAAATCCGAGTGTCGCCGCACAGCCAGGTAGCCTCAGCAGCTACCCGTGTAGCACCGATTTTCGATGCTACACGTTTAGCCCCAGCGCCTTAAAGATAGACAAGGTTTTCCCGCCCCAGAACGCCCCCAACATGCCCCCGACGCTATCCGCATAGCATCTGGGCACAGTAGGGACATATCCAGGATTTTCAAAGGACACTACCCATGTAGGTGCCCTTCGAAAATTCCGGATGGGGAAGTTACCCGTGTAAAGGCCTTTGAAAATTGGGCCTATAATTTCTTCTCCTGAGAAATGGGCAATGCATTTTTGTTCATTGCATAGCAGGAGTAGAGGTGTAGTCTAGTGATTAGAGCAGGGGGCTGGGAAGCCAGGGCTCAAATCTCACTGATCTTCCTTATGATTTTGGGCAAGTCACTTAACTCTCCATTGCTTCAGGTACAAACTTACAGGCCGATGCAGAAATGCTAGCATGCTCTTTGCGCACCGGTAGCAAGACATAGTCGCGCAATTGCTGTTAGCAAACAATGCAAAGAAAAGACTGGCACGTACGTTATCTGTGTAGAAAGAACAACGCATACAACAGTGGCATGCCTAGTCGAATGATACACAAATAAGCTGTGCATATTGAAATGAGGAGCTAACGAAGTCATCGACTGATGTAGAGAAGCACATAGAGGATTAAATGGTGGATCGCAAAGCTCAGTAGCGCCGTTGTTCATATGCTTGGTCTGAGGTGATATAAAATTCTGGTAAATGTAGGAAAAGACAATTTCAGCATGTGTACCAACGGACATGGAAGTCTTTGGCGTGGATCTCTTTTTTTAAAAAAGAACTTATTTAAATTGTATTTGTTTGTACAGTTGCTTTCTATGTGTGTGTTTTCTATGTTTGGTGACCTCCTGTGACTCCACTATTTTAGCCATCAGCCTGAAGCAACAAAGGTCTAATGAAAACACATCAAGGCTGCCATTTTAGCACTTTTCATCTACTACTACTAAGTATTTCTATGGCTCTACAAGGCCTACACAGAATGTGCACATACATGTGAGAGACAGTCCCTGCTGGATAGAGCTTACAATCTATTCAGGACAAGCAGAACAAACAGGAGACTAGGGAGTTTCATTATAAGGAAATGATAAAAAATACAAGGGTATAGACAGGGGGTGGGGAGGGGGTCAGTCAGAATCCAAAAGCAGCCTCGAAGAGATGGGTTTTTAGCCTGGATTTGAACAGGACTAGGAATGGAGCCTGATGTACCGACTCCCGGTGTATCGCACAGGAAGGTGGAAGGAATGGAGTCTGGAGTTGGTGGTGGAGAAAGACACAGATAAAAGTGATTTACCTGATGAGCAGAGTTCCTGAGGAGATTGTAGGGACAGCGATAAGAGAGGAGAGGTAATGATTCCTTTGTGCTTAGTCCACTGCTTTCTGTTTGCTCATAAGCAATATCGTTCCTGTATCCCGACTACAGCTGGGAAGGCTGACACCAAATAGCTCTATACCAGTCCTTGGCCCTGAACAGGGGGGAAAAGTATCTTCAGGGACCTTAGAGACAGGAATAAGAGTCATTCCAGTGATTCTCTCTTCACACAGGAGCTAGCATTCCAACAAAAAACAGTTTGCTGAAACACAGTCCATTCAGTAGTGAGGACTTGGTCAAGTACATATTTTCTGGGAGATAATTGCAACTTTGAGAAAATAGGGATTTATCTAAAACACTCTCTTAGATTCTTAGCCTTAAAAGGCAGGATCTTCTTTTACGATGATCCTTCAATCGAGGGCATGCCTCGTACCTGGATTTCCATTCTGCAAACTCGTTTAAGTTCCTTTTACTTTTCTCTTGTAACCCGGGGGGGGGGGGCAAACTCTCCTTCCTTCCTTGACGTAGTACTGCAGAGGAACTTCTCACTCTCCTTTAGTACCAGCCCAAGGTTGATTCCAACTGGGATGGTTGGTGGATGTCTCCTTCCCCACAAAAAGGTTGGTGCAGCAGAATTGCTGCAGTTTCCTAGGAGGGAAGGAAAGGGACTTTGGATTTAAGGATGGATTTTGGTGGGATATTCGGTGGCAGTGTCTGAATAGGAGCTACCACCGAATTTCGGGGATGAGTGGTGCTAGCCGGATAAATGGTGACCTTATCCAGTTCATGGTCATTTTTAGCCGTCACTTATCTGACTTCCAGCAAATGACAGCTTTTCAAGTGGCCTTTGTTGGCCGGATAGGTGACAACTGAAAATCCCGCTAATCAGATAAAGTCACTATTTTTCTGCACCCACGCTGCCCTCACCCCATCCCCAGACTGCCACTGCACTAACCAGATGGTGCCAGGGTGGTCTGTGGAGATATTCAGTGGAACTATCCGAATAGTACCTTCAGCCAGCCTGCCACCCTTAGCGGAAACTCCTATCTAGTGGTGAAGAGGTTTGAATATTGGTTGACACTGGTCTTCAGGGAACAGTTCTTTAGTGGTTTCATTTCTTTTTGACTAATCCATTCTTTTACGGTTTCCTACAACTCTCTTACTTCTTCGTCCTATTCTTTTGACTGCAGGGGTTCCTCAGGGATCAGCTCCCACCCCTTCTTTTGAATATCTATTTGGTCCCACTCAGGGCCATCCTGTCCATTAGACGAGCTAGGCGGCAAAGCACTGTGGATGGCAGGCCATGTCCTTTAGCACACATGGCCTGCTGCCTCCCCCCATGCACTGAGCCGTGCTGCTGGCCCCCCACTGCCACTGATTCTGGTGGCAGGGTCGAGGCGGCTAAGCTTGGTTGCAGTGTCCTGCAGCAGGCCATGTGCTTCGGCACACAGAGCCTGCCACTTTTGTCCCCCGAAGTTGTGTTGGAGGGGGATTAGAAGTGGCAGGCTATGTGTGCCAAAGACCTTTGCCTGCTGCCAAGCCAAGCCGCCCTCCCCCATCCTGACCCCGCCATGGAATCAATGGCAGCAGGGGGAGGCGGAACGGCTCAGCATGTGAGGGGGGAGGACGGCATGACTCGGTGTGCATGGGGAGGATGGCACGGCCAGGGCTTCTGCCTGGGATGGCAGAAGCCCTTGGGTCGGCCCTGGTCCCACTGGCTCTTTTGGTTCAACAGTTTGGTATTTTTGCTTATTATTACACTGATGATATTCTTGGTTTTCAGCTCTTCCATAGCACTGAAACTATTCTCACCTCTCTCCTAAGTGAAGTTCAGCGGTAAAATCTCTCTCCTAGTGTCTTTGGATGTTTCTTGCACCTTTGACTTGGTAAGCCACACTTTTATTCTTTCTTGTCTCGCTTCGGTGGTTTCGATCCTTATTGACTAATCGTTCTTTTATGGTTTTCTTCAACTCTGTCACTTCTTCATCCTACTCTTTTGACTGTGGGGTTCCTCAGGGATCGGTGCTCGCACCCCTTCTTTTTCATATCTTTTTGGCCCCACTGGCTCTTTTGGTTCGCTAGTTTGGTATTTCTGCAAACTATTACGCCAATGATATTCTTGTTGTTCTTCATACAAACCCACTTGCCCCTGACCTTTCCTCTTTAAATGCCTGTCTCTCCGCGGTTGCCTCATAGCTACATGAAAATCATATTCTGTCGAATTTGCAAAAAACTATGGCAATCTGGCTACCTCCTTCTGCTCAGTCTTTCACCATTGCCGCTATGCTAGATGGTCTTCCCATCATTCTGACTGTTTCTTGTAAATACTTGGGTGTGACGCTTGATTCTGCTCTGTCATTTCACGACCATGTCAGCAATATTATTAAGCGCTCTTACTTCACTCTGTGGCAGATTTATTCTATTCACGCTTTCCTGTCCCCTCTGCTCTTGCCACTCTTCTCCTTAGTTTGGTTATCTCTAGTTTCCTCAGGTCTTCCCAGTTATGAAATCAAAAGACTTCAATATGTTTAGAACTCTGCTGTTTGTATCCTTCCTCACGCTTCTGAGTTCAACCACTTCTGCCATCACCTGTTTAGCCAACACTGGTTCCCTATTTCTTTAAGAATTCATTACAAAGTCTTGGTCGTAACACACAAAGCTGTACACACTGGTCTCGCCTCTTACGTCTCCTCTTTTGTCACTCTGCACACTCCTTACCAGGTCCTCCGCTAATTACACACTAACCGTTTGCACCTTCCCTCCCAGTCACGCAGGAATCAACTAGACATTCAGTCTTCTATTTCCTCACACTGAAATTGTGGAACGACCTCATCCCAACCTCCGCCTGGAACCCTCCTAGCTCAGATTAAAGTGTCTCTTAAAATCCCCCTTTTCTTACAAGCTCTCCCGTCACCGGAAGGCAGGTTCGCCTGATTCTTCTCTTCCTCTATCTTTTTTCTCGCCTCTTCTCTCTTGAGTAAACGGTTCTTTCCTATTTTATTTTGGAGTTTCTTTCTTGTCTCTTTTGTTTCATTCTACACTGCCTTGCTGGTTACAAATTGGCTGTATATCAAGTTTTAAATAAACTTAAGTAAACTTAGCTCACGCCTTTTTCAGTGGTAACCCTAGGCAAATCACATTCAGGTACAGTAGGTATTTTCCTGTCAGGGCGAGCCCCAGAGTTGGCCTTAAGACCCTCCTGGCTATCAGAATTTGTTTAGCTTTGAAGGCCCTGCTCTTTGCAGCCTCGCCCCCCCTCCCCCCATCCCCACCTAGTTTGCCTGATGGTTGGGCCGGCCCTGTTTCCTGTCCCCAAAAGACTTAGGGGCTTGTTTACAAAGCCGCGGTAGTGGTTCGCGATCGTTATCAAAGCCGCGGCCCCATTGAAATCAATGGGTCCGCGGCTCCGATAATGATCGCGAACCGCTACCGCGGCTTTGTAAACAAGCCCCTTAGAATCTTTAGAGATCTCAATGCAAGAAAACCTTAAAGGGGGTTTCTCTCCATGCCTTTTTCACTAAGGCAAGAGGCCTTTCCAAGGCCCACTGCTCAGATCAATGTGGTGAAAAGATTTCTTGACAAACAAATGGCAATTAGCCACCTAATATAAGAATTCCTTCTGAATATTTGAGAGGCATGTCTGATGTCTTATCTCTTTTATAATCTATGGAGTTGAATTATTTGGTGTTTTTGACATATTATTTATCCAGAAGCTTTATTTGTGTTGCATTTTGAATCTGCTGGTTATTTAGGTCCTTGCAATACTTACATGATTGGTAAATTGAAAAACTGGAGGACCCTTGAGTCCATTCCGTAGGGATGATTAAGCTGAGCAAAGAGAGGGTGATAAACTGACCATCCAGAAAGCTGAAAAGTGTAAAAGATTTTCTACCAGACGGGACTAACCCATCACTGGATCTTAACCAAAAGACCCCACTCTCAATTCCCAAACAAAAATAACATTTATATAAACAAAATAACTCCCTCCATTTCATCACAGATGTAAAGCCCCATTTTGCATAGAGCATTTGGGAAGAAACTTATTTTACAAAAGACCTCCTGAACATAGAAGTTTTTGGAAAATACATATAGAAAGTAATTGCCTAGTTAAAACATGTTTTCACGTGCATATTTTCTGCCTATTTTATAGTCAAGTGCATTATAAAATACTAACATCAATGGCAGAAGGTGCCTTAAATTAGTGTGATGACTTACAGCAGCCTTAAACTGGTGTCAAGTAGTGAGCCTACGTTTGCAAGCAGGCAGGTAAGCTATAGTATTTCTATCATCAATGCGCGTACTAGCATGCCCCGCCCAAGCTCCACCCATATGCACCATCACCGTGAAAGTATGCGCGATGCAAATACTGTGCGCTCTTTTACGCTAGTTGATATCTTATGACTAAAACACTGACATTTGGATGCATTGATGGTGTCTAAGAATAGGCAGCTCCTTATAAAATTACCCTCCTAGGGTCATGGGCAATTCACGTGCACTCCTCCGAAGGCAGAGCAGGGAAGGAGAGGCATTACTCAGCAGCTTGTACGAGTAAGAAGCAGTATTTGTATGTAGACGTGCAGGGTTTCACAAAACAACATGTATAACAAGCACCAATTAACGAGCCAAGCTCCTAAAGTTCAGTTTTTACAGTTTTCAGCTCTTTTTAAATACTGGAGAGTCCGGCACCCTCATTCGCTCTTCTGGTTGAAATGAACAGTGAACTGACATTTATGCGTGACATTTATGCGTGACTCTTATGCGTGACTCAAGGAAATGCAAATACTGACCGGCAAAGGTTTGTTCAATATATGGATATTTCTGCATAAAATTGAAAGGACATGCCTATTTTTTTGCACTGCCCAAATCACACCCAGAAACGCGCCCTCAAAATCCAATCTCCTGCAGGCAGATAGGAAGGTTCTTTGCCGCAATCATGGCAGGAAAATATTGGTAGGGCCACAGCCTGTGTGACCCACCCTGTTCCGACACTTATGAGAGCAATTGTTCTAAAGTTATCTCCTTAGCTTGGTTTATATAAATGTTCTTTCTGTTCAATACTGTTCCATGAAATTTGAACTGCATCACTAAACTAGCTGCATTTGTTGCAGATTGAACGGGAGCTATGAAGCCCTGAAGGGTGGTAGTACAATAGAGGCTATGGAAGACTTCACAGGAGGAGTTGCAGAGACCTATGAGACGAAAAAAGCACCTGAAAATTTTTTTGCAGTTATAAATAAAGCTCTTCAAAGGGGTTCAATGTTGGGCTGTTCCATTGATGTAAGTAGATGACAAAAAAACTTACTAGTCGGTAATGATGGAAAGACTAGATAGGCCATATGGTCTTTATCTGTCGTCATTTTCTGTTGATAGTAGAGTCAGTATTGAAATGATTTATCTATTTAGCTTCAAGAGTTAGTCATATAAATTATCATTAGTGAAGTTTCAGGGCTACTCATTAGTGAAGTTTCAGGGCTGCTGACAGATTAATTGTTGGACAAACAACTTGATGTCCAACCAAAAGTTAACTGGTTAAGAAGAGGCAGGATTGGAGGGGTACCAGGGATGTGATTATCTTTTAACTAGCTAATTTTTGTCAAACATGTGGCAGGTATAAGGCTGCAGATAAGTTATCCTGTTATTTGTGTCCATGGATATTCAACAACATGGGCTTATCTGGTTATGTCTATTAACTAGCTATCTCTAGTTAAAATCAAACAGATAATAGTAACCAGATAAGATGCTGCTGAATATTGACCTCAATGTCTTTCCACTTATAGACAGGGCTGAACTATTTTTCTCTGTGGACAAGCAGGAATGAATCTTCACGTATGGATGATGTCATCTGACAAAACCAGTGCGGGAACGCTCCCCAGCTCCAATAGGAAGCTTTTGGAAGGTTCCACTGTGCCTGTGCACCTCCTTCCTACTGCCGCCGTGGTGCCATTTTAAAGCAGTCTTTGTTTTTCCGTGGAGCCCATCAGATGTGTTCTGTCATCTTTCCACTTGATAATATTTTTTTCCCCTCCGGGGATCCAGCACTTTCTGGTTTCCTCAATTTTGCCTGGAGTCATGGTCTTCTCTCTTTTCCTTTCATTTTTGCCATTTTTGTTCATTTTCTCTTTAATTTCTTTTCCGCATCACTTCTGCCTTCTTAGGCATCGGTGTACTGGCCGGGTCCTCTGTCTCTTAAACATCGAGCCATTTGATTTTGCCACAGCTATTCTTCCGGCCATGCGTCCCAAAAACTAGTCAGCAGTTTTAAAAAGTATTCCTAGAGCTCAAGGACCATATCCACCATGGATACCCATAGTTGGTGTCTTCAATGCCTTGTTCCTGATCACCAGCCATCTTCTTGTAATTTGTGTTTGCAAATGATAAAAAATGAGGCCTCAAGGGTCAAGAAAAGCAGTGCAAATCACTTTTTGACGTTCAGCTGTCCGATGCATTGGCATTAACTGCACCAGTCACAATAGCTTCAAAGGCTGCATCAGATGCTGGCAGTATATCAACATCAAGGAGTACTTGAACCCATTTAGAGCTGAGCACCTGTAGTGCCCCGAAGCATCAGCCATTGAACGATCTCCACCTAAAGGTGAAGAAGGATTTGGCTTTGTCTTCATCAACGTCAAAGGGTGATCGAAACGAGCATTGAGTGAAAACTCTGGTGCATTGGCATCGAAGCCCATCGAGGCACGGTGTTGAGAACATTGAGGGTCCGCAAAAGTGGCCCCTCGAAAGTGCCCTGATAGGAGAAGAGCTCATCCTCCAGAACTTTGGAGAGGTACTGACAGTCTACTGAGAACTGGGACCAAGCTGCCGATACCCCTATACAGATATCGGGTACATTGGTCAAAGTTGCTGAGACCCAACAACATTTGGCATCAGCAGCCATGGAGAAGTGCTTTCTGAAAGCTCTCAAAAAACGCATCGCAGTGCTCTTGGTGGTGCAGCAGGCTGGGACCTCGATGTCTACTGCATCAACATCGATCACCATACAGCTGATCTTCCCCCTCCCCTCCTCCCCTCTCCTCCCTCTCCCTCCCATTCTTTCAGTTTTGATTTTGATTTTCCCTTATTTTACTTTTTTACTTTTTTTTCCTGTCTTTAGATCCCTGTTCTTATCTATATTGTTTCAGTTATTATTATTATGTTTATTATTACTATTGCTATTATTTTTATTATCTTTTATTTGCTCCTTCTTTTTACTGG
Organism: Ichthyophis bannanicus; assembly: GCA_033557465.1. Classification (NCBI taxonomy): domain Eukaryota; kingdom Metazoa; phylum Chordata; class Amphibia; order Gymnophiona; family Ichthyophiidae; genus Ichthyophis; species Ichthyophis bannanicus. The sequence goes on from CM066033.1 coordinate 146,932,867, forward strand.
GTCCCCCATTGCCCTTTTTATTCTTTTATTCTTCTTATTTATCTCTTAAATTAGCCTTTTATGCCTGTTTTTACTTCTGTTTTTTATTTTCCTGTTTATTAATTTATTTATCCCTTTTTTTTACTCTACTTTGGGGGATGCATGTCGACCAGTGCTCTCCTGCTACACATACATTTTTTGTTTAGGAATGTTCATGCCTCTCTTTGCTATAACATTTTATTGTTTTGGTTCTGCAAGTCCATACTCCCACTTTGTATGTTCATGGTTTCATTGGGGGGGGGGTTCATTCATCCTTGCCGCCCATTGTTTTATAGTGCCTTTTACCCTGTTTTTCACAAATATACACTAGAGAGTCCAGATACATCTGATTTGCTCTTGTATGGCTCACCCACTTTCACATTGGTACCCCTTTACTGTTTTTCAGTCTCATTTTTTACTTTATTTTATCGTTTTATTACTAATTCTTTTTATGCATTGCAAAGTCTGCCTGATCCATTTTATTTTGGTTTTATTTTGGTTTTATTTCCTCCTGATTATCTATACAATACTTTTACGTAGTTTGTTCTTTTTAGATCCTTATCTTATAGTATACTGCTGTGATTTTAAATTCATCGCATTTATATTTATGTTTTATTTGTTTGCTTTAATCCTTGATTGATTTTCTTTCTTCCCTTTTTACCTTAAGACACTGGATTCTTATGCAGACTGCGAGTCTCTCCATCTCCACCCCCCCCCCTTCCCCTCCCCCACTTTTTTCCGGTTTAAGGTTGTTTTTATATTTTTTTTTTCCTTAGATGATTTTTTCCCCCCAATTGTGCTTTTATTGCTGTCCGGTGTTATTTTGTGCTCCTTTATTTCCGCTCTTATACCTTCATATCTCTGTTATTTATAATTTATGGTTGCCATGGCCTGACCTTGTTTTGGCAGGAACACATAGCTTTAAATGGCCGTCTATGTCTGCGCTTGCTTGTTTTGTCTATCACTGACTTCTTCACTGGCTGTGCAATTCGGTGCCCATAACTTGGGCTTTTTACAGGTAGGCTTTTTATGCTTCTTTTTATTCTGTACCCGCAGTGTCGAACGCCATTTAGATTATTTGCCCTTCTGTACAGTATTATTTGTACCTTTACTTTGGCACATTTTTAGCTTGTATTTGCATCACCTTAGCCATATCAAGCATGGAGTCCTCTTGTATAACAGTACACAACATATGACTGAAGTGTTTCCTAGCCATTTAGACATATATTTGATTGATATTACAATATGTTCATTCCAACCATTTGGGGTCTATCTATAAGCCTATTTCTAAAACATTTGTTTTCCATCTTAGTTCTTGTTTGTACAATTGCACTACTGCGCAATTTCCATATGCTAGCGTAATTTATACAGAAGGTTATCTTTCCCATACAGCACTACTCTATATGTGACTTAATAGTTCCCTACCAGCCAGACACATATTTTACAGCGTAATGTGTTTATTCAAATCATACTGAGGCTTTTTGAAAATTTATAAAACATCATTTCTAACCTTTCCCCGATATTGTAATGTAGTTTCTGTTCTTTTATTAGAGGACCCCAATGACTAATGTGCTTTAGCATTCTTTTAGCTGTATTTTGTGTAAGTGAAAAGAGACATTTATCATACATATGGTCTTCCTTCCCTTTCCCTTCCCTCCTCCCCTCCCACTCCCCTTCTCTCCTCCCTTCCCCCACCTTTCCCCTTCCCTTCCTCCACTCTCCCCTTCCCCTGTCCTTCTTCCCCCCTTCTTCCCCCCTTCTCCTTTCCCCTCCCCCTCCCTTCACCTTTTCCTACCTCCCCCCTCTCCCCTCTCCCCCTCCCCCTCCCCCTCCCCTTTTCCCTCCCTCTCTGTGTTTCCTTCCCACTCCTTTTCCCCCCTTCCTTCCCTTTTGCTTTCCAGGGTATAGCATTCCCAGTAGTAGATTGTCCTCCTTCAGCCTTGTGTCCATTTTTTGGTTTCTTTCTTGATTACATGTTTTTTATCATTTTCTTAATTATGTTTTGTTTAATTATGTTATATCTCTTATTTCCTTCTGTTTATTTCCTGACTGCCTTTTGGCTCCTCATTTACATGTTGTTTGTAGAGTGTCTCACGATCAGTAAGTAGCCCTGTCCTTACAGGGCTCTGCTATTATATATCTTTTGTCTCTTGGAGTTGTCTGTTAGGTTCACATAGTTGTATATCCCTGTTTTACAGTCATTTTGTATTATGTTGTAATTATTATTTCTCTTTTATCAATTTATTTATCTTTTACTAGTATGATATGTATTTTTTCCTTTTATATGAACTTTCTTTTATGTATTTACTTTGTTTTATGGCTTCTTACATTAAGGACCCGATTCTAGAAGGGGAATAGCGGGGCAGCACATCCCATGGGGACATGCTGCCCCGCTATCCACCCTGGCAGTATTCCACCTGACACCCCCGCTGCATGCACAGAGCTACTGGGTGTGCAGCAGGGGATGTCAGCATGATGGGGGAGGGGCATAGGCAGGCCCAACTCTTGGACATACAGGGTCGATTCCATTGACGGCCCTGTATGTCAGGAGGTCACTGAGGGGACGGCCTGGTTATCTCATCTTAAGGGCAGACTGCCCTCCCAATCCTTCCCGGCAGCTCCCCATGGGAACACGGCAGCCTACGACCGGAGCAGCAGACCACCGGAGGTGTGTCTCACTGCCCGATCTGGGCTCTGGCAGCCCCCATCGGGAGTCGGGTGGCAGGGTAAGTTCTAGGACACTACGAGCCTGCGGGGTGGATGTCCTGCTGGCCATGTTGGGACACGCTGGGCCACCTTTGAGGTCGATTCTGTATGCCGAGGGAACATTTTGCTCCCACGTTACAGAATCGGGTCCTAATGGGCATGTCCTGCTCAGGGCCGTCCAGACATGCCACTTTCTGAATCGGGCTCTATGTAATTTGTCTTCATATTCATGATTGGTATTTATTCTGTTTGATTTTATGTCCATATACCTTATGTCGATGCATATGTTTTTGAATTGCCCCTCTCTGCAGTACATTATATGCATGTCTTCCCTCTTCCCCTCCTTTTGTTATTTTGTTATTTTATTGCTATTTATTGTTTTTAATATCAGTAATTATAAATGTTTTTATGTTCTTTATTTGAGGTCCAGAGCCCCTGATGAAGGCACTATTGCCAAAACATGGACATGTAGGAACATACCTCTGAGATAATGCAATAAAATCTTATATAAGTACTCCATGGTGTGGTGTGTTACCTGCTCCTTTTTGGCCTAGGTACATACCATTTTCTTTGGAGACTGAGGATGAACCCAAGGCAGAAGAGTTTCAGATGCTGCAGTACTACTCTGCCCCTAAGGAGGCGGTGATAATGCCCATGCACCACATCCTGCAGAGAGTGCAGATGAAAATGTGGGGAAGCCCCCTCCACTGTGCCTTCAGTCAGTAGAAGGCTTGACTACATGTACAGAGTTCAGAAGGCTCCCAGATTCAAGAAGCCTTACCTTCCTCACTATTCCTTGGTGGCTGAGCTGCTTTGATTCTGGCATGAGGGTTTGCCACTGTTTTCCAGACCCACTGTGTCTGTAGGTCTTCAGTGAGTGATCAGGAGAGCAGCCGGAGGTGATTGGTGATCGCTGCAGGGATCGGGGGAGTAGCTGGAAGTGATTGGCGATGGCTGCAGACAACGTTTTCACTTGCAGGCAGGTGGAATGAGAAGGCAAGTTAACTTAGTTTCCCCATTTGTTAAATGACAATGGGAGGATGAGTTAACTCGGCTTCCCCAGTGGAGAGGTTAAGAACCAAGCAGGCTGCAGGAGGGAGAGAGACCCATGGAGCCCTTCCAAAGTGCCGTGCAAAAGAGTTCTGAGGTAGGAACTTTAAATGGGGCTGGAGGAAGGGCTGGGAGAACCAGCTTGTGAAGGTTTAACAAGCTGGGACAGAAGTAAGCTGATTTTGTTTTCCCCAAACTGCTGTGTGGCCTGTGTTTTAAAGAAACCCCTTTCGCACTGCATGCTACAGTACCACAGCCTCTTACCAACTCTACATGGACATGCTCTTGAAGAACATCATGTGTAACCTCACTGAGCTGTTTCAGTTTCTCCCACCAGAGAAATTCGAACAGTATCGTTCCCTAATGGCTCATGGCAAGGACTGCTCGAAGATCATGGTCCCAGTGACCCATGACATCTTTAAAATGGCATCAAGAGCTTCTGTCATAGGAATTTGCACCCAGAGACTCACCTAGCTCCAGTCCTCAGATCTGGAACAATCGGTGCAGAACATGCTTGCTGACATGCCGTGCCATGGAGAGAATCTCTTCGGAGGTTGAAGAGAAGGCTGGCTTCATAGAAAAGCAGCATGTCACCCTTCATAATCTCTCAAGGTGCACGTCCGAGCTGGCTTCCTATTGCAGGAGGAGGAGGAGACCAGAAAAAGACCTATTACTCTCATAGGCATAGGTACTTTCTTGGGCCCGAAACCCTGCAGCCCAAAGAAACTCCTTGCCAACAACAGCATCGGGAGAAGCCTCAGAAAGCCAGCCGGTTCCTCAGTCAAAGCCTGGGGCAAGGTTTTGAGTGGTTCCTTCAGATCATAGCTACTCCACCAGTAGCCACAGTAGGTAACCCTCCAGATGGGGGAAGGCTCACTCTTTTTGCCCAAAGGTGGCCCCTAATAACCTCAGACTCATGGGTTCTACAGATAATCCAAAGCAGTTACAAGCTACATTTATTGGTCTGCCACCAAATTGCCCCCCTTGACCCTCTGCATCTGCAAGTGCTTCAGAGAAAAATCACCACCGTCTTATCAGATTTCACAATCGAGCTCGTGTCACTAGAGCAAAGAGGGTGATGGTTTTATTAACAGCTATTTCCTGATCCCCAAGAAAAGGGGAGGGGGAGGGGATACTGTCCCATCCTAGACCTAAGAGATCTGAACATGTGTAAGAGAAAAGTTCAGCATGATTTCTCTAGGCAACCTGGTTCTTTACTTTCAAAAAGGAAATTGTCTATGCTCCCTGGATCTGAAGGATGCATATACCCACATACAGATACATCCCACTCACAGAAAATATCTCAGATTCGTCCTGGAGGGACAACACTTCCAGTACCATGTGTTTCCTTTTGACCTAGCCTCAGCACCTTGTGTTTTCACAGTATGCCTCTGGCTAGTAGCTACTTATCTCTGGATGCTGAGAGTGTTTGTTTTCCCCTATCTGGACAATTGGCTAATCAAGAATACCACTCTGGAAAGGGTTCAAGAATCAACACGTTTAACCATTCGGGTGTTGGAACTACTAGGGTTCTTTATAAAATATCCCAAGTCCTGCCTTCCACTGACCCAGCAGTTGGAATTCATCAAAGCCCTGCTCAATGGAACTCAGGCGAGAGCCTTCTTCCTGCACAACAGACTTCACAGATTGACAGCTCTAGTGGGGGAGACTCAATTGAGTCAGCGGGTATCAGCTCGCAGGATGTTAACTCTACTAGGCCACATGGACTCCACAGTGCATGCCACACACTTGACATGCCTCCAGATGAGGCAAGCTCAGTGGATTCTGAGGACTCAATGGACCCAGGCCATGGGTTGACTCAGGGATTGCTGTATGTTACCACTTCTCTCGTTCAGTCATTGCAATGGTGGATAGTCCACCACAATTTTTTGAGGGGTATCTCCTTCCAAATTGCTTCACCCCAAAAGGTTTTGACTACAGACACATCCAAGCTGGGGTAGAGAGCTGATCTCGATTGATTTTACACCCAGGGCAATTGGTCCATTCAATAAAGTCTCCATCAGATCAACGTCTTGTAGTTATGAGCCATAGCAAACACTCCAAAGGCTTTCTGAGATTGTCTGGCCAACCAAATTGCTCTGTTTCAAACCGACAATCAAGTTGCAATCTTCTACATCAACAAGCAGGGAGGAACGGGCTCACACTTCCTGTATTGGGAAGTAGTCAGGTTGTGGAAGGTTGCCATCATGCATGGGATGGACTTGAGAGCCATAAATCTGCCAGACAAACAAAACACTCTGGCAGACAAACTGAGTCAAGTCCTCCAACCACACGAATGGACACTGGACAGGGAGGTTGCAAGTCACATCTTTTGGGAGTGGAGCACCCCCCTCAATAGATTTCCATCTTCTTCAGTCAGTTTTCCCAAGGCCTCATGCCCACAAGGGGGAAACTGTGTTGCACATGTTGGACTGCAAGCGAGCCTTAGCCTGTTACTTGAGCGGACGAAAGCTCATAGAAAGTCCATCCAACTTTTTGTTTCTTTTGACTCCTGCTAACTAGAGGCTGCCATTTCCAAACTCTCTCTTTCAATTTGTCTAGCAGGCTGCATCTCTTTCACTTATGCCCAGGCAGGCCTGAACCTTGATGGTCATGTCACAGTTCATAATGTCAAAGTTATGGCTGCATCGGTGGCCAACTTATACTTGGTCTTCATGGAGCAGAAATGCAGAGCTGTGATGTGGTCCTCTGTCCACACATTCACATCTCATTACTGTCTAGACAGGACTCCCGATGTGACAGCAGCTTAAGCCAATCTGTACTCTGGAATCTGTTTGAGGATTAGAATCCAATTCCTACCTAGGCCCATTCTATTCTGTCCAGGTTACCAAAAAAAAAAAAAAGTAAGAGAGAGACTCTCTGCTTTTGTACGTAATTTATCTGCCCCTGTTGGGCTTCTCAGTGTTCTCCTCGGTTTTTGGTAGCCTGTAGCTAACGAGTCCCATATGTGAGGACTCATTCCTGCTTGTCCACCAAGAAAAGGTAGTTGCTCACTTGTAGCAGGTGTTCTCCATGGGCAACAGGAATGAGTTCACATAACCCTCCCAACTCCGTGACGAATTGTCCTCTGCTACAGCTATACTATCAGATTGGTTTAAGATGGCACTGCAGCGGCAGGCAGGAAGGAGGTGCACAGACACGGTGGAGCCTCTCAAAGCTTCCAATAGGAGCTGAGGAGTCTTCCCATTCAGGCTCCATCAAAGGACATCACCCATATGTGAGGACTCATTCCTGCTGTCCATGGAAAACACCTGCTACAGGTGAGTAACTACCTTTTCTGCTTAACCCTTTCCAGGCCGAGCCCAAAACTCTCGGGATCCAAAATCCTGACTAAATATTCCTATCAAATGGTATATAATACATGACTATAGCAGAAGGAAAATCACTTTTAGAACATATTGAATAAGATGGGTACAATTTTCCTGAAATATGCAAAAATTAACCCGGCTGCAGAATGTGGATTAAAAATTTTAAGTAGGCCTTCAAAGGGTTAAGCACAAAGGGCGTCATACCTTATTAAAATTTTCAGAGGGGGTTGCCATATTAGTCTGGAGTAGCAAAAATGACATCTGACAAAATGGACTCTTGGCCTTGAAAGCTCACGCCTCAATAATTGGTTAGTCTATAAAGTGCCACTTGCCCCTGTCATCTTAATAAACTGAATCCCTTGACAAAATTTAATTACAAATCTATAACCCATACTTTACAAACAAAGGGCCTCATTTAAAACTTCTGTTAATGCATCTTAAAGTAATTTAATGAACATTAAATGAAGCAAAACCTATGGTTGTCAATGGGGCCCTTTTACTGAAGTGTAGTAAGTTTTTGCAGTTATCAAGCATTAGAAGCAAAAATCTATTTACGTTAAGTGCAAAGGCCATGTGCTGTCAGGGACCTGGCAAGAATGTTACCACATAGAAAACTTCCTTACTACGCATTAAGTTCATTTGCAATTAGCTTGAGTGCACTTAACACTTCCTCTTGAGATGACATTAAGTGCACCCTCTTAAACTGCAGAATTAACAGGATGCAATACCACATGCCAACTACAATTAGAGTTCACATCCACTTTCCACCTATAATCTACCCAGTCCCCGCCCCTATTCTTTATTCAAAACATTTGATATACCGCCCATTGCCGGAGCATCAATGCGGTATACTATAATAACTAAGTGCAACTGGTGAAAGTAAAGAAGGAAGAAGGAACACCATCGGTATGATAGGAGAGCCAATAGAAAAGAAGAGAGAAAGATAGTAAGGACAGCGGTAGACCCAGGGGGACGCTAAAGATAGAGACGAAGGATGCTACAAATCTCAGGAGGAAGCAGCAGCACTGCATGTGTCAAGCAGTTGATGTGGGATTGTTACTGTGCAGGCTGTTCATAATGGCTCTCATTCCAGAATGCAGGTTGTGGGGCCACACGTCTCGCCGGGACGTTTTGTTCCCACGGACCAAAATCGGGTCCTAAAGGCCCCGTCTTCAGTGGGGATGTCCGGACGGCCCTGACGTTCCGCTCCCAGAATCGGGCTCCACGTGTGGTAGCCATTACCATGGACATGTGCTAATGGCTAGCACACGTTAAAATGTGGGTTAACTGATTAGTGCATTTTACCAAGAGGGATTACCCTGTATTTAATTCAATTTAATGCATGTTAGTGTGCATTAACTCATTAACATGCATTAGCAAAAGAGGCCAAAATTGGACAAGACAGCAAATAATGAGTAAAAGGTACACTAATTACCTTCAAACAATATAATTATAAAACGAAGCCCCCTATCTTTCCACTTTCACCCGCACATACATATATTTCAGCATATTCTGAACTGTCGACTGAGTAAAATTCTGAAGACCACATCTTCAAAAGAATGTAAACAGGATGGAGTCAGTCCAGAAGGCAGTTATTAAAATTGTCAGTGATCTTCATCATAAGGCATATGAGCTCGATATCTATACAGGATATGAAGCACCCTAGGCAAACCTCATTCCTTGCATTCCCTGTTCCTGCTCCTCCCCTCATTGCCAACACTGTCACCCCTCTCCAGGACCTCCCACAGTGCTTACTTAGACTTCCGGCACTGTGAGGCTGTTTGGCATCCAACCCCTCTGATACTCATTGCCAAATTCCTGTTTGCATGGGTGTAGAAGCAGCTGAGATTCTCAAGAGCAGAGATGTCTCTCTCCATACAAAGATTTGACTTGTCCAAGCCACACTATTTTCAATAACATCTTATGGATGTGAAAGTTGGACAGTGAAAAAGATAGACAGGAAGAAAATCAATGCCTTTGAATTATAGTGCTGGCGAAAATTACTGTGTATACCATAGACTGCCCGAAGAGCAAACCAGTCAATACTAGAGGAGATCAAACGAAAGCTTTCTTTAGAAGCTCAAGACTTTGACTTTCATTCTTTGAACACATCATGCGAAGAGAGAGATCATTAGAGAAATACATCATGCTTGCAAGGTTGAAGGTCAACACAAAAGAGGAAGGCCAGCAATAATATGGATCAATATAATAACAGCAGCTATGGATGCCACTTTATCAACAATAAGCCCGACTGAAGACTGAACACAGTTTAGGATAGCTATCCAGAGGGCTGCCATGAGTCGACACCGACTCCATGGCACTTAACAACAAAAACAGAAGAGGCTGGTTATGCAAATCAAGCTTAACCCCCCGTGATCCCTGTAAGTTCTCCACAGAATCTTCAGATACCACTACTACTACTACTACTATTACTAATCATTTGCATAGCGCACACCCATGGGACATTTGCAGCTATCGCCTGGTGTTAGGTGCAAAAGCTTAATGCAGTTTAATAAACGTTACCCTAATTGTATGCTCTGGTGGATCTTCCTCAACTGCTATCCCCCTTTCAGCAGGTATACCTCAGGGATCTGATTTGGGGACCTCTTCTCTTCTCACTCTACACTCATTTTCTTGATATTCTAATCTCCTCTCATGGTTTTCAGTACCATCTTTATGCTGATGACTCTCAAAATTTAGCTCTCTACACATGAAATCTCTTCAGGAATACGGATATAGAATACCATGCTATATCTCAGCCTACATCTTTATTTATTTATTTAACAATTTTTTATATACCACCTTTCAATTTTATCAAAGCGGACTACATTTAACTCAGTAGTTGTACATGGAACCAGTAAAGCGGAACTAGGATACAGTACCAGTGATAACTATGTTACATTGAACAGTGGCAACTATTTACATTTGAAAGGATAAAGGTTGAGATAGGATGGAGTTGACAAAAGGTGATTATTTGCAATTAGCTGAGAATCATATGTGGATAAAGGTGTGGTTGTTAATCGAAGTTGGATATTAAGATGTTGGGCCATAGTATTCAATGAAAAGATGAGTCTTTAACCTCTTTCTAAATTCAGACTTGTCTTGGATTGATCTTAATTCATATGGAAGCATGTTCCAGAGAGTTAGTCTGTAGATTTCCAAAACTCTCTGGCAGGTTGTTTGAGAACTTTTGGTTTTGATAGCCGGGATGAGGAGGGCATTTTGATGCTGTCTTCTTCATGTTCATGATTCTGGGGCAATCCGGATCAAAGCTTGCAGGCAGTCTGCTGATTGATTATGTATAGTTTTGTGGGTCATCATTATTGCTTTGTACCTTATGCGGGATTGTATTGGTAACCAGTGTAGGGATTTAAGGACTGGGGTGATATGTTCCTGTCTTGAGGTTCCAGTGATTAATCGCGCTGCATGGTTTTGAGCTAGTTGTAAAGCATGTATGGTGTGTTTAAGAAGGCTTTGTTGTATTAAGTTGCCACAGTCCAGGTGTGGAGTGATATGGCCTGCAAAAGTGGCTGTAATCTAGAAGAGAGCACAGGTTCTGTAGCAGCTTCATTTTGTAGTGTGCAGTTCATGTCATTTTCTTAATGTGTGATTGAAAGTTGAGTCTTTGGTCTAGTAATACTCCTAGATATTTGATTTCTTTTTTACTGGGATTATGAAGTTGTCTATTCTGAGGGAATCTGGTGGAGTAGAGGGGGTATCTCTTGTGATTGTAAGGATCTCTGATTTTTTGTAATTAATTGTCAGGTTGTGAAGTTGTAGCCACTTGGCGACTGTTTTCATACAGGATATTATGGGAGAGTAGTCAAGGGTCATATATCATTAGATCATCGGCATAGAGGTGATAGTGTAGGTTTTGATCTTGTATAATTTTGCAGACTGGTTGTATGTTTTGCAAACTGGTTGTCTGATGTTGCTGCCTGGATGGGCCATCATTGTCTAAAAGTGAACATGGCCCAGACAATGCCCATCTTTCTCCCCTAAACCCACCTCTCCCATTCTTCCTTTCTCTCTTTCTATGAATAACATTATCATCCTCTGTCTCCTCGGCTCACAACCTTGATGTCATCTTTGACTCTTCTCTCTCTTCCAATGCACATCCAACAGATAGCTAAAACCTGTCATTTCTTTTTCTATAGCATCAGCAAAATTTGTCCCTTCCTTTCTGAACACACTACAAAGACCCTTATCCACTCTCTAGTCACCTCCCATTTAGACTGTTGCAACCTGCTCCTCGATGGTCACCTTCTGAATCATCTCTGTGCTCTACAATCCATTCAAAATTCAGCTGCAAGGTTAATCCTCACTACCTTTCATCTCTCCCTACAACCCTCCTCAGGAACTCCGCTCTTCTGGCATATTGCTTCTATCTGTGCCCTTCTCTTCTATTGCTAACTCCAGACTTTGCCCCTTTCACCTTGTTGTTCCTTACACCTGGAACAAACTACCTGAGTCTGTACGTCAGGTACCTTCTCTGACCCTTTTCAAATCCAGGCTGAAAACTCACCTCTTCGCTGCCGCTTTCGGATCTTGACTCACCTGATCTCCTTTGTGTTTCCTTACCAATCCCCATAGACGTTTCCCATGTCTACGACTACTGGGTTGTCTGTCTTGACTAGATTGTAAGCTCCGATAAGCTGGAACATATGTCTGTGCAGCGATACGTACATCTTGTAGCATGCTATACAAATGTTCATTAGTAGTAGTAGTAGTAATCCTCCATCAGAGTCGCTATGCCCTCTCCTCACTCACTTCATTGTCTCTTATTCTGTTTCTGCATCCAGTTGAAACTTCTCCTTCTGACCTACAAGTGCATTCACTCTGCTGCTCCTCATTATCTCTCCTCTCTTATCTCCTCCTTGGGAGCTCTGCTCATTTGGCAAATCTCTTCTATTTGTACCCTTCTCTTTCACGGCCAACTCCAGACTGCGTTCTTTCCACCTTGCCGTACCATATGCCCGGAATGGGCTGCTTGAGTCGGTGCGTCAGGCTCCATCTCTGGCCCTATTCAAGCCCAAGCTGAAGAAAAGCCACCTCTGAGGCTGTTTTTGGATGATGACCTTTTATGCTCCTGTGTCACTGAAGTGTGTCAAGATCATCTCTAGCCCTCTTCCTGTTCTGTGTCTATGTTGCTTAGATTGTAAGCCGTCTTGAGCATGGACGGTCTCCCATGTGAATATGTACAGCACTACATATACCTTGGTCTTCATGCCATGGGGAATGCAGGTGGTGGGGATCGCATGCCTTGGGGGATGGGAGGGTTTGGCTGTTCAGGTATTGGTTGTAAGGGATGTCGGGAAGGAGATTGCATTGAAAAAGTTTTAAAAACTTCTTAAAACTCACCTGTTTGTTAAGGCATTTGAAACGGATGCCTCTTGCAAGATACTATGGGACTTCTCCCCATCATGAACTGGAGGTGTTATTGAGTATTTTCAATTGCTATAGCATTGTATATAGGTTTAAAAGGTGTTTTTTGAAAAAAAAGTTACAGATAACGCAAAATAGTATTGCTAGATTTTTGCTGAGGAAAAAGAATGAACTTGCAAGGTCGTTATAGAGACTGCTACACCAATTAACTATGAAAGAGAGATCTTAGTACTGATATATAAGATTTTGAGAAATGGAAAACCATAACATTTTATAAAAGGGTTGCAATCACGTACCAAAAAGATAATTACATTCCTCTCAAGGGATCCTCCTGGGGGTTCCAGATACTACTTTTATTCATAGTTAATTGCAGATCAAAAGCTTTTAGTGTGGTTTGCTCCCCAATTATGGGATGTTTTACCAGCTTGGTTGAGAACAGAAACTAGCTTGTTAAGTTTTAGAAAGGGTGTGAAAACTATCTTATTTCCTATGGACCAATAGCTTTTAATTTGGTTAAGAACCAAGAAGATTGCTTTTTAAGTGTTGTGAGAGAGTGCAAAAATCTCTCCCTAGAGAAAAGTTATTTTTTGCAGAGTTGGTGGCTGGGGAAACTTCTCTTTTGATTTCAATCTCGTGCAATTCTAGTGCTATACCTTTTATTGTATTTTAAGGATTTGTAAACCATTTTGAATGATGATTGTCATGAAGATATTATATAACAACTTTAAAAAAATAAATATATTCTCCACTCAACGTACTATGTAAAATCTGCCTTATAGGCTTGAGAACAGGTGTAAATGAATGTATTTAAAATTCGCAAGTACGCACCTAGATTAATGCATCTCATAATCAACACATGCACTCGTGTGAACTGTACCCTCTGCTGTGCCCAGGGTTGGCTCAAGGGTTTCTGTTGCCCCAGGCAGGAGCCCCCCGCCTTGCCATCTCTATCCTCCTGCTGCACTGCCCCCGCCCCACCCCCACTGAATCCATCTTCTCATCTGGAGGAGAGCCGGGAGGGCAGCAGCAGCGGTGGTCAACAGCATTGTTCCACCACATTGACAGGCCATGCTCCTCGGCACCCATGCGGACACTCATGTCCTGCCACTCCTGCCCCCCGACAGGAAGTTGTCAGAGATGGTCAGGAATGGCAGGCCATGGTTTTCGTGCCACAGATGCCAAAGAGCATGGCCTGCTGCCAGCACCAAAGTGGTGGGACAAAGCTGCTGCTTAAAAACCCTCATACTGTGCTTCCCTCTTAGAGGACGGGCTGCGCTTACTAGCAAAGTACCAATGTCATGCCAATTCACTCACTCTTAAGCTGCTCAGTCTTTTGTAAGAGGCCATTTACTTTGCAAAAATGAGTTCATAAAATGACCTCCTTTGTGTGTATTGGAAAAATGCTAAGTCCATAGACCCCTCCCCCCATATATAGGTAAGTACTCAGCTTGTCTATGTTACTGTGATAAAAAGACCTCACACTTAATAAGGTATTTAATCTATCTTTCAGACTTCCAGCTCTGCTGAGTCAGAGGCTAAGACACCTCAAGGACTCGTTAAAGGTCATGCGTACTCAGTTACTGGCCTGGATGAGGTATGTGTGCTCATCTGTTTGCCATATGTGAGCTGAGATGTGAGAGGTGGCGGGTGAGGGTATGGTAACACAGAAGCATAGTGGATTCTGTGTTCATGCGTCTTTCACTGCATGTACATTATCACCATACCCGGCTGCTTATGCTTCAAGAATGTCTCTGAATCTTCTCAAATCACATTTCTGATCACCAGTTTAATAAAACCTTTATTCAAAGTTTTCAGTGGAAATTATATTGGCCTTCAGTTGCGAGCTTCACTTTCGCCTGTTGACTGATTTAGTATCGTGCAGGTGCAGGACTGGCCCTAGAGGTGGATCAAAGTGTTGGCCCCCTAAACAAACCTCAAGCTCTACACTCCCCCTGGCTGCCAAAATCTATCATTTAGCATAGAACGTTCTGCTCTTTGTCACCAGAAAATGTTGCCACCCTAGGCAACTGCCTAGTGTTCCTGATGGTTGGGCCAGCCCTGTTCAGGTGTACGATGAAGGGCTGGCTTTTCAAATGGGCATTTGAATTCAATAGAACTAATATAATGATGGTTGTGTTGCAACCGCTTTAAGAGTAATCAGCCATTTTTTTCAGATTATTACTGTTTTCTGATGTATTGTTTTTTTGAGGGGTGGAGGTTATGCTCATCATATTTTATGGTGGTTATATTTTTGTGATTGCTATATTTCATCTGCACTTTTTAATTGTTGTGACTTGCTTTGGGCTAACATAGAGAAGTCACGGTTATAAATGTATCTAAAATTTCAGAAGCTGCATTTTGAGCTTCATTTAACAGGTTCACATAATTGTTTTCTGTTACATGTGCTCTTGTTTTTCTCTTATTTAAGAGTTCTCAACCCAGTCCTCAGGACACACATACCCAGGAATTGAAGATAAGCACAATGAATATACTTGAGAGAGATTTGCATAGAATGGAGTCAGTGCATGCAAATCTCTCTCATGAATATTTAATGTCCTGATTCTGAAAACCTGATCATCTAGGTGTGTCCTGAGGACTCGGCTGACAATCGCTGCTCTCATGTTGTATAAGCAGGGGCGGCTCTATCAATAGGCTGGGTGAGGTGGCTGCCTCAGGTGGCAACAATTTGTGGGCGGTACAAAGTGCCCCCAAACATCCTGTAGTGGCTGCCTCACCTCTGCCTGGTCCTCTTTTTTCTCCCAAGGTTAGCCACAGCGGCAGCATAAAGGTAAATCCTAAGCATGGAGTGAATCATGTGCTTTGAAGGCCCTGCAGGTGCTGCCTCCCAGTATGCATCGGAGAGGAGTGGGACCAGCAGGGCCTCGGAAGGGAGAGAGTCTCTGAAAGAGCCTGCACTTAGGATTTAGCTTCTTGCCGCCGCTTCTCTTGATGTCAACAGCAATAAATCCAATGAGGGCTTTTTCAGAAACTCTAGCGCTTCTGAGGCCCTGCTGGTCCCAGTCCTGCTTCCCTTTGATGCATATTCTTTGGATCAGAGGCAGGCGGGACCTGCAGGACTTTGGAAGCATGTGAGTCTCTGACTGAAAGACCCCACGCTTCAGATTCAGTTTTTGGCACTGCTGCAGACCTCGAAAGAAGCAGCAGTGGTGATAGCCAGGTGAAGGGGGCATTAATGGACAAGGGGAGCCATTGTGGGGGTGGGGAGATGCTAGACACGGGGAGGAAAGGGGCAGATTCAGTGGGCGCATATGCTGGACATGGAGGGCAGATGTAGGGAGTCATAGGAGATGGGGGGAGGATGCTGACTGACATGGGAGAGGGCTAGAGGGAGATGATGGGGAGGATTCTAGATATGGGGGGGGAGCCAGAAAAAGATGGTGATGCTAGACACAGAAGGGGCCATTGGAAGATAGGGGGATGATGGACACGGGATGGAGTGAAAGAGAGATGGAGGAAGGATGATGGGCATGGAAAGGGCCTTGGAAGGTTGGAGGGAGGATGCGGGACATGGAAGGGGTCCATGGGGGATGCTGGCCACAGGAATGGGAGCAGGGGGATGTTGGCAGATGAGGGGGATGCTGGAAACAGAAGTGGACCATAGGGAGACGGATGAAGAGTGCTTGTCATGGGAGGAGACCAGAGGGAGATGGGGGATTGTGGACATGGGAGGGGGACATAGGGAGACAGAAGGGGATGCTGCACATGGGATTCTTTGCAGCAGTTGTTCACGCTTCTGACTGCAGAAATTCTGACTTTGACTCAGTGTTTTTACAGGTGCACTTTCTTTGTGCTGAATACCAGGTTTGCACCCCCTGAAGAAGGCCTCTGGCTGAAACACGTAGGAGTTGCTTCAGAGTTAATAAAGAGTCTTGACCACGTACCTGCTTTTTCTGTTCCTGCTGTTTGTGTGGGTTTCTTACTCTCCGTTGTCTCCTCTGAAAAGAGATGCTGGACATGGTGGGATGAAGTCAGACAAGAGGGGGGACACTGAATGGGGAGGAGAGAAGAAAAATATGCTATACATTGATGGGATAGAGAGAAAGACGAGAATTGCTTAAAGGCTGGGGAGGGAGAGAGAGATAGGAAATAGGAAGACTGTGTTAAGGATTGAAAAGTGGTAGGTAGATGCAGTAAAAAGAGGAAAACGGAGGACCCTACAAAACAAAAGCGAGTTAATAGAAGATAGAGGAAAGCAAAAAACAAAAACTGAGACCAGACAACAAAGGTAGAAAAAATAATTGTATTTTCCTTTTCAATGTAGTGCTTTGAATATGTCAAGCTTTGGAATTTACAAGTTTTTATATTTTGTACATATCTTTATATTTTTATAGTGTTTTGCTGCAAGCAGAATCTGGTTTCTTAGGTTTTCAGTTTAATTTTTGTCTCCATATTTCTATTTTTAGTTTACGTTCAGCTGTTAAGGATCCTTCAGTGTTCTGCTTGTGTGATGGAGGCTGTATGTTCTGTTAGCGTGGAGTTTTTATGAAGGAATCTCTACTGTAGTAATTTGGCTTGTTCGGTTTTCTGAATAGCTGCATGGATACTTTAGGGCTCTCAGCAATATTTGTGGTGTTGCTCTTTTCTGGGCAGGTTCCTTGTGTGAGTTTTGGAGGTTAATGATAAAGCGGTATAAAAGACCTGTTAAATAAATAAATAAACGCTGTAGTATAGTAGATTTTTTTTCTGTAGTCCCTGAGTGATTTTCGTAGGGTTTTGTGCTAATTAACAATAAGTCCTGTACTGGTAAGGATTTATATTGTTGGCACTGAGGTGATACCAGAGTCAGCAATTAGTTTTGGTATGTTGAGATCTATGGGGAAATGTTCTATTTCTGCTCTGCACCCATTGATGGGAGAGGGATTTCTTTGATTACAAACTATATGTTAAAAGAAAAAAAAGCTAGAACTACAGCACAGTTTATAACACCAAAATAAAATTAATTATAATAATTTTATTTTGGGGTTATAAAACCATGCTGTGGTTTTCATTTTCTTAATCTTCATTGGTGTATGAGCACATTGCGTCTCCTTTGTTGTTTGTTGAATATATATTTACATTTCACATCGGTCCAGTGTAGTGTCAGGAGCCGGTATGTTTTAGATTAGATTCCCAGGATATTTACAGTTTTGAGCTCCTGTAATTTTTGTTGCTTATAAACAGCATCGCAAAGTTTTGTTTTTTAATTCTATAACTTGGGATTGTGTTGCTTTCGTTTTTCTTGGAGCAACCACCTCGGTGTTCTGAGTGAGGGGGACTCGCTGCTCCCTGAATAGAGCTTTGAGGAGGCCCCTCCATTTTGGGTGACGGGGGCGGGGGGGGGGGGCGCCAGCTCATCTCTTACCTCAGGCAGCAGATTGCCTTGAGCCGCCCCTCTGTGTGATTTAGGTGAACATTTTTATTACTGTACTGCCGTCATAGGGGAAGGTAGTTAAAATGGTTTCCGAATAGCCTTTTCGGTGACAGAAATGTCCAAGTGAGTTCTGCTAATGTTGTACATAGCAGTGTGTATTTCTGGTGAAAAGAAATTTCCTCTGTAATGTTATATAGAAAAAGAAGGCATAAAAGGTTAGAAATTTACGATTTCTGAAGCACAACATATCGAAAATAAGGCTTTGGAATCCAACTGTGTGTATGGTGGGAGAAGAGGCTTGGCACCACATACAGAAACCTTTTTAGCCCTTTCTCCAGATATTTACAGCAGCATTATTTGGATTGTGCCACTGAAATTTTGGTTGACCACTCCTGCAATAAGCGTATATTGTCAGGGCAGAGTATGACCGGAGCCAATGGGACCCACAACTTACCTGGAAAGCAGCAGCGTTCGACCCTCTATCTGGATAACAGCAGTGGCGCACCTACATTTTTGGGGCCCTGAAGCTTGAACTGTTATGGGGGCCCCTTTGCAACCAGTAATGAGGTCTGGGTAACCATTGTTATCTTCTTTAATGGGATTGTTCCACGACAGATCACCCCAAACTTCTTAAAAATTTAACCACTACATCTCAGAACATTTTTTCGTTTACGACTAGTCTACACGACACTTTAATAACCTTTTAATTTTTATTTTAACTATTATTTTTTAGTTTGAATTACACTATATTATTTTTTATTTTTTTAAAAACCCTTCACATATTGTAGAACCAAAATTTTTAAGCAATGTGGATTAAAGTTGCTTCTGGTGCCCCTCCGGGATTAGGGGCCCTGAAACTTAAGCTTCATTAGTTTCACAGTAGATCTGCCCCTCTAGCTTAGTACAGGGAAAAGGTTTCCTAAGTTATCTGGTTTATTATTCAAATAGTGGGCTCAATGCTGGCGCTATTCAGATAATGCAGGCAAATCTATCTGGATATTCTGCCCCAGCCACTATCCAGATAGTGGTGCTGGATAGCAGGATATATTTTAGCCACAGTGGCTGGTGTTTAAAAAAAAATGCTGATTGCTACAACTGACTATTGACCCCTGTGTTTTTAATTTTACAACAGGATACATCCAGTGCCTACTAAACATGCGCATTCATTGTGCAACTAATCACAAAATTTGATGATTAGTGGCAAATTCAGTTAGTTCTGGGTCTAACTAAACAGGTGCACATGTTCAGAAAGTTTTGATGAATCACCATTCTTGAACTTCATTTTCATCATGTGCACACAGCCAGAAGGATATCTATTTGTGTTTTATCAACTATAGCAAAGCTTTTGACTGTGTAAACCATGAGAAACTCTGGGCCACGTTAAGAAGCATGGGTATACCAGAACACCTGATCGTACTCTTGCACAATCTGTACATTGATCAAGAAGCAACAGTTCGAATGGAACAAGGAGAAACAGAATGGTTTAACATAAGCAAAGGTGTAAGACAAGGCTGCATACTTTCCCCCTACCTGTTTAATTTATATGCAGAACAAATCATCAGAGAAGCAGGATTGTATGAAGACAACAGAGGTGTGAAAATTGGTGGAAGACTCATCAACAACCTTCGCTATGCTGATGATACCACATTACTGGCTGAAAGTGAAGATGATCTGAAACATTTGCTTCTCACAATCAAAGAACATAGTCTCAAAATGGGCCTGCATCTTAATGTAAAGAAGATAAAGATCATGACAACTGGCATAATCAACAGGTTCATCGTTAAAGGAGAAGAAATTGAAATTGTGAACAACTTTAACCTACTTGGATCAACTATCAATAAAGAAGCAACAAGCAGACAAGAAATCAGATGACGCATTGCTCTTGGCAGAATGGCTATGAAAGACCTAGATAAGATTCTCAAGAGCAGAGATGTCTCTCTCCATACAAAGATTCGACTTGTTCAAGCCATGGTATTTTCAATAACATCATATGGGTGTGAAAGCTGGACAGTGAAAAAGATAGACAGGAAGAAAATTGATGCCTTTGAATTATGGTGCTGGCGGCGAATACTGTGTATACCATGGACTGCCCGAAGAACAAACCAGTCGGTACTAGAGGAGATCAAACCTAAGCTTTCTTTAGAAGCTCAGATGACAAGACTTCGACTTTCATACTTTGGACACATCATGCGAAGAGAGAGATCATTAGAGAAAGACATCATGCTTGGCAAGAATGAAGGTCAACGTAAAAGAGGAAGGTCAGCAATGAGATGGATCGATACAATAACAGCAGCTATGGGTACCAGTCTGTCAACAATGAACTGCCTGACTGAAGACCGAACACAATTTAGAATAGCTATCCAGAGGGTCAGCATGAGTCGACTCCGACTCAACGGCACTTAACAACAACAACAGCACACAGCCACACGGACTAGAGAGGTGGCAAAAATGCAGCACAAGGCATTTGGGCCTATCATGTTAGAACTTATTGACAAGCAGCCAAAGAAATGTATCACTGCCTGAGTTATGCAGATCCCATGAGTCATGATGCCACAGCAATATTAGAAGATAGGGGGCCAGAAGAAGCCCCAAAGAACCATTTTGTGTATGACTTTGAGGAGCAAGGAAGGGGTTCTGGCGCTGATTCTTTCTACTTTAAAGAAAAAAACAGGAGAGAAGTAATATTATCAGCTATGATGGCAGTGGAAGCTGGAAGCTCCATGCTGATGTGGCAACAAAACCTTGCTTAAAAACTCCTATGGCCTTTGAAAGCTGGCTAAAGCTATCTGGCATAATTTGGAAAGTAATTGAAATCGGTTAAGATGGTGAACAAATGGAAAATTCTGGACTTAAAGAGTTTCCCTACTTGGCAACCACCACAGAAAATCATGAGGACCAGGCCAACATGAAAGAACATGCATATTGAGAAGGGACCGAGTTGGTACCTGATCTCCCTGGTCTTAGCTATGAGCCTGCCAACAAAGTCTTTTATGACTGAATTGAAAGAATGGTTTGCTGGCCTGAAACAAGACATCGCTGATATAAAAGCTGACCTAAGTAATATGGCCATGGAACTGCGTGACTATATCACACACATGGACAACTGCCTAGCTGAAGTGGAGCAGCAGATTGAGGATTAATATGGTGCACTGAAATTCTTGCAGTGCCAAGTATAACATATGACAGCTGAAAACCAAAGTCTGGCAATTAACCAAATGGAAAATCAGTCACAACATATGCTAGAGAGGATTCCCAGAGACAGCAGAATATACAGACTGTGTCCATGTTTATAAACTGAGTTCAGCGGTATTAGTGCAGGGTGGGAGTCAGATATCTCGAAGATCAAAGTTGAATGAGTGCATTGAGCACTAAAGGCTCCTAGATGAAATAGTCCATGGAATATTATAATCTGCTATCACAACTTCCAGTCAAAGAAACCATTTTAAGGGTTGCCCGCAAGCTTGGCACTACAGAATGGGAAAGCCAAAAAATTGATTCTATACTGATCTCATGTCAGCCATCCTACAGCATCGTAGTGAGTTTGCAGAGCTCACTAAAAACCTGAAGGTATTCTGGGGTGCAAGTTAGCAAGGACCAGGGGTGTCAGAACAGGGTGAGTCACATGGGCCCTGGCCCCACCAAATGTTTGCCTGCACAGATCAGCTGCAATCATGGCAGACTCCTATCTGCCCTTGGGAGATCAGATCCCTGCGGGTACGGTGGAAGGCCATTGCGATCACAGCAAAAACTCCTTATATCTGCCTGCAGGAGATCCCTGTGGGCAGATAGGAATCTTTTCCACAATCGCAGCAGCTTTTCTATCCTGCCTGCGGGGATATGATCTCCAGTGGGCAGACATGAGCCTGCCATGATCGCAGCCATTCCCTTCTCTTCTGCCC
Organism: Ichthyophis bannanicus; assembly: GCA_033557465.1. Taxonomy (NCBI): domain Eukaryota; kingdom Metazoa; phylum Chordata; class Amphibia; order Gymnophiona; family Ichthyophiidae; genus Ichthyophis; species Ichthyophis bannanicus. Next base: position 146,954,625 of record CM066033.1, read on the forward strand.
TTGGGAGATGACATCCCTGCAGGCAGAAGAGGAGGGGAAGGCTGTGGGGGCTTGGAGGTGAAGGCAAGGCAGAGCTTGCCCCCCCCCCCCCAATTTGAGAGGTTCCACGACCCCTGGCAAGGACTTTAGGTACTTTCCATAGAATGTTACCCACTTTGGTGGGGTATGGCGTGACCACATCATAGGGTTGGGATAACATATTTAACAGTCAAAAGCATGGAAAGATGTGGTAACAGGGGGGGCATAAGGGGGTAGAGGGAGGGATATAGTAGGGGGATTAAGAGGGCATTTGGAGGTACCCCCCTTGTGGAAGTGAATGTGTAAACTAGGGATTGGCGGTGAGTGCTGAGTGTGCAGCTTGGATGGAAAGGATGTCTGGAGAAACTGCAGATAAGATGAATGTAGCTTCATTGTGTGTCCCTTAATCTTTCTACTCTTTGAAGGAGTAAACAACTGATCTACATTTACCCATTCCACTCCATTCATTATTTTATAGACCTCTGTTATATCTCTCTTATGCCGCCTCTTTTCAGTCTGGCTTTATCTCTGGACGTCACTCTGGGACTAATATTGAGAAGTTATTAAACCTGATTTGGCACTCCCATTTCTGCTTAGTCCCTATGTTCTTGCTTTCCATAGATGCCAAAAAAGCATTTGATGGGTGGACTGGAAATTTTTGTCCAAAGTCATGGAGATAATGGGGATGGGAGAGAACTTTTTAACATGGATCAGAGCATCCTATGATTCCCCTACAGCCAGAGTGAAAATCAATGGTTTTGTCTCTATGACCTTCCCATTGGGGCGTGGCACTAGACAGGGTTGTTCCTTGCCCTGCTGCTTTTCGCTATATCATTAGGACCCTTTGTGATTTTAATCAGAAATAGTGTAGACATACATGGAATTGATGTTGGTGGTAAGGAACCCAAAGATGTATTGCTTTTTCCTTATCTGAGGCCTTAATTTTTCTATCCAAACTTGTTAGCTTTCTAGGGGACCATAGCAGGCTCAGGATTTAAAATCAACTGAGCAAAATCTGAATCACACAGCATTCCTTTCCCTGACACTGTGGCCGTGCAGCTCTGGACAAATTTTCCGTTTAAATGGGTACAATTGAAATTGAAATATCTAGGGGTATATATTTCATCCATAGTAAAGGAAATATATGAATTAAATTCCACCCAAACCCACCTCCATGGCTACTAGCGTGAGGGACGTGGAGTAGTGGGGAAAAGGCAACTTCCCTTGGATGGGTAGGGTGGCTTTAATCAAAATGATGATATTGCTCAAATTCTCGTCTTTATTTCAGACTTTGCCCATTGACTTGCCTTTGGGGTGGTTTAATAGGCTTCAAAAGCATCTGAATAAGTTTATTTGGAATCAGAGAGACTCTCCTGGGGCTTGAAAGCTTCTAAGTAGGCCAAGGCACTGTGGGAGGACGTCTCTTCCCAACTTCAGAGTTTATTATAAGGCAGCCCAATTAAAGGGTATCTTGGACTTACTGACCTATCCATCTAAACCAGGAGTGTCGATGGAGCAGGAAGGTTGGGGGTAGGTGCCTCTGTGATTTGTTCATGGCTGTTGAAACTTTTGCCAATCAGAGGGAACCCTTTTTCAAAGTTAATGTGCAAAATATGGGAAAGTTGCAGGAAACTTTACTAGGGGGGAAGGGATACGCACCATATATACTACCAGTAAGGTATAATGTTGACTTTCCTCCAGAACAAACATCAGTACCATTTCAAAGATGGTAGTCAGCAGGCTTGGCGAGTCTGGGCAAATTTTATGAGAAGGGAAGAGCTTCGAACTTTGCAGAACTAAGGGATAAGTACTCCCTGGGGACATATGACCTATATGGTTTCCTGCAGTCTCAACATTTCTTAAATAAAGGCTTAAAACCCCCAGGAGATTTTAGGAGAGAGAACCTTGACCTTGGTTTGGCTCTGAAATGTCAGCCACAGACTTACAGTATGCTGGCGACGTTGTGGGGAATGAGATACTTTTATACATATTTATTTATTTTTATTTCTGGTGTTTATATACTGCTCTATCCATGTAATCAAGGCAGTTTACAAGGAACTCAATAAACATCTATGGTGGGACTACCTCTCAGTGTAACCGTACTGGTAGATGGTGGGTACTATGATGAACGAGGTTTAGGGAAGAATATTGCCAATTGAGTTATGGCGAAAAACAGTATATAGATGACAAACAGATAGGACAATTCAAATGTCAGAAATGTCTCTATTGTGCTCAGACTATTGAAAGTCTTTTGTCTCGTAGATCATTTTGGAGTATTTATAATAATAGATTTACGACCCCTTTCACGTTTGATTTTAAGAAGATTACTACATTGAGCGGATCATTCCATGGCCAGACCCCTGTATTATGGAATAGACTTCCCCTTGAGATTCATGTGGAAAATAACTATTTAAGGTTTTTTAAATGTTTGAAGACTTGATTGTTTATGTAATTTTAAAATTAAATGTTTGTTATTTTATTGATCAATATATTTTGATTTTATAAACTTGATTAAAATGATGTTTGATTCTAATGTTTATATGTTGATGCTCTGCTATTCTGGAATTTGGTAATACTCATTTTTAGGTTTGTTTTGCTTAGGCAGAGCGCCTATTGTCAAGGGTCAGTCTCTGTTAGCCAAATGACGCTGATGAATGACTAAGTGCCAACATTTACATGTGCAGGTTGTCAGGTTTCCTCCGTTTATTTTTCCCACATGTAATTTTGCAAAATGGCTCCTCGAGCTGCTGTGTATACGGATATTAGAAACGGCTCCACATTTTGCATATCTGTTTCTGAAATGGCATCGGAATTGAGTATGTCCTGACCTCAACGTCTCTATTCTGATCCCCACAATTTATCTAAAATGCACCTTTATGGCAAGAACACGCATAATTGTACACAACATTGGTGTAGTCATATTCTGGGGTGGAGTTTGAGCAGAGTGGGTGGGGTCGGGATTTATGCGTGTACTTTACAGAATATGCACATTTGTGCATATGGTACACAGTTTCATTTTATCCATGATTTATTAGTATTTTATAAAGACACGTGGAGGCCCATTCTGTTTGGGGCAGTTCTGAGACGTCCGGACGTCCAAAATCTGGATGCCCAGAGTTGCACCCGATTCCACACCCGTGAGAGCCAGACATTCTCATGGGAGCAGAATCGGGGCACTTAGACGGGATCTGATCCAGTTGCCATGTACAGCCGGCAGCCTCGCAGTCTAGCCCTCCCTATGCTCCTGCAGGGAGCCTCAGTGCATGGCATCTTTTCGCCATGGCATCAGGATGCCATGCAGGAGCGCTGGAGAGCCTGACTCTATCCCGCTCATATTTCCCTGCTGCCTGGCCCTTAGCAGGGGCAGAAAGGGCCTGGATCGGGTGGCCGGGTCTTACTTCTGCCTGCGGGCCCCAATCGCCACCATCTGTTGGGCTTATTCCACCACAGGGGTGGAATAAGTCCGACATCCATCCTGGAGCACCTGGACATATGGGGCCGTGACCTGAATCAGCTCTGTATGGCTGGGTCATGCACCCCACCCCCGTACCTCCCACTCTCTTCCCCATCGCTGCCCCTTCCTGCCCCCATCTGGAGCTCCCCACACAAATGCCCTAAGCGTGCAGGGAGCTCCTGGATCAGAATCATCAAACAGGCAATAGCGGGGCTTGTAGTCTAGACCAGACGTACATCCCCGGTATTCCTTGTTCAGAATGACCTCCATAGGCACCTATGTATCTTTATAAAATAGCCTGCAAATAGATGCTTTCTTGCCCTTCTCACAAAAGCAACGTTTTACGAAATTACCCTGTGTCCGAATAGCATCTGCTCTTTACCAGGACATGATGACATAACTGATGATTCTTCTTTTGTTCTCGTAGCAAAGCCCTTATTCTCTTTTTTTGTTTAAATTATTTATATAGGTGAATTACAGAGGTCAAAAGATACAACTTATTAGAGTAAGGAATCCATGGGGCCAGGTGGAGTGGAACGGCCCTTGGAGTGACAAGTTAGTATAGTCTATTCTTTATTGCCCTGCTGCATTTTATTTTCACTGTCCTTTCATATATTGGATTGATTGCCTGCGACTGAGAGCGGCATGTGGTTTAGTGTCATAGAAAGTCATTTGTAATGCTGTACTTCGATCACCAATCGATGGTGTCTTAAGATCAGTGCTTGCTATCCGAACGGGCCGCACACTACCAGCAGAAGAGCATTCTATTAACTAATTTGTTCTCCATTTATAAGTAAGGAAGAATCTGAACTCCAGATGCCTGTATAAAGTTATGTGTCTTCTCTAATGCAGTGCCCCGGAATGGCGTGCAGTTGATCCATCTGAACAGAAGCGCCTTTGCCAGACAGCACTAGACGATGGAGAGTTCTGGTAAGCTGCCATTTTTTGATTCATACGATGTTGAACTCTTAGAGGTCAAATTAAAAAAAAAAAGTGTAGATGTCTAATTTAGGAGCCTATTTACTTAACTGCACTAATGCGCTTGTGAGAAATAAATACCAATTTTGGCGTGTATTATATGGCAAAACCACACCATTACACGTTATTTGGAGATAATATTATCCAAATATTTTGTGTGCTATTTCTCTGCACGAAAATATGGTGCAGTGGTGCAAGGTAATGAGCTGCGTTGCATGCAGATGCATACAAAATAACTCACTGTTATGCTAATGCATAGTGCAAATGGTGAAAAAATCTTTGCACACTGCGCTATTCTGGGAAAATTAGATACACCTCAAGTGTTATAACTGACTTTCTTCTAAAAGCATTACCAGGCTGATATCTGACAGTGCTGTCAGATCAGTCATGTTAAAGGAGTCAGAAGCCCCCACTTGAGGCCCCCCCCCCCCCATCCGAGAAGAAAATCTCTGCTGGCCTGTGGGGGCAAAGATAAATCCCCCTTGGTCCCCTTCTCACCCTCCCAGCATATACATATTTAAAAGCAATCCCTGTGATATATCCTTGTCCCTGTGAGTTACCCTTCCCACCCTCAAAGCACCCAGTCTTCAGCCTCCCCCCAGTCCCCAGTGCTTTCTGCATTTTACTCTCTAGCCATTGAATCCAAAGGCAGCAGGAGTGATCTTAGTAACTTTTGCCCCAGAAGTGCTGTACAGCAAAATGACACCAACTGACCCCATGCTCTCCTTTGCTCTGCATAGATCAGTCAATGCCAACAGGATCAGTGCAAGATCACTTTTGCCCCAGCTAGATCCTTGCCTATGAGGGAAGATATTTAAGGGGATCCGAGGGTTGGGGAGAATGGAGTCACGTCGGTGGGAACAATTAATTGTGGATGAGCATTGGAGAGCAGGAGTAGAGTTATACACCAGGGGGTGAGGCTAAACACAGGGATCACTTTTAAATATGTCTGTGCTGGGTAAATAGGAAGGAGATCGGGGAGGATTTTACTTTATTCCCATAAGTCACCTCAGAATTTTCTGCTGGGGAGAAGGAGGGAGTTTCCAAAGCACCTTTCATATCCTTTAGCATCACAGCCCAGGACAGCAATTGACTGTTCTCCCAGGCCATGAGCCTGTCTTCTTTATCACCCGTACTGATATGGAAGTTTAGTGAATCCTGTTGGAATACAGCTGCGTTGAGCTACAGCCTTACAACTCAATTTTATATAAGGCATCAGAAAGGGATGTCTAAAATTTGCAACATATTGTAGATAGGCTCACTGAATGTGGAGCATTTGTAAAATATGTAGAAGAGTGTGGGAAAAAAAATCTGTGTATCTGGTGGCATGTACAGCCTGAAGAGCTATTTTACAAAACAAATGCATTCGAAAAGAAAGTGGTGTCCTTCAGGGCTTTCTACGTGTAAGCATTTATGCTTGTGAGCAGCAGGTGGCGCTACCAACATGTGTAAGTGAGGGATTCTGCAAAATTGGATGTCCAAAGGGAAACAATTAAAGAGCTGAGATCCAAAACGCATATTTTTTGCTTTTTGAGGAGGGTTTTCTACACCAAAGAGACCAAAAAGATAAACTCAAATCCCTCCTCTGTTACTGCTGCAGACTCCAGGACCAGACCGTCAGTTAGCTAGTTGTGTGTGCGCCTTGCAGCAGATGAAAATGCCAATGGAGAATTTTGTAAAAGTATTGTCCTTGTAAAATAAGGAATGCATGTATACCTTAGCATCCACCCAAAGTATGCCCGGAGCACCCTCCCTTTCAAATCTGTGCCTACCGCCTGTTTACACATATAAGAAGCAACTCTTATGACCATTATTTATACATAATACCAATTTACACATGCAAATAGATCTTTGAGCATATGTAAACTAAAATCGCCTCCTTAATGTTTGAGAATACTGGCATTTGACAGCTAAAAATCATATTTTAAGATAGCATAATGCCCATTGAAAGCGGAGTGGGGGAAGAGCTTCTGACACAATTCTTAGTGCTCCAGGTCAGGAAGAACAAAAACTATACTGGCAATGGCGAATATCACAGTCTTCCAGAGGATGAGGGGTTAAGCCATAGAAATACAAGACACTTGAAGGAAGCAGTATGGCTGACTGCATGACACCAGAAATTGTACTATTGGCAAGGTATTGGTACTACAGTTTTCATCTAAACTGCTGTAGTCTTCTTAAGATTGTAACTGGTGCACCGTCCCTAATGTGACGTAGTTTCACAGTTTTCTTTTCTTTTGCTTAGGATGACATTTGAGGATTTCAAAAAGTATTTTGATAAAGTTGAGATCTGCAACCTGACGCCTGACGCCCTCGATGATGATACCACCCATAAGTGGGAAGTGATGGTCCATGAGGGGAGCTGGGTCAGAGGTTCCACAGCTGGGGGCTGCAGAAACTTTTTGGGTAAACACATGCTTTCCTATGGCATTTGGTTTCTTCACCAGAAATGGGAGCTCTCGTATCCCTTCTGACCTTGGCTGTAGGGGCATCTGAAGCTTTTATTGCTGACAACCCTATTGAACATAGACCCCTTTCTGATGAAAAGGTAGGGCCGGACTTCCTTAGAGGGACTGCATTTATTGCTTTAATGTATGATGGTCAAAGCATCACATGCAATCCAATCGTGTATTTTGACTTTTGAGAAGCACTTTTCCAAGGTTGCTGTCGAAATTCAAGTTATCCATTTTAGAGGCTTATTAGCTGAGCTACAGTATGTAATTTCTAATTTCCATTGACAAGCAGGATTGAGTCAGGCAAAGAAGTGGGTGATGTAATCTGATGGTGCCAGCCTACCAGGACAGAACTGCTCCTCTAAAGCTCATAATTTAAGGGCATGCTTACTAATGTGCACTAACCATTAGTGCGGGGTTTGCCATGCTAACTGTTAGGGCAGGACCCCAGTGGTAAAAATCCCACGCTGACTGGATAACGCATGATTGGGAGAACTGGGCAGGTTAGGGGAGGAATGTGGACATTGACAGCACATCACAGTTAGCATGGGCATTTTGGATGCATGCTAACCACAAATATTGCCACTAGCCTGGGCGCACTTAATGCCACCTCAAGGGGAGGTTGTAAGCGCAGCTACATGCTGGTGGCGCAGTATGGCATGTTGAAAATGCGCTAATGGCAGGAGGAATAGGCACCCATGCCCCCTAAGGTTAGATCAGGCCTCCATGCTAGCTTTGCACCACAAACGTGTGCTACAGGAAAGCCTTTTACTAAGCATGCCCCTCATTCTGAGCGCGTGCAACGGTCTCCTCATTCTGCTCCCATAATTTTTTTTCTAAATATTATTCTACCAACGTTGTTTTGTCATTGTCCTTTACTTTTCTTTCATAAGACTATAAGAAATGCCTTACTGGGTCAGACCAAGGTCCATCAAGTCCGGTATCTTGTTTCCAACAGTGGCCAATCCAGGTCAGAAGTACCTGTCAGGTTCCCAAAAAGGTACACAGATTCCGCAATGCTTATCCTGGTGTAAGCAGTGGATTTCCCTGGTCCTCTTTAATAATGGTTTATGGACTTTTCCTCCAGGAACTTCATTTTTATTTAAATACTTTTAAATTTACAAAAACACATTTTTTCTTTTAAATAATTTTGTATAGAACCCAGTCCTGTCCATGATGTGCCAGAACATTCCACATATCTCCATTTTTTAGGTGTGAGGTTCAATCTCCACCTCGCTATTTTTCTGCTCTGTCATGTCTGTGGCCTACCAGCAGGGGGATCTGGTGCATCGACATCACTGTCGTGATGAGCTGATACAGCAGAATACAAGGTCTATGCAGAGATCGGCTAACTCTGCACATCAGATCACTATGCTCTTTGTTGAAAAAGATACCTTCTCTTTGTACATAGGCCCAAGAGGTCCAGATACGCAGGAGTATAATTTGGAGCCATCTCTTTGTTGCTCTAGATTCTTGGAGGCAAAAATTCTCATTCCTAGAATTTATTGCTGTAGATAGTAACAGCATGTTCCCATGGGGGAAATAGACTATTACTCTTCATATAGGCTCCGACTACTAAATAAGACCCTAAGTCAGGGGTGACAATCTCCAGTCCTGGTGCATCACAATCCAGCCTCATTTTCAGGATGACCCTAAAGAATATTCATGACGTATATTTGCATCCACTGCCTCCCATTGTATGCAAATGTATCTAATGAATATTCATTAGGGGCATCCTGTAAACCAGGCAGGATTGTGGTGCACCAAGACTGGAGTTAGCCACCCCTGCCCTAAGTCGTCACTAATATCTATGCCTAGCTGCCTTATTTACTGTATAGCTGAAGCACATCGGCATTTCCACTCTGGGTTTACAGCTGCCCCTTCAAGGGAGGACATTTTCATGTGTGTTCCCTTACCATGTACCATTTAAGCCTTGCACCATTCTTCAGTGTTTCTCAGTCATCTTCCAGGTCATCCACAAGACACTGCTATTTGCTTCAATGCAGAAAAAAATGATGACGTTGTGATCATAAGAGGTTACTAAACCTTCTTCAAAACAATCTCAGGAAACCCAGCGCCTGTCTTCTAGATTCAACGTTCAATTTATTTGATTGACCAAATAATGCCTAAGCAGTTTATAGTGATAAAGTAAATTCAAATACAATAAAATTATAAAATACAATAACAAATAAAAACAAAACAAAGCAATTAAGTAAAAGAAAATTCAGCAAGTCAAAGAGAAGGAGCCATCCCTTCATAGGCATCCCCACCTATTCTCATACTTCAGTGAAACAAAGCCTCTATCAAGCTAATGGTGTTATTACCCTTCCCTCCATCTGCCACAGCAGAAGTGGATTCAAATTGAAGCGATAAACCACAACCTTAGCAGGTTACATCCACTCATTGCAGAGGCAGCATATCATCTCTTCAGGCACCCTGAACCCCAGCAAAATTTCTTTCATGTCCTTCCTGCCTTCCTATGGAGAGTTGGGTTCAATACTTCCTTCCATCTTGGCAGAACATGACCATGGATTCCTGGGTTCTGAGTATAATCCAAGCTAGTGATGTCTCAGCTCAGTTACCTGACCTCCAAATCAACCTCTATGCTGGACTCACCTCTCTACTTCCTATATCAATCTATTGGGGGAAGAGATTTTTCTTCCCTCTTCAGGTCAATGCCTTAGAACCAGTTCCACTACAGGAGAGACATCAGGATTTCTTTCTTCAAAGAAGGGGAAGTCATAAAACTAGAGGGCATAACATGAAGCTGCAAGGGGGTAAATTGAAAGGCAACGTCAGGAAATACTTTTTCACTGAAAGGGTGGTGGATGCTTGGAATGCCCTCCCGATGGAAGTGGTGGGGGCAAATACCGTGGCAGAATTCAAAATGGCATGGGACAGACACAGTGGATCCCTTTATAACAAGAGGCTAAATCAAATTAAATGTAACTATCTTTTATAGTACTACTACTACTATTCAGCACTTGTAAAGCGCCACACACACAGCTGACCTACAAGAGGTACAAGAGGTAGCCAACATACAAGAGACAGTCCCTGCACGTCAGAGTCAAGCTCATCGGAGCTTACAATTTAGTTAGAACAAAACATAAGTTAGGACAGTATAGAGCATTAGTCAGTTCTGCCCAAGGTATGGTTTGGTCAGTAGTTTGGTCATAAATGATGTGCTTCACAAATACAGATGTGGTCACTTTTTCCAGAGTACAAGCTCAGCTAATAATATGTCAACTCTGTAGAATCAACAGGAAAGTGTATTACATATCATTTATTGACTTTTGGCTAGGGGAGGTCTCAGAAACCTTAGGCTGCCACCGATTACTGCTAGCAATATGGTGGACTAACGCCCAGACTCACATCAAAGACCCCAGTGATGACTGCTAGCCACGTATTTCTTTTTTCTTTTATCTTTTATATCCTCTTTTACAATTTTTTAACTGAAGGTAATGTTTTCCTTAAAAACCTTATGATTGTATGATTCCAAACTTTTTCAAACGCAATCAAAAATGAATGAGTGCTTAGCTTTTAAGATGTCCCGACGCTTGTTCAGCGCGCTATAAATAGCGTTTCACCATGCTGGTTTCATCAGGGGAATTCGGTCCCAAAGCACTGCAAAATAATGGTAATAAAGTTCACACGATAGGCACTTTCTTAACTCTAAGACCTATAATTATGCCATTTGCTGCTGTGTTGAAATATATATTAAAAGCGTACTACCTTCAACGTCTCTGATACTTCTCCAAGAAAGCTCTGCTTGATAGGTTTTTTCATCAGACTAAAACGCCGCGCATGCGGAGTGGCTATATGGGATTATTCATTTTCCCACCTGTGTCGGGACCAACTTCCGTTTATCAAACATTAACTAAATTAAAGACAAATCTCCCACTCAATTCGCGAGTTAAGTCCCCGAGGTATGACAGAGGACAAATTATATATCCAGCGTTGTTCCCGATATAATAAAGTTTGATCCAATGATTTACCACGATCAGGAGAGATGATTTGTTCAATGCAGAAACATCGTAAATCTTGAAAAGCATGTTGGAGCTGCAGACAGTGTTCCACAATAGGGGCCTCTCGCCTTTAGCATTTAAGTTTGCTCTTGTGCTCATTAATGCGCACTCGAAAAGATCTCATGGTTTTCCCCACGTATATCAAATCGCAAGGACAGCGTATGGCATAGATGACTTGGGTGGAATGGCAAGTGGTTCTGTTGCGCAATCGATATCGATGGTTATGGTAAGAAAAATCAGTTAGCTCCTGAGTGATTGAGCAAATGTTACAAGCACCACAACTAGTGTGGCCTCCTTGTTCAAGTGTCTGTGGAGGGGAGTGAGGCCGTAAAACTGCTGGACTCAAAAACTCCTTCAAATTCTTTTGTCGTTGCCAAACACATCGTACTTGGAAGTCTTCCAGACCTGGGATACTACGTAAAACATTTGCATGGCGTTTTATGCTTCGTTGCAATGAAGTCCTAAAGGGTGAGAAAGGGGTGATTAAATTAACATGCAGTTGGGGGTCAGTACCCGATTTAACAGGAGGGTTAATCAAATAATCTCTATTTGAAAAAGTCGTTCTCTTGAAAGCTTGGTCTATTACTCGAGAGGGATATCCACGTTGAGCAAAATTTTGTTTCAATAATTTAGATTGTTCCTTAAATTCCTTCAGATCAGAACAATTGCGCCGATAACGGGTAAACTGGGATAGCGGCAAGCTATTTTTTAATTGCTTAGGGTGGGCACTGTCGTAATGCAAGAAGGTGTTTCTATCCGTTTGTTTCCGATAGGTAGAAGTGTGTCATCCCTGCGAGGTTTTAGCTACCAAAACATCCAAAAAGGTGATACGTTCCTTATGATAATTAAGGGTAAATTTAATATGGGGATCCCTGGAATTGATCCACTCAAAAAACTGTAACAGATCATATGTTGTCCCTTGCCAGATGATAAAAATATCATCAATGTATCGCTTCCAAACTTTTAAACAATTAGTATAGGAGGAGATACTGATCCAATCCCTTTCAAATTGCTGCATATATAAATTAGCGATGGAAGGGGCACACGTGGCCCCCATCGCAACGCCAGATATCTGATGATAAAAAATACCATCAAATATAAAAAAGTTGTGATATAAAGTCAATTTAGTTATCTCAGATAAAAAATGGAGTTGGATCTCTGACAGATCTCCCCGATCCTGAAGTGCTTGCATAACCCGGTCAAAAGCTTTATCCTGTGGGATGACTGTATATAGAGATGTAACATCTAAAGTGACTAGTATAATATCTTCTTTCGCCAACTCTGAGCATTCAGATAATATTCTCAAAAAATGAGTAGTGTCCTGTAGAAATGATGGAATTGATGACATCAACGGTCTTAGAAACGAATCGAAGTATACAGACAAAGGTTCCAATGTTGATCCCCTGGTAGAAACAATGGGCCTACCAGGGGGGGTTATTAATATCCTTATGAATTTTAGGGACTAAATAAAATTTAGCAACTGCAGCAGCGATCGGGTTCAAGTAATTCCACTCTTTTTTAGATATTACATGAGCTTCCAAAGCCTGGGTTGTAAGTTCCTTGATTCGTAGTTGTAGAGCAGTGGATGGGTCTGACTGTAAAGACTCATAAGCTGTTAAATCCGATAGTTGTCGGAACGCTTCCTCCTGATATTGATTTCTGCTAAGAATGACAATTCCTCCCCCTTTAAAAATGATGGCAGGGGTTAGGGTAAGATGAGGAAGGAGTCAGGATCTGAATGCAACAGTGAAGAGATGAGTCTTCAATCTGAATTTGAAGAGGGCCAAGGAGGATGCCTGGCGCACAGACACAGGTAGGCTGTTCCAGGTGTAAGGTGCAGCAAGGTGAAAGGAGCACAGTCGGGAGTTTGCAGTGCGTGTAAAAGGCATTGATAGAAGTAATTTGTTAGTGGAGCGCAGGTTTCGAAAGGGGATGTAGGGAGGGATAAGAGATAAGAGGTAGTGAGGGGCCATAGAGTGGATGCACTAATAGGTTAGCAGGAGAAGCATGAATTGGATGCAGAATTGGACAGGGAGCCAGTGAAGCGACCTGAGAAGAGGAGTAACGTGGGCATGGCGCGGTTGGCAGATTAGTCGAGCGGCTTGATTTTGTATAGATTGGAGGGGAAGGAGGTGGCTTGAGGGAAGACCAGCGAGGAGCAAGTTGCAGTAATCAAGGCGAGAGGAGATTAAGGAGTGGATAAGCGTTTTGGTAGTGTGTTCAGAGAGGAAGGGGCGGATTTTGCTGATGTTGTAGAGAAAGAAGCGGCAGGTCTTAGCTACAAGCTGGATATGAGCAGAAAAGAAGAGAGAGGTGTCAAAGATAACCTCCAGATTGCGGGCCGAGGGAACAGGAAGGATAGTAGATCCATCCACATGGATTGAGAGAGGGGGAAGTGGGGAGGGGAGAAGTTAGGTGGAAAGACAAGAAGTTCAGTCTTGGCTATGTTCAATTTTAATCGGTGATGACTCCAGGCAGCGATGTCCGAAAGACAGGTAGAGATATTGGAATGGGTTGCCAGAGAAATATCAGGTGTAGAGAGATAGATTTGGGAGTCATCAGCATAGAGATGGTATTGAAAGCCATGGGAGGAGTTGAGCGCGCCAAGGCCTTGGGTATAGAGAGAGAAGAGGAGGGAGCCCAAGACAGATCCCTGGGGTACTCCTACATGGAGTGGGATAGGGGAGGAGGAGGCGCCACAAGAGCATACACTCAATGAGTGATGGGAGAGGTAGGAGGAGAACCAGGATAGTATGGAATCCTTGAAGCCAAGCGAGGAGAGGGTGATGAGGAGAAGGTCGTGGTCAACAGTGTCAAAGGCAGCAGAAAGGTCAAGAAGGATGAGGATAGAGTAGAGGCCCTTGGATTTAGCCAGGAACAGGTCGTTTGTGACTTTAGTGAGTGCCGTTTCAGTGGAATGTAGGGGACGGAAGATGGATTGAAGTGGATCCAGGAGGGCCTGGGAGGTGAGGAAGTCGAGGCAGCGATGGTGGACTGCTCGTTCTAATAGTTTGGATATGAAGGGAAGGAAGGAGATGGGTCGATAGTTAGAAGTGAGGGTTTCTTGAGTAGGGGTGTGGCAACAGCGTTTGAAGTCAGCGGGGACAGTTGCAGTGGAGAGTGAAAGGTTGAGGATATGAGTGATGGAGGGGACAATGGTGAGGGAGATGGAACATAGGAGATGGGTGGGAATAGGGTCTGAAGAACAGGTGGTGGGTTTGGAGGAGGAAAGAAGGAGTGCAGTTTCTTCGTCAGAGATCGAGGGGAAGGAGGAGAGGGTGGCAGGGGGAGTATGGATGGGGAGGAGAAATGGGGACGAGGGGAGGTAGATGAGGGGGTAGGGAATTGGAGGGTAATTTTGAGGATTTTGTCGTGGAAGTAGTCGGCTAGGATTTGGGCAGAAAGGGAGGGTGGGATTGGGGGTGGGGGGACCTTGAGGAGAGAATTGAGGGTGTTAAAGAGACGGCGAGGATCAGAGGCAAGGGAATTAGTCAGATGGATGTAGTAGTCTTGTTTGGCAAGTGCTAAGGCTGACTGGAAGGAGCCAAGCATGAATTTGAAGTGTAGAAGGTTTTCTGGGGAGCGGGATTTGGATCAGGCTCGTTCAGCAGAACGGGCACAGATGCGCAAGTAATGGATTGTGGGTGAAAGCCAGGGTTGGGGAGTAGATCGTTTAACAGGACGTGGGGTGGAAGGGGCAAGAGTGTCAAGGGCTGAGGATAGTGTAGTATTGTATGAGGATAATGCCTCGTCGACGGACTCGGATGATAAAATGGAGGAAAGAGATGGAGAAATGGTGGAGGAGAGAGTCAGGGGATCAATATTATGAAGATTTCTAAATAGGTCGGAGGAGACAGGATGAGGTTGGGATGGTGGGACCTGAAGAGTAAAGGTTAAGAGGTGATGGTCAGATAAAGGAAGGATTGATTTGCGGAAGTTTGAGGGAGAGGAATTGGAGAAGAGTATTAGGTCAAGGCAGTGGACGTGTAGGTGTGTGGGGGCAGGGGAGCAAAGTTAGAAGTCAAACGAGGCGGTAAGAGTGAGGAACTTTGAGGCATGGGGGTTGGAGGGGTTGTCGATGTAAATGTTGAAATCGCCAAGAATAAGAGTGGGGGAGGAGGGATCCATAAAGGCAGAGAGCCAGGAGTCGAAGTCAGTGAGGAAGGTTGATTTGGAATAGTCGGGTGGGCAATAAATAACTGCTACTCAGAGGGGAAGTGGTGTGAGGAGGCGAATAGAGTGGACTTCGAAGGAGAGGGGGAGTGTGATTGGGGTGGCAGGAGGGGTTGGAATTGGCAAGAGGGAGAGAGTAGGAGGCCAACGCCACCACCGCAACCAGTAGATCAAGGTGTATGGGAGAATTGGTAGCCCCCATAGCAGAGAGAGGTAATGGATGCGGTGTCGTCTGGGGGGAGTCAGGTCTCGGTCAGAGCAAGGAGGTGTAGGGCATTAGAGATGAAAAGATCATGAATAAAAGAGGTTTTTTTAATGACTGAGCATGCGTTCCATAGGGCGCAAGTAAACGGGAGAGCGGAGGGGGGAGGAGAGGGATATGGATAAGGTTGGATAAGTTATGTGCGGATTTCTTATTAGAATAGCGCGGGATCTATTTTTAGGGTAGTAGCGAGCTTTAGATGGAGAAGGGTGAGGGTGGGTATGTTTGGGTGTATGTGCTCCCCGAGAGGGATATAGTTAGATAGAGGGGGTGACCTGCATGGAGCAGTGGGTACAACCCTAAACAAAAGCATAGAGAGGGGTGACCTGCACAGAGCGGTAGATTCCACTACTCTGACCACCTTACATGGCAGACTAAATCGACTATACTGGTATTTGTCCACCATCATATACTGTTATCATGCTTACGTATACCCCATCCTGGATCTCAGAAACCTCAACCAACTTCTTTGAGGGGAAAAATTAAAAATGAATACTCTTCCTCCATTTTTGCCATTTCTAAAGAAAGGGGACTGGCTATGTATTCCGGATTTTACGGATGTGTATACGCATATTTCAATCCATCCTCATTACAGAAAGTATCTCAGATTCCAGCTTCAGAATGACCATTTTCAATACAAGATCCTTTATTTTGGCCCATCATCAGCCCTCAGCGTTTTCATAACGTACCTTGAGGTAAAAGCTGCTCATCTTCATGAGCAGGGTCATCTAGTTTTTCTCATACCTTGACGACTGGCTTCTAGTGACCTCTTCAGGAACACAGGCCCTAGCTCTCACAAACAAGGCAGTTCATCTTCTCCAAGCTCTGGACATCATGATCAACTTTCAAAAATTGACATTGTGCCCAATGAAAGCAATCGATCATAAACCCCATTCTGATGAAGGAATAAGACCAGACTTATTACTACTACTACTGAGCATTTGTATAGCACTACAAACATATGCAGCACTGCACAGACATGTAAGGGACAGTCCCTTCTCATCAGAGCTTACAATGTAGTCAAAACAGACAAGACAAGGGAAACACAAGGAGATCAGGTGAGTCAAGATTTGAAAGTGGCAGCGAAGAGGTGAGTTTTCAGCCTGGATTTGAAAAGGGTCAGAGAAGACGCCTGATGTAGAGATTCAGGTAGTTTGTTCCAGGCATAAGGTGCAGGAAGGTGAACGGAGCGAAGTCTGGAGTTAGCAATAGAAGAGTACAGATAGAAGCAGGGCCGGATTTACCTTGAGTGAGGCCCTATGCCAACAAAAATTGTGGGCCCCCAGCAGGGGCGGCCCAAGGGGGGTGTGGGCCTCATTTGCATAAGGGGCCTCATTTGCATAAATATTTGCATAATGTTACCATATACTAACTTTTAGTAAACGTGCCTCTTAATGAGTGTATGGATAAAGAAAGACTAAAAGATTTCTACATTACTATAATCCAGTGCCAACTGCCAGACACATTAGGAACTACTACAAACACTGCCCATAGTAAACCCGCCGTATCCTAACAGCACTACCAGGACTCACAAAGCACCATACTCTACCAATCAAAAGGCAACACTGCAAATATTAAACCAATACATTTCAGAGAACAACAATACATGACCTACTGGGGAAAGAGACCAAGTGGCAATGTCAAATAGGAATTATATAAACAGAACACCTCAGCTCAGTTACACATGCAGAACATAGACCATCACCAAACAAGTAATCACATTTTAGAAACAGGAAGACAATAATTAAACTGGGAATCCCAAAAGCCAAACTTGGAATGTACAACACTGTAGAAATAAAACTATACATTAATTTGCTCTTGTACTAAACAAAGCGCAGACGTTAATGATGCACATTTACCAGAGCTGACATATTCCAATTAATAAATTCAAAATAAAGAGATATTTTTCTACCTTTTGTGCATTTTTTTCAGCTGCAATTGCTCCAGCCACTTTCTTCTGGTTTCTTCATGTCTTCTGCTAACTCTCCATCGTCTGCTGTCCATTTGTCCTTTCTTCTCTCTTCTAGTTTTTTTCCATTCTCTCTCTACATCTGCTTTAACATACTAATCTTTCTCCTTTTGCTCTTTCCTCATTCCTATTTCATCCAGTCAAATTTTACCCCTCCATCCTCAATCCCCACTTACTCTCCCAATACCCGGCCAATTGTAGATTTTTTTATCCCTCCCACACAAAATATTTTTCCCTTCTCCATTTTACTCTTCCAGCCCCATCCCATTCTAATCCTCCCCCAACATCAGCTCCCTTCTAGTTCCAGCCTCACCCAGCATCCATTCCCTTCTAGTCCCTGCATCAGCCCATTTCCAGTCCTAGCCACCCATCAGCCCATTTCCAGTCCTAGCAAACCCCCAACCCAATACCAGTCCTAACCCCCCATCACCCCATTTTCAGTTTAAGCCCCCCCTATAACCCATTACCAGTCCTAACCCCCCATCAGCCCACTTCCAGTCCTAACCCCATCAACCCATTTCCAGTCAGCCCCCCATAGCCCATTGCCAGTCCTAACCCCCCCATCAGCCCATCAGCCCACAGCCCATTACCAGTCCTAACCCCATCAGCCCACCTCCAGTCTTAACCCCCCCAGCCCATTTCCAGTCCTAACCCCCCCCATAGCCCATTACCAGACAGCCCCCATCAGCCCACAGCCCATTACCAGTCTTAACCCCCCCCAAAGCCCATTACCAGTTCTAAACCCCCCAACAGCCCATTATCAGTCCTTACCCCATCAGCCCTCCTCCAGTCTTAACCCCCCAGCCCATTTCCAGTCTTAGCCCCCCCATAGCCCATTACCAGACAGCCCCCATCAGCCCACAGCCCATTACCAGTCTAAACCCCCCAAAACCCATTACCAGTTCTAAACCCCCCCCCAACAGCCCATTACCAGTCCTAACCCCATCAGCCCACCTCCAGTCTTAACCCCCCCCCAGCCCATTTCCAGTCCTAGCCCCCCCATAGCCCATTACCAGACAGCCCCCATCAGCCCACAGCCCATTACCAGTCTTAACCCCCCCAAAGCCCATTACCAGTTCTAACCCCCCCAACAGCCCACAGCCCATTACCAGTCCTCCTAATCAGCCTACCTCCAGCCTTAATCCCCCCAACCCATTTCCAGTCCCAGTCCCAACCCATTTCCAGCCCCAGTCCCAGCCCCCCCAATTACCAGTCCTACCCCCTCCCCCTCCCCGGCCTAAAGTAAAATTTATTTAAAAAAAAAAAACCTGCTGGCTGCCGCCGCGGGGCCCCCTCTGCTGCCGCGGCAGCAAGGACTGACCCGCGGGGGCCCCCTCTGTAAGCTCGGTCCCTCCCTCCGTGCCTCCGTGTCTCCCTCCGTGCAGGCTGTTAGAGACGCGAAGGCAGACTGTCTCCTTCGCGTCTCTGTTAAGCCCGCAGGGGCTGATGGGAAATTTCCCATCAGCCCTGCGGGCTTAACAGAGACGGGAAGGCAGAAGGAGACAGTCTGCCTTCGCGTCTCTAACAGCCTGCACGGAGGGAGACACGGAGGCACGGAGGGAGGGACCGAGCTTACAGAGGGGGCCCCCGCGGGTCAGTCCATGCTGCCGCGGCAGCAGAGGGGGCCCCGCGGCGGCAGCCAGCAGGTTTTTTTTTATTTTATTAAAAAAAAAAGCCTAACTACTTCAATTTTTGTGGGCCCTTTGCAGCTGTGGGCCCTACGCCATGGCGTACATGGCGTATAGCTAAATCCGGCCCTGGATAGAAGCGATTTGCCAGAAGAGCGGAGTTCCCGAGGGAGGGTGTAGGGAGAGATAAGAGAGGAAAGGTAGTGAGGAGCTGCAGATTGAATGCACTTATAGATCAACAGGAGAAGTTTGAACTGGATGCGGAAACGGATAGGGCGCCAATGAAGTGACTTGAGAAGAGGGGTAATATGAGCATGACGAGGCTGGCGGAAGATTAGCCGCGCAGCAGAGTGATGAACAGATTGAAGGGGAGAGAGATGATTCAGTGGAAGACCAGTAAGGAGTACACTACAATAGTCAAGATGGGAGGTGATTAAGGTCTTCCATAGTGGGAATGCAGAAATTGTTTTACTATATGATAAAGTCATGCAGTTTAATTGGTTAAAGCATCACATGCAAAACAAACGTTTTTTGATTTTTGAGAAGTACTTTTTCAAGGTTGTTGTCAAAATTCAAGTTAACCATATTACAGGCTTTTTAACTGAGATGCAGTATGTATTGTTGGGTCACATGGCTGCAGCTGTTCATATAGTCCCTCTAATCTGTCTAAAAATGAAACAACCTCAATAGGACCTCAAATTCCAATGGAATCAATGCTCTCAACCTCACTCAACATTTCTTTGTTCACCTATTTGTCTTTGAGTGGTGCTACAGTGATGGACTTCCAAGCTTGATTTCATAACAGGTATTCCTTTTGTCCCATGGTAGTACCAGTGTGTTCTAGCTACAGATGCATTAAACGCGAGATAAAGAGCTCGTATTACTGCTCAGCACTCCCAAGGGATATTGCCAAAGTCCAGGAAACTTTCACACATCAACCATTTGGGGCTCAAGGCAATTTAATATACAGTTTGAGTTTTTTGCATCTCCTCCAGGATTCGTCAGTCTTAATTCAAACAGAATAAAGAATAAAACCAAGGATATTATAATGCCTCTGTATCATTCCATGGTGCAGCCACACCTTGAATATTGTGTGCAATTCTGGTTGCCATGTCTTAAAAAGGATATAGCAGAATTAGAAAAGGTACAGAGAAAAGCCACCAAAATAGTAAAGGAGATAGAAGGATACCCCTATGAGGAGAGGCTTACAAGGTTAGGGCTCTTCAACCTGGAAAAGAGACAGCTGAAGGGAGATATGATAGAGATCTATAAATTAAGGAATGGAGTGGAACGGGTAAACGTAGATCGGTTGTTTACGCCATCAAAAAGTAGAAAGCCTATGGGACATGCAATGAAGCTACAGTGTAACCTGTTTAAGAGAAAATATTTTTTCACTCAATGTGTAATCAAACTCTGGAATTCATTACCACAGGATGTAGTAAAAGCTGTTAGTGTAGCTGGGTTTAGAAAAGGTTTGGACAAATTCCTGGAGGAAAGGTCTATAAACCATTATTAAAGAGGACTTGGTAAATTCACTGCTTGCCCCAAGACAAGCATTGTGGAACCTGTGTGCCTTTTGGAAACCTGCCATGTACATTTGACCTGGATTGGCCACTGTTGGACCTTGATCTGACCCGTATGGCATTTCTTATGTTCTCATATTCAGACAATCAAGTCCCAAGCTTTCATGTCAACAAACAGGGGGGGGGGGACTGGATCTCTGTATTTCTGACAAGAAGTAGTAAAGATTTGAACAGAACATAAAATTTGTCATACTAAATCAAACTAAAGATCCATCAAGCCCAATATCCTGTTTCCAACAGTGGCCAATCCAGGTCATATGCACCAAAAGGTAGACAGAGTTCATGTCACTTATGCCAGGGTGTAAGCGTTGGAGTTCTCTTAAGACTACTTTAATAATGGTTTATGGACTTTTCCTCCAGGAACTTGTCCAAACCATTTTAAATGCAGCTACACTAACAGCTTTTACTATATACTCCAGCAATGAATTCCATTGACCCAATCCCTTCTGTACACATATCTACTAATGAGAATCTTGTGCTTATTTCAACAGCAGCTAAGCATCGTGATTCTCATAACACTGTATTGGCCCTGACAGAATTAGTTTCCACTTCTGAAAAGGCTAGCAGTTCTACCTATACTAAAACTGCAACAGTTTCCAACATTAACAACTCAATATGAGGGCCTTCTTCTTTGTCCAAATCTGAGCTATTGATTCCTTATACCGTAGAAATTGAGCAGCTTTTAGTCTCAGCTCTAAGTTTACCAGAGCCTGTTGAAGGCATTCTTTTAGCTTCCAGAAAACCATCTACTAGATGGACCTCTACTTCCAAATTAAAGAGATCTTCCATCTGTGTTTTTATGAACAGCCATAACCCTACAACATGACCCCCCCCTACTGCCATTCTACTGTATCTATATCATTTGGGACTCCAGATGTCCTCCGTTAGAGTGTATCTTGCTGCTCTCTTTGTTTACCAGAATCCAGTTAATACCCATCCAGCATCTCAATATCCTTTTATCTCATGCTCCATGAAGGAATTTCTCCATGTCAAACCACCCCTGCAGAAAGCCCTTGTGCCATGAGACTTTAATCTAATGTTAACGTTCCTCATGAAGCCACCTTTTGATCCATTGGTATCTACTTCTCTTAAGTTCCTCACACAGAAAGTACTTTTCCTACCAACAGTTGCCTCAGCTAGAAGAGTAATTGAGCTCTTGCATTCCTTGTGTCATACTTTTACTGCACACTATTGCTTGGATCAAGTGTCGATAAAGGACAGTGACTTCACTCAGGCTGTGCTGGCCAATCTGCCCACGTGAACTAGCAACTCTCTCATTCTGTGAGTGTGGGATAATACCAAAGAAATGAAGAGCCCTAAGTCTGAGAGTCACCCATTTATGTATCTGACTCAATCCTGATTATCAACAGAAAAAGCAATCTTGCTCACCTATAATGAGTGTTTTCTGTAGATAGCAGGATTGATTAGGTACACAGTCCCTTCCACTTCCCTGAGAGTTGTCTATATTCTTGAGCTTTATAACTAAGTTGCTGAGGAGACTGCTACGTGCAGGAAGGGCTGTGCATACTCAGAACTTTACACTGAGCCAGAGCTGTTCTGTACCAGAGCTATTGGATGGCGTTATCCACATGAGCTTGATCAATCTTTCTCTCTATACCTGGGGTCACCAACCTCCAGAGGGCCGCGGGCCGCACAGCCGACTACCGGGAGCCTCGCGGGCCGCACCCCCCTTCTCCCCGCCCCCGCGAAAAAAAAAACAACAAACGCAAAATTATGAAAACAATGGCTGATCACCTTTATTGAATTTAATGAGATGGCTGATGATTCATGCTAGCAGACAAACGCTTAAAGTCCGGCTTCACAGATGATACTGACAGGAGAAGGGACGCTTGCAGGTGGTCGTCGGTGAGCTGCGAGCACGTGGATACAATGGCGGGAATCCTTGGCGGGCCGCATGTAATGTTAACCGGGGTAGAGCCTCGCGGGCCGCACGAAGGGACCTCGTGGGCCACAGGTTGGTGACCCCTGCTCTATACAAAAGACCTGCTACAGGTGACTCAGACTGGCCACTGTCGGAGAGAGGATGCTGGGTTTGATGGACCTTGATCTATATCAGCATAGCTTTTCTTTTGCTGTTACAGAACACTGGGATTCCTCAGGGATCCCTTGTTGGGCATCTACCCCTCTAGAACCCTTCTTAGAACCTATTGGATCCTCTTCTCCCACAGAACGGTTATAATAAATACTGGCTGCTGTCCTGGTTGAATCTAAGCAGGTCTCCGTGTCTCAGGAATGTGAGACAAACACTTCCCAAAAGTTACTGGACTGTTGAATCCCTTCTGAAACTCTCTCAACCTTTTACCAAACAGGAGAAGTGAGCACCTCATCTCCTCAATGGAACAGAAAAGCTATGCTTGCCTCTCTCTCTGGAGCCTGAGAGTGTAGCCCATATTTACTTGTTCTGTGCACACCCTGTGATTCATGGAGTCACCTTTAATACTTGGCCCCTACTGTTGGGGATAGGCTACTACATTAATCAGTATTAACTGAGACTTTGGAAAACCTCCTCTATTCAGAAAGTCCCCATTCTTAATATGTAGAGTGGAGTGGAGGAGTAGCCTAATGGTTATGAACACTGGCTCGGGAACCCAGAGACCAGGGTTCAATTCCCACTAGCACTCCTTGTAGCCTTGGGCAAGTCACTTAACCCTCCATTGCCTCAGAAAGATCCAAGTTATTAATGTCCCTGTTTAATGTACATTACCAAAATTAAGTTTCAATGTAAACGCTTTGATTGAAATGATAAAGCAGTATATAAAACCTGTTAAATATATAGGGGTAATTTTATAACAGGGAACCTATGTTATGTGAGTAGGAAAATGCCTAATTTGGTGCTATTTTATAAGACACAACGATGCCTATGGGGCCTTTTTATTAAAGTGTGGCAAGTTTTTCCACTTAGGGGCATGTTTACTAAAGATTAAATCACAATTCTTCCCATGCTCCACCCAAACTCTGTCCCTGGACACACTTACCGTACAACTACGCATCAGCATGTACTGTTCTAGGTGTGAAAAGGGTTTACAAAATCACCCTTATGGGGTAAGCCAAAAGTCATTCCTATGAATGAAACAGCTTTTTATGTGCAGAAATAGACGTTTATAAAGTTGCCCAGGCAAAAGAGCATCAAAGTATGCACTAACAGCTTCTTAGTGCTTACTCTTACCTGGAATGAGCAGAGATGTACCCCCAACTGGGGTTTGGTTGGGGTCTGCACTTAGACATATATGGGTCAATATTCAGCATTGCAGCTAGACTATTTAAAACGCCGTGCTGGTACCACTGCTTTAACAGAACCTGGCTATTCAGTGCCAGAACTTCTCCAGCATCCTGCATCGAATATCCGGTTTCACTTGTTAGCGCATCACTGTCCAATAAGTGCTTTTCTTCAGTTGCAAACCGGATAGCAAGAACGGATTCAAGAATACCCTAGTTTTAACGCAGCGTTTCTTACATTGGCTATGGCAATATTCAGTGGCACTATTAGGATATTGCCGCTGAATATCAAGCTCAGTGTGTTTTAGCTGTTAGCAGGAATGGAAAGGAATGGAGAATAAAACCAAGGATATTATAATGCCTCTGTATCGCTCCATGGTGTGACCACACCTTGAATATTGTGTGCAGTTCTGGTCACCATATCTAAAAAAGAATAAAGCAGAATTAGAAAAGGTACAGAGAAGAGTCATCAGAATGATGAAAAGGGATGGAAGGATACCTCTGTGAGGAAAGGCTTAAAAGGTTAGGACTCTTCAGCTTGGAAAAGAGAGGGCAGAGGTGGAATATCGGGAGCTTATGTATGGGCTACTGAGAGCTGTGCTGCAGAGCAGAGGGGAAGTATCCTGCTGGTGAGGGCTGGCCAATGCAGGCATCTTTGAGGCCGTCCCCATCGCCCCCTGACATCAGCAACTGAGGTCCTGCAACAACCTTTAAGCTGGCCCAGAGGACCTTTGGGCTGTGGCCCGAAGGGGTGTGTCCAAAGGGGCAGGACACGCCCCTTTGGTGCCCTTTCGGTCTCCAGCGGTGCAGGAGTGGGACACTACCATCAACTGGTCACTAAAAGGTACTGTGATCATTTTGCCTCCACTGGAGAGTTTGTAAGCTCCTATTGGGAAACAGAAGGAAAAAAACTCCTTGCCTGCTTATGTGCCTTTGACTCAAGCCTCTAGTAGAGTGATGGGGCCTTTGGACAAGCATTTCAGTGTTGCCACTGCTTGGCAGCATTCCCCTGATGGAGCGTCTATCAGCTCACCAGAGAGGACTCCACCCCCATTCCCTAACCCACAGCTTTCCTCTACTGTTGCCTCGTGTCTCTGCAGCTATGGGTGCTCCTTTTATACCATGTCAACTGCCAAAGCCTGTTGTATATGCTGTGGGGGCTTCTGTCTTGACTGAATCTTCCCAGGATATTACCTTAAAAGATATATGATTTGCGATTGTGAAAATTGATTCAAAGTTGTCTAATATTGTTCAGTTCTTGTGTACATTTTCTGATCAGTCTGTTCAGAAGTCTCAGCAAGTAGACAATAGGTTGATGGAGGTCTCTAACAATGTTCTTAGGTTGGAAGGTCAGCTGAATGTTCTGCAACAGAGCAGTGTTCCACTATTAAAGATTCCATGTCCATCCATTCTAAGTCGGAAGCTCTGGGAAATTCTGCCAGAGCCACCAACTTACGTTTTGTTAATTTCCCAATAACATCCCTATTGTCTGCAGAAATCTTGTTAGATAAATATTCCAATGAAGTTTTGTTCCTTACTGATAAGGTTCCTATTCAAAAATGTTTTTATTTGTTGTTATTTGCCCTCTAGGAAGCGGCAGAAGGACATAGAGGGGAGGGGGTTTGAAGGAATAGATATTTTGTCACTGATTTGAATCAGGATTTGACCAAATTCTTGGAAGATTCTACCGATGAGATAGTTAAACGGCTGCACTATTAGTTTCCTTTGTATATATTGCTGATAAAATCAAGGTCTTGAAATCCTTCTTTAAATATACTTAACAACAACAATAACAACAACAAATTGCATGTCCTATGTATTTATTTGCATTTGTAAATGTGCAAAACCTAATAAGAAAAAAAAGACAGCTGAGGAGAAATATGATAAAGATCTATAAAATAATGAGTGGAATGGAACGGGTAGACATAATTCAGTTGTGTACTCCTTCAAAAGGTAGAAAAACTGGGAGGCATGCAATGAAGCACATTTAAGACTAATTGGAGAAAGTATTTTTTCACTTGATGTGTAATCACTCTGGAATTCATTACCGGAGGATGCAGTAATGCAGTGATATTCAATAACGACCCTTGAAAAGACTCAAATGATTCTGATTTTCAGGATAGCCCTAATGAATTTACATGTTAGATATGCAGCCTTTGAGACCCAGGAGTGAATATGACTCACCTAAGAGCAATGGGTACAATACACTAGTCTAACAAAAGCACTGCACAGTGTAACTGGGTCACACAAACAGGCAAGGGCCATTTCAAACACCACTGTTATTAGTTTGTGGACACAAGGCAATTTCAAACCTTTTGTTACCATCTTCGAAGCTTTTTGAACTTGCTTTCTTTTCCTCATTGAAGGTGGAAAGGAAGATGGAAGCCCCTCCCCATCTCCCCCCCCCCCCCCCCAAACTGGTCTCAACCTAGTACCTTATATATTTTAGAAAATCACCACTGCATTTTAGACACTCTGAGGGGGCTAGTTTAAAATCTCAAAAGGAAAAAATCTGCCCCAAAGAACCATTCCACTACAAGTCATCTAAGCTCTTCTCATTGACCGCAAGAACAAGAGAGAAAAATAAGCTTCCATGTGTTTCTGTCGGCAGACACCTTTTGGACAAATCCACAGATCAAGCTGAATCTGAAAGAGAAGGACGAGGGGCAGTCAAACGATTGCACATTCATAGCAGCTCTGATGCAAAAGAATCGACGGAAGCTCAGGAAAACTGGAACTGACCTGCTAACAATTGGCTACGCTATTTATCAGGTTTGTTGTTCATTTGGGTTTGTTTTTGGGACTTTAAAAAACAGGACTAGAAAGTACAGTAAGTAATTTTATAAACAATTTTCCTCACTTATATGCCAGTATATGCAA
The DNA here is from genome assembly GCA_033557465.1 of Ichthyophis bannanicus. NCBI lineage: Eukaryota > Metazoa > Chordata > Amphibia > Gymnophiona > Ichthyophiidae > Ichthyophis > Ichthyophis bannanicus. The sequence continues at coordinate 146,981,285 of CM066033.1, forward strand.
GTAAAAGACCTCTTATAAAGTTACCCCATGTGTAAAAGCATGCAGGGCCGGAGCTACCACCAGGTGAACCAGGCGATGGTCTAGGAAGTAGGCCGCCCAAGGGCACTTGCTGCCACCCCTCTCTGAGGCCTGAAGCTGCAGAAATAGCCACCAAACTGTGACACAGCACCTACTAGCATGCTCAGGCACTGCATTACAGGTTCCTCCTCTTCCCAATGTGCCATTTCTATCCCTCTCTGGCACCAGCGGAACCGCACATTATGAAAAGGAGGACGGCAGCGGTGGCAATGGGCCATGGGAAGGGGTGGAAGGATGGAGAACCCTCCTCAGGTGCTTCCAATCCTTGCGCCAGCCCTGAAAGCATGCATGGTGCAAGTAGGTGCGAACTTGTATGTGATTTAAGAGTAGACGGTTTCATGGGAGGAGTTTGGGTGGAGCGTGGGCGGAGTCAGGATTTACACATGCATTTTATATACACATACTTTACACACTAACAGTTACACATGCTCGTAAATTTCACAGTGTCAATCTAGCCACAATTTCTGCCAGTCTACCCTGCATATTTTATAAAGATACATAGGGGATCATTCTGTCCCATTGGGATGTCCATCCCTGCTATTCGTTCCCCTGCCAGCTCCGTCAATATCCTCCCCGTATGAACAGTGGGTTTGGATGGGGAGGCCTGGATGGGGGCGGGAGGGGACATTCTGGAGGCGGAGTGAGGGCAGGGCATGGGTGGGCTGTGACTCCGGATGTACAGGGCCAATTCAGAGATCGTCCCTGTAAGTCCAGGGCTTCGAATCTAGATGGGGGACTTATTCCCCCTCAAAGGTGGAATAAGTCACCCTGGATGGAGGGGTATTGCAGCGGGGACCTGGGGACACAGGTGAGGGGGCGCAGGGGGTTATCCGCAGCCTGACCCAGGCCTTGGAAGACCAGATCAGGAGTCGGGGTGCTGGGAACAGGCATTCAGATTCAGTGGGCCAGGATCGCAGCTCGTGAATGGAGCCATGGTGCCATGGCGACATGATGCCATGGCACCATGGCTCCATTCACGGGACCAGCTGAGTTAGCCAGGTAGTCACTGGGATGTACAGCTGGACAGAATCAGGTCCAGGCACTAGACCCGATTCTGATCCCATGGAGGCTGTGGGATCATAATCGAGTCTAACTTTGCACGCCCGATTCTGCCTAACTGCACAGGACTGGAGGTGCATTAATGGAATTGGCCTCATAGTGTCTGTGTTTTTATAAAAGAGGCTAAAAATAGCTGCCTACATGGCCTTCACACACAGGCATCCCGTTATAAAATTACTTCTCACATGTTTTGCTAAGAACATAAGATTTGCCATACTGGGCCAGACCAAAGGTCCATCAAGTAGCCTGTTTCCAATAATAGCCAATCGAGGTCACAAGTACCTGGCGGGATCCCAAAAAGGTAGACATATTCCATCCTAGGGATGCACATAATTTTTTGCACATTTTTCCAAATTTTATAGAACCTTTTACAAAGTTTTTTTTTTCAATATTATCTTTATCTGTATTGAGTTTTTGGTATATCACCTTTCAGTACAATATCAAAGTGGTTCACAGTAAAGTAGGAATTAATGGAAAGGAACACCATCCTTGATAGGGAAGCAAAGGAGGAAAGACGGACAACCAGGGCTCCCAGTAAAGAGACAGCTAGATCTGGGCATTAGCCTGGTCCCCTGAATGCGGAGTGGATAAGATGTGTCTTAAGAGCAGCACGGAACGTTTTGTGCAAAGTTGTGAAGATAGCAAATTCTACAAAGTGGGGACTGTAAAGAAAAATCCCAGTGATCTTGTAGATTTGAGCCTAGCTTGGGAGACAAGAGGAATACAAAGACAGTTTTCCTGAGCTGAACGCAGAGCATGTGATGGAACATAAGGGATTATGAGAGATGCCCAACATGGTGGAGCTCTGGTGTATAATGCTTTATGAGCCAAAACCAGAATCTTGACCTTGAGGTGATAGGAAATGTGGGGCCAACAATATTGTATTAGTAATGGATTACTATAATCATATTTACTGGTGTAGGCAACGCGTCAGACTGCAGTATTTTGAAGTATTTGCATACGTTTGATTTCAGATGCCTGGATCACAAAATAAACAATGTTACAGTAATTCAACTGAGATGTTATGAGTGCATGCATCAGGGTATTTTGTTCACCACAGTCCCCTTCTGTCAGTCTACTCCAGGTCCTTCTAGCCCTACACAGTATTCTGCGTCTTTCCATCCTGCTTACTGTCATCGGTGTCAACTTTGCCCTCCCTAAGAGGCATGTTACTAAACCAGGCTAACGGTTAACCCATGCTATCTGCAGCTAGGTCCCATTGAATAACATGGGATCCAGTTGCAAAGAGCCCGGGTTAACCATTAGCCCATTTAATTAACATATCCCTAGGTTTTCGAACACTGCCATGTATACTTCATGACTGATACCAAAAAAACACTCTAATGAAACAAAAAATAGGCAGGAATAGCTTACTCAATACTAAAAAACAGCACACGTTGCTTTTCAATTGGAAGGGGTAAAAGGTCTCAATAGGCAGTGGGCTGGTGTGAACCGTGATATTCAATCACAAACACTGAAATCACTGTGCCCATCACTGTGCACATCAATGGCCTTATCCCTCAACCCCAACATAACATGTGCAAAGGGATCGCCAAACAATCACTTTGCGTTCGGCCTTCTGTTGCTGCAAGCTAAGTTGCTGCACATTGGACAGAATGGTTAGGCCAAATGATTCTTACCTGGTAGTTTCCTTCCTGCTCTGTAGTGAATCAGTGTAGAAAGCCTGTGTTGTACTATTCATACTTTTAACTAATGTGATTGTATATTTACTGCACTTTCAGTGTCCTGGAAAAGAGGAGCAACTGGCCAAAGACTTTTTCAGATATAACAGTTCTAAAGCAAGAAGCAATACCTACATCAACGTGAGGGAAATCTCTCAGAGATTTAAACTGCCCCCCGGGGAATACATGCTCATCCCTACGACCTTCGAACCTCACCAAGAAGCAGACTTCTGCCTGAGAATTTTTTCAGAAAAGAAAGCTGAAATTCAGTGAGTACCCTGTAAATTAACTCCTTATGGGATAAGCTCAAAATCTTTACAGTAGCAACATATGTGGGAGGCTGCAGAAAGAAGAGTGATTCTTGATAGAAAAACATAAAAAGTACATAAGAACATAAGATATGCCATACTGAGTCAGACCAAGGCCCATCAAGCCCAGGATCCTGTTTCCAACAGTGGCCAATCCAGGTCACAAGTACCTAGCAGTTTCCCCAAAAGGTACACAGATTCGACAGTGCTTATCCCAGGGTAAGCAGTGGATTTCCCAGATCCTCTTTAATAATGGTTTATGGAATTTTCCTCCAGAAACTTGTCCAAACCTTTTTTAAACCCAGCTACACTAACAGCTTTTACTACATTAGCTTTATTGTGTGTCCTCTAGTCTTTCTACTTTTTGAAGGAGTATACAACCGATCTATGTTTACCCGTTCCACTCCATTCATTAATTTATAGACCTCTATCATATCTCCCCTGAGTCATTTCTTTTTCAAGTTGATGAGCTTTTAAGCCTCCCCTCCTAGGGATATCCTTCCATCCCCTTTACCATTTTGGTGGCTCTTCTCTGTACTTTTTCTAATTCTGATAAATTATTTTTAAGATATGGCGACCAGAACTGCACACAGTATTCAAGGTGTGCTTGTACCATGGAGCGAAAGAGGTATTATAATATTTTTGGTTTTGTTCCCCATTCCTTTCCTTATGAGTCCTAGCATTCTATCTGCAATTTTTTTCAGTCTACCTTTTTTTGAATCTGAACAGAGCCAGGCTGAAAGAGGTGTCGGGATCCTTTCATGGCTGCCACCTGCATTATAAAGAACAAGAAGTAATACATACATGGAAGGGGAAACTGTAAAACTAGAAGGCAAGGGGGTAATCTGAAAGGCAATGTTACAAAATACTTTTTTACTGAAAGGGTGGTGGATGCTTGGAATGCCCTCCCGCCGGAAGTGATGGGGGCAAATACAATGACAGAATTCAAAATGGCATGGGACAGACACTGTGGATCCCTTTATAGCAACAGATCCGGACGCTCAGGCATTTACGTTCCCTGCTAGAAGCAGAGGACTTCTGGACAATCTATCAGGCATTGATTATACCTCACTTTGACTATGCTAATGCTATCTTACAAGGCCTCCCACAATCCACCCTGAACCCCTTGCAGCTCGCGATGAATGCTGCAGCGAGAGGTCTGCATGGGGCCTCTAGGAGTGACCATGTGACCCCCATCCTAAAACAGCTTCACTGGCTCCCTCTACAAGGTAGGCTCACTTTCAAGACCTTATTGCTGACCTTCAAGGCCATCAATGGGCTCTCCTCCTCCTCACTAACAGAGCTCATCCACATCAGTGCACCAAATAGATCCAAAAGATCTACTGCAATTAATACACTAACAACTCCGAAAGCATTAACAAAATGCACCATGGCAACAGCAAACAGGGCCTTCAGATTCTGCGCTCCAAGATGCTGGAACGCTCTACCACCTAATATCCGGGCAATCTCTAGCTTACCCCAGTTTAGAAAGGCACTCAAACATCACCTCTTCCTCAAACACTACCCAGACAACAATGTGTCAAGACATCCCCCCAATGAAGGTAGCTACACCAACATTCCCAGTTAGCTACACCAACACTCCCAGCAAGCTATCCATGACCATGGAACTCTATGTAACATGTGATGTTGTGATGCTTGTATGTATATAGTTACCCCTAAGTTATCCAAGTTTCGTGTCCCTGTTCTCTGTAAACACAGAACAGCTTGTTGTTCTGATGATTTCGTTGTATGTAAACCGCACTGATGCCGAATAGCGCGGTATAGAAGAAAATGTAAATAAATAAATAAACAGGATAAAATCAAAATAACTTTAACTGACTCTGCTATCTCAACAAATGGGGGTGATCTGCATGGAGAGGTGGGTACACCCCTAAATAAAGGCATGGGGAGAGGTGACCTACACAGAGCAGCGGGTACACCTACTCTAGCTACCTTACTGGGCAGACTAGGTTAGGGCTCTTTAACCTGGAAAAGAGACAGCTAAGGGGAGATATGATAGAAGTCTATAAATTAATGAACAGAGTGGAACGGGTAAACGTAGATCAATTGTTTACCTTATCAGAATATAGAAAGACTAGCGGACATGCAATGAAGCTACAGGGTAAACTATTTAAGACTAATAAAAGAAAATATTGTTTCACTCAACGTGTAATCAAACTCTGGAATTTGTTACCAGAGGATGTAGTAAAGGCTGTTAGTGTAGCTGGGTTTAAAAAAGGTTTGGACAAGTTCCTGGAGGAAAGGTCCATAAACCATTATTAAGAAGGGACCCAGGATATCAATGCTTGAACCAATACGAGCATTGTGGAACCTGTGTCTCTTTGGGAAACTGCTAGGTACGTATGACCTAGATTGGCCACTGTTGGAAACAGAATACTGGGCTTGATGGACCTTGGTCTGACCCAGTATGGCATATCTTATGTTCTTATCTTATGTTCTTATGACCATACTGGTCTTTATCTGCCGTTATATACTATGTTACTATATTTTCGACATGCTTTGCCAATCCAGGGCAGGTGCTAATTGGTTTAGTTCTTTTTCTGACTAACCGATCTCAGTAGGTAAGAACTGCTACCAAGGCTTCAGCTTGTGGTATTTTGACTTCAAGTGTCCCCCAGACGTCAGGCCCATCTCCTGCCCTGTTTACTGTTTATTTGCAGCCTTTAGTACAAATTTTGACAACTTTTTATATGTATGTAGACAATATTCCAGTAGTTTTTTCTGCATTGATTAATCCATTCCATCTTGGAGGAAAACGTTGTATAGGTCATCAAGGTGGGGAAAAAGAGATTTAGGTCACCCATTTAAAACTACACAAGTATATTATAAAAGGCTCAGCAAGCAGACAGTCTCTTATAAAATATATGGAGCCCTGTCAAAGAAACACATATTTGGCACCATATACAGTACAATACAAAAGCCCATTTTATAAAAGAAGGCATTCAAAAAAAGAGCAGAATCATCTGTGGGTTTATGGATATAAATATAGCTACATACATGTATTAGGGGTGTACAGGCAAAAATAAAACCCTTTTGTTTTGTTTAGTTCCCTGTGTCATTTGCAGGTTTGTTTGGTTTTAATACAATTTTTGTTTTGTGTTTTGTTTTCATAGATTTTCATTTCAGGCAATTTTGTTAAATAAAGAAGTGGCTGTGGCTGCTGCTCAAACAAAAAAACATAGCTGAAAGGTTACTAGAGTTTTCAGGCAAATTTTAAAAAAAAATCTAATGGCTTTTTTTCTCAAGTCAGAGACTGTCCTCAACAACTGACCTTTGGATTAAAAGGCAAGCATCCTGCAGGAAGAGCTCCACTGAAGCTGGTTCTAGCCAGCCTGCTGTTAACACTGTCTTGTATTGCTGGTGATCTTTGTTCCTATTTCTTGATTGGCTCAAAATTTGTCTGGTCTGGAGCTCTGTGAAAAACCCTTCCTGGATTTTTTGCCTTGTGAATCTATTGACTCCTGCTCTGGAGACATACTGCAAAGCCTGTTCTTTTGACATGTTCTTATGCCAGAAATTCTGTGACACCACGTCTATGTACACTATCAGAGACATTTACCAAGCCTAATTCAGATCTACTTTTCTGGTTAGAGACCTGATATTTGGAAAGTAGAAGAATTACTCTACAGCAGTGGTTCCCAAATTGTGGGTTAAGATTCCAAATGGGATCGCATCATCAGTGAATGGGAACACAAAAAGAAAGCTGCTATTCTTTCCTCCCTCTGTTCCTCCACTATAACTGAGGCCCAGTCACAATGGTCATCATGGGGCTGGTGAGTCAGTGGATGTTCACAGGCCTTGTCCCCTCCTCCTGGGTGGGCTTCCTGTATGGCTGGCAACCCATGCAGAGTACTGGAGTCTGTGAGCACACACTGACACACGAGGCCCTGCGCTGTACACAGCTACTGTTGCCGCCCCTCCTGCTGCTGCTATCCGCATGCTTTGTATAAATGGGGGCGGAGGAAATAGATGAGAGAAGGGAGGGAGGTCTGCTATTTTGTTTTCATCATCACCTGGTGTCATGTAAACTTTATTGTTAACATTGGGCCATATTGGATAAATGACCGAGGAGTGAAGCTTTAGGCAGACTAAAGAGCCTATTTACCAAAATGTGTTAGCTGTTTAATGTTTGGCCTTGGGCAAATCACTTAACCCTCCATTGCCTCAGAAGAATCCAAGTTATCAATGTCTCTGTTTAATGTACATTACCAAGTTTAAGTTACAATGCAAACCGCTTTGACTAAAGTGATAAAGCGGTATTAAAAAAACCTCTTAAATAAATAAATAAATGTGGCTTTGAGGACACAGTAACAGTGTGACGCAGCACGTTAGCTGCCAGTGCGCACTAATTGCCACATTGAATAGCTAACACAGAAAACACCATTTTGGGGTGGGGAATGGGTGAGGACTGTGCCTTACTGTTAACACAGACATCATTACCCTACACGAACTGTTCATGTGGCAGATAGCCCTTAAAACCACCTCAAGAGGTGTGGCTAACCTCATCGTGCATTATCTGCCGTGCACTTAACATGTGGTAGCAAACCTGGGCTGTGTGCTAATTGCACAACAGCCTCCCAAAAATTCCAGGAAAGCCCCCAAAAGTTAACACAAAGGTTTTGTAATCACCCTGCATAATTTTGGCTCTCACCACACAATAACTGCACACCCTTAGCACACATTAGTAAACAGGTGTCTAAGAGTTTAGGTAGTTTTCTTGTTCCCCATCTTAATTTGACTAAACAAAAAAAAAGCATGATATAAGCTTGGCTTAATTTGGTATTGCCATGGGGACAGCTATAGCCCCCAATGTGGCCAATATATATGTGTACCATTTGAGGACACGTTTGTATAGGGTCACTCTGATTTGCTTCTAGATTATTATGGTTACGGTTCATTGATGACGTTTTTGGTCTGTAGACTTCCACCTGGCTGAATGTTCATGGATGAGCACTTGAGGTTCACTTGCACCAGCCATTTGCTGTCTATTCAGTTTTTGGATGTGCAAGTTAATAAGCAAGGTTCTATTTTGACTACTACACTGTTCCGTAAAGAGGTGAATCGAAATACCTTGCTTTCCTACCAGAGCAATTGGTCAGTTTCTGCATATTTGATGAGATTGCACTACAGTTGAAGAGTATAAGTTTCAGTCTGGTCTGTTGATGGCCTGTTTGCACTGTAGGGGTTACATAGTAACATAGGAATGTGGAGGCCAATTTTGATCGGGGCCTGTCCAGACATCCGAAATCTGGACAGGCTGGATTAGACCCCGATTCAACACCCGCGGGAGCTAGACATTCACGTGGGAGCAGAATTGGGGCATTTGGACAGTCTGGACTGGCCCTGATTCTGCAGGCCCAGCCATGTAGCGCCTTTCCTGCCTAACTCCCCCCTTGCTCCCGCTTGTGCCCTGGTGCCGTGGCGTCCCATCACCATGCAGAAGCCCTGCTGCCCTGCACCATGTTAAAACTTCATTTCCATGCTTCTCGACCCCAGGAGGGGCCTGCCATTATTAGGATCGGGCTGCAGGGATCCCCCTGCTGCTGCTAACCTTACTGATGTGGTCCACCGGTGCTGATCGCCCTCGTCGCGGGGACCTATTGCACCTCCGAAGTGGAAAAAATCCCCCGTCTATCCTTACCAGCCCGGACATACAGGGTCATGACCGAAATAGGCCCTGTGCATCCGGGGTCATAGGCCTGCCTTCGCTTCACCTACACTCCTCTTCCAGACCTCCTCCTCTAGCACCTGTCCAGAGTGCCCTGCACATCGGCACTGTATGTGCGGGGAGCTTTGGGGACAGAATAGGCCCCAAGTGATTAGCAGGGATATATGTCCAAACCGGACATATATCCCTGCTAATCGCAGTTTGGAATGACCCCCACAGTACAAGACAGCAGATAAAGACCAGTATGGACCATCTAGTCTGCCCAGTAATGTGGCTAGTGTGGCTGTAACTGCAGCTCTGTGCAGATCGCCTCCCCTCTATGCCTGTGTTTAGGGTTCTACCTGCTGCTCCGTGCAGGTCAGCCCACCTCTATTAAAAGATATTTAAGTTTGCTTTGATTTCATCCTCTTGTTATGAAGGGATCCACTGTGTCTGTCCCATGCCATTTTGAATTCTGTCACTGTGTTTGCCCCCACCACTTCCATTGAGAGGGCATTCCAAGCATCCACCACCCTTTCAGTGAAAAAGTATTTCCTGACATTGCCTTTCAGTTTACCCCCTTGCAACTTCATCGTATGTCCTCTAGTCTTACAGCTTCCCCTTTTTGAAAAAAAGTTTATTTGTTCATTGATACCCTTTAGGTATTTATATTATATTTCCCCTGTCCTTCCTTTCCTCTACATACATCTCTTCTCATACATCTTCTGGCGCAGGCTCTGAATCATTTTGGTCGCTTTCCTCTGCATCGTTTCTTTTTATACCCTTTGCGAGATATGGTCTCCAAAACCGAACACAATATTCCAAGTGAGGCCTCACCAACAACTTGTACAGGGACATTAATACGTCCTCCTTTCTGCTGGTTATTCCTTTCTGTATGAGCCCAGCATCCTTCTGGCTTTGGCTACTGCCTTGTTGCATTGTTTCGCCACCTTGAGATCCTCGGACACTAGCACTCCGAGGTCCTTCTCCTGGACCATGCACACCAACCTCTCTCCCCATACTGCATACATTTCCTTTGGATTTCTGCATCCCAAATGCATGACTCTGCGCTTCTTCACATTCAATCATAACTGCCAAGCATTATATCGTTCTTCCAGTGTTTTTAGATCTTTCCTCATGTTGTCCACTCCCTCAGAAGGGTCCACTCTTTTGCAAATTTTCATGTCATCTGCAAAAAAGCAGACCTTTCCATTCAGTCCTTCCACAATGTCACTCATAAATACATTAAACAGTACTGGTCCTAGGACCGATACCTGAGGCACGCCACTATGCACTTTCCTTTCTTCTAAGTGAATTCCATTTACCACCACCTTCTGTCGTCTGGCAGTCAACCAATTTCTGATCCAGTTCACCACCTTGGAACCTATCCCCAGACTGCTCAGTTTATTGATAAGCCTCCTATTAGGAACAGTAACAAAGGCTTTGCTGAAATCTAGGTATATCACATCCATTGCATGCCCTTGATCTAGTTCTCTGGTCGCCCAGTCAAAGAACTCAATCAAATTTGTTTGGCATGATCTTCCTCTAGTAAAACTATGTTGCCTCAGATCATGCAATCCATTGGTTTCCAGAAAGTCCACTATTCTTTCTTTCAAGAGTGCCTTCATTACTTTTCCCACCACAGAGGTAAAGTTTACTGGCCTATAGTTTGTCACCTCTTCCCTATTACCATTTTTGTGAAGAAGTACCACATCAGCCCTTCTCCAGTCCTGCGGAACTTCTCAGTCTCTGAGGATCTATTAAAAACATCCTTTAAAGGCGCTGCCAGAACCTCTCTGAGCTCTTTCAGTATCCTGGGATGTATCCCATCTGGTCCCATGGCCTTGTCCACTTTCAGTTTTGCAAGCTGTTCTAACACAACATCTTCTGTGAATGGTGTGGTATCTACACCATTCCCATTTGTATATTTGTCACTCATATGTGGTCCTTCTCCAGGATTTTCTTTTGTTAAAACAGAAGTATTTGTTTAGCATTTTCACTTTTTCAATGTCACTTTCTGCAAATCTGAGCTCGTCACTTTTGAGCCTTGCAATTCCACCTCTGATTTTCCTCTTCTCCTGAATATACCTGAAAAAGGTTTTGTCTTCTGAATATACCTTTGTCTCCTCACTTCACATCTTTAGCCATCTTTTCTTCTGCCTTTGCTTTTGCTATCCTTATTTCTCTCTTTGTCTCTTTTAGCTTTATCTTGTATTCTTTTCTGTGTTCCTCTGTTTGTGATCTTCTGAATTTCGTGAAAGTTGTGTTTTTTGCCTTTCTTTGCGCAGTCACTTTGGAGAACCAGATAGGTTTCCTTTTCCTCTTGTTTTTATTTACTTTCTTTATATATATATCTGTTGCCCCTTTTATTGCCTCGTTTAGTTTAGCCCAAAGCATTTCCACTTCCTTTATCTCCTCCCAACCTGCCAACTCCTCCTTCAGATACTTTTCCATTTTACTGAAGTCAGCATTTTTAAAGTTCAGGACTTTGAGTTTACTGTGATTGGACTCTGCCTTGGCTTTTACCTCAAACCACATTGTGTGATGATCACAGCTGCTCAAATGGGCACCCACCCAGACATTCAACACACTATCTCTGTTGGTGAGCACTAAATCCAGTACCAAACACTCCCTGGTCGGTTCCATCACCATTTGTCTAAGTAATGCATCTTGGAAGGCATCCAGAATTTTTTTTACTACTTTCCAGATTTGCAGAAGGAATCCTCCAGTCCACATCGGGTAGATTAAAATCACCCAATATGATCAGTTCTCCCTTCATGGCTATCTTTGCAATATCAATAACCAATTCACTATCCATTTCTTCAGTTTGAGTTTGAGGCTTGTAGACTACACCAGTATTGGTGATAATGCCATCTCTTCTTTCCAGCACAGTCCACAGCTCTTCTTCTTTTTCTCATGTTTTATTTATTTATTTATTTATTTACAATTTCTTCTATACCGCACTATTCGGCATCAGCGTGGTTTACATGGAACATAACAATCAGACAGGTACATAAGTCTGAGTTTACAATTAACAGGAGAGCCAACTTGGATAACCAAAGATAACTATTTACAAAACAGTGTCATATAAAAACAAAGAATGAGATCTAATGGTCCAGGACCTCTTGCATGGTGTGGTCCTCTGGCTGATAAGGTGTGTTGGAACAGTTGTAAGAAATTGAGTGGGAATGTGATTCATTGTTCTCTAGGAAGTATTTGAGGAAAAGGAAGTGTTTAAGGGCCTTCCTAAACTGGATTAGGTTGGTGATTGACCTGATGCTTGTCGGTAAGGAGTTCCAGAGTCTTGGGGCGCAGAGACTGAAGGCCCTGTTTGCAGTTGCCAAGGTGCATCTTGTTAATTCTCTTGGCAATGTTAGCATATTTACTGCTGTGGATCTTCTTGGTCTATTAGGGGCTGCTGTTTGGATAAGGTCAGATAGTGAAGAGGAGGAGAGATTATTGACCACTTTGAATTTCAGCAGCGCTGTCTTGAAGAAGATCCTGGCATGAATAGGAAGCCAGTGTAACTGCATTAGAAGGGGAGTCACATGGTCTCTCTTAGATGAACCGTGGAGAACCCTCGCTGCACTATTCATGGCGAGCTGTAAGGGGTTCAAGGTGGATTGGGGGAGACCTTGTAATATGGTATTGGCGTAATCAAAATGTGGTATTATCAGGGCCTGGTAAATTGTCCGAAAGTCTTCCGGTTCAAGCAAGGGGCATAGATGTCTGAGTGAACGGATCTTGAAATAGATTGCTCTTACAGTGTTCGCTATGTGTGCCTTCATGTCGAGGTTTTGATCCAGTGTAACTCCCAGGTAACGAATTGTGGGTTTTGCTTGTAGATCGGCTTCTTTCACCTTCAAGTATTGGGGTGGGCTGGAGAACGGGTTCCTCGTTATGAAGAGCACCTCAGTTTTCTTATGCTGAATTCTAAGGTTTTGTGACAGGCGCCATTCAGATATGGCATTGAAACAGTTGGTTAAAGGGGAGAGGTCCACTTGCTCTATGGAGAACGGCATATAGAGCAGGACATCATCGGCATATACCATACAACAGAAATTGAAAGACCGGATGATATTGCAAATGGGTTGCATGTATATGTTGAACATCAAGGCCGATAGGGAGTATCCCTGTGGTACTCCTTGACATTGATGAAACGGTTCTGATGTTGTTCCACCTGATCGTACGTGCTGCCATCTACTGGACAAGTATGATCTGCACCATTCCAGTGCTGTTCCACAGATGCCTTTCTCTTTTAGCCGTCCTAGGAGAAGCTCATGGTTTACTGAGTCAAAGGTTGCAGCTATGTCTAGGAAAATGAGTGCAACTCCCTGACGGATGCTGTCGACGCCAATGATTATGTTATTAAAAAGGGTGGTAAGGAGAGTTTCCACTCCATGTGACTCCCTGAATTCATGTTGGCATGGGTCTAGTGGAGCAGCAGCATTGATGTGGTCTTGTAATTGCCTTTGCACCTCTTTTTCGATCAACTTTGCGAGAAAAGGTATACTTGCAATGGGTCTGTAGGAGTCTACCTTTTGGGGGTCTAGTTTACTATTTTTTAGCAGCGGTCTGATCGAAGTGTGCTTGAGGGCAGATGGGAAGTAACCGCTTGTGAAAGATAGGTTCATTACCTTGGCTATTATCAGACTGAGGTCACTGCGCAGTTCTTTTATCCAGAAAGCTGGACAAAGATTTGTTTGCGCTGTAGTGGTATTGAGGGTCATGATAGTATCTTCGATGCACTTCTTGGAGGGGGTCAAGAAAGACATTAGAGATGTTGTACACACATGGTCTGTGGAGGAGACACCAATTGAAATTTTAGTTGTCTGACATAACTTAGATTGTAGGTAGGTGGCAAACTCCTGCGGATGTATTTCATATTGGTGCTCGGGTGTTGGCTCCTTGGATAGAGACTTGACAAGGTTAAACAGATCGTGAGGTTTATTTAGTGAGCGTTTCAGGGTGTCTGTGTGGTACTGTTTCATTCTCTCTGTGATGGCTTCACGGTGAATGGTTAGCTGATGAGTGTATGCTGTCTGGTCTTGAATGGAGTGTGACCTTCACCAACGTTCACTGCATTTCAGCGGCTTTAATATTACTTTTGACATATAGGTCTACTCCTCCTCCTTTTCTGCCTTCTCTGTCTCTCCTAAATAAATTATAGTCAACTATGGCTATATCCCAGAGTGGAGGAGTAGCCTAGTGGTTAGAACACTGGCTTGGTAACCAGGGTTCAATTCCCACTAGCACTCCTTGTGGTCTTGGGCAAGTCACTTAACCCTCCATTGCCTCGGAAGAAAGGCCTGGCAATCTACTTCCAGTGACACTGCCAAGAAAACCCAGGAGCCTCTGGGTCACCAGGAGTCAGAACTGACTCAAAGGCAAACATTGTATTTGTATGGCTATATCCAATTCATGCAACTCTTTAAACCATGTTTCTGCATTCGGTTATTCATAAAGCTTATTTGCGGGTCCTATATGCTAACCGTGATCTTTTGTTACTGGATTCTCCTCAAATAGTGGAGGATAGGCCTCTGTGTATGCTACATTATTCCAATTTGGCTCCGCAAGTAGCAGCTGTAATACAGAAACACCAGCATTTAGTTGCCTTGTATAATGTTTTCCATGACCCTCCATGTATGACTTATAGGCGAAGGAGTAATATAGTTCTCTGTGTGCTGTGCTTTCCTGTCTAATCAATGTGTTTATACCTCAAAAATTTCCTGTCATGATTTGACAATTTCCAATCTGTAATCAAACCGCTGCTGATCGCTGGAAGTAGCGGTATACAAATGTATATTAAATAAATATACAGGAAAGAACTGGCACACACGGCCGATTGATCGTACTCCTTCTGTAGTACATAATAGGTATCAACCTTGTCATAACTATAGTTTTTGTGCAGAGACCCTTGCAGGAAGTGTTTGGAATCATCCAGTGACACACAAACAATACTGTGCTAAGCATGACACAAATTGTAACATGATGTTTGTGGTTATGTTATTGTGTGCCTTTGTCCAAAGGTGCATGTGGGCATAATCACACAAAAATTTCAAACATAAAAGCCGGCTCGCACATAGTGTGGAAACGGCACCTTTGGTGTCACATTGCGTAGAACATCATCATCTGTTTATGGAATTACGGTGAAGGGTTATTGATTATATCCCCCCGCTGCAATGGGGAGGGGACTGGAGGGCTATTTTATTGCATCTACAGCAGTTCTGGATTTTTGATTAGCAGTCTGGAAAACTGGCAGGCTTAAATGATTCCATTGAATGGTATTCAATGGTTTGAGTATAGTGTATGGTGATTGGCTGAATTGGTTGTCTTTTGGTAGCGGCACACTGCCATTGGCTCTGCTGTTTGTTTGTGTCATCCCCAGTGCTTTGATTGGTAGGGAGAGTTTCTTATGGGTTATTTAAGTTCGGTGCCTTCCAGTGGGTTGTTTGGGTTCTGTGAAGGTCAGCATGGCAGTTTGAAGCTCTGTTTGATTCTCTCTCTCAAAACAACCATTAATACTGGAAATTGTAAGTCTGTTTTCAGCTAGGTATTAGCAAGGCTATGGGGGTTTTATATTTGTATTTCTAAACTGTATTCTCTTGTGGTAGATGCCAATGTTATGCTGGATAAAAAGCGCCGAGCTAGACGCCTGCCTTTTCCTGACCTGCCTTTGAAACCAACGGGCAGGTCAGAAGAAGGCAGGCATCCAGCTCTTGGCTATAAAAGAGCGTGTGCTGCTTTGAAATAGTGTGCACACCACTACAGGACTTTTTCTGTTTTACAGTGGAATCAAGCTGACTGATCTACAGTTCAGTACTTTATCCTGGCCACTACAGCCAATATTGGCTTACCTGTAAATTCTATGTTTTAGCAGTGAGTGACAAGAGAGATGCTGCCCTGCTATGAGAAGAATCGTTATATTGTGTGCAGGGTGGGTGTGCCTTGATTAGTTGGAGATTAAGGCTTTCGAAAAAATCTTTTTGGTAGCAATGTTTGTATTGCAATATTTGTAAACATTTTGATATGGTTTATATTGTTTGAATGCCATTGTTACTCTGATGGCATATTTTTGATATTTTGGGGAGCCTTTCATGTATGTGGTGGATGACTAGTTGTGATATAATCTGCACTGGCTTGTTTTATAAGATATATTTATTGGTAATATTAGTGTATTATATGAAGACAACTGAAGTGTGAAGATTGGTGGAAGACTCATCAATAACCTTCGCTATGCTGATGATACCACATTTTTGGCTGAAAGTGAAGATGATCTGAAACATTTGCTTCTCAAGATCAAGGAACATAGTCTTAAAATGGGCCTGCACCTTAATGTAAAGAAGACAAATATCACGACAACTGGCAAAATCAATAAGCTCTTCACTGATGGAGAAGAAATTGAAACAACTTTAACCTACTTAGATCAACTATCAATAAAGAAGCAACAAGCAGTCAAGAAATCCGATGATGCATTGCTCTTGGCAGAATGGCTATAAAGGACCTAGACAAGATTCTCAAGAGCAGAGATGTCTCTCTCCATACAAAGATTCAACTTGTTCAAGCCATGTTATTTTCAGTAACATTATATGGATGCGAAAGTTGGACAGTGAAAAAGATAGACAGGAAGAAAATTGATGCCTTTGAATTATGGTTCTGGCAACAAATACTGTGTATACCATGGACTGCCCGAAGAACAAACCAGTCAGTACTAGAGGAGATCAAACCTAAGCTTTCTTTAGAAGCTCAGATGACAAGACTTAGGACTTTCATACTTTGGACGCATCATGCGAAGAGAGAATTCATTAGAGATAGGCATCACGCTTGGTACTCGTAAGGTAGAACATCAGGGCAAAAGAGGAAGGCCAGCAATGAGATGGATCGATACAATAACAGCAGCTATGAGTCTGTCAACAATGAGCCGCCTGACTGAAGACTGAACACAATTTAGGACAACTATCCAGAGGGTCGCCATAAGTTGATACTGACTCAATGGCACTTAACAACAAGAACAACATTAGTGTATTGAGTATTATTTAAGATGAATATATAACTAAGAGGCCTGAGTCAATGATTGATTTAGCGGGTAGTTTTGGGTGACACGTTTGCTCATAAACTGTTATCATTAGTGAGTGTGGTCCCCAGCCCTGTTCTGACGGCTCTTCTCTTTGACAGTGGGAACTGTTCCTAGGGGGATGTTTTACTTATGACCTTTGGAGGTTTGATAGTGTGTAGTCAGGTAACAGTATTTTAGGTATCTGAGTGCTCCTAGCCCTCTTTTTGGGGTTTTCTTTTGGGACACAAAGTGAGGGCAGAGGGTAGATGCTGGACATGGGGTGAGATAGAGATTAGATTCTAGACGTGAGGTGGGGGAGATAGAGAAGATGCTGGACACGGGATGGGGAAGAGAGAGAAAGAGAGAGAGGAGATGCTGGATATGAGGTGGAGGAAAAGAAGGAGAATCCTGGACATGATGAGGGTTAGGATGAAAAAAAAGGGGAGTCGCTGGACAGTGCGAGAGAGAGGGAGAGACACAGGATAGGGTAGGAGAAAAGAGGATGGATGCTGGAGATGGGAAGTGTGGAAAAGAGAAAGAGAAAAGGGAGAGTTAAACACTTGGGAATAACTGGCTGGAGGGAAGGATAGAGAGATGGGGAATAAGAAGACTGTGTTAAAGGTTGAAAAATGGTAGGTAGAGCAGTAAAATGTGGGAGACTGAGGACCGGATCATAAGACAGGGAAGTGAAATCTCAGTTGATAAGAAAAGTAAATAGAAGAAAGTTGAAAGGGAAAGATCAATGTCAGAGTTGGAAGGAAGTGAAGTGACAGATGGACAGGAGACCCTAGAGATTGAGTTAAGAGAAGATCAAGAAAAACAGAACGCCGGGATCAACAGGATTAGAGAACAAAATGGCCAGACAGCAATTAGTGCTTGGAATATGTCTGTATTTGGATTTTATAGGCCCAATCTGGATATCCTCAGTGCTAAATATCTGGTTTCAGGGCTGACCGGTGCAGCTATTGAGACAGTGGCAATATTCAGCTGCTGTCCAGATAGCTGAATTGCATACAGTTAGGGCAGCTATTGCGAGAACTTGACTTTACACAGGGCACTTAGCCGATTAGTGGACCGAAAATCGCCCCTAACCAGCTAAGTACTGGGACTACCCTCACCCCACTCATGAACTGCCCTGACAGTATCCAAACAGTGCCACAGCATTTAGAGGAGATATTCAGCAGCATTGCCAGTTAGTACCCTCTGAATCTCTCTCTCAGCAGGTCTAGGTCCTGCTAACTGGATAAAACCTTTTGAATACTGGGCCGTACATGTTTTAAATGTATACTTTGCACAATACAGGGACATCTGCAGATCTCTGTTTCTCTGGTGTTGTATTTTTTTGGAGTTTCAATTAATATTTGTCTATATAATCTTATTTTTAGTTTGCGATAATTTAATATATATTTGGCACGGATCTATCTGTATTCTGAGTGCGTGACCAAGGCCAGGTAATCTGTTAGCTACAGATCCCTACATAGAAACTTCATGCTATCTGGCTTGTTCAGTTTTCCAAATAGGTTTATGGATGTTCTAGGGCTCACTGCAATATTTACAATGCTGCTATTTTCTGTGAAGGCTCCTTTTGCGAGTTTTAGATGTTGATGTGTTATGGTATGATAGATTTTCTCATTAGGTCCTGAGTGATTGTTATAAAGTTTTACTTCACAATATGCCCAGTACTGGTTTATATTACTGTTATTGAGATGACATCAGAATCAGAAATTATTTTTTGTATGTTGAGTTCAATGGGGAAATGTCCTCTATATCCATTGTTGGAGAAGTCTTTGTTTGGATGTAGAATATAGGGGTTATTTTAGAAACCCCATTCATTCTATGAATGCCTGAAAATGGGCATGAAGACGTCCAGAGCATGGAGATGTCCCCAGAGCTATTTTGGAAGCCAGCTCTGTGGACGTTGCCAAGCAAGGCTGTCTAAGGGGTATGTTTACTAAGCAGTCTTAACGTGCGCTCTCCCACGTTATCACACGATAAGGTACCTTATCGCGCAATAATGGCACTTTATCGGGCGCAGAGGTACCTTAGCACGCGATAACGCGTGCATCGGCACAAATGAGCGCTGAGGGCGGAGAAAGGCTCCCAGAGGGCGGAGGAAGGCTCCCCAGGAGCGGAGAGAGAGGGTCAATGGGCGGAGAGTGGCTCCCTGCACACTAACGCTGTGAAATTCGAGGCTGAAAACTAACACCAGTGAAACCCTGGAATTAGAGCTGATTTAAAGGGAAAAGAAACCATTTCCATCAGCAATGTACAGCAAAACCAGGGAAACCTACGAAAAGTGATACGTGTGATACATGTGCACAGAACAAAAGGGCAAATAAACAGTGAAAATGACCAGCAGAAAATGTAATAAAAACATAACCACACTGGCCAGTAGTGATTTTAATAGGAACCATAAAAAAACACTCCCGAGAAAGCTCCAAAAAAAAGATATGAATTTTGGAAGGGTCTATGCTCCGTCCCCATACAAGGTGAATGAGCCCACAGTGAAATTGCGCTGAGCAGGGTTTTCCCTCTCCATTGGGCATGTCGGAACGGGCAACTGGACAGATGCTTGAAAAGGGGACACAGAGGGCTGCAGGCGGCACATGCTGTGGTGCAGGTGGGCCACAGTGCGGACTAGGGTGATGCCTAGGTGGCCCATAGGAATGCTGAAACAGTAGTGCAGCCAGACAGCAACTGATGAGGGCCCAACATGGGCACGAGTGTGCTCCCCACAGTGTCACAGGGGATAGTACCCAGCAGGTACCCCCAAGGGCACAGAACATTGGCAGGCGGTGCTGGGGGGAAGCGTGGACAGCTATGCAGGCACCCCTACCCCAGAACCCGCACCATAGACAGCCGCCTACCCACACACTGGATGGCCTGAGACTGCGCTCCACCAGCACCACCAGCAGAAGGGCATGTCAGCAAGGTGGCAGAGGGGTACTGATGGTGGAGGGGGCAATGGCAGCTGCCCAGAGCAGACCGTGGCCTAGCCCTGTGTAGATGGGTACCACGCACTGCAACAGACAGGCCCTGTCTGACGAACAGTCATGGTATCACCAGGGAATGCACCATTTCTGTGGCAACACGGTGGTGCAGTGCACACAGCCAGTGTGCTCAGAAGGTCACAGGTTCGAGTCCCAGCTGTGGTTCCTGCCAACCCAGTCCCCATATTTTACCCACTACTAAAACGTGCTAATTCAGACAGAACCTTTATTTCAGATGACGTAAACATGCCCAAAACACCTACATTTTACCCTACAGAACACAGACACCATAAACATGCGCATTACCTAGAGCAGAGTCTCCCAAATGCAGGCCTGGAGGGCCAAACACCATTCAGGTTCCATGCTGCCTCTAATAAATATGGCTGTGCTGCATTTCTATGCACCGCCCCCATGGTATGCAGATGTATCTCATGCATATTCATTAGGGACAGCATGAAAACCCGAACAGTGTTTGGCCCTCCAGGACTGGAGTTGGGAACCTCTGCCCTAGAGCAGCGGCCAACAGGGGCAGACACACACACACCCACAGGCTCCATTATCCGAAGCCTTCTGGAGAGGCAGGATGTTGGGCCCTGCGTGCATCTCCCAATACTAGCACTTGCATACCTTAGCAATGCCACCCTAAACATAGGAAAACTGTACACAGCTATCAAAAGGTTGCTATGATAACTGGCAGATAGCAATTCCTACATTAAGCACAATTGGCTGATTGAGCTGCATCATAGCAACCTTTCTGATGTCTGTGGAGTGTGCCTCAGGTCTAGTGTCTGACAGAGTGACCCCAACAGTATTGCATACAATAGCCATGCCTGAACAGTGCCCAGGACTGGTGTGGTGGCCAGGGCTGCCAAACACCTCTATAGTTGTACAATGCTGGCATAGGTGTGTGGAGTGTGTGTCTGTCTATCCAGTGTGTGGTGGCTGCCAACACCTTCCTCAGCCCACACTGCTAGTACTGTTGCCAGTATTGGCCTGCCAATGTGCATAATGAGGAGCAAAGTACTGTGGGAATAGCCTGGATAGGGTGGCATGGCCTGGCTGCATCTGCACAGGGCATAGGGCAATGTTGTAGTGCCCGGCCACCACCTGCACAGACAGGGTGGCCACAGCATGTCCTGCTGGGAGGTTACTCTCACCCTGACTGAGCAGTGACCACGGCATGGCTAGGTTCCTCCATAGTGCTATATAGTATTTCTCTCATGTGATATTTATGGGTTCTCTTTTGGCGGCCATTCACTGATTTATCTGCTTGGTGTGTATGCTGACATCCCAGTTCATCCCAGATGCATTGGTACATGCATCTCCTCCAGGAACATGCACTATGGACTAGTTAGCAGACTGTCTGCAGCTAGTATGTGTCTGGCTGGAACACCTTGCAGGGTGCAGCGGCTGGAGGCTTGCTGCTGGAGAATGTCAGATAGTGGTGGGTGGCAGCTGAGCATTTCAAGGCCTACTGTCTGTCTGCTATTGCTTTATGGATGTGTACAGATCTGCATTGCCTGCCCTGTAGGGTGTCTGTTCCCCAGCAGGACTGGGGTTGATGGTCCCCTCTACTGGCACCATTGCAGGGAGGTAGAATGTGGATCTGTTGGTGGGAGATCCTGTTTCCCACCCTTAGCCACAGAGGGTGGGTTGTGTGGTGGTACATAATCTGCCTATGGGTCCAAACACCCCCCCCCCCTTCGCCTACATCATGTAACCATGGCACCAACACAGGATATGCACTATTCTGGGTGCATCATAGCCCATAAGGGCTAGACATGACTGAGAAATACAGAAGAACACAGATGTATCCTAGGTGTGTCTGCAGGGACTACCTATCACACACAGTAGCACTGATGGGGACCTGCAGCATGGCGTATTTCAGACATGAAAGGTGCTGTGGACATGGTGCTGGGTGCCCCACCTCACTCTCAGGGTGAGCACAGTACCCGCACAATGTGACGGTCTGTAGCTACTCTGTGCCAGTACCACACACAGTCAGTTCCCCCTACCAGGCTGAGGTACTGTGGGGGTGCATACCCCATCTTGTGATAATCTGTAGACTGCTGGTATGCATGTGCTGTGCATCATGGGTACGGGTGGGTTGCCCCTATCCTGGTAGCCACAGCAGACTGTTTGTGTGGTGACATGCAGTCCTTCTGCAGCCAGCCAGGGGTTTGTTGGCAGCTGTAGCCCACTGGTTACTTCACTGCCTGTGGAGCCAGAGGTCATGGGTTCAAACCCATGGTGGGGTTATAAGGCTGTCTGAGGCATTGTCTACTTTTAATGTACATTAGTGCTGCCAGCAAAAACACCCTCAGTGTACTGTAACCATAAGGCGCCTTATAGGGCGCCCTATAAAGCGCCTTATAAGGTGCCTTATCAGGTGTCCTCTAAAGCGCCTTATAGGGTGCCCTGGCGGACAGTGCACTTTATAATGTGCCCTATGGAGTGCCTTATAGGGTGCCTTATGTGGCACCTTAGGTTACGGCATGTGAGGGTGTGTTTGCTGGCAGCACTAATTAAACTACAAATAAAATGCCTCAAAAATCAATACTTACACGTAAAAGCTAATGCCTCAGCCAGCCTTATGGATTAGGCACACTGGGGGATCAAACTCATGACCCCTGTACCATCAGTCAGTGTATTAACCATTGTACTACACCTCTGTTTCTGTGTTTGCATGTCTGCGCACCTACTTAAGATTACCGCACGTTAACGTGCTTAGCGGCATCTCGCCCGATAATGTGCGCAGCGCATGTTATCACGTGATAATCACATTTTGCTACTTTAAGACCGAAACGCCCACTCCTTTTATGGCATCCTGCACACTAACGCCGGGTGCACGTTAAGACAGTTTAGTAAACATGCCCCTAAGTCTAAATGGGGGCATGGAGTAGACGTGTCTGTGGTGTTCCCAGAACTTTGACATCCTCGCCCGATTTCAGAAACGCTTTGGACATCCCGAGCTGTATCTAAATTTATACCTGCTCCAGGCATGAATGTTGTTGTTAAGTGCTGTCGAGTCAGTGTCGACTCATGGCGACCCTCTGGATAGTTGTCCTAAATTGTGTTCGGCCTTCAGTCAGGCAACTCATTGTTGATAGAGTGGAACCCATTGTTGCTGTGATTGTATTGATCCATCTCACTGCTGGTCTTCCTCTTTTGCATTGACCTTCAACCTTGCCAAGCATGATGTCTCTCTCTAATGATCTCTCTCTTCGCATGATGTGTCCAAAGTATGAAAGTCAAAATTTTGTCCTCTGAGCTTCTAAAGAAAGCTTAGGTTTGATCTCGTCTAGTACTGACTGGTTTGTTCTCGGGCAGTCAATGATATACACAGTGTTTTTCGCAAGCACCATAATTCAAAGGCATCGATTTTCTTCCTATCTTGCTCATTTTGCCAGACAGACATCTGGAGGGTGTGGAGAAGGAGGTACGCTCATGTACCCTACATTTTTCATGCCAATAACGAACAATAACGGAAAATGAGGGCTCATATTTTAATTCTGATATGCTGCTGGACATCCCTTTTGCTGGCTTGCATGAGATGAACATCCCCACCTCACACATTCCTAAGGGGGGCATCTATGTGGCCGCCAGCATAGATGTCCATGTTGGGGACTTCTATGTTACCAAAATTGGGCAGAGACAGACATCTCTGGCGTTTCTCGGCACATTCTGCCCTGGAATCTCTGATTTAATTAGGGTATCCTTTCTAAGATGCCACTTTTTATGTTCAAAAATAAAAAGCGAGAAGCACACCACAGTTTATAATGCCAAAATAAAATTAGCTGTGGTTCTCGCTTTCTCATTTTGCTGCTTGGTATGTGATCACCTTGCATCTCCTTTGTGTTTGCAGAATATATATTTACTTTTAATATTGCGCTGATTCAGTGTACAATGTCAGAAGTTGGTATGTTTTATATTAGATTCCCAGGCTACATAGTTACACTACTACTATTTTTGCTGCTTGAAAACAGCATTGCAAAGATTTTTAAAAAATTATATGGCCTGGGAATATATTTCTTTATTCTTGGGGCAAGCGCCTAATCAGTGTTATGAGTAAGGGAACCCCCTGGTTCCTGATTAGACCTCTGTGGGGGTTTCTCCATTCTGGCTGCCGGGGGGGGGGGGGGTGGTCTTCAGCTCATCTCTCCCCTCAGGCAGCAGATTGTCTTGAGCCATCCTAGACAGTGCCCCCCCCCCCCCCCCCGCAAGTCTTTAATGCAGACAGGGGAGGCTTTATCATTAGGAAGAGTGAGGCAGTAAAATGTGCCCCTAAAACATGTTGCAGTGGCCACCTCACCTCTTCATGGTCCTATTTCTCTTCTCCATCGCTGCCTGTTCTTCTGCTGTCCATGGGAGACAGACGTAAGGTGGATGCTGGACACTGAAGGTGGCCATAGGCGATAGAGGGCATCATAGGGAGATGGGGGGAGGATTCTGATTGACATGGGAGGGAGCCAAAGGGAGATGGAGGAGGGTGTGGGCACAAGGATGGGAGCAGGGGCATGTGGGCAGATGAAGGGCAATGCTGTACACAGAAGAGGGTCTGAGAGAGATGGGGATATTGGACAAGAGAGGGGGATGCTGAACATGGAGGAACTAAGAGAAGAGAGTAAGGAAATGTTGAATATGGGAAGTGGGATAAGGTAAAGGGAGAGATGAAATGCTGGACATGGGGAGATGAGGTCAGAACAGAGAGGAAGGCACTGGATGGGGGAGACACTGAATGGGGAGGAGAGATGGCGATGCTGGACATGGGAGGAGGCCATAGGGAGATGGAGGAAAGATTCTGGATATGGGAGGGGGCCATAAAGAAATAATGATGCTGGACATGGAAGGGGCCATACGGAGATGGGAGGAAGCTGGACATGGGAGGGGGTCATAGGGAAATGGGGGAATGCTGGGCATGAGAAGTGGCCATAGGGAGGTAAGGGGATGCTGGACATGGGAGGGTGCCATAGGTAGATGGGAGGGGGATGCTGGGCACAGGAGGGAGAACAGGAGAGTGTGGGCAGATGATGAAGGGGGATGCTGGATATACAAGTGGGCATGAGGGAGACAAAGGAAAAACTGAATGAGGAGGAGAGAAGGAAAATGATTCTGTGCATTGATGGGATAGAGAAAAATGGGAGAATTACTTAAAGGTGGGGAAGGAGAGAGGGATAGGAATGGCAAGATTGTGTTAAGGATTGAAAAGTGGTAGGTAGATGTTTTAAAAAGAGGGAAACAGGACTGGATAGTAAGAAGGAGGAGTGACATTGAGTTGATAGAGAGAAAATTGCATTGAAGAAAGTTAAAAGGAAAAAATCCATCAGAAATGGAAGGAAATAAAGAAGGCAGGAGGGGAAAGAAGTAGCTGAAGAATTGAAGACCCTAGAAAGCAAAAGCAAGTTAATAGAAGATAGAGGAAAGCAAAAACTAGAAGCTTGGACCAGACTATAAAGGTAGAAAAATAATTTCATTTTCAATTTAGTGCTTGGAATATTCAGGTTTTGAAAGTTACATGCTCAGTTTTTATATTTTGCATAGTACAGGGGCACCTGCAATGCAATGTGTGCCTTCGAGTCAATGCTGACTCTTGGTGACCCAGCAGCTCCTGGGTTTTCTTGGCAGTGTGACCGGAAATAGATCGCCAGGCCTTTCTTCTGAGATAATGGAGGGTTGACTTGCCCAAGGTTGTAAGGAGTGCTGGTGGGAATCAAACCCTGGTCTCTTAGTTACCAAGCCCATGCTCTAACCACAAAAAATAAGACCTTCAACCACCCCTCCACAACAGCTACAAAGGACGGATACATTGCTGTCAGAAGTGAAGTTAAATACCTAGGGGTCATCTTCGAACAGAACTTAAATTTAGAAGCCCATATGAACAGGACAACACAAAGTGCTTACCACAAAATGAAAATCCTTTGGAGACTAAAGCCCCTCCTAAGTTACAATTGCTTCAGAACGGTCCTACAGGCCATTATCATACCAGTACTGTACTCGGTACTCAATTTACCAAGGTCGGCCAGCAACAACAATCTATTCACTACAGATGGTACATACGTAACACCACTGCTCGCATTCTCACAGGAACAAACAAATGTGAACACATAACACCAATCTTGGCACAACTTCATTGGCTCCCAATCAGGAATTATGCAAGATTCAAGGCTATCACTAATATATTCAAAATATTCCAGAATGAATCAGTGAATCACTCTAAGATCTAATAAAAATATACACTGAAAACCGCCAGTCAAGAAAAAACAATAAAACACTTTAACCATGTCAAAGGAATTCTCCAAAGCTAAGCAGTGCACTTCAAATAGAGCCTTTTCACTATATGCTTCAAATCTATGGAACTCCCTACCAAACAATATCAGATGCACTAAGTTATTTATTATTTATTTAGCTGTATTTATATCCCACTTTTCACCGGGTCAAAGCGGTCAATTGGGGGATACATTTAACACGAGGGGATTTGAGACACATACACTAATACTTACAGGAAACATGGGCAATGGAGGGTTAAGTGGCTTGCCCAAGACCACAAGGAGTGCCTATAGGACTAGAAATCCCAGACCCTCCGGCCTGAGATTGCTGTCCCCAGGTGGGACTTGAACCTGCGGCCCTCTGGCCTGAAGTACCTTGTCCTAACCACTAGACCACTCACACTAAAGAATTCAGGAAACTGCTGAAGACATTCCTAGTTTTTGAACATTTCGGCAACATCACACCAGATCTGGACAATGACTACTGAAAGATGTCCACAATCATACAACATGCCCACAAACTGTAAATAGTTTACTCATCTAAATAAGTTATGGAGACATACTGTTATGACACTATGATGTCTCCAAGTTAGAGGGTTTTTAAAACACCTTGTTACAATGTAAATAGTTGAACTCAATGATGGAGTTTAATGTAAACAACCTTGTTTCTCAAGATAAAAACTGAGTTTAATGTAAACCACCTTGATTTAAGGAAAAGGTGATATATATAAATACTGTTAAATAAATAAATAAAATAGACTATTCTTCCATGCCACTGGGGTGTCTACATATCTTTATATTTTTTTAAAAAAATTTTATTAATGCAAATTTCAAAATAAACAAGCATAGCATCTTGTAAGGAAAACAGCGGGTAGTAGTAAAATGTCAATAGCAATAAACAAACGATATAAAAGGAAAATAGAATTACATCAACCACTCCATCTGACAAGCCCACAACAGGGGGAAAGCAGCAAAAAGTAAATAAGATATAATTATGAGTTATCCCAAAGAAAAGAAACCCAGAAAAACAGCAAATATATAGCAAACTAAATGTCCTGGACTGGTGTCACCTTGGATTGGTTTTAGCAACAGAAATTCCCTACGTTGCTTTTGAGTCTCTCTAAACAAGTCCGGAAACATTCGTATCAAAGGCCCTGAAAGACCACATTACACTTTTTGAAATACAATTTTAGCATTTGTTCCCGATCCGAGGCCAAGGCAAAGGTCACCAGCATCGTTGCAGAAACCACCTGATGTTGATTCGATGCCCCAATGTAACTTCTGGATAATTTTTCCCCATCAAAAGACAGCACACCTGTGTTAGCGGAGGAAGGAATTCTGCAGGAACACAAAGGAAATCTGTCAGATAACTCTTAAACATGTCCCATGGAGAGATTAGAAGATCCTCTGGGAAGTTTAACAATCTCAGATTAGATGACTTAGTGGCATTCTCCAAACTCTCTAGCTTAAATTTACCAGAGGACAAATTTTTCAGGATTCCATCAGAAGAGTCCTCAAGAGCCTCTGACCTCCTCTCCAGGGCAGAGAGAGCAGAACAAACCACAGACAAATCTTCAACATTTTTGGCAATACCTATAGCATTGGAAAATATGGACTTGGCAACAGAAACAAAACTGGAGAAAGACTGATAGAATTCTGCAAGACCAATGAGCTATTCATCTCAAACACCTTCTTCCAGAAACACAAGCGCCGACTGTGCACATGGACTTCACCTAATGGATTTTACAGAAATCAAATTGACTACATCTGTGGAAGACAACAATGGAAAAGCTCGTTAATATCAACAAAGACAAAACCTGGAGCTGACCGTGGTACAGATCATCAACTACTAGTATGCAAACTCAAGCTAAAATTGAAAAAGAGCAAGCCATTCATGAATGTAGCAAAATATGACCTTGAGAGTATACCTCTGGAATTTAAAGACTTCCTGAAAAATCAATTTGCTGCTTTAGATACAAATGACAGAGTTCCAGAAGAGTTACGGGATGACATAAAGAAGATTGTGTTGGAAGAAAGCGAGAAGTCTCTACATAAGGTGAAAAAGCAAAAACAGCCAAAATGGATGACTGAAGAAACTCTGAAAATTGTCCAGAAATGCAGAGAAGCTAAAGTCAGAGGAGAAAGAGAGGCAATTGCAGAACTCAGAGATTTCCAACATGCATAAAGACAAGACAAGAAGAAGTATTACAATAACACATGCAAGGAAATAGAATCAGAAGCTATTAGAGGAAGAACAAGATCAGCTTTTCTAAAGCTACAAGAGTTAAAGCAAAAATTCCAGACACAAATTGGAATGCTACAAGATGCTCAAGGATCTTTGTTGAATGATGCTGAGAAGATCAAGAAAAGGTGGAAAGAATATACAGAGGCATTATACCATAAAGATCAAGTGGACCAACAGCCGTTTCAGCCTGTACCTTTGAATCAGGAACCATTGGTGATGAAAGAAGAAGTCAAAGCAGCAATGAAAGCCTTATCAAAGAACAAAGCACCAGGCATTGATGGCATTCCCATGGAAGTATTACAGCAATCAGATGAAATTTGGAAGACAAATGTATTGCCAACTGACTGGAAAAGATCTCCATTTATACCAATACTGAAGAAAAGTGACCCGACTGACTATGGAAATTATCGCACAATCGCTCTGATCACACATGCCAGCAAGATTCTACTCAAGATCATTCAGCAGAGACTACAACCATATCAGGCATGAGAACTGCCTGAAATGCAAGCAGGGTTCAGGAAAGGGCGAGGAACGAAAGACATTATCACGGATGTGAGATGGATCCTTGAAAAGACAAAAGAATACCAAAAGGATATCCATATGTGTTTTCTTGACTACAGCAAGGCTTTAGACTGTGTAAACCATAGGTTTTCAACCCAGTCCTCAGAGAACCCTAGGCCAGTCAGGTTTTCAGGAGTCCCACAATGAATATGTATAAGATAGATTTGCATACAATGAAGGCAGAACATGCAAATCTTTCTCATGCATATTCATTCTGGGAATCCTGAAAACCTGATTGGCCTAGGGTTCCCCGAGGGCTGGGTTGAAAACCCCTGGACTGTAAACCATGAGAAACTCTGGGCCACATTAAGAATCATGAGTATACCAGAACAACTGATCATTCTCTTGCACACCCTTTACATTGATCGAGAAGCAACAGTTCGAATGGAACAAGGAGAAACAGAATGGATTAAAATCAGCAAAGGTGTATGACAAGGCTGCATACTTCCCCCCTACCTCTCTAATTTATATGCAGAACAAATCATCAGAGAAGCAGGACTGTATGAAGACAACTGAGGTGTAAAGATTGGTGGAAGACTCAACAACCTTCGCTATGATGACGATACCATATTACTGGCTGAAAGTGAAGACAATTTGAAACATTTGCTTCTCAAGATCAAGGAATATAGTCTTAAAATGGGTCTGCACCTTAATGTTAAGAAGACAAAGATCCTGACAACTGGAAAAATCAATAAGTTCATCATTGATGGAGAAGAAATTGAAATAGTTGACAGCTTTAAATTTACTTGGATCAACAATCAATAAAGAAAGGACTAGCAATCAAGAAATCCGACGACGTATTGCTCTTGGTAGAATGGCTATGAAGGACCTAGATAAGATTCTCAAGAGCAGAGATGTCTCTCTCCATACAAAGACTTGACTTGTTCAGGCCATGGTATTTTCAATAATGTTATATAGATGTGAAAGTTGGACAGTGAAAAAGATAGACAGGAAGAAAATTGATGCTTCTGAATTATTGTGCTGGCGATGAATACTGTGTATACTGTGAATTACCCAAAGAACAAACCAGTCAGCTTTCCTTAGAAGCTCAGATGACAAGACTTCGACTTTCATACTTTGGACATATCATCAAAAGAGAGATCATTGGAGAAAGACATAATGCTGGCAAGATAGAAGGTCACTGTAAAAGAGGAAGGTCAGCAATGAGATGGATTGATACAATAACAGCAGCTATGGACACCACTCTATTAACAATGAGCCGCTTGGCTGAAGACCAAACAAAGTTTAGGTCAACTATCCAGAGGGTCGTCAGGAATCGACATTGACTCAACGGCACTTAACAACAACAGAGCGTTACCTTGAACTTGAGTCTGCACTTAACAACAACAGAGCGTTACCTTGAACTTGAGTCTGCAATGCTTGCACTTGCAGGACCAGGGCCTCACCAAGGCACAAGATTGCATCCAAATAGTTTCCAAAGACAATTTTGCAGTTCTAGGTAAATGAAATCCAGAAGAGGACAGGAGGAAACCTGAAGCACCACCTGCATCTATCCCAGAAATACCAGAGGTTGACACTCCAGGCACTGTGGGACCACCAACTGTGGCCCTGCCACTCCAAACCACTTCAATGGCTGCCTCTGGATATACCTGCAGTCTAGCTCCCAACTCCACAACCTCAATAGAAAGATGCCCACCATCACTGTTCCCTCTAAGCTGTGCGCGTGTTCGCGCGCACACACCTCACCAAGCGAGCGCACATACTTTACAACAGAGCGCACAAAAATTCCGGTTCTGATTCTGATAGAAAACAACATAGACGTCCTAAAATTTAAAAGTTGTGATTGTAATTACTAGAAATTTTCTGCTTCATTTAGTAATCGTCTATTTTCATTTAATTTGATTAAAATCAATGTGGTGTACATACTGTATTCTGACGTGGAGTCAAATTTTAAAGTATATAACTCCGAGAATCGTTATGTGGCGCACAAAATTGAACCTTCCTTCAAAAGCTGCACAGCTGATATTTTATGCGCACACAGCCTACAGAAAATTAGAGGGAACATTGCCCACCATCCAGGGTCTTCTCAGAGCCACTCCATTGTGCAGAGAGAAGCTGCAGCCATTCTGAAGATGCAGGAGCAGTCAGCAGTAATGGAGGAAGCCACTCCTCCAGGGATAGTGATATTCCTTCACCCAAGCTCAACGCCGAGTCATCGGGCTTCAGCGTCAAGACAGCTGGGCCCACACCAGAGGTAGATTGCTGTATGTTCGGGTGGCACAGAAAGAAACCAATCATTTCTTGAGAAGGTAATGGCAGAGGGGAATCGGATAATTTTATATTTTTATTGTGTTTTGCAGTATGCAGAGTCTGGTTTTTTTGGGTTTCAGTTTAATTTTTGTCTCCATATTTCTATTTTCCGTTTATGTTCAGCTGTACTTGATAAGGATCCTTCTGTGTTCTGCTTAAGAACATAAGAACATAAGATATGCCATACTGGGTCAGACCAAGGTCCATCAAGCCCAGTATTCTGTTTCCAACAGTGGCCAATCTAGGTCATACGTACCTAGCAGTTTCCCCAAAAGACACAGGTTCTGCAATGCTTGTACTAGGTCAAGCATTGATATTCTGGGTCCCTTCTTAATAATGGTTTATGGACCTTTCCTCCAGGAACTTGTCCAAACCTTTTTTAAACCCAGCTACACTAACAGCCTTTACTACATCCTCCGGTAACAAATTCCAGAGTTTGATTACACGTTGAGTGAAAAAATATTTTCTTTTATTAGTCTTAAATAGTTTACCCTGTAGCTTCATTGCATGTCCCCTAGTCTTTCTATATTCTGATAAGGTAAACAATCGATCTACGTTTACCCGTTCCACTCCGTTCATTAATTTATAGACTTCTATCATATCTCCCCTCAGCCATCTCTTTTCCAGGTTAAAGAGCCCTAACCTTTTTAGCCTTTCTTCATAGGAGTATCCTTCCATCCCCTTTACCATTTTGGTGGCTCTTCTCTGAACGTTTTCTAAAATCGCTATATCCTTTTTAAGATACGGCGACCAGAATTGCACACAATATTCAAGGTGCGGTCTCACCATGGAACGATACAGAGGCATTATAATATCTTTTGTTTTATTTTCCATTCCTTTCCTTATCATACCTAGCATTCTATTTGCTCTCTTGGCCGCCGCTGCACACTGGGCCGAGGGTTTTAACATGGTATCCACAATGATGCTTAAATCTTTTTCCTGGGTGGTGGTTCCTAATGTGGAACCTTGCATCGTGTAACCATAGTTTGGGTTGTGTGATGGAGGCTGCATGTTCTGTTAGCTTGGAGTTTTTCTGTAGGAATCTCTACTGTAGTAATTTGGTTTTCTGAATAGATGCATGGATGCTCTAGGGCTCTCAGCAATATTTATGGTGTTGCTCCTTTTTGGGTAGGCTCCATGTGTCAGTTTTGGATGTTAAGGCTGTTATAGTATGGTAGATTTTTACTGTAGTTACTGAGTGATTTTTATAGGGTTTTGCATTATTTAGCAATATGCCCTTTGCTGGTAAGGGTTTATATTTCTGGTACTGAGATGATACCAGAATCAGAAATTATTTTTGGTATGTTATCTATGGGGAAATGTTCCATTTCTGCTCTGTGTCCATTGGTGGGAGAAGGATTTTTTTTGGTCACAAAGTACAGCACACTTCATAACCACAAAATAAAATTAGTTATAATAATTTTATTTTGGGGTTATAAACTGTGCTGCTATTCTCTTTTTCTTTTTGTTCATAGGTATACGAGTATTTATTGCAGGATTATATATTTACATTTCACATTGGTGACCAGAGAACTAGATCAGGGGCTTGCGATGGATGTCATCTACCTGGATTTCAGCAAAGCCTTTGATACTGTTCCTCATAGGAGGCTTATCAATAAACTCAGTAGTTTGGGTTTGGGTCCCATGGTGGTAAACTGGATCAGAAATTGGTTGACTGACAGACGACAGAAGGTGATGATAAATGGAGCTCACTCGGATGAAAGGAGGGTGATTAGCGGGGTGCCCCAGGGTTCGGTCCTGGGCCCAGCACTATTCAATGTATTTGTTAGTGATACTGCTGAAGGACTGTATGGAAAAGTCTGTCTTTTTGCAGATGACACGAAAATTTGCAACAGAGTGGACTCCCTTGAGGGAGTGAATAACATGAGGAAAGATCTACAAAAGCTGGAAGAATGGTCTAATGCTTGTCAGTTAAGATTTAATGCGAAGAAGTGCAGTGTCATGCACTTGGGAAGCAGAAATCCAGGTGAAATGTACGCGATAGGGGGCGAGAGATTGGTATGCAAAGACCAGGAGAAGGACCTTGGTGTGATTATTTCTGAGGATCTCAAGGTGGCAAAACAGTGCGACAAGGCAGTGGCAAAAACCAGGAGGATGTTGGGTTGCATGCAAAGAGGAATTACGAGCAGAAAGGAAGAGGTACTAATGCCACTGTATAAGTCACTGGTGAGGCCTCACTTGAAATACTGTGTTCAGTTTTGGAGTCCATATCTTGCAAAGGATATAAAAAGACTGGAATCTGTTCAGAGGAAGGCGACCAAAATGATTTGGAGCCTGCGTCAGAAGCCTTATGAGAAGAGACTTGAAGACCTAAATATGTACACTCTGGAGGATAGAAGGGACAGGGGAGATATGATTCAGACCTTTAAATACTTAAAGAGAAATAATGAACAAACAAACTTCTTCCAAAGACGGGGAAGATGTAAAACTAGAGGGCATAACATGAGGCTGCAAGGGGGTAAATTGAAAGGCAATGTCAGGAAATACTTTTTCAGTGAAAGGGTGATGGATGCTTGGAATGCCCTCCTGATGGACGTGGTGGGGGCAAATACAGTGACAGAATTCAAAATGGCATGGAACAGACACAATGGATCCCTTTACAGCAACAGGATAAAATGAAAAACTTATCTAATTTCTCAACATACAGGGGTGTCCTACACGGAGTGGTGGATTTACCCCTAAAACAAAGACATGGGGAGGGGTGGTCTGCATGGAGCAGCAGGTGCACCTACTCTTGCCATCTTACTGGCCAGACTAGATGGACCATACTGGTCTTTATCTGTCGTCATTTACTATGTTACTACTGTATGTTACTATGATCCAGTGTAAAGTATCAGGAGCTGGTACGTTTTAGATTAGATTCCCAGGATACTTACAGGATTTGAGCTCATGCAATTTTTGTTTCATATAAACAGCATTGCAAAGTTTTGTTTTTTAATTCTAAAACTTGGGATTATGTTGCTTTCTTTTCACTTGAAATCACTCCTCCAATAGGTCTCTCTCTGAATGTTTACTGATGTAAAAAAATTGTATACGTTCTACTCAAACAACTTGTAAAACTTATGGAACCATGATATAACACAATTCTTATTATGACCACACAAACTTAACAGTGGACAAAAAAAGGTCTCAGACTTAAACCGGCACTGAATGCAGACTTTCGTCTTGTCTTATGGCGCCTTATAGCATCAATGACCTTTATTGTTCTAAACTATTGCCACTGTATTTTTCAAAATGCGCCCCTAGTGAAAGTAGCTAGGTGCTTAGTTCTCTCCAGCAATCTCTTATGACAGCATAATGATAGATCACAACTCATTAAATGCTACTTAGCTGCCTTCCAACTGAGGGCTTCTTCTATAGTTTAGTGAAGATCTCAACGCTCTCCCTGGGCACCACTGAGGCGTTTCACTGCCACGGTTTCATCAGGAGATCATTTCTAACCACCAAATCTGTGTACTAACTACAAAACAAAAAGTGTAGTCAACATCAATCCTTACCTCCAACGTCCTCTAACAAATAAACCATTATTTTAAAACCCCAAATCAATAAAAATCTCCCCATACTTACAAAACTCTTTATGGGTAAAGTCATTCATATTTTTCCTGACATCTCCCATGATCCACAAAAGAAGAGAAAAGTATTTCTGCTTATTAAACCTGCTGTAATAAATTTAAGGGCTCTCTTTTTCCTTAAATTCCCATGTAAATGTGCCTTTTGAGCCAGCTCAGTTACTCGCCTTTGTAAGCTCCCATACCACCATATCTCCTGCTCTAACTCCATAACTAGAGAGGTTATAGCCTGCACTGTTATTGCTCATTTCTGCTGGTTATTGTGTTTTCTTCTGTATCCATTTGTATCTTTTGGTTCCACCACGTATTGTGGGCTGGAGTGATGGTGTTCTTTATTTTCTTATTTTGATAATGTTATTTCCCTGTAATGTTTTTACATTCTGAATGTCCCTCATTTCTGCACAAGTATATTTACTTGGATGTATTTGGGTAAATTCATAAATAAAAAAAATTATAAAAAAATAAAAGAGCGGCATCACATGGGGCTTTAGACATGCAAGCACCAGCATCCATACGTGGAGGTATTGATAGTTACTGGCGATGAGCGTTGTAAACTCCGGTGCATACATCAGCAGACATACAAGAGGAGTCGTGTGAAATAACCTTTGTACTGGCTTTCTGAGGTGGTGTTAGACACCACGGAGGTTAACACGATCGTCCCCCAGTTCTTTGATGGAGATCCCAGGTCCAGACAAGCATGTATCTAGCACTTGTGGCCTGCCTAGGAGCAGCGCAAAGCCCAGCGCAGATATTTTTTGCAGTATACATATATTCTAATAGTAAAATGTGAATTACAAGTATCATTTTTCAGACTACCTAACCACATCCCCTTGGAATCCTTGTGTCAACATCTGTAAACAGCGGCTTTCTGAAATCGCCACTTACACATGGATGCAGATTACACACGGAAATGCTTCTAAAATGATCTCTAAAATCTTGTCTGATTCGATCCCCCTATTCCCCTGCTTTTCACTTGTAAAATTCATCCTCATGTTATTCAAGTCAGAAGAAAAAAAATCTTTCGTCAGCATACACTGATAGAAACGTTTTTATTGAAACATTGATTATGTGCTGAAAACGAGTGCTATCTTGACTGTACCTGTTTAGTGCTGTTTTTTGCACCCCGCCATTGAATTCTGATGCATATTCGATAAGGCCCAATGTTGCTACGTTGCAGGGAAGTTAAAGGCTGCTATTGAAAGAAGGTTTCTTGTCCTAGGATATAGAGCAGGTCTAGGACTTTGAGCAGTTTATGAAGCTCTGATCTCCAGGATTTCCCTCTCTGAATGGACACTAACTTAACTATGACATCAATTTCTCAGGAGTTGTAGGCTGCTGGTACCTAACTTGCTATAACATGGCCTACAGTATCGCTGTCTTGTGCTTCTTTCCTCTGTGCTATGTTTTTTCCTATCTCTCCCCTTACCTCTACTCTTGAGAGAGTGAAGGGCGGGTTATTTGAGAGGTCTAAGCTGGAACCATTTATAGCTAAATAATACTTTTTGTTTTCTGCAGGGAAATGGATGGACAGATAGATGTTGATCTCCCTGAGGTATGTTGCATTAATTTGCGGCTGACTTATTCTGCACACATCCTTCCGTCATTAAACTTGGCCACATTTTGTGGATGCTTCCAAGTGGCTATGAACTCTTCACACTGGATACCATCTTTTGCATTTTTCTTGGGAAAAGTAAAAAAAAAAAAAATTCTCACGCCCGGAGAATGCAAGCCGCACCTTCTCCTTTAAGTAGCTATTGCCCCCGTGCATTTAGCAGCTCATCTAGAAACACTGCACAAAGAGGGTGATATTGGATTGGCTGCATAACTGGATGCCGCCTGTGTGGAAGTAAAGTTATTGAGTCATTAGCATGCGGATAGAGTGGTTTATGCATATTAATAGCCTCTTTGAAAATCCCGGCCTGCGTAAAAGTACACACTGTGCCGGCAGACAGAGCGCACACGTTGATTATAAAATACTTTAATCTAGGTACATTGTATCTACAGTGGTGCATATGCCTTATAGCACTTTATAAATGTTGAATAGTAGTATTAGTACTTGAGAACTTTACGCACATTACTTTACATCTGCTATAGAGTGGATGTAATGTCTGCACCTGAACTAAACACGCAATCTCTGCCACTTACCGCTAGTAGTTTATAGACAAGTATCAAATAGACATGTTTGGATTACTGTAACCTAGGCACCCTGTTATACAATTATGTTCTACATGTGCAAAAAACATCGGGCCAGGTTTTCAAAGGGAATAACACGATTGGTCTGCAAACCTGCTAATCGTGTTACTCCCCTTAGCCGGGATATTCAGCACTGTTAATGCTGTTTAATATCTGTGAGTGCTATCATTGCATGCCCCAGTGCTAACCGGTTAGCATCAGAGCCTTCCGGGGGCGGCACCCGTCAATAACCAGGCAGTAGCGATATTGAGTCGCTGCCCTGTTATTAACACATGGCGAAAGTAGGGCACAACAAAAGCTGACCTAACTTTCACCATGGAAACCAACGAGGCAGCCACTGAAATCGCATTAGCCGCTAACACTGAATATCCTCCCCCCCATATATTTCTCCTTCTAAAATCGCCATGAATATGTGCAATGAGCGGTGGAAGGCACATATGTATAACACACTTTAGTCAAAGGATTCCTTATGCTCCTAAATTAGCCTCTTTGAAAATTTACTAAGGATACCTAAATTTATGCTCAAAATTTCATTAACCCCCTAAATTTAGGATCCTAAAAAGTGGGTGGCAACAAGGGTGGATTTAGAGCAGGGAAAAAAGTTAGGAGCATAGCACTGATTGTAAGCACCAGTCATGTAAATTAGAAACAAAGAAACATAGAAATATGACAACAGAAAAAGACCACATGGCCTATCTAGTCTGTCCTTCCATATCAACAACTACAACAGTCACCTTTTTACCTTTTTACCTCTGTGTTGGTCCCATGCTTTTTTGAATTCAGTTACTGTCCTCATCTCTACCACCTTCACTGGAAGACTATTCCACAGATCCACTACTCTTTCCGTAAAGAAAGATTCAGGAGTGATATGCAGAAATATATCTCCCTTCACCCTCATCCCAAGTCCCCTCATAGCAGAGCTTGCTTTCAATTGAAAGAGGCTCTCTCCTTGAACATTTATGCCACGGAGGTATTTAAACATCTCAATCATATCACCTCATTCCCGCCTTTCCTCTAAGGTGTACATATTAAGATCCTTAAGTCTGTCCTCATATGCTTTATAATGAAGACCACTAATCATTTTAGTAGCCAACCTTTGCACCGACTCCTTCCTGTTCACATCCTTTTGAAGGTGCAGTCTACAGAATTGCACACTATACTCCAAATGAGGTCGCACCAAAGACTTATACAGGGGCACTATCACCTCCTTTTTTCTGCTAGCCATTCCTCTCTGTATGCACCCAAGCATACTTCTAGCTTTTGCCGTCGCCTTTTCTACCTGTTTAGCTGCTTTAAGATCATCAGACACAACCACGCTTAGGTCCCGCTCTTCTTTAGTGGACAAAAGTACTTCACCCCATATATTATATTGCTCCCTTGGATTGCTGCAGCCCAAATGCATGACCTTACATTTTTTAACATTAAATCCCAGCTGCCAAATTCTAGACCATTCTTCAAGCTTAGCTAGATCCCTCCTCATGTTATCTACACCTTCCTGGGTGTCTATTCTATTGCAGATTTTGGTATCATCCACAAAGAGGCAAACCTTGTCCGACAGCCCTTCCGCTATATCAGAGATGTTAAAAAGAATCGGACCAAGGACAGATCCCTGGGGCACTCCACTGGTAACATCCTTCTCCTCAGAGTGAGCTCCATTTATCTGTACTCTTTGTCGCCTCCCACCTAACCAATTTCTAACCATGCAGTAACTTTAGGGTCCATCCCTAGGGTGCTCAGTTTGTTTATAAGTTGCCTGTGAGGAACAGTGTCAAAGGCTTTACTGAAATCTAAATACACCACATCTAGGGCTCTCCCTCGGTCCAACTCCCTGGTCACCCAGTCAAAAAAATCAATCAGATTTGTCTGACAAGACCTGCCTCTGGTAAATCCATGCTGCTTCGGATCCTGTAATCTGCTGGACTCCAGAAACCTTACTATTTTCTCTTTCAGCGGCGTTTCCAATAATTTACTCACCACCAAAGTTAAACTAACCGGCCTGTAGTTTTCAACCACATCCTTACTTCCACTCTTGTGTAAAGGCACCACATGAGCCTCTCTCCAGTCCTTTGGCACCACTCCTGACTCCAACGAGGCATTGAAAAGGTCAGTCAGTGGAGCTGCTAGAACGTCCCCAAGTTCCCTCAGTATTCTAGGGTGTATCCCATCCGGTCCCATCGTTTTGTCTACTTTAAGTTGAGCTAGTTTCTCACAAACACAGTCTTCTGAAAATTGTTCAAGATGTCCCTCACTTCTGTTCCTGTTTCTGGGTGTTTTCTGAGGTCCTGCTCTTGGTTCTTCATCTGTGAACACAGAACAGAAATATTTGTTAAGCAATTCCGCTTTATCCTTATCAGCTTCTACATATTCCTCCCCTGCACCCTTGAGTCTGACAATAACACTTTTGCCCTTCCTCTTCTCACTAACATATCTGAAAAATGTCTTATCCCCCATTTTATTGCATTGGCTATTTCCTACTTCTTTTGAATCTTTGCCTTCCTGACTACTTTGCTAGCTTCTCTAAGTTTTTCCAAATATAGATGCCTGTCTTCCTCTCTCTGTGATCTCTTGTATTTCATGAAGGCCTCCCTCTTTTTCTTCACTTTTTCAGCTACTTCTTTCGAAAGCCATAGCAGTCTGCTTTTCCTTTTACCTTTATTTATCATTTTAACAAATATCCCCTTTTAGTTTTGCCCACTGTTTTTCTACATCCCCCTCCTGTTCCCATCCCACTAATGACTCCCTGAGGTATTGGCCCATCTTGGCAAAGTTAGTCTTCCTAAAGTCTAAGATCCTCACCTTTAAATGGATTCTAATAGCCCTAGTCCTAATACTGAACCACACCATCTGGTGATCACTGGATGCAAAATGATCTCCCACTACAACATCAGAAACACTTTCACCATTGGTAAGCACCAAGTCCAGTATGGCCC
This sequence comes from Ichthyophis bannanicus, assembly GCA_033557465.1. Lineage (NCBI taxonomy): Eukaryota > Metazoa > Chordata > Amphibia > Gymnophiona > Ichthyophiidae > Ichthyophis > Ichthyophis bannanicus. The sequence goes on from CM066033.1 coordinate 147,021,182, forward strand.
CTTCACGTGTGGGGTCTGTTACCAATTGCCTGAATAGTTCTCCCTGTAGAGAATCCAGGATCTCCTTACTTCTAGATGATACTGCAGCAGGAATGTGCCAATCAACATCTGGCATATTGAAATCTTCTATCAGTAGCACTTCCCCTTTCCTAGAAATGCTGCGTATGTCTTCAATTAACTCTCTGTCCACCTCTTCTTCTTTTGAGGGAGGTCTGTATATCACACCAATGCAAATAGATTTCTCTTTCCCTCTTTCTAATTTAACCCACAATGCCTCCTCTCTCCCTTTTAAGCTCTGTAATTCCAAAGCTTTAATAGTAGTTTTTACATATAGTGCCACTCCTCCTCCCCTTCTTCCTACCCTGTCCTTTCTGAATAAATTATAGCCAGGTATAGTTACATCCCAATCATGGTTTTCTGTGAACCATGTTTCTGTAACTGCCACTAAATCCAAGTCAGCCACTCCCACCAAAGCTTCAACATCAGGGATCTTATTCCCCATGCTACGGGCATTTATACACACTGCTTTCCATATGTTACCCCTGTTACCCATTTCCATAAAGGTATTTAATGTATCACGTACCTGGGGGCTTTCACCTACCTGGTGGCTTTCTTCACCCATCCCCAACGAATCTAGTTTAAAGCCCTCTTCAGTAGATTAGCCAGTGTACTATCGAAGATGCATTGACCTTTCTTGGACAGATAGATGCCATCTCTGCTCCTAAATTTATGAAAATGAATGGTAATCCTAAATTTAAGAGCATAATTTTTAAGGACCTAAATTTAAGTGAATTTTCAATATTAAACTGAAAACCCAATTTGCATAGGACGTTGAGGTAAGAACTAGAACATCAGGCCACAGTTTCCCCGGAAGTTTACAAAAGGCTTCTATAAAACCTTTTGTAAAATACATATAAGGACCCTGGTAAATGCACATGTATATACTGTCACATACACCTGGAGCAGTGATTTCACAAACCTAAATGTACACAAAAAGAGTGGAATCACACAGTAGCTTTCACATAGAGATGCCGACAATTGCACACAGAAGCAGCAATTTGACACCTCCACATATAAGTGGAATAGCATATCAATGGTTCCAACCCTACATCACAGACCTTATGCAACAAGTCCAAGACATTTAGACAGGAACAAAGAATACCTCAGGGCTCTGCATTATCCACCCTATTCTTTAACCTATACCGACAACCAGTATGTATCATAGTCAAGAAACATAAAGTGAATCTATGCGGATGACATTATGATATATCTCCCAATAGTTTAAGCACAGCCCAACATTTTATTTATTTATTTCGCTTTCTTATATACCGCGCTCTTTGGGATCAGTGCGGTTTACATCTAACAAAACTGAACAGTGCAGGAGCTCTGCACTGAACTTACAATAAAACATGGTTTTAGCAGGGTAACTGTATACAAGCAATTTAACTGTGCAGTGCAGGAGGTCTGAACTGCAATGAACTTACAATGAAACATTGGGATAGGCAGAGATTTTAACAGGGTAACTATATACAAGTAGATTAACATCATATATCATGGCATAATCGAATCCTGCATTTTGGAAGCCCAAGCTTGGCTAAACTCAAACAATCTAGCCATCAACTTTAAGAAAACTGAAGTACTCTACATCTCAAGAAACCCAAATTTTATTCCCCCTCAAACATTCAAGATACTTAACACAATGCTTCTTGTTAAAAAAAAGAAGTAAGGTATCTTGGCGTGATACTGGATCAAACTCTCACACTATCTGCACATATAAAACAACTAACCAAATCTATTTTCTTCAAACTAAGAACAATACAACACCTCAGACCCCTCCTGGGCACACATGATTTCAGATCAGTAGTTCATGCTCTAATCACCCCCCCCCCCCCCCCCCACACACACACACTTTGATTTTTGTAACAGCCTCCTCTACGGTATTCCCAAAAAGTACCTCAAGCAAACTGTAAATAGCCCACTGTAAATAGCCCACCCTGTATATAGCTCAAACAAATCAAGCACCCAACACATCCCTCACACAACTAAGTTTTATCCTCACTGCATGTACAACACACACACTTTACCTGATTGCTTGCTGTGATACCACCTTGATTATTAAGATAAGGCGGTTTAGAAATACTGTTAAATAAATAAATAAATAAATAAAACTGCTCAAAATGTAACCGCAAGAAATGTATGCAAATCCTGACTCTCTGACCATATAACACCTCTATTATACACCCTACACTGGTTACCAATCATTAGAAGAATTAAATATAAAACAATAATGACAACATTCAAGATTGCTAATAATATTGCTCCATCCTACCTTTCAATTTTAATCACCCAATGCACTAACACCAGATTGAGAAGGGAACACTCTCAGAATACCCTTGCAATCCCTCGCACCTATCGCAAATCAAAACAATTTACAAGCAACCGAGCCTTCTCTCTTCCTGCACCTATGCTATGGAATGACCTCCCAGACTTCCTTCACACAACCAAAGATATAAAAACATTTAGAAAAGATCTAAAAACCTTTCTGTTCACTCAACATTATGGAGAACTTATTGAAGGTAATGGTTCGTCCCTCGAATCACTCCAAACTCAACACACACAATGACACTCACTTCTGCTCCAATTGTAAATAGTCTCACCTGCTACCACTCAGGGGCGGCCCAAGGGGGGTGCGGGGCCATGTGCGGAGACTTGGTGCGGGGCCTCATTTGCATAAGTGGTCTTATTTGCGTAAATATTTGCATAATGTTACCATTCACTAACTTTTAGTAAACATGTCTCTTAATGAGTGTATAGATAAAGATAGACTAAAAGATTTCTACATTACTATAATCCAGTGCCAACCGCCAGGCACATTAGGAACTACTACAAACGCTGCCCATTTAGAACCCATAGCAAACCCGCCGTATCCTGACAGCATTACCAGGACTCACAAAGCACCATACCCTACCTATCAAAAGGCAACACTGCAAATATTAAACCAATACATTTCAGAGAATACTGGGGAAAGAGAACAAGTGGCAACGTCAAATAGGAATTACATAAACAGAATACCTCAGCTCAGTTACACATGCAGAACATAGACCATCACCAAACAAGGAATCACAATTTAGAAACAGGAAGGCAATAATTAAACTGGGAACCCCAAAAGCCAAACTTGGAATGTACAACAACACTGTAGAAATAAAACTATAAATTAATTTCCTCTTGTACCAAACAAAGCGCAGATGTTAATGATGCACATTTCCCAGAGCTGACATATTCCAGTTAATAAATTCAAAATAAAGAGATATCTTTCTACCTTTTGTGCATTTTTTTTTCAGTTGCATTGGGTCCAGCCACTTTCTTCTGGTTTCTTCATGTTTTCTGCTAACTCTCCATCGTCTGCTGTCCATTTGTCCTTTCTTCTCTCTTCTAGTTTTTTTTTCCATTCTCTCTCTCTATACATCTGCTTTAACATACTAATCTTTCTCCTTTTGCTCTTTCCTCATTCCTATTTCATCCACACAAATTTTACCCCTCCATCCTCAATCCCCAATTACTCTCCCAATACCTGGCCAATTGTAGATTTTTCATCCCTCCTACACAAAATATTTTTCCCCTCTCCATTTTAATCTCCCAGACCCATCCCATTCTAATCCTCCCCCAACATCAGCTCCCTTCTAGTTCCAGTCTCACCCAGCATCCATTCCCTTCTAGTCCCTGCATCAGCCCATTTCCAGTCCTAGCCCCCCATCAGCCCATTTCCAGTCCTAGCTCCCCCATCCATTTCCAGTCCAAGTCCCTTCATCAGCTCATTTCCAATCCTAGCCCCCCCATCAGCCCATTTCTAGTCATTTCCTAGCCCCACCATCAGCCCATGTCAAATCATAGCTCCCCTTCACTCAGCCCAATTCCAGTCCATGAGCCTACTTCCAGTTCTAGCCCCTCCATGAGTCCATTTCAATTCAAGCCCCCACCACAGCCCATTTCCAATCTTAGCTTCCCCCAACAGCCCATTTCCAGTCCTATCCTAGCTGTTCCATCAGCCCATTTTCAGTCCTAGCTCCCTTCCCTCACAGCCCATTTCCATTCCCAGCCCCCTCCCCATCAGCTATTTGCAGTTCAAGCCTCCCCTTCCACTCAGCCCATTTCCAGTCCTATCAACCCCCCAACCCATGACCACGCCCAGTCCCCCGTCAATCAACTTCCCGTCCTAACCCCCATCACCCCCATTTCAGTTTAAGCCCCCCCTATAACCCATTACCAGTCCTAACCCCCCATCAGCCCATTTCCAGTCAGCCCCCCATAGCCCATTTCCAGTCCTAAACCCCCCCCCCATCAGCCCACAGCCCATTACCAGTCCTAACCACATCAGCCCACCTCAAGTCCTAACCCTCCCCATCAGCCCATTTCCTGTCCTAGCCCCCCCATAACCCATTATCAGTCCTACCCCCCCCATCAGCCCACTACCAGTCTTAAACCCCCCCCCATAGCCCATTACCAGTCCTAACCCCCCCCTCAGCCCACTACCAGTCATAACCCCCCCCATAGCCCATTGCCAGCCCTCATCAGCCCACAGCCCATTGCCAGTCTTAACCCCCCCCCATAGCCCATTGCCAGTCTTAACCCCCCCTCCCTAGCCCATTGCCAGTCTTAACACCCCCCCTAGCCCATTGCCAGTCTTAACACCCCCCCTCCCTAGCCCATTGCCAGTCTTAAACCACTCCCTCCCCAGCCCATTTCCATTCTAATCACCCCTCCCTCCCTCCCTAGCCCATTGCCAGTCTTAACCCCCCTCCCTCCCTCCCTAGCCCATTGCGTCTTAACACCCCCCCCCTCCCTAGCCCATTGCCAGTCTTAACCCCCCTCCCTCCCTAGCCCATTGCCAGTCTTAACCCCCCCTCCCTCCCTAGCCCATTGACAGTCTTATCCCCCCTCCCTAGCCCATTGTCAGTCTTAACCCCCCTCCCTAGCCCATTGCCAGTCTTAACCCCCCGTCCCTCCCTAGCCCATTGCCAGTCTTAACCCCCCCTCCCTCCCTAGCCCATTGCCAGTCTTAACCCCCCCCCCCCGCCTAGCCCATTGCCAGTCTTAACCCCCCCCTCCCTAGCTCATTGCCAGTCTTAACATCCCCTCCTCCCTAGTCCATTGCCAGTCTTAACACTCCCCCTCCCTAGCCCATTGCCAGTCTTAACACCCCCTCCTCCCTAGTCCATTGCCAGTCTTAACCCCCCTCCCTCCCTCCCTAGCCCATTGCCAGTCTTAACACCCCCTTCCTTAACCCCCTCCCTCCCTAGCCCATTGCCAGTCTTAACCCCCCCTCCCTCCCTCCCTAGCCCATTGCCAGTCTTAACCCCCCTCCCTCCCTAGCCCATTGCCAGTCTTAACCCCCCCTCCCTCCCTCCCTAGCCCATTGCCAGTCTTAACCCCCCCCTCCCTAGCCCATTGCCAGTCTTAACCCCCCCTCCCTCCCTCCCTAGCCCATTGACAGTCCTACCCGCCCCCCCCTCGTCTCAGGGCAAATTAAAAAAAAAAGCTGGCCGCTGCCGCCGCGGCAGCATGGAGTGTCCCACGGGGCTCCCTCTGCCCGGCGGAACTCTCCCGGCACGGCTGAGCCCCTCTCTGCCGGCTTGCAGATACGCGAAGGAAGAGAGTCTCCCTCGCGTCTCTGTCCCATCAGCCCCTGCGGGCTTAACAGAGACGCGAGGGAGACTCTCTCCCTTCGCGTATCTGCAAGCCGGCAGAGAGGGGCTCAGCCGCGCCGGGAGAGTTCCGCCGGGCAGAGGGAGCCTCGCGGGACACTCCATGCCGCCGCGGCGCCAGCGGCCAGCTTTTTTTTTTTTAATTCAATTAAGAAAAAGCAGAATGTTCTTTGCGCGGGGCCCCCCGAAACGCGGGGCCTTGTGCAAAAAACATTCTTGCTCAATGGACGGGCCGGCCCTGCTACCACTTGTACAGCTACTCATATGCCTGTAGATTAAAGTATTTTATAATCTACATATGTAAGAATGAATTGCAGCCATGCTCTGCCCAAACCATACTCTCAGCTACACCTATAAGCAAAGGTGCAACCTGATACCAAAGCATTTAGTGTTATTCCCATCATATCTAATTCACTAATTCTGTCTCAGTCTCACTCCTTTCTTCCCTTTGAAGTCCACTCCATCCACCTCTTCACTCCAGTACCTCTCCGGATAAGTCCACCTCTACCTTTCTCATTGACTTTGACTCATGGCTTTCCTGCTTTCTAGATGCATCTTCCCCCTCCCTTATTCTTGGGGATTGTAGCATTCATGTTGATGAACCCTTTGACCCTCAGGCCTTAAAGTTCATCTTCCTTACCACCTCATTCAGTCTCCAGCTGTGCTCTACTGCCCATACTCATCAGCTAGCCCACACTCTTGACCTTGTCTTCTCTAACTGCTTGCCCTCAAACCTCTGCACCTCAGATCTTCCCTTCTCTGATCATCACCTGCTATGTTTCACTCTTCATCACCCCCCCCCCTCACTCTCGCCCAGTCTCCATCAACATCTTTAGGAATCTTCATGCTATTGACCCATCAACTCTATCCACTACTGTCTCAGTACCTCTTTGCTCCACTATGTCATCTACTGTATGTCTATTGATGAGGTTGTATCGTCCTATACACTGTACTCTCTTCTGCTCTGGATGGTCTTGCTCCTCCCACTTCCCGTCCAGTGAGGCGTACTGTACCTCTACCCCTGGCTTTCCTCTAAAAACCACTACCTACATTCCTGTGCCTGCTCAGCTGAGTGCTTTTGGCTCAAATCCCGCACCCTGGCAGACTTCTTACATTTCAGATTCATGCTAGCCTCTTTCCAGTCTGCCATAACACTCATCAAGCAAGAGTACTATGTCCATCTGACTAACTCTCTTGCCTCTGATCCTCGCTGTTTCTTTACAGCTCTCAATTCTCTCCTCAAAATGCCTCTGCCTCAGACACCTCCTTCCCTTTCTGCCCAGACTTTGGTTGACTACTTCTATTACAAAATCCACAAGATTACTTTTTAATTCCCCTTGGGGTCATCTCCATCCTCCCTTCCTCCTCTTCATTCCCTAACCCTTCCTTCAACCTCATTCGCTCTTTCATCCTTTTCTAAGATCACTGAGGAAGAAACCACACATCTTCTCTCCTCCTCTATCTATTCTCTAGTCACCTCCCATCTGGACTATTGCAACCCCTCTTCACTGGTCTTCCTCTGAATCCTCTCTCCCCACTTCAGTCTGTTCAAAACTCAGTTGCACGGCTAATCTTCCATCAGTGTCACTATGCTCATGTCACCCCCCTTCTCAAGTCACTTCATTGGCTCCATATTCATTTCCGTATCCAGATCAAACTTCTACTACTGATCTATAAGTGCCTTCGTTCGGCTGCTCCTCACTTCCTTTCCTCCCTCCTCTCTCCCTACGCCCCTCCCCGGGAACTCTGCTCTTCTGGCAGCTCCCTTCTATCTGTGCCCTTCTCTTCCACTGCCAACTCCAGACTTCAGTCTTTCTACCTTGCTGCTCCTTATGCCTGGAACATACTATCTGAGTCAGTAAGTCAGGCTCCATCTGTGGCTCTGTTCAAATCCAGGCTAAAAACTCACTTCTTTGAGACTGCTTTTGGATCCTGATCCCCCTAGTCTCCTGTTCCCCTCCTGTGTTTCCTTATCATTTCCTGAGATATATCCTAATCCGCAGTTGTGTTGTCTGTCTTGACTAGACTGTAAGCTCTTATGAGCAGGGACCATCTCTTACATGTCTCTGTACAGCGCTGCGTATGCCTTGTAGCACTATAGAAATGATAACCAGTAGTACTGATGCTAACAGGAAGTAAAATAACTGAAAACATTGTTTCAAGATTTTTAATTCAGAAGGAATCCTTGTTCCGGCACTGAGATATTTTTCAATTCTGTACAATAAAGGATTCTTACACTAGCTCTTCTGTTTTCCAGCCACCCAAACCAACCCCACCACAGGAGGAAAGTGAGGAAGAAAAGCAGTTACGAAATCTGTTTAAACAGATCTCAGGAGAGGTAAGGCCGCAGAGAATGATACATTCCATATTCAAGTATAGTGCTAAGTGGCAGGGCCGGCTCAACAATTAGGCAAGACCGTGCAGTCAGTCAGAGCTTGGAGTGGCAGCTTCTGAGGAGCAGCAAAGAGCAGGAGCATTCAAAGCAAAATAATCGATCCTGACAGCTAGACAAACTCAAAGAGCCGTCAGCACATCCTTGTCCCTGCAGAAAGAGTGGGCACATGCATGCCTACATGCACAACAAAGTTTCATATTTAAAAGTGTGGTGGCCAATTATACATTTTTACAAGATTGTTTTGGCAGGGGTAGTGTTGGGAATCTCAGTGGTGGGAGGTGGCGTAAGGCTGAAGGTTGGCCTGGGGCAGCCAATACTCTTGCCCCGGCTCTAAGTGTTGGGTGGCCGGGACAATTCCTGTGACTACTTTTCTCAGACTCATTCATTTCATTGGGAATGTTCTAAGGGATAACACAAAGGACAATTTCAAAGGTGAATCATAGTCTTTTATAAAATCACCTGCCCTCTATATAGCTCGAGTTATGTACATAACTAACCACAGTTTCAGAGCTATTCCCGAGGGCAGGATTGCCCTTTCGCTTATGCACATACTTTGAACATTCAGAAGTATGCGTGTATTTTACCTTAAAAGAATCACGCTTGTAAATTTCTGTACACAGTTGTTCTGGTGTAATTTTCAGAGACAGTATATACTGCTTTCACTTTGAAAATACGGCAGAGCCCTAGCGAAAAGTAGGTACATACTTCTTCCTCATCCTTCCAGCTTTCCAGGAGGGCGGCAAGACGAGACGCCTACTGCCTCCAGAAGGACCCTGATCCAAAAGCAAAACAAAGCAGGGCTGGCTCAGCCTTTAGGCAAGACTAGGTGGCCGCCTAGGGTGGCAGTTTCTGAGGAGTGGCAAAGAGCTGCTTCAGCCAAAGGAAAACATTAGGTCCTTTAATTCATGGAACCAACAGCATATCATTTGCCTGCAGGGAGAGCAGGCACCCACATGCATGCAAAGAAGAGTTTAATATTTACAAGTATGGGGCCTGAGATTGAGATGGGCAGACTATGCGTCCCTACGGTGCATAGACTTGCCCGCTGACCCTTAACCCTACATATTCAATGCCAGGGTCATAGGCGGCCCCAGCATTGACTATCTGGGAATCGCTGCAGACACTGGAAGCCAGAGTAGCTAACCAGGCAGCAGCAACGTTGCATGCTGCCCGGTTAGCTCCTGCACCTTAAAGATAGGCAAGGGGGGTTTCCTCGCTCATCTTTTCAGCAGCAATATCGGTGCTGCCCGGCTATCGCTTGTCGCTGCCAGCACTCGGTCCTGGAATGCCCCCGACATGCCCCAGATAGCATCGGGGCACGTAGGGGAGTCAGAAGGGGATATTCAATGGTAGAAACTGTGTAAGTGCCGTTGAATATCCCCATTTAAGGCATTTACATGGTTTACTGGGCTGTAAACCGTGTAAATGCCTTTCAAAAATCGGGCCCATGATGTGCGATTATACATTTTCACGAGATTGTTGTGGGAGGGATGATATTGGGAAGATCATGATTGTTGAGTTTAATCATCAAAATTTGGGGAGGGAAGAGGTAGCTATGTCTGAAGCTTCGCCTAAGATGCCCAATACCTTTACACCACCCCCGGGTAACGGCATCTCCAGTAGCTTCCTCCAGCTTTCTACAGAGCTCTTTTGTGCTCATTTACCTCCCACCAAGCTACCATGGGACCAGACACTAGAAGAAAGCAGTGAAAATGATAGGCTTCACCTAGAAAAGAACAAACATGACCAGTTGCGTTGCCTGTGTGAAACTTGAGAGTTGTGCCACCGCAATCCTCCATCTCCCTTGTGTGAGAGAGAATAAATGCAGTGCTGTTAAGTGCAGGCTTCTAGTGGCTTGGGTCTGTGAACTGAGAACCATGCTCTTGTATATCATTCACTATCCTAACTCTTATACGCATCCATGTTGAAGCTCAGAAACAACGGTTGCCATTTTGATGTACACCACACGCCTTCAGACTCTAAACGTAAGATCTAATGTGGTGTCTGAAATGCAAGGTTAGATTCTAGAACTCAACTACTGCTCTTTGGGTTGATAGGGTTGACAGTGCTGATGGGACAGGTCACAGTCCCCAGGAGCAAACGTATCTACTACTCACCAGTGACTTCTGCTGGTCTGGCCCAGTGGCTCAGTGGGTTCAATTCCAGAGTCAGGTCTTCCACTGGCCGGGCTGGCTGGGGCTGGGGTTACTACAGAGGCAACATTAACAACCATCAGAGGAAGGAATCTCATTGTGCAATAGCCCAACTTAAAATCCACTTGAACCAAGTTCCAAAAGGAGCTGCAGTTTGTGGCCACTAGGCAAATGCAATCACTCAGCTGAAGAGAAGAGGAAATAGGGGAACAGCCATCGAGTGTGAATGAGGGCTCCCAGCATCACGAACCAACTGAGGCCAATTCCAATAGAGCTGGAAGACCCCAGAAATAGGAGAAAACCAGGCCAAACTCCTTCTGCTGACTGGCTCAAGCAGCGTTTTTTTTCTAGCAAAAATGGTGGCAGTATTCACATACAGAGCCATCCTTAAGGAGTGCGGTGACCACAATAGCCACGACCCCTGCAACCTGCCACAGAGTCTATGAAAATGCGTCATTGCAAATATTACACCCATCCTTAGAACACAGCTCTAACTGGGAAAAGAAAACAGACTGCTACAAATCCCCTACACGGGAACTACAAACTCACAAAATACCTCACCTTGGTCACATGCAAAATATTGCTAGAACCTCACCACATACAGAATTAACGACCACATACAGAAGCTAAAATGTGCAGACAAAACCTGAGCTGGGAACCCTCAAGAAGCTGGACTCTGCCTGCAGTACCTGGACAAGAATGCATGTAGGAGGCCGCAATCTGGGCTGCAGAGGCCATGCTAATGAAACGGGAGCTGCGTTGTGTCTTTTGGCATTTACTTGATTTTGATTGTACCTCACCTTACAGTGTTACGTATTCAAACATGTAGAAAATAAGTAAATAACTTAAGAGGTAATTTTATAATTACACAGAAGCATCCTTTTCCCTCTGTGCAAAATTTGAAAACAAAAGTATGCAGGTATTTCTGCTTTCAAAATCACCCCAGGGAATTTATGAGCTTACTTTCACAGCAGCATTTTGACCCGCACAAATGTTCAGAGTTCATTTAATGTGCATGTACCTCTATTTTCAGCAGTCTGTACATCTGTTCATAAATGCAAATCCTGTTCCAACCCTGCCTCCCCCCACCCCCTAGGAATGCCTCTGCTCAGTCTAGGCACATGCAGGCGAGTAAATTTGCAATTTTATAGAAGCCTATTTCTGCCTGTAAAGCACTACTTTTATCTACAGAAATGATTAAGGAAATTACCCTTTTACCGAGGGAAACATCTACCTGTTGCAAATGAAGACTGAATGTTTGCAAGCTTCAGACCTCCCCAGTCAATTATAAATAGCAAAGAGTAGACTTAAAGAAGATTTCTGTTGTGCTGGAGGTAATTTTGTAACAGGGCACCTAAATTTTTTTTTTTAAAACAAGCTCCTATTTTGTGCCTGTTTTATAAAAGCAACATACACACACACCTATGTCCTTTTATAAGATAGGCTCTGATAATGACCCCCAGTAGCGTACAAATGTGCTTCCACAAATTTTCACCTGTTATGAAGAAAGTGTACATGCACGCTATGCATGTACATGGTATAAATGCCCACGCCTAATTTCTCAAGAGCGCGTGGAAGTTAAAATATTTTATAATTTCCTGGCTTAACTTTGTGCTCTGTCCATGTGCACGCCATAGTGAAATTAGGTGCCATCGGCCTCATGAACGTATCTTATAGAATAGTAACCGGCTATAATACACACAAAAGTCATTGAACATATATGACGTAACATACATAGATGACATGTACCTTTACACGGCTCCTTATAAAATTATCCTCTAATTGTTAACACATGTTAATTGCCTTGTTCAACGCCTATGTGCTGTAATTTCATATTAGGGGCATAGAATAGGCTGGGACTGTGTCTTGTAGTTAACGCGTCGGTCATTACCACATGTGAACTGCTAACACAACCGATAATGCAGAGGTGTAGCTAACTGCAATTTTACATCATCGGTTCTGCCATTAATGTGATGCACAGAGCCTTGCCTCATGTGCATGATATGGTTGCCTTCCCCTAAGTGCTGGGAATGCTCCTAAGACTTACAGTACCATGGAGGTTTTGTAGCTACCACAAATTAATTTTTGCAGTTAAACCATGTTAACTGCAAACCTTAAAATGGCTTAGTAAATATAGGCCCCTAAGTGCTGTAAAAGGGCAATGTTGCTTTTCACTAAAATCTCTTCTTATTAGTTGGATGTCGATAAAGTCGCTAGGTAGGAATCTAAAGTAGACTACAGTAGATTAGGAAACAACTATAAATGAGTCATATGAACTTTGTGTTGTTTAGCCTTTGTATTAAGCAGAAAAGGACTTAATCAGAATAATTGTTCACTTATAGGACATGGAGATTGATGCAGAGGAACTGCAATACGTCCTGAATTCAGTTTTACAACGAAGTAAGTATAAAAATCAATTTGACAGCGCTCAGCTTTTGAAATGTGCACTGGATTCTCCATAAGCTAAGTACTCTCTGCAGCTCCCACTGTATGGCAGTCAGTCGCAAGGCTGGATAAAACCAGTGTCCATGTTATGATCTACTACGCCTTCTACGATTAATTGTTTATAATTCACTACAAGGCATACGCAGCGCTGCACAGATCTAGTACAGTGCTTCCCAACCTCTCTTTCAGGGTGCACGTTTGGGTTTTTTGATCCATGTGTCACAATAGCACCCCTCTGCGGACACACACACACGCCTTCCTTCTTCCTCTGATGTCCCTCGGGTGCCATCTTCTCTGGTCTTCTCCCCACCTTCCCCTCCCAACAGAATCTCTCAACTTACTAATGCTTTGTTCTTTCCCCTTCTTTCTTCCACCCTACTTGTACTTTTTCCTCTCTAATCCCCACTCCCACTGGCCTACTAGTGCCTTCTGCTCCTTTTTGGTGCTTCATGGTCAAGAGCTTTCTCACCCTTTCTGGGAAAGCTTTTGTTCTTTCTCCAAAATACTTTTGGGAGGAGAGTTTCTTCTCCCACCTTCTCCCTGATCTCATGAGAGATTACTCTTTATAGCAGACTGGGTGAGATCTTCAGACTCTTATCTCTAAACCTGCGGACTGCTCCCTTTCTTCTGGTACGTTTCCCTAGATCCCTTTTAAGGGGCACACTGAGAAAAAGGTGCTCTAAGAAATTATATATGCCTCTTGTTACTTCAAAGGAGACCCTTAAACTTAAGATAAATATATAAGTAGAAAATCTAAGGGCACCTATATACTGTATGCCTACAATATTTATCAAATCGTTACATCCAAAATGTCAGAACTAACAGCCAGGACGGAGCTTCAGAGAGAAATGAATCAGACTAAGGAATATGGCTCCTATTTACTAAAGATTTCCTCCCACCAGTACGGGAAACATTCTGAGGTGGTAAATTTTCAGCCAGCGCAGTCATCACATTCATTTATGGCACTTAAGGGCCACTGTCCATCTAGGGGCCAGTGTTGAGCAGCGGTAACTATTGGAATAAATTAAACCTAAGTCCAGCATTTCATTTATTCCATATATTCAGCACCACTATGCACATAATCAGCAGCCTTGAATATTGGGGCAAGCTGGAGCACTCCTTCAGTCTTGTTACCTTTAAACTTGTCAGGAAAGCTAAGACAATACTTTAAACAGAAATCAGCTTTATTATCGTCCAAAAAACAAACCAATGTGTTAAACTGTGTTCACCCATTCAGTGGAAAAACCGAGCAACTGTGCAACTTAGTCAGAGTAAGGCTATATGCTTATTTCCCCACCTCAGCAATGCAATGCATCTTGGGAAATGTAGTCCATGCATAACTGCATACCGCCATCAGTTTGGGCTTTCCCTGGGAGCTCATTAGTCAAGCACCAAGCCCTTTGAATTCCACAGCTCGCCTTTGTTTAAGGAAATGGTTAAACAGTTCGCCTGTGGGTTTAAAACAAAGAGTCTTTGCAGCCTGTGTAGTCCAGGGCACAACTGAGTTTCCTCTGTAATTATTCACAGCTGCAGTTCAGAAAACAGTTCCCTGCTGGTTCAGGATATGAGCAAAACCTTTGATTCCTTAAAGCAGTCAGAATCATTTAAGAAGGGTCTTTTCCCAGAGCAGTATTTGTGAGAAAGACAAAGTTCACGTGTCTTGTTTTGTAACACACCACTAAGCATATTATCCAGCTGCTTTCTCTGTGAGGATTAGACTGCCTTTCCTGAGGCGAAGTATGAAATGGCGCCCCCCCCCACCACCTTAGAGGGGGCGGGGCTTTTTCAGAAATCCAATCAAAGACTGAACCAAATCAAAAAGCCGATTCGATTATATGGAGGAAATGCAAGATGTTTGCACACAGGGCCGTATCGAACTGCAATCGCGCCTTGTGCAACTTGCAACTCGGGCACACCCCCCCCTCTCCCCCCCATACCTCCATCCAGCACTGCCTGCTCTTTCCCTGCTGCTGCCGCCCTCTTTTTTTTCACAGTGCAGCCGGCAGCAGGGAAAGAGCAGGCAGCGCTAGACGGAGGTATGGAGAGGAGGAGGGGGCATGCGCCCGATCTGAAAGGCACCGGCACTTTAAGCAGATCTGTCCCTCCCAACTCTGACATCGCGTCAGAGGAGGGAGGGACCAGACCTGCTTAAAGTGCTGCGAAAAGGCTTGAGGAGCGCATTTCGGCTGCCTGCTATTGTCCTGCCAGTGGCGGTAGGGCAACAGCAGTCAGCCAAAATGCACCCCCCAAGCCTTTGCGCCCTCTGCGGCTGCACCACTTGCACAGGTTTAGGTACAATCCCGTTTGCACACCAAGGAACTAAAATACAGCAAGAACCAACAGCACAGTTTATAAAACTAAATTATAACCCATTTTTATTTTGTTGTTATAAACTGCATTATGGTTCTTGCTTTTTCTTTTTCAACATATATTTTGCATCCACAGTAGGTGCAGAGCAGAACCAGGACATTCACCCACAAAACTCAATATTTTAAAAAAAAATCTGATTCTGATCATCTCACTATTCTCCAGTACCAGGCATATTATGAACTAATACAATACCCTACAACAAAGAACAAACCTACCATCCATATCAGCACAAACTTCCAAAGCTCACATAAGGAGCCCATACAAAAAAAGCGTCACTGTAAATACTATAGTGGGCCCTGGAACATCCATACAACTATATGAAAAGCTGAACAAGTCAAATTACTACAGTACAGTATAGATCTTTATGTACAAACTCCATGTTAACAGAACACCTGACCTCAGTCACACACTCACAACATCGACCCTCACCAAGTACAGAATAAGTAACCACAATCTAAAGTAAAAATAAAAATATGTAGACAAAATTTAAATTGAAACCCCAAGAAGCCAGAGTCCACACGCAGTGCAACATCAGATAAATAAGAGATGCAATTCCCCACTACTGTGTAAAATATAAAAATAGCACAAAGTCCAATCACTAAAATTAAATAAAATTATTTTTTCTACCTTTGTTGTCTGACCATTTTATTCTCTGATCATGCTGGTCGCGATCAGAGGCTTCTGCTTTCCTCTCTTCTCTTAGCTCTCTTTCTGTTGTCTATGGTCCATGGTCCATCTGCCATTTCTTTTGTTTTCTTCACTTCCTTCCATCAGCCCATTTCCAGTTCCAGTAACCCTCCCCAGTATCAGCCCCCTTTCCAGTCCTTCCCTCCCAGTACCTTCCAATGTCAACCGCCACGACTACCACTGGTGTCCATTCCTTTCCAGTCCCCCTCCTTCCCCACTGTCCAGCCCCTTCTAGTCCAAATACCATCCCAGATATCAGCTCACGTCCACTCTCAGTGCCACCACCCAGTCAGCTCCCTTCCAATCGCCCTACCCCATTACCCAACCACCTACCCATCCCCAAGTGTCAGCTCCCTTCCAGTCCCCCTTCAGTACATCCCAGGTGTCAGCTCCCTTCCTGCCCCCTCCTTCCCCTGGCAGATCCTCTCATTATACGCTCCCTTCCAGTCCTATTCTACCATCCTCCTGCATCAGCCCATTTGTAGCTCTAGCCCCTAGTTTTCTTCCAGGGCCAGCAGCATTCTACTCCCCTACCCCATTAGCCCATTTCCAGTCCCAGCCCATTTACAGTCCTATCTGCTTTATCAGCCCACTCTAGTCCTAGCCCACCAGTCAGCGCATTACCAGTTCTAGCTCATTTCCAGTGCTAGCCTCCCATCTGCCCATTACCAGTCCTAAACCCCCCCCCCCCCCAATAAGTCCATTTCCGGTCCTAGCCCCCCAGTCAGCGCATTTCCTGCCCTAGCCCCCCTAATCAGCCCATTTATAGGCCTAATCCCACCAATCAGCCCATTACCAGTCCTAGCTTCCCCTCCCTATCAGCCCATTTCCAGTTCTAACCCCCCTCCAGATCCATTCTTAACCCCCATCAGCCCATTTCCATTTCTAACCCCCCTTCAGCCCATTTCCAGTTCTAGCTCCCCCCCTCCCACAGCCCATTTCCAGTTCTAACCCCTCTCCCGATCAGCCTATTTCCATTCTTAACCCCCATCATCCCTTTTCCAATTCTAATCCCCCCATCAACCCATTTCCAGTCCTAGCCCCCCTCCTGATGAGCCCATTGCCAGTTCTAACCTCCCATCAGCCCATTTCCAGTTCTAACCCCTCTCCCAATCAGTCCATTTCTAGTTCTAACCCCCCCATCAGCCCATTTCCAGTCCTAGCCCCCCCCCTCACCCCAGGGAAATTGAAAAAAAACACTGGCTGCTGAAGCCACTGCTGCTGCTGCGGCAGCAGCAGAGTGAAGTGCCCCACATCTGCAGCCTCCCTGGCAGAGCCCTCCTATCTCCCTCAGCGCCGGCTTTGCAGAGCCACGAAGGGAGAGTTTCCCTTTCTCGCGGCTCTGTTAAGCCTGCCAGCGCTGATGGGAAACAGGCATTTCCTGTTTCCCATAGAGCCGGTGGGCTTAATAGAGCCGCGAGAAAGGGAAACTCTCCCTTCGTGGCTCTGAAAAGTCAGCGCTGAGGGAGATAGGAGGGCTCTGCCAGGGCAGCCGCGGGGCACTTCATTCTGCCACTGCCACAGCGGCAGCAGCAGCAGCAGCTGTTCTGGCAGCACCTCCTCTCATTGGGTTTTTTTTTTTGAAGGCCAAGTGAGACGGGCTTTTGTGGGCAATTTTTGCTGCCTCCAAAACGTTGCCACCTGAGGCCACCACCTCACTCGGCCTCATTATAGAGCAGCCCCTGAACCTTATGGTAGTTGGTAAGGATGGGCAGACTGGATAGGACACATGCTCTTTATCTTCCATCACGTTTCTGTTTCAGGGAAGTAAGGGTTCGGCTTCTCTCGCTCTCTCCATCAGCAGGAGAAATGCTGAACAGTGCTCAGTGCAGAGTTCATAAATGTTTGTCAGACCAACTTCTCTAACACTAAGGTGCAAATGCTGCTCCCTTTCTTGTTGCTCCTCCTCTCAAGGTGTCACCTGCACCGATCTGGGAGGTCTGCAGTTATAAGCCAGGATAGCCCTACATCCTGCCCCCTGTGCTCTTCCCCTGCTCCTCCCTCTCCTCCCTTCTGCAGGGTTTCTGCTCTTCAGCAATGACTGTAAAGGGGCAGAGGTGGGTTTTAGGCTCTCCTCAGTGTTTTTGTCTAGCCCAGCCCTGCCACAAAATATGTGCAATGCAGTCACCATGTTGCCTCTATCTGTTTACGGTGGGCTTGCTATTCAGCTGAATATCGCTGCTATCTGGATAATTTCATGGCCCAAACCTGCTTCACCCTTCCTTCACCTCTCTCTTTTATGGATAGTATTGGCCCGTTCAGTCGGATTTTCAGCCCAATACTATCGGTATAAGATGGGCTACTGATGAATATATAACTTTATTTCAATATCGATCCATTAATCAACAGCATTGAATATTCATATCAGTGCAGATCAACCCGGCACAATCTGTTTGTCGCTAATAGATCATTTGTGGCACCACCTTTGCCCCTCCCCAGCCCTGCCCATACAGTATTTACATGGATAATATCTGGCTGTGAGGTGATTTAAACAGTCCGATATTATCCATAGAATTTGGAAAATATATAGATATAGATATGCAAGTTATGTGTTCACCACTCCCTGGCGAATGCATAACTTGCTTTGACTATCAGCCTGCCAGGAAAGAGAGCCGATGTATAGCATGGCCAAAATTAACATACTGTAATATCTGCAGCCTGAGTCTGAAAATCCAATCACCCTTTCCTGCCTAACACAAAAGGGTACATTTTTACAGGCTTATTTGGGACCTATATGGGTAAACACTGTGCTTACTTCAGGCAAGATGGCTAAATCCCCTTAAGAAGTTTCAGCTTCCTGAAAATGAGCATGTCGTTTGGTTTGTGAAACGAGACGTTTCTAGGAGCTAAGATTTTGAAAATGTGCATGCATAGCTAACATATGTACTTATATGTCCCCATTCGAGATGACTATTGCTTTCTTTCTGCATGACAACTTCATTTTCAAACACAAGCTATGCTATATGGGTAGTTTGTGTATGAATATCAGGTGGATATGTGCTGGCTGTGAAACACCGATGTTCTCGCAAAGCTGCGTGGGAGTCATCAGCCCTTGCCACTGCCTACCCCTCGCAACTGCAAATGCAATATCATAGCACCTCCCCTAGCAGTAGCAAACCAGGCAAAGGACTCCCACACACCTTTGCAGGAGTGTTGATACACACATATCTTTATTGGTTGACACCTTATCGAAAAGTTACCTTAAAGGGTCTCACTGTTCTTCCGCGTTCAAATCTTGAGTTATTTGAGAATGACAGGACCTTTGAACATTCAACAAAGTCACATAGGAGCATGTTTACTAAAGTGTGGTAGCAGGCAGTGTGGGGTTTAGCACAGTGCTAATGTGCACTTTGGCCATGTGGTAGCTGGGAACACACTGCCGAGATGCAACCACACTAAAACCACTGTACTGCCCAAGCAGCTTATGACTAGGTGGGGTTTGGGCAGAGTTAGGGTGGAGAGTGGGTGCTTGCAGTTGTACAGTAGGGCTCCAGAGCTGTAGAAATGATGCTAGCAGGGGGGCAAGTCCTGCCAGCCTCCTACCAGATGGTCATTGCAAAAGCATGGTATGGATGTGCTGCCCACCCAGAATGATGGCCAAGTACCTTCCCAAGATATCCGATAGGTCAAGAACCATTTTGGAGACTGAGTAGGAAGCTGCCTAGAGAGTATGCCTCTGAAGGAGCCCACAATAGATCCTGACAGACACATAAACCCAAAGAGACTGCAGCTTATACACAGCCCTGCAGGGCGAGGGGGGGCAAATATATCTACAAGGCTAAGATCTGATTCGTGTGTATGCTCTCATCATTGCCACTTGCTGTACTGCTCTGGGGAGAGGTGCATAAGGCTGAAAGCATCCCTACGGATCCCTGAAGTGGCCCACATACAACAGAGGCTGTGCTGCACCTATGGAGCAAGTCGTCCCCCCCCCCCCCCCCATATGCCATCATCTGTTGCAGTGGAGATGACTGCAGAAGCCTGAGCGGCAAGCAGAAGGGGAGTGCCGAGCCCCCTCCACCTCGGTACTGGAGGGAGGACATATCAGGACAGCTACAAATGGGTGGTCAGCCAGCACTGGTAAGGCGTTAGAAGTTAGTTCTTGGGCTCAGTGGTACAAGCCCAGCTGAAACACACAGTCAAGACTGGAGATGCTGAAGATAGTTGGGAACAGGGCATGCAAAGGAGGTGATACAAATAATGGCAAATGGAAGGACTGGCACATCATTGCGCAGTCCAGCCACCACCTCCCCTGCATGGGGGATCACATAGCAGTGCGTATTTGCACCTGGAGAATTATGCCGCACTGTTCAGATTAAATCAAATATGTATATTCCTTTTCCACAGCTTCTCTTGTGGTAAAGATAAAACAAGTCTATTCAAAAGAACTAAAAAACAATGATCTGTGACCCCCCCCCCCCCCTTTTGCTGGACCGGTCCTGAAGGCATTGGTATTGTCTGACAGAGCATGTAATATAATAGAAATTTCCAGGCACACTATAGAGCAGGTCTCTGCTGGGCTTCAAGGCTAATTTATCTCATCACTTAATAAGTGACTCTATTGAGCTGCTGCACCAGCAACACACACTTAAAGTTCTAACTTGCTTAACCATATTTTTGTTTTTTCTGTTTCAGCAAAAAATATTAACTTCAAGGACATAAGTATTCTTACATGTAGAAACATCATTTCTCTGATGGATGTATCCTTTCCAAAAGTCCACAGTTCTGCACTCTTACTATAGTTTTGAGCTTATACCGTGTCTGCTAATGGTATTCTTCTCTCTGAATTCACAGGATGTCGCACGATGTCTGACTGTAAATTAAACGGTCTTCTTTTGATAACTGTCCGGGTGGAGTCAGTACAGTAGATGTTTTAGGGGTAGCTCTTTAGGAGGAGTAGCCTAATGGTTAGAGCAGTGGTCTGAGGGCAAGGGAAGCCTGGTTCAGATCCCACTCCTGCTCCCTGTGATGTTGGGCAAGGCGCACAACCCTCCATTGCATTTAGCACAAAAGCCGCCGCACTAATTGTCAGGGGCTTGACCGGAATGTTCCCAGCTATTAATGTGTGGATTCCTTCCCTAATGCATGGTGCTATTACTGCAGGTACATTTACCTCCACCTACTGAGGTGGTATTAGGTGAACCCGTGCCAAAGGCAACATTAACAGTGCGTAATATGTCCCCCAGCAATGTGGGTTAACTGTTCTGCCCCCTTGGTAACTGTTAACATGGGCCCAAGTGCCTTACCATGTGTTAATTCCATAGCAGACTTTAGTGAAACGACCCCTTAGGTTGTAAGGTCTCCAAGGGATAGGAAAATACGTACTGTATAGTAACATAGTAAATCACGGCAGATAAAGACCAGTATGGTCCATCTAGTCTGCCCAGTACGATGTCAAGAGTAGGTACACCTCCCGCTCTGTGCAGGCCCCCTTTCCCCATGTCTTTGTTTAGGGGTGATCCCACCACTCCTTGTAGTACACCCTATTTGTTAAGGAATTAGATGGTTCAGATTATTTTGATATTTTCTTGTTGCTGTAAAGGGATCCACTGTGTCTGTCCCATGCCCTTTTGAACTCCATCACCGTATTTGCCCCCACCACTTCCATTGGGAGGGCATTTCAAGCATCCATCACCCTTTCAGTGAAAAAGTATTTCCTGACATTGCCTTTCAATTTACCACCTTGTAGCTTCATGTTATGCCCTCTAGTTCTGCAGCTTCTCCATCTTTGGAAGAGGTTTGTTTGTTCATTATTTCTCTTTAAGTATTTAAAGGTCTGAATCATATCTCCCCTGTCCCTCCTCTCCTCCAGAGTGTACATGTTTAGGTCTTCAAGTCTCTTCTCATAAGGCTTCTGACGCAGGCTCCAAATCATTTTGGTTGCCTTCCTCTGAACGGTTTCCATCTTTTTACATCCTTTGCAAGATATGGTCTCCAAAACTGAACACAGCATTCCAAGTGAGGCCTCACCAGTGACTTGTACAGTAGCATAAGTACCTCTTCCTTTCTGCTGGTAATTCCTCTTCGTATGCAGCCCAACATCCTCCTGGCTTTTGCCACCGCTTTGTCGCACTGTATCTGAATATAACTCACCTTGATCTACTCCTGAAAAAGGTGTGAGCTAAATATAGATCCCCTCCTCACTGCTTTAGGTTGGCAAACTCACAGTGCCTGCCCTGCTGTCATCGCATGAGAGGGCTGATTTCTGCGCTGTGCATCACGTGGTGGAGAGCAGAATGGGCGGGTTAAGGATGAAGACTGGGCCTGGTGAGTGCTGCACTGTCAGCACATGGGTATACACCACACGATATAGCACATCTTGCAATTAGCATGGGTGCAATTGCCTCCATCTGAATAGGTGAAGCTCTTTGCACCCATGTTATTCCTGATCCACATTAGTGACCAGCTTCATGTGTGGTCCATTTCCCCAACAGGCAATACAGTGGCTTTGTACTTAGCACACCATGGTTTTGCATACTAAAAGCATGTTAGGTGCAAAACCATAACACTCTTTAGTTAAAGGGTGCCTAAGTTTCACTAGGTGGCTTACTTTATTTATCAAATTTTGGGTGGCCCTGTGAGAGAGGTTAGGTCTACTACTAGTACGACTACTACTAATCATTTTATAGCACTGCTAGGCATATACTGTAAGAACCTAAGAACATAAGAAATGACATACTGGGTCAGACCAAGGACCATCAAGCCAGTATTCTGTTTCCAACAGCAGTCAATCCAGGTCATAAGTACCTAGAAGTTTCCAAAAAAGACACACAGGTTTTGTCATGCTTGTATTGGGGCAAGCAGTATCTGGGTCCTCTTTAATAATGGTTTATAGACCTTTCCTCCAGGAACGTGTCCAAACCTTTTTTAAACCAGCTACACTAACAGCTTTTACTATATCCTCCGGTAACGAATTCCAGAGTTTGAATACGCATTGAGTGAAAATAATATTTTCTCTTACTAGTCTTAAACGGGTTACATAGTAGCTTCATTTCATGTCCATGGTCTTTTTGCTTTTTGATGGTGTAAACAACTGATCTACGTTGACCCGTTCCATTCCATTCATCATTATATAGACCTCTATCATATCTCCCCTCAGCCGTCTCCTTTCCAGGTTAAAAAGCCCTAACCTTTTAAGCCTCTCCTCATAGGGGTATCCTACACATACACATACACATAAAATGACAGTCCCTGCTCAAGAGATCTTACACTCTGTTAAGACAAACAGAACAGGGGACTAGGGAATTCTTAAGGGAAATGATGAAAATACACATGGGTATAGATGGGAATAAAGAGGTCAGGATCCAGGTCATGGGGAGAAAGGCAACTAATGCTATCTTGTAAAGGGACTGTAGGAGAAAAAACCCACCACACTCTCATTCTTGCCCCTCCCCAGATCCCCCATAGATACATTCCCACCTACTCCCAGAAACACTCCCAACTCAGACCCCTCCCCAATCCACTTCCCAGCACCTAACAGGCTTTCTCTGGTGTCTAGTGGATTGACATGAACAATCAGTTCCCAGTTCTTCCTGTCCTGTACGCTTGAGTTCAAAACGGCAGGTGTCCTTATTTGGCAGAATGAGTGCTAGCAGTAGTACTAAGACTACTACTAGGTCTTGACAGCACTATTTTGAACCCGGGCAAATGGTAGGGCAGGAACAACTGGGGATCGCACCTGCCCACCCACTAGACACCTGAGAAAGCTTTGATCGGTGCCAAGAAGGTGTTTGGAAGGTCAAGGAGTTTTGGAGGAAATGTATAGATGGGGAACCAGGAAAGGCCAGAAGGTGGGTAGACGTGTATGGATGTCTAAGAGGTCAAGAGTTGGAGGATATGTATGAATGGCGTGTCAGAGGGTGGGGCTTTGTAGATTTTTGTTTCATGACCATTTAAGAAGATCTTTGGGAACATCAGGCCACATGTTAGCAGCTCGAAGCTGGCATTATCTTTTCACAAATAACCTTGCAGCTTGCAATTTTATTTAGTTTGCATAATAATGAGGTGCTTTGCATCTCATTATTATTTTGCTCATATTGCAACACTTTTGCCATTTGACATGTTATTTAGCCAAAAACACATGTCATACTGGTTAAGTTAGATAGTTGGTCCTTTTTATGAAATTTGATGTCTATGCAGGCAATCTTGAAACTCTGCAGACTGTTGAATTTCTTTATCCCTGGCAATTTTTGGATAATTACCTCCACCAGGTATTATTCAAGGGTCCCAGCCTGTCTAGGTTAACATTTGGTGCCTTAACTACTAAGTTGCACTATGAATTTGTCAGTATTTAATTTTCCCCAAAGATTCTATTCGTCATTTGCATGTGCTACACACAAGCAGAAAAAAAACCACCTTGAATATTGTCTGCAGTTCTGGTCACCATATCTTATAAAGGATATAGCGGAATTAGAAAAGGTACAGAGAAGAGCCACCAAAATGGTGAAAAGAATGGAAGGGTACCCCTATGATGAAAGGCTTCAAAGGTTAGGTCTCTTCAACTTCGAAAAGAGATAGCTGAACAGAGATATGATAGAGGTCTATAAAATAATGAATGGAGAAGAACAGGTAAACATAGATTGGTTCTTTACTCCTTCAAAAAGTAGAAAGACTAGAGGACATGCATTGAAGCTACAATGTAGCACTTTTCAGACTAATTGGAGAAAATATTTTTTCACTCTTGCCTAATTAAACTCTGGAATTCATTGCCAGGGATATAGTAAAAGATGTTACTATAGCGGTGTTTAAAAGACATTTGGACACGTTCTTGGAGGAAAAGTCCATACATCATTATTAAAGTAGACTGGGGGAAACCCAGTGCTTACACCTGGGAACTTGACAGGTACTTTGACCTGAATTGGCCACTATTGGAAACAGGATACTGGGCTTGGTCTGACCCAGTATGGCATATCTTAGGTTTTTTGTTCATGCAAATTTATAGTGGATATCTTAATTATATCACATTTTACAACAAGCAAAACTATGAGAAAATTCCTTGCAGAAACCAAGTATATTCTGTACTTTTGATGATTTTCCATCATCAGTATTGTTTGTATTATTAGAGCAATATATTTTAGGCACTGGGGGTCAGGGTAACCCAAGCTCTGAGATCAGCCTGAGCATCCACACTAGAACTCAGAGAGAACACTGTCAGAAAGTTTTCATGAAGAAACTTTAACTTAGTAAGGTTAGTTTTAAGGCATCGTTGTTATGATAAACAAAGCTGTTGAGATCAATTTTGTTAATTCCCATTTTACTACCCGATATGAAAAATAGCCAAGTTCGTCTTTCTCTATAGAGTCAGCTTGTATTTTGTGACAGAGGGTGGAGGCTTGGATTCCAAATGCGAGCAATGCAAACCTTTCAGAACCTGGGCCGATTGCACATTGATCAGTTGTACAGTCTCCATACTTAAGCAATTACCCAGATTAATAGATATGTGCAGTTAGCGAAGAAGAGAGGTATCAACAGCTGAAATAAGTGTACTTTTAGTACAAAGGAGACACTTGGTTTGCTCACTTTAAGAAATACAGCCTTTAGAAACTGCAGCACATTTAATCTTAGGTTCTGGATCCTAAATCAGTAGAGGAAAAAATGTTTTCTGTTGTCACCCACTACAGTCTTGCAGATCACTTCTGTGTCTCTCTCTGTTGTTCTGGTTCTAATGCAGCAAGCAGGACTAAAACGCTTGTTAATAGCAGGAAGAAGAAGTTGATTCCCCACTAACACATGATTTTGGTTTATGTGGCTCACTTTACAGAGTAGTATCAAAACTGAGAAATAATAAAGCACAATACAGCACCATAACAGATTTGCATAAGAAACATATAAAGAAGGAGAGGTGAATCTTGAAATGGGATCTGAGAGCGTTGCTGAGTTAAAAAGACATTGGTAGGTAGGTCATTCCAGACAGAAGGTGGAACAGTAGAGACATTAGCTAATATATATTCTTGGCTAGATTATATGTTGAGATGTAAAAGAAGACTGCAAAGTTAGAAGAGGAAGAAAGAGGAGAGAAATAAGGTGAAAGAAGTAGGCTGAAGCACATCTAGAAAGGATTTTAAAAACAAGCAGACTGTACATCCTGTAAATTGTCCCTTCTCCACTGCTAACCGAATGAACATCCTGTTCCCCATATATTCAACTCAAAATTCTCAGACTTTGGGCGATCATATTCAGATGGTGTAACATCATTCCTGGGCCATCTCTCCAGCAAGTGGTTGCACAATTTCAGGGACATCCTTTTGAAATTTTGCACCAACATCTCAAAATCTCATTGTAAACCCAGACATTAGGCATTATTAAGGTCTATAATCTATGGTCCTGTCATTGGAGTGTTGTGGGGTACGTGGTCTAGCGCCATCAGAGATACACAAACATTTGTTAGCAAGATCCTTTCTCCCTTGGATGTTTTAGAAAAGGCATTTATACCCTTTACCTTTCTTAAGTATCACTGATTTAATTGTGGAGAAGAGCTAGACTCAGACGTACTAAAACCACAGGTCTAGCACAAGCCCTTCCAGCCTTTCACAATTTACTGCTGGAAAATGCAGAGAAAGGAGGAAGGGGAAAGACAAGGCCAGGAATGATTATATCAAGCAGCTACATACTGCAGCCTCTCATCATCTTTCACTCTCTGTCCTGTGCGTGGTCTCCAAAAGATTGACCAGTTCCCTAAACAAACCCCGTCACAGAGGTCTCACTCCAGAGTGACAGCTGTGCGGTAGGGTTGTGGGGTGGGTGGGATTGTTTGGCATAACCAGGGTTTTAGGTGAAAATCTCAACAAAAATATCTCTCTCCTTAAACTTGAATCAAACAGACAACTGGCAATGGAAAATTGGAATTTAATGAGTTCAAGGTTTTCTGGAGCAAAATGAAGAACTGGATTGTAAGTAATTGTACTTAAAATGTTGCAGGTCTTAATTTCTGGCATGTACTGCTGTAGATATATCATTCTTCTGTTTTCACTTGATTTCAAGCTCTCAGGATATTTTTCACTTTTGGACAGTTGGGGGATAATTTTGTAAGGAGGTGTTTCCTTAAAAGTAGGAATATGTGCCTAAAATGGGCTATTTTAGTCATTTATTTGCATATGTGGGCTCATAAAATAGCACCCAGCATAAAGTACATGTGTTGATTTGATGGCATATATTTTCACTGTGGACATGCACGTGGGCGGAGTTTGAGCAGAATGTGCAAGTGCGCACGCAGATTATAAAATACCTTAATCTGCACGCAATCTGTAAAGTATGCAAAGTATGTGCGATCATTTACAACACCTTGCTCGCAGAAGAAGGTGATTGCACCTACATTCAGGGTATGTTTTCAAGCACATGTGACACTATTTTACAGAGAAGAGTAGATGCCTTGATAAAAAAGGCCTATGTAGGCATGTTTTTACTGTCTAAAATTGAATGTCCCATTATAAAATTACCCTCTTGATGTATACCAAGAAATTGTGTTTCCGCTCTGGTGATGTCTTGGCTCACGAGTCACCACTGAGAGCCCTATAATTCATAATTTAGTTCAACCTACCTGGAGGGTGGAGATCACTCAAAAGTGCGTCACCTGAACTATGAAGAGCCTATCTTTTCATTTCAAATATTTAGAGCTCAATATTCAAAAGATTTATGCTAACTGAGATTTATGCTCCTAGATTAGCCTCTTTGAATATTCACTAGGGTTAAGTGCCTACATTTCTTCTTAATATTTCACTAAATTCCTAAATTTAGGAGCATAAAAAGTGGGTGGCAATGGGGGAAGATTTAGGGGGTGGTAGAGAAACGTTAGGAGCTTAGCACTGGTTTTCAGCACTTGGCACCTGAATTAGGCTCACAAATTTAACAAATGAATAGCAGAGGTAAATTTAGGACCATAGGACCTGATCTTGAGTGATTATTATGCAATTCTGGATAATGATTTACATTATTGGGAAGCTGGGCCCAAACTGCACATTTACAATTTAATGTGGCTAAAACAAATGTTCTTTGCCTTAATAGCAAACCATGCCCTACTTCTTTACTTGAAGCACTGCAACGTCTGAATCTTCATACAGAGTCAGT
Source organism: Ichthyophis bannanicus (assembly GCA_033557465.1). Classification (NCBI taxonomy): domain Eukaryota; kingdom Metazoa; phylum Chordata; class Amphibia; order Gymnophiona; family Ichthyophiidae; genus Ichthyophis; species Ichthyophis bannanicus. The sequence goes on from CM066033.1 coordinate 147,048,997, forward strand.
TCTTCGGGTATTGGGGGGGTTTCATTGATGAAGATTTATCTTTTGAAATTCATGCTATTGCAATGGTTTCCAAATCGTTCTTTCGTATGCATCAATTAGGTCGACTCAAACCCCTTTTTCTTTTCATCATTTTCGGCTCCATCTTGGCATGCCTAGATTATGGTAATATACTATCTATAAACTGTTCGAAACAATAGTTTCAGCAGTTACAATTATGTCAAAATACCGCTGCTTGACTCATTTTTGGAATGTCTAGGTATGTAGCGGTAATGCCTTTACTTTGTGAGCTGCACTGGCTTAAGATCTCCAAACGGATTAAATTATATACAGTTCTGTATACATTGTTTATGATTCTGTTCCCATGTGGTTTTCTTTATTATTACTTCCGTTTCTAGCTGATAAGTCTAAGTTTTATGTATCATTGAATCATGCTTCACAGAATCCGACAATGTACTCATGAACCAACTCATATCACCCCACTATGACCTTTCTGTCAGAACAGAATGCAGAGGTGGTAGGGTCATCATTATAATGAAGAAGCACCTCAACTTACGCATCTGCACCAAAAGCACAAGCAAAGACTTAGATACCTTAACCATTGCAAACAGTGCCATCACACTTTTCTTGGTTTACAGATCCCCTAATGACAACTCAGATAACCTGGACATCATACTGGAAACAGCCTGCAAACACAAATCCACCACCAACCACCTAATGATCCTAGTTGACTTTAATCTCTCTTCCACTGCTCCCAAAACATCAAAAGACTTCCTGGATGCAATGGATGCCCTTGGATACATGCAAGTCATCAACCAACCTACACAAAACAAGGGAAACACATTAAACCTGATATTCCTACTTCAATTTGTACTCAGAGATTACAACTTCCCACCACCCTCTCTCACCGTTGTCCCCTGATCAGACCACAAAACAATTACCATCCTCATCCCTCACAAATCACTCCCTCAAGGTAAAATAAGCAGGCAACACACTACTCGTAGATTCCACCATCTTGAGATCGAAGAGTTTCTGACCAAAATATTGCCATAAGACTCAACCAAGAACATAGACCAACTCATTCAGAACTGGAACAAAACAATAAGCAGCATATCAATAAAGCAGTACACATCATCAAAACAGCAGAGACTCAACGCAGCAAAAAACACAGCAACATGGTACTCTGCCCAACTGAAAAATATGAAACATAACCTAAGAGCTCTAGAAAGGAAATGGAGACACTCCAAGTCAGCTGCCAGCCTTGAAGTCTACCTATCCAAACTACATGAATATCAATCAGCCACTAGCAAAGCAAAAAAAGAATATTACACCAACATGATTCAGAGTTCACTAAACTGTCCAAGAGAGCTCTTTGAATTAGTCAAAAATGTACTAAAAAACACCACACAAAAACAACAAGCTACAGATCTAATCCCACAAGCCATGGCTAATCATTATCAAGTGTTAACATGTCCCTTAGACAACCAGGCACACACAATGACAGCTCAATGACATACCCACACAAACACAGGAATCACCTGGGACACCTTCTCAGCCATCTCCCCTGAACACTTGGAGAAAATGATCATAGACATTAACACCACTACGTCCCCACTCGACCCATGTCCAATCAGCTGGATGAAGGCTGCACAAATGAAACTACTACCAATTATACTCAGAATCACACAGCTCTCTCTGCAACATGGATATATTTTATCTATTTACTTATTTGACATGAATTTATACACCGCTCCTTCCAGCGATCAGAAGCGGTCCATAGGGGACAAGACAAGGGAGTATGTACAGCACAAATTTAGAAAAACAGTTTGATTAACGGTGGGGGAGACTAACAACCAAAAGATTACAGTTATACATTTGATTAACATATAAATTACAGATTGAACAACCAGAGAGGTTACAGAATTATACATCAAAATGTGCAATATATACAGGCATATACGTACTTACAAGGCTCTGCCAAGAAATATGGAAGACAACATCATGGCCAACTGACTGGAAAAGATCTGTGTTTATACCAATACTAAAGAAAGGTGATCCAACTGACTGTGGAAATTATCGCACAATCGCTCTGATCCCACATGCCAGCAAGATTCTACTGAAGATTATTCAAAAGAGACTACAGCCATACCTAGAACAAGAACTACCTGAAGTGCAAGCAGGGTTCAGGAAAGGGCGAGGAACGAGAGACATCATTGCGGATGTGAGATGGATCCTTGAAAAGACTAAAGAATACCAAAAGGATATCTATTTGTGCTTTATCGACTATAGCAAGGCTTTTGACTGTGTAAACCATGAGAAACTCTGGGCCACATTAAGAAGCATGGGTATACCAGAACACCTGATCGTTCTCTTGCGTAATCTGTACATTGATCAAGAAGCAACAGTTCGAACGGAACAAGGAGAAACAGAATGGTTTAAAATAAGCAAAGGTGTAAGACAAGGCTGCATACTTTCCCCCTACCTGTTTAATTTATATGCAGAACAAATCATCAGAGAAGCAGGACTGTATGAAGACAACAGAGGTGTGAAGATTGGTGGAAGACTCATCAACAACCTTCGCTATGCTGATGATACCACATTACTGGCTGAAAGTGAAGATGATCTGAAACATTTGCTTCTCACAATCAAAGAACATAGTCTCAAAATGGGCCTGCACCTTAATGTAAAGAAGACAAAGATCATGACAACTGGCATAATCAACAGGTTCATCGTTGAAGGAGAAGAAATTGAAATCGTGAACAACTTTAACCTACTTGGATCAACTATCAATAAAGAAGCAACAAGCAGTCAAGAAATCAGACGACGCATTGCTCTTGGCAGAATGGCTATGAAAGACCTAGATAAGATTCTCAAGAGCAGAGATGTCTCTCTCCATACAAAGATTCGACTTGTTCAAGCCATGGTATTTTCAATAACATCATATGGATGTGAAAGCTGGACAGTGAAAAAGACAGACAGGAAGAAAATTGATGCCTTTGAATTATGGTGCTGGCGGCGAATACTGTGTATACCATGGACTGCCCGAAGAACAAACCAGTCGGTACTAGAAGAGATCAAACCTAAGCTTTCTTTAGAAGCTCAGATGACAAGACTTCGACTTTCATACTTCGGACACATCATGCGAAGAGAGAGATCATTAGAGAAAGACATCATGCTTGGCAAGATAGAAGGTCAACGCAAAAGAGGAAGGCCAGCAATGAGATGGATTGCTACAATAACAGCAGCTACGGGTACCAGTCTGTCAACAATGAGCCGCCTGACTGAAGACCGAACACAATTTAGGATAGCTATCCAGAGGGTCGCCATGAGTCGACTCCGACTCGACGGCACTTAACAACAACAACATTGGCAGAGAATATATACATATAAACATTTTTAATCATCATGGAAGTGAAGCCTCAATGAAAATAGGATCATATGAAGCTTATGCTTATGAGGTAGGTGGGCAGAGTGGGAAGAGATAGGTGAAACCGGCTAGGTGATGTGGTAATGTGATTGGAACAGGTGTGTTTTAAGCTCTTTTCTGAATACCTGTAGGTCTATACCTGTAGATATATGCCCACTGATCTAAAAATGGTCTCTATTTATCCAACAATAAAAGGTTCATCTGACCCCAAACTGCCAGCCTCATTCTGACTAATTGTCAGCTTACCATTCCTAGCAAAAGCAATCAAAAAAATAGTACTTTCTCAATTCCAGGAATTCACATACACTCACTGCCCACTCGACACACAACAATATGGATTCAGGCCGCAGCATGGAGTTGAATCCCTCCTCACTGCCCTGACAATTTCACGAAGGGCATTGACAAACCAAACAAAGGTTTCATCCATATACTCCTTGACGTTAAAGCAGCCTTCAACTCTGTTCCATACAACCTCATCATCCATTGTCTGCAAACAATCGGACTAAGAGGCACCACGCTAAACTGGTTCATGTCCTATCTATCAGATCATCAACTCCAAGTCAAAATGGGCAATGAAACATCAGAACCTTACTTGCAGCAACAGGGAGTCCCATGAGGTTCGGCTCTGCCTCATTGTTATTCAACCTCTTCCTTCAACTAATCTGGCTAGCTGGGGTGTGGATCGGGTGGCGGGGACCTCCCAGCACCTGGACTCAGCCCTGGGGGTTCCAGCACTGATTGCACTGTTTGTGCTGCGTATTCCGTCTTCGGGGTGGAATAAGCAGCACATCCCCCACGACTTCACAGGACATACAGGGCTGTGACCAGAATTGGCCCTGTACATCCTGCCTCCTCGGCCCGCCCCTTCTCCACCCAGATTCCGACCCCTCCCGCCTCCCACAGGCTCTCCCTGTCCTGCTGCTCTAGCCGTGTGGGGAGAGCCAGAGGGGGAATAGGGGCAGCCCTGCAGGACCCATCTCAGAATCGGGTCCTAAGCATACCAACGATACTAAGAACCAACAGGCCAGCCATTCCATTCCAGCTCCCCCCATCCAGCTCCCTATCCCTATACTGCTCCTCACCTCGCCCAACCCCCTCCTCTGTATAATAATTTCAATATCTTATATGGTAGACATTATGTTTTATTATACTTGTTACATCAATGGTTTATTGTTTAAAGTTCCATGTAAAGCACTAAGTTAATACTCTTATATAAACCACCTTGGCCAAGTTGTTATATGTAAACCACTTAGACTCATACTGTAGATTAGCGGTATATAGGCACAGTTAAAAAATAAATGAATAACCTGTTACAGTCATTCTGCATCCTTTTATTCCCATCTAGCAGAGGTGTTAGCACAAGAACAAGATTTGCATACACTGTTTCATATAGGGCAGCTGAGCTTTGGGCTAAATTACCTCTAAAGATTAAGGGGCTCTCCTCTACGTCTCTTTTCCAGAAGTCTTTGAAGTCCTGGGTTTTTGATTCATAATTCTTTCTTCTTGTGCTTTTATTGTAAACTGCATTGAACCACACCAGTTTTGAGACCTTAGAGGTATAAAAGAACATATCAGATTAGATTAGAAAGAAGCAGAGAATGAATATATATAAAACCAGAAAGACAAAAAGGTTGAGTGCTATAGATATCATTTTAAAAGCATCTACCCATATGAATAGCAGCATTTTGACATAGAGATCAACTGTATGTAAATATAGATTTCAGAAAGCCATGCATAGATGACTGGGTTGCCAAGATTAGAAGGGAGTGTGTCATAGGTGTAGTTTGAAGAGGTTGAAAAAATATGTGTATTGCCATTTTACAATGAGACTATGAGGGTCATTTTAAAAGGCTTAGTTGTGATTTGGATGTCTGCAGATGTGCACGTGGACTTTGAAATCATGGACATGTCTCCGTAGCCATTCCACAAATGACATTCGCAGACGTCTCTGGTGCAAGGGCATCCAAGTAGGCATGGGGGTGTGACGAGGTGTGCCTGGGGAGGAGCAATGGACTTACATGTTCGATGGCAGAAATGGCAGAGACGTCTGTAGGCATGTCCATGTTTATACCTGCTCCAGGCACAAATAGGCATCAGGAAAGTGCTTATTTTCACCTTAAAACATCCAGAGAGTGTAAAGAAGATGGAGAATTAAGTGACTAGCCTTAGATCACAAAGGCCCACACTGGGATTTGAACCCTGACCATTCTGCTCTTGGTAGAACAACTCGACCGATCAAGATTCGTTTGGCGGAACATGCCTCCCGGCTCCGCCAAAGAGTTACTTTGGCCCCTATTGTGGAACACTGCCTTGCACTGGAACACTCTTTTGAATGTTTACAATGTTCGGTGATTGATCATATCCCTCCGGATCCTAGGGGTGGGGATAAAATGTGAGCAGAAGTGGATTTTTAAACTTCAGACGGTGATGCCCTCTGGTCTGAATAAGGAGGTTGAATGGCATAGCGTAATGTGATTTTCTACCTTTGTGACGCAGGGCTTCCCCTGATTAGTGGGGTAGCCTTGGTTGTCTCCATTGGTTGATATGATTTTGATTGAAAGGCTTGTGAGCCAATGCTTGAGCTACACCTGCCCTTTAAGAATCAGCTGGGTTTGGTCCCGGCGTTTCATGACGGTTGTTTAAATTTTATGATACAGGGAAGTACTCCCGAAACGTGCACGTTGTGCAAGGATTTCAAAAGCATGAATGGATTGAGCTAAGTCTTTTATATAGAATAATCTTATGCTTGTTAACAAAATGGATTGAACCGCTTGGAAGTATTGTTCAAAAAACCCATACTTTGCTGCGGTGATATCCGACAAAAATTCTGAGGCTTTGTTTAAGATAAATTCTGGGGTTTGTTTGGTGATTTTGTTATTTTGACTTGTATTTGTATCACTGAATTGGGGATATTTTGGTTGCTTGCACTCTGCTCTTTAAGGCACTACTCTCATATTATGCTATCAGATGTCTTGGTTCTGAACTGCTATCCTGGAGATGTGTAAATAGATGTCTGAAAGATGTCCATATCAAGCACGTCCATGCTTCCAACATCGTGCCTGCTTTTTTTTCAGACGTTCGGGCTTTGACATCCCAGATTGCACTGGGACGTCCCATTGTGAAATGTGCCTCCATAGGTATTAGCAAAAAAGATTTCCCTGTTGACTTTTCCAGCTCCTCTGAAATGAGGTGCTCATTTCAGCTAAGGATAACGGGGAACAATACCCTTAATTCCTTGTATTTTATTTTTGTCTTTTAAAACCAAAATTTGGTGACTTTGCTGGTTAATTGGCAGCTATTATAAGTATAAGGTCTGATATTCAACAGAAGCAGCTAGTGTGATTACAGCACTTAGCTGTCCTGCTGAACACAAAACCCATACCAGCGATCCCAAAAGCAGCCGCCGCCAGCGGGAACCACCGCAGACGCCCGCAGCCATCTTCAGCTCCACGATCAGGGTAGAGCTCCTGAGCGGGCCGACCAGCCTTCCCGCTCAAGCCTCCAGCCCAATCAGGGCTGTGGGAGGAGGGGCCAGCGATCCCAAAAGCAGCCGCCGCCGGCGGGAACCACCGCAGACTCCCACAGCCATCTTCAGCTCCCCGATCAGGGTAGAGCTCCTGAGCGGGCCGACCAGCCTTCCCGCTCAGGCCTCCAGCCCAATCGGGGCTGTGGGATGAGGGGCCAGTGATCCCAAAAGCAGCCGCCGCCAGGCAGGCCCGCGCCTGAGGGCCTCGCCAGAGGGCCCTTTGGCGTGGCCCTCCTGATTCTCTCACCACACCGTTCCAGTAAAACCAGTCCACCACTCCAACACATTTCCTGATGATTCATCCACCGACCCTCCGTGGCACCTCGCTATTAAAGAAGGACACCACTGTTTTATGAGGTAATTCCCCTCATTTGATAGCGGACACCCACGGGAACTTGTAGAACCGAACATTCTTTCATTTACCTTATCTCCTCCAAAGCTAAATTGCCTTGCTTGAAACCATAGATATGCTTATTACCAGATATCATGATGTGAATAGCTTTTCATTCTTGTATCTATACACTCTAATCTAATGTAATTTTGCTACAGCGCTGACACAGTTTGATACATTACTGTTACATTGTTATATTCCAACCACTATTGCCTTAACTTGTACCTTGGTATCAAACTCAAATCCTGCACTCAAAAGTATTAGCCGTCCATCCAAAGTAGCTGCCTCACATAGAACATCCTAAAATGCCTTCCTTCATATCCTTATTCCTCCTCCTCCTTACCTCTTGGGCCCCCAACCCACTACAGGCACTTAGTCCTGGTATCAGGCATATCCCAATCCTCTACAACAATAGCAGAAGATGGTCTGAGAACCCCTGTCAACATTCAATAAAAGCCAGTGTCCTACAACCTCACCTTCTACACATTCCCTTACAAGACTTTAAAAGGATCCAAACTGAGAAAGGCAACTACCAACAGTTACTCAAATGTGCGCTTATCAATGCCAGATCAACACGCTCAAAATGGCCTGCAATCAACGGCATTATAACTCTACATGACCTTGATATCCTAATGATAACCGAATCTTGGTTATCCGACTGCGATAATGCTCTAATCAACCAGATGTCACCACCCGGTTATTCAACCTTTGTCTGCCATAGGACCCACCAGAGAGGAGGTGGAACACTCATCTTTGCCAGATCCGAATTTCAATTTACACTAAGCAATACTATCAGCTCAACCTACCTGGACATAATATCCATATCGAATGAACACTGTTCAATGAACCTATTATACCGAGCACCAACTGCATCCCCAGATGACCTCCCATCAATAATCGACCAAGCTTGCAACTCCACCAACCCACGCACCCTAAATTTCCTGATGGGAGATTTCAACCTGCCCTCCTTACATGATACGCATTCAACAGCATTCATTGACGCAATGAATGAGCTGGGCTACACACAACTCATCAACTCCCCTACTCATAACAAAGGTGGCATACTTGACTTGATCTTCGTACAACAGATTGCCATCAATCCCTCCCAGAGCTTGCTACTCTCCATAACACCTGTACCCTGGTCCGACCATCATTTACTTCTCTTTCACATACCCACCAATAATCTCAGCATCTCCAGCAACAAAGCATGCGCCCCTACCAGAACGGTAACAACACATTTTCGACCACTTGTTAAGGATGAGGCTCTTGAGAAGATCCTACCTCTACTCTCCAATGATTCTCTCGACCCAGATGAACTGGTTTCCAATTGGGATGACACCCTTAGAGCTGCCGCCTGCCTATCATCCATCAACACAAACTTTGCGAAACACGAGCATGCACCATGGTTCTCCCAGGATCTGCGAGCATCACTCCTCCAACTACGTAAACTTGAGAGACAATGGCGCCATGCCCGGACTCCTGAGGCACTCAGTGCATACTCCACTCACCTGCAAGCCCACCGACGGAAAACCATGGAAAAAAGAAAGCTGTATCACTCAGAACTACTAAGGCGATCACTGAACAAACCTCACGACTTATTTAACATAGTAAAGTCACTAACTGGAGACCCAGCACTAGCCCAAACAACCATGCCTCAGCCGCAAGACTATTCTACCTACCTTCAATCTAAGATGATACAAACTAATTACAATATGAACACATCCATATTATCTTCCTACACCTCACATGGACCCTCCCCAACCAACCCCTCTACTGTCATTCTCCAAGGTATCCAACAAATAAATTTTAGATATCATCACATCTATTAATCTCACCACTGCCCCTAATGATCCCTGCCCTGCTAGCTGGATCAAAGAGTTGCGCCATGACCTCAGTCCATCTATATGCAGAATTTTGAATCAATCACTCACAACAGGATCCTTCCCTCAAAGCTTAAAATATACATCAATCCGCCCCCTGTTAAAGAATAGTAAGCTCAATCCATCTAAAGTTGAGTCCTTCCGACCAATCTCGAGCATCCCATTGCTTGCCAAAATTATGGAGAAGGTAGTCCTACGGCAAATACAACACCATGTTGATACTGTTGCACCTCTAGACCCATCCCAACATGTCTTTCAGGGAAGCTCATGGAGTGGACACCATCCTCACAACCCTCTTCAACAACCTAATCACAGGAATCGACAATATCAACCATGGATTCGTCCTCATCTTCTTAGACATAGCAGCCGCCTTTGATTCAGTGAATCACGAAACACTTTTATCTTGCCTCAAAGAGAAAGGTCTGCAAGGCTCAGCACTAGCCTGGTGTGAATCCTATTTATGTAACAGATGGCAACAAGTCAGAGTAGGTTCCAAGACCTCTGAACCATTCTCACTGAAGCAAGGTGTACCTCAGGGATCTTCCCTCTCTGCATTAATGTTTAACATATACATGCAGCCTATTTGTGCTTTAATCCGTTCTTTCAACGTCCAATGCCTTGCATATGCAGATGACATCCTAATGTAAGCACAGTTTAAAATCGATCAACCTGATTTCTCTCCAATTACAAGATGCTTCGAAGCGGTAGCAGATTGGCTCCTCTCTCAAAATCTACGTATTAGCAAAACAGATGTACTATTCATCTCGCGAAACCAGAAGTTCACACCACCTTATGTTTATGTTTATTGCATTTCCTCACTTCTAGTCAATAACATTGAACTGAAGTCCAAATCTACAATTCGATACCTGGGCATCACCCTCGACCAGCGTCTCGACATGTCAGCACATGTCATAAACACAACTAAAGCAATCTATCATAAGATCCGCTCGCTACGCCATCTCCGCCCACTTCTTGACTACCCCGACTACTGATCAATATTTCAAGCCTTAGTCATCCCACACCTCGACTTTGCCAACATTATTCTACTTGGACTCCCTCAGTCGACTCTTAACCCACTACGTCTTGCCATGAACTCAGCTGCAAGGGTACTATCAGGGCTCTCAAGATCAGACCACATAACGCCAGTTCTAAAGAACCTACACTGGCTCCCGTTGTGGGCCAGAATCCATTTCAAGGCCCTTGTCATGACATTTAAGGCCCTTAAGAACCATCCCCCCACGCCCATTAGTGATCTTCTCCACAGCACTTCAGACAACAGAACCAGGAGATCTACTTCGTTGAATAAACTTGAAGTCCCAAAACTGTTGATAAAATGTAAGAAAACAACAGCAAGTAGAGCCTTCTCCATTTTTGCACCTATGGCATGGAATGCCCTCCCGGCTGAAATCCGGGCCATCTCAAACCTGGCACCATTCCGAAAAGCCCTCAAATTCCATCTATTCTTACAATATTACCCTGACACCATTCCCGACACTCACACGGCCACCACCTCACATCACTACCTAGCCCATCCCTTAGATCATCCTCCTGTAGATAACGGCTAACCATTCTTTCCCTACCTGCCTCCTTGACCCACCAGCCAAGCCTCTAGGTAAAGTTCATATCTTTATTTATCCGTAAGAGTATCCCTATTTATATAATTTGTATATAATTTGTACATAGTTTCCCCTCGTTCTTTTCTCCATGTTTACATTCCCTGTTCAATGTAAAAAACTCGATGTAACTTGTTACATTCTTGTATGTTCTGTTCAAATGTAAACCGCACTGATTATAATAGCGCGGTATATAAGAAAAATAAATAAAATAAATAAATAAAATAAATATATATAATGCCAGGGCCATATCCGGCCACCAGCACTGAATATCTGGGTCATCTGCACACCCTGGAAGTTAACTGGGCAGCGGCAATATTGAGTCCCGGGTAAAGATAGGTCAGCTTTTCCATGCCTATCTTGGCCCATGGGTTGATAACCGGACAGCAGCTCAATATTGCTGCTGACCAGTTAGAAATGGGCATCGCCCCTGAAATGCCCCAATGCTAAGTGGTTAGCGTCAGGGCGTACAGCAGCGGTACCTGGGGATATTCAACAGCACTAACACAGTTAGCTGAATATCCCACTTAGAGGCATTGACATGGTTTCCACGTCTGTAAATGCCTTTGAAAATCAGGCCCATAGTTTTCAGCAATGAGTCTATGATAACATAATTGGCGGCACTTAAATGTGGACGTTGTGAAACTCCCATGTCCACATATAAATGCCAGCACCTGTACATGGAAGCTGCCAAGTGATCCAGCTCGTTTCTTCCCGATGTGAGTGGAAGAAATGACCTGCTGTGCATGTGTATTTCCCGGCATCTTTACATAGATTTTACAAAAGGACCTGCAATCTGCAGAGCCTTTTGTAAAAAAAAAATTCTTGGGGAACTGTGAAAGTCCCGATCTAGGCATTTCTGTTCCTTCCTCGATATGTTGTGCAAAACCGAGCTTCATGTGTTTAATTTTTGTTAGGTCTGTCTGCTGACATTTTTCTGTACCAGTTTATTCCACTCATTCCAGGTTTTATTTTTGGAGTCAAGTAAGACCTTTTAACTCTGTTCACCTGTCAACTTTCTGGCTTGCCACCTTATAACAGTGAATTCAGCAGCAAGAAATAAATATACTTATAGTTTTCTTTTTTTTATCCCTTTCAGGGTATCTTCCATCAATTTGATAGTGACCAATCTGGCTCCATGTCTTCATACGAACTTCGTTCTGCTTTAAAAGTTGCAGGTAAAGGAGGAATGTTCCTTCTTTGATAAAGTCAGCTGTAAGAATATGAAGAAGGGAGAAACCTGATATCTGGGAGGGAAATGTGTTGATTATAGCTAACAGTGTGCTTTGTCATAATGTCTTTCGCAAGCTTGCACAATTAATGTTGTGTTTATCAGATCCCATTTCTTTTTCAAGGATACCATGCTTCATCCAAGGGAACGTGACTCAATGACTGGTATTATGCCTGTTCAGTGAAAGTACCGTGAAGTGGTATACTTTCAGAAGGCACAAACCGAGATGGCCAATGGACCGTCATGACTGAGAAATTGAGACTCTGTGATTGTCCTTGCCATTTGGTTTATTCAAGCGTTTTCTTTTCCTTTGCTTTGCTATACTATGGCAGTATGTTATTTGAACTGAAGTTGATGTCGATATTTATCGCTTCAGGGGAGAGCTTCATTTTGCAAACAGAGGGCTTTGTCATTTCAGAAGCTGCAAATTCAAATCATTCTTCATAGACAGAAAAAAAATTGGATTTATTCAAAACTCTGTCATAAAAAAACAGGAGAAATTACCTGCTAATTGTCTTTCCTTGAGTTCTCTCCAGGCCAGTCCAGGCACCTTTGGGTAGTCAGCCCCTTCCAGCAGCTGAGGACTGAATTCAACAGAGACTTGCTGATGTAGGATCTAACTCCCCTCTACCATATCAGATTCATTCTTCTCTTGACAAAGCAGCCTACTATGACTAACTGCAATCTACTAACCTTGATACTAAAGAATCTTCTCCCCTGAATGCCGTACATCAACTAAAGGGAGACAGAAGAACCTAGGGAGCACTTGCCCCCTTATTATTATTATTTTTTTCCCGTCCCCTTGAAGGACTATTTGCCCTAAGGACACTGTTAATCTTACATCGCGTGAAGAGATCAAACAGATGAGCAAGGCCAACTGGCTCAGCTGGTTCCCAACCTCAAACACACCCCTTCCTTGGGATTGAATGTATATACCTAAGATTCCAGCTACCACCAGCCTATCACTGTTCGGCCAGACAGGTACCCCCACTACTAACTAGATTCTACTGATCAAATCAAATGGGTGGGTCCTGGACTGGCCTGGAGAGAACTCAAGGAAAGATAATTAGCAGGTAAGGTCTAATTTCTCTTTCCTTTTCATCTCTCCAGGCCAGTCCAGGCAACTTTGGGACGTACCAGAGTGGTACCAAACCCCGGGTGGTATCCACAAGTCCAACCTGAAGAGCCAAAGCCCCAACACTCACGTCCCACTTAGCCTGCATGTCTAGCCGATAGTGCCTCGAAAAAGTGTGGCGTGCTGACCAAGTTGCTGCCCAGCAGATGTCCACTGGCGTAATCAGAGAGTACTCCACCCAGGACGTCACCTGGTCCCAAGTCAAATGGAACCTCAGCCCCAAGGGAGGGTCCTTCCTGTATGAACTATGCGCTGCTCCAATAGCCTGCTTCACCCACCGGGCAATCGAGGCTTTGGAAGCCACCTCCACCTTGTGAAGCCCGCCAAAAATGACAAACAACCGGTCCGTCTTATGAAAGCACTCTATCCTCTTGATGTATCTCTGGAGAACCCTATGGAGATCCAGCTGATGAAGTTTCCAATCCTGCTCCGATCTTCCGAGATTCGGAAAAGTCAGGAGCGAAATAGTCTGATTCAAATGAAAATGCGATACTACCTTCAGTAAAAAAGACAGCACGGGTTGCAGGACCACCTTCTCTGTTGTAAACTGAAGAAAAGGTTCTCTACACAAGAGCGCCTGTAGATTGGAAATCCTACATGTGGAACATAGCATCACCAAGAATGCTGTCTTCCGTGAGAGATCCCTTAAACTCGCCATAGTCAAGGGTTCGAATGGTGGTCCCACCAGCACCTCCAGAACCAAATTCAGATTCCTCAGTGGAACCACTGGCCGGAAGGGTGGCCGCACATTCCTTACTGCTCAAAGGAATCAGACCATGTCCAAATGCATTGCCAGCGAGTGATCCTGTACTTGCCCCTGATAACAGGTTAATGCTGCCACCTACACCTTGAGGTAACTGAGGGCCAGACCCTTGTTGAGCCTACCCTGGAGAAACATCAATATGTCTGGAAGTGAGCAGGTAAACGGTTTCACGCCCTTGACCTCACACCAGTCCTTGAAGATGCACCATATGTGGATATAAGCCAAGTAGGTAGAACATTTCTTAGACTTTAACATAGCAGAGATGACCACCACTGAGTAACCCAGTGGCGCAACCATGCCCTCTCAAGAGCCAAGCTGTAAGCAAGAATCTATCGACCTGTGGCATCAACACTGGACCCTGCCCTAATAGGTTGATCCTGTTGGGTAGCTTCCAAGGACAATCCACCAGAAGACAGATGAGATCCACATACCAAGGCCTCTGAGGCCAATTTGATGCTATAAGAATCACACACCCGTCGTGAGCCTCTATCCACTGTAGGAGGTGACCGATGAGTGCCCATGGTGGGAAGACATACAGAAGCCCTTCCACCAGCCAAGGTTGCGCAAGGGCATCGAGCCCCTCTGACATGTGTTCCCTTCATCTGCTGAAGAACCTTACAGCTTTGGTGTTGGCTAGCATGGCCATGAGATCCATGACTGGCTCCACCCAGTGCACCGTGATGTCATGAAACACCACTGCATTCAGTTCCCATTCTCCACGATTTTCTGTTGGACAACTGAGGTAGTCGGCCTGTACATTGTCCCTCCCCATGACATGAGCCGCTGACAAGGCTAACAGATGCTTCTCTGCCCATTGCAGCAGTATCTGACTCTTCTTCACTAAGGTGGCACTGCCCGTGCTCCCCTATCTGTTGATATAGGCTACCATCGTTGCATTGTCGGAGAAGACATGGATGACTTTTCCTCTACTAAGTGTCTGATGTCCCGCAGCGCCAACCTCACCGCTCTCATCTCAAGTCGGTTGATCGACCACTAGGCTTCCTCTGCTTACCAGCAGCCCTAAGTCACCTGGGATTGACAGTGTGCTCCCCAGCCAGAGAGACTTGCATCTGTGGTTACTAAAATCCACTTTGTTTCAACAGCATGCCTACCTGGAGATGAGTAGGCTCCAGCCACCACTCTAAACTGGTTCTTACCTCTTTCGGACATACTAGCTTCCAAGATAATGGGTGCCTCTAAGGCGACCACCACGAGAGGAGCGCTTGTTGAAGTGGACACATGTGGGTCCTGGCCCACGGCACCAGGTCTAAGACTGCTGCTATCAAACCCAGCAGTTGCACGTAGTACCACACTGTTGGAACCTTCATATGTAGAAATTTCTGAACCTGCACCAGGATCTTCCTTACCCTTACCTCGGGTAGTGTAACCAAACCTGCCTCTGTATCAAATAAGGCCCCAAAATACACCAGGCGCTGCCCAGTTGACCACCCAGCCCAGCTGTTGTAGGAACTCCAAAACTCGCTGTGTAGCTCCGTAGGCCTCCGCTTTGGACCTTGCCGGAATAAGCCAATTGTTCAGATAGGGATGTACCAAAATCACTTCCTATCTCAGCGCTACCGCTACTACGATCATCACCTTTGTGAAAGTGCACGGTGCTGTGGCCAAGCTGAAGGATAGCACCCTTAACTGGAAGTGTGGGCACGGCAAAGCGCAGGAATCTTTGATGATCTGGCCTAATGGAAATATGCAGATAAGCTTCTGTGAGTTCTAACACCGACCCCTTATCGCCAGTATCACTGAGCGTATTTCTATCTGAAAGTGCAGCACCCTCAAGCTCCAGTTCACGTGCTTGAGATCGAGGATGGGCTGGAAGGACCCTTCCTTTTTGAGTACCATGAAATAATTTGAGTATCAATCAGATCCATATGGTTCTCAAGGCACCGGTACCACTGCTTGAAGTTGAAATAATTGCCAGAGGGTGGTGCAGACTGCTTCTCTCTTCTCCAGAGCCTTGCATGGTGAGGCAACAAATGCTTCGGTCAGGGGTCTCAAAACCTCCAGCCCATAGCCTTCGTGGATCATCTCCAAGACCCACTGGTCTGTTGTGACCGCGGCCCAGGCAGAGTAAAAATGTTGTAACTGACCCCCTATTGCTAACTCCTGCTGGGCCTGCTTGGCTTCATTGTGGCTTCTTGACCGGGGCTTGCTGGGAGTGAAATAGCCCCATCCAAAACCTCAGGCCCCCCTGAAAGGACTGCCCTCTGGCCACATAGTGACCCCTCTGGTATGGAGCATACCGAGGTGCCCAGAACCTACTGAAATCTCTCGCATGCCTCCTCTGTAGACCTCCTGGTTTCGGACCCTTCAGACAGTCCTCCGGTAGTCGGCCTCCCTTGAAGTCACCCAAGTCTTTCACAATCTTGTCCAGTGCCTCCCCAAAGAGCAGCTTGCCCCTTATAGGGGACCTTACTAAGACGAGCCTTTGAAGACGCGTCCGCCATCCACTTCCTGAGCCAGAGGAAATGCTTTCCCACAATTATGGATGCCATATATTTTGAGGTTATTCGAACCAAATCATAGAAGGTGTCGGCCAGATAAGCGGCCTCAGATTCCAATTTTGCTCCTTCTGTGGGAGAACTTCCCTCTATGTCAGATGGAGCCTTCTCCTGGAGCCAACGGATGGAGGCCTTGGAGAAACAGGCTTCACAAATGGAGGCCTGTAAAGTTAGGGCACTTGAGTCAAATGCCTGTTTTAGAATAGACTCCAATTTCCAATCCTGTAGATCTTTAAGGGTCATGCCCCCTTCCACTGGAATGGTATTCTTCTTGGTCACAGCTGAGAGCAATGCATCCACCTTGGGCATCTGCAATAGTTCCCTCTCCTCTCGCGAAATTGGGTAGAGACGCCCCATGGAGCAGCTACCCCTTAAGGTAGCCTCTGGGTACTCCCATTCCAATTCAATCATCTTCTTGATCATTCTGTATACCAGAAAGCACATCTTCTCCCCTTTAAATCCCTGGAGCAGAGGGTCCTCAAGTGGTTCCCCTTGAGCCACTGGCTGTACAATATTTAGAGCCACTAGGGAATGAGCTATTGGCACCCCCAGCTCTTCCCTATGAAATACCCTGAAAATATTAGGATCCTCCCCTGGAGCAATCTCACCTTACTCCATTTCCATGGTCCACAGGTCTACCTCAGGGTCAGAGAAGCTTTCTCCAAATTCCGCTACTGCCCATGCCCTTGGGGATTCCTGGTCCAACCAAACCGTGTCATCCTCTACCCTGAGCCCCCCCACAAAGGCTCCTCTCTGGGGTCTCCTTCCAGCCCTGATTCTTCTACCGGGGGGACTGAAAGCTTACTAGGAGGACCTGGACACTCTGCCTGCTTTCTTTTTAGGCAATATGCCTGTGGAGAGACAAAATGAAATCCGGTGAAAAAATTGGCTCTAACCCCTCCTGTAGCACTGGCAACAGAACCTGAGGTGCCTTGGTCTTACCTTTACCCGGCTTTTTCTGCTTCTCGGGGGAAATGGCTGCCCTCTGCAGGATGGCCGCCATTCCGCCATTTCTGCGGGCCCCATCGGCCTTGCTAGTGAGCCTTCCGAAGCTGCCTTCATTTCCTCCATGGAGCAAGTGAAACTGCGTTCGAGCCTGCTGCCCCATCTAAAACACGTGCGGCAGCTCCCACATTGAGCACACACTGCCACTGCTGGCAGCATACACCAGAAATGGCCCCACTAACGCTGCAGAAATGGAGAGGGCTGTGGCTTGCAAGTCCCGCCGACAGCCCACCTTCAAGATCGCTTCCCCTCCCCCACAGCCCCAGAGCATCCTTACCTCCGCAGAGAGGCGAATCGGATAAAAACTTTGCCGTTTGTTTCTGCTCGTCTGGGATAGTCAGAGCCCCCCCTTCCTGGCAGCTAATGGGAGACTGACTATCTGCTGGAAGGAAGAGGAGTGACCTGGGGCTCCCAGGCACTTCACACATGGGCAGTGTTTAAGGTCGAGTACCAGGTCGAGGCAGGCCCTGCCTCTGCTGCCCTTCACCCTGCCCGGATCCTCTGGTGGAAATATTCCCAGCCTTCTATCACCTCCATTGGATTTTCTGCCCTACTAGAGTGATCCAAAACATTTTCCAATGTCTCCTTTCCTTTTTCTCTAGTTCCCTTAGAATCCTATCTCTTGACTAGAAAGCCTATGCCTGTGAGGTCCTTTCCAACTACTGAGGACTGAAAGACTGAATCTGATACAGTAGGGGGAGCTAGATACTACATCAGCAAGACTCTGCTGAATTCAGTTCTCAGCTGCTGGAGGGGGCTAACTATCCAAAGGTGCCTGGACTGGCCTGGAGAGACGAAGAGGAAACAGTAGTTGATGCAAATTAGAGGGGGAAAACCCACAAAAATAAAATTTTTTGAATAATTGTAAAATCAAAATTAAAATGATATAAAATGCAACATAGCTGTGTTTCAGCTGACGTTTAGGAAAAAATTAAACATACAATCATGATGACAGAAAAAGACCACATGACCTATCTAGTCTGTCCTTCTATATCAACTACTACAACAGTCCCCATTTTTCCTTTAGAGATCCTCTGTTTGTCCCATGCTTCTTTGAATTCAGATACTGTCCTCATCTCTACCACCTCCACTGGGAGACTATTCCATGGATCCACCACTCTTTCCGGAAAGAAATAATTCTGCATATCACTCCTGAATCTATCTCCCTTCACCCTCATCCCATGTCCCCTCATAGCAGAACTTGCTTTCAATTGAAAGAGGCTCTCCTCCTGTGCATTTATGTCACAGAGGTATTTAAATGGCTCAATCATATCACCTCTATCCCGCCTTTCCTCTAACGTGTACATATTAAGATCCTTAAGTCTGTTCTCATATGCTTTATAATGAGGACCATTAACCATTTTAGTAGCCTCTGTACTGACTCCAGCATATTTATATCCTTTTGAAGGTGTGGTCTCCAGAATTGCACACAATACTCCAAATGAGGTCACACCAAAGACTTATACAGAGGCACTATCACCTCCGTTTTTCTGCTGGCCATTCCTCTCCTTATGCACCCAAGCATCCTTCTAGCTTTTGCTGTCACTTTTTCTACCTGTTTAGTTACTTTAAGATCATCCGACACAATCATGCTTAGGTCCCACTCTTCTTTAGTGGACAAAAGTACTTCACCCCCTATACTATATTGCTCCCTTGGATTGCTGCAGCCCAAATGCATGACCTTACATTTTTTAACATTAATTCCCAGCTGCCAAATTCTAGATCATTCTTCAAGCTTAGCTTAGATCCCTCCTCATGTTATCCACACCTTCCTGAGTGTCTACTCTATTGCAGATTTTAGTATCATCCGCTAAGATGCAAACCTTACCAGACAGCCCTTCCGCTATATCACTAACAAAGTTGTTAAAAAGAATAGGACCAAGGACAGGTCCCTCCGGCACACAACTGGTAACCTCCTTTTCCTCAGAGTGAGCTCTATTTACCTGTACCCTTTGTCACCTCCCACTCAGCCAATTTCTAACCCAAGCAGTAACTTTAGGGTCCATCCCTAGGGTGCTCAGTTTGTTTATAAGTCACCTGTGAGAAATGGTGTCAAAGGCTTTACTGAAATCTAAATGCACCACATCTAGGGTTCTCCCTTGGTCCAACTCCCTGGTCACTCAGTCAAAGAAATCAATCAGATTTGTCTGACAAGAACTGCCTCTGGTGAATCCATGCTGCCTCAGATCCTGCAATCCTGCAATGCGCTGGACTCCAGAAACCTCACTATTTTCTCTTTCAGCAGCGTTTCCAATAATTTACTCACCACCAAAGTTAAACTAACCGGCCTGTAGTTTTCAACCACATCTTTACTTCCGCTTTTCTGTAAAGGGACCACAAGTGTCTCTCTCCAGTCCTTTGGCATCATTCCCAACTCCAATGAAGCATTGGAAAGGTCAGTCAGTGGATCTGCTAGAACATCCCCAAGTTCCCTCAGTATTCTAGAGTGTATCCCATCCAGTCCCTTTGCTTAGTCTACTTTAAGTTGAGCTAGTTTCTCACAAACACAGTCTTCTGAAAATTGTTCAAGATGCCCCTCACTTCTGTTCCTGTTTGTGGGTGTTTTCTGAGGTCCTGCTCCTGGTTCTTCATCTGTGAACACAGAACAGAAATATTTTTAAGCAAGTCTGCTTTATCCTCATCAGCTTCTATATATTCTTCCCCTTCACCCTTGTCTAACAATACCACTTTTGCCCTTCCTTGTCTCACTAACATATCTGAAAAATGTCTTATCCCTCCATTTTATTGCATTGGCTATTTCCTCCTCTTTTTGAATCTTTGCTTTCCTGACTACTTTGCTAGTTTCTCTAAGTTTTTCTAAATATAGATTCCTGTCTTCCTCTCTCTGTTATCTATTGTATTTCATGAAGGTCTCCCTCTTTTTCTTCACCTTTTCAGCTACTTCTTTTGAAAAGCATAGTGATCTCCTTTTCCTTTTACCTTTATTTACCATTTTAACAAAAAGGTTAGTTGCCCTTAAAATATCCCTTCCTATTTGTGCCAGCATATGGATGAATATAATACTTTATGCTTCAATTTTCTGGTTCAGTGGGTTCCTTGATAGGGACTTTTTGGAGAAGGGCTTAAAGGTTGCTTTATGTTTTAGGATGTTTTGAGTGTTTTATGGTGATCCATCTAGGACAGACACTGACAAGTTTTCATTGAATTTAGGATCCAGCCCAAATATGTAGGAGTCAGAGGCTGAGGCCTTACCCTCACCTCCCAGTTGACTCCACCAAAATTGAAGAGCAGGGGTGGGGGGAAGAAAGAGGAATCCTGTCTAAGGTCTACTGCAGTTCCTTTAGGGCAGTGGTTCTCAACCTGTGGGTCCCGACCCCCACGAGGGTCGCCACAGGATTTAGCGGGGGTCGCCTCACTCCGCCAAGTTAAAAAATTTTTTTTAAAAAGCGTACAAGTTGCTGCTGCTGCCGAGTCCGCTTCTCGGCAGCAGCAAACTCACCACCTCCCTTCTAATGCAGCAGCGGCTCCCTGCCTCTTAGGGAACCACGGCTATGCCTGTAAAACCATGGCGGAGCCTTCCTGTCTTTTGACGGGCTCCGTGTAGCATTGTCCCGCCTCCAAAGAAAGTTGTTTACCACTTCCTTTGGAGGCGGGACAGTGCTGTACGGAGCCCATCAAGAGACAGGAAGGCTCCACAACAGCTTCACAGGCACAGCCATGGTTCCCTCAGAGGCAGGGAGCCGCAGCTGCAGAAGAAGGAGGCAGATATGGGGAGAGGGGAGGATGGGGCAGGGAACCTGCAACTGGGCTGACATGGGGGAGGGAGGGAGGAGGGCTGACATGGACGGAGGGAGGGCTGACATGGAGGGAGGGCAGACATGGACAGAGGGGGGCTGACATGGACAGATGGGGGGCTGACAGGGAGGGAGGGGGGCTGATATGGATGGATGGAGGGAGGGGGGCTGACATGGACGGGGGGGGCTGACATGGAGGGAGGGAGAGGCCTTACATGTAGGGAGGGAGGGAGGGAAGAGGACTGACATGGACAAAGGGGAGAGACAGGGGGACATACTGGACAGACAGGGGATAAATGCTGGACAGAGGGGAGAGACAGTGGGGGTTAGGATTATAATGGGCTGATGGGGGAGCTAGCACTGGTAATGGGCAGATGGGGGGCTAGGACTGGTAATGGGTTGATTAGGGAAGGCTAGGACTGGGAATGGACTGATCAAGGGGGGGTTGGGACTGGTAATGGGCTGATAGGGGGTAGGACTGGTAATGTACTGATGGGGGGCTAGCATTGGAAATGAGCTGATCGGTGAGGTTAGGACTGGAAATGGGTTGATTAGAGGAGACTAGGACTGGTAATGGGCTGATGGGGAGGTAAGACTAGTAATGGGCTGATTAGGGGAGCCTAGCACTGGTAATGGGGTTGAGGGGGGACTAGCACTGGAAGTGAGCTGATTGGGGGGCTTCAACTGGGAATGGGCTGATTGTGGGGAGGGGAGGATAGAGCTGCTGGCCCTGGAAGAAAACTGGGGGCTAAGTCTACAAATGGGCTGATACAAGGGGATGGGAGAATGGAACTGGAAGGGAGTGGATCTGAGAGGGGCTGCCATGGTATTTGTACTAGAAGGAACTGGTCAGTGGGGAAGGAGGGGGAATGGAAGGGAATGGACACCAGTGGCAGTCATGGGAATGCAAGTTGACACTGGAAGGTACTGGGAGTGAGGACTGGAAAGGGCCTGATACTGGGGAGGGTTACTGGGACTGGAAATAGGCTGATGGAAAGAAGTGAAGAAAATGAAAGAAGAGATAAGAAATGGCAGATGGACCATAGACCACAGAAAGAGAGCTAAGAGAAGACAGGAAAGCAGAAGCCTCAGATCGGGACCAGCATGATCAGAGAATAAATTGGTCAGACAACAAAGGTAGAAAAATAATTGTATTTCATATTAGTGATTTTACTACAAAATCATTATAATTTTGAAATCAAATATTGTTACTTGTTATTGGGATTAACTATTGTGGTTTAAATAAGTAAATTTTATAAATAAAAACATAATGCAAAGGCCTATAATATATTGTGATGGGGCCCGTATGGTAGAGCCCTTTTAAACACTGTTCTAGGCGGTCGCCTAGGGTTGTTGAAGTTTACTCTGCTCTTGATATAAAAACAGAGTCTTGTGGTCAAGTGGTAAGGAAAAATTAAGTATGGGTTTTATTCCCCTTCCTGAACAGACATTCTTCAAGGAACAAAAATACAAACACAGCAATGAAAAATGGTAACAGAAAACTTCTTTCATTTGTTATCTTCCCAAAGCTCTTCTTTTCAAAAGGTCAACATAAAGAAGTGTGGTCACTTTTTACAACATATAGTACAATCCATTGGCATGGGGTCTGAAGGGTGGCTGTTATCCTCCCATAACATCCCTTCAGTTTCACTCTCAAAACCGTCTGAATCAGCCTCTTCAGATGTGCTAAAACCTGGCACAGCCTCCCGTGATAGTTCACTATCGCTTCCTGCAAAAGTTCCTTTAATCCCAGGATTATATCTGCCTGGCCTGAGGAATGCTTTCCGCTTGTTCTCCTCACGGAGTGAGAGTTCTGGATACCTTTCACTTATAACATTATATTCAGGGCCACGCCCTTTGCAACAGTCATAGCTTTTAAACCTTTCTTCAAAAGTATAAGGCTCCCACCTTTTTATCTTGGTGCTAGCATTAGCTCTTGGGTTGTAGTGGACTCTCTCCCCAGCTTTCCGGTCAAGCTGTGAGTTAACAAACTCTGTATCAGCTTCCCAGCTGTTTCTTAGTTTACAGGCACGTTTGAAGTTCCCTTCACCCGGTTATCTCCCTCTGGGCTGACCTGTGCTTACTGGCTGCACATACCGTCCTCCTGAGCTGCTGGCCCCTCCTGGCTTCTCTCCAGGTCTGGTTTCTGTAGCATAGCTTTTCCCAGCACTGCTCCTTCCAACCCTTCTCTCACGAACACTGTTTCTGCTTTCACTTCCTGGTTCCTGGATTGCAGCTTCCTTTCCCAGCACTCCTCTGCTGTTCCTGCTCCTGTCTCCGTCTCTCCTCCCCTCTCTCTGACTAAAACTCTCCCTTATATGGTTCCTTGCCCTGTACGTTACGTGAGAGTTAGAACACAGGTGCTCCTGATGAGCTTTTGGCTTTGCTTGCACTAACAGCCTTTTCTGCTCAGCTGTTTCTCTGTGCCTTGTGTCTTTTCCTACAGCTGAATCTGAGGTAAGCTCTTCACTTTCCTGAATTTCCATAGGCTCTATATTACCCACTGCATCACATATCCCCCCTCTTAAGATATTCCGGGATGGGGAACCTCTGTGCTCATAGCCCGGAATCTGCCCTGGATACGTGACCTTCCTACTGTACCTACTGTCTGCTGCTTTACCACCCTCCCAGGGTTCTTGCAAACAGGCGCTCACTGCTCTACCCGTGACCATTACTCTGGAACGGTTAGTTGCTGCCGTTCTCTCGTACCACGGTTTTAGTACGTTTATGTGGTATGTCTGAAGACGTCCCCTGTCGTTCTTCACGACATAGGATACCGGACCCTTGCGGTCTACTACCGTGTAAGGACCTTTCCACTGGGCCTCGAACTTTGGCCCTGGATCAGCGACCATTACCACTACTCTGTCGCCCACGGTCAGTTGCCGTGGCTTCTTACCTCTATCATAATATTTCTTCTGACTTTTTTGACTACTTTGTAAATGCTCATCTGCGGCTCGCGACACTCTCTGTAGGCGACTCCGGAGCCCACAAAGAAACTGGGGAACCCCCATTTCCTCCCCTTCTGGCTCAACCCACTGGTCCCTTAAAATATCTAGGACCCCTTGTGGTGCCCGTCCGAACATTAGTTCATAAGGGGACGCTCCTAAAGAGGTTTGAGTCCGTTCCCTACTAGCATTTAGGGCGAATGGGAGTATAATATCCCAATCTGCCATCTGCCCATCTAACCCTCTCCTTAGCAACTGCTTAAGGGTTTGATTAAAGCGCTCCACCAGACCATTCGTCTGTGGATGGTACGCAGATGTTTTTATGTGGCGGATGCCAAAAGCATCCCATACCTGTGCTAAGTATTTTGAAACAAAATTACTCCCCCTATCTGTTAGCATTTCCCTCGGGAATCCCACCTCACAGAATAGTTTAACTAACTCTGTGACTATAAACTTGGCTGATATATTCCTCAAAGGAATCGCCCAAGGGAACCTGGTAGCCACATCCATTATGACAAGGATGTACTGAAATCCTCTAGGGGTTTTCATTAGGGGACCTACAATGTCCATCGCCATTCGGCGAATTGGTTCTGTTATGGTAGGAGTCTGGACCATCGGAACTCCTGCGGGCTTAGCGGCGCTCACCCGCTGACAAGCCGGACAGGCCTCGCAGAACCTCTTCATTTCCCTAAACACTCCCAGCCAGTAAAAATGCTCGAGGATCTGGTCGAGTGTAGCCTGCACTCCTTTATGTCCCCCAATTGGATGGTCATGAGCTAATCTCATAACAACCACTTTAAAAGTAGTGGGAACCACTAACTGTTTTCTAATTGCACCATTGTGAGGATTGCTGCTCTCCCTATATAAAATGTCTTCCTCTAACAGGAACCTGGGGAGCACATCCCTACCTGCCTGTGCAAACTCAAAGGCGTATTTCAATACTGGGTCTGCCTTCTGCTCTTTAGAAAAAGACGGGAACTTTTTCACCAGGTCGGCAGGTACCCAATGTAGCCCTTGCCCATCATTTACCCCAGCTCTCAATTGAGCTCGGTGATGCCTCTCTTGGCGCTTTTCGCCTTTACTTTTCTTTTTATCTTTTGCAGGAGTACTAATCAACTCTTCGTGCTGGGGAAGCTCACCTAGAGTTTCATCTACAACCCTATCTTCCCCCCTTACAGGCTCTTCTTCTACTATGGGGTCTTCTTCCTCTTCTATGGGGACAGGATTATCCTCTGGTAACTCACTGGATGTCTCTAGGCCCTTCGCCTGGGACCTGGTGGAAACCAGTCCTCCCTTTATACATGTACTTCCCTCTATACCCCTGTAGAAAGGCAACCAATCTCTCCCCAGTACTATATCATCTTGTAAGTTGGGGATGATGGCTACTAAGACTTCTTCCTGGGTGCCTAAACCCTTAACCTTTAATTTATAAAGGGGATAACAGGTTGACACCCCATGTACACATTTTATCTTAGTTGTCCCTACTTGCTGACTCGGGGAAAAATCATTCTGGGCCTGTATGATCTTCCAGAACTGCCGGGAGACCATACTTTGATCGGCCCCCCGAGTCCAACAAGGCCCTTGCAGGTACACCCTGCACCTCTACATCAATGCGGAAGCCTGCGGGTATATGTTTGTCATCATTTGTAATTAGTGCAGTGCGTTGGATGCAGTCTTTCTTTAGATGCCCTGGCTTACCACACTTAAAACACTTTGACAACACATCTCTATCCTCTCTTTTATACAGTGATTCATTTGTATACCTCACATTCCTACGAGGCTCTCTAGTATCCTTCACAGAATTGATCAACCCCAACTTATTTTCAGCGCCTGCCTTTTTAGCTAATTCGGCCTCAAAGAACCGTTCAGTTAGCTGCGCTGCTTCTGTGGAGGTTCTGCAATTCTGCAGTGTCAAGAAAGTTTTTACTTCTACCGGTACTGCCTCATAGAACTGCTCAAGCACAATCTGGTCTATTATGCGCTCTATAGGTTTTCCTTCCGGTTCAAGCCATTTTAAAACTAAACTGTGCATTCTATGGCCCAGTGCTTTTGGCGTTTCATCCGGTTGAATCTTAGTGGACCTGAGCATACGTCTGTACACCGCTGGGGTTTGGCCTAGCCTATCACGTACTGCTCTTTTTACCTCGTTGTAATCTATTGCCAAAGCGGCAGGCATGGCTCTATAAGCCGACTGGGCCTCTCCAGTTAAAGCTGAAGCCAGTCTAACCGCCCACTGCTCTTTTGGCCATTTTGCATTGAGAGCTACCCTCTCAAAGGTTTCAACAAAATCATCAAAGTTATCTTTTTTATCCATTTGTCCAAAAGTCCACATCCCACAACTCTGTGGGCCTACCCCACAGAAGGATGTTGGTAGTGCTGCCCCTTTCCTCGGCTCCTCCAGCAAAGCTTGCAGTAAGTCTGTCAGAGGCCTTTGCTGGTCCTTCAGGGCTGTGATGGCCTGCTCTTGTGTCAGCTGAGCCAGCTCTCTCTGTTTATCAAACTGCAGGCTCATCCACCTTGAGACTTCCTGGACTTCCATCTTTCCACTCTTTTATCCTGAAAACAGATCAGAAACAAACCACCAAGTGCAGTACTATACAACAAAAGAGAGAAATTTTTCCTTTTCCTCTTTCTTTTACAAGCCCTCCCTTCTCACCCGGAATCCTCCCAGCCTGTGCCCAAATACCTTTTACCTGAGCCAGGTGGAGGTTCTCGCTTTGAGAAGGTGCGCGTCTTTGCCTGCAGGAACTGGTTCCTCTCTGGGTGTGCCAACGTCCGCTCTTGCCGCGCTGTAGCTTGCTGCGTTGCAGTTTTATATCCTCCAGAATGGATCTGCAACAACTACGCCATATTGTGATGGGGCCCGTATGGTAGAGCCCTTTTAAACCCTGTTCTAGGCGGTCGCCTAGGGTTGTTGAAGTTTACTCTGCTCTTGATATAAAAACAGAGTCTTGTGGTCAAGTGGTAAGGAAAAATTAAGTATGGGTTTTATTCCCCTTCCCGAACAGACATTCTTCAAGGAACAAAAATACAAACACAGCAATGAAAAATGGTAACAGAAAACTTCTTTCCTTTGTTATCTTCCCAAAGCTCTTCTTTTCAAAAGGTCAACATAAAGAAGTGTGGTCACTTTTTACAACATATAGTACAATCCATTGGCATGGGGTCTGAAGGGTGGCTGTTATCCTCCCATAACATCCCTTCAGTTTTACTCTCAAAACCGTCTGAATCAGCCTCTTCAGATGTGCTTTTAAAACCTGGCACAGCCTCCCGTGATAGTTCACTATCGCTTCCTGCAAAAGTTCCTTTAATCCCAGGATTATATCTGACTGGCCTGAGGAATGCTTTCCGCTTGTTCTCCTCACGGAGTGAGAGTTCTGGATACCTTTCACTTATAACATTATATTCAGGGCCACGCCCTTTGCAACAGTCATAGCTTTTAAACCTTTCTTCAAAAGTATAAGGCTCCCACCTTTTTATCTTGGTGCTAGCGTTAGCTCTTGGGTTGTAGTGGACTCTCTCCCCAGCTTTCCGGTCAAGCTGTGAGTTAACAAACTCTGTATCAGCTTCCCAGCTGTTTCTTAGTTTACAGCCACGTTTGAAGTTCCCTTCACCCGGTAAACTCCCTCTGGGTTGACCTGTGCATACTGGCTGCACATACCGTCCTCCTGAGCTGCTGGCCCCTCCTGGCTTCTCTCCAGGTCTGCTTTCTGTAGCATAGCTTTTCCCAGCACTGCTCCTTCCAACCCTTCTCTCACGAACACTGTTTCTGCTTTCACTTCCTGGTTCCTGGATTGCAGCTTCCTTTCCCAGCACTCCTCTGCTGTTCCTGCTCCTGTCTCCGTCTCTCCTCCCCTCTCTCTGACTAAAACTCTCCCTTAAATGGTTCCTTGCCCTGTACGTTACGTGAGAGTTAGAACACAGGTGCTCCTGATGAGCTTTTGGCTTTGCTTGCACTAACAGCCTTTTCTGCTCAGCTGTTTCTCTGTGCCTTGTGTCTTTTCCT
Organism: Ichthyophis bannanicus; assembly: GCA_033557465.1. NCBI lineage: Eukaryota > Metazoa > Chordata > Amphibia > Gymnophiona > Ichthyophiidae > Ichthyophis > Ichthyophis bannanicus. The sequence goes on from CM066033.1 coordinate 147,077,187, forward strand.
ACAGCTGAATCTGAGGTAAGCTCTTCACTTTCCTGAATTTCCATAGGCTCTATATTACCCACTGCATCACAATATTAATAATTCAACACATGATTACAGCAACAATGCATTAACGGTAAAGGAAGAGAGACGCATTTGATTTTATCATTGGGGGTCATCACAAGTTGACCAATGGTAAAAGGGATCCCGGTACAAAAAAGGTTGAGAACCACTGCTTTAGGGCCTAATTTATTAAGACTGTTTTCCCATTCTGTGTCTAAAGGGAAAAAAAAGCTTAGTAGATCTGGCTCTTAACGTCTGCTGCAGGTCACTGGTAAAAATACACAGCCAGCAGATACCCCAACTCTGTCATCACCTTGTCTCTCTCTCATTGCCCACATTGTTGTTACCCAGTCTCTCTCTCTTATTCTTCTCTTCCCCACCAGTCTCCCTCCCATATCCCAGCATCCCCCTCCTCCCCCAGTTGGCCATCAGACCCTCAGCTAATTCAAAATGCAGGAACCCAGTCAGACACACCCTCCGAACCCCCATCTGCCACCAAGTTAGTTCTCATCACCCAGGAAACCAGTCAGCCCCCTGCCCCCTCCCCCTCCCCAGTCTCTGCCTGCCCTCTCGCACATGTAGCCGGCTAAATTCCTCCCTAGTTAATGACTCCTCACAAGCAGGCAAGCAGGCACCCCTTCTTCTCCAAGCAGAACCAAAGATTTTTTGTATTTTCTGCACTGCGTGGATCTCTGTGAATTTGTGCCCTATGGTACAGGAACTTCAATGCTGATTTCAGGAGCTGAAGTCTTGCACAGGCTTATTTTATTTATTTATTTAACCGGTTTTATATTTTATATACTGCTTTATCCTTAAGTCAAAGCTGTTTACAACTTTTAACTTTTGCTTCAAACAATAGGATGGAGAGAAACTTGGCATGAAGGGTAATTTAAAACATGAGACCTTATATATAGGTTAAGCCATGGAGGTGTTTTAGGAAGTGTGTCTTAAGTATGGTCTCTCCGTCTTGCTGTGGTTGGAGGCTGGGGTCATCCTTATGTTTGGGGTGGTCGATATGTGGTTTGCTATGTGTTGTTTCCAAAGTGCTTTGTGTAAAGGAATGTTTTTAACTGTTCTCTGAAATCCTTACAGTGTTCCGTGCTTCTGATGTTCTCTGGGAGGGCGTTCCATAGGGCTGCTGCGGAGAGTGAAAGCACTCGCTTGGATGTTATCTGTTTAGTCTTTGAGTAAGTGCTGGGTGTGATGATCATGTTCTTGCTATTATTTCTTCTGAGTCAGTTGTCTGTGTCTGTCTCGATCAGATCTTGTAGGGTGTCCGCTGAAGCGTTGTGTAGGATTTTGAAGATATTCAAGATTGTTTTGAACCTGATACGGGAGTGTACGGGGAGCCAGTGCAATTGGCTCAGTATAGGTGTGATGTGGTCGTGTTTTGTTGATCCAGTGATGATGCAAGCAGCCATGTTCTGTGCTATCTGAAGTGGATGGGGTGGTGTGCTTTGGGAGGCCCTGGTATAGTGAGTTGCAGGAGTCCACTGTAGGTGTAATGATGTCCTGACAGACAGTGCAGAAGAGATCTTGACTGAGTAGTGGCTTTAGCTTTTGTAGTAAGCGTTTTTTGTGGTCATGTTTATATGGGGTTGTATATTCAGGTTTTGATCCAGTGTGACCCCCTAAGTATCTTACTTCTTGGGCTAGTTCAGTTTTGTGAGGGGGATGAATGACGTGTTTCATCTAATGTGGAGAGCTTCTGTTTTGTTGTAGTTGATGTTTAAGTTGTTGTTGAGCGAAGTGGTCATATCCTCTAGGCCATAGGTTTTCAACCCAGTCCTCGGGGAACCCCAGGTCAGTCAGGATTTCAGGATTCCCACAATGAATATGCATAAGATAGATTTGCATACAATGAAGGCAGAACATGAAAATCTTTCTCGTGCATATTCATTCTGGGAATCCTGAAAACCTGACTGGCCTAGGGTTCCCCGAGGACTGGGTTGAAAACCCCTACTCTAGGCACTTGATTATGGTTGAGTAGTCAGGTTTGTCTGTGTCGATTGGGGTATCATGATGTCATCCGCATATAGCTAGTATTGGATATTGTCATGTGAGGCACGAGACCCTGAGATCAGTGCTAGTTCTTGCACTCTGCACCTCAAACTCAGAGAGACCCATGTGGTGCAGAAATCAGGAAGCTGCTGTTCTAGGGCTTGTAGGTGACTAGCTGGCTTCCTGGATGCAAAGGCTCCAGTTTTGTAGAAGAAGTGACAGTGAAAAACAGAAATATCTAGGCACAATATTCAGAGGATTTATAAACCTAATTTTGAGAGTCATGCCCCGATTTTACACTCAAAATTTCACTGAACTCCTAAACCTAGGGCATAGAAAGTGGGCAGAAATGTGTGGATTTAGGATGAGGAAAAACGTTATGAGCTTAGCACTGATTTTCAGCACCAGGCTCATATTATTAGGCCCATAAATCTAGGCAATTGAATGACAGGCCTAAATTTCAAGCATGGGGAGCATACTCAAAAGGGTTTAGCCATTTAGCAAGACCAGAATGTCACTGCTAATTGGATAGCCAGCCTTCGGTTTGGCAAAACCGGATTTCCAGTGCAGGATGCTGGATAAGCTCTCGCCCTAACTATCCGATATTAATTCAAGCAACAGCACCCAGGTGCTTTAAAATTGCTGACTGCCCCCTCTGAATACCAGCCCTATAACCTTTTTTTTTAATTTTTATCTTTATACAGTTTTACATTAATTCCAAGAATGTTCACACGAACGAACTTGTATAGAACAAGAGCAGCACAACAGCAACATGCAAATCGATTAGCAAAACAATAAGTAAACGCTAAACATAGCAGGCCCCATTTTTCATTGGGCAGGGCTAAGCGCTGTAGCTGTGTAGCCCTATCCCTTGACCCCTTAATCCCAGATATTCACTTCCACGGTGACAGAAGTGAATATCCAGTGTTCGCCACACAGCCTGGAAGCCGTCAAGCCTAACTGGGCAGCATGGAAAATCACTGCTACCCAGTTAGCACTTGCCTTCGCCCCAGAACGCCCCCAACGTGCCCTGATGATAACCGGAGAGCATTGGGGCGCATAGGGGACTTTGGAGGGGATTTTTGAAGGCAGTAAATCCAGGTAATTTACGGCATTTACACAGTTTATTGGGCTGTAAACCATGTAAATACCTTTAGAAAATGCCACCCAGCATATAAAACAGTTCATATTGTTTCAAGTAATGTAATTTAAGATGTTATGGTTTAAAGCTGTTCTATGTAATGTAATATAAGTTGTTTTAAATTGTTCCCTGTATTAACAGATGTTGACCTGTTACATTGTTGTTCTATGTAAACCGCACCTGATCTCTGGAAGGTGCGGTATATAAGAAACTGTTAATTAAATTAAATTAAATTAATAAATGTCTGCTCACCCTAGTCCACAATACTAGTAGGAGGAGTATACAACTAAATACAATCCAATACCAAAAAAAGAAAGAAACACCGCAGGCTAATATCCAGCACATATTTAATCATGAGGGTTCAAGTGGAGAATCTTGAGGATTCCAAACGCCTAGCATTCACAAAAGCAGTCAACTGAGAGGGCTCATAAAAATATAGAAAACAGAGCAGTACTTCACTAAGCACTTACACGGATGCTTCTAGAAAAAGAGCCCTCCCAGTTGCAAAACCCAGGCGTAACAGGAGAAACCCTGTGACGTCTCTGGGTGTCCCTAGCTAAATCAGGATATATACATACTAATAAACCACGAAACAAAAGGTTCCTTTTTTGGAAGAGTAGCTTAAGAAGCCATTCTTTGTCAGACAAAAGAGCAAGAGTTATTATGAAAGTAAACGGCACCGGAGATTCTTCATGAGAAGTCTCCAGCAAGTCTGTTACATTCAGAACATCCATCTGTTGATCATCAATTTTCACGGGAGTCACAGAGTTCTTGGCCTTTGGGAGATAATACACCTTTAGAAGAGGTGGAATACGCTCAGGAAAAACACCCTACGTTTCTGTCAGATACGCCTTGAACATATCTCTTGCAGATATTGTTGAAACTCTGGAAAAATGAATCAGCCTCAAATTGTTGACCTGGGACAAATTCTCTAAAAGTTCCAACTTAACATGTATTTTGAGGCAAAGTTCTTAGTGTAGGCTATAGATTGTTCTTCCAATGTAGTTACTCTTGTCCGTACTTCTGCAGCTTGCACTTGAACCATTCCCATCTTATTTTCTAATTGCTCAACTGCAACAGTATTATTATTCATCTTCATGGCCAAGGACAAAATCTGAGGTATCAGTACTTCCCTCAAGGAGACAATAGAATGCCATATGGATTCAAGCATAAAATTTGCTGGACGCTCCAAAGAAAATGTGATTGTATCACCTGGCTGAGTCAAGACAGCTTCCATTTTTGCTGGCGCATCACGTCCTCTTGAACCGACACTCAATCGTCGCTGCCAAACTTCCACTCATCAGCGCTGCGGGTTCAGCTGAATAATGCTGTTCTGGGGCAGGGAAATCCTCTGCCCGCACAGCCCCTGATCCTTTGCAGCTCCAGGATATCCCCCTGCGCTAAGGAGGATTCCAGTCTCAGACTATCTTCAGGGGGATGTTGGTAGCGCACTACCTTTGATGCCGGTCTCAAATCAGGAGAGAGAGATGATGCTGAAGCAGCCGCCGAGCCCTCCGACCGGGAATGCTGCAGCCCGGCTTTCCTCCCCCAACTCTGCTGGATACTGAGGTGCACGAGTTAAGTAAACGTCCAAAGGGCCGAAGACCTTTGCAGAAACTGGCATAGAGGTAACAGGGGGTTGGGAAGGCAACAAACCGCCCGCCCCCCCCCCCCCCAATCCTTGTGCCTGAACATAGGGCACAAATTTAGGAGCTCAGCCTTTTTTGAATATTGACCCCATATATAAAAGCCAAGAAAATCCCAAGCACCAGGAATAAACATAACATAACATAGCATAAATAACATGCAAATAAAACCTTAAATCATGATCAAGGCATCAACACTTGCCAGTGCTCAACATAAGAATAACAAAAATAATCCCCATCCTGGGGCCTATAAAGGGATCGGTAAGCCTGTTTAAACAAATATGCCTTCATTTTCTTCCTAAATAAGGATATGTCTGACCATGTCAGCAGTTCTGGTGGCTCACCCTTTTCTTTTTTGGATAGTTAATGTAGGAGAATGAGGAAAGGAATGCTCTGACTAGCCCTATATCCTTATTCGGACAGGAGAGAGGCAGGGGATCCCAGGGTATCTCTGCAGGGGCTTTTTATATTTTTTGGTAGGAGAAGAGAAGGTGTAAGATTATAGCCAGGCAGCAGAGCCCCTTTTTTCTTTTAAGCATATCCAGAAGGACAGAGGGAGAGAAGGGGATGGGAGCTGCAGGCTTATTTTTTAAAAATTTAAAAAATCAAGGTGGGGTGGGGGAAGAAAAGGAGTCACCAAGGTTCTTATTTTTTAAATTAGCGCGGCGCCAAGGAGGGAAGGGAGAGAAGGGAGTACAGGCTCTGGTTTTATTTTTATTTAATAGCAATTTGGAAAGGAGGGAAGGAATTTGGTTACTCTGGGGTGATTTCTAAAATTAGTTCACATACTGAACCTTTATTTTTAAAGAGAATGTAACAAGCTGACTGTGGAGCTGAGTTTAGCCTAGGGAAAACCCAGTCACATTAAATCTAGCTGGTCAAATGTTAACTGGCTAGATTTCCCCAACTATTTGTCTGAAAACCTAGCCAATTAGATCATACTGAATATTATCACCCATTGCTAACTGGCGAGCGACATTATTGAGCCACTGCCCAGTTAGTGATACATGGTGAATGTGAAGTGCAGGAAACCCTGACCTAACTTTCACCACATTAGCTCAATATTGCCACCGCCCAGTTAGTCGCGCAGCAATGAAGCGAACCCAGCTATTCAATGCTGGGGGACAGTTTTTCTCTTTCTGACTAATTAAGTGACTGTAAAACAGGAGGTCACAACATAGTTTGCAGGCTCCGCTCTTGTCTAGTAGATTTCTTATTTGTTAATGCTCTCCTGGACAAAAGCAAGAGCTTTTGGATATCCTTTTTTGTCGGGTTTAACTTCTGCATCTGTGAAACATGTGAGCCTCCATCTTGCCTTGCGGAGAACGGGAAGAAAGAAATGTTCTGTGGATCAGTGTCCCTGACCTTTCTCTTTGCTGAATGGAGGATGGAAATAAAAGAGTTCATAATACGATTGCCCAGATTCCCATTGGGAGCAATTTGCATGAACCTCTGCCTCATCTTCTATTTCCCATGTTTCTAAGACGGCATTTTTCTTTCTCCGCCAAATTCAAGCTATCCGCCCCTTTCTCACCACACAGGCTCTTACTACTCTTCTCCTCTCTGTAGTTATTTCACGTATTGATTTTGGTAATTCCATCTAGGCCGGTCTTCCACATTCACAACTCTTTCTTTTGCAACGAATTCAGCATACTGCTGGCCTCATTTTTCATTCCTCTTCCCAGGATCACATCACTCCTCTGTTGCTTCAACTTCACTGGCTTCCTGTTGAATTCCGCATACGCTATAAGATTCTTACATTGGTCCATCACGTCATATACACCCACACTCCTCAATACCTTGCAGACATTATTCAATCCCACACTCCTACCCGCTCACTCCGGTGAGTGCATATCAACCGTCATCACCTCCCCTCTCCCTCTTGTGCCCATCTGCAAGCCACCCCTCCTCCGCCTTCTTCTTTATTGGCCCTGCCTTATGGAATTCCCTCCCCACCTCCCTCAGACTTGACCAGCAATACACCTCATTTAAAAGAAATCTCAAACCCCATCTCTTCTCCATTGCTTTTGACCTTCCCTCCCTTTCTGTGTGAATTACCTCCTCCCTTTTTTCTCGCTCCCTTTCCTCTTGTGTACTTGTCTTTAAATGTCTTGAGTGCTTTCCTGTCTCATTGTAAACTCTTTTCCTTTCTCCGGCCTCATGGCCTCCTGTGTATTTTTACTCTGTAAACCGCTGTGCTATAAATTTAACAGCGGTATATCAAATTAATAAACTATAAACTATATAAATTAGAGTGATTGGACAGGGACTAGACGAGTAAGGGGTGTAATGTGGGTGTTGATGGTGTATCGCGGTTAGCCGTGGGCATTATGGGCACATGCTAACTGCAAATATGGCCATGAGCAAGGTGCACATAATGCCACCTTCACGGAGTAGGTAGTAAGTGAAACCATGTGACAGCACAGTGCAGTGTGCTAACTGTCAGGGGGATGGGTGCATATTCCCCTTAAAATTTAGCATGCACCGCTGCACTAGTTTTCCGGCTCAAACACATACTAGTGGCACGCTCTTTAGTAAACGTGTCCCTAGGTTTAATAAGAAATGTTGTTTTTTAATGCACACAAATTAATTGTACGTGCATTCGTTTGTAGGTTAATATATATTGAATCGATTTTGCATGTGGTACATATTTTAAGGTGCACTAACAAATTGAATAACCCTAGTCCAAACTCTAATTATACTGCCGGAATATTGTAAGCTTCTTATAAAATTCTGGTGCTATTATGCATTGCATGTAAAATGGATATTGCAGGGAGTGATTTATAAGTAGCCTATTTTTAATGAGTAATTTAACAAACTGTTTCTTCAGAATTAACATGATTCTTTCTATTAGGTCTGCTGGGTTGTTTACAAATGGAATCATTTGTTTTTGTTAGGATTTCAGCTCAGCAATCAGGTGCTTCAGTTAGTTGTCCTCAGATATGCCGATCATAGGTACCAGATTGATTTTGATGACTTCCTAAACCTCTTGGTACGCCTGGAGAATGCATGCCGTAAGTATCTATTTTTTTTCTGAGAATGTAAGGCTTCTTGGATTGTCAACATGGCAAGTGCTGTGCATTGCCATATCGAGGGCCTGGGTTTATGTCCTGTGTCAGGCTGCTGTTGCTCAGGCTGGTGGAGTCAGGGAATGTTTCAGAGGCAGTGCTTGAAATCTCTGGAACATCCCAGTCATTGTGCAATGGTGACACCTAGTGGCAAGATTTGGGGCACCTAGTTGCAGGCTTCTGGAAAGAATGCTGGTGTCTGGCCTCCAGCTTTGGACTGTTGCTGAAGTGACTGGGCTTTGTAAGTTGGTGGGGAGTATAAATAGGAGGGAAACCCCTAGTTGCTTAACTATTGTATTGTATTGTAGCCCAACAGAGGCTAGTTTGGAGTAAGCTGGAAGCTGAAAGGAAGAAAAAACTGAGATGCCCCCCCCCCCAAAAAAAAAACCTGTCCACGTACACATGACATGCAGTGACAAGTCTGCACCAGTCCAATATAAATTAGTCAACTTCCACATATTTCCCTGGAAAGGCACATTGTAGTGATGTAGATTTAGGGTTCCTTCTTTTTATTCCCTTTTTATCCCCTTGAAAGTCTTTGCCACCCTTCTTCCCTAAGTAGCATGCCTGTGCAACACAGGATACACTTTCCAGCTCAAAGACTGGCGAGATGTCTCTTTGAAGATACACTGTTAGCCCCTGTTCATTGGCCTACACAGTCTGCCGCAGTAGTAAGTCACTTCCCCTCCCTCCCCAGCTCTCAACGCAAAGCACTCCTGCCTGAGCCCATGGGAACTGCATCCAGGATTTCCCTGTTTTTGGCAGTGAGCTTGTTCCTGTAGCCATCCCATGCTGACTTGGCTAAAGCACTGCAGTTGGTGAGGAGCAAGACAGGTGGGAAATAATGAGGTTAGGGAAGAAAATGGATTTCACAGTATTTCATTGTTAAAAACATGTCTGGGGACAAAAGATAAAAGCAGGACGAAGAGCAGAGCTGAGGAAACAGGGGGAAGGGAAAAGATGGAGGAGACTTGGTTTATTTTATTTGTTTATTTAGCAAGTTTTCCATACCGCTTTATCTGCCAGTCAAGCGGTGTACATGGAACACAATGCATGACGTTTGCATAGAACACGATCAGCATGGGGAACTGAACAGTATAGTACTATTAACTTAGAACATAATTAAGTGAGGAGGATTAAGATAAGTTGGAGAAGTATTGGGGAAAACTATTTACAATGGCAGTGGGGTGTTCAAGGGTAACCTATTGATTGACTTGGCTGTTTAATTAAAGAGAATGGGTGAGGCGCTCTCAAAAATACTTTTTTCTGGTGTGCAACAAAATGAAAATTCTCCCTCCTAAAAGTCAAGGTTCTGAAACCTCCCTCATTGCCACAGCATGCCTCGGCTCATGTGGTTAAAAAGGAACTGTGGGAGATGCTGTAGGTGCATCTTTGTGACCTCACAGAGAACTGTTTATGGAATATTTAAGGCTAGAAAGTCATAATGGAGGGTATTTGCAACTATCGTATACCCAGTATTCTACACTCTTCACTCCGCAGAATACGCATCTAAACAGAGACTTATTAAAGAGCCCGGTTTGTTCTTCCTCTATTGACCCCTTCATTTTCAGCACACAGTAAACATAGGATGAGATGTATAGGATACATCTGTAGCTTTATATTTTTAAACATTCTGTGCTTGATTAGTGGACAAGCCAGCAAATAGCAAAAAAGCATGTTGCTCTAGGAATGGCCTCTAAAGGTACTAAAAATATTGTGGAGAATGTTCTAGCTATGCAGATGGGCAGAGATAAGCAGCTGAGCACTAAGCAGCATACTCAGAGGATTCTTCGCTGTTGAACGTCACAGGTTTTCAGGGTACCACTTTTGGTCCTGAAAGAAATCTTCTGCTTACAAGAGGGTTATGCAAATGCAACGTGGGCCATCGAGTCAATGCTGACTCTGGTTACGAAATGCTAGACTGTACATTTCAATAGACTGCCACTTTAGTTTTAAGGTCTGCTTTGTGTTTTCTGTCCAACACCTGCGTTTCCTAGATGACGGAATAAGGAGCACATGCATTTCTGTAATTTTGGTGTTTTGCAGGGGTATTCAAAACTCTACAGAGAAGCAACAATGATGTCATTTATCTGAATATACTTCAGGTACTGATTTATATTTGTTTATGTATTTGAATACTGTTATCATTACTTGTGTTACAGGTTCATATTGCCTTATGTCTCCGTCTGGAGTAGGCAATGACGACCCCTTTTATTACTATTAGCTGATAGAGTTTCATCATGGGCTCACCATTCATACTGGATTTCTTTTATTTTGTTTTAAATTAGGATGGAATAATGCAAAGAAATATTAAGTAATAGATTATTGCAAAGGAGATGCTCTGCAGGAGCTCAAGATGCAAGAGAAACAACCTAAGCATAAAATCATTAAATCTTATGCATTCGGGGGGTGATTTTATAACAGGCCACCTAGAGCAAGAGGGCAAGTAGGTGCCTATTTGTAATGTATTTCATAAAGATATATGGGCACCTTTGTGACCTTATAAAATACGAGGGGTAAAACAGCAGAAATTTCAGTAAGGTAAACTGAGGAGGCAGGGAGGATTAGAGAGTTATCCACAGAGACTGAGAAAGGAGAAAGAAGAGAGGAGGTTTTAAGGGGAAAAATAAGAAGCTCAGATTTGGCCATGTTCAATTTCAAGTGGCGGTGAGACATTCAAGCAGCAATGTCAGAAAGGTTGGCAGAGATCCTGGCCTGGTTTGCCAGAGAGATTTCAGGTGTAGAGAGGTAGATTTGGGAGTCATCAGTGTAAAAATGATACTGAAAACCATGGGAAGAGATGAGTGCACGAAGGGACAGGGTATAGAGAGAGAAAAGAAGTGGACCCAAGACAGATTCTTGAGGTGCACCAACTGAGAGTGGGATAGCAGTAGAGGAGGATCCAGCAGAAAAAACACTGAAAGAGCGATGGGAGAGATAAGAAGAGAACCAGGAGAGCACAGAGCCCTTAATACCAAGCAAGGACAAGGTATCAAGGAGAAGGTTGTGGTCAACAGTGTCAAAAGCAGCAGAAAGGTCAAGGAGGAAGTGCTTGTAAATAATATTTTTTCCTAAAATTTTTACTTAACTTTGTAGGGACATTCATACATAGAAACCCACTACATACAAATTCAAATGACATGTAACTCTGATAAAATCACTTCAAAGACTGCTAAGTGTTTTGGGGCGTTACTCCAACATTCAACACAAAACCTACACGTTTGCTACAAGAACCTCAAGAACAAGTATCCAAGATGTTCTCACTAGAAATTAGGTAACCATATGAAGAATGGAAGGGGAGAGAATATGGCGGGAAAAGCTAGGCAAAAGAGTAAAGGCGGAAGGAGAGAAAGAGGGCAAAGCGTAGGAGGGAAGGCAAGAAATAAAAAGTTTGCTTCATATTGGAAACAAATGGGTCAATATTCAAAAAGACTTATCCATATAACTTCCTTTCAACTTCCTGCCCCTCTGAACAGATGACTTTTGGTTCTATAAGTTGATATGTGGATGAAATGGGGTAAGATTAGAGGCTTGCCAGATGCAGGGCCAAAATTTATCCAGATAGTGGCAAAATTCAACCACTGTCCAGATAAATCATCTGTATAAGTCTGAAAGCAGAAATAGCAGTCCTAACTTTAAATACATAAAGTGGTATTGTAGAAGGGGCGTCCAGGTGAAGTCTGGGGCATCCAGGGCAAAACGTCCAAAAAAAAGTCTGGGACGTTTACATGTTGGCCTGCCTTTTGGAAACATAGACATCCCTGCTAGAAAAACCAGGATCAGGGATGTCTATCCTGTGCTGAATGGAGCTATTTTGCATGCAGAGATGTGTATCAGTGTGCTGAACTGAAAGCAAGGGTGCTAGCTTCCCTGCGGTTTTCATTATCATCAGTGAAAAGAGAGGAGTATCAGAGAACCTTCTTCTCTATGCAATGGCAGAACAAGAGCTTTTCCAGTGCTTATTCGTACCCTGGAGAAGGTATAAACTTGGACGTAGCTTGGGACGTGCAAGGTGTTTCTGAAATCAGGCATGGATGTCCAAGTGCTTGGGAATATCCCAGGTACGCCTACACTATGCCTCCATTCAGCCTTGGACATCTTCCTGCTTTCTAAAATAACTCTGGGGATGTCTCCATGCTTTGGATGTCTTTATGCCCATTTTCAGGTGTCCAAAACATGAATGGGGCTTCTAAAATAATCCTCATAACTTATGCATTTAAAGTTAGGGCCAAATATTCAGTGGTCTGACTTACATGGTTATTTCGGCTGAAGGCAGCATGCATAGATTTACCTTCCTGCAGAATATTGACCACAAAGAGTCCAACCTGGGGGCACAGATTTCCTAATGATGCTACTGCTTGCCATCACGTAGATGGAGGGTGATATGTTAATGAGAGGAGGAATTGCAAAACTGGTATTGTCAGAATGAAAGGCGAAGGGGAGGAATATGTAGTAGCCGATGAGTAGAAAGCAGACTTGCTTAACAAATATTTTTGGTCTATGTTCATAGATGAAGAGCAAGGAGCAGGACCTCAGAAAACACCAAGAAATAGGAACAGAAGTGAGGTGGATTTTGAATGATTTTCAGAAGACTGTGTTTGCAAGGATCTAGCTAAACTAAAAGTAGACAGAGCAATGGGGCCAGATGGGATTCATCCGAGAGTATTGAAGGGACAGAGATGTTCTAGCAGTTCCACTGTCTGACTTTTTCAATGCTTCTTTAGAGTCGGGGGTGGCCTCTGAGCACTGGAGAAAGGCGCATGTGGTCCCTTTACACAAAAGCGGAAGTAAGGATGAGGTTGAGAATTACAGACCAGTTATTCTGACCACTGGGGAGAGCAACTAATGGAAACACTGTTGAAATAGAAGCTAGTGAGGTTTCTGGAATACAATGGATTGCAGGATCCGAGGTAGCATGGTTTCACTAGGGGCAAGCCTTGTCAGACAAATCTCATTATTTTCTTTGACAAGATTGCACGAGAGTTGGACCGAAGGAGAGCTCTAGATATGGTGTACTTAGATTTCAGTAAAGCCTTTGACACCATTCTGCACAGGCAACTTATAAATTAATTGAGCACCCTAGGAAAGGACTCTTACATGACTGACTGGTTGAGTGGGAGGCAACAAAGGGTGCAGGTAAATGGAGCTCACTGTGGAGAAGGATTTTACCAATGATATACCACAGGGATCTGCCCTTGGTTCAATTCTTTTAAACATTTTTCAAAGTGATATTGTAAAAGGGCTATCAGAGAAGACAGCTGAGGTTTATTGCTAAAAAATGCAGGGTCATGCATTTGAGCTGTAAAAATCCAAGAGAGCGGTACAGTATAGAGGGTGAAGTATTTCTGTGCATGAAAGAAGAGCAGGACCTAGGGGTGTTTATATCTCCATGTAAGCCGTGGATTTTACTACCTACATGTGTAGCAGCTTTTGCAAACTTTATGTACAAGGGGAGCCAATTAAACAACAGATAGAAAGGGCAATGGCGAAAGTCAGAAGGATGCTTGAGCACATAGAGGGGAATGGTCAGCAGGAAGAAGGAAGTAATAGTGCCTCTGTATGTCTTTGGTGAGACCTAATTTAGAATATTGTGTCCAATTCTGGAGACCACACCTTCAAAAGGCTATAAAGAGGATGAAGTCAGTGCAGAGGGCAGCTAACAAAATGGTGAGTGAACTCCATCATAAGACATATGGGAACAAACTTAATGATCTCAATATGTATACTTTGGAAAAAAGACAGAATAGAGGTGATATGATAGAGATGTTTAAGTACCTCCGTGGCATAAATTATACAGAACGCCATCTGCTTGTACAGATGACCTCCCAACCATTATTGACCTTGCGGCCAACACCCTCAGTCCCAATAAACCAAATTGGATAATGGGTGATTTCAATCTCCCATCGTTATCTCAAAACCACGCAAATGCCTTCCTTGGTGCCATGGAAGAACTAGCACTCAAGCAAATCATCAATGAACCCACACATATAAAGGGGAATGTTCTTGATATGGTATTTGCTCCTCAGCCAGTCATCGATAAAAACCACAATCTACCAATATCAGTCATTGATGTACCTTGGTCAGACCACAAATTGATTATTATCCAGATACCCATCAACAATGAGCAGCTGCACAGAAGCCGAAATCCGAACAGCACATCACGAACATCCACAAGAAGCTTTCGCCCATTTAACAGGGAACACATCCTATCTGAGACCCAATCCCTCCTCAACAAAACCACGCCTGACCTTGAAGAACTGATCTCATCCTGGAACTCCAACTTAAATGCCATCTCACAACGCCCGAACTCCAACAAAACAGCAAGGATGAAGAGAAGCTCTGCCCCGTGGTTTTCTCCTGAGCTGCGATCTTCTCTTACTCAACTATGCAGACTTGAGCGCCGATGGCGCCGATCGCTCTCTACTGAAGATCAGACCGCCTACCGAACCCACCTCTCAATACATCGTGAAGCAATCACAACCAAAATGAAACAATATCACACCGACACCCTAAAGAGATCACTGAATAAACCACGTGACCTCTTCAACTTGGTCAAATCCCTCTCGAAGGAACCATCTCCCGAACATCACAGTGTGATTCACCCACAAGAATTCGCTAACTACCTGCAATCCAAGATCGTACAAACTAACAAGGTTTCAGCAATCCCGTACCAAGAACCAACGGGCCTAACCCCACTTGACAAATTCTCCACACCATCCACTAAATGCATTGAATATACCATAGCATCCCTCAATACCTCCACTGCGCAGACTGATCCATGCCCAGCTTTTTGGATTAAGGAGCTACGTGTTGTGTTCAGTCCTTTCATCGCAAATCTAATGAACCTCTCCTTCACAACAGGATACTTCCCCACAACACTCAAGCAGACATCCATTAGGCCACTATTGAAAAAACCCCAAGCTTGACCCGTGAAAGGTCGATTCTTATAGGCCAATAGCTAGTATTCCCCTCCTAGCTAAGATAACTGAGAAAGAGGTACAACGGCAAATTCAAGATCACATAGACTCCGCAGCTCCCCTAGATCACTGCCAACATGGGTTCAGAGAATATCATGGAGTCGAGACCCTACTCACTAGTCTATTCAACGATATCATCACAGGCATTGACAACGTCTGTCTTAGACATCGCCGCTGCGTTCGACTCGGTGAGTCACAAAATTCTCCTCGGTAGACTGAAAGAGAAGGGCATCTGCAACATTGCGCTAGGATGGTGTAAATCCTATCTGGAAGGAAGATGGCAATACGTGAAGTCTGGATCAGAAGAGTCTAAACATTTCCATCAAAAACAGGGTGTACCTCAAGGCTCCTCGCTGTCCTCCCTATTATTCAATATTTACATGCAGCCCATCTGCAACATCATAAGATCATTCAACGTGAGCTGTTTGATATATGCAGATGACATTCTTTTATACATGCCGTTCTCTACAGCCCAAATGTACCTAGCACCGATGATAGACTGTTTCAACGCGGTCTCAGCGTGGCTCCAATCACAGAACCTACGCATTCAACATAAAAAGACGGAGGTGCTTTTCATCACCAGAGACCCCAACTTTACTCCTCCTTCCCATGTCAGTGTCAAGGAAGCTGACTTACAAACCAAAGAAACAATAAGATACCTTGGAGTTACATTGGACCAACGACTGGATATGAAACACCACATAAGCAACATAGTCAAAGCTGTATAATTCAAAATCCGCACGCTCAGGCATCTGCGCTCCCTGTTGGACCCAGACAACTTCCGGACCATATACCAAGCGCTAATCCTGCCTCACTTCGACTTTGCGAATGCCATCTTACAAGGTCTCCCTCAATCCACACTGGCCCCATTACAGCTGGCTATGAATGCCGCAGCAAGGGTCCTATACGGAGCCTCCAGAAGTGACCACGTGACTCCCATTCTTATACAGCTTCACTGGTTACCCATCCATGGGAGGATCATCTTTAAAACCCTACTCCTATCATTCAAGGCAATCAAGGGTATTTCATCCTCTTCCCTCACTGAACTTATTCACATGGTGCCCCCCCAACAAATCCAGAAGATCAATAGCCGTAAACCTACTAATAACACCAAAGGCATTGTCGAAGTGCAACATATCAACCACAAACAGGGCGTTCAGTTTCTATGTACTAAATGCTGGAATGCTCTACCCTCTTACATTATGGCTATTACCGACCTATCGCAGTTCAGGAAGGCACTCAAATACCACCTTTTCCTCCAATACTACCCAACCAGCAATGGCACCTAGGTATTCCCTCTGAAGAAATGACCCACTTGGAAACGACCCTTACTTTCATTATGATATTGTTATTCAATTCTAGCCGTGTAAATATCTCATGTATATAGTTTACCCCTGTTATCCAAGTTTGTACCCCTGTTCAATGTAAAACCAAACAGCTTGTTGTTATGGTCGTTGTGTTATAATGTGAACTGCGCTGATACCGAATAGTGCGGTATATAAGAAATTGTAATAAAAAATAAATAAATAAATGCACAGAAGAGACCATTTCAATTGAAAGAAAGCTCTACAACGAAGGGGCACAGGATGAAGGTGAAAGGAGATAGACTCAGGAGTAATTTTCGGAAATATTTCTTTACAAAAAGAGCGGTAGATGCATGGTATAGTCTCCCAGTGAAGGTAGTAGAGATAAAGACTATCTGAATTGAAGAAAGCCTGGGACAAACACAGATGATCTCTAAAGGAAAAAAAGAGTCTGTAGAGTTTAGTAGATGGAATTGGAGGATAGACTGGGTAGGTCATATGGTCTTTATCTGCCTTCATGTTTCTAGGTTTATAATTTATAATCTGCTTAGTTAATCTCAGTAGCATAGCTATGGCAACTCATAACATATCCGCAGGGCAACTCTGCACATTTAATCACTTGAACTCCTGGAACTGCATATGAGTGGAGGAGTGGCCTAGTGGTTGGGGCAAGGTACTTCAGGCCGGAAGGTCGGGGGTTCAAATCCCACTAGAGGACAGCAACCTTGGGCCGGAAGGACTGGGGTTTCTAGTCCCACAGGTGCTCCTTGTGGTCTTGGGCAAGCCACTTAACCCTCCATAGCCCATGTTCCCTGTAAAATAGTTATCTCCAAGTTATAATGCCCTGTTCAATGTAATTTCAGTTTGTTCAATGTAAACTGCACTGATGCAGAATAGCACAGTATATAAGAGAATAAATATAAATAAATATGCATAGCTGCAAGCTTTCTACAGAAGCCAGAAGCTTGTGGCCACATTACAGGTCACTGGGGATTTTATAGCCCTTGGCCATGAATTTTGCACTCTCCACAAAAAAAGGTGATATAGCAGAAATGATTTTCTTATAACAATAGGAGAAGTTTCTTTCAGGAAAGTCAGCATCTTGCCCAACAATTATATTGGTTAAATTCTAATTTATAACATAACATTCTAACTCTTTATTTCCTTTTCCTAGTTTATTGCCCTGACAATGAACATTTGAAGAGAAGAGATATGGATCTAAACCATCTGACAATGGAGAGCTGCGTAGCCATCTGGCTTTAGAGCTCTGTGCTTTTTATTGTATATGCAAATACTGTGACAGGGTCTCATCCTATTCATGATCAAGAACTTTGATGGACTAATACATCTTCCACGGCAAAGTTTAAAATCCGTGCAGGGCGAGCCAACACGTTTTTAAAGGGAACCTGCCTATGGAGTTTCCCTTTGAAAATTTAGGTACAACCAGGCCCTTTGCACCTGCTTTAAGGTAGGGATATGCAGAAGAAAACAATTTTTGTTTTGTTTGGCTTTTGTCCCCAGCTTTCAGACTTTTCATTTAATTGCCTACATTCTTCTTAATAAAAATTTTAAGCAGGCGTTGGAACATTTAATACACACAAATTGACTTTGCGCATGGCTACAACATGTTAAACTGATTTTTATGTACACTAAACTTTTAAGTCACACTAACAAACCAAATGTGCACGAATGAATCCCTACTTTACAGCAAAGTAATTATTTACCTGAGTAAAACTGTTTAAAAACTGTCCTTTCTATGTATATGTCACACGATACAAATGTGAAAAAAGCAAAATGGTTTCCTTTTGCAGGTCCACTGTTAGAGAATGACAGTTCTAACTCATCAAAGCTCTTTAAAAAATGACCAAAGTGCATGTGTTGGGGGAGGGGAGGAGGGATATAAAATAGGGGGGAAATCCCTCGGGTCACTGGATCCCAGCTTGGGTTCCAACTGAGCTGGAAATAGAAAGGAGCAGGGAGAAACTGCTGTGTCAAAAAATCATAATAAAAAAAATTAAAATGAATGGTCAAAACTGGCTCCGGATCTATTCTAAGTGCTTTGAGTAATAGGATACCGTTCAGTGTTTTGGTCCTGAGTAATCTGTTCTTGGGGTTTTTTGAGATTCAGCTCACACCTTGAGTGGTAGTTCAAGGCAAGCTATATTCAGGTACACTAGATATTTCCCTCTTCTATAGGGCTTAAAATCTAAGGGGCATGTTTACTAAACAGCCATGCGATATCAGAGCCGCGGCTCCATTGAATTCAATGGGGTCACAGCTCCGATATCACACGGAAGCCGCTACCGCTGTTCAGTAAACATACCCCAAAGTCTGTACCTGAGGCAATTCAGGGCTGACTTGCGGAAAGTCACAAGGAGTGGCGGTGGGATTTGAACCCTGGCTTCCCTGGTTCTCAGCCCACTGCTCTAACCACTAGATATATAGAAAGTGTTTTGCCTGCATTAATCAGCTGTTTGAACACTGCCCTCCATGTGGCTTCAAGTCAATGTGTGGCGGAACAGGCTAACTCTGGCTCCATTGAGAGGAAGCAGTCCCGGGAGCAAGTTTAGGTTGGGGAGAAAGAATGTGCAAGTAGATGACATTTTCAAATTTTTTGTTCATACTTTTGAAGAAAAAGCATGTAGTAAAAGCTGCTAGTGTAGCTGGGTTTAAAAAAGGTTTGGACAAGTTCCTGGAGGAAAGGTCCATAAACCATTATTAAAAAGGGACCCAGGATATCACTGCTTAACCCAATACAAGCATTGTGGAACCTGTGTCTTTTGGGGAAACTGCTAGGTACTTGTGACCTAGATTGGCCACTGTTGGAAAAAGGATACTGGGCTTGATGGACCTTGGTCTGACCCAGTATGGCATATCTTATGTTCCTATGAGTGACTGGAACTATGGTGTACCTGCAAGTAGGTTTCATTGCAAAAGTATGCTTTGAAAATGGTTGCACAGCCCATGGGTAAAATGTATTGATCTTGGCTCTAAAATGAACAGTCTGAAAATTTAACTTATGTCAAGTGTGTGTGTGTGTGCTTATAATGAAGAACTGAGTCCTTAAGGTCTCCAGACTTCCATCTGAAGTAGTTCTCAACACAATGGTATAGATAATGTTCATGAACATCCAGACAGACGCAACACAACAACAAACACAAACTGTGCTTAGCCAGCCAAGTTAGTGCTACAGAATATCAACTTCCTGATTAATACCAGTTCTTCTTCTCCCCTGTGCAATAAGCTATCAGCATCCAAACATTTACTGCACCCAGACCCTTTCTTTAGTGGTTAGTCCTCTGTCATCATTAATAGATGCTTTCTGTTAATGATGCTCCTCCTCCCACAGTAACATCAATATGACTCTTGTGCTATCATCCGCCCCATAGGCCATAGAGGGAAAGCATCCTCAAAAATACTGCAGCGCATATATTTATCAGTCCTTGGCCACTTTCTCCTGCTCCTTTTGCACTCCCAGCTCAATTAGACCTAGCCTCTGTAGGGCTGTAGTAGCATGAAACTTCATTCTTAACTACCCAGGGTTTTAGCCCTCACACGCCCAGCTCTACCCAGCATTGCAGTGACAGTCATTGGTCAAGTGCCACAAGCCTTAGCTCCTTCAGGGCTAAGTGGATGCAAACTCTGGCCACTAGGTGTCACTGTTGAGCAATGACTGGCAATCCCTCTTTCCTCAGAAGCTATGAGTACAGGGAATGGATGGCCTGATCCAGAAGTTGAAATCAAGGTCCTCCACATGACAATGCATAGTACTTCTTACTGAGACCAACATATGTCTGATAAGAATAAATCCATGTGAGGCACCAGTACAGCCAGCTTAGGATATGTTCATATCAAACACTTCTGTTGGGTTTTCCCTCCCTATTGTATAAGAAGGCAACATAAACTGTGATTTGTACCTCTTTTGTGCCAATGCTGGGATGGAAATTAAAAAAAAATTATTTTGCAGAGTCTATTAACCAAAATTATTTGATCTCAGAAGGGTAAAGAGAGCCTAAAAGGCTAGGACAGAAAGTAAGATAAAAGAAGATATTGTGAAGGTATGCTACAAGAGATTATAATATTTTGCATGGCTTAATAAATTGGAAACTGCAGAAGAAGGAGTAGACATAGATGCTCCATTCTGTCCCCCAGGCATTCCCATTTAAATCACCACCCATAGAAACAGAGAAGGTGTCATCAAATAAGAACAACTTGACTTTCTTGTGCCTGCCAATATATGTGCTTTTTACGAGCCCTGAATACAGTTCTATTTCGAGTTCACTGGGAGTCTGGCAGATCTCATGGCAGCTACAGCAATGAGGGGCATCGTATGACAGAATCAGTTTGAGAGCCCTATATGTGACCATAAGAGTGGTGCTTTCTACACACGTGTCCTATCAAACTGGAAATTATCTTAAGTATGCATGCAAGTAACAGCTCTGCTGACTCTCCTGTTTTCTAATATTATTTGCTGGCATCTAGCCTGTAGATTGAGATTATTTGATGTCCTATCTAATCTGGAAGATTTGACTTTGAAAGAGTACCTTCCAAAGATCTCCTGTCAAAGGTTGACATGTAAACCAAGATCCATTAGACTGCCCTCTAGTTTTCAAAGTGTTCATACATTCCTCCTGTACATTCAGTTTACCCATACTGTACATGAGAGAAAAGAGAGAACAAGGTGCTTGGGTGAGATACACCACTTCAGTCAATGATGCTTGTGAAATTGGATCCCCATTGCCTCAACTCTACGCTCTATAAATAAATCAGAGTTCATGGTACTCTAGTAGCATTCTAGAGCTGAGTGAAGCCCCGAGCTGTGTATAGTACATAAGAACATACGATTTGCCATACTGAGTCAGACTAAGGTCCATCAAGCCCAGTATCTTATTTCCAACACTGGCCAATCCAGGTCACAAGTACCTGGCAGGTTCCCAAAAAGGTATTTCCTTATCGTCCCTCCAGTCCAATTCAGACACATGGGCCATGCCCTATCACCAGCAGATGGAGACCGAGAACTAGCTTCTGTTGAGCTGTACTGTAGTAGCATGAGACTTCATTCTTAAGCACCCGGGGTTTTAGACCTATTTACTTATATTCCTCACATGCCCAGCTCTGCCCAGCCATTGCAGTGACAGTCATTGGTCCAGTGCAACAAGCCATAGCTCCCCCAGAGCTAAATGGACTCAAACTCTGGCCACTAGATGCAGAGGCGTAGCGTGGGGGGTGCAGGGGGGGCCGGCTGCACCATGGGGGGGGGGGCGCCAGGGCCGGATTTACCTATACGCCATGTACGCCATGGCGTAGGGCCCACAGCTGCAAAGGGCCCACAAAAATAGAACAAGTTAGGCTTTTTTAAAAAAATAAAATAAAAAAAAAACCTGCTGGCTGCCGCCGCGGGGCCCCCTCTGCTGCCGCGGCAGCATGGACTGACCCGCGGGGGCCCCCTCTGCAAGCTCGATCCCTCCCTCCGTGCCTCCCTCCGTGCAGGCTGTGAGAGGCGCGAAGGCAGACTGTCTCCTTCGCGTCTCTGTTAAGCCCGCAGGGGCTGATGGGAAATTTCCCATCAGCCCCTGCGGGCTTAACAGAGACGCGAGGGAGACAGTCTGCCGTCGCGCCTCTCACAGCCTGCACGGAGGGAGGCACGGAGGCCCGGAGGGAGGGGTGGAGCTTGCTGAGGGGGCCCCCGCGGGTCAGTCCATGCTGCCGCGGCAGCAGAGGGGGCCCCGCGGCGGCCGCCAGCAGGTTGTTTTTTTTTAAATTTAAATTTTCCGTGCGGCCGGGGGCGGGGGTTGGACTGGTACTGGGCTTTTGGGGGGGCGGGGGCTGGGACTGGAAATGGGTTGGGGGATTAAGGCTGGAGGTGGGCTGATGAGGTTAGGACTGGTAATGGGCTGTGGGCTGTTGGGGGGGTTAGAACTGGTAATGGGCTTTGGGGGGGGTTAAGACTGGTAATGGGCTGTGGGCTGATGGGGGCTGTCTGGTAATGGGCTAGTGTGGTCTAGGACTGGAAATGGGCTGGGGGGGTTAAGACTGGAGGTGGGCTGAGGGGGTTAGGACTGGTAATGGGCTGTTGGGGGGGTTTAGAACTGGTAATGGGCTTTGGGGGGGTTTAGACTGGTAATGGACTGTGGGCTGATGGGGGCTGTCTGGTAATGGGCTATGGGGGGGCTAGGACTGGAAAGGGGCTGGGGGGGTTAAGACTGGAGGTGGGCTGATGGGGTTAGGACTGATAATGGGCTGTTGGGGGGGTTTAGAACTGGTAATGGGCGTTGGGGGGGAGGTTAAGACTGGTACTGGGCTGTGGGCTGATGGGGGCTGTCTGGTAATGGGCTATGGGGGGCTAGGACTGGAAATGGGCTGGGGGGGTTAAGACTGGAGGTGGGCTGATGGGATTAGGACTGGTAATGGGCTGTGGGCTGATGGGGGGGGTAGGACTGGCAATGGGCTATGGGGGGCTGACTGGAAATGGGTTGATGGGGTTAGGACTGGAAGTGGGCTGATGGGGGGTTAGGACTGGTAATGGGTTATAGGGGGGCTTAAACTGAAAATGGGGTGATGGGGGGTTAGGACTGTAAGTGGGTTGATGGGGGGCTAGGACTGGTATTGGGTTGGGGGGTTGCTAGGACTGGAAATGGGCTGATGGGTGGCTAGGACTGGAAATGGGCTGATGCAGGGACTAGAAGGGAATGGATGCTGGGTGAGGCTGGAACTAGAAGGGAGCTGATGTTGGGGGAGGATTAGAATGGGATGGGGCTGGAAGAGTAAAATGGAGAAGGGAAAAATATTTTGTGTGGGAGGGATAAAAAATCTACAATTGGCCGGGTATTGGGAGAGTAAGTGGGGATTGAGGATGGAGGGGTAAAATTTGAGTGGATGAAATAGGAATGAGGAAAGAGCAAAAGGAGAAAGATTAGTATGTTAAAGCAGATGTAGAGAGAGAATGGAAAAAAACTAGAAGAGAGAAGAAAGGACAAATGGACAGCAGACGATGGAGAGTTAGCAGAAGACACGAAGAAACCAGAAGAAAGTGGCTGGAGCAATTGCAGCTGAAAAAAATGCACAAAAGGTAGAAAAATATCTCTTTATTTTGAATTTATTAATTGGAATATGTCAGCTCTGGTAAATGTGCATCATTAACGTCTGCGCTTTGTTTAGTACAAGAGCAAATTAATGTATAGTTTTATTTCTACAGTGTTGTACATTCCAAGTTTGGCTTTTGGGATTCCCAGTTTAATTATTGTCTTCCTGTTTCTAAAATGTGATTACTTGTTTGGTGATGGTCTATGTTCTGCATGTGTAACTGAGCTGAGGTGTTCTGTTTATATAATTCCTATTTGACATTGCCACTTGTTCTCTTTCCCCAGTAGGTCATGTATTGTTGTTCTCTGAAATGTATTGGTTTAATATTTGCAGTGTTGCCTTTTGATTGGTAGAGTATGGTGCTTTGTGAGTCCTGGTAGTGCTGTTAGGATACGGCGGGTTTGCTATGGGTTCTAAATGGGCAGTGTTTGTAGTAGTTCCTAATGTGTCTGGCAGTTGGCACTGGATTATAGTAATGTAGAAATCTTTTAGTCTTTCTTTATCCATACACTCATTAAGAGGCACGTTTACTAAAAGTTAGTATATGGTAACATTATGCAAATATTTATGCAAATGAGGCCCTTATGCAAATGAGGCCCACACCCCCCTTGGGCCGCCCCTGCTGGGGGCCCACAATTTTTGTTGGCGTAGGGCCTCACTCAAGGTAAATCCGGCCCTGGGGGGGCGCGCTCGCACTCGCAGCTCTCTGCAGTGCTGGCTGTGCGAATCCGATCCGAGCCGCCGGGTCGCCGCCCACTGTGGAGGGGGGGGTGCCAGGCGTGCGGTGCGGTGGGTGCGAAGAGAGAGCGAGGGACTATCTGGGGGAGGGACAGTGCAGCGCTGATCGCGGGAGAGAACCACACCAGACCAGGGGGGCGCAAATTACTTGCCTTGCCCCGGGTGCTGACAACTCACGCTACGCCACTGACTAGATGTCACTGTTGAACAATGACTGGCAATCCCCCCAGAAGCTATGAATACTGCCAGTACAGGGAATGGAAGACATGACCCAGAAGTT
This sequence comes from Ichthyophis bannanicus, assembly GCA_033557465.1. Classification (NCBI taxonomy): domain Eukaryota; kingdom Metazoa; phylum Chordata; class Amphibia; order Gymnophiona; family Ichthyophiidae; genus Ichthyophis; species Ichthyophis bannanicus. The sequence continues at coordinate 147,101,467 of CM066033.1, forward strand.
GAAACCAAGGTCCTTCACATGATACTGCATAGCACTTCCTACTGAGATACCAGCAGGCCAACATATGTTTGACAAGAATAAATCCTACTGAGGCACCAGTACAGCCAGCTTAGGATGTAAAGATGTGTAGCTTGTGAAAGAAATCTCTGTGTTGTGCTAGATACTGATAAGGAAATAAGAGCATGGTGAAATATGCAATGTGAATGAGCCACTTTTGTCTATTTTATTCCAGTACACCTTAGCATTCTTTGTTACATCCTCCTCACTATGAAGTATATAAAAAAAACTATGAGACAGTCAGTTGGATCATTGGATGATAGAGGAGTAAAAGGGTGCTAAGTGAAGACAAGGCCATAGTGGAGAGAATGAATGAATTCTTTGCTTCAGTCTTTACTGAAGATGATGTAGGGAATTTACCCATGCCTGAAATGGTATATAAAGGTGATGTATCGGAAGAATTGAAAGAAATATTGATAAACTGGGAAGATGTATTACAATTATTTGATAAACTAAAGAGTACCAAATAACCTGGGCCAGATTGTGTATATCCAAGGGTATTGAAAGAACTGAAATATGAGAGTGCAAACCTACTATTAGTAATCTGTGAACTATCATTAAAATCAATTGTAGTACTGGGGGGCAACGGTGAGCCCGCTGAAAGATGGCCGCATCGTGAGCGAGCTCCGTCCCCACTACCCTGAAATACTCGCTAATATGCGCTAACAGCTGCACTTTTAATCCCCCCTACCTGCCCTGGGTCTGCCTCCACGAGCGGTGCCTTCCGGAGTCGGGCTGAACGATACTACGAAGCTGGGACGCCGCGGAGCTCCATTGTAAAGTGCGGCCTGCTGACACGTGTCTCCTCTTGCTGCCGGCTCCGAGCCCGACTGACTTCCTCGCTGCTTTCGGCGGCTTCTACGGCCCGGACGACATTTGCGGGGATTTCCCGCGGGCTGCGCTGTCGGGCCCCTATTGCTGAACCGGAGGCTGTGCAATAATTTGCTGACTGGTGGAGCGTTGCCCTCACTGCTGGAGCGCCGGTGCAGGCCTGGTTTCTGGGTCTGGGGAGAGGGCCCGGAATCCCCGTGGCTCTCGTTGGCGCCCGCTCCTTCCTCTAGAGAGTGTGACTTTCCCCCGAGGGGGGTAAGCATAGAGGCTGAACCCTCTTCCTTTGTGCCCTTGTGCCTCTGATCGGCTGAATGGTGCTGGAGTCTGCAGCACTTCTTCCCACACTGGTGCTCTGCTGAAGCATTGGCTCCGCGGTGTAGATTTTGGGCACCCTGTTAGAGTGCTTCAGAGTTGTATAGGACTTCAGATCTCCTATCGGAGCCTAATCACTGGTGGCTGTGGACTTTGTGTGCTCTGCTCTTCTATAGCACTGCAGAACGCCGCGAGCTTTACCCTCAACAGCCTATTGCTTCCAGAAGGTCAGAGGCAGCCTCTATCTCAGGGCCCTGCTTTCTCTCCGGTCCCCAGTGCCTTGCTGACATTGATTCTACCTAACTCCTAACACTGTGTGGAAGTGATTGCTTTGCGGGACTGTGAGGCTTCGTGCACCACTCTCTCCCTGACATCTCTGCTTTTGCTGACATTAACTGTAATTTTCTCCTAACACTGTGTGACCCAAGTGGCCCGGGGGGATGGCGGCTACAGCTAAGGGCTCTGAAACTCGGGAGGGAGTGCGTTCATCCCAGCGACTGCAGCGCAAGGCTGGGGCCCCGAGTAGCCCATGTGAGCACTCTCCTCCGTCAGGCTCTGATGATGAGACTGTAAGTGAAGAGGAATTGGACTCCCATAAGCAACTCTCCTCTGCTCAAATCAAGCAAGAACTCCGTAGAGGTTTTGCAGAGCTAGCCAGTGAGTTTCGTTCGCTCCGCGAGGAGCTGTTGAAAGATGTTGCAGATCTATGGACTGACATAAAAGAGTTGGGAGCCCGAGTAGAGGATGTGGAGACCAAAATGGTTGATCATGACGGGACCCTGATGGATTTACAATGTGCATTGGACCGGCAGCAGGCGCAAGCAATGGAACTGACTTATAAAATTGACGACATTGAAAACCGCTCCCGCCGCAATAATGTGCGTTTTCGTGGAATATCGGAAGCGTTAGGGGGCGGAGAAGATTTGCCAACGGTGCTTAAACTGCTGATAGCAGAGTTGCTTCCAGCGGAGGAACTGGCTGCGCGGGCCTCTGGGATGGAGATTGAGCGAGTCCATCGGGCCTTGGGAAAACCTCCCAACAATCAGCCTCGTGATGTCATTGCAAGATTTCTGAGATATGCTGATGCGGAGCTTCTCATACGACGAGGCCGGGAGAAAAAAGCGGTCCGCTTCCAGGATGCGACAGTGTCCATCTACCAAGACCTCTCGACGTTCACCTTGGCGCGCCGGAGAGAGATGAAACCAGTGACCACGGTCCTGAACAGCAAGGGGATTCGTTACTCCTGGTCCTTTCCATTTAGGATGAACTTCCTTTTGGGCAACAAAAAAATTTCCGCAAAGGACCATACTGAGGCCAGGCGGGACTAGTTGATGATAATGCTCAACCTCATCCGCCGCCTCCTAAGTCCCAACACTCCAGGTGGACTCGGGTGGGCAAGTCCTCCTGATTTCTGACCTTTGTGTACACTTGAAGAGTTTTCCTTACCCTTTAGGGAGCCTTAATGGGTGGGTCTTTCGCATTTTGGATAACTGATGGAAGTAATATTTCTTATTGTGTTATTGGCCACCGATAGGGTTTGACCTGGGCCCACACTACCCTACATGTAGGGGGCGGCGGATGCTCTGCAAATGTTTTGATGATGATATTGTCCTGAGGGGGAGGCATGGGGAGAGTGTTGACCCGGGATGGGTGGGGGAGTAGTGCGGGGAATGTTTTCTATCTGTTTAAGTTGATTTTCTGCTTCATGGGGTTTTGCGGGAACGGGGTCTGTGGTCAATTTACCGTGCCCTGTGTTAAACTTGACAGGCAGGTGGTATTGACGGGAAGGGGGGGTCTGGGTTGGGGGGGGGGTTATCTGGATCTGGAGGGCATGTGTGGGCTTGGGGGGTGGGTCTATGGCTTGTGCTTCTGGAGGGTGGAAAGGGTGGACCTGGATAGCTAAATTCATGGGTTTCCTGAGGGGAGGATGTCCCTGGGATGTCCCGGGTTGCTGGAGGAGGAGAGGGCTTAGATTGTAACTACCCATGGTGCGCTTTATCTCTTTAAATGTTAAGGGACTTAACTCCCCAAGGAAGAGATCACTGCTGTTTTCGGAATTGCGCACGTTGCAGGGGGACATTGTTTATCTACAGGAAACTCACTTACAGGCTTGCAAACAGGGTTGGCTAAAGAGGTCCCCATATACTGAGGTGCGGGTGGCCGCAGAAACGCAGGGATGGAAGAAGCGGGGAATGGCCTTACTATTTCATCAGAGCCTCCCTTTAAAGATCGAGGAGATACAACGGGATCCCCTGGGGAGGTGGCTTTTTCTGAATATTCGTCTGGAAGGGCGTTTGCTAACTTTAGCTAATGTCTATGCACCCAACACGGGTCAGGGGTCCTTCTTTACGCGATTGAAGGCTTTACTGGCGGATTTTGCACGGGGTCCCATTGTTTTGGGCGGGGATTGTAACACCCCTCTGGTACCCCATTTGGATTCCACAGGCCGTGCTGGGGGGGGAGTGGGGAGGTCAGCAAAAGCCCTTCAACGTTTTATGCTAGATTTGGGTTTACGGGATGTTTGGAGGGACACTCATGAGGGAGAGAGAGGTTACACGTACTACTCTACGGTCCATCAGGTTCATACCCGCATTGATTATTTTCTATTGGATCAGCGCCTGCTGGATGGGAGAGTGAAGGCTGGACATGGAGCGTTGACTTGGTCGGATCATGCCCCGTGCTGGCTTGCCCTTCCAGCCGGACTGTATAGCGAAACTCAACGTCTTTGGCGCTTAGATGTGAGGTTTCTACGGCGGTAGGCTGCCGTGCAGGATCACGTCCGCTTTATCACTGAATTTTTTGAGCTTAATGGCTCTGGAGATGTTCCCCTCCCCATGGTGTGGGATGCTTACAAGGCGACGGCTCGAGGCCAACTCATGGCTGAGGCGGCCCGCATGCGCAAAATGTGGACGCATGACCGTGACCGGTTGATGCAAGAGTCTTCCCGTCTAGGTTTGGAGCACGCCCGAACCGGCTCGCGGCAGGTTCTGCGTCAATGGCGGACTGTTCGAGCCAATTTGGATGCGTGTTTGCAGAAAGAATTAGATAATAAGCGCCGGAAACTACGGCAAACTTTTTATGAGCATGGGAATAAAACCGGCCGCTTCCTAGCTTTGCGTCTTCGGCAGCAGCAGTCCGCGCGAGTGGTTCGTGAGCTACGTGACTCTGGGGGTCGAAAGAGGGTTATTTCTCGGGAGATACGCGACCTTTTTGCTGATTACCTGGAGCGGCTCTACAAAGCAGAGCCCTTTGATCAGGATCGTGTGCAGGACTATCTGCAGAGGACCGCGCTGCCACGTCTCTCGGATCCTGATCGGGCTCAGCTCGACTCTGAATTAACGGTAGATGAAGTGGAGAGTGCGATCCGGCGGCTGAAAACTGGCAGTGCACCGGGTAGTGACGGCTTCCCAGCGGAATATTATAAGAAGTTTCGAACACACTTAGCGCCCACCTTGACCGTCCTGTTCAACGAGGTCTTGGGGGGGCTTCTCTCCCCCCATCCCAACGTGAGGCCTTGATAGTGATGATACCCAAACCTGGCAAACCTTTGCATGATGCGGCGTCCTATCGCCCCATTTCTCTGTTAAACGTGGATGTTAAAATATTTGCTACTGTGTTGGCTGCGCGTCTGAACCGGGTCCTTCCGGGCCTGGTTCATCCGGATCAGGTTGGCTTTGTGCCGGGTCGCCAGGCTGCGGATAACATTAGGCGTATGCTGCAGATCATACATGTGGCCCAGCGGGAACCGCAACCAGCTTTGCTGGTAGGGATTGACGCAGAGAAGGCCTTCGACCGGGTTGATTGGGAATACCTTTGGAGCGTCCTGGAGACAATGGGCTTTGGCCCTAACTATATCCGTTGGGTTCGTAGCCTTTATCAGTTGCCCCAGGCGTGCGTTCGGATTAATGGGGGACACTCGCAACATTTTTCTCTGGGGAGGGGCACGCGACAGGGTTGCCCCCTTTCGCCTCTGCTTTTCGCACTCGCGATGGAACCCCTGGCTCAGAGTTTTCGTGCACATTCAGGCTTGCAGGGGGTCCAAATCGGTCTTGCGGATTATCGGATTGCGCTCTTTGCGGATGATATCATCCTGTCCCTGGTGGATCCGTCTGCTTCCTTTCCAATTGCGATGAAGCTGTTTGAGGATTACTCTCGGGTATCTGGTTTTAAGATTAACTATGCTAAATCGGAGATCTTGAATGTTGGGGTTCCTGGGGCGATCTGTGCGGAACTCCAAGAGGCTTATCCTCTTCGTTGGGTCTCCGGAGCCTTGCGTTACCTAGGGGTGCACCTGACTGTGGAGCGGGCGGACCTTTTTAAAGCCAACTATGATCCCCTGCTTCGTCAGGTTCGGCGGGATTTAGAGATTTGGAATGGCCTGCTCCTTTCCTGGTTCAGGCGTATAGCTGTAGTTAAGATGGTGGTTGTCCCCCGCTTTCTTTATTTTTTTCAAGTTTTACCGATTCCCCTTACACAAGCCATTTTGGCGACCTGGCAGCGGCTGCTTATGAAGTTCATATGGCATTACCGCCGTCCGCGCTTGGCGCGACATGTTCTTTATGCCTGTACGTGCTCTGGAGGCATGGGAATGCCCAATTTGCACTGGTATTATGCGGCGGCCCAGTGTCGGGCGGGGGTGGAGTGGATGATAGCGGACAGTACCAAGCAATGGGTACAGCTGGAAATGAGCTTGGCAGGGGGAGCGGGACTGGGAGACTGGCTGTGGCTTGGTCGCAAACTTCGGTGTGGTAAACGCACCAATAATCCCTATGTTCTTCATACCCTCCGATGCTGGGACCGGCACTTTCGGTCCCAAGATGCGGATTTAACTCCGTTGGCCCCTATAGTGGGTAATGCTTCTTTCCCGCCGGGGCAGAGTGCTACAGTCTTTCGGCAGTGGGGACATCTAGGCCTTAGCCGAGTCGGACAACTCTTTGAGGGCGGCCAGATATGGTCTTTCCGCGCGCTACAAGATGAATTTGACATTCCGGATGGACATCTCTATCAATATACGCAAGTGACACATTGGGTTCGATCGCGGCTGGTTCGCCCCCAGGTTGCTCGGGACCTAACCGACTTGGAACGCTATTGTGAGGGGTGCACTACTACTAGGGGACTTGTGGCCACCCTCTATGCCCACCTACAGGGATCTCAATCACGCTCTGCGAGGCATAGGGAGCTTTGGAACTCTGATTTGAATCTTTCCTATACCGAGCAACAGTGGGAGACGGCGGAAACGCACTTGTGGACGAGCTCGGTAGCGATTAATGCTCGTGAAACTAATTATAAAATACTGTACCGTTGGTACATGACCCCGGCGCGGATCGCACGTATATATCCTGGGGCTGCGGATCTTTGTTGGCGTAATTGTGGGCAACAGGGTACCCTGGGGCACATTTGGTGGTCTTGCCCCCGCATCCGCACTTTTTGGAGGGGTGTGCAATTCCGGCTACAATTGCTGCTGGGAGTGAGCATACCTTGGGACCCAGGGATCTTCCTCTTTGGGGCTTTGGTGCCAGGTGCGCGGACACTGCAACTAGCTTTACTACGCCATGGCCTGAATGCGGCCCGCTTATCTCTTGCGGCAGCCTGGAAGTGTGCTTTAGCCCCCTCCTTTCGGACTTGGTTGGAACGGATGTGGGATATGTATACCATGGAGCGGGGGGTGGCTGACAGTAGGATGCGCTTGGCGCGCTTTGAGTCGGTGTGGGCACCTTTTGTCTCTCGTTATGGTGCGTGACTGCTCCGGACAGGAGGGGGGGCATATGCGTTCTCTACTGGGAGTCTGCCCCTTTGTGTGTGTATTTTCCCCCTTTTATTTTTGCTCACTGTCTTTCTGTGCTCCACAAATGATTAGCCATAATCGGGGATACTGGGAGGTTGGGGGGGGGGTCTGGGGCTAGGGAGGTTCCGGAGGGGGGGGGGGAAGGGAGGTTGGGAGGGTTGTTGTTTCCCGATTCCTTACTCTAAAACTGTAAAAATGAAGGCATATTGTAGAATACTATTGTGACCTGAAGTCATGCTGTTACTGTTGCATTTTCTCAAAGTTCTTTGTGGTTCTTGCTTATATGTATCTTTTGGAAGCCTTTCAATAAAAAAAAAAAAAATCAATTGTAGTACTTGAAGAGTAGGGAATGGCTAATGTAATGCCAGTATTTAAAAAAGACATCGGGCAAAATGGTAGAAACTATAATAAAGAATAAAATTACTGCTCATGTATATAGTCATGGTTTAATGGGAGAAAGCCAACATGGATCTAGCCAAGGAAAGTCTTGTCTTACTAATCTGTTATATTTTTGAAGGTGTGAATAAACAGGTAGACAAAGGTGAGCCAGTTGATATAGTATATCTGGATTTTCAGAAAGCCTTTGTTAAGGTCCCTCATGAGAGACTCTTGGCGAAATTAAAAAATCATGGGATTGGAAGCAGTGTAGTATTGTGGAGCAGAAATTGGTTAAAAGGTAGGAGGCAGAGAGAATGGCTAAATGGCCAAAAGTAAATAGTGGAGTACCCAAGGATCTGTGCCAGGCACGCTGCTTTTTAACATATTCATAAATGACCTCGAAATGGGAATAACGAAGTGAGGTGATCAAATTTGTAGGTGACACAAAATTATTCAAAGTTGTTAAAACCCAAGAGGATTGTGAAAAATTGCAAGAGGACCTTGAAAAATTGGAAGACTGGGCATCCAAATAGCAGATGAAATTTAATGTGGACAAGTGCAAAGTTATGCACCTAGGAAAGAACAACCCAAACTTTGGTTACACAATGCAAGGTCCAACCTTAGAATCCACCACCCAAGAAAAAGATTTGGGCGTCATCGTGGATAATACGTTGAAACTCTCCGCCCAGTGTGCAACAGCAGCCAAGAAAGCTAATAGAATGCTAAGAATCATAAGGAAAGGAATGGAGAATAAAACCAAGGATATTATAATGCCTCTATATCGTTCCATGGTTCGACTGCACCTTGAATACTGTGTGCAATTCTAGTCCCTATATCTTAAAAAGGATATAGCGTTATTAGAAACGGTACAGAGAAGAGCCACCAAAATGGTAACGGGGATGGAAAGATACCCCTATGAGGAAAGGCTTAAAAGGTTAGGGCTCTTCAACTTGGAAAAGAGAAGGCTGAGGGGGAGATATGATAGAAGTCTATAAATTTATGAATGGAGTGGAACGGGTTAGTGTAGATCAGTTGTTTACGCTATCAAAAATTAGAATAGAGAACATGCAATGAAGCTACAATGTAACCCATTTAAGACTAATAACGTGTAATCAAACTCTAGATTTCGTTACCATAGGATGTAGTAAAAGCTGTTAGTGTGATTGGGTTTAAAAAAGTTTTGGACAAGTTCCTGGAGGAAAAGTCCATAAACCATTATTAAAGAGGACCCAGAAAATTCACTGCTTACCCCAGGAAGAGTATTAGGGGAGCTATGGACTTTGGGTACCTGCCAGGTACTTGTGACCAGGATTTGCCACTGTTGGAATCATGATACTGGGCTTGATGGACCTTGGTCTGACCCAGCATGGCATTTCTTATGTTCTTATACTATTTCTGTCCCTTCTTCCTTTCTTGTTTTCCTTCTGAGTCCTATGAAGTGGGGACACACATATTCCTTTGATCATAAGGTAATGTGGTGACTTCAAATGTGAGCCGTTCCTTCTGACTTCTTAATCGTAATTCAAGCTGGCATAGTAGTATGTTCACTGCACTTCCCAGGTGAATAAGTGCCTACTGAGAAAAGGACCAGCCCATATTGTAAGTAAGCTGCTAATATAATGATTGCTGATTCCTAGCAAGCCAAGCAAAAGGAGTTACACAGGGCCTCTGAGCTGAATTTTATAAACATAGGATGTAATTGTTTTTGCTGAAGTTGCAAAGTATTTTTAATGTAAGGTTTTCTTGCTTATGAATTTGGGTGAATCGAGCCCATTAGGAATTTATAATCAAAGAGGAAATTCAACAACGAAAACTAAATAAGCTGGAAGGAGTCCGTGTTTCTTCCTGTTTGGTGTGGATTCTGTTACCTGAGATATGAAAGTCATTGAAGGCCAGTGGGGAAAGTGGTTTAGAAAATTAACCAGGGTTGCCTGGAGGTTTTGCAGAAGCATTACCAGGGCGCTGTAGACTATGCTTTGGAAGCATAAAATTTAAATTCAAAATCCCATATTTGTTCTTTGTCTGTTTTGTTTAGACTGTAAGCTCCAAGGAGTAGAGACTGCCTTTATATGTCTCTGTATAGCGCTGCATACACTTATATAAATAAGAATATAAGAAAAACCATGATGAATCAAACCAAGGTCCATCGAGCCCAGCAGCCATTCTCCAACAGTGTTCAGTCTAAGTTGCAAGTATCTGGCAGACCCTAAAATAATAATAATATCTGAGGAGACTGGAGGGCAGGTAGTTTGCAAATATATACAGTGAGGGGGGGGGGGAACAAGAAGTATTCACAACAATGGCCTCTTCCTCCTTTTAAATTTTTATCGCAATGACAACTCTTGGCTCACTTTGATTCAACTTATGCACTCCATCCTCATCAATCTGGGTTCGGGAGGATCACAGCACAGAAACTATTCTTCTTGTTCTTCTTAACAAGCTTCACATTTCTCATGACCATGGTGATATTGCCCTTGCTGTCTCCCTAGTAGACTACGCCACCCTTCTTTCCCTTCTCCATAATTTCAGCTTATGTGGTACTGTCCATCATTGGTTTCAGTCCTATTCCACTTATACCTTTTCTGTGCAGGCAGGCTCCGCTACCTCTTCACTCACACCTCTCACCTGTGGTGTCCCCCAGGGTTCTGTTCTGGCTCCCCTCCTATTCAATATTTTCTTAGCTCCCTTAGCACTTATCATCCAACAGACTGGCATATCTCTGTTACTTCTATGCTGACAACATCATCCTGCTCCATCATATTAAGGGACCCAGGATATCAATGCTTGACCCAGTACAAGCATTGTGGAACCTGTGTCTTTTGGGGAAACTGCTAGGTACGTATGACCTAGATTGGCCACTGTTGGAAACAGGATACTGGGCTTGATGGACCTTGGTCTGACGCAGTATGGCATATCTTATGTTCTTATGTTAACCCCACTGTCCCCTTGAATTCTTGTCTGCTTCAGGTCTCTTCTTGGTTATCTACAAAGTTCCTCCACCTCAATACCTCCAAATCCACTGCTATTTGGTTTACCTTTCATACTCCCTGCCCCTCCTTGGCCCCTTCACTTGCACAATCCACTCTTCCTCTTGTTAATTCCATTCGTTATCTCAGAGTGACCATGGACTCATCCCTCTCCTTCCATGAGCACATATCCACCCCTGTTCGCCATTCTTTTGCGTTCCCTCTGATAGCTTCGCGCTGTATGACCATTCCTCTCTCCCCAATCACTGACAACACTTATCCTATCCATAGTTACCTCTAGATTTGATTATTGTAATGTTGTCCTTGCTGGACTCCCTCACTACCCACTTCAGCATCTCCAACCTCTCCAGAACATGTCAGCCTGTCTCCTTTCTCATGCTTCCTGCTCAGACCATATCACACCTATATTCATTCATTTGCACTGGCTTCCCATCAAATATCGAATCACCTATAAAATACTCACTGTGGTCCATAAGGCTACCAGCATCCCCCAATATCTTTCGGATCTTCTGCAATTTTACACCCCGCACTATCTCCTCAGATCTCTCCATTCTAACCACCTTGTTCTTCCCTCCCCTTCCCGCACTCACCTCGAACTTACTCGGAATTCAGCCTTTTTCTTTTTGGGACCTGCCCTCTGGAATTCTCTGCCCACCCCACTTCATTCTGAACCTTCCTTCATACAATTCAAGAACTTGCTCAAGACCCATCTCTTTTATACGACTTTTGACCTTCCTCCCTCACCCATTCAGCCCTCTCCTTGACTCCATACCTTCTGACTCTGACCTCCCTTTCGTTATCCCTCCCATATAACCTTCCCTCTCCCTGATTCTGTGCCTCCTGACCTCCTTTTCTATATCCCTCCTTCCTATGATCCTTTTATCTACCTCTGTCCTTTCCCTCTTTCCTGTCTAATAAAGGTGTTCCTTTCAATTTTCTTAGCTTTGTAGCTGCCTTTTATTGTAAACCACTCTGATGTGCTGCTTGAATGGTATATCAAACATTCAGTAAAGATAAAGAAGCATTTCTTTTCTTCCAAGAAAACAAGGAAGGTATCTGAACTCTTGGAAAAGTGATAGTCCCTCTGGACAGGTGTCACAAGTAAAAATAGGAGGGATTATTTGCTATCTATGCGTCATTATTAACTAGGGATGCTGGTTCAGTCAAATGCCTCTTTTTCGACTGGATCATAGTAACAAGATAAAAAGTTTGCTCCAAGGTATAGTTGGAGGATAGTCTTGAATCCACATCCCAGGACATCTCCTATCTTACAGTGCTTTAACCAGCAGATTGCTCTTTTATCCTTGTACATTTTTTTTTGGTGCCATCAAGACAATGCTGACTCCTAGTGACCCAGCTACCTCTGGGTTTTCTTGGCAATGTATCACTGAAAATAGATTGCCAGGCCTTTTCTTCTGAGGCAATAGAGGATTAAGTGACTTGCCCAAGGTCACAAGGAGTGCCAGTGGGAAATGAACCCTTGATCTTGTGGGTACTAGGCAGTTGCTTGAACCACTAGGCTACTCCTTGTACATACAACATTTTGCCAACATTTTTTGAAGGGGAAGAAATGTGTAGTAGGGATGAGCATTTGGACTGAGGCTTTTATGTGAATAGAGAACACATACTAAAGTGACTTCACATGCATAGAACCTCTGAATTAATACACATAAAATTGACGTATGCATATTGAAATATTTTTACACATAGAGGTGCTCAGCTGTTTCCTTCATTGCTGTTTTGTGATTCTACCTGCTTGGACCCGGCGATCCCGTTGAGGCTGCTCTGATTGTGGCAGCAGGAGTTAAGGGGCTATTTCTATCTAGTCCCGCCGCGGGCCGCGGTTGCGGGCGCGTGCCCGTGGGTGCATGCCCGAAGGGGCGTGACCAAAGGGGTTTCCCACACATTTTAATGTCCACAGACAATGTCTTTCATTTGCACCGTAGGGTTCTGTACATCAGTAGTTCTTTAGCACCTTATGACTTTGTAAGTTATGATTCTTACTAATAGGGCCAAAAAAAGAGATTGTAGTGTCAGGGATGTGAGTCAGGGATTTCACAGCACTTCTGTAACTAATATTCTCTCTTTGCTCACTAAGGTAAAATAATTAGATGTTTTTTTATTGCTGGTTGTCAGGGAAACCAATTACTAGTCTCTGTTTGAAACTGGAGAATACAAGACTTTGCCGGTGAGCATATTTATTCAGCATATTTATATTTCGCTGATACGACCCATTGAACTCGATAGCTTACAGAAGTCCATAAAATACATACAGAGGTCACAAGGTCCGTAGCTTTTGAGATGTGAATTTGTTAGGCTCTTTTGGTTTGTTTCAGTTTGAAATGAAACAAAATAAGAGTGGCCACAAAATGATTCATTTGTTCAGGGGTTTTTAAAATTCTTTTAACCCATGGATGTTGGGAAGAAATTGTAGATAAGGATCAAGAATATCTGTCTGCTTGTCTTTGGAAAAAAGAACTCTCCAAGTTGGCATGGGGGAAAAACAGTAAAAAGTCACATTGAGTTTCAAATGCAAATAATAAGTAGTAGTAGTAGTAGTAAAAATGTGCCAGATTTGACTGGGAGTTCGAGAGAAATATCAACAAAACATGGCCCAATGCATTTTTATGGGAGAAGCACTCCATTGTCTACAACAGCATATAAACATACTGAAACATATCCATTTGGAAACTGCTCTTTCAAACTACCTCTTCCCTCTTCTCTACTATCCTGGTCACAGATACACAATGTCAGCACACACACACACAAATAAAACACGTGCAATCATGTAGATCTGCAAAAAACATAACAAATATACAAACACACACACACAAAACATAAACACACATACATACTCACACACACAAGTAAAAGACAGACACATGCAAATAGACAAAACATACACACATGTATGCAATCACACACAAATAGAGAGAACATATAAACACACAAAAGAGTTTTGGAAATAATTCCATGAGGCATTTCCTGCCTGCTTTTTGCACCAAGCATTTCCTCCCCCCCCCCTCCCCTCCCAGTGCAACCACACCTCTGTCACTGCTTTGTTGTAAATTCTACTATGAAACCTCATAACTGAATTGAAATAGCTTTCTTAGTGAGCCTTGTTGGGGGATCCCAATTCCGTCTCCTAGGACACAATTCAGGGTGGTGCAGTGTGGGGGTTTCCTGCCATTTTCTGCATGCATTAGTAGCGTTTTTTTACCTATTGTGCACCTGGTGCTTGCATGGTCCTAGCACACATTCCACCCAAGCAGCTCCAATACAATTTCCTTCCCTAGTGCCTGTAACGTGTAAAAAGTGCAGTTAATGTGTGCCGCAGCAAAAGCACAGTTAGTGCACCGCAGCCTTAGTGTGCAGTGTTGTGATATTGTCTTAACTCAATGTCTTCTTCCAGAAAACGTTGCTTGACCTGTGGAAAGTGAAGTGCATCATCTCCAGATTCGGGACGCTGCTCTTTTGCATGGCTACTTCTGAATCATCCCTGGAGGACTTGCTCCCCTCTCTCAGCCAGGGGATGCAGTTAGTCAGGTTTTGCCTGCCTCAGGACAGGAGGTGATGGATGGCACTATGGGTAAGGATATCCAGCCAGCCAGAGGTTCCAGTGACCATGCTGTGAGCCACTCCTCATCCTCTAGGGCAGGTGTCGGCAACCCGCGGCTCCAGAGCCGCATGCGGCTCTTTTTCACCTTTGCAGCGGCTCCGGAGCACACTGCCCGCCCGGTGACAGGCAATAGTGTTGCCGTAGCTACTCAACGTGGCTCAGCTCTGCCTCGCCGCAAGTAAAGTGCCTGGTGACGTCAGGCCGCCTGCGTGCGAGGGGGAGGAGTGACAGAGCCGGAACCAGCGTGAGCCAGCGCTACGCGGGAGTGAAGAAGAACACAGCACTGCGCGGGAGTGAAGAACAAAAAAAAAGGTAAGTTAATTTTCACACAGGTTGCAGGGAAAGGAAGGGGAGGGGGGTGGCTGGAACTTGAGGGGGGTGGGCATAGCAAATTTTGGTATGGGGCCCTGTGATTTCTACTTACGTCGCTGTTTTCGACCCCTGGTAGGCCAGCCATGGATAAAGGCAAGAAGAGAAAAATTTCTGAAGAAAACAGAGTGTTTAATGATATATGGACAGAATCATTTGCATTCTCTACTGACGAGACTGGTTTACCAGTATGCTTAATATGTGGTGAGAAATTAGCAAACCACAAAAAGTCCAATATTGCAAGACATTTCCAGAATAAACACACAGCCTTTGCTGAAAAATATCCAGATGGAGATGAGAGACGAAAAGCCGTTGCAGAACTTATGAGGAAGGTTAATATGAGCAAAAATAATTTCAAGAAGTGGGTGAAGTCTGCAAATTCCACAACATATGCTAGTTTTGTGGCCGCTCAGGAAATAGTCAAGCACGGGAAGCCCTTCACAGATGGAGAGTATATAAAAGAAACATTCATTAAGATTTCGGAACATCTATACATGGACGTCAAAAACAAGAATGAAATTGTGCAGAAAATCAAAGACATGCCACTCTCTGCGAAGATGTCAAAGACAGAACCCTAAAAATGACAGAAAACATTAGCAAACAGCAAATTCAAGACATTAATTCAGCTGTGGCGTACTCCATCGCCTGTGATGAGTCCAAAGATAAAGGTGATATTGAACAAATAGCGCTGTTCTGCCGATATGTGAACTCTTTTGGGCCACAGGAAGAACTGATTGAGCTGATACCACTAAAAGACCAAACAAGGGGTGAGGATATCTGTAAGGCTGTCCTGGACTTTTTAACTGCTAAAAAAATAAACACCAAACACCTGGTCTCAGTGGCTACTGATGGGGCACCGAGCATGAGAGGAGCACAGAAGGGCTTTGTGGCTCTACTGCAGAAGGCGCTTGGTAGAACGCTGCTGTCATTTCATTGCATCCTGCACCAAGAGGCATTGTGTGCTCAAACATTTCCGCCGGAATGCACAAAAGTGATGGATGTGGTCATTCAGATTGTTAATAAGATAATGGCAAAGGGTTTAAACCACCGCCAGTTCCGTTTGTTATTGGATGAGGTGGAAAGCATATATTCTGACCTCCTGCTCCACAACAAGATCCGGTGGCTGTCCAGAGGCAAGGTGCTAAAACGCTTTGTCACATGTTTGGAAGAAGTAAAAACCTTCCTGGCCAGCAAAGAGCTCACCTTTGCTGAGCTGGAACAGCCAGAGTGGCTGGAAAAATTACATTTTATGGTAGACATGACAGCACATCTACACGCTAAATACAACCCTTCAGGGGAAAGGAGGCACAGCCCTGCACATGCTGGAGGAGGTTTTGGCATTCGAGCGCAAGTTGACAGTGTTTGTCAAAGATTTACAGAGAGGTACACTGTCTCACTTTCCCTCTTTGAGAGAGTTCAAACAAAGTCATGATACGATCAATTTGGAATATTTCAGGTCTGCAATCACCACAATGCAAAGTTCGTTTGGGAAACGATTCTGTGAGTTCAGAGAGGAAAAAAACACATTATCCTTCCCTGTCATTCCCCTGGCGATCGATTCATCCCTATTGAATATGACTGCATTTGCAGGTGTAAGTCAACCTGATCTTGAGATGGAATTGGCCGATATAGCCGACAAAGATATATGGGTGTCCAAGTTCAAATGCTTGACCGCTACTCTTGAGGATGTTGCCCGTCAGAAGGCCATTCTGGCTCAGAATCATAAATGGAGTGATATTGAAAACCTTCCCAAACAGGACAAACTTGTATTCGAAACATGGAATGCCATCCCCAACACTTATATAAACATGAAAAAGTATGCATTTGGAGTGCTGTCGATCTTCAGCTCCACATATGTATGTGAGCAGGTCTTCTCCAACATAAACTATATTAAAAACAAACTCACAGATGACAGCTTGCAAGCCTGTGTGAAAATGAAGGTGACGTCTTACAGCCCTGATGTGCAGACACTGTGCACTGAGGTTCAGGAGCAAAAATCCCATTAACCAGGTAAATTAAATATTTTAATTAGCTATTAATGTGCAAAAATATATTTTACATTGTTAAGTGAAAAAGTCCTTTTTGTCTTCAGATTGACAGCTGACTGCACGATCCTGTATATAGCATTAAGGTAAGAAACAATATGCAGTGTTAGATTTGTTTTAAATGTCGCAATGGTTTTGCGGCTCCCAGTTTTTTTTTCCCTTCGGAAACGGGTCCAAGTGGCTCTTTATGTCTTAAAGGTTGCAGACCCCTGCTCTAGGGGGTCTGCAGCGACTGTGCCCCCTGGTGTTGTGGGGTCATTTCCAAGAGGAGAGCTTCCAGACTCTGGATTGTCCTCCCTGGAATTCTTTTCTTTCTTGCAGCAGGCCTGGTTCTTCTGGTTTAGAAATTTGTAGCCTCTGGGTGCCCCTGGGTGCAGTCTCATGCAGGGCAGACTGAGAGTGGCAGCCCTGTTCAATTGTCTTTGCCTAACCATCCCCAATGAGGAGTGCACCCTGGAGAAGGGTAACAGGTGGGAGCTGTTCGAGATTTTGACTATGACTTGGATTCAGATGGCTCGATATAGGGCTCTGAGATGGATGAAGCAGTACTCTTGCCTTCAGAAGATTGTGAAAAGGCCAGAGTGATCTGCCAGTTCTGGAAGGAGGAGCTAGAAGCATTGATTGCCAGAGTCTCATCTGCCTTGAACTTGACAGATGTTTCTGGCATGGAGCAGGAGTCGAAGGTGCACCTGCTCCTTCAAGGAGGGCAGAAATCTACTAGTCTTCCTGTTTCCAGAGGTGATCAAGGATATGATCCGGTCAAAGTGGGACTTTCCTGACTCCCTGCCTAAGGAGTTAAGGATGTGCAAGAAGATCTACACTCTCTCAAAGAAGGAATATGTTGAGTGGCTTGATATTCCCAAGGTGGATGCACAGGTCATGGCGGTTACCAGATGGGCCACCATTCCGGTGGTAGGCTGATCGGCCTTAAAAGATTTTCTGGACAGTAAGGTGGATTCATTGTTGAACAGCCAGTTCTCCGTGGTGGCTGCTATTTTGCAGCTGGTGGTATGTGCCAGCCTGATGTCTTGAGCCCTGCTCCAGTGGATTCAGTTTCTTCAGCCAGATGATTCTACTCCTCTTTTGGAGTTGGCTACAACCTTTCCTTCTGATGCCATGTATGACCTTGTACATTTGGCGGCCAGGGATTGTGCCCTGAAGATGGTGTCACAGCATTGCATTTGGCACCTGCACTGGGCAGTGGACTCATCTTCCAAAGCCCAGTTGGCCCAACTGTCTTTTAGGGGAAATCTTCTTTTTGGAACTACTTTGGAGAAGCTGGTGAAGGACCTGGGCAAGATGAAATCTTACTGCCTTCCAAAAGACAGGCCAGGAGACTGTCAAGCTTGCTGGTGCCCTTTTCTCATCAGCCTCCACCCATCCACCGAGGATGCACTGGCCGGATCCCCGGGGCTCTCAGGACTTTTATCATTACTGACCTGGAAAACCTTTCATCCCCTCTGCTTCTGAGCTTCAGCTTGTTTTGGTTCTTTCGTGGAGCTTATGGGCCCAGAGACTCGGTCACCTCCAGGGGAGGACTCTCCCTGACTCTGCAATGAAGGTTTGGGGACCCATTCCCTGGTTCCTCCAGGTGGAGGCAAGCTTCATCTGTTCTTTCAGAAATGGGTCCAGGTTACCAAGGATTGCTGGGTGCTAGGCACCATTCAGTTTGGCTGTATCCTGGAAAGCAAAGAACAGATTCTGGATTCCTTTATCTCCCCTTGTGGATCTGCATCAAAAGTGCCGCTGTGTGGACCAACTTGGTCAAGTTTCTGTGCTTAAAGGTGATGGTGCCCATCCCCCCCGATGATTGGGACAAGGACAGATATTACATCTATTTCATGATGCCCAAAATGAACGGTTCCTTCTGGCCCATTCTGAATCTCAAGGTGGTCAAATGAGCATTTGCGTGCCCTGCACTTCTCGATGGAAACCTTGTGCTCTGTGATTCAAGTAGTGTGCCAAGGGAAGTTCTTGGCTTCTCTGGATCTGGCCATGGCTTATTTTCATATCTTAATCTGGGCAGACCAGCAAAAGTATCTGTGTTTTGCCATGCTTGGCTTTCACTATCAGTTCAACACCCTTCCCTTCGGATTAACCACCACTCAGAGGATGTTCTTCAAGATCATGGTGGTGGCGGCTGCAGTGCTGTGGCACCGAGGAATCTGTGTTCATTAATATCTTCGTGACTGGCTCATCTGTATCAGTTCCCTTTCAGAAGTGTCTCAGGTGATATCCTGAGTGGTGTCATTTTTGGAAAGCCTTGGCTGGGTAATCAGTGGGGGAAAGAGCCAGCTGATGCCTTCTCAGTCCCTGGAGTTTCTAGGAGCACACTTTGACACTTGAGTGGGCAGAGTTTTCCTGCCAGAGGAGAAAGTCAAACAACTTTTGGATTAGCTGGTGCTGCTCTGTACGCAGTAGGCTCCCAGAGTCGTCTGGGATTATCTTCAGCTCCTCGGATTGATGGTGGTGAATATAGAGATGGTGCTGTGGGTGCATGCTAACATGAGACCGCTCCAACAGTCATTGCTGACTCAGTGGTCCCCAAGTTCTCAGGAGTTTGAGTGCAGGCTCCCGCTTCAATTGATAGTGAAGTCCAGGCTGTGGTGGTGGCAGCACAGCCCTGTCATCTGAGGAAGGGCATGCCACTGGACAATTTCTCCTGGATCTTCCTGATGACAGATGCCTGGTGGCTGTTTCTCTAGCACTTGGAAGCTACAAATTCTTTTTGTAAGCCCAACCATCTTTTTGTGCTGTTTGCTGGACTGTGCAAGGGTGACACAGTGACTAAGTTGATATTGGGTGGCTGAATTAAGGAGGCCATTGCCTTGGCGTATCTGATGCAAAACAAGCAAGTTCTGAAGGGTTTGTACACCCATTCAACCTGAGCACAAGCATGCTCATGGGCGAGTAGAATTTGTTGGCCCCTGCAGACATTTGTGGGGTGGCAACTTGGGCATCACCTTCCACTTTTGTCAAGAATTTCCGCTTGGATGCTCATGTGTGGGCTGATATGGTCTTTGGCTCAAGGGCTTTGCAAGCTGCTGTGTCTTCTTCTTTCCCAGTGGAGTCATAGCTTTGGTATGTCCCACTTATCTGGACAGGTCTAGCAAGGCGATATGGAAGGTGACATTTTACTTTCCAGTTAATGTCTTTTCCTTGAGTCATGCTAGATCAGTCCAGGGCCCACCTCTTTTCTTCTGCTGCAATACCCTTGGATCCACTATGATTTTTATAATTGACTCTTCAGGTTCATCTTCTACTGACAGCCTTCTGTTTACACTTTCCTGTACATCGTTCTCTACTGCTGATTACTCATTGTTGCCCACAATTGAGGTTGTGTGAGGCTTGCCATGTTTTTCCCATATGCTATGGGACGAATACTGGAGAGACCTCTGGTGGCTGAGGCAAATAGAAGCATAGGAGTGATGTCATTGAAACCTGGGCTTTTCATTGGTTCTTTGTCTCCACCCATCTGCTGATAGGGGAACACAATCCACTTGTCTCAACTGGTCTAGCAGGACTCAAGGAAAGGACATTAACTGGTAAGTCAAATGTCACCTTAATCAACTTCTGCTTCAAAATGCTTATAACCATTTTCTGGATACAACTACTGAAACTGCTTTTTCCTGTTTTAGCCCCATCTTTTGGAATTCTCTTGTTTCCTACTTGAGAGGAGAAATGAATCATTCTAAGTTTACATCTGCATTGAAAACATATTTTTTTCATCTTGGCTTTTGGGCATCCCCCAGAAAATACTGAGTACATTCACAATACTTGAGTACAATGGTTGACAGTATTGAGTTTCCTTATGGGTATACTGGAATTTCTTTTCCTTTTTTTGTCATTTCTCCCTTTTTCAATGAAGTTGTAATTTTTTCTTTTCCTATGATTTTTTGCTGTGAGCCATTTTGTATCAACCCATTTGGATTAAAAAATGGTATAATGTTGAATAAACTAAACTAAACCTCTGCCATCTATTCTCTTTCCTTAGGTGTTCCACAGGGCTCAATTCTCACCCCAACCTTATTTAACCTCGTCATATCACCCTTAGCTTTATTGATCTAGACCTTCGGCATCAGTTCATATAGTTATGCTGATGATATTAAGGTAGTCATAGTTAGGTCTTCCAACTTTGGTTATAACCAAAACATTCTGATAAAACAAAGGAGAATTTGGGGTTTTGGTTATAACTGAAAACCCCCCAAAAATGGTCCCTTCCTTGGAGCTCCAATGATGCCACCCAGTAATTGCCTTCACAGCCGGGCAACATCTTTGGAGCCAAAAGCTGCAGGCACCAGGTATCCTGTTGCTTTCCCAATTGCATGCCCAGAGCTAGTGCAAGCAATTGCTTGCTGAGTACCAGAGCATGCTTCTCTTATTAAATACTTCACTTCCAGCGCATGGCTTTGTTCTTGAAACTGCCCCTACGTACCAGATGTGAAGCGTTTAGTAAGGGCCATGCTACTTACTATTTGTTCTGCTTTGTTCCTCTCATGGAGCCTTGGGGTCTTTGCACCACTATTGGTGTTTCTTTGTTCCTCTCATAGTGCCCTGATGGTATTGATTAGGGATGAGCATGCCTTTGAAATGACATCAGAAATATCAATATTTCTTTTAGTTTTTAATCATCATGGCCTAACCTGATCTCAAACTGGTATCTCTTGGGTTGGAAGGACTTCCAGGAAGAGCTATTATTCTTCTTTGAAGGATGATTCTAACCAGACTATTCTTAGCTGGGTCTTGTATTTCTGGTAATATTAGTTCCTGTTTCCTGATTTGCCCAGGTTTCTTTATCTAGTCTTGAGTTTCCTAGAAATCTGTTCCTGGATTTTTTGCCTTGCAAATCTATTAACTCCTGCTCTAGAGATTTATTCCAAAGACTTCTCTTGTTCCATGTTCTTCTGCCAGAAATTCCATGAAGCTATGTCAAAGTTTCTTAAATATGGTTTCACAGACTTTCTGAATGGGATCACTAATTTGACAACCAAGATCTGGAATAGGCTTGGTAAATGTCTCTGATAGTATAATAGCAAGGATTCAGGATTGTAAGTCCAAGAATTCAACAAGGAAAACATTTTGATAAGGGTTCTAGGATGCTTTTCCCAGAATTTGCAGAGCTAGGAACATGACACAGAATTTGTTTAATTTCTGTCAATATATATTTTTTTTGTTTATTTTTGCTAATTATTTTAGTAAAGGCCTCCTAGATGAGGAACAATAGGTAAACATCATACCAATCACATACAAAACATTATAACCTTAAAAACAATAAAACAAAAAAATCTAAGCATTAAAAATAAAACATATAATAAAACAAATATTAATATAGCAATATAAACTAAATTTTAAATGAAATTCAGAACAAATAAGCTTTTTACCAATTTTGAAGCCTCCAAAAATTTAATTCAGCTTGTAATTCAAATGGTAACTTACTCCACAGTATAGATCCCACATGACAAGACACCCACTTCCTAGTGCTAAGCAGTTGAAACTCTAGGAACAGGAACAGCCAAAAGCAATACCTGTGATAATGCAAAAGACAGGTAGGTTGATAGTCTACCAGTAAGTCTCTAATATACTCTAGACCTCAATGTCAGGGTGTGAAAATCAAGCATAGTATTTTAAACTGCAACCAAAATTCTACCAGAAGCCAGTGTAGCTTCTTAAACATACAGTATGGGCCTCATGCAGAAACGCAGGTTATGGGGCTGCACATCCCAGTGGGACATACAGCCCCGCAAGCCGTCTGGGCCCAATTCTCCCTCTGGCTCTCCCCATACGTCCCAATACTCAAGATGGGAGAGGTGGGAGGGGATGGGATCAGGGCGGAATGGGAATAGGCCAGTCCGGCAGCACATAAAGGACCAATTCAGGTCTCAGCCCTGTACATGCTGCCAGGCCCGTGGGGACATACTGCTTATTCCACCTCTCTTTTAAAACTAATTCTCTCAACCTATGGACATTTTCATCATGTTCATTTCATATATTCATTCTTTAGGCATGCATTGTGTTCTCCCTAGAACATTTTTAAGTGCACAAATAGATTGTACGCATGTTACTTCATAAGTATTCAGGCATAGAAGTGACTGGCATGCACTTTAAGAGGTTAATTACAGGGTACCTTAGTAGATAAGGTAGGAAGGCGCCTATGTTTTGGCCTTTTATAAATACAGTAGGCATCTATGTGACGTTATAAAATACTACCACAAGTCCTGCAGAAATCGTGCCTCATGGAAGGCACAAACATTTATGCCTGCCTAATAGCAAGTGTAAATGTCAGCACATTAAACATAGAAACATAGAAAAATGACGACAGAAAAAAAACACATGGCCTATCTAGTCTGTCCTTCCATATCGACAACTACAACAGTCCCCTTTTTTCCTTTAGAGATCCTCTGTGTTTGTCCCATGCTTTTTTGAATTCAGATACTGTCCTCATCTCTACCACCTCCATTGGGAGACTATTCCATGGATCCACCACTCTTTCCATAAAGAAATATTTCTGCATATCACTCCTAAATCTATCCCCTTTCACTTTCAACCTATGTCCCCTCGTAGCAGAACTTGCTTTCAATCCAAAGAGGCTCTCCTCCTGTGCATTTATGCCACAGAGGTATTTAAACATCTCAATCATATCACCTCTATCCCGCCTTTCCTCTAAGATGTACATATGAAGATTCTTAAGTCTGTCCTCATATGCTTTATAATGAAGACCACTAATCATTTTAGAAGCCACCCTCTGCACCGACTCCATCCTGTTCACATCCTTTTGAAGGTGCGGTCTCCAGAATTGCACACTATACTCCAAATGAGGTTGCACCAAAGACTTATATAGAGGCACTATCACCTTCTTTTTTCTGCTAGCCATTCCTCTCCGTATGCACCCAAGCATCCTTCTAGCTTTTGCTGTCGCCTTTTCTGTTTAGCTACTTTAAGATCATCAGACACAATCACACCTAGGTCACGCTCTTCTTTAGTGGACAAAAGTACTTCACCCCCTATACTATATTGCTCCCTTGGATTGCTGCAGCCCCAATGCATGACCTTACATTTTTTAACATTAAATCCCAGCTGCCACATTCTAGACCATTTTCCAAGCTTAGCTAGATCCCTCCTCATGTTATCTGACACCTTCCTGGGTGTTTACTCTATTGCCGATTTTGGTATCATCCGCAAAGAGGCAAACCTTACCCGACAGCCCTTCCGCTTTATCAGACCAAGGACAGATCCCTGGGGCACAGCACTGTAGTGCTGGTAATGTAATGTCTGTACTTTGAGGCACATTTTAGAAAAGGCATGGGGAACGGAATAGAGATTGTAGTGCTCAATCTTTCTAAAATACAGATTAAGGAGGTGCAGGAGGGCATGCGTATGTGCCGATAGGTGGAGCCAGAGGGGCAATTTTGAAAAGGTGCACATAAGGAAAAATTGGTAGGGTCCACATGGCCACCATACATGCATAATAAGTGCCAGATTTCACATGTCAGTTCCAGCATTTACATGCGTATGATGGCTGTTTTGCAAGTCTGCACATATATATGCCACCAATTAACAGCAGATGCTGCCATATCTATATAACTTTTGAGGGGAAAATAAACAAGAGGGGATTAAGGAAGATGACCCCTTTAATCCCTCCTGGAAAGGGCTGGCCAAATGTATCCATGGAGCAGGCGTAAATCCCGACATTTACAGTTTTGGTCCTAAACATATTTTCCTTGTTTGAAATTGACTCAGAAGTGCTGGAAACGGACTAGTGGAAAGTGACATTGATAAAGCAAAATTACTAAACAAATGCTTCTGCTCTGTTTTTACTAAAGAAAATCCTGGAGAAGGACCACTTGTGACTCCCGAATATAAAAATGGGAATGAGGTAGATACCACACCATTCAGAGAGGATGAGGTCTTACAAAACTGAAAGTGGACAAGGCCATGGGACCGGATGGGATACATCCCAGGATACTGAAAGAGCTCAGAGAGGTTCTTGCAGAGCCGTTAAAGGATGTTTTCAACAGATCCTTGGAAACAGGAGACGTTCCTCAGGACTGGAGAATGGCTGATGTTGTACCTCTACAAAAAAGTGGTGACAGGGAAGAAGTGTCAAACTACAGGCCTGTGAGTCTTACCTCGGTGGCGGGAAAAGTAATGGAGACACTCCTGAAAGAGCGAATAGTGAACTTTCTCAAAACTAGCGGGTTACAGGATCCGAGTCAACATGGTTTTGCCAAGGGACGATCTTGCCAGACAAATCTCATTGAGTTCTTTGACTGGGTGACCAGAGAACTGGATCAAGGACACGCGATGGATGTCATCTACCTGGATTTCAGCAAAGCCTTTGAAACTGTCCCTCATAGGAGGCTTATCAATAAACTCAGTAGTTTGGGGATGGGTCCCAAGGTGGTAAACTGGATCAGAAATTGGTTGACTGACAGACGACAGAAGGTGATGATAAATGGAGCTCACTTGGATAAAAGGAAGGTGATTAGCAGGGTGCCTCAGGGTTCGGTCCTAGGCCCGGCACTGTTCAATGTATTTGTGAGTGATATTGCTGAAGGACTGAATGGAAAAGTCTGTCTTTTTGCAGATGACACGAAAATTTGCAACAGAGTGGACTCCCCCGAGGGAGTGCTTAACATGAGGAGGGATCTGCAAAAGCTGGAGGAATGGTCTGATGCTTGGCAATTAAGATTTAATGCAAAGAAGTGCAGTGTCATGCACTTGGGTAGCAGAAATCCAAGGGAAATGTACACGATAGGGGGCGAGAGGTTGGTGTGCACGGAGCAGGAGAAAGACCTCAATGTGATTATTTCTGTAGATCTCAAGGTGGCAAAACAGTGCGACAAGGCAGTGGCAAAAGCCAGGAGGATGTTGGGCTGCATTCGAAGAGGAATTACCAGCCGAAAGGAAGGGGTACTAGTACCACTGTATAAGTCTCTGGTGAGGCCTCACTTGGAATACTGTGTTCAGTTTTGGCGACCGTATCTTGCAAAGGATGTAAAAAGAATGGAAGCTGTTCAGAGGAAGGTGACCAAAATGATTTGGAGCCTGCGTCAGAAGCCTTATGAGGCGAGAATTGAAGACCTAAATATGTACACTTTGAAGGAGAGGAGGGATAGGGGAGATACGATTCAGACCTTTAAATACTTAAAGAGAAATAATGAACAAACAAACCTCTTCCAGAGACGGGGAAGCTGTAAAACTAGAGGGCATAACATGAAGCTGCAAGGGGGTAAATTGAAAGGCAATGTCAGGAAATACTTTTTTACTGAAACGGTGGTGGATGCTTGGAATGCCCTCCCGATGGAAGTGGTGGGGACAAACACAGTGACGGAATTCAAAGTGGCCTGGGACAGACACAGTGGATCACTTTACAGCAACAAGATTAAATCGAAATAAACTGAACCATCTAATTTCTCAACAAATAGGGGTGTCCTACATGGAGTGATAGGGGGAGGAGCAGTGTGTTTACCCCTAAACAAACAAAGAAACAAAGATATGGAGATGGGTGCACCTGTTCCTGGTGGGTGCACCACTAAGCAAAGACATGGGTAGGGGTGCACCTACTCCCCAAAAAGACATGGGAAGGGGTGCACCTACTCCTGTCATATTGATGGGCAGACTAGATGGACCATACTGGTCTTTATATGCCGTCATTTACTGAGTTACTATGTTACTATGAAATGGGGAGTACAAGTGTCGATTTTTGACCTGCCTCAGCACTCCTAACCACACCTTCGACACATCCCCTTACAACATAGTAAGAACATCTATGTGTAAATGCAGCCCTTTCTAAAAGATCCGTTTACGTGTGGATGCCATTTCCACATGTCAATGCCTGATTTTGCATGTAGAAATCTTGTAGAAAGCTTCTAAAATAACTCACTTGATAAAATAAGGAAGTAAATTGTGGCTCTCCCTATGCACCGCACCACACTTCTCCCCTGAGAGTGTTTATGATTTATAAGTATTTAATGTATCACTTCTCAAGCAAACCGCAAAGCACTTTACAATCAAAATATTACATCAAGAAAAGAAAGGAATTATAAGTACACCTCCGCTCCACCACGCGTACTTTTAGGCACGACCTAATTTAGAAGCCTTTCATGTGTGTGAATAAAGCGTAGTTACTCACCTGTAACAGGTGATCTCCGGGAACAGCAGGAATTTAGTCCTCACATATGGGTATCGTTGGTACCGACGCAGCCTGCGCAGGAACGCTCCTCAGCGTCTAATAGGAACTCTTTTGGGAGCATCCCTCAGCACATGCGCACTGCCTTCCCACCTTTCCAACTGTCCCTCTTCAGTTAAGTTTGTAGCTGAGTGAAAGGATAGAGCAGGGGTCTCAAACTCAAATTGCTTTGAGGGCCAAATGAGGACTTGTAAAGTAACCCGGGGGCCGCATAAGACGCGGGGCCTCATTTGCATAAGGGACCTCATTTGCATAAATATTTGCATAATGTTACCATACACTAACTTTTAGTAAACATGCCTCTTTAATGAGTATGGATAAAGAAAGACTAAAAGATTTAGAAACAGGAAGACAATAATTAAACTGGGAACCCCAAAAGCCAAACTTCGAATGTACAACAACACTGTAGAAATAAAACTATAAATTAATTTCCTCTTGTACTAAACAAAGCGCAAACATTAATGATGCACATTTCCCAGAGCTGACATATTCCAGTTAATAAATTCAAAATAAAGAGATATTTTTCTACCTTTTGTGCATTTTTTTCAGTTGCAATTGTTCCAGCCACTTTCTTCTGGTTTCTTCATGTCTTCTGCTAACTCTCCATCGTCTGCTGTCCATTTGCCCTTTCTTCTCTCCTAGTTTTTTTTCCATTCTCTCTCTACATCTGCTTTAACATACTAATCTTTCTCCTTTTTCTCTTTCCTCATTCCTATTTCATCCACTCAAATTTTACCCCTCCATCCTCAATCCCCACTTACTCTCCCAATACCTGGCCAATTGTAGATTTGTCTTCTCTCCCAGACAAAATATTTTTCCCCTCTCCATTTCACTTTCCCAGCTCCATCCCATTCTAATCCTCCCCCAACATCAGCTCCCTTCTAGTTCCAGCCCCACCCAGCATCCGCTCCCTTCTAGTCCCTGCATCAGCCCATTTCCAATCCTAGCCCCCCATCAGCCCATTTCCAATCCTAGCTCCCTCCCCTCACAGCCCATTTCCATTCCAAGCCCCCCTCCCCATCAGCCATTTGCAGTTCAAGCCCTCCTTCCACTCAGCCCATTTCCAGTCCTAGCAACCCCCCCCAGCCCATTACCAGTCCTAGACCCCCCATAGCCCATTACCAGTCCTAACCTCCCCATAGCCGATTACCAGTCCTAACCTCCCCATAGCGCACTTCCAGTTTTACCCCCATCACCCCATTTTCAGTTTTACCCCCCCATAGCCCATTACCAGTCCTAGTCCCCCCCATAGCCCACTTGCAGTCTTATCCCCCATCACCCCATTTTCAGTCTTACCTCCCCTCATAGGCCATTACCAGTCCTAACCCCCCAATCAGCCCACCTCCAGTCCTAACCCCCCAATCAGCCCACCTCCAGTCCTAACCCCCATCTGCCCATTTCCAGTCCTAGCCCCCACCATAGCCCATTACCAGTCATAACCCCCCCTGCCAATAGCCCACTTCCAGCCCTAACCCCCATTACCCCATTTCAGTCAGCCCCTCCATAGCTCATTACCAGTCCTAACTCCCCCCATCAGCCCACCTCCAGTCCTTCCTAACCCCCACCTGCCCATTTCCAGTCCTAGCCCCCACCATAGCCCATTACCAGTCATAACCCCCCTGCCAATAGCCCATTTCCAGTCATAACCCCCCTGCCAATAGCCCATTTCCAGTCCTACACCCCACCCTGCCAATAGCCCATTTCCAGTCCTAACCCCCATCCCCCTGCAAATAGCCCATTTCCAGTCATAACCCCCCCTGCCAATAGCCCATTTCCAGTCATAACCCCCCCCTGCCAATAGCCCATTTCCAGTCCTACACCCCCCCCTGCCAATAGCCCATTTCCAGTCCTACCCCCCCCCCATCCCCCCCCGGTAAATAAAAAAAACACCTGGCTTCTGCTGCTGCAGCAGAAAATCAGCTGTCCCGCGGCCCCTTCCCCTCTGCACGGAGAGCCCTGAATGTGCTTCATCAGCGGGTGCTTTTTAAGCCGCGCAGAGAGTATTTCCCTCTCGCGCGGCTTAAGCCTATTCGCTTTTCAAGCCTCGCGAGAGGGGAATACTCTCTTCGCGGCTTGAAAAGCACCCGCTGATGGAGCACACTGAGGGATCTCCGGGCAGAGAGGAAGGGGCCGCAGGACAGCTGATTTTGCTGCTTGAGCAGCAGAAGCCAGTTTTTAAAAAAAAAAATTGACAGTCGATTCTGCCGCTGCCACGGCGGCAACGGCAGAAGCAGAAGCAAGGCTTTTTTGTTTCCCTCCGTCGCGGGCCACACAACGTTCTCTCGCGGGCCGCGTGTTTGAGACCTCTGGGATAGAGGGAGAGAGGAAAGAGGAAAGAGACAAAGAGAGAGAGAGACAACTCCTAGGGGAGGTGGGTGGGTTGTGAGGACTAAATTCCTGCTGTTCCCGGAGATCACCTGTTACAAGTGAGTAACTACGCTATCTCCAGGAACAAGCAGGAATGTAGTCCTCACATATGGGGACTCCCTAGCTGAAGATGTCAGGGAGATAACCCCAGGAAGGTGCCACCGTCGACGGTGAGAATCCTTCCTCCCATGGATCTCTGGCATGCCACCAGGGTTGGTGGGTAGGAGTTGGTTTAGGTTTGAAAGAGATTTTGAAGAACAGCTTGGCCAAAGAAGGCATCCCGATGGGAGGCTTTATCTAGGCAGTAGTGGGCTGTGAAGGTGTGTACCGAAGCCCAGGTGGCTGCTCGACAAATGTCATCGATAGACACAGAGTGGAGATTAGCCATAGAAGCTGCCATGGCTCTCACATTATGAGCTGTGACATGGTCCTGAAGAGGAAGACCCTTACTCTCATAAGCAAAGGATATGTATTGGGCAATCCATCTAGATAAAGTTCTTTTGGAGACTGGAAGTCCCAAATGACTAGGGTCAAAAGCTATAAAAAGTTGTGAGGACTTTCTATGTTGCTGTGTTCTTTGTATGTAAAAGGCCAAGGCCCTTTTACAATCCAAAGTATGAAGGTTTCTTTCTGCATTAGAGGCGTGAGGCCTTGGAAAAAATACAGGAAGGTAAATTGATTGATTTAAATGAAAAGGCAAAACCACCTTTGGCATAAAATGTGGGCGAGTTCGAAGAACAACGTTATCATGATGATACCTAGTATAAGGAGGATCAGCCACTAAAGCTTGCAGTTCACTGATGTGACGGGCAGAGGTGATTGCAATTAGGAAGATGACCTTCCAGGTCAAAATCTTTAGGGCTGCAGTGGCTAAAGGCTCAAAAGGCGGCTTCATGAGCTGCCCAGGAAATAGATTTAGATCCCATGCCACCGGTGGTGGCTTGATGGGAGGTTTAGTTAGTAAAAGGCCTCTCATAAATCTTGATAGGAGTGGATGAGAGGAAATTGGTTGTCCATTCAGAGGCTTATAAAAAGCTGCAATTGCACTAAGATGGACTCTTACCGAATTGGTCTTTAGACCAGAATTCAATAAGTGAAGGAGATACTCTAGTATCGATTCTAAAGGTATGACAAGGGGGTTTAATCCCTTCTTGGAGCACCATATAGTAAAACGTTTCCACTTGAAAGCATAAGATCTTCTTGTGGAAAGTTTTCTAGAAGCCTAAAGGATATCCTTTACCTGTTGGGACAGGTTGAAATCCTGGAGGTCTAAGCCTTCAGCAACCAGGACGTGAGATGCAGGGACTGGGGACTCGGGTGCCATAGTGTCCCGTCCTCTTGGGAAAGGAGATCTGGAGCCTGCCCTACCTCCAGAGGTGCAGCTTGAGAGAGAAGTAGGAGCAGGGGATACCACGCTTGGCGTGGACATCGTGGCGCTATGAGAATCATGCAACCCCTGTCTCTCTGAAGCTTGAAGAGTGTTTTGGGGATGAGAGGAATGGGTGGGAAGGCATAAAGGAAGCCCTGACCCCAGTGAAGGAGGAAGGCATCCCTTGCCTGACAGTTGTGCGCTGGAATCTTGGAACAGAACCGGGGAAGTTTGGCATTCAGTGGACTTGCAAAGAGGTCTATGTCTGGAGTGCCCCAGAGATGAAATATCTTTGCCACCTGGTCTAGGTGGAGTGACCACTCGTGAGGTAGCAGTACTCGACTGAGTTTGTCTGCCCAAATGTTTTGAATGCCTGGAAGATATACCACTAGAAGATGAATTTGATGCTCTCTGGCGAGGGCCCATAGTTGTAAAGCTTTGTTGCATAACGACAGAGAGCCCATTCTGCCCCGCTTGTTCACATAGAACATGGCTATCTGATTGTCCGTCTGGACTAGGACTGTCTTGTAGCTGAGCTGTGCGTGGAACACTCGAAGAGCTAAATAAATTGCTCTTAATTCCAGGAGGTTTATGTGTAAACCAACCTCCTGTGGAGTCCAGGTGCCCTGGGTAGAGAGATGATTCAGGTGTGCTCCCCAACCCACCTGTGATGCATCTGTTGTTAGGGTGGCCTGAAAGAGGGGTTGATGAAAAGGAGACCCCACTGTCAGATTTTCTAGTGATTGCCACCATTGGAGGGACAAAATTAGTCATTGAGAGATTGTTATATTGTCCGACAAATGACCCGTGGCCTGTGTCCACTGTGTGGAGGGTCCACTGAGCTGCTCGCATGTGGAGGCAAGCATATAGGACTACATGAACTGCAGATGCCATGTGTCCCAGTAACTGCAGTAGCTCCCGAGCAGTGAGGGAGAATTTGCCTGCTGCTTGGGAAGCTAGCTGCATTATGCAAAGACACCGGGCTTGTGGAAGGAAAGCCCTTGCCTGTCTGGTATCCAGACAGGCTCCTATGAATTCTAGTCATTGTGTAGGAACTAGTTGAGATTTCAGGATGTTTATTACCAATCCCAAGTATTGGAGGATTCGCATTGTACGGGACAGTGCAGTGCTGGCCTCTGCAACTGTGGAGGCTTGAATGAGCCAGTTGTCTAAGTAAGGGAAGACGAAAATGCAGCTACTACTGCCATGCATTTCGTGAATACCCTTGGTGCTGACGCCAGACCAAAAGGAAGAACCCTGTACTGGAAATGTCTTCCCCTGAAAAGGAAACGTAAAAATTTCCTGTGATCTGGATGGATGAGAATGTGAGTGTATGCATCCTTTAAGTCTAGAGAGCAAAGCCAGTCCTGGCTTTGAAGGTATGGCAGAAGAGTTCCTAGAGAAATCATTTTGAATTTCTCTTGAAACAGATATTTGTTCAATTCTCTGAGGTCTAGAATGGGTCTGTGTCCTCCTGTTTTCTTTGGAATAAGAAAATAGGGGGAGTAGAACCCTGCACCCTGTTGAAGAATGAGTACTTCCTCTATTGTCCCATGGCAAGAAGTGTGGTGACCTTGTGATCTAGCAGATTGTCTGCAGAGGTTTGTGAATTGAATTGCTTTAGACTTGTAGGAGGGGGTATGCTGTGAAAATGAAGTTTGTACCCCTCTCCTACAATGGACAAAGTCCAATCTTCTGCTGTTATCTGATGCCATCTGTTGACAAAGTGGCATAACCTGCCCGGAATATTGGGGGGGTTGGGGACCCCTCAGAAGCAGGAAGGCAAAGCTCTCTAAGAAGGAATCAAAGCCCTTCAGAGGGCTGAACCTGGAGAACTGGTTGGGTTCTCAGGCCTTTTGGTTTCTTTTGCTGTCTAGTTTGTCCCTTTTGGGCAAACTGACTTGGAGTCTGACTCTGCTGGATATAGGAAGGATAAAACTTCCTCTTTTTGCTAAAAGAGGGTTTTTTATAAGGCTTCCTTTTGGATGGAGTGGCTGTAGACTTTGACAATCTAAGGTAGAATTGTCAGCATCTAACTTGTTAGCCTTTTCCTGCCAGTTCTTGCCGAAGAGATTCTCCCCCGTGCAAGGAATGTTGCCTAACTTGACCTGTACCCAAGTCTCCAAGTCTGATGCCTGTAGCCAGGCAATCCGTCGTGCACCAATGGCAATAGCAGAAGTTCTGCTGATGCTTTCGAAGCCGTCAAAGGCTGGACGATTGACAAACTTGGAGACATCCTGAGCATGCTTAACTAGAGCAAGAAAATCTTGTCTCTTATCATCTGGGAGAAATGGGCTCATAAGTTCCAAGTCTCCTGTGACTTCTTTGAGCAACATTCCCATATATAGGATATATGAACTGATCTTAGCTGAAAGCATGGAAGCTTGAAAAGCTCTGCGCCCAAAAGCTTCTGGAGTCCTGCATTCACGACCTGGAGGATTGGATGCATGCCTCTTTGCACTTTTCATCCTACGCATGGCTGATTCCACTACCATTGAATGGTGTGGCAGCTGAGTTTTCTGAAATCCAGGACATGGTGGAACTCGATACATAGTATCAAGTCTCCTAGAGTGAGGAGAAGTAGTCAGAGGTGTCTCCCACATTCTGAGCATCAAGCTATGCAGAATTTCATGGATAGGCAGAGTGGCTGCCTCCTTAGGAGCTTTAGGATATTGGAGAATTTCCAATTCCTTTGCTCTGGGTTCCTCTTCAGGAGCTACTGTGATTGAAAGACCTTTGGCCATATCACAGATGAAATCCTGAAATGACATGTCCTCTGGAGGTGACATTCTGCGTTGGGGAGAAGAGGGATCTTCTAGGAGAAACCCTCTAGTGCCAGCAGAATTGTCAGAGTCTTCAGAATCTGAGGAATCAAAGTATTCCTGACCCCGATGCTCTTGCAAAGCACGATCCCGGTACCGATCGAAGTCGGTACCGAGGTGACCCGGTACCGCTTTGTCAATTCCAGTCAGAGATGGCATGGGAAGAGTTCCCACCGGGGTCGGTACCATCGGTACCGGCATCGTCGGTGTCAGTACCGGTATCTGTACCGGTGTCGATACCGGCATCGGTGTTGATGTTGGTACCAGTGCCCCTGAGAACACCAGTACCGCAGCTGAAAGAAGAGCTGCGATACTGCACTTGATAGCAAGAAACCTCTGGTCTATCGATGCTGCTGATGCCTGGGTGTCGGTACCTGTAAGAACGGCCGGAACCCCCGAGCATGGCAAGGTAGTTCTTGCGAGGTTGAGGCCTCGAGAACATCCTGAAGCCCCCTCGATGCTTTGGAAGCCGAAGCCTCCCGCCGGGGCTGTTTTGCCGGTGTGGTTCCCTCAAAGGCAATGCCAATGGCCTCTCAATGCTTAGCAGGAGAGCTACCCTTTGAGGACCGCCTTTTTGTTTAGTTACCTGAGATCCATGGGAGGAAGAAGAGGCTCCTGACGATGTCGATGCAATGGATCTGGCATCTGAAGAAAAGAGGGTACCGAGCTTTGCAGCCCGGTTCTTTCTTCCTCTTTTGGTCATCCCCATGCAGGAGAGACATTCAGTTGGAGAATGATCAGGTCCTAAACATTTTAGACACCAATCATACGTGTCAGTGACGGAAATGGTACCACCACACTTAGTACATTTTGTAAAATCACTAGTTGGCTTTTCCATGATGATATAGGAAACTGGGGCCTAATGCCCAAAATGGCACCTAGCACCAAAGAGGAAAGTTTCTGAAAAGAAACTGTCTAAGTTTAAGGTTTTTTGGGGGTTTTTTATGGAAAGAAAAGAAAAGAACCGTCGGTACCGGTAGGCGTCGTGCGGTAGGCAAACGTGACCACAAGAAAGAAATTTAAAGGCAGAATTTTCTGTGGTGACAGGGAATAGATCCTGTGGGCTCCGCGGAAAATGAAGAACTGAAGAGGGACAGTTGGAAAGGCGGGAAGGCAGCGCGCATGTGCTGAGGGGTGCTCCCAAAAGCATTCCTATTGGACGCTGGGGAGCGTTCCCGCGCAGGCTCCGTCGGTACCGACGATACCCATATGTGAGGACTACATTCCTGCTTGTTCCTGGAAATATGTTTTAAAAGCAAAAGAGGTGTATGAGTTATAAAATTACCTCCTAAATGTTTAGGCATTCACACAAGCTGAATGCACTCTGACAGATGCACATCCCTAGCAAATAGCTTGCACACATGTAAGTTTACTGAAACTGAGCGGAGGTGTTCCCAGGGACAGTGTTGGCATAAACATGAGCGTGCGGGTTCCGTGGGGTAATTTCTTGGGGAACATATGGGCAGACTTTCCTTTGAAACTTGTAACGTATGCACAAGCTTGCTACACATGTCAGCAGGCCTGTAAGAAAATTACCCTCTGTATGGCTGTATAAGAAAAAAGGTGGAAATGGGGTGGGTGGGTAAGTGCATTGCGCAGTTGCCAGTAACAAGGTCCAATGGAATTAAAAGTCTCCACCAAGATTAAAATGAAATCAATAAACAAAGCATTATTCAGAGTTGCATTAGATCGTGTTATCGGCATTTTTGTGTCTGGTTTCATAATAAAGAAAAAGGCAAGCTTAAAGATCTAATGACTAGAGTTCCTTCTTTGCTCATCCTGGAAACCCACCTTTTTAATGGCTGTCTCTTTGCTCACACTGCACAACCCCTGTAAATATACAGTATATTATTTCTGTATCTATTGCAAGTTGATCCTGCACTGTTTTCATTCACAGTCCAAGGTTACATGATCTTGTCTTACACTGACTGCTGTTATGAGAAACAAGCTAGGAGAAAACTATCCACATTAACAGACAGGGCCGGCGCCAGGATTTCTGGCACCCCCCTGCAACCCATAAATCAGCACCCTCCTTCCTCCTTAGTATTACTAGCAAGCTACTCTCTCACCTTTTCCCTTTTTTGATAACACCTTAGTTTTAAATGTTTCTTTCATTTTTTACCATTTTTCTCTTCTTTTTTTTTAGTTTTTATGTCTCATTCTTTTATTTCCTCATTTTTTTGCCATGCTTACCTCACTCATTGTGTTGCAGTGGCCCTCTTAACAGAAACTGTACATATCTCCTTTATTTTTTTTGTTAATTACTGGTGAATGCAAGCTCCTCAGCAATCGTAGGCCACTAATGACTGGTGTATCATATAAATTCAAACATTCCCAACACAATTGCCTCAGAATAATGCACATATAATGAAATTCTTTAATCCTATTGTATGGAGCCTAAACATACATACAATACAAATAATTAATTTAAAGAATGATTTTGGTGAAGAAAAAATGGATCCGCTTTAAGAATCAAGATCAAGTATCTATTATTATTATAGTGATTTTTAATCCTGTGATTCGGGTTCTAATCAAGAATCATGCATGTATCGGTGCAAGATGTAAGCTATATAATTATTATTATTATTATGTAGTTAGTCTTTAACTTAGGGGATGAGGGTAGCC
Organism: Ichthyophis bannanicus; assembly: GCA_033557465.1. Classification (NCBI taxonomy): domain Eukaryota; kingdom Metazoa; phylum Chordata; class Amphibia; order Gymnophiona; family Ichthyophiidae; genus Ichthyophis; species Ichthyophis bannanicus. The sequence continues at coordinate 147,137,222 of CM066033.1, forward strand.
CAAGAGATGCTATAGAAAAAGAAACGTATATAGTGCCTGTCATCGGGGAAAATATTTTTTGACTCAATGCATAGTTAAGTCCTGGAACTCATTGCCAGATGATGTGGTAAAAACAATTAACATAATGGGCTTTAAACAAGTGGGGAAAGCATGCAAAGCATGGATGTTTATGTTTATGTTTATGTTTAATTAAAATTTGATATACCGCCCAACACCAGGGGCACCTGAGCGGTTCACAATAAAACAATATAAAACAAATTAAAAACAGGCTGCGTGAAAAAGAAAGGAACGCCATGAAATAGATAGGACAGAGAAGAAAAGGAGAACACAGAAAGAACAATAATTACAATGCAACGGTAGGGGATTGCAACATCATGAGGGGAGGGGAGGGGGAATAACGGAGGGGGAGGGGGAAACCAGGGTGGGAAGGTTAAACGCTAAACTGAAGAGATGGGTCTTGAGTTGTGACTTGAATGAAAGATACGATTCTTCCGCACGAAGCGGGGGGGGGAGGGAATTCCATAAGCTAGGAGCTAGAAAATAAAAGGCAGAAGAATGAGTAGAAACAAGATGGGCCTGGGAAGGGGAGGGAAGAGACAGGCGATTTGTATGGATAGCACGGAGCAAACGGTGGGGAGGGCGAAAGTAGATCAGATCCGCAAGATAGGAGGGGGAGCCAGTGCGGACGGCTTTGTGGGTGAGAATAAGAATTTTATACTGGACACGAAAGGAGATAGGCAACCAGTGGTGTTGAAGAAGGAGTGGGGTAACGTGATCAAAGCGAGAAGCATGAGCTAGAAGACGAATAGCAGAGTTCTGAACACGTTGAAGACGAGACAATTGGGAAAGAGGCAAACCAGCAAGGGACACATTACAATAATCAAGACGAGACAACACAAGAGAACAAAGGAGAGTGGCCAGGGCAGAAGGGGAGAGAAAAGGACGGACCGAACGAAGTTGCCTAAGGGAAAAAAAAGGAACGTTGGACAAGAGAAGAAATGTGATCCTTAAAGGAAAGGGAAGAGTCAAGAGTGACACCCAAATAACGGAGGGAAGAAACAAGAGGGATAGGTTGTGCAGAAAAGAAGGGGGCACAAGTGGGGGAAGGAGCTCCAAACGTAAACCAAATAGCATGTGATTTAGAAGGATTCACATGAAGGAAGTTGGAAGAGAACCAGGAGAACCAGGAGGCAATAGCAGCAAGACAATGATTGAGAGGGGTAATATCCGGTGAAAGGGAGTCGGTATGAAGGAGAAGAAAGATATCGTCCGCATAATAATATGCGGAGATACTAAACTGTTGGATCTGGAGGGCAAGAGGAGCTAAGAAGACATTGAAAAGAAGCGGTGCAAGGACGGACCCTTGGGGAACCCCACAGGTGAGGGGAGTAGGGGCAGAGGTGGAGGATCCAGAAACAACAGAGAAAGAACGACCGGAAAGAAAAGAGTGAAACCACCGAAGAACGGTACCAGAGAGACCCGCATCCTGAAGACGAGTGAGAAGGGTGCGATGATCCACAAGATCAAAAGCGGCCGAAAGGTCAAGAGAAACAGCCAGAGTGTAAAGACCATGGTGAAATTCTTTCCAACCCCTTTGCACATGTATGCACGTGCACACCCGTCTGTATCTGCATTGCCTGCGTATGTGCTTCTTGTGTCTGTGTGTATCTGTTTTCTGTGTGCATATATATACTGCTATATCTGTGCATGTTTGTAAGTATGTGAGCATCTTTGTGTGTGAGTGCATGTACTTTTGTATGTCTATTTATGTCTCTTTTCAGTTCTCTGTGTGTCTGTGAAGGGGAGAGGCAAAGGGAGGGATGTTTGAAAGGTGCAATCCCATAATTGCTATGTTACTGAATCAGTGTTTATATGCTGCAGCTGATAGAACTGCTTTTCCCATAGGAATGCATCAGGACACTTTTGGGGGGAGGGGGGATGGAGGGTTAATTTCTCTTCCATCTCCAACCATATGTAGAAAGCTTACTTCTACAATGCAGGAACTTCTCACAACTCACCTTCTCCCCGCCCCCACCCCACCAAAGCCTTCCCATTGGCTGGGCCCTACCCACAATCTCTGCTGCTAGTTACCCTGAAAGCAGGCAGGGAAGTCTCACTCACAGAGAGAGGAGAATTGGAGTTTTTAAACCCTAAAAAACGTTCAGAGATCTTAGCCTTATTAATGTAAAAATCAGTAGAATCCTGAACAATGCTTAACATTTTGAAAAAATTTCTGTGTCAGGCTTTGTGTTACTTAACTGATATATGCAGTGTTAAGTCATATCTTACACAGGGCCGCTCCAACCCCTTATGGGGCCCTGGGCACACTTTTGAGCATGCCCTCCCCCCATCCATCTGAGCACAGTCATGAATGCTGGAGAGAGCACGGCCAGCCTTTAGTTTAGAGCCTGCTGCAGAACCTGGCTATTGCTGTGTCCGACGGTGTGGTGTCTGGGGTCTTCTTGTACCTTCCCATGAGTAGCCTCAGGGTGGATCAGGTGGCCCTCTGCCACCGCCGTAGCATGATCACACCATCCTTGAAGTTAAAAAAAAAAAAAAAAAAGCTGATCACAGCTGCTACGCAGTCGTTGGGCACCTCACCGATTTCTGCTGCTCCTCAGCTGGGTGCACTCCCGGAAGCGGGGGAATTCGGCTTACTCCTGGGTCAGCTTCAGGGCTGCTTTTACCTATAAGAATTATCTTGTAGGTAATTTTAAAACCAATAAAGAAAAAAAAAAGAATCCTGAAAAATGACAGACAATTGTCAATCCTAATCTCCTAATTCCTGAGCAAATCTGACAGCACCCCTCTAAACTTTGGACCCTGGTTTGCCAAAGTCTTAATCTAGCCCTATCCATAGCAACAGAAATCGGTGGCCAGTACACATAGCAATCAATAAGAAACAGTAAAATTCAGTTAGTAAGTTTGACAGTAGAAATAAAAAGAGAGAAAAGAGATATATATCTGAATAATTTAAAATGCAATACATCACAGCTAGGGAATTATTTGGAATCCCTGTATGTGTGTGTGTATGGTGTACCTATTTTTGGGCGTGCATGGTGTGGGTGGTGGGAGCAGTTAACAGGGTGGAGGGGGAGTTACAGGGGTACTTTTTTGGGGGTGGTGCATTTTGTGTGGTGGGAGTGCAGTTGCAGGGAGAATAGTTTTGAGGGGTGGGAATCTTTTGCAGAGAGGTGGGGTCCATACTTGGCAGTCTGACCCCTAGCAGTAGTACTGCAAGATTACTAGTAGAGGTCATGGGTGCTATTTTGGAGCCCAGTGCTGAAGGAGCAGGAGCAGCTGGGGATGGCTACTGCTCCCACTAGATACCAGGGAGCATCGGATCCTTGTAGGAGCCTTAGTAGGGGGAGTGGGTCATGGGGGGTTTGTCCATGGGGTCTTCAGGCCAATGAGGTCAGATGGTAGATTATTGATGCAGAGGGGAATCAGATATCTTTGGGGAAGTCAGGGGGTTGGGCAGATCGGATGTCAGAGGGAGGGATCAGGAGAGGATCACTGTTGGGGGTGGCTGATTGTGAAGGGGGATGGTGCTGGAGGATGAGGATCTTCATCCAGATTGGAGAGCAGCAGAGCCAGTACAGGATGAGGTTCACCCTAGGTGAACTTCATCCCTGTCAACCCGGGTTCCTGTCCCCTTTGCCGCCACCCCTCTCTGTAAGCTGAATTAACAGCAGTGACTTTAAAACAGCACCTCAGCGGTTCCCAGAAGCCTCCGCTGCTGATGCTGCTTCTGCCCCCTCTGATGCAGACTTCCTGCTTGCATAGGGGCAGAAGTGACAGGTTCACACATAGGTAGATTGTTGTTACCTGTTTTCCTTCCCCACATTCAGATTTTTAAAACCATAGCTCCCGCTGAACTTGGGGATACATCAACGTGCAGTCCTGCAGGTCCTTACACGTATCTTACCCCAAGGCTCAGCCTGGAAAAAAACCTTTGACATGCATTTGACCAAAAAACAAAACAAAACCATTTTAGGGCAACTTAGAAACATAGGTTTCAAAGGTCATCACTGAACTTGCCTAGTATTCAATTCTGACTGGGAAACGTTTTTGGCGCATTGCGCCATAATTAGCTTCGACGGAACTAACACCAACAGTGCTCTCAGGACTAATCAATGGAGATGGAATTTTAATGTCAACGCAACAGCATAAAATGAAAAATGTGATAGCTGTGCAGGTTTTCAAAGACCAGGCAACACGATCTCTGAAAGCCTGGCTGGAACAACACACAATACACAGTGTCAGAATGGGAGAATCTCAGTGCAAATCACCTTACTGGACATTTTCCCTTCCCCCCTCTCCCCCACTGACTAATTTACTAAATTATCACCCTACCTTTCACATAACAAGGTCTTCTGTTACAAAATCTATGGGGAAAATCTATCAAAGTTTGACTCTGGTGCAGAAATCACTTCAGTTTGTTATAGTGGAGTAATATTTGTGTCAGAGCAAAACTGACAGAAACATGTAGTATGAAGAGCATCTCTAGGGCAAATGACCCCCTCTGTGCAGGGCTATTACAAGGATATGAGGGTGCCCTAGGCAAACTCTCAATCCTGCTGCCATCCCTGCTGAAACCCAACGCACCCAAAGCCTTCAATGCTGTATTGTTGTTCGTGCTCGCTTTGATCAGCCCCCTTCAACACAGATTTCCTATTTGCATGGGGGTGCAAAGCAAAATCAGAGGCTTCAGGTAAGCACACTATTGTTGTTTAATTGCATCGCTGCCTCTGCAGATCCCAGAGAGGGAGGGCAGTGATGGCAATGGCCTATTCTAGAAACATTGACACTCTAGGCAACTGCCAATTTGCCTTTTGGGTAGCATCTGCTCTGCCTGTATGAAAATGATTGATGGTGTCGCTCCCTCCCTCATCCATTCTCTCCGCCTTCCTTTGGGCATTTTCCCCTCCTTCCAGGCACTCTACCCCTCCTTGTCCAGTCTTTCCCCTCTCCCCATCCCTCATTGTCTCATTCAGAGGTCGCACTGAAGTGCGGACAAGCATTGTTGGCTTTGTGCCCATCTTTCATGCATCATAGTCTCAACATGCTAAACACATTCAGTGCCCAATCTCAAATGCTGATGATTCCACAAAAGAAATCGGGTTTATCCTAAAAGGGATAAGGAGACATGCATAGTTTCAGGAGTTACATGCATAAATCTTAGATTTTAAAAATCTTCCATTCCTTGCCCCCTCTGCTTGGTCACAAAAGAAAGTTGTTTAGGAATTCCAGTGTCTCTCTGCTTTGGGTTTGCTTGATATTGCTGATTATCCAGCGAAGCTTAACTGGATAACTTGGGTGGCTGCAGAGAGCTGTTCCAAAAGTTAGCCAGATATCTTTGACTGGTTAACTTTAGCAGAGTATATTCAGTGGGTCCAGAAGGCTCATGCTCCCTTTCTTTTAACAGCCGGATATAAAAGAAATACCATCATTCTTGCAACGCCTCCTTTCCCTGCAGATGGATGCTAAACATGGGGGGGAGGAGGGGAGCGGAGGGAAGGGGGAGATGCAGGGCTGCATACTGGTGCACAGGTAGAAGTGTTCTGTATTAACTTGGGTAGCGTCTGCCCTGCCTGTTCCGATGAGGGAACCCCGAGCCAGCAGCCTCCATTGTCCAGCAGCTCCCCCGATCGGGGTAGAGCGCCCGAACAGGAGAAGCAACCGCATTCTCCCACTCAGAGGCTCCTGCCCAATCGGGGCAGTGGGAGGAACAGCAGGGCAGCATAAAACCACCGTCTCCAATGAGGGAACCCCGAGCCAGCAGCCGCCATTGTCCAGCAGCGCCTGGGCCTCACCAGAGGGCCCTTTGGCAGGGTCCTGTGATGAGAACACCCCCACCTTTACGGAGAGTCATCTAAAACAGCCAATATTGTGGATAAACCAACTGAAATGACCACAAAACACACCGCACATCAGAGAACTCCAGAATTACAGTAGCGGCCAACACTGCAAAGGACGCCGCCCTCTCAGCAAACGTATGTAGACAAAGACCTAATAGCGTTCACACTGCACTGTATATACCACCTATCAGACATACACCTGTGAACAATACTACCCAGAATTGTCCTGTTAAAATGATATACTAATACTAGGTGATATCAATGCTGCGAGAATTAATCCCCGTTACAAGCTTTAGTCGCTGCTTTACAACGTTGTCACTGTTGAACGAGTTAGTCACCGATGTGTAGCTAGTTATTCTTATACAAGTAGCCATTGTTGTTTCCAAAACGTTCTCAGTATCCATTGCTGTACAAGTTAGCCACCATTGTTAACCTAGTCAGTTCTATACAAAGTATTCTAGTTGCTTGAAAGTTCTCATTGAAGTGTGAAGTAACCACTGCTAGTCCTACACAAAGTATTCTTGGTCGCTTGAAAAGTCCTCATTGAAGTGCAAAGTATCCATTGCTGTACAATTTAGCCACTATTGTTAACCTTATAACTATTATCAGAAAAACGCTCAATGTTATCAATATGGAACACAGTCTTCTTCAATCTATCTCTTATGGTTATTCAAGAACATTTAATATCACTGAAGGTCTCAGACTGATTCGGCACTTTGTTATAGACTTGTAACATGTCAAACTGATGTGCCTAATAGCATCAATGACCTTCAATACATATTGCCCAGTGGTAATGAAGCAGAGGGAGTCGCCAACCCTAAAGTTCACTGTGGAAACCTCTAAAGCCACTATTGAAAGCTTCTCTTTTATTATAGCATTTCTCAACACTTAGCTTCTAGTGGATCGTTTCACAGCCAGCTCTCCATCGTTGCTTCATTAAATCCCAACGCCTTCCTCAAGTACCCACTGTGTATCACTAATGATGCTTCATCAGGAGATCTCACTCACTTCTTGACAATGTTCTATAAAATAAAATCCATATATATCTAAATAAATAAACTGTTCCGTCCAAAATTCCTACCTCTATCTCCAAAATTTAACTATACAAAAAATACACCTACCAGAAACATAACTGATGCTGCCTACGTCTTTCTGTCTTTCTCATTCGGGCAAGCACAATGTTTCTCAGAATTTCTTTCAAACTGCCCTTGAAAAAACGCCGCGCACGCAGAGTACTGGGCAGATCTTAACTTTTAAAGACCTAATGCTGCGACTCGATTGGAGGTTCCATATGTCTCTAAAAATGACGTCATTAGTATCTGCTACGCTATGAGCTTTTTTGTTCACAAAAATCCCACCCACAAGTTGTCGCAGGATCACAAACCCTCAAAATTTTTTTTTTATACAAAAGTCCAAGCGTATTATTCATGTCATCCTGTCTCCCATCAACAAAAGCTATGTTTAAGAAACTCTTGATGTATGTTCAATTCCCTATTAACTTAACATAAAAAAAAAAATCCCCTTTACTACGACTTCTATTATTGCAATACCCAACCTGTGCTATAACAATTACAATACTAATTAAAATCATTGCTAACTTCCCAAACATCCACACAGTACAACTACCTTATAAATCTTTAACAGCTTTTATCATAGGCAAGAAGCCCAATCTATGGCAGCATTTCAACTTATAAATCCACTTCTGTTCTCTGAACAGAAGCGTCTGATCCTGAGTTTTCCCCGATACTCCAAATTCCACTTTATCAATGCAAAAGCACCGTAACTGTTCAAAAATGTGCCCTTGCGCTACGCAATGCTGAACCAATGGAGCTTCCTTCACCTTACAGTTCAGCCAACTCTTGTGTTCCCCCATTCTTATTTTAAAAGAACGAATTGTCTTGCTCACGTAGATTAATTCACATGGGCATTGAATAACATATACTACCCCTGTAGAATCACATGTAGTATAAGTTCTTAAAGGATGGGTGAACCCCTGATGCTCAAAATTGTTCAACTCTACAGTAATGTCACAGATACTGCATCCCCCACATTTTCTATGTCCCTTCACTGCTAAAGTATCCCGTTGTCCTACTAGAGGATTCAATATCACTGGACTAAGACACTCCTTTGGGTTACGGTTTCTTTGCCATACACAGCGTATTCTCTTCCCCGCCAACCCGGGAACTGCTGCTATAATGTTCCCATGTTTTTTTAATATCCTTTGAATACCTGAACTAAGAGGAGAATATTTAGTTATCAAATTAATGTTATCAGGGTTGATATTTTCCTTTTTGTTAGAGCCCCTAGTCTCCAATAGCAAATTTCTATTATTATTAAGGGCCCTACAGTACGCTCGCCTCACTGTCACTTTTGGATAACCTCTTTGTTCAAAATTATTTGAGTTGTCTTGATAATTGTTTAAATTCATTAACATTAGAACAATTTCTCCTATATCGCAAAAATTGAGAAAAAGGGAGACTTTCCTTTAACTGTAGAGGGAGTATTGTAATTGTTATAGCACGGGTTGGGTATGGCAATAATAGAAGTGGTAGTAAAGGGGAAATTTTTTTTTTTAAAGTTAAGTTAATAGGGAATTGAACATACATCAAGAGTTTCTTAAACATAGCTTTTGTTGATGGGAGGCAGGATGACATGAATAATACAACGCTTGGACATTTGTATAAAAACAAATTTTTTTTGAGGCTTTGTGATCCTGTGGCAACTTGGGGGCGGGATTTTTGTGAGCAAAAAAGCTCATAGCATAGCAGATACTAATGACGTCATTTTTAGAGACATATGGAACCTCCAATCGAGTCGCAGTATTAGGTCTTTAAAAGTTAAGATCTGCCCAATACTCCACATGTGCAGCGTTTTTTCAAAGACAGTTTGAAAGAAATTCTGAGAAACATTGTGCTTGCCCGAATGAGAAAGACAGAAAGATGTATGCAGCATCAGTTATGTTTCTGGTAGGTGTATTTTTTGTATAGTTAAATTTTGGAGATAGAGGTAGGAATTTTGGACGGAACAGTTTATTTATTTAGATATATATGGGTTTTATTTTATAGAACATTGTTAAGAAGCGAGTGAGATCTCCTGATGAAACATCATTAGTGAAATGCAGTGGGTACTTGAGGAAGGCGTTGGGATTTAATGAAGCAACGATGGAGAGCTGGCTGTAAAACGATTCACTAGAAGCTAAGTGTTGAGAAATGCTATAATAAAAGAGAAGCTTTCAATAGTGGCTTTAGAGGTTTCCACAGTGAACTTTAGGGTTGGCGACTCCCTCTGCTTCATTACCACTGGGCAATATGTATTGAAGGTCATTGATGCTATTAGGCACATCAGTTTGACATGTTACAAGTCTATAACAAAGTGCCGAATCAGTCTGAGACCTTCAGTGATATTAAATGTTCTTGAATAACCATAAGAGAGAGATTGAAGAAGACTTTGTTCCATATTGATAACACTGAGCATTTTTCTGATAATAGTTATAGTATTAATCGCTCAGAAGAAGACCACAATTTTTGTGTGTTGACACTATTGTTAACCTAGCTATTTCCTATACAAGCACTCATTGTTGCTTTAAAAAATTAAAATATAAAAAAACAACTAGATAATTACTGCCTAATCCTAACCAGTTTGTACCTCCTCAGCAACGCACTCATTGACTTCCTCACTTCAGCCTCCACCTATAACCCTATTCCAATCCTGCAAGGCCGAGGAAGGAGATATCACGGCAGCACACGCTGTAAGCCATCAGATTTCTATCAAGACTCTCACCCACACATAATCCACATAACACTCTAACACTCTGCAAAATCCAAAGTGCCACAGCCCCAAAGCCCACGAAACCTGAAATGTGCCCTCATAAATGCACGATCAGTCCACAGGAAATGGCCAGCCATCACTGACTTTATAACACACCTTGAGCTAGACATCCTACTGGTCACTGAATCATGGCTCAGCGACGCAGACTCAGTCCTCATCAACCAACTCATCCCCCTCAACTTTCCAATCCATACTTGCCACAAACCTAACCGCAGAGGAGGTGGCACGTTCATCCTATCAAAAACAGAACTCCAATATCAACTGATCAACTCCAGCAGCACAACACACCTTGATGCAGTCACCATAACCAACAGCCACAGCACCATCAACCTAATCTACCGATCCCCATCCTCCTCCCCTGAGGGCCTCGCAACCATAATTGACCTTGCCTGTAAATCCAAGAACACTCACAGGCCAAACTGGATATTGGGAGACTTTAACCTACCAGCTCTTCAAAATACCCATGCCGAAGCCTTCCTTAAAGCACTCAATGAACTTGGCTACGAACAGATAGTTGAGACACCCACCCACCGGAAAGGAAATACACTAGACCTCGTATTCACCCATGACCAGACATAAGCCCGAACTACAACTTTGACCTAGATAGCACCCCAGTCCCATGGTCTGACCACAACCTAATCAAACTCCAGATACCCATGCATCAGGACAGCAACCTGCCTAGAAAAGTAGCCAAAAACTCATCAGCACCCACAGGACATTTCAGACCATTTGGCAAAGAGGCGATCCTCAACGAAGTCCTTCCAAACCTCGCTAGATTCGCCTAACCTGGATGAAATGATGGCCACATGGAATAACAGCCTGAAATCCTTTGCATGCCTACCTGCCTCAAACAAGCAACCTGCCCCAGACAAGACACCAAGAGGTAGGAAATCTGCACGATGGTACTTCGCGGAGCTACGGTCCTCACTACTTCTCCTTAGGAAACTAGAAAGAAGATGGCGGTGCTCCCAGTCCCTAACTAATCAGGCAGCCTACATTGCCAACCTGAACGCACACCAAGACTCTATATCAGTGAAAATGAAAGAATACCACTCCAAACTCCTGCGCCGCTCACTAAACAAACCTCATGAACTCTTCAACTTAGTGAAGACCCTGACAAAAGAACCTTCGCCCACCCAAGCTACAATGTTACACCCTCAGGAATACGTAGACTACATACTAGCCAAATCCAGCAACATCAATGTGGCCATGAAATCCACTCCTAGTTACAACCCGTACCAACCACTGCCACTCAACTCGCTTACAATACCATCAGCAAGAGGCATCGAGGACATCATTGCAACCATCAACTCCACCACTGCTCTAAACAACCCCTGTCCAGCATATTGGATAAGATCCTTGTGCAATGAACTCAGTCCAACTCTAGCCAAGATCATGGAACAGTCCTTCTCCACAGGAACATTCCCAGCATGCCTGAAACAGACGTCAATCCAGCCCCTTCTGAAGAACAACAAGCTGAACCCCCCAGAAGGTAGAATCCTATCGACCAATCTCAAGCATCCCACTTCTAGCCAAGATTATTAAGAAGGTCGTCCAACGGCAAATCCAAGAACACATCGACTCCCCTGCCCCCCTTAATCCATGCCAACATGGCTTCAGGGAATCACATGGCATCGAAATGCTTCTTGCCACATTTCCCAACACATTAATCACAGGGATTAACAACAACAGACGAGGATATGCCCTGATCTTCTTGGACATCTTCGCAGCTTTCGACTCTGTCAACCACGAGCAGTTCCTAATATGTCTCCCAGAAAAGGGAATCCAGGGCTCAGCCTGGAGCTGGTGCAAATCGTACCTAACAGATAGATGGCAGCAGGTACGAACATGCTCTATGACCTCCAAGCCTTTTCAATAAAAACATGGAGTTACCCAGGGTTCCTTGCTATCTGCCCTATTATTCAATATATATATATATATGCAGCCCATATGTGCAATCATCCGCTCCTTCAACATCTCGTGCCTGATTTATGCAGATGATGTTCTACTCTTCACCCTATTCACTATCAGCCAACCAGATTTCTCTTCACTAGTAAAATACTTTGATGCCATCCCTGACTGGCTCCACTCACAGAGTCTCAAGATAAACTTCAACAAGACAGAAATGCTGTTCATCATGAGAAATCAAACCTTCTCCCCACCGGCAACATTAAAGATGAGAGACGCCGAGCTCCCGAGTCTATCCACCATCCACTACCTAGGAGTCATGCTGGACCAGCACCTTGACTTGAAAGTGCACATAGGCAACACCATCAAGAAAATCTACCATAAGTCAACCAGATGACTTCCAAACAGTTTTCCAGGCACTAGTAACCCCCCACTTTGACTACGCCAATGTGATCCTTCATGGACTCCCTAAGAACACACTAAACCCACTACAGTTAGCAATGAACGCTGCTGCCCACTTCCTACTCGGGGCCTCTAGAAGGGACCACATTACTCCAATCCTAAAAGACCTGCACTGGCTACCAATCTACTGCTGGCTCACCTACAAAGTAGTACTGTTAACATTCAATGCCATCAACAAAACAACCTCCAGCTCCTTGACGAACCTTATCCACCCCACACCTGCAACCAGAGCAAGAAGGTCCTTTGCCACCAACACACTAATAACCCCCAGCGAAGTAACAAAATGCACTCAGGCAACAACAAAAACAGAGCCTTCATGTTCTACGCACCTACCTGCTGGAATGAGCTCCCAGTGAACATCCACGCAATCACTGACCTTGCACAATTCAGAAAAGCACTAAAGCACCACCTTTTTCTCCTACACTACACCCAGGCCAACAAAACGTCCTCACCTGACAAAACCCTACAACCTAACCATAAAAAACAGACAACCCAGTAAATAAATTACATCCCTGTTCATAGCTCCCAGGGCAAGCCATGTCGCTACAACTGCATAGCGACTTCCTGCCTAGACTGTATATAGTCTGTATATAGTTACCACTGTTCTAAATCCAAGTTGTATTACCCGTTCTATGTAAGTGCAGAGCAGGCTCTTCCTGCTCTTTACAAAATGTTATCGCTAACCCGCACTGATTTTAAAGAGCGCGGTATATAAAAGCATTAAATAAATAAATAAAATTAACTATCATGGTGTTAGCTCTGGCTGTCTAACAATCCCTTTTTTTCAGTTTTTCAGATCTTGGTGCAGAAATGTTAAATATTTGAGTGAAAAGTTGCATATTCCATCAAGGCCAGGGCTCTTGCAGGTTGGGATCTTTCTCAACCTAGTTTCCATTTATTTGATTGTTTTTTCAGGCCATTCCAGTCTTTATGTTCACCTTTTCCATTGCTTTCTATTTGTTGGGTAGCTATTTGCTTCTCTTTTCCGTTCTACTGGATCCTCATATAAACTTATGCATGACTTCTGCTTCAGTTTTGCTTGGTGATGTTTTGAATGATATTCTTCCCCCAGGTCCCCATAGAGAATTGCCCTGGGTTCTGCTTAAATTGTTTATTTTTGTATCTCTCCTTTCCATTTTCTTCACATCTCTACATCTTTTGTACTTCTATTGTTACTTTCAATTTGTTATTGGAGGTTTGAGCTTGAGATTGAGAATTTTTCTCATTATTTTGGTGTCCTCAATCCATTGAGGAACTCATTTATCAATGTCCCCTCTGTATGCAATAATTTCATATTTTCCTCTATATGTTTTGTCAAAGAAGGAATTATTATCTTGTTTTCTTTTCTTCTGGCTGTGTCTTTGTCTTAACAACTCTTACACTAATGATTTTCATTGGACAATATTGAATCAGATTTTTTTATGTTTTTGTCAATAGAAGATCCCTGGATGCAGGTTATGTCCTTGTGACTCTTACTTATCATGTTTTTCACTTTAGGAGTCAAGTTCCACATAGGCTCGAAACTCAGCTGCTAACTTCTCCATCTCCTGATCTTTCTCCTGTAGGACTGCCAACTGGCTCCAGATGCACACGACAGGCTTGCTCCAGTCCTGGGTTTACCCCATTGCATGCAGTTACTTGTAGTTTTCCTTTTCTTATGGAGTGCAATGGAGAAATCAGAACTACATATCCCTGCATGCAATGAGGTAAATCCAGGACTGGATCAAACCCGTCAGGCACATCTGGAGCCAGTTAGCAACCCTATTCTCCTGCCTTTCCTCTTCACTCAGCTTCCCAACTTGTCTTAGCTTAATCTTGCCTCCTGTGTTACACTCTTCTCTTCTTCTTACCACTTCTCATAGTGCTGACTGTCCTGGTGCCTTTAGGGTGGTACTTCTTTCTCACTCCTCTTTCTACATCAGCTGTCAGTTGTTTTAAGATTTTATCACTTACATTTTTCTTTGCTTTGACTTATACAGTTTGTTATCTTAAATTTGCATGGGTTGCCTTTTGCGGTTTTTCTTTCAGTAATATTATTCTTTCTTCCACTATTTTGTGGTCTCTCTTCGTAAACTTTCTTGTTTTAGCTGTAGGTTTGTAATAATGGTAGGTTAGTTCCTTTTATCTTCAGGGGTCTACCTAGTTGTAGTTAATCCTCTTAATTTTTCATAACATAATAAATGATGACAAAAAATAACCAACATGATCCATTCAGTTTTCTCAGTAAAGTAGTTAGGATTGTAACTGTCACTCCATGCAGGTTGCCCCCCCCCCCCCCACGCTCTTTTTGTTTAAGGTTGCAACTGCAAGCATATTCTCCCCCTCACCCTGAGTTCCTTTTATGAAGCGCAAAAAAAGTCATTTGACAGTTGCTTTGAGTGAAAATGGTCTACACTTGGATTCCATCCTCTTTGCTATTTAAGAATTCTCTTTGTCTATCCAACATATTTTTGAATTCCTTCACTGCTTTCATGTCCACTAGGAGGCTATTCCAGACATCCACCCCACTGTTGTTTCTAAGTTTTCCATTAGTTTCTGTAGCCCATCTCCTGTTGCAGTGGATCCATGAAGAGGTTTAACCATGGCTTATAGCTCTACTAGAGATGTTACCTGCACCTGAATTGTTTGCACTATCATTACCCCCAGTACTTCCCTCATTAGCCTTAGCGCTTAAGCTAAGACAGTGCACCTTTTATCCTGGGAGACATGCGGCCAGTATGAATGTATTTTTCCTTCCTACCATACTTCAGTAGAAGTGGCTGCTTTGCTGAGATCTGTTATGTAATGCACAAAGGTCACTATGTGAAGGTACCCAGCAAGACCAGGAGGGAAATTTATTCTCTCACATCTCAGAAACAAGCAGCAATTTACTGTGATCTCCTCAGACCTTTTCTCACCTGTATGGATTTGATTTGATGGTGCTGACGGATACAGTTTAGGAAACAGAATGTGAAGACTACACAAGGGTGTGAAGACACATTTGCAAGCCACTGTTGCAGTAGATTTCAAAAAACAAATTGAGAGAATTTTTTTCAGTCAGCATGCAATTTAACTATGGACTTTTCTTTCACTAAATATGATGTAGGCTACTAATTTAGCTGCATTTAGAAAAGGTTTAGCTATGTTTCGAGAGGACAGGTTTGTTAGCCATTATTTAGCTGGCTAGTCTTGGTCATTTCTCCCCCTCCTGTAGATGGTGACTGCATTGCCTTTAACCTTTCCCGGCATTCGTGGCTTCATGGAAACAGCCGCCAGCGTGAAGGTAAAGGCTCTTCACGCTGGCGGGCTGTGCAGAGGGAGCCAGGGCCTCGCATGGGCTTCCCCGGCTCCCTCTGCAGCACCTTAGACGGGGTGGGGCTCTTCGGGGGGGGGGGTGGCTAGGACTAAATGGGCTGTGCTGGGGAGGGGGAACCGACTGGAAATGGGCTGTGATGGGGGGCTGGGAAACAGACTGGAAATGGACTGTGATGGGGGGTGGGAACGGACTGCAATTGAGCTGTGATGGGGGGATGACTACAAGTGGGCTGTGATGGGGGGAACAGACTAGAAATGAGCTGTGATGTGGGGGGGAATGGACTGCAATTGAGCTGTGATGGGGGGAACAGACTGCAATTGGGTTGTAATGTTGGGGGGATAGGACTGGAAATGGGCTGTGATGGTGGGGGAACGGACTGCAATTGGGCTGTGATGTTGTGGGGGAACAGATGAAATGGGCTGTGATGGTGGGGGGGGGAAACTTGGACTGGAAATGGGCTGATGAAGAGCTGGATTAGGACTGGAAATGGGCTGATGTGGGCTGGAATAGGATGAAGTGGGCTGACGAGGGGGCTAGGATTGGAAATTGGCTGATGGGTGAGCTTGGAGTGGAAATGGGCTGATGGGGGACTGGACTGGAACTGGAAAAGAGCATATGGGGGCTAGGACTGGAAATGGGCTGATGAGGAGCTGGAATAGGACTAGAAATAGGCTGATGGGGGAACGTGGACTGCAAATGGGTGATGGGCTGGAATAGGACTGGAAATGGGCTGATGGGGCTGGAATAGGACTGGAAGTGGGCTGATGGGAGTTGGAATAGAGCAGGAAATGGGCTGATGGGGGAGCTTGGAGTGGAAATGGGCTGATGGGGGGCTGGAATGGAACTGGAAAACAGCATATGGGGCGCTAGGTCTGGAAATGGGCTGATGTGGAAGCTTGGGAGACTGGGACTAGAAGGGGGAAGATGCTGGGTGAGTCTAGAACTATAAGGGAGCTGATTTTGGGGGAGGACTAGAAAGGGATGGGGAATGAGAATGGAGAGGGGAAAAGATACTTTTTGTGGGAGGGAAGAAAAGTCTACAATGGGCCAGGTATTGGAAGAGTAAGTTGAGATTGAGGATGGAAGGGTGAAATTTGAGTGGATGATAAAGGAATAAGGAAAGAAATGGAGGAAAGAGCAAAAAGGGAAAGATCAGTATGTTAAAGCAGATATAGAGAAAAAATTTGGAAAAAAATCTAAAAGAGAAGAAAGGATAAATGGATAGCTCGCAGAAGACACAAAGAAACCAGAAGAAAGTGACTGGAGCAATTGCAACTGAAAAAGAAAATGCACAAGCAATAAAAAGTAGAAAAATACTTTCTTATTTTGAATTTATTAACTGGAATGTATCAGCTCTGGGAAATGTGCATCGTTAATGTCTTTTGTGTTTTGTTTAGTACAAGAGGAAATTTATTTATAGTTTTATTTCTCCAGTGTTGTTGCACATCCCAAGTTTGGCTTTTGGGGTTCCCAGTTTAATTATTGTCTTCCTATTTCTAAATTGTGATCCCTTGTTCTTTGGTCTATGTTCTGCATTTTAACCAAGCTGAGGTATTCTGTTCATGTAGTTTCTAATTCACTGTGTCACTTGTTCTCTTTCCCCAGTAGGAGATGCATTGGTATTCTCTGAGATGTATTGGTTTAATATTTGCAGTGTTGCCTTTTGATAGGTAGGGTTTGGTGCTTTGTGAGTCCTGGCAGTGCTGTTACGATATGGTGGATTTGCTATGAGTTCTAAATGGTCAGTGCTTATAGTACTTCCTAATGGGCCTGGCAGTTGGCACTGGAATATAGTAACGTAGAAATCTGTTAGTCTTTCTTTATCCAGACACTTATTAAAAGGCGTGTTTACTAAAAATGCATGGTAACATTATGCAAATATTTATGCAAATGAGGCCCCGCAATTTATCTCTGCGCATGGCCCCACACCCCCCTTGGGCCGCCCCTGCACATAGGGTAGATGCATGGTGCACCTTTTTTTCATACCTTTCAGTATCTTTTTCCTTTCCAATTTATATGGCTGCTACCTTAAACAAGATTTTTTTTGGGGGGGGGGGGCAATGTCTCTTAAATGGGTTAATTTTGCATGTACCAACACACAAAAGAACAGTTGTAAAGAGCAATAAAAATATCTAACAATACGAAAAAATTGCTCTAAATCCAAAATTTCTCAATACACATGAATATTCCAATATAAATAACAACTCCAAACAATCACTTCCAGGCAAAATGACCTCAGATGGCTCAACCCTACATGTAGTGAAAAATCACTATAGGGATTAGCAGACGCTCACATCACTGGTCAAAGCCTCCCACACACTCACCAACTTTATTATTTATTTTTACCAAAACAATCCTTAAAAAACACAACTTCATCTTTGGGAAAAGACAAATTAATATTTTTAACCACTTATCTACAACCATACATCCACCACTCACACACAATCAATCCGAGTCTAAAGCGTCTGGAATTTAATCGGCTCAAAAGAGCAGAACTGAGTACCGCCGGAGCAACCAGATGGCAACTGTAAAGAGATAGCAAAAAATTCAGACATCCAACTCGGCAACACCAGCACGAAATTTTCAAAGACTTATCTTCAAATAGATGTCTTGCACCCGGCGGAATCCTCAATCTTCAAAGGTGATTCACAACACAATGGGTCAAGGCGACCTCCAACGCGGGGAATACTATTATCTTCTATAAGCATTACCACATTCTATTACCAAATCGCTGCCAAGCCCTACAAAAGCTTTCATTTCGCCATTATCCGGCTTCATCAGGGGCTATGCGATAGAAATAAAACGCCACTGCAATAGCTACTCAAAACATGACAAACAACGGCGTGTGACGCACCAAATATCATGAATCAACAGCCAATCAGAAACGTACCAAAATCCTGACGTCACCTAAAAGCTATACACACCATTCAATACAAACCCCACCAATTGGAACTGCACAGTATCTCCATACTCCGAACTAGCGGACATCATAAACTATGCTATGCTATGCAAGGTATCAAAATAACAATGCCCATTCTAGTTTATCATTTAAGCCTCCCGGTTGTAAAGTATCTAATTCAAAAATCCAATGTTGTTCCTTCTGTAAAAGTAGTCTTTTACGATCTCCTCGACGAATACTAGGAGGTACATACTCTAAAACAGTACATCGGAGATCCTCAAAGTGATGACCAAAATCCACACAATGTTGAGTTAAAGGTGTATGGTTGTAGATAAGTGGTTAAAAATATTAATTTGTCTTTTCCCAAAGGTGAAGTTGTGGTTTTTAAGGATTGTTTTGGTAAAAATAAATAATAAAGTTGGTGAGTGTGTGGGAGGCTTTGACCAGTGATGTGAGCGTCTGCTAATCCCTATAGTGATTTTTCACTACATGTAGGGTTGAGTCATCTGAGGTCATTTTGCCTGGAAGTGATTGTTTGGAGTTGTTATTTATATTGGAATATTCACGTGTATTGAGAAATTTTGGATTTAGAGCAATTTTTTTGTATTGTTAATTTTGCATGTACCATGAGGTATCTCCTTTTTATTTTCAGGTTAATCCTTGTAACCCTTTAAATGATGGTTGTTTGTGTCCTGAAACGGATCCATGACCAAGTTCAGCAGTGTACTGCTGCATGGGGAACATTTTCTTCTCCTGAAGGATTTGTACTGTCGCTACCACCATCTTTGTCCTAATACATAAGCTAAGGGGGAGGGGCACTTTCTTCATTTTCCTTACCTATCATACTTACATTATAGCATTGCCTTGCTGACATTTGACATAGATCTTACGCCATGGAGATCACCACGTGAAGATAGTCAGCAACAGGTTGGAGAGAATGTGTCCGCCTCCGGCTCCATATAAATCCTGCAGGCGACGTGCCACGTTCCAAGTCTCGTTTCCGGCTAGAACAGGATTCCACAGATTCGTGATGCACGTCGCCTGCAGGATTTATACGGAGCCTAAGTCTGGCATTTCAGCTCTTCATTTTTAAGCTAAATAGCTTTCATTAAATTGATTTGATTAAAAAGGACCTGCCATGGCGGGTGCAGGGTTCGTCTCCCTCTCCTTTACTGGCACATCCGACAAAAAGAACATTGAAGGATACCTTTGCTGATTATCCCTGGGACCTCTGTTATTGTTCTAAATAAACAAACTTAGCACAGACGTATGAAGTGGAGGTGGTCTTGGATTTTAGGGTTGCCGGAAACAAATAGCATGCTAAATACTGGTACTAAGCTGTTGCTATGCATCTGTTGTGGTCATTACTGGAGCAGCCATGGTAACTCGTGATCCTGCATACTCCACTACATTTGTTTGAGCAGTGCTGAGTGGCTTTGGAATTATGCAGAGATTCTTTAAATAAATAAAAACAATTGTTTGATGACACCTGACAAAATCAGAATCTCTGCTACTGTTCACTCTTCAGAGGCCTAAAAACCTTTTGGGTGAATTGACCCCTCTATCTAAACGGTTTTGCTTTCTAAGAAAGTTTATGAGCGTGTAAGTACCAGAGAGCAATCTGTCATTTTCTTTAAACTTCTGCAAGAACCAGGAACAGGATGTAGCAGGCAGGTAATTTTATAACAGATCACCCAGCTTGGAGGGGGAGGCGGGCAAGTAGACGTCTAGTTTAAGTTTATTTTATATAAGGTGCCTATGTGCCTTTAATAAAATAAAATAAAAAAACCTACTAGAGCTATACTGGTAGAAATCACTCCTAGATTGCAGTCACCCGACATTTAAATGTTACCATGTAAAGAATGATAAAATACCTGCATATATATACTTACACATATAAATCTCAACTTTGCAGAAATCCAACTGTGGCTTGTCTTCAGACTTGACCCCAGAACACAATTATGCCCGAGTCACATAAAAGCATGAGCATTTCCGTCATCACACGCTCTCTTAAGCGCGTAACCCCTGGGGTAATTTGATAAAAGCCCTTTTACGAATGTGAAAAGGCCTTCTGTGACAAATTCTCTCTAAAACCAGCCCCCAGATGACCATGAATAATTTGAAACAAACCCCTAGACTTGAGGAAATAGTCAATGAAAAGAGTTGATTCAATCAGTGTAATTGCATGCAGCTATACCATCGTGCTGTGTCCCACAATGGACTTGCTTAGTAATGGATGGACAGCAGGAAGGAGCAGACTGGCTAAAACAGCTTTCCAGCCGAGAAGGCATAGTTTAGGGATCAAACGTAAACAGCTGTCTATTGTTAGCATCCTGTTATTTGCGGATTCCAGTCACTGCAGGCCAGTAACATTCATCACAGAAAAACACAAGAAAGCCAAGAGATTTAGAAGCATTTGTTTAGCTAAGTTTTTCCAGAGTGGATGGTCTTTCAAAACAATCACATTTCTCCTATAAAGGCTTTAAGGCAATGGTTCTCAATCCAGTCCTCCGAGACCCCCAGTCCAGTCAAGTTTTCAGGATATCCGCAACGAATATGCATGAGACAGATCTGCATGCACTGCTTGCTGTCCATTTATGCAGATCTATCTCATGCATATTCATTGTGAATATCCTGAAAACCTGACTGGACTAGTGGTCTCAGAGGATTGGGTTGAGAACCACTGCTTTAAGATAATAGTAATGCTTACTTCAAACATTGGATACATTGATTGTGGAGATCAAATAACTTCCTCCTTTGATGTGATAAAAATGTCTTATAGAGATGTTACCTTCTACCTGGCCAGGGCCGGCTTAAGAGGTGAGCCAGTGAGGCACTGGTTCAGGGCGCACCACAGTAGGGGCACAGGAAGTCTGTCCTCTGCCTTCCCCTCCCCAGCCACGCTTTTGTTAAACAGTAATATAGCCACAGCAGCATTTGCTTTTGCTCCCACAGCTGTTCTATACCCAAGCTGTTGACATGTTTAATAAAACTGCAGGAGCAAAAGCAAATGCTCCCATGGCTGTGTTGCTGCAGGAAAGGGGAGGGGAGGGATGGCTGATACTGGGGCTGGGGGGGGGGCAGGAAATGGGCTGGGAGCTGGAAATGGGCTGATGCTGGGACTGGCATTAGGCTGACATTGGGGCTGAGGGGAATGGAAATGGCCAGATGGCTGATACTGGGAATGGGGGGCTGGGACTGTGAACAGGCTGATACTGGGTCTGGAAATTAGTACTGGAAAGGGGCTGATATTGGGGCTAGGGGGGCTGACTGATACTCGGAATGGGGGCTGAGACTGGAAATGGGATGATATTGGGACTGAGGAGACTGAAAATGGTCTGCTACTCAGTCTGGGAAGGTGGGACTGGAAGAAAGCTAGTTCTAGGGCTGGGGTCCTGGGATTGAAAGGGGGCTAATCCTGGCAAATGCTAGGGTCAAAGTAGGAAAAAGAGGGAGGATGGGGGAGCGAGAAGGGAGGGGAGTACAGATATTGAGGGGAATGGTGAAGAAGCAAAGTCAACCACAGGAAGGTTGAGAGGGAGGGATATAAGAACACATGCTGGGGAGGAGGAAGGACAAGGTTAACGAATATTGGAGAAGGAAGTAAATGGATGACTGCTGGGAAAGGGAGTAGGAGGCAGGTGCTAGCGACATGGGATGTCAGAAAACAGGGATGCTGACAGGTGGAGACTCAGACTGGGCGAGAAAACAAGAAAGACTCTAAGATAGGCTGGGTATTGGGATTTTAAGTGGGGACTGGATAGGATTGTGAGTGGAAACTTGGAAGTCTGGGGGGGGGGGGGTAACGGGGCTAAGAAACTGACCAGAGATTAAGAGGACAGTGGGGACAAGGTGATTGGCTAAGGGGTATGAATAGGGCTGTGAGACCAAGTGCAAAATGTGGGGAGGGGAGAAAGTTTGAAGGACCAGGAGGGATTGGGGCAGTTGCACAGGACAGTGCTACAGAGTGGATGAGAGCAGCAGGAAGGGACAGGTCTTCCTTGAAGCAGGTGAAAGAAACGGGAGGAGTGAAAGGGAATATGGAAGCCTGGATGGGCCTAAGACATAATAAAGGGCCTGGAGGTGGAGAGATGATAGGTATTGTGGAATAAGCTGGGGCTGGTAAAGAGGCGAGAAGCAGAAGGTGGTAAAAGAGATGGGGGAGGAGATGAATACAAAGGGAGAAAATGATAGACTAGAAAGTGGGTAAAAGATGGGGGGAAGGGGGAGTAGGATGCTGGCAAAGGAATGAGCCAGATGAGGAATAGGACTAGGGAAGTAAGATCAGAAAATGGAAAGCTGTTAAGTAGGTGAACACTGAAAAGAGGAAGAGTGAAGATTGCAGTAAGGAGAATGAAGAATGGAATGATGCTATAGTTAGGTAAAAGGCAAATGAGAGAAATAGAAGGATCAATTGTCAGAGAGAAACATAGCAAAGGAAAGGACAAAGAAGACAGGGAGTGGGAAGAAACAGAAAATAGAAATGGGATCTTGGAAAAGGACTTAGAAGAAAATCAACAAGAAGAAATAGTAAAGAGAGACTGGGGCCAACCCAACCGGAAAAATAATTTAATTTAATTTAATTTAATTTAATTAACAGATTTTTTATATACCGCTCCTTCCATTGATCAGATGCGGTTCCAATAGAACAACAATAAACAGAGCTAGCTGTTTTTACATATAACAATTTGTAACTTGGAAATTACAGTTAACAATTAACAATTAGTGAACTATGTACAAATGAACAGAATTAAACTATATACAGAGTTATTTGTTGTTCAATTGTCTTCAATACATTGTTTTAGGGCTTCAGTACTTCATTCCTTTTTTGAAAAATGTATTATCTGGAGTAGGATTATCCTTTATCTAGCTGAGAGGTGAGAGGTGAGTTCGTCACGGCTCCATAGTGCATTGTAAATAAGTGTGTTTTAAGTTTTTTCCTAAACTCCATGAATTCAGGTAATTGTCTTAATTCTATTGGGATTGTGTTCCACAAGATGGGGGCTGCATGGGAGAAGGCTTTCTTGTTTGTGGATTTTTTGGCTCTAATGAATTCTTTTGGAGTAGTTAGTTTATTTAACTGGTCTCTCCTTTGAAGATTATGGGTGGGTTCTATTTTGATGAGGTTATTTATGGTCAGGGGTGCTGTTTTATTTATGGCTTTGTAGGTGGTTAAGAGAGTTTTGTATTCTATTCGGCTTTGAATCGGGAGCCAGTGTAAATATTCTAAAATCGGGGTTATATGTTGGAAAGGTGGGCCTTCGTAATGGTCCTTGCTGCCGCGTTTTGTGCTAATTGAAGTTTTTTCAAGGCTTGCTTTGTTATCACCAAAAATAAGATGATCAGACAAGACAGGTATAAAAGAGTGTTGGTTTTTAGAGAATATAATGTCAGCTTTGAAAATGTGCATTTCTTATAGTTCATTATAGGAGGAAATGCATTTCTCTTCCTCTTTCTTCCATGTTTCACAGCTTGGTGTCTGATTTTGCAATGCAAATGCAATGTGTGCCTTTGAGTCAGTCCTGACTCCTGGCGACCCAGAAGCTCCTGGGTTTTCTTGGCAGTGTCACCGGAAGTAGATTGCCAGGCCTTTCTTCCGAGGCAGTGGAAGGTTAAATGACTTGCCCAAGGCCACAAGGAGTGCTAGTGGGAATTGAACCCTGGTTGCTTGGTTACCAAGCCAGTACTCTAACCACTAGGCTACTCCTCCACTCTGGTGTCTGATTTTGGAGTTTTCAATTTCAATGTTTGTCTTTGGTACTTTCTTATTCTTTAATTGGTGATGGTCTGTTTTTACCACATGCAGCCGAGATAAGGGATTCTGTTAACATGTAAGTTCTCTTTAGGAATCTGTAGTATTTATTTGTTTTATTTATTAGAATTTCTATACCGCTTTTTCCAATAGATTAAATGCGGTTTACATTGAACGTTTGAAATGTACAGTAAACGATACAGAATCAATTACATAAAACAGTTGAACTATATACATTAAGAATTGAACAAAACTTAGGCTAGAGCTAGACTAAGGGATCTGTTTACTAAACGGCGGTAGCAGACTCCATGCGATATCGGAGCAGCGGCCCCATTGATTTCAAAAATTGATATTCATAATATCAAAACTATGGGTACTATACACAGTTTGCAACTTAGGGGTCTGTTTACTAACTGGTGGTAGCAGACTCTGTGCAGTATTGGAGCCGCGGCCCCATTGATTTCAACCAGAGGCAATGGAGGGTTAAGTGACTTGCCCAAGGCCACAAGGAGTGCTAGTGGGAATTGAACCCTGGTCTCTGGGTTCCCAAGCCAGTGTTCTTAACCATTAGGCTATTCCTGCACTCCAGCAATCTATGGTACTGTGCACGCATATTTTATAAGTAAAGCATGTACATGCTTTGCTTTACAAAACAGGGATGTAGAGATGTGCTGCGTAGCATGACAGTTATGTTTGTCTGCGAGCAGATTAACTCACGGGCGTCGGCATAGGCCCTATCTAGGCTCTGCCAAGCACTGCCCGGTGCACACCACTATGGCACTTATACGCGGCAACACATGCACAGTTCTGTAGGTCTGCACACAAGTCTTTGCATATAGGGACTTATGCACATTTTTTATGTGTACCATCCTGCATACTCTATATAAAATTACCCCCTACGGGGGAGATTTTATAACTGGACACCTAGGTGCAAAGCCCAAAGAGGCCCAAATTTTATAAAAGCAACCTGCTTATGTGCCTTTTTAAAATAGGCTTCCAGATCCAGCCCTAGTAGCGCCCAAATGGCCATGTGAAAATTTACACCCACTCCGAAGGTATAAATTTAGAACATGTACATGCATATTTTACAAAATACGCACGTACATCAAAATTCCACCTTTGCTCAATGGTGAGCACACACTTTTTACTCGTGTATGCAGTAACACAAGTTTATGCAATGCAATGTGTGCCTTCGAGTCAGCCCTGACTCCTGGTGACCCAGAAGCTCCTGGGTTTTCTTGGCAGTGTCACCGGAAGTAGATTGCCAGGCCTTTCTTCCGAGGCAATGGAGTGACTTGCCTAAGGCCACAAGGAGTGCTAGTGGGAATCAAACCCTGGTTGCTTGGTTACCAAGCCAGTGCTCTAACCACTAGGCTACTCCTCCACTCAACACAAGTTTATAAAAGCCCTTTAATGTGTGCAGTAGAGGCTTTACTTACAGAAAAAGCTTTATAAAATTACTTCATAATGCACCGTTTTTGCTGCCTTGTACTACTGACATTAGCAGTTTGTAAGCTCCAATCTTTCTTCCCTGTCTCCATTTTCTTGTTTAGATACATTCTGCATGTACATTGTAACCATTACTTATCTCACCCTGCAAAGGAATCACTGGCAAAATATCATCCTAAACTGAGAACGTCTGAGCAGATGCAGAGACCCTGCACTTGCTCTTCTAATGCACAGCATTTTCCTGGTGATTTCCCCACACTAGGTTTGCTCTCTGATGCACAAAAGCAAGCTAGCATAGGAAAATTCACCAGAAAAACCACCGCACTAAACCATAGCGCAGTGAGCACGCTGTTCTTAAGTGCCGTCGAGTCGCTGTCGACTTATGGTGACCCTTTGTATAGTTGTCCTAAACTTTTTAAGTCTTCAGTCAGGCGGCTCATTGTTGATAGAGTGTCACCCGTAGCTGCTGTTATTGTACTGATGCATCTCATTGCCAACCTTCCTCTTTTGCGTTGACCTTTTACCTTGCCAAGCATGATGTCTTTCTCTAATGATCTCTCTCTTCGCATGATGTGTCCAAAGTATGAAAGTCGAAGTCTTGTCATCTGATCTTCTAAGGAAAGCTTAGGCTTGATCTCCTCTAGTACTGACAGGTTTGTTCTTCAAGCAGTCCATACAGTATTCTTCATCAGCACCATAATTCAAAGGCATCAATTTTCTTCCTGTTTATCTTTTTCCTTGTCCATCTTTCGCATTCATATGACATTACTGAAAATACAATAGCACTTTGCATGTGATTAGCATGCTCACGTATTTTCAAGAACACGAACATGCTAATCACATGCAAAGTGTTGCATAAGTAATTGTCTGATGTAAAAAAACTATGCTGAAACTTAGCACTTTTTTATTTTATATTTATCAATTTTAACATATTTTCCAAGCATAATACACTTATATATGAAGTAGAAAGGGCATAAAGAAAAAAGAATCACAAAACCAATAAATATACATTTACTTTTAACACTGGATCTTCCACGGAGCAATGGGATCTTCTGAGGCGACTGATACCCCCTGTGGTGCATCCTGGAACGCACAGCATGGGATCAGGCACCGCTATTTGGAGAAATGGCAGCAGGGAGGTACAGTAGGAGCATATGGGCATCGCTTCTGTATACCGTTCAACAAAAAGTACTGTGGGTGGGTAGGGGGTGGAGGTGGGGTTACTAGACGACCACTAAGCCACCAATGACATTTTAGAGAGGCTGGGGTGGGGGAACTTTGGGTCCCATAGGCCACCAATATTTGTGAAAGGGAAGAGAAGATTGGGGCCCACAGGCCACCAATGTTTTTGATACTGGTCATGGGGGTTAGTGTCCGGGGGATGCTGACTCCTTGAAACTGTGGATGGCATTGGGGATCTTCCTTGGTACCTGCCAAATTTCACCTCAGATGACTTTGTTTCTCTGAGACAGCATGTTTGTGTTTATGTTTATTTAAGACTTTCCATAGCACTTTAGACCAGAAGATATCAGAGCAGTTTACAAAGGTTAAAAAATTGAAAAAGCCATAAAACAGAAAGGAATGCCAAATTAAGACAGGAAAGTAAAGGAATTAGAACACAAAACCCAGGATGCAGTCAGACAATTGGAAGCCACCTCAATCCTAACCCGAGTAGCCCAGGAATGCTATGTTGAAGCAGTAGGTTTTCAAAAGAAGTTCAAACTTCGTATACGAAGATTCAGTGCATATATAGGTAGGCAGAGTTCCACGAGGATGATGCAAGAAAGTAAAAAATGGCATGGCCTGAGGCTTCCATTCTAGCACAGGAAACCGGAGTATTAGCAGGTTTGAGAGCAAAGAGTCTGGGAAGGACTGTAAGGAGTCAGCAATGTAGAGAGACAGATAGGGAGTCCGGTGTAAAATGCTTTATGAGTGAAATAAAGCAGTTATGAAAGAGGGGAGCCAGTGATGCTTCTAGAAAAGAGGGGTTGACGTGCCAAAAACATGTGCAATATACTGCTGCCTCAGTGGCGTGGGAATTGCCGATGACGCTGAAGCAGGAATTAAAAATGCTTGATTTGAAGAACTTTGCGTTATTTTATTTATTTATTTAACATTTCTTTTATACTGCGCTATTAACATCAGTGCGGTGTACATCAAACAAACATATACATTGCAGGCTAACTGCAATGTATTCACATTTGAACAGGGAATGAAACTTGGATAATAAGGGTAAACAACAACAGTTATTACATTGACAAGTATCTACAGTTATTTACATGGGGAGTGTATTTCCCTATCGGGTCTACACCGAGAAGTATCTTGTGAATAGGTAGTGCTTTAGGGCCTTCCTGAATTGGGTTAAGTTGGTGATAACTCTCGTGTCTGCGGGGAGGGCGTTCCAGGCTCTGGGAGCATAGATGCTGAAGGCTCTGTTAGTTGTTGCCTTGTGCATCTCGTTATTTCTTTCGGGACTGTCAGAGTATTTACTGCTGCTGATCTGCTTCTATTGTGGGGTGAGGTGTGTATTAGCTCAGTGATGGCTGTGGGGGTCTGATTGTTCAGGGCTTTGAAGGTTATAATTATGATCTTATATTGGGTTCTGGCTTGAATTGGTAACCAATGGAGCTTTTTCAGGATTGGAGTGACGTGGTCAGTCCTTGACATTCCTTCTAGCACCCTAGGCTAGCGGCCGTGTTCATTGCCAGTTGGAGGGGGTTTAGAGTTGCTTGTGGGAGCCCATACAGGATTGCATTTGCGAAATCAATGTGTGGCATCACCAGGGCTTGGTAGATTGTTCTGAAATCTGTGTACTCAGGTAGTAGTCGTAAATGACAAAGTGTCCGTATTTTGTGGTAAATTGATTTTGCTGTGTTTTTTATATGTGTTTTCATGTCCATCCTTTGGTCAAGGGTGATGCCTAGGTATCGGATAGTGGGTTTAGCTGTCAGTTCCGTGTTCTTTACCTTTAGTGTGAGTGGGGGTGCGAAGTTCTGGTTCTTCGAGATGAACAATACGTCAGTCTTGCTGTGGTTGATTCGCAAGTTCTGTGTGAGGAGCCACTCCTCAACTGCGTCACAACAGCTGATTAGTGGAGTAAAATCAGGTTGGTCCATTGTAAAAGGCATATAGAGGAGAATATAGTCTGCATATTCTAGGCAGACTACATTAAAAGATTGAATCAGATCGCAGATGGGTTGCATGTAAATGTTAAACAATAGTGCGGATAGCGAGGAGCCTTGAGGTACTCCCTGTTCTTGTAGGAATGGGTCTGACGTTGTGGCACCGATCTTCACTTGTTGCCATCTGTTGGACAGGTAGGATTTGCACCAGCTTAGTGCTGAGCCGTGGATTCCTTTTTCTTCAAGACGTTTGATAAGTATTTGATGACTTACTGAGTCGAACGCAGCTGCAATGTCCATGAATATAAGGACAAAACCTTGTCAGATGTTATCTATTCCTGTAATTATGGTGTTGAAGAGAGTGATAAGGAGGGTCTCAACGCCATGTGCTTCCCTGAAGCCATATTGGGATGGGTCCAGGGGGGCTTCAGTATCGATGTGTTGTTGGATTTGTCGTTGCACTACCTTTTCAATTATTTTGGCTAACAGTGGGATGCTGGATATCGGTCTGTATGATTCGACCTTTAGAGGGTCCAGTTTATTGTTCTTCAGAAGCCTGATGGAGGTATGTTTTAGGCTTTGTGGGAACGATTCGAACGATTGTTCTAGGATTTTATTTAGGAAGTGGCTTAGTTCACAGCGGAGTTCTCTTATCCAGGACGCTGGACAGGGATCCTTTGGCGCAGTGGTAGCATTGATGGAAGCAATGGTATTTTCAATCTCTTTGGGTGATATGGTGTGGAATTTGGTCAGAGGGATGGGTGAGGTGTCATGGGTAGTGGAGAGAGTCTGGTGGGGCTGGAGCTTTTGGCTGTCTGGATCATTTTTTATTTTAAGTAATCAGCATAATCCTGGGGTTGAATTATGTGTGTTTGTTCCAGGGTTGGTTCTCGTGCTAATGTTTGAAAAGCATTGAAAAGCCCTGTGATGCAGCAGTTTCTCCGTGAAACGAAAGCCTTTGCTGGACAGTGGTGAATGAATTCAGAAGGACTCCTTGATCGTGGAATATGAGATGAGGACAACAACGTGACTGTCTGACGAGATTTTGATAAACTTTATGAAGGAGGACATTGACGTGCATTTTATGAAATTTTATTAGAGATTATGATGGGTGTTTTTGGATATGAAATTTTTGATAGGTGTTTTACAAATGATATTTTTGAGAGCAAAATAAGAACATAAAAATAGTAAAAGACAGTAATGGAATAAAGCATTTTTGATATTAAAAAATATGGGTTTTTTTTCTGGATCTGTGATGGGAATAATAAGCCTCAAATATGAATATTGAATGGTGTTAGCTTGGTGACTGTAATCCTTCTTCTGCTTATATTTATTACATACAACATTTTATTTTATTTGGAGCATGTTTTTCTTATCTTAGATGCAGTTTGGGAGATATTCAGTTGTGTCCTGGGGATATTTAGTCCTGTGTGCACGTTGTCACATATATCCAGAATTCACAGAGAAATTCTTGATGAATTATGCCTGCGGTTACTTAACTGACTGTTAACATTTGGATATTTCCCTGGTACTAAACAATGACATTCCCATTGCTTAACCTATTAACTCTTCTTACCCTCATGA
This sequence comes from Ichthyophis bannanicus, assembly GCA_033557465.1. Lineage (NCBI taxonomy): Eukaryota > Metazoa > Chordata > Amphibia > Gymnophiona > Ichthyophiidae > Ichthyophis > Ichthyophis bannanicus. The sequence goes on from CM066033.1 coordinate 147,167,382, forward strand.
AATAAAAATAGTGAATTTGAATCTACAGCTGGTAAACTGAAGGTGAAATTAGACTTACCTGCTAATTGTTGTTCCTTTAGGAACTCCAGTCTAGTCCCGAAACCTCTGGGTTGTGCTCCTCTTCCAGCAGCTTGGAGACTGAGAAACATCATTTTTCTGATGTCACTGGTATAAATACAGAGGAACCGCCTCCTCACTCCAGTAACCTATTGACAAAGCACACTCACCGGAGCAACAATTAAGTAAAACTATTAACCAAACAATTATAATCCAACTGAACTAAGAAAGATGAAGGTATATGTCCTTCTCGCACTAATCCCCCTTACACTATCCTAACTTCGGTTAGAGCATTTTAGGCCCACTCCCTCCCCTTATGGAGCCAGGCGCCTTCCTTTTTAGACTCTCTTGAATCGATACTCTCTGCAGGGCTCTGAATCCCAAACGGATTATATTCTGCTTATCCGTGATAAATGGCTTGCTTCAGGCTCTAGTCCAGACATGAATTCCCGGGCGGGATAGGGGACTAGACTGGAGTTCCTAAAGGAATAACAATTAGCAGGTAAGTCTAATTTCAACTTCCTTATCGTCTCTCCAGTCTAGTCCCGAAACCTCTGGGGATGTAACAGAGCAGTGACCCCAATCAACAGGCGGGACCTTCCACCCCAGCCTGAAGCACTGCTGTACCAAAACAGGTATCCCTTTTTGCCTGGACGTCGAGATGGTAGTGCTTTACAAAAGAACTTAAGGACGACCAGGTCGCTGTTTTACAAATGTCCACTGCTGGCAAAACTTGTATTGAGCCCAGGAAGCCGCTTGGGCCCTAGCTGAATAAGCCTTCAGGCCTTCTGGAACCCGTCAGCTCTTCAACCGCTGATGCTATTGCCTCCTTGATCCATCTGGCAATGGGCGCCTTTAAGGCCGCATCACCCTTCTTTGCACCGCCAAAAAGAACAAACAGCCTATCAGACTTCCGGAAGTCTGCCGTCTGCCAAATATATTTCTTCAATGCCCGGTGAACATCCAATAAATGTAACTGCTCCATCAATGAAGACTCTGAATCACCTCCAAAGACTGGCAAAGACACTACCTGATTCATATGAAACGGCGAAACCACCTTTGGTAAAAAGAATGGAACCGGCCGCAATACTACCCTTGAAACGTAAAACGAGAGAAAGGGCTTTCGGCATGACAAGGCCTGCAACTCTGAAATCCTCCTGGCCGAACATATCGCCACCAGGAAGATCACCATAAGAGTAAGATCCTTCAAAGATGCCCTAACCAAAGGCTCAAACGGTTCTCGCTGCAACGTTTCCAGAACTATGGTAAGATCCCAGTCGGAACTATCTGATGACCTGGAGGTCTTAACAGCAATACCGCCCTTAAAAAATGCTTGACGTCCGGGTGCGACCCCATGGCTTCTCCTTTTATCTTACCTCTATAACAGGAAAGTGCTGCCAACTGAACTCTTAACGATGAGGCCGCTAAACCTTTCGGAAAGCCTTCCTGTAAAAATGCCAGAATTTGAGGAATTGAAGCCTTTAACGCTTCACACTCTTTGGCCGCACACCAAGCTTCGAAAATACGCCACACTCTAGTATACGCTAACGAAGTTGATTTCCGTCGCGCCTTCAGTAATGCAGAAATTACCATCGCAGAATATCCTTTTGCCCTCAGCCTTGCCCTTTCAAGAGCCAGACCGTAAGTGAGAATCGATCCACTTGAGGCATGTACGGCGGACCTTGAGACAATAGATTCTTCCTGACTGGTAGACGCCAAGGCCTGTCCACCAACAGTCTCCTGAGATCCGCATACCAAGGCCTCCTTGGCCAATCTGGTGCAATAAAAACCACCAATCCTCTATGTAGCTCGATGTGTTGCAGCACCCGGCCTATCAGAACCCAAGGTGGAAACACGTACAATAGCTGATCCACTGACCAGTCTTGAATAAGAGCATCCAGGCCCTCTGACATTCTCTCCCGTCTTCTGCTGAAGAAACAACTGACCTTTGCGGAACAGAAAGTTGCCATGAGATCCATCACTGGCGACCCCCATCGCCGTACCACCATTTCGTAAACTTCCTGATGAAGAATCCATTCCCCCGGATCTATCTTCACCCGACTCAAGAAGTCTGCTTCGACATTGTCTACCCCTGCCACATGCGCTGCCGACAGAGCTCCGAGGTTCAGTTCAACCCACTCGAACAACTGCTCGGCCTTGGCCTCAAGTGCTGCACTGCTGGTACCTCCTTGCCGATTGATGTAGGCTACTGCGGTTGCGTTGTCGGAAAATACTCAAATCGCTCTTCCGTGCAAATAATGCTGAAACTCCCTCAAGCTCAATGTTACTGCCCTGAGCTCTAACCTGTTGATCGACCAGAGCTTTTCCAGAGCGGACTACTGCCCTTGAGCGAATCTTCCTTGACAATGAAATCCCCAGCCTAGCAGACTGGCATCTGTTGTAAGGGCTACCCAATCGGGTGTCTCCAAGGGCATCCCCTTCTCCAGACTCCCTGGATGCAACCACCAGCGCAGCGCCTGACGTGCTTCCATCGGACAGGGCGGTCTCCAGGAGAATGTCGCTTTGGTGAGACCAGCGCCTTAGCAACGCTTTCTGAAAAGCTCTCATATGAGCTCTCGCCCACGGCACCATCTCTATCGTCACTGCCATAATCCCGAGTACCTGAAGATAATGCCAGGCCATGGGAGCTGCTCGGCTTAGAAACTCGCATACCAATTTCCTCACAGCCTTTGCCCGATGCTGAGGAAGGAATACTCTGCCCACCTCTGTATCGAACCTCGCTCCTAGGTACTCCAGAGTCTGCGATGGAGTCAATGTGCTCTTTGACATATTGACTACCCAACCTAGGTCTTGAAGCACCTTGACTACTCTGGCTGTGGCTGCTTCAATTTCAGCTCTTGACTTTGCTCAAATTAGCCAATTGTCCAGATAAGGATGTACCAGGACCCCTTCTTTTCTCAGCGCTGTGACCACCACCACCATCACCTTGGTGAATGTCCGTGGTGCCATAGCTAGACCGAAAGGCAATGCTTGGAACTGAAAATGCCCCATCGGAACCACAAACCTGAGAAACCTCTGATGATCCTGCCGAATGGGAATGTGCAGGTACGCCTCCGATAAGTCCAAGGATGTAAGGAACTCTCCTTTTCTCACCGCTACTATGACTGACCTCAATATTTCCATGTGAAAATGAGACACTCGGAGGCAGCGATTTACTCTCTTGAGATCCAGAATTGGACGATAATTTCCCTCTTTTTTCGGCACTATGAAATAAATGGAGTACTGATCGGAACCACATTCGTCTGAGGGAACCGGCACCACTGCCCTGAGCGCTACTAGCCACTCTACCATCTGCTTGATGGCTTCGAACTTGAGATGAGCTCTGCAGGGCGACTGAACGAACGAGTCTGAAACTTGGCGGAGGAACTCCAAAGCATAACCTTCTCGAATCACTTCCAGCACTCACCGGTCTGAAGTAATTTGAACCCAGGCAGGGTAAAACTCTCGTAGCCGACCCCCTACCGGTACCACGCCTACCTGGGTCCCCCTCGTTTCATTGTGACCTTTTAAGACTCGAGGAGGAGGCCCCAAAACCTCTGCCTGCTCCCCGAAAACCCTGGTTTCTATAGGGAAAACATCCCCTCTGACCTTGGTTGAATCTAGAGGAAAGAAAACGCCGAAAATCCCTCGATGGAGCCTTATCCTTTTGTTTATCCTCCGGAAGACGACCCTCTTTGGACTCACCAAGGTCTTTCACCAGTTTATCCAAATCTTCACCGAACAGCAGCTTTCCCCTGAATGGTAAATTATTCAACCTAGCCTTAGATGAGCTATCCGCCGCCCAGTTGCGCAGCCACAAATGCCTGCGTGCTGCTACTACCGAAGCCATACTATTCAATAACTCTCGGATAAGGTCATAGTGGATATCTGCCAAATAAACAGACCTCGACTCTAGTCTGGCCGCCTCAGCGGATGCAACCCCTACCGGATCTCCTTGAATCCCTTGAGACCAACGCAAACAGGCTCTAGCGACCCATGCTCCACAAGTAGACGCTTGAATCGAAAGCGCACTTACGTCAAACACCTGCTTCAACAAGGAATCCAACTTCCTATCCTGAATATCCTTAAGGGCCGCGCTACCCTCTACAGGAATGGTCATCTTTTTGGTAACCGCTGCAACGGTCGCATCCACTCTTGGGGACTGAAACAATTCCTTATCCTGTTTCACTAACGGGTACAGATGGCCCATTGCCCTGGACCCCTTGAGTCCTGCCTCAGGCAAATTCCATTCACCTAGAATCATCATGCTGAAGCTCTGAGGAAACAAGTGGAGGAACTCAGAGAGGAGGTGGCAAGGCTGAGGAGCATTCAAGACAGTGAGAAGTACATTGATGAGATGCTTTTTGCAGCAACCAAGCTCTCCAGCAGAGGAGAAGATGGGTGCCAACAGAATGTCGATGGTTGGACACAAGTCACCAGGGCCTGCAAAATCACCAATCCAACTTCTCCAGCCCTTGAACTGAAGAACCATTATGCAGCCCTGGAAGTGGAGGAGGTGAAAGCATCCCTGGAAAGGGAAGAACCAGAGCTCAAGTACCCCAAATTTGCAGAATCAGTGATCACAAGGAAGCGAAGGGTACTGGTGGTTGAAGACTCTCTTCTGAGGGGTACTGAGGCGTCCATCTGCCGACCAGACTTGATGTCCAGAGAGGTATGCTGTCTGCCTGGTGCCAAAATCCAAGATGTTACAGAGAGTTTGCCGAGACTCATCAAGCTCACTGAGTATTACCCAATGTTGCTAATCCATGTTGGAACAAATGATACTGCCAGGTATCCCTTGGAATGTATCAAAAGTGACTTCATGGCTCTGAGGCAGAGGGTGAAGCAGTTAGGTGCACAGGTGGTGTACTCTTCAATCCTCTCTGTTGAGGGTAAAGGCCAAGGCAGAGAGGCTCACATCCTGGAGATGAATGCATGGCTGCTGTCATTGAGAGAGTTTTGGTTTCCTAGACCATGGGATGCTGTTCCAAGGGTTGCAGAGCAGAGATGGCATCCATCTGTCCAAGAAAGGTCAATGTGTCTTCGGTAGTAGACTGGCTAATCTACTGAAGAGGGCTTTAAACTAGATTTGTTGGGGATGGGTGAAGAAAGCCCCCAGGTAGGTGAAAGCCCCCAGGTAGGTGATACATTAAATACCTTTATAGAAATGGGTAACAGGGGTTACATATGGAAAGCAGTGTGTATAAATGCCTGTAGCATGGGAAATAAGATCCCTGATGTTCAAGCTTTGATGGGAGTGGCTGACTTGGATTTAGTGGCAGTTACAGAAACATGGTTCACAGAAAACCATGATTGGGATGTAACTATACCTGGCTATACTTTATTCAGAAAGGACAGGGTAGGAAGAAAGGGAGGAGGAGTAGCACTATATGTAAAAACTACTATTAAAGCTTTGGAATTACAGAGTTTAAAAGGGAGAGAGGCGGCATTGTGGGTTAAACTAGAAAGAGGGAAAGAGAACTCTATTTGCATTGGTGTGATATACAGACCTCCCTCACAAGAGGAAGAGGTGGACAGAGAGTTAATTGAAGACATACACAGCATTGCTAGGAAAGGGGAAGTGCTATTGATAGGAGATTTCAATGTGCCAGATGTTGATTGGCACATTCCTGCTGAAATATCATCTAGAAGTAAGGAGATGAAGTAATTAGACCTTACCTGCTAATTAGTGTTCCTGAAGGAACTCCAGTCCAGTCCGTCTCTTCCGAGGTTGTGCAACCCTTCCAGCAGCTTGGAGGCTGAGCCCATCATCGTTTTGATGATGCTGCGGTATAAGTACCACTGGCACCACCCACAGGCACCAGTAATCTATTGAAAAAGCAGACTTATCGGATAGACAATTAAGGGGCTTGTTTACAATCAATGGGGCCGCAGCTCTGATTACAAAGCCGCGGTAGCGGTTCGCGATCGTTAACAAGCCCCTAAGTAACCATAACTTCTTAAGGAAAGTATAACAAATTTTTTTTTTTACTCCCGGGAAGGGAAGGTGGGGAGGGGGGGGAGGGAGAAGGCTTACCTGCACCCGCATTAGCCCTCACTCCTAGCCACTCCAAAGGACCCCGTCCTTGCCGCCCACGATGCCACCGGAACCTTCGTAAGGGACTCTCCGGTCTCTTCTTCGCTCCCTGTCTTCGGTCCGGTGTTCTCCCTCTGGCAAGGAAATTCTGTAACTGAAGAACTAGGGTGGGATCAGGGACTGGACTGGAGTTCCTTCAGGAACACTAATTAGCAGGTAAGGTCTAATTACTTCTTCCTTATCATCTCTCCAGTCCAGTCCCTCTCTTCTGGGATGTAACAGAGCAGTTCAAACCTGGGAGGGGCTCGCCATCCCGGACCTAAGCATTGCTTCCCCAAAACTAGCATCCGCTGTCGACTGGACATCCAGCCTGTAGTGTTTGGCAAAGGTATGCAGCGATGACCAAGTAGCCGCTCTGCAAATGTCCAGCAGCGGAACCAAGCTAAGCTCTGCCCAAGAAGTTGCCTGGGCCCGAGTTGAATGCACTCTAAGAACCTCAGGAACCTGTTTCCCCTTGAGGATATAGGCAGAAGCAATAGCCTCCCTGATCCACCCAGAGATGGAAGCCTTGGCTGCCGCTTCTCCTTTGTGCGGCCCTCCAAACTGAACAAATAACTGTTCGGACCTTCAAAAGGGTGCTGTACGGGACAGATAACGCTTCAGTACTCTGCGCACGTCCAGGAGGCACAGCTTCTCCTCACCCCCTTTTTGCCCTTCCCCAGAAAGGGATGGGAGAGATACGACCTGGTTCATGTGAAAGGGAGAGATGACCTTAGGCAAGAATGAGGGGACTGTCCGCAAAACCACCCTGTCCTTGTAGAAGGAGAGGAAGGGGGGCCGAGAAGACAGTGCTTTAAGTTCAGAGACATGCCTAGCCGAGCAGATAGCTACCAGAAATACTGTTTTTAGGGTCAAATCCTTCAGGGAGGCTTTTCCCCCTAGTTCAAAAGGTTCCCCGGTTAACGCATTCAACACCAGACTGAGATCCCATGGGGGAATTACTGATCTCTGCTGAGGCTGCAACCGCCTAACTGCCCATAGGAACCTACCAATTTCAGCGTGGTCTCCTAAGGGCTTTCCCTGGACTTTACTCTGATAACATGAAATGGCCGCTAACTGGACCTGCAAGGAACTAGCAGCTAGGCCTTTCTCGAATCCTGCTTGTAAAAACTCCAGGATTTCCGGGACGGAGGTCGAAAGGGGCTTCCTCCACCACTCCTCACACCACGCTTCAAATATACGCCAAACCCTCACATAGGAAAGTCAGGTCGAGCGCTTTCATGCGCTCAACAAAGTTGAAATTACCGATCCCGAATAACCCCGCTTCCGGAGCCGTGCCCTTTCAATAGCCAGGCCGTAAGCGAGAATCGATCCACTTGGGGCATCCGTACTGGTCCCTGCCGTAATAAATCGTGCCTGCAGGGTAACTGCATGGTCGATCAACCGTTAACCTCACCGAATCTGCATACCATGGGCCACGTGGCCAGTCCAGGGCTATGAGAATTACCAATCCTTGGTAGGCCTTCCACTCTCTGAATGACTCTCCTTATGAGAGCCCAGGGAGGAAAAACATACAGGAGACCCTTTGAAGGCCACTTCTGGACCAGAGCGTCCAAGCCTTCCGACATCCTTTCCTTCCTGTGACTGAAAAACTGGTTTGCCTTGGCCGATTGCCATCGTGCCATGAGGTCCATGATCGGAGTCCCCCAATGGGCTACCACCTGGTCGAACACCTCCTGAACCAGTTCCCACTCTCCGTGGTCTATCTTGAATATGCTCAGGTAGTCAGCCGTGACATTGTCTATTCCGGCCACATGCTGTGCTGATAGAGCTGTTAAATGGGCTTCTTCTCACCGCAACAGGCTGTCCGCTTCCTCCTCCAAGGAAGGACTGCTTGTTCCTCCTTGGCAATTGATGTAGGCCACTGTCATAATGTTGTCGGAGAGAACACGGACTGCTCTATGTCGAACTAAGGTCTCGAATGCTCTGAGTGCTAAAGCCACTGCCTGCATCTCCAGTCTGTTGGTGGACCATTGAGTTTCCCCCCCCCCCCCCGAGTCCAACAACCCTGGGCGAACTGGCCCTCGCAATGAGCCCCCCCAGTCGGCTAGACTTGCATCTATCGTCAGCTGCACCCACAGGGGAGGTTCGAGGGGCATTCCCCGTTCCAGGTTCTTTGGGCAATGTCACCACTGAAGAGCCTTCCTGGCCTGTTGGGGGCAGGGCAGCCGCATGGACAACGGATGATGCTGTGACCAACGTCGTAACAAGGCCCATTGAAGCGGCCCTATATGTGCTCTGGCCCACGGCACTACCTCCATCGTTGCCGCCATGGTGCCTAGCACTTGTAGGTAATACCAGGCCATAGGGTTCCACCTGGACAGAAATTGCGATAAGAGGATCCTCAGGTTCCTCAACCTCTGCTTTGGTAGAAACACCTTTCCTCTCCCAGTGTCGAACCTTGCTCCGAGGTATTCGATCTCCTGCTTGGGTATTAACCTGCTCTTTGCCCGATTGATGACCCACCCCAACTCCTCCAGGAATGCTACCACTCTGGCTGTCACCTTGCGACTCTCCGCTTCTGATTTCGCCTGGATCAGCCAGTCGTCCAGGTAGGGATGTACCAAAATTCCCTCCTTTTGAAGGGCTGCTGCAACCACCACCATAACCTTGGGGAACGTCCGAGGAGCTGTTGCCAGCCCAAAGGGTAGAGCCTGGAACTGAAAGTGTCCTCTTGGAACCGCGAACCTCAGAAACTGCTGATGAGCCCTTCAGACGGGAATATGCAAATACGGCTCAGTCAGATCTAAGGAAGTAAGGAATTCCCCCCGCCGAACGGCCACAATTACCGACCTCAGGGTTTCCATTCGGAAGTGAGGTACTCTGAGACAACGATTGACTTGTTTTAGGTCTAGAATTGGCCGAAAGGTCCCTTCTTTCTTTGGTGCCACGAAATAAATAGAGTACCGACTGGAGCCACATTGGTCTTCCGGAACGGGAACCACCGCCCCGAGCGCTATAAGTCTTGAGAGAGTGTCCTCTATCACTGCTTTCTTTGTTGGCAGTCCGCAGGGGGACTGAACAAACGCTGGTCTCACCTGCTTTGCAAATTCGAGAGCGTAGCCTTCTCGGATCACTTCCAAAACCCATTGATTGGATGTGATCCAGGTCCAGGCGGAAAGAAACTGCCTTAACCGACCCCCCACCGGCAGGAATTCCTCCCGGACCCCCGTTGTCTCATTGCGGATTTCTAGGACCCGCGGAGGAGGAAGAGGCCCCAAAGCCTCTTCCCGTTCCACAAAACCCCCTGAAGCCTTGCCCTCTAGAGGGAAAATGGCCCCTAAGAAAGGAGTTCGATCTGGCTGGTCGAAACCTGTGGAAATCCCTTGGTTGGCTCCGAGCAGGAGCCGGTGAATGGCCTTGCTTTGGCCTGTCCTCCAGAAGTCTGCCTCCCTTAGACTCACCTTGGTCCTTTACCAACTTTTCCAAGTCTTCCCCAAATAGCAACTTCCCCTTAAAGGGGAGTCGGCTCAGGCGCGCCTTAGAAGAGGCATCCGCTGCCCAATTGCGCAACCACAATATCGCCGAGCTGCTACCACCGAGGCCAACTTCTTTGCTAGGCTCCTAATGAGGTCGTACTGACTGTCCGCCAGGTAGGCAGCTCCGGACTCCATCCTAGCCACATCTGACTGTGCGCTACCTGCCAGACCATCTGCTAGCTGAAGTTTTTGGAACCATCTCAGACAGGCTCTCGCTGCCCAAGCCCCTGACACTGAAGCCTGTAAGGCGAGAGCACTAACATCAAAGGCTTGCTTCAGCAACGTATCCAGCTTCCTATCCTGGGTATCCTTCAGGGCCGCACTGCCCTCGACTGGGATAGTGGTCTTTTTTGTGACTGCCGATACCGCCGCATCTACTCTGGGTGACTTCAGCAGTTCCTTGTCTAGCTCCGGTAATGCGTATAGGCGAGCTATAGACCCTACTCCCCTCAGGCTGGATTCCAGTTGATCCCATTCCTCCTGGATCATCCGCCGCACCACCCTGTGCACTGGAAACACCTTCTGGGAGTTCCTAATGGCTTGGATCAATGGATCCTCCAAGGCCTCCTCATCTGCTGGCCTGTCAGGAGCCATATTGAGCACCTTCAACGACTCCGTAATCAATGCTGGGCGTTCTTCTCGATGAAATACTCGCACTATTCGAGCTTGTTCCTCCTCTGGGATCTCTCCCTCGAGTTTGTCTTCCTTTTCCCCTACCTCTTTGTCCGAGACCTCCTCTTCCAGAGAATCCTGTACAGGGGAGCGCAAGGAGCTCTTCACTCATCAGCCTAGTGCGCTTAGGAAGGACCCCCGAGTCCTGGATCCCCACCCTCGCCTGTTTGGGAGGCACGTTTGCCTGTGACACCCCTGCCCCTCCTGCCCCCTGCCAGCGCATGCAATAAGCCTTGTGTAGCAGGAGGACAAATTCAGGAGAGAAGTGTTCCCAGCCCCCTTCCTCCCCAGCAGAAAATGGGGGGGGGGGGGAGGGACAGGGACTTTCCGGGCAAATCCATGGTTGGGGGTGGAAAAGAGAGACGTTTCCCCCCCCTCCAGGGGGTCTACTGACACCTGGGAATCTTGGGCCATAGCCAACTGGATTTCTTGCTCCACGGAAGTAGCCTCTGCCGTGCAACCCCTGCAGAACCCTGCTTCCGAGGCCGTGCCCCGACGAGTGCCGCAGGCCGGACACCGTGGCTTGCCGGGCATGCTTCGCTTTCAGGGCCAAAAATAACTTAAGTAGAGATACAATTAAACCTAGAGAGAAATTTTTATCAAGCCAAAACCATAAACTTAGAAATAAAGCAAAAATCAATAATAAAGACAAATAAAGCAAATATAGGATACTAATCTGCTCTTTGACTGAAATAAAGTTAAAAGGAAAATATTTGCTGTTTTCCTGCTCCTCTCCCCTTCAGTTCACCGGCGTGAGGAAACCAGCCGTTCTCCGCTGGTTTCCACGTGTCTAGGCCGCGGCCACGTGGAGATCGGCCCGACGATTGAAAGGCCTCACCCGCGCCGCCGGCCGCCGTCCTCACCCGCGCCGCCGGCCGCCGTCCTCACCCGCGCCGCCGGCCGCCGTCCTCACCCGCGCCGCCGGCCGCCGTCCTCCACTGCCGCTTCCTGTTTCTTCTCTGTTTGCAGCGATTCTTCCTGACCGCTTTGGGTCCCCGGCACCGCCTCAAGTGCTCCGCCACTCCAAGGGCTTCAGCACGAGGTGGGAAGGCGTCGGAAAAGGACTTGGGGTGCTGGCTGGCTGTGCTTGCGAGGGGAGGACTCCTTCCACTCCCCACGCGGTATCAGGTAACCCTCCTCCGCTCTGCTCCTGGGACCGGGAGATCGGGAGGTTGATAGAGAGGTAGGTAGGGGGGAGGAGAGGAGGGTGTTCCAATTTAAAGGCACAGTGCCAAACAAAACAAGAGAACTTTAAATGTAAAAGTAAAATTAATACTATAATTAAAGTAAAATTAGAAGTAAAATAAATCCCTGCCTACAGACTCTCCAGTAAGCCCCTGGCTTACTGGGACCCTCCAGCTGCTTGGAGGCTGAGATTACTGGTACCTGTGGGTGGTGCCAGTGGTACTTATACCGCAGCATCATCAAAACGATGATGGGCTCAGCTTCCAATCTGCTGGAAGGGTTGCACAACCCCGGAAGAGAGGGACTGGACTGGAGAGGCGATAAGGAACCTGGATTCTCTACAGGGAGAACTATTCAGGCAATTGGTAATAGACCCCATACGTGAAGGGGCCATACTGGACTTGGTGCTTGCCAATGTTGAAAGTGTTTCTGATGTTGTTGTGGGAAATCATTTTGCATCCAGTCATCACCAGATGGTGTGGTTTAGTATTAGGACTAGGGCTGTTAGAATCCATTTAAAGGTGCGAATCTTAGACATTAGGAAGACTAACTTTGCCAAGATGGGCCAATACCTCAGGGAGTCGTTAGTGGTATGGGAACAGCTGGGGGATGTAGAAAAACAGTGGGTAAAACTGAAAGGGGATATTTTAAGGGCAACCAACCTTTTTGTTAAAATGGTAAATAAAGGTAAAAGGAAAAGGAGACCACTATGACTTTTAAAAGAAGTAGCTGAAAAAGTGAAGAAAAAGAGGGAGGCCTTCATGAAATACAAGAGATCACAGAGAGAGGAAGACAGGCATCTATATTTGGAAAAAGAGAAGCTAGCAAAGTAGTCAGGAAGGCAAAGATTCAAATAGAGGAGGAAATAGCCAATGCAATAAAATGGGGGGGGGGGGGGGATAAGACATTTTTCAGATATGTTAGGGAGAAGAGGAAGGGCAAAAGTGGTATTGCCAGACTCAAAGGCGCAGGGGAGGAATATGTAGAAGCTGATAAGCATAAAGCGGACTTGCTTAACAAATATTTCTGTTCTGTGTTCACAGATGAAGAACCAGGAGCACCCACAAACAGGAACAGAAAACACCCACAAACAGGAACAGAAGCGAGGAACATCTTGAACAATTTTCAGAAGACTGTTTTCATGAGAAACTAGCTCAACTTATAGTAGACAAAGCAATGGGACAGGATGGTATTACACCCTAGAATACTGAGGGAACTTGGGGATGTTCTAGGAGATCCACTGACTGACCTTTTCAATGCCTCGTTGGAGTCGGGAGTGGTGCCAAAGGACTGGAGAGAGGCTCATATGGTGCCTTTACACAAAAGCGGAAGTAAGGATGTGGTTCAAAACTACAGGCCGGTTAGTTTAACTTCAGTGGTGAGTAAATTATTGGAAACGCTGCTGAAAGAGAAAATAGTGAGGTTTCTGGAGTCCAACAGATTACAGGATCCGAGGCAGCATGGATTCACCAAAGGCAGGTCTTGTCAGACAAATCTGATTGATTTCTTTGACTGGGTGACCAGGGAGATGGACCGAGGGAGAGCCCTAGATGTGGTATATTTTGATTTCAGTAAAGCCTTTGACACTGTTCCTCACAGGCGACTTATAAACAAACTGAGCACCCTAGGGATGGACCCTAAAGTTACTCCTTGGGTTAGAAATTGGTTGGGTGGGAGGCGACAAAGAGTACAGGTAAATGGAGCTCACTCTGAGGAGAAGGATGTTACCAGTGGTGTGCCCCAGGGATCTGTCCTTGGTCCGATTCTTTTTAACATCTTTGTTAGTGATATAGCGGAAGGGCTGTCGGGTAAGGTTTGCCTCTTTGCGGATGATACCAAAATCTGCAATAGAGTAGACATTCAGGAAGGTGTAGTTAACATGAGGAGGGATCTAGCTAAGCTTGAAGAATGGTCTAGAATTTGGCAGCTGGGATTTAATGTTAAAAAATGTAAGGTCATGCATTTGGGCTGAAGCAATCCAAGGGAGCAATATAGTATAGGGGGTGAAGTACTTTTGTCCACTAAAGAAGAGCGGGACCTAGGTGTGGTTGTGTCTGATGATCTTAAAGTAGCTAAACAGGTAGAAAAGGCAACGGCAAAAGCTAGAAGGATGCTTGGGTGCATACGGAGAGGAATGGCTAGCAGAAAAAAGGAGGTGATAATGCCTCTGTATAAGTCTTTGGTGCGACCTCATTTGGAGTATAGTGTGCAATTATGGAGACCGCACCTTCAAAAGGATGTGAACAGGATGGAGTCAGTGCAGAGGGTGGCTACTAAAATGATTAGTGGTCTTCATTATAAAGCATATGAGGACAGACTTAAGGATCTTATGTACACGTTAGAGGAAAGGCGAGATAGAGGTGATATGATTGAGATGTTTAAATACCTCCGTGGCATAAATGTTCAGGGAGAGAGCCTCTTTCAATTGAAAGCAAGTTCTACTACAAAGGGACATGGGATGAGAGTGAAGGCAGATAGATTCAGGAGTAATATGCGGAAATATTTCTTTACGGAAAGAGTAGTGGATGCATGGAATAGTCTCCCAGTGGAGGTGGTAGAGATGAGGACAGTAACTGAATTCAAAAAAGCAAGGGACAAACACAGAGGATCTCTAAAGGTAAAAAGGGGATTGTTGTAGTTGTTGATATGGAAGGACAGACTAGATAGGCCATGTGGTCTTTTTATGTCATCATATTTCTATGTTTCTATCTCTTTCACTACCTTGTGAATCGGAAACGCTCTCCGAGTTTTCCGAAATGTCTGCAATAAGGGATCTTCCAAGGTCGTCTCTTCCGCCGTCCGCATTGCCGGCATATTAAGCGCCTTGAGCGTCTCAGAAATGAGGGCTGGCAACTCCTCTCTACGGAAAATGCAGACTACCCGAGCCTGGTCCTCCTGTTCCATGATTTCTCCTTCTTCTAACTCCTTTTCGCGCTCCAGGTCTTGATCTCCCTCTTCAGAACAATACACCTCGGACGCCACTGACTGATCCATGTCCTTATCCAACTTGGCCTTTTTAGCTGTTACCCTTGCTAAACCTACCGCTAAAGGGCACCCCGGCCCCTTCTCCGCTGGCTCTGCATTCGCAGAAGGCGATGGGAAGCTCCTCTTAACTCCCCCAAATGCCTGTTGAATGAGCAAACAAATTCTGGGGAAAAAATTGCCTCCAGACCTCCTGGCAACGGCGCCGGAGGAGGAAGAAAATCCGGAGCAGAGGAAGGCCCCGGCATGGGCTCCTGCAGAATCTCAGCCGGGGACCCCAGCTCCACGAAAGGTTCTACCACACTCTGAGTGTCCTCGGGAACCCCCGCTAAGGCTTGCTCCATTGTGGTAACCTCCATCATAAACCTCTTGCACACTCCTGTGTCTGATACCGCTCCCCTTTTTGTACCGCACAGAACGCATAGTGGCTTAGAGGGCATCACTGCACAAAGGATCCAATCAGTGGACCCTGCTGCCCCTTGCCCTTCTAGGGCGAAGACTCCTGCAGAAATGCAGATTCTGACTTCTGTCAGTTTCTCCTGAACCAGCAGACACCCCCTTTAAAAGTGGCTTTTTTTTTTTTTTTTACAAATACAAATATGCCGATCAACTCTATGACCCTGTCCTAACTAGATTCTGAAGAAAATATTCCAAAACAAAGGTTTACTGTCGAAAACGGAGCTGTTAAAGTCTGCCTTCAGAAACGGCTCTTCCCGCGCTGAAACCACGCGGCCGGGCTTTCCCTGTCACACCCGATCTGCGGCAGCGTGCTGAGCTATCCTGTGGCTTTTCTGCTTACTCGCAGGGGTTTGAACACTTCTCTCCCGCTGCACCGAACTTCCGCCGACCTCTCCGATGTTCGATTGACCCCCAGGCCAGTCACAACTCTTTCCTTCCGCTGTTGCCGCGGACGGCCCTGAGCCCTCACAGGAATGCACTTCTGGCACGCTACAGGGCCTAAAGCACTGGTTCCTCACCCATCAACGTGGGATCGGGAACCGGAGCCTCTTTCCCCCTCACACTACTGCCTCTGCGGGCCTGACTCACTGAGCTCCGTAGAGCAAGCCGGGAAGGGGGGGGGGCCTTACTGCTCCAATAAATTTAAAGAGCCAGAATCTATTAAAATAACAAACTGAATTAATCCAAATTTAAAATTAAATCTATTGTTAATTATATTTGAAAATATATCTTAAAGCAATCCCACTACTCCTAACGCTCCGATTTCCTTAATTGCTCCTCTAGTGAGCCCCGAAGCTCCGGGCTCACCACCCTCCACCTGCTTGGAGACTGAGAGAACTGGAGTGAAGAGGCGGTTCCTCTGTATTTATACCAGTGACATCAGAAAAATAATGTTTCTCAGTCTCCAAGCTGCTGGAAGAGGAGCACAACCCAGAGGTTTTGGGACTAGACTGGAGAGACGATAAGGAACCCTATTTTGTGGCCTGTAACACATCGCAGCAGCAAATTCAGACTGGCAAAACCACCCTCAAAAATGACAAGAAAAACACACAAATTCAATTTTAAGTTGATTTTATTAAAGATTATTTTTGATATAAAATGTGGCCAAGTACAACAAATTAGTAAAAAGTTAAAACACTTATCAAGGAGAGAAGCATCCAAGCACCATTAAGGCACCTCACACCCTCAGAGTAACAGCTGGCAAATGTGGGATAAACCTACAGAAATCTGCTAACCCTGCAGCATGTTCTACCATTTACTAGCATGAGGAACCCACGTGAGGGAAAAAAACAAAAAGAAGAGAGGTTTTTCAAGAACAATGGATAACAAGCAGCAAGGATAACTATTAACACTGAATTCTCTTCAGCTGATATTAAAAAAATCAAAGCATAAAAGTGCATCAGAAATAACTATATGGTAGGTGTTGGTAAAAAGCAAAGATTTATCTATGGAAAACATCGGTGCCTGCAGCTCAGCTTAGAATGTTCTAATAGGAATTTCTGATTCTTGATAAGCATGCAAGACATTAATAAATGGAAAACCTCTGTGCCTGTGGTAGTGTTATGCGAGTATTTAACATCCGCATGCAATCTCCAAATCCAGATTCAAAAATTTTAAGGACAAATTAGAGAAAATAGTTTTTCACTCAACACGTAATGAAATTCTGGAATTCATTGCTGCATGATGTAGTAAAAGCTGTAGCTGAGTTTAAAAGACGTTTAGATGAATTCCTGGAGGAAAAGTCCATTAACCATTATTAAAGTGGACTGAGGAAATGCACTGCTTACCTCTGGGATAAGAAGCATGTAATCTGCGTATCTTTTAGGAACCTGATGGATACTTGTGACCTGGATTGGTCACTGTTGGAAACAGGATACTGGGTTTGACAGACCTTTGGTGTGACCCAGTATGGAATCTCTTATGTTTTAAGTCCACAAGAAAATGGCTTTTTGAAAAGGACGACTCCTGATTGGCTAACGTTCCCGTGCTATCAGCCAGTCAGAAAAGCGCTTTCAATAACTGCCACTGCACTCTAAAAATGCATCTCAAGGGTATGTTGATTTCAAAAGGCTATTAGGAGGTCATAGTCTTCAGTCACTTGGTAATACTGTCCCTAGAAAAGCAAGCTGTGGCAGGATACTTTCCACAACATCCATGAAAAATCCAGTTCTTCGTTCTGGTTTTTAATTAGTAAAGCTTTGAGAGCTTCTCCTTAATCAGCCGCTCTCATGGTTATGATCCAAGAGCATTGGGGTACTGCTGTTGCTGACCCTTCCTTAAACCTCCAGCAGGTATCAGAGAGAGAGAGGCAAGCAAAGTAGAAACAGGACACATGGAAGATGAACG
The DNA here is from genome assembly GCA_033557465.1 of Ichthyophis bannanicus. Lineage (NCBI taxonomy): Eukaryota > Metazoa > Chordata > Amphibia > Gymnophiona > Ichthyophiidae > Ichthyophis > Ichthyophis bannanicus. Next base: position 147,184,659 of record CM066033.1, read on the forward strand.
CAGGAAAGGAAAACGGAATACATTTAGATGTGACCACAGCAAGCAGTGTTCACCTTTTATGTCCAGCACACAAAGAGGTAAAATAGCACTAACAATATAAACACAGAAAATAACAAACACCCAGGAACAACAATATAACCCACCACCATGGAATCTGCTTCCATGAAATGTGACCAAGGTTAGTACAAGAGGGGCGGACTGATGCATGTGTGCGATATCATTTGACTGGCAACACTTGTTAGCTAGCCAATGTATTAGTATTATACACAGAGCACTGATTTGGGTGGGCACTACGCACATGATCTCAGTCAAAAAGAAAACATATAAGTGAAAATGAGGAGGACAGAAAACCTTTGGTATTTGAGCTGAAACTTACAGATGGGTCAGGTGTGAGGTGGAATTAAGGCCTTTAGGTGAGGTGAATAAACAGTGGGAAGTTCATGAGTACAACATGCTGCAATTATAGAAGACGGTTCAGTTTCCAGTTTTTATTTTTTTGTTTTGTTTTGTTTTTTGGGAGGGATGCTCTTTACAGCAGGATGTGAAATGGAGCACACAAATGGTTGTTTAAAAATATATATATGCTGTACTTATCAACATTGAAGCCTCATATCATTCTGGGCAATATGAACAAGGCAGAGGTAACCCGGAGAGGGGCTACAAAAATGGTGCAGAGGCTGCATCAAAAGCCTTCTAGAAAAAAACTAAAATAGCCTACAGGAGAGAATAGATGTGCTCTCCCCAGGACCTTGTGAATGGCAATGCTACCCGGCTGATTTTACGGACTCACCAGCTAATTTAATCTGATGAATCGATATGGCAAAATAATGCGCAATTAATTTTTGCCCTGGATTTTTACTTACTTTAAATGTCTACATGTTTGCAGAGATAGAAAGGTTGCATTCAAAAATTTTAAAAAAATAATTTTAATACTGCTCTGCCCCCACCCAGCAACTCCTTCATGCCAATCAGCTGGCCAAAATTGCATCTGCATTCTTTCCAGAAAGGGTATAAAGGAATGCAAAAGCAGCAAGCAGTTTTCTTTGGCTAGAACTAGCATCCATGCTATGACATAAGCCTTAAGCATAACATAAGGAAACAGTTCTTGACAAAGTGTGATGAATGCACGGATCATGACTCTCCTCCCAGTAAAGACTAAAACAATGCCAGAACTCAAGAAAGCCTGAGATAAGCACAGACAATGCCCTGATGCACGAATCAAAACAAGTAGACTAGATGGGCCTTACAACCCTCACGGCCATCAACTTCTGCATTTATATATTCCAAGACCTCGGTATCTCAGGATGAGACCAAATGTTGACAGCTAGGACTGCTGAAATATACATATTTCTTCATTGACCACTGGTGTGCTCCATTTCACTTCTTTACAAGTCTTGAAGCCATTGTGTTTTACCTGAGCCTCCACACAAATACTTATTAGTTTATAAATTTTCAGGAATATGCTTGCCTTACTATTTTTTCCCCAGTACAGCAGCTGTATACCTGCAGGTTTCTCCATTAAACACAAGCTCTGCACCCTGGAAAAGAATCACTCTTGTACAACATCACAAAGCAGGAACAAGACCCCCTCATCCCTCCCCAACAATTCCATAACCAGCACCAGAAACTGAACCAGTGTGCTTTTAGGCGAGAAGGTATTAAAAAAAGACAGCAAAACACAAGACCAACTTCAAATACAAACCATCACAACTATCTCGCTGTTACAGGACAAACTTGGAGCTATTTCCTCCATTACTATCAACGAGCCTCACAGCGACTTCATTCCACTGTGAGCTCTGGTATCGTGCGCCACCACTTTTCCCATCTTTGTTGTGGTTGCAACAATGGAACCATTTATATTCAAAGAACACCCTCCTTCCATCATTCTTCTAGTAACGGGCAGGCCACTCTTTGGAACACGTTACCCACGAAACACAGTGCTGTAGATCACTATCATACCAAATGTTTCAAAAGACGTTCTCTAAAAGGCTACTCCATAACGGTGGTACTTTATAGTGAGGTGTGGTTACATATTTGTGAGGGGCATTATGATGGGAATGACAAAGGGAAACATGGAGTTGAGCAGCCTTGTATTAGAGAACATTACGTAACAAATTCGTACATTTCAACATTTGCAACAACAAATCTGCTGCAATAACTACCCAAGTTTATAAAGAAAATATTTCAGAATAATACACGCATTGTTTTCTTAAAAATAAAAGAAGAAAAAAGACAGACAGTACTTTTGTTAACTACATATAGCTAGCCTTAAACTAAGCACTTACAAAAAAAACTTGAATGACAAAACATGTACATCACTGGGTTATACAAAATAAAGTGTCTACTCTTTAAGAAAAAAATAAAGGAAAGAAAATATACGAGGAAGGCAGAGGTAAAAGGGTTTGCTGATTATAGCAACAAAATAATTAAACACAATTTAGTAACTCAGAAGGTATGATGAAAGTTGGCCTGGTCCAGAACAGCTTCAAGTCATACAGGAACTCTACCAGTTGTCCAAAAAATCAAAGCCTGTCTTCAAAAGAACACTGCTGCTATTGACCTGTAAAAAAGAAAGAACATAGTATAGGAATGTGTGTGAGTAGATCTCTCTTATCTCTGGAACTGCATCAATCTCAGCATTTGTTAAATATGAAACTATTCTGAATTTTTATATATTTAGAATGTCACTGCTTGGTTGTAGAATACAGAAAGCAGGATATTAAATGTAATAAGAGTTCCCTAACTTGATCTCAGGAACCAAAACATTAGAGAAACAAAAGCAATTAAGGAGAAAGGCCCGGGCGAGATTTTGTTACGGTGCCTTACATGTCTATTTTTGTGTTGCGGATTTTGATGCATCAGGGCTGTGCCAGCTTTAAGGCAGTTCAAAAATTCCAACAAGCAGGAGAAAGAGGCGGCTCCCAGTGGCACGTTTAAAGAAATATCAAAAGAAAGCACCAAAGTGTATCCACCAGCTGGTTTGGATGTTACATCTCCTGTCACCGATGCATCCGCCCCCTTCTGGGGTATCAATCTACTCCCCCTACAAAAAAAAAGCCTTCCCCTCTGAGACTTTTAGTTCAGCCATTTTATCAAAAGGAGGTTCTTCTAGCACATTATGACCCCATCTTAACACTCAAACATTCAGGTGATCCCACTCCACTCCCCTCTCTCATGTATTTCCTTCTTTCCCCAATTACCAACAGTAGCAGCAGTCGGCAAAGTACCGTGTGTGTCAAGTGCACTCACAGATCCCAGTACAGTGCATAGGTTTCCAGTCCATACAGGAGAAGGGGGCAGGTCCAGTGAACATTCACTGACTCATAGGCCTCATGCTGACTTCCACTACTGAGCATAAATTACAAGGGAGGCCCAGATAGATGGGGGAGTAGCTCTGTTTCTGTGACCCCATTTGGGTTCCTGACTCACAGCTTGGGAACCACTAAGTCTAGCACAACCACATACATACATAAATATTCCCTTCCATCTAGGGTCATTACAGACATGTGTGGCCAGTCTTGGATTTAAATTTCCAGTCCACCATAGAGGCACTGGCTATTCCACAAAGCTGGCAAGCTGCATTTTTAATAAAATAAGCAACCATTCCTACAGAAATCAATGGTGCTGCAACAAACCAAGATCCTGGGACGACAGTAGATTGCCAGTCCTCCTTAATGCATATGGACAGAAATGGAGCGGCCTTAATGTATTCTCAGAACAAGGCCTTCAAGGCCTGATCTGATCTGATCTGAAGCATCTAACCTGAGCTCGTAACAGAAGCTGCACAAGTCTTCTATATGTGGCAACAATGGCTGTTACACAGGTAGACTGGTTACACGTGTAAATGGCGCTTTCAGAATGACACCAATTACACGTGTAGAAGCCCCTTTCAAATCTGTGCGCTCTGAGCATGTTATGGGCATGGTTGGGTGGGCCAAAAAATTATATGTGTATTTCCCATTTTATAATGGGAATACACTTATATTTAAAATAAAATGTCCTTGTCTGTTTGTTTCTACCTCTGAGACAAACATAGGTTTTATCAAAATGCTCTTTTCAGTCAGGGCGTGAAGTGAGTGAATGAAGGGCTAAGTGTGGTTAATCCCCTCCCCCTCCCCCACACCCACTTTTTTTTTTTTTTACATTCTTGGGGCAAAAAATAAATCACCTTTTGGGGCTATACTGCATAATTTTCCCCATTTATATTTGCCCAAAATGGGGCACTTATGAGGGTAATTTTGTAACAGGGCGCTTAGTAGAAGCACATTTCAATACACCTAATATTAAGCCTATTTTATAAAAACAAGCAGGCGTCTACTTGTCATTGTAAAAGACTACCACATGCGGCAGAAAACGCATCTTAAACCTCACTCATATTGGCCCTAGAGTGTCTACATTCTGCAAGTAAATGGCATCAGATTAATTTTTATCCAAAGTGAGAGTAAGCAAAGTTTCTCAACAATGTCACCTGGAATATTGTTTACCCGAGAAGCAAATGGAACACAGACCACGAGATTATCGAAGTCTGAACATGCGTGAAGGGCAGAAGAAAGTGAGGTGTATGGTTACTGAATATAAGAGAAGGAAATATCTTGTCACAGAAACGGTAGTGGATGCCTGGTAGAATCAAAATTGAGGCTGAAATTCAAAATGAAGTGGATACATGCAATGTATCGCTAAAGGGCAGGGTATGGAAATCAAACAGTAAATACTTTGGCTCAAAACAATTGTGACATGGCTTTTGAAATTCTAAGATATCGTGGGAGAGGGGGAGGGGAGTGAATACCCTGCAAGGTGCAGCAGATACAACCTTAACCATCTTGCTGGGCAAATTGCACGTGCCACATATTTGCCATTAGCCACTGTTTTACTTTGTTATGAGGAAGGTACAGGAGAGAGGTTCTGGAAGATTAAATTTAGGATTTTAGGTAGAAAGTTGAAATGCAGAAACTCCAGGGGTAGCATTCTCAGCGCTCCAAAGTCTCAATGCATGGATGAGACAATGGTGCAGAGAAGAGGGCTCTAGGCACATTAGGAAATGGGCAACTCTTTGGGGGAGTCCTTTCCACAAGGATAGGCTTTAACTTAACTAAGGTGGAACCAGGATGCTGGCCTAACTTCTATAAAGAAGACACAACAGCTTTTAAACTTGATGATGGGAGAAAGCAGTCACTCAGGAGCGCAAATTCAGAATAATGTATCTTTGAAGGATAAAAACCAAACAGGGAAGTTGGGGCATCCTGATGGAGAGATTGCAATAAAGACAGAAGTATCCAAGGTGCTTTTAAATAAAGAGCAGAGTTCAAAGATTCCAAACTACCCCTGTCAACCGATAACCAGGTTGTAAATACAAACAAAAAACATACTTTGAAATGTCTGTATATAAATGCTAAAAGTCTAAAAGATAAGATGGGAGAATTATAGTATATAGCATTGAATGAAAAGGTAGATATAAATTGGCATCTCAGAGATGTGATGGAAGGAGGATAACCAGTGGGACATTGATACCAGGGGACTAATTATATCACAACAGTATTTATCTATCTATTTAACAGGGGTTTTTTTTATACTGCTTTATTCTATGGTCAAAGCGGTTTACATTACAACAACTTAGGTGTTACATTAGAACAGGGACATCAAACTTGGAGAATTAATAACATAATGAGGTTGAACATAGAGTTTGTAAGGGGAGGGAAAGGGCTAAGTGGATGTAGAATTGCATACTAGGTATTATGTTACGTTCTTGGCGAAGCGATCCAGAAATAGGAGTGTTTTTAGTTTGGTTTTTTTCTGAAGACTGCTAAGTCCTTTGTGGCACGTAGGTTTTCTGGGATTGAGTTCCATGAGGATGGTGTGAATAGGGAGAAGGTCCTCTTCTATGTAGTGGAGTGGGTCCTGGTGTATAGAGCTGGTATGTGAAGTGTGCTGAGGGAGCCAGTTCTTCTGCTTCTGTTTTCAGGTGTCCTTTGTATCAGCTAGCGACTGAAGATGGACGGAGGATAGATAGGTTATGGATAACTTTAAAAATTGTGAGAATAGGTTTATATTTGATCCATTCAGCGATGGGTAGCCAGTGTAATTGTATGAATAGGGGGGTTGTATGTTCTGTTCTGTGGATGTTGCAAAGAATGCGGGCTCTGTACTGAGGGCAAGTTGGAGCGGATGGATTACTTATTTTGGTAGACCTTCGAAGATATTACAGTAGTCGAAGTGTGGGAAGATGAGTGTTTGTAGAAATACGCGAAAGTCGTGAGGATCTAGTAGTGGTTTAAGGTGCTGAACTGTTTTGAGCTTGTAGATGATGCTTGGATCAAACTGGTGGAGGGTGGAGCTATATGGTAAAGAGGACACTGAATCAAACAGATTAAGTTCTACAGGAAATAAAATGTACTGTAGAATCTTTATGGAAAGATATTTCACATGAAAGCGGAAAGATCAGCAACAGGGGTGTATCACCATCCACCTAGCCAGAATGAATGGATAGATGACATGCTAACAGAAATTAGGAAATATTTGGCAACACAACAATAATGGTGATTTTACTTACTCATATATTGGCTAGGTAAATGCTACATCAGAACATAACAGGGAGGTAAGGTTTCTAGAGGAAATAAATGACTGCTTCATGGAATAGCTGTTTTAGGAATCAAAAATAAGGGAAGTTATTTTATACCTAGTCCTTAATGGAGCACAGGATTGAGTCTATGTTGAGGCCATTTGGCAACAGAAATAACGTGATCAAAGTTGACTTAAACAGGAGGGAGGACACTAAGAAAATCTACTTTGTGAAGCAGAGTGAAACAAAAGGCATTCCCCACTGTGGCAGAAGATTTATTTATTTATTTCAGACTAGGACATGTTTTGTAATGATTCTTTACAGAATCTGAGGGGGGACTGTTGATAGGGACCTGAGGTGGGGTACCAGGGCCCTCTGAAAGAGTTAATATAGCTCTGAATATTTCTGTCAATATTACAAGGGAGTGTTTATGAATAAGAGAGAGACACTCAAGATTACATCTTGCAAGACATGGAGCTTTTGTTTTTATTAAGCTGGGCAACATGTCTGTGCTTTGACCTGTAATACATAGATAAACAAAGCTTGACGTAGAAACAAAAAATTGCACCATGTAGCACTATTTTTCTTAATAAAAGAAGGTGCAATGGCCTAGCTCGAGTAAGAATTCTAGGAACCTGCACAAGTTTGCGCACCTATGAATTCCTCACTTAAGCTTTCAAGTCATACTGTTTTATATAATTCTCAGTGTATGTGTGTTTCCTTATTTGCATTTGAATTTAGAGAATTGAAGTCAAAGAGCTGAGGTTAAATTTTGCTACCTGGTCAAGCGTAGCACAGGCAAAGAGATTCATTAACTTTGATAGTATTTAACTTTCAAAAAGGGAGTCTATGATACAATGAGAAAAACGTTTAGAAAAAAAAATAAAAGGAGATGCTGCAAACATTAAGAGTTTACATGAGACATGCATGGTGTTTAAAAATGCCTTCTTGGAAGCCCAGACCAGATATATTCCACATATTAAAAACAGGTGGGAGGCCAAGAATATCTTTTAAAAACATGGAAAATGGATCCGTTTTAGGAAAATAGGAAAGAGCATAAGCACTGGCAAATCAGGATGCAAGGCGATGGTAAGGCAGACAAAATGACAATTTGAAAAGAAGCTTAATGTGGAAGCAAAAACTTATAATAAAACCTTTTTCAGGTACATTTGACGCAAAAAGCATGTGAGAGAGTTGGTTGGACCATTAAATGAGCAAGGGGTGAAAGAGGTATTCAGGGAGAACAAAGCCATAGTGGAGAAGCTAAAGGAATTCTTTGCTCCGGCTATTACTGTGGAAGAGGTAAAGGGAATATCCATGCCAGACATGGTATTTAAAAGGAGATGATTTTGAGAAACCAAAACAAATATCAGTGAATCCGGAATACATAAGAAAGCAAAATAATAAACTAAGTACAGAAGAATCAACTGCACTGGATGGCATAAATCCAAAAGTACTGGATCACCTCAAATGAAATTGCAGATCTACTATTAGTAGTTTGTAAAATATCATTAAAATGGTCTACAGTATCTGAAGATTAGAGAGTGGTGAATTTTTAAAATAGATTCTGGGGATGACCCAGGAAAACTACAGACTCTTAAGCCTGACGTCCATGCCAGGCAAAACAATAGAAACTATTATAAAGAGAAAAATGACTAAACAGACCATGGTTGTAATAGAATAAAGCCAAAATAGATTTAATCAAGAAAAGTCTTGCTCACCAATCTGCAACGTCTTTTGGAAGGTGTGAATAAACACTGAATACAGATGAGCTAAAGCGTTATCTGGATTTTCAGAAAGCGTTTGAGAAAGAATCTCATGAGAAACTCCTGAGAAAATTAAAGAGAGTCATGGGATAGGAGGCAATGTTGTATTATGGATTGAGAATGGGTTAAAAAAAGAAAACAGAGTAGGGATAAATGGTCAATTTTCTCAGTTGAGAAAGGTAAATAGTGGAGAGCCCCATGGATCTGTATTGGAACTACTGCTTGTTAACATATTTATAAATGACCTAGAAATGGAAACAACGAGTGAATTCCTTAAATTTGCAGAAGAGACAAAATTATTCAAAGTTGCTAAATCGAGAAATTTCAACACGACTTTGCAAGACTGGGCAACCAAATGATAATTACACTTACCTGGTAATTGTAGTTCCTTTAGTGACTCCAGTTTAATCCTCCACCACTGGGTAGTGTACCTCCTCCTGCAGTTTGGAGACTGGGCATGTCAAAAACGTGACATCACTGGTTGTAGTCTGGAGGTCTCTCCCATCATCCCCAGTGAACTATTGACAAAGCACACTCAAAGGAGCAACAAATAAGTAGCTAATATATTAACATAGTTATCTAAAACCCAACAGTAAACTGCTATCAAATAACTAGGTAACACTGGCTTCTACTCTAAAAAGACAGGCCCTTTTCACTTGTGTCTTTTCCTTCCCCTCCAAGAAGAATCATAACTAGACAGAAAAATATTAGAAATATGTATACGTACCGGTAATCTCAGCTTCCTCCACTTGAACCTCCACTGCTAGATACAACAGCCCGGGCGGGAATGAGGACTAAACTGGAGTCACTAAAGGAACTACAATTACCATGTAAGTGTAACATTTCCTTAGCGTTCCTCCAGTTTAGTCCTCCATCACTGGGATGTAACAGAGCAGTAATTATTTGGAGGGACCCTTCCAGCCAGTGTGCAACACCACCGACCCGAAAAGGGCATCATTCGCTGCTAGCACATCAAGCCGATAATGCTTACTAAAAGTATGAAGAGACAACCAGGTGGCCACTCTACAAATGTCCCCTGGCGGAACTAAACTGTGCTCCGCCCAAGAAGCCGCTTGCGCCCTGGTAGAATGCGTTCACAGCCCTGCCGGTACCGATCGGCCTTCCAGAAGATAAACTGAACTAATCGCTTCTCTAATCCACCGGGAAATGGACGCCTTCGCCGCCACTTCCCCTCTGCGAGGGCCTCCAAACAACACAAACAACCGCTCCGATTTGCGGTAAGTTTCAGAAACTTTTAAATAGCGCCGTAGCACCCGCTTTATATCCAAATGGCACAAATCTCAGTCAGAGGTGCTGCCCTCAAGCGAACCTAACACCGGAAGGGACATCATCTGATTAAGGTGAAAAGGGGAAACTACCTTAGGTAAAAAGGACGGCACTGGACGCAATACCACCTTTTCCCGAGAAAAGGACAAAAACGGTTCTCTACAGGACAAAGCCTGCAACTCCGAAATGCGCCTCGCCGAACAGATAGCTACCAAAAACACCGTCTTCAAAGTGAGATCTTTCACTGAAGCCTTGCACAAAGGCTCAAAGGGTTCCTTAGCTAATGCCCCTAAGACCAAGTTAAGATCCCACGGGGGCACCACGACTCTATGAGCGGGCCGCAACCTGGTAACCGCTTTCAAAAAACGCAACACGTCCACATTGGCACTGAGAGATAATCCCTGCACCTTGCCTCTATAGCAAGCCAATGCTGCCATCTGAACTCTCAAGGAACTGGCTGCCAGTCCCTTATCAAATCCTTCTTGTAGAAAACGTAGCACCACCGGAACTGATACCGTCGCCGCACATACGTGCCTCCGCAAGCACCAATCCTCAAACAAGCGCCATATACGAACATACGCCAGAGATGTGGATGTCTTCCATGCCCGAAGCAAAGTCGCGATGACTGCACTCGAGAAACCTTTCTTCTTTAGCCTCGCCCTTTCAATGGCCAGACCATAAGTGAGAATCCATCCACCTGGGACATTCGAAGTGGACCTTGCCGCAATAGATTTTCTGACACTGGCAACCTCCACGGCTCCCCGTCTAGCAGCCGGATGAGGTGGCATACCACGGCCTCCTTGGCCAGTCCGGAGCCACCAGCAACACTCTTCCCCGATGGGCCTCGATACACTGAATCACTCGGCCTATGAGTGCCCACGGCGGAAAGACAGAGAAGACCCGACGTCGGCCAACATTGCATCAGCGCGTTGATCCCCTCTGACATCTGTTCCCGTCGTCTGCTGAAAAAACGACTCACCTTGGCTGATCGAAAGGTCGCCATGAGATCCATAACCGGCGGCTCCCACCTGCGAACTATTTGTGCAAAGACGCTTGGATGCAACTCCCATTCGCCGGCATCCACCTGGACCCTGATGAGATAATCTGCCATGACATTGTCCTTCTCTACAATGTGGGCTGCTGAGATCGCTGGCAGTCGCGTTTCCACCCAAGCGAACAATGCCTCTGCCTCTTCCTCCATGGCCGCACTTCCCGTACCGCCCTGCCGGTTGATGTAAGCCACCGTCATGGAATTGTCCGACAGCACTCATACCGCCTTGACCGGTGACTGCCGCTTTGAACTTTTGTAGTGCCAGAAACACCACTAGGAGCTCCAGCCGGTTGATTGACCATTGGCTCTCCTGAGTGCTCCACATTCCTTGCGCGAATCCTTCTCCGCAATGCGCCCCCCAGCCCGTGAGACTGGCGTCGGTCAGCAATGGGAGCCACTCCGGCTGTTCCAGAGGCCATCCTGTCTGAAATGTGCTCGGAAGGAGCCACCACCGCAGAGAGCTCCTGACCCCGATAGGACAGGGAAGCCGCTTGTTCAGCGAGTCATTCTGATGCATCCAGTGGCAAAGTAGCACCCGCTGCAGCGGACGCATATGAAATCTGGCCCATGGTCGCCGCCATCGTTCCCAGCACCCGCAGGTAACTCTACGCCGAAGATGCTGGCGCAGCCCTGAACCTGCTTACCAGCTGTCGTAGGCCTTGAACTTGACGAGTCAGAAGAAATACTGAACCTATCCGCGTGTCGAATCTCAGTCCCAAATACTCGAGCTCCTGGGTCGGCACTAGATGACTCTTGGACACATTGACTACCCAGCCGAGACTCTCCAAAAACTGCACTACTCTGTGTATAACCGTCACGCTCTCGGCTTTGGACTTTGCTCGTATCAACCAATCGTCGAGATAGGGATGCACCAGGATCCCTTCCTTCTGCAACGCCACTGCCACCACCACCACCACCATGATCTTGGTAAAGGTGCACGGAGCCGTCGCCAGCCCGAAGGGCAACGCTTGAAACTGATAGTGCCCCCAAGGGAGTGCAAAGCGTAAAAACCTTTGGTGGGCCTCTCTGATCGGAATGTGCAAATACGCCTCCGTAAGATCGAGGGATGTCAAGAACTCTCCTTGTCACACCGCCACTATGACGGACCGTAACGTTTCCATCCTGAAATGCGGTACACGGAGACAACGATTCGCACCTTTTAAGTCCAAAATAGGGCGCAGAGCTCCGTCCTCCTTTGGTACCACGAAATAAATGGAGTATTGACCCCTGCCGTAATCTTCTATCGGCACTGGGGTGACCACTCCTATCTGCAACAGATGATTTAGTGTGTGTCAGACCGCCAGAGTTTTCCTCTGGCCTCTGCAAGGAGACATCACGAACGAGTCTTGGATGGGCTTTGCGAACTCCAGTGCATAACCCTCGCGGATGATCTCTAACACCCACTGATCTGTCGTTATTTGGACCCAGGCAGGAAGGAATCCCCGAAGACGCCCCATTGAACTGCTTCCTACCGGGGCCTGCCTCACTTCATTGAGGCTTTCGAGCGGTTCCTGCGGCCGACATTGCAAAACCTCTACTTGCGCCACGGAACCCCCGAAACCCTTGAGTTCTAGGAGCAAATCGCCCCCTCTGAAATCCACCCAAGCGAGAGGTCCGAAATCTCAGAAAATCTCGAAACTGACCCTGAAACGCAGGGGAGGACTTTCCTTGCTTAGGCTTAACCTCTGGAAGCCTACCACCTTTCGACTCCCCTAAATCCTTAACCAACTTATCAAGATCCTCACAGAACAACTTTCCTTTGAACGGAAGCTTACCGAGCCAAGACTTAGATGAACCATCTGCCGCCCAATTACGCAACCACAGGGATCTACAGGCAGCCACCAGCGATGCCATGCTGTTAGCCAAAGCTCTAATCAGGTCATAATGTACATCCGCCAAGTAGGCCAACCCCGACTAGGTGATTTAGGTCTTCCAGATCCTCTTGTTCCAGTTGCGGCGACTGCCGCAAGCTTTGGGACCATCGCAGGCATGCTCTTGCCACCCACGCTCCACAAATGGATGCCTGCAATGACAAGGCGTTGGTTTCAAAGGATTGTTTCAACAAACCATCTACTTTCCTATCTTGCGCATCTTTTAAAGCTGCGCTACTTTCCACCAGAATCGTGGTCTTCTTGGTCACTGCCGACACTGCTGCATCAATCCGAGGAGACCGAAACCGCTCTTTGTCTTTCTCCGATAAAGGATACAACCTGTTCATCATCCGCATTCCTCTCAGCCCCGCTTCCGGCTGATCCCATTCTTCCTGAATCATGTGGTCCACCACGCGGTGAACTGGAAACACTACCTGTGTTTGCCGCACAGCCTGGATAATAGGGTCTTCCCCGCCGTCCTCCTCTGCAGGCTGTTCCGCAGTCAGCTTAAGCTTTTGGAGGGACTCTTTGACAAGCGCTGATAACTCCTCCTTTCAAAATATGCGAATAATCTTAGCCTGACCTTCCGGCTCCGGGATCTCCCCTTCTTCCAATTCCTCCATTCCGGTCTCTAGGTCAACGTCGGCATCCTCTGACTCCTGCCATTCTACCTCCGATGGCAAAGATTCCTGAGACCTCAGCCTTTTAACGGGCCTCAGAGCACTGCCTCCCGCCTCCGCGGAGCCAGCCTGCTGAGTTGGTGCAGGCAGAGACAAGGGGTCCATTACCTTCCCCTGCCGTCTCAAGCAAAACGCCTGATGCATAATTAACACAAAGTCTGGACAGAAATCACCGAGTTGTGAGTCTGAGCCCCCAGCCGCAGCCACCCCCAAGGGCCCGGCTGACGTCTCCGATCCAGGTGCTGGCGCAAAGGGCAGCAGAACCTCTCGGCCGTTCCAGCCGAAGTCCCCAGAAGGTCCTGCCCCACCTTAACTTCCATCTGCTAATCTACACTGGTAGACACTGCCGTGCACCCCCGACAAATGCCAGAGTTAGCTATCGTGCCCCTGCTGGTACTGCAGACTGCACATTGAGGGCGTGCTGCCATGACGCCGTCCACTGCCAAAGAAATCTCTGCTTTGACCCACGGGTATAGGAATTTATTTCCTTAAATTTTTTTTTTGATCAGGGACAGCCCCAGTAATCACCCCAGGACCAAAAACAACCTTTCCCCCAATTCAAGTATACTTGAACTGCAATCGCAGCACTGACTGCCTCCTGCACGCTCAGCGTCCCCAAAATGAACAGAGCCCCAGAACGGAAACGAAACACGCGAAAAATCAAAGAAATGAAAGAAAACGGAAGATATCAAATAAATTTAATTAAATCAAAGTAAATCCAATTAAATGAAATCATTCGATGCTTGCCACAGCTGCCCGCCACGCGACATGCATGCCGCTAAAATGGCCGCTGCTGTGACATGCAGCAAATGGCGCCAAAAGCACCGCGCGTTGTAGCACACTGCCCCGGTGCTCTCACCGCTTTTCTGCCCGACTCAAGCCCCCGAGCAGAAAGCGCTCACCTGCCGGACACCAGATCACCCTCCGAAGCAGTGGAGCTCCTGTCCGCGAGGCTCCGCTCACCCATACAGGGAGCAGAAGACCCTCCAACGAGCTCCCGCCACCGGCTACGCTGATCAAACTGGGTCGCGGCTGTCCAAATTGCCACTGACCCGCTGCTGCTGCCGCCGAACAATGTAGAGCTCTCCCCCGTACACTCAAGGGGGAGAGATCTGCCTGTGATAGAAAGACTGCAAGGGAACAGAGGGGAGAGGCAGGAACCGGCAGCAAGGTAGAGGCAGCTCTTTTTTTTTTTTAAAGGTATATTAACCAAAGTAATAAAAAGGTACAAGATACAACAAATCAAACAGAAACGAATCTACAGCTACTCTCACAGCTCCTTATTCGTTCCTCAAGTGAGCCCAGCACCTAGGCCAGCGATGGCGAACCTATGGCACGCGTGCCAGCTGTGGCACGCGAAGGCCTTGCAGCTGGCACGCGGGTAGGTCCGCAAAAAAGAAAAAGCTGGCTCTGGCTGATGCCGCGGACGCGGCAGAGTGCAGTGTCCCGCGGGGCCCCCTCCGCCCGCTAAGCCCCTCTGCAAGGGCTTTCAGATTCGCGAGGGAGAGCGTCTCCCTCGCGTCTCTGTTAAGCCCGCAGGGGCTAATGGGAAATTTCCCATCAGCCCCTTTAGACGCGAGGGACTGATGGGAAATTTCCCATTAGTCCCTGCGGGCTTAACAGAGACGCGAGGGAGATGCTCTCCCTCGCGAATCTGAAAGCCCGTGCAGAGGGGCTTAGCGGGCGGAGGGGGCCCCGCGGGACATTGCATTCTGCCGCTGCCGCGACAGCGGCAGCAGCCAAAGCCAGCTTTTTTTTTTTTTTTTAAATATGCCATGGGGGGGGGGGGGTTAGGACTTATAATGGGCTAGGGGGGGAGGGGTTAGGACTGCTAATGGGCTGGGGGGGGTAGGACTGATAATGGGCTAGGGGGGGTAGGACTGCTAATTGGCTGGGGGGGGGTAGCGGGTAGGACTGCTAATGGGCTAGGGGGAGTAGGACTGCTAATGGGCTGGGGGGGTAGGACTGCTAATGGGCTAGGGGGGGTAGGACTGCTAATTGGCTGTGGGCTGATGGGGGCTGTCTGGAAATGGGGTGATGGGGGGTTAGGACTGGTAATGGGCTATGGGGGGGTTAAGACTGCTAATGGGCTTTGGGCTGATGGGGGCTGTCTGGAAATGGGGTGATGGGGGTTAGGACTGATAATGGGCTATGGGGGGGGGGCTAGGACAGGAAATGGGCTGATGGGGAGGGGTTAGGACTGGATGGGCTGTGGGCTGTTGGGGGGGTTAGGACTAGTAATGGGCTATGGGGGGGTTAAGACTGGTAATGGGCTGTGGGCTGATGGGGGCTGTCTGGAAATGAGGTGATGGGGGGTTAGAACTGCTAATGGGCTATGGGGGGGTTAGGACTAATAATGGGCTAAGGGGGGGGCTAGGACAGGAAATGGACTGATGAGGAGGGGTTAGGACTTGAGGTGGGCTGATGTGGTTAGGACTGGTAATGGGCTGTGGGCTGATGGGGGGGTTTAGGACTGGCAATGGGCTGTGGGGGGCTGACTGGAAATGGGCTGATGGGGTTAAGACTGGAAGTGGGCTGATGGGGGGTTAGGACTGGTAATGGGCTATGGGGGGGTTAGGACTGATAATGGGCTATGGGGGGGGTTAAGACTGGTAATGGGCTTTGGGCTGATGGGGGATGTCTGGAAATGGGGTGATGGGGGGTTAGGACTGGTAATGGGTTATAGGGGGGGCTTAAACTGAAAATGGGGTGATGGGGGTTTAGGACTGGAAGTGGGTTGATGGGGGGCTAGGACTGGTCATGGGTTGGGGGGTTGCTATGACTGGAAATGGGCTGAGTGGAAGGGGAGGCTTGAACTGCAAATAGCTGATGGGGAGGGAGCTTGGAATGGAAATGGGCTGTGAGGGAAGGGAGCTAGGACTGAAAATGGGCTGATGGAGCAGCTAGGATAGGACTGGAAATGGGCTGGTGGGGGAGCTCAGATTAGAAATGGGCTGTGGTTGGCGCTTGAATTGAAATGGACTCATGGAGGGGCTAGAACTGGAAGTAGGCTCATGGGGGGTGTTTGGACTGGAATTGGACTGAGTGGAGGGGAGCTATGATTTGACATGGGCTGATGATGGGGCTAGGAAATGACTAGAAATGGGCTGGTGGGGGGCTAGGATTGGAAATGAGCTGATGAAGGGACTCAGACTGAAAATGGATGGGGGAGCTAGGACTGGAAATGGGTTGATGGGGGGCTAGGACTGGAAATGGGCTGATGCAGGGACTAGAAAGGAATGGATGCTGGGTGAGACTGGAACTAGAAGGGAGCTGATGTTGGGGGAGGATTAGAATGGGATGGGGCTGGGAGAGTAAAATGGAGAGGGGAAAAATATTTTGTGTGGGAGGAATGAAAAATCTACAATTGGACGGGTTTTGGGAGAGTAAGTGGGGATTGAGGATGGAGCGGTAAAATTTGTGTGGATGAAATAGGAATGAGGAAAGAGCAAAAGGAGAAAGATTAGTATGTTAAAGCAGATGTAGAGAGAGAGAATGGAAAAAAAGACTAGAAGAGAGAAGAAAGAACAAATGGACAGCAGACGATGGAGAGTTAGCAGAAAACATGAAGAAACCAGAAGAAAGTGGCTGGAGCAATTGCAACTGAAAAAAAATGCACAAAAGGTAGAAAGATATCTCTTTATTTTGAATTTATTAACTGGAATATGAAACCTCTGGGAAATGTGCATCATTAACGTCTGTGCTTTGTTTGGTACAAGAGGAAATTAATTTATAGTTTTATTTCTACAGTGTTGTACATTCCAAGTTTGGCTTTTGGGGTTCCCAGTTTAATTATTGCCTTCCTGTTTCTAAATTGTGATTCCTTGTTTGGTGATGGTCTATGTTCTGCATGTGTAACTGAGCTGAGGTTTAATTGACGTGCTGGCACTTTGAGGAAATTCTTTGGTTTTGTGCGGCAGTTTGGGCACTCGGGCTCAAAAAGGTTAGCCATCACTGACCTAGGCTCACTAAGTCCTCCTGCTGCATGGAGACTGGACACACTGGGGATGATGGGAGAGACCTCCAGACTACAACCAGTAATGTCACATTTTTGACATGCCCAGTCTCCAAGCTGCAGGAGGAGGTACACTACCCAGTGGTGGAAGACTAAACTGGAGGAACGCTAAGGAAAGGCAGATATAATTTTAGGTTGCTCTTCCTTGTACATCATTTTGCACTTGTCCACATTAAATTTCAGCTACATGATGCAAGGTTCCACATTAGGGGGTCACCACCCAAGAAAAGGATTTGAGCATCATCATAGACAATATGATGAAATCCTCTCCTCAGTGTATGGTGGTGACCAAGAAAGCAAATAGCATGTTGGGAATTATTAGGAAAGGAATGGAGAATATATTGCTTCTGTATCATTCTGTGGTGCGACCATACCTTGACTACTGTGTGTATGTTTCATCACCATATCTCAAAAAGATACAGCAGAATTAGAAATGGTACAAAGAAGGGCAACTACAATGATAAAGGGGAAGGAATGACTCCCCTATGAAGAAAGACTAAAGGTTAGGACTCTTCAGTTTGGAGAGAGGACTAAAAGGAGATGTGATATTTATTATTTATTTATTTATTTATTATTTATTACAGGCTCTTATATACCGCTCTATTCAGAATCAGCGCGGTTCACAATATAACAACATACCATAACAACAAACTGTTAGGTTTTACAGAGAACAAGGTCAGAGAACTTGGATAAAACATGGGACGTCATTACTGCAACTATTTACAAGAGTATTTACAAGAGTATTTACAAGTATACATAACAGGATTTGTTCTTAGTTTGGGTAGTGATTAAGATTGGTTAGTTGGTCAAGTAATATTGGGGGAAGAGGTGGGATTTGAGTGCCTTTCTGAAAAGGGATAGATCAGTGATAGCACGAATCTCTGGGGGTATAGAGTGCTATAAAAGAATGAGTGGAACGGAATGGGTAAAGACAAATCTGTTGTTTACTCGTGCAAAAGGCATAAAGACCGGGGGGGGCATGCAAAACAAACCGAAGGAGAGGAAGCAACATCACCTTAAGGGATGCCAGCATAAATGCAGAGCTCCAAAGAGAGACTGAAATAAATGAATCACCCATATGCAGGCATCTGAAAATGTTCAGCATATTGTACGAAGTAGCAATTAAGAAACAGAGATTAGTACAATCCCGGATACAGATGCTTCTGGGACTGAGTATCCCTTGGGACCCGGGGATTTTTCTTTTTGGGGCCTCCGTGCCGGGGGCCCGGGCTCTGCAACTTGCCTTACTCCGGCACGGCCTGAATGCGGCCCGACTATCCCTGGCGGCGGCGTATAAGCAGGCTCTGGCCCCCTCTTTCCAGGTCTGGCTGCAACACATGTGGGATACATACTCCATGGAACGGGGGATAGCGGTTAACAGGATGCGTCTGGCTCGCTTTGAACTGGTGTGGGCGCCCTTCGTTTCTCGTTATGGTGCGTGATCGTTCTGGATAAATGTGGGTAGTATGCCGTCCGCTCAGGTGGTATGCTCCCTAAGTGTGTTTCTTAGCTCACCTCTGTCCCGAGCCCTAGCGTTAGCGAGCCATAGTAGGAGGGGTTGGGAGGTGGGGGTGGGGGGCCCCGGGATTGGGATGACTTAGGGGGGGGGGAAGGGTGGTTGGGGGGGTTGGGGGGTCCCGGTTTTTCTTTATTATAAACGTGTAAAAATGAAGACATATTGTAGGTTACTCATGTGACCTGATGCTGTGTTGTTACTGTTGCACTCTTTTTGAAGAAGCTTTGTGATTCCTGTATCATTGTATTCTTTGGCAGTCTTTCAATAAAAAAAAAAAAAAAAAGAAACAGAGATTAGAGGTGTGCAATGGCTGCCTGAAAAACAAAATGGTGATCTGAAAACTTAGTTTAAGCCGGAGGAGAAGGCCTGTAGCAGAACCACGATTTGGCGTGGGCAGCTGGCTCCAATTCTGACATGGGTAGCAGAGGCGAGGAGTTGGATAAGACAGAGAAGACCTGAAAGCCCTATTCCACGAACTACAAACACAGCTTAAAACAGAAATTTTATCTGGGGTAGGGAGGTCCAGGAGTTAATGGCAGATTTTCAGCAGGACATTACAGAAACTAGACCCTGAATAGAGAAGGGGGAACAGCATGTAGAAGAACATGCAGAGGACTTATTTAACAGGTTCTATATACTGCTTTATCATTTCAATCAAAGTGGTTTACATTGAAACTTAAACTTGGTAATGTACATTAAACAGGGACATTGATAACTTGGCTTTTTCTGAGGCAATGGAGGGTTAAGTGACTTGCCCAAGGCCACAAGGAGTGCTAGTGGGAATTGAACCCTGGTCTCTGGGTTCCCAAGTCAGTGTTCTTAACCATTAGGCTACTCCTCCACTCCACTTGCTTAGGTTGCATGGGGTTAAAAAACTGGAAGGGAAGAGGATGGAACAATTTCTTCCTAAGAACAAGTGTTTTACTGAGCAGACAAAAGGGAGAAAGGAGTATCTACTGCTGAGCCAGTGAGTAGTCAATTATGAGGAGAAAGCCTGGGAGAAAAGCCATATCTTCACTCCTGCTTTAAAATATTTTAGAAGAACTTCCCAGCTGGGCCATTCTTAGAGGGTCTCCATTGCAAGCAAGGTAATACTGTAGGGCTCTTGAATACAAACTCTAGGCTTGAAAGCTCTCAAAGGAGAATTTTTTTTTCATTTTTAATAGCTAACTTTTTAGGCTATATTGCCTAATGATTTGCAGCTGTATTGGAAAAGGGGATTTTTTTGTTTGTTTTCTTAGCAAAGGGTTTTTTTCTGCTGCTAGATTTCTTTTTCTAGCCTTCAAGTTCAAAGAGATAGGCAAGTTCTTTGAGGTCACTGCCCTCCTCAGGTGTTAGAATCGACAATCCAACATCTCCATTCCTCGGATTAAAGAACCAGTATGCAGCCCTAGAAGTAGAGGAGGTGAAAACGTCCCAGGAAAGGAAAGAACCAGAGCTCAAGCACCCCCCAAAGTTGCAGAATCAGTGGCTACAAGAAAGCAAAGGGTAGCGGTGATTGGTTACTCTCTTCTAAGGGCTATTGAGTCATCCATCTGCCGACCAGATTTGATGTCCATTAAGGTGTGCTGTCTGCCAGGTGCCAAAATCTTAGATGCTATGGAGAGTTTGCTGAAACTCATCAAGCCTACTATTATCCAATGTTGTTCATCCATGCTGGCACAAATGATACTGCTAGGTATCCAAGCGTATCAAGAGTGACTTCATGGCTCTGGGACAAAAGGTGAAGCAGATAGGTGTGCAGGTGGTGCTCCCTTCAATCCTTCCTATTAAGGGTAAAGACTGAAGCAGAGATGCTTGCATCCTGGAGATGAATATATGGCTGCATAGATGGTATCATACAGCATCTCACCCGTGAGGAGGCCTTAATTCCAGTATGGCCACCTCACGGGTGAATTTGGTTACCAGTTGCTGGGGCTTACCAATGGGGAAAGTGTTTCTGATGTCATAGTGGGAGATCATCTCACACCCAACGATCACCAGATGGTGTGGTTCAGTATTAGGGCTAGGGTTGATAAAGTCCATTCAAAAGCGAGGGTCCTAAACTTTAGGAAAACTCTCTTTGCCAAGATGGGATAATTCCTCAAGGAGTCATTAGCGGGATGAGAACAGCTGGGGGATGTAGAAAAGCAATGGGCAAAATTGAAAGGAGATATTTTAAGGGCAACAAACCTTTTTGTTAGAAAAGTAAATAAATGTGAAAAGAAAAGGAGGTCCATATGGCTCTCAAAAGAAGTAGCTGAAAAGGTAAAGAAAGAGAGGGTGGACTTCATAAAATGCATGAAATCACAGAAAAAGAAAGAAAAGCATCAATATTTGGAAAGACTTTGAGAAGCTAGATAAGTTGTCAGGAAAGCAAAGATACAAACAGAAGATAAAATAGCCAATGCAATAAAATGTGGGGGGGGGGGGAGGGAGAAGACATTTTTCGGGTATGTTAGTGAGAGGAGGAAGTGAAAAAGTAGTATTGTCAGTTGCAAGGGGGAAGGGGAGGAATATGTAGAAGCTGAGGAGCATAAAGTGAAATTACTTAACAAATATGTTTTTCTATGTTCACAGATGAAGGACCAGGAGAAGGACCTTGAAAAACACCCACAAATAGTAACAGAAGTAAAGGGGATCTTGAACATTTTTAGAAGACTGTGTTTATGAGGAACTAGCTAAACCTAAAGTAGACAAAGCGATAGGGCCAGATGGGATACATCCAAGAGTATTGAAAACTTAGGGAAGTTCTAGTGGCTCCACTGTCTGACCTTTTCAATACTTCTTTAGAGTCAGGAGTAGTCCCAGAGAATTAAAGAACGGTACATGTGGTCCCTTTACACAAAAGCAGAAATAAGGATGAGGTTGAGAACTATAAGCCGGTCAGTCTGACTTTTGTGGTGAGTAAATTAATGGAAACCCTACTGAAACAGAGGATAATGAGATTTCTGAAGTCCAATGGATTGCAGGATCTGAGGCAGCATGGCATTACTAGAGGCAGGTCTTCCAGACAAATCTAATTAATTCCTTTGAGTGGGCGACCAGAGAGTTGGACAAAGGGAGAGCCCTAGATATGGTGTAGTTCAATTTCAGTAAAGCCTTGACACCGTTCTGCACAAGTGACATAAATAAATTGAGCACCCTAGGAATGGACCTTAAATTGACTGACTGGGTTAGAAATTGGTTGAGTGGGATGCAACAAAGGGTACATGTAAAGCAGAGATTTTCTGCGTTGACAGGATTTGCTTCCTGCTGGCTCCGTGGAAAACAAAAAACTGAAGAGGGGAAGGCAAGAAGGCAGTTGTGTAGAGACAGTGATGTGCTCCCAAAAGCTTTCCAATTCGACGTTTGAGGCATTCCTGAACGGGCTCTGTCGGTACTAACATCACCAATATGTGAAGACTGCATTCCTGTTTATTTCTGGAGATATGGAGCTCACTCTGAGGAGAAGGAGGTTACCCAGTGGTGTTCTGCAGGGATCTGTCCTTGGTCAGATTATTTTTAACATTTTGTTAGTGATATTGCAGAAGGGCTGTTAGGTAAGTTTGCTTCTTTGCAGATGATACCAAAATCTGCAAAAGTAGACACACAGGAAGGAGTTGATAACATGAGGAGCGCTCTAGCTAAGCTTGAAGAATGGTTGAGAATTTGGCAGCTGAGATTTAAAGCTAAAAAATGCAGGGGCATGCATTTGGGCTGCAAAAATCCACGGAAGCGATACAGTGTAGAGGGCGAAGTACTTCTGTTCATGAAAGAAGAGTGGGATCTGGGCATGATGAGATTAGTGGCTAAACAGATAGAAAGTGCGACGGCAAAAGCCAGGAGGATGCTTGGGTGCATAGGGAGAGGAATGGTCAACAGGAAGGAGGTGATAGCTCTTCTGTATAAGTCTTTGGTGAGACCTCATTTGGAGCATAGTGTGCAATTCTGGAGACCACACCTTCAAAATGATATAAACAGGATGGGGTCTGTGCAGAGAGGGTGGCTGCCAAAATAATAATTACACTTACCTGGTAATTGTAGTTCCTTGAGAGACGACAGCTTAGTCCTCCACGAATGGGTAGTGCACCTCCTCCTGCAGCATGAAGACTGGACCAATCAAATTTCAGCTCCACTGGAAATAGCATAGCAGGCACCCCTGGAACTCCAGTGAACTATTGTCAAAGCAAACTCAAAGAAAAAGAGCTAACCTTTTAGAAGATAAAGCAACAGTCTAAATGTTAAAAAAATTTTATTTGTTTTTTTTTTTTTTTTGTATAACGCAACCAATTTAAAATATCAAGCAAACCGAATGTCCCGCTCCTGCCGCAGCACAAGCAGAGAGCGAAAGGAAGAGGAAAACACCGAAGACAAATGGAGAAAGAAAAAACACACTCACCTGTAAATACTGACTGCTGAAACCATGGCGTGCCGAGCGAAAACACCAAAGGGAGGGAAGGAGGACTAAGCTGTCGTCTCTCAAGGAACTACAATTACCAGGTAAGTGTAATTACTATTTCCTTATCGAGCCTCCAGCTTAGTCCTCCACGAATGGGATGTAACAGAGCAGCCTTAACGGGAGGGATTATTCCAGCCGGCACGCAGAAACCGCGGACCCAAAACTGGCATCGCCTGCCGCCAAAACATCAAGACGATAGTGCTTACTGAAAGTGTGAAGAGAAGACCATGTCGCTGCCTTACAGATTTCCACCAGCGAAAACCAAACTAAACTCCGCCCAGGACGCCGCGTGCGCCCTGGTAGAATGAGCTCGCAAGCCAACAGGCGGCACCCGACCGTGCAACAAATAAGCCGAGGCGATTGCCTCTTTAAGCCACCGAGCAATAGAGGCTTTCGCCGCCGCCTCTCCTTTCCGAGGGCCTCCAAACAGAACAAACAAACGATCAGATTTACGGAAATCGCTGGTAACCTTTAAATAGCGACGTAAAACTCTCTTGAGATCCAGACGACTAAGACCGCGATCTGCAGCCTGTTCCCCGGACGCCGGGAATACCGGGAGCGATACAACCTGATTCACATGAAAAGGGGAAGCCACTTTAGGCAAAAAGGAAGGTACCGGCCGTAAGATCACCTTCTGATCCGAGAAAGACAGAAAAGGTTCTCTACAGGACAGAGCCTGTAGCTCGGAAATACGTCGCGCCGAACATATCGTCACTAAGAACACCGTCTTAAGGGTCAAATCCTTTACCGAGCTGCGAGAGATAGGCTCAAAGGGAGCCTCACTGAGCGTCCGCAAAACTAGGTTGAGATCCCACGACGGAACAGCAATCCTGCGGACCGGACGGAGCCGAGAAACCGCTCTCAAGAATCGGACGACATCGGCATGTGCCCCCAGCGAGACGCCCTGAACTTTACCTCTGTAACAGGAAAGCGCCGCCAACTGTACCCGTAGGGAACTGGCAGCCAAACCTTTAGCAAAACCATCCTGCAAAAAATCTAGCACCACCGGGAGAGAGAGGCCGTAGCAGCCCGAACTTGACGTCGAGAACACCAATCCTCAAAAATACGCCAAACGCGGACATAGGCCAGCGAAGTGGACCTCTTACGCGCTTGAAGCAGGGTCGATACCACGGACTTCGAATAACCCTTTTTCCTTAGCCGCGCCCTTTCAATAGCCAGGCCGTAAGAGAGAACCTCTCCACTTGCGGCATGCGAAGAGGACCCTGACACAACAGATCCGGATCTACCGGAAGACGCCACGGAGGGCCGTCCACCAACCTCGTCAGATCGGCATACCAGGGCCGACGAGGCCAATCCGGCGCTATTAACAGCACCTGACCCCGGTGAGCCTCGACCCGTTGAATCACACGCCCCAGAAGCGGCCACGGGGGAAAGACGTAAAGAAGACCCGTCGAGGGCCAAACCTGCAAGAGAGCATCGATGCCTTCTGACATTGGCTCTCGCCGACGACTGAAGAACCGAGCTGCCTTCGCCGACCGGCACGTGGCCATCAGGTCCATAATCGGTTGACCCCAACGCAGAACCACTTGCGCGAATACGTTTGGATTGAGCTCCCACTCGCTGGCATCCAGCTGAACCCTGCTGAGATAATCCGCTGTCACGTTGTCCTTCCCGGCAATGTGCGCCGCCGAGATGGCCTGCAGCCGGGGTTCTACCCATTGGAACAGCGCTTGGGCTTCCATCTCCATGCCCACGCTTCCGGTGCCGCCCTGACGATTTATGTACGCCACCGCCGCGGCATTGTCGGAGAGGACCCGCACTGCCCGGCGCAATAACTGGGTCTCGAAACTGCGCAACGCCAACTGCACCGCTCGAAGCTCCAAGCGGTTGATCGACCAACTGCTCTCCTCCGGAGACCAGACCCCTTGAGCAACCTGCTCGTTGCAGTGTGCGCCCCAGCCCGTCAAACAGGCATCTGTCAACAGCGGAACCCAGACTGGCTGCTCCAAGGGCATCCCCGCTCGGAGCGAAGTTGGTCGAAGCCACCACTTCAGGTCCCGACACACCGCCAGCGGGCAAGGAGACGAGTGTTCAGAGAATCGGACTGGTTGGACCAGCGTCGGAGCAAGGCTCGCTGAAGCGACCGCATGTGGAAACGAGCCCAAGGAACCACCT
This sequence comes from Ichthyophis bannanicus, assembly GCA_033557465.1. Classification (NCBI taxonomy): domain Eukaryota; kingdom Metazoa; phylum Chordata; class Amphibia; order Gymnophiona; family Ichthyophiidae; genus Ichthyophis; species Ichthyophis bannanicus. Next base: position 147,209,957 of record CM066033.1, read on the forward strand.
CCAGGGAAGCCGCCATCGTTCCCAGGAGCTGAAGGTAGTGCCAGGCCGACGGGGCTGGGCGTAGTCGAAACCTGCGTACGAGAGACTGAAGCCCCGACACCCTGCGGTCGGGAAGGAAGACCGAGCCCCCTCGGGTATCGAACCGAACTCCCAGATATTCGAGAGACTGCGTCGGAATTAAGTGGCTCTTGCCGGGGTTGACCACCCAGCCGAGAGACTGCAGAAGCTCGACGACCCTCGATGTTGCTGACATGCACTCCGCTCGAGATTTTCCGCGAATCAACCAATCGTCGAGATAAGGATGGACTAACACGCCTTCCTTGCGCAAGGCCGCTGCCATGACCACCATGACTTTGGTGAATACACGAGGGGCCGTCGCCAGACCGAATGGCAAGGCCTGAAACTGGAAGTGACCCCATGGCAGGGCGAAGCGGAGATATTTCTGATGGTCCTTTCGAATAGGAATATGGAGATAAGCTTCCATAAGGTCGAGAGAGGTGAGAAACTCGCCCTTGCGAACGGCAACCATCACTGACCGAAGGGTTTCCATTCGAAAGTGCGGTACCCGCAGGCAGCGGTTCACGCCTTTGAGATCTAAAATGGGGCGAAGAGTACCATCCTTCTTTGGCACCACGAAATAAATGGAATACCTGTCGAGACCATACTCTGCCAGTGGTACGGGCACCACCGCTCCCAACCGCAGCAGACGATCGAGGGTTTGACGCACCTGAGCCGTCTTCCGAGCTCCCCGACAGGGAGACGCCACAAAGGAATCGAGCATGGGTCTGGCCAAGTCCAGGGCATATCCGTCCCGGACGATCTCCAAAACCCACTGATCGGATGTAACCTGGACCCAAGCAGAGAGAAAGCGTCGAAGGCGTCCCCCGATCGCTGGAATCTCCGCCTGGGCCCGCCGCCCTTCATTGGGACTTACGGGTGGCCGCAGGAGTGGCTGTTGCGAAACCTCTAGAGGCTCCTCGAAAGCCCCGAAATTGTCCCCGAGATATATCCACCAAGCTCTCGAGATATATCTACCACGCTGGAATCCAGCCGTACGGGGAGAACGAAATCTACGAAAGTCCCGAAATTGTCCCCGAGAGGCCGGAAGCGACTTCCCCCGCTTGGAGCGATCCTCCGGAAGGCGACCGCCCTTGGATTCACCCAAATCCTTGACCAACTTGTCAAGGTCCTCACCGAAGAGCAGCCTACCTTTAAAGGGCAACCTCCCTAAACGCGACTTGGATGAACCATCTGCCGCCCAATTCTTCAACCAAAGAGCTCTGCGCGTCGCTACCACGGACGCCATGCTATTGGAGAGTGCCCTGATAAGATCATAATGGACATCCGCCAAATACGCTGAACCAGATTCCAAACGGTGGAGCTCACTTAAGTCGTCGGCCCCCAAGGAGGGCGCCTGACGCAACCGCTGAACCCAGCGCAAACAGGCCCGAGCAACCCAAGCCCCGCACACGGAGGCCTGCAACGCCAGAGCGTCTGCCTCAAAGGACTGCTTCAAAAGGCCATCCATTTTCCGGTCTTGTGGCTCTCTCAACGCCGCACTACCTTCCACCGGGATCGTTGTCTTTTTAGTCACAGCCGACACCGCCGCATCAACCTTAGGCGCTCGGAAACGTTCAAGATCTTTTTCAGCCAAGGGATACAACCGACGCATGACCTTTACGCCCTTGAGCCCCGATTCAGGAGCATCCCACTCCGCCTGGATCATTTGGTCAATGACCTTGTGAATGGGAAAAACCACCTGAGTCTGACGCACCGCCTGAATGATGGGGTCCGCCCCGTCTGCGTCCTCAACCGGAGGTGGCGGCGCCAGACCAAGAGTCTGAAGCACTTCCGAAACGAGCGCAGGCAACTCTTCCCGTCGAAACACCAGAATAATCTTAGCCTGATCCTCCGGTTCAGGGAGTTCGCCTTCCTCCAAGGCCTCCCCGTCCGCCTCCAAGTCGAAATCCGGATCCTCCCCCTCTGGCCAATCCGCTTCAGACTGGAAGGGTTCGTGTAGCCTCCGCCGTTTGGCCGCTGGACAACAGCTGCTCCGCCGCCGCCGACGACTGGGCCGCCACCCCGGTCACCGAAAGGGAACCAGTGGCTATGCTCTGACGCCTACGACAGAACGCTTGATGCATTAACAAAATGAAATCGGGAGAGAAATCCTCCAAGGGCAAGGCCCCCCCGAGGTCCGACTGCTCCCCTGCGCCCAAAGGAAGAGCCGACGGAATCCCCGATGGACCTTCCAGGGGCGAGTCCAACTCCCCAGCGGAGGGGCCTGGCTGCACAGAAGAAGCCAAGGCACCCTCCAGGCGCTGTTCCATACTGCAAGACACTGAAGTACAGCGTTGGCAAACGCCTGTCTCCAAAGCGGAGCCCCTCCGGGATCCACAAATTGCAGAAATGGACCCCGCGGGCATGAGATCTCAAGGGCAAAAAACAAAATGCCTGTCAGCACTGCAATAAAAAAGGAACTCACCGCCCCAGAAGAACCAGCACACAAGCTGGGGACTGGGTAGTCAGATTTTTTTTTTTTTTTGGTCAGATATGGAGATATGAAAGTATGAGCCGTTTGCAGTTAATGAGACAGTGAAGAACTGCCCGGACAGCCCATCAGAGAACCGTGCCAAAACCGCCAAAATGCCGTGGCAGCTACAGAGAGACAGGCAGTCCCGATAAGAAGCAGCTCAGCAAGAAAGGAACTGAAATAAATGAAAACAAAATAACTGAAAGAAAGAATGAAAGAACTGAAAGAAAAGAGACCCCGGGGCAAGCAGCAGTGTTCGCCCCAGGCCCACAGAAAAGGGAAAAACCTTCGCGTGCAGCGCACGCTGCTGAAACCGCGGCCCCAAAAATAAAAAAAAAATGGCTGCCGCAAAGGAGAAGCTTTGGCGCGCTTTTGCCCGGCGTGTGGTATCCGCTCGAGAAATTGCAGAAACCACCGCCGCCGAGCGACCCCCTCACACCCGCAACCTGAGCGACCCGGGGACCCCCCTGAAAAAGAAAGAAAACCGCAAAGGCTAAGCGGATGTGACAGACGGCAGGCCAGAGCAGCGTTGTGACTGCCGACCGCCGTAGCACTCACCGGCACTGGCGAAGCACGCTCCCGACACCCTGGAGAGGTGCTACCTCGCAGCCGCCGCCGGAGCTCTGCCCCGAAGAGTCGTGGGGCAGAGATCCTAATCAGAAAAGGAGACAGGCAGGCAAAGGCAAGACGGCTTAGGCTGGGCCGGAGAGAGACCTCAGTCCGGTTCCCCCCCCCCCCCCCCCTACGGAGTGCCGGTTGTTCTTAAAAACTGAAAATTTAAAGACACAGGTCCCCTAAATTAATAAATGAAAAGAAGTCCTAATAGGACAAAAAAGAAATCACCAAAAAGGTTAGCTAGAGAAGCAAAGATAAACTAAGATGAGTAACTAGTGAGCCCAGCTCAGCTCACTAACATCTTCCTGCTGCATGAAGACTGGACACACTGGAGTTCCAGGGGTGCCTGCTATGCTATTTCCAGTGGAGCTGAAATTTGATTGGTCCAGTCTTCATGCTGCAGGAGGAGGTGCATTACCCATTCGTGGAGGACTAAGTTGGAGGCTCGATAAGGAAATGGTCAGTGGGCTTCATCATAAGGCTTATGGGACAGACTTAAAGATCTCAATATGTACACTTTGGATGAACAGCAGGAGAGAGGAGATATGATAGAGACGTTTAAATACCTCCATGACAATTGAAAGAACGCTCTGCAACAAGGGGCACAGAATGAAGGTGAAAGAGGATAGACTCAGGAGTAATATGTGAAAATATTTCTTCATGGAAAGAGTGGCAGATGCATGGAATAGTCTTCCGGTGGAGGTAGTAGATACTAGGACAGTATCGGAATTCAAGAAAGCATGGGACATACACAAAGGATCTCTAAAGAGAAAAAAGGAAATATAGTAATTGGTATGGAAGGGCACACTGGATAGGCTGTATGGTCTTTTTCTCTTGTTATGTTTCTACGAGTTCAGTCGGAAGATAATTCCATGACTTGGGGGCAGTACATCAGAAAGCCATTGGTGCATGATGATTCAAACTTCATTTTGACATGAAATGGAATTATTTAAAAGTTTCCTGAGATGATCTTAATGTGCATACAGGACAGTAAGGAATCAGAAGACAGTTGAGGCAGATTGGGAATCCTCAGTAGAAATCATGGTGATTGGGAATCCTCAGTAGAAATCATGGTGCTAAAATTAAAAATTTTAATTTAATGCTGGCCCAGAGAGCCAACATTGCTCATGGAGTAGTGGTGTCACATGATTAGATCTTCTTGCACTATATAAAATTTTAACCGTGGTATTTTGAATAAGCTGTAGTCTTCTAATTTGGTATTGGGGAAGTCCACCACGTAAAAAATTACAATACAAACTGTTTATTCGTAGACCGCATAAAAAATGTTTTAGGGCCTTATCATGTAGATCATTGGATGTCAACCTAGTCCTCGAAAACATCTAACCAGTCAGGTTTTCAGGATAACCACAATAGATATGCATGAGAGAAATCTGCACGCACTCTCTCCCATTCAGTTCAAATCTCTCTCATGTTTATTCATTACGATAATCTTGAAAACCCGATTGACTGATACTGTTAGACTGATCTAATCCTCCTAAGGGCAAACAAACTATTCTGGGAACTTTCTGAGAACTTTTAAAGGTGCCTAGTGATTGGATTTTTTTCCTTTATGGATATTGGAGTATATCAAATAAGAGGTTGAAATTTCGGAGATTTATGTTTATGTGAGATCCAGTCTGCCTGTCTTTTGGAGGATTCAAGATCAATTTATGAGAATCAATCCAAGAACTGTCTTTTTTTCATGATTATATTAAAGTGGATAATACATTGAAACCATCTGCTCAGTGTGCAGTGGTGGCCAAGAAAGTAAATCAAATGCAGCTCTGGTCGCCGTATCTTAAAAAGAATACAGCAGAATTAGAAATGGTACAAAGAAGAGCCACCAGAATGATAAAGGGGATGGAAGGATACCCCTATGAATAAAGGCTTAAAGATTAGGGCTCTTCAGATTGGAAAAAATAGAGGTCTAGAATGGCGTGGAACGGGTAAACGTAGATCGGTATTTTACTCCTTCAAAAAGTAGAAAGACTAGGGGACAGGCAATGAAGCTGGAAAGGTGTGAGCTAAATACTAAAAAATAAAAAATACACTTTTTAGACAAAATCGGAGAAAATATTTTTTCACTCAACTCTGGAATTCCAGCTGGGTTTAAAAAGGATTTGGACAACTTCCCGATGGAAAAAAGTCAATAAACCATTACTAACATGGACTGGGGAATCCACTGCTTACTCCTGGGATAAGCAGCATGGAATTTATCTACCTTTTGGGAACCTGACAGGTATTTCTGATCTGGACTGGACATTGCAGGAAACCAGATACTGGGCTTGATGAACCTTTGGTCTGACCCAGTATGGCATTTTTTATGTAGTGCATATCGGAACACAGAATCCCAGCTATTATGTGCTATCATCATCGGACTATAACTGACATAAAAATATGTACTCATGCCTAAATCCTGAATCAGCAATGCAAAGGGAGAGATAATATGGAGTCCTATGGGGCATCATAAGCGAGAGAGTAGGTACATGACAACGTGTTCTGTATGGAAACTTGATACAGAGAGAGGTATGATTAAAATCAGTTAAAGGCAATGCCCTTTACATTAGCTTCATTTAAAACAATCAAGCAGGAGAACATGGTCTACGTCATCAATCAAATCACCATGACATACCTAAAGTGGTCATGGCGTGTGATTATCTCATTTAGTACAGCAATGACCACAGCGAAGTCCAGATTGTCTTGGGTGAAAAGAGTTACTGCAATCTACAATTCTAATTATCTGTTGGGCAATTGATTTCTCAAGCAATTTAGCTAAAAATGGAAGGTTTGAAATAGGTCAATAATCACTAGGTAATGTAGGATTTAGATTTGCCTTTTCAATTGCGGTCTGACCATTGAGTTTTTCCAGTTTTTTGGTACTAGTCCCTGAGAAAGGCTATAAAGTTGATCAATTTTAGAACCAGGGGTATAAAAGAGGACCAGCAGTCTTTTTTAAGACACAGCAGTGGAGCATCAGCCATTGAATTAGAGGGATTCAACGAGTTAAGTATTTTTCGCAAATGGAATTCAATTAGACAAAGCAAGAAAACGAACTTTGAGGTATTCTTGGGGAATTTGTGTTTTTATCTGGAATATCATCAAGTAGTAATGGGGGGAAAATAATCTGTATGAAAGGTTTCTGATGAAATTTAAGAATTTTGTCAGTTACGAAAAAGTCAGACTAATGAGGTGAGATCTCTATTGGATGATCTTGGGGATGATTAATTGGAGATAGTTTTCTTACTATCTTAAATACAGTAATAGTTTAGGATAGCTTTCATGAATATGAATAGAATTTGTGATGTAAGTGAATTTTGCTTGCCTAATCATCAAGTTATATTTACTTTATAGTTCCTTGCAATGTTCCTTATTTTAAGGAGGATTTTTTTCTCGATTTCCATTCTGCCTGTCTGAAGATTTTAGGCTTCTTAACTGTGAGTTGTACAGTGGTATTCCCTGTCCATTGTTCAGAGATTCTTTACTATGTGAGGATTTTTTTTCTTACTGAACAGGTGCCTGTAAACATAGAAACATGATGGCAGATAAAGCCCATACTACCCAGTCTACCCTTTCATACCAACTAATAAGCTCTACAGTCCCTTTTTTCCTTTAGAGATCTTCTGTGTCTGTCCCATGCTTTCTTGAATTCAAAGTCTTTTTCTCTCCGTGTCCACTGAGAGACTATTCCATGCATCTACCACTCTTTCTGTGAAGTAATATTACTGCAAATTACTCAAATCTCTTACCTTCATCCTATGCCCCCTCATTCCAGAGCTTTCTTTCAACGGAAGCTTAAGTTGAAAAGATGCTACATAATGACCTGACCAGGAAAGGGGGATAAGGTATGGATACAAATTCAGAAACTCTGTGTTGAGTTAAAACTAGATCAAGACAGAGACCCGCCTTATGGGTGGGATTGGAGGAAAGAAGGGATAAAGCCAAATCACCCATGAAGTGCAGAAAGTCTTGTGGGGAAGCTTTATCAGTTATTGTCAAAGCCTCTAGACCCAAAGTAGAAGAGTTATTAAATTCTCTGCAATTTCAGTTGGCTGGGAGGTAGACAGCAACACCATCACCTCATTTATGCAGCCAGTGGCAGGAATAGAAAAGATAAGTAGAGGGACAGGCATCGTTAAGATAAGCAAGTTCACCTTCCTTAACCCAGGTTTTGCTAACTGCAATGTTATTTAACCGGTATATTAAAAAAAGATCTTGGATTGCTGAGTTTTCGGTTTCAGACTTCTGGCGTTGACAAGATCTACCTGAATTGGAGATGAAGTGCAGACTTGATAATGATGATTAAAGTCAGAGCAGCTTCAGGGCATGACAGAAACCAAGTATCTGGGTTGGGCTGACGGAAGGTACTAGTAACCCAATCTACAATCAGTAAGTAGGGAGATAGTTGCCATCAGTGCAATGAGAGTAATGTTAAAAAATAATTGGGCAAAAATCCTAGTATCAGGAGATACATGAAGAAGCATGCAGAGACGTGCACCCTGCTCCTTCGATATGCAATGCAAGCAGTGTGGACTAAACAATATGGTTAGTGTCCCCTGAAATCAGGTCTGTGGGTGGGGATAAGTTACAAGCATGGCATGGCAAAGTTGCAGAATTAAAAGCAGTGTCTTGTTCGGGCCTTTACTTTGCACCTCGAAGAGACTGAATTTGCCCACTGAGTAACTGCCCTACCAGGGTAATGAGTGGTCCCAAATGGAGAGGGAGAATGTTTTAGCATTTGTAGTGGAAGGGCATATGTTGGTTGGTTCAACTTCTTTTGCCTTCAGGATTAGTGTGCAAATCATTTAACGTGATTAGGGAAGAATATGGATTCGATAATAAGGATTTTTATGGGTTCCTTCAGGTGTAACACTATACCGAGTCCTGGCTAAAGCGGGTACCTGAAGCCTTTTTGACTTGGTCATTTTAATAAGGTCTTTTTGATCAATAAGGCTGGGAAGGGCAGAATATCTTGGAATTACCAGAAGGGCACAAGGAGTAATAGCTCAAGGTTTCCCTCTTGGTAGTGGCTCAAAAGCTGGAGTCATATTTGGGGATAGCCTTGGAATTGGATGAGTTCTGTGATGGCATAGCAGGGGTTTGTAAATTGAGAGTGCAGTATGGACATCCTTACTGTGCAAAAATGCAGAGATCCATTTTAAGTTGCTACATATGCTACAAAAGTATCCAAAGTGGGATTTTCATGTTAAGGTGTGTTTGTCTAGGATGTGTTTAATATGTGACGTATGGGTTCCTATGCGCACAGTGTGAAAGTGCCCTAAAATCAGAACTATTTGGGGATGGTTGTTCATACATTTATTGCTTTCACTACATATAACTTTAGTGCCTCATAAAGAAATGGAGGAGCAGCTTAGTGGTTAGAGCAACAGCCTAGCACCCAGGTGATCTGGGATCGATTCTCACTGGCACGCCTTGTGACCTTGGACAAATCGCTTTACCCTCCGTTGCTTTGGAAGAAAAGGCCTGGCAATCTATTTCCGGTCATACCTTGCCAAGAAAACCCAGGGGCAGCTGGGTCGCCAGGCGTTAGCACCGACTTGATGGCACTTAAAAAAGAAATGTTGGGATATGGTTGGTGAGTTGAAGTTCGGCTCCTCTTTGGAGATCTTCTTTCTAAGGAAAGCTTATCTTGCTACTAAGAAATGTATTTTGTTGAAATGGATAAACAAAGCTCCACCCACAGTTAAATTGTTGGCGATTGCAAATGCATGATCTTTTGCTAATGGAACATTTGTCAATGCTTGGCTCTAGCATTCATAACCGCAAAAAATTTCTTAAATTAAGGAAGCCCTTTATTTTGTCTTTGGCACCACAGATTCGTAGTGCAATTGTTAATGGACTTAAATGTTGATATGTGAGGTGGTACACTACATTGTGATCCACTTACTGCACCACCTCTGTCTATAAAACGTTGATGCTTATTGGCTTTTTGTATACTTCTTGACCGACAGAAATACATTTTTACTAAAACAACTTGGAGGACATATTTTGTCATTTATCACATAATTAAGCTCAGGAATTTGTTGCTGGAGGCTGCTAATTTAACTGGTTTAAAAAAAACGGATTGGACAAGTTAATGGAAGAAACTCCATAAACCATTATTAAAGTGGACATGAAAAAACACCACTGTTTATCCTTGGGATAAGCAGCAAGGAATCTGTCTGCTTGTGACCTGGACTGGCCACTGCTGGAATCAGGAAACTGGGATTGATGGGCTTTTGGTCTGATCCAAGATGGCAGGGCCTGATATTCAGCACTGGCGACTAGCATGCATCCGGCCCCGGCACTGAATATCCAAGACAGTCTCTTTGCCGATCAGTAACCGGGTAGTGGCTCAATATCACTGTTGCCTGGTTAGCGATATGCAGCAAACGTTAGCCCAGGGTTACCTGTGCCTGGCTTTCAGCGCGTATCACTAACTGGGCAGCAGCTCAATATCGCCACTGCCTGGCTACCGATTGGCACTGCCTCGGCTCCATCCCTGACATGCCCTGATGCTAAGTCGTTAGCACGGGGCGTCTAGAGCCAGCAACCATGGATATTCAGTGGCACGAACTGTGTTAGTGATGCTGAATATTCCGTGCACTGCGATTAATGCGGTTAGCAACTCTGCTAACCGCGTTAATCGCTCTGAATATTGGACCCACAATTTTTATGGTGTATCGTATTGAATTGTGTTTGTATTTGGCTCACACCTTTGTTTAGTTCAAGGCGAGTTACATTCGGGTAAAGCAGGTACTTCCTCGTCTCTGGGAAACTTACAATCTAAGTTAGTACCTGAGGCACTGGAGGGTTACGTGACTTGCCGAAGGCCACAAGGAGTGTCAGTGGGATTTGAACCCTCACTTCCCTGGTTCCAGTCCACTTCTCTAACCAATAGGCTTTTTATGGGCTGGCACTTTCAAGCAGAGGTGTAATGAATTTTTCTAGTGGATAATAGTCATCTGTTACCTGTGCTATCTGCTGCTCAGAAAGGAAGGCTTCGTCCTTCAGCACAGTGTTATCGTCATCAAGCATCTTGGCCGCTGATGGTTTCTGTGGCACCGTTTCAGCAAGAAATACCTCATCGTGCATTTGGATGGGAGACTGACTGGCCTGAGGTTTCACCCACTCTACAGCCTCAGAAGCCAGGGTCAGACTGATGGGCTTCTTCTGCTTAAGCACAGTGGACTTTTCAGCCACTGGGGTCTCTCTCTCTCTTGGGCCAGATTCTTGCTTGCAATAGGAAAGCAGGGCTTTCTCTCCTTTCTCCAAGGATTTGATCTGACTAGGTGTCAGAGACAGGAAATCAGCCTGCTCTCCTTCAACCCTGGAACGTTCTGCGCTGATCTTCCAGAAAGGCGATTCCTCCTCCTTCCTGGAAGGTCCCGGTCCATCAGTGCTGGGCGTCTTGATGACCTGAGCTGGTTTGGAGGGCTGGGTGCAATGTGATCCCTTGGGTGCTTGGCTATTCGTGGCGTTTTTTACTGGCTGCTTCTGTTCAACCTGCCAGGGGACACCGCTTTGCTCTTGTGCAGGCACTGATGTAACGCTAAACTCCATCTGACTCTGAGAGAGAGAAAAAAAATACATATAAATTTATAGAGAGAGACACAGAGACATAAATTTTGAAACTATCCTCTCTCCACAGTCATCAATTTATAGAGAATCTTCCATTACTGTAGAGACAAATGGGGACAAATTTGCCAAGTCTAATCATTATCATTTACTTGGAGGTGACCATCTATAAAGCAAATGTACAGAAAAAGCAATCTGTAAATCTAGAACTTCAACCCACCTGACCTGAAGTCAGCTGTGCTAAAATGCTTTGCTGCAGATACAGAACTCTACTCAACCAGCAGGGTCAGTGCATTAAACTGGGCTCATGAGATGCACTATCGTATTCCTACTTTCATCACAAAGTTTCATTTATGATCAAATCCTTCCCCTTTGTTCGAGCAACTCCTGCAAGATCACAAAGTGCTAGATTTACTGAAATGCACTGGTGCATTAGCACACGCTATGCTGTTTACCCACACTATTAATAAATAGGTCATACTGCTGAAAATTTACCTCTTTAAGTTCAATTTTTTTTCTTTATGACTAATGGCATAACTAAATTATTCAGCCAATTTAATACTGATTGATAAGGAGCGTGTCCTCCCAAAGAACTGTTTTGATCCAATTCCCAGTTGCTAAGGGGGTTATTTTAGAAGCTCTATTCACAATTTACACATATAAAATTGCGCAGTTACACATGCAAATGACATCTTTGTGTAAAGAGCGATTTTAGAAAGGGCTGAATTTACACATGGATGTCCTTCGTCGGTAGAAATTGCAAGTGAGTGTGGTCAGGGAGTGACCTGTGCGGGTCAAAAATCTATGGGAGGGGCGGATATTATTCAGCGGCAGGTGCTAGCTCTCACCACTGAAGCTAAGACCCAGATAGTCAATGCCAGGGCCATATCCTGTTACCGGCACTGAATATTCGGGCCAGCCAGACAGCAAAGAAGCTAACCGCGCAGCGGCGATATTGAACTGCCCGGCTATGGCTAACCTGGATTTTGCCTGGTTAGCTTCAGCAGCAAAAGTTAGGCCAACCTTTCTGGTGCCTAACGTTTGCCTCTTTGCGATAACTAGGCAGCGGCTCAATATCACCACTGCCTGGCTATTGCTGGGCGCCGCCCCCAGAAACGCCCCAAAGCTAGCTGGCTAGCACTGGGGGGTGCAGCAGAGGCACCTGCTGTTATTCAGCAGCACTGACATCCTGGTCCGCTAACCGTGTTAAGCATTTGGAATATCCCCCTATACATCTATTCCCATTTCATATAGGGAATACATGTGTGTGACTGCAGTTGTCCATGTTGGGCTTTACAGTTGCTCTTGGGCATGCCTAGGTCTATAAAAGCTGCTCGTTTCGCCAGCCCTTTACAGGTGGATTATCCTCCTTAATCCTCCTGTTATTCCCCTCTCCAAACTGCAATTAGTGAAAAATAGCAGCATCTGTGGTTAATTTGGCATCATTTATGAATGTAGGGTTGCAAAATGACTGACATTCACGTGTAAGGACCAGCATTCACACGTGGAAGTTGTGAAATATGAACTTCCATATATAGGTGGACGTTCTCCTGTTGCTTTTTCCAACATAGAGATTTTCAAAATGTTTCCTCTGGCTCCACGTAACAGCAAATACAAATTCATTCCTGCATTATTTTAGAACAGGATCAATGTTTGGCAGAGTCTTTTCTAAAATACTACCGGAACAGCTATGTCGCAACCTCAAGGTCTGATCTCCATTTGCTATCTAAAATGTGACGTTATAGGCCCCTTTAAAGGCAAATCCTTGGAATAGAACATGTTCTATTTCTATGCAACACAATAAGTGTTAAATTTCTGATTGTGGAAAAAAAACCCTGAAACTGACTAACAGAACCAATATCATCAATTCAGCCTTCTCTGAAAGACCAAAGGTCTATTACAAAACATCGTTTTACGGTGACATTTTAGAACTGTGTTCTCCATGACTAAAACCTTGATTACCTCCTTGTTAGATTCAGGCCGAGTATTACTTTTAATTATACATATACTGCTGCTAAGAATTTCACACATAATATTTTCAAAAAGTGTTAAGACTGTGCTGGTAAAGCATTTATATCAGTAGTTGGTCGGTCAGGGGTGGGGGAGTATTCCTCAACCACCTGCTACCAAGTGGCACCTCACAAAGGATGCAACATACTCCAAAACAGTACAACACTAGCCCTCGATGAAACAAAGTCACACTGCCCCTCACCGACACTGAGCCCCTTCAGTGCCGATTAAATAATAAACAATTCCTTGCAGCGTCTAACTAGCCTTTCCTCCCTGAAACGGCATTCAATGTAAATTCTCACCACTCCCACCACAACACCCCAAACACTGACCAATGATACAAGGGCTGGCGCCCACCTTAAGCCCTACTGAGGACTAACCAGCCAGCCTTCATCTGTACCACATCCAGTAAGCTCTCAGTGACCAATCCGTTAGCAATGGCCAATGCGATCTCTTGTTTCTCTTGCCATCGTTCTCAACCAAGATCACACTACGTGGCAATGACAAATGCTGATGGGCAACCTGCCTCAAACATCCAAAGACCAATTGAAAAAAACATAGGCTAGGACTACTGGTCTCCATGCAAAGGTTTATTAAAGTAGAGAGGAGGAGACTGCTACTGAGGAGCGGCTGGTATACGGGGTATCATGGTAAATACAAAATAAAGGTCCCATAGAGATCCTTCTGGGATTATGGTGACGATCTTATATTAACTTCTCCACCTATCATTAGGCCTATGCTAGAAGGGAACCTAGGGGCATTCATGGAACCCCCCCCCCCCCCTTTACCAGTCCGTTAGCTTCCCTAATTCAAGATACAGTCTGTATTACGCAGATAATATTCAACTAGTGACCTAAACAAATCCATTATTGCCTAATTTGTCAACACTTAATTCATGCTTGGAAACAGTGAGCCAATGGCTAACTACCAATGGCTTTAAGATAAAACAATCCAAAACTGTATCTACATGGGTCACTAGTCAGAGTGCCAAACCAACTGGTACCCCTTTATTACATGGATCCCTCATTATTAAATTCACTCAAAATCCTTAGCTGTACACTAGACTGTGAGCTAAGTTTTAGCACCCAAATTTCCATACTTGTAAAATCACCCATAATCGCTTTATGATGGATTTGCATCAGGAAGCACCTTAACACTACAGCACTTCACACTAATTCACACCTTGTTCCTAGGCTATTTCTTCTGGTTTACAGTAGATACCATCATGTCTTCAGTCTGCCGCATTCTGATATGGACTATTCTTTAATTTTCTCTAAGATGGCCTTTGGGTACTGCAAGTTGGTCAGCCTCATTTTGCTGGGCAGCCTAGATGGATCATACTGGTCTTTATCTGCTGTTGTATAATATGTTATTATGATTATTGTAATCTATAATTCAAAATACAGCTAGGATTCACAGTGACAAATACTAGTTACAAATATCAGTTAGAATAAAATTTTAAAAATTCTTAATTTTGGCACTCAAAACTTTACATTCCAATCTACCACAATATCTTGCAGATTATCTAACGCCTTATGTCCCGGCCTGCACGCAGCCCTCTCAAAATTCTAACTTGCTAGTAACAGCTTCACCATTCCAAGCCGATCCTGAATCTACTGGTGGTGCTGCAGCCGCCACCTTCTTCTTAGCCCCTTCCCTTACAGCTGAGGGTGACAGGGCATCAACTGCTGCATCTAATGACCCTCCCTAATTCTCTTTAACCTTTCACTCTCTCCCAACAGGTTTTCTCTGTAAACTACTGAAGCCTTACGACGACTGGGAGCTCATTAAGCAGACATAACTGATGTGTGGATCAACACGAGGCTAAGGGCTTCATTTTGCCTGAACGTCCGTTCACTGCCTGTGCTGGGGAATGAAACATAACATGGTTGATAAGGACTGATTGGTCCATGAAGCTGCCCAGTTTAAATTCTTGCCTGGCATTGATCTTTTACATCCTTTTGTTGGTGTATACGTGATTGCTGCACTTCTGCCATTTTGATGTTCTCTGGAAGTAACTACTAGCAGCTGCCCTGTACAGTGAAACGGGTTTGTGACAGCATTATCAAAGGACAGCATGATACAGCGGCTCTGAAAAGAAACAGGAAACGACAGCTGATCAAGACTGTATGGCCTATGCAGTCTGCCCATCCCTGCCCACTGCCCAATCCCTTCCTCTCCCTTACAGATCCTCTGTGCTTAGTCCATGCTTTCTTGAATTCAGATACAGTCCTAGCCTCCACCACGTCCGCTGAGAGGCTGTTCCATGCAACCCCCACCCTTTGTGAAGAGATATTTCCTTAGACTACTCCTGAGTCTATCTCCTCTCACCTCTGCTTTAGATCTTTAAGTCTTTCCCCATGTTTTTATGACTAAGGCCACTGACTATTTTAGTAGCCACCCTCTGCATTGAAGCCATCCTGTTTATATCTTTTTGAAGGTGTGGTCTATAGAATTGCACACAGTACTCTAAATGAGGTCCCAGGTATTTATAAAGAGGCACTATCACCTCCTTGGTCCTGCTGGCCATTCCTCTCCCTATGTACCCAAACATCTTTCTGGTCCTCACTATCGCCTTTTCTACGTATTTGGCCACTTCAAGATCATCAGATATGATTAATCCTCAAATTAACTGCCCTCCACTGTCCCAATCTTAAAAACAGGCTGAAACTACCCAGTCACTTTGCTATTGCAAGCCCTGAATATCTCTAAACCAGTTCTGAATACAGCAACGCCCAACGAAGCTTCCTAACTATCCTAGGACAGCGATACAGTCTCAGGGTGTGACCGCACTTCCCTGGTTCCAGTATTGGATGCACTAAACATAGAAATAAAATACACAAAATAGAATAACCGGTTGCCCTTGTGAGTTCCTTTCATGTCACTGCCCACTCAGCATTTAATTAAAGACTCATCAGACTACTGATTCATAACTCAAATGACAGCTCTACTCTGCAGCGTGTCATCCTGAAGTGCAGCTTCTCAGCCTCTGGCCTGGGACTCAGAAGCGGTCACAAGATGAATCTCAGTTAGGCAACTTCAAAAGATAAAACACATGAAGAAAACCACTTGTACTGCTTTTTAAACTTGATGCAAATTGTAAGCTTTGGCTGGCGTACTGCCAGAAAATCAGTATTTCTAGTTCAAAAACAGAGACATCTGTATGTATCTTTTTTCCCCCCATTTGGAACATTATAAATTTGGCATTGCTCCCCATCCTTAAGAAAAACATTAGCAAATGTAACACAAATTTACTGGTCTCAGTTGGGCTACTGTGCCACAAGCTTTTATTTATAACTATCCAGGGCTTCTTCCTATTCTATATCCTCTACTCAGCCCAGTCACTATTGCAATAACCTTTAGGTCTGGCCTCTAAGTGGCGCTGTTGTGTGATGACAGTCCTCTCCCGGGACAAAACACCACTGCTACAGCACTCATAGCTTCAACCAGTCTAAGGTGCAGAGTCTTAGGCTGGGATTCAAATGTAGGCCCTTTGAATGGCATAGCACCAACAAGGAGCTGGCCAAAAATTTGCTTTTAAAAATAATTCTTTTCAAAGTTTCTATGTGCAAAAAATAAAGTTGTATTTTAAATTTTAAAAATGTCCTTAATTGGAAGAACACTGGAAAGAACCACAATAAAACTGCCAACAAGCATGATAAAAAAACAAATACTCTCATAAGATGTCTCGTTTAAATAAAAAAATAGCAACCTCCCCCCGTCAACAACACCAAGGAGTCCCGCAAGGATCCACATTATCCGCCATGCTCTTCAATATCTACCTGCAGCCACTCTGCTCAATAATATGCGCTCACAACATCAGTTACCATATCTACGCACACGACATAATGCTTTATGGACCCATCACAACCACTAACCCAACAAACAGTCACCTATCAGACTGCTTCGCTGATGTCTCTAACTGGCTACAGGAAAACAACCTATCCATCAACACCAAAAAAACAGTAGCCCTCATTGTGACCAAGGACCCAAACTTCACCCCACCGACACACCTCACCTTGGGAACCAGCCAAATACTAGTTCAACCCCACATAAAATATTTGGACATCATCATTGATCAAGCACTTACTGTACATTTAAACAACAGATTAAAAAGATGACCAGAACAATATTCCACAAAGCAAAGCCAGTACAACGGCTCAGGCCACTCATCGACCCACAGGACTTCAGAACAGTCATGCAGGCTATGACGCTCCCACACCTGGACTA
Organism: Ichthyophis bannanicus; assembly: GCA_033557465.1. Taxonomy (NCBI): domain Eukaryota; kingdom Metazoa; phylum Chordata; class Amphibia; order Gymnophiona; family Ichthyophiidae; genus Ichthyophis; species Ichthyophis bannanicus. The sequence goes on from CM066033.1 coordinate 147,226,920, forward strand.
CTGCAATGCAATCTACCATGGACTACCTGCCGCCCACACCAACCCCCTCCGGACCGCCTTAAACACCACCACAAGGATTATCCAGAGGGCGAAAAAACATGAGCACATCACCCCAGTCCTCAGAGAACTTCACATCCTCCCCCTCGAAGCAAGGATTAAATACAAATCTCTCCTACTTATCCACAAAACTCTCCAACCAACACAGACTTCCCAACTCCGGACACTACTACCTCAACCTACCACCAGCAGACCGACCAGACAGACCACCAGCAACACTCTCACTATCCCCCACGATCAAACTAAGTTCAACCAGAAAACCTGTAATAGAGCGTTCGAACTGCACGCACCATCCCTCTGGAACTCCCTTCCGCACCAGATCCGAAAAAGAGACATTTCCACATTCCAGAAACAGTTAAAAAACATCCTGTTTCACGAATATCTTGGACCTGAAACACACATCTCTCACTGACTGCCCAACCAGATCCCCCTACTTAACTCCCCTGCTACCAACTAAGAGATTTACGTCAACTGCCTAGTACTGTTATCCCTTGCTCAGATCTTTACTCTGGCTCCCTGGTGATGCCCCCCTCCCCAACTGGTTATTCCCCCCCCCCCTTTTTTTGTCTAAACCGCTTTGACCTGGTGAAAAGCGGGATATAAATGCAGCTAAATAAAATAAATAAATAAATAGCCTTTACTATGTGTTCAAAGAGCCTTTAGAGCAGTGCTTGTCAAACTTTTATCCTGCATGACCCTATTTTAACAACTGAAAAGTCACATGACCCCAGATTATGATGAAATCAAAATAGCAGGTCTCCAGCCTCCCTCCACTTATTTAATGCAGCAACAGCAGCAGTCAGCACAGGGTCCCTCTTGTCAGTGTGCGCTTACAGACCCCAGTACTCAGCATGGGTTTCCAGTCTAATAGGAAGTTTACCCAGGCAGGGACAAGGGCCTATGAATGTTCACTGGCTCACAGGTCACATGCGGACTGGTGACTGCCACTACTTGGCATAAGTCACAGTGAAAGCCCAGAGAGAAGGGAAAATGACCATGTTTCTGTGATCCCATCCGCTAATGATGGGACCCCTTTAGGGGGTCCTGATACTAAGTTTGGGAAACAATGCTTTAGAGATAATATGGGGGGGGGGGGGGGGAGGAAATACAAAAGATGGTAATACTTGAACATTAGGGCTCCTGTACAATTAGCAAAGGCCTCAAAAGAAAAGATACAGCTTTAGTACCCAGAATGTTTTAAAATGGAAAGTAATTAAACAGAAAACAACGATAATGCATAAGGAACTGGAATTATACTGTTAAGATCCTGAACAGTCATAAGAAATACCATGAAGATTGTGGAAAAGCGCCAGATATTGGATACACTGATCTGTCATGTAAACGCATATCAATATCCTTTCAGGAAAGTGGCCCATGTCATGAAAAATCAACTGATATCAAACCAGGCCTAAGAGTGACAGATGACAACAATGCGCTCCAGTCTTACTAAGGATTTCAAATGAGGTGCATGAACTGCCACAAAGATCAACTTTTACTGTTTCCGTTATTCTTTCTGACCCAACGGAAGTTGGAAAGAGTTATACAAACGGGTTTGAGAATGTCTATCTGGGGACAAAGTAACTCTGCAAATTAAACAGAATGGGAAAATGTGATGAAAACTTGGAATGGGGGAAAACCAGTTAAAAAAAAAGACACAGTTCAAACATGGGCCAGATTGGACTGAGGGATCTAGAGAAATAGTCCAATGCATTTCTATACAAGGAATCACACAGCTCTATGGTTTACAGCTGATCTGCGTGAGTCTCTGATACAACTCAGGAAGCTTGAGCGAAAACATCGGCACTCTAGACTCCCCCAAGATCATGCTGCATATATGAAATCCCTGCAAGAATACCGCAATGCAGTTAACCGGAGAAGGAAGGAATACCACACCAATATTCTAACAAGCCCAAAGAACTCTTTGGAATCATTCAATCCCTCATAAAGGACTCGATGAAGCCGCATCCTGTTGGCACCCCCCACCCACAGGACTTCGCTACCCACTTCCAAAATAAAGCCAACTTGAATCCCACTAATACAGGATATCTGTCCTCAGACATCCCTCCAAATGTAAACACCAACATCCCCAGCCTACACCTCTTCCACCCATGCTCCGCTGAGCACATTGAGGACACCATAAGGGGGCTCAACACCACCACCTCCCCATCCGATCCATGCCCATCACACTGGTTCAAGTCAGTTCCCACTGATGTAAGTGCTTTCATTGCAAGATTCGTACACCTCTACTTCTCCAAAGGCCTAGTCCCTACACCTTTAAAAATCACCACCATCAGACCTCTTCTGAAAAACTCCAAGCTGGACCCTCATGAATGGAATTCCTATCGGCCCATCTCTAGCCTCCCATTCTTGGCTAAAATAACAGAGAAACTAGTCCAGCAGAAAATCCAGGACCACACTGATGCCTACGCTCCTCTAGACCATCAACAGCATGGCTTCCGCCAACAACATAGTGTCGAACAACATAGTGTCGAAACCTTACTGGTCACTCTCATTAACAATCTCGTCATGAGCATGAACAAAGCAGGGATTCATCCTAATATTCCTGGATATCGCTTCAGCCTTTGACACAGTCTGTCAATCTCTTGCTTGAGCAACTACAACAAAAGGGCATTCAGAACCTAGCCTTAGACTAGTGTAGATCCTACCTGACCGTCACGTTTGGGTGATCAACATCAGCAACCTACCAACAAACACAAGGGGTACCAAATGGCTCATCCCTATCTGCCTTGCTATTCAATATATATATCCAACCGATTTGCGCTATAATCCAGTCTTACAACATACTTTACCACATCTATGCCGATGATGTACTGCTGTACACCTCTTTTGCCTTAGACAGTCCGAATTACACCGGAATCACTGAATGTTTTAATGCTGTTTCAGATTGGCTGGGTACACACAACCTGACGGTCAACTGTAAGATCCAACCTTCCTACCTCCGCCCCACTTACAAGTGAAAGATGCAGATCTGATAACGAAATATGAGGTGCGGTATGTAGGTATTACACTGAACCACCATCTGAGTATGGAAGCATACTAAGTCAGTTACCAAGTTAGTATATCATAAAATAAAATAAAAACCCTCCATCACCCATAGCCTTTGCTAGAGGCCGCCGACTTCCACCCGTATTTCAAGCTCTTATCATTCCACACTTTGATTACTTGAATGTCATCCTTCATAGCCTTCGAGCCTGGACACTTCACCTCCTGTAAATGGCCATGAACACTGCAGCCCGAACCCTGTATGGTGCCTCCAGACATGAACATGTTACTCCCATCCTGGAACAACTGCATTGGCTCCCTATAGCTAGCTGCTTAAAGTACAAAACTCTCCTAATAACATTTAAAATCCTGCACAGCCTCTCTGCAATCTCCCTGGAAGAAATTCTACAATGGATGCCAAATAATAGAATGAGAAGAGCTATCATGGCTAATACTTTCACCATCCCATCAGCAATAAGAAAGAGCTCTCAAGCTGCTAGGAACAGAGCGTTCTCACTTTATGCGCCGTCACTCTGGAACTAATAAAGTTCTTCTGTTTATTAAACATATCAGTGATGCTGAGCCCACGTCAGTCCCTGCTTCTCTGGAGCAAAAGCACCGAGAATAGCAGGTTCCCATCAATAAAAAACATCGGCAATCTAGCCAAGAAAGAAAAAACAGACTGAAAGTACACCAGCTAGCCTCAAATATGAGGGTACCTTCCTGCAAACCCTTCCAGGGGGTGTGCATCCCAGATCTGGACTCTGCCCTTAGGACATCCGGGCCCTTCAAACATGGGGAACCTACCTGAAAGGCCTGCTCTGTCTAGAGGGTCCTCACTTCCCAGGCCGTCCACCCTTGAAATGTCACTGAACCAGAATGACCAAATGGATGATGAAATGCTCAAAGAAATCAAGGAAGCTAACAAACATTACAGCACAATAATAATAATGGGTGATTTCAACTACCCCGGTATCGACTGGGTCAGTGTCACGTCAGGACATGCTAGAGAGATAAAGTTCCTAGATGAAATAAATGTCTGCTTCTTGGAGCAGCTGGTTCATGAACCAACCAGAAGGGAAGCCATATTAGACCTAATCCTTAGTGGAACACCAGATCTAGTGCAAGAGATAAGGTTGTTGGGGCCACTTGGCAATAGTGATCATAGCATGATTGCCTTTGATTTAATTAGTGGAGGAGGGATAGTAAGGAAATCCACAGTACTACCTTTTAACTTTCGAAAGGGAGACTATGATAAAATGAGGAAAACAGTTAAGAAAAAACTAAAAGGAGCAGTTGCAAAGGTTAAAGACGTACATCAGGCTTGGATGTTGTTGAAAAATACTATCTTGGAAGCCCAGACCAGCTGTATTCCACGCTTTAAGAAAAGTGGAAGGAAGTCCAAAAAACTGCCAGCATGGTTTAAAGGTGAGGTCAGAGAGGCTGTTGTTGCCAAAAAAGCATCTTTCAGGAAATGGAAAAAAGAGCCAAACGACGAAACCTGGAAACAGCACAAGCACTGGCAAGTCAAATGCAAGGCATTGATAAGGCAGGCAAAGGGAGAATTTGAGAAGAAGCTTGCTGCGGAAGCAAAAACGCGAAGTAAAGACCTTTTCAAGTACATTCGTAGCAAAAAACCTGTGAGAGAGTCAGTTGGTCCATTAGATGATAAAGGGGTTAAAGGAGCACAAAGAGGCGACAAGGCGATAGCGGAGAGACTGAATGAATTCTTTGCTTCGGTCTTTACTGAGGAAGATGTAGGGATGTTACCCATGACTGAAGTGGTATTTAAAGGTGCGGAAGAATTGAAGGAAATATCGATACATCAGGAAGATGTATTACAACTATTAGATAAGCTGAAGAGTAGCAAATCATCTGGGCCGGATGGTATACATCCAAGGGTGTTGAAAGAACTGAAATACGAGATTGCAGACCTGCTATTAGTAATCTGTGAACTATCATTAAAATCATCTCTAATACCTGAAGATTGGAGGATCGCCAATGTAACACCAATTTTTAAAAAGGGTTCCAGGGGTGATCTGGGAAACTACAGACCGGTGAGCCTGACATCAGTACCGGGAAAAATGGTAGAAACCATCATAAAGAATAAAATTACTCAGCATGTAGATAGTCATGACCTAATGGGAGACAGCCAACATGGCTTTAGACAAGGAAGATCTTGTCTTACTAATCTGTTATGTTTTTTTGAAGGAGTGAATAATCAGGTGGACAAAGGTGAGTCGGTTGATATTGTGTATCTGGACTTTCAGAAAGCCTTTGACAAGGTCCCTCATCAGAGACTTTTGGCAAAACTAAAGAGTCATGGGATAGGAGGCAGTGTACTATTGTGGATCAGGAACTGGTTAAAAGATAGAACGCAGAGGGTAGGGCTAAATGGCCAATTTTCCCAATGGAGAAAGGTGAATAGTGGTGTACCCCAGGGATCTGTGCTGGGTCCGCTGATTTTTGACATATTCATAAATGACCTGGAAAGTGGAATAACGAGTGAGGTTATCAAATTTGCAGATGACACAAAACTATTTAAAGTTGTTAAAACCCAAGAGGATTGTGGAAAATTGCAAGAGGATCTTGATAAATTGGAAGACTGGGCATCAAAATGGCAGATGAAATTTAATGTGGATAAGTGCAAGGTTATGCACCTAGGGAAGAACAACCCAAACTATGGTTACACGATGCAAGGTTCCACATTAGGAACCACCACCCAGGAAAAAGATTTAAGCGTTATTGTGGATACCATGTTAAAACCCTCGGCCCAGTGTGCAGCAGCGGCCAAGAGAGCAAATAGAATGCTAGGTATGATAAGGAAAGGAATGGAAAATAAAACAAAAGATATTATAATGCCTCTATATCGTTCCATGGTGAGACCGCACCTTGAATATTGTGTGCAATTCTGGTCGCCGTATCTTAAAAAGGATACAGCGATTTTAGAAAAGGTTCAGAGAAGAGCCACCAAAATGGTAAAGGGGATGGAAGGATACTCCTATGAAGAAAGGCTAAAAAGGTTAGGGCTCTTTAACCTGGAAAAGAGACGGCTGAGGGGAGATATGATAGAAGTCTATAAATTAATGAACGGAGTGGAACGGGTAAACATAGATTGATTGTTTACCTTATCAGAATATAGAAAGACTAGGGGACATGCAATGAAGCTACAGGGTAAACTATTTAAGACTAATAAAAGAAAATATTTTTTCACTCAACGTGTAATCAAACTGGAATTTGTTACCGGAGGATGAAGTAAAGGCTGTTAGTGTAGCTGGGTTTAAAAAAGGTTTGGACAAGTTCCTGGAGGAAAGGTCCATAAACCATTATTAAGAAGGGACCCAGGATATCAATGCTTGAACCAATACAAGCATTGTGGAACCTGTGTCCCTTGGGGAAACTGCTAGGTACATATGACCTAGATTGGCCACTGCTGGAAACAGAATACTGGGCTTGATGGACCTTGGTCTGACCCAGTATGGCATATCTTATGTTCTTATGTTCTTAGTTTACCAGGATTCGCAAACCACCAACAGCCTGCCCATTCATCTGACTATCATCCCTTGGCCTGCCACACAATGGCTTAGTCCTCCCCCAATAGCTACTCATGATAGGGGAGAGATCTCAAGCTCTTCCGCGACATTCTCAACACCGCATTCTGGCGAGAGACTATCAATTGAATATCCACAGAAGTTATGGAAACTCTGCTCTGCAATGGAGACAAGACAGCGGTACATGACCGGCTGACACCTACCTGGGCAATCTTTCTAGAGGCCTACTATCTAAACTGCGCATAGAAACGAAATGATTAAGTCAAATTGGTGACGAACTCACTACACAGTGTAGCTTATTAGCCACGGGCTCAAGGGACAATAACAGTGACTGTGGGCCGATTTCCTTCTACTGCCACAATAATACCAAGTTCAACAAGACATGACTTGATCACAGCCTCGAGGAGCAAAAGCAGAAGTCCAGCACCACTGTTCTCCCGTCCTGGGGCACAAAGAATTTGCAAGACTATTACAGCCCTCAGCTCCACTTTCCAGGAAACTGGAAAAGAAACCCGAAGCTCCCCTTGTCATTCTCTGGCTATGGAGCCCAACCAAGAAACCTTTAAGGCATTAACCAATGTCCTCTCTAAATGGTCTAAGGAGCTTGTTTGAGGACTGTCTCCCCCCCCTCTTTATTTATTTATTTATTTTAATTTCTCTGGTAAGAGGGAATCCCTCAGGAAGTCCTTGAGATAGGTGACAGGGAGAGCTAGTAAAGCACAGTTACTTACCTGTAACAGGTGATCTCTGGGAACAGCAGGAATAAGTCTTCACATATGGGTACGTCGGTACCGACGGAGCCTGCGCGGGAACGCTCCCCAGCTTCCCAAAAAAGGAAAGCTTTTGGGAGCATCCCACAGCACCTGCGCGCTGCCTTCCCGCCTTTCCTAACCAACTCTCCTCAGTTCGAGTTTAAAGCTGAGACAATAGAGAGAGGAAAGGAAAGATAGAAAAGAGATACAACTCCTAGGGGAGGTGGGTGGGTTGTGAAGACTTATTCCTGCTGTTCCCAGAGATCACCTGTTACAGGTAAGTAACTGTGCTATCTCCAAGAACAAGCAGGAATGAGTCTTCACATATGGGGACTCCCTAGCTGAGATGCCTGGGAGATCCCCAAGGATATGAGACCCTGAAAGGGGTCTGCGTCCTCCTATGGATCTCAGGCATCCATCCAGGGAAGGAGGGCAGGAGTTGTTTAAGAATGGAACAGGTGTCTGAGGACAGCCTGACCAAACAAGGCATCCCGGCGGGAATCCTTGTCCAAGCAGTAATGGGCTGTGAAGGTATGAACAGAGGCCCAGGTGGCTGCTCGACAGATCTGGTCGATGGACACAGAATTTAGATGAGCCATAGAGGCGGCCATGGCCCTCACATTATGAGCTGTGACATGGCTCTCCAGAGAAAGGTTCTTACTCTGGTAGGCGAAAGAAATACACTGAGCAATCCAAATGGACAGTGTTCTCTTAGAGACTGGAAGTCCTAAGTGAGAAGGATCAAAAACAACAAAAAGCTGGGAAGACTTTCTATGTTGCTGTGTCCTATGTAAGTAAAAAGCAAGAGCTCTTTTACAATCCAGAGTATGAAGATTCCTCTCTGCACTGGATGCATGAGGAGGTGGAAAAAAGACAGGTAGATATACCTCCTGATTAAGATGAAAAGGTGAGACCACTTTAGGCATAAAGTGTGGATTTGTCCTAAGGACTACCTTGTCATGATGGAACCTTGTATAAGGCGGATTAGCCACTAAGGCCTGCAGTTCACTGATGCGGCGAGCAGAAGTGACTGCAATGAGGAAAATAACCTTCCAGGAAAGAAATTTCAAGGAGGTAGTGGCTAAGGGTTCAAAAGGTGGCTTCATAAGCTGACCAAGAACCAAATTTAAGTCCCATGCCACCGGAGGAGGCCTAATGGGAGGTTTAGTTAAAGTTAGGCCTCTCATGAATCTTGAAATAAGAGGATGAGAGGAGATAGGTTGTCCATTGATGGGCTTAAGGGATGCTGCAATAGCACTCAAATGGACTCTTACTGAATTTGTTTTAAGTCCTGCATTGGAGAGATGCAGGAGATAGTCTAACAAAGAAGTTAAAGGTAGTGCTAGAGGGTCAAGACCCTTTTCAGCACACCAAATGGAAAATCTTTTCCACTTAAAAGCATAGGAACGCCTGGTGGAAGGTTTCCTGGAAGCATGGAGGATATCCTTCACCTGCTGTGAAAGATTCAAGTCTTGAAGGTCTAGGCCTTCAGTAACCAAGCTCTGAGGTGAAGGGACTTGGGGTTTGGGTGCCACAAAGTCCCTTCCTCCTGAGACAGAAGGTCTGGAGCAGCTCCCAAGTCCAGGGAGGGGGCTTGGGAGAGATGCAGAAGTAGAGGGTACCACACTTGGCGTGGCCAGCATGGAGCTATGAGGATCATAGATCCTTGATCCCTCTGGAGTTTGAACAGAGTCTTGGGAATCAAGGGAATGGGTGGAAAGGCATACAGGAAGCCCTGACCCCAATGAAGGAGGAAGGCATCCTTGGCCTGAACCTCCTGACACGGAATTCTGGAACAGAACCGGGGAAGTTTGGCATTCCACGGACTTGCAAAGAGGTCTATGTCCGGGGTTCCCCATTCTTGAAAGATTCTGAGTACCTGATCCATGTGCAAGGACCATTCGTGTGGAAGCAGAACTCGACTGAGTCTGTCTGCCCAAGAGTTTTGGATTCCTGGGAGATATACTGCCAGGAGATGGATTTGATTCTCTCTGGCGAAGGCCCATAATCTTAGAGCTTCGTTGAAAAGCGACAGAGAGCCAGTTCCTCCTTGCTTGTTTATGTAAAACATGGCTACCTGATTGTCCATATGAATAAGGACTGTCTTGTAGCTGAGGAGGGTATGAAAGACCTTGAGAGCTAGAAACACTGCTTGAAGCTCCAAGTGGTTGATATGAAGAGAGGTCTGTGGGGACCAAGTGCCTTGGGTGGAGAGGTCTTGTAGATGAGCTCCCCAACCTGTTTGAGAGGCATCTGTTGTGAGGGTTGCTTGGGGCAACAACTGTTGGAAGGGGGACCCCAGCAACAGATTTTGAGTGGACATCCACCATTGGAGAGACCAAAAGAGACGTTTGGAGGTTGCTACTTGGTCTGAGAGAGCTCCTGAAGCTTGAGTCCACTGGGTGGACAAAGTCCATTGAGCTGCTCTCATGTGTAGGTGAGCATAGGGTACCACATGTACTGTGGAAGCCATGTGGCCTAGCAGTTGTAGCATCTCCCTGGCAGTTAAGTGGCTCCTTGACTGAATCTGGGAGGCTAGCTGCACTAGACGTTGGCAACGGGCCTGAGGAAGGTAGGCCCTTGCAGTGGTGGTATCCAACCAGGCCCCTATGAATTCCAGGGACTGAGTAGGGATGAGCTGGGACTTTGGGAGGTTTACTACCAGTCCCAGATACTGCAGAATGCGCCTTGTGCGGTCCAGGGAAATCTGGGCCTCTGATTGAGATGGAGCTCGGATGAGCCAGTCGTCCAGGTATGGGAAGACAAATATTCCCAGAGTGCGTAGAAATGCAGCAACGATTGCCATGCAGTTGGTGAACACTCTCGGAGCAGAGGCCAGACCAAAAGGAAGGACTCTGTATTGGTAATGTTTTCCCTGGAAAAGAAAACGTAGGAATTTTCTATGAGATGGATGGATGAGAACATGTGTGTACGCATCCTTGAGATCTAGAGAACAAAGCCAATCCTGACTTTGAAGGTATGGAAGGAGAGTGCCCAGAGAAAGCATCTTGAACTTCTCCTTGCATAGAAATTTGTTCAATTCTCTGAGATCTAGAATGGGTCTGTATCCCCCTGTCTTCTTTGGAATGAGAAAATAGGGGGAGTAGAACCCTGACCCTTGTTGAAGAAGAGGAACTTCTTCTATTGCTCCTTGGGCAAGAAGGGTAGTTATCTCCTGACCTAAAAGGTCGAGAAGAGATGTGGGAGAATTGAAGTGTCTCACCATGGTGTGGGGAGGAAGGTCTGAGAAATGAAGTTTGTAGCCCTCTCTTATGATGGAGAGGGTCCACTGCTCTGATGTGATTTGCTCCCATCTGGGAGCAAAATGAGCTAACCTTCCTGGAATGGTGAGAGGTTCTGGCTGTGTTAAAGCCAGAAAGGCTAAGTTCTCTAGCATCAAGTCAAAAACCCTGAGGGGGTTGGGACTGCTGGGTTACAGCAGCCCCTGTAGACTTAGGCCTGGCCTGCTTAGGTTGCTGACGCTTAGCGGTAAAGCGACCTGTAGAAGATTGTTGGCCAGAAGTGGAAGGAAACCTGCCCTTTTTTAAAAAAGACTTTTTAAAAGTCTTTTTCTTGGCAGGAATGGAGGTAGACCTTGAAAGTCTATCCAGAGCAGAATTCTCTGCATCCATTTGAGTGGCTTTAATTTGCCACTCTTTGCCAAACAGATTTTCACCTGTACAGGGCAGATTTCCTAAGCCATCTTGAACCCAGGGTTCTAAATCAGAAGCCTGGAGCCAAGCAATTCTGCGAGCAGCTATGGCAATGCCCGAGGCTCTACTGGCACCTTCAAAGGAGTCAAAGGCTGCCCTGGTTGAAAACTTGGAGATGTCCTGAGTATGCTTAAGCCACATGCGGAATTCTTCCCTTTTATCTTCTGGAATAAAAGGGAGGAAAGTGTGCAGCTTTTCTGCCACTTCTTTCAGAAACATACCCATATAAAGGCTATATGAGTTGATTCTGGCAATAAGCATACTGGCCTGGAAGATTTTCCTACCAAAAGCATCCAAGGTCCTGCATTCTCTTCCTGGAGGAGCAGAAGTGTGTCTCTTTGTACTCTTTATCCTCTTCATAGCTGACTGCACCACAATGGAATGGTGAGGAAGCTGAGTTTTCTGGAACCCAGGACAAGGAGGGACACGATACATAGTGTCCAACCTGCGAGAATGAGGAGAGAGAGTGAGAGGAGTCTCCCATAAATCAATCATGTGTTCGTGAAGAATCTCATGAATTGGTAAGGTGACTGCCTCTTTAGGAGCCCTAGAGTATCCTAAAATATCTAATTTTTTTGCTCTAGGCTCTGATTCAGAGGTTACTGAAATAGAGAGTCCTTTAGCTACTTCTCTTATGAAGTCTTGAAAGGACAAGTCCTCTGGAGGAGACATTCTTCTTTTTGGAGAAGAAGTCTCCTCAGGAAGGGCTATGGATACTTCAGGAGACTCATCTGATGTATCAGAATCATCAGAGGAATCGAAGTATCGCCTGTCAGGGTGCTCTTCTAACGCTCGATACGCGTATCGAGCGGTATCGACATCGGGCGTCCCCGGTACCGGATCGGTACCGAGAAGTAGCCCTGGACAAGGAACCGCAGCAGTCGGTATCCTGGTCGATGTCGATGCAGTCGGTACCGGCATCGGCGCTGGTGCCGGTACCGGAGCCGATACCGACAACGGAGCTTGTTGCGGTACCACCGGCGTCGCAGCTTGAATGAAGGCTGAAATAGCCTGCTGCATGGACAGAACATTCTGATCCATCGACGCCATGAATGCCTGGAGGTCGGTACCGGTAGATTGTGCCGGTACCCCAGAGCATTCTAACAGGTGATCGGTCGAGGCCGTGCCATCGATGTCAACCTGTAACCCCATAGGAGGAGCTTTGGAAGCCGGAGCTTCCCGCCGGGGTTGTTTGGCTGGTGCAGGATCCTCGAGGGCAAGCCCAGAGGCATCTCGATGCTTAGAGGGAGATCTACCCTTCGAGGACCTGCTAGGTTTATGTTTGGTTACCTGAGATCCTTCAGGAGAAGAAGACCTGGAAGATGCCGATGCTACTGCCGGTGCCTCAGCGGGAAACAGTACATGGAGCTTAGCTGCTCGGTTCTGTAACCCCCGTTTAGACATTAGGAAGCAGGACGGACAATCCGGAATGGAGTGTTCAGGACCCAAACATTTAAGACACCATTCATGGGTATCTGTAACAGAAATAGTACCGCTACACTTAGTGCATTTTTTGAACCCGGAGGTTGGTTTTTCCATGAGGGAAATTTTCTTGTGGGCCCTGAGGCCTTAAGAAGAAAATTACACCAAGTGAGGAAAAAATATCGATTTTTTTTTTTTAAAGAAAGAAAGAAAAGACCGGCGGTACCGGTCCGGAGTCGGGGAAGGCAGACACGCGACCAAAGAAATAAAATAAAATAAAGAACTTCTTCAGCGGTGACAGGGCTCGACCTGCTGGCTCCGCGGCAAAGAAGAACTGAGGAGAGTTGGTTAGGAAAGGCGGGAAGGCAGCGCGCAGGCGCTGTGGGATGCTCCCAAAAGCTTTACTTTTTTGGGAAGCTGGGGAGCGTTCCCGCGCAGGCTCCGTCGGTACCGACGTACCCATATGTGAAGACTCATTCCTGCTTGTTCCTGGAGATTTCTTCTTTCTCCTAGGAACCAGCAGCTCCTCTGGATCCCAGTTAAGAAAGGAAGCTCTTGGCTATAACCACTATCTCATCAGACTGTAAAAGCCCTCTGTGGAGCATTCCCGCAGGTATTCACTGTCCATTGTGGCATTGAACAGAGTTAATTTGAAACAAGTCAGAGACTAGCCAGGCATGAGAACATAAGATATGCCATACTGGGTCAGACCAAGGTCCATCAAGCCCAGTATTCTGTTTCCAACAGTGGCCAATCCAGGTCATATGTACCTAGCAGTTTCCCCAAGGGACACAGGTTCCACCTCATTCATACAGTATCCGCTCCGGGAGAAAAAAGGAGAGAAGAAACTCTGAGGTAGGACATCTAGGCCTACTTTCCTGTCTGCGCCAGTAGACCCAGATATTTTGGCATTGTCTGCCAAATCATACCATAGACATTAGAGCCAGACTGAAAGTACAACACAGTTGGCCTCAAATCTGAGGCAACAGCTTTAAAAAAAAAGGAACTACTAGCCACTCTTCTCCTATTGAGAATCCGGCACAGTGTACGGCTTGAAGCACCAAACAAAAGATCAGGAGAAAAAGAAATAGTAGTAGTAGCCATACTCTACATGATGAAACCCAAGGAAGTTCCCATGATTGCACAAAGCCAGAAATTTAAATGCAGCCAACCAGACCGTCTGTACCACACAACGGACTGCGTGCTCTCCTGCCCCAAAACAAAGAAGCAACGCGGACTGTGTGCTCTCCTGCCCCAAAACAAAGAAGCAACGCACTAAGTCTAGCATAAGACAGAGAAAGCATGCTAGTGCTTGTCCTATGCCTGCTGAAGAGGTGTCTGGTGAAGGCATAGGACAAGCACTAGCATGCTTTCTCTACCTTATGCTAGTCTTAGTGTCTCACCCTTTTATTTATTTATTTATTTTCTTTGTATTTATTTTATTTTCTTTTTCTTTTTTTAATTATTGTCTTTCATTAGGCAGAGAGTGGGCTTGAGACACTACCCCCCCCCCCCCTGAGTGCGAAGGCAGGTATCTTGCCGAGAGAGCCACTACATCCCCCTATCATCTAGTAGACCTTTGCTGCCCAACAGACCAGAAGGACACTTAGCGCCTCCACCATGCAACATGTGGTTGATGATCCCCAAACACTCCTGAATATCCTGGCTCTTGCCCAAAGGCCCAAAAAGTGAACACCTGTCCCAGTGTGAGACCCTGGGTTGTGCCATCTGCGACCCAAAAACTAGGTAAGCAGCCTTGACTGTCCTTTGACTTCTCTAGGCTACAGCCACACTACTGCCAGCACTAGGGACCTACTAAATATCTCTTTTTTTTTTGCTTGCTAAGTAATAGCAATGGGCCAGACAGCTCTGCACCAGCGCAAGTCCTTCTTATGCTTTTTTTCCCTTCTTTTTTTTTTTATAAGTGAACTAATAATTCTTGAGGAGAATAGAATCCATTTTGAAGAAGCGCAAGAGACCAAAATAGCCCAAATAGCCAAGATTTCCACAGAAGGACACAAGACTGGTACCCAGAACAATTTATTCCAGCAGTGACTTACCCCTGGTTATATCCCGGAATGGTCATAACCATGCCCTTGGCATGATGGGCGACTACCTCCTCCATTCTGGCCATAGCTGGGAAACATCCCCCTCCTGAAAATACCAAACCTGAATTACAGAAAAACACTGCCGAGAACACAGACTGAACGGAAGGAGGGGCAAACGGCATAAAAAGAAAAGCACTGGACCATCTTTTTTTCTCAAAGAAAAACGATTTATGGCAGCGTACATCTGAACCACTTCAGTAAACTGCCAAAAGAAAATGGCGGTTGCCTCGCCAAAACTCAAGTCTACCAAAGAAAATAGTGGCCATCCCACCAAAAAGCATATGCACGACTCGGGAGCCCAGAACTAAGCAAAAAAACAAAACAAAAAAAAAACCTGAACTGTCAGCCCCGCCGGAGAATCCCTCCCCCCTCCTCCCCCCCGAGGGACAACCCCCTTCCTTTCTGCGATCTTTGCACTGCCGGTCCCGACATCCAAATGTCAGCACTAGATAGAAACAACCACCAGAAAGCAGAACAAAGAGAAACACCATCAAGAAATGTGCAAAGGTGGTCGACCACTGTACCAAAATAACAAACTGCCACTGCAAATAACCGCAGACCTGGCAGTGACCGTCCTCATCACCGACACACCAGAAAAAAAGAAGAATCGCAGCCCAGCAGCCAAGATAGGCGGAAAGATACCCCGCAGATGAAAAAGCATGGCCCTGACCTGCACCCCGTATGTTCATGCTCTGAAAGCTCCCCACTCAAGGGGACTCTCGCCGGAGCAACTGACCCCCTTCCGTGAAGGTAAACGGGAGAGCCCAGGGGCAGCACTTACCCCAAAGAAAGCACCGTGCTCTTCCAACAGCAGAAAAGGGTGGCCAGTGTAACAGTTTATTCAAGGCAGCTCTGTCTGAGATTATTTTTTTTCCCACAGCAATTGAAATTCTGTCCACAGAGCCGGTGCCTATCCCCAGCAAAAGGGAGGAAGGCAAGAGACTCCGATTCGGAGTGCTGCCACCATGCCCAGCTCCTCCTCTTTTCTCTTCCCAAGACCGGAAAGAAGTATGGGAGACGTCTCCACCCAAACTCACTCGCAACAGAGCAAAGGCAGGAGAGGGCTGAGAAGGGATCCGGCACCACCGGGTTTAACACCATAGAGGCAGAGTCGTCAGTGTTTGACGACCTATGCCCTTTGGCACGTTTAAGGCATTTAACTTTAAATGTTCTTCCATCCATTTCAGACTGCATGGATTAACAGCCTCCATCTGCTGGAGGCTGAGAAATACTGGCGAGAGAAGAGCTGCACGGGGCCCTTAATACTGTGATGTCATCAAATCAATGGTTCTCAGTCTCCACCTTCTGGTAGGTATGCATAACCCATGCATCTGGACTGACCTGGAGGTTATGAGGAGGAAATGTACATTTCATTTTCTTTGTTATTTCTACTGTGGAACTTACTGATTAAATTGTACTGATGATTAATATTGGTTGCTGCTGTCAATGCCTTAATCTGGCCCTGCCAAACTAGGGTCCTAAGTTTGGAGGGGAGGGGGGGGGGGCTGTGTCCGATGTGTTCAGGACTCAGTAGGTTAGAACAGACAACTATTTTCAGGCTTCTACAAAGTAACATGGGGCCCAATTTTCGAAGCCCTAGGCACATAATACATATGTAAAAAATGGCCTTAACAGTGTAAAACTACCATATCCATGTAAACCAGATATTCAACAAAACAGCTTGAATCGGAGAGGCCTACTACCTGTACAGCACCAAACGCCAAGGCCTGGGGGTGGAACGGGGGCGTGTCATCCTCAAACCTTCGTAAAGTTGATTTCCGAATGCCGTGCATGCCGACATTGGACGTCACTAACCGCATAACCCTAAGCAATGTTTCCTGGCGCATACGATTGCTGATGGTGTGCTGCGAGCCCATGTTACTCTGTGTTCTCTTGAGTAGATTGTGAGCTCTGATGAGCGGGGACTGGTCTTTACATGTATCTGTACAGCACTGCGTGCGTAGCGCTATATAAGTGCTAAATAGTAGTAAAATAGTAGTAGTAGTGGAGTTACAGTGCATAGTAAACGAGAAGAGTGTATGCAGGCCTGTACCCAAACCGTGCAGAGGTAAAGCATTGCTGGACCAACCGGGAAGCCATGTGGGCCATGCACATAGTGTTCCAGAGGTGGAGACGCGCTCTCTGTGCGTGGGCACAATGGAGAATGCGGCAGGTAGTGCTTATCCGTCAGCAGGCAGTAGCCCAGTACCCAAGATGCAGGTACTGTGCCCCACATATACACAGGCCAAGGGTGAGCTATTTGCAATTAACGGAGGAGGAGGTCTACCAGAGATACTGACTGGATGGGGCAATGATAACTGAGTTGTGCAGCTTATTCAGTGTAGACATGGAGCCCTCCATTTCCAGAAGCCAGGCCCTGCCAGTGGCTATGGTGGTGAACACTGCCCTGGGATATCTGGCAAATGGCAGCTTCCAGGTGTGATAGAGGCGATTGTTGGAATCATGTAGTCTACTGCCAGCCACCGCATAAGTGCCTTCACCAGGGCCCTGCTGCGGAGGATGCGCCACCTCACAGCCTTCTTCCAGACACAGCAGATGTGGCAAGAAACCATGCAGGCATTCTACAATGTTGCTGGATTCCTATTGGTGCTTGGAAGTATAGACTGCGCCCACATTGCACTGCGGGCACCATGGCTGGAGAAGAGGGAATACCGGAACAGGCATGGTTACACATCGATGAACATGCAGGTCGTTGTGGATGTCAACATGACCTTTACTGACGTGCGTGCCCGCTACTCAGGGTCCTGCTGTGATGCACTTGTCCTTGTCCAGTCCAGCCTGGGACAGGCAGCAGCCAGCGGTCAGCTAGGAGATGCGTAGCTGCTAGGTGTGTGCACATATGTCAGCCCCAGGACAAGCCCAAAACAAACGGTTGCTGTAGTATGATGCTATGTGTAATACAGACAGATGGGGATATATGTGCTGCATACATATTGCAACACATGATGACCACTGCATGCACATGCACTGCTGTTCTGCAGATCCATGCACACAGCAGGCCATGTCGCACATTGTGGAGACAACTAGGGGAAGCCCCATGACCAAGAGCAGAGAGCCCGTACCAACATGTGGCATGTGGAAGAGCGCAATGTAGTGCAACCAAATGGCAGCAGCCCGTGTAGGGCACATCCATGCCTGCCCCCATTCCAGCCAACAGACCCCCCCCAACCACATTTCTGTGCCATGCCTTTCCCCCCTTTCTAACAGGGTAGTCCATGTCACCGTCCTCCATTGCCCTGCCCCAAATGCCTGACTGCCGCACAAGTCACAGTGTCTCTGAATGTTACATATTGCATCCCACAGTCACAGGGACCGGTGTTCCTGCCAGTACAGAGGTGCAATCTGGTGCGACACCCAGCATGGAGGAGATGATGTGTTGTATTCTGTCCATAACAGCCCATAGACCATAACCAACACATGTCCCATGCTCATGTGCAGATCTCACATTGCTCCCACAGGCAACCATGGATATCCCCTGAGGACTTAGCTGCTGACCCCAGTGCGCCACCCCATGAGCCAGCAGGAGGAATGGTACAATGCTGCCCATCAGCATACCCTTGCAGTTGTGGAGCGAGCAATAGGGGTGCTGAAAATCCGCTTGTATGCCAGATATATGCATCATGCTGCATACTCCACAACCATGCATGAATGCGGGAATTGCCAGACCCAGAGTCTGTGACTACGGAGGAGTGGGAGGCTGCAGAGGTAGCAGATAGTGATGGTGCACAGACCGGGAGCCAGCAGCAGGTCCGGGCACTGACCCATCATACGCGACTGATAAGAGACAGTTTCTGAGGTAACTGCCCCACACCATCACCTGGATAGAATACACACAGTCACCAATAAAGTGCTTACAACGATGCTACATGTGGAGAGTGTTTATTTCTCCCCACATGGGTCCCCCGCCCCTGGGCTTGCAGTTGGCCATGGGCGCTTGCTGAAACATGCACCGCGACAGTGGAGCGATATCTGATGACAGGCTGGCAGCATCAACACCCTCTCCAACAAGGCAGGCCAGTGCACATGGTTCAGGGCTACTAGGTGGCTGTGCTGGTGCACTGGCAGTCCCAGCACCCACCCTCTGGGCCTGCAGGAGACCCACCAAACTGCGCAGGGAAACAGCAATTATTGCCTGGTATGCCGCCATCTCCCTCTTCAGACGCAAGTGTCCCTCCAGATGGCGCTCCACTCACAATTGGTGTTGCTGCCATGCCCTTGAACTCAGTCTTTCACCTGTGTGGCTGTTTGCAGGTCCTGCCAGATACCGTGCAACTCGACCTGCATGCCTTTCTGTGCTGGCCACCAGGTGTGCACCCTCCTGCAGTAACTCCTGGTCCTCATCTGTGCCCCCTGCATCCACAGGGTCATCCAAGATGGCAAACTGTAGCTCAGCGAGTGGGGCATCATCTGTCTCCACCTCCCCAGCACTGGCAGACATGCTGGCCTGCTCCACTGACCTGGGAGCTGCATCAACCTGCTCCTCTGCTCTGGGTGTTGCACCGGACTGCTCCTCCATGCTGGGTGTCACACCAGACTGCATCTCTGCCCTGGCAGGAGCACTGGTCCCTGTAGCTGTGCTGTATCCCGGCTGCGCACTGGCATCATCTGCAGTGGGTGGCGAGGATCCCCCTGACGCATTGGTTCCAGGCTGTGATGGTTGGGTCCCTGGCAGGTCTGTTGGTGAGCAAAGGTGGCAGAGGTTAGTGACATGGGTTGCTAGGTTGGCCTATGGGGTGCCACCAAGCCCGCAATGGAACTGGCAGAGAGATCCCCAGTCCGCATTGTCCCCAGCCCATGCATCACTCAAGGACCGACAGACAGATAGGCAGACCCTGGGTGGACAGAAGCATAGTGGGGACACATACATTTATTTAACAGTATTTCTAAACCGCCTTATCTTAATACATGGCCCCATGGCCATCATGGTGCCACCCAGGTCATGGGGCAGCCCCTACTCACCCTCCTGGGTGCCAGGGGTGGAGCTGTCAAAGCCTGCAACCCCTAAGACGGAGACCTCCTTCACAAACTGCATCTGTTCGTCCAGAGGGGTGAGTCTGCGTTGCCACACAGGTGGCAGCCTGCTGTTGATGGCCTTTTTCTCCTTTGTAGCCTGCCGTACAATTCACCACTTCTTCTTAATATCCTCCACGTCCATGTTGTGGTGGTGACGTGAGCTAGCATTCTCTGCCACAAAGATGGCAGAGTTCTGCTGCATGATGAATCCCAGGGCCATAGAGTTCTCAGAGGGTGTAAAGTTCGCCTTCCGGGTTTGCTTTGGCCCTTTTAGCTGTGTCTGCCATTGTGTAGCTCAGGCATTATGGCAGCATTAGGCTACCCACGTAGGCCCTGTAACACTTATGTGGATACATCATGCAGTCACGCAATGCCTTGTCCAAAGGCATATCCGGTACCCGTGTAGGTTCCTGAGCACTGACAGTACAAAAATCTGCATGACAGCTATCCGCCAAAGGATGCCATAGCCGCACACCACAGTGCGATGGCAACATATGCGTGCATGGACACCTAGACGGTAGTACCCAGGTAGGATAGATAGCACAGTATGCGGGCATGGCTGCCATGGCAAGAGGACAGGCGCATGATGGCGCTCATTGTGCCACCATGGGGCAGGGGGCATTCTGCATGTGTAACGTGCCACTGTGCAACACCTGTGCTGCCCAGCAATGGCACAAGCACCTTGCACCGTTAAAGTGGTGTTGCCACCGCCTGTTCTGTACAGGTATGACGCAGAGGCACTACCCATGCGGTAGCTTCAGCTGCTCTGTGCGGGTATTGCACAGAGGCACTACCCATGCAGAGCTGAGACTGCTGCCATTCTGTGCGTGTGGTGCCTCAGTGCCATACCTGTGCACATGGATATGACCCACAGGGCACACACCCCATGCCCATAACCACTGGTCCTCCACCCACACAGACACGCAGCCCTGCCACCTCAAAACTGACACCACCTTCTGATTCCAAATCGGGAACAGTTTATTGGAAATCCTGTAACAGATACAACAATGGCAGCTACAACAGTATAAAACCAATGGCAATACAAAACAAGAGAGGTCCACACATCAATGGCCACGCAGTCCATTACAGCCCATCACAAGGCAATCCCTGGCATGGGGATGGCCTATGGTGCAGTGACAGGGCCCTACCTGCGCCCTGTCACTGCAGCTATGACAGCATCCAGGTGCGCACCAATTGTTCATTCTGCTGCATACACATCCTCCCTTAGGAGCTGCAGCTCTGCCACCAGGGCAGCCAGAGCCCAGTCACCAGATGGCTGAGTGTGTGGTGGCACAGAGGGGCTGTTGCGGCATGGCCATGCCATGCCCATGGGTGCTGGAGTGGCTGTGGGGCCCATGGCAGTGGAACGTGGGGACATGGGCAGGCATGGCTATGGGCTATGGGCCATAGCCGGTGGGGGGAGCAGCTCCTCCTCTGCCCCCCCCCAATGGGTGCCTGCTGGCTGTACGCTGTACTGCACTGCCATACCAAACCTGGGGCACTTGGAAGGTGGGGCCTGTATCCCCCTTGCTACTCCCTCTGAGCCCACCTCTGCTCCGGCCACAGGGAACAGCTCTGGTCCCGCTGCCTCCTCCTCCTCCTCAGACTCCCCCTGCTGCCCTACCCCTGACCCTCCGATCCCTCCTCCTCCTCCTCAGACTTCCCGCCATGGCCCTGACCCTCTGATGCCTCCCTCAGACTCCCTGTCCTGGCCCTGATCCTCTGATCCCTCCTCCTCAGGCTCCCTGCTGGTCCTGACCCTCTGATCCCTCCTCCTCCTCAGACTCCCCCCCTTGCCCTTACCCTCTGATCCCAACTCCTCCCCCTCAGACTCCCTGACCTGCCCCAGACCCTCTGATCACTCCTCCTTCTCAGACTCCCCATCTCACTGTTGCACCATGGCCCCCTCACTGTCTGCCCCCTCATTGCCCTCCCCCTCCATGGTGCTGTCCCCATTGCAGTGCGGCTGGACTCCTCCTCCCCATCACTGCTGGAGGTACCGCTGGGATCTGCACCTCTGGACAGATGCGCTGGTGCTGGACTGCTTCTCCGGGTTGGTGCCCGTGGTGTGCCAGCATTGTCTGGGGCCTTCCTGGAATCGGCTGTGGGAGAAGAGGGTGGGGTTAGAGGTCTGCACAGGCGTGGCCCTGGGGTGGGACTTGCGCATCTCCATGGGGCCCTCACATGCCTTGTGCAACCCACCTTTGGGCCACAGGGGTGTGCCGCCCCACAGTGCACATTGCACGCCCTCCCCTTTGCCCACCCCCAGCCAGCTCTGTTCTCCCCCTTCACATGCCCAGCTGTGGCTTGCCAGCCCCTCTAGAGTGATGGAGGCCCACAGGGGGAAGTGTGGACGGCTGTACAATGTGCATCTAGGCCCACCACTGGTGGTATGTGCCCCTGTACCACTGTTCCATGCCGTGCCCCGGCCATATGTATGCGCATGTATTGGGTGCTGGTTGGTGCACACATGGGGTAGTGGCACTGGGGGATGACACAGCCACCCCAACCACACATTCACATCATTGCATACAGGGGATCTGCCACCAGATGGTCTGCCTGCACCTGTCTGGCAGCCATGGCTAACACTCCCTGCATCTGCTGGACTCCCTTGTATACCCCACCGACCTTCCTCAGCTGCTAGCCGCTCCCTAATGTGCTGCAGCTGGTTTGATCGCTTCTGGCACAGTGTGGGGTAGTGGCTCTTTAGGGCCTCCAAGGTGCTTCGCACACTAAAGTCACTGTGGGAGAGAGGGGGAGGGGGACACACATGGGTTCAGTTGTGTGCTTCCACATCATTTATTGTGCTTACCTGTATCCTGCCTCAGCCTGGTGGCCTGCCCCATCCTGGGAGCAGGTGCATACCCAAGGGTAGCAGGTGGGGGGTGCATGTGATGGTACACCTCTGGTGTCTGGCACCAAATACCTATCCACCCTCTCCTGGAACTTGTACACGTGCCCCATGCTACCACCAACACTACCATCTGGGCCAATGATTCACCTGTATCATCCTCTGGTCCCTTCAGCCACCTCTGCCGTCTTCCCCCCTTCCCTTGCTCCCAATTGTTGCACGTAGTCTTGCTTTGGCATCATGGTACAATGGTTGTGGACTGTGAGTGGCATTGGCTGTGGGTAAGTTTCGTGGCAGGGGGCATCCACTGCTTTGGGGGCCACATCATTGCATGGTTCGTTAGGCGCCATGCAGGACAGGGTATCGCAGTTGTGTATGCCCGCCATTACACATCTGTCAGATCCTGTGGCATCATATTATTGACATGCTGCCACAGCTGGACAGGGATGGTGGGCAGTGGTGGTGATCCGCTTGCAGGGACAGACGGACAGCACATATGTGGATACTGCCATTGGCCCTCTCTAACCCCTAGGCTGGGGACACAGGAATTGTGGGGTGGGGCAGGTGTCCAGAGAATCCACACCATTGCTGTGCAAGTACTGTGGTGTTGCTGCTATCCACCACCAGGGCGTGCAGTGGCCTCTCCGCATGCTGTGTCTGGATATGTCTACTGCTGCGGGCAGACAGGGATGGCACCTGTACCATGCATGGCCCATCCCCCTGCTGTCACCTGTATTGAAACCATTGGTGCTGCCACTAGCATGTGGCTTGGCCCCACAGCCCTGTCTCACTGTGCAGACACACAGCTGTGCCTTTCAGGGTGTGTATGGCCTAGCATGATGCTCAGCCCCCGCCCATTCAAGTCTCTTTACCTGTGCAGGCGGAGTTGGATGGCCCTCTATATGGCTATAGACAGCCACAAGTTCAGCCACCGGCCCCCCTGGGGTATAGCACTCCCTTGTACTGCAGCACGGAATGGGCAAGGGCCTCACTCATTGGGGCAGAAGTTCACTGTCCTTCTCACAGCCATGCCGCTGGTGTCTATCCACCCAGCCACAGGGGACTCTTGCACAGGAAGCCCACGGGGCCTGTGTGACGGTGTCATCAATGCACGGGTACACTGGACTGGCGATACACACTTGCCATCCTGCTTCTCTGGCCGCTGGTTTGGACACCTACATTGGTATCGCGGGCTAACATCTTTTTTTTTTTTTTTTTTTAAAGTTTTAAACATCTTTATTTGAAATAAAGCAAGGATACAATTAAGTCCACATCAAGGAAAACACTCGCCTGTGACAAACAAATTAAGGCAAAAGGATCCAAAGATAATATTAACCCAATATACATGAATCAGTATGAGTTGATTTTTTACTTTCTTTTCAACATCTTCTTAGTTGCCAAGCCCAGGTTCTGGCCCCAGCATGTACCTGTCCATGCGGCACTGGGTGTCTGCTTTTGTGCCTGGTTTGTGCCGCATTTTCGAATTGGCCAGTTTGGAGGCGTATAACTCACGATTCAAGCACTTTCCTTTCTGGGGGTATGGCGTGCCTTGACACCTTGTTAAAAATCGGGCCCATGATGACAGAAAGACTGACAGGGTCCATCCAGTCTGCCCAGTAGGGTTGCTTGGGCAGAACCTGAGACCTGCCATACAGTACAGGTTGCTTTCCTCATGCCTTTGATTTTCAAGAATCCTCAAACAAATTGCACTTAAAATTCCCCACCTGCTACGAGACCATCAATGCTGTCAATCTTTCTGCAACCAGTCCAGGTCCCCCCTCCCCCTCTTTCTATACAGCTAAGGAGCCCATCCATAGGCACAACTATCCTAGCTGCACCACGTGGTGTATTTTATTTGGAAGTTGTATCTGTCATGCAATGTAGGTTACTTTTCCCATGGTTTCTTAAACAAGCAGTCATTTCATGTCTATTTTGAGTTCAAGTGCATCCTTCTTGGTTACCTCTCTCTTGCACTTTAGGTATCCACTGTTTTTAGCCCACTCTTTTTTGGGTTCCAGTACCATTTTTACTCCCACCACCTCTTTCAAGAGAGCATTCCAGGCATCCATCACTCTTTCTATGAATAAATATTTCCTGATGTTGTTTTTGACTCTACCTTCTTGTAGTCTATCATGTCCTTTAGTTCTAGAGCTCAGTCTCTTCACGCACACACATATGGGCATGCACAGGCATACACAGAAAACTACATGCACTGACACACAAAACACATGCACATACATACATACATACACACACCTACAATGCAATGCAATGTGTGCCTTTGAGTCAGTCCTGACTCCTGGCGACCCAGAAGCTCCTGGGTTTTCTTGGCAATGTGTCACCGGAAGTAGATTGCCAGGCCTTTCTTCCGAGGCAATGGAGGGTTAAGTGACTTGCCCAAGGCCACAAGGAGTGCTAGTGGGAATCGAACCCTGGTTGCTTGGTTACTAAGCCAGTGCTCTAACCACTAGGCTACTCCTCCACTCCTCACACACCTACATCTAGACCTAAATTCCATTTTCTAGGAGGCAGGGATCCAAAATCCCAAAGTCCTCATGTGTCCCCCAACATGTCCTGGAAATCCGATGTGGATAGAATACATAACACAACACACAAACACTTGGACAGCAATTTTATGAAGAGCCACCTAAGTGGAGACGATGAGCAGACACCTATTTTATAAAACACTTAGGCACACGTGTGTCTTTATAAAATTGCCCCAAAAGCAGCAGGTATTGTGGCTAAAATGAAGCCACCAACATTTACAGCTACTTGGAAACAGGTGTAGAAGTACGTGCACAAATCGTGACTGCTCAAACCCACTCCTGAACTCACACAAGCCATGCACAAATATGGCCAGGGTAATTTTATAAGAGCATTTTACACACATATATTAGTATATACTGTCGCGCCCTTGCCCCGCCTAGGCGGTTGCCTGACGAGGAAAGGGGGCAAATGTTCCTTTCAATTGTGAACTCCCTGGGCAAAGGCCTCTGGGAGTTGTAGTTCCTTAAGCAATTAATTGTAGTTGTAATGAAGTGCTGAGCCGAGGGTTGAAAGCAACACAGGAAATTTTATTCGCCTCCCTTGATAACAGGAACTTCTAAGGAAGCTTGGCATATCACATGTACAGACTTTCCACAAGAAATCATAGGTTTGAAAACTTCTCAAAGATATCAATTGCTCTTGCTTACTTCAACAAGGCAAAGGCTGTTTTTTTTCAAAAGCAAAAAGGCTTCAATTCACAGTGCTTAACTGAAACTAAATGTCCATTGCAAAACTTTCAATGCAGCAAAACTCAGGTAATAAACTCTTCTTCTTGGCTTTAATTCCTTAAGGGTTTTAATTAGTTATTCCAGAGACTCTAAGCATTCCTTCTTAATAAGTCTCTTTTAAAACAGCAGCCATACTAATTAAAACTTCCTTCCTTCTTAGAACCACATGCACATCAAACAAATGGGAATTTCTTCAAGCTTATAATTCCAAAACATTCTTACTTTACTGTTATGGATAAATCACATTCCATTTCTTGCTCAGGTTCACTCAAGACATTATCACTTTCTCCAATGTCCATTGATTCACACTCAGAACACCCTGGTTCTCTAGCGTCGTTGAAAAACAGCTGTTCCCCTCGAGACCTCTCTCGGGACTCAGAGCTGTTATCAAAACAAGTTACTTCCTGGTCTTTTATCAAACGTTTTAAAAGCTTAAAACATTCAGGCTTTCTTTGTTAAGAGGTTTTCTTACCAGCCCTTCCTGGGTTCTTGAACCTCCTGCAGGCTTCCTGTAACCCTGGTACTGGTTTAAACACTGGAGCTGGCTTTGGGGATATTCTTCCCTCCAACTGCTGTCTGGGAACCTTTCTTGAGACCCTTGGCTAAAATCCTTACGAGCAATACCTTTTGGGATTTTCCTCAGCAGTGCTTCACTGCCACTTCCCTGGCCATGCTGGTTCCTGGATAAATTAGCCCTTCCGTCTCTCTTCCTCCTGTAAGAGTGAGACTCCTGCTCAGACTGAGGTTCCTTCACAGACTCCGCCTCTGAATCAGACTCAGCTCTTGATTCAGTTCCTTGCCTTGTGGCACCTGTAGCTTGCCTTCTTGCTCCTCCTCCTCCTCCTCCTTGCCTTTCTCTTCTTTTGCTCCCTGTTCTCTCGGGCTTATATGAGGGAGTCTGACCTGTAACTTTCCACCCCGCCCCCAGCTGTCTTAGATTACCACCCTCAGTTACCATGGAGCTGGGGCGTGGCCTTAGGACAGCAGCTTTGGACAGGTTTTTTTCAATGTTAGCTGCACTTTTAAAGTGACCATTTCCTGCACTTTCCTTCTGACTAGGGGAAACTGCTTGTATTTTCTCTATTTCCATAGGCACCTGGCTGGCTTCGCCACCACAATACATGCAAAATATCCTTAAAAGTTATGCCATAGGGACCTCATAAGACTTGCTGCATTGCTTCACTTTTTTTTGTGTGTGGATTTTTAGCCCAGCTTTCCAGGTGATGCTAAAGGCAGCTTCCAGCATTATTCAAATTCAGATGGAATAGGTCTTTGCCCCAAAGAGCTTAGACTCTAAATGGGCACCCGCGACAACAAAAGGTAGTGTAATTTATCCAAAGTCACATGGAGTTTCAGTAAAGGAAGTGGGATGTGAGCCCTGGTTTCCCCAATTCCCAGCCCATGGTTCTACACACCAGGCCCTGCCTTCAGAAAACTGGCTAAGAATAAAAAGATGTATGTTTTTCCTGGTGCCAGGGATTTTTGTAAATGTAGAAAAATTGTCCTTGTTGTATATTAAGAGGACAATGTGTCCTGTATAAATTATATGAAACTTTCTAAGGGAAACGGCTTGTTCATTTCTCTTAGAAATGACTCAGTATATACCTTTGATTGTCCTCCACTTGGCTTTAACCCCCTTCTGAATGGTGAGCACAATTAGGACTTTGTAAGTTCATACTCCAAAAAATAAGTAGATATTTAAAGGTACACTTGCACATGATAATCTGACTGCATGCAATTCAGAACACTAAACTCCTCCTCTGACAATTATTTCAGCTGCTTCAACGTCCCATCTGGGTTCTTCATGATTTAAAGATGCTGAACTTCACATTTAAGCTATTTTCTTCCACCAAAGTCTCAGTCCTTACCAGCATAAGTCACAGAACAATCATCTGCTTTATAAATATTGCACTCCATCTTATTGCTTGCCTAATTTAGACAGACCATAGACTATATATAGTTTCAGGATTATTAAAGGTCCAGTGCTTTGTATTTGTTTATAAGACAATATCCAGTGGATAACATTTTTTGTCTGCATCACAATGCTGCTTCTGCAGTGTGCGTGTTTTTTAAGGCATTTGAAGACCTGTTGTGGCCACTCCCATACACAGATCAAAGAGAAGATGAGCGAGGAAATAGAGATTAGTCAAGGTCCACTGAAGCCCTTTTCCTCCAGAATCTGAAAACGGAAAAATCTCCATTACAGTATTCTCAGACCACACTGCTCTTTCACTTAGCCACTAGTCCAACACAACAAACAGCAACCTAAATTAGAAATCAAGTGTAATCAAAATTGAGTTACTATCAGTGTATTTTCCACCTAACTGATGGGCTAATCCCCTCTTGAACAATGACGTGACAAAAGTTTAAAATGATAGAAAATTATTCCAGATAATAAAACCAAACCTAAGAGCGAGTAGGGTTTTCAGTAATTTCTAGGCAATTATCCATTCCCCCACTCCAAGCACAGGCCACGTATGTCAGCAACCTTGTGTTGCTGCAGGTGCAGGATGCACCTTGCTCCATAACTACTTCTATTGCTTTAGGTGTAACCGCATGAGCAGCCTGCCCTTCTCATCTCCCAGAGATCTTTCAGTTTTGTTTCAATATCATTCCCAACCCTAGTCAACCCAAGCAGCAGCACAAAGTGAGCGACCCGGAAACAGCCCCCAAGCCTCATGCCCTTATTAAGCAGCTCAGATCATGAAACCCAGGGTCTGTTAAAAAAATTTGATAATTGTTCAGTAACTGAAAAGTATGTGGAAGGAGAACAGTTTGCTATTAACATATCCATAAATAGGAATGCAGATCAGGGCACCAGCCGACTTATCAGGAACACTAAGTATAGTGCAAAAATTCAGAGCATTTCATAAACAGCGAAGACAATTTCATCACACTGCCTTTACCATCTTTCATTTGAGGATTGTCCTTGCTACCAGAGGAAGGCTGCAAGGAATCCAGGATTCTAAATTTAAACTGTGTTCACTTGTTAGGAATGTGTAGCATTTCAATAAAACAGACAGCCACGCATAGTCAAAACATAATTGTTTAATTTGGCAGCCATGAAAGAATCTAAATTGTTGAGACAAATGCTGCAGAAGCACTTGTAAATACACTGTTCAAAAGCACAACCTGGTATAAATAAAAAAAGAACACCCCCCCCCCCCCCCGGGGCCCCTTGCAAAGGAATTCAAGGAAGACATGCAGTCACAAAAGCAATCATATTACACTGGTCAACAAATCTTTACAAAAGTCATGTTACTAAAATAAAAATAGTCATTTCTTATCAATTTTTATATGCTGAACACGAATATGACAGTGAAATTGCAAAGTTGGCTCTAGTTTTTTTGTAATCTACAAGAATTAATGTTTACATCACGAAATGCATGTCAATAGTAAATATAATAGGCCTTCAGTTAATACCTGTAAAAAATCAAGTCATAGACTACTTCTTAGATTTTTTCGCCTGTCTCTTGTACAGCTGTTCGGGAGCTTCTCTGGGGAGTGTCCAGCAGTAGTCAGCCAGCATTGTAGTGGACCATTTTCCCTGGTATCTTTGCTCCATCGTTGCGATATCCTGGTGAAAACGTTCGCCCTGTTCATCACTAACCATACCACAGTTGTCAGAAAGAAACCGAGATGCGAATCAAGGAAATGGATTTTTAGAGACATATTGCAGCCAAGTCTCTGATACTGCATCAGCATGTCTTCTACTAGTTCCTTGTAGTTTTCTGCCCTAACATTCCCAAGAAAGTTTGTTGACACTAGGCGAAAAGCATTCCATGCTTGTTTCGCATCACCCTGCAGCAAGTTGTTGAACCGGTCATCTTTGAAGAGCTCTCGAATCTGAGGACCCACAAAAACTCCCTCTTTAATCTTTGCTTCGCTGAGTTGAGGGAAGTTTTCATGCAGGTGTCGGAAAGCTGGCGAAGTGCGGTCCATGGCTTTCACAAAGTTTTTCATCAAACCTAGTTTGATATGAAGGGGTGGTAGCAGGATTTTGTGAGCCTCAACCAGAGCTGGGTGCTGGATATTCTTCTCTCCAACTGTTACATTTTGTCTGCGATTCCATTCCTTCCACAAGTAGTGCCAATCCCTTGCTCGACTATCCCACTCACATAAGAAACTCATGTATTTTATATATCCCTGCTGCAGTCCCATTAAAAGGGCAACTACCTTCAAGTCACCACAGAGGTGCCAGCTGTACTTGTTATAGTTAATGGAAATCAGTAGATGCTTTAAGTTATCGTATGTCTCTTTCATGTGGATGGCATGCGCTACTTGAATAGATGGAAGACGGTTTCCATTGTTCAAAAGCACAGCCTTCAGACTCAGTTTCAAAGAGTCTATAAATAGTCTCCAGTCTTGTGGGTCATGAGTGATTTTTAGGCATTCATGAGGCTTTCAATATCGGAACAGAATACCAGATTACTTTCCTTTCTGAAGAAAGGCTCCAACTGCTGGTGGTGCTTTAGATATGGAGTAATGTTGACATCTTCTTCTAGAAGATTCTATTGTTGGAGTCTTGCTCCTAGCAATTCTGCCTTGTTCTTGGATAAGTCCAAATCACAAACCAGGTCATTTAGTTCTTCCTGTGTTATTCTGTGTGGAGTTGATAATGCATCCCAGTGAAAATCTGGGTCACTGCATGCTGACGGACCAGGAGAAGAACAGGTCGGCTCACCCTTGTCCTCATCAGATGAATCAAGAGAATATTCTGATGGAGGTTCTGGAATAGGAAGTCCCTCACCATGTGGAACTGGTCTCAATGCAGACGGAATGTTTGGGTAGACTATGCTCGACTTCTTTTGCTTCGTTATTCCGCTGGAAAGAGGAGGAACCAAGCAGAAGCAACAGTCATTTATGTGGTTGCTTGGCTCTCTCCATGGGGACTGCAAACGGCATTGATGGTCTTTTGCAATTCAAACACTGTGAAAGCTGTGTTGTACATGTAACGCAGCATATATGCGGGACCCAAGGCTTGTCTTGGTCACCAATCTTGTATCCGAAGTAAAGATGATATGCCTTCTTCAGTTGAGAAGTGATACTTTTCTTCTGGTTGGCAAATGTCACTTCCCCACAAATGTAGCAAAAATTGTCAACGGTATTAACGCACTTTCGCAGCATTACTGTTCTGTATTGTACCTAAATGGCTAAAATAATATGATTAATAAAAGTTACATGTAACAGTAGCTTAAACTGTCTCGCACACAGTCTGAAATATTTTAAATGCTCAACCTTTCCGACTGCGTATAGTACACTGCTGACGTCAGATGGCTTCAGCAGCCGTCTGGCAGTAGTATTGCATTGCATCAGAAAATGATGCAATCAACTCTGGATGATGTGTGCATGCTGGTATTATGCAATGTGATGCAATATTACATCATTCAAGGCTTATTTGGGATGTTGTTGATGTCCTATTGGATAAATTTACACGGTGAAACATCAAAAATGAACTACATGCAATATCTTCAAAACGAGAGCCAATAAAAATTTTTTAATGTTATATTCATGTTCAGCTCACCAAGATACTACAGATTAGGGCCTTTTAAAGTCAGTAACGATTTCAATGTTGACCAGTGTTATCTGTTCTGACATTTTCTTGTTGATTTTTACTTGCTTTGGTCTTTTTAACTTACACTGGGGTTTATCATTTTGTTGTTTCATATTTTTTTCTTTTTTTTTGTTCAATTTATTCTATGGTGGCAACACAATCTGCTACTTGAACACTGAACTTCAGTTTTATTTTTCTACCAGGGCTGGCCCAAGAGAGCTGGCACCCTAAGTAAACATTCAGCCATGTGCTCTCCCCCCTCCCGCAAGGGTAGCTCAAGGCAATCTGCTGCCTACGGCAAGGGATGAGATGGCACCACCATCCCCAAGGCACCCAAAAGGGAGTGCCCCTCAGAGCTCTGGTTAGGGAACAGAGAGGTCACCTTATTTAGAATAACGACAGGGCAAGTACTCCAACAAAAAAGGTGGTCACTTATATTCCCAGGCTATCTAATAAATAAATGAAAAATTTACAATTTCTGGTTATGCTCAGCAAAAATGTTTACATTATGTAGCCTAGGACTCTCATAAAAAATACAGACCCCTGCCTGTAGACATTGGACATCATGGTGTTAACTGTAAACATAGAGAGAGTAATTTTATTGTGGTTGCTTAGGATAACATTTATTCTAAAGCATGCAAATTACACCTATTTTATAAAGAAGAAGAATGGGTGCCTACTTCTCTATATAAAACAGTGACGTAAGGTGGAAGATACATGCAGCAAACCTAGACACAAGCACTTAGTCCAAGACTTGCTGTAAATGCAATTGCCTGGATTTGCAAATAATTCATGCGTTATTTTATAATTTACGTGCATAAATTGTCACTCAACCTAAGCTCTGCACCTGGCCATACACACACCAAAAGTATGAGCCAGTGATTTAGGCACATTGATGGTACAACTTCATACAGCTTGTTATAAAATTACCTCTATATTGTGCATCTACAGAAGGCCTCTTCACCCAGCAACAGGTGCAGAGCAGAACTAGGACATTTCCCCATAGAACTCACATCCACAAATATGCCCGATTCTAGTTTAACCTCAGTAAGAGCAACATAAACCCTCTCTAGTACCAGGCGTATTATGAAGTGTAACACCTCCTCCTCCCCCCTTGCCCTTGCAGGGGACAGATCACAGAACAATTTTAGCCCAGATTCTCTCCCTCTCATACACTCAGCTAGAATACACTTAACATGGAGCAGATTCTCTGTTTGGGGAGGGGGGGGCAAGATGAGGGAATCCCTTCAAGGCCGTTGACGAATATATTCAAAAGGCTCTTGACTCTGAATTGGGTGCTCCCAATTCTCTTCACTGCAACAAAATGTATAATTCAAAAGAGTAGTAAGCAAATGAGGTTTATACAACTAATACACAATATTTGTGTCTGTGATCCCAGTTTAAATATTTATCAGTTCTTTTACTGGCAGTAGGATCCTGGGTTAGAGCTCCTAAGCACTTAGTAGATTACAGTGTCCTTTCTCCCTCCTCACTGGGATCCTGTTCCCCTAATCCTCTCTGTATACCTTGAAAGCAGTCACACCACTGTACACATACCTCTTTTAGTAGGCAATTCTTCTGTATGGCAAACTATTCTGTTAAGCCCACGTAGCAAGCCAGCTTGCTCAATCTTTTAGTTAGGCTTGGCTAGCAAGCCAGCTCCTTCAGTCTCTCTCCACTCAGGAAGAGGGGTGGGTAAAACCTCTGACAGGCTCTCCAATCTTCCTAAGCAGACAAATCTTATGTCTTAAATTGCAAATAGTTACCCTGTTATCCAAGTTGCATTACCTGTTGAACTGTAAACACAAAGTACCATCGGAAATGTGTATTTTATTGTTCATTGTAAACCGCACTGATGCTGAATAGCGCGGTATAAAAGAGACTCTAATAAATAAATAATAATAATAAATCCAGAATCAAGGGTTGATTTCACACAGGATACAACATAAAATAAAAGAAAGCCCAGAGCTGAGCACACACACACACACACACACACAAATCCACCCACCAAAATCAAAGGGAAACTCTATCTTACATCCTGTGCACTGGGGTTATATAGAGAGCAGGCAGAACCAAAAGAGCCATACCAAGAGGAGGATGTTACAAGCAAGATGGCATGCACCTACTAGATTATTAATGGAATGGTCTTGCATACTAAGCACCTGGGATTGGTAAGAGTCTTCATGGGACCCCTTACGGAAGTAATAAAAAACATACAATAGCCACTCAAGACCAGAACTCACACAAGGAGCTTACCCAAAGAACAGCTGCAGTGCAAATACTGCAATGAGCTCTAAACTCCTACTGGGAACACTGAATGAGCTGGATTGCTACAGATCCCTCCATTGAAACGCCATGCTAACAGAATGCTTAGCCTTAACTTTGTGGTAGGCGGACTTTCCTTTTCTCCGAGGATTCTTGTTGGCATAAAGTTATGCCCATGCAGAATTTCTCGGCTTCTGTTAAAAGCTATTAAAACACCTTGTGTGTAATGATTTTCAGTTAAAAAGCAAAACACAGCCTTGTGTATAAGGCTTGGAAAATGTAAATGCTTTTCAGATTAACAAAAAAAAAAAGGAAGAAGGAAACAGCAGACAGCAATCCATCAGCAAAATGGCCGATATCCAGTCCTTTGCACTGACTGCCAAATGTATGATTATCTTCCTGTTGGTAGGGGTGGCCAGAGGAGGATGTCAGACCATGTGTGGAGACTCATTGCAGGGCCTCATTTACATAAATATTTGCATAACAATGGGGCTTTGTACCTACACCTCCCCCCAAGCATGCAAACACCACATCATAGCTCTCTCTCAATTCTCCCTGCCCTGGGCACAGCCCCCAATAGCCCTCTGTCAATGCCCCCCCCCCAAGCACATATCCCTCCACAGCTCTGTTTCAATCCCCCCCCTCCACCCTGTGCCCCCTATGGCATACACCTCCCCAGTTCTCTCTCTCTCCTTCTATATATCTGCAGTACCCAGATGTCAGAGGTGATAAGGGGTCATTGGTGGGCAAAGTATATGAGCTGCCTTCCAATCTGCAGAGGCACCTCAGTGAGAAATGGGCAATTGGCTATGCTCCTGAGGAACCCGTCAAAATTCCATACCTAGCTTGGGCCAAGGAGCAGGTTGGGCTTTCGGGGTCTTCTCCCTCCGCTGAGCAAAGGGGTTTTGCACCTTAGGCTGCATCTGTGGCTGGGTCGTGAAGTATCGGCGCAGGTGCGGATAGGTCTTCTTGGCGTGGTGTTTTTTCCATGCTGGGTCTGCGGTCTTCCTGGAAAGCCTAGTGAGAGAGATCTGCTCTTTTTCCAGCTCTTCAGATTTCTCCTCCATGGACTTGTCAAAGAGGTTCTTGCCCCAGCAAGGGATGTTGATGATCTTGTCCTGTACCCACTGCTCCAGGTCCGAGGCCTGCAACCACACCATCCAGCGGGCAACGATGCCCACCGCTGCCACTCTGCCGGCGGATTCAAAGGCATTGTAAGAACCGTGCACCATGAACTTTGAGCAGTCCTTCCCATTAGCAACTAAGAGAACGGTCCTCAGGAACAAGGGCAGCAAAGTCCTCCAGGTCCAGCATGACATCTTTGAGGAACATGCTCATATATCGGTCTGGTAGGCCAGGATCTGGGTAATAAGCATGGACTCCTGGAAGCATGTCTTTCAGAGGCGACTTGCATTGCTCAGGCGAGGGCTAAGGATCGGACGAAAAGTCCAGGGACCGAATGTCCATTGCTGACGATTCCGCCTTGGTCTCCTATTCGAATTCGGATTCTGATTCCGAGAGGAAATCAAAATAGTGCAGAGAGTCTCCTTGTCCCGCTGGTTCCACAGTTTAGGAGAGGGAGGGTGTCGATTTTCGTGCTGCCCAGCATGACGATGGCGATGCCCCGGGCCTCTGACTCGGACACGCTGTATGCTCCATTCAGGTATTTTCCTGTGCCTGTTCAGTATCTAGCTTATTGTTTATTTATTTATTGTTTTGTCTATATTTCTGTTTTGTCAGTGTGTGTTCTGCCCACTGTAGTGCTGTGGCTTCCTTCTCACCACTTTACTGTCTCTGTTTCTTGACTATCTGAAGGCATATCTTGGTGTGCTTTTTTTCTCTCCTTCTCCCTATTCCTCTCTAGTTGGTATTTTCAGTGCTCAGTTTTTTACTAGGGCACATTCTGTGGACTCTGGCTGCTTTCACCTGCTTGCATTCAGCACTTTCCCTGCCCCACTTCTTCAGCTCTGTGTGTGTCTCTCTCTCTCCTCTTCTTTATTATCCCACCCTCCCCCCTCCCCACAACCCACCCTCCCCGTGGCTTATAGACTCTTATAGCTGTCCTAAGCTCAGTACCACAATCCCTCACAGGTGTACCTTAACCCTTGCAATCTCTACCACCTATCTTTTTACTTCTTCTGACTTCCGTGCTCCTCTCTATCTATCTTTTGTGGCTCCTCTTCACTTTCACTTGCTATTGCTCATTCTCCCTAATTGTCTCCCCTCCTATCAACACCTTCAAGCCCTTCCCCCCTTATCTCCCATTTACCATCCTCGCTTCCCCCACCATCTTGTCATCTACGCTATCGTCAGCTATTGACCTTCACCATTTTCTCCTACTCATTCAGTCATCTCCTTTCTCTCTGAAACAACCTCACCCTCGTTACCACTGTGCTGTCTCCTCTCTGCCCCGCACTCTTCTACTCCTCCTCCTTCTCTCTTCCGGAGATAACACCAACCCTGACCCCCCCTAGACTTCTGTCACACTCTCACGATAGATCCTTATGCAACAGCTCAAATTTTATCCATATGCCTCCCCCCTCCTCTCTCCCTTTCTCATGTGCCTTGTGGAACGCACATTCCATCTCAAATAAACCTGTCTTTACTCATGATCTCTTTATCTCTAATGCTCTCTATCTCCTTGCTCTAACTGAGACCTGGCTCCTCCCTGAGCACTCAGCTTCAGTCGCTGCTCTCTGTCATAGTGCCTATCAATTCTCCCACACGCCTCATCCCACTGACCATGGTGGAGGTGTTGGACTTCTACTCTCTCCTGCCTGTCAGTTTCAACCCTTTCTTTTGCCTCATTCTCACTCCTTTTCCTCCTTTGAAGTCCATTCCATCCAGCTTTTTACCCCACTACCTCTCCAACTAGCTGTTATTTATTGACCCCCTGACAAGTCCACCTCTACCTTTCTCTCTGACTTTGTCTCATGGCTTTCCTTCTTTCTGGATTCATTTTCCCCCTCCTTTATTCTCGGGGATTTTAAAATTCATGTTTATAACTCCTCCAACCCTTATGCTTTAAAACTTCTCTGCCTTACCTCATCATTCAATCTGCAGCTTTGCTCTAATGCCCCCACTGACCAGCAAGACCACTGCCTTGACCTTGTATTCTTCTCTAATTGCCTGCCCTCAAACGTCTGCACCTTAATTCTCACCTTATTGGACCATCACCTACTAAGC
Organism: Ichthyophis bannanicus; assembly: GCA_033557465.1. Classification (NCBI taxonomy): domain Eukaryota; kingdom Metazoa; phylum Chordata; class Amphibia; order Gymnophiona; family Ichthyophiidae; genus Ichthyophis; species Ichthyophis bannanicus. The sequence continues at coordinate 147,263,691 of CM066033.1, forward strand.
TTCACTCTTCATCACTCACCACCTCAACCTCGCCCAGTCTCCTCCAACCTCTTTAGAAATCTTCATGCTATTGACCCATTGGCTCTCTCTTCCACTGTCTCATCACCTCTTTCTTCCCAGTATGGTATCTTAATCTGTTGACGAGGCAGTAGCTTCCTATAATGCTGCACTCTCCTCTGCTCTGGATGCTCTTGCTCCACCCGTGGCACGTCCTGTGATGTGTACTATTCCTCATCCCTGGCTGTCTTCTATTACCCATTATCTATGTTCCTGTACCCGCTCAGCTGAGAGTGCCTGGCTCAAATCCCACAACCTTGCAGACTTTCTACACTTCAAATTCATGCTTGTCTCTTTCCAGTTAGCCATAGCACTGGCCAAACAAGACTATTATGTCCATAAGATTAATCCTCTTGCCTCTGAGCCTCGCCGTCTCTTTAAAACTCTCAACTTTCTCCTCAAGTTGCCTCCACCTGTGACCCCTCCCTCCCTTTCTGCCCAAAACCCTGGCTGAATACTTCCATGACAAAATTCACAAGATCATACTCCAATTCCCCATGAGGTCAGCTACTCCCCCTCCTCCCTTCCAACCTCCACCCCCCCCCCCATCTTCCTTTACTATGATCTCCAAGGAGGAAGCCATTCATCTTCTTTCCTCATTCAAACTCACTACCTGCTCCTCTGATCCTATTCCCACCTGTCTCCATAGCTCCATCTCCTCCACTGTAGTCCCTTCCATCTCTCATATTCTCAACCTATCGCTCTCCACTGCAACTTTCACTACAGCCTTCAAGCATGCTGTGGTCACTCCTCTCCTCAAGAAACCCTCACTAAAACTCTACCTGTCCTTCTCACAATCGACCCATCTCCCTCCTCTCCTCAAGAAACCCTCACTAAAACTCTACCTGTCCTTCTCACAATCTACCCATCTCCCTCCTCTCCTTCATTTCTAAACTACTTGAACATGTGGTTCACCACCATTGCCTTGAGTTTCTCTCCTCTCAAGTCCTTCTGGATCCTCTAGAATCTGGCTTTTGTCCTTTACATTCTACTGAAATAGCTCTGCCAAAGTCTCCAGTGACCTGTTTCTGGCAAAATCCAAGGACCTTTACTTGATCCTCATCCTTCTTGACCTTTCTGCTGCTTTTGACACTGTTGATCACAACCTTCTCCTTGAGACCTTGTTCTCACTTGGTTTTAAGGGCTTTGTGCTATCCTGGTTCTCTTCTTACCTCTCCCATCGCTCTTTTTAGTGTCTGTTCTGGTGGATCCTCCTCTATTGCTATCACACTCTCAGTTAGTGTACCCCAAGGATCCACTCCTTTTCTCTCTATATATCCAGTCCCTTGGTGCACTCATCTCTTCTCATGGCTTTCAGTACCATCTTTATGCTGATGACTCCCAAATCTACCTTTCTACACCTGAAATTTCTCCAGCAATCCAGGCCCAGGTCTTGGCCTGCCTTTCTGAAATTGCTACTTGGATATCTCACCACCGCTTGAAATTGAACATGGCCAACACTTCTTATTTTTCCCCTAAAAACTTCTCTCCCCTTCCTCCTTTCTCTGTCTCTGTGGATAACTCTACTCATCCCTGTCTCCTCAGCTCACAACCTTGGGGTTGTCTGACTCCTCTCTTTCCTTCTCCACACACATCCAACTGATAGATAAAACCTGCCGTTTCTTTCTCTACAACATCAACAAAATTTGTCCATTACTTTCTGAATACGCTACTAAGACATTTATACACTTCTTAGTCACCTCCCATCTAGACTATTGTAACCTGCTCCTTGCTGATCTCCCACCGAGTCATCTCTCTCCCCTTCAATCTGTTCAACACTCTGCTGCGTGGCTAATCTTCCACCAGCCTCATCATGCTCATATTACCCCTCTTCTCAAGTCACTTCATTGGCTCCCTATCCATTTCCGCATCCAATTCAAACTTCTCCTGCTGACCTATAAGTGCATTCACTCTGCAACTCCTCACTACCTTTCCTCTCTTATCTCTCCCTACACCCATTGTTGGGAACTCCGCTCTTGTGGCAAATCACTTCTATCTGTGCCCTTCTCTTCTACTGCCAACTCCAGACTTTGCTCCTTTCACCTTGCTGCTCCTTATGTCCGGAACAAACTATCTGAATCTGTACGTCAGGCGCCTTTTCTGACCCTTTTCAAATCCAGGCTGAAAACTCACTTCTTCGCTGCCACTTTCGGTTCTTGTCTCACTTAATGTCCTTTGTGTTTCCTTCCCATTACCACTAGCTGTATCCCATGTCTACAGCTACTGTATTGTCTGTCTCTATTAGATTGTAAGCTCTGATGAACAGGGACAGTCTTTTACATGTGTCTGTGCAGCGCTGCGAACGCCTTGTAGCGCTATATAAATGTTCAGTAGTAGTAGTAGCAGTAGAAGGAGATGGCTCCAGTGACTAGGGTTGATACTAATCTCCTACCCGATGTCCCAGCCTCTGCACGCAGGGCAAGGATCTTCAGGATAGGCTGGAAGGAGTGCAGTGATGACGCATTCTGCAAGGCTTCCACTGTCAAGTGAGCTTCCAAGGCTCGAAGGCATTCCTCTAGAACTGCCACCTGCGAGGGGGCTGATGCCTCGGACATTGGTGATGCCACGTCAGATGGGGACTCCATGATGATAGGATCATCAGGAGACATCTGGCTGCCCTCCTGGGCACCGAGAGTGGACTCCGCCGTTCTGATTGGGTCCTCCCGCTGGGGAAGCTTGGCCGGCCAGTCCTGGCCACCACTGTCCACATCTTGGCGAGAAGGGCTGCAGGGGCGCTGCACATTGAATTTCTCTCATTGCTCACCCTTCAATGTCGATGTCGCTCCTCACCACTCAGACCCTTCAGCTCCAAATGAACATGCTGCTCCTTCCCTTTGGCTGCTTCTGACAATTTTGCAGGCATAGAAGATGGGGTTGGGGCTGAGGTGCAAAATCAGATGAGTCAGAGATAGTTTTGCCAAACTTGGTGCATTTCTTAAAGCCACTAGCTGGCTTAGACATGCTGAAAAAGACCACTTTGGCAAAGTCAAACTGAAAAACTGTCGTGATCGGAAAAGAACCTGAAGGGAGGAAAAAAACATGCAAAAGCATTGAAAAACACAAAAATGAACCCTAAAAAGGGAAAAAAAGAACCCAGCTAACCGAGGATAGGCAGGAAATATGCGAAATAATCTCTGGCATGCTGGCCAGAAAGAAAACCTTTTTCTGGATTGCAGGAACATGCCCTAGAAACTCCATGGAAAAAAAAGAAAACTGGAGAATATGGCACCACAGAGGGCGGGAAGACAGGTGCTCATGCGCGGTGTACCTCCCAAAAGCTTCCTTTGGAAGCTGGGGAGCGTTCCGTGAGGAGCTCCATCTGTGACGTTGCCCATACATGAGGACTTATTTCCTGCTTGTTCAGAGAATGTTAGCAATGCACAAATGGCAGGGGAGAGGTTGTACATGGCCTCAAAAGTTAGCACAGGCCCCTGCAATAATATTGCCCTTCAACGTGCCCTACCAGCGTACTCTTTAGCAAACATTTCCCTAGCTTTCAGAGTGGAACAATGGAAATTAAAATCTACTTCTGAATCACCAAAAAAGTCATCCCAGCAAGAAGAGGTATGTGGGGAAAAGAGAGTAAGGAAAAAAATGTGTAGCATGCCTCATGAAATTATTTCCAACTCATGTGTGTGTATGTATATAGATAGATAGATAGATGGGTGAGTGTATGTGTGTGTACGCATGATATCCGTATCTGTGTTAGCTCAAAGTGTCTGTGACCAGAAGGGATGGACAATTTGAAAGATGTAGGTTCCACAAGTGTTCTGTTACAGTAAATTAACATCTGCATGCTGTAGTTACTGAAACTCTTCTATAAAAATGCACTGGGCCATTTTTTGGGAGGCATGAGTTCTCTGAAATCCCTGATCCAAGTCTACACATTTTTGCAGCAAATGTCACTTTTCACCAATTTTTCTTCCATGCCAAATTGTATCCATTGCATTAAATTTTCAGTTGTTTGGCCCCCAGGCAGACATTTTTTGACCTCATGCATAATTCCTTTCCAGCATTCCTTTGGGTTGGAAATAAAAAAAGTCCCTCAAATTTCCCTTTTATGCCCTCAACAAGCAATTCACCTCAACATGAACTTGTTTTGTTTTTAAACCTTTTCACTACATCTACAGGATTTTACTGAAGAAAATTGTGCAGTTCTATGGAACAACAGTCTATGCCTGGATCTATAAATGAGCGTGTTAAAGACTGGATTGTGTGTACATCAGTAGCTTAGAATTCCTTCATGCAGCTGTTCAGCTACACACAAAGCTATTACACAAAGAAAACCAAACCACCAGATGTCTATTTTCAGTGTTTTCTTTGTATGGTCGTTCTTTTAACTTGTAACATTTCTGTGGGAAAGAATTATATAAAAGGGATTGAGGTTCATTTGTCTATCCATCCATACACACAATAACATTCAAAGAAAAGGAGACAGAAGTTGACCAAATTTGGCATGCAGGGGAAAAAAAAGTGAACATCCCAAAGGAATTTGAAAATCAGAGAATAGAACCTCCTCCCAAAAAATCCTTATTGCTTTCTATGGAAAACAGTTAGAGGCAGTTAAAACTGTTGGAACACTGACTTATGCTCCATTCCAAAAGCCCCTCCTCACTCTGGCACAGAGCCACATAAGCAGTAGTTGGCAAAGGACAGCATCAAAAGAAGCTTTCAAAGCCACCTCACTCACACACACATACATTCTGGACATCTATCAGAGCAGGGACCAGCTTTTTCTGGATCTGCCCACCACTCCCATAATGCCCCAAACTCACAACCCCTACACTTTTATATACACCCCTCCACACACATACCACATCCTCATACATATACTGGATTATACCCTCCCCCCCCCCCCCATCTGTGTCCTGCACACACTCTCCTCCCCATCCTCCCTTCTTTTCTGCATCCAGCAGCATCTTGCTCCTTCCCCCTCCCATCACCTTCATTCAGCATCTCCTTCCCTCCCCCTTCCTGCCATTAGGCTGCTTGGACTTAAGGAGAATCCAGAAGTCACTGTGTGATGGGCTAGTCTGGGCTGCAGAGAAGAGCCAGCTCCAACCTGGCTCTGCTTCCTCTCCCCTTGACTCCACAGTGGGTGGGTGGGTGCTGCGGTGCTGGTGCAGCATAATGGGCAAAACATCTCCTCCAGCAACCTTCTGTTCGGTTCCTCCTATCTCCAAGTCCTCACTTGTAGTCCAAGAGTCAGGCAGCGTAGCAGCAGTGCTTTGCTTGTTTCTGCTCTGCAGTATGTGCAGCCCACTGCAGCAAGCAAGCATGGCAGGGATCTGCAGACGCACAACTCCATTGCACAAGCACATCCACAGGAGCACAGGTAAAGGCTCAGGCTCCATGCCTGGAAATCTCCTCTCAATCTGATGTGTATGTGTGTGTGTGTGCCCTGGTCACCCCCCAACCCAGCCTCAGTCCTACCCACCACTCCCATACCTCCTCAAACCCACACATCACATCCTCAAGCATATAAGTGTGTCCCGGTTCAACACACCACAACTCACCTGTCACCCACTATACCCCCAAAATAGAACAATTACATTTCTATACCACCTTCCTTCATAAAATATGAATTACAATTTGTTAGGTAAAAATACAATAAGCATAATGCAAATGCAATACAAAATCCATATACCTCCTCCCCAACATAATTTGAACCCTTTTCTCACTCTCACTAGGAACAGGCAGATCTATGTTTTAACCATACAATGAAATAACCCATTCAAATTACAACAAAAATATCCTCCAAAAGCCTCCCCCACATACCTCACAAATCTATCACATGTGCACAGCCCTGCAGCCACCCTAACTCCTCATATACCCCCTCACTGCCTAACCATACACATTCACAGTCCCCATGCATCTCAAACGCCTTTTGTCCCTTCCATACACCTACTCATTCCTATATACTATATATACCCCATTCCCCCATGTATTTGCAAGCAATCCTCTTCAATGTATCCCCCCTGTTTATTGTAAACCGCTTTGACCCAGTGAAAAGCAGTATATAAACACAGCTAAATAAATAAATAAACTACTACCCCACCAAAAACACACCCTGACCTCCCCATGAAAACTCATAACCCACATACAAAAAATGAGTTCTATTTTAGTTACCTATACTCTGTGCTAGAGGGTGGAGTTGATTTCCTCCTGCTGAGGCACTGCGCAATACTTGCTTTCTATATGCATGTGTCCTACTGAGTTCCCTCTTGGATTTGTTGGTTGTCCTGCTATCTCTGGTTGCCTAGCATTCGGAGTGTTTGTTGACAGCTGTTTGATTTTCATTTTCTATTTTGACTATATATATGCATACTTGTGTCTGAGTGTGATGAAGACACAAATGATGAATTAGATGGCAATGGAGTTGGACCACTAGATGTCTGTGAAACTCAACTCCAGTGAAAGTCAGGTAGATAAGCTTCCTCATCATCAGCACTCTGCATGCCATACCCTAAACCCAGTCTCTACTACTGATGCTGGCAAAGCTGAAAGTGATGTGGCATACAAGAAAATATCTCGGAGTGCATTTGCCAATGCCAAAGAGTTTGGAACAAATACAGACTCTCTACATTGGCTGCTTATGAAGTTATCATTTCATTCGGACTGGGTCTACAGATGCCAAATGAAACACAATGAAAAACTGTTTTTCTTGCAGTTGAGAGGCTCTTTTGATTGGTCCAGCAACACGGTGAAGATGCAGTTTGCACTAAACTGGAAGTTCCAAGATTGACCGCAGGCGAGATGACTGTCTTGGCTAATTATGTTTGTTTCAGTAATGAAATCTGTTTCTCAGCCATTGAACATCTTGCAGTCAGAAAACAAAATTTTCATGGCCTCCTTGCTGCCAGCTATTACCAGGATTCGTGAGACTAACAGAGAAAAGCCTCAACAAAACCTTGCAAGCCTCAAATGCAATAAATCAACTCGTCTCTGATCTATTTGATGACTCTGAAGCAATTGCAACAGCAATTATGCATCCAAAATTTTACACAGGGTGGCATGTCGGAGGACTCTGGAGAAGGGCCTTCAGTATTATCAGACACCGGCTTGGTAGAGTTCCTAATAATTCTTCACATGATATAGTTACTTCTTCCTGGCAATGATAATGATGATGACGATGACGATAAAACATTCTTTGCTATAAGAAGATTCTGGCTCCATTTCTGCAGACATAAGTAGTATTGACACATGGCCTGATTTGAAGGAACTATTATCAGCTCGAACACTCCAATTCTTGCCAGTGCAACAGTTGAGTGTCTTTTCAGCTGTGCTGGTTTAATCACGGCTCACGAGAGCACTCGTATGAATGACAGTAATTTTGAGAATTTAGTTTCTTCTAAAGGCGAAGCAGTGGATTGAAGTTCAGATATAATGAAGTCATTAGGATAAAACCTTTAACAAATTATGTTCACTGTAGTCTCATTAATTTCACCAAAAAATATTACACACAGCAGGAGATGCCCTTAACTGCATATCAACATCAGCTGCCACGGAGCCAGTCTGAAGGGATGAGCTGTGAAATCTTCAGGATCCTTGCAAGCTTGGCTCTGCGATAGCAGGGAATGACATACAAGTGCTACAGCTGTAGCAGAAGGTCAAAAATCTCAGTTAAAGCTCAAGATGTTAGCCCAAACTAGCCCATCACATTTTGAGCAAGCTTTGCCCCTCAAGCCTCTTATAGCGAATGCCTATGAGTTTAATCCAGTTAGCTAATGCCCTAGTTAAATTGCCCTCAAAATATATACATGATGGAAGCTTGTCTCAGATTGTTAAGAGTAGTAAGTGATAATATTTTTTTTCTGACGAGAGATGCTTACTATGGGAAGCCCAGAAAAAACATCACCTTTGGTATCCTCAGGATCGAGCTGCACTGAATTCTCACAAAAATATATGAAGAGGCATTTTTAATTTTGTTTGCTGCAAGGTTTTCAATGAGAAGTTTTCTTATTTGTCCTTCTGCTTTGTTGCTGAAAGAACCAAAATATGAGATTGCAGACCTACTTTTAGTAATCTGTGAATTATCCTTAAAATCAACTGTAGTACCTGAGGATTGGAGAATGGCCAATTTTTAAAAAGGGTTCCAGGAGTGATCTGGGAAACTACAGACTGGTGAGCCTGACAACAGTACCGGTCGGTTGTTGTTAAATGCTGTTGAGTCGGTGTCAACCCATAGCGACCCTCTGGATAGTTGTCCTAAACTGTGTTCAGTCTTCAGTCATATGGCTCATTGTTGACAGAGTGGCACCCACAGCTGCTGTTATAGTATTGATCTCTCTCATTGCTGGCCTTCCTCTTTTGCATTGACTTTCTACCTTGCCAAGCATAATGTCTTGCTCTAATGATCTCTCTCTTCACATGATGTGTCCAAAGTATGAAAGTCAAAGTCTTGTCATCTGTGTTTCTAAAGAAAGCTTAGGTTTGATCTCTAGTACCGACTGATTTGTTCTTCTGGCAGTCCATGGTATACACAGTATTCGTTGCCAGCACCATAATTCAAAGGCATCAATTTTCTTCCTGTCTATCCTTTTCACTGTCCAACTTTTGCATCCATATGACATTATTGAAAATACCATGGCTTGAACAAGTCAAATTTTTGTATGGAGTGAGACATCTCTGCTCTTCAGAATCTTGTCTAGGTCCTAGAAACCATTATAAAGAATAAAATTACTGAACATGTAGAGATAGCCATGGTTTAATGGGAGAAAAACAACATGGATTTAGCCAAGGAAGATCTTGTCTTACTAATCTGACATATTTTTTTGAAGGTGTGAATAAACAGGTAGATAAAAGTGAACCAGTAGATACAGAGCCTGATTCTAATAGGGGCACGTCCAGGCTGTCTGGACATCCAAAACATAGACAGGCCTCAACTCTATGTGATTCTGCAATTGCGTGAGCTAGACATTCCCGCAGTTGCAGGATCGGGCACTTACGGCCCAGCATGCCCTTGACTCTGCCGCAGGAGACGTCCTCCATTCTGCCCGGCCAACCTACCAAAAGCCCAACAGCATTTCAATCTTCTCTTCTACGCCGCCTAACCCTTGGAGGGGGCAGCCAGGACCAGGCTCAGGCAGTGGGTTCTCATGCGCAGCAGCCCTGTTGTCCTGAGGGGGGGGGGAGTGGAAGGCCTCAATCACAAGGGCACCCAGCACTTATTCCACCTCCGAGGTGGTATACGCTGGGCATCCAGAATGTGACCGCCGGATGTACATGGCTCTGAGCAGAATAGGCCCTGTACATTTGGGTGCTTTGGCCCGCCCCTGCTCCGCCCACTCTCTGCCTCTGGCCCTCTCCCTCTCATCCAGCACTCCCCGCACTAACCCTCTGTATGCGCGGGGAGGGCTGGACTCAGTATAGTGTATTGGGCCAAAACAGGGATTGGACATCCAATCAGGATGTCCAACCCCACTATTCGCATTGCTTAATCAGGCCCATAGTGTATCTGGATTTTCAGAAAACCTTTAACAAGGTCCCTCATAAGAGACTCTTGGCAAAATTAAAAAGTCATGGGATAGGAGGCAGTGTACTACTGTGGATCAGGAATTGGTTAAAGATAGAAAGCAGAGAGTAGGGCTAAATGGCCAATTTTCTCAATGCAGAAAGGTGACTAGTGCAGTACCACAGGGATCTGTGCTGGGCCCGCTGGTTTTTGACATATTCATAAATGATCTGGAAATGGGAATAATGGGTGAGGTGATCAAATTTGCAGCTGACACAAAATTATTCAAGGTGTTAAAACACAAGAAGACCGTGAATAATTACAAGAGGATCTTGATAAATTGGAAGACTGGATGTCCAAATGGCAGATGAAATTTAATGTGGACAAGTGCAAAGTTATGCACCTAGAAAAGAACAACCCAAACTACGGTTACATGATGCAAGATTCCACATTAGGAACCACCACCCAGGAAAAAGATTTAGGCATCATCGCGGATAATACATTGAAACCCTCCGCCCAGTGTGCAGCAGCGACCAAGAAGGCAAATAGAATGCTAGGAATCATAAGGAAAGGAATGGAGAATAAATCAAGGATATTATAAAGCCTCTGTATTGTTCCATGGTGCGACCGTACCTTGTGTACGGTATGTAATTCTGGTCACCATATCTTAAAAACAATATAGAAGAATTAGAAAAGATACAGAGAAGAGCCACCAAAATAATAAAGGGGATGGAAGGATACCCCTTATGAGGAAGGGCTTAAAAGGTTAGGGCTCTTAAACTTAAAAAAAGAGATGGCCAAGGAGATATATGATAGAGGTCTATAAATTAATGAGTGGAGTGGAACGGATAAATGTAGATCGGTTATTTACTCCATCAAAAAGTAGAAAGACTAAGGGACACACAATGAAGCTACAATGTAACCCATTTAAGACTAATGAGAGAAAATAGTTTTTTACTCAACATGTAATCAGCTCTGGAATTTGTTACCGGAGGATGTAGTAAAAGCTGTTAGTGTAGCTAGATTTAAAAAAGGTTTGGCAAGTTCCTGGAAGAAAGGTCCATAAACCATTATTAAAGAGCACCTGGGAAATCCACTGCTTACCCTGGGACAAGCATTGTTGAATCTGTGTACCTTTTTGGAAAATTGACAGGTATTTGTGACCTGGATGGAAAACAGGATATTGGGCTTGCCGAACCTTGGTCTGACCCAGCATGGTATTTATGTTTTTATATTATGTTATGGAGCTGTTTGAGTGATGGTCTTTAAGGCTAATGCAGACTCTGAGCAGCTCACAGGCAGAATAACTAGTCAAAAAGATTCAGCGCAGGAATATTACATATTCTACAAAGCCTGTGAAGCCCTTAGGACCTAAATTACATGTTTCTTGGTCGGGTCCTCCGACTTTGCAGTAGGTTAGCCAGCAAGATCTGCATGTTAGCTGTATGAGAAGACAGCAAAGTCAAATATAAGGATGGTATAAAAAGAAAAAGAAAAACACGAAAACCTTTTGAATCAGTGGAGCAAGTTCAAAGAAATTGCCCCAAGCAAAATATTGCTGAGCGCCCCCCAAGGTGGTGGGGAGAAGGAACAAAGGGAAGTGTAGCAATAGCAAACTACCTACTTTAAAATATAACTGTGCCACACCACCTCCCTTTACTTCTCTCGATTAAAAATGTTGTCTCCCGGTAGTCGGAGCAGCAGCTCTTGCTACCAGGCCAAAGTCTCACAATAACAGCCACCAATTTATGCTTGCTCAAATCCACAGCCAGAATGGGACCTTAATGATTACCAACTCCCAGCATGTAATTTTGTATATTATATAACTGTGCATACATACATTTTTTGGTATCTGTTTTTGGGGCCCATTTTCAGACTGAACTGATTTGGGGGAGTCAAGCAGACCTCCTCAGTTCTTCGAAAGAGAAACTTTCTAGTTAGATCTACCCAAAAATACCCCTCACTTCTGGAATTTCATAAAATAAAATAAAAATTAAACACACACAATTCTTTTTCCATGACTGTGCTGAAACAGCACTGATTGGAGAACGCAAATTTTCAGGTTGATGCAGAAACCCTGTACTAAAGCTCTAGTACAGAGTTTCCAAGGTCAAATTCAGTGCAGACATTTTGTGCAGCCATGCTGTAAGCAAACGACAGGAAAATGAGCTGAGTGCAAAAAGTCCACACTAAACCAAGAGAGCAGGCCAGTCGCATGCGCACGGGTGTCTGCATTAGCAGCACCTATATCCCATGTGCAAAAAGGCACTTGTGCATGTGTGCTGGAATGCTATCTGGGGCACAGAAATAGTATCGGTACCTCTGAACACAGACATTATTCCGAGCAGAATGATTGCTCTTATGTGCCACACGTTCCAGCATGCTCCCTCTGCCACATTTTATTTTTCAGGCCTCACTTCAGCGAGGCCCAAAAAAGCTGCGGGGGTCGTCCGCTCAAGAAACAGGCAGAAATTCCTCCTCAGCACTGACCGCAGACCCCTTACATCTCCACCTATCTTAAAGTCCTACCCTTGAGATCAATCTTTTACTCTTCTGCGCGCTTCTCTGCATCCAAGCGGCAATGCTAATTGCTTCATTACTATCTGTTCTGAATGTTTTTAAATGTGCTGTGCATTGCCGTTAGCACAGACATCAGCGCTGTGTTAGGCTCGCAGCAAATCTCTTCCTACACTCTGCGCTCATGCTAGCACAGAAAAATTGTGTTTAAATACTGCGCTGACGCTTGCGCTCATGGCAGCGCCCTTTTCTGCATCAGCCCGATTGAGGTAGGCTTTCAAAGCTGGCACACATACAGGGAAGATTATTTTTCTATTGTACACACTGTATCAGTGCTTCCCAAACCCATTTTAACAATTAAAACGTGATCCCTGATGATGGTGAAAACAAAAGAGCAGGTCTCCCCTGCCCTCTCTCATCCACTTCCTCACCCTCCCACGTAGCCAAAGCACGACGGCAGCAGTAACAGCGGTTAACACAGGATGCAGTGTGCATAGTTTCCACTCTAACAGGAAGCCCACAATGGAAAGATGGGGAGAAGAGGGCATGATCTGTGAACATTCACAGACTCACAGGTCCCCTTGCAAGCCTGATGAGAGAGGAGGGGCAAGGGAGTACATGACTCCAGCACCTGTGTGTCTCTGAAGGGGCCAGGCCTTGGCCTGTCTTGCAGCACCCATATGAGCTTAAGGTTGGCTGCATCATGCCCATTCCAACAGGAAGGATCAGAGGGAACTTGATGCAGCTGACCTAGAGTGCACAAAGGTAATGCAAGGTCCGCCACTGCATGGTTTCATTTTTGGAAGCTTGGGCCTGATGGGGAAGCTGGAGGTACGGAGGCCTTTAAAAGTAGTCTGCCCTGAGGCCCATGCTGGACTTCAGCACCCCTGGCCCCAAGCTGACTTCAATACTGGGCACAGGTCACAGTAGAGGGAGGGGGAAGCAGCCCTTTCTTATGACACACCTACTGATGACCTAACTTCATTTGGGGTCTCAAGCCACAGTTTGGGAAACACTACACTACATGCTCAAAAGGCCAGAGGCTCCTTTCTGTCTTCAGATATTTTTCATTACGGTATATTTTTATTTAAAGAAACTATGTAGACTTACCCTAGTTTCCCAAGAGAAGGGAGCCGAGTGTTCATCTTGCCAAGTTATGTCCTGAAATACAATTCAAAAATAAGTCTGAAAGCAAACAAAATGGACAAACTGAATCAAAACATTTAAGATTCCATTACAAGCGACATGCCTTAGAATTTAGAATTCAGCAATACATTACAATCTAAGAGTAAATGGTACATCAGAATTCAGAGAAAAAACAGAGGCCTCACAGCAAGCTTAAACATAACAGGGATTCCCAAAACTACGACCCAAAAACACATCTTCCTCGGCTTGCTTTGTCTTCCTGATGCCATATGAGCTCTGATCTGTTTGAATTTTAGACTCTCTGATGCTGCATCCCACTGGGTCCCCTCAGAGATAGTAATGAATGAAACTGTACTACTGCATGAACCCCGGAGCCTTACCTGCACTCTGCTGCATCCTGCTGCCCACCAGAAAGAGGAAATTGAATCAGAGGGCGAGGGACGTAGCAGAGGACAGGAAAGGCTCTGGGATGCAGGCAGTAGAGTTTCTTTAAATGATGCAGCGGGCCTGGCAGAATGTGTCAGCAGTGGTTTGAGGTATAAGGGGAGAAACAGAAAGAGAGAGATGCTGGACTATACCCTCTATGCCCAAGGTCCTCAAACTATAGCCCTGAGCTTCTGGTACCTCTGCCCCAATCAAACTCCCTGGCCTTTCAGTGATCTGAGGGGTCTAATGGGGCCCTCGATCAAACCCTGATGTATAACTTACAGGGAGTCACTATAAAAGACATTTCATGACCTCTACAGCAGTACAGGGGTCAAGGGGAAATGCAGCATAAAATTCACTAGCTGTGGTTGGTGAATTGCTGTGCTTCTCTTAGGGAGTGAGATTTTAGTTCTCTCCCCAAGTCTTGCTGGGTACCTTCAAGTAGTGACCCTATTGTACAAAATCTATACTGAATCCCAGCAAGGTGACACTACAATTGAAGGAACAAAAAAGAAAAATACATACTGGTCACATGTCGTCCAGGATAAAAAGATGCCCACCCACAGCTTACGCGCAATAGGGCTAACGATGGTGGTTACAATAATGTAAGCACTGCAGATGTAGATAGCATCCCTACCACAGATAAAGCCAGTGTGGCAGGAGATAAACCAAAGAAATTAATGAAAACGTTAAGAGGATTAACTAAGGTTAAGTGGACCTCTGCAGATAAGGAGAATATAATGTACTGCTAACTTTCATGCTACAAACCCTATATTTAAATCAAGAGATCCATTAAAAACTGGAAGAAAGAAGAAACTTGCCACAAGAAAAACTGCAAAAAGCAACAGATGCAAATTTAAGATCTTTAATTTCGCAGATCAAAGCAAATAAGTTTGTGAATGATAACATCTTAAAGCAACTAAGGGCTTCCATGGAAAAAGAAATACAGAGAGGAGGAGGAGACCTGGGTAAGAGTGCCAGAAGAAAGGAATATGCAGAAAAGTGTAGTCACTCACCTGTAACAGGTGTTCTCCAGGGACAACAGGAATCAGCCCTCACATAAGGGTGACATCAGCACCAATGGAGCCCGTTTGGGGCATTTCCCCAGCTTTCAAAGAAAGCCTTTGGGAATGCCACCACGCATGTGTGGTCCCCTTCCTGCCCAAGGGTGCCATCTTACTCGGTCAGGTGCCATAGCTATAGCCCCTCAAAGAAGATGGCAAAAAAGGATAGCAACTCCAAGGGGAGGAGGGAGGGTTGTGAGGACCGATTCCTGCTGTCCCTGGAGAACACTAGTTACAGGTGAGTAACTACGCTTTTTCCAGGAACAAGCAGGAAGTCAGCTACAGGCTACCGAGGACCTTTAGGAAAACATACAGCAGAGCTATGAGTAGTCACCAGTGAAGGCCGAAAGCAGCCCAAGGACCCCGGGTCTATGAATGGCCACACTCCCGGTAGCTGAATCAAGAAGGGTCAGAGGGCAGCAGTTGCTTAAACCCCAAACAGATTACGGAGTTCGGCCTGGCCGAAGGCAGTGTCCCTACGGGACTCCCTCTCCAGGCAGTAATGCACTGCAAGGTGTGAGAGGTGGACCAGGTGGCAGCCTGGCAGATGTCTATCAGTGGCACCGAGCGCAGACTAGCGACAGATGTCACCATCGCCCAGACATTGTGAGCAATGACTCGGCGGTCCAGGGGAAGCCCGGCCTGGGCCTGGGCAAAGGTGATTCAGTCCGCCATCCAGATGGACAAGGTATGCTTGGTGACCGCCAGCCCCAGGCAGCTGGGATCACAGGAGATGAAGAGCTGCCTGGACCTGCGGTGGTCCCCAGTCCCCTGCAGGTAGAAGGAAAGAGCCCTCTTACAATCCAGAATAAGGAGAATTTGCCCTGACCGCCTGGGAGCTGAGGACTAGGACGCAATAAAATTCATTCGCGCCTTTTTGGCATCCCATCTGCCCCTCCCCCCACCCTTACGAAAATGAACGGGCCCACAGGTAGCTAAGAGAGTGGCCAGATCCAGCAGCAAGACCCCGGGCTTTCATAATTAAAATGCTCCAGTTTCAGGACCAGGAATTTATTATCCGAGAGGAGCGCAGGTCCAGGTTTGCCACCAATAAAACATGGAAAGTATTTGTGTATCCAGACATTGCTGCCGAAACCATCCATAGAAGAAAAGAACTATTAAAAGTCAAGAACACCCTGGCGCAGAAAGGAATACAAGTAGCTGTTTAGTACCCTGCCAGGCTAACAATCATGCACAATGGTTTGCATTATTTCTTCTCTTCTGGAGGACTTCGACAAATTTATGAAATTGGCGAGAGCCAAAGATCTACAACGACAGTGCAAAGAAAGACAGCAGCAGCAGGACAATGCTGATACCTCTCAAGCTCAACCAGAGAGGAGAAGCCAAAGAGCAGAGAATGGCAGGAAAGCTATTGGTCGTCACAAAGGGGAAATGCAGGAAAACCAACAGGATAGCCTGCACCTAACATCTACTGAAGAAGGCATGGAAGAGGAAGGACTCACACCAGAGAGAACTACCTACCTAACTGCCTTCGATAATGTCTGATCTGGTGAGCAGATTGGGTTTTATCAAAGGCAGGTGCCCCAATGTGCAGGGGATGCCGGGAAGAACGGGACTTAACACAACACCACCCACTCCATAGACCCCATGTAAGAGACTTTAATAATTGCAAATGGTTAGGGGAGTATGGGAGGAGGGGGAGAAATGGAATGTGTGGACTGGGATAATGGTGGGAGTATCAGAAAGGGTACTCTTGGAAAATAAATAACCTTGAAATGTATAAAATAAATCCTGGTTTGATAGAGTACATTAAGTTCACCATGACAATGTGGCAAACCACACTCTTTCTGAAATATGAAGATGGTCAGTATATCATTCCTAACATCAGGATCCAGCGAGGAATATTTCAGGGGAATTCCCTGTTGCCCCTTCTGCTTTGTGTGGCGCTTTATCCAATGAATACTCTTATCAACTCTTTGGGATACGAATTTAGCCTGAATCCTAAAGAAGGTAACAATCCAGAAACATCATCTCATCTGTGAGTTTTGGGGAAACTGCTAGGTACGTATGACCTAGATTGGTCACTGTTGGAAACAGGATACTGGGCTTGATGGACCTTGTCTGACCCAGTATGGCATATCTTATGTTCTTATTTATTATAGATGATTTGAAGCTCTAGTTCCAGTGACCAACAATTAGCAGAGCAACTTTGTGTGGTGAAAAGCTTTTCTGATGGTATCAGGATGAACTTTGGTCTTGACAAATGTGCTAAGGTAACTTTTATTTAGAGGAAAATTGAGCAAATTGGAAAACATCTCCCTGGCTGAAGGCTGTGACATAGAAGACTTTGAACAGGCAGGTGTATATAAGTATCTCTGAGTAGAGGAAGAAATGACACTCAAGCAGAAATTACTGAGAGAAAAGATCAGTAGAGAATACAAGAGATTAAAATCCTAATTGAAAAGTGCTTTAACATCACGGCATAAGATACAAGCCATCAATCAGATGGCAATTCCTGTACTTTCAAACAGCTTTGGGATTGTGGACTGACCTCCTAAATATCTTGAAAAGCTGGATATGCAAATACGAAAACTCCTCCATGCACATGAAGTAATTTACAAAAATCAGTGTATGCCAAGACTGTACATCCCTAGAGCTGAAGGAGAGCTAGGACTCAAAGATTGATTACACATACAGAGCCACTATCATAGGCCTCAAGGCCTACTGACCTGCATCATCGGATCCAAATAAGCAAAAAGTGCTGAAATATGAAAGTAAACATCCAGAATCTGTCTCCATCATCAAACTTGGACAAGCGTTCCAATGACTAGAAGGAATGAGCGAGAATCCACAAGCATACACAGGAAAGGAATAACAGAATTTGAAAAGAGAAAAAAAACTCTTCAAAGAATTAGATTGACAAACAAGGAAAAACATGTGGCAAATGCACAAATGCAGTGGGAAATATAGAGTGTTACTTCAGGAACCCTTTGTCGATCAAGAACGGACACATAAATGGTTAAAGAGGGGTGAACTGAAACCGAAGGATGAGAGGTTGATAGTTGCAACCCAGGACAGCAGCTTACGGACAAGATGGTTTAAGGTGAGCACTGAAAAACTGGCAAAACAGACATATGTCGATTCTGTGGGAAACAGCTTGAAACAGTGACTCACCTCATAGCTGGCTGTAACGTTCTGATGGCAGAAAATTTCTATACAGAAAGACACAATAAAGTAGCACACCTTCAGGGCTGTACCAAGTCATAAATGTGCCCTGTGTGACATGCACATCTGGCACCTCCCCAACCCATTTGTCCTTTGCTCCATGCCCAGCATCTTCCCATCATCCCTCCATGTCTCTAGCTGGATCCCCACCCGGCCTGCCCTTGCTCCACTGCTTTTAGGGTTCCCGTGGTGGTGACAGCAGTGGGACTCCCCAATTAAAAAAACACACATATGTGGGTCTCTCAGACTTCGTGCTTGCATGCTGGCCTTATCTGCGTTTGAATGGCTGGTCTGGTCCCTCCCTCCTCTGACGTGAGCATACATCAGAGGAATGGGATAAGGCCAGCATGCAAGCATGGAGTCAGAGAGACCCGCATGTTTTGTTTTTCTTTTCAAATGCAGGTCTTGCCGCTAACAAGGAAACCCTAAAAGCGGCAGCGGGGAAAGGGCAGGCAGCATGGGGGGCAGCAGAGGCCTGCATCCCCAACTGCGCCCTTATTTTTTTGAGCCCTGTGCAGTTGCACTGTTCGCACAGGGCTGGATACGGCGCTGCACACCTTATCCACTAGAAACTCTAAACACTACAACATCATTGTGCCTGAAAAACACTGGGCTCATAGCCCTAAAAGAATTACAGAGAATGAAGAGGTTATGATCACCTGATACACTCCCATTCCAACCGATAAAAAGCTAGATGCGTGGAAGCCGGATATAGTGGTAAAGGAGAAAACCACCAGAACGGCATTGATTGTAGAGGTGTCACTTCCATGTGACTACTCCAGAGGTTCCCAACTCCAGTCCTGGAGGGCCAAACACCATTCAGGTTTTCAGGCTGTCCCTCATAAATATGCATGAGATACATTTGCATGCACTGTATATTCAAATGTATCTAATGCATATTCATTAGGGACAGTCTGAAAACCTGAAGGGTGTTTGGCCCTCCAGGACTGGAGTTGGGAACCTCTGGACTACTCTGTGAATCCCGCTGAGAGGGAGAAAATCTTCAAGTGCCAAGAAATGCAATCGTAGACCAAGAAAATATGGCAGAATGATAGAGTTATTTACCATCGTGTTGAGTGCTTAATTAAAAGGAATTTCCAAGCACACCTTGATAAATTACCCATACACGTAACATCTTATGAACTCCAGAAGGAGGCTCTCTTTGGTACGATGTAAGTACTATGCCGAGCATTAGCAGTAAATTTGAGAGACTGAGATCATACTCCACATATTCTGGCTTAGAAGTGAGGCTCATGACTGTCATGGTGTGTGCAAAACTCACCTATTTGGAGAAACTGCCCAGTATTCCTCAAACCAGTTTGGTTTTCAGTATATCCACAATGAAATGCATGAGGTAGATCTACATGTAACAGAGGCAATGCACGCAAATCTATTTCATACACATTAACTCTGGATATTTTGAAAAATCAAACTTGCTAGAGGATATTTTAGGAGTGGCTTGAGAAACCCATGTTAAAAGACAATTCCTACATTCAGAATGGAGGTTAACATTTCTTAAAGCTATGGTGAGCAAATTTGACCTCCATTCCATCTATGCAGCTGGTTGCCCCTCGTCATACACATTATATATATACATATACATATATATACATATATATATATATATATATATATATATTGTGGTAAGGAGAGTGTAGCACAGCCCTGGGAAATAGAGGAAAAAGGAACTTTTGCTTCTTTAAGGGGGATGGGCTCACCTAAACACATGTGCAAAAGTAAAAGCAGTGAAAGAAACCACGCTTGCAGAGCTAGGCTGAAGCCACACCCAGACTCCATGGCAACCCTAAGTAAGGATAAGGGACACCTGTGGGTGGAGCCAGAAGGGGAGGCACACTGCCCAGCATTTAAGGTTAAGCAAACAGAAAGTGATAGACTCAGTAGAACTGTTAGAAGCCTTGGAGGTGTTGGAAGCCACGGGAACAGCTTGAGAAGCAGCAGCTGGGGAAAGGCCAGAGGACAGGCCGAGTACTTTCCTTCTAGGAGAGAGAAGGGCAAAAGGCTGGCTGTAAGAAAGCTAGAACAGGAAGGCTCAGCTTCTTCTGAAGAAAGATAAATCTTCAGGCTGAGAAAGCCCAGGAAAGCTGGAAGAAAATCCTGCAGTGATTCCCTGAGCAGCTCTGACTCAGAGGACGCAACCTCCAACAGATGTCACAGCGGTGAAACTCCCACAGTTAAGCTCCAAGGTAGGAGAGGAAAGTTGGAAAGAGTTAATGCTTATAACTCTGACTCAGATACTGAGGAGATAGTTATACCTGCTAGCACGCAGAACAGGAAGAAGGGTTTTGTAGATAAAGCCAAGCAAACAAAGCCTGTTAATGTTTTACCAAGAGAAAGAAAGGCAGTTCAATGGGAGAAACTGTTTAAGCTGTTAAAGCATATAAACCTTAAAGTACCTGAACGTATTCAAGTTCCACAATCAGGCAGTGCAGAGGAAGAAATGGAGGTGGATTATAAGGGGGATGACCCTGATTCCTCTTGCTCTGAAATGGAATGTGCTCTATGTGTTACTGCTGATTGAAAGAAGTAAAATACTAGGAAGAATCTCAGGTTCATGATAGCTGAAAGCTTTGAAAAGAGAGAAAGGAAATCTCTTAGTCTAAAACTTGCAAAGCTCTGTCTGTTGAAGAGAAGTGGATGATGCAATTGAGTTCTGTGCTGACCAGCTGAGAAGTGTTTTAAACTGAAGCAGCTAAAGGGAGCCGACAGAATTACTGAGTTCCGTTGTGTGCTTTAACTGCAAATAAAGCTGTTGTTTCTGAGATGAGAAATTTCCTAATGAAAGAAGTAAAGACATTTACTTGTAAATAATACCACTGAAACACACTGTTTGTAAAGAACTTTATTTGGGAGAAAATATCCTTGTTTTCTGTTGCTGAGTTTGGAATCTTCTACAAAGGACTGTTACTAAACTGCACCAAGTTAAAAATCAATAAAAATTCCTGTGTTGCTTTAAAACCACTTGGACTGCTTTTATACACAACTACACGTTTAAAGCTAAAAGATACAAGATGGGAGCCCGTCTTCACTAGGCGACCGCCTAGTGGAGGCGCGCCCGCCACAATATATATATATATAGTGACAAGGAAGCCTGTTTTGAGCCTATGAGTACAAAAAAGGCCAATGACCTTAACTTAGAGAAAGGAGAAATCTCTGCAGCAAATTAATTTCAGGCCCCTCATAGAGAAAGAAACCTGAGGGAGAGAAAGTTCAGGCAGCCACACCCTAACTCCTATGACACAACTGCAGGCTTGAGAGGTGATTACAAACACCTGGGAGGTGTGGAGGAAGGGCTGGAGCCCTGGAGAGGGAAATATAAACCTCTGCTAAAGCAGAGGGAAAAGGTAGCTCAGTGGAAAGAGGAAGCTCAGAGGAAGGAAGAAGCTCTGGGGAGGCAGAGGTCTCAGGACATTCGGAAGACTCAGAGGATTCAGGGGAATCAGGAGTAGAACCAGGAGCACCTGCAGATCTCCAGGAGAGAACCCAGAGAGGAATACAGAGAGCTGTTCCAGAGAGGCTGGAAGGAGACAAGGAACCGTAGTGAGCACAACCAGGGAGAAATGCTCAGTGCTTCAGGTACTGACTGTCTTTATCGGGGAGAGTTGAGCTCAGGAGAGACATTAGAACCCCCAGGGAGGCTGTATTCTGAGCACTGTGTCCAGAGCTCAGAACAGGACACTGCCCTAACAACACCAGAGGATATGCAGATTGAGTTGGCAGGGGAGGAATTGCAAGATCTAGATATCCCCATGGACTGTACCCTGTGTCAAGCTACAAGCATGGAATCATTATGCTAAAGGCTAGCATTGAATGAGAAAGTCTCCTAGAAGCAGGTAACTGGAATTGAGCAAGGAATTGGGTTTGAAGAAAACTCCACGTGTTTGCATTTCTCAGGCAAAGTGCTGAGTCACGCTGAAGAGAAAGCTTGTGAATGTTTGTTACTTGTTTTCTTATTTTGAGTTTAAAAACCTATCCTGAAAGGAAGGAGGGAAAGAAGAGTTTGTTCCAGAGGAACTGAGTTATTCTTTTGTTGTTAAGTGCTTCACAAACACAAGGTTAAAAAGAAGTATTTTTACCTTGCTGAGCAGAGCTGTTTTCTCTAAGACTGAGCAACCTTGTTAACCAGCTGCATGTGTTTAAAAGACTGTGAAGCAGTAATACTGATCTAAATGCTTTATTGCAAACAATCCTGAATGGACAAAATTCCTGTGTACAGTTTACTTGAACCTTTACTTTAAAATAAATTCTGTCATTTGCCTTAACATCGGACCATGACTACACTTCTTCTTAAGAGCCAAACTACATGTCCCAGAATCCACCTGAGGAAAAGCTAGTTTATTTGAGCTCACCAAGAGAAGTTCTCCATTACCTCGGCCCTCTAAGCCAGAGGCCAGGGGAAAGGGCATGACAGTGGCGTAGTTGTACAGATCTTGTTGCCTGCATCAGGATATACAGCCACAGGATTTACAAAACAAGAGCGGAGATCTGGGTTGCGAGCTTCACTGGGATTCGCTGGCAAGGTCGACCAGGACGACGGAGCAGTTCCATGGAGACACCCTTTCTTTTTAAGGCCAGAGTCAGCACCTGACCCAGGTAAAAGGTACTTAGGAGGGGGTCAGCCTGGATCAGAGTAAAAGGGGAGGAAATGTGAAGGCGTCCAGATAGAAACAGCACATTAGAGCTGTAGCGTGGTACCACGCTTGGTGTTTTCTCTTTTCTCTTGTAGGTAGTCGCTGAGATGGAGCCCAAGGAGCTGATACAATGGATGACCCTACAGTTCCATAGACAGCAAGAGATGGCCCAACAAGCACAAGAGCAAGCAGCAGCTGCTTTACAAGCACAGCAGAAGCCAGTGCTAGACTTGGTAGAGGCACTGATTGCCAGCCAGCGAGCAGGAGCTGGAGGTTTGCCAGCCCAGTCAGAACTAATAGTGCCACAGAATGTTTGTATGGTAGGACCACAAACAAGTGGGACATTGTCTTTTGGCAAACTTTCTGTAGAGGATGACATTGATGACTATTTAGAGTCTTTTGAAAGAGTCGCTTATGCTATAGGATGGCCAGTTGAGCAAAGGGCTGTAAGGCTAGCCACCTCTTTAACAGGGGAAGCATTGGCTGCCTATAGGGCCATGCCAGCTGCCCTAGCCACGAATTATTCTGAAGTGAAAAATGCCATAAGAGATCGCTTAGGTTTAACCAAAATGCTATATCACTGCATGTTCAGAGCCATGTCCCTGAAAGCTGGAGAAACACCTAAGGCCTTAAGCCAAAGGATAAGAGGCTTAGCCTTAAAGTGCTTGGTCCCAGAGGGAAAAACTGTTGACATGGTGGTGGATACAATAGTATTGGAACAGTTCATGGCTGCAGTTCCTAAGGACATACAATCTTTTCTGATACAGCAAAACTGCCAGAGCACAGGAGAGGCAACCCTTCTGACTGAGTGCTATTTAGAAGCTGAATTAGCTCGTCATCCAAAAGGGGGCACTCCAAAAGCAGGGGCAGAGGCCAGTTTTGGTCAATCAGAAAAGAGACAAGGGAACAATGCAGAATGTGTGAAAACTAGTATGCCTGTTCAAAAGGAAAAGTGGGTTGAGAAAAAATGCTATTGTTGTGGGAAGATGGGACACCTACAGAGGGGGTGCAAAGCCCGCATAGGACTGATGGGTGCTAATGTGAAACATCTGAGAGAGGGTTTCCTCTTAGCTGTTAACATCCAGGGGATCAGTACCAACGCTCTGCTCAACTCGGGCGCCGACCAAAGCATAGTATCATGGAGGCTTTGGCAAGCAATTGAAGCTCAGGATGAGTCGATCCCGAGGAGACCAGAGGGTAGAGTACAAATTAGATGCATCCATGGGGCTGCCTCTTTCTACCCCATATATAAGGTAGTGATAAAAGGGTTAGGGGTACAGAAGGAAATCCCCGTGGCAGTGCTCCCAAATCTCTCCCATGACCTAGTATTAGGAAGAGACTGGCCCCAGTTTAGAAAAGGGATAGAAAAGGGACTCGGACATAAGGTGGATGGGATGGTAACTGTGGTCCCTAGTCCTCTGTTTGAGAAGCCCCAAAAGCAGAGCAAGAACCCAGGGGGAAAACCCCTGGAAGGCCATTCCCCCGTTAAACAGAAGTTTGAATTAAAATTTTCTAGGGTATCCGAGAAAGCCCAGAGTCCCAGGAGAGCCACTCCCAAGCAGCGGGATATGATCTGTGCAGCGCCATAAATGGAGTAGTACCCAGCCACGGTAAAGCTCTCATTGACACCAGCCTGCAGATGGAAATGCCAATCGGATGCTATGGCCGGATAGCCCCTCATTCCGGTCTAGCACTGAAACACTTTCTGGACGTCGGTGCTGGGGTCATCGATCCTGACTATAGAGGGAGTGTCAAGGTATTACTCTTTAATTTTGGTGACGAAGACTTCCCTGTAAAGGTCGGAGACAGGATTGCACAACTGGTATGCGAGAGGGTAGGATTTCCCCCACTGGAAGAGGTCCCCATGTTGACTCCCACAGGACGGGGAGCCGATGGATTTGGGTCCACTGGACGCGCCGGCATGAAAGGTCTGACAGCCACATGTGAAGAGAGGATGGAGGAAGACCTTGGACCCCAAGTGACAGACTGGAGGAGGAACTCAGAACCTCAAATGGGTGAAGAACTATCCCTGATTCAAAAGCAGGAACTGGCCAGACTAGTGGCGAAGTTTCCAGATGTTCTAACGCCAATCCCTGGAGAGATCCAACTGGTAGCGCATGAGGTTGTGACCCCACATGGGAAGGTCGTCAGACAGTGACCCTACAGGCTACCAGAGGCTAAGAAGCAGGAGGTGGTGGCGCAAGTGCGTGAAATGATGGAGATGGGTATTATCAAAGAGTCATGAAGCCCGTGGTGCAGTCCAATAGTGCTTGTTCCAAAACCTGATGGTACTCTATGATTTTGTATAGACTTCAGACAGGTAAATGCCATCTTGGTATTCGATGCTTACCCGATGCCCAGGATCGAGGAGCTACTGGATCGTTTGCGGCAAACCCAGTTTTTGACCACTTTGGACATGACGAAAGGGTACTGGCAGATTCCACTGACGAGGGAATCTCGGCCAAAGACTGCCTTCAGCACCCCGATTGGCCTATTCCAATTTAAGAGGATGCCCTTCGGTCTCCACGGCGCCGCAGCCACTTGCCAGAGACTTATGGATCAAGTCCTGCGCCCTCATCAAGAGTATGCTGTTGCCTATATGGATGATATCATTATTCATAGTTGCAGTTGGACGGAACATCTCCCAAGAGTCGAAGCCGTCTTATGGTCTATGAGACAGGCAGGCCTCACCCTGAACCCCAGCAAATGTGCCATTGCCAGGCGAGAAGTGAAGTATCAGGGGCATATGGTGGGACGGGGCACGGTAAAACCTCTATTTGACAAAATAGATGGTGTCAAGAATTTTCCCAGACCTACAAACAAGAAACAACTAAGACGTTTTCTAGGCCTGATAGGCTACTATAGGAGATTCATACCCTACTTTGTAGAAGAAAGCGCTATTTTTACTGATATGCTAAAGAAAAATTGCCTGAATCGCCTCAATTGGACCCAGGAGGCTGAGATAGCCTTCACCGTGTTGAAGAAGAGGCTATGCACGGCCCCAGTGTTGCGCGGAGTGGATTTCACACAGCCCTTTATTGTGCAAACGGATGCATCAGAGGCAGGCTTAGGAGCAGTCTTATCCCAGAAGCATGAAGGAAAGGAGCATCCCGTAATGTTCCTCAGTAGAAAGTTGTCCCCTGCAGAGCAGAAATACTCTACCATTGAAAAAGAGTGCCTTGCCATTAAGTGGGCAATAGATGCCCTCCGGTTCTACCTCACGGGTTGAAGATTCCTACTAGTCACTGATCATGCTCCCTTAAAGTGGCTACAACAGATGAAAAACCACAATGCCCGATTAACCCGGTGGTGCATGGCTTTGCAAGCTTTTGATTTCAAAATAGAACATAGGGCAGGGAAGTTACATCAGAACGCAGATGCCTTATCAAGGATTACGGACTGTTCGGAGGAACCACCGCCAGCCCGTAATATCTTTAGTAGGGGGGTATGTGACAAGGAAGCCTGTTTTGAGCCTATGAGTATAGAAAAGGCCAATGACTAACTTAGAGAAAGGAGAAATCCCTGCAGGGCATGGATTTCAGACCCCTCATAGAGAAATAAACCTGAGGGAGAGAAAGTTCAGGCAGCCACACCCTAACTCCTGGGAGGAGTGGAGGAAGGGCTGGAGCCCTGGAGAGGGAAATATAAACTCCTGCTAAAGCAGAGCAAAAAGGTAGCTCAGTGGAAAGAGGAAGCTCAGAGGAAGGAAGAAGCTCTGGGGAGGCAGAGGTCTCAGGAGGTTCGGAAGACTCAAGAGGATTCAGGGGAATCAGGAGTGGAACCAGGAGCACCTGCAGATCTCCAGGAGAGAACCCAGAGAGGAATACAGAGAGCTGTTCCAGAGAGGCTGGAAGGAGACAAGGAACCGTAGTGAGCATAGAGAACTGCCCAGTGCGTCAGGTACTGACTGTCTTTATCGGGGAGAGTTGAGCTCAGGAGAGACATCAGAACCCCCAGGGAGGCTGTATTCTGAGCACTGTGTCCAGAGCTCAGAACAGGACACTGCCCTAACACCACCAGAGGATATGCAGATTGAGTTGGCAGGGGAGGAATTGCAAGATTTAGATATCCCCATGGACTGTACCCTGTGTCAAGCTACAAGCACGGAATCATTATGCTAAAGGCTAGCATTGAATGAGAAAGTCTCCTAGAAGCAGGTAACTGGAATTGAGCAAGGAATTGGGTTTGAAGAAAACTCCACATGTTTGCATTTCTCAGGCAAAGTGCTGAGTCACGCTGAAGAGAAAGCTTGTGAATGTTTGTTACTTGTTTTCTTATTTTGGGTTTAAAAACCTATCCTGAAAGGAAGGAGGGAAAGAAGAGGTTGTTCCAGAGGAACTGAGTTATTCTTTTGTTAAGTGCTTCACAAACACAAGGTTAAAAAGAAGTATTTTTACCTTGCTGAGCAGAGCTGTTTTCTCCAAGACTGAGCAACGTTGTTAACCAGCTGCATGTGTTTAAAAGACTGTGAAGCAGTAATACTGATCTAAATGCTTTGTTGCAAACCATCCTGAATGGACAAAATTCCTGTGTATAGTTTACTTGAACCTTTACTTTAAAATAAATTCTGTCATTTGCCTTAACATCGGACCATGACTACACTTCTTCTTAAGAGCCAAACTACATGTCCCAGAATCCACCTGAGGAAAAGCTAGTTTATTTGAGCTCACCAAGAGAAGTTCTCCGTTACCTCGCCCCTCTAAGCCAGAGGCCAGGGGCAAGGGCGTGACAATATATATACACACACACAAATACATACATACATACATACATACATACACACACACACACTTACAAAAAACAAATGATCAGAGTTGAAGTGCCATGGCACTGAAAGTGATATCAGATATTCAGCAATACCGAATAGCCAGTTTCAGCACTGACCATTAGTGCAAGACAGATAGTGGTGATATTCAACCACTATCCAGACAGCAAACCGCAGAAAGTTAGTTATCTGCTTAGCAGACTGAACACTGCCGCTAACCGAATAACACCAGGAACCGTCCTTGCCCCATCCACAGACTGCTCCAACGCTTTCCAGACAGTGCCACAGCGGTTAGAGGAGATATGCAGCACCACCATCTGCATAGTGCTGCTAAATGTCCCTCTCAACTGCAATTAGGAGGTGCTGCTACTCACATAAGTGCCTTTGAATATTCAGCCTGAAGAGTATCCTGGATACTTGGCCTGATGTCAGAAGCCTACCAAACTAATCAACTCTTGAATCGGTGGCCCCGAAAGACAGACATACCACGCCACAACACACGCCACACCTAGACGATGCACAGCATAACACATCACACCCAAAGAAGAGAGAGACACAAATTAACCATTCAATTGCAAGCCAGACAAGCAGATAGATCGCACCACACCACACCAGACAGATGCACACCTCTACTGATGCAATGGAGCATTCTGTTAGCTTTTGCATTTGTTTCTGCATGAAGGTTCCTTTGCATTCTCATTTATCCATATAAGAAAAAATATAGGAAAGTATCGGCATCTTTGCCATTTCTCGTGTTGCTACACTGACATGTTGCTATTTAAAATTAAATAAAAGAGCATCTTCTAGGAGACTGCAGCAGATGTCCCAAACAACATCTGGTAGACTGAAATTACCTAACATCTCCCCTTTCACAGAGATTTTGTAAAGGTCTTCTATTAAATTTCTATCCACTTCTTCTGCCTGAGAAGGAAATCTGTGTATTGCTCCAATATAAACCAACAGTGCCCTCTCTTTACCTTGTAAGCCCTGCAGTTCTGTTGCTTTATTAACTTCATATATAGTATCACTCCTCTTCTTTCTACCCTGTCCTTCCCAAATAAACCGTGGCTTGTGGCCTGCTACAACAATATCCCAGTCATTGTTTTCCTTGTACCATATCTCCACGAGCACCACTAAATGCAAATTAGCCTCTTCCACACTGCCTCTAGATCTGCGATTTTATCTCACACAATGAGCACTGGTAATGCTTAGTTTATTAATATTGTTGCTATACCACCTTTCAAGAAAAAATTGCAGAGCAGTTCACAAATATAATTACTGAAAACGCAAAAAGGCAGGGCCCTATATTCAAAGAGGATTAATACAATTGCAGATCTCCTAACTGTGTAAATCCACCTAGCCTGAATATTCAGCGGCACTAACACAGCTGTGACCGCTGCACACACCGATGCTAACCAGTCAGCATTGGGGTATTCTGAGGGTGCTGCCCAGTTATCGCTAAGTGGCAAACATGAGGCACAGTAAACACTAGCCTAACTTTCACTGCTGAAGCTAACTTGGCAGTGGCTGAATATCACGGCAATCCAGATATTCAATGCTGGGGCTGAATATGGCCATGGCATTAAATATCTGGGCTCAAAGTTCAGCAGTGGTAGGTAGCTGCCAACACTACGAGGTGTGACAAAAAAGAAACGAGACTGTGGCAGCCAGGCCCATGACTCGATGCCAATTGGCTAACTGCTTATGTCACTGTGTTGTGCGACATCTTGTCACTATTCTATTATAATATTTTTCATCTCTCTCACTCTGTTTTTCTTTTTCAGGTTGTTGTTTTTTGTAGCACACTGCTCCATCGCTTTGTCACGCAACTGGAGGTGGCAGAAATATGGAGCAAAGAATCAACTTGAAATTTCTGGTTAAGTTGGAGAAGGGCCCAACTGAGTGTCTCCAACTTCTCCAAAAGGCTTATGGAGAAGATGCAATGTTAAGGTCGCGAGTCTTCGAGTGGCACAAACGCTTCAAGACTGGCCACGAGGAGGTGGAGGATAACCCCCAAGTCAGGACAGCCTTCCATGACAAAGACGGCTGAGAACATTGACAGAGTGAACCAGCTGGTGCAGAGTGATCGCAGATTGATGGTGCGGATGATAGCTAAGGAGCTCAGCCTGAAAAGGGAGTAAGTGCGGACCATCTTGGTGCAGGAGCTGGGGATGCGGAAGGTGTGTGCTAAGATGGTACCCAAGCTTTTATCAGATGACCAGAAGGAGCACCGGGTCAATGTTTGTCAAGATTTGCTAGAGAAGATCGGAGAAGATCCAGAGTTTGTTGGCCGAGTCATCACAGGAGACGAGACTTGGGTCTTCCAGTATGATCCTGAAAGCAAGAGACAGAGCCTGCAGTGGAAGACTCGACTGTCACCCAGACCCAAGAAGGCACGCATGTCCAAATCAAGGATCTAGGTCATGCTGATCGCATTCTTTGACCAGAAAGGAGTGGGGTCCATCATGAGTTTGTGCCTGAGGGTCAGACAGTCAACCAGCACTTCTACCAGCAGGTCCTCAATGATCCATGATCGGGTTCAGCGCGGCAGGCGGGCTCTGTTGAGAGATAAGTCGTGGCTGCTCCACCATGACAATGGGCCCGCACACACCATGCTCAGTGTGAGGCAGTTCTTGGCCAACAAACAGATCACAGCTCTCGACCACCCTCCTCCTTATTCCCCAGATCTTGCACTGTGAGACATCTGGCTCTTCCCCAGGCTGAGGACTGTGCGCAAAGGAACTCATTTCACCACTGTAGAAG
The DNA here is from genome assembly GCA_033557465.1 of Ichthyophis bannanicus. Lineage (NCBI taxonomy): Eukaryota > Metazoa > Chordata > Amphibia > Gymnophiona > Ichthyophiidae > Ichthyophis > Ichthyophis bannanicus. Next base: position 147,293,718 of record CM066033.1, read on the forward strand.
AGATTAAGGCCACTGTGACAAGCGAGCTGAGGGACCTCAAGGAGGAGGACTTTAACAGTGAGAGATTAAGAGGGCTATTTCCCTTAATCCCTCCTGTAAAGGGCTAGCCGAAACAAGCACTTTTTAAAAATCTACATGTGCCAGGGAGCAGGTGTCAATACAGATGTAGACAATTTCCCTCACCCATGTGCATCCCTTATATGACAGGACAGCCATCCCCAGCAAAGCAGAAAGAACACTTCGAAGAGACTATCACTACAAAACCATCTTCAGAAACGCAGAGCAGTACAGCACGCTGGCCAGCAATAGATACAAGGGAAAGGACATCTGGACCCAGGGAATGGCCACTCCTGCCATTCAGAGAGCTCATGCTGATCCAATGTAACTACAGTAATAACTCGGGATTTAACAGTTCTCTTGATGCAGATTCGTAAGGAAAATATATACATATAGAGCAGAGGTTCCCAAACCTGTCCTGCCAGTCTGGTTTTCCAGATATCCACAATGAATATACATGAGAAAGATTTGTATACAACGGAAGCAGTGCATGCAAATGTCTCTCATGCATATTCATTGTGGATATCCTAAAAACTCGACTGGCTGGGAGGCAGGTTTGGGAACCCCTGAACAGAGCAGAGTGCTATAATATTTTCCTAGCCTGTAATTCTCTTTAAAGTTGCTCTGTGATATAAGAGAGCCTAATTTTGCCTTAACTTTGTTTATATTTTATTCATAAACATTTTGCATTGTATATTTTTATGCTAGTGCAGATTACCCAACACATATATTGTAATTCCCTCTCAGGATCACCAGGAGTCAATAGATTTGATGCACTTAATGACAACAGGTAATATTGACTAAAGCAAAGACTAGCCAACTTACATCTTATATGAACAGTATGGTTCCTTCAAATCAAAGTATTGGGAAACATGCATGCTGTACTTTGTCATGTGTGCCGCCAGACTGGTTGCCTTCCACAGTCCTCTCAAAATTCCAACCAATACAGAATTCAGATTGATAATTACTTTATCCTAGCTTTTCATAATAGCTTCCTCTCTGCTCTCTAGAAATTCATATACCTCACATCACATTGCATGTATAACTATTTAGTCTAGAAAGTACAATTCTTGTAGCACTTCTTAACGATCTACATTCTTCACACGACAAAGGTGATATTTCGGTGGTGGTCTCCCTAGATCTTTCTGCGGCCTTTGATTTAGTTGATCATTCTCTTCTCCTCTCACGTCTCCGGGACGCTAGGCTTAGGGGAACAGTTTATCGTTGGTTTCATTCTTTCTTATCTTCTCGCTCTTTCTCTGTGGTCTCACCCTCCGGCCCACACCACGCTTCTGCTCCCACTTCCCTTCCCTGTGGTGTCCCTCAAGGATCAGTCCTCGCTCCCCTCTTGTTTAATCTCTTCCTTGCACCCCTTGCCCTCTCTATTCAGCAAACCAGTCTCTCTGCCTTCTTCTACGCTGATGACATCATCATCCTACATCATACTAGTCCTCTTCACCCTGATCTCGCTCCTCTGAATTCCTGTCTCACTCTTGTATCAAATTGGCTCTCTTCTAACTGCCTTTATCTTAATCTGACCAAAACCTCATGCACTTGGTTCACTTTTGGAAACCCATGTCCTACACTCTCACCCTCCCTTGACGGTTCAACGATTCCTCTGGTCTCTTCTTTCCGCTATCTTGGTGTTCTGCTTGACTCTGCTCTTTCCTTTAAGGACCACATTTCTTATCTCACTAAAACATCTTACTTTTTCTTACGCCAAATTCGCTCTATTTGTCCCTTTCTTTCTTCCACTGCCTTGACTACCCTTACCATAGCTACCGTACTCTCTCGTATTGATTATTGTAATTCAGTCCTTACAGGTCTTACCTGCACTCGACTACGTCATTTGCAATTAGTACAGAACACTGCTGCCAGGATTATCACTTACTCTTCTTACCGAGATCACGTTACACCACTTCTGTATCACTTACATTGGCTACCTATCGAGTTCCGTATTCATTTTAAGATTCTCACTCTAGTTCACTGAGCCATTTACACCCAAACTCCCCAGTACCTCACTGACCTTCCACAGTCCCACTCATTCCCTCTGTTCAATCCATGTCAATCACCTTCACCTCCCCTCAGCCCTCCATGCACACCTGCAATCAACCCGGAATTCAGCATTCTTCTTTCTTGGTCCAGCCCTATGAAATTCCTTGCCCACCTCACTCCGTCTTGAAACAAACTATCCTGCCTTTAAGTCACAGTTGAAAACTCATCTCTTCATCACGGCTTATAACCTCCCGGCCTCTCAATCCTGACCTGGTCTGTTAATGTTTGTCTAAGTTCTCCCCTTATGTATTTTCTTTGCACGCTCTATGATTTCCTCTTTCCTGTCTAAGATTGTAGTTCTTTTCCTCTTTCCTGGCCTTGTGCCTCTTTCTGCTTGTTAACGTATTGTGAACCGCCCTGATTTCATATAGGGTGGTATATCAAATCTAAATAAACTGAAACTGAATTAGAAACCAAGTTCCTGCATTGTAAGAACATAAGATATCATAACTAGATCAGACTAAGGGTCCATCAAGCCCAGTATCCCATTTCTAACAGTGACCAATCCAGGTCACAAGTACCTGTCAGGTTCCCAAAAGATATTCAGATTCATGCTGCTTGTCCCAGGGGTAAGCAGTAGATTTCCCCGGTCCTCTATAATAATAGTTTATGGACTTTTCCACTAGGAACTCATCCAAACCTTTTAAATCCAGCTACACTAACAGCTTTTATTGCATCCTCTGTTAAAGAATTCCAGAGTTTGATTATGCGTTGAGAGAAAAAAAAATTTCTTCTATTTGTCTTAATTGTGCTACACTGCAGCTTCATAGCATGTCCCCTAGTCTTTATACTTTTTGAAGGAGTAAACAACCAATCTACATTTACCCGTTCCCCTCCATTCATTATTTTATAGATCTCTATCATATCTCCCCTCAGCTGTCTCTTTTCAAAGTTGAAGAACTTTAACCTTTTAAATCTTTCCTCATAGGGATATTCTTCCATCCCCTTTACTCCTCTCTGTACCTTTTCTAATTCTGTCAGATCCTTTTTAAGATATGGAGACCAGAACTGCACACAATATTCAAGGTGTGGCTGCACCATGGAACGATAGAGGCATTATAATATCCTTGGTTTTATTCTCCATTCCTCTCCTTATGATTCCTTGGCAGTGGCTGCACACTGGGCATTAATCACAATGATGCCCAGATCCTTTTTCTTGGGTGGTGATTCTTAAGGTGGAACCTTACATCATTAACTATATTTTGGGTCTTTCTTCTCTAAGAAGGCGGGGCTTCGGCGCGAGGACGGATTTCAGGTAGGCAGGTAGGCTGGCAGGGGAAACGCCTGCACCGGCCGCGAGAGGAGCTCTGTCCACTCCTCTTCGCTGCTGCAGGGACTGCCAGACGGATCTCCTCCGGTCCCCGGGGAGCCGCAGAGTGAAGGGGGGGGGGGGGGAGGGAGAAGGAGGAGGCAGGAAAGAAGCAAATAAACCTATGCAATCAATAAGACTATGAAGCCTTAGGAAAACTAAAAGGAGTAAATTAGATGAAATTAAATGCAAATAAATGAAATAAAATCAGATTTAAAGGGAAGATAGGACTCCAGTAAGCCCTAGGCTTACGGAACCCTCCAGCTGCTTGGAGGCTGAGAATACTGGAGTGAGTGGGTGGTACCAGTGGTATATATACCGCTCCACCCCAAAAAGGTTGGGCTCAGCCTCCAAGCTGCTGGAAGGGTTGCGTAACCCTGAAGTAAAGGGACTGGACTGGAGTGACGATAAGGAACTTTGCACTTGTCCACATTAAATATATTCTGCCATTTGGACACCCAGTCTCCCAATTTCTCAAGGTCCTCTTACAATTTGTCACATTCCTCTTGTGTTTTAACAACTTTGAATAATTGTGCCATCTACAAATTTGAACACCTCACTCGTTATTCCCATTTCTAGGTCATTTATAAATATGTTAAAAAGCAGTGGGCCCAGCACAGATCCCTGGGGTACTCCACTGTTCACCTTTCTCCACTGAGAAAACTGGCCATTTAGCCCTACTCTCTACTATCTTTTAACCAGTTCCTAATCCACAATAGTACACAGCCTCCTATCCCATGACTTTTCAATTTTCCAAAGAGTATCTCATGAGGGACCTTTTCAAAGGAGTTCTAAAAATCCATATACACTACACCAACTGGCTCACCTTTATCTACCTGTTTATTCATACCTTCAAAAAGATATAAGATTAGTGATACAAGACTTTCCTTGGTTAAATCCATGTTAGCTTTCTGTCATTAAACCATGATTATCTATATGTTCAATAATTTTGTTCTTTATGATGGCTTCTATCACTTTGCCCAGTACTAAAAACAGGCCCACCAGTCTGTAGTTTCCTGGATCACCCCTGGAACCCTTCTTAAAAATTGATGTTACACTGGCCACTCTCCCATCTTCAGGTACTACAGATGATTTTAATGATAGTTCATAGATTGCAGACCTACTTTTAGTAATCTCATATTTAAGTTCTTTCATCAAGCACCTTGGGATGTATGTCATCCGGTCCAGGCAATTTGCTACTCTTTAGTTTATCAAATAGCTGTATTACATCTTGCTGATTTATTGATATTTATTTCAAGTCTCCACTACATCGCCTTTAAATGTCATTTCTGGCATGGGTAAGCTTCCAACATTTTCTTCAGTAAAGGCTGAAGCAAAGAATTCATTCAGTCTCCGCTATGGCCTTGTCCTCTCTTAGTGCCCCTTTTACTCCTTTATCATTTAATCATCCAACCAACTCTCACAGGTGTTTTACCTTGAATGTTGTGACACAGTAGCTCCCCAGGAACCGATGGACACAAATGAGCATCCAGTGGTAGAAGCCGGTACTGCAGGAGAAAGCAGGGATTTCTTTGCAGAAAGAAAAAACCCCAGATTCAATCAAGCAGAACAGCTCACCTCGAGGGAGGAGAGTAGGAAAGCTTTTGATTGGGCACGCCCCAAGGGGAGGCGGGCAGTGCAGGCTAGAAGCACCTGGTTAAATACTCAGAAACCAGGAAGTGAAAAAAAACAGAACCGGGAGCGAAAACAGAACCAGGAGCAAGAGCAGGACCGAGAGAAGCTAAGAGGGCAGGAGCCAAGAGAGCAACGGAGGCTAAGAGAATTCCCAGAGGGAGAAACAAGTGCTTCAGAAGGAAAGTCTGAAAGGAAGTATCCTTGCTGTGGTAATTCCTCTAATAGACTGCAGCTGGCAGGTAGCGTGGTGGAAGATTCAGATGAGGAAAGAAACTGCTGGAGGCAGAACTCTTCCGGAACGCTGAGAGATCCAAGGCTACAGGACCAGGCAGAGCTATGGAATAAAGGCAGAAGGACAAAGAATTCTCCAAAGGAAAAGCTTCTATATAAGGTACCCAGTGGGGGAGAAGTTTATGCTCTAAAGCCAGAAAGATTGTGTTCTAGTTTTAAAAGCCAAGTCAGACAAAATGGTGGCAGCTGTTGTCAGCAGGGAGAAGCTTTGAATAACACTAATTATTCCTTTAAGCTAGCTGAAACACCTAGCCAAGAAAGGGCTGACGTAAATGCTTTTAAGTACCCTCCTAGCACTGTTAAGTTTTTATGCACAGCACCCACGTGTAGAGAAAGGTGGGGAGATAACGGAAGCACAGCAAATGTTTGTTTTCCTGATACAAACAAACATGATAAGCAGCCTGAGATAGAGAGGCTCAGCCAACATTTGCTCACCGAGGAGAAGGGAAGACAGCTAAGTGAGGGGAAGTCACCAGCTGAATCACTTCTCAAAGAATTCAAAGAGTTTTTAGAACAGAAGACAAGTTTTAACTACAGTATTCCAGAACCAGTTACTGGCTGTAATGAAGAAACGCCTGTTTCTAATTCTCTGCTTTACCCTGATGAAGATATCTTAATGGACTGCTCTACATGCTTAATTGACAGAGGCAATTAAGGGAAAAGGATTTTCTGGTATATGAAGAAATATAGCAGTGGCACTTAACTTGACCTACACAAGAAAGCTTGTGGAAGGTGAATGAATTAAGGTACCAGTGATTGGTAGAACCAGAGCACTACTGTTAAAGGAACTTTTCTGTTGCATCCTGTATGTTTGAACCACATGAAGTGAATGTGAAATAATACAGCATTGCAAGCCTGTTTGGCAAGTTTCAGTTAATCTTGTTTTTGGTTTATACTTCTGCACCGTCTGTAGCCTTTTTGAACTGCACAAATGGCAAAGTAAGCCTCATGAAAAATAAACCTCATGAAAAATAAATTTCTCTTTGCCTGCCTTACTGCTCGAAGCACAATAACACAACTACAACTAACTGCCTCAAGGGCATCACAAGGCAATCCCCTCCTTAACCCTCAAGGTTAGGGAGCGGGCGGCGTGATAATGTACTTGAAAAAGTTTTTAAATTATGTGCTCTCTCTTTCACGGCAAGCTGCTTTTCAAATTTTCTCTTTGCCTGCCTTATCATTGCCTTGCATTTAACTTGCCAGTACTTAAGCTGTTTCCTGTTTCATCATTTGGCTCTTTTTTCCATTTTTTGAAAACCTCTCTGACCTCACCTTAAGCCATGCTGGCTGTCGTTTGGCCTTCCTTTCGCCTTTCGTAAAGCATGGAACAGATCTGGTCTGGGCTTCCAATACAGTATTTTTAAATAATGCCCAGGCCTGATGTAAACTCTTAAAATGAGGAAAACGGTTAAGAAGAAACTAAAAGGAGCAACTGCGAAGATCATCATAGCCTCTTTCTTGAAAGTTAAATGCTAGTGCATTGAATTAATTTGCTACCCCCCTCCATTTATTAAGTCAAATGTTATGTTATGATCGTTATTGCCAAGCAGCCCCAAAACCATTACCTCTCGCACTACATCCTGCATTCCATTAAAGTCTAAAATAGTTTCCCTTGTGTCAGTTCCTGAACCAGCTGTTCCATGAAGCAGTCCTTTATTTCATCTAGAAACCTTATCTCCCTAGCATGTCCTGATATGATATTGACTTAGTCAATACCTGGTAACTGAAATCTCCTATCATTACTGTGTTGTAAACTTTGCTAGCTTCCCTAGATTCTGTTAGCATTTCATCATCTGTCCATTCCTTCTGTCCAGATAGTTTTATTTATTTATTTACATTCTCTTATATACTGCGCTATTCTGCATCAGTGCGGTTTACATTGAACAAACTGAAATTACATTGAACAGGGCATTATAACATGGAGATAACTATTTTACAGGGAACATGGGCTATGGAGGGTTAAGTGGCTTGCCCAAGACCACAAGGAGCACCTGTGGGACTAGAAACCCCAGTCCTCCCGGCCCAAGGTTGCTGTCCTCTAGTGGGATTTGAACCCCCGACCTTCCGGCCTGAAGTACCTTGCCCCAACCACTAGGCCACTCCTCCACCCCAGTTAGTAGTACACCGCCACTGCCATTGCCTTCCCCTTTTTTACATGGGATTCTATCCATAAAGATTCTACAGTGTATTTGTTTCCTGCAAAACCTTGATCTTGTTTGACTCAATGCCCTCTTTAAAATATACAGCCAATCCTTATGCCAAAGACCTTTTTGTATGCCTGGATTTGCTTCTATTTCCTAATACTTCACTATGCTGCTCCCTCTTTCCTATTATGAAATAGAGTCCTTTTCCTTCTCTGCCTTTATTTTGTGTGTAAGTTTCATTTGTAAACCACTCTGTCTGCTTGACCAAGTGTGGTCAACCAAGTCCTAATAAATGATCCTCCATCAATGTGATCTACCCTATCATTGCAATATAGTTTGTAGTCTGGTATCATATTGTCCCACTGGTTATCCTCCTTCCATCACATCTCTGAGATGCTAATCACTGTATATTAACCTTTCGTTCAGTGTTATATATTCTAACTCTCCCATCTTAATCTTTAAACTTCTAGAATTTGCATACAAGCATGTCAAAGTTTGTTTTTTGCTCATATTAACAGCTTGGCTATCAGATGACATTGGAAATTTTGAATCTTTGAACGCTGAGTTTTACATAAAGGCATCTCGGTTTATTTTACCTTTATTGGAATCTCTCTATTGGGATACCCTAACCTCCTTGCTCTGCTGGTATCCTTCAGAGATACACCATTCTGAACCATACGCTCTTGGGCAACTGCCAGCTTTCCCCCATTATCTAGTTTAAGCACTGCTCTCCCTCCTTTTTAAAGGTTAATGCCAGCAGTCTGGTTCCACCATGGTTAAGGTGGAGCCCATCCTTTTGGAAAAGTATCCCCCCCTTCCCCAGTGTTCCCCGGTTCCTAACAAATCCAAAACCCTCTTCCTTGCACCATCATCTCATCCATGCATTAAGATTCCGGAGCTCTCTCTGCCTCTTGGGTCCTGTGCGTGGAATGGGAAAGCATTATTGGACAATAAGGGGTTGAACCGCAAGGGTGCTAATAATGTTGACCACCACTGTATAATGCCACAAGTGCTTTACTCCTTGGAATTTATTTATTATTTATTTATTTGAGACATTTATACCCCACATTTCCAATGTTCAATATGGCTTACAAATAACAGAACAAAAAATTAGATGGAATGTGTGAACATTATAAATAACAATTACTACAAAAAGCAACCCATATAATCATGCAGGGAACAATTATGATTGAAGACATGATAAAATATATACAGTATATACAATATATATAGGTACCGAGGGGGTGAACTGGTGTGGAGAATGGAGTGGTGTGTGTGAAATTCCTGACACTGACCCTATGTAAAGAATGTTACCTCCATTCCTTACATAGGGGCAGTGTCAGGAATTTTAAGGCTTGAGTCTAATATAAATCACTGGGTCACTTTGTTCAGTCCCACCCCCACTCCCCGAAATTCAAAAAAAATTATTAGTATGCAAACTTTCCATTTTTAATCCTCTAGGCAAGTGAGGAATAGCCTGGGAGTAGAAAAGTAACCTAGTGGGTACAGTAGCAGGCTGGGAACCAGGAAAGCCAGGGTTCAAACCCCACTGTTGCTCCTTGTGGTCTTGGGAAAGTCATTTAAACCTCCATTGCCTCAGGTACAAAACTTAGATTGTAGGCTTCCAGGGAGAGGACAATACCTACAAGTACCTGAACTACCACTGGAAAGGCATGAGCTAACTACATACAAGGAAATAAAAGCCAATGCGAAATTCTCAGTTGCAGCTCGTTTCCTAGAAATCTCCTTGGCGCCTTCCCTGCCTCCTTCCATCCTTTATATAGTGCTCTGAAGCGCAGTGTAGATTTAAGCCAAGCTCTCTCGCATAGTATCCCTTACAGGACAAGGTCAAGAAAGTCTTGCTGGAAAGAAAAGCTGGGCCGATCATTACCCAGAAGCTACAAATAGTCATTCTCTCTCTTTAATCCACCTTCCTGACTTAGATTAACAGGTCACAATTTGTCAGACTCTGCGACAATTGAAGCTTTTGTTTTCCACCCTTCCCCTCAGAGTTCTGCATCCAAACCAATTCAATAGCTTTCTTGTTCCTATGTACAGGACAGGGATCACCCATGCAGTTCCATCGCTTTTTGGCAATTCTGTAATTATGACATCAACACCACAGCTGCCTCCGCTTAGCCAGCTGCAAACTTTTAAACCAAAAAATGCTGAACTAGTGACCTTTGGGTTAGAAGGCAGTCATCTTGCAGGAGAAGCAGTTAGCTGCAAACTTTCAAACCAGAGCATAAGTTCTGTAAGATTTACTTTTGGTTCCTGTCGGTAATGTATGATTAGGATATGGGCAATTTTCTTGACAGTGGTGTCCCCAGCACATCAGAGGAGTTCTCATTATCCCTGCCCCCCATAAGTATGACAAAAGGTTTCCTTTGTTAGCAAAAGCACTTCAAATTCATACCCCCTTCCAATTCACTATGCCTGAGAATGAAATTTTGCAGTAGGTTTTTATACCTCCCACAAGAAATATCAAAAAGATGGCATGCTTGCTATAGCTAATTTATAAATAGGGGATGAGGGATGAAAGTATAGTATCTTATCCCAAGTTGACATAAATCAAAATTTCCTAGCATGAAAATTTCAGCAAACCTTACAAATTTGCTAGCACAGCCATATTTGAATTTTTTTTAAATTTGTAAACCTTTCTGAACACACTGTTACAAAGATGGCATCTAAGAACGTTTCATTAAAAATAAATAAACACTATTGCAGGCTTCCCAAACCTATCCTGGGGACACTACTGTCAAGTTTTCAAGTTACCACAATGACTATATCTGCGCTAAATTTGCATATATTGAGAATATTTATTGTATGCAAATTATTGCACGAATATTCCTTGTGGGTATCCTGAAAGCCCCACGGGCAATGGGATCCTCAGGACAGGTTTGGATAGCCCCAGATAACAACAGTATAGGGCTTAAATGCTCAAATATTAAAGGAGAAAAACATTGTCCTCCGACATGAAAAGAGTAATTTTATAACTAGGTCCCCTGGTTTTAGGGGCCCAGAAAGTGTCTCTCTTATGGCTATTTTATAAAGAAAAGCAGCAGGCAACTTTTCTTTATAAATTAGAGGCCTAAGTGGTCAAAACCGTGCATTATATCTAACCATGAGCACTCAGACCTGCTCTATGACTAGTGCACATGCCCACGACTAGATTTTTGAAGAACGCGCCTAAGTTACAATATTTTATAATTTACTTACATAAAACATTTGAACTCCACCCAGCATACCCATTGTGAAAGTACGTACCATCAGCTTGATAAATAAAATTATGTTATAAGAATGCTTATTTACCTAACTGGTTTTATATACCGCCTTATCAAATTGTCAAGGCGGTTAAATAACAACACATAAAAAGACTGTCCACACATGTAAGTGATTTAAAATGCATGATTTATGCACATTGATCTTTGGTAACTTTCTGTTGCTCCTTATAAAATGACTTCCAAAGTGTCTATGTACTACCTCTTTAGGGGAAGGCCGAAAAGAGGAGCATATCCTTCTGGCTATGTTCCACCAGCACTAGTTTTGTTCAAGGCTACGGGGGAGGTCTGCGGCAACCAGCAGGATACAAAACGGCATGCTTTCCCAAGAGGAACTAGAACCGAGACATCTTGCAGCAGCAGCCACAGAGTTCTGAGCAGTTTCACATGAGAACCTATTCATACCCACGCTGGCTAGACATACTGCTGAAGGAAATGGCATAATCAGCAGAAAAAGCACTGGGCTACTGGGGTGTGCTGAGCCAACTGAGGCCGAGCAGCGCCAAAGGAAGCCAAGGGTCTGTAATTTTAAACAAGAGTGCTATGTGAGTTGGATGGAAGAGCAGTTTGTAAGACTTTCTGAGAAATACTGAGTGTCTGTGAGCAAAGGGACACAAGCGAGAATGTCAGACTGGCTGGAAGTACATGCTCTCAGCTGGGTTTGCAGGTGGTCTGTAAAAAATACAGCATGGTAAAGCAGGTTTTGTAAAGGCAAAACGGTGAGATTGCCAAGCCTGGGGAACTATGAGGTTAGCGTTTAGAGAAAATTGCAGATAAACGCTGTTAAAATTGTACCTTGGAGATCCTGGAAGGAGAAAGCATTTCAGAAATAAATTAATTATCGAGACAGAGCAGCCAACAGCGGTCTAGAGAAAAGAAAACCTCAGACACGGAAGTCTTCAGGGACGCGCTCTCCAATGAAGTAGAAACACAGTGTGCAGTCTGTGGGAAAGAGATTGTGTGTGTGCGTGAATCTCAAGGGAAATTGAACTTGGTTTATCTAATTGACAGTAAAAGGTTTTAATACTGCTTAGAACAGCGCGGTTCCCAAACTGTGGGTCACAACCCCAAATGGGGTAGCAAAATCCTCCTTTGGGGTCATGGCTGCTTGCAGAGTTTAAATTTTTTTTTTTTTAAAGTGTGTGGCAGCAAAGCAAAGCAGCAAGCCCACCCTCTTACTGAATCCCGTGCATCAGAAAGAACAGCGCTGCAGTGGCGGCTCGGCTTTGCCACGTGCCCACAAGTCAAATAAGAGAAGTGCCATTACCCACTGCTCATGCCCCTGAGGATCTTTTCTGCCAGCCATCACTGCCGCTGCTCTGTTTTGTGGTTTTGTTGTTTATTTAGGGACCTGCAGGCCCTCGGGGACTTCTTTGCCTGCTGCTGCTGCAATTGCTCCAATTACTGTTTGTTTGTTTTTTTTAACGTCCCATCTGCCGCCACAGCTGCGGGATTCTTTTTTTCAAGCGCTCTTGAGGTCTTTTTGGTCTGCACAAGACACTTGTCTTCCAGCCTGCAGGGCCTTCTTGCCTGCCGCGCCACTCTAGAGGCCCTCTGTACCTCCCACCACCACTCCAGGGGCCCTCTGTACCTGCCGCCACCACTCCAGGGGCCCTCTGTACCTGCCGCCACCACTCCAGGGGCCCTCTGTACCTGCCGCCACCACTCCAGGGGCCCTCTGTACCTGCCGCCACCACTCCAGGGGCCCTCTGTACCTGCCGCCAAAGCTCCTTCACTACCACTTCAGCCAGCTTCTAGCAGTGGCCAAACGTCAGCCTCCATACCACCATGCTGCTGAAGGCAGCTTACTCTTGCAAATTCTGATGATATTAAAAAGGTACAGATGGAAGGTGGGTTTCAAATAAATAGAAGGTAAGCAAGGTGATGGGTGTGATTGAGGGGGTATAAGCCTCCAGAATAGGCAGGATGTGAGAGGGTCATTCTGGAAGTTGGCATGATTGAAGGGGCACAATCATGAACAGGATATGAGGGGATGACTCAGGGAGATGGGTGCAATCTGAGGGGGCCATGAGCCTGGGCAGAGTGTCTGAGTGTGAGTAGGGACATGCAAGTCTGAGAAAGTGGTATAATTGAGAGGGGCATGAGCCTGGGCAGGGTGGTGACTGTGTATAGGGAGAACTGAGTCTTGGAGGATGATGTGATTGAGGGCCTGGACAGGGTGGTAAGTACGAGGGGATGAATCACACACACACACGCATACTGTCCCCATTCACTTGCCTTTGGCATCCACACTTGCACATTTGTGCGCACACAGACACCTGTGTGCAAACGCATTCGTGCATTACCATCTGGGGTCACATGAATTTTTATCTGCTAAAATGGGGTCACATCTGGAAAAGGTTTGGGAACCACTGGTTTAGAAGCTCTGGATGAATAAGGACTGTGCATGTGACAGCAAAATTTAAATGCAGGGAAGCGTTATACATTTGAATGGGAGACCGTGTACAGTTTAACGGGGAGACTTACTGCAGCAAGACAATAACAATAGGGACACACTTCAACCAATCTGTATCATCAACGCCAGCTTGTGGGAGACCATCATTTATTATATTTGATATACCATCCTTTGGTGATAACCATATAGAGCACTTTTACAATGTTCAAAATTTAATTAACAATAAATTGTGGCTCAAGTGCAACAATAAACTAATAGAGAGCTCACTTGCTGCACACTGTAAACGGGGGTGCTTGTTGTGAAAGTTCCACAATCTTGGCAAAGACAGGAATTTACTTGACTTGCAAAGGATTGTGGGTGTTGTAGTTCAATCACACAAAACTACCCGTTTAACCAGAAAAAAAGAATTGTAGATGCTCGAGGGTAAAGCAGAAAACAGATTTTATTTATGGGGTGTTATTCCCTCGCACAGATCTGCTTGGTAACATCAACAGGATAATTTCTTCAGGAATTGTATTCAGGAAACAAAACAAATAAGGCAACTGAATTACTTATGCAACAACTTAGTAAAGACCTTGATGGAACAGAAAAGGTCTTTCTTCTAGCCCCTGCTAATAAACTTTCTTAGCAGTGCTGGAATGAAAAATAAACCCAAAAGGAAAATTCTCTTTATCAAAAAAAAACAACTTTCTTCCTTTCACACAGTGAAGAAGTTTTCTTTCCAAAGTCCCACGTGCACTTGTGCCTTGCTCTAATCACAGGTGCTTAACCAGCTGCAAACCATTGCTGGTCCACTCTCCACGTGGCTCCAACTTTCCCCAAAGCTTTCTCTCAAATAAACTTTTCAGGGAAGCTAAAAAGAAACAGTACAGTTCCTTTTGGTGTTTGATGCTTAACTAAGGATTACTTTAGAACAGCAGCCTAGAAAGAGAGCAATCCGTGCATTCCATTTCTCATCTGATATTTCCCCTTGCTCTTGAAATATCATAGGATCACTTTCATACACTGGCTCAGAGGAATTCTCTAACTGATCTCTACCAGGATAGAAACTGTTTCCCTGCTGTCTTCCTTGTGCAAAGCTAGGGAACAGATCAGAGTTCATACCTAAGATCACGTTGTCATTAGGTTTCCTCTCTGGGTATTTTGGCCAGTAGGTAGCAAAGCTTCTGTGCCCAGCTCTCCAGTCAGAATCACTGGACTTCAAGTCTCTTTTCCCATACCTCCTTAAATAGGTATTACAGCTCCTTCTTTCTGCAGATGCAGCCGTCTCCTTTACAGGTGCTGTCTGGGGGTTCCTGGCTGTATATCTCCAAGCCTCTGGTTTCTTCCAGTCCAATGAAGAATGCTTGCCCCAGGAATCTCTCCCAGCATACGTACTGCCTCGGGCTCCTTTCTTAGACCTCCTGGACGTCTTGCTGTTCTTCCTTCTGTGTTCTCTTTGCTCTTTCTGTTTCTCCTGCTGTTGCTCTGAAGAATTTCTTCTAGATTTAAAGTGCCTAGATGGACACTCCACCCTAGCACAGTCCAGGTGTTCTGAATCAAGCCCTGCCCTAGGAGATGGGTGATTAGGGATTACATCATTGCTCCCCTGATTAGGCACACGTTTCCCTATTTCAGCTCTCCTAGAGGCTTTCTGTAAACCAGTGCATTTTGGGTCTGGTAGTCTTTTAGGTAAACACTCTGTTTTAGTGCTTTTACCAGCCAGCACAGATTGCTTATTCAGAGCCAATTCACCTCTTGTATTATTTCTTCCTGAACTATGATAAGCTTCCTTATCACAACACCCATTTGACAAATATACAGAGTTACACACCTGTTCAGAACAGAATATTACAGAAAGCAGAGCTCTATGAAAGATGCAGTTACAAGGCTCCAGATAAGTTTGGGGGAAACACTGGGCCACGTTTGTTTTGTCAAGTACTGGATGTTAGGGGAATAGGGAAAGATTAGTGGGCTGTTTAACAAAAGGACAGGAGTTAAATTCATAAAGTACACAAGTGTATCATAACAAATGTTGCAATGGATTTATGTATTTTACCTACGCATGCGTTTGCACCTGTAAGAGAAGAAACACAAAGGGCGAGATCTTATAAAGTGATCACAGGCGAACAGAGAAACGGGCAAAACAAGCACTGCAGACTTTACATGGGATGCAGCATCCTTTTGTTGAGCAAAATGAACCTCTACAAAGAAAAAGGAAAAGTGTTTCTATAATCACGGTGAATTATATATAATAAAGATGTGTATGGCAAGATTTTCATCTCGAGATCTCAAATTATTCAGGTTTTTCCGTTCCATTAATGTCAATGGAACATGCAATTTTCCACTCTGGCAGTAGGCTTTCCATCCACATTTAATCAATACGGTCAAGCAGGCACTCCAAGACAACGAGAGTGGCATAAAGACACTTTGGCACCAAGAGAGGCAAAGGGCACTATAGCTGCATGAAGGTTCCAAGACACCAAGAGAGGGCAAAGGTAGCACAGAACATGGGCATGAAGATCCCACGGCACTGGGAGAGAGATAAAACACAAACACTGGCAGGAAGACCCCAAATTCCCTGGACATGGGGCAAAGAAGCATCAAGAGGGTTACATCAGGATTGGTGGTTTGTGGGAAAATTAGCCCATTTCAGCAGTGTATGAAGGAGTATCCAAGTGCCACCTCCCCCACCAATGTTGTCTAACCTGGGGTCAATGGTTAAATTAAAATCCCCTCCCCTTATCAAAGTCCCTTCTACTAGATCAACTAACTTCCTGCTCATATGATCATAAAATATACTCTGCCCAAAGTTCGATGCATACACAATTACAAGAATGAACAGCTGATCACAGCAATTAAATAAATCGCCGCTCCTCCTTTTGTTACTTGTTATAACTCAGCTCGTGTATTTGAAACAACTAGTATCCCTATTCTATTCGAGGCTAATATGACTAAGGGGACTTGCTTACAGTTGAGTTAAAATGCTTATAGTCCGAGGAAGAAAAGCCACCTTCACTTTTAATCTATTTCTTTGAGACAAGCCACCAGTATTCACAGAAAGAAATTTAATGTGCACCATCTCTAGACCATATTATAATAGTATTCCAATTTTCCATTATCCATAACCTTCCTTTCAAAATGTCTGATCCCCAAAGCCAACTACATCCCCATCCCCATCCCCAATGCTTCCCTTACTCTCCCCTTCCCTACCAAAGTTGACAGCATCCCTCCCTCGCTGTCGCACATACTCACTCATTAGTGACTCCAACAGGACACACACTTCTCCATTCACACTGATCCCCACTCACCCCTTCCCACTCCCCTTATCAGACATAATGTATTCATACATCCCATCCAACCAACCTCAAAGAGACCGCATCAAACTGATAGTAACATAGTAACATGCCCTATAGTTTTACAGCTTCCCCGTCTTTGGAAGAGGTTTGTTTGTTCATCATTTCTCTCTAAGTATTTAAAGGTCTGAATCATATCTCCCCTGTCCCTCCTCTCCTCCAAAGTGTACATATTTAGGTCTTCAAATCTCTTCTCATAAGGCTTCTGACGCAGGCTCCAAATCATTTTGGTCGCCTTCCTCTGAACAGTTTCCAGTCTTTTTACATCTTTTGCAAGATATGGTCGCCAAAACTGAACACAGTATCCCAAGTGTTCAGTTTTGGAGACCATATCTTATCATTACTGGCTAAAATCCTAGAAAAGACCGTGCAACAACAGCTCTAGGACCACATCAACACACATGCCCCACTGGACATTCATCAACATGGCTTCTGCCCAAACCACGGAGTCGAAACACTACTGCTATACCTATTCAACGACATAATCCAAACCATAGACAACCACAAACAAGGAACTCTAATGATCTTCCTAGACATCTCAGCTGCATTCGACACAGTGGACCACAGAATCCTCCTAACCAGACTTCAGAACATTGGAATAACCAGCACCATCTTAAAATGGTTCAACTCATACCTAACAGACAGACAGTTCCCGGTCAAGTTCGGATCCAACACCTCACGACCTGCAAAGATCAAGCAAGGGGTGCCACAAGGATCCGCACTATCCTCACTGCTATTCAACCTCTACATCCAACCAATCTGCAACATCATGAAAGCACACAAAATAAACTACACAATCTAGGCAGACGACATCATGATATACACCCCAATCAACCTCGACAGCCCTGACTACACCAAAATAACAGACTGTCTCAACAGCATGGCCAAATGGCTCCTGCACAACAACCTAGCCATAAACTACAGCAAGACAGAAGCAATAATCATCACACGAAACACCAACTTCACCCCCCCCCCACCCTTCATCAACACCAACAACACAGCAATACCACTGAAAAACGAAGTGAAATACCTCGGAATAACCCTAGACAGAGAACTGAACCTACAATCACACATCAGAAGAACCACTAAGAATGCATACTACAAGATGAGAATAATCAGACGCCTCAAGCCCCTACTCACACAAAACTACTTCCGCACAGTCTGCCAAGCTCTAATAACGCCCATCCTTGACTTCTGCAACCCGATCTATAACGGCATGCCAAAGCAATCACTCAGACCGCTACAGATGGCTCAAAACACAGCGGCCAGAATAATCACGGGTTCATCAAAACAAGACCACATCACGCCCATCCTAAAAGACCTCCACTGGCTCCCAATCAGCTACCGCATCAGATACAAAATGATTCTGAACATATTCCAAATCAAACACAAGAGCTCTGCACTCAGCCTCCAACCCCTCATACTACCTAACACCAGCACTAGACCTAGAAGAAAGACCACAGCAGACACACTCAACACACCAAGCAACTACACAAAAGCATGCAAATCCACCATACAACCAGCCCTATCAATGGCAGCTCCTACAATATGGAACACACTCCCAGATGAGCTACGGTCTATTGAAAACCAAAGGACTTCCGAAAGCACCTAAAGACATTGCTCTTCACTGAGCACTACGGACCAAGCTTACAGCCAGACTCTACAGTTTCGAACTAAGCACATAACAGAACCTCGGACTCGATCTAAAGATCAGCCACAGTACACTGTAGAGACTGCAAAAAAAACATGTATATAGCTGTAAAAAGCACATGTTGTAAATAGCCCACACCAATCATCCCACCCACACTCATACACCCTCACTGTACATAAACATACCTAACACAAACACCAATGCTATTGATTGTTTGCTGTGTTCACCGCCTTGATTAAAAGATAAGGCGGGATAAAAATACCCTTTAAATAAAATAAATAAGTGAGGCCTCACCAGTGACCTGTACAGTGGCATAAGTACATCTTCCTTTCTGCTGGTAATCCCTCTTTGTATGCAGCCCAACATCCTCCTGGCTTTTGCCACCGCCTTGTTGCACTGTTTTGCCACCTTGAGATCATCAGAGATAATCACACTAAGGTCTTTCTCCTGAACCATGCACACCAACCTCTCGCCCCCTATCGTGTACATTTCCCTTGGATTTCTGCTACCTAAGTGCATGACACTGCACTTTTTCGCATTAAATCGTAATTGCCAAGCATTAGACCATTCTTCCAGCTTTTGTAGATCTTTCCTCATGTTATCCACTCCCTCGGGGGAGTCCACTGTGTTGCAAATTTGTGTGTCATCTGCAAAAAGACAGACTTTTCCATTCAGTCCTTCAGCAATATCACTCACAAATACACTGAACAGTGCCAGGCCCAGGACCAAACCCTGGGGCACCCCGCTAATCACCTTCTTTTCATCCGAGTGAGCTCCATGTACCATCACCTTCTGTCGTCTGTCAGTCAACCAATTTCTAATCCAGTTTACCATCTTGGGACCCATCCCCGAGCTACTGACTTTATTGACAAGCCTCCTATGAGGAACAGTATCAAAGGCTTTGCTGAAATCTAGGTAGATGACATCCATCGCATGTCCCTAATCTAGTTCCTTGGTCACCCAGTCAAAGAACTCGATCAGATTTGTTTGGCAAATTCATCCTTCAGTAAAACCATGTTGCCTTGGATCTTGCAACCTGTTGGTTTTGAGAAAGTTCACTATTCACTCTTTCAGGATGTAGACTGCACCGTCCAACAAAGAGCAAAGAGCCACGTCAAACCAAGCACACAGTCAGAGAACATGGTACAAAACCAAGGACCAGGATATATATATCTAAACCTTTATTAACAAACAATGCTAATAACTACTGCCAACTCTTTGGGTTGGCAGTAGTTATTGGCATTGTTAATAAAGGTATATATATTGTGAGACTATGCCGGTCTTAGGCGGTTGCCTAGACCTGGGCATAGCCTGAAGTTGTGGAAATAAAGACACTGCAGTCGTGTCCAGAGTGAAAATTAAGGTTGGGTTTTATTCCCTTTCCCTTGAGGATGTCTTCAAATAAGGACAACACAAAAGAAACGGTTGCTTCACCGGTGCAAAGGATTCTTAACAAATAATAATTATGCTTCTTTCCAGCAAATAAAGTCCATCACATTCAAAATGTGTAAAACACAATTCTTTTCTTTCTCCTTTCTTAACAGAGAGACTCTATGTCATCAGCTATACCTAAAGCACATTCCATGGGCTCAGGGATGTTTTCTGGGCTATAGCTTTCCCACTGCATAGGGCCAGGACCTGGTCCTGTGTATGGGCACTGAGCCCCTGTGAAGCTGCTCTCCGAGCCTTGCCCTTGGGAAACTTCAGCTGCTGTAAGTTGGAGCTGCTTTTGGGTGTCACAGATAGCAGGGGCAGTGTTGGGGATTGCCTCCCACGTCTTCTGCCAGTAAGGATTCTCTAGCCTGTTGTAAGCCTGGCTTCTCCCCCGGGGACCCACTTCTCTCCCTTTACCAAAGACAGGGTACTTATCTCTTTCCGTTGAGAAGATGGTTTCAAGCCCTTCTGCTTCCAGCCAAGGCTTTCTCTCTGCCTTGCACACTGCTTTCCTCTGTGAACACCGGTTACTGTGTTTAGCTGAATAAAACTCACTTCCTGCCTTCAGTGAGCTTCCTTGGATGTGACCATTGCTCTCTGTTGGCTTGGCTGTTTGCCTCGGTACGAGGACCCCTCTGGCTGGGAAGACTTTGTCACTGTCTTTCTTAGCTCTCCCGGGTTTACCAGCCTGCCTTTCTTCAGCCCTGGTTCTCCAAGGCAACGTGTCTTTCTGTAACTGCTTTGGAGTTCTTGTCTCACCTTCTCTCTGAGACTGACCTCTCAAACTCCTGGGCTGCACTTCAGTCCTAGCTCTCCAAGCCTGCCTGGAACTGCAGTCAGACTTCCTTTGGTCTCTGCTTTCTTCCTCAAACTCAAACTCCTGCTCCAGCCCTAGTCCAGGCTCCTGCTTGAGCTCTCCGTCGCTCTCAAGTTCCAGCTTGAGCTCTTGCTCGGTTTCCAACCTGCTCTGTGGGCTTTCCCACCTGTTTTTATCTCTCTGCTCATCAAACGTAGAACGTGAGTCTGGCTCCAGGTGAGCCTGATTGGAACCCTGAATTCTTACTGTGTCACTAAAGCCATGAGGAAAGTTTGTTTCCCTTTTCCCTGCCTCTCTGCATTGTGAATGCTGCAACTGCCCACGTGGCTGTAAGGTAAGCTCTTCTTTTATACTACTCTCTAATATTTCAGGGTCTGTACTATCTACCTCATGACAGATAAGCTCTTCTTTTATGTTACTCTTTAATGTTTCAGGCTTAGTGCTGTCTAGCTCATGACAGGTAAGCTCTTCCTTTGCATTACTCTTCAATATTTCTGGCTTAGAACTGTCTACCTCATGACTATATATATATATATATATATATATATATATCCTGGTCCTTGGTTTTGTACCACGTTCTCTGACTGTGTGAGGATGTAGACTGCATACTGCAGATCAGCAACACGTAAGCCAGATCACCACCTGTAATATCGGTCATGTCCAAGGAGAACTAGGTTACTGTTTTTTGTCCATTTGCATGTTGTTCTTCTGCTCAGTCACTCTGCAGGGCTTTCCTGCCCCAAGAGTCTACTGCCATTTGGAAGCCACAAACCAGCTTGATGTCAAGAGTCCAGTATCACCCCTTCTCACATAGCTTCTGTTACCAATTGTCAGAAGAGTTCTCTCTGTAGAGAATACAGGACCTTTCAACTTCTCGATTACACTGCAGCAGGGATAGTCCGATCTGGCAAAATTGAAACCTCTTACCAAAAAGTACTTCTCCTTTCATAGAAATATAGAACTACATCCCAGTCATTATTTTCTGTGTACTATGTCTCCATGATACTGCCCTACATCCAAGTTCGCCTCTCCCATACAACTTCTAAACCTTGAACCTTATTTTACATATTATGGGCATTAGTACATTTAGGTCTCCAGATGTTTCCCGTTCTTCTTCGCCCTTTTCTATACTATTTTTTAATGCTTTACTTAACTGGGGGCTTTGTTCACCCATCTCTGATGATCCTAGTTTAAAGCCCTCCTCAGCAGATTAGCCAGTCTGTTGAGGAAGGCACCTCTCCCCCTCTTTGATAGGTGGCTGCCATCTCTGCTCTGCAACCTTTGGAAAATCATTCCATTGTCCAGGAAGTCAAAACATTCTCTCTGACGCCATCCATGCAGTCAGGCATTCATCTCCAGGATGGTAGCCTCTTGGCCTTGGCCCTGGCCCAGACCCTTGGACAGGGAGGATTGAGGAGAGCATCACTTGCACATCTACAGTATCTGCTGCTCCTTAGCTCCTAGAGCCAAAAGTCACTTTTGATACGCTCAGGTGGAAACCTAGTGGTATCATTTGTGTCAACATGAACGAGTAATATCAGATACTCGTCAGTAGGCTTGAGGAGTCCCAGCAAGCTCTCTCATATCTTGGCACCAAGCAGACAACACAGCTCGGAGGACATCCATATCAGGACAATAGATGGATGTCTCTCTGCCCCCTGAGAAGAGAGCTCACAACTATCCCTTGCTTCCTAATGGTTTCTGATCATACTGCTTTGGGGTTTTGAGCCGATACCTCCTACTCCTGAGATGTTGTCACCTCTTCCACTTCCAGGACTGCATACTAGTTTGTCAGTTCCAGGAAAACTGTAGTAGAGGTGCAGAGTCGGCAGGCTCTGGTGATTTGTGTCCAGCTGTCATCTTTTCACAATGTTATCTTCCCTTCTGCTGGAGTTATTAGGTGTCTCTAGAAGCATTTCATCAATCTACCCCTCATTTTCATGGCTACTTCTTAGCCTCAACCTCTCCTTTCTCAGATCCTCAACTTGTTTCCAGAGGATTCTACTTGCAGGCATCTTGCACACTGAATCAGTTCCACACCCTGAATCTGGCGGTCTGTCTAGATGGATGTATTTATTTAGTTAACATCTTTTTATACTGTCTTTCTACAAGTCAAGACGGTTCGCAGCAAACTCAGTGCAGTAACAATAACACTTAAACAGTAAGATGCACATTATAGGGAACATATAATTTAACATTTGTTCAACATCATATGGTTATAGTACAACTATTTACAATATGTTAGTGGGTTGTGGTTTTTGCTTAGCCGGGTGCTTCTTGTTCAGTGTCTGAACCATAATTTTCTAGGAACAGCAGAGTCTTCAGGTGTTTTTGGAATTGGTTGGTGAGCTGAATAGATCGGATCCGATTGGGGGGGGTGGCAGCACATTCCAGAGGGTGGGGGCGTGTAATGCTCTGCTGTTGGTTCTTTGGCTGTTAGACGGTTTATCTGTGGAAATCTCAAGCTTGTTAAGTAGTAACAGGGGCAACAGTTCTGGCACCACAATGTTTCCCAGTCATATTTCTACTGTTGACACTTTGGTACTTATGGGAAATAAAATGAGAGGACAAACTAAAGTCTCTACCCTGTCCTCAGCTGTTCTGTCAGTAAAAACTAGTCTTTATGTGAAAAATACCACCTTTGTGCAGATTCCCTATACATAGTCTTACTTGTTTGCTCACCTATAAAAGGGATCTGCAGTACTATATCTTGTCTCCTCTGAAATACACTTTATTCAATTATTTCCCGGATAACAATATAAGCCAAAATGTATGTTTAATCACTAATCTGCCTACCCAAAAATATATGTAGCCTATATAGCAAAATTCCATTCTGGGGTGGGTGGGATCTAATATCTCAGTAGTACAGTGGCTTCAAAAAATACTTGCTGCCTTCCCTCCTCTGAACTAGAAGGCTAGAGGGGGAAAAAAAAAACAGCAAAAAAAAAAAAAAGTCTTGCTAAAACAGAAAAATCCCCTTCTGCAAACAGCTACAAAAAATAAATCAATAACTTTAAGGAGTAAAAAAAAAAAAAAAGAACAAAAATATCCTCTTTTTAAAGAACTTTCAGGCACAGAATGTATAGAAAATCACAGAATTAGCTTGCTTGAAATGAAGCCCCTGCTAAGCATGCTTAGGCCCCGGCATTAGTTCTGCCAGTTGCCACCTCAATGGACTCTATTGCCTCCTATCTCTCTGCTAGAATGGCCAGCTTATTTTCTGCACCAGTTCCTTAGGTAATCCATGTTCGTCCACCCAAGGGACTTCCTGAATCCTTGTTGCTGCACCCAGAGCAATTCTCTCAGTCTTCCAGTTTGATAGCTTGTCCCCTATTCAATTCTTGCGCCTCCAGCACAGCCTCCTTGTAGGCAGTAAAGCCCAGTTCATGCAGCTCCACCAGCTCAAGGTGAGAGCCCAAGCCAGTAAGCTTGGCCTTTATCTCTGTTATGGCCTCTTTAATTTTCTTCTTGACCGATACCACTTCAGTTTTTAGGGCCTTATACCATTTTTCATGTTGGCCTTTAGGACTCCCAATGCACTGACCTTTCTAAGGCAATTCTCAGCATCAGTCTTGGTCTCTGAGACGTCTTCTAGCTCCTTTGCAACACATACTGCATGACCAATTGACTTTTTTTTGTTTTGTTTACTCTTTATTGGCATTTATATAAACACTCAGGTATATACATAAATGAGAATATGAAATCATGGGATAACAATAAAACAAAATATAGTGGAACTCTTACATCATACAGAAGAATAATATCCCAAAAAGTAGTCCACATTATACATTGGGAGGCAACAGGAAATATCAATCCCACCATTTACACTCCTAAAAGGAGCAAAACAATGTAGAAAGCAGGAAAAAAAAATAAAAATAAAAAAAGCAGGCTAAGACTTGTGTGTCATCCGTAATGGGGCCCACCTCTACCCCAACCCCTTCCCTTGCACATATAAATTCTGAGAGCTGCTTAGGATCAAAAAAAAGAAAATTATTCCCCTGGTAGGAAATATAACACCTAGACAGATACTTTAACACAAAAGATGCACCCAAGGATAAGGTTCTGGCTCGAAAAGCCAAGAATTCCTTCCTCCTTAATTGGGTTACTCGTGACAAATCAGGGAATATAAGAACATTTGAGCCTAAGAATGTCTCATTAATATTCCTAAAAAAAAGATCGAAGAATTAAAGCTTTGTCAGCTTCCAAAGCAAGGATCACAAGCATAGTAGTTCTTTCCGTCACCACATTAGAGAATTTTCAAGGAATCCCATCAGGTCCCCGATGCCACTCACAGAGGCTCCCACACTCCTCCTCCTAACTTCTCCGCTGTTAACCGACAAATATTGCCCCCTAGTAAGTGGAGGTAGATGCTCCGTTGGTATTTTAAGCACCTCTCTCAGATACTTCCGCACCATTTCCACCAGAGACATGAGAGGGGACCTTGGAAAATTTAATAGACGGAGATTGTTCCGTTGAGCTAGATTTTCAAGATACTCAATTTTCCATATCAACATTGTCCTTTCTTTCATCAGAGCTGTATGCTCCTCTTTAAGATGGGCAATGTCCTCTTTAACTTGTACCAAAGAACCAGCTTGTAGCTCCAGATTTTTAGAAGCCTCCAACTTAATATTAGATATCTCAGTACTTACAGAACCCACCACGGTTGAAAGGGTAGTTGTTAGAGCAGATATGGCATCCCACAGCGCTTCTAATGTAATAACTGCAGGCTTTTCCACCCAAGTAACCAACATCAGCCCTCCTCCAGGCTCCACCTGCCGTGGAAACAACACCGGAATCCAGGGCCGACCATTGCCAGACTTGTCTCTCATCACAGGGCAACGGAGTGCTTTCCCGAAAGCCTGGCGACATAGAGAAACAAGCACCGTCCCGAGATGCAGCACTTCCGGGTTGTATCGGGGGCAACTGCTGATCGGGGGATAGACTCACCCCTGATGCGCCCAGCACAGAATCCTCCTGCCGTGCTGTCGACGACACCGCTACTGACCCAGTGGCCGCAAAACCACAGTGCTCCAGGGTTCTCTGGCCAACGACTGAAACTTGCGGTGGAGCTACCGGGAAGCCCGCTTGTTTCCTTTTTCTCCGTCCCATCGCTGATGAAACAGGAGTTCACTACCCAGACAAAACACACCGGAACAACTCAGAGCGGACGCCGACCATCAGGTACCTGTCGCCATCTTGCCTCCCCCAGTTGACTTCTTAAGGTGTTGAGAGCTTTTTCTCTTCAGATTTCTTCTGGACCGACATATTGAATTTGCAGACTACCATGGCTGTCAGAACTGCACTCAGTTAGCAAATATTTTGGCTTTAGGTGAATGAAACAGAAAATTATTTAGACTCATGCCATGGAGCTAGCAGTCCAAGTCACATCTTCTCTGTCACTTCCTCTCCCTTACTTACTTATACTTTGGTGAAGAGGGACTGCATCTGTCCTTCGGGACCACTCTCAACTCTAAAGATGCATTGAAAAGGTCAGACAGTAGAGCCACCAGAACTTCCCTAGGTTCCTTCAGTGCCAAGAGATGTATAATTCTTGTTTAGGAGGGAGAAAAGGGGAACCCAAGAAGAGATAGAATAGTCAATATGTGCTTGTCAGACCAGTCCTAGGAGCCCAGCCAGCCAGCTGAAGGTTCAGGAAATCATCAATGACTATATATAAGATAGATTTTCATGCTTTACTGGAAAGCAGGCCTATTTGCAGTCTCAAATGACCAAATATTGTGCAAATATGGTGTACTATAAGCCAGATGCTCTCAAACGAGCCACCAACTGACAAGTCTAGTTTTCAGGATTTCTACAATCAATATGCATAAGATACAGTTACACACAACAGAGGCAATGCATGCCAATATTTCTGATTCATATTCTTTAGGGCTATCCAGAAGTATCGAAGAACAGTTTAAAACATCCTGGTAATAATAGGAGCTTACTGCTTTGGGCTACAATTCAGGAGAAGCCTTGGCATATCAGCTAAAGCATGTCATCTGCCACTAATTATGTTATCTCAGGCAAGTCCCTGGACTGACATATTGAGTCTGAATAATTCAGTTTCATTCATCTAAAGCCAAAATATTTGCTAACTGAATGCAGTTCCGGTAGCCATGATAGTTTGCAAATTCACTGCTTCGTCACCTCCCATATAAACTAGAAACTCCTCCTTGCTGGTCTCCCTCTGAATCATCTTTCTTCCCTTTAATCTGTTCAAATCTCAGCTGCACGGCTGATCTTCCGCCATCCTTGATATGTGCACATAACCCCTCTTCTCAAGTCGCTTCATTGATTCCCCTTCTGTTTCCGTATCCAGTTCCAACTTCTCCTACTGATCTATAAGTGCATTCATTCTGCAGCTCTTCACTATATTTCCTTTTTTCTCTCTCCCTACACCCCTCCTCGGGAACTCCGCTCTTCTGGTGGACCTCTTCTATCCGTGCCCTTCTCTTCTACTGCCAACTGCAGACTACAATCCTTTCACCTTATGCCTGGAACAAACTACCTGAGCCTGTACATCAGATATATTGAAGGACGAGCGGCCTAGTGAATGGGGCAAGTTACCTCAGACTGGAGGGCCAGGGGCTTGAATCCCACTAGAGGACAGTAACCTTGGGCCGTTGCCTCGGGGACAAGGGAAAAATATGTATATAGTACCTGAATGTACAACACTTTGACTGATAGAAAAGCGATATATAAGCCTAGATAAATAAATCAGACTTCATCTCTGGCCCTTTCCAAATCCAGGCTGAACACTCACCTCTTCGAGGCTGCTTGTGGATCCTGATCCACTTTGCATGTTACATGTTTCCTTGGCATTCCCCCTAGATGTGTCCTTGTCCACAACTGTTGTATTTGTCTGTCTTGACCACATTGTAAGCTCCGATGAGCAGGGACAGTCTTTTACATGTGTCTGTACGGCACTGCGTATGCCTTGTTGCACTATACTAATGATCATTAGTAGTAGTAAGTCATTTTGGGGATAATTTACTAATGTTATTGTTAAGTGCCGTTGAGTCAGTGTTGACCCATGGCAACCCTCTGGATAGTTGTCCTAAACTATGTTCGGTCTTCATCGTTGACAGACTGGCACCCATAGCTGCTGTTATCATAAACAATCCATCTCATTGCTATTTTACTAACAGTGCATGCAATTTACTGCAGGGTCCCATTTTATGCAATGGGTCCAGTGGTAAACAATGCACATTAATGGCGTTGATGTGCACTCTTAATAAATAACCCTCCCCCCTTTATCTTCCATCTGCTTGCAAACAAGATGCCCACATTCCTACCTTTCCTCAGATTTAAGTCTAGATAAACACTAAGGCAATCCAGGGTTATTTAAGATTTCTAGTCAAAGATGTAGTCAAATGTTATGTAAATGAAGACTGCTAATTCGAGTTGTTATTCTTGGGGGGGGAAACCAACCTATTACTCATCCATTATTGCTACTGTGTGATTCTGACGAGACAACCTCTGATTTCTCTTGCTATAACACCACTCCTGAAGACACGACACATGAGGTGCCAGAACTACTTGGTGTCATCTACAGTCACCTCTGAACGAGGGAGTGGGGGATGATTCAGGCTTCCGCTCTTCTTCCCACACAAAGTGCAAGCACTTAATTAAAGAAAATAAAGGGTCTTTAACAAGTCACCATGTTTGCAAGAAAAAGAAACCATTTGCCATAATTGAATAGTTGCTGCCTTTATTGACTCCGCATAGCTTCCTAAAATAGTCTACAAAATGAGCAGTTATAGAAAAGCTGACCCAGACCAGCTGAGGAGGATTCAGTCTGCTGTCATGGTCATGGATTCTTTCAAATTTGCATCACATCAAACACCTCCCCCTCCCCCAATTGTCTCCTGGCACCAAATGGAAGAGTGTGGGCTGAGGCATGGCTCCTTAGCTTGGCACATGCCAGTTTTTCTATAATGCTTTATTGTGTGTCAAGCTTTTTATTTTGAGGGGGGGGAAGAGGATTCTCTGCCCTGCTCCATTAGAACCCACCCATGCTGGTTTGTACATACGACTATAAATGGCTTATTAAAATATGCTCAGAGTGTAAAATCATACAGCTATGGCAAAAGAAATAAACCCACTAGTTGCATATCGTTTAGAACAAGAAGAAGTGAAAACTGTTAAACAAAGATCAAGGATTTACCCAGTGGCATACTTAGTGTATTTGAGACGTGGAGCAGAGCTTTTTTTTTTTTTTAAACACTCCCTTCTTCTGTACGCCACTGCTAAAAAATAAATGGTATTCACCCTAGAGTTTTAAAGGAAAATAAAATTACATTGATAGCCTGTTTCTAGTCATTTGTGACTTATTTAAAACAGCCATAGTATCTATAGACTGGAAGGTATCAAATGCAATGCTTTTTTTTTAGTTCAAGTATGTTTATTAAAGCATTTAATAAATACAATCATCAACGGTCCAATACAAGGTAACATCATCTGCTCACTGTTGCTATCTAACTGCTAATGCACGGAGAGTGAATTAACAGCTGAGCATCATGTTCTTTCACAGTGATCGGTCACTAGAGCCCAGATTTTATTCACTTTGACTATTTATTTATTTATTTATTTAGACAGTTTTGTATACCGCCTTATCCTTCAATCAAAGTGGTCACAACACAATTGGGGGATACATTTAACACGAGGGGATATGAGACACATACACAAATACTTACAGGGAACATGGGCAGTGGAGGGTGAAGTGGCTTGCCCAAGACCACAAGGAGCACCTGTGGGACTAGAAACCACAGCCTTCCGGCCCAAGGTTGCTGTCCTCTAGTGGGATTTGAACCCCCGACCTTCCGGCCTTGAGGTAACTTGCCCCAACCACTAGGCCACTCCTCTATGGTTTCCCTCTTCTTGGCTGTGGCAGCCTCATATTTATGCAATGGACAGATATGGTTCCACCAGTTCTTCACGTCCAGGGATGATTTATCTTTCCAATAGGTAAATACAAAACTTTAGCATCACTGCTAACAAGAAATCTAACAATTTATAGTTCTCCTTAGAATATATGCCTGACCAGGCCAAAGATTTCTGTATCACAGTTTTATTCACAAACTGGCACTTATCTGCTCCCAAATCATCTTCCCATAAAAAGCTAGATCAGCGCAGATCAGTGCTGCAAGACCAATTTCAGTGCTACAATACCAACACTGTCTAAACTTTCTTAATATCAAACGGAGAGGTACCTTATCGTGTAGCTCATATGTCAACTTTGCCATTATAAAAGACCTCCCAGGCTTTGTGTATCTATTCCAGACATGAGGTGAATCCCTCTTCTGGCATCTCACCAGCATTTTTAAATTCTCTACAGACAATACGCCCCGCAGATGCTGTGATGCAAGCTCCGGCTTCCGCTATCCTCCAGCCA
Source organism: Ichthyophis bannanicus (assembly GCA_033557465.1). Taxonomy (NCBI): domain Eukaryota; kingdom Metazoa; phylum Chordata; class Amphibia; order Gymnophiona; family Ichthyophiidae; genus Ichthyophis; species Ichthyophis bannanicus. Next base: position 147,323,540 of record CM066033.1, read on the forward strand.
TTTCAGCCCCTCCGGGCAGCTTTTATACCTGCTTGGGAGCAGCTGTGCATGTCACTCAGGAGCTTCCCCTTGGCACCGGCTTCCCAAAATGGAAAGGTTTTGCCTTGGAATGGGGCCAAGCAGGAAAGTGCCGCTGCACGAAAAGATGAAGAAAAAAAAGGTAGATATTGGAAAGAGCTGGTGCAAATCAGCATAGATGTCGCCGAGAGGCTTATGATTCTTCCATTCTTAGTTCATTACCTTTTTTTTTGTAGTGCCATTAAGTCAGTGCTGGCTCCTGGTGGCCCAGATGCCTCTGGGTTTTCTTGGCAATGTATCACTGGAAGCAGATTGCCAGGTCTTTGCTTCTGAGACAATGGAGGGTAAAAGTGACCTACCCAAGGAGTGCCAGTGGGAATCAAACCCTTAATCTTCTGGGTACTAGGCAGCTGCTCTAACCACTAGGCTACTCCTCCATCCAACATGACCATATGCACCTCTTCACTGCCTGCAGCCAGGGTGGACCATTCCCACCACCCTGCTCTTGGTATGACACTGGATTAACCATCTCAGACAATCTAGAGGTTGTATGTCAATGTTAAAAAAAAGAAAAAAAAAGTAGGCGAGGATAAAAGTCTTCTGAATTCTCCGATGCTAGCCGAACATTTTGAGAGCCAGGCATTGCTGAGCTGTGCAGAGCAGCAAGAGCAGTTAGACAGTGAACAAGGGGTGGTGGAGGTCAGCAATGGAAGCTGGGAAAAGGGACAGGATGGATCCAGTGATCAGCAAATACAGGTGTGGGGAGAGGGGTGGTAAGAAGGAGTAATGGAGGCTGGACAACATGTAGAGTTGGAAGGGGGTGGGGAAAAATATCTTTTACTTCCTCTGGGCCCCATGGTGAAAAGACAGACAGACAAATAGTGGTAATTCTATCAAAGTGAAAAGTCCCAACAGGAGCCTATTTTATAAAGACAATATAGATGCCTATAAAACAGACTCTTGGAGCCAGCCCCCATAGTGTGGAAATTCTAACACTAATTCATACTTACTCTGAAAAAGGTATAAATTTGGGCATGTACTTTCCATTCACACACGTATATTTTATAAAACTATGTATATCACCAACTTTACTTCTGCTCTGCCCAAACTATCCCCCCTCCTCTCCTCTGGAATACCCTACATGCACATCACGTGAAATTAGGTACACTCTTTCTCCAGGTGTACTTGTTTTACAGCCATGTGTAGTCACACAATATTATAAAAGCCCTTTTCCACATCAAGGAGGCTTTACACATGGAAAATGTTGGAGGATGAGGCATGCACCAACAACAAAAAAGTATTGCCCAGTAAATGATAGATCCTGAAAGAAAATTATCAAACCTATGGATTAACCAGGACTCCCTCATCTGGCATGCACGTAAGCTTGGGCAACCAAGCCGAGTTAGACTTCTCTAAAATGAAAATGCCCAGAAACCACTTCATTGGGAAAGAAATTGAAACAGCATCTAAACACTAGCTCACTAGACTGCTTCTCCCTGCTTTATTATTGCTCACTGCATTAGCAAGAGGCTCAGTGCCTTCACAGTTAATGCTCCCTGTTGATGTTTTTCTCTCAGTGGAATGGGGGTGGCATAAATTGATCACTAAAGTTCTGGAAGTGCTCTGCCTGTGTCTTGCACAGGCCCAAGAAGATTGTGTCCATGTGTAGCAGAAGACAGCACGCATTTCTGCTGGTAGAACAAGACTGCTCCAAACCCTGAATCCTCACCAACCGCACAACTGCAAGCACTTAAAAGGGATTCACATTTCAAAAGCAGTTCAATCCACCACAAGACAAAGAAAACCAAATGTCATTAGCGTGTGTAAGCCATGTGGAGAGGGTTGGAGGGGGACACCACTGCCTGGTTGGCAAAATATTAAACATCACAATAAAAATGAAAAGAAAAAAAATAATCAACATTTTTCTGTACAAATCAAAAGCTTCTCAAACTTATCAAAGCTGGATTGGTGCTCTAGTTTTTAAATTAGGAAATGAGAAAGCTGACTTCTTCTAAGCCAGAGTGGTAGAGTGCTGTAAAGAATTTGCTGCCAAAGTCTCCACTCAAGAAGGGCAACCCAAAAGAACAGCATAATTGTGCCGTTTTGACGGTAATTTTACAACAGAGAGACTAGGTTAAGGCAACCGAAATGTGCCTATTGTAAGCTTATTTTATAAAAAGACCAGTAAGTGCCTACTTGTCTTTATAAAATACTAGCGTTAAGTGGCAGGGATCACACCTTCAGTTCAGGGGCAGACCTCTAGACCTGCTTCTCAGTAGAAGTAGTTCACAGGTATGTGCGCAGATTAAGGTATTTTATAAATCAACACACGCATTTGACAATTCTGCCAGACTGCGTCTTCAGTACACACCATCATGCCATCACATGTACTTTTACACCGGTCGGCATTTTATAAGAGGCCATTAACACACGGATACTGCAACATATATGTAAAAATGAATTTAGAAAATGACCCCTTCACAGTGGCATTTGCGCTCCGAGGGCCCCCGTAGTCCAAAGGAGGGTCCCCCTCCTCCCACAATTGCCAAACTTGGAATTTCCATCTCTTATCTTTACATTTTGCAAAGTACAGGGGGAAAGGTATCACACTATTTTCTCAAGTGTTGCGCTGCACATAGAGTGCAGTGACTTGAGGGTTCAGGTAAATTTTTGTCCACATATTTCTATTTTTAGACTATCATAATGCATTCTCTTCTGTACTCTATCTTCAGCAGGTGTGACCAAGGCCAGGTATTCTGTTAGCATGAAATTTCTATGTAGGGACTTGTGGAAAACTGGCATTTTTTTGGTTCGTAGTCCTAGCTCTGCACTGCATTCATTGTTGGGCGAAGGGGACGTCTGTGGATGCAAAATGTGCCTTTACGATTAACACCATGATGGCCCTAAGCTCCATTATTTAACTGCTACAAGTTTTACTGAGCATAACCAGCGACTGCAAAGTTTTCATTTCTTTATTATATAGACTGGGAAAATAAGTTAATTTTTCTTGGGGCAACCACTTGGTTAGCATAGTTAGCTAGGGGACCCTCGATTTCTCCCTCCCCATTCCTTAATCAGAGCTCTAAGGTGGCCCCTCCTTTTTGGGTGCCTTAGGGGAGGGGGGTGCTCTCTCATTCCTTGCCTCAGGTAGCAGATTGCCTTAAGCTGCCCCTGGGGGAGCATGGGTAAAAGACTGTCTAGGATGTCAAATACTGTTGGGCTGGTCCTGAAGCTGAGGTAGCTGAGATAGGTTCTGCTGAGAAAATATAAATGCTCCCAAATTTCCCGAATCAATTACAAAACAAGCAAGAGGTTAACAACAACAAAAAACTGGAACTGTGGAACTGTTTATGATCTCTTCAACAGCAGCTAAGATGAGAGTAGAAACAGAAAAATAACATCAGAAAAAAAGACCATATAGCTATCTAGTCTGCCCTTCTACATCAACTACTATAGTCCCTTTTTTACCTTTAGAGACCTTCAGTGTTTGTCACTTGCTTTACTGAATTCAGATACTGTCATAGTCTCTACTACCTTCACTGAGAGACTATTCCATGCATCTATCTCTCTTTCCATAAAGAAATATTTCCATATATTACTCCCGAGTCTATCCCTTTCACCTTCATCCTATATGCCCTAGTTGCAGAGCTTTCTTTCAACTGAAAGAGGCTCTCCTCCTGTGCATTTATGACATGGAGGTATTTAAACAGTTCTATCATATCTCCTCTCTCCCACCTTTCCCCTAAAGTATACATATTGAGATCTTTAATTCTTTCCCCATATGGCTTATAACAAAGACCACTGACCATTTTGGTAGCCACCCTCTGCATCGACTCCATCTTGTTTATATCCTTTTGTTGGTGTGTTCTCCAGAAGTGCACGCAATACTCCAAATAAGGTCTCAAAGACTTATACAGAGGCACTATCACCTCCTTTTTCCTGCTGGCCATTCCTCTCCCAATGCCCCCAAGCAAACTTCCAGATTTCACGGTCAACTTTTCTACCTGGATTAACCACTTTTAGATAATCAGAAACGAATCATGCCTAGGTCCTGCTCTTCTTTCATGGACAGAAGTACTCACCCCCAAAGCTGTACCGCTCTCTTGGATTTTTGCAGCCCAAATGCATCACCCTGCATTTTTTAGCATTAATAGAAGAGACTGTAAATAAATTAAATGTCAGATGACAAATTCTTGGCCATTCATCAAGCTTAGCTAGATTCTTCCTCATGTTATCTACTCCTTCCTAAGTATCTATTCTAGTGCAGATTTTGGTATCACCCTTAAAGAGGCAAACCTTACCCAACAGGCCTTCCACAATATCACTAACAAAAACGTTAATAAGAATCGGACCAAAGACAAGTCCCTGCAGAACACTACTGGTAACATCCTTCTCCTCAGAGTAAGCTTCATTTACCTGCACCCTTTGTCGCCTCCAACTCAACCAATTTATAACCCAGTCAGTCAGCCATTCACTTTAGGGTCCATCCCTAGGGTGCTCAATTTATTTATAAGTCACCTGTGCGGAACGGTGTCAAAGGCATTACTGAAATCTAAGTACACCACATCTAGAGCTCTCCCTTGGTCCAACTCTCTGGTCATCCAGTCAAAGAAATTAATTAGATTGTTCTGACAAGACCTGCTCCTAATAAAACCATGCTGCCTCGGATCCTACAATCCATTGGATCCCAGAAACCTCCCTATCCTCTGTTTCAGCAGTATTTCCATTAATTTACTTACCATAGAGATCAGACTAACTAGCCTATAGTTCTCAACCACATCCTTACTTGTGTTTTTGTGTAAAGGGACCACTTGTGCCTTTCTCTAGTTCTCTGGGACCACTCCAGTCTAAAGAAGCACTGAAAAGGTCAGACAGTGGAGCCACTAGACCTTCCCTATGTTCCTTCTATACTCTTGATTGTATCCCATCTGGCCCCATTGCTTGTCTACTTTCAGTTTAGCTTGTTCCTCATGAACAGCGTCTTCTGAACATTATTCAAGATTCCCTTCACTTCTGGTCTATTTGTGGATGTTTTCTGAGGTCCTGCTCCTGGCCCTTCATCTGTGAACACAGAACAAAAATATTTGCTAAGCAATTCTGCTTTATCCTCATCAGTTTCTACATATTTCTCCCCTTCACCTTGAATGATAATAGAGCTTTTGCACTTCCTCCTCTCATTAGCATATCTGAAAAATGTCTTGTCCCCCTCCCCCCCCCCCATTTTATTGCATTGTCTATTTTTTCTTCTTTTTGTATTTTTGCTTTCCTATTTTCCAAGCTTCTCTACATTTTTCCAAATATTGATGCTTGTCTCCCTCTCTCTGTGATCTCTTGCATTTTATGAAGGCCACCCTCTTTCTTCACCTTTTTAGTTACTTCTTTTGAAAACCATAATGGTCTGTTGCCCTTAAAATAACCCCTTTCAGTTTTTCCCATAACCTTTCTACATCCCCCAGCTGCTCCCAACCTGCTAACAACTCCTTGAGGTATTGGCCCATCTTAGCAAAGTTAGTTTTCCTAAAGTCTAGGACTCTCACTTTTGAATGGACTTTATCAGCCCTAGTTCTAATACTGAACCACACCATCTAGTGATCACTGGATGCGAGATGATCCCCCACTATAACATCAGAAACATTTTCCTCATTGGTAATGTCATAAAGCGGAAGCTAATGAAAGTGAAGACTTAGAAAAAAACGCTTTCTTTCACAAAACAAATGATGTGCAGAAGATGCAATTGCCCTGCAGCGCAGCTAGAGGGAGCAGGCGAAAACTTGCAGAGGCTGAGTTAACACACCCGGCTGATGATTCTGCAGGAGTTAATCAGCTGCACCTGAAAGTAGCCCGGGGAATTCAAACATAGAATGCCTTTATAAGCAGAAAGCTAGTGCAGAAGAGAGGAGAAGGAGGAGAAGGGGAGCTGAGACAGCCAGCTCAAGCAGTGCAGCCAAGACAAGCAGCACGACAAGGACAGCAGGAGCTGGAAGAGGAGCACAAAGAGCCAGAGAGAAAGACGGGCCATGGAGAGTCAGTCCGGAGAAAGACTTGGTAGCAAGAGACCTCAGAGGTAAAGAGCTCAGAAGGAGAGAGCCATACCTGGAGAGAGGCCTACGCTCACCAGAAGACTCTGAAACAGGATTGAAAGGCTCCAGAAGGAAAGGTACTGATAGCAGAGTTACCTATACCAGGAAGCAAGGAAGTCTGGATTCCTCACCAGGTTTTCCTAGGCTACAGAAAGGTCAAGCAGTGCCCAGAAGCTTCCAAGAGAAAGTCTGCCAAAGAGACTGTGTCCTGAGAGAAGTGCCTGAGAAGGAAAACTCCAGTTATACTGGCTACAGGAAGCCAAGGTATGGTGACGCTTTATTCATAAAGAGAAGCTCAGCTCCTAGAAGCTCTTGTAAAGCAGATATCCAGTCTGAAAGGAAAAGAAGCAGGCCAGAGTTTTATAAGCCAGGACGTAAGGGCTTAGGAACAGGTCATGCTTATGTGAGAGCCCTAGAACAGCCTTACTGGAAACAAGAGAACAGAAACAGTGACTGGCAAACTATAGCGGTCAGGGAAAGCTCCAATTCAGAGGGAGATAATAATGACCCAGAGCCCATGCAGATAGCGCTTGAGGATCCTATTCCCTTATCTTAAGATGAATTAATGGATTGCTCCATTTGTATTGCGGGCAGTTTTGAATCACTCCCTGAACTGTGAGTTATACAGATGTTGCTTTGAGAATACTCATGTTTGTGCGGAATGAAAGAGGAATATTCACTCCTTAGTTTTGCTCTAAAGTTTGAAAGAATCCTGGGTTAAATCCTACTAGCAACTGTGAAGTTTGTAACAGTTTACCTCTTTACTTATGTTGTGGTGGAAGCCTGAAAAGAAGGACTTTCTGTATTTCTGTATCCCAGCGAACCTTTTGCGTTAAAAGGGAAATAAAAGCCTTATTTACCCTCTACTTGGCATACACAATTTATTCACATAAGGAGCAGGACTACAAAGACCTTGGCCTTAAAAGAGCCCTCAACTCCCAGAAAATAATAATATGCTCAACCTACCCTTACAGCCACTGGCCACCAGGGGGGGGTTGATGACAGTAAGCACTAGGTCCAGTATAATATGGCCCCTTCAAGTGTGGGTTCCTTTAACAGTTGCCAAAATAGTTCTCCCTGTAGAGCAGCCAAGATCTCCTTACTTCTAGATGACACTGCAGCAGGGATGTGCCAATCAACATCTGGAATACTGAAATCGCCTCAGTAACACTTCTCCTTTCATGGCAATGCTGCATATATCTTCTATTAAATCTCTGTCTACATCTTCTGCCTGTGAACATGGCGAAAACTGAGCTGCTTATTTTTTCCCCAAAACCAACCTCCTTTCTCGGTCTCTGTGGTTAAAGCTCTACTCCTTCCCGAGTTCACAACCTTAGGGTCACCTTTGACTCCTCCCTCTCCTTCTCCGCCCACATCCAACTGATAGAAGCCACAGGTTTTAGCTTTCTCTATAATGTCAGCAAAATTTACCCATTCCTTTCTGAACATACTACTAAGACACTTTTCCACTCTTTAGTCATCTCCCATCTAGACTACTGAAACCTCCTCCTTGCTGGTCTCCCTCTGAAAACTCTCTCCCCTTCAATCTGTTCAAAACTCGGTTGCGCAGCTAATCTTCCACCAGCCTCAATATGCTCATATTACCCCTCTTCTCAAGTCTCTTCATTGGCTCCCTATCCATTTCCATATCCAGTTCGGACTTCTCCTACTGACCTATAAGTGCACTCATTCTTCTGCTCCTCGCTACCTTTCCTCTCTTATCTCTCACTACACCCCTCCCCAGGAACTATGCTCTTCTGGCAAATTGCTTCTATCTGTGCCCTTCTCTAATGCCAACTCCAGACTTTGCTCCTTTCACCTTACTGCTCCTTATACCTGAAGCAAAACTACCTCAGTCTGTACATCAGGCTTCATCTCTGGTCCTTTTCAAATCCAGGCTGAAAACTCACCTCATTGAGGCCACTTTTGGATCCTAATCCGCTTAATCTCTTTTGTGTTTCCTTGCCATTCCTCCTAGATGTATCCTTGTCGAGAGTGTTATGCTGTGTCTTGTCTAGATTGTAAGCTCTAATGAGCATGGACTGTCTTTTACATGTATCTGTACAGTGCTGCTTACACCTTGTAGCGCTATACAAATGATCAGTAGTATAGCAGTAGTGAAGGAGATCTGTATATCACACTAATGCAAATAGACTTTCCGTTCCCTCTTGCTAGTTTAACCCACAGTGCCTCCTCGCTCCCTTATAATACTTATCTGGAAGATGGCAGCACGTCTGATCCGGTGGAGCAACGTCGGAACCATTTCATCAAGGTCAAGGGGTGCCTCAGGGATCCTCCCTCTCTGCCTTGATGTTCAACATATACATGCAACCCATTTGTAATATCATCCGGTCTTTCAATGTAAGTTGCATGGTATATGCAGATGACGTCCTGCTCTATATGCCATTCACCATAGATAAATTTAATCTCTCCCCTCTGACCAATTGCTTCAATGCCATATCTGAATGGCATCTGTCACAAAACCTCAGAATCCAACATAAGAAGACTGAGGTGCTCTTTATTTCGAGGAACCCGAATTTTAGCCCGCCTCAATACTTGAAGGTGAAAGAAGCTGATCTACAAACAAAACCCACAATACGGTATCTGGGTGTTACACTAGATCAAAACCTCGACATGAAGGCACATATAGCTAACACTGTAAGAGCTATATACTACAAGATCCGTTCACTCAGACATCTACGCCCCTTGCTTGAACCAGAGGATTTCCGTTCTATCTACCAGGCTCTGATCATACCTCATTTTGATTATGCCAATGTCATTTTACAAGGACTCCCCCAATCCACCTTGAGCCCCCTACAGCTCGCAATGAGGGTTCTCCATGGGGCATCTAGGAGAGACCATATGTCGCCCCTTCTGAAGCAGTTACACTGGCTTCCTATACAGGCCAGGATCGTCTTCAAGACAATGTTACTGACTTTCAAAGCGGTAAATAGTCTCTCCTCCTCTCCACTAACCGACCTCATCCAATCCATAACCCCGAACAGATCAAGAAGATCCACAGCAATAAACACGCTAACGACGCCGCGAGAATTAACAAGATGTACCACAACAACAGCAAATAGGGCCTTCAGTCTCTGTGCACCAAGACTTTGGAACGCCTTACCAACAAACATCAGAGCAATCACTAACCTTCCCCAGTTCAGAAAGGCCCTTAAACATTACCTATTCCTCAAATACTTCCCAGAGAACACTGAATCGCATACCCACCCTAATAGCTGTGACATTTACAACACACCTAGTGAGCAAGGAGAACACACTTAGCAAGGTGTCCTTGACCATTGAATCTCATGTTTCATTTATTTCATTTATTTTTTTAACTCTAAGGTGTAAATAGTTACTCTTGTTATCCAAGTTTTGTTGTCCAATTAATTGTAAACTTTTCCTTGTTATCCAAGTTTGATATCCGGTTAATTGTAAACTCAGACACATGTTTTTCCTGTCTGATTTTCTGTTCTATGTAAACCGCGCTGATGCCGAATAGTGCAGCATATAAGAAAATGTAAATAAATAAATAAATAAAAATAAGCCCTATAATTCTGTAGCTTTAATATTTTTTTACCTATAGTGCCACTCCTCCTCCCCTTCTTCCTACCCTGTCCTTCCTGATTAAACTATAGCCTGATATCATTACATCACAATTATGATTGTCCGTGAACCATGTCTCCATAACCGCCGCTAAATTCAAGTCAGCCTCCTCCATTAAAGCCTCAACATCTGGGATCTTATTTCCTATACTACGGGTATTGATGCACACTGCTTTCTAGACGTTGCCCCTTTTACCCATTTCTACAGAGGTATTTAAAGTTTTTCTTACCTAAGGGCTTTTACTTACCCATCCCCATGAATCTAGTTTAAAGTCCTCTTCAGTAGGTTAGTCAATTTGCTGTGAACATAAGAACATAAGATATGCCATACTGGGTCAGACCAAGGTCCATAAAGCCCAGTATCCTGTTTCCAACAGTGGCCAATCTAGGTCATATGTACCTAGCAGTTTCCCCAAAAGACGCAGGTTCCGCAATGTTTGTACTGGGTCAAGCATTGATATCCTGGGTCCCTTCTTAATGGTTTATGGACCTTTCCTCCAGGAACTTGTCCAAACCTTTTTTAAACCCAGCTACACTAACAGCCTTTACTACATCCTCCGGTAACAAATTCCAGAGTTTGATTAGACGTTGAGTGAAGAAATATTTTCTTTTATTAGTCTTAAATAGTTTACCCTGTAGCTTCATTGCATGTCCCCTAGTCTTCCTATATTCTGATAACGTAAACAATCGATCTACGTTTACCCGTTCCACTCCGTTCATTAATTTATAGACTTCTATCATATCTCCCCTCAGCCGTCTCATTTCCAGGTTAAAGAGCCCTAACCTTTTTAGCCTTTCTTCATAGGAGTATCCTTCCATCCCCTTTACCATTTTGGTGGCTCTTCTCTGAACCTTTTCTAATAACGCTATATCCTTTTTAAGATACGGCGACCAGAATTGCACACAATATTCAAGGTGCAGTCTCACCATGGAACGATATAGAGGCATTATAATATCTTTTGTTTTATTTTCCATTCCTTTCCTTATGATACCTAGCATTCTATTTGCTCTCTTGGCTGCCGCTGCAGACTGGGCGGAGGGTTTTAACATGTTATCCACAATGACGCCTAAATCTTTTTCCTGGATGGTGGTTCCTAATGTGGAACCTTGCATTGTGTAACCATAGTTTGGGTTGTTCTTCCCTAGGTGCATAACTTTGCACTTGTCCACATTGTCCTGTGGAAGATGGCTTCCACCTGCCTAAAAAGGGTTGAAGTATGTTTGCTCTACAGTCCATGGTCCAGGAAACCAAAATGCTCTCGATGACACCATCCACACAACCATGCATTCATCTCCAGAATGTGAGCTTCTCTGCCTCATCCTTTACCTCAAGGGGGAGGATTGAAAAGAATACCACCTGCGCACCTATCTGCTTCACTCTCTGTCCCAGAGCCATGAAGTCACTCTTGATATGCTCAAAGGGATACCTCGCAATATCATTCGTGCCAACATGGATGGGCAACATTGGATAAGAGTCAGTAGGATTGACGAGTCTCTGAAGCAAATAATAATATCAGCATACTAATTGCAGCATTGGAATTTTCATTCATGAACGTATATGGAGAATATGAAATTACAGCATTGAATGTACACAGACAACAGCACATTATAATGAATAGTGCTTTAGTGGATGTGGTGCAATTTATTATATGGATAATGCTTCAGCATAAACGTGATGTTTTAAAGAAGTGAATAAGAAGGGAGGCTGGTGCAGTTGATTGTACGCTGGGAAGACATTTTAAAATAATTAAAAAAGCAAACAAAGTTGTCGATATAGTAGTAATAAAAGACGTTGTGAACTGCATTAGGCGTGCATGGAACTAATGACTGAAAACGGGGAGCAAGTATGCAAGATACTTGCTGTAATCTGCACGGCTCCATACTGATGGCTCCTATCACCTTTTCTATGTATTTTTTATATGTATTTGGTTTGCACATTACTTTGTACAAAATCCTTTCACAATTCCATGTGATAGGAGAGAAGAATTTTTTAGCGTGGTCTTCATCTACTACTAATAATCATCATTTGCATAACATAGCAAATGCCGGCAGATGTAGTGCTATCGAAAAAAACATGGAAGGAAATCCAAATTAGAAAAATAGGAAAGAGCATAAATACTAATAAGTTGAATATAAAGCAATAATAGGATTACTTTTGTTTCACAGGGATACTATATTGAATTTTGGCATTTTTACTGTTGTGCTGTTCAGCTCTTACCCATTGTGCTTGACTGTCTGTGGTAATTATAGTTATATATTGGGTTTTACTGGATTGTAAATTGCCTTGATTGTTGTTCAGCCAAATGGTGATATATAACTCTTGGCTTTTATGAGGTGGGGGGGGGAGTTAATCTAGGAATATCAGGCCACTCAATAATGGATTTTACTTATTTATTTATTTATTTATTTATTTATTTAACAGTATTTCTAAACCGCCTTATCTTAATAATCAAGGTGGTATCACAGCAAGCAATCAGGTAAAGTGTGTGTGTTGTACATGCAGTGAGGATAAAACTTAGTTGTGTGAGGGATGTGTTGGGTGCTTGATTTGTTTGAGCTATATACAGGGTGGGCTATTTACAGTGGTGCTAGAATCATATTTTATATATATTCAGTTGTTTGGGAGGATTGGAGTGCTGTTATCCATTCTCTTAGGTTATGTGATGTGACCATAGTGCTCTATGAACAGCATGGTTTTCAGTTGTTTTCTGAAGTCTTTGAGGTCTGGAGTTGCCCTTAGATCGTCCGGTAGATTGTTCCATATTGTTGGAGCAGCCATGGAGAGAGCTCTGTCTGTTGTGTCCCTGCGTGTGTGCTTGTACTCATTTGGGGTGCTGACTCGGTTGCGTGTTTGACTTCTTCTGGGACGTGCGCTGGTTTCCGGTTGTATGAGCAGGTGGAGGCTGTTGGCTGATGTGTGTTCTTTTATCTTAAATAGGTTTATGATAGTCTTGTATCTGATGCGAGCAATGATTGGGAGCCAGTGTAAGTCCTTTAGTGTAGGTGTGATGTGCTCCTGCCTTGCGGCTCCGGATATGATTCGAGCTGCAGTGTTTTGTGCCAGCTGTAGTGGTTTGAGAGCTTGTTTTGGTAGTCCGAGGTATATCGGATTGCAGAAGTCCAGTATTGGGGTTATCAGTGCTTGACAGACTGTACGGAAGTGTTCTGGAGCGAGGAGTGGTTTCAGTCTCCTGATGATTCGCATCCTGTAATATGCTTTTTGGATTGTTTTGTCTATGTGTGGTTTGAGGTTGAGTTTACTGTCCAGAGTAACCCCAAGGTATCTCACCTCCGATCTTATCGGTATCGTGGTGCTTTGTATCTTTATGTTTGGTGGGTGTGTGAAGCTTTGGTTTCGAGTGATGATTAAAGCTTCAGTCTTGTTGTAGTTTATAGCTAGATTGTTGTTTTGGCACCACTTCGCCATTTGGGTAAGGCAGTCTGCTATCTTAGAGAAGTCCGGGTTTTCGATTGATATCGGGGAGTATACCATTATATCGTCTGCGTATATTGTGTATTGGATGTTGTTCTCTTTCATAATGTTGCATATTGGTTGGATGTAGATGTTAAAAAGGAGTGCTGAGAGTGCGGATCCTTGTGGTACTCCTTGTTGGACGTTTATGGGCCGGGAGGTGTCCTGTCCCACCTTGACCTGTTAGGTACGAGTGGAACCATTTTAGAGTGGTACCGTGTATACCAGTGTTCTTCAGTCTCTCCAGGAGTATATTGTGATCAACTGTGTCGAACGCTGAGGAGATGTCGATGAAGATCATTATAATTCCATTCCTGATGTCGTCAATTATTCTTATGATGCTGTCGAAGAGGTAGATCAGGAGAGTTTCGACTCCATGGTTGGGACGAAATCCGTGTTGGTTGTCGTCGAGAGTTCCGTGTTCGTCAATGTGTTCCTGAAGTTGTAGTTGAACCGTCTTTTCAATTATTTTTGCGAGGAAGGGTATGCTGGAGATTGGTCGGTATGCTGCTGGGTCCTTTTTGTCGAGAGAAGTTTTCTTTGTGATTGGTCTTACTGAGGCAAGCTTTAATTGCTGTGGCATGAGTCCTTGAGTGAGTGAGTTGTGTACCATTTTATGAATGTTTGGTATGAGGCTTGCTTTGGTGGCTTTGACCCATGACACTGGGCAAGGGTCTGTAGGAGCAGTGCTTGTGTTGATTGTGGAGATGATGTCTGATATCTGCTCTTTTGAGGGTGAGTGGAATGTGCCCCAGGTTTTGGGGTGGACGTTCGTTCTGTTGGTTCTACTGGGTGTTGAGCGCTCTGTGGAGTGAAATTTGTCTTTGATGTGGTCGGCGAATATCTGTGGATCCACTTGTATTTCTCTTTCTGCTGCTTGCTCTTTTGTCAGGGTTTTTACTATTTCGAAAAGTTCTCTGGGTTTGTTGATGGAAGAGTTTATCAGGTTTGTGTGGAATTCTCTCTTTGATTGGTTGATGTGTTCATTGTATTGTTTTTGCTTTGTTAGGTAAAGATGTTGGTCGGAAGTAGTTTTGTTTTTTCTCCATCTCCGTTCAATTTTCCTGAGCTCCCTCTTTTCCTGTCGTATTTTTGCTGAGTACCATGGTTTGTTTTGTCTCTTGTTGTGGTGTTGTTTCTTGGTCCTGTCAACGGATGGTTTGGCGGCGTTAGCTAGGACATTGTTCCAGTTGGAAACTTGTTCCTCCAGGTCCTCTGAGTCAATGTTCAAGTGTTGTATTGTGTCCTGGATGAATTCGTCCTTGTCAAAGGACTTGAATCGTCTTTGTGTGTGTGGGAAGTTCGCTCTTTCGCTTGTCCAGTCTTCTTGTGATTGCAGATTTGTCTCGATTAAGTAATGGTCAGACCATGGTACTGGGGTGATGGTGGGTGTAGAGATTAGGTCTCTTGAAGTTAGGTAGTTTGATGCGAAGATGAGGTCTGGGGATGATCCTAGTCTGTGTGTTGGTGCATTGACTATCTGTGTGAATTGAAGTGATGACATTGCCTGAAGGAAGGCCTCTGCATCTTTTGTATTGGCGGACTTGAGGTTGAAGTCTTCGATTAGTAGTGCTGGTTTGTTGTTTGACGTTATGGCACAGGCTTCTTCGAGTATGAAGGCTAGTTCGTCGGGTGGAGCACGGGGTACTCTGTAGGTTAGGCAGATTGCAATATTCTTGTTCTTGATGCTAATTGTGTTACACTGCTTTGTATCTGTGAGATTCAGTGTCTTGAACTTGAGTTCTGTTTTTGCTATTATTAGGACTCCTCCTCCACGCTTGTGGATGCGTGGGCAGTTGTATGCTGAGTAGTTGTTCGGTACTAGTTGGTTGAGTAGTACACTGTCGGTAGGGTTGAGCCATGTCTCTGTGATGCATATTATGTCTGGCTGTCGCTCTTCAATGTGGTCTACCAGAGTGTGTATCTTGTTGCAGATGGATCTGGCGTTTATGAGCTCAATTGATGTTTTCTTTGTGGAAGAGGTTGTTGCGACGTGTGCTTCCTTAGGGCCGGTGTTGGGGTTTGATTTGTGTCTGTTTTGTCTCTTTGTTTGGGAGGTTGCGAGTGTCTCTTTGTGTGTGTGTTGTGGACCGAGATATGGCAGTGCAGTTGGTGGGTACCATGGTGTGTTTGTTTGGGGGTAGTGGGGGTGTGTAGTTGGTGGGAGGAGTTGTGTGACTAGTAGGTATAGTGGGAGGAAGTATGTGGTGTGCATGTTGATAGCTTGTGATGTTCTGATAGGGCGACGCCTGTGTCCTTAGGTTTTCGTCTGTTGTTTGCTTTTTGAGGAGAGCTGTACTTGTTGCAGGGGCTTGTCCTGGGGATGTGAAGTTGTATCTGTTGCGGTGCGGGAGCCTGTCCCGTGGAGGGAGCCTGTCCCTTGGATGTGAAGCTGTATCTGTTGCGGTGCGGGAGCCTGTCCCGAGGAGGGAGCCTGTCCCGTGGATGTGGAGCTGGATCTGTGGCGGACGCCTTGGTGCGGGAGCCTGTCCCGTGGAGGGAGCCTGTCCCGTGTGTGTGGAGCTGGATCTGTGTTGGTCGCCTTGGTGCGGGGGCCTGTCCCGTGGATGTGGAGCTGGGTCTGTCGCGGTGCGGGAGCCTGTCCCGTGGATGTGGAGCTGGGTCTGTCGCGGTGCGGGAGCCTGTCCCGTGGAGGGAGCCTGTCCCGTGGATGTGGAGCTGGATCTGTGGCGGTCGTCTTGGTGCGGGGGCCTGTCCCGTGGATGTGACGATGGATCCGTCGCGGTGCGGGAGCCTGTCCCGTGGAGGGAGCCTGTCCCGTGGAGGTGGAGCCGGATCTGTGGTGGTCGCCCTGTTGCGGGGGTCTGTCCCGTGGATGTGGAGCTGGGTTTGTCGCAGTGCGGGAGCCTGTCCCGTGGAGGGAGCCTGTTTCGTGTGTGTGCAGCTGGATCTGTTGATGAACTCTTGGACTGACCCACTATGGTACATCCCAAGTCCCTATGTTCTTATCTAGCTAAAGATGACATTGCTCTAACATAGCATCAGCACTGGCATATCTCTGGGTTTAAGGTATCAATCTGGACAAACATGGTAATACCAAATATGGCCTATAAACGATGGTAGTTAACAACACTGGCATATCCCTGGGTTTACAGTATCGATCTGGACAAACATGGTAATACCTAATATGGCCTGTAAACGCTGGAAGCTAACAACAGTATCCAGAGGGAACTAGTCACTAGAGTGCCCAACACTGATCTTGGATTCTAGTCCCAAACATGAATTTCTACCCTTTAAATTAGTATTTTTATGAGAGGCAGGAGGATAATCCTAGCTGTAGAGAGTGGTGCTGCTGCAATCAGATGATTTAAACAGAACTATACATTCAATTATTGTTAGGAGTGCAGTTAATTCATATAAGTAATGAAGCAGTGTTGATAGTTTAAAAATCACTCAAATGAGTGTGACTTACGTGCCCCAGAGTTTCAGCTCTTTAGGCAGTTCGGCGTCTTCGGAGTTGGTATTCTGCGTTTCCACTGTGAGTTGGTGGATTGTCAGTTCCTTGATTGTAAGCGAGCTCGACCCCGAGGGAGCTCAGCTGTACCAAGAGGGAGGTGTAGTCTCAGCGTCGTTTTTTCTGTTATGTTTCTGTGACGATCTTGGGGGTGCCTTTGCCTAAGGGCCGTGCCAAAGGGCCCTCTTGCGCGGCCCTCAGGCGTGGGCCCGCAAGGCGCGGGTGCGCCTGTGGCGTTCTCCTTTTAAATGGTGAGCTGTGCCCCGATTGGGTAGAGATGCTCTGAGACACGCTGCTGGAGGGGTGGAGCCAAAAAGCAGCTTCCCCCGAAGAGCTCTTTTGTGTGCAGCAAGGTCTTTTGTAGCTGGCTTGCTCTTTTCTTGCCGCCGATCTTCTGGAGCAGGGCAGGCTCCCTTCGATGAGGCTTCGACTCGGGTAGATGGCTCAGCTCCTCCTGGAGCTAAGCAGAGCAAGAGAGGATCCTGTGCCTGTGGCTTCTCCTTTTAAATGGAGAGCTGTGCCCCGATTGGGTAGAGATGCTCTGAGACACGCTGCTGGAGGGGTGGAGCCAAAAAGCAGCTTCCCCCGAAGAGCTCTTTTGTGTGCAGCAAGGTCTTTTGTAGCTGGCTTGCTCTTTTCTTGCCGCCGATCTTCTGGAGCAGGGCAGGCTCCCTTCGATGAGGCTTCGACTCGGGTAGATGGCTCAGCTCCTCCTGGAGCTAAGCAGAGCAAGAGAGACTTCTGTTGAAGGGGGGGGGGAGGTCATGTCCGAGCGGAGGTGCTACTGGCTCTCTTGACGTTGTGCCAATGGTATTGGGGCCTTCCCTGATGCCTGGAGCACCTAAGCTAAAATGTCAAACTTCAGCTCAAATGATCCGTTTGCTACTGGCTGGATCTTTACGCCTTCCCAAAACTGGCATAAAGACCCAGCATTAAAAATAATGTAAAAAACTGAGCTAAGTTTCAGTGCAGTTGGTTTTTTTTAATACATGTCGGGCACACTTAAATATATAGCACTCTGCATGCTATTTGCTAGTCCACTGCTCTGCAGTTTAGCACAGCAGTTTTTCTGGTAATTTACCTGCGCTAACTTACTTTCTGCATCAGACAGCAAGCCTAGTGCAGGAAAAGCACTAGAAAAATGCTGCACTAAAGTTTTCTGCATCAGCCCCTTAAGACGGTAAGTTCTCTGAAGACAGGAAAATGCCTACTGTACCTGAATGGAACTCACCTTGAGCTATTACTACTACTAATCATTGGCATAGCATAACAAGGTACATGCAGCGCGTAAGACAGTCCCTTCTCCATAGAGCTTACAATCTAATCAAGACAGACAACACAACAAACTAGGGGCTACTGGAAAACTGAGTTAAATTTAACAAAAAAATAAAACATATGGTAGGCAGCTTCAGTCTTTGAATGCCCCAAGCTTGCTAGGGGCACTGCCTCCGGTATATGCAAATCCATATCCCAAATCATTTTTTTTTAAGCTCACCGACTTCCAACAGTGTAAGACCAGAATGGCCTACTCCTGTATAAACAAACACGCATGCAAAAAGACTGGTGATTTTCAAAAGGCATTTCACAAAACTCCTTACGTGAGATTGCTGAGGAAATTAAAAAGACATTGCAGACTGGAAAGTGGTTAAAACATAAGAAACAAAGCAAGACTACATGGTCAGTTTTCCAACTAGGAAGAGCTAACTAACAGAGAGCCCCAGAGACCTGAGTTGCAGTTAGTGCTGTTTAACATAGTCATGAACGAGCAGGAAAAGGGAGCAGGGACTGCCTCTTATGTGTACCTGTATATACAGCGCTGCTGATGCCTAGTAGTGCTATATAAATAAGCAGCAGACACTTTCACTTTTCAGTAGCACCTCTCAAACCAATCTTGGGGTCACTGTGATATTGTGGTCATTCTTTCGTTCTTCTGAATTATGTAATACATTTAAAACATGGCACAAGGATCCAGATACAGTTAGATATGCCAAAGGTAACTTCTCCTAACTTTGGTAAACAAAGATGGAAGTCTGCAAACTGCTGGAAAAGAACAGAAGAAAATATATTTGCACCTTAAGGGCTTGAACAGGACAGTTTGGGGGCTAAATGGTACTCCAGACTGTGGGTGCACAGTGTGGTTGGTGGGTCACCCTCCAATGACATTGTCAGCCAAGAGAGGGGGTGCTTCCCCTCCGAGGTGGCCAGAAGGGGGCTCCGTTTAGTGATGCAAAAGCTATATTCAAAAAACAGAAGATTACTTCTGCCACCGGTGCCTACTCTCCCTCCCCAGCCAGGCATATGTCTCACTCTCCCCCCTCGGTCCTGGCTTTGAAGTAACGTTTCTCCATGTTCAGAAATGAACCACACCCAGTGCTCCTTCCTGTAACAAGGATATGCTGTTGGGAGGGCATAAATATTTTATTACTGGACAGATTTTAAAACAGATGCCCATTTTCAACATCATAACTGTTTCCAGATTAGAGGCTATGATAAAGCAACACATTTTACTGCAGCGCCATTTACCATGGGTCACTAACCTGCGGGACCTCAGTACCACTGTTCCCTCTAAGCTGTGCGCGTGTGCGCGCGCACACACCTCGCCGAGCGAGCGCACATACTTTACAACAGAGCGCACAAAAATTACAGCTCTGATTCTGATAGAAAACAACAGACGTCTTAAAATTTAAAAGTTATGATTGCAATTACTAGGAATTTCCCGCTTCCTTTAGTAATCGTCTATTTTCATTTAATTTGATTAAAATCAATGTGGTGTACATACTGTATTCTGACGTGTAGTCAAATTTTAAAGTATATAACTCCAAGTGTCGTTATGTGGCGCACAAAAATTTAACCTTCCTTCAAAAGCTGCACACAGCTGATATTTTATGCGCACACAGCCTACAGAAAATTAGAGGGAACATTGCTCAGTACTGCAGGTTAGTAACTTTGGCGGTAAATACAAATTTGTATTGCGGCAGCTGGTAACACTGAACCTCCCTGGCTGCAGTAACAAAGACAGCAGGCCCCAGATCAATGGAGTAGCGGGATAAAGAAATCCACCCACACCCCTCCAATGCCCTGACATCCAGCATAAAGGACCCCTGCCCCTCCCCAACATCAAAGGCTAAATCTAACTCCCAACTCCCTTCACCATCAAATACTACCCCTCTCACTGCCAACAGCCCCGTGTCAGTCAATCCTATCCCAATATCACACGCTCCCTTAATTGGCGTCTTCAATCCTAGCAGTAGCGCCTTGAGATTACCACTAGAGGTTGGGAGGTGCCAATTTGAGGGCATCAGCCGATGGGGCTGGAGCATCTGTGGATCACTCCTGCCCAGTCACTACCCACCAGTGAACCGCTGGTGGGTCCCAGGGGCAGGGAGAAAGAAATCAGAGGTGGGGTTTCTTGTACTTCAGACTACAGCCCCTTTAAGGAGCTCCTCAGGAGCCCAATGCATCAGGGGAGAAAAAAGAATGTCAGATTAAAGCCGATGTTATCTTTCTATAAATGAGGTGGAACACAAGCTGTGTTCTTGATCTGCTTTACGCCTCATTATTTAGCTTGTACTGCAGTAAACTAACATGGGGTAAGGGCAAATAACGCACAATTTTGCCACGTCTGCTTCATTAAACGGCAGAAACCCTGCATTATTCCCTTAATGCAGGTTATGAACTACTCTCTAGTGTTTCTAAATGGTTAGCTTTGCACATACTAATGGGCTGATGCAAAAAGCTAGCGCGGCTTTTAAGAATACATAACGCCATGTTTAAGCACACTTTACAAACCTTTTGAATGCAGAAAACAGACGGAAACACAGACGGGAAAACTAACGTCCAATTAACGCCACGTGTATCTAAATCTTTTTAAATGTATTTTAATCCACTGCATGTAATGGTCTGGTATGCAAATCATAGTACGCCCAATGCAGTGACAGGAGTAGAGGATTTTGCAACCAGCCATAGCACCAACATTTTTACTTCAGGGTCTGAGGTGACTTAAACCTCTAACACATGCCCCCGACAGTATTTTGACGGCACTGGATGCTTTCCCTGAAGCCTAGATCATCTTCTCCAGATGATCAGGCATCGGGCAAAGCCCCTGATGCATCAAGATCCTGTCGGGGGCCGTGCCTGACAAAAAAGAATCCCTAGTGGTCCAGCAGCCCCCCCCCCAACAGTATTTTGATGGCATCAGGGACAATCACGGCATCAGGAAAAGCCCCCGATGCCATCAAAAAACACTGTCAAAGGCCAGTGCCCTCACAGAAAGTAAGTACTTGGTGGTCTAGTGGCACCTGTACCTTAAAAAAGGCGGCAGCACTGCCTACACGCTCCCGCTCTGGTCCGCCATCTTGTAAAATAGTGGCGCCTTGCCCCAGGCAGTGCATCCTGGGATGCACCGGACAGGGTTAGACTGCCATATAAGGTACAGACTACCTTATATAGCAGTCTGATCTCACCCGGTGAATCCCAGGATGCATCATGTGGGGCCAGGCCTCGCCATTTTACAAGATGGCAGACCATAGCGAGAGAGCATAGGCAGCACTCCCTCCTATTTTAAGACACGGGGAGGGGTTGGATTTAGGGGCCACTAGACCACCAGGTGATTTTTATTTTATTTTATTTGTGGGTGGGGGTACAGGGGCTGCTAGACCACCAGGTCAAATTCTTTTAGTGCTGGGTGGGGGTACAGGGGCCACTAGACCACCAGGTACTTACTTTCTGTCAGGGGAGGGGGAACGGGGCTGCAGGGCCACCAGGAATTCTCTTTTGTCGGGCACCAGTCCCCGACAGTATTTTAATGACATCGGGGACTTTTCCCGATGACACAATCGTCCCCGATGCCATCCAAATGTCGGGGCTGCTATGCAAATTAGCCATGCAGTGCTCGGAGAGCAAGCCAAACTAGCACAGACTTCTTGTATGCATATGTTTGGCTTGCTCTCCCAGTTTAACACTCATTTGCATGCGCATGGTTACTGCAGTGTTTATTTGCATACCCTATCCTTCCTGCATCACACCTTAAAATGTGTGCGTTGTCAGGAACATAAAAATCAATCCAGAACAGCTCTAGCACTGGCTTTCAGCATCGGCCTTCATGACAGTAATGAACCTCCTTTGTAAGCCAGGGTGTGCAGGATATGATCTCATACTCTTCAATTACTGTTAGTTCTCTTAATACATGCACTGTGTCCAAAACATGCCTCCTCCTGGTCTCTTCTGGTAATTGCAGGGGGGGTTTCACTGATTCTAACCAGAAATCTGAGGACTGCAGCAGATGAAAGCACAAGAGTAGGGCCCGGGAAACCCATATACAGAGATTACAATATCTTGTAGCAACTTAATACCTTAATATTAGTGCAATGCCTTTTTGTTGGAAATAGAAGCAGGGAAAACACATTTCTGTTATTACAACTCAGAAATAAATCTCACATTTGTTTTTAGATATTCAAATCATCAACTGTGTATTTTATGAAAAGTATTCCTAGTTCTTACTACTTATCATCTGGTTCTTGTTTTGTAGACGGATAGCAATATCTTTTGTATTTCAGGCTCTCCAAAATAATCGAGCTTTGACACTTAACTTCTGCCTTACCATCGAATCTTTGGTTTAATCACAGAGTAACTTAGGTCTCGATACCTAGCTAGCTTCCATGACTTAATATTTCAAACCCAAAGTAGGAGAAAGCAATTACAAGTTACTGCCACGTTTATGTAAAAGAACTACTGCAATTCTGGACCGATTTCACCACGAGATGCCTGCCCAAGAATTTTCCGCATGCAAAAAAATGGTTCTTATAGAACTGTATGGCCAAATAAACATTGCATGCATTTCTACAAGTGCAAGGATGTACTTGTAGTTTGCATGGAAATGGAGCAAAGCTGCAATGTATGCAAATATTTTATAAGTCATGCATGTTCATGCATTAGAGTAGATGCACACATGCCTTCAGTGGGTGTAAATTTGTGCTCTAGTAGGGGTAGTTCCAAAAACCACAAAATAGGTATAGAATAAGTTTAAATTTTACAGACACACCTGTTATGAAATTAACCCCTTTACTCCCGAATCATACTTGCCCCTTTTTCACTTAGTCTCCAAGCATCCACCAACTTTCAATCTCCTGCTTCATGAACATAAAACCTTTCGAACTGATATAGTTCCATAGCTGTGAAGTCATTCGCATTTTTAGAATTAAAATCAACAAAAAGAAGAGTTGGAAAAAGAAAGCCTAGATCCTTATTCGATGTTACATCTAACCCCCACTCCTACCTGTTTTTCATACTGAAAAACCCCCCAGAAACTACTTTTTTTAAGACAACGAACCCTTTCTCTCCGGGCTAGGCTGACGATCAGAGATCTACGGCTAGTAGAGAAGCGCAAAAGCAGTCCGGAGCTCTCACCTCCTCGCCGAAGTGCACCACCTTCTGGCCGGTGAGGAGCGTGCGCGGCGCGGGGCGCTCCCGGTGCAGCGCATAGCGAGCCTGGACGTGCGGGTCGATCAGACTCCGGTCGATGGCCTCGTCCTGGTCGCGGGGCGCCATCCGCTCCCAGTCGGGCCCGTAGCGCTGGCGGATGCGCTCCTTGTCCTGCATGATCTTCCTGGCCATGGAGCTCAGCGACGAGAAGTAGGTGAAGCGCTTGCGCTCCCGCTCGTCCAGCGGCCGGTTGCCGGCCAGGGACGCCGTGCGAGCCGCCGCGATCGCCGCCGCCATGGAGGCCATGCCCCGGCCGGCAGCAGCAGCAGCAAGAAGATGAGCTGGCGGCGGAGGCTAGGAAGCGAAATCCGCCCCCTCCGCTGCAAACATCTCCGCCCCCCGCAAGCGCCGCCTCTTCTCCCCTCTACCACGCTTGCCCCGGGTGGGTCACCCCCCGCTCCTCCTTCCTTTCTCTTGGCTCTGTTGGTTCTCAATGTCTCCTTTTCCTCTATCCTGCAAGTTACAAGCCCCAGTCTATCCACTCTTCTCAAATCCAGTTCCTCCCCTGTCGCTGCTCGCCTTTAGATTCCTCTCGCCCGATTAATCCCAGGGGCAGCCCCAAGGTGATAGGGCTAGATGCAGAGTCGGTGCGGGACCATATTTACATAAATATTTGCATACTTTTAACTAATTTTATTTAAAAAATTATATGCTGCCTATGGCCGGCTAGTCCACGAGGTTACCAAGGCAGCCTGTAGTAGCAGCACTACCACCAACACACATGAGGGGCCTCCCTCCCACCGCCCCTCAGCTGCCACTTTTAGAAATATTACCCCTCTGGACACACAATAAGTAGCAACAGGGGGAATAGTGCCGCATATCTGAAGTTTCTGCCTAGGGCAATTAAAACCCTTGATCTGGCCCTGATGCTGCCCTTCACGAGCCTCTTTTTTTATCTCAACAATGACTTAGAGGTATGTATATTAACATTAATGTTCATTAAGTACCATCTCACCAGGGCCATACTAAGGGTAGTGCCAGAAATGCAGTTGCACAGGGCACAAGTTCAGAAAAGGGCACTAAGGGCAGTACTAGGCTGCCAGAAAGCTTAACACAACTGGGTTCCTGCATGTGGTTGAGGGGAGCACCAAGGTCACAAGTCACATTTCTAACCTGGCATGGTCCTGAGTACACCATAACACATAAATAGGTTCTGCTTCACATAACACACATTAACGTTTAGTAAACATAAACATACCTCTTAATGAGTATCTGAATATCATGTGCCTGGGCAGGGAGGATAAAGAAAAACTACCAGATTTCTACATTGCCATTGTCTAGTACTAACTACTAGATATAGCAGGAAGCACTACCGACCCAGGAGCAGCCCAGCCATCAGACAGCCACCTAAGGCAACAGACCCTAGTAGGCAGCATCACTAACCCAACCCACTACAAAGCAGCAGCTAAACTGCTGTGTCAGCACCATGCTGGGCTTTAGATGCCTCTGCACATAGAGGATGGGCAGGAGCAGCAGGCCTGAACTAAGAAAGTTGCATGAGAGGGGGGAAAGGAGCAGTAGGCAGGAACTGCAGGCATATACATAGGCACTTTAGGGCCCAACGTAGCACTGACGTAGCAATTCAGCCATCACCGTTGCAATGCAAAGTGGGGGAAGCCTGACTGGCTGGACAGAGGCAGTCTTTGGGAGGGAGGGCATCAGCACAGAAGGGCTTCCTAGGGTGGCAGAAACCCTTGTGCTGTCACTCAGAGCTGGCCCAACACATGTCGTGAATTTTGTTTGCACAGGGCCCCATGCCAACTTCATACTACATATGCTGTTCGGCTCCTCCCTTTTGCAGGGCCGACTTCAGCAGCAGCTGCCAGTAAGGCCCAAGGCCTCAGCTCACCCCTGCACAGCCACCATCATGAAGAGCAGTATTTTGCTTCAGTCCCACAACTATGTTCTCATGCAGCCTGCTGACACACTGATTACCAAAAAACAGGATATACCCTTTAACTTCACCCTCACTTGGTTTGCAGCTTGTCGTGCTGTGAGGGCTTGTGTGCATCAGTGATACTGAGAGCTAAACTATCGGTAGTTTAACTACTGGCAGGGTCTCCCAAGATGGACAAGTCTCAGCTGAGGTACCAGACCAAGACAAACCACCCATCTGGGCGGCAGCAGAATGGGATAGTGTTGACGGCGGAGGATCACATTTTTGTTACAATGGCAACAACACCAAACTTAAACTGCGCGGAAGAAAGGCCCAGCAATCTACTTCTGTATCTTGCCATGAAAACCCAATGGATAGTTACAACAAAACAAATTGTGCTATGGTGCTGGAAGATGAGACCCCCAGGTCAGAAGGCACTCAACTAGCTACTAGGGAAGAGCTGAAGACTTTTCAGAGTAAAACCAGCATTTATGACGTGGTTGGATCAAAGCCCTCGGGAAGTCTGACTGCTGATGTAGCTGCGCATCAAATGAGAGTCAGACGTAAAAATGTCTTACACATTGGAACATGGAACATACAAAGCATGAACCAAGGGAAGTTGGAGGTGGTCAAGAATGAAATGGAACATGTACAACTTGATCTGTTGGGTGTCAGCGAACTGAAAGGGACTGGCATCGGGCACTTTGCATCAGATGATCACATGGTCTACTATGCTGGAAATGAAAGACAAAGAAGAAATGGTGTTGCATTTATAATAAAGAAGAAACTTGCAAGAACTGTAATGAAATACAATGCAGTCAGCAAACGCCTAATCTCTATTCGTCTACGAGGATTGCCTATCAACACAACTATAATTCAAGTATATGCCCCAACAACAGCTGCAGAAGAGAATGAAATTGAAGAGTTCTATGAACAAGTACAAGCTGAAATTGACAGAACATGCAAACAGGATATCCTGATAGTCATGAGTGACTGGAATGCAAAAGTTGGCAACAAAGAAGAAGGCAAAGTAGTTGGAAAATATGGACTTGGCAACAGAAATGAAGCTGGAGAAAGACTGATAGAATTCTGCAAGACCAATGATCTATTCATCTCAAACACCTTCTTCCAGCAACACAAGCGGCGACTCTACACATGGACTTCACCCAATGGATTGTATAAAAATCAAATTGACTACATCTGTGGAAGTCAACGATGGAAAAGCTCTATAACATCAACAAAGACAAAACCTGGAGCTGACTGTGGTACAGATCATCAACTACTAGTATGCAAACTCAAGCTAAAGTTGAAAAAGAGCAAACCACTCATGAATGCAGCAAAATATGACCTTGAGAATATACCACTGGAATTTAAAGACTGCCTGCAAAATCGATTTGCTGCTTTAGATACAAATGACAGAGCTGCGGAAGAGTTATGGAATGACATTAAGAAGGTTGTGTTGGAAGAAAGTGAGAAGTCTCTACAAAAGGTGAAAAAGCAAAACCGGCCAAAATGGATGACGGAAGAAACTCTGAAAATTGCCCAAAAACACAGAGAAGCTAAAGCCAGAGGAGAAAGAAAGACAATCGCAGAACTCAACAGAGATTTCCAACATGCAGCAAGACAGGACAAGGAAAAGTACTACAATGACACTTGCAAGGAAATAGAAGCAGAAACTATTAGAGGAAGAACAAGATCGGCTTTCCTGAAGCTACGAGAGTTAAAGAAAAAGTTCCAGCCTCGAATTGGAATGTTACAAGATGCTCAAGGTTCTATGTTGAATGATGCTGAGAAGATCAAGAAAAGGTGGAAGGAATATACAGAGTTTTTATATGATAAAGATCAAGTGGACCAACAGCCGTTTCAACCTGTACCTTATGATTGGGAACCATTGGTGATGAAAGAAGAAGTTGAAGCAGCATTGAAAGCCTTATCAAAGAACAAAGCACCAGGCATTGATTGCTGCAATACTTCTATAGGAATGCTATCTGATGCAGCTGTTACCATACTTACAAGGCTCTGCCAAGAAATATGGAAGACATCATCATGGCCAACTGACTGGAAAAGATCTGTGTTTATACCAATACTAAAGAAAGGTGATCCAACTGACTGTGGAAATTATTGAACAATCGCTCTGATCCCACATGCCAGCAAGATTCTACTGAAGATTATTCAAAAGAGACTACAACCATACCTGGAACAAGAACTACCTGAAGTGCAAGCAGGGTTCAGGAAAGGGCGAGGAATGAGAGACATCATTGCGGATGTGAGATGGATCCTTGAAAAGACTAAAGAATACCAAAAGGATATCTATTTGTGCTTTATCGACTATAGCAAGGCTTTTGACTGTGTAAACCATGAGAAACTCTGGGCCACATTAAAAAGCATGGGTATACCAGAACACCTGATCGTTCTCTTGCGCAATCTGTACATTGATCAAGCAGCAACAGTTCGAACGGAACAAGGAGAAACAGAATGGTTTAAAATAAGCAAAGGTGTAAGACAAAGCTGCATACTTTCCCCCTACCTGTTTAATTTATATGTAGAACAAATCATCAGAGAAGCAGGATTGTATGAAGACAACAGAGGTGTGAAGATTGGTGGAAGACTCAACAATCTTCGCTATGCTGATGATACTACATTACTGGCTGAAAGTGAAGATGATCTGAAACATTTGCTTCTCACAATCAAAGAACATAGTCTCAAAATGGGCCTGCACCTTAATGTAAAGAAGACAAAGATCATGACAACTGGCATAATCAACAGGTTCATCGTTGAAGGAGAAGAAATTGAAATTGTGAACAACTTTAACCTACTTGGATCAACTATCAATAAAGAAGCAACAAGCAGTCAAGAAATCAAACGACGCATTGCTCTTGGCAGAATGGCTATGAAAGACCTAGATAAGATTCTCAAGAGCAGAGATGTCTCTCTCCATACAAAGATTCGACTTGTTCAAGCCATGGTATTTTCAATAACATCATATGGATGTGAAAGCTGGACAGTGAAAAAGACAGACAGGAAGAAAATTGATGCCTTTGAATTATGGTGCTGGCGGCGAATACTGTGTATACCATGGACTGCCCGAAGAACAAACCAGTCGGTACTAGAGGAGATCAAACCTAAGCTTTCTTTAGAAGCTCAGATGACAAGACTTTGACTTTCATACTTTGGACACATCATGCGAAGAGAGAGATCATTAGAGAAAGACATCATGCTTGGCAAGATAGAAGGTCAACGCAAAAGAGGAAGGTCAGCAATGAGATGGATCGATACAATAACAGCAGCTACGGGTACCAGTCTGTCAACAATGAGCCGCCTGACTGAAGACCGAACACAATTTAGGATAGCTATCCAGAGGGTCGCCATGAGTCGACTCCGACTCGACGGCACTTAACAACAACAACAACCCTTTAACTTCCAGCACACCCACAGGCTGCACAAGAACACAGCCACCAGCATAAAGGAAACACCGCTCATCACTCCAACAGCTGTGCAGAGGTGAGCCAGGGCTTTGGGCCTCCCCAGCTCCATCTGAAGCTGGTCAGACAAGCGTGGGGCTCGGGGGGGGGGCTAGGATAGGACTTGAAATGGACTGATGAATGAGCTAGGACTAGAAATAGACTTATGGGGGGGGCTTGGACTGGAAATGGGCTAATGTGGAGCCCTAGGATTGGAAAGGGGCTGATAGGGGGGCCCTAGAACTGAAAAGGAGCTGATGGGGGCTAGGATAGGACTGGAAATGGCCTGATGGGGGGGCATGAACTGGAAATGGGCGATGGAGGGGCTAGGATAGGACTGGAAAAGGCTGATGTGGGGGGATGAGAGAATTGGACTAGAAGGGAGCAGATGCTGGGTGGGGCTGGAACTAGAAGGGAGCTGATGTTGGGGGAGAACTAGAAGGGGATGGGGCTGGGGGAGTGAAGATGGAGGGGGGAAATATTTTTTGTGTAGGAGGGAAGAAAAATCTATGATTGGCCATATATTGGGAGAATAAGTGGGACTTGAAGATGGAAGGGTGAAATTTGAGTTGATGAAAAAGGAATAAAGAAAGAAATGGAGGAAAGAGCAAAAGGGGGAGATCAGTATGTTAAAGCAGAGGTAGAAAGAGAATGGAAAAAAACTAGAAGAGAGAAGAAAGGAGAAATGGACAGCAGACAAGGGAGACTTAGCAGAAGACAAGAAGAAAGCAGAAGAAGGTGACTGGAGCAATTGCAACTGAAAAATAAAACGCACAAACAGCAAAAGGTAGAAAAATACTTTTTTATTTTGAATTTATTAACTGGAATATGTCAGCTCTGGGAAGTGTGCATCGCTAACATCTTTGCATTTTGTTTAGTACAAGAGGAAATTCATTTATAATTTTATTTCTGCAGTGTTGTACATTCCAAGTTTGGCTTTTAGGGTTCCCAGTTTAATTATTGTCTTCATATTTCTAAATTGTGATCCCTTGTTCTATGTTTGGTGACTGTTTATGTTCTGCATGTGTAACCCAGCTGAGGTATTCTGTTCATGTAGTTTCTATGCGACAGTGCCACTTGTTCTCTTTTCCCAGTAGGAGATGAACTGGTAGTCTGTGAGATATAGTGGTTTAATATTTGCAGTGTTGCCTTTTGATAGGTAGGGTTTGGTGCTTTGTGAGTCCTGGTAGTGTTATGATACGGCGGGTTTGCTATGGGTTCTAAATGGGCAGTGTCTGTAGTACTTCCTACTGTGCCTGGCAGTTAACACTGGAGTATAGTAATGCAGAAATCTGGTAGTCTCTTTATCCTCACTGCCCATGCAATTGTATTCAGACACTCATTAAGAGGCATGTTTACTAAAAGTTAGCACATATTAACATTTGTGAATGTGCATTAAGTGCAGCAGCACCCATTTATTTCTATTGGCGCAGTGGCACTTAACGCACATTAATATTTAGTAAACATGCCCTTAAGTTA
The DNA here is from genome assembly GCA_033557465.1 of Ichthyophis bannanicus. NCBI lineage: Eukaryota > Metazoa > Chordata > Amphibia > Gymnophiona > Ichthyophiidae > Ichthyophis > Ichthyophis bannanicus. Next base: position 147,353,486 of record CM066033.1, read on the forward strand.
TTGTCAGGAGAAGAAAACAGAGCCCTGTGAAGGGTTACTTTGAAAGCTATCTAAAATTTTAGATAGGCAACATATACATTTTAAAATAAAATAAATTTATGCAAATGAGACCCCGCATCACCCTTGGGCTGCCCTTGCCACCACTGTACAGACCCTGTTCATTTAGAACCCATAGCAAACCAACCCTATCATAACAGCACTACCAGGACGCACACAGCACCAAACCCTACCTATCAAAAGGCAACACTGCAAATATTAAATCAATACATCTCCTACTGGGAAAAGATAACATGTGAGACTGCTACACAGACAGCACACGAACAGAATACCACAATTTACTATCAAACATGTAAAACAGATTGTGATCCCTTGTTCTATATGTGGTGACAATCTAGAAAGATGAAGGTAATAATTAAACTGTGAATGCCTAAAGTCAAACTTGGCATGCACAACACCACTGGAGAAATAAAACTATAAATTAAATTTCCTCTTATATTGAACAAAGCAAAAGACATCAGCAATGCACATTTCCAAAAGCTGAAGTATTCCAGTTAATAAGATGAAATAAGATAGGGGGTATTTTTTCCACCTCTTGTGAATGAAAAATAAAATGCTCAAACAATTTCCCCAATTGCTTTCTTCATATCCTACTAACTCTCGTCTGCTATTTGTCCTTTCTTCTCTCTTTTCCTATTCATCTCCATTCTCTCTCTACATCTGCCTCTAACATTGATCTTTCCTCTTTTGCTCTTTCCTCCATTTCTTTTACTCCTTCTACAACCATTCAAATTTCACCCCTGTATCCTCAATCCCCTTTTGACTTTTCACTTATCAACTTTCCATCTACTGCTCTAACCTCCAGCCCAGTCCATCTCCCCAGTTGTTCCATTTCCCAGCTCACGCTTTCATTAGGCTGTTATTCCCTTCCCACTCCCCATTACCATATATCCATGCTGTAATCGCCATCTTCCCATGGCCTCTCTCAGTTCCACCATGCCCACCATCTACCCTCTCTCTCTCTCACTATCGTAATGCAGCATATCCCAATCATCTCACCCTTCTCCTTTACCCCCAAAGTCCAGCATTTCCCTCTCTCTCTCTTCCACCTCCCCAGGCCTTTATTCCCTTTCTCCTAATCCATAGACCAGCAGCTTTCTATCCCCATCCCCTTCTCCTCCTCCATCCTCTCCCCCTCCAGTGGGTTACAACTAAACAATACAATGGAAAATAAATAAAACTTGGGGGTCCTTTTACTAAAGCCCAGTAACTAGTCAATGTGCATTTTAACATGTGGCAACTGGCAGCTGGGAAAGCTAAAGTGGGGGCATGCCAGTGACTGTGTATTAAAGCGCATGGTAATCAGCCATCATGCGATGGCATGGGGAATGGGCAGAGTGTGGACTTGGAGAGCACATTGCTGCCAGCGTGAGGGCAATTGCCACATGCTCAGTGGCAGTGTGTCAGTTAGCATAAGTGTAGCTAATGACACCTCCATGGTGCTAGGGAAGGCCATACCTTGGCTCCTGGTGCTGCCCCTTGTGCTGACTTGAGCCAGATCAGACTTGCCCACCTCCAGTTTCTGTGCTTCCCTGACACTGATATTCTGATGTGTCCCATTGACAGTGCAGTGTAACGGGGCAGGTCCCACAGTGCTATCTTCTACTCACAGCGCCAAGCTGAACATTTCTCCTGCTGCTGCTAATCAGCTTGCCAGAGTTCCTCAAACTGATCTATGCATGCGCTTAGTGTATGGCTGTACATACTGCAGTGTTTTCCTACTACTGATAGGGAGTGTCATTCTCCATTGCACCTTGAGGGTAACCAACCTGTAAAGCAACTCCCTCAGGCCTTTGCTCTGATGTACTCTTGAGGTAGCTTTTACATTATGCCATTGATTGTTTGGCCACCAAGTGGCCTGCCCTGGTGTGAGTCTTAGCACAGAGGCCCTTGTGTTTCCGAGACTGGCACCCTAACTCTCCTTGTGAGAATGGTGCTTAGCCTTGGCCCTCCTCTGACTGTGAGGACCAGCCTTTCACTCACTGTCTTAATTGGTGCTGCCGCAGTGATCCTGTTGTTGTGGCCATTGCACTGACACATTAGCCTTTGGATGAAGCAAGGACATTCCCATAAGCCCTTAGCACTGCTTTTGGGTTACGTTTCCTCAGCAAACCCAAGCACTCTGCTGTGTAACCAGAGAGAGAATTGGCCACAGGCAATGCTGCAGAACATGAGGTTCCCAACAGCACTGTCTGGTAGGTACCAATATTGCTGCCGTTCCCCGTAGTGACCCCTCTGAAATATCACTCCCTCTTTGCTATTGCGGCTTGGTCTCCAGTAGTACAGCAGCTGCTTCAGTGCAACTGCCATTTCCACTTGTGGCAGATGGCTACAAACCATTGCTGCTCTTCCCCCTCCCCCCCCAAAGGTTGAGCATGATCTAGGGGTAATCTATTACCAAATGAGTGGAGCGGGCCAAGATCCTAATTCCTACCCTATGTAGAAATGGTCTGTGAGGCCTTGGCCCTCACTCATAACCCATCCTTAAAAGCAAAGGTTTTTCTCCAAATACCCTGCTAGGTTTACAAACTCCATAGTTGCATTTTCTACCCTGAACATTTAAGACCACAAGACAGATGCCATGTTTTCATGACAATTTGCTGTCTGGACCTCAGGATCACGTGGCATTCTCAAATCCCTTATCTAGGTAATCTGGTCCCATTCAATCCTAATCCTCCATTACTCAGTTCATCTAACATGTCCCAGACAGATGGGGTTGCCACCAATTCCCCCCAGGCTGGATCCTATTTACTCTTCTCTTGCAGAGGTTGCGTCCCTCCTGCTTCCCCACAATCTATCACTTCAGGCCTTATTAAAGCACACCCAACACTAACACCTAAGACTCTACGCCTTTGAAGGCTCCCAGAAGAATGTTACCCACAGGAGGAGTTGACCAATAGTGCTTGTTGCCTGCCATTTCCTCCCTCACCATGCAGCCTGAATCACTTGGGTGGCAGCAGTTGTAGTTACAAATTTACCATATAAGTATGGAGGGTCCAATACATTTGCCTAGGGCCCACTAAAAGGTCAATCGGAGTACTTACTGGACAGCCATGCCAACTGGCCCCAACCCTGGTTAGGGACACATCTTGTCTGATTTCACCAGTCTCTTGCACCTCCTGTATCAGAAGTATCAGTGACTACTACTATTATTAATCATTTACATTGCGCTACAAGGCGTATGCAGTGCTGCCGAAGAACATATAGAATTTGTTTGCTTACCCTACGTTTCACATACACAGGTCCAGAAGCATTGGTCACTTGGAGCTCTGGGCAGCACCCTATACTCTCAGACAATCATAAGTTTCCTGATCCACACAGCTGATGACCTTACACGGAGAGTCATTTTATTCCTGGGTTTCTCAAGATCTCTCCTGAAGTTAGTACCCTGATACACAAATGCCTGAATAACGTCTTCTTGCCCTGAGGGTTCTGCATGCCTTGTTGTGAAAAAGAGCTCCACCATATCCTTCTGCTACGTCCCATTAAAGAAGAAAAAAGTAGGGGTGCTACATGAACTGCCATCACTATGTTAGTATCTTCAACCCTCGGAGCTTTTGTCAGAGACTGGTCATAATGCCCTTATATATGCTTTCCTCCCATTTGCATATCTCAAATGACTTGCAAGATTCAAAAGCCAAGAAATCAATCTGGACTCACCTTCCTCTTAGACCATCTGCAGGGGGACCACCAGGATTGGACCACCCCCCCCCCCTCCCCATTTGCCTTCCTCCTTTTTAACCCTGCAGCAGTGATCTAGACAGCAAACTCTCCGTAACATCTTGGATTTTGGCACCTGGCAGACAGCATACCTCTCTGGACATCAAGTCTGGTCGGCAGATGGATGCCTCAGTACCCCTCAGAAGAGAGTCATCAACCACCACTACCCTTCGCTTCCTAGTGGTCATTGATTCAGCAACTTTGGGGTGCTCGAGCTCTGGTTCTTCCCATTCCTGGGATGCCTCCATCTCCTCCACTTCAAGGCTGCATAATGGTTCTTCAATTCAAGGGCTTCAGGAGTTGGCTTGGTGATTCTTCAGGCATTGGTGACTTGTGTCCAGCCTTTGTCCTTCTGGAGGTTCCCATCCTCACCTCTGCTGGAGAGCTTGGATGTTTCAAGAAGCATCTCATCAATGTACCTCTCACTATCGTGAATGCTCCTCAGCCTTGCCACCTCTTCTCTGAGCTCCTCTACCTGTTTCCTGAGAGCTTCGGTATATAGGCATCCTGCACATGGAACCAGTCCTTCAATTGGCACTGGGATCTCTCTCTGGACAGAGGTAGAAGCTGTAACAGCGGCAACAGCTTTGGCAATATGACCTTTCCCAACCATTGTTCAGTTGGTGGAGCTTATGTACCTTGCTTTGAAATGGGCAGATCCTGTTAGGAATTACATTTGTTTTCAACAACTTTAAGGACACTAAATTCCTCTCTCCAAATTGTAAGAAAGGATTCTACATCCCCATCAGCAGGGATTGTTAGTCATTTCGATCACTTTTATTGAAATGCCTTAGATCAAACCTAGGCAGTTGATACCTAACTGATATAGAAAAATGCAATTAAAATGAAATTAGGTTGTAATATGATCATAAAGCAGATACGTTTCTAATATTAACTATAACCAAACATCAGGGATGATTCTGAAAGAAAAGTAGGTCATTGATAGGACCTCTAGTATGAGTGATCACTCTCATCAATTGCCCTAGGCCAATTGTCCCCACTAAATTGCAAAAGTCCTCAACCAGGACACCAGCATCTAATTGATCAAAATGTACTGTACATTAAAATCACCAGTCAATGACAGAATGTAAATCATATCGCAGAGCTACCAACCAATCAACAAAAAGAGGAATGCCCTCAGACATCCTGTGAGAGGGTATATAAACCCAAAGAGCTGGAATGTCTCATGCTGTATCAGCAGAGATTCAGACTGATCTATTTGGAACATATCCCACATCATAAATATAAGGCCGGAGAGCTTTACTATCATCACACCCCACTCCTCTTTTTATGAGTAGTTTGAATGACATACCGTAATTTATGAACACTAACACTATTTGCCGTTGAAATCCAGGTTTCAGTAATACCTAAAAGATCAAGCCAGTGGTATCAGTTCTAATGAGGGGACCCCGTTGTCAGGGCAGAGGTAGCAGCAGCAGAGATAGGCCCCTTCCCCACCATGGGCAAACTTACTTTAAAAATTTTACCACGCTGCTTCCCGCTTCTCTTTTCTCTTCAAGTTTCAGACCTGCCAGCCTTCACCTCCTGCCACTAGGCCAAAGTTTCATGAACTGTAGCTGTTATCATGAAACTTCAGTCCAGCAGCAGGAGGCGATGGCTGCTGGGCCTGAAAAGAAAGGAAGAGAAAGAGGAGCAGGAGGATGGACAGCAAAGATTTTAAAGTAAGTTTGCCATTCTGCCTTCACTGCCACTATGTGGACCTGCTTCCTGCCCAGGCCACCCCGCATTATAGGGCCTTCTTGAGCAGAATATATGCCACTGGATTAAGCACATTATCAAGAATTGTATTATTTACTAATAAGAACATAAGATATGCCATACTGGGTCCGACCAAGGTCCATGAAGCCCAGTATCCCATTTCCAAGAGTGGCCAATACAGGTTACAAGTACCTAGCAGTTTCCCAAAAAGACACAGGTTCCACAGTGCTTGTTACTGGGGCAAGCAGTGGATTTCCCAGGTCCTGTTTAATAATGGTATATGGACCTTTCCTCCAGGAACTTGTCCAAGCCTTTTTTAAACCCAGCTACACTAACAGCTTTTACTACATCCTCCAGTAACGAATTCCAGAGTTTGATTATGCGTTGAGTGAAAAAATATTTTCTCTTATTAGTCTTAAACGGGTTACACTGTAGCTTCATTGCATGTCCCCTAGTCTTTTTATATTCTGATAATGTAAACAATCGATCCACGTTTAACCGTTCCATTCCATTCATTCATTTATAGATCTCTATCATATTCTCCCTCAGCCATCTCTTTTCCAGGTTGAAGAGCCCCAACTTTTTTAGCCTGTCTTCATAGGGGTATCCTTCCATCCCCTTTACCATTTTGATGGCTCTTACCGCTTCTAATTCCACTATATCCTTTTTAAGATATGGCAACCAGAATAGCACACAATATTCAAGGTGTGGTCGCACCATGGAACGATACAGAGGCATTATAAAATCCTTTGTTTTATTCTCCATTCCTTTTCTTATAATACCTAGCATTCTATATGCTTTCTTGGTCGCCGCTGCACACTGGGTGGAGGGTTTCAACGTGTTATCTACGATGACACCTAAATCTTTTTCCTGGGTGGTGGCTCCTAATGTGGAACCTTGCAAAGTGTAACCATAGTTTGGGTTGTCCTTTCCTAGATGCATAACTTTGCACTTGTCCACATTAAATTTCATCTACCATTTGAACATCTAGTCTTCCAGTTTATCAAGGTCCTCTTGCAATTTTTTCACAATCCCCTTGGATTTTAACAACTTTGAATAATTTTGTGTCATCTGCAAATTTGATTAGCTCACTCATTCCCATTTCCATGTCATTTACGAATATGTTAAAAAGCATCGGACCCAGCACAGATCTCTGGGGTACTCCACTATTCACCTTTCTCCATTGGGAAAATTGGCCATTTAGCCCTACCCTCTGCTTTCTATCTTTTAACCAGTTCCTCATCCACAATAGTACACTGCCTCCTATCCCATGACTTTTTAATTTTGCCAAGTCTCTCATGAGGGACTTTGTCAAAGGCTTTCTGAAAATCGAGATACACTATAGCAACCAGCACACCTTTGTCTATTCACACCTTCAAAAAATAACACAGATAAGTAAAACAAGACTTTCCTTGGCTAAAGCTATGTTGGCTTTCTCCCATTAAACCATGACTATCTACATGTTCAGTAATTTTGTTCTTTATAATGGTTTCTACCATTTTGCCGGTACGGACATCAGACTCACCGGTCTGCAGTTTCCCGGATCACCTGTGGAACCCTTTTTAAAAATTGGCTTTACATCAGTCATTCAACAATCTCTTATCTCTGACTGTTTCTGTCCTCTATTCTGTCCTATCTCATAAATGGCGTTCCTTTCATATTTTCTCAAATGATATGGTATTGTAAACCGCTCTGATGCCTTGGCCTGAGCGGTATATCAAATGATTAAACAAACATACAGATGATTTTAATGATTGTTCACAGATTATGTGATTTCATATCTCACTGAACACGCATTGATGAACACTACCTAAATTAACTGGGTGACTGAGGCTAGAGAACGCCCCTCTAGTCAACAGAGAACACTATAAAATGAGGGAGGGGTATGTACCCTACTTTGTTTTCCTCACTGTAGCTCCCCATAAACCCCCTCAACCTAAAATCTTCAGGACAGGTAAAGGAGAAACTTCACCAGTAGCAGGAGAACCCATTATCAGGGACAATAAATCCCGATGATGCTGCCGAGAAAAATTAAAGCTACAAAAATAAAACAAACACTAACAAACCTGGCAGACACACTCACTAATACATGGTTAATAATTGCAGTACACACTATGGTTCATGTCAGGTGCTAGTATCCTTCTGTTTACTTTAAGGACCACACAAAGGGCCCTTCAACAGGGGCCACCAGCGGGAGGTCCTGCTTAAAGACTGGCCCTTTGTAAGGCTTGGCACATTTCTCCCCCCTTAGGGTCAGCAGCAACACAGTGCTAGTCTAAGGACAGGCTCTTTGTAAGGGTCGGCATCTTCTGAGTTGATGACAACCCAGCAGGGGGTGGGGCCAAATGACATCAGCTGCAATGGTCACACATAGCCACCATTGCTTCTCAGTCTAACACAGAGAAAAGGCACAAAATCTTCTTGTGGTTTTAATGATACGATACACAGTCCGATCATAACGAATGGCCCTTTCTAAGGGTTGTCTTCCAGGTGAGCTTCTGTGACCTTAATACGTCAGAGTCAGACAATGTTCACACAGTACATTACCTCATTCTTCACCTCTAAAACAACTCTCGTTGTGTCTACTGGCCTATACCCTCTAGAAGAGGGTCAGCTATTTCTTCTTTTCACTCTCAGGGCAGCTTCTTCTGAGCCGTCTAACCTACAAGCAACCTTATTTTGTTCTTCATTCACCAGACTCCTCATTCATGCAGTTTTTTTCCACCAGAACAAAAGGTGGTCCTCCCTGCCTCATGAACCTGGTTCCCAAAATTGTATATTCTGACTCTCATCTTTGCTGAATTGCTCTGTGAGCCTCACTCTCTGGATACCTTATTCTACATACACTCAATTTCATGACAAATAGGTAGTCTGGAACACACATCAGAAGAGCAAAGTCTTTTATCCATGAAATTCCCTCTTTGGCTCTCAAAATTCACAATACATTGTAGTAACCCCTCCCAGACCAAAACACCCACTTGCTTTAGACTCAAAAGAAGTCCTTATCATTCACTTCGAGGAGACATCACACCATGCAAAACCCCACTGCTATCAGCACACTAATATCCAACTTTCTAGATCAAGGGGTTCTTAACACAGTCCTAGGGACACACCTAGCCAGTCAGATTTCCAGAATAACCACAATGAATATGCATGATAGATTTACATGCATCCCCTCCACTGTATGCAGATCTCTATCTTATGCATATTTATTGTGGGTATCCTGAAAACCTGAGTGGCTAGGTGTGTCCCAAGGACTGGGATGAGAACCATTGCTCTAGACCAGGGGTCTCAAACTCCAGTCCTGGAGGGCCGCAAACCAGTCGGTTTTCAGGGTATCCCTAATGAATATGCATGAGATATATTTGCATGCACTGCCCCATTGTATGCAAATATATCTCATGCATATTCATTAGGGATACCCTGAAAACCTGACTGGTTTGCGGCCCTCCAGGACTGGAGTTTGAGACCCCTGCTCTAGACCATAAACCATTACAAATTGCACTTTTGCTTGTGACTTCTGGAATGGATTCAACCTCGGCTTACTCACATCATAACGCCATACTGAGTCAAAACAAAGTCCTTCAAGTCCAATATTCCGTTTCCAACTGTGGCAATCTAGGTCACAGTACCTGGCATAGTCCAAAATTAAAATCCACCTTCTACAATTATCCCTAAAAGGTACTGAGTAAACTCAGAAGCAGTCCTAACAAAATAACCCATACCTATATGTCAGCCTTTAAGTGAAGGTCACCAGATGCCCATAGAACCAGACCGTTGCAACTTATAATGATGGCCTCTTATTAGAATACGAGAGTAGGAGGGTGGCTTTAGGAGAGGAAATGATAGTGTTACCCACAGGGTCATATAAGCGCATGCACGGCATCTGTGCGGAAGAGCCAGCAGAAATTTTTCATTGGCTTTGAGAGAATGCCAATGGCAGCATAATGTAGTGCTAACATTTCGGATATGTGCAGTCTGAATGTTGTAACAGGTATTGTCCCAGGAGTTACTAATATTTGTAACAAGGGATATAACCGAGTGTTCAGCGAACACTGACATAATAGCCTGGGATTTGTAAATGGCGTTTTTGATGCGTCCCTATAAGATGTTCCACATAGGAGACTTGGTATATATATTATTTAGATTAAGCAACATCCTGTGACAATGTTGTAAGTTACTTTATGTTGGTATGGGGTTTATTTAAGGGACTTGGGTTTTCATTGAATGTAAATTTGTTAATTCTCTCTAGTATGATTTATTTATTTATACCACGTAAACTTGGTAATGTACATTAAACAGGGGACATTGATAACTTGGATTCTTCTGAGGTAATGCAGGGTTAAGTGACTTGCTGAAGGCCACAAGGAGTGCTAGTGGGAATCGAATACATGGAATTGATCCTGCATAGGGTTTGGAATGAAATTGAATATTAAAGATGCACATTGGTCTTGAGCCACTTTTAATATTTCTGCGTTGTAAGAGCTAGAGTTAGAGAGTCTAAGATACTGTTAAGGATAGAGTTAGAGAGCAAGGTAGCAGGAATTTTGTGTTCTTAGTTTTAATTTTAATATTATTCTTTCAGAAGCGATCAAGTGAACACTCCCTGAAGCAGCACTCGGCGAAACACTGTCAGCGTTGGGGTGATTGGAATTGAGTAAATGAAGCTTCTTGGTTGGTTAGAATGCATAGTGAGAGTGAGCACACATGAAGAGCAGATTGGAAGAGAACGTTTTTGAGATAAGTTTTATTATTTTCTGAACAATTCCAATTTGTTCATGATTAAATTTACTGCATTAGAATATGCTTTCACTGGGGGAGGATATCGAAGGTGGGCAAAAGGGAGGTTGAAGTAGTTTTATCAGTTTGTGGATGGTGGAAAATGGGTTCCCTTTGAAGATCTGAAGGGGGAGTATGGGTTGAGGGTAGGGGATAAATTCTATTATGGGCAGGTGATGCATTTTCTTAGGCAGAAATTGGGGAAGGAAGGACTGGAGCAGGATTATACACCATTGGAAGTGATATGGTATGGCAAGAAGACCTCACCGGGCTTAACCTCTGCGCTGTATAGGGTGATACAGGGACCAAGGGATAACAAACATAGGTACATGCTAGAATGGGAAGGAAATCTAGGGATGGAACTGGAGGAGGGGCAGTGGAAAATATTTTTGACCAGGTTAGGCGATTACCACTGTCAGTAGCCATTAGGGAAAATTGGTATAAGGTGATTATGAGATGGTATTATACGCCCACTCGTCTGCATAAGTTGTTCCCTGCAGCTGGAGAAAGTGTGGGGAGGAAGGAACCTTTTACCGCATTTGGTGGACCTGTTCCAAGATACAGAGGTATTGGGAGGCGATCCAGGGGTGGATTGGGGAGGTGGTAGGGGTGGAGGTGGCATTGAACCCAAGTGGCTACCTGATGGGATGGTGGTGTGAAGGGGGGCCACAGTGAGAAAGGTGGCAAATAATGGCATGCTTGTGTGCGGCCCGCTGTGAGTTGGCATATAGATGGAAACAAAGGGATGCCCCGAGGGTGGAGCATTGCGTGGAAAGACTACGGCAAATATATCTAATGGAAAAGCTAATGGCCACTCGTTGGCAACAGACTGATAGATTTGAAAAGTTATGGAGCAAGGTACTGATCTACCTACAGAGGGATACTAAGGGGTAATGGGGTCAGGGAGGGAGGGGAGGGTTTCAAGGGGGTAGGGGGGAAGGGGAACGGGGAAAATGGGCTAAAGAGGATATAGGGATTAGTTTGGGTAGTCTGGTATAAGGGGGGAAGTTGGGAAGGGGTTGTGTTATTGGGGGGGGGAGTTATATAATTGAATATATTGTAGAGATTGATGTAAAGAAGGTGATTTATGTATGAAAAGATGAAAAGTGTTCAATAAAAATATAAATACAAAAAAAGAATATGCTTTCACTGTCCAAAAAAGGGACTTTTTTATGACCCTTGAGGTGATGTATTTGAGCATAGTGAAGTAGACATACAGAGAGCTAGTGAAACCAAACTCAAACACACTGAGGTCTTTTTCCTCGCCATGTTTACATTTTTTCTATTTTGCAGATATCTCTAAAGCTATTGACTCAAAAAGGTTGACATCTAAGTCTGAGTTATTTTGTTAGGATAACCCAAAAGTAGCCAGATTCCATGCTTCTTATCCTCAGGTATAAGCCGTGGGCCATCAACTGGAAGCAGGGTGGATTTGGACAGACAAAGCCCATCACCTTTGTGCTGTCCATACAGAAAAACTTCACAGGCTAGATCGAAAAGAAGCTGCTTTAGTTTCATCTCAATGAGACCAAAAACCATAGGTAATCTCTGTAGTTGTTTACCTCTCATGATCCACATAGCTTCGCCATTGCATATTACACTCTCACTGATTTCCTCTGGAATACCATTGCAAGTCACACACTTCCTAAAGCTCTAGGGAAGGCATCCAACCTCCGCTGATGATTACACAGCCAATTATTGTGGGCATAGATGACCCCTATTGGCCATAACAACCCTCCCAGGCATGCTCTTCCTTTATGAGCCGCCCCACTAACGGTGGTCACCCTTAAGCTCCACTGTGTGGTTTTTAGTTTCCATTTGTCTGTTTTTTGACTTGTTCAATATTGCCTCTGACCTGGTTTGCCACTTTGAGGGCCCTACAGTTGGCCACATGCAGATCTCCGTTGTTGACCTGATCTAATTTCTCAGCTTCATCCATTCACAGCACACTATACAGGCTGTAAAGGGTGAACACAGACTCCTGTACAAGAGCGCTTCACAGCCCTAAAGAGTCACCAATGTATGACTGATTCATCCTGCTTGTTCATAGAGAGAGTGAGGTTATTTTCTATAATGGGGGGTTCACTGTGGGCAGCACAATAAGTATGTCACAGAACCTCTCCCCCCGCATCTCCCCTCTAGGATGAACCAGTCTGTAGCTGGAGAGTATACTGAGGTACAAAGGGGTAAAGTCGATGGTGGGCGGTAGCTAGCACATGCTTAGAAACGTTTTCTAGAATTTTCCGAGCTATAGGGAAACTGTTGGATGATATCACCAGTGTGTGGCTGACATTCTGTGTCCATGAAGAACCCCCATTACAGATAAGTAACCTTGCTTTTTCCACTATCTTGCAGGGCTAGAAATGGTATCCATAGAGGAAGAAAGGAATACAGTCGAGTCAGGCTGAAAGTCGGCACGTTTCTGTTCATTATCCTGCAAAGCAGAAGTACCATGAAAGGATTTGAACTGAGCTTTCTGGTAGGTTTGTGGCATATAAATGGTGCCATAATATAGCAGATGTATCTCATTTTTTAAGATATTGCTGTGTTAAAATGCAGATATAAGATGTGATTTAAAAAAGGTTTGTAGAGTACTTCCAGACATATGTCCAAGAGCAAAGAGCTAGAAAGACCAAAGACCATAATGATTTGATTGGATATTCTTCCTTTGTAGTGTGCTTTTTCAGTAATAGCTCAAGATGAGTTACACACAGGTACACTTGGTATATTCCTGTCCCTGGAGGGCTTATAATCTAAGCTTGGATCTGAGGCAGTGGAAGGTTGAGTGACTTGCCCAAAGTCACAAGTGGGATTTGAACTCGAATTTACCTGGTTCACTACACTCTAACCTATTAGGCTGCTAGTCCACTCTACTTTATTTACCTTCTCTTTCTCCTTGTCTGCTGCTTGCTGCTGACAAAATAACTGTGAATGACATCTTTAGTGTGTTTAAGGGCATCACTACTACTGCTACTAATCATTTTTATAAGGAATACACAGCACTGTACACAAACACATAAGAGATGGTCCCTGTTCGACTGAGCTCAGTCTATTCAAGACAGACAAGCAGAACAAACAGAGGGCTAGGAAAACGATAAAACGCATAAGGGTGTTAAAAGGAGAATAAGGGAGTCATGATCCAAAAAGCAGCGATGAAGAGGTGTTTTTTGAGTCATGTTTTAATGTTAGTAAGCCTAGCCAAAACTAAATCAATGTTGTTTACCTATAGCAGGTGTTTTCCATAGACAGCAGGATTGATCAGGCACACAAGTGAGTGACATCATTCAATGGCAAAGGGATGGGATAGCTCTCCCACAATGGTCCTCTCAGCTCCTCAGTTAATTCCAAAGCTCAAGAATGTAGGCAACTTTCTGGGAGGTGGTTAGGACTGTGTATCTTATCAATTCTTCTGTCTACAGCAGGGGTCACCAACCTGCGGCCCGTCCCTTCGTGCGGCCCGCGAGGCTCTATCCCGGTTAACATTACGTGCGGCCCGCCAAGGATTCCCGCCATTGTATCTGCGGCCCGCGGCATGCTCGGCAGGTTCAACAGCACGTGACCGGTTTCCCAAGAGCAGCGCGCAAATTAGAGGACCAATCAGCAATAAGGCTTAAACTTTGATTCTGTTTTTGCAGCTATCGATAGAATTCCTGTTCTCTTTTTTCCCCATGGCTTCCCCCACGAACAAGAAGCGCAAGCTCAGCGATGAGAACCACGGCTTCAACCCTGAGTGGAACAAGCTCTTCTTCACGCTGCACAAGGATCTCATTAAATTCAATAAAGGTGATCAGCCATTGTTTTCATAATTTTGCGTTTGTTGTTTTTTTTCACGGGGGCGGGGAGAAGGGGGGTGCGGCCCGCGAGGCTCCCGGTAGTCGGCTGTGCGGCCCGCGGCCCTCTGGAGGTTGGTGACCCCAGGTCTACAGAAAACATCTGCTACAGGTAAGAAACACTGCTTTTCCCACCGACAAACAGGAATGAATGAGGCATTTACATGGGTGCATTACAAGTTTAGGACTGCTCATTTCTTTCACATTGCTTCATTCTAGGGCAGCCCATAATTTCAGGATGGGAAAGTTATCAATTTATACTGACAGACTGGCCAGCAGAAGTTGACAAAAGCAATGCCCAGGTAATAGTGCAACGTAAAAATATAAACTGAGGACCACATAACTATTTTGCAGATAGCATCCACCAAGGTCAATATTAGCAAAACTACAGTCCATATAGTAGTCTTAAGCTGACAAGCGTGTACCTTTGGAACTCAGATGTGCATCGTCATGTCCACAAGAAAAACTGGGAGCAGGATGTTTGGTAATTTGTTGAGGGTCTTTTTTATGTTTTGGAACTGGGATAGCAATTATGTTGGTATGAAAAGGAGAAAGCTCTAAGGCTTTCCTATGTGAATCATATCTTTCAAGATAGTATGCAAGAGTCATAATGGGGGGGATGTTCCAAGTGCTTAGTGCCACTGAATATCTGTGCGTGCCACCACCACTACATGCCCCAACACATCAGGGCATTTTACGAGTGCCACCCGTTGCTGACCAGGCAGCAGTGATATTGAGCCATTGCCTGGTAGCAGCATATGGCTAAAGTAAGACGCAGCAAATGCTAACCATTAAATACTGCCAACCAAAAGTACTCAGGTATCAAAATTTCTTTGTTAATTTATCAAAAACCTTTGTCGGAGCCACTGTCAGAGGGATGGGAAAACATGTCCACCCCCGCATAAGCAGTATCTCCTTTTAATCAGTTTGACTATTAAATGCAAAATGTGACATCTTAAAGTGAAGCGCTCAAAAGAGAAGATGGAAAGGAACCAACTCGCAAGCGCTGTAAGCTCTGTCGGAACCCGGTATCTAACAGCACCTGAAGCAGATCCTACCTAGAGACTCGAAACATGATTATTATTATTATTATTATTATTAAAGACTTATAAAATGCTGCAACATACAAAGCGCTGTACAAACATAGAAGAGAGACAGTCCCTGCTCATCAGAGCTCACAATCTAATAAGACAGAAAACAAAATAAGTTACATAATACAAATAAGAAAAATTTACAGGACAAAGTAAGCAAATGTTGATAGAGAGATCAAGATAGGGTAAGACAGGAACGGAAAGCAATAGTGAAGAGATGGGAATTTAGTCTGGACTTGACAATGGCCAGGGAGGACACCTGGCACACAGAGATAGGAAGACTATTCCAAGCAAAGGGTGTTGCCAGTTGGAAGGAGCGAAGTCTGGAATTGGCAGTACGAGTAAAGGGCGCAGATAAACAAAGACTATTAGAGAGCGAAACAACCAAGAGGGGTGTAAGGAGAGATGAGAGATGAAAGGTACTGGGGGGCAGAAGAGTGAATACATTTATAGGTCAGGAGGAGAAGTTTAAATTGGATACGGAGACGGATGGGAAGCCAATGAAGCGACATGAGGAGAGGAGTGATGTGGGAAAAACAAGACTGGCGGAAAATGAGTTGAGCAGTAGAATGTTGAATTGACTGAAGAGGAAAGAGGTGGCTTGCAGGGAGGCCAGCAAGGAGAACGTTACAATAATCAAGACGGGAGGTGATGAAGGAGTGGACAATCAATTTAGTGGCTCATGTTGTGAGTTGGTTCCTTTTCATCTTCTCTTTTGAGCGCTTCGCTTTAAGATAAGTCACATTTTGCATTTAATAATCAAACTGATAAAAAAGGAGATACTGCTTATGCGGGGATGGACATGTTTTCCCCTCCCTCTGACAGTGGATCCGACAAAACTTTTTGATAAATTAACAAAGCAATTATGATACCTGCGTACTGTTGGATGGAAGTATTTCATGTTTATTATTTATGTTATTTTGACTGTCACATTTGGGCATTTAATTTTGAGTCAACAGAAACTAACCAGGCAGTGGCTCAGTATCGCCACTTCCCAATTAGCTTCCAGGTTCTGCAGCCAGCCTGAATAGTCAATGCTGGCGGCCGGATATGAATTCTCAGGGTTAATGTTCAGCACCAGCAGCTAGCCACTTTGGCAGCACTAGCCACAGCACTAAATATCGGGCCCATAGTTCTTTGAAAAACATTTTGCTTAAGATAAATGGCTGCAGCATCTGAAGTGAGACGTGTAGAGGTTGGGAGACTGAAGTCAATAAAGAGGCAGACTTTAGCTGCACTGATGATAAACAATTAGCCCTATTCCCATAAAGTGGTTCTTAGGAGTCACATATTTGGGAACCAGCCATGGCGCTGTACAATTTTACTGAGTTTGTTACTGAAATGTTTTTGAATCATAGGAATGTAAACAACCTGAACTTTGATGTGAGCGGCAAGGTTGATGTCCAAAATTTTATTTTATTTTATTTGAAAAGGTTTCCTATACCGCCTTTTCCAGAGATCAGGGGCGGTTTACATAGAACAAGGTTTTTACATGGAACAGGTAAACAATTTAACAGTGATAACACAAGTATAACAATTAATTTGCCAACATCCGACAAGAGAATACGATATACTCATCGTAGTTAGCTGAGACTGCACAGTGCTGCTTAAGTGTCTGTTTGAATGAGGATTGACAACTACTTATGAAGATGAACAAAGATGGCACATAGCCATTCGCCCTGAGTAGTAAATGGTTGATACTGCGCAACAAGTTGAGCTTCATATGCCAGACTTCATGCATGTAGTCAGGAACAAATGATAATAGCTAGTCAGGGCCAATGCTATACGGTAAGTGCGGCAAGTGTGGAAGGGGGCGCCGTCATACCAATCTCCCTTTTTTTTTAAATTATTAAAGCATTTTCATCTTTCAGAAACGAAATATATAAGGCAAATGTAAAAAGGTCAAAGAATAAGAAAAAAAATACTATAAACAATACATCAAGTCCTTATCAGGGGAAAGAATCCTATTTAAAACAAAATCAAGAAATACCCAGACATATGGAAAAAAGAATTAAAAATCCCAAAATTCTCATATCATACCTAACAGAAAATCAGCCACTCTTATTTTTTTTTAGGAAATCTTCATCTAGGATGGATCAAAAAAGTACTACCTTGATATGAAATTAAACATTTGCAGGGAAACGTCAAGAAAAATCAGCCCCAAGCGCCAAAACAGAGGCTTTAACGTCAAGAAGGCTTTCTGCCACAATTGAGTAGAACAAGACACATCTGGAAAGATACTGTCTTTTGACCACAAAATTGCTTGTTTTTTCTGAAAATATAATTTCAACACATGATTGTTATCAATCTCAGAAATACAAGAAACTAATAAAGTGGCCTGTGCAGAAATTTCAACCTTAGATGATTCTAAAAAGGCAGATAAATCTAAGCTGTTCACTGACACAAGTTGATCTGCCCTCTCTGAGTCTGGAAGGGAAGCTTTTACATCCCTAGGCAAATAATAAATACTATTCACCTGGAGTGCCTCAGCTCCCTTAAAGGGCAAAACCTCCTTAAGACACTTCTGAAACAGGATCAGAGGGGAAATATATCTCTTACAAGGGAAATTTAAACAAAGGTTTTTAGCCCTGGAGACATTCTCTAAAGCCTCCATCTGACGAAGGAGAACCAACCTGTCCTTCACAGACGAAGTCGCCACAGCTTGGGGAGTAGACAGTTGAGCATCAGTCTTATTTAGATGAGAATCTACAATGGCCAACTGATCATCATGTTGAGACTGTTTTGCCACAGAATCTTTAGTGAAGACTGAAATCTGCTGGAGGGAACCAGAGAGGAAGGCCTTCATTTGAGAGACAATGTCCCAAATTTCTTTCAAAGAAATTTCTGCACCTGAAGATGCCCAAGGCCACTGACCAAGAGAGGCTTCAGAGCTGGCCTCTCCAACAGGGAGCACCACTGCCCTGGGTAGAGGAACTAACCTCTGACCATGCTGGTTAAGAGGGCTAATAATCCTCAGTCTCTGATGAAGAGTCCAACAACTCTCTCCCCTCCACCGATTCACACAGGCCCTCCAAATTCTAACTGCTGAAAAGAGGAGATGGTGACATATCCCCCATGACTGTAGAGGAGCCCATAGGCGAACCAGATCTTCCAGATGTAGGCAAAATATCTTCTGGCTTAAGTTCAGTAATTTAATGCCTGTCCATAGGCCCCACCACTTTAACATCTTTTAAAGGATTAGTGATACTCACATACATAGACTTAGGGGCATGTTTACTAAAAGCCATACAATTGCGTGCCGCACAATAGCGCACGGAAACGCGGCACTCAAACGCTCAGAAACGCTCTTAAACGCCCCGCACAAGTGCGCGTGGGCCCCGCACAATTGCGCGCCGCACTAACGTGCCCCGCACAAGTACCCGGCCCGCAAATGTCCGATAGAGGCGTGGAAAGGCATTCTGAGGGCGGAGGAAGGCTCCCGAGGGGCGGAGAGACGGGGTCAATGGGCGGGGAAGGGGAGGGGAGAGGCTCCCCGCACAGTATCGGGGACAAATTTGCAGGTTAAAAATAGCGCGAGTGAAACACTCACGGTAGAGGGCATTTAAAGGGAAGAGAAACCATTTCCGTCAGCAATGTACAGGGAAACCGGGGAAACCTGCAAAACGTGAGCAGTGTGATACATGTGCACAGAACAAAAGTGCAAATAAAGATAGAAAAAGACCCAAACAAACATATTAAAAATAGGAAGTCAGCTGGGGAACCCTGATATTAATGGGCAAACATAAGACACACACCCAGGAAAGCTCCAAAAAAATGAAATGAAGTATGGAAGGGGCTACGGAGCGGAGACCCTTCCAAAAACCATTTCCTTTTTTCTGAGCCTTCCTGGGAGTGTTTGCTATGGTTGCCCATTAATATCACTGTTGCCCAGCTTGGTTATATTTATCCCCAGTTCGTCGTGGTCGGTTGAGGGGTTTATTTGCACTTTTGTCACCAGACAAGGTGACTGAGCCCACAGTACAAATGTGCAGAGCAGGGTTTTTGACTCCTTTGGTCAGGTTTCCCACCCCCAGGGACTGCACTATCACTGTGGCCACAGTGTGGTGCAGCAGACAGAGGCAGTACCTCTAGGACCAGAGGGTCACAGGTTCAAATCCAAGCTGGGGCTCCTGCCAACCCAATCCCCACATTTTACCCACCACTAAACAGAGATAGTAAAGACACTCCTTTATTGCAGAGAACATAAGCATGGTTCACACACCCATTTTGTACCCAACACCGCACACACACCATAACAATGGGCATTACCGACAGCCGAGTCCCCCAAATGCAGTCCTGGAGTGCCACAACTCAATCAGGTCATATCCTTTTCCAAGATACGGACATGCCAGCATGTTGGCGGTAGGGTACAGGTGGTGGAGGGGGCAGTGGCTGCTAGCCACAGAAGACAGTGGCCGAGCCATGTGCAGGCTGGCACGTCCACTGCAACATAGGCCCTGTCGGATGTACAGTCATGGACTTCCCAGGGAATTCAGCACATCTGTGGCAACACAGTGGTGCAGTGCACACAGACAGTGTGTGCAGGAGCAAAAGGTCACAGGTTCAAAGCCCAGCTGGGGCTACTGCCATTCCTGTCCACATATTTTCCCCACAACTAAACCATGTTAGTAAGGGCAATCCTTTATTGCTGGGGATATACGCATTGGTCATACGCCTATCTTTTACACCACCAAGCACAGACACCATGACCAGGGGCATTACCTAGAGCAGAGTCTCACAAATGCAGTCCTGGAGGACCACACACCATTCAGGTTCCATGCTGCCACTCATACAAATAACCGTGCTGTATATCTATGCACCACCCCCATGGCATGTAGATGTAGCTCATGCATATTCATGAGGGACAGCAGGAAACCCCAACCAGTGTATTGCAAACCTGGACTGGATTTGGGAACCTCTGCCGTACAGCAGCAGCCAACAGGGACAGACACACCCACACCCACACCCACAGGCCCCATTGGCCAATGCCTCCTGGTGAGGCAGGACATTGGGCCCTGCGTGCATCTCCCAATACCAGCACTTGCATACCTTAGCAATGTCACCCTACACCAGGGTATATGGTACACAGCTCTCAAACGTTTGCTATGAGTACTGGCAGATAGATATCCCTACGTTACGCACAGTCTGCTCTATGAGCTCCATCATAATAATCTATCTGATGTTTGCGGTGTGTGCGTCAGGTCTGGCCCCTGACAGTGTTTACCACCCTAGGGAGGGACCCCCAACGGTATTGCATACCATACCCATGCCTGTACTGTGCCCAGGACTGGTGTGGTGGGCAAGGATTCTGAACCCCTCTATAGTAGCACAATGCTGGCATACGTGTGGGAGTGTGTGTCTGTCTATACAGTGTGTGTTGGCTGCAAACACTGTCCACAGTTTTGGCCTGATGATGTGCATAATGAGCAGCAAGGTACCATGGGTATAGCTCAGACAGGGTGGGCTGGCCAGGATGCATCTGCACAGGGCATAGGGCACTGGTAGGGACATTGTAGTGGCCGTCCACCACCTCCACAGACAGGGTGACCTCTGTATGTGCTGCTGGGCTTTCACTCCACCCTGACTGTGCAGTGATGGCAGCATGGCTAGGCACCCCCATAGTGCTTCATAGCACCTCCCTCATGTGATATATATGGGTCACCTGTTGGGGCCTAGTCACTGATGTATCTGCTTGTGTGTGCTGCCATCCCAGTTGTGGGTGCATGCATTTCCAGTGGGACTAACCAGCAGACTGTTCACAGCTGGTATGTGCCCTGCTGGAGTGCCTTGCAGGGTGCAGTGGCTGATGGCTTGATGCAGGGGACTATCAGATAGTGGTGGGGTGCATCTTAGCATATCCAGGCCTACTGTCTGTCTGATATTGTGGTCTGGGTGTGTGTGGGGCTGCTTGGACTGCCCTGTAGGGTGTCTGTTCCCCAACAGGACTGGGGTTGATGGTCCACTCTACTGCCATCATTGCAGGGGGAGGGGGGGGGTGTATAATGGGGATCTGTTGATAGGAGACCCTGCCTGTTTGCCACCCTCAGCTGGGGGGGGGGGGGGGTTGGTGGGGTTCCCCCTGACTGAGACAGACAGAGATATCCAAAGTGTTCCTGCAGAAACTACCTATCTCACAGATTACGATTGTTTTGGAGCTCTGCCATGGCCTCTCTCAGCCATGGAGGGTGCTGTGGACCTGGTCCAGGGCGCCTCATCGCACACTCAGGGTGAGCACAGTTCCCGCACAGTGTGACTGTGTGTAGCTACTCTGTGCAAATTAAACACCCGGTCAGTACCTCCTACCAGGCCAAGGTGCTGTGTGGGTGCACACGGACACGTCCCCCTACCAGGCCGGGGAGCTGTTGGGGTGCATTCCCCATCTTGTGTTCATCTGTGGACAGCTGATTTGCATGTGCAGTGCATCATGGGTATGGGTGGCCTAACCCTATCCTGGTTCCCACAGCAGACTGTCTGTGTGGTGACATGCAGGCTCTCTGCAGCCAGCCAGGGGCTTGCTGGCAGCTATATAGCTGTAGCCCAATGGTTACTTCACTGCCTGTGGAGCCAGCGGTAATGGGTTCGAGCCCACAGTGGGGTTATTTGATAGGGTTGTCCAAAGCTTTTTTTAGATTTAATGTACATATGTTGCTGCCATCAAACACACCCTCAGTGTACTGTACCCATAAGGTGCCTCTGAGGGTGCTTTATAGGGCACCCTATAGGGCACCTTATGGTTGCCGTCCATATAAGGTGCACTATACATTATCCTGTGACGCAACATATATGGTGCCCTATAGGGGACATTCAAGGGTGCCTTGGCGGACAGTGAACTTTAACATGTGCCTTATGGGCCGCCTTATGTTAACACGCTTTGTGAGTGCGTTTGCTAGTAGTGATAACTGAAATAAAAATAGATTGCCCCCTACAGCACTCATCCCCATAATACACACTGCCTCAGTGAGCCTTCTTCATTGGGCACTGTGGGGGATTGAACCCCTGATCTCTGCACCATTGGTCAGTGTCTTAACCATTGTGCTGTGGCTCTGTTCCTATGCTTGGGCATCTGCGCACCGCCTTATGCCGCCCAAAATTAACAGTGCACCGCCTTATGCCGCCCAAAATTAATATGCCTCCTAAAGCACTTTTACCCATTACAGTTAATGCCTCAGCCAGCCCTTTTTGTTGTGCACAATGGGGAATTGAACCCATGGCAGCTGCACCCACAGTCAGTGTCTTAACCATTGTACTATGGCTCTGCTCCTTTGTGTGTGCACATCAGGGCGCCACTTAGCCTTCCCACGCACTATTATGCACGGCGCACAATAGCGCCCCGCGCAAATGTGCGCTCGCTTACTCCCATTTTTTTTCTTTTCTCTGCCTGAACCGCCCACTCCTTATATGGCACAGGCACACTACCGCGGCCCCGCACATTAGGAATGTTTAGTAAACAGACCCCTTATTTTTCCTTTTCCAAATTCCACAGGGCCAATCTTCAACAACAGCTCCTCAATGCTCTGAAGAGGCTCCAAAGGGGCCCCTACAGAGCCCCCTAGTAATGTCACTGACACAACAAAGCACCTGCATGTCTCCCAGACTCTAGGCGTGTTGGCAGGAACAAGCAAGGTAAGGAATCCTTCCTGATCATCTGCCATTTAAAATAGTAAAGCAGCCCCTTACCCAGCAGAAGAACACTGGTGCGGCATCAATATAGCTGTCTGCCCATGGGGACCCCCCATCTCCTGCAGGCAGAAGAGAGCAGCACTGAGAAATCTTGTGTCTGTCCATGCAGCAATAAAAAGGTTTTGTGGAGGGAGGGAGGAACTTAGGTAAAGGCGGCAGTGAAAATTTAAAGGGGCAGTGGGCTTATACAAAGGGAGGATGGGCGTGCTAGGAGGTTTAGTGAAGGGGGGCAGTCTGGAAGCGGAACAGAGTAGGTGAGTCAGCAGGAGAGGAGTTGGAGGGGGAGGGAAGAGTACACGGTATTGCTGAAAGGTGCATTCCCATTCCCCCAGAACACAGCACACCCTCAGGAACCCCATCTTGGCACAACAGACATGCACCCCAGCTCTGCACTACATATTACTACTATTGATCATTTGTACAGTGCTACAAGGCATATGCAGCACTGTACAGACACATGTAAAAGACAGTCCTTGCTCATCAGAGCTTACAGTCTAGTCAAGACAGACAACACAACAGCTGAGGACAAGAATATATCTAGGGGAATGGTAAGGACACACAGGAGACTAAGCGCATCTGGATCTAAAAGCAACCTCAGAGGGAGTTTTCAGCCTGGATTTGAAAAGGACCAGAGATGAAGCCTGACGCACAGACTCAGGTAGTTAGTTCCATGCATAAGGAGCAGCAAGGTGAAAGGATCAAAGTCTGGAGTTGGCAGTCGAAGAGAAGGGCACAGATAGGAGGAATCTGCCAGAAGAGTGGAGCTCCCGAAGAGGGATGTAGGGCTCCGTCGGTACAGACGATACCCATGTGTGAAGACTAAATTCCTGCTGTTCCCAGAGATCAACTGTTACAGGTGAGTAACTATGCTTTATTTTTTAGTTATATTCCCCTGAAGCAGCTGGATGCAAAACGCTGAAGGGATGTCCAAGCAGGCGTCGGGGTTGGCTCACTTCAAGTTCTTCTACAATTGAGAGCTGTGGAATGTACGAGGTGTGACAAAAAAGAAACGAGACTGTCCCATGAATGTTTTATTACAAAATCTACAGAGAAATTGCTCATTGTCCCCTTCAAATTAATCCCCCCCCCCGAGTTAATGTACTTCTGCATTCGCTTCTGCCACTTTCAGAAGCACTTGTTAAAGTACTCCTCCTTGAGGTCCCTCAGCTACCTCGTCACAGTGGCCTTGATCTCTTCTACAGAGGTGAAATGAGTTCCTTTGAGCACAGTCTTCAGCCTGGGGAAGAGCCAGAAGTTGCACGGTGCAAGACCTGGGGAATAAAGAGGGTGGTCGAGAGCTGTGATCTGTTTGTTGGCCAAGAACTGCTTCACACTGAGCACGGTGTGTGTGGGCGTGTGGGCGTGTTGTCGTGGTGGAGCAGCCACGACTTCTCTCCACAGAACCCGCCTGCTACGCCGAACCCAGTCATGGAGGTGATTGAGGACCTGCTGGTAGAAGTGCTGGTTGACTGTCTAACCCTTAGGCACAAACTCATGATGGACCACACCCTTCTGATTGAAGAATGCGATCAGCATGATCTTGATCCTTGATTTGGACATGCGTGCCTTCTTGGGTTTGGGTGACAGTCGAGTCTTCCACTGCAGGCTTTGTCTCTTGCTTTCAGGGACATACTGGAAGACCCATGTCTCATCTCCTGTGATGACTCGGCCAACGAACTCTGGATCTTCTCTGATCTTCTATAGCAAGTCTCGACAAACATTGACCCGAAGCACCTTCTGGTCATCTGATAAAAGCTTGGGCACCATCTTGGCGCACACCTTCCGCATCTCCAGCTCCTGCACCAAGATGGTCCGCACTGACTCCCTGTTCAGGCTGAGCAGCTCAGCTATCATCCGCACCATCAATCAGTGATCACGCCGCACCAACTGGTTCACTCTGTCAATGTTCTCAGCCGTCTTTGTTGTGGAAGGCCGTCCTGACTGGGGGTCATCCTCCACCTCCTCGCGGCCAGTCTTGAAGTGTTTGTGCTACTCGAAGACTTGCAGCTTGACACTGCATCTTCTCCATAAGCCTTTTGGATTAGTTGGAGACTCAGTTGGGCCCTTCTCCAACTTAACCAGAAATTTCAAGTGTATTCTTTGCTCCATAGCTCTGCCACCTCCAGTTTTGTGACAAAGCGATAGAGCAGTATGCTACAAAAAAACCTGAAAAAAAACCATTGAGAGATGAAAAATATTATAGCAGAACAGTGGCGAGATATTGCACAACACAGTGACATAAGTGGTTAGCCAATTGACATTGAGTCATGGGCTTGGCTGCCAGTCAGAGTCTATAAATTAATGAACGGAGTGGAACGGGTTTACGTTATCAGAATATAGAAAGACTACGGGACATGCAGTGAAGCTACAAGGTAAACTATTTAAGACTAATAAAAGAGAAAATATTTTTTCACTCAATGTGTAATCAAACTCTGGAATTTGGTACCGGAGGATGTAGTAAAGGTTGTTAGTGTAGCTGGGTTTAAAAAAGGTTTGGACAAGTTCCTGGAGGAAAGGTCCATAAACCATTATTAAGAAGGGACCCAGGATATCAATGCTTGACCCAATACAAGCATTGTGTTACCTGTGTCTTTTGGGGAAACTGCTAGGTACATATGACTTAGATTGGCCACTGTTGGAAACAGGATACTGGGCTTGATGGACCTTGGTCTGACCCAGTATGGCATATCTTATGTTCTTATGTTCTTATGTTCTTATCTTTCTATTCTAGTACCTCCTTGGCTTGATTCTAGTAGCTTCTTCGGAAGCTCCAGCACTGGTTCTAGAGTTCCATACAATTTCTCCTTTCACCATGAGGCTTTATTGCTATTTTTTCATTATCTTTTCTTGCACCATACGAATACAATTTCTATTTAGAGACAGTCTTAAAAAACATTTTCAGTGACCATTTTTTTTGTTACAGGATGGTCTGTGAACCTTTTGGCATTAGCGAGCCATACCAACATCATTTACAATATCAATGAGGACTTCTTTCTGAGACTTTGATTATATACGTACAACCATTCATGTACCATTTTTAAATCCTTTGTAATGAGAATGGTCCAAAGGTGATCTTTTAAATTCCCTCAATAAGCCATAGGGGTATGTTTACTAAACCGCGCACATGTGCGCGGCGCACAAGAGCGGACGCTAATGATGCATTTAAGAGCTCTTAAGCGCCACGCACGTGTGCGCGTCACATTAACGGGCCGGTGCACGTGTGCGGGGCGCTCATGTGCGATAGAGGCGGGGAAACGCTTACGGAGGGCGGAGGAAGGCTCTCGAGGGGCAGGGGGACGGGGTCAATGGGTGGAGAGTGGGAGGGGAGAGGCTCCACGCACAGGAGCAGGGCTGAATTTCGGCATGAAAAACACCACGAGTGAAACCCTCGCGTTAAAGCCGATTTAAAGGGAAGAGAACCCATTTCCGTCAGCAATGTACAGCAAAACCGGGGAAACCTGGAAAACGTGAGCAGTGTGATACATGTGCACAGAACAAAATAGCAAATATAAATTAAAAATGACCACAACAAATGTCAAATAAATTATAATCCAGCTGGGCAACAATGATATTAATGGGCAACCATAAAAAACACTCCCAGGAAAGCTCCAAAAAAAGAGAAATGATTTTTGGAAGGGTCTACGCTCCGTAGACCCTTTCAAAAATCACTGCATGTCAATGGAGCTTTCCTGGGAGTGTTTTTCATCTTGCCCATTGATATCACTGTTGCCCAGCTTGGCTTTGGTTTCTTTCCTCTTCTTTTGGAGGCCATTTATGAGGTTTAATTGCACCCCTGTCCCCATACAAGGTAAACGAGCCCACAGTAAAATTGTGCAGAGCAGGGTGTCTGACTTGTGCGGCCAGGTTTCCTATCTCCAGAGACTGCACAGTGTGGTGCAGCGGACACAGCCAGTGCCTGTAGGACCAGAGGGTCACAGGTTCAAACCCCAGCTGGGGCCCCTGCCAACCCAGTCCCCATAGTTTTACCCACCACTAAACAGTGATAGTACAGACACTCCTGTATGGCAGAGAACATAAGCATGGTTCCAACACCTATATTTTACCCTACACTGCACACAAACCATAACAATGGGCATTACCGACAGCAGAGTCCCCCAAATTCAGTCCTGGAGTGCCACAACTCAATCAGGTCATATGCTTTTTTCCAGATAGGGACATGTCTGCATGTTGGCGGAAGGGTACAGGTGGTGGAGGGGGCAGTGGCTGCAAACCACAGCAGACAGTGGCCTAGGCCTGTGCAGGCTGGCACCGTCCACCATAACAGACAGGCTCTGTCGGATGTACAGTCATGGACTCCCCAGGGAGCACAGCACATCTGTGGCAACACGGTGGTGCAGTGCACACAGACAGCGTGTGCAGGAACAGAAGGTCACAGGTTCAAAGCCCAGCTGGGGCTACTGCCAATCCAGTCCACATATTTTTCCTACAACTAAACCGTGATAGTAAGGAGAAACCTTTATTGCTGAGAACATACGCATGGTTCACACGCCTATATTTTACCACACCACACACAGACACCATAAACAGCCGCATTACCCAGAGCAGAGTCTCCCAAATGCAGTCCTGGAGGGCCCCACACCATTCAGGATCCATGCTGCCTCTACTAAAGATGCCTGTGCTGCATATCTATGCACCACCCCAATGGTATGCTGATGTAGCTCATGCATATTCATGAGGGACAGCATGAAAACCCGAACAGTGGTTGTAACACCAGGACTGGAGTTGGGACACTCTGCCGTAAAGCAGCAGCCAACAGGGCCAGACACCCCCCCCCCCCCCAGGCCCCATTGGCCAATGCCTCCTAGAGAGGCAGAACATTGGGCCCTGCCTGTATCCCCCAATACTAGCAGTTGCATACCTTAGCACTGCCACCCTACACCTGGGTATATGGTACACAGCTACCAAACGTTGCCCATGATAACTGGCAGATATCAATTCCTACGCTAAGCACATGTTGCTCATTGATCTCCACCATAACAATCATTGTGATGTCTGCGGTGTGCGCTGCAGGTCTAGTCTCTGACAGTGTTTACCACCCTGGGGAGTGACCCCCAATAGTAGTGCGTACCATATCCATGCCTGTACTGTGCCCAGGACTGGTGTGGTGGGTATGGCTGCTGGACCCCTCTATAGTAGCACAATGCTGGCATAGGTGTGGGGGTGGCTGTCTGCCTATCCAGTGTGTGGTGGCTGCAAACACCTTCCACAGCCCACACTGCCAGCAATGTTGCCAGTATTGGGCTGCCAATGTGCATAATGAGGAGCAAGGTACCATGGGTATAGGCCGGACAGGGTGGCCTGGCCAGGGTGCATCTGCACAGGGCATAGGGCACTGACTGGGACATTTTAGCGCCCGGCCACCACCTACACAGACAGGGTGACCTCAGTATGTCCTGCTGAGAGATCACTCTCACCCTGACTGTGCAGTGACCACAGCATGGCTAGGCACCCCCATAGTGCTATATAGTATTTCTCTCATGTGATAGATATGGGTTTCCTTTTGGGGCCCAGTCACTGATTTAACTGCTTGCTGTGTATGCTGACATCCCAGTTCTGGGTGCACGCATCTCCACTGGGAATATGCACTGTGGACTAACTAGCACACTGCAGCTGGTATGTGCCTTGATGGAGCAGCTTGCGGGGTGCAGCGGCTGATGACCTGCTGCAGGAGAATATCAGATAGTGGTGGGGCGCAGCTTAGCATATCCAGGCCTAATGTCTGTCTGCTATTGTGTTATGGATGTGTACAGAGCTGCATTGACTGCCCTGTAGGGTGTCTGTTCCCTGGCAGGACTGGGGTTGGTGGTCCCCTCTACTGCCACCTTTGCAGGGAGGTAGAATGTGGATCTATTGATAGGAGACCCTGTTTGCCACCCTCAGCCCTGGAGGAGGGGGGGGGGGTGGTGGTACATAGCCCACCTAGGGGTCCATAGGGGCTACACCTGACTGAAACAGACAGAGATATCCAAGGTGTTTGTGCAGAAACTAACTATCTCACACATTAACACTGCTTTGGACCTCCGGCATGGCCTCTTTCAGCCATGGAAGGTGTTGTGGACCTGGTCCTGGGCGCCTCATTGCACCCTCAGGGTGAGCACAGTACCCGCACAATGTGACGGTGTGTAGCTACTCTGTGCCAGTAAAACACACGGTCAGTACCCCCTACCAGGCCGAGGTGGTGTGTGGGTGCACATGGTCACTTCCCTCTACCGGGCAGAGGTGCTGTGGGGGTGCATTGCACATCTTGTGTTAATCTGTGGACAGCTGATTTGCATGTGCAGTGCATCATGGGTATGGGTAGGCTAACCCTATCCTGGTGACCACAGCAGACTGTCTGTGTGGTGACGTGCATGCCCTCTGCAGCCAGCCAGGGGCTTGCTAGCAGCTATAGAGCTGTAGCCCAATGGTTACTGCACTGCCTCTGAAGCCAGAGGTCATGGGTTCAAACCCACAGTGGGGTTATTTGATAGGGTTGTCCAACGCATTATCTTTTTTTAATGTACATAATTTGATGCCAGCAAAAACACCCTCAGCGTACTGTACCCATAAGGTGCCTCTGAGGGTGCTTTATAGGGCGCCCTATAGGGCACCTTATGGTTCCCGTCCATACAAGGTGCACTATACATTCTCCTGTGATGCAACCTATAGGGTGCCCTATAGGGGACATTTTAGGGTGCTGTGGCAGACAGTGCAATTTATAATGTGCCCTATGGAGTGCCTTATAGGGTGCCTTATACGGCACCTTCAATTACGGCACGTGAGGGCGTGTTTGCTGGCAGCAATTAATAACATAAATATAAAGTGCTGCAGGCCAAAATATGTACAATGCAAAGCTGATGCCACAGCCAGCCTTACGTATTAGGCACACTGGGGAGCAAACCCATGACCCCTGTATCAGCAGTCAGTGCCTTAACCATTGTGCTCCACTGCTGCTCCTCCTTGCCTGTCAGCGCACCTACGTATGCTTTTCATTCATTAAACTGCACAGTGCTGCCATAAAAAACAGTACACTGACCTTGCGGTACCTCATACGGCACCCTCTAAAGCGCCCTATAAGCAACATTCTAGGGTGCCTTGGCTGAGAGTGCACTTTAATATGTGCCTTATAGGGCACCTGATGTTAACACGCTTTGGGAGTGCGTTTGCTAGTAGTGGCAATTAAAATATGACTAAAATGCCTCCTAAAGCAATCTTCCCCATAATATGTTATGCCTCAGCCAGCCTTGTTCATTGGGCACTTTGGGGGATTGAACCCCTAATCCCTGCACCATTGGTCAGTGTCTTAACCATTGTGCTGTGGTTCTGTTCCTGTGATTACACATCAGCACGCCGCCTTATGCCGCCCAATATTAACATGCCTCCTAAAACATTGGCGCGCCGCCTTGTGCCCATCAGCGCGCCGCCTTATGCCGCCCATCATTTATATGCCTCCTAAAATAATGCCTCAGCCAGCTGCCTCCATTGGGCACTGTGGGGGATTGAACCCCTGATCCCTGCACTGTTGGTCAGTGTCTTAACCATTGTGCTGTGGCTCTGTTCTTCTTCCTACACATCAGCGCGCCACTTATACCACCCAGTATTATACTGCCTCCATAGACATCAGCGCGCCACCTTAGGCCGCCCAGTATTAATATGCCGCCAAAAACATCAGTGCGCTGCCTTAGGCCGCCCAGTATTAATATGCCGCCAAAAACATCAGCGCGCTGCCTTAGGCCGCCCAGTATTAATATGCTGCCAAAAACAGCGCACCGCACAGTATTTCTGCGACTCATAAATTACTGCCTCAGCCAGCCGTCTTCATTGGGCACTGTGGGGAATCAAACCCCGGATCCCTGCACCGTTAGTCAGTGTCTTAACCATTGTGCTGTGGCTCTGCTCTTCTGCTTGCCCATCAGCGTACCACATATGCCTCCCGCGCAGCCATCTGATGCGCTAAGGTGCGGGGCATACAAGGGCACCGCGCACCTTAGTGCATATTTAAATTCCGGCTTTTCTTTTTCAGGACAGAACGCCCACTCCTTATATGGCACCCGCGCACTACCGGGGCCCGTACCTTACCGGGGTTTTAGTAAACATACCCCATAGTTTTCCATTAGATGCAGGGCCAGTTTAGGGTTTCTGGCACCTCCCTGCAACTTATAGATCAGTGATCCCCTCCCTCATTATTCTTAATGGTGGTTATCCTCCACCCCCTTTTTTCCCCAAAATTATTTTCTGAACTCTTTTCTTATGCTAGCATTTCTCCTTCAAATTGAATGTTGTGAGAAAACTGCATTGAAGTGGCTGGAGATGAATGCTGGACATGGGGAGGATGCCACAGAGAAGGAGAGGAGATGGGACCAGGAAGGTGGAGGGGAGATGCTGGACACAGAGAGGGTAATAGGGAGGGAAAGTGCTGGATATGAGGGAAGGGGTATAGAGCTACAGAGTGGAAATAGGAAAATGGAGTGAAAATGCTAGACATGGGAGGAAACGGGGAAAAGTGGGGGGTGTCACCACCAGGTGGGCAGGCTGCCGCCTAGGGGTAGCAGGTCTGTGTCTGATGGTGGTTATGAAGAACAAGTAGTTGCAGACATGAATGTTAAAGGTAAATTAGGATTTATTTCTCCTCCCGGGGTTGTATTCTTCAAAAGGTACAACACATAAACTTAAGACAAATAAGCCATACTTTCTGGCATGTTATAAAGGAAAACAGGAAAGCTTCTTCTTTCTTCTTAATTAAATGATAAATGAGAATCTTAGGAATACTCAGCATACAGTTCCTCTATGGACAAACAGGCACACTTGACCTTCAGTGTTAACCTTAAGCACTACACAGCTTCTGTCTAACAAAGAGGTTATTCTGTCAGAAATTGTTAATGTACAGTCCATTGGATCATCCAAAGAGCATTCACTGGGACAATCAATGACCATGGGTTCCTGCAAGGTTTCAGAAGGACCTGTGTTTTCCTTGCCACAGAATGTTTGTAAGTTCTCTTGCAATGTCTCGTTACAGAACCTATCTGACCAGCTCCCTCTAGGGCTGGAATAGCTGTTACCGTTTTCCTCTGAGTCTGGGAGAGAAGGAAGCCACCATTCAGGGTTTCCAGAATCCAACTTCTTATAAGAGTTTCTAACTCTAGAATATCTGTTGGTTCTACCTTCAGGCTTTGGCCCAGAATAAAAGAATTCTCCTCCCCTATCAGCACAGGGTTTAGCTCTGCGTGTCTTTCTCTGAGGCTTGGGAGTTTCGAACACTTCCTCTTCTGATATGCAAGTGTCTTCAATAGAATACCTCTCTCTTTCAGGGTCTTGGAACTGCTCTCTCACTAGCTCTCTGGGTAAATCCCTCGGTTGGTTTTTACAGCACTGCTCTCCCCTTGGATTTCTCCCATGAGGCTTCTGAGCACTGACCCTCCAGGTATTTCTACTGCCAGCAAACTTTCTTAACTCTATTTCAGAATCACTCTCAGGTTTATTGCTTTCATATACATACTGTTTCACTTTCTCAGGCTTCCATTCATTCTGGGTGGAACGTTGCCTCTGAGTTTCAAACTGCGTCACATCAGATGAACACTCACAGCTGTTCTCTGACTCCACGGCTCCTAACTGCTTTCTCCTGAGGTGTTCTGGGTATCTTGTGGATTGAACTCTTCCTGGTTCCTGAACTTCTCTTAGTTCCTGTTCCTGTTCTCGTCCCAGTTCTGGTTCTGGATCTGAATTTGAATCTGTAACTCCTGCATGAGTCTTATGGTAGTTATTAGCCCTTCCTCTATTCAGGTGCAAGCTATTAGGAACTGGGGATTGTTTGTCAGCTGGGCGTGTTTGCAAACCTCGTGGCTGGGTTTGTTTATGTTGCCCCTGACAACTACTGCCCATATTGCTTGCCTGCCTGTCAGCTTCCCAGCTAGAATTCACAGAATCCTGTGTTTTTAAGGCAGAGAATGGATCTTCCTCATTACACATCCCCCCCTTAAGACCTTACGGGCTGCTGACGCCCTCGTCGGACAGCACGTAAGCTGATGCTGACTATCCCAATGCTTCTCTACTTTGACCAGCCTTACTGATGCTGATCGGTCTTGCCACGGTTTTAATAAGTTAAGGTGGTAGACTTGTTGACACCCCCTTTCATTCTCGACCCTATAGGAGACGGGGCCCACTTTCCCTACCACTGTACAGGGTCCTTTCCACCTAGACTCAAACTTTGGGCCGGCAGCTGGCACTAGGACTAACACCTTGTCCCCTATATCCAATTGCCTTTCTTTGGTCCCCCGGTCATAGTAACGCTTTTGCCAGCGTTGGCTAGCCTGCAAATTTTCAATGGACACCCAGGAGGTTCTTTCCAGGCGGTTTCTGAGGTCCCTGAGAAACTGGGGTACCCCTACCTCTTCTGCTTCTGGCTCAACCCATTGCTCCCTTAGGATATCTAAAATCCCCCTCGGAGCCCGACCAAATAGAAGCTCGTAGGGCGATGCCCCTAAAGATGCCTGCCTACGCTCTCGGCATGCATAGAGTACAAATGGGAGTAAATTATCCCATTCCCCCATCTTTCCCTCCAGGCCACGTCGTAGCATTTGTTTGATTGACTGGTTCATCCTTTCGACCAGTCCATTAGACTGGAGATGATACGCGGAGGTCCGGATATGCCGTATCCCGAATGCATCCCATACTAAGGCTAAATGTTTGGAGGTGAAATTGCTCCCTTGGTCTGTCAGAATTTCTTGGGGAAATCCGATTTCACAAAATAATTTGATAAGTTCAAGGGATATTGTTCTAGCCGAGATGTTTCGTAGAGGAATGGCCCACGGAAATCTAGTTGCCATATCTACAATTACCAACAGGTATTGGAAGCCCCTTGGCGTCCTAATTATGGGTCCCACTATATCCATAGCCAGGCGATGAACTGGCGTTGAAATAGTGGGTGGGGTTATCATTGGTACCGGTTTGGGTTTTGTGGCAGTGACCCTTTGGCACGCGGGACAGGACTGGCAATAGCGTGCTGTCTCCTTGAAGACTCCGGGCCAGTAGAATCGGGCCAAGATCTGGTCCAATGTGCCCTGTATGCCTTTGTGGCTGCCCACGGGATGGTCGTGTGCCAATCGCATAACTACCGCTTTAAAAGTAGTTGGCACCACTACCTGCTTCCTGATAGCTCCAGTATGTGAGTCTGCACTCTCCCTGTACAATAATTCTCCCTCTAGAAAAAATCTGGGCAAGATGGTCCTGTCCTCCTGAGCATATTCAAAAGCTCTTTTTAAAGCAGGATCAGCTCTCTGCTCTTTAAGGAAGGAAGGGAATTTTTGAACCAGTTCGGCTGGAACCCAGGGTAATCCTTCCCCTGCTTCCCGTTCTGCCCTCCCTTGGGACCTATTCTTTTGTTCACGACATCTCTCTGCTTTTCCTTTCCTCTCTTTAGAGGGAAGGTTAATTAAATCGTCATGAGAGGGGAGTACATTAACTACCTTGTCCTCCCGGTCCTCCTCACCTTCTGGGGCTTCTTCCTCATCTGCTGGATCCACCCCTATTTCTGAGGACTTGACCTGGGCTCTGGTAGAGACCAGGTTTGTTTTTCCACACAAACCTTCTCTTAGACCGTGGTGAAACAGTGACCAATCACGTCCTAAGACAATTTCATAAGGGAGGTGTGGGACTACAGCTACCTGCACTTTCTCATCAGTACCCATTCCTTCCACAGACACTGTATAGCGCGGGTAATATGCTGATGTGCCATGCACGCATCTCACTTTCACTCGGTCCCTTACTTGACTCAGGGCGGATGGGTTATGGGCTGTGATGGTCTGCCACATCTTTTTGGAGACCATACTTTGGTTGGCTCCTGAATCCAGGAGTGCCAATGTCCCTATCCCTTCTACTTGGACTTTGAGCAATATTCCTTCCCCTAGGTGGTTCTCTCCTCCCGACAGTAGGGCAGTTCGCTCTTTACACTCCCTGTGTAAATGTCCATGCTGGCCACAGTTAAAACATTTCCTAGAAACATTTCTTTTTACATTTTTACCAAATGCATTTCCACCAAATACATTTTCCTTAGAGGTCTTTCTTAATCCCCACATTCTATCAAGGCCAGCCACTTTTAACACATTACCTCTAGAGGTGCCGGCTAATTCTGCCTCAAGATAGCACTCAGTGAGATTGGCAGCTTCTTGGGTAGAATGACACTTTTGCAGCATTATAAAAGCCTTGATTTCAGGTGGTACAGCTTCCAAATATTGCTCTAAGATGATGGTGTCCATCAATGACTCCACCGTTGCCCTCTCAGGAGCAAGCCATTTGGTTGCTAGTCCCCTTAACCTTTGTAATAACGCTTTAGGCGTTTCTTTAGTCATAAGCCTAGCTTCTCTGAAGAGACGTTTATAGTGCATGGGAGTTAAACCCAACCTATCTCTTATAGCTAATTTCACATCAGGGTAACTGGACGATAGACCGACAGGCATTGTCTTGTAGGCCGCTAACGCTTCCCCTGATAAAGTCATAGCGAACCTAATGGCCCATTGGTCAACCGGCCATTTAGCCGCCTCTG
Organism: Ichthyophis bannanicus; assembly: GCA_033557465.1. Lineage (NCBI taxonomy): Eukaryota > Metazoa > Chordata > Amphibia > Gymnophiona > Ichthyophiidae > Ichthyophis > Ichthyophis bannanicus. Next base: position 147,388,900 of record CM066033.1, read on the forward strand.
CTATGCGCTCGAAGGATTCAGTAAAATCATCAAAGTTGTCATAAGATTTTAACTGTCCTAATGTTAAAGCATTACAATCAGGTAGTCCTACCCCCTTAGATACTGAGGGATTAACCTCTGCTGTCACACCAGTTTCCTTGATGAGAGTCTCTAGTAGTTCAAGAAGCGATTGCTGTTGCGCGGTCATCGCTGCCATAACCCGTTCTTGACTCAGTCTAGCCAATTCTCCTTGGGACTTCCATTGAGCTTCCATCCAGCTCTTCATTTCGTGTGGATCCATTCCGTCGTTCTGTCGTGTACCTGCAAAAGAAAAACACAGGGCCCACCAAGTGTGGCACAGACTTTTTTTTTTTCTCTGTTTGCTTCCCACAGTAGCACAGCTTCCCCCCTTTCTCACTGATCCTCGTTACCCCCGTGCCCTCCTACTATTACCTTAGCACGGTGTAGGATCGTGCGTTGAGAAAGGTTTTGCCTTGACTCTTTCCAGGTCAGGAATGGTGGAAATCCAGTCTGGGTTTTTCCTTTGTCCAGGACAGCCAAACTTTTCCTCTTTTTCCAGCAAGTTATCCTTTATGAATGTCCTTGTATTGTGTTGTTTTTTTCCTTCTTTTGAAAAAAAATCCGAAAGACTACGCCAATTATGTCACCACCAGGTGGGCAGGCTGCCACCTAGGGGTAGCAGGTCTGTGTCTGATGGTGGTTATGAAGAACAAGTAGTTGTAGACACGAATGGTAAAGGTAAATTAGGATTTATTTCCCCTCCCGGGGTTGGATTCTTCAAAAGGTACAACACATAAACTTAAGACAAATAAGCCATACTTTCTGGCATGTTATAAAGGAAAACAGGAAAGCTTCTTCTTGCTTCTTAATTAAATGATAAATGAGAATCTTAGGAATACTCAGCATACAGTTCCTCTATGGACAAACAGGCACACTTGACCTTCAGTGTTAACCTTAAGCACTACACAGCTTCTGTCTAACAAAGAGGTTATTCTGTCAGAAATTGTTAATGTACAGTCCATTGGATCATCCAAAGAGCATTCACTGGGACAATCAATGACCATGGGTTCCTGCAAGGTTTCAGAAGGACCTGTGTTTTCCTTGCCACAGAATGTTTGTAAGTTCCCTTGCAATGTCTCGTTACAGAGCCTATCTGACCAGCTCCCTCTAGGGCTGGAATAGCTGTTACCGTATTCCTCTGAGTCTGGGAGAGAAGGAAGCCACCATTCAGGGTTTCTAGAATCCAACTTCTTATAAGAGTTTCTAACTCTAGAATATCTGTTGGTTCTACCTTCAGGCTTTGGCCCAGAATAAAAGAATTCTCCTCCCCTATCAGCACAGGGTTTAGCTCTGCGTGTCTTTCTCTGAGGCTTGGGAGTTTCGAACACTTCCTCTTCTGATATGCAAGTGTCTTCAATAAAATACCTCTCTCTTTCAGGGTCTTGGAACTGCTCTCTCACTAGCTCTCTGGGTAAATCCCGCGGTTGGTTTTTACAGCACTGCTCTCCCCTTGGATTTCTCTCACGAGGCTTCTTAGCACTGACCCTCCAGGTATTTCTACTGCCAGCAAACTTTCTTAACTCTATTTCAGAATCACTCTCAGGTTTATAGCTTTCATATACATACTGTTTCACTTTCTCAGGCTTCCATTCATTCTGGGTGGAACGTTACCACTGAGTTTCAAACTGCGTCACATCAGATGAACACTCACAGCTGTTCTCTGACTCCACGGCTCCTAACTGCTTTCTCCTGAGGTGTTCTGGGTATCTTGTGGATTGAACTCTTCCTGGTTCCTGAACTTCTCTTAGTTCCTGTTCTCGTCCCAGTTCTGGTTCTGGATCTGAATTTGAATCTGTAACTCCTGCATGACTCTTATAGTAGCTATTAGCCCTTCCTCTATTCAGGTGCAAGCTATTAGGAACTGGGGATTGTTTGTCAGCTGGGCGTGTTTGCAAACCTCGTGGCTGGGTTTGTTTATGTTGCCCCTGACAACTACTGCCCATATTGCTTGCCTGCCTGTCAGCTTCCCAGCTAGAATTCACAGAATCCTGTGTTTTTAAGGCAGAGAATGGATCTTCCTCATTACAGGGGATGCTGGATATGGGGAGACAGAGAAGAAAGATATTGGATATGGAGTAGGGGCTATGGAACAAAAGAGAGGTGGAGATGCTGGATGGAGAAGCTGGGGAGGGGCAGATATTGGATGTGGAGTTGTTGGACTTTGACGACAGAGGGAGGGGAGCAATATTAGACAGCGGAGGGAGAGGGAGGGGAGATGTGGGCATAGCAGGGAGAAGAGACTGGGAGTAAGATGCTGGAGCATGTGAGGACTGGAGTTAAGGTTGACAAGATGGTAAGAAGGTGGTGAGAAGTCAGATTCCATACAAAAATTAAAAAACACATGGAAGAAAGCTGAAAGAAATAAGATCAGTTTCAGAGATGGATGTAAAGGAGAGAAGTAGCAGGTAGACTTGAGTTCCTGGAAAGGTTTAAGAGAAAGATTTGAGAGAATATGCAGGAAAGCAGAAACCAGAGACTGGAACCAAGACATTTAGAAAAATAAAATGGCCAGACAACATAGGTAAAAAAAAAAGTATTTTCTTTCAATTTAGTGATCGGAATATGTCATTTTTGTAATTTACATCTATTTCTCTGGTGTTGTGCTGCACACAGAGTGAGGATTCTTGGATTTTCAGTTTAATTTTTGTTAACATATTTTTAGTTTGTGGGGATTTATTTTGCACTGGATAAAGGTCTGTCTATGTTATAAGTGTGTGACCGACAGGGCCAGTTCAACCCAATAGGTGAACCAGGTGGTCACTTTGAGCACTGCCCCTCTCTGGCACCTCACTGCTGTTTCTTCTCTTTGACCTGCCGCGTCCGCCCCTTCCAATGCAGACTTCTACCCACCCCCCCATGCAAATAGGAAGTCTGCTTCGGAAAGGGCTAACAGCAGAAGATCAGAGAGGAGGAATAACAAATGCAGTGCTGGAGAATTCGGGTAAGTATACCGCTCTGCCCTGGTGAAAAGTGGTATAAAAGAAAAAGTTAAATAATAAATTGCGATTGTCAATTCAAATTCAAGGAAATCTCAAATTTTAAGGCAACACCACAGAATAACTTTGTTTTGTAGCCTGATATCTTTACTGCTGCTTATTTGTGGACTTTTCCAGCTCTAGCCCAATCCAATCCAGCCTGGGAATTATGATCTTGAATTCACGGTTGCCAAATTACTTTTTATTTTATATTTATCCTCCTCCTCACCAGTGTGCTCGTCATTGCACTGACCAAATAAATTCAGTATGTATATTATAATGGTATGTTTTTTGTGGGTGTGTGAAAGTGGTTTTATGTTAGCTTTGTTTCATGATTTTTATTGCTTATTTTATTGCAAAGTCTGTTTTAATAAATTGTGTATGTATGTTTGGAAAGCACCTCATGATTTTAGATGGGCAGTATATAAATGTTAAAATAAATGAAATAAATTCAATTTATTTTCTCTTTGCAAATGTAATGAAATAGTTAAAAAAAAAGATGAAGGGGAGGCATATGTAGAAGCTGATATGGATAAAGTGAAATTGCTTAATAATTTCTGTTCTGTGTTCACAGATGAAGAACCAGGAGCAGGACTTCAGAAAACACCCACAAACGGGAACAGAAGCAAGGGGCATTTTGAACAATTTTCAGAAGACTGTTTGTGAGAAACTAGCTAAACTTAAAGTAGACAAAGCGATGCGACCAGATGGGATACACCCAAGAATACTGAGGGACCTTGGGGACGTTCTAGCAGCTCCACTGATTGACCTTTTCAATGCCTCTTTGGAGTCGGGAGTGATGCCAGAGGACTGAAGAAAGGCACATATGGTCCCTTTACACAAAAGCAGAAGTGAGGATGTGGTTGAAAACTACAGGCCAGTTAGTCTAACCTCGGTGGTGAGTAAATTATTGGAATCGCTGCTGAAAGAGAAAATAGTGAGGTTTCTGGAGTCCAACGGATTACCAGATCCGAGGCAGCATGGATCCACCAGAGGCAGGTCTTGTCAGACAAATCTGATTGATTTCTTTGACTGGGTGACCAGGGAGTTCGACTGAGGGAGAGGCCTTGATGTGGTACATTTAGATTTTAGTAAAGCCTTTGAGACCATTCCACTCAGGTGACTTATAAACTGAGCACCCTAAGGTTGGACCCTAAAGTTACTGCTTGGGTTATAAATTGGTTGAGTGGGAGGTAGCAAAGGGTACAGGTAAATGGAGCTCACTCTGAGGAGAAGATTACCAGTGGTGTGCCCCAGGGATCTGTCCTTGGTCCGATTCTTTTTAACATCTTTGTTAGTGATATTGCGGAAGGGCTGTCGGGTACGGTTTGCCTCTTTGCAGATAATACCAAAATCTGCAATAGAGTAGACACCCAGGAAGATGTAGATAACATGAGGAGGGTTCTAGCCAAGCTTGAAGAATGGTCTAGAATTTGGCAGCTGAGATTTAATGTTAAAAAATGCAAGGTCATGCATTTGGGCTGCAGCAATCCAAGGAAGTGATATGATATAGGGGGTGAAGTACTTCTGTTGACAAAAGAAGAATGGGACCTAGGCGTGATTGTGTCTGATGATCTCAAAGTAGCTAAATAGGTAGAAATATAGAAACTTGGTGGCAGAGAAAGATCACATGGCCTATTTAGTCTGCCCTTCCATATAACTACTACAATATTCCCCTTTTTCCCTTTAGAGATCCTATGTTTGTCCCATGCTTTTTTGAATTAAGATACTCTACCTCCTCCACTGGGAGACTATTCCACGCATCTACCACTGTTTCTGTAAAGAAGTATTTCCACATACTACTCCTAGGTCTATCCCCTTTTACCTCCATTCTATGTCCCCTCGTAACAGAGCTTGCTTTCAACCGAAAGAGGGTCTCATCCTGTGCATTTATGCCACGAGGTATTTAAACATCTCAATCATATCACCTCTATCCCACCTTTCCTCTAAAGTGTACATATTAAGATCCTTAAATCTGTCCTCATATGCTTTATAACAAAGACCACTAACCATATTAGTAGTCACACTCTACCGACTGCAGCCTGCTTATATCCTTTTGAGGGTGTGGTCTCCAGAATTGCACACTATACTCCAAATGAGGTTGCACCAAGGACTTACACAGAGGCACTATCACCTCCTTTTTTCTGCTAGCCATTCCTCTCCCTATGCACCCAAGCATCCTTCTAGCTTTCACAGTCACCTTTTTTACCTGTTTAGCAAAGAAATCAATCAGATTTGTCTGACAAGACCTGCCTCTGGTGAATCCATGCTGCCTCGGATCCGGTAATCCGTTGGACTCCAGAAACCTCACTATTTTCTCTTTCAGCAGCGATTCCAATAATTTACTCACCACAGAGAGTAGACTAACTGGCCTGTAGTTTTCAACCACATCCTTACTTCTGCTTTTGTGTAATGGGACAATATGTGCCTTTCTCCAGTCCTCTGGCATCACTCCCAACTCCAAAGAGGTAATGAAAAGGTCAGTCAGTGGAGCTGCTTGAGTGTATCCCATCTGGTCATTTCAATTTAAGTTTAGCTAGTTTCTTACAAACACAGTCTTCTGAAAATTGTTCAAGATGCCCCTCGCTTCTGTTCTTGTTTGTGGGTGTTTTCTGAAGTCCTATTCCTGGTTCTTTATCTGTAAACACAGAACAGAAATAATTAAGCAATTCCGCTTTATCCTTATCTTCTACATATTCCTCCCCTTCTCCCTTGAGTCTGACAATACCACTTTTGCCCTTCCTCTTCTCACTAACATATCAGAAAAATGTCTTATTCCCCCATTTTATTACATTGGCTATTTCCTCCTCTATTTGAATCTTTGCTTTCCTGACTACTTTGCTAGCTTCTCTAAGTTTTTCCAAATATAAATGCCTGTCTTCCTCTCTCTGTGATCTCTTATTTGTGCCGACATGGATGAGCAACATTGGGTAATAGTCAGTGGGCTTGATGAGTCTCGGCAAACTCTCCATAACATCTCAGATTTTAGCACCTGGCAGACAGCATACCTCTCTGGAAATCAAGTCTGGTCGGCAGATGGACACCTCAGTACCCCTCAGAAGAGAGTCACCAATCTCCACTACTCTTCGCTTCCTTGTGGTCACTGATTCTGCAACTTTGGGGTGCTTGAGCTCTGGTTCTTCCCTTTCCAAGGATACTTTCACCTCTTCACTTCCAAGGCTGCATAATGGTTCTCCAGTTCAAAGGCTGGAGAAATTGGATTGGTAATTCTGCAGGCCCTGGTGACTTGTGTCCAACCTTCATCATTCTGTAGGCTCCCATCTTCTCCTCTGCTGGAGAGCTTGAATGATAGTGAAAAATACATTGATGTGTTGCTTCTTCTATCTTGAATGCTCATCAGCCTTGCCATCTCTTCTCGGAGCTCCTCTACTTGTTTCCCGAGAGCTTCAGTATACAGGGATCCTGCACATGAAACTGACCCTTCAACTGGCATTGGGATCTCTGTCTGGACAGAGGCAGCAACTGTAATGGGGCAACAGCTTTGGCGATACAATTTTTCCCAGCCATTGTTCAGTTGGTGGAGTTTAGGTACCTGTTGAAACAAAAGAAAGAAAAACCTACCAAAGTGCCAGCCTGTTTCCCAGCTGTCCTTTCAGAGAAAAAGCAGTTAACCTCTTTTAAATGTGTTCTAAATGTGCTCTTCCAAGTCCCCGTGTGTAGCTAATTGGGGGAGGTGCCCTTTAAAGCAAGACTGCTCCCATGGGATGGGTGGGAATTGGGGGGGGGTATGGAGGGAACTAACACCTGATGAGGTGTCAGTAGCTTCAAAGAGCTGAGAAAGATACTAAAAGCAGAGTTTTAAACCTACAACAACTAAAGAAAATATTTCCCCTTTTGAACTAAAGCACCAAAAAGAATTTAAATTTGTTTTAAAAATGTACCAAAACCCTTTTAAGAGTTCTCAGGCAAAGAGGTAGCAATTTAAAAGCCACACACTCTTACCTTGGCTTGAAATGCAGAGCCCCTGTAGAAAAGGCGATGGCAAAAGCTGTAAGGATACTTGGGTGCATAGGGAGAGGAATGGTCAGCAGAAGAAAGGAGGTGATAGTGCCTCTGTATAAAGGTGATACGATTGAGATATTTAAATACCTCTGTGGCATAAATGCACAGAAGAGGAGCCTCTTTTAGTTGAAAGCAAGCTCTGCTGTAAGGGGACATAGGATGAGGGTGAAAGGGGATAGACTCAGGAGTAATATGCGGAAATATTTCTTTACGGAAAGAGTGGTAGATTTGTAGAATAGTCTCCCAGTGGAAGTGGTAGAGATGAGGACAGTAACTGAATTCAAAAAAGCATGGGACAAACACAGGATCTCTAAAGGAAAAAAGAGGACTATTGTAGTGGTTGATATGGAAGGACAGACTAGATAGGCCATGTAGTGGTCTTCTGCCATTATGTTTCTATGTTTCTAAATGATATTGAATAGATAAGTAAATATTTATGCAAATTAGGCCCTGCAGTGAGTCTCCACACTTGTCCCCATGTCACCCTTGTCTCCCCTGGCTCCAATGAGCATACGTGCAAACAGATCTACAAGGAAAATACAGTATACAGGAAGAAGTAACCGAAGACTGATTACACAATATAGAAAAAAACAGCTTAATGTATAAGCACACTTGAAAAACAATAAGATGGTCAAACAATTTCATAACTATTGGAATAGCCTGTTGGCAGACTCTTTTCTATATCTGTCGAGCACGCATCTAATAATTTGTAAACTTGTAGCAGATTCACTAAGGAACATTCTCAAACCACGGTGCTGCATGGGTGGAGCATTGTTGCTTATCACGGGAATCAGTGCAGGCTGCACATAAGAAATTTGCTTCCATGACTGCTGCACTACAGAGAGCTTTGAGGGCCACTGTCCATAGAATCAGATGGCATTACACTGTAAGCACAGGAAATAGTCGATGCAACAGCTCTGTGCAGATGTTTCCAACAAGCCTGAGGAGAAACGCAAGCAAGGAATTTCAGTACATTGCCGGTCCCCAATTTACAGAAGATGTGCTTACGTTCACACAAAATAACCTGTCCACAGGTCTATGCATACCCTGACAAGGGCAAGGAAAATCTAGTCTGGGAACCTTTAAGGATCTAGAAAACCTTACGGAATGGTGTCATTTCCGGCTCCTGTGCATCCAGGCTTCTTGGGCCATTGCGCAGAAAAGAGATATTGTCAACCAGTGCAGAGACATGCACAAAGTCCAGTGGCCTCTGTACAACTTGAGCAGCTAGTTGAGCTACTGAAATGGATAGAAAGCCTCAGAGTCTGTCACAATGATAGATGTAAGCCAGCAACTCTGTCAAAATAGCAGGTTATAGACACCATGCGAAAAACACAGGACTCAGAATTGTGAATGGGTCCCAAACATCTGAGGCAGACTGGCTAAAGATCCCCAGCATGGAAAGATCCAGAACAGTTTAATAAGGGCAAACTGTAGACATTATATGGAAAATAAAAGTTCACCAAAATTTGACACAAAACTCAAATAGAGTAAATGAAAGGAAAAAATAAACTGAAAGACGATGAAAAAGTTTGTTGGAGTACCAAAAAATAGAAAATGTTTTGGGAGAGCAGAGTGGAAGAAACAAAACTGAGGAGCTGGGAGGACCACTACACATGAGAATTTTATACTGAAGTTCTGAGCTGTAGGAGAGCATTTCCGTCATGATGCCATTAGATGATGTCACTTACTTATGCATCTCATTTAATCCTGCTTGTCAACAGAAAATGAAGGCTCTAAAGCAGCGGTTCTCAACCTTTTTTGTACTGCGACCCCTTTTACCATTGGTCAACTTGTGACGACCCCTAATGATAAAATCAAATGCGTCTCTCTTCCTTTACCGTTAACGCATTGCCACTGTAATCATTTGTTGAATTATTAATATATTATAGGCCTTTGCAATATGTTTTTATTTATAAAATTTACTTATTTAAACCACAATAATTAATCACAATAAAAAGTAACAAGTAACAATATTTGATTTCAAAATTATGATAATTTTGTAGTCAACGGTTTTAGTATGCTTTATTCAAAAAGACTGATGAAGGGCAATGGTGTGAGCTTTCTTGGCTTTGGCGATTCTGAGAGCCACCATATATGAAGCTTCAATAGCGGCTATGTTTTACCGGTGGAACTTTCTGCCAATATCAAGTCTGCTTTTCTTAATTCCATCAGCTTTGTTCTTAAAATACCAAATATCCTTGCCTACAAAGTTGGGATGCTTACTGTCAAAATGCCATTTCAGTTTGTTTGGCTTCATGGATTCCGCTGATAGAACTTCATTACAAATAACGCATTGGGGTTTCTCAATCCCTGCTGAAAATATGGAGGTGAAACCATACCTTACAAAGTCATCACAATATTGTCTTTTCTTGGTATTCTCTGTCATTCATTTTCAATGGAGTCACTGATGTTATATAATATTACATAGAAAATTTAATTTTAGTAGGACCCATGTCCGCCATTACAAAACCGGAAGTGATCTAAATAACGTCGCGAGGTGCATAGTTTCTGGCGAACAGGTAAAAGTAAGTAAGGATAGCCTAAGTAATATATAAATTGATTAAATTCAAAGTATTTGGCATTTTAGGCTTTGTGATAAAATTAGAACAATAAATTAGAAACGAAATAATAATTCCTGGGATTTGTCAGGCGACCCCTGGTAAATTCTGAGGCAACTCCCGTGGGGGTCCTGACCCACAGGTTGAGAACCGCTGCTCTAAAGTTTTAGATGTGTGGGGTTAAAGACAGCTCTGTCCAATCACTTCCTTCCCCCAAAATCCCAAGAAAATTTCAATATATAATCTTCCCTTTCTATGGCATAGCATGTATGCAAACCTCTGGCACAAGTCTTACAAATAAAATGTATGACTGTGGTGTATATATTTACAAAGCACAATCCATTGATATACAATTATTGGAACCTACTGGAAGGAACTTCTGCTACAGAAAAACACATTTTCCGTAGTGCTTCAGGATCTTGTCTTGAGAAAAAAAAATTATTCTCACCCACACTGAATCGAATGTTATAAATCTTGAAATCTGGGCACAGGTGTCAACCTGTGATGTCATACAAGGCCAAAGGAGGGGGATATTGAGACCCAGAAATCCAAGGAGTCCTGGCTAGTGCTGCGGCACTATTACCGGGAAACAAAAAAATTAAGGCTAAATTGTAGATCATGCTATAAATAGTTTTCCATAAATATCCTCTGACTATATGGTGCACCCAAGTTGTGAGATTTGCTGGGGGGGGGGGGGGGAGTGAAAAGCAGTACTGTAAGTAGTTAGTTGCTGGCTAGCCCAGGCTTCTCCTGTAGAACAATGGATATGCACTTGTGACGTTAATTCAAAGATTTATTGTTTGAGAGCCAGTGGGGATTTATGCTTCCCTATGCAACGTGCTCGACTCAAGAGGGATGCAGAGAGACAAGCACCTTATAAACCAGAGACACAAACTGATGCAAGATTCACAGGGATAGTGGAAGCCACCAGTGTTGATAGTAACATTTAGAAGCACAAAAATGAGCAATACGTTATATACGGTATGTTGCTCTACACACTAAAAGAAAGATATGAAACAGGGATAGGGAAGGCTATTTTCTCTCACATCCCCACGCCTCCAAGTTTTTCAAAACAAACAATCCTGTCTGGCTCTGGCAATACCTAACTAGGGAAGTAACTGAACAAACGTGAGATGAAAATGATTTAAATAAGGAGAATGTGTAGGTGGCAAAGAACAATGAAGAAAAACTGCCAGCTCTATCATGTGGTTCTTATCTATCGCGTTCAAAAGAGGTAGTACCACCGTTGTATTCAGAAGGCAACTCACAAAACAACCAGCCAATTAGAATCTGTTATCTGTCAAAAAAATTGTTCTGCTGTCCTCACTTTTTTTTAAAAACTTTTTATTTCAGCCAGCTATCAGGTATTTCCTGATCGTCCCTCTAGTCTAGTCCCGGAATCCTTGGGTTGTCAACCTCATCTAGCAGCTTTGAAGAAACTTTATTGTTGTGATGTCACTGGCATATAAGCGCTGGCACCACCTCTTCTCACCAGTTATCAGTCTCCAAAGCAGCTTGAGAGGTGGTGAGCCCAGGGATTTCAGGGCTCACTTGAGGGACAATTAAGCAGATTAGTTTAAAGAATAACAAAGTAAAATTAAAATAAATTAAAAGAAGGCACAGCAAGGGTAATGGGCTGTTAGCTAAGTGGTTCGTTAAGGGTTAATTCAGGTTGGGTAATTTCAGGGAGCTTGGCTGGGCCGTTGATTACCCTGAGGTCCTCGGTTTTCCCTTTGTTATTTTCTTTCACCGGTTTTGAGTTCAGGCAGTTTGAGCAGGAGACCCGTGCCTGGTTACCAGGGCCTTTCAGGCAGGCTCCGGAATCAGTGGGGGGGCTGGACTCAGCGCGCAGAAGTCTTGCCTGCAAGCACTTTGAGCCGCCCTCTCCGTTGTCAGCAGGGTCGTAGGAAGTTTCAACAGCAGCAGTTCAGAGTTCCAGTGGAGTAGGAAGGCTCAGATCGCTGTTGTTCGCTGGTTAACGGTGAAGGCAGAGTCCGAGAGGTAAGAGACCTGCTTGGCGGGAAGCGGCAGTTTCAGGGGGAGATGGGCCGCGCCGCGTGTTTTCACGCAGGAAAATTTGCCGCGGATGGTTGAAGCGACTGCGGCTCATAGAGAGCACAGGAAACAGTGGGTCGGTTAGTTTTTCGTTGTTTTTCAGAGTGAGGGGCTGGTTTTCTTCGGTGTTTTTCTCTGCAGCGGCCTGTCCCATGCTGTAGATATAAAGTAAAAAAAAAAAAAAAAAAAAGAGAGGAAACAGGATTTTCTTTCTAGGGGGGCACAGCATGCCAGCCAAACAACTTTGCCTTTTATGTGGTGCCCGGAGGAGTTCAGTGACTCCAGATGGCGTCTGTAAGGGCTGCAGTCTCGAGTCCGGCTCTACAGATATACCTGCTGGAGGGGAGGCTGCAGGGAAAGAGGATTTGATAGAGGGGCTTGAGCCGGTTCTAGTTCCTCTGCCTGTTCCTGAGTCAGGGCCCTCTACTTCGTCAGTTCAAGTTCCTCCACTGCCGCAGCTGCCGGTCTTAGGAAGTTTGGCGGCTATTTTTTCCTCAGATTTTCTAACTTTAATTCAAAAAGCATTAGGGGCTTCTCCGGAGGCACCGATGGCAGTGCCTTCCGGGGAGAGTCTTAGAGGAAAGAGGTCAGGTTCTCCTATCCCGGGGGATGTAGCTAGCAGTCTGGTAAAGAAGGCCAGACTGGACAGGGATAGGGTTGACCAGTCAGTCCTGTCAGACGACATTCGCACAGAGGAAGCGGACCTTGATGAGGGCCTGGATGATGACCTAAAGGAAGGTGAGATTAAGGATCAAGAGGATCAAGCGAGAGTGGTCCGGGTTTTCCGTAGGGAGGAGTTACCGGCGCTCATTTCAGAGTCCCTTAAGACTTTGAATATGCCTACGGGGGGACCTGCGGAGGATTCTACCCTGGAGGATCCTTTGCTGCAGGCTTTCCGTAAGATGCAGAGGGCCTTCTCGGTGCATAGAGTGTTTAAGGAGATGATTCAGGAGGAATGGGATATGCCAGAGGCCGTGCTCAAGGGTTCTAGGGTGATGTCACGGCTTTACCTGCTGATGGATCAGGATCGGGACCTGTTTAAAGCGCCAAAGGTAGACGTGGCGGTGTCTGCTGCCACTAAGAAAACCACCATTCCGGTGGAAGGGTCAGCGGCGCTCAAGGATGCGCAGGACTTTAAGTTGGAAACGTTGCTTAAGCAGGTCTTTGAGACAAATGCGTTATCTTTGCAGGCATCTATTTGTGGGGCTTGGGTAGCCAGAGCCTGTCTGCGATGGGCGCAACGGATTCAGGGTGCGAGCTCGGTGAAAGAGTGAGGAGGCGTCCAGACTTGAATGCAGCACGGCGTATCTCGCCGATATTCATTATGATCTGATCCGGGGTTTAGCGAAGAGTATGGCTTCGGTAGTAGCGGGTAGGAGATGTCTGTGGCTGCGTAATTGGGTGGCCGATGGTTCTTCTAAGGCTAGGTTGAGTAAGCTTCCTTTCCATGGTAAGTTACTTTTTGGAGAGGATCTAGAGAAGTTAGTGAAGGATTTAGGAGAGTCCAAGGGAAGTAGATTGCCGGAGGACAAGCAGAAACTGAGTCGTCCCGGCTTCAGCATCCGGGGTCAGCAGCGGGAGTTTCGCCGCTTTCGTTCCCCGAGGTTTGGTCAGAGTCAGCAAGGTCATTTCCCTTCTCGAAAACAGGGGTTTCGGGGGGGAGCGAGCAGAGGCTTTGCGCCTGCATCCTCCTCCTCCTCCTTCCGGAAATCACAATGACGTCAGGGGGGCCCAGGTGGGGTTAGTTCCCGTGGGGGGTCGGTTGTGGGACTTTTACCCTGCCTGGGTCCAAGTAACGTCCGATCAGTGGGTCTTAGAGCTGATCAGGGAAGGTTATGCCTTGGAATTGCAGTGCCCGGTAACCGATTCTTTCGTGCAGTCCCCGTGCAAGGCCAGAGCAAAGCGCAGGGCAGTGCGGGGAAACTGTACAGCGGCTACTGGCACTCAAAGCGGTTGTACCGGTTCCAGTAGACCAATTAGGAAGCGGCCGATACTCCATTTACTTTGTAGTACCAAAGAAAGAAGGAATGTGGCGTCCCATTCTGAATCTAAAGAGGGTAAATCGTTGTCTCCGGGTTTCGCACTTCCGTATGGAAACACTCAGGTCGGTTATTGTAGCGGTACAAAAAGGGGAGTTTTTGACATCCTTGGACCTGTCGGAGGCGTACCTTCACATTCCGATACGGCAGGAGCATCAGAAATTCCTCAGGTTTGCGGTACCGATGGGGCATTTTCAGTTTCAAGTGCTACCCTTTGGCCTGGCAACTGCGCCGCGGACATTTACCAAAGTAATGGTGGTGGTCGCAGCGGCCTTGCGAAAGGATGGGGTGTTGGTGCACCCGTATCTGGACGATTGGTTGATAAGGGTGAAGTCTCGAGCGGAGAGTGTCTCGGCAACGGCCAAAGTGGTAGCGATGCTACAGAGCCTCGGCTGGGTGGTCAATGTAGCAAAGAGCCAGTTGCAGCCGTCTCAAAACCTAGAATTTCTGGGAGCTCGGTTCGACATGGGGATCGGTTGAGTCTTTCTTCCTCATCATCGGATGTTAGCGCTCAGACAGTTGATAGTTCGTTTCCGCGGCATGCGGAGTCCCACCGCCTGGGAGTACCTGCGAGTGTTGGGGACCATGGCGGCGACTCTGGATGTGGTTCCATGGGCGAGGGCTCACATGCGGCCATTGCAAAGAGCGTTGTTGAAATGATGGTCCCATCAGAGAGATTCCTTGTCCCGGAGATTGGTTTGTCCTCCGCAAACGCGCCAGGCTCTGCAATGGTGGTTAAATCCAGGGAGTCTGGAAAAGGGCATGTCGTTGGAACCGCCGGCTTGGATAGCTCTTACAACAGACGCCAGTCTTCAAGGATGGGGAGCCCATTGTCAAGGTTGCATAGTGCAGGGAGCGTGGTCCGCTCAGGAGACGGCTTGGTCCATCAACAGGTTGGAGTTGAGAGCGGTGACACTGGCGTTGCAGGAGTTTCGGCCTTTTCTTCAAGGGCAGGCCGTTCGGGTGTTCTCCGACAATGCGACTGCGGTGGCCTACATCAACCGACAAGGGGGCACCAGCAGTGTAGCGCTCGAGTCCGAGGCGGACAGCTTATTCGAATGGGCAGAGCGGCATCTGGGGGCCATCTCGGCAGCGCACGTCGCAGGAGTGGACATTGTGCAGGCCGATTTCTTGAGTCGCGTGAAGGTAGACCCGGGAGAGTGGGTTCTTCATCCGGAAGTGTTCGGAGAGTTGGTGCATCGCTGGGGGGTGTCGGTGATGGATCTCATGGCAACATTTCAGTCAGCTCAGGTCAATCGGTTCTTCAGCAGAAGAAGGGAACGAATGTCCAAGGGTCTCGACGCTTTTGTTCGAGCTTGGCCGCAGGACCAGCTTCTGTATGTGTTTCCTCCGTGGGTGTTGATCAGTCGAGTCCTTCAGCGCATCGAGACTCACCGAGGGAGTGTGATATTCATTGCACCGGATTTGCCACAAAGACTGTGGTATGCAGACCTGGTTCACCTTGTGGTGGAGGGGCCCTGGCGGCTTCCGGTTCGAAAGGATCTGTTAACTCAGGGACCCCTTTGCATGCCCCAAGTGGATCGATTCTCGCTTACGGCCTGGCTATTGAAAGGGCTCGGTTGAGAGCGAAGGGTTATTCAGGGGCAGTGATAGCGACCCTTCTGAAGGTGAGGCGACGGTCTACGTCTTTGGCGTACGTTAGAGTGTGGCGCATTTTTGAGGCTTGGTGTGCGGAGCGACAGTTTCTTCCTTTTAGAGCGTCAGTACCTCAGGTGCTCGCTTTCTTACAGGACGGGTTTCAGAAGGGCCTAGCAGCGTCGTCGTTGAAGGTCCAGTTAGCGGCGTTGTCCTATTACAGGGGTAAGGTCCTTGGCAGTTCGCTGGGTTCTCATGTGGATGTGAAGCGTTTTTTCAGAGCGGTGTCCTTACTGAGACTGCCATGTCGGTGTTTACTCCCGTCCTGGGACCTTCCCTTGGTCTTGGAGGCGTTGGGGAAGGCGCCTTTTGAGCCCTTGGCAAAGGCGACGCTGAAGGATCTATCCCTTAAGGTGGTGTTTCTGGTGGCGATTGCGTCTGCAAGACGGGTGTCGGAGTTGCAGACGCTATCCTGTAGGAAACCTTCTCTGTCCTTCTCAGACTCTAAGGTAGTGTTGCGGACAGTGCCATCGTTCTTGCCTAAGGTCATATCGGGGTTTCATATTAATCAGGTGGTATCTTTGCCAGTGTTTGCAGCCAAGAGGAAGGATCAGGATGCGGGACAGCTCCATCGCTTGGATGTTAAACTGGCTTTGCAGTTGTATTTAGCCAGAACAGCTAGTTTTCGGAAATCGGACAGATTATTTGTTCTGTTTGCAGGACCTAGACGGGAAGAAGCTGCCTCTAAGGGTTCGATTGCTCGGTGGTTAAAGGAGGCGATATAGTCAGCGTATCTTTTACGCGGCCATCTGGTTCCAGAAGGATTGCGGGCTCATTCCACTAGAGCACAAGCCGCGTCCTGGGCAGAGTATAGCTTAGTGCCCTTAGAGGACATATGTAGAGTGGCGACATGGTCTTCGACACATTCCTTTGTGAAGCATTACCGTCTTGATGTGCAGGCGGAGAAAGATATCTGTTTTGGTTCGGTGGTGCTTCAGGCGGGGTTAGCTGGTCCCTCCCGTTGATGGTTTTCACTGCTCTGTTACATCCCAAGGATTCCGGGACTAGACTAGAGGGACGATCAGGAAGATTAAATTAGACTTACCTGCTAGTTGTAGTTCCTGGAGGAACTCTAGTCTAGTCCCGGTTCCCACCCTAGATGGGGATTCTAAAGGGCCTGAAGCAGGAGGATACTTATAGGTAAGCCACGTTTGTTGTGGGGGAATTCAGTTTTGCTAACGATAGTTCAATTATATTCCCGGCGTGGGGGGTAATCCTTCTTGTTGAGGGGAAGGAGGACCTCATGGCATAGTCAATAGGTGGGGTTTTTTCGTGTAGATAGTTATTAGGCGCACTGGCCTTGATGTTTTTCTATTTCTCTACTTACTTGTTGCTCCGGTGAGTCTGCTTTGTCAATAGGTTAACTGGTGAGAAGAGGTTGTGCCAGCGCTTATATGCCAGTGACATCACAACAATAAAGTTTCTCAGTCTCCAAAGCTGCTAGATGAGGTTGACAACCCAAGGATTCCGGGACTAGACTAGAGTTCCTCCAGGAACTACAATTAGCAGGTAAGTCTAATTTAATCTTCTTACAAGCAGAACAGAAAAGGAAGTCCCATAAATAGATGATATAGCATACAACAAAACCCCAGTTTAATTTAATTTAATTTAACAATTATTTCTATACCGCTCTTTCCCAAGTATCAAGTGCGGTTTACAAGGAACAGTAAGTTATATGGTATGTGAAAGAGCATACCTAGTCGTTTTACATAGAACAGGTGGAACTATTTACAAGTAACAATATAACATTTGAACAGTAAAATGTTAGAACATATTTACATTATAGGTACTTACAAATTATATCATGGATCAAAATTGTGATGCATGAAATATTTTAAATGTGACAAATCACTGTATATAAGTGTGGTATGGTTAAGTATTGTGTGGTTATGTTATTATCTGTTGTGTGTTATGTAGTATTGTAGTATGGTTGTTAACCTGTGTCTCTTTGTGTATTCTGATTAGGTAGTGTATTGTAGTGTAGAGAGAATAAATGGGTTTTTAGTTTTTTTCTAAATTCCTTTATGTCTGATAGTTGGCGAATGTTGTCAGGCAGATTATTCCATAGGATAGGTACCGAATGGGAGAAGGCCTTCTTGTTGGTTTGTTTTCTAGCTTTTGTGTAATCTTTTGGAACTGCTATAGTGTTTGTGTTTCTGTTCCTTTGTGATCGTTTATCTATTTCTACGTTAATGAGTGTATTGAGTACAGATGGTGCTAAGTTATTTATTAGTTTAAATGTGGTTAAAATAATTTTGTATTTTATTCTGCTGTAAATGGGTAGCCAGTGAAGTTCAGCCAGGATCAGTGTGATATGCTCTATTGAGTTTGTATTCATTATTATCCTTGCTGCTATGTTCTGAGTTAGTTGTATCTTTTTAATATTTTGCTTTGTGATGCCATTAAGGATTATATTTGCAAAATCAAAGTGTGGGGTTATGATGGCTTGAATTATAGTTATGAAGTCTTGTAAGTGAATCAATGGTCTTAATTATCTCAATGTCTTGAGTTTGTAATGTATGTTTTTTGTTAGATATTTTATGTGTTAATCCATGTTAAGTTTATTGTCAAGTATCACACCTAGGTATTTTATTTCTTTTTTTATGTTGATCTCATGGTTATCTAGGGTAATGGTGCTTGGGGGTGTGTATGTTTGATTTTTAGTAATATATAATACATCCGTTTTTGAGAAATTGATGTGTAGGTTCTGATCCTTAAGCCATATTGTTAGTTCTTTAAAACATTCTGTTATTTGTTGTAGTGGAGGGTGCGGGATTTTAAATGGGAGGTAGAACATTATATCATCGGCGTAAATATGGTAATAGACGCCATGACGTTTAAAAATGCTACAGACTGGTTGTAGGTAAATGTTAAATAGTAGTGCTGATAGCGCGGATCCTTGTGGAAGGCCTTGTGTTTGATTGAAAGTGGTAGATGTTTGGTTGAGGATTCTCACTATTTGGGTTCTGTTTGATAGGTAGGATTTGAACCAGTTATAAACAGTAGATGTTATTCCAATTTGTTGAGGTCTGTTTAACATTGTTAAGTGATTGACGCTGTCAAATGCTGCAGAGATGTCGAGGAATACTAGGATGAATGCTTGTTTAGTGTCATCAATTCCCCTTAATAAAGTGTCATAAAGGACTGTTAGTAGTGTTTCTACCCCATGGAATGGCCGGAAGCCATATTGGTGTTCGTCAAGGAGGTTCAATGTATCAATGAATTCCTGTAGTTGAGTTTGGACTATTTTTTCAATAAGTTTGGCCATGAAAGGAATACTCGATATGGGTCTGTATGATTTTGGTGATAATTTGTCTAATGTGTTATTTTTAAGTATTGGTCGAATTTGAACATATTTGAGAGATGGTGGTAAATATCCTTTTTCTAGTGATAGGTTGACCTAGGGTGGATGAAAGAAGAGAGTATTGAGAATGTCTTTTTTTTATCCAATCCACTGGGCATGGATCAAGATATGATGTAGTTGTGTTGATGTTAGATATAGTAGTTTTGAGAGTGGTTTTTGAAGTTAGAATGAAGTTGGACCAGTTATCCAGTGTAGTGTGCGTCATTTCAGTACAGCCAACATCTTTCAAGCTGTTATCTGCTGACTCCCTTGGGTTTCCCACACCAGTACTGTCAATTGGTGAAGTTGGTCATGCGGTAAGAAGGCACTTGCCCGAGTCATGTCGAGCAAGGCTCCAATGAATTCTAAATGTTGGGTAGGATGAAGATAGGATTTTGGGTCATTTCACATGAACCCTAGTAGTTCCAGCCCTGCATGGTCAATCGTGTTGATTCTTGGACTCCTTCCAGAGTGGTTACTCTTGATCAGCCAATCGTTCAAATAGGGGAATACAAATGCTCCCAGCATCCGGAGGTAAGCAGCTATTACCGTGAGACATTTTGTAAAGACATGCGGTGTTGAGGCCAGGCCAAACAGAAACACTCAGTAATGGAAGTGTTGACCTCTCAGGACAAATCGGAGATACTTCCTGTGAGCGGAATGTATCTGTATATGGGTATATGCATCTTTCAGATCCAGAGAGCATAGTCAATCTCTGCTTTGTAAGTAAGGAAGCAGGGTGCCTAGAAAAACCATTCTGAACTTTTCTCTCACCAAATACAGGTTCAGATCTCTTAGGTCTAGGATGAGACAGTATTCTCCCATTTTCTTGGGGGATCAGGAAGTACCTGGAATAAAACTCCCAACCTCTTTGCTCTGGTGGCATCAGCTCGGTCGTGAGATCTGACTAAAGGGCGGTGATTTCTCTATGAAGCAGTTCTGATACAGAGAGTTGAGATGATGCACCCTTGAGGGGCAATTTGGTGGTAGTTCCAATAAATGTGGTAACTATTTTCAATGATCTGTAAAACCCATGAGTCTGAGGTTATGAGGGGCCACCTTTGTCAAAAAGAGTGAGTCTTCCCCCAACCAGAGGGTTTTCTATGGCAGTCATGGGAAGATTGGCTTTGCTCCTCAGGAACCAGTCCAAACCCCATCCCAGGTTTTGGCTGAGGAGCTGGTTGGGCCTTTTGAGGCTTCTCATGCCATTGCTGTTGGCCAGGGACTTGCTTGGATTGGAAGTTCTGGGGTCCAGGAAAGTATCTATGCCTGTGAGGGTAATAGGTCTTTTTCTCGTTTCCACCTTGGTGCCTCCTATGATAGGAGGTCTGCTCAGACATGTGCCCGGAGAGCCTGGTAAAAGTAACATGCTGCTTTTTGATATATCCAGCTTTCCCTTCTACCTGTTCCCTGTTCTCTCCATGGCATGGAGCATCTGCCAGCTTGTTTTGCACTGACTGTTCCATGTTTGACAACTGAAGCCAAGTGAGTTTCTGGGCACTAATAACAATGGCAGCATTCCTGAATGCAATCTTGAAAATATCATAGCCCAGAACCATGAACTTTGAGTAGTCCTTGTCGTGGGCCACTAGGGAATGATACTGATCCATTTTTTCTGGAGGGAGGAACTGGGCCAGATCAACCAACTTGCACATGATGTTCTTCAAGAACATGTCCATGTAGAGCTGGTAAGAGGCTATGCATGCAACAAGCATAGAACTCTGGAAACCTTCTTCTCCCTAAAGAGTCCAGCATCTGAGCCTCCCTCACTGGAGGCACCGAGGAATGAGTCTTGGTACTCTTGATTCTCTTTAGGATGGATTCAACCACCAAGAATGGTGTGGAAGCTAAGATTTCTTGAATCTGGGAGTCTTCTGAACTCTGTACATTGTCAGACGGCTGCCTGGGTGAGAATCTTCACACTATTGGCAAGTGCATATTTCTATATGATTTGCAAGGTATTGTGGGCAATGTAGTTCATTCACACCAGACACAGCTGCTGACAATAATTTAGTTGTGCTCTTGGGTAAAGCCAATAAGATATTTATTTATGGGGTTATTTCTCCCAACACAGATATGCTTGGTAGCACATAAATTAGGTTACTTGCTTTCAGTGTTAACTTGGAAAAACAAAGTCAAAATCAGGAAAACAACAAATGAAAAGCCACAAAGCAAGAAACAAACTGTTCTTTTCAGGTTAACTTCTGATTACTTCCCACATAGATACAGAAGTGATTCTCTCCTAGCTCACAAGCAATTAGGTAAGGCTTAATTGCTAGCAGTTATCCAGCTGAAACCCCTTAGCTGGCTTGCTTTCTACTGTGTGGGTCAAATCCTGCTTCAGGAGCTTTTCTGGGTAGATTAAAGAACAAATTTGTATTTCTTTGTGATGGTTGCTGTACTTTATAACAGAAAGTTACCAACGGAGTTTAGATAGAGAGCAGTCCATATAAACAGGATCCTCATCTGCTATTATTCCCCCTTGTTCAACAAGCATGGGTTCAATATCACGGATTGGCACAGATGAATCTCTCAATGGAGCATTTTCAGGAGAATACTTGTTTCCCTGCTGTCTTTCAAGGTTATAGCTAGGGCATAGATCAGTGTTCATACCTGAGCTTCCATTGCTGCTAGAGTTCCTCTCTATATAGCCTGGCCAGTATGTAGTCCAGTTCTTATGTCCAGCCTTCCAATCCAGATCCCTGGATCTCTCTTCACATACCTTCTGGCACAGGTCTTAGGGTCCCTTCCACGTGCAGCCGTCTCCCTCACAGGTAGCCTCTGGTGATTCCTAGCTCTGCAGCAACATTCCTCTGGCTTTCCCCAGTCCAATGGTGTATGCTGGCCCTTGGATTACCTCCCAGTATACGTACTGCTTTGGACTCTTCTAGACCTCTCAAAGGCTTTTCTCTTCCTTCTTCCAAAGGGTCTCTTTCCCTCTCTGTCCGTCCGGTTTGGCTTCTGCTTCTGATGATCCTTCAGATGAAACTAATGATCAAACTCAAGCTGATTCTCAGGATACTGAGGACAATTCTCTGGATATCCAAGGTGATCATGAAGATGGTCATCTGTAGAATAAACTCTACTCTTATTCTGCTTAGATGAGTGCTCCTCCCTAACACAGCGCAGCTGTGCTGAATCAGGCCCTGCCCTTTGAGATGAGTGCTTAGGGATTACCTCATAGCCCTCCTGATTGAACACACGTTTCCCCACT
This sequence comes from Ichthyophis bannanicus, assembly GCA_033557465.1. Lineage (NCBI taxonomy): Eukaryota > Metazoa > Chordata > Amphibia > Gymnophiona > Ichthyophiidae > Ichthyophis > Ichthyophis bannanicus. Next base: position 147,410,826 of record CM066033.1, read on the forward strand.
TCAGCTCCTCTAATGGCTGTTGGAAACCTGGTGCATTCTGGGACTGGTAGTCTTTTATGGGAAAATTCTGTTTTCTTATTTCTACCAGAACTGACAGGTTGCTTGTTCAGAGTCACTTCACCTTTTCTATAGCTCCTTCCTGAGCTATCATAAGCTTCCTTATCACATACCCCCCTGCTTAAGTTATTACGGACTGGTTTAACTGGTGAAACGTCTTTCCTACAGTCCGTAATACCTACGAGAGTGTTCTCTTTTTGAAGCTCACTTACTTCCTGACTGGCTTCAGGGTCATTATTATTTACAGGCCTCTCCTTCCAAGACTTAAGTACATTAATATGGTAGGTCTGCCTACGCCCTCTTGCATTTTCTACCATATAAGATACTGGGCTCACTTGTTTAACAACCTTCCATGGCCCATTCCACTGTACTTCAAATTTTGGGGCTGTACCTGCTACTTGAACCAAAACCTTTTCACCAATTCTTAATTGGTGGCTTTTGGCCTTCCTATCATACCACCCTTTCTGGCGAAATTGACTGTCCTGCAGGTTCCTCTCAGCAACCTGCGAGGTCCTTTTTAAACGTGCCCTCAGGTCACGTAGAAACTGTGGCACTTCCTGACTTCCTGGTTCAGGATCAATCCATTGTTCCCTCAAAATATCTAATAAACCCCGTGGAGCCCTACCATACATCAATTCATAGGGAGTTACACCTAGGGATACCTGAATTCTTTCCCTGCAGGCATATAAGGCAAAGGGCAATAACATATCCCATTCCTTTACCTCTCCTGCTAACCCCCTTCTCAACATTTGTTTGAGAGTTTGGTTGAATCTTTCCACCAAACCGTTTGATTGTGGATGGTAGGCTGAGGTTTTCACGTGATGAATGCCAAAGGCATCCCAGACCTGGGCCAAATATTTGGATACAAAATTGGACCCTCGGTCAGTCAACACCTCTCTTGGGAATCCCACTTCACAAAACAATTTTACTAGCTCTAAAGCTATTGTTTTTGCAGAAACATTCCTCAATGGTATGGCCCAGGGAAACCTTGTTGCCTGATCTACCATAACTAGGATGTATTGGAAACCTCGGGGCGTTTTGACTAATGGGCCTACAATATCCATGGCAATGCGACCAATTGGGTCTGTAATAATTGGCATGGGAATCAATGGCACCACCGGTGGGTGAGCCGCTGTAACTCGCTGACACGCTGGACACGCAGCACAAAACTGTGCAGTTTCTTTGAAAATACCTGGCCAGTAAAAATGCTTAAGTATTTGATCCAGCGTTCCTTGCATCCCTTTATGACCTCCAACTGGATGATCATGTGCTAATCTAAGTACTAGCCCTTTGAAAGTTGTGGGTACCACCAATTGTTTACGTATGGTCCCATTTCTGGGGTCCTGACTCTCTCTATATAATATTTCATTATCTAGTCTGAATCTGGGCAATTCCTCCCTGACCTCCTGAGCATACTTAAAAGCTCGGGTGAGAGCTTGATCAGCTCGCTGCTCTTGTGGAAAGTTAGGAAACTTTGCCACTAACTCAGCTGGCACCCAGGGTAAACTTTGACCAGCTAACATCTCAGCCCTACCCTGTGCTCTGCAAAGTCTCTCACGCCGCTTTTGTGCTTTCAACTTTCTTACTTTACCAGATGATGGGGTTATTAAATCATCATGAGAGGGTAAGTCTCCTAATAACTCTGCCTGCTCCCCCTCCTCCTTCTGCTGGCTCTCTATCTTAGCCTGCGAGCGGGTGGATACAAGGCCCCTCTTATTACCCATAGTTTGGCCTTCTGGAAGCTGAACCATCTTTTTAGCTAGGGACTGAGGACTTCCAAAGAAAGGCCCGGGAGCTATTTCCATTATTAAACCTTCTCCCTCCTTCTTTCCTAGCCCTTCCACTAGACCCTGCTTAAATCTTGGCCAGTCCTTTCCTAGAACCAAATCAAAGGGTAGCCTAGGCACCACTGCTACCAGGACTTCCTCTTGTTCCCCCAGGCACTTAACCTTTAGCCTATAGGTGGGATGTGATGTTGCAGCACCATGAATGCATCCGATGTGAACTTGGCTTTCAGGGGTTCTAGGCACAAATCCTTCTTGGGCCTCTATTCTCTTCCAAAGCCTTTCTGACATCATACTCTGGTCTGCCCCAGAGTCTAACAAAGCATTTATGGTAATTCCTTGCACATCAACCATCAAAAGAAATCCTTCTTTGGGCTGTTTTAAATCCAGACCCATTAAGCTAGTGTGTGACTGGCATCCTTTTTCTAAGTGTCCCCATTTTCCACACTTGAAACATTTCTTTTCACTCCCCTGTGTCATCTGGTTTGGCACAGTACATTTATTTTCAGAAATACTTTTAACTATTTTCTTTTCTGATACAGCACATCTTGCCTCAGCACCTATCTTCAGAGGGCCACCCATTCTATGGTAAGCCTGCGTGGCTCCCAAGAATCTCTCTGCTAGCATGGTTGCCTCTCCAAGATTTTGGCAATTTTGCTGTATAAGTAAAGTGTGCAAATCTTTAGGCACCCCAGACATAAATTGCTCAAGCATTATAATGTCTAATAACATTTCTACCGTCTTTTGCTCAGGCTCCAACCATTTTACAGCTAAACCTCTGATTCTCTGACTCAGAGCCCTGGGTGTTTCACCCACTTTCAATGTAGTAGCTCTAAACATTCGCCTATACGCTGAAATAGACAACCCTAGGCGATCCCTAATAGCAGCCTTTACATCCTTATAAATCAAAGCCTGGGCTGCTGGCATTGCTCTATAAGCTGCAAGCGCCTCTCCAGTTAATGAGGCTGCCAGCCTTACTGCCCACTGGGTCTCTGGCCATGCTAATGCTTGTGCCACTCTTTCAAAAGACTCTAGAAAATCATCAACATTATCATCTGGAGTTAGCTTCCCAAAACTAAATGCCCCAATCCCTTGATTGAGTCCCACACTGTCCACATGTGGTGTACCAGTATTTACTGCTGGTCTTGCATCTGTTCCACTTTGGTTCTGCAGCTGAACTAGGGCTTGCACCAGATCAAGCACTGGCTTCTGCTGGTCCATTAAGGCTCTCATAGCAGTGTCCTGAGCCTGCTGTGCTAGCTCCTGCTGCCTGCTGAACTGGGCTGCCATCCACTGAGCTAGTTCCTTTGAATCCATCTTGAACCCTGTAAGAAAATACAAAGAAAAAAACACAGTGCACCACCTTCCAAACAGGTGTTTTTTTTCTACACTCTTTTTTTTTTCAATTACCCCTGTTCTTACTCCCATCCACCACTAGACATGCCCAGGTACTTATTACCTTGTGCTAGTGATGAATCCAGCTCTGCACAGGGTCTTTTCCTCCTGGGACAGCTTCCTGGAACAACCCCTTTTCCTCCAAAGTGTAGTTGAGGGAAAATCTTTTTTTCCAGCTTTAAACTTGAACTTTAAGTTGTAATCCTCAGCAAGTAAATCCCCTTTGTGCAAAAGCAATCCGAAAAACTACGCCATTTGTCAGACGGCTGCCTGGGTGAGAATCTTCACACTCTTGGCAAGTGCATATTTCTATATGATTTGCAAGGTATTGTGGGCAATGTAGTTCATTTACACCAGACACAGCTGCTGACAATAATTTAGTGTGCTCTTGGGTAAAGCCAATAAGATATTTATTTATGGGGTTATTTCTCCCAACACAGATATGCTTGGTAGCACATAAATTAGGTTACTTGCTTTCAGTGTTAACTTGGAAAAACAAAGTCAAAATCAGGAAAACAACAAATGAAAAGCCACAAAGCAAGAAACAAACTGTTCTTTTCAGGTTAACTTCTGATTACTTCCCACATAGATACAGAAGTGATTCTCTCCTAGCTCACAAGCAATTAGGTAAGAATTGCTAGCAGTTATCCAGCTGAAACCCCTTAGCTGGCTTGCTTTCTACTGTGTGGGTCAAATCCTGCTTCAGGAGCTTTTCTAGGTAGATTAAAGAACAAATTTGTATTTCTTTGTGATGGTTGCTGTACTTTATAACAGAAAGTTACCAACGGAGTTTAGATAGAGAGCAGTCCATATAAACAGGATCCTCATCTGCTATTATTCCCCCTTGTTCAACAAGCATGGGTTCAATATCATGGATTGGCACAGATGAATCTCTCAATGGAGCATTTTCAGGAGAATACTTGTTTCCCTGCTGTCTTTCAAGGTTATAGCTAGGGCATAGATCAGTGTTCATACCTGAGCTTCCATTGCTGCTAGAGTTCCTCTCTATATAGCCTGGCCAGTATGTAGTCCAGTTCTTATGTCCAGCCTTCCAATCCAGATCCCTGGACACTGGATCTCTCTTCACATACCTTCTGGCACAGGTCTTAGGGTCCCTTCCACGTGCAGCCGTCTCCCTCACAGGTAGCCTCTGGTGATTCCTAGCTCTGCAGCAACATTCCTCTGGCTTTCCCCAGTCCAATGGTGTATGCTGGCCCTTGGAATACCTCCCAGTATAAGTACTGCTTTGGACTCTTCTAGACCTCTCAAAGGCTTTTCTCTTCCTTCTTCCAAAGGGTCTCTTTCCCTCTCTGTCCGTCCGGTTTGGCTTCTGCTTCTGATGATCCTTCAGATGAAACTGATGATCCTTCTCTGGATATCCAAGGTGATCATGAAGATGGTCATCTGTAGAATAAACTCTACTCTTATTCTGCTTAGATGAGTGCTCCTCCCTAACACAGCGCAGCTGTGCTGAATCAGGCCCTGCCCTTTGAGATGAGTGCTTAGGGATTACCTCATAGCCCTCCTGATTGAACACACGTTTCCCCACTTCAGCTCCTCTAATGGCTGTTGGAAACCTGGTGCATTCTGGGACTGGTAGTCTTTTATGGGAAAATTCTGTTTTCTTATTTCTACCAGAACTGACAGGTTGCTTGTTCAGAGTCACTTCACCTTTTCTATAGCTCCTTCCTGAGCTATGATAAGCTTCCTTATCACAACATGCATTCAAGCCTTCTACTAACCCGAGGTACAATGAGGGGGTTCTTTCACATTCTCTTCTGTATCCTCTGCAGAATGTGGTGCACAGGCACTGTCACCACCTCCTTAGGGGTGAGGAGTACTGTAGGACTGCCCTGGGCTCATCCTAAGTCTCCAAAGAATATGAAATGGCTTTGGCTATATCCCTCACAAGCTCTTGGAAGGTCATGTCCTCAGGAGGGGACTTGCCCCACTCATGAGATGGAAAAGTGTCTGTGACAGGAGTTCAGGGGACCTGCCGTCTGACAAATCTTCCGATTCCACGTCAGTGACCCAGCCTTCTGAGTCAGACTGAGAGGAAATCAAAATACGTCTGAGTCTCCTCCTGTATCACTCCTGCCTCTAGAGGATTGGGAGCTCATCAATACCCTTCTATATCTCAAGGATGCATCAGACCCCGAGATGCTAGATAGGGATATCGGCTGAGCGGGCGCCAGTGTCAGGGTCCTTTGATGCCCTGATGTTGATGCCTCTCGCTCAGGCAGTGCACACATTTTGAGGATCGGCTGTATTTATTTATTTACATTCTCTTATATACCATGCTATTCTGCATCTGTATGGTGGCCAATGTCGATGCAGCAGACGTCAAGGCCCTGGCATGCTCAGTCACCAACTGTGCCATGATGCACTCCTTTAGTGCTGCAGAAGGCACTTCTCCATGGCTGCAGACTCTGAAGGCTGTGGGGCCTGAGCAATTTGACTGATACACCTGGTAGGTGTACAGGGATATCTACTGCTGGGCCTCCGCTGTCAGCAAGCTTGTCTATTCCCCTCTGATATCCTAAAAGGAGAAGCTCTCTTACCTTTGGGGCACCTTTGAAGGATGCTCACATGGACCCCCATTGCTCTCAACACCATGCCTCTATTGGCTCCAATGCCAATGCACCAGAAACTTCACCCGATGTTCGGTGTGGTGATCTCTTGATGTCGAAGAAGATGCAGTTGAATCCTTTGTCTTCAAGGTGGAGATTGAATGATGGCCAATGCTCCAGAGCACTACAGGTGCTTGGCTCCAATTGAGCTTAAGAGCCCCTTAGCATCGATGCACCGCCAACATTCGATGCAGCCTTGAAAGCCATAGGGATAGACACCGGTTGATGCCATTGAATCGAACCTCTGAGCACTAAAAAGTGTTTTGTGCTGCTTCTCATGAGCCTTGAGGCCTCTCTGTCATCTGTGAACACAAATTACAAGAAGACAGCTGATGACTGGGTCCCAGGCACTGTAGGACAAGTTATGGGTCTGGAACATTTCTTGAACCTGCTGGAGGTTTTCTGGTACATATCGGCTGGAAAAATAGCCATGGCAAAGTTGAATGGCTCAATGATGAGGACTGAGGCCTGCCAGAGCACTGGCACCAGGATGGCCAAGGTGCCATGGCAAGAAAAAATTAACGATCAAAGAAGAAAAAAGGGAGGACAGAACCTTGGCAGCAGGTGATTGGGATAAAAAATCTGAGGTGAAAAGAGCCTGTGAGGGGAAAATACAGCAGTTTAACAACAGAGGTGTCTAGAACGTGTCTGTGGGGCTCTGCAGAAAAAGACTGATTCAAGATGGTTTCACAGCAGCAGGCGGGAAGGAGGTGCGCAGGCACCATGGAGCCTCCCAAAAGCTTCTAATAGAAGCTGGGAAGTGTTCAGTGCGGGGCTCCATTGGGGAAGTCACCTGAACATGAAGATTCATTCCTATTTGTCCACAGAGAAAATATTTTATATTTCATATTGGCAGCATCAAGAACACAAAACTGAAAATCTCAAAGACTATCCTTATTCCTTTATCCCTACCAAACCCTACAGATGACTTCGCTCAAAGAACAATAAGAAAAAGAGAAAACTACAGCACAGGACCTACAGAGCAAATCTACCGTTCCATAACAACACTAGCTTCCAAAACTCACAGAAGAAGCCTACTCAGAAAAGGGCAGCACCATAAATATTGCTGTGGGCCCTAGAATAGCCATACACCTATTTGTAAAACTGAAACAAGTCCGGTTACTACAAATCCCTAATAGATCTCCATGCTGTCTGGCCTCAGTAACACACTCAGACCCTAGATGGATTCACAGCAGCATGGATTCACCAGAGGCAGGTCTTGTCAGACAAATCTGATTGATTTCTTTGACTGGGTGACCAGGGAGTTGGACCGAGGGAGAGCTCTAGATGTGGTGTATTTAGATTTCCGTAAAGCCTTTGACACTGTTCCTCACAGGCGACTTATAAAACAAACTGAGCACCCTAGGGATGGACCCTAAAGTTACTGCTTGGGTTAGAAATTGGTTGGGTGGGAGGCGACGAAGAGTACAAGTAAATGGAGCTCACTCTGAGGAGAAGGATGTTACCAGTGGTGTGCCCCAGGGATCTGTCCTTGGTCCGATTCTTTTTAACATCTTTGTTAGTGATATAGCGGAAGGGCTGTCGGGTAAGGTTTGCCCTCTTTGCGGATGATACCAAAATCTGCAATAGAGTAGACACCCAGGAAGGGGTAGATAACATGAGGAGGGATCTAGCTAAGCTTGAAGAATGGTCTAGAATTTGGCAGCTGGGATTTAATGTTAAAAAATGTAAGGTCATGCATTTGGGCTGCAGCAATCCAAGGGAGCAATACAGTATAGGAGGTGAAGTACTTTTGTCCACTAAAGAAGAGCGGGACCTAGGCGTGGTTGTGTCTGATGATCTTAAAGTAGCTAAACAGGTAGAAAAGGCGACGGCAAAAGCTAGAAGGATGCTTGGGTGCATACGGAGAGGAATGGCTAGCAGAAAAAAGGAGGTGATAATGCCTCTGTATAAGTCTTTGGTGCGACCTCATTTGGAGTATGGTGTGCAATTCTGGAGACCGCACCTTCAAAAGGATGTGAACAGGATGGAGTCGGTGCAGAGGGTTGCTAAAATGATTAATGGGCTTCATTATAAAGCATATGAGGACAGACTTAAGGATCTTAATATGTACACCTTAGAGGAAAGGCGGGATAGAGGTGATATGATTGAGATGTTTAGATACCTCCGTGGCATAAATGTTCAGGGAGAGAGCCTCTTTCAATTGAAAGCAAGTTCTGCTACGAGGGGACATGGGATGAGGGTGAAGGGAGATAGATTCAGGAGTGATATGCGGAAATATTTCTTTACGGAAAGAGTAGTGGATCCGTGGAATAGTCTCCCAGTGGAGGTGGTAGAGATGAGGACAGTAACTGAATTCAAAAAAGCATGGGACCAACACAGAGGATCTCTAAAGGTAAAAAGTGGACTGTTGTAGTTGTTGTTATGGAAGGACAGACTAGATAGGCCATGTGGTCTTTTTCTGTCGTCATGTTTCTATGTTTCTATGTTTCATGTTTCTAGATAGACCCTCACCAAGTACAGAATAGGTGACCACAAACTAAAAATAAAAATACATGAACAAATTAAATTGAAACCCTAAGACACCGTAGTGCAACAGCTGAGAAATAGAAAGAGATGCATATAAAAAGATAGTACCAGCAGCATAGCCAGACCTGATTTTTTTGGGGTGGGAGGCCCAAAGTTAACATAGGTAGGCACTAGGCATAGAGATATGAGCCATACTAGTTATATAGCTATCAACAAATAATGCCTTCAAATGCACTGGCAAATGAATTTCTAAGGAAATAGTCTGCAGCAGCCGTCATGCATCATCATGGACGACACTTTAAATATTATCAACTCAGTGACAAGCACTTGTTACTGGTGTTAAGTGCTGTCGAGTCGGTGTCGACTCATGGCGACCCTCTGGATAGTTGACCTAAACTGTGTTCAGTTGTCAGTCAGGCGGCTCATTTTTGACAAGCACTTACCATCACTAAACCACATGCACTTATGGAAAGAATGTAAGTATATTTAGAAGTGTTTCAAGAGACAGTATCCCATAAATGTAATGTGACCAGAAACAAGTCTGCTATAAAGACAGACATCTCAAAACACATTGCAGTATCCCATAACATGTTCTGAAAGCCCTTCTGATGTAATGACAAAATGGTTATACCACAATTTGGCACACACAGTTCAACTCTGACAAATAAATGCCTATTAATCTGTGTGAAACAGCAGTTGCAGCACTAAATGAAGGTATGAGGAGTGGGTTCACTTGCACGGAGCAGCAGTTACAACCCTAACACCTTACTGGGTAGATAGGCTGAAGTGGCCCATCCAATCTAGTGTCAACTACTACATCACTATAACTCATGAAATGTTCCATTAGCTACTTTATATTCAAAAAGAAACTTACCACATTTAAAAATTATATTTTCCTGACTCAAAAAAAGTGTTGGCTGGCACCTAAACTTCCTAAATATTATTCTACCCCTGCAACTCTTACATGCTAATGAAAAAGGATGGGACAGAATCTCAGTGTGAGCCCAGCACCTCCAGTTCTATAAACATACTCTGTACTCTCAGAAATCTCCCCCAATAACACATGTTCAGCAGATTTAGGACATAGATTGAAGGTGAAAGGGGTTAGATTCAGGAGTAATCTGAGGAAACATTTCTTTACAGAATAGTAGATGCGTGGAATAGCCTCCAAGAGGAACGTCGCTGAATTCAAGACAATTGGGCTATACCAAGGGCTGTGCGAGTTGTGTGGCAGCCCCGGGCACAAGCACAGAACAGGGCAGTGACATCATCATTGGGCCTCCAGGAAGCTCAAAAAGAGTGAGCTATGGAACATGGCTGGGTGGAGGGAGGTCACCAGATTCATTAGTCACACAGGACGCATGTCTAGCTTGGTACAGGGTCCTGCAAGAAGGTATGGGACAAACAGAGAATCTCTAAGAGGCAAAAAGGGACTCTAAGGCTTAGTAGTTGGTATGGAAGGGCAAACTGGATAGGTTGTATGGTCTTTATCTGACATCATTTTCTCTGTTTTTATTTCCAAGCACACTTCACTGTTCCAAAATATGTTCAAATTCTGGTGTCTTCCCAGCAAAAGCAACACAAACTAGATAGACCATGTGATCTTTTTCTGCTGTTATGTTTATGTTTCTATGTTTCTAAATTCTCTCCACTACCATGCAGACTGTGTAGTAATAACCACTTGCAAAAGAGACATTCAGAACCTATGTAGAAAACTTGTCATATCATAACAGCACAAACTCACAAGACTCCAAACAGCAGTAACCACTACTTCCTCTATCACTAAAATGAAAATAAAAAAGAGCTTTATTTTTTCCTTTGGATAATTTCTTAATCTCATTGGTCCAACTTTTGCCATCTTCCTCTTCTTGGCCTTTCCCTCTCAACCCAAGAGCCCAGTCTTTGCTCCCCTCAATGTGAGTCTTTGCTCTGCTGTCCCCAGCCACCATCTCCCTCTCTCCTTTCTCCATCTCATTCAATTCCAGAGCCCCTGCTCCCTCCATCAAGTTCTTATTCTCCAACTTGATCTCCCAGTTCATGCTCACTTGCCTTGCCTTCCCAAACCCAATCCAAATCCCTGCTCTCTCCTGCCATCCTCTTAGTGCTTCCCTACTCTCTCACTGCTCTCAATCCCCCAGAAACCAATTGAGAACACAATCCCCCAGTCATCACTCTTTCATCCCAGACCACTCTCTCTCTTTTCCACCATTTCCCCTCTTCTGGGGCCACTTACTTTCTCTTCTACTTGTTCCCAAAATCCCCATTCACAACAACCTCCCACCCAATTTGACTCCCTGTTCATTCCACACACTATCCCATGATTTTCCCCTGAATCCCTATCCTCTCTCTCCCCCCCCCCCCCCCCACCCCATGCCACCCAATCCCTGGGTCTTCTGCTCCATTCTATCCAGGCATCATAGATAAGTCAAACTTAGAAATTCTGGGGCTATTTTCCCCTACAAAGACATTATAGAGAGAATTATCCCATAATGACACAGGACCAAAAAATGTAAACAGTTGACTGAACTGGGACTGGTCCCAAGGATTTAAGAAACCAAATGAAAAATATATTTGTATATTTGACTATTTGTTTGTTGCCCTTTTGTTCATGCTTAGGCTCCCCTCTGCATTTTTCTTCAAAGGGGAAAGGGTTTATTTATAAGAACACTTTAAATAAAGAATAATGCTGGGAATTGGTAATACCAGCTGAACATGAAGCCCTATAGATTGTGCCCTCATTCAATAAAAGCAAAAGAAAATCATTTAACAAATCAAAAGCAAATTGAACAGTGTTTGTGCTCAAATCAGGCTAATACCTTCAAACTTAATCTCTCTGGTGCCTGGGTAGAAAAATTAATGTTAAATAGAAGCCATACAGTGAGGACATTGAGGGAAAATAAAGTTTGCAATGTTTAAATATTAACTAACAGATCAACATGCTCCCATGGAGAATTTTCACCACTGCCTCATTTCCCGACCTCGTCTGACTTCTGTACTAGCAGCGGCAGCGGCGACAGGGCCTCAGAGGAGTGCGTTCTTAAGGCCCTGCTGGTCACACTCCCTCTGATGTGAAAAGCATGCGGCAGAGGGGACATGAGCAGCAGGATCTTGAAGGCGCACATGGGTTTCAGAGGCCCTGCACATGTTTAGGAGCTTTTCTATTGTTGCTGCTGGAAGGCTGGTGAGCAGCAGGTTTATTCAGCAGGGTGCGGTGCCTTTGATGGAGCGGGGCCATGTGTGGGCAACATGCCCGAACATGCCTAGGGCTGGTCCTGGCTGGACATGGGAGGGGGACGGACAGCAAAGCAGAGTTGATGGACTGTTAGGGAGGGGGGAGAGGGAGGTTGGGCCTGAGAGGTGTGTGCATGGCTGATTACCTTGGGTGTCAGATGCCCTTGGGCCGATCCTGAACTCCTGCTCCACCCTATGCCAGAACTCAGCTATCACAGGACAATGCCAGCACGTATGAATACATGTGCCCTGTAATTCATAGTTCCACCAGCAGAGTGCACTAGCTGTAGGGCTGAACTTACTAAAAGTACACTGGGTATCTGTACATATTAAGCAGCTGTCTAACAAACATTTTAATATGCACACAATAAACTGAGAGTGCGTGCCCACTTCCATATATCTTTCCAGTCTCTCTTGGCAAGATCAATTGCAAATCTTCATTCCATTTATTAATAGGAGACCTTGATGTGATGCATGTTTTAGCCCTGCATAATAAAGTCCCATACAACTGTTTAAATAGCCAAAAGGATCATCACAAATTCCTCCACTTCAATAGGGGTCCGAAAGGGTTCCCCCACCATTCCCCTTCAAAGCAAGGCATCTCGAAGACGTAGGTAACTACTTAAACCGCTCCTAGAGATACTAAACACGGCCATTAAATCCTCAAATGACAAACTCCATATCCACCAACTGACCCACAAAGTTCAAGCCCTGCTGCCTCCAACTTAATCACCTCAGGCAAGAAAATAATGCCTACTTGTGTTGGTGTTAGGGTTGCCAACTGGCCGGTTTTCAGCCGGCCTGGCCGGTTTTTCCACGGCCAGGCCGGCTGCCGGCGCAGAGGCAAAACCGGCCCTTTAAAAGCCGGTTTTTTTGCTCTGGCCGCAAGATCGGGAGCGACCAGAGCAAAAAAACCGGCTTTTCTTCTCCGCTTCAGAGGGAGCCGGGGAAGCCCGCGCGAGGCCCCGGCTCCCTCTGAACAGCCACCAGCGTGAAGAGCCTTTACCTTCACGCTGGCGGCTGTTCCTGTGAAGCCGCGAATGCTGGGAAAGGTTAAAGGTTGCCCTTTAACCTTTCCCAGCATTCGCGGCTTCACAGGAACAGCCGCCAGCGTGAAGGTAAAGGCTCTTCACGCTGGTGGCTGTTCAGAGGGAGCCGGGGCCTCGCGCAGGCTTCCCCGGCTCCCTCTGAAGCCTCAGACAGCCACGATGCTGGTCGGGGGGGGGGGGGGCAAGGACTGCATTGGCTGTGATGGGGGGGACCTGGACTGGAAAAGGGCTATGGGGGGGGGACTTGGACTGGATAAGGGCTAAGGGGGGGGACCTGGACTGGAAAAGGGCTAATGGGGGGGGGACCTTGGACTGGAAAAGGGCTAAGGGGTGGGGGGACTTGGACTGGAAAAGGGCTAAGGGGGTGGGGGGACTTGGACTGGAAAAGGGCTAAGGGGGGGGGACTTGGACTGGAAAAGGGCTAAGGGGGGGGGACTTGGACTGGAAAAGGGCTAAGGGGGGGATTTGGACTGGAAAAGGGCTAAGGGGGGGACTTGGACTGGAAAAGGGCTAAGGGGGGGGGGACTTGGACTGGAAAAGGGCTAAAGGGGGGGGACTTGGACTGGAAAAGGGCTAAGGGGGGGACTTGGACTGGAAAAGGGCTAAGGGGGGGACTTGGACTGGAAATAGGCTGTGATGGGGGGGGGACCTGGACTGTAAAAGGGTTATGGGGGGGGACATGGACTGGAAATGGGTTGTGATGGGGTGGAGGGGACCTGGACCAGAAAAGGGCTATGGGGGGGGGGAAACTTGGACTGGAAATAGGCTGTGATGGGGGGGGACCTGGACTGTAAAAGGGTTATGGGGGGGGGACATGGACTGGAAATGGGTTGTGATGGGGGTGGAGGGGACCTGGACTGGAAATGGGCTATGGTGGAGGAAGGGGGAACTTGGACTGGAAATAGGCTGTGATTAGGGGGGCTAGGACTGCAAATGGGCTGTGATGGTGCGGGGGGACTCGGACTGCAAATGGGCTGTGATGGTGCGGGGGGACTCGGACTGCAAATGGGCTGTGATGGTGAGGGGGGGGCCTAGGACTGGAAATAGGCTGTGATGGGGGACTTGGACTGGAAATGGGCTGTGATTGGGGGGGGGGAGCTAGGACTGGAAATGGCCTGTGATGTGAGGGCTAGCACTGGAAATGGGCTGATGAAGAGCTGGAATAGGACTGGAAATGGGCTGATGTGGGGCATGGGAGAATGGGACTAGAAGGGAGTGGATGCTGGGTGGGCCTAGAACTATAAGGGAATTGATTTGGGGGGAGGACTAGAATGGATGGGGAATGAGAATGGAGAGGGGAAAATATTTTGTGTGGAAGAAAAGTCTATGATGGCCGGTATTGGGAGAGTAAGAGGGGCTTGAGAATGGAAGGGTGAAATTTAAACGGATGATAAAGGAATAAGGAAAGAATTGGGGGAAAGAGCAAAAGGGAAACAATCAGTATGTTAAAGCAGAAATAGAGAGAGAATGGAAAACATCTAAAAGAGAAGAAAGGACAAATGGATAGCTCGCAGAAGACACGAAGAAACCAGAAGAAAGTGACTGGAGCAATTGCAACTGAAAAATAAAACGCCCAAACAGAATGTAGAAAAATACTTTTTATTTTGAATTTATTAACTGGAATATGTCTGGTCTGGGAAGTGTGTATTGCTAACATCTTTGCGTTTTTGTTTAGTGCAAGAGGAAATTACTTTATAGTTTTATTTCTCCAGTGTTGTACATTTCATGTTTGGATTTTGGGGTTCCCAGTTTAATTATCTGACCAAGGAAGTTAGCCTACACGTATCCTCGGTAATTTTTGTGGGTGGGGCTGGGGGCGGGGCAGGGGTGGGACTAGGGGCGGAGAATGGGTGGAGCATGGCAAGCCACAGGTGTCGGGTTTTTCTCAGTGAAAAAGTTGGCAACCCTAGTTGGTGTGCACTAAGTAACAGGGAAATTGGTGAAATACACTTTTCCCCTACCCTCAAATACTTCTTAACTGCCCTCCACACTTTTAGCAAAAGCACCAGCATAGGGCTAGTCCTCACAAAGCTATTTACTCAAGGACCACAATAAGCAAACGCCCCCAATTTCAGAGTATCCGCCTGTTATTTCTCCAGGCGAACCAAGGCCTCACTCAACTCCCCTCAGCCAAGACCATGAACACTGTAGCCTTGCTGCCCAGTAATACAATTTAAGATTTGGCAATACCATACAACCTAGCTTTTTAGGTTTATTAACAGTCTCTTAAGCAAAGCCAAGCCTTCACATGCCACTGTTCAGCTCCATGAAAGAATTCATGGGAATGTTATAAGATAAATGTTGGAAGATTCATTTTCAGCACATAAATTCTTCCTGCCTGAGAAATTCACAAGTCTGCCTAATCTGCTAGATCTTTCTTAATCTTAACAGGGGTATAGTCCAGTCTATATAAATCCTTCAGCTAGGTAAAGACCCAGACTCCTAGATATGTTTGCTTCAACAGAGTCAACCCACCTTGAAATAGACACCTGGACCTAACTGGATAGACCTATTTTGCTCTACTAACGAGGTATCTGGACATTACATCATACCCTGCGAGAACCCTAAAAAAAGCGATCATCCTAAATCCATCAGAGAAATAAGGACATCAACTACACGTAAGGATATCTTGTGCTACATTCCTACAACTACAAACTCTGAAATCTGAACATTTTCACTAACCCACTGTACCAGCGCTTCAATTGCAAGATCAAACTAAAGGAGAAAATGGACAGCCCTGTCTTATACCCTGCAGTATATCAAAAACGTTCATTTGCTGCTTATTAACCGTCACTTAGTCAGCGAACTATCTCAGGTGCCCAAACTGGTCAAGGACTACAAATAAATATGCTTAACCCACCCTGTCAAAGACTTTCCATCCAATGCTGGGATCATTCCAGGAATCTGCTGCAACTTGACCAAATACATAATATTAAACAACTGTCACATATTAACCATTGATGACTGCCCTTTAATGAATCCTGTTAGGTCCATAACCTACCAATTTAGGTAACACTTATTCCATTTTGGTTAAAAATTTAACATCCACATTAATAAGTGAAATTGTTTGGAGGAAGCACAGTCCGCCTCATCCTTACTTACTTTGTAAATAAGAGTAATAGTGGCCTCTAGCAACTCCAAGGGGACCATCGTTCGGAAGGCTAGCACACAGTTTTGCCAGAAGTGACATTAATTTCACAGAAAATTCTTAATAGAGGTCTATTGGATACCTATCATGACTTAGGTGCTTCCGTCTCAGTAAAAGCTTGATGGCCTGAGCTATTTCATCCACTGATATGTCTCCACTCAACAGCAACACTTGAACCACAGACAAGTCAGTGAGCATCGTCTTAGCTAAAAACACCTGGAAATTCTCTGAAGCAAAATAAAACCTAAATGCTTCCTTTATCTCAGCCAAGTCTGATGTCAAATGATCTCCCACCTGCTTAACAACTGTACTACTGAAATCTCTTATGTATGGCTCTTGCCATCACATCACTTGCCTTACTCCCTTGAACATAGGGCCATTGTTTCACATATCACAAACCTCTTTCAATTGTACTACCTGTAGATGGTCTAGCTCAACCCTTGTATTCAGTAGAGTTTGATACACTGCAGGAAAACATGCTTTCTTATGCTGCGGCCTCAATTCCTGAACCCTAGATTCCTATATCACACCAACTTTGCTTTTTTCAATTGACTAATAAGAAGAAATATGCCCTCTCAACATGGTTTTCATCATTGCCCACCAAATAAGCAGACTACAATACCCAACAGGATTCAACTCCAAAAACTCTAATAAAGCC
This sequence comes from Ichthyophis bannanicus, assembly GCA_033557465.1. Classification (NCBI taxonomy): domain Eukaryota; kingdom Metazoa; phylum Chordata; class Amphibia; order Gymnophiona; family Ichthyophiidae; genus Ichthyophis; species Ichthyophis bannanicus. Next base: position 147,427,268 of record CM066033.1, read on the forward strand.
TTCAGAGCCATATTCTGGAACTGCTCACACTGCAATATGGATATATGTCATCAACAACCTTCCAGCTGTGCCATGCCCAATTGATGCAGTGGCACCAGGACAGAACAGTGATCAAAAAGTAGGAAGACTAGGGGACACGCAATGAAGCTACAATGTAACCCATTTAAAACTAATAAGAGAAAATATTTTTTCACTCGATTCGTAATCAAACTCTGGAATTCGTTACAAGAGGTTGTGGTAAAAGCTGTTAGAGAAGCTGGGTTTAAAAACGGTTTGGACAAGTTCTTGGAAGAAAAGTACATAAACCACTATTAAGGAGGACCAGGGAAATCCATTGCTTACCCAAGGATAAGCATTGTGGAATCTGTGTACCTTTTTGAGAACCTGCCAGGTACTTGTGACCTGGATGGATCACTATTGGAAACAGGATACTGGGCTTAGAAACATGACGGCAGAAAAAGACCATATGTCCTATCTAGTCTGCCCTATCAACTACAATAGTCCTCTTTTTACCTTTAGAGATCCTCTGTGTTTGTTCCATGCTTTTTTGAATTCAGATACTGTCCTCGTGTCCACCACCTCCACTGGGAGACTATTCCACACATCTACTACTCTTTCCGTGAAGAAATATTTCCGCATATTACTCCTAAGTCTATCCCCTTTCATTCTACTCCTATGTCCCCTCATAGCAGAGCTTGTCTTTAATTGAAAGAGATCCTCCTGTAGCATTTATGCCATGGAGGAATTTAAATGTCTCTATCATATCGCCCCTATCCCGCCTTTCCTTTACATATTAAGATCTTTAAGTCTGACTTCATATGCTTCATAACAAAGACCACTAACCATATTAGTATCCACCCTCTGCACTGACTCCAACCTGCCTATACCCTTCTGAAGGTGCAGTCTCCAGAATTGCACACAATACTCCAAATGAGGTTGCACCAGAGACTTATATAGAGGCATTATTACCTCCGCTTTTTTTTGCTGGCCATTCCTCTCCCTATACACCCAAACATCATTCTGGCTTCTACAGTCACCTTTTCTACCTGTTTAGCTACTTGAAGATCATCAGAAACAATTACACCCAGGTCCCACTCTTCTTTTGTGGACAGAAGTACCTCACCCCCTACACTGTACAGCTCCTTTGGGACACTAAAATTAATCAGTAATTTTAGGATCCATCCCTAGGATGCTCAGTTGTTTATAAGTCGCCTATGCAGAATACTGTCAAAGGTTTTACTGAAATCTAAATACACCACATCTAGGACTCTCCTTCAGTCCAACTCCCTGGGCACCCAAAGAAATCTATCAGATTTGTCTGACAAAACCTGCTTCTGGTGAACCCATGCTGCCTTGGATCCTGCAATACATTGGACTCCAGAAACCTCACTATTCTCTCCTTTAGTAGCCTTTCCAATAATTTACTAACCACAGAGATTAGATTAACGGGCCTGTAGTTCTCAATGTCATCCTTACGTCCGCTTTTGTGTAAAGAGACCACATGTGCCTCTCTGCAGTCCTCTGGCACCACTCCCGATTCCAAAGAGACATTGAAAAAGGTCAGACAGTGGAGCTGCTAGAACGTCCAAGTTCCCTTAGTATTTTTGGATGTATCCTATCTGGACCTATGGCTTTGTCTACTTTTAGTTTAGCTAGTTCCTCTTGAACACAAGTCTTCTGAAGATCATTTAAGATCTCTGTCGCTTCTGTTGCTATTTATGGGTGTTTTCTGAGGTCCTGGCTCCAGGGCCTTCATCTTTGAACACAGAACAGAAATATTTGTTAAGCAATTCTCCTTTATCCTCATCAGTTTCTGCATATTCCTCCCCTGCACCCTTGAGTCTGACAATACCACTTTTGCCCTTCCTCTTCTCACTAACATATTTGAAAAATGTCTTACACCCCCCCCCCCCCCCCACACACACACACATTTTATTGCATTGGCTATTTCTTCTTTTTGTACCTTTACTTTCCTGACTACTTTGCTAGCTTCTCTAAGTTTCTCCAAATATGGATGCCTGTCTTTCTCTCTCTGTGATCTCTTGTATTTCATGAAGGCCTCCCTCTTTTTCTTCATCTTGTCAGCTACTTCTTTTGAGAACCATAGCAGCCTCCTTTTCCTTTTACATTTATTTACCTTTCTAACAAAAAGGTTTGTTGCCCTTAAAATATTCTTTCAGTTTTGCCCACTGTCTGACTCAATATGACATTTATGTTCTTATTCAACAGTGAAGACAGTTCTGCAAAACTCTTTTCTCTTTCCTTAGATGTTTTTCTAAACAGTTTCTCAGATAAAAAAGTAAAGTTTTACCATTGAATGTAAACATTTTAAACTATTAAAATTTACAATTTTTAACTGTCAATTTTAGCAAAAAATAGCAAACCACTCATAAATGCAGCAAAATATGACCTTGAGAATATACCACTGGAATTTAAAGACTGCCTGCAAAATCGATTTGCTGCTTTAGATACAAATGACAGAGCTCCAGAAGAGTTATGGAATTACATCAAGAAGGTTGTGTTAGAAGAAAGCAAGAAGTCTCTACAAAAGGTGAAAAAGCAAAAACGGCCAAAATGGATGATGGAAGAAACTCTGAAAATTGCCCAGAAACGCAGAGAAGCTAAAGCCAGAGGAGAGAGAAAGACAATCGCAGAACTCAACAGAGATTTCCAACGTGCAGCAAGCCAGGACAAGGAAAAGTACTACAATGACACTTGCAAGGAAGTAGAAGCAGAAACTATTAGAGGAAGAACAAGATTGGCTTTCCTAAAGCTACGAGAGTTAAAGAAAAAGTTCCAGCCTCGAATTGGAATGTTACAAGATGCTCAAGGTTCTATGTTGAATGATGCTGAGAGGATCAAGAAAAGGTGAAAGGAATATACAGAGTTTTTATATGATAAAGATCAAGTGGACCAACAGCCGTTTCAACCTGTACCTTATGATCGGGAACCATTGGTGATGAAAGAAGAAGTTGAAGCAGCATTGAAAGCCTTATCAAAGGGGAGTGATTGCCATCATTGTTCTCCTGCGGAGGGGGTGAGTTCACCTGGTCTGTGCAGCTTGCCGGCTTCTTCGGGGCAGTTCCAGCTACGTCATCGAAGGCCCCCATAAAAGGCCTCTGTGAGCCCTTGGTGTTCGGGAGTGATTGCCATCATTGTTCTCCTGCGGAGGGGGCGAGTTCACCTGGTCTGTGCAGCTTGCCGGCTTCTTCAGGGCAGTTCCAGCTACGTCATCAAAGGCCCCCTCTTGTCCCCTCCTTCTTCTTCCTTTTTGGATAAAGCTGAGCTGAGCTGAGCTGTTTCGGCGTCTGCAGTGGGCGTCTGCAGTGGGCGTCTCCTAAGGGGCGTATCGAAAGGGGCAGGACACGCCCCTTGGGAGCCCCTTAGGAGCAACTTTGGAGCGCGTTTGTGGAGTTTGCCATCATGCCTGAGGGTAAAAGAAAGAAAAAGGCCACTGTAGCGGAGACGACGGAGGGCCCTATGGATAGACATGTGGTGTCGACGCCGGCTCCTGTGAAGCCAGGTACTGTTTTCTCTGTCCCCTCTGTTGAGGGTGCTAGCCTCAGTTCGGTGGAGCATACTCCACCTTTACCTCCGGGTTTTCTGGAACTTTCAGAAGTGCCTTCTCTCCCTTCGGAGCCTCTGGAGGTTGGTGTATTGCCTAGGTCTGTGAGCTGGAAGGAGCCGGTTTCATCGGTTGAAAGCCCTTTTAAGTGCTTCAGTCTCTTTGACGGATATATGGCATGTGGTTAAAAGAACTGAGCGGGTTTTAATGGAGACTGTTCCCTTGCTTTGTCACTTCACTAATGATGTTGTTTGTAAGTTTCAGTCTGTAGATTTGCAAGTGAAGAGTTTGTCCTCCAGCTTAGCTACCTTAGATACTCAGGTTAAGGCATTGTCTTCTTTTCAATCAGTTAATGTCAAGGATAGCTTAGTTTTTTCTCAGAAGCTAGAAAATTTAGAGAACATGCATAGGTGTAAAACTTACGGTTGTTTAATTTTCCCTGCATTTCTTTGCTTTCTCCTCTCATTCTTTTTAAGAAATATTTGAAAGATATATTGCAATTACCTATTGCGGATTCCTTAACATTACTTAAGTGTTATTATGTTTCTTCTAAGGTAACTACACATACCAATGACGACGATTTAGCTGTTTTGGAGGAACCTGCTGCGTTTGATTTAACTGCCTTTTTGGAGGACACAGAGGACCTTATTTCCACTAGGGCAACTTTGTTAATTACATTGTCCTCGGAGGAGGAAAAGATTTACATCCTTAAGGCTTATTTTCGGAAGAAGGATTTTTTGTTCTGTGGAGAAAAGATTTCCATTTTTCTTGATGTGTCTAGATCAACGCAGCTTCGTAGGAAAGTTTTTCTTGCCTATAAAACGCGAATCGTCGCTCTTGGTGCTACCTTTTTCCTCCACTATCCCTGTAAATGTACAATTACTATGGGTCAGGATAAGTTTATTTTTATGTCTCCTACTGAACTAGACCGATGGCTCCTAGAGAGGGAAAAGAGGCATTGAAAGTTCCTTTCTCCTCTTTATTCTATATGGATGTTTCTTTGCTGGAGGGAATCTGTAGGTTAGGTTTAATTGATGTTAGTCAGGGGCTCTTGGTAGTAGCCCTGACTTTGTTTTCTTGTGATTTCTTTTTCTTCTTTTGTTATCCCCGTGATGTGGGCTGCTGTACTTCGGATGATGATTATTTGTAATGTTTATTGATGATATTTTGTTGCTGTTTCCATGTGTTTTCTGATATTGTATTGTCAGATTATAAAATCCTAATAAATATAAATTAAAAAAAAAAAGCCTTATCAAAGAACAAAGCACCAGGCATTGATAGCATTCCCATAGAAGTATTGCAGCAATCTGATGCAGCTGTTACTGAACTCACAAGGCTCTGCCAAGAAATATGGAAGACAACATCATGGCCAACTGACTGGAAAAGATCTGTGTTTATACCAATACTAAAGAAAGGTGATCCAACTGACTGTGGAAATTATCGCACAATCGCTCTGATCCCACATGCCAGCAAGATTCTACTGAAGATTATTCAAACAAGACTACAACCATACCTGGAACAAGAACTACCTGAAGTGCAAGCAGGGTTCAGGAAAGGGCGAGGAACGAGAGACATCATTGCGGATGTGAGATGGATCCTTGAAAAGACTAAAGAATACCAAAAGGATATCTATTTGTGCTTTATCAACTATAGCAAGGCTTTTGACTGTGTAAACCATGAGAAACTCTGGGCCACATTAAGAAGCATGGGTATACCAGAACACCTGATCGTTCTCTTGCGCAATCTGTACATTGATCAAGAAGCAACAGTTCGAACGGAACAAGGAGAAACAGAATGGTTTAAAATAAGCAAAGATGTAAGACAAGGCTGCATACTTTCCCCCTACCTGTTTAATTTATATGCAGAACAAATCATCAGAGAAGCAGGATTGTATGAAGACAACAGAGGTGTGAAGATTGGTGGAAGACTCATCAACAACCTTCGCTATGCTGATGATACCACATTACTGGCTGAAAGTGAAGATGATCTGAAACATTTGCTTCTCACAATCAAAGAACATAGTCTCAAAATGGGCCTGCACCTTAATGTAAAGAAGACAAAGATCATGACAACTGGCATAATCAACAGGTTCATCGTTGAAGGAGAAGAAATTGAAATTGTGAACAACTTTAACCTACTTGGATCAACTATCAATAAAGAAACAACAAGCAGTCAAGAAATCAGACGACGCATTGCTCTTGGCAGAATGGCTATGAAAGAACTAGATAAGATCCTCAAGAGCAGAGATGTCTCTCTCCATACAAAGATTCGACTTGTTCAAGCCATGGTATTTTCAATAACATCATATGGATGTGAAAGCTGGACAGTGAAAAAGACAGATAGGAAGAAAATTGATGCCTTTGAATTATGGTGCTGGTGGCGAATACTGTGTATACCATGGACTGCCCAAAGAACAAACCAGTCGGTACTAGAGGAGATCAAACCTAAGCTTTCTTTAGAAGCTCAGATGACAAGACTTCGACTTTCATACTTTGGACACATCATGCGAAGAGAGAGATCATTAGAGAAAGACATTATGCTTGGCAAGATAGAAGGTCAACGCAAAAGAGGAAGGCCAGCAATGAGATGGATCGATACAATTACAGCAGCTACGGGTACCAGTCTGTCAACAATGAGCCGCCTGACTGAAGACCGAACACAATTTAGGATAGCTATCCAGAAGGTCACCATGAGTCGACTCAGACTCGACAGTACTTAACAAGAACTGTCAATTTACCATTACCCCCGGCACCCCTTCAAAACATCCACATAAACTAAGTTAATAAAATTTCTCTTTTCTGTTATGATTCTTGTTTTGCAGAACTGCTTCCTAAATTTCCACTTTAATTATTTTCACAGATAATTATCAGCAATCAGAATATTCTTTGGGATCCTACTAGGTCTCTTCCTTCCCCTTCCCAGGCCCATCTAGAACAGACACGTTACGCTGCATTCTTTTTTCTCAGACCTTCACTTTGGAACGCCTTGCCATCTTCCCTCCGGTTGGAATCCTCATATCAAAATTTCAAAAACTTATTGAAAACATATTTGTTCCAACAGGCTTTTGACCTCCCTTCCAGTAGTACTGTTTAGTTATTGCTCCTCTGTCTGCTCCTAAGTGACCCTACTGGTCAATCTTTCCTTTTATTTTATAATGGAGTTCCTTTCTTCCTATGGCACTAGCATATTTTTATTGTAAACCGCTCTCATGTTCCAACAAGGGTGGTATATAAAGTGTTAAATAAAGATAAAGATAAAAAGATACTTGTGACCAGGACTGGCCACAGATACAGGGTACTTGGTGTGATGGACCTATGGTCTGATACAGTATGGCCATTATGTTGTTATGCTATCCGGTGTGCTAACATGTATTTCTACAGATGAAATGTATTTCTAGCCTGAAGTGTTTAATTTGGAGAGCTCACTCATGTGTCAGGCAGCAGTCCTTGATGAGGCTGAAGATCCATAGGCGATGTCCTCTCTCATTGGAATAGTAAGATGGATTACATCCTCTTTTTTTTTTAAATAACCTTCTTTATTTATAAACTTTGAGGATGATATAGTTTATTGATTTATTTTATTTATTTAACATTTCTTATATACCGCCTTTCATGATATCAAGGCGGTTTACATTGAACAAACTGAAATTACATTGAACAGGGCATAACAACTTGGAGATAACTATTTTACAGGGAACATGGGCTATGGAGGGTTAGGTGGCTTGCCCAAGACCACAAGGAGCACCTGTGGGACTAGAAACCCCAGTCCTTCCGGCCCAAGATTGCTGTCCTCTAGTGGGATTTGAACCCCCGACCTTCCAGCCCCAACCACTAGGCCACTCCTCCACTCCAGTTTACTCATATTTACATCAATACAGTCTATGATATACAGTAATAGATATACAAGCTGTAATATTTGGTCACTCACTATCTCCTAATACACCTCATATTTTCAAAACTTCTCCCATATAGACGCTGCTACTACTACTCCCCCCCCCCCCCCTTAGGAATGCAGCATGACACAACATAGTGCAGGTTGGTATGGTATGCATTGGCACTTGCCAGGTCAATATAATATACATCTTGGTATTAAGGAGGTGAGGCCTGTTTTCAATAGCATATTGATTTAATTTCTAAGAAGGATGGATGCGCCTCAGAGTCTCCAGATGTTTTAACATCCTCCAAGGGCATTTTAGTTCCTCTGTATTAGCCACTGTCAAGCAAAAGAGAAGTATGGTTTGAACAGGAGCTGGGTGTGGAGGGCGGGGAAGAGATACCCAGCTTAACCCCCAGCCTCAACCCCCACAAGGCTATTTCTTTCCCTAGGTATTTATATGGCCCTCGCAGAGCCATCTGCAATACAGGTTCCAGAGATCTTCATAAGTATCTCATTGACCCTTGACAGTTGCTGCCAGACAATCCATATTCTTTAGTTCAGATACCCGGGACTTCCAGTCCCCAGAAGTTGGGCTTTCACGGTCCTTCCAGTGCCGCGCTATCACCATACGGGCCCCCAAGAGGAGCAACTCCACCAACCTTCTGGAAACTGCCGCTACCCCAGAATCCTGGCCAAAAAAACACAATAAGCAAGCAGAGGGTACAACCATCAACTGGCTCTTTGTGACATCATTTATTGAAGAGACCATAGTTTGCCAAAAGGTGCTTATCTGGGGGCATTCCCACCAAAGATGGAAAAAAGGTACTCTCCACCCACACCCCCCTCCAGCAGCTGTCCTCCGTACATAAACCAAGGTGAAATAGCCTAACTGGGATGAGATATGCCTGCATAATTAACAGATATGGTGTTTGTTGACAGCTCTTGTTCCACACACACCAATATCACCTCCAATAAGTGGTATGCCACTCATCTGGTGTAAATGTATGGTATAGTAGTCAATGCCATGAACCTATTGTGATGAAGAAGCCCATACTGAACATATGGAATTAGAAGAAAAGGAGGATTTTACCTTTTAACAAACTGACAGTCAGGCTGCACCCACGTTTCAGCGTTTGCAAGAGAGAGGCAAGCATAGGGAAACGGGAGCTAGGCTGACACACCCAAGCTCTGACGTAACTGCAAGCCTGGAACCTAATTACACACACCTGTTCAGGAAGGCAGACCCAAGGCTCAAGGAACAGGAATATAAACCCAGGCTAGGAGAAAGCAAGGGAGGAGTTGGTGATTTGAGTCTCGCTGAGAGAGCCGGTAATAGTGTTGGTGAGAGTATTGACTGGTGAGGTGGCTGGAGAGACGGTTGGAGAAGAGCAGGGAGGAGACCTTCGAGGAAACTCAGCTACAGTTCTGGAATTGAAGCAGACAGAGCAGAAGGAAATTAAAATTCTGTGCGCCCAGATGCTGGAATACTCTGCCTCCCAACATCCGTGCAATTCCTGACCTATTCCAGTTCAGGAAGGCCTTGAAGCACCACCTCTTCCTCCTGCACTACCCGATAAACAATGCCATATCAGCCCCATCTACAGGTACAACACAAAACTCACACGACTAGACAAAACGATGTGAACCCCACCTTGTTTCAGGATTGTAAATAGTTACCCCCTGTTATCCAAGTTTTAAACTCCTGTTCATTGTAAACACAGAGTACCCAAGGAAATGTGTAATTTTATGTTCATTGTAAACCGCACTGATGTCGAATAGCACAGTATAGAAGAGACTGTAAATAAATAAATAAATAATAAATAAATAAAAGGAGAGAAGGGACAGACTGCTGTCAGAAACCTGCCTAGAGGGAGAGAGCAGAGAGACCTTCAGACCTCATTGCCAGATAAAAAGCTTCAAGGAGCTCACAGGTGGGAACCTAGCACAAAACCCAAGGGTTTGCAAAGCTCAGTTTGGGACTGGGAACCAGAGCACTGCTCCAGACAAGAACTCCAAACGGGGAATCAGAGAGCGTTTTCCTACAGCTGGAAAAAGCTAGCGGAACAAAGCCAGAGAGGCATCTCCACACCCTCAGGTATTTCCAATCCTTACTATATAGAACTGTGCCCAAAGGAAGCACCAGAGGTCTTAGGGGGAAATTATCCTAAGCCGTATAATAACAGCTTAAAGCCAAACTCTTTAGTTCTAGAGGTTGAAGAGATGCAACAGGACTTTAATGAGAGTGACTCAGCAGAAGTGCCTATGGACTGTACACTATGTTTGGCAGATGATATAGAATCCCTTTGCTAAATGTGTATGAGGGAGCTGAGTGTGAACAAAGGGAAAGAAGATATTTTTTCTTTGTGAGAAGAAGCTGTTATGTTTTCTGTTACATGTGATATACAATTGCACGTTTTGTGAGCAAAGAGTGTGAAGCTCAATCAGTTTAAGTTCTGTAAATATCCTCGAGAAAACACCTGAAGAGTATCCTGATTTAATCTGCACTGAATCTTTTTGTTGGGGAATAAATTCTTGTCATTTTGCCTTACCACTGGTCTCACAACTATTTCCTTATCAGAGGGCAAAGGAACTACCACTCCCAGCAGGCATAGCGGGAGCAAAAGGTTTTATCTCACCTTCTGCAAGGAGCATATAATGGCAACCCCAACCCTCTGAGCCCTAGGCGGAGGGCTGGGGCTTGACACTATATGTTGATCTGGAGTTGGGCAACAGAGATCTAATAATGCTTTATAGATCGATGAATGAAGGCCATTCCAGTGAGTGACCTTGTCAAACAAAACTTGTTCCAATTGAGTTGGCCATCGAGTAAAAGGTACTCGCATTCCTCATTTATCATTTAGTTGGGCCATGCTCATGCATGAGCCCTGCTCAATTAAATCCACAAACCTAAATATCCCACTCGAGCTCCAGTCCTCTTGGAGCTTCACAGATGCAGGGCCACTGAAGGGAAAAAGATCTGCCACCAGTGCCCAGGGGGAAGATTTGATCCCTCACTTTCTTTTTTCGGTAAATCTGCTGCCTTATACAGGGCAGTAGATTTTTAAAAAACATGTTTACTTGTTACCTCTAGATTGTTTTGTGAGACTTCAAAAATTGAGTGCAGGGCAAGCCAAGTGCATTCCATTCACACCCAGTGCATGTCTGGAGGTCAGACACAGTGATGTCACAACCCTCACAAGACGGTAGCCTTATAATATAGAGATAAATATGGGCATCCCACTCTGCTGTTGTCCACCCCGGTACAAGATGTTTCCACCTGATATGCGCTCTAGGTTTTTTCCCAAATTTACTAAACTTCTCCTTCAGCTTCTTAAAAAAATCTTATCAGTACAGATATTGGCAATTGAGAAAAGAGATAAATCTGTTTTGGGACTCATCATTTTGATGGCTGCTATCCTGCTGAGCCAACCCCAATGTGAGACCGTCCCATCAAGCTAAGTCTTCTCCAATAGTAGAGGCCAGGGCCTCATAGTTAAGTTTGAATAGGTTTCCAATGTCAGCTGAGACCTGGACTCCCAAATATTTAGTAGATGATGTTGCATGTTTAAAGGAACATCCCGGTGACAGTGCACCGTTAGCTCCACATAGGGGAAGCACCTCTGTCTTGTCCAGATTGGCTTTATAACCAGAAATTTTAAAGAAGTCATGGAGTATATGAAGGAGTGCTCCAATAGAAACTGTGGGGTTCTTGAAAAAGACCGGGGTATCATCGGCATATAGGGACACATGGTGTGGGACTCCTCCTACTACTACCAGGTATATGTCCGGGGCAGCTCATAACATGGCGGTTAAAGGCTCAAACGCCAAGGCAAAGAGCAGAGGCGAGAAAGGACAGCCCTGTCGTGTACCCCTATACAGGGGAAAGGCTTCTGAATTCATTCTGTTCACCACTACTCTAGCCATCGGGACCACGTATAGGGCTCTTACCCAGCCTAAATAGCAGCTTCCCAAACCAAACCATGCCATAACAGTGAAGAGGTACTCCCACTCCCACTCCACCCTATCAAACACTTTTTCCGTGCTCTCTAGCTGTAGACAGTACAATGTTTAAGAGTCTGCGGACATTATCATAGATCTTCCACCCTTTAATAAATCCTGTCTGGTCAAGATGCACTAGCAATGTCATAACACCATCCAACCTGCTGGCAAGAACACTAGCGAAGATCTTGACAGCGTTGTTTAACAGCAAAACCGGGCAGTAATTTCCGCACTCTGATAGAGGCTGGCCCTCTTTAGGAATAAGAGATATCATGCATACTTAGTGGGAGTTTGCCAGTAAACACAGCTTCATTAAAAACTCTCTGAAGGGTTGGCACTAAGGAATCCCCAATTCCTTTATATCATTCCATAGGAAGACCATCAGAACCCATCACCTTCCCCATGGAAAGGGACTTGATAGCTAATTCTATTTCTGCCACAGTAATCTCACAATCCAAAGCCCTCTGCCCTCTCCATAGATAAGGTCGTCAGGGCTACACTGTTAAGAAAGGCAGATAAATCAGTAGGGGTCAAACTACACTCAGAGGAATAGAGTGATGAGTAATAAAACTTGAAGGCTTCAGCAATACCAGGTAGGTCCCTCTGTATATTGCAATGTCTATCAAATACTTCTCCCACCAAATGACTGGCCCATTGCTTGCATAATTGCCAAGTCAAAAGCTCACCAGTCCTACTCACACATGCCAAAAAGTTATGATGTGTAAGCCCTACGAGAAACTCGATACATTCTATTTCCAGAGACTCAATTTGGCGGTGGACTTCGACCAACTGTGAGTAAGTTTTCTTACAGCCAGTATGATTATGTTTGGTCTGCAATGCCCCTAAACGGATGCAGAGTTGGTTAATCCCTGCATCTCTCTCCCTCTTATGGTGAGATGCCAACAGCCCCGCATGTACATCTTATTATCCTCCCAGGGCAGACCGGCAGATATTCCCTCTATATCATTTAGGCTTCTATATTCGGCCCACCACACTCACACGGCATCCTGTACCACTTTTTCCTGTAATAAACATACGTTAGCCCTCTACATTCGTATGCCAGAGGACCTAGTCACCCAATCTAAAACCAGCCATAGACAAACCATAGCATGGTCACTAACCAACGAGGTCAAAATCCGACAGTCTACCACCCGTGACATTTCTGTCGCTTGTCTGCAGAACATATCTAGCCTCGAATAGCCATGTGTCTTAGCTGAGCAGTGTGTATAATCCCACTCACTGGAATTTAGCTTTCTCCACACATCCACCCAGTCCAACTTTGCTAGAGCCTTACGGAGTGCCATCCCTTCTGGCAGAGGACGCACATGCTGCACCAGCCTTGACCTCTTGAATGAACTGAGGGCACCGTTAATGTCCCCCCCCCCACCCCCACAAGAACATAAGATATGCCATACTGGGTCAGACCAAGGTCCATCGAGCCCAGTATCCTGTTTCCAACAGTGGCCAATCTAGGTCATACGTACCTAGCAGTTTCCCCAAAAGACACAGGTTCCACAATGCTTGTACTGGGTCAAGCATTGATATCCTCGGTCCCTTCTTAATAATGGTTTATGGACCTTTCCTCCAGGAACTTGTCCAAACCTTTTTTAAACCCAGCTACACTAACAGCCTTTACTACATCCTCCAGTAACAAATTCCACAGTTTGATTACACATTGAGTGAAAAAATATTTTCTTTTATTAGTCTTAAATAGTTTACCCTGTAGCTTCATTGCATGTCCAGTAGTCTTTCTATATTCTGATAACGTAAACAATCTATCTACATGTACCCGTTCCACTCCGTTCATTAATTTATAGACTTCTATCATATCTCCCCTCAGCTGTCTCTTTTCCAGGTTAAAGAGCCCTAACCTTTTTAGCCTTTCTTCATAGGAGTATCCTTCCATCCCCTTTACCATTTTGGTGGCTCTTCTCTGAACCTTTTCTAATAACGCTATATCCTTTTTAAGATAAGGCGACCAGAATTGCACACAATATTCAAGGTGCGATCTCACCATGGAACGATATAGAGGCATTATGTTTTGTTTTATTTTCCATTCCTTTCCTTATGATACCTAGCATTCTATTTGCACTCTTGGCCACCGCTGCACACTGGGCCAAGGGTTTTAACATGCTATCCACAATGACGCCTAAATCTTTTTCCTGGGTGGTGGTTCCTAATGTGGAACCTTGCATCGTGTAACCATAGTTTGGGTTGTTCTTCCCTAGGTGCATAACTTTGCACTTGTCCACATTAAATTTCATCTGCCATTTTGATGCCCAGTCTTCCAATTTATCAAGATCCTCTTGCAATTTTCCACAATCCTTTTGTGTTTTAACAACTTAAATTTGCAGATGACACAAAACTATTTAGACTCGTTATTCCCCTTTCCAGGTCATTTATGAATATGTCAAAAAGCAGCAGATTCAGCACATATCCCTGGGGTACACAACTATTCACCTTTCTCCACTGGGAAAATTGGCCATTTTAGCCCTACCCTCTGCTTTCTATCTTTTAACCAAGTTCCTGGTCCACAACAGTACACTGCCTCCTATCCCATGACTTTTTAGTTTTGCCAAAGGTCTCTAATGAGGGACCTTGTCAAAGGCTTTCTGAAAGTCCAGATATACTATAATCTACTGACTCACCTTTGTCCACCTGTTTATTCACACCTTCAAAAAAAACATAACAGATTAGTAAGACAAGATCTTCCTTGTCTAAAGCCATGTTGGCTGTCTCCCATTAGGCCATTACTATCTACATGCTGAGTAATTTTGTTCTTGGTGATGGTTTCTACCATTTTTCCCAGTACTGACGTCAGGCTCACCGGTCTGTAGTTTCCTGGATCACCCCTGGAACCCTTCTTAAAAATTGGCATTACATTGGCAATCCTCTAATCTTCAGGTATTACAGATGATTTTAATGAAAGTTCACATATTACTAATAGCAGGTCTGCAATCTCATATTTCAGTTCTTTCAACACCCTTGGATGTATACCATCTGGCCCAGGTGATTTGCTACTCTTCAGTTTATCTAATAGTTGTAATACATCTTCCTGATGTATCGATATTTCTTCAATTCTTCCACACCTTTAAATACCACTTCAGTCATGGGTAACATCCCTACATCTTCCTCAGTAAAGACCAAAGCAAAGAATTCATTCAGTCTCTCCGCTATCGCCTTGTCGCCTCTTAGTGCCCCTTTAACCCCTCTATCATCTAATGGACCAACTGACTCTCTCACAGTTTTTTTGCTACGAATGTACTTGAAAAAGTCTTTATTTCGCGTTTTTGCTTCCGCAGCAAGCGTTTTCTCAAATTCTCCCTTTGCCTGCCTTATCAATGCCTTGCATTTGACTTGCCGGTGCTTGTGCTGTTTCCAGGTTTCGTCGTTTGGCTCTTTTTTCCATTTCCTGAAAGATGCTTTTTTGGCAACCACAGCCTCTCTGACCTCATCTTTAAACCATGCTGGCAGTTTTTTGGACTTCCTTCCACTTTTCTTAAAGTGTGGAATACAGCTGGTCTGGGCTTCCAAGATAGTATTTTTCAACACCACCCAAGCTTGATGTAAGTCTTTAACCTTTGCAACTGCTCCTTTTAGTTTTTTCTTAACTATTTTCCTCATTGTATCATTGTCTCCCTTTCGAAAGTTAAAAGGTAGTACTCTGGATTTCCTTACTATCCCTCCTCCACTAATTAAATCAAATGTGATTATGCTATGATCACTATTGCCAAGTTGCCCCAACACCCTTATCTCTTGCAGTAGATCTGGTGTTCCACTAAGGCCTAGGTATAATATGGCTTCCCCTCTGGTCAGTTCATGAACCAGCTGCTCCAAGAAGCAGTCATTTATTTCATCTAGGAACTTTATCTCCCAAGCATGTCCTGCCGTGACACTGACCCAGTCGATACTGGGGTAATTGAAATCACCCATTATTATTACTGCACTGTAACTTTTGTTAGCTTCCTTGATTTCTTTGCGCATTTCATCATCCATTTGTTCATTCTGGCCAAGCGGTCGATAGTACACCCCCACTGCCATCGCCTTCCCCTTTTAAAATGGAATTCCATAGAGATTCTACAGAAAATTTTGTTTCCTGCAAAACTTTAATCCTTTCTAACTCAATGCCCTCTCTAACATAGAGCGCAACCCCTCCACCAATTTGATCAGCTCTATCATTACGATATAGTTTGTACCCAGGTATCACAATGTCCCACTGGTTGTTCCTCCTTCCACCATGTCTCTGATATTCCAAAATCGAGTCTAAATCGAGCCTTAAGAACAAAAGAACATAAGATATGCCATACTAGGTCAGACAAAGGTCCATCAAGCCCAGTATCCTGTTTCCAACAGTGGCCAATCTAGGTCACAAGTACCTAGCAGTTTCCCCAAAGGGCACAGGTTCCACAATGCTTGTATTGGGTCAAGCAGTGATATCCCGTTTCCTTTTTAACAATGGGCTACACTAACAGCTTTTACTATATCCTCTGGTAACAAATTCCAGAGTTTGATTACACATTGAGTGAAGAAATATTTTCTCTTATTAGTCTTAAATAGGTTATCCTGTAGCTTCATTGCAGGAGGAGGAGTAGCCTAGTGGTTGGGGCATGGTACTTCAGGCCGGAAGGTCAGGGGTTCAAATCCCACTAGAGCACAGCAACCTTGGGCCGGAAGGACTGGAGTTTCTAGTCCCACAGATGCTCCTTGTGGTCTTGGGCAAGCCACTTAACCCTCCATTTCCCATGTTCCCTGTAAGTATTAGTGTATGTGTCTCATATCCCCGCGTGTTAAATGTATCCCCCAATTGTGTTGTGACCGCTTTGATTGAAGGATAAGGCGGTATACAAAAACTGTCTAAATAAATAAATAAATGTCCCCTAGTCTTTTTATATTCTGATGATGTAAGCAATCGATCTATGTTTACCCATTCTACTCCATTCATTAATTTATAAACTTCTATCATATCTCCCCTCAGACGTCTCTTTTCCAGGTTGAAGAGCCCTAACCTTTTTAGCCTCTCTTCATAGGAGTATCCTTCCATCCCCTTTACCATTTTGGTGGCTCTTCTCTGTATCTTTTCTAATAACGCTATATCTTTTTTTAAGATACGTCAACCAGAATTGCACACAATATTCAAGGTGCAATCACACCATGTAACAATACAGAGGCATTATAATATACTTTGTTTTATTTTCCATTCCTTTCCTTATGATACCTAGCATTCTATTTGCTCTCTTGGCCGCCACTACACACTGGGCAGAGGGTTTTAACATGTTATCCACGATGACGCATAAATATTTTTCCTGGGTGGTGTTTCCCAATGTGGAACCTTGCATTGTGTAACCATAGTTTGGGTGATTCTTTCCTAAGTGCATAACTTTGCACTTGTGCACATTTAATTTCATCTGACATTTGGATGCGCAGTCTTCCAATTTATCAAGATCCTCTTGCAATTTTCCACAATCCTCTTGGGTTTTACAATTTAAATAGTTTTGTGTTGTCTGCAAATTTGATAACCTCACTCATTTCCTTTTCCAGGTCATTTATGAATATGTTAAAAAGCAGCAGACCCAGCACAGATCCCTGGGGTACTCCACTATTCACTTTTTTCCATTGGGAAAATTGGCCATTTAGCCTTGCCCTCTGCTTTCTATCTTGTAACCAGTTCCTGATCCACAATAGTATATCACCTCTTATCCCATGACTTTTTAGTTTTGCCAAAAATCTCTGATGAGGGACCTTGTCAAAGGCTTTCTGAAAGTCCAGATACACTATACCAACTGACTCACCTTTGTCTACCTGTTTATTCACACCTTCAAAAAAACAAAACAGATTAGTAAGACAAGATCTTCCTTGTCTAAAGCCATGTTGGCTCTCTCCCATTAAGCCATGACTATCTACATGCTGAGTAGTTTTGTTCTTTATAATGGTTTCTACCATTTTTCCCAGTACTGAAGTCAGGCTCTCTGTCCTGTAGTTTCCTGGATCACCCCTAGAACTCTTCTTAAAAATTGGCATTACATTGGCGATCCTCCAGTCTTCAGGTATTACAGATGATTTTAATGATAGTTCATGGATTACTAATAGCAGGTCTGCAATCTCATATTTCAGTTCTTTCAACACCCCTGAATGTAAGTAGTGGCCAAAAAATTAAGGCAGAGTCCAAACTATCAGAATTTTATTAGAAAGGTATGTGTTATTGTCACTTTCATGGTCAAAAGCTTTAAGAACCAAAGATATATATGCCATTTTCAAAGTTTTATTCAGGAAACAATGTGTGTGTCAATATTTGATAGGTTGTCCATGATTTTTCAGCACTGGATTCTTGTAGGCATACTGTTAACTAACGTTTTACACTGTGCCAGAGTGATTTCGTTGACCCATACATGCTTGAGTATGTCCTTTAAATCTGCTTCTGAAGTTGGACGGTGTGCTGCCACCTTTTTCTTCATAAGATTGCAACAGTTTTCAATTACATTGAGATCTGGAGAGTTTGATGGCCAACTTGGTAGCAATTCAATCTTGTCCACAAACCATTTTTGACTGTTTTTGCAGTGTGGCACGGTGCCGAGTCCTGCTGAAATATAGTTGTGCCAGAAACATTCATGTGTATTTTAACTTTACTATTCAGCACTGATATGTATTTTGCAGCATTTACTCTTTCACCTTTCTCAAAAATGTGCAGGCCACATCATCCATTTGCCGAGATAAACACCCACCATCGGTCATGGTATGGGGTGGTAACAGTCTTGATCGTGTACTTCGGATTTAGTCTCTCGCCTGCTGGTCAACGGATGTAGTTGTAACCACTCCCACGTCATTGTTGAAATGTACTTTAATTTGTGAACATTACCCTCTCCCACCATTCAGCAGATTTGTCTTTCATCTTGCTACAAAACTGTATGCGAGCAGCAATTTGTTTCCTGGTCATCATAGGCTTCTTGGCAGGTCTTCTGGGCACAAGTTTGAATTCATCCACAAACCGTCATCGGACAGATCTGGCACTTATCTTTATTCCTCGATCATTAGCTAACTGAACCACACGTTGAGATGAAGTATGTGGACTAGATGTAATAATGCTTTTGAGGAATCAGTCATCTCGTCCAGTAGCTATCCATCTGCGCCTACATTTCGAACGACATGTACAGCCACCTGATTTCAGAACATTCTGAACTGTACACCTTGATATATGCAAATGTTTTGCAATAACACATTGCGAATATCCTTCCGCATGGAGTGTGACAACTTGTCCCTTTACAAAGTCATTAATATCGCACTTTCTACCCATCTTGATTGTATATTCTACATGTAACTTTCAATCATTTCCTAGTTGTAAAAATTCAAAACTTCATCAAGAATCCTACTACAGAGTCTAAGTAAACTAAAATGGACGCCAGATGCATGATGTGACTAATCACCATGCTGATTAAATAAGTAAGCACGTGTGACATCTCCACAGTACATTATTTAACAATAAATTGTAGAAAAAGATACCTGCCTTAATTTTTTGGCCACTACTGTATGCCATCCGGTCCAGGTGATTTGCTACTCTTCAGTTTATCAAATAGTTGTAATACATCTTCCCGGTGTAGCGATATTTCTTTCAATTCTTCTGCAGCATCACCTTTAAATAACACTTCAGTCACGGGTAACATCCCTACATCTTCCTCAGTAAAGATCGAAGCAAAGAATTCATTCAGTTTCTCTGCTATAGCCTTGTCCCCTCTTACTGCCCCCTTTTATCCCTCTATCATCTAATGGTCCAACTGACTCTCTCACAGGTTTTTTGCTATGAATGTACTTGAAAAAGTCTTTATTATATATTTTTGCTTCCACAGCAAGTTTCTTTTCAAATTCTCTCTTTGCCTGCTTTATCAATGCCTTGCATTTAACTTGCCAGTGCTTGTGCTGTTTCCAGTTTTCGTCATTTGGCTCTTTTTTCCATTTCCTGAAAGATGCTTTTTTGGCAACAGCTTCTCTGACCTCACCTTTAAACCATGCTGGCAGTTTTTTGACTTTCTTCCACTTTTCTTAAAGCGTGGAATACAGCTGGTCTGGGCTTCCAAGATAGTATTTTTAGATCCAAGCTTGATGTAAGTCTTTAACCTTTGCAACTGCTCCTTTTAGTTTTTTCTTAACTATTTTCCTCATTTTATCATAGTCTCCCCCTTTTGAAAGTTAAAAGGTAGTAATGTGGATTTCCTTACCTTTCCTCCTCCATTAATTAAATCAAACGTGATCATGCTATGATCACTATTGCCAAGTGGCCCCAACACCCTTATCTCTTGCACCAGGTCTGATGTTCCACTAAGGACTAAGTCCAAAATGGCTTCCCCTCTGGTTGGTTCATCAACCAGCTGCTCCAAGAAGCAGTCATTTATTTCATCTAGAAACTTTATCTCCCTAGCATGTCCTGCCATGACACTGACCCAGTCAATATTGGGGTAATTGAAATCACCCATTATTATTACCATTCTGTAACTTTTGTTAGCTTCCCTGATTTCTTTGAGCATTTCATCATCCATTTGTTCATTCTGGCCAGACGGTCGATTGTACACCCGCACTGCCATCGCCTTCCCCTTTTTACATGTAATCTCAATCCATAGAGATTCTACAGTGAATTTTGTTTCCTGTAGAACTTTAATCCTTTGTGACTCAATGCCCTCTTTAACATAGAGTGCAACCCCTCCACCAATATGACCAGCTCTATCATTATGATATAGTTTGTACCCAGGTATCACAGTGTCCCACTGGTTGTCCTCCTTCCACCATGTCTCTGAGCTACCAATCATATCTAACTTCTTATTTAGTGCTATATATTCTAACTCTCCCATCTTATTTTTTAGACTTCTAGCATTTGCATACAAGCATTTTAGAGACTGTATTTTATTCATATTAATCTGGTTATCGGTCTTATCAGCAAATGCGGAGAACACCTCCTGGAAGGAGGAGTCCTTGGCCCAGGTTCAGAAGGGAAAGTGACTGATTGCCAACCTATCCCACTATCCAGACCAGGTGCCCTTTTGAGTTTCCCCCATGATCAGTTACAATCAGGGGTGTGCACTTGCTTATCAGGATGGCCACTCCTCACTTCTTAGAATTATAGGTTGAGGTTTAGAGTTGCTCCCAATACCCTCCCCAGGGCTTGGCCGCTTCCGTAGGGAGCGAACGCACCTCCTGTAGGAGGGCAATATCCACCCGCTCTTTTTGCAAATAGCTAAGAACCCTCTTCCGCTTGACAGGGCTGTTGAGGCCACCCACATTCAATATAGGCAACTTAGGAGGCATACCGCCTCATGTTGATTAACAGAGTTCAGAGGCACAAGACCACCCCAAAAACGGCCCACACACCTTCTATTTCTCCATCCACAATACCACCCATTCCCCCTCTCGCTCCCTCCACCCCATGCACACACCAACACATGTTCCATACACATTCCCTCCCATACTCCCATTGCATTCCCCTTACCCATTCCCAGAACCTAAAGCAAACTATATATAACAATCAAACTAAACCTCTTAACATTTTGTAAACACTGTGCTTCCATCTTTTTATGGACTGCATGGATCCTCAATCAATGCACTCACAATCGCAAGAATGTTCCAAAAGTCACCCTCCCTCTCCTTTTACCAAGGCCTTCCCAGTCAAGAGCTGAAGTCCAAGATGGCCCAGTAGTGCTTGTCAGTATCACTCTAAGCCACTACTCCCACACTCATGGTCCAAGCTGTCACATAATGGGCAGCCCTTAAATGTCCAGGATGGGTTCATTTACTTCCTGGAGTCACCCTGTCAGCTGCTGAGTTGCATCAGCTTTCTCGCAGTAGCCTGCCTTCTCTGATGGCTCCTCTCCTAGTTGGAACATAGAGGGTAGCAGAGAGGCAGGTCCTAGCCTTTCTTGGGTGCTGGCGGTAGACACCGATGGTGGCATAGAGCTACCTGACCTCACTGGCTCCTCTGGGACTTACTGCTCTATGCTATCTGTGGTGAGGCATCCCCTGCCTTTTGCCCCGCACCTACTCACACTACTAGGTTTTTCACCTCCTCTGGGGATTAAAGGAAATGTCACTCTCCCTGAAAGATGGCAGTGAGGCAGGCAGGGTACCATACTGCAGCTTTAAGTCCTGCCTTCAGAACTGAGTCCCGGTACAGAAGGAGCGCTTTCTGCTTCCTGGTGGTCTCAGTGCTGACATCTGGAAAAATGGACAGTCCAGTTTTGATAGCACACAGTCTGATTTGCATGCCTCCATGATTATAAAGTCCTTTTCATGGTATCGGAGCATACAAACTATCAACACCTGTGGGCGTTTCTCTGGTGACGGTGCTCAATTTCATATGCGGGATCAGCAATTTTGGCAGGAAAACACACCTGGAGTAACTGCTGCACAAAGACCTGGCATCAGGTAATTTGGTCCCTTCAGATACCCCAAAGATGCAGAGATTCTGCCACTGATCCCAAATCTCGTTATTTTCCATCTTGGCCTCCAGCCTTCGTACAGCACACCGAAGCTTCTCCATTTCTTTACTGCTGTGTGTCTCCCCGTACTCCACTTCCGTCACTCGCTTCATAAGGTTTGCAAATTGTTCATCAAAGTGGGCAGACTGTATTAATTATTTTCAGCTTGGACGCCCTGATTTCTGCCAGCAAATCTACCGTTCCTTCAATGGGTTCTCCTGAATCTCTGATCCTTTCATTTCTGCCATACACTGCCATCTTAGCCTGTGGTCTCAGGCGATTTGCTGCTTGCGGTTTTATGTTCTCTGCTTCCCCTGTTCTGCCCATTTTGTCAGGTCAAACTTGCAGCATTTTGGGGCATCCTGCCACACCCTTCCAGGCTTCGTGGTGACACTCGGAAAGGGGATATGATCGGGTTTTAAGAGCACTGATCCAGAGCCACGCTCGTGCACCTCCGCTCACATGCGAACCGGAACTGGACGTCTTATGTCCTTCTTATATCGATGATGATAGTTATGGGATAAAGAATGATGGTCTCTACATTTTTACTAAGAACATGCAGTATAATAGTGTTTCAAATTCTGTGTGTGGATTATAACTACGACATTGCAATTTAGAGTTTATCAACATTTTTTATGTTTGAGATACTGCAGTGCCAGAACATTATTCCACATATCTAGACTAACAACATTAAAACAAACCCCCATAGAATTGGAAAGGGAAACAAGTCTACTGACATTTAGGAAAAGAGGTAAGAACATTTATTTCCCCAAGAGGTGAGAGTAATTTTGGGATGGGGTGGGAGGGTTTGGAAGCTTAATTTGTTTTCCTAAATTGTATGCTCTTAACATTTCTATGATTGTATTTTATAGTGGACTGTAGCCCAAGATTTTAATAAATATAAACAAACATTCTGAATAGTGTTTGACCACTAAGATTGTATATAAAGCTGTTATAAATAGTCTTAGGAACTTAATCTACTCTCTTAAAACTTTAAATAAAGAGGCTACCTACTCTCTCACAACCCTATTCTGACATATATGTACATTAGGGTGTGTCAATTTTAAGGGTAGATTTTTATTTTTTCAGACTTTACATATTACTAGTTACCAAATTATGCCGTTTTGCATGCGAATCTAAAGCTATCTTCAGAAACTGCTTAAAGTGAGTCCTACCTACATCAAATCACAGTTGAAATATGGGGAAATTAAGTAATATTTATTTGAACATGCAAATAGTCTGAACACCACCTGTAGCCACATAATTGTCTTTGAAATGTCATTTATGCAGTTAATTTAATGTTATTTAACAAAATCCAGCAAAGAAGCCATATCTTGTTTGCTTCCGTTTCGGCTCATGAGCTCTCTGCTGACCATCTGACCCCTAATATAATGTTTCCTTCTCTCCTGATTGTACACATGACCGGCGGCCTCACTTGTCATTTTTACACACCTTTCTGTGGACTGGGTGTGTGATGGCCAGTCTGGAACCACCATGGGCTTCTCAGAATTGCCTTGATCTCTGCTGTTGTCATAGTACAGTTAAGAGGAGGCTCACAGACTCTGGAACTCCAGTCAAGTAATTGGGTGACTGTAGTTGCCTCAGTGTTGATGGATGATGTTTTCCTGGGTCTTACACTGCTGTCTCCAAGTTGAATCTTCTCTCTCTTTCACGTCTGATCTTCACTATCTTCTCCACTGCATCTCCTCTTTACTGCACAACATAGCTTGCAGAACAGACTTGCTGTAACCATACCAAGCTGTCCTTCTCACTGTAGGCATGACTATCTTCCTTACCTCTTCACACTGTTCTTTCAACAGTTGCAGCTGGAAAAGGAGATGCCTGGGACCTTGTCCAATTGCTATTTATTTTTATATCGTGTAATTTCCTAGAAATTTCAGGTAGGTAAATAACATTACACAAAATTTAAAGCTAGTCGTTGATTTGCCACATGAAATTGTACCATTTTTCACTAGTGCTTTTTAAAATTAGGACATCTGCAGAACTGACACACCTTAATGTACATGTTCCTCATCAGTGCACAGCAGTCTTTTGTGAAACCATTTTCATGCTAGGAAAATAAATGCATATGAAAAGAGTTTCCCTGTACTCATTTATTTATCCCCTCAGCCTTCCTCTTGCAGTTTTCACAGACTAATCAAAACATGCAATTTTGTTTCTGATTAAAAAAAAAATTGTATTCTCCAGGACCAAGCAGGAAGTCAGTCCTCACATATGGGTGACATCGGCGCCGATGGAGCCCCCGTGCGAAGCATTTCCCCAGCTTTCATAGAAAGCCTTTGGGAATGCAGCGCGCATGTGCGGTCCCCTTCCCGCCCAAGGATGCCATCTTGCTCATTCTTCTTTGTTCCGCGGAGCCCGACGGATGTATATTCGTTTCACCCAAGGAAGAAGTTGATTTTCCCTACGTTAACCTGTTTTTCTTCGGTTCGACGCCGGTTCCCCTTTCCCGCCTGGGCCTGATACGTCTGTATCGAGCCCAGATCTCTTTTTCAGTTTTTGTCCTTCGTGACTAGCGTTCGTGCCATTTTTTCTTTTTTCACTGGCAGCCCTGTCTTTTGACCTTGCAGGGGGGCCCTTTTTCCCCCGATGGCCGCCAGTGGGTTTAAAAAGTGTGATCAGTGTAAAAACCTTATGTCTCTCACCGACACACATGACTGCTGCCTCCGCTGCCTCGGACCCGATCATGACCCGATGATCTGTGGTCCGTGTGGGAAGATGTCCTCTAAGGCGTTAAGGAGTCGGCAGCACCAAAAGGAAAGAATCTTCTCTGACTCCGCGTCCGGTAGGGCCCGGACCTCGTCAGAGGCCTCGACATCTCGGGACTCCGGCCCCGAGCAGCATCGAGGCTCCTCTGAACGGGGGGTCTCCCTTGCGGGAGCATCGTAAGAAGAAAAAACCCGCGAGGGCGGCGTCGGTGGATGCACTTGGCTCCTCGAGGGCCAGGTCGCATAGCCCCGAGCGCCATCCTGGGTCTTCGGAGCCGGAGAGGCCTGCAAAACAACCTTGTGTGGAGATGGAGTCCCCAGGTCACGTGAGTACTGTAGTCCTCGTGGACTCACCTCCAGGGGAGCCACCGCTGGGGCCCGAGTCGGGGTCTGCTGAGTCTCCTGAGCTCGGACTCAGGTTGACGGCCTTGGAGAGCAGCTTGGCTGCCTTCATGGAACAGCAGCGGGCACTGATCACCAGTCTCACCGGTGCATCTGCCCCGACCACTGGGACATCGACGTCCAAGTCGACCCCGGAGGCCGAGTCGATCCTCGAGTCCATGCGAACTCGAGTCGATCCTCGGCCAAGGTCCCCCTCGGCCTCCCGTTCGGGACCGAGGTCGTCGACGCCGGTACCCTTGGTGTCGGGGCGGACGGCATCGATGCCTGCCCGGCCAGAGCCGCTCGATTCCTCCTCTGAGGAGTCCGGCTGGGAGATGGAGGATGAGGAGTCGCCCGACACCTTTCGGACTCGGTGCGTTCCTTCGGATTCGCCCGAGTCCAAACCTCGGAGAAGGTCCCCCCCGGAGGATACCCAGTTCTCGGACTTCGTGCGGGACATGGCCAAGGCTTTGGCATTCCCCGCAGATCCCGAGGAGGAGCCTCGAGCTCGAGGCCCTACAGTATGACTCTCCTCTGAAGGAGGCCTTTACTCTTCCGGTTCCTCCGATGCTAGAGCGGTTGCTCTTCCGCATGTGGGAGGCACCGGCATCGACGCCGGTTTTAAGCAAGCAGGTCGATTCCATCTATCGAGTCCGCAAGAGCCCCGGGTTCCAAAAGGCACAATTATCGCACCACTCCATGGTTGTGGAATCGGCCATGCATCGTCTGAAGAGTCAGAAGATGCACTTCTTGGTGCCTCCCGGCCGGGAGGCCCAGAACCTGGATGCCCTCGGTAAGAAGTGCTTCCAGGGCTCTATGCTTGCTTGCCGTGTCCAGACCTACCAGCTGTACATGGGCATGTACCTTCGAGACCTGGCAAAGGAGATTGCCAGGTTCTCTGCTGGTCTCTCCGAGGAACCTTTGCAGAGGTTCAATGTTCTGTCCTCAGGTATTCGTGAGTGCTCGAAGTTTATATCTCGAGCAGCCTATGATGGCTTCGAGGCTTCGGCCCGAGTAGCCGCGGCCGACATCGGTGCACGTCGTCAGGCTTGGCTACAGTCATCGGACCTCGAGCCATGGGTGCAGGACAAGTTGGTCGATGTCCCCTGCCGAGGTGAAAACCTCTTTGGCAAGCCCATGGCTGACAAGGCTGCCGAACTCGAGACCGAGGCTCTTACCCGGACAAGGCTGTCAGAAAAACCTCTGCCCCTTCTCAGAAGAAGAAGGGCTAGGGAAAAAAGACCTTTTACCCGAGGAAGTCATCTGCCTATAAACAGTACCCTCATTATCAGGCCTCTGTAGCTCCCCAACAGGGTCAGCAGGCCAAGGGGCTGGGTCATGGGCCCTGTAGGCAGAAAGCTCCCAAGCCTCCTACTCCGGCTCCTGCTCAGCAGGGAGGGGGTTTTTGACTGCATTGGCATAGCCTCTCCTCCTCAGCTGGTCCCCATCAGCACTGGAGGCAGGCTGGACCTGTTTGCCCACAGGTGGTCAGCCGTCACAAGGGATACCTGGGTTCTCAGTATAGTCCAAAAGGGCTATCTCCTCCACTTCCACCAGGTACCCCCCTCCTATTTTCCAGGGGAGCCTCCCAGACTCCCTCTGCACAGGGACTTACTCCTGCAGGAGTTGGCAGGTCTTCTAAAGGAACAGGCAGTGGAACCGGTGCCCCACCACCTGAGAGGTCACGGTTTCTATTCCAGGTACTTCCTGGTACCAAAGCGAACAGGAGGCCTCAGACCCATCCTAGACTTGTGAAACCTGAACAAGTTCCTGGAGAGGGAAAAGTTCAAGATGCTTACCACCCCTTGGAATCCTGCTGCCCTACCTCCAGCAGGGAGATTGGCTATGCTCCTTAGATCTAAAGGATGCTTATACTCACATCCTTATTCATCCATACCACAGACAATATCTCAGATTTGTAGTGGGAGGAAACCATTATCAGTACAGAGTACTGCCAATCGGCCTTACATCCGCCCCCAGGGTATTCACCAAGTGCCTGGCGGTGGTAGCGGCCTACCTCAGGGTTCAAGGCCTCTTTGTCTTCCCATATCTGGACGATTGGCTCATCAGGGGTCAATCCCCACAAGAGGCCAATCAAGCCACCCTTCGCACTGTCGCCCTGCTTCAGCACCTGGGGTTTGTCATAAACTTCGCAAAGTCCAGTTTGCAACCTTCCCAGAACATGGAGTTCATAGGAGCTCGACTGGACACCTTTCAGGCAAAGGCCTTTCTACCAGTGGACAGGGCCCACAGATTGATGGATCTAGCCAGGCTATTCCGCAGCAATTCTCTGGTCTCCGCCAGACAATTCCTGAGGCTCTTAGGCCACATGGCTTCCACGGTCCATGTAACTCCAAATGCCCGTCTACACATGAGGCCAGCTCAATGGGGCCTCAGGACTCAGTGGCACCAGGCCACAGGAAGCCTCACGGACAAAGTGAGGGTGTCCAGCCTACTACAGTCTTCTCTGCAATGGTGGCTTCATCTTCCAAATCTAGTGCAAGGGGTGCCTTTTCAGGCAACTCCACACTCTCAGGTGCTGACAACCGATGCTTCTCTTCAAGGTTGGGGTGCACATTGCCAAGGGGCATGTTTTCAAGGCCTATGGACTCCTTGGGAGGCCGCACAGCAGATCAATCTCTTATAACTGAGAGCTATCCGCTTAGCCCTGAGAACTTTCTCTCATCTCCTCTCTCACCAGTCCGTCTTGGTTCAGACGGACAATCAAGTGGCTATGTTCTATGTGAACAAACAAGGGGGCACAGGGTCCTGCCTTCTCTGTCAGGAAGCACAGAAACTGTGCTCCTGGGCAGTCAATCATGGCATTCTTCTCAAAGCAGTCTACCTCCCAGGTCAGGAGAATTAACTGGCGGACAGATTGAGCAGGATCCTGCAGCCGCACGAATGGCAGTTGAACCCTTTAGTGGTGCAACGGATCTTCCTGAGATGGGGTCTTCCAACCATAGACCTCTTTGCCAGTCCTCTGAACCGTCAACTACCCAGGTTCTGTTCCAGACAACTGCATCCTCTTAGAGTAGCAGCGGATGCGTTTCTCATTCCATGGTCTACAGGCCTACTATATGCGTTTCCTCCCACGCCTCTAGTATCCCAGACACTATTCAAGGTGACCCGGGACAAGGCCTCAGTGATTCTGGTGGCCCCCAGGTGGCCAAGGCAACCATGGTTTCCACTACTGTTGCAACTGGCGGTGGACACTCCTCTTCCTCTGGGGAAGCAACCCGATCTCCTGTCTCAGGAGCAGGGATCCCTCTTGCACCCCAATCTCCAGTCCCTCAATTTGATGGCCTGGCTGCTGAAAGGGTAGTCCTAGCGCCTTTACTACTGCCTAGGGAAGTGGAGGACGTAGTCTTGGCCTCTAGGAGGCAGTCCACCAGAAAGTCTTATGCCCTTAAGTGGCATAGATTTTCTACCTGGTGTACTCAGCACAACGAGAATCCCTTCTCATGCCTGGTACCTGTGGTGCTGCAGTATTTGCTTCACCTCTCCAACCTAGGCCTTAAGTCCAATTCGGTTAGAGTTTATCTCGGTGCTCTTTCAGCACACCACTCACAGGTGGAGGGTCAGTCTCTCTCCAGTCATCCTTTGGTGGCTCGCTTCCTCCGAGGCCTGCTTTTGCTTAAGCGTCCACCTGCCCCTGAATGGGATTTAAATATGGTCATGCAACGGCTTACTTGCCCTCTGCGTTTCTTGTCCTGGCAAACGCTATTTCTGGTAGCCCTTACCTCAGCAAGGCGAGTGAGTGAGCTTCAGGCTCTGGTATCAGAAGCACCTTATACTAGGTTCTATAGGAACAGGGTAGTCTTACGGACTCACCCTAAGTTCCTTCCAAAGGTTGTCTCCTCCTTCCACCTCAATCAGGAGGTGGTTCTTCCAACTTTCTTTCCCAGGCCTCATGCTAGCCGGGCTGAGATGGTCTTGCATACCCTGGACTGTAGGAGGGCGTTGTCCTTCTACCTTGACCGTAAGCGGGAGCACTGGAGGGCTGTTCAGCTCTTCATCTCTTTTGACCCCAATACGTTGGGGTTGGTTGTCTCCAAGCGTACTTTGTCCTTATGGGTAGCCGACTGTATCGCCTGGGCTTACAGGGGAGCCGGCCTCTCATTGCAGGGTCGAGTTACGGCTCACCGTGTCAGGGCAAAGGCTGCGTCAGTGGCTCATCTCCGCTCTGTTCCGTTGGCAGACATCTGCCGAGCCGCTACTTGGTCTTCAAGCCAGACGTTTGCGGCCCACTACTGCCTTGAGAGGGAGTCCCACAGGGACAGTGCTTTCGGGCAAGTGGTACTCCATAATCTCTTTGGGGTTTAGGCAACTCCTACCCTCTGGCCCTGGTGTTGGGCTACCTATCGGGGGCGTTATTAGAGAAGATTCTGTTCTTGCATGCTGAGGCTCTAGAGGGAACTCATTTTTTCAGTTTGGGGCCTCTGGTAGCCCTAAGCTAGGGAGTCCCATATGTGAGGACTGACTTCCTGCTTGGTCCTGGAGAAAGAGTAGGTAGTCACCTGTAACAGGTGTTCTCCAGGAGCAGCAGGAATCAGTCCTCACAACCCTCCCTCCTCCCCTTGGAGTTGCAGTCATATGATTTATTTTTGCTATTTTTGCTGTCTTTTAGCTATGTCATCAGACTGAGCAAGATGGCACCCTTGGGCGGGAAGGGGACCGCGCATGCGTGCTGCATTCCCAAAGGCTTTCTATGAAAGCTGGGGAAATGCTCCGCACAGGGGCTCCGTCGGCGCCAACGTCACCCATATGTGAGGACTGATTCCTGCTGCTCCTGGAGAACACCTGTTACAGGTGAGTAACTACTCTTTCTGGAAAGACAGGCTCCCTTTTGACAGTGCAACAAATTTTAATTCTTTTACTCTGTCACCTATTTGCCAAATTTACTCAAGAGCCTAATTACAACCAGGGAACTCTTTGATTATGAACATGCATAATTTCACAGATAATAATTTAGTGATATGTACATAATCACATTAAGTCACAAATTCACCAAGGTCCTGTGAAAGAGAGGTTGAAAGATGTCATGCACTGTGGGACTAGGCAGCTAGAGTGATTGGTCCTTGCTGACTGCCATTCACTCTATTTCTGCTTCTGTGGTGCCAGAAATACAGACAATAAGGTCACTAAGGAGGCAGATCGATTGAGATCAAGTTTCCTGTGGTGCTGCTGCTGCTGCCATCAACTTGGAAGACCTGCAGAGAAGGTAATTGCTTCTGGCTCCATAGTGTGCACACATCTCTTCCATGTGTGTGTGGTAACAGCAACCAATGGTCAGAGGGTACATGGTGGCCCTTTGAATCCTCCAACTCATGCCCCACAGCAATCTACTGGGGAGTGGGAGAGCAGCTAAAAGAAAAGGCATAGAACAATCTAACCATCACATGATAAGCACCCACTCCCTGCTCTCTCTGGGTCGTGCCAGGTCGCATAGAACGGGAGGAAAGAAAAATATGGAGAGGCAGAGCACCCCTATTGCCTTCCATTTGGTGAGTGCTCTAGGCACGGATATAATGAGGAAAGCCATCCTGCCCAGAAACAATGGCTTTGCTCACCAATAGTTCCTAGAGCACTTCTAGAGTTCCCATTTGCCTCACTCTCTATTGCTGAGGGAGATGCATGTTCACCATAACTAAAAGCAGAGGAAGATAGTTAAATTAGTGCAAGTTAGACACTGACTGGTAAGAGGTTTTAGCCTTTCAGTGTTGATTCTTGTAATAAAATCAGTCTGCAAAATAGGTGCCAGTTCTGTGGGTGTTTCAACACTAAAATTGAGCAGATTCCTTTATCATGTCTGGAGAGTAGTATTTTGAGTTGAGTTTAGCATGCCAAACACTCTGAAAATGGAGAAATTTGGTCATATCTGGTAATTTTCATTCCTCGAGTTCAACCAGACCGGTCCAAAATGCACGGGTTATGCCTATCAGCCAGCAGATGGAGAAAGAATTGCTGTGTGCTTTGTACTGTAAGAGGCACCATGCAGCCACCTGCTCTTCCATATTTCTGTAACAAAGTAAATGGAAACCTACCAAAATAGCTCACCTAGGTAGGAGGATATCCAGCAATGCAAGCTCAAAAAATAAACAATCCTAGAGAACCAGAAAACCACTCAGTTTTCACTAACCTGCAAATCAAGAGACACCAAATTTATAGATTCATAGGATCCGGGTGGGCCTCTGGACTAGTCTGGTTGGACTCAAGGAAGGAAAATTAGCAAGCAAGACCAAATTTCTCCTTCCTTTTGTCTACCAGACAATTCTAAAATGCCTGGGATGTAACAATGCACGCTAACATTGGGTAGGATGAAGAGACTCCTGCTCCAAGAACTTTGGCTCCCAAAACAGCATCTTCCCTGATGATAGCATCCAGACTACAGTGAATAGAGAAGGAATGCAGGGGCAACAACATTGCTGTCCAACCAATGACTGCCGAAACAGACCAAAACTCAGCCCAAGAGGCTGACATCTCCTCAATCGAGGAGGGAAATGACCCTTAAAAATCCACACTGAAGAATCAGCCTTCTTAACTGAATGAGCAATAGTTGCCTAGGTAGATGCTTTACCTTACTTTGCTCCTCTAAACAAAGACAAGCGGTATGACTTCCTAACATCTTTAGCTCTTTCTAAGTCGTGCATAAGCACTCTATGAAAAAGAGAGAGGGTGGAACTCCTGACCACAATTCTCTTGTATAAAAGGAGCAATTGCACTGATTACAATGATAGAAGAAACCACTTATGATAGAACACCACATCTAAAATAAATAAATAAATAAAAAAAATATATATATATATAAAATGGAAAACAGGGTTCAACAGAAGCTGAACAAATAACGATCAAGAAAACCACCTTCAAGGTAAAGTCATGCAAGGAAGTCCTCTTTGAGGGTTCAAAGGCACAGCAGCAAGCATTCTAAGAATTAAATTGAGATTCCAGTCTGAGAGCAGCACTCACCACTGTGGACATAAATGACAAAAACCTTTCAGAAATCTAATGTCATCTGGATGCAAACCTAACAAAGATCTTTGAACATGGTCTCAAAGATCTGAGTTCTGCCTGCAGCACGGACAAAAAGATCAAGGTCAAAACTCTTAAATCCTTCCTGTAGAAATGAAATAATATTTGACATGGAGAGAGAAATGCGCGATTTGCACACCAGGCCTAAAAAAAAAAAAAAAAAAACCCTGACTATACTCTCGCATATACCAAAAAAGTGAACTTCTTGGGCAAGAGAGTAGTAATAACTGCTTCCATATAGCTAATGCATCTTAGGCATACCTTTACAAAAGTCAAGTTGTAAGAGAGAAGAGAAACTGTATTCCCTGACTAAAGAACCATGCAATAGAAGACCCTTGTCCTGAGGAAGCTTCAGACTGTCTCCTGCTTGAAGACTAATCAGGTCCACATACCACAGTCATCTAAGGTTGATACACAATCACAAGGATTACCAATTTGGACAAAATGTCACTCCCTGAAGCACCCAGACTAAGAGAGGCCTAGAAAGTAACCCATATAGCACCTTTGTCCCATCTCATAGCTGGAGAGGCATCCAGTCTCACAGATCTCCATCCTCCATGCTGACTAAAAACCATAGAATGTTTGCATTTTACCAAGCCACCTTTAGATCCATCATCAGTTTCCTATCAGCTGAAGACCAAGGGCAAGACTACCTCCTACAACTGCCAGCCCCCACATCTAGGCAGTATCTGCTCCAACAAACCACATGAACAGTGTCCAAACCTTAGAATGTGAGTTGTTGAAGAGGCCAGACAATATTTCTAATTGATTGATGGACCAAGCAGCCTGGCTTGCTGACCAGTGTCACTGAGCCACTTGCTCCAAATCAACCCCCAAACCGGCTAGACTCTCGACCATCATCAGTACCAATCAGTCTGCAGCTTCTAGCTGCATGCCCTGCAGCAAGAGCCAGGAATTCAGCTACCATGCCAGATTTATTTTGGCCTGCTGCATCTATGAAAGCTGCATCTCAGTACTCTGAATCTGTGGTGGACAACGAGACTGCAACAAACACTGTGCGGATGGCATGTGAGTCAAGCCCAAGGAACTAAGTTGAGAGTCATTGACATGGAACTTAGGAACTACATAAAATTTCAGTCCTATGGAATTCCCCTTGTGACCAGAATGCAAATCTAGTCCAGTAATTAAACCATTTGCTATCTGGGGTGAAAATCCTTTCCCCTCAGAACGTTGAAATGTACTCCCAAATAGCGTAAGCACTGAGCGGGAATCAAATAGCTCTCCTTGAAGTTTATCATCCAAACCAAAAAGTATAAAACCTAGATTTCTAAGCGACTTAGAGGCAGGAAGTCATCAAGCTACAGCTTGAGTAGAGCCATTCATCCAGATTAGGGTGGATTAGAATTCCCCCTCCTTGATGGTCTGCTGATACCATCAAGACCTTGGAAAAAGATCGAAGTGCAGTGGCAAAGGCAAAGGCAAGCACCCTGAATTGGGAAAAGTGACCCAGCACTTTGAATTCTGGCAACATTTAATGAGGCTCCCAACTAGGAATGCAAAGTTATGCCTCCTTGAAAGGTAATGCAGTTAGGAATACCCCTCTGCATAATGTTGTAAAAATGGATCTTAAGGTATCCATATAGAAAAGAAAACAATTACTAAGGTGGAGATACGTTGAAACACGTCCATTGGACTCCATGTAAAAACAAAGACTAATCCCGATGGTGCCACAGTGACAGGCAGGAAAATGGCATGCAGGCATGGTGGAACCTCCCAAACGCTTCTATTAGTAGCTGGAGAGTGTTCCCCCATGCGATCCATCAGATGACGTCACCCCATACATGAGGACTTCATTCCTGCTTGTCCACAGAGAATGAATGTGTTACAGATGCTGAAGTACCTGCACATGGCCCTAAGAATGAGGCAGACCTGTAAGCCTACTGCTCCATCACTACCCACAGCACTGTAATTCTCCAGATCCCCAGAGAACAACCGATTCAGCTATTACTGAACAGCAGAACAGAATGTCACTCCCAGCACATACACCCTAGGGCTTATTTACGGGCCTCCAACAGCCTGCCACAGCTCCTTGCAGCCTACCCTTTAAATATACAGGCCATCATTCCACCATAGACTGCCACAACAGGAGCAGTGCCTCACTTGCTGCAGTGGTGTTTCCATAGCAGCTGAAAGATTGAGAGAGGCAAGCACAATGCTTCCTACTGTGCAGTAATTGCCATAATTAGCTCAGCCATGCCGGTGGGAAGAGACAGTGCTGTCAGTTTATGAGACCACCATGGTGTTACAAACGTCACTCCCAATGACAAAAACACAGTGAAAGCAAGTGAAAATTATAGCACAGCAGCCCAGAGAGCTCCCCTCCCAAAGCTCTGAACATGTCAAAGTTCCTTTTTGCAGAAGAATCCCCTCCAAAACTAGGCTGACAAAGATGAATTATCTTAAAGAAAATGAAAAAAAACCCAGGGTTTTTTTTTAAACAAATAAAGGAGAGGGGAAAAAACGACAGGAAACTTCTCTGCAATCAGCTGTGCCAGTTGGGAGGAGGGAGACCTGGACTCCTCCAGGTATTCTCTAGGAAGTGGTCACCAAAGCCGGTGCTGAATAATTCTTTGACCACTATATGCTTAATTAGGTACCCCATTCTTCAAATGGAGCCCATGAGCTAGATCAACAGATTAATCCTCTGTAGCATGGAATGCCCTGTTACAATCTGCTAGAGAGGAGAGTGTAGAGTAGGTGGCTGCATGAAGCACACTGATCTTAATTCTGTCTCCCTCTGCTGACCGACAGGTATAACTCATGTATTCTGGACTAGTCTGGTGGAGGAAAAGGAAGTGGCTTTTATGGATTTTGCAGCACACAACCTCATTTTTATTCCTCCCTAAGGGCATTGTTCACCTACATATCAATGGATTAGACCAATTACATGCATAGCTCTTAACACTACTATTGTATTTTTGATAAGTATATGTTTAAGTGTCTTTGATCCAAGATATGTTTTGCCTTATATAATCAACATAGTCAATGTTATGGTTTAATTGACTATTTTGTGTGATATTTATAGTGTTGAGCCATTATTTTGAACAGTTATTTAATGTATTATGCTGCTACCACCACTAGCTGAAATACGGCACTGACCACCCTGGCGACATATACTCAAGCGCTCTAGCAGGAGGCCTCCCACACTCAGTCAAATCAGAGCCACAGGACACTCACACATTATGAATACTAACCCTATTTTGAACACCCTCGTCAGCTGTGCATTAATCAATGCTAGATAGATTAGAAACAAAACCAACACTCTAGCTGACCACCTGCAAACCCAACAGACTGGCATCATGTATATAACTAAGACCTGGCTAACAAATACAGATCAAGTCATCCTGAACCAGGTCACACTGCCCACACACACCACATTCAATTGCCCACGCATGCACAAGAGGGGTGGTTATGTACTAATTCTGCAAGGAACCATCTCAGGTTTCAAGCCTCCTCAGCTGCCAGTACAGAGCATGGCAACATGATCATCATTGAGAATAAACACATCGCTATATGCCTTACCTATAGAGCTCCAAATGCCAAGGCTGACGAGCTCTCCACAACACTTAATCAGTGTGTGCATTTAATTCTTCCCACATGCCATTGATAGTCCTTGGGGACTTCAACCTCAACTCTACATCCTACAAGGAGGTAGATGCTTTCCTAAGAGCTATGAACTCGCTATAATATGCACAACTGTTAACAGAACCCACACATCGACAGAGCTCTACCCCGACCTCATCTTCGCCCCTAATACCCTCCTAGATATTAACATTATAATGCCATCTTCAATCATCCACCCTGGTCTGACTATCATACCATAAATTTCAACATGCAGATCTCTCACTGAGCACACAAGAGCAAGAACACCCAGGCCGGTGATTCAAGAACTTCAATCAGGATCAGTTCCTACAAGAAATCCTTCCTAACTTAAACCAAGATTGCACAGACCTTGATAATATAATTGAAAATTGGACCACCGCTATCGTTGCAGCTGCAAAGGCACCAGACAGAAAGAATATCATAGCACTAGGAAGAAGAACGAGATCAGCATCTTGGTACTCCAATGAAATAAGAGAAGCAAAGAGAACCCTAAGGGAAACTGAGAGAAACTGGAGATAGAACCTCACAGCAGTACAGGAACAAAACAAGAATACAATGAACTAATCAACCGACACAAGCAAGAATACCACACCAACCTCATTCTGAAATCCACTAATAAACACAGGGAGTTATTTGATATAGTCAGAACCCTCAGACAGCAACACAACACATCCACAAACCATAGCAAATTTCCTAATGACAAAATATAAGACCAAACACCCGAACAAGCTCACCCAACAAGACAGATGACACTGAAACCACAACCCTCTCAAGGATACCTGGGGTGAATTCAGCATACCTTCTATTGAACAGGTAATCCCGACAATTTCCACACTGAACACTAGCATTGCATCATCTGACCCATGCCCAGTACCATGGATTAAATCAGCCAAGGAAGAACTCAACCAACTTATCCACAAAGTAATACAATCATCCCTTACCCAAGGCTACATGCTAAAGACCCTCAAACAAGCAACCATCAGCCCAATCCTCAAGCATGCCTCTCTGGAAAGAGATGACCCAGCAGCGTATCAACCAATTTCAAGCCTACCATTCATTACCAAAATCATAGAAAAAACTGTACAGTTTCAGTTACAAGACCATGTAGACTCACAGGCACCACTGGATCCCCACCAACGTAGTTTCAAGCCAAACCACAGCACTGAATCCTTTTTAATATCACTCTTTGACAGCTTAATCAGAGGTATTGACAACATAAAAATAGGTTTCCTACTCATCTTCTTAGACATCTCATCAGCCTTTGATACAGTATCCCACAGCATTCTCCTTCAATGGCTACAGGACATTGGCATCCACAACATCATGTTCAAGTGGTTTCACTCATATCTAAGCAATAGACAACAGCTATTCAAATGTGGAGAGACCAAATCCTCTCCATTCCCTGTTTTCCAGGGTGTACCCACAAGGGTCATCATTATCAGTGTTGCTCTTCAACCTGTACATACAGCCTATTTGAAAGGTCATAAAAAACACAATAGTCAACACAAGGTATAGGCCAATGACATCGGGAATTACACCCCAATCAACCTAGATAAGCTGGAGGATATGACCGAGTTGCTTGCCAACAGCAACCTAAACAAACTACAATAAGACTGAAGCCCTATTTATCATGAAGAACACATCATTTACCCCTCCCCCCAAGCTCAATCAAATTACCCCATATGTGCATATCCGTAAAGGAAGAAGTCAGATACCTAGCAACCTGAACCTACAATCCCACATCAGCAAGACTTTGAGGAACGCCTCTCCTCAGCCAGGATCATTTCCATACAGTATGCCAAAACATTATCACATCCATTTTGGACTACTGCAACTCCCTATACCATGGTTCCCAAAGCAAACTATCCATCCTTTGCAGATGGCACAAAGCACCTTTGTGCACATCATCACCGGGACAGCAAGACACAAACATGCTACTCCCCTTCTGAACCAGCTGCACTGGCTCCAAGTTCACTCCCGCACCAAGTTTAAGGTGGCACTTAACATTTTCAGAATCATACAGAACACATCGGCTGACATCCTGAAGAACCTAATCAATAAAAATCCAGACAACCGACTCAGGAGGCACAACAAGTTGAACCTCATAATCACCCCCAGAGATGACATCAGTTCACATCAGAGAGGACATTCTCCCTCACTGCTCCAGCCCTATGGAACTCCCTACCAGACGATATAAGAGCCACCATAGACACCAAGGACTTCTGGAAAAATTAAAAACTTTTCTATACACGGAACACTTCCATAGTATCACATAGAGAAGCTTTTAAACTAAAAAATAGGGGAAAGCCGACAGTCACCCAAGAGCGCATGGTCCGGAAGAAGGTATCCTTGAAGGATACTACCAAAAGCAGTGAGGTTCCAAAAAAGAGTAAAGTAGCCCAAATGCCCTTGAGTATGGTACAGACAGAGTGTAAAGATTCCAAATTACCCATGCCTACCAATAGCCAGATTAATATCAATAAAATACAGTCTCTAAAATGCTTGTATGCAAATGCAAGTAGTATAAACAATAAGATGGGAGAGTTAGAATATATAGCACTAAATGAGAAGTTAGATATGATTGCAATCTCAGAGACATGGTGGAAGGAGGATAACCAGTGGGATACTGTGATACCTGGATACAAACTATATCGTAATGATAGAACTGATCAAATTGGTGGAGGAGTTGCGCTCTATGTTAGAGAGGGCATTGAGTCAGAAAGGATTAAAGTTTTACAGGAAACAAAATTTGCTGTAGAATCTCTATGGATTGAAATTCCATGTATGAAGGGGAAGGTGATGGCAGTGGGGTCTACTATCAACCGCCTGGCCAGAATGAACAAATGGATGATGAAATGCTCAAAGAAATCAAGGAAGCTAACAAAAGTCACAGCACAGTAATAATAATGGGTGATTTCAATTACCCCGGTATCGAATGGGTCAGTGTCACGGCAGGACATGCTAGGGAGATAAAGTTTCTAGATCAGGGGTTCTCAACCCTGTCCTCGGGACCCACCTAACCAGTCAGGTTTTCAGGATAACCACAATGAATATGCATGGGAGAGATTTGCATATAATGGAGGCAGTGTATGCAAATCTCTCATATACATATTCATTTATTTTATATTTAAAGTCTCTCTTTTATACCGCGCTATTCAGCATCAGTGTGGTTTACAATAAACAGCGAACATACACATTTCCAATAGTACTTTGTGTTTACATATGAACAGGAGAATCAACTTGGCTAACAGGGTAACTATATACAATAACAATATATACAATTCATTGTGGTTATCCTGAAAACCCGACTGGCTAGGTGGGTCCCGAGCAATGTTCCCTCTAATTTTCTGTAGGCTGTGTGCGCATAAAATATCAGCTGTGCAGCTTTTGAAGGAAGGTTACATTTTTGTGTGCCACATAACGACTCTCAGAGTTATATACTTTAAAAATTGACTACAGTATGTACACCACATTGATTGCACTAGAAAATATTGTAGAACTTGTGAAAACTGGAAATACACAACAACTTTTCAATTTTAAGACATCTGTGTTGTTTTCTATCAGAATCAGAACAGTAATTTTTGTGCGCTCTGTTGTAAAGTATGTGCGCTCGCTCGGCGAGGTGTGTGCGCGCGCACACGCGCATAGCTTAGAGGGAACAGTGGTCCCGAGGACAGGGTTGAGAACCCCTGATCTAGAAACGTTATCTGTTCTAGATGAAATAAATGACTGCTTCTTGGAGCAGCTGGTTCATGAACCGACCAGAGGGGAAGCCATACTGGACCTAGTCCTTAAAGGAAAACCAGATCTGGTGCAAGAAAAGAGAGTGTTGGGGCCACTTGGCAATAGTGATCATAGCATGATTGTGTTTGATTTAATTAGTGGAGGAGGGATAGTAAAGAAATCCACAGTACTACCTTTTAACTTTCGAAAGGGAGACTATGATAAAATGAGGAATATAGTTAAGAAAAAACTAAAAGGAGCAGTTGCAAAGGTTAAAGACTTACATCAAGCTTGGGTGTTGTTTAAAAATACTATCCTGGAAGCCCAGACCAGCTGTATTCCACGCATTAAGAAAAGTGGAAGAAAGTCCAAAAAACTGCCAGCATGGTTTAAAGGTGAGGTCAGAGAGGCTGTTGCTGCCAAAAAAGCATCTTTCAGGAAATGCCAAAAGACAAAAACTAGAAACAGCACAAGCACTGGCAAGTTAAATGCAAAGCATTGATAAGGCAGGCAAAGCGAGAATTTGATAAGGAACTTGCTACGGAAGCAAAAACACAAAATAAAGACTTTTTCAAGTACATTCATAGCAAAAGGCCTGTGAGAGAGTCAATTGGACTGTTAGATGATAGAGGGGTAAAAGGCTATAGCGGAGAGACTGAATGAATTCTTTGCTTCGGTCTTTACTGAGGAAAATGTAGGGATGTTACCCAAGACTGAAGTGGTATTTAAAGGTGATACTGCAGAGGAATTGAGAGAAATATTGCTACACCGGGAAGATGTATTACAACTATTTGATAAACTGAATAGTAGCAAATCACCTGGACAGGATGGTATACATCCAAGAGTGTTGAAAGAACTGAAATATGAGATTGCAGACCTGCTATTAGTAATCTGTGAACTTTCATTAAAATCATCTGTAATACCTGAAGATTGGAGGATCGCCAATGTAACGCCAATTTTTAAAAAGGGTTCCAGGGGTGATCCGGGAA
This sequence comes from Ichthyophis bannanicus, assembly GCA_033557465.1. Classification (NCBI taxonomy): domain Eukaryota; kingdom Metazoa; phylum Chordata; class Amphibia; order Gymnophiona; family Ichthyophiidae; genus Ichthyophis; species Ichthyophis bannanicus. Next base: position 147,467,640 of record CM066033.1, read on the forward strand.
ACTACAGACCGGTGAGCCTGACGTCAGTACTGGGGAAAATGGTAAAAATCATCATGAAGAACAAAATTACACAGCATGTAGATAGTCATGGCCTAATGGAAGACAGTCAACATGGCTTTAGACAAGGAAGATCTTGTCTTACTAATCTGATATGTTATTTTGAAGGTGTGAAAAAACAGGTAGACAAAGGTGAGTCGGTTGATATAGTGTATCTGGACTTTCAGAAAGCCTTTGACAAGGTCCTTCATCATAGACGTTTGGCAAAACTAAAAAGTCATGGGATAGGAGGCAGTGTACTATTGTGGATTGGGAACTAGTTAAAAGATAGAACGCAGAGGGTAGGGCTAAATGGCCAGTTTTCTCAATGGAAAAAGGTGAATAGTGGAGTACCCTAGGGATCTGTACTGGGTCCGCTACTTTTTGACATATTCATAAATGACCTGGAAAAGGGAGTAACTAATGAGGTTATCAAATTTGCAGATGACACAAAACTGTTTAAAGTTGTTAAAACCCAAGAGGATTGTGGAAAACTGCAGGAGGATCTGGATAAATTGGAAGACTGGGCATCCAAATGGCAGATGAAATTGAATGTGGACAAGTGCAAAGTTATGCACCTAGGAAAGAACAGCCCACACTATGGTTACACAATGCAAGGTTCCACATTGGGAGCCACCACCCAGGAAAAAGATTTAGGAGTCATCGTGGATAACATATAAAAACCCTCCGCCCAGTGTGCAGCGGTGGCCAAGAAAGCAAATAGAATGATAGGTATCATAAGGAAAGGAATGTGAAATAAAAAAGGATATTATAATGCCTCTGTATCGTTCCATGGTACAACTGCACTTTGAGTATTGTGTGCAATTCTGGTCGCCGTATCTTAAAAAGGATATAGCGTTATTAGAAAAGGTACAGAGAAGAGCCACCAAAATGGTAAAGGGGATGGAAGGCTACTCCTATGAAGAGAGGCTACAAAGGTCAGGGCTCTTCAACCTGGAAAAGAGACGGCTGAAGGGAGATATGATAGAGGTCTATAAATTAATGAATGGCGTGGAACGGGTAAACGTAGATCGATTGTTTACGCTATCAGAATATAGAAAGACTAGGGGAAATGTAATGAAGCTACAGGGTAAACTATTTAAGACAAATAAGAGAAAATATTTTTTCACTCAACGTGTAATCAAACTCTGGAATTTGTTACTGGAGGATGTAGTAAGGGCTGTTAGTGTAGCTGGGTTTAAAAAAGGTTTGGACAAGTTCTTGGAGGAAAGGTCCATAAACCATTATTAAGAAGGGACCCAGGATATCAATGCTTGACCCAATACAAGCATTGTGGAACCTGTTTCTCTTGGGGATACTGCTAGGAACGTATGACCTAGATTGGCCACTGTTGGAAACAGGATACTGTGCTTGATGGGCCTTGGTCTGACCCAGTATGGCATATCTTATGTTCTTATGTTCTTATAGTGCATAGTAACCCCCTCCCAGTGTTGCCTCTGGCTCCAGGATGTCCTTAAGCCTCATGATCTAATCTGCCCCGAACCTTTGCCCTCCCATTGTACATATTGTATAAAGGTTATATTGTGCTGCAATTCCCACATGCCATTTCCCCTTCCCTGTCACTTTGTTGCTATGTAAACTGTTCAAAGTTACACAATGTAAACCACTTTGGTTGAAGGATAAGGCGGTATAGAAAACCTGTTAAATAAATAAATTTGCAAAAAAGCATAGTTACTCACCTGTAACAGGTGATCTCCGGGAACAGCAGGAATTTAGTCTTCACATATGGGTATCGTCAGTACCGACGGAGCTTGCGCGGGAACGCTCCCCAGCGTCCAATTAGAAAGCTTTTGGGAGCATCCCACAGCGCCTGCGTGTTGCCTTCCCGCCTTTCCCAACTGCCTCTCTCCAGATGAGTTTTAAAGCAGAGACAAAGAGAGAGAGAGGGAAAGGAAAGAGAGATAAAACTCCTAGGGGAGGTGGGTGGGTTGTGAAGACTAAATTCCTGTTGTTCCCGGAGATCACCTGTTACAGGTGAGTAACTATGCTATCTCCAGGAACAAGCAGGAATGTAGTCTTCACATATGGGGACTCCCTAGCTCCTGATGCCAGGGAGAGACCCCAGAGGTTGTGTGCCCTTGTGAAAGGGCTCCACTTCCCCCCATGGATCTCTGGCATCCTACCGGGAATGGTGGGTAGGAGTTGATTAAGTATGGAACAGGTGTCATAGAACAGCCTGAACAAACAAGGCATCCCAGCTGGAGTCCTTGTCCAAGCAGTAATGAGCTGTGAAGGTATGAACTGAGGCCCAAGTAGCTGTTCGACAGATGTCGTCAATAGACACAGAGTGTAGATGAGCCATTGAGGCTGCCTTGGCCCTCACATTGTGAGCCATGACATGGCCTTCCAGAGAAAGGTTCTTACTCTGATAGGTAAAGGAAATACATTGTGCAATCCAACTGGACAATGTTCTCTTGGAGACTGGAAGTCCCAAATGAGAAGGATCAAAAGCAACAAAAAGTTGAGAGGACTTTCTATGTTGCTGTGTTCTTTGTAAGTAAAAGGCGAGTGCTCTGTTACAGTCCAAAGTATGACGATTCCTTTCTGCATTTGAAGCATGAGGCCTTAGAAAAAATACAGGCAGATAAACTGCTTGGTTCAAATGAAAAGGTGAGACCACCTTTGGCATAAAGTGTGGATGAGTCCTAAGGACTACCTTATCATGATGGAACCTCGTATAAGGAGGATCAGCAACCAATGCTTGCAATTCACTGAAGCAACGTGCTGATGTGATTGTAATGAGAAAGATAACTTTCCAGGAAAGGAATTTCAAGGAAGTAGTAGCTAAAGGTTCAAAAGGCGGCTTCATGAGCTGGCCAAGAACCAGATTCAGGTCCCATGCCACTGGTGGTGTCCTAATGGGAGGCTTAGTTAGAAGAAGGCCCCTCATAAATCTCGCTATGAGAGGATGAGAGGAAATAGGCTGCCCATTTAAGGGCTTTAAAGAAGCTGAAATAGCACTTAAATGGACTTTTACTGAGTTAGTCTTAAGTCCTGCATTAGATAAATGCAGGAGATACTCCAGTAATGATTCCAGAGGTATCACAAGGGGGTTAAGACCCTTCTGTGAACACCATATGGAAAACCTTCTCCACTTGAAACCATAAGAGCGTCTTGTGGAAGGTTTCCTGGAAGCACAAAGGACATCCTTTACTAGTTGAGAAAGGTTAAGACCATGTAGATCTAGGCTCTCAGCAACCAGGCCCTGATATGCAGAGCGTGGGGATTTGAATGCCACAACATCCCGTCCTCCTGAGACAGGAGATCTGGAGCAGATCCGAGATCCAGAGATGGGGCTTGAGAGAGATGTAGGAGCAGAGGGTACCACACTTGCCGTGGCCAATGTGGAGCTATGAGAATCATATGGCCTCTGTCTCTCTGAAGCTTGAATAGGGTTTTGGGAATTAGGGGAATGGGTGGAAAGGCATATAGGAAGTCCTGACCCCAATGTAGGAGGAAAGCATCCCTGGCCTGACAACCCTGAGCCGGAATTCTGGAACAGAACCGGGGAAGTTTGGCATTCAGTGGACTTGCAAAGAGGTCTATGTCCCGGGTTCCCCAAATTTGAAAAATTGTTGTTACCTGGTCTGCATGGAGAGACCATTCGTGTGGGAGCAGAACTCGACTGAGCCTGTCTGCCAAAGAGTTTTGAATGCCTGGTAGATATACCGCAAAGAGATGAATCTGATGCTCTCTGGCGAGGGCCCAAAGTCGCAAAGCTTCGTTGCAAAGCGACAGAGAGCCTGTTCCTCCCTGCTTGTTCAGATAGAACATAGCTACTTGATTGTCTGTTTGAATAAGGACTGTCTTGCAGCTTAGCTGGGCATTGAACACTCGAAGAGCAAAGATGATTGCTCTGAGTTCCAGGAGATTGATATGTAAGTGGGACTCCTGTGGAGTCCAGGTGCCTTGGGTAGAGAGATCCTGCAGGTGAGCTCCCCAACCCAACTGTGAGGCATCTGTTGTTAGAGTGACCTGGGGTAGGGGCTGCTGGAAAGGGCACCCTACCAACAGGTTTTGGGTTGATTGCCACCATTGGAGAGACAAAATAAGGCGACTTGTGTTTGCTATTTTGTCTGATAGGCAGCCTGATGCCTGGGTCTATTGAGTGGATAGAGTCCATTGGGCTGCTCTCTTATGGAGGCGAGCATAGGGGACCACATGCACGGTAGATGCCATGTGGCCTAGTAATTGTAACATTTCCCGAGCAGTGAGATGAGTTTTCAACACTGCCTGGGAGGCTAACTGCACAATGCGAATGCAACGGGGTGTGGAAGATAGGCCCTTGCTTTTCTGGTATCCAGCAAAGCTCCTATGAACTCTAGAGACTGAGTGGGAGTTAGGCTGGATTTTGGGATGTTTATGACCAGACCCAAATACTGAAGGATACGCATTGTGCAAGATAGAGAAATCCTGGCCTCTGACTCTGATGGGGCTCAAATGAGCCAGTCGTCTAAGTAGGGGAAGACGAATATTCCTAGAGTGCGAAGAAATGCTGCTACCACAGCCATGCATTTCGTAAACACCCTTGGTGCTGAGACCAGGCCAAAAGGAAGCACCCTGTATTGGTAGTGCTTTCCCTGAAAAAGGAACCGAAGGAATCTTCTGTGAGTTGGATGGATGAGAACATGAGTGTACGCATCCTTGAGATCTAGAGAACAAAGCCAATCCTGACTCTGAAGGTATGGCAGCAGAGTTCCCAGAGAAAGCATCTTGAATTTCTCTTTGAACAGGAATTTGTTCAATTCTCTGAGGTCTAAGATAGGTCTGTATCCCCCTGTTTTCTTTGGGATAAGGAAATAGGGGGAGTAAAACCCTGTACCCTGTTGAGGGATGGGTACCTCTTCTATTGCCCCTTGGGCAAGAAGCATAGTGACCTCTTGATGTAACAGGTTGTTGAGAGAGGTCTGAGAATTGAACTGTCTTACCATTGTGGAGGGGGCATGCCAAGAAAGTGAAGCTTATACCCCTCTTTTATAATGGAGAGAGTCCAATCTTCTGCTGTTATCTGCCCCCATCTGGGGGCAAAGTGACACAACCTTCCTGGAATGGTGGAAGGCTCTGGTCCGTTGAGGGCCCGGAACGCTAAGTTCTCTAGATGGAAGTCAAAGGCCTTGTGGAGACTGAGACTGCTGAGACGTTTGAGGCTTAGCAGTCTTTGCTTTCCTTTGTTTAGGTGGTTGCTGACCCTTTCGGGCAGACTGACATGCAGAACATCCCTGCTGGGTATAAGAGGGATAAAACCTCTTCTTTTTGGAGAAGAATGGTTTCTTGAAAGATTTCTTTCTTGCAGGATCAGCTGTGGCTTTGGATCTATCCAAAGTGGAGTTGTCAGCATCCAGCTCATTGGCTTTCTCTTGCCAATTTTTGCCGAATAGATTCTCACCTGTACAAGGGATATTGCCCAGTTTGTCCTGCACCCAGAGTTCCAAATCAGATGCCTGAAGCCAGGCAATCCTACGTGCACCTATGGCAATGGCAGAGGTTCTGCTTATGCACTCAAAACAGTCAAAAGCTGCACGATTGACAAACTTAGAAACATCCTGGGCATGTTTAACCAGTGTGAGAAAATCCTGCCTCTTATCCTCAGGAAGAAGAGGGCTCAAAATCTCCAAATCTCCTGTGACTTCCTTAAGGAACATTCCCATATATAAAATATAGGAACTGATCCTGGCAGAAAGCATGGAAGCCTGGAAAGTACGACGTACAAAGGCATCCAAAGTTCTACACTCACGTCCTGGAGGGTTAGAGGCATGCCTCTTTGCACTTCTGATCCTTCTCATAGCTGATTCCACTACAATGGAGTGGTGAGGAAGCTGAGTCTTCTGGAAGCCAGGACACGGAGGCACTCGATACATAGTATCTAGTCTATGAGAATGAGGAGAGGTGGTAAGAGGTGTTTCCCACATTCTTAACATGAGATCATGTAAGATCTCATGGATAGGCAAAGTAGCTGCCTCTTTAGGAGCCTTGGGATATTGAAGAATCTCCAACTCCTTTGCCCTGGGCTGTTTCAGAAGCCACAATAATGGAAAGACCTTGAGCCACCTCCCTGATAAAATCCTGAAAGGAGATATCCTCTGGAGAAGACATCCTATGTTTTGGAGAGGAAGGCTCCTCTGGGAGAAGTACTCCAGTACCATCTGAGCTGTCAGAATCCTCAGACTCCTCCGAGGATTCAAAGTACCTTCTATCCGGGTGCTCTTGTAGAGCACAAACCCATACAGACCGGAGTCGGTGTCGAGGGAAATTGGTACCGGTGTATCGGTACCGGAAGGCATAGCATGACTGGGTGCCGGCAATGCCGACACCGATGTCGATGTTGTCGGTACCGGTACCAATACCGGTGCCAGAACCGGATGAAGTGTCTGACGCGGTTCCAAGGGTGCTGATGCTGCAAGGAGAGCCGCCAGACTGCGTTCAATAGCCAGGAACCTCTGGTCTATTGACGCTGCCGATGCCTGGGTATCGGTACTGGAGAAAGCATCCGGTACCCCAGAGCATGGCACCAGTAGTTCTGCCGAGGTTGAGGCCTCAAGAACATCCTGGAGCCCCGATAATGCTTTGGAAGCCGAAGCCTCCCACCGGGGCAATTTTGCCGGTGCAAGACCCTCAAGGGCAACACCAGAGGCATCTCGATGCTTGGAAGGAGATCTACCCTTTGAGGACTGGCCAGACTTATGTTTAGTTACCTGAGATCCATGGGAGGAAGACGAAGCCCTGGAAGACGTTGATGCCACAGAGGCTGCATCGGAGGGAAAAAGGGTGCTGAGCTTAGCAGCTCGGTTTTGACGACCCCTCTTCGACATCATCCCACAGGCCATACACTCCGAGATTTATTTATTTATTTATTTAGATAGTTTTGTATACCGCCTTATCCTTCAATCAAAGCGGTCACAACACAATTGGGGGATACATTTAACACGCGGGGATATGAGACACATACACTAATACTTACAGGGAACATGGGCAATGGAGGGTTAAGTGGCTTGCCCAAGACCACAAGGAGCATCTTGGAGTGGTCAGGACCTAAACATTTAAGGCACAACTCGTGGGTGTCAGTGATGGAGATGGTACCGCCACACTTGGTACACTTTTTGAAACCCGAAGCGGGTTTTTCCATAGTAAGGAAATTTTGGGCCTAGTGCCCAAAATGGCACGTGCACCTGAAGAAAAGTTTGGAAAAAAATATTAGATTTTTTTTTTTCTTTTAAAGAAAGAAAGAAAGAACCGGCGGTACCGGTATGGCGTCGAGAGAAGGCAGACACGACCACAAAAAAAGAAGGAGAAAAGAATAATTTTCTGCGGTGACAGGGACGACCTGCTGGCTCCATGGAAAACGAAGAACTGGAGAGAGGCAGTTGGGAAAGGCGGGAAGGCAGCATGCAGGCACTGTAGGATGCTCCCAAAAGCTTTCTAATTGGACGCTGGGGAGCATTTCCGTGCAGGCTCCGTCGGTACCGACGATACCCATATGTGAAGACTACATTCTTGCTTGTTCCTGGAGATATAACTTTACTTTCACATAATAATTTTTATTTTTTCCATGCATAAGTTTTCAATTTTTTGGCACATAATTCCTTAGGGTATATCTTATAGACAAATCTCAACTGTGGTTTACTGTTTCAAATTTAAATTTCTCTTTCTCCACTTGTCTATCTGAGATTTCTCAGTATACCCTCAAAGCTTCTGTCAGCACTTTAAAAGCTGTATCTCCAGGAACAAGCAAGAATGTAGTCTTAACATATGGGTGACGTCAGTATCGACGGAGCCCATGCGAGAATGCTCCCCAGCGTCCAATACGAAAGCCTTTGGGAGCATCCCACTGCGCCTGCGTAGCTGCCTTCCCAGCTCTCCCTCCACAGTTCTTCGTTTTCCGCAGAGCCGACAAGAAGTAATTACTGTCACTGCAGAAAATTTGGTTTATTTCTTTTCTGTGGTCACGTCTGCCTTCCCGTCGACACTGGTAGCGACCCTGTCGGTGCTTTCTTTCTGTAAAAGAAAATCTTCACTGAAGAAAGAAAACTTTCTTCCTTCAGGCTCATCAATGCCTTCTTAGGCTTAGGCCTTTCCTTTTTGTCAAACAAAATGGAAAAACCAGCCAGTGGTTTTAAGAAGTGTTCCAAATGTGGCAGTACAATTTCTGCCACGGACACCCATGACTGGTGTCTAAAGTGTTTAGGACCAGATCACCAACCATCAGAATGTCCTCTCTGTAGGAAGATGACAAAGAGAGGCCTACAGAACAGAGCTGCAAAACTGGGCACCCTCTTTGCCACCGATGCAATGTCTGTAGCATCAACGTCATCGAGAGCTTCATCTTCCTCTCAAGGATCTCAAGTATCGAAACCTAAGTCTTCATTGAAGACTGGCCCGCCCTCCAAGGGTAGATCTCCTTCTAAGCATCGAGATGCCTTGGGCATTGCCCTGGAGGGGGACACACCAGCCAAACAACCCCGGCGGTAAGCTCTTGCCTCCAAAGCCTTAGTGGGGTCTCAGGATGCTCCCGAGGCCTCCACCTCCAGAGAGCTCCTGGTGCCATGCTCAGGGATCGTGGCCCGCAACTCCGGTATCAATACCCAAGCATCAGCAAGCCCCATGGATCAACGTATCCTGGCCATTCAGCGGAGCTTAGCGGCCTTATTGGCAGCCTCCATACCAGTAAAGCCTTTACAGTCAATTCCTCAGACATTGGTACCGACTACAGTACCGAAGGAGCCTGCATCGACTTTTTTACTGCTTTCCATGCTACTGCCCATGCCGGCCCTCAAATCCGTTTCCAGTAATGAGGTTCCGGCACCACAACCTTCAGCTGCCAGCTTTGAGCAGTATCGAGTATGTGCAGAGTGCGAACACCCTGCCCGTCGATACTTTGAGTCTTCTGACTTCGATTCGTTGGACAATGAATTGGCCGGTACCCAGAAAATGAGGACTCTCCCGGAAGACTCATCTCTGTCCCCACAACGTCGTATGTCCCCTCTGGAGGACATGTCTTTCCAAGACTTTATTTGCGATGTTGCTCAGGGTCTGTCCATAACAGTGGCTTCGGAGACAGAGCCTAGGGCTGAATAACTTGAAATCCTTCAATACCCTGCAGCCCCCAAAGGAAGTCATTATGCTTCACATTCATTGAATATTTCATGACCTTACGCTACATATGTGGGAGATACCCCTAACCATCTCTCCACATACTCGAAGACTTGATACAATGTACCAGGTAGCGCAGTGTCACGGCTTCCAGAAGATGCAATTACCACACCATTCCATGGTGGTGGAATCAGCAATGCATCAAATAAAAAGTGCTAAGACACATTCCTTGAATCCTCCAGGCAGGGAATCGAGAACCCTCAACGCGTTTGGTTGTCTATGTTTTCAGGCTTCCATGTTATCAGCCAGAATCAGTTCCTACGTACTCTATATAGCAGGCATGTCCAACTTCGAACACGTCATGATCTACTTTTTCCGGCCAAAAGTGCTGGTGATCTACCACAATGAAAATTAAGTTTCAAATTAGTTTCAAATTAAATTTTAACCCAATAAAGTTGGAGGATTCCCCCCCCCCCCCCCATTTTTAATGAACCTTCTTTCATTTACTTGGATTGGCTCTGTTTCTAGATCTAAAGGACGCATATACTCACATTTTTATTCACGCACAGCACAGAAAGTTCCTGCTTTTTCTGTTCCAAGGGAGACATTATCAATACAGAGTCCTATCTTTCGGCCTCGCCTCTGCCCCAAGAGTCTTCATAAAGTGCATGACAGTGGTAACTACATTTCTAAGGACTCTAGGGATATTTGTCCTTCCTTACTTAGACTGGCTCATTCGAGCAAGCACATCTCTAGAGGCCAATCTTTCCCTCTCACGCACCATGCAGGTGCTGCAACACTTGGGATTTGTAATAAACCTTCCAAAGTCCCAACTTGTTCCCTCTCAAACTCTAGCATTTAAAGGGGCTCTTCTAGACACTCGACAATCAAGGGTAAGGACTTTTCTACCCCAAGCCCGCTGTGCTCGACTCATTCAGCTTACATCTCAAGCATGCCTCAAGAACTTTCTCACGGCTCGAGAAATGCAGCAACTTCTGGGTCATATGGCATCAACAGTACGTGTTGTTCCATATACTTGTCTACATATGCGTGCAGCTCAATGGACCCTGGCTTTTCAGTGGTCTCAGGTGTCAGGACGCCTGGAAGACAAAATAATGGTCTCTACACACCTAATCTCATCTCTCCACTGGTGGCAATCCCCAGAAAACGTGCTAGTAGGGTCACCTTTTCAGATGCCCCCAAATTGGGCTGGTGTGCTCATCAGGACAATCTCTCCACTCAGGGACTTTGGTCTCATCAAGAGTCACAGCTTCACATAAATCTGCTGGAACTTAGAGCCATCCACAATACTCTCAAGGTGTTCCGTACAGTTCTGGTCCAGATGGACAATCAAGTAGCCCTGTTCTACTTGAACAAGCAGGATGGAACAGGATCGTGGATCCTTTGCAACAAAGCCCTGCACCTGTGGTTCTTTGCCATACAGCATCAAATTCACCTACTTGCAGTGTAACTTCCAGGCAAACAGAATCTCTTGGTGGACAAACTCAGTCAAGTCCTGCTATCCCATGAGTGGTCTCTCCATGCGGACAAGGTCACTCACATTTTTGAGATCTGGGGAACCTCAGACATAGACCTGTTCGCAAGTCCTCAGAATGCCAAACCTCCCCGCTTCTGCTGCAGGACGTCTGCTCAGAACAACCAGCAGGGACCAAGGCTTCCTATATGCCTTCCCTCACATTCCCCTCATTCTCAAAGCTCTTCTCAAACTCCAGAGAGACAGGGGTTACATGATCCTTATAGCCCCACATTGGCCACAACAACCGTGGTATCCTCTCCTCCTACGTTTGTCTCAGGCTCAGCCAATAGGTTTGGGGTCTGCTCCAGATCTCCTCTCACAGGAGGATGGGACACTGCTGCATCCCAATCCGCAGCCCTACCTCTTACAATATGGCTGCTGAAGACATAGCCTTCCAGGGCATCAAAAAGGTAAAAGCTATCCTTTTAGCTTCTAGGAAACCTTCCACCAGGCGCTCCTACACTTTCAAGTGGTATAGGATCTCTCTCTGGTGTTCTGAAAGGCATCATAACCCCTTCTCAGCTCCGGTGGATGCATTATTTGAATATCTTTTCCACCTCTCTTCTTCTGGACTCAAAACCAATTCAGTAAGAGTACACCTAAGTGCAATTGTGGCCTCTCACATGCCATTAGATGGTCAGCCCATCTCTTCTCAGCTGCTTGTAGCACGCTTCATGAGGGGTCTTCTATTAACTAAGCCTCCCATTAGGCCAATCCCAGTGGCATGTGATCTGAATGTTGCTTTAAGACAGCTTATCAAGCCACCCTTTGAACCTCTAGCCACTACTTCTCTGAAGTTTCTCACCTGGAATGGTCACCTTCCTAATATCCCTCAATTCAGCAAGATGCATTGAGCTTCAAGCTTTGGTGGCTGACCCCCCCTTATACACAATTCCACCATGATAAGGTAGTCCTTAGGACTCATCCCCACTTTATGCCAAAGATGGTCTTGCCCTTCCATTTAAACCAGTTGGTTTACTTCCCTGTCTTTTTTCCCTCGACCTCACTCCTCTAGGGCAGAAGCAACTCTTCACACTCTGGATTGCAAACGTGCTTTGGCTTTTTATCTCCAGAGAACTCGAGAGCACAGAAAAGCTTCCCAGCTTTTCATCGCCTTTGACTCAAGTCACCTGGGACTTCCAGTATCCAAGCGAACTCTCTCCACATGGATAGCAGATTGTATCTCTTTTGCCTACAAAAGTGTAGGTCTCTCTCTCGAGGGTCACGTCACTGCACATAATGTTCGAGCCATGGCTAACCTCTATGGCAAATCTACACTCTGTAGCGACTGATGAGATATGCAAAGCAGCAACCTGGTCTTCTGTCCACACTTTTGCTGCTCACTATTGCCTAGACAAGGACTCCCACCAGCATCCCTCCAGCATCTCTTTCAGACAGATCAACTCCTGCCCTCCCGTCCTGGGTTTCGATACCAGACATCCTTGGAGGATATATGACCTACTTACTTAGGCCTGTGATCCACAGCTCACTCCGAGGTCATCTCTCTAGCATCTCCAAGCTAGGGAGTCCCATATGAGAAGACTACAGTCCTGCTTGTTCCTGGAGATAGTGTAGTTAACTCATCTGTAACAGGTGATCTCTGGGAACAGCAGGAATAGCCTTTACAACCCCACCCTCCTCCCCTAGGAGTTATACTTTTCCTCTTCTTCTCCTTCTCTACTTTTATCTCAGCTACAAACTCAACTGAGGAGGGAGAGCTGGAAAGGCGGGAAGACAGGTGAGTAACTACGCTATCTCCAGGAACAAGCAGGAATGTAGTCTTCACATATGGGGGACTCCCTAGCTGAAGATGCCAGGGAGATAGCCCCAGGAAGGTGCCACCCTAGAAAGGTGGGAAGCCTTCCTCCCATGGATCTCTGGCATTTCATCAGGGTTGGTGGGTAGGAGTTGAATTAGATCTGAAAGATTTTGAAGAACAGCTTGGCCAAAGACGGCATCCCGATGGGAGGCTTTATCCAGGCAGTAGTGGGCTGTGAAGGTGTGTACCGAAACCCAGGTGGCTGCTCGACAAATGTCATCGATAGACACAGAGTGGAGATTAGCCATGGAAGTTGCCATGGCTCTCACGTTATGAGCTGTGACATGGCCTTGAAGAGGAAGACCCTTACTCTCATAAGCAAAGGATATGCATTGGGCAATCCATTTAGATAAAGCTCTTTTGGAGACTGGAAGTCCCAAATGACTAGGGTGAAAAGCTATAAAAAGCTGCGAGGACTTTCTATGTTGCTGAGTTCTCTGTAGGTAAAAGGCTAAGGCTCTTTTGCAATCCAAAGTGTGAAGGTTTCTTTCTGCCTTAGAGGCGTGAGGCCTCGGAAAAAATACAGGAAGATAAATTGATTGATTTAAATAAAAAGGCGAAACCACCTTTGGCATAAAGTGTGGATGAGTTCTAAGAACAACCTTATCATGATGAAACCTAGTATAAGCAGGATCAGCCACTAAAGCTTGCAGTTCACTAATGCGACGTGCAGAGGTGATTGCAATTAGGAAGATGCAGAGGTGATTGCAATTAGGAAGATGACCAGGTCAAAAACCTAAGGGTTGTAGTGGCTAAAGGCTCAAAAGGCAGCTTCATAAGCTGCCCGAGAACTAGATTTAGATCTCATGGCACCGGTGGTGGCTTAATGGGAGGTTTGGTTAATAGAAGACCTCTCATAAATCTGGATATGTGGATGAGAGGAAATTGGTTGTCCATTCAGAGGCTTATAAGAAGCTGCAATTGCACTGAGATGGACTCTTACCGAATTGATCTTTAGACCAGAATTCGATAAGTGAAGGAGATACTCTAGTATCAATTCTAAAGGTATGACAAGGGGGTTTAATCCCTTCTTGGAGCACCATATAGTAAAATGTTTCCACTTGAAGGAATAAGATATTCTTGTGGAAAGTTCCTAGAAGCCTGAAGGATAGCCTTTACCTGTTGGGACAGGTTGAAATCCTGGAGGCCTAAGCCTTCAGCAACCAGGCCGTGAGATGCAGGGACTGGGGATTCAGGTGCCATAGCATCCCGTCCTCTTGGGAAAGGAGATCTGGAGCATGCCCTAACTCCAGAGGTGTAGCTTGAGAGAGATGTAGAAGCAGGGGATACCACAGTTGGCGTGGCCATCATGGCGCTATGAGAATCATGCGACCCCTGTTTCGCTGAAGCTTGAAGAGTGTTTTGGGGATGAGGGGAATAGGTGGGAAGGCATAAAGGAAGTCCTGACCCCAGTGAAGGAGGAAGGCATCCCTTGCCTGACAATTGTGAGCCAGAATCCTGGAACAGAACCGGGGAAGTTTGGCATTCAGTGGACTTGCAAAGAGGTCTATGTCTGGAGTGCCCCAGAGATGAAATATCTTTGCCACCTGGTCTGGGTGGAGGGACCACTCGTGAGGCAGCAGTACTCGACTGAGTTTGTCTGCCCAAAGGTTTTGAATGCCTGGAAGATATACCACTAGAAGGTGAATTTGATACTCTCTGGTGAGGGCCAACAGTCATAAAGCTTTGTTGCATAACGAGAGAGCCTGTCCCGCCCTGCTTGTTCACATAGAACATGGCTACTTGATTGTCCATCTGGACTAGGACTGTCTTGTAGCTGAGTTGGGCGTGGAATACTCGAAGAGCTAAATAGATTGCTCTTAATTCCAGGTGGTTTATGTGTAGAGCAGCCTCCTGTGGAGTCCAGGTGCCCTGGGTAGAGAGATGATTCAGGTGTGCTCCCCAACCCACCTGTGATGCATCTGTTATTAGGGTGGCCTAAAAGAGGGGTTGATGAAAAGGAGACCCCACTGCCAGATTTTCTAGTGATTGCCACCATTGGAGGGACAAAATTAGTCATTGAGAGTTTATTATTTTGTCTGATAAATGACCTGTGGCCTGTATCCACTGTGTGGATAGGGTCCACTGAGCTGCTCGCATGTGGAGGCGAGCATATGGGACTACATGAACTGTGGATGCCATATGTCCCAGCAACTGTAGTAGCTCTCAAGCAGTTAGGGAGGATTTCCCCGCTGCTTGAGAAGCTAGTTGCATTATGCGAAGACACCGGGCCTGTGGAAGGAAAGCCTTTGCCTGTGTGGTATCTAGTCAGGCCCCTATGAATTCCAGGCATTGGGAAGGAACAAGTTGGGATTTTGGGAAGTTTATTACCAACCCCAAGTATTAGAGGATTTGCATTGCGCGAGACAGTGCAGTGCCGGCCTCTGCAACTGTAGGGGCTCGAATGAGCCAGTCATCTAAGTAAGGGAAGACGAATATCCCCAGGGTTCGCAGAAATGAAGCTACTACTGCCATGCATTTCGTGAATATCCTTGGTGCTGAAGCCAGACCAAAGGGAAGAACTCTGTACTGGAAATGTTTTCCCCTGAAAAGGAATCATAAGAATTTCCTGTGATCTGGATGGATCAGAATGTGAGTGTATGCATCCTTTAAATCTAGAGAGCAAAGCCAATCCTGGCTTTGAAGGTATGGCAGAAGAGTTCCTAGAGAAATCATTTTGAACTTTTCTCGAAACAGGTATTTGTTCAATTCTCCAAGGTCTAGAATGGGTCTGTGTCCTCCTGTTTTCTTTGTAATAAGAAAATATGGGGGAGTAGAACCCTGCACCCGGTTGAAGAATGGGTACCTCTTCTATTGCCCCTTGGGCAAGAAGTGTTGAGACCTGGTGATCTAGCAGATTGTCTGCGGCGGTTTGAGAATTGAATTGCCTTAGAATTGTAGGAGGGGGTATGCTGTGAAAATGGAGCTTGTACCCTCCTCCTACAATGGACAGAGACCAATCTTCTGCTGTTATCTGATGCCATCTGTTGGCAAAGTGGCATAACCTGCCTGGGATATTGGGGGGTTGGGGACCCCTCAGAGGCAGGAAGGCTAAGCTCTCTAGGAAGGAGTCAAAGCCCTTGAGGGGGCTGAACCTGCAGAGCTGGTTGGGCTCTTGGGCCTTTTGGCTTCTTTTGCTGTCTAGTTTGTCCCTTTTGGGCAATCTGACCCTGAGACTGACTCTGCTGGGTATAGGAAGGATAAAACTTTCTCTTTTTGCTGAAAGAGGGTTTTTTTTTATAAGGCTTCTTTTTTGGCTGGAGTGGCTGTAGATTTCGACAATCTATCTAGAGTAGTATTGTCAGCATCTAACTCGTTAGCCTTTTCCTGCCAGTTCTTGCCAAAGAGATTCTCTCCCGTACAAGGAATGTTGCCTAACTTGTCCTGTACCCAAGTCTCCAAGTCTGATGCCTGAAGCCAGGCAATCCATCATGCGCCAATGGCAATAGCAGAGGTTCTGCTGATGTATTCAAAGCAGTCAAAGGCTGCACAATTTACAAACTTGGAGACATCTTGAGCATGAGTTTAAGTTACAATGTAAACAGCTTTGATTGAAATGATAAAGCGGTATAAAAAAACCCTGTTAAATAAATAAAATAAATAAATGCTTAACTAGAGCAAGAAAGTCTTGTCTCTTGTCATCTGGGAGAAATGGGCTCATAAGCTTCAAGTCTTCTGTAACTTCCTTGAGGAACATTCCCATATATAGTATATATGAGCTGATCCTAGCTGAAAGCATGGAAGCCTGAAATGTTTGGCGCCCAAAAGCGTCCAGAGTTCTGCATTCACGACCTGGGGATTGGATGCATGCCTCTTTGCACTTTTCATCCTATGCATAGCTGACTCCACCACCATTGAATGGTGTGGCAGCTGAGTCTTTTGAAATCCAGAACATGGCGGAACTCCATACATAGTATCAAGTCTCCTAGAATGAGGAGATGTAGTCAGAGGTGTCTCCCACATTCTGAGGATCAAGTTATGCAGAATTTCATGGATGGGCAGAGTGGCTGCCTCCTTTGGAGCTTTAGGATATTGGAGAATTTCCAATTCCTTTGCTCTGGGTTCCTCTTCAGGAGCCACTGTGATTGAAAGGCCTTTGGCCATATCATGAATAAAATCCTGAAAAGACATGTCCTCTGGAGGTGACATTCTGCGTTGGGGAGAAGAGGGACCTTCCGGGAGAAACCCTCTAGTACCAGCAGAATTGTCAGAGTCTTCGGAATTGGAGGATTCGAAGTATTCCTGACTCCGATGCTCATGCAAAGCACGGTCTCGGTATCGATCGAAGTCAGTACCGAGTTGATCCGGTACCGATCTGTCGATTCCAGCCAAGGATGGCGTGGGAAGAATTCCCACCGGGGCCGGTACCGGTACCAGTGTCTGTACCGGTGTAGGTACCGGCATCGGTAACGAAGTTGGTACCGGTGCCCGTTGGACCAACGGTACCGCAGCTGAGAGAAGAGCTGCAATGCTGCGTTCGATAGCGAGGAACCTCTGGTCTATCGACGCTGCCGATGCCTGGGTTTCGGTACCGGTGAAAACGGCTGGGACCCATGAGCATGGCACAGGTAGTTCTTGCGAGGTCGGGGCCTTGAGAGCATCCTGGAGCCCCATTGATGCTTTGGAAGACACAGCCTCCCGCCGGGGCTGCTTTGCCGGTGTGGTTCCCTCAAGGGCAATGCCAATGGCCTCTCGATGCTTAGCAGGAGAGCTACTCTTTGAGGACCGGCTTTTATGTTTAGTTACCTGAGATCCATAGGAGGAAGAGGAGGCTCTTGAAGATGTCGATGCAATGGATCTGGCATCCGAAAAAAAGAGGGTACCAAGCTTTGCAGCCGGGTTCTGTCTTCCTCTTTTAGTCATCCCCATACAGGAGAGACATTCAGATGAAGAATGTTCAGGCCCTAAACATTTAAGACACCAATCATGGGTGTCAGTGATGGAAATTGTACCGCCACACTTAGAACATTTTTAAAACCACTAGTTGTTTTTTCCATGTTTTAGGAATATGGGACCTAGTGCCCAAAATGGCGCCTAGCACCAAAAAAGAAAAGTTTCTGAAGAGAAACAGTTCAAAGTATACGTTTTTTTGGGGGGGGTTTTGGAAAAGAAAAGAACCGGCGGTACCGGTAAGTGTCATGTGGAGGCAAACGCGACCACAAGAAAACAATTTTAAAGACGGAATTTTCTGCGGTGACAGTGTATGGATCCTGTCGGCTCCGCGGAAAACAAAGAACTGAAGAGGGACAGTTGGAAAGGCGGGAAGGCAGCGTGCGTGTGCTGAGGGATGCTCCCAAAAGCGTTCCTATTGGACGCTGGGGAGCGTTCCCGCGCAGGCTCCACCGGTATCGACGATACCCATATGTGAAGACTACATTCCTGCTTGTTCCTGGAGATCTACGCTTTCTCTTTGCACTTTATTTAACTTTTATAAGCATATAAAGTTGTGGTCAACATTATTGGCACCCTTGCAGTTCAACCTCTTAATGTCCAATACTTATTTAAAAAGAAAAGTGGCCATTGAAATGGCTTTGGACTATATATGCAAACATATTTAACACATTAAAAAATCAAATAAAACAGGACCAATTAAAAAAGGAAATAGTATAAAAACTGGAACATTGCAAGGACATGATTACTGAAGAAATGCGACAAACTGGAACCCTTGCAGGGTACACCATGTCACGTATGATCAAAATCTTTGCCATATATTCCAAAACATTTTCTCAGACTATATTTATGAAAGCCGCTATCACAAGCTACTTCTAGTTTAATAATTCCCTTTTCTCTTTTTTTGCTCAACTTTTAATTTTTCAACTTTTTGGGTTTTTCTTTCTTTAATCAACTTTTTTCATGCATCAACTTTAAAATATTTCATTCTAAATGTGCTCCATAAAATTCAGTATCATTTTCTTAAAGGCTTCCACACTTCTGCAAATTCTCTTTTCACCTTTAGTAACAACTGTATATCCACCGACCACAACCGTAGCGTTTCAAACAGTTTTAACTTATTCTGCTTCAGGGTCTAATAGTTTTCTCTACACAGAGGGGAGTGGTTGTTTGCTATATATAAAAAACAAATGCCAAAGTCATTGTCAGAAGATCTGGGACGCTCATGAGGAAACTATGTGTGATCCTGGTGATATAGGATGGTGAGTGGAGGCATCCTTTGAAAAAAGATAAGTGCAATTAAGAACTGTGTAGATTGATGGTTCTAATGTTTAAATGGCCACATTCACTTCGTGTTCCATTTTCATAATGGTGAAGACAGGAAAGCTGTCCAAGACCATCAGAAAAGCCAGTATCACCAATCATCAAACTTCACATGGGTATAAGGCCATCTCCAAAGACCTCTGGATTCCTGTACCTACATTTCATGATGTTAAGCAGTTTTCTGCTTGTAGAACTTTCAAGAACCTCCCAGAACATGGTTCAAAGTAGAAAGGTAATCCAAGAAGTCTTCGAAGGTTAGTGTGAACTGCTGGAAAAAACACCACGTACAACATCCAAATAGTTTAAGGCTGACCTGGAGCAATCTGGAATGGTGGTTTAACCCACACCAAATGCCACGCACTAAACAAAGAAGAACTTTGTGGGCGAAGGCCAAGGACGACCCCACTGCTCAAAGGAAACATTCATGAGCTGGAACAAATCGCATTTGAAGAGTGGGAGAAACTGCCAGGAGATGGATGTATGAAACTTGTACGAGTAGATGACTACAAGAAACGTTTGGAGGCTGTCATCACTGCCAAGAGTTGTGCAATCAAATATTAGAGAAGGGTGCCATTAATCCTATCCAAGTCATATTTTGTTTTTTTTTCTCAGAAATCACTATGTTGAAGTTGCACAGATATCTTTTTTTGTTGTTGTATACCTTGAACAGACTATTAAAATATTATAACATACAGTTGGAGCATTTCCAATTATTTCTCAAAATATTGTAGACATAAGAACATAAGATTTATTTATTTATTTATTTATTTATTTAAAGTCTCTTTTATACCGCGCTATTCAGCATCAGCGCGGTTTACAATAAACAGTGAACATACACATTTCCAATAGTACTTTGTGTTTACATATGAACAGGATAATCAACTTGGCTAACAGGGTAACTATGCACAACCATAAAATATACAATATATACAATTTGTAGGCTGATCATGTGTTTGTGTGGTTTTAGACAGTAGTGATTTGGGTGGATTCGGCAAATGGTGCTGAGTTTCTATTAGGTTCAGGGTATGCCATAATGGGTCAGACCAAGGTCCATCAAGCCCAGTATTCTGTTTCCAACAGTGGCCAATCTAGGTCATATGTACCTAGCAGTTTCCCCAAGAGACACAAGTTCCACAATGCTTGTACTGGGTCAAGCATTGATATCTTCGGTCACTTCTTAATAATGGTTTATGGACCTTTCCTCCAGGAACTTGTCCAAACCTTTTTTAAACCCAGCTACACTAATAGCCTTTACTACATCCTCCGGTAACAAATTCCAGAGTTTGATTACACGTTGAGTGAAAAAATATTTTCTTTTATTAGTCTTAAATAGTTTACCCTGTAGCTTCATTGCATGTCCCCTAGTCTTTCTATATTCTGTTAACGTAAACAATCGATTTACGTTTACCCGTTCTACTCCGTTCATTAATTTATAGACTTCTATCATATCTCCCCTCAGCCGTCTCTTTTCCAGGTTAAAGAGCCCTACCCTTTTTAGCCTTTCTTCATAGGAGTATCCTTCCATCCCCTTTACCATTTTGGTGGCTCTTCTCTGAACCTTTTCTAAAATCGCTATATCCTTTTTAAGATACGGCGACCAGAATTGCACACAATATTCAAGGTCTCACCATGGAACGATATAGAGGCATTATAATATCTTTTGTTTTATTTTCCATTCCTTTCCTTATCATACCTAGCATTCTATTTGCTCTCTTGCCCGCCGCTGCACACTGGGCCGAGGGTTTTAACATGGTATCCACAATGATGCCTAAATCTTTTTCCTGGGTGGTGGTTCCTAATGTGGAACCTTGCATCGTGTAACCATAGTTTGGGTTGTTCTTCCCTAGGTGCATAACCTTGCACTTGTCCACATTAAATTTCATCTGCCATTTTGATGCCCAGTCTTCCAATTTATCAAGATCCTCTTGCAATTTTTCACAATCCTCTTGGGTTTTAACAACTTTAAATAGTTTTGTGTCATCTGCAAATTTGATAACCTCACTCGTTATTCCACTTTCCAGGTCATTTATGAATATGTCAAAAAGCAGCAGACCCAGCACAGATCCCTGGGGTACACCACTATTCACCTTTCTCCATTGGGAAAATTGGCCATTTAGCCCTACCCTCTGCTTTCTATCTTTTAACCAGTTCCTGATCCACAATACTACACTGCCTCCTATCCCATGACTCTTTAGTTTTGCCAAAAGTCTCTGATGAGGGACCTTGTCAAAGGCTTTCTTAAAGTCCATATACACAAAATCAACCGACTCACCTTTGTCCAACATACCTAAAATGCAAGGGTGCCAATAATGTTGACCACAACAGTACATCAGTCACTTTTTAATTCTTGTGGGCGCTTGGCAGACAACTCTACCATACTTTACAGCTCCCAGTGAGCCCAGCTTTTGACTCTCTATCTGCATTTTGCTTCTGTGCCCTTTTTAATGTTACTTTATTTTATTATTATTCTCTTTCACATACACAGACAGAACAGGCTCTTATTTTGACAATCATTTCCACTTATACTGCCCTCTTAAATTTTCCCAAATTTTGGCACAAGGAAATTAAATATTTACTGAGCTCTTGTACTCCTTGCTGCCACTCATCTCTTACCTGGGACAAACTATCTTTTGCAAAATTTCTCAGTCTGAACTCTCCCCTCATGCAGCATTTCATTTATTTCAATATTTTATCTGTCTTTCTGAAAATGCCCAAGGCAGATGACAAACCACATTATAAAACAAAAATCAGACAATATAGAAAAATAAACAAGCGCATACCGATAGCAACATAGTAGGGCAATTTAGTCAAGCACAACATATTACAGGTCCATTGCCACTGAATAATCCAACAGCTATACTGCATTGTTTTTAAACATCATTCAACAAAACAAAGCAGCCAGAAAGATCATCTTGTCTGAAAAGCTAAAAAGATCCCTTTTCTAAAATGAGATTTTAAAGTTGTCAACATCTAAACAAATCATCTAGGCAACAGATAACCAAGTTGCACTCTTCTCTGCAGTGTTGCTAGGTAATGCTGTTTGAGGTACATACTGTTTGTGCTGAAGGAGAAATTTTATTTATCAGTAATTTCCTTTCCTGGAATCCTGCTAGATCAGTCCAGACTAGTGGGTTGCCAACAGATGGTGAGACAGAAAAAAATTCCCGAAGCTTTGTGATATCACCCTTGATATAAAAACTCATCCCCTAAGGGGAGCCTCAGTATAACCATAACAAGCAACAGGAGTTCAAACAGCCAAAGATGCACAAAACCAGACCAAAAATGAGTTCATAAACAAATAACTCTTATAACAAGCTAAATTGAACAATGTGAAACAGGACCCGCAGGCCAAGAAAGTATGTACATGGTGAGACACAGCAATATCACCGATACGTAAAGAGAATCTTAGCTAGGCGACAGATAAACAGTTTAGAGGAGCAGGTCCTGGACTGGTGTAGCAGGATTCCAGGAAAGGAAATTATCGGTAAGTAAAATTTCTCCTTCCAACTACATCCTGCTAGACCAGTTCAGACTAGTGGGGAGTACCATAACTAAATCACTCAAGGGCAGAAAGAAACAGCAGCAGCTAAGACAGAGACTCTGAAGTAAGCTGCTTCTAGAGCTTGGACATCCAAGCAATAGTGACATGCAAATGTAGAGAGGGAGGACCAGGTGGCCACCCTGCAAATATCTAGCAGAGCTACCCATGAGCATTCTGCCTAGGAGGTAGCCTGGGCCTGTGTAGAATGTGCCCGAAGACCTATTGGCACAGGTTTGTTCAATAAAATATAAGCTGACTCAATGGTCTGCTTGATCCAGCGTGCAATAGTCGCTTTGGAGTGGCTGCTCCTTTTCGTGGAGCGGAAGCCAGGACAAAATGGTATTCGGAGAGACAAAACATATTAATGAGTTTGAGGTAACAGCGTAACACACTGTTGCAGCAAAGTGCAGTCAATGAATAAATCCAGGAGTCAATTGACAGGGTCCAAGCCAGTTTATTGTGCAAAGGCCCAGTCAGTCAAAGCTTCAAAAGGAACTGAGCAAAGTTTTTACAGAGACAACCATTTATACCTCTTTTTCAGTTTGATAATGAGAACTTTCTATTGGTTCTAGCTCGATACATGCAAACTTCTCATTGGTTCTACGCTCCCTGCACCTGTCCAATCAGAAATCCCTCTGGGGCCTAGCAACCAGCCCCCTCCCTTAGGATTGTTCTAACAATGGTGCAGTTCTTGATTTTGATACTTCTCTACTGCAAGGTTATCCCTAGCTTCAGGAATGCATGTATTGAAACATTTCTTTCTTTTGCACACAAGAGAATAATGAAAGACTTATGAATTCATGTAAAACTTCTTATTAAGCAGTTTAAAACAGTTTTCTCATTTTTCACAGATTTTTGGTTCTTTTCTAGCTATAATGGGAGTTAGGATCCAGGCCTAACTTACAGGCCTTTCATAGTAGCAGGCCATTCTAGGCCATAGCCTACCACATTCCTCCCTTTGATTATTCTCACCCGCAAGTGAGAAAGGGTGAGAATTAAATCACTCATTAGTCTTTTAACACATTATACTGGTGTAATAGCATCATCGTGGGGTATAGGGTAATATTGCCACATAGCTAATACCTTCGCAGCTGCCTTCCGCTCTATAGTGTTATCAATTGCTGAAGTTACCATGCGTAAGCAAAGGGGTAGGAGACAAGGGAGCAATAAGCACATAGCTAATATGAATACAATAAACATAAGGGCTTTTAGACCACCGATCCATGAAAATAAGGAACCAAACCACCCATCCATCTTCAAACTGTGCCAGGTCTGGACAGGCACAAATGTCTGCTCTCTCATCTGGGTGGCTAAATCTTCAACTACATGCCCATTATTATCAATCTGTACTTAAGTTTAACTTTCCACATACCCCACCTTCAGCTGCTAACAAATAGTCTAAAGCTAAACGATTTTGATAAATGGTTGTGCGCATTTGCGTACTTTGCTTTGCCAGAAGGGTTAGTGCTTTACTAGTTTCATTGGTTATTATTTCAACAACAGCTTGCAAACATATTATTCGATTAATCATATAAACAGGGGTATGATATCCCCATGTCCCTTCCTGCTCCCAAGTAGCAGGTCCATAGTATGAGATGATTCTCTCAGGTGGCCATTCTTCAGATGTCACATCCCACTTGTCCAACTGGCCTATCTTCAAGGCCTCCTTTAGCTGTCGACTTCTGTACACAGGATATCCCAGTTGTTCTCCCTGGGACGTAGGCAAAAGGAAAAAGGAAGGTCGTATGGTTCCCAATACACATGTGCCTCCCCAATGGTGAGGGAGCCTAGCATATGCTCAGGTTCCGCAAATCCAGTACAGTCCAGGTGGTGCTTTCCAGGAATTATATGCTGCTAAATTTGTCCAGATACTGGCAAGTTTGGGGAAACGAACTAGAGGATTGGAAGGTTCAGTAGCATTGACTCCGGACCACCAAGACGTCTTCTTAGTGGTACTGTTGTAGAACCTCTGATTGAGACAGACCAGCTGCCCCACTTCCATATTAAACAATGGTCCATAGCGAGCAAAACATAAGTTACCCACAATGGAGTGGGCCAATACCCATTCACTCGTGGTATTATGTATATCAGTCTGATTATATGGAACAGAATAGTTCAGTTCTTGTGCCTCCCAAGGCCATTGGTCTCCCATCGTAGTTCCTCCACAAAATAAACAGTCTGAAACATGGAGACTAGATGCAACTGCTCCTGCTAGCTCAAGAAACAAGTTCTGGGAGGCAGGAAGAATTTCAAACTCTGCTTTCATGGCCTCTTAGAAGGAATGATGTATACGATAGGGTGAGGATACATGGGTCTTGGTGTTTAATTGCAGATACAAAATAGTCCCAGGATCTATACCTCCTCCTGCTATACGCAACCCAAATTTGTATCCTTGCTTCCATTGGCTGGGGTTGACTATGAGGAGTTGCAGGGGATTACAGGCACCTTTCTGGCATTTCTTGGGCTCTGGTAATCTGATCTTTGTCAGGCTGCCTTTGCGATTATCACCATCTCGTCCCACAGGTGCATTCTTCCATGTAGCAAAATATACACAGTCCCATTTTGGGCAAAAGTAATCATGTTTAGATGTAGTGGTGTAAGTAGTGGCTGCAGAGTTCTTTCCTGTACACAGTCCCCATCCGTAGGCTCCTTCTGGACACATATATTTATCATCATGGTAGTATGCTCGCTCCCATGACCCACATCTGTGGTAAGCATTTCTGTTAATTGCATCACAAGCATTAAAGTTCAAGATAATAGGTTTTGTGGGATTTGCAAGGGGTTTTGTCGCATTTAGGATGGCTCCATCTTCATCATTCCAACGTATCTCAAATGTATAATATGAAGGGTTTTGTCGGGGGTTATAACAAGTCTTACTTTTCCCCTTTGTGCAAATATTCAGTTCGGTGCCATTATAAATACACCGGCTGACTGTACCAGTGCAAGTATAGTAGGAATGACAGAGTAAAGTCTGAGTAATCTTCTGTCCCGTTCGGGTGGTGGTTATACAGGCTGCACAAGGAGGTAGGGCAAAAGTCTTTTCCAGAATTCCCAGGATCACCACTCCCACAAGGCAATAGTGGAAGAACATTTTGATTACAGTCTTTGGAGATCAACTGGAAAGTTGGGTATGGTGAACTTGAGTCTTCTTTCCTCCTGCTGCGATAGTCACTCTAGCGTGACAAAGATAGATTCTGAAGATTCTCTATAGCGCCGGCTGTCTCCTCAATGTGAGTCGCAATGGAGTCTCGGGATCATTCACTGACGTCCACTGGTCAGGATCAGGAGTAGCTGCCGGCTTCACTCGACTGTGGTGGATCCAGGGTTCAAATTCTGCAACTTTCACTGCAGTGGGGGTTGACAGGATGACGACGTATGGTCCCTTCCAATGCGGCGCCAGCGGGGTCTTTCTCCACTCTTTCACCCACACAGACGTTCCTGGCTTGAAGGGATGCAGAGGCTCGGTCAGGTTGATGGGTAGTCGATCTTGCACCCACGTTTGGAGATTCTGCAAGACAGAACCTAAAGCTAATAGTTCTTGTCTTGTTATTTCAGATCGTATCTGTCTCATGTCTCCCTTTATTCCCTGCACCAGGGGTGGAGGCCGCCCGTACAAGATCTCAAAAGGGGAGACTCCTAGGGACTTGGTGGGAGCTGAATGTATCCTAAGAAGGGCTATAGGGAGAACTTGGAGCCACTTTAGGTGTGTTTCTTGGCAAAGTTTGGATAACTGAGTTTTCAAGGTTCTATTCATACGTTCCACTTTTCCTGAGCTCTGGGGTCTGTAAGCAGTGTGTAACTTCCATTGTATTTGCAGAGCTCGAGCTAACTGTTGGGTCACTTGGGATACAAATGATGGACCATTATCTGACACTATAGTTGATGGTATTCCGAATCGGGGAATGATCTCATGAAGCAATACCCTAGTGACTTCTCGGGCTTTCTCAGTTCGGGTGGGATTGGCTTCTACCCATCCTGAAAATGTACAAACACTAACATATAGTGATATCCATTTGCACGGGACATTTCAGCAAAGTCTACCTGTATATCACTCATTGGGGTCACCCCTACTGACTGAACTCTTGGGGGTGGAACGGGACCTTGCTTAGCATTATTTTTGGCACATATCAAACATTGCTGTGCCACTGAGGCGGTCAGGGATCCTAAGAGTGAAATAGAGAAATGGGGTCTCAGGGCTTTTTCCATAGCTGTTTTTCCATAATGTGTGGCTTGATGAAAAGCTTGAACAAAGGCTGGCCCTAATGCTTCAGGGATGACTGTAGGACCTGAAGGTGGACTACCTTCTGGGGGTGGCAACACTATCCAACCTTGTTCTGTCAAGACTCCTCCCTCCTTTTCACAATAATATTCTAACTCTTTTGTAGTGTATCGGGGTGCCCAGGAACTGAGGGGCACAGGGAATAGG
This sequence comes from Ichthyophis bannanicus, assembly GCA_033557465.1. Lineage (NCBI taxonomy): Eukaryota > Metazoa > Chordata > Amphibia > Gymnophiona > Ichthyophiidae > Ichthyophis > Ichthyophis bannanicus. Next base: position 147,494,320 of record CM066033.1, read on the forward strand.
GCTGCTTGCATTACAGTATCTTGGGTCCTAACTTGTCCTGTGGTGGCTGCCTTTCGGGCTGTGGCATCTGCAAATCTATTCCCTCGGGTGACTTCTCCTGCTCCTGCCTGATGACTTCGGCAGTGCATGACTGCTACTTGTTTGGGGGCCCACACAGCATCTAATAACATCAATATCTCGGGCCCATACCTAATGGCCTTACCCCCTGAGGTGATCAACCCTCGCTCTTTATACAAGGCTCCATGTGCATGCAAAGTGGTGAAAGCATATTTGGAATCTGTGTACACATTTATGCGGAGTCCTTCTCCTAATGTCAAGGCTCTAGTGAGGGCTATCAATTCAGCTTTCTGTGCAGAAGTTCCTGGGGTCAGGGCTGAGGACTCAACTACCAGATCAAGGGTCACCACTGCATATCCAGCACAACGATGTCCATTGATGACCAAACTGCTTCCATCCACAAAGAAAGTCCGTTCAGGGTCCTCTAGAGGGACATCAGTCAGATCAGGGCGACTTGAAAATACAGTGTCCATGGTTTCTAAACAGTTATGATCAGGGGTCCAGGACCAATTGGAAACAACGTAGCAGGGTTCAAAGCTTGACCGACTTTCAACTGTATCTGGGGGTTTTCGCACAGCATGCTCTGATATTTCAACATTCGTGCATTGGTTAGCCAGAAGTTTCCTTTGTGTTCCATGAGAGTCAGAACAAAGTGTGGTACGGTGACTTGAAGAGTTTGCCCCAGTGTGAGCTTATCTGCTTCGCCCACTAGGAGGGCTGTTGCTGCAACAGCTCTCAAACAAGGGGGCCATCCTTTAGCAACTACATCCAATTGTTTTGACAGATAGGCTACTGGTCGCTGCCAAGATCCAAGAGATTGGGTCAATACTCCCAATGCGTTTCCTTGTGACTCATGGACAAAAAGATGGAAAGGCTTCTGAACATCTGGAAGACCTAAAGCGGGAGATGACATCAGGGCATTTTTCAGAGACTGGAATGCAGCATCTTGTTCAGGTCCCCATTCTAGTGGAGATTTTTCCATTCCTTTTGTGACTTGGTACAGTGGTTTTGCAATTAGCGCGAAGTTGGGGATCCATATGCGGCAGTACCCCGCGGCCCCCAGGAAGGCTCTTACTTGCCTCTTAGTGGTTGGAGTAGGGATACTACATACAGCTTCTTTGCGTTCTGGTCCCAGACGTCGGATTCCACTAGACAACTGGAATCCTAGATATTTGACTTCAGTTTGGCATAGTTGTGCTTTGGCTCTTGAGACTTTGTACCCAGCCTCTTTGAGAAGGTACAAGAGTTCACTAGTAGCTTGTAGGCATTCACTTTCTGAATTGGTGGCTATGAGCAAGTCATCTACATATTGAAGAAGAACCCTCTTTCCTGGGTCCACTGGGTAACTTGAGAGATCTTGATTCAGGGCAGCACTGAAGAGGGTAGGTGAATTCTTGAATCCTTGGGGTAATCTGGTCCAGGTGAGCTGGCCCCGCCTTCCTGTTGTGGGGTCTTGCCATTCAAAAGCGAATAAAAGTTGACTAGTAGGGGCTAAGCATACACAGAAAAAGGCATCCTTCAGGTCCAGGACGGTGAAATGAGTAGCTTCAGCGGGGATCAGTCCCAAGAGAGTATAAGGGTTTGGTACTACAGGGTGTATAGTTTCAACTGCATCATTCACTCGCCTTAGGTCTTGTCCTGGGCGGTAGTCCCCTGTCCCAGGTTTCTTAACTGGGAGAAGGGGGTGTTCCAAGGTGACTGGCTTTCCTTGAGAAGTCCATACTTCAGCAGTTTCGTCAAATGGAAGTGGATTCCTTCAATGGCTAGTCGAGGGAGAGGATATTGCTTCACATGCACTGGCTCCACTCCTGGCTTGAGGGTGACAATGACAGGGGCTATGTTCTTCGCTAGGCCAGGTGGATTATCTTCTGCCCATACTTCAGGTGGGGCTATAAGGTTTGCAGGTATACAGGGACTAGTTGACTTTATTGGAGGTGCACTATAGAACCGCCACTCTTCTTCTCAGGGAACAGTGAGCACCATCAATCCAGCAGGCTTCGGGTTCACAGTCATTTTCATTTCTCCCCCTTCAGCAAAAGATATTTGTGCCTGGAGCTTAGCAAGCATGTCTCGGCCCAGTAGTGGAATAGGGCACTCGGGCATATACAATAACTGGTGCGTTATTTTCTGTCCCCCTAACTCACACATGCGGTTCTGTAAGAATGACTTTGTGGCTTTATTTCCAGTGGCTCCAACAATAGTAACAGATCGAGAGGAAAGAGGAGCTACTAGCTTGGCTACTACTGAATGTTCTGCTCCTGTATCTACCATAAATTCCATGTATTGGTCCCCTATCTTTAAACTGACCATAGGCTCCTGGGGACCCAGGGTGAACTTGGAGCCCGGTCTGGCCTAGTCTTCATCCATGTCATCCAGGTCATAGCCCGTTGCTACTGCCACTCCCTCAATGGCTTCCTCCCTCTCTTGCTGGAACTGTGTTCGGTTCATTCCTCCCCTCCTTCAAAATCGTCCTCCTGGCCTCCAGGGACTCCCTCCTCCCTTCGCGGGGGCGGAGTCCAGATGCGGGCACTCATTTCTCCAAAGTCCTTCTTCCTTGCAGTAGGCGCACTGATTCGCACCCAATTGAGGCCTTTCACTTCCGCGGCCTCTTCCACGTCCTCTGGTCCTTTGATTAGGAAAACCTCCTCCACGTCGTTCGGTTATAGCAGCAGCAAGAAGATCTGCCTTCTTCTTCATCTTTCGTTCACTTTCTCTGTCTCGTTCATTTTCACGATTCACAAATACTTTCTAAGCGACTTCCATTAACTGTGCTGTATTCATGCCCGCAAATCCATCCAATTTCTGCAATTTTCGTTTTATGTCTCTCTGGGACTGACTGACAAAGGCCGCATTTACCATGCATAAATTTTCCTGAGCGGCGGGATCATATGGGGTATACAATCTATAAGCTTCAGACAACCGCTCATAAAAGGCCGCTGGGCTTTCATCTGGACCCTGGAGAACTTCCGATACTTTCCCGATATTCATGGCCCTCTGGCCTCCCTTCTTCAGGCCCTGTAGTAAGGCCTGGCAAAATCTGGTTAGGGCCGCCACCCCCCTTTCATCATTCGGGTCCCACCCGGGATCTTCACTGGGATATTCTGCAACAGCTGTTTGCGGGGGATTTATTCCTCCCCCCTCTACAGGGTTCTCTTCTAACCAACGGAGGGCTGCTTGCCCGATTCGCCCTCGCTCCGCAGTAGTAAAGAGGGTGGACAGGAGCTGGCGACAATCGGCCCAGGTAGGCTGATGAGTTTGCATAATGCTAGACATTAATTCTGTTAATTCCGGAGGCTTGGCTGTATAGGATGCATAATGCGTTTTCCATCCAGTTTAATAAATCTGTGGTGGAAAACGGTACATAAACTAAGCTGGTTGGTCCTGGCGCCATCTGGCCCTGATCATTTAAAAGAGGTATTCCATGCACTTGGCGTAATGGCATTAGGTGCCCTGCTTTCTCCTTCTTCTTGGGAGTTACGCTTCTTAAATCATAAGGCTCCTGGGCACAAGTCTCCTTGGTGGGTGACCCTGAACTGGCAGGAGAGCCTCCGCTTTCTATCTCGTCAGAGGACTCGAGTCCCCCCGACGTGCTTGGGCCTGACTCGGGACTATCACTCGGGGTAGGGTGCTTCTTAGGCTGCTGCAGCGACACTTTCTGGGGCTCCTCATCTGGCTCCACTTCAGGCCGTGGTGCTGGGGGAACTAACTTCTGTGGGTACTGGGGTAACCTAGCCAGGATATCTGGGGACTCTGGGGCAGAATACACAGGTGGCTTCTCCTCCTTAACTTTTCTGGTTCCCCTAGTAGTAGCTACAAATATTTTACAGCGCTCCTCATAGCAGCGCTTCATCCATGAGGGCTGCTGTTCACAAACACTTAACTAGGAATCTATATAGGGGAACTGGTCAGGATACACTCTTTGCATAAGCTGATGAACTCGAAAAACTGTTTCTAAATCGAAGGTGCCCCCACGGGGCCATGAAGCAGCTAACGCGGGCCACTCCCTTTCACATAACATTTTTAATCTAAACGGAGTCATTTTCATACCATAATCACCCGAAAATCCTTTACGGAAATTCTTGATCATACATTCCAACAGAGTTTGCGTGGACTCCACCCCTCCCATAATCTGAACGTAACTATGTACACTAACTACGTACTCTACTAATTACGTACACTACGTACTCTACGTACACGTAATGACGTACAGGACAACGAACAATAAGGATAGGTAGTATGGCTGTAGGTAAGGGGTCCGTACAGCCCACAGAACACTGGGGGGGACAAACACCACTCGCTTCTTCCTTTTCGCGACCTGGGCGCGGTCGCCCGGCCAGGAACAGCGCTACTTAGGAGTCCGCTCTCGCTCGGTCTGTATTTCAAGACCTCTCAATCACACAAACAAGCATATTTCAACAAGAAATCATTTTTCAAGTGCCCAGGTTTTCTGACTAACTATTTCAAACAAGAAGGGTCAATGGCTTCGGCTTCCGCTTTCTCTTACGCGGAGCTTACTAGGACCGCCCTTATGGGAGGTGATCAGGCTCCCTTGTCTCGCAATTTCTCATGCGAGATTTCCCAGTTAGTCTATACCGAATATACCAAATCAATCCTGCACATGCAAGACGCTGTCCCAGGCTGTTCTTTCTGACTATCAAATCACAAAAATGTCTACTCACCGGATCCAGTCCCCGATACCACACCAGCTCCTGAGTTGGAACCTGGACTCCCCCGGGTCGGAGGTGTTGGCAAGCTGGACCCGATGGCCCGCCGAGGCAGGCGGAACCCTCTCTGGCACAAAGGGGCCGGCGGCGCCTGAGGTCTCCCACGTGGTCGGACAGACACGATTCCAACCGGGCCAAACCTCAAGGCGAATTTTGTGGATTATTCACTTGAATACCATTTGCTGCTCGCACTTCCCGGTCAATGCACCAAGAATATATTGCAGCAAAGTGCAGTCAATGAATAAATCCAGGAGTCATTTGACAGGGTCCAAGCCAATTTATTGTGCACAGGCCCAGTCAGTCAAAGCTTCAAAAGGAACTGAGCAAAGATTTTACAGAGACATAACCATTTATACTTCTTTTTCAGTTTGATACATGAGAACTTTCTATTGGTTCTAGCTCGATACATGCAAACTTCTCAATGGTTCTACGCTCCCTGCACCTGTCCAATCAGAAACCCCTCCGGGGCCTAGCAACCAGCCCCCTCCCTTAGGATTGTTCTAACAATGGTGCAGTTCTTGATTTTGATACTTCTCTACTGCAAGGTTATCCCTAGCTTCAGGAATGCATGTATTGAAACATTTCTTTCTTTTGCACACAAGAGAATAATGAAAGACTTATGAATTCATGTAAAACTTCTTATTAAGCAGTTTAAAACAGTTTTCTCATTTTTCACAGATTTTTGGTTCTTTTCTAGCTATAATGGGAGTTAGGATCCAGGCCTAACTTACAGGCCTTTCATAGTAGCAGGCCATTCTAGGCCATAGCCTACCACAACACTACCAACATCCAACACGTGAAGGACTCTGTTGTCACCCGAAGACTGCTCCTTAAAAAAGGAAGGAGGCACAACTGATTGGTTGACATGAAAATCCAAAAGGACCTTAGGCAGAAAAGAGGACACTGTTGAATGGTAACCCCCTCCAGGGAAAAAAACAGAAAAGGATCCCGGCAAGAAAGTGCCTGGAGCTCTGAAAGGCACTGTACCAAAGTGCCTGCTATAAGAAAAACTCTACGGAAAAGCTCAAGCAAGTCACGATGGATGAGTGTGTGAAGCACTAAGGACAGAGCCCAAGAAGGGACGATTGGATGAATGGGGGTCTCAGGGAGCGAATGCCCCACAGAAAATGGGAATGTCTACATGAGAAGAAAGAGACTGCTAATGGAGAGGCCCCCGAAAGCATGTCAAGGCCACAATATGCACCCTTTAAAGAATTAAGGGTGAGACCCTTATAAAGTTTGTCCTGAAGGAAGGAAAGAATGTCTAGAATATCAATTCACCAAGGGGAGAGGGATCTCTTAGAACACCAAGAAGAAAAAAAGATGTCAGATCAGAGCATAGGCACATGAGGTAGAAGACATTTGAGCCCGTAGTAGAATGGCCTTGCAGAGAGTAACTTTTGTGATGCTGCTCAATAGTTAAGCTGTAAAAAAAATAAGGAGCAGGATCATCCATGAGAACTGACTCCTGAAACAGTAGACTTCTCCAGACAGAGAGGGGTAGGAGCACCTCCTGCAGGAGGCAGAGGAGATCAGCATACCATGGACACAGAGGACAATCCGGGGCCACCAGCACTACCTGTCCAGAGTGTGACTCTATCCAACGGAGTACATGGCCAATTAGTGGCCAAGGAGAAAAGATGTAGAGAAGCTGGTTCAAGGGCCAGGTCTGAACCAGAGCATCTAGGCCGTGAGAGTTTGGTTCCTTTCGACGACTGAAAAAGATTGATGTCTTGGAATTGGAAGAGGTGGCCATTAGGTCTAGAGTCAAATGACCCCACCGACCCACAAAGTTCACAAACACCCACAGAGATAGCTCCTACTTGCCAGGGTCCAGGATATGACGACTCAGGAAAGTCACTTGAATGTTCTCCATTACCACAATGTGCTGCACAGAAAGAGCCAGGAGGTTGGATTCTGCCAAGGGAAATAGAAGAATTTTTTCCAGGGCCACTCCAGGACATTTGGTCCCACTCTGTCTGTTGAGATAAGTCACAGTGGTGGAACTGTCGGAAAGAACTCTGACTGCTCAACCCTGGAGGTGGGATTGAAAGAAGAGTAAAGCCAGATGAACAGCCCAGGCTTCGAGGCAATTGATGCTTCAAGAGGCTTCTTGAATGGACTAAGATCCCTGCGCTGGCAGTGTGCTCCCCATCCTGCAAGGCTGGTGTCCATGGTGACCACCACCCAACACGGACTTTCCAAGGGAACGCCCTTCAACAAGTGATGAGGACAAAACTACAATAAAGACTGTGGCAAACCTCTGAAGAATGGGGTAGACGAATCTGCTAGTCCTGGGTGTATGGGACCAGCGCGACAGGAGAAAGTACTGAAGCGGATGCATCTGAGCACAGACCCAGGGGACTACATCGAGAGCAGAAGCCATGGTGCCGAGGAGTAATAGGTAGTCCCAGGCAGTGGGAACTGCCAGGAGCCGGAAGACATGGACCTGAACGCAGAGCTTCTTACATCTGTGATGAGAGGAAGACTCGACCCACTCTCGTGATGAAGCAGGCGCCAAGGAATTCCAGAGACTGAACTGGGCACAGATTGATTTTGGCATAATAGACCACCCAACTGAGATGGTCCAGTAAAGAGAGGACCTGAGAGACTGCAAAAGTAGCCTCTTCCAAACTCGTTGCTCTGATCAGCCAATCTTCTAGATAAGTATGAACCCGAATACCTTGGCACTACAGGGAAGCTGCCACTATTTCCATCACCTTGGAGAAAGTGCGAAGAGCTGTGGCAAGATCAAAGGGCAGGGCACGAAAATGATAATGTTGACCGAGGACAGCGAAATGTAAATACTACTGATGATCTTGATGGACTGGAATGTGAAATTTTGATTCTGCCAGGTACAGGGCTGCGAGAAAGTCGCCTGGCCAAACCAGTCTGAATGACTGTCCTGAGGGTTTCCATCCAGAACCGCGGCACCTAAAGACAGCGATAGACTCCCTTAAGGTCGAGTTCCAGGACAGGATGGAAGAAGCCATCCTTCTGGGGAATAACAAAGTAAATGAAATAGTGATCAGAACCTCTTTCTGAGGGAGGAGCTGGGCATACCGCATTGAGCTGAAGAAGGCAGTGGAGAGTCCAGCATTCAGCTGCTGCCTTGGCTGCAGAACCACAAGGAGAGATGAGGAAGACATTCGGCATGGGCTCGGTGAAGCTGAGAGCATAACCCTGTGTTACTACCTCGAGTACCCACCAGTCCAATGTTATCTAGGTCCATTTGCGGGAAAAATGCCGTAAGTGTCCACCCACAGGAGGCACCCTGGAATGAACCTAGAAACCATCAACAGGAAGATTTGGCAGAACAGGAAAACTTGTTGGACAAGGAGAAATTGTCCCGGTTACAATGGATGCCCCAAAAGGACTGAGGCTTAGAACCAGCCCTATTTGAAGAAGAACCAGATTTGCCAGGCTGGTAGCGATGAAAGTCTGAAGCGGACTCTATAAGATGAGGATGCGGACGACGACATGGCAGGACAATGAAAATTGGACTTGGTCTTATCTTCCTGCAAACATTGAGGCTTGACTTCCCCCTAATCCTTCACATGTTTTTCCAAATCCTCTCCAAAAAGAAGGCAGTCCTTGAAAGGAAGCTTGGTGAGACGGGACTTGGAAGCAGCATCCGCATTCCAATGACGGAGCCACAGCCAATGCCGAGCCACTGTAGTAGCAACCAGAAGCCAAGCAGATAAGTGCAGCAGATCATAAAAGGCATTTGCAAGAAAGGCAGTGACAGACTCTAAATGAGGCAAAGCCCGATTATCCGAAAGTGACTGAAGCCATCGGAGCAGAGCATGTGCAGCAAGACATTCACAAACAGAGGATTGCAACATCAAGGTCGACGATGAGAAAGTGGTTTTTAAGAGGGCCTCCACCTCGTGATCCATCTGATCACAGAGGGCGGTGCCACTCTCCTTTGTGCATTTAGTGACTGCAATAACTAGGGCGTCTACTTTAGGGAAGCGCAACCACTTGTCAAAATCATCCAGAGACCAAATGTAAACATGCCCCAAGTGACAAGCAAAGCATAGAGACACATCAGAAGAATCCCACTCTAAGGAGACCATCTAGTTTGAGTAAAGGGAAAGGTTTTAGGTTTCCTGATGTCCATGATGATGGGATCTGCCTGAGGTTTAGAGGAATTGAAGGCTGCTGCACTTGAGAGTCCAAGAGATGCATAGCCTTCGTAATTTGAGCAATGAGGGCAGGAAGCTCTTCCTTATGGAATAATCGGATATCCTGACCGTCTTCTCGAAACTCCTGATAGTCTTCCAATGGCAAGAGCTCTACTTCTTCCCGGCTGGACTCAGAAGTGATAGAATGTTCATCTGGAGGACCGTTACAGTCTTTCCCTGCAGGGTGCCAGTCCCCTGGAGAAGAGGGGATATCCTTGGCCACATCTAAAGAAGCTCCAGCCAAACTTTGGCGGGCACACTTTCTAGACGGTGGATCACTGGCGATCGGAGTAGCCAAAGTCCCTAAGTGCCACATATCCCAGGCCTGAAGGAATAGCTGCATAAACTGAAGATCAGAGCTGTCAGCTGAAGTCTGCATAGGCTGAATAGAGAGTTGTAGAAGGTGAGCAGACTGCTTGGGCAACAAAACCAGAGGAAGGGCATCTTGAGATCTAGCATCACCCTGAGGTCACCCAGAGGGATCTAAAGCAAGAGATCTGGAAGGGCTACTGGAACCAGGACCAGAAGAACAAAATACCGCCGAAAAACAGATCGGGACGCTGCTTTAAAAGAGAACCACAAAAGAAATAAAACACTCATTGATCTCAGAGGAGGAAAAACAGATGAAGAAGGAAGGGTCCACAGAAGAAAAAAAACTGTCCAACTTCCTCAGCAACCGGGTCCTTGAATAAGTTGGGTTGGGTTTTTTTTTATCAAACTTTAAGGCGTTAGAAAAATAACAAAAGGTGACTGCCAACTTAGCTGACAGAAGTCTTGCTTGCAGAACAGTCAGAAGAAAAGGCTGCAATTGCTCCTCATGAGCAGGGGCACTTCCCTTCAGAGGTGCTCTACTGGTCCTCTTGACCAGGGGCAGCTCTGGAAAGTGAAGAAAGGAAAACTGTCAGCAAAGAGGCGGCACCTCAGAGAAGTCCACCATCTGCTGAGACAGAAAATACTGAAGCTTCCCTTGGGGGCAGGGTTTTTATACCAAGGGTGATGTCACAAAGCTTCGGGAATATTTTTGTCTCACTATCTGCTGGCAGGGGTCACAACCCATTAGTCTGGACTGGTTTAGCAGGATGTATTTAGAAGTGCCTTTTTCAAAGGAGTCTCAGCAACGTAAGGACCAAATTTTTCAGCTGGTATGGTAAATATATGAATCTTAGCACTGGTGCTTAAATTAATAACTATATTCAGCACTGTTATCCATATTAGTATTGGTGCTGAATATATAGATACTGTGATCACCATGGTGGCACTATCCATTTAGTTTAGGACTGTATTTTGGCACAACAAACAAACTAATCATACAAGTTATCGCCGCTATCCACATCATTTTTTGGCCCACCCTTGGCTCCATCCCAAATCCAACCCATTTTATGGATAGTATTTTGGGCCCAGTACTACCCTTACAAGTCTTTAAAATACATGAATAGAGAAATAATACCTTTATCTGCCATTGGTGAATGTATAACTTCTTTTGAATATCAGACTTTTAGTTTCCCTCTAGGTATACACCTTTTCCTGGGCAGCAGCTGGATACCTGCTCTGACCAATGCTCCCCGCCCAATCGCCCAACCGCAGCCAAAGCTGTAAGATTGTTCCCTTGTTCCTTTCTAATCATCTCCTCCTGCATTCGACAGTTTCTAGACTCCCTACTTCTGCGTTCAAAGGCTGCTGCTGTTGCTTTTTTTTTCTGATCATCTGCCTTTTTCCCTTCGTTGAAGCTGATATTGGTCAGCTTTCACTTCTGGATTTGAGAGGGCCATCAAATGCAGCCACTGGAGTTATCCAGCTGGTTTCTGATCACTGATGTGGCCCTGTGACTCTCACTACTTTTGTAGACGCTGCAGGAAAAACTCTACCTCTTCCCTGCTGCTATCTAGTCCTGTCTATCCTTTTTAGCAGGCTCCTCCCACTCCCACAGTGACCTTCCCATTCATTATGGTCTTCGAACATGGGCCCCTTCACCAGGCTCCACCTGTCCAACCTGACGGTATAGGCAAACAACAAAAAGTGAGTGTTCCATATTTTGTAGGCGTGTTTCACTAGAGCATAGCACTGATTATTGAGGATCAAGCCAGCACAATTTATGTTGTCCATACATGTTTGTTTGCTTGCTCATGCGCTGCCCAAAACTGCAGGATGAAGAGTTGAAGGGAGTCCTGGTCCTTTTGGCATGAAGAACCATAGCTACAGCTGAAAAGGCTGGTGGGAGGCTCTGGATCTCACCAACCAAAAGGAGTGCTGTGGCCTGAAGTCCCACTGGCCGAAGAGTGAGGCTGCAACCCGGTGTAGAGTCTAAGGGAAGGAGGTTGTGAGGGGTGAATTCTAAGAAATGAGTCAGAGCATGGGAAGGAGCTGTGCTAGGGGTGGAGCATAAGGATAGAGCAATGTTAGAAGAGAGAAGGAGAAAAGATAAGGGCATTAAGAGAGAAGGGAAGGGAGGGAGAAAGTGAAAGGCCCGAGAGGTGTAAGATTGGGTGGCAGAGGAAGGAGAGTGCATTGGGAGGTGCAGACACACATTCACTGCCCCAACACACAGATACCTCCAACTACACACAGCTCCTGATACACGTACATGCAAGAGCTGCCAAGACGCACAGGCACAAATACACAACAATTCACATTGTAACAGGGTAGACCCTGTACAGACAGAGGAAATGCAGGCCAGCACAAGTGAAAACAGAAAAAGTGACAGGGTAAACAAGAAAGTATCAGATAGTTACCCTGAGCAACGCAGGAACACGTGCAAAAGCTCAATCAGGACACACCCAGCTAACACAGGAAAGGAATTCACTTCACCTGACAGGGTTCAGCTAACTAAGGGTGGAGCAAGCGAACGCTGGTTTAAAACAAGCTCTCAGACATTCAGAGACAGTTTAGGATCCGGATTAGGATCAGGAGTAAGGCAAAGCCAGGAGCTGGTGCCGGAGCTGAGAGAGAGAGAGAGAGAGAAGCCGTGGCAGCCAAGGACACACTTGGAGAAAATACAGAGAGGGCAGCTAAAGCCCCGGGAAGCATGGCACAGGTATGAGAATGCAAGAGAGAGTGATAAAGAAACTCTGAAGCAATTAGAGTGCCCATATGAAGGTCAGAGGGAACCCGAGGACCTGAATAAATCAGAGAGATATCCACAGCCAAATAGTGTGTATGAGCAAGAGAAAAGCTTTTACTTACCAGATAAAGCTGAAGAGTTTTGTAATTGTAAGTTCACAGCTCCGTCTGAAACTCCGTCACGAGCACTCCGATTCAGCTCAGCTGGGTTACAAAAGGGAAACCTGGATAGGTTGGAAAGTTCCCTTAATTATCCCACGAGCAGAGCAAGTAAGGGGCTAAGCTCTACTCAAAAGTACCAGCAGGGGCAGTGCCTGGGAAATCTCTATTCCCGTATATATGGTAATACCCAGAGAGGCTCTAGCCCGGTGAAAGAAAAGAACTTCCTGGTTGACGTACTTAGGCAGCAAGTCTCACAGAGTACTCCCGAAGTACAGAATGAATATACCAGTCAACCAGAGATGATGGAATACCAGAATGCTGAGGAGAATGATACACAGGAATTAATGGATTGTTCTTTATCATTAATTGAACCTGAATTCTCCCTGAGATAAGGAAAGTAACTTGGTGTCTTAACTTCAGTAATACAGCAACAAGCCTGTAACTCTCTCTCTCGAGGCAGAACAGAGGTATGCTCTACTCTCAGCTACCAGGGAGAGAACCTTACAGCAATATTTAAGCTTTTTGTTCTTTTGTTGATTTATCCTTTAAAAGCTGAAGAAAGCAAGTTATGTTTACATTTGTTATTGTACATAAGATGTCCAAGCAAAGCATATAATTTATGTTCCTTGAAGATAAAATACCCTCAATGGGACGGGGAATAAAAACCCTTTGATTTGAAGAAAGAAGTGTTTGCGTTTATATTCATAAAGGCACAACTACCACCCTCCAGGGGCCTTGCAATACAGGAGGCTACCGCTTGGCCAGAGGAGGTGTGACAACATGCACATCCTAACACTGCCCATGATACATACACACACATGCAAGCACCCGGATACTCCCATGACACACACACACAGCTGACACTGCCTATGAGAGACACACATTTTATTTATTTATCCAGATTTATATACCACCTTTTCCTTCAATCAAAGTGGTTTACAATGGGAAATATATGCACCCAACACTCCCATGACTCAATACACATGCATGCATGCACCCCCTACCCACCACACTCACACACAAACATACCCCTCTCCCACATGCCCAATTCCGAAAATGGGGAAACAAGCCATTATGTCACATTGCAAGTGTACATTTTTCAAGTTATTTTATCCTGTTCAAATGAAGACAATATTTTCAAACAGGGTTAATTTTTAGAAACAAAAGAAAGGGGAATTGTAGAGGTGGTGAGGAACTTGCTGTGGGGTGGGGGGAGAAAGGACGACAAGGCCAGAGACAGGTATAAGTGGCCAATGTAATACAAGAGAATTGTGAAAATTTGCAAGAGGACATTGAGAAATTTGAAGATTGGATGTCCAAATGGCAGATGAAATTTAATGTGGACAAATGCAAAGCTATGTACCTAGGAAAGAACAACCCAAACTACGGTTACACGGTGCAAGATACCACATTAAGAACCACCACACAGGAAAAGGATTTAGGCATCATCATGGTCAATATGTTGAAACCCTCCGCCCAGTGTGCAGCGGCGTCCAAGAAAGCAAATAGAATGCTATGAAACATAAGGAAAGGAATAGAAAATAAAACAAAGGATATTATAATGCTTCTGTATCTTTCCATGGTGCGACTGCACCTTGAATATTGTGTGCAATTCTGGTCACCATATCGTAAAAAGGATATAGAAGAATTAGAAAAGGTACAGAAAAAAAGCCACAAAAATGGTAAAAGGGATGGAAGAATACCCCTATGAGGAAAGGCTTAAAAGGTTAGGGTTTTTCAACTTGGAAAAGAGATGGCTGAGGGGAGATGATATAGAGATCTATAAATTAACAAATGGAGTGGAACAGATAAACGTAGATCAGTTGTTTACTCCATCAAAAAATAGAAAGACTAGGGGGCATGCAATGAAGCTACAATGTAACCCGTTTACAACTAATAAGAGAAAATATTTTTTCATTCAACGCATAATCAAACTCTGGAATTCGTTATTGAAGGATATTGTAAAAGCTGTTAGTGTAGCTGTGTTTAAAAAAGGTTTGGACAATTTCCTAGAGGAAAGGTCCATAAACCATTATTAAAGAGGACCCGGGACAAGCACTGTGGAACTTGTGTACCTTTTTGGTACTTATGACTTGGATGGGCCACTGTTGGAAACAGGATACTGGGCTTGGTGGACCTTGGTCTGACCCAGTATGGCAGTTCTTATGTTCTTATGAACTGTTTCTCCCATAAAGTCACATGCACTTTTAAATAGCATGCAGCTGATTTTCAGAATAAGGAAACTTCGCTGGCACACATTCTCCTAGGACAAGCAGGATGAGTCAGCTACACTTGGTGACGTCATCCGACGGCACCGAGACGGAAGTATTCTCCATAGCTCAAAAGGGCTTTTCACCCTTCTGAGCATGGGCCAACTGGCCCCACCCCCCTGCCCGCCCCTAGCTAGCCAGTTTTCAGTTCTTCCGCCTTGCCATCAAGACGGATTTTTCTACTCTCCACCAAAATCTAACAATTAAGGAATCCTACTACTTATCTACATCGCTTTATACTTGCTATTAATGTTTCCAAAGTATTTTTTTTACAGGGAGAGCTGCTCCTTCGGAGCTGCTCCCAGAATCTAACAATTAAGAATTCTAATTCTCTTCTACTTGTCTACATTGTTTTATACTTGCCATTAATGTTTCCAAAGCTTCTTTTCCAGAGCTGTTCCAGCGGAGCTGCCCCAGTCTCATGGGCTCAATCTCAGCAGTCAGCAAGAGGAGATAAAGCTGGTAAGAAGCGCAAAGCTCCCAGACACCAGTTACCCACGGCAGCTACCTCGCTCTCTCCGATGGCAGAAGGAGCCACCAGAGCGAAGGAGAAGAAATTCGTGCAGGGTCGCGCCAGCCCGGGACGTGCCTAAGGCCTCTGTCCCCGGCCAGCCTCCTGGTTCCCTCCCATGTGGCTGCTGTAGTCTCCGGAGGTTTGTTGATGTTCTCCTCGACGGTCCTGAGTGTGCCCTCTGGGCCCCCACTCACGACTCTCCTGCCCACCCAAAGATCGGATCCTCGCTATTGCTGCAGTCTCTCTCCCAGGCGCCCTCAAAGGCCTTGGCTCACAGCCCCGCGGCCCCGGACACTCCGGGTGACCCCTGCAGCTCTCCATCCTCGTGGCTCCCATGGCGGCGGCCATCTTGGTCGATGTCGTCAGCCCGGCTCCTCCCCTTCGACGCTATTGGTCGGCGCCGACCCAGCATCATCGGGAAAGGAGGAGCCGGGTAGTCAGGAGGCACTTCAGAAGATGATGTAATCCAGGGGCGGTCCATGTCATTGGCGCAGATACCGGCACCCATCACGGAGCCTCAAGCCCCTCTGGATTGGCGCCGGGAAGCCTCTCCACCGATCCATCTGCTGTCTCCATGGCTCGTGAAGCCCTACCCGCAAAAAAAAAAAAAAAAAAAGGCATCTCTGTTCAGACTGGGCAGCAGCGGCACAACACAGAGGCCTGCTCGACCTATCATCTCCTGCTTCGGCGCTGAGAGGCCATTGGCTTCCCTCCCTCGGCGCCATTGGCTCCCTCTGACTCCACCCCCTCGGCGCCATTGGCTGGCGCCATGACATCGGGGGAATCCAGGGCCGGTACCGCGCTTTATACTGCATACTGCCATCCAGGCAAGCCTTCTAGACTGTCTGAAGATGGGGCGGCACCGCCGACTACGATGGTGCCGATACCCTTCCCGTGCCGACCCCACCCCTTGCCTTAGACAGCAGTGGAGCACGCTCATCAGCGCGTCTTGAACCCATTGGGACCTCCTCACCGAGCAGAGGGAGAGGGACAAGATCATAGCGCTGTAAAGGCTCACCGGAGCAGAGAGAGAGAACTCCTTTGCCCAGAAACACCACACAGCTCTAAGACTCTGACAGCAATAGCGGCGAGCCCTCTGGCACAAACAATTCTAAAGCTATGATAGCGCCAACGGTGATCCTTCCAGCTACATACAATTCGGGCAGGCTTCCGGCCACAGGTGAGGCAGCGGCCCAGAGGGGGGATCTCAGGCTCCAGGACTACACAGGGGGAATGGAGCCCTGCAGGAGTGATGGCTCCACCAATAAGCTGCACCCTTACAAGTTACTGGACAATAGGGCAACACTGGAAGGATGTTCACTGTGAATGGCGGTGAACCCCCCCTCCACCATTCAATTTTTATCTCTGTGGGTCCTCACAGCTACTCTGCTACCGCCAAGCATTGGCCACAGCCAGGGTTATACCAATAATTTACCAGCCATCAGTGGTATGGTCAGATCTCAAACAACTTCTCCTGCGTGTGCGGGCTGACCAAGGTTGGCGTATTAGCCTAGGGTTCGAGCAACAACTCAAACCCTGAAGACCTGCCCGCAGTGTCCACAAGGGGCTGCGGGATCACTGGAGTTAACCTGATCCTATGTCCTGGAACCTCAACCAGTGTGACCTTGGACCACTGAGAACAAGGATTTGAAGTGCTCTCAAGCTCAGGTTTCGGAGCATGCTCAGGTAGCCCACCTCCCCGTCCCGCCCCTAGCCTGGCCAGTTTTGTTCTTCCGCCTTGCCAACAAGACAGATCTGCTCCTAGAATTCAAAGAACATCAACTAGTTTAATTCCTGCAGCAAAAAGATGAGCAGCACAGGTTTGCACGACTTGTGCGTTCGCAGCTTGGGTCCATCTCACAACGTAGACGGCTGCCCTCTCTGCATCAAGATGTCCCCGAGGGCCAGGAAATCAAGGGGACACACTCTACACAATCATCTCGCCGCCTTGAGCAACGCGGGAACCGCCAGCGCTCCGGCCTCAACGAGCACAGCCGCCACAGTGTCACCTTGGACCACTAACAAGGATAGACAGTGCACAGGGATTAAGAGACCCCGTCCACCTTGCACTTCCACTTCTCTACTCCCGGCTCCCGGGACTGGGCAGAGCAGCGGAAGCAGAAAGAAAAGGTGCCAGCCCCGCTTAGTATCTGGCTCTATCCAGATAGCTGATTATCCCGATTCTAAAGGGAAAAATGGGTACCGGTGCAGCCGAACCTCACAGGTCAAGTTTGGTGTCAGCCAGCAATAAGCTAGGGCACTCAGTGCCTCAGAACCCAACACAGCTCTACCTCACCGCACCAACTTCAAGGCAATATGGCTCTCTTATATATATATATGTATATATATATTTAGGCCACCCAACATAGGCCGTTCAGAAGACCTATATGTGTAAGAGCATCAAGTGGACTTGACAGCTACGTACAAATGTGACAACGCAGTGGTTGAATCTTAACCAAAAATAAAAAAAAATAATTTTTTTTTAAATTACTGCGAGGACATATGGGGGTACCTCCTCGCGTGCCCTATGTTTGCAGACTGGCTTATAATAGCCTGACTCACCTGTCCCTCTCTGACGGTGTCTGACTGGGGTGGGCTAACGCCAGGACCCAACTGAGAGTGGGATAACACCACCCGGACAGCAGTGAATCACTGGTAATGGACTCGTCCACCTTCCTTCCTCCTATACAGGTTGGCACGCATCATCCTCCCTGTCTCCCTAGTGATGACATCCTAGGTCGACACCTGCCACAGAGGTGATCGCAAACGCACCTGTTGTCCTGCACTGCCTAAACCAATATCACTCTGGACAGAGCTTTACTGTTCTCTATGGAGACATAGCCTAGTGATTAGAACCAGTGCCTAGGGCCATAAAGATCAAAGGTTCAATTCCGCTCAAGTGCAAGCCCGCTGGCGCTCCTTACGGTGAGCAAGTCTCTTCACAACATGCACTAATGCCTGTAAAATATCAAGGGTCAGTGCCCATAAAAAGATCAAAAGTTTAATCTCGCTAGCGCTCCTTAGGGTTGGGAAAGTCTTACAACTCACCCTACCACCAGCACTCGCACTAAGAAGCTATCCCTGCCTGCCTCCCTATGACAGATGATCCGGATACTGACAACAAGGACAATCGCCAAAAGGCCCTACCTTTGACATGGTAATGCTTCAGCCCCAATACCCAGGGCAGCAACTGGATGTCTTCGACCATCACGCTGCACCAACTTGACCCCTTCCACGAACCCTTTGGTTCCTCATCCCTCAACTGGACGTCTTCTCCTGTCAGGTTGCACCAACTGGAAATGGATGTCTTGGCACCAACTGGTTCCCTTCTATGAACCACTCAGTCACCTCTACTGTAGATCACATTTTAAACACCGCCCAGAGGGACCTAGTAGCACAGGCTATCCAGCCTCTATCAGCTCTACATTGCCCTCAATCAACCAGGGCGTGAGCCATGCCAGCTCATGTAAGCTGCTGAGAACACCGCCCAGAGGGACCTAGCACAGGCTATCCGGCTTCTATCAGCTCAACATCGCCCTCAATCAACTGAGGCGTGAGCCATGCCAGCTCATCTAAGCTGCTGAGATGAAGTGGTTGTCATTGTTAAGTGCCGTTGAGTCGCTGTCGACTCTTACGACCCTCTGGATAGCTGTCCGAAATAATCTTCGGTCTCCTCTCAGGCGGCCCCATCAGTGGCAGTAAGCCGTAGCTCCTGTGACTGTATTGATCCATCTCATTGCCCATCCTCTAATGATATCCTCTGCAGAATGATCCCCCTTAGACCGGCCTCCTATCCTGACAAGCGAGGATCGGGGAACCACAAGCCTTATGGTGTACCCATCTATGCGCAGTCCTTCCAGGACTGAGTCACCTCCCACATCAGGAGTGCACCACGCTTCTTGGAGGAAGAGAACGCCACACTCTAGACTGCATCAGGGCCCTGTACGTCTACTAACAGGGCATTACACCAGTCTCGAGAGACCCTGCGTCAATCCCAAGAGACCCTGCATCTGGTTTCCGCGCACCCACTTGACACGGGATAATGCACCGATGTCAAGGGACCCAACCTGGGTTCTTCGACCCTTCTGTACAGGACACCCTGCACCAAGGAGACAGCTTATAGCAGCACCCTCCACCTAGACTGATAGGAGCCCCCACCGACATGAGAATAATGCACCAGCTATAGATGCAAGCCACCTGTTTTCTGCACCCGGCTTGCGTCTGTAGCCCCAACCTGGCGGTGTGAGCGGTTGGCCACAGTGCAGATGCCAGCAGAGATGCGCAAGTATGTAGGGAATGAGGACACACACCCTGATGCAGGGTATGACTGCATTGCCAAGCCTATAGCATGGCGGTGCGCAGTATTCCATTCCAACAGTGACCTACGCAGGTCATGTACAACTCTGGCTAATTCCAGTCATGTCTCCCCAGAGACACAGGTTGCCAAGGCTGGGCCCAGCAGTGATTCCCCGGTCCCGGATATCCTGCTACGCTAATGGTTCGACAGATCCCAGGGGTGGACTACACAAAAAAAAATATATATATTATATATATATATATATATATATATATATATATATAAATAAATAAATAATAAGAAGAGACGCCTCTCTTATTAATGAGGTATTCACGCTCCATTTACACTGTCTGCACCATTCTCGTGGCCAGCGCTATTGTGGCTGGTCTTCTTCATACTGCCCGACGGGCCTATATCTCGGTTACCTCACAAGTGTGCCTTGTACCGCACCCTCTGCACATACGTGCTTCGCGTCCGCAAGCCAGCGTACGGTGCCTTATAGCTGCACTCCCCTCAATGCTGCCACTGCACACGCGTTCGGCGTGCATGGCCACTACGGACCTACATACTCTTGTGGCAACATGCTGCACCACAAGGCTGCCTGCTAGTCTAGCCTGTAGATGTGTCTAGCCTAGCCTGAAGAAGTGCCTCGGCCTTCCCCCTTCCACCACAGCTCATGGCAGCTTGGGAGGCACCAAGTGTGGCTGACTCATCCTGCTTGTCCTAGGAGAAAACGGAGTTACTTACCTGTAACTGGAGTTCTCCGGGGACAGCAGGATAAGTCAGCCACACATACCCGCCCACCTCCCCTGGGAAGGGGTCGGCCTCTGTCCTGGTGCCCGCCTCCTAGCGGCAAAAGGCTCAGCTAGGGACATACTGGCTAGCTAGGGGCGGGCAGGGGGGGTGGGGCCAGTTGGCCCATGCTCAGAAGGGCGAAAAGCCCTTTTGAGCTATGGAGAGTACTTCCGTCTCGGCGCCGTTGGATGACGTCACCAAGTGTGGCTGACTTATCCTGCTGTCCCCAGAGAACTCCAGTTACAGGTAAGTAACTCCGTTGAGTTACATAGAAATTCTCTCTGAGTCCTATGGCACTACTGAACAAGCTTTTTCTGGAAAGAGGAACATTTTGCAGCAAGATGTCAGATAATCATAACTTCATGTTCCATACAGCTAATGTGTAGGACTATAGAAAACATTCGGGTTGCATTTGTTTTTGCATCCGCCATGAAAGTAAATGTGTGGAATATACATTTCAGGTGCAGACATCCAAAGTGAATGCAATGCATTTTTGGAGCACAGTCCACGTTAGCATATAACTTGCCATTACCTAGTTTCTACCTGTCCTCTTATGTTTAAAAATATTTTGCATACAGTTTATAGAAAAATGCAATAGCAAATTATTGCTGTGCTGAAACGTTAATTTAGCCAGACATGCCTGATACTGACAGCATCGTTATGAGTGCACTTGTATGTATTTTAAAGCTTACACATACAGGCTCGAGGTACCAACACTCGTTCTTACAACAAATAATTTTTTAAAACAACCCTTTATTATAAAATTCATAGAATTACTTGTAATTCTGTTTCACAGAATTAAAAAAATAAAGTTTTAAACAGATACTTCTTTATTCACTAAAATGTTACTGATTTCATGAACCAACTATTTAAGAGAAAGTTATCTGGCATAAAATCAGTGGAACCATTTTTAATTTAAATGTCCTCTTTTTGGTAAAGAATTAAATCAAGTCGTAAAACAAAGTCAATTACCATTTAGTGAAACAGTTATAGGAATTAAATTCTGCTGTTTGGACATTGACATAAGATGAACCAGCAGCAGAGTGTTTTGTACATTTGCTTGCATTGCATAATATGAAACATATGCATATCAAAGTTTCTGAAATGTTTCACAGTTTAAAGGTTGACATTATTTGAAGACCCTGAAATACACAGAAAGAAGGTACTGCATTTTAAAAGTGCATTTTTAAAACACACGCTTTCCCCAAACTAAAAGAAAAATTCCTACCTTTCACAGGTTGTATATAGCAGCCACTTGATTTATAATTGCATTATTACTTTCATTCCAAACTTTTTGTCCTCTGAAGTATGAATTACTAGTCTGTCAGCAAAGAGTGTAGCATAGAAACCATACTATCACTGTACAATCCCATATTTCAACTATAGAAACCCGCAACTTAAAAAAATGGTTGAAGTATTCAATGTCTCTTTTTATCAAAATGTATCAAAAGTAATAAAGAACCCAAAGTTTTCATAATTTCACCTTTTAAAAAAATAACTTAAGCAGCAAGAGGTCCCGGCCCTTCACTTGCACAAACACCATTATATTTTAAGACAGTGATGAGAAGAGTTCGTGTTTAGGACTTCTATCATTGTTCTTAATGTTGGAAAGGTCTCCGATATTGATGGAAGACTCTTATATGAAGGAGGGAGACTGAAACATAAAAAAAAACAACAAATAGCACATGTAATAAACAACTCTCTAAATTTACTATTTATTTAAAAGAGGACAAACATGCCAGCTGTAGGTCGGTCTGAAGGCCAATGTGTATTAGATGATGTAATTCTAGCGCTATATAAATGATGAGTAGTACGAGTAGTAGTATAAATTTGTGCTTTATTTTTCAGACCAGGCCTGAACTCCACATGAGTGAAATCGGTTTCTTCTGGCCAGCTAGCTTTTTTTTAAGTCGTTTTGGATCCTAATGTGAGAGATCTTAGATGCCGTATGACTCATGCTCAGTTCATTTGATTCCGTTTCAAAGAAAATTTCATGTGACTGAAACAACTTTTCCATTTAATTTTTGCTTCCCCCTTACAACAGCTTGGATGTTAACCAAATGATCAAGTCAGCATGATGATCTGGATCAAAAGTAGCATCAGCCAAGTCGGGGTGCACATTGGATTATGGCGAGCTAAGCATGGCTCCATTTCGTTCCACGCTAAGTAAAGAAAGAGTCGATTGTAGTTTGGAAAGATTTCATTGCCTTAAATCCCTACTTCAGAAGTGATACAAAGTAAATCTAAACCAGCTCAATCAACCATATAAACTCTGCCTAAACAGCCGCCGCTGTGGAGGGCACAAGCAATGGAACACCTTTTTCTTTGGAGTGACCAAATAAGCCAATCTCTGGCCTTGCTCCCAAGCTCTCTAGTTGATGCTGTGTTGGGCAAAATATTGGTGGGAGCATGGCCCCAGTGGTCCACCCCATTCTGCTGCCTATGGCAAGGGGGCCATTCAAGAAGAGGACCCAGCAACCCCGCATTGTGGGAACAGAGGCAGGGAGCAGTAAACGTTACTTTTAAAAAACTGTCATGCTGCCCCCTGCTGGCTTTCTTTAATGAAAGTATTTTAGCCCTGCTTCCTGGCAGATCATAACAGCCCTGTGGATGTACCGCTGTCATCACAAGACTTTAGCCCACCAGCGGAGATGAGCTGGTTTTCTGCTTCTTCAGCTGCTAGGGTAGGGGCAGGGCAGAAGCACTTTCATTGGAGAAAGCCAGCATGAGGCAGTGTGACAACTTTTTAAAAAGTAACTTTGGCTACATTCTGCCTCCTAAAACCTAAAGGGGGAAGGAGTCATCTGCACCCCTGCCACAGGACCCCACATATGAGTTACGCCACTGAGCTCAATCATCTCTGGTTACAAATTCAAGTACAATATAAATGATACTCTCTTCATCATGGGTACAGTTTTTGGTCTTTGAGGTTTGGGTTTTTCATTCTCTTCGGTACGTCACAGGAAGTACCTATTGCAAGCAGTGCAGACTTCCTGCTGCCTGTAGCAGCAGCGACAGCAGCAACCTGGCTTTGGGGAGAGGGGATGTGTTTGATGAAATTCTGAACATCTTAATTTGCAGAAAAATGAAATTGCAATTTCTCATATTCTCTTCTGAACTTGCCCCCAAGACCTGAAAATGCTCTGCTGTTATATCTATCGCCAGCAGCAGAAGTGGGCACTACCAACAGGGAATCTCTAATGGGCACAAACAAATTCCACAAACCCCAATCACAGACATTCCTTTTAATTCATTTTTGTGCTAGAATGAATCATTTTACTGTATATGATGCTATTATATAGCTTTGTGCACATAAAATATATAGAATATATACAATAGAAGAAAATGTACGTATACTATACTTATTTTCAATTATTTATACACGAGGGTGGTAGAGAGACATGATAAGCTGACTCAGTGGCATCCCTTAATGTTACTTTGGCCTCGATAGAGTAAATTGTGCTATGCTCTAATGCAGTGTTTTGCTCAAGACTTCCCTGCATTCATCTTGCTCCCGGATTCAGCAAGCAAATTAGTACAGGAAAATCCTGCGCAGATCCACTGTGCTAGAACACAATGTAGGGGGCATGCTAATCACATATAAACAAAGACATATCTAATTGCTCCCAATGTAGATACAGCAGGGAGTGAAAAGCTCAGAGGTGAAATTTGACATTGCACCTCAGATGACCCACAATTCCCTGCCAACACACTGTGAATCTCCCATCCCCTTATCCCTTCAAAAAGAAATCATTGGTGGCACATGTGACCCCCCTCCCCCCACACTCCCCGATCTACACTTGAAACACTGGTGACCCAAGTAGCTCCTATCTCCCACTATCAAACCCCCTCCCAAATACCTTGCCGGCAACTGCCCCCCCCCCCTCCCACGCCCCGATCTACACTTGAAACACTGGTGACCCAAGTAGCTCCCACCTCCCTCGCTCAAACCCTCTCCCAAATACCTTGCCGGCAACTGCGTCTCCCCCAAGAAATGTTACTCTGCCCTGTGCCCCTTCCTTATCCCCCAGTACCATCAATATTCATGGGAAGCAGGAACATTATTTACATGCTCCTGCCTCAGCATCTGACCCCAAGCAGCACGTTCTGGGATGCACAGCATAGGTCAATCAGCCAAATAAGATAGAACTTCCCTTACTTGGCAGACTGACTTCCCTGCAGTGCATTGTGAGACGTACAGCAAGGGATGAGCAAACTGACTGACCCTACACTATGTCTCCCACAGTGCACCACAAGTGGGGAAGAGGTCAGTTGGCACCTATCCACATAACGTACGCTGCATGAAAAGCTAGCCTAGGTTCCAGTCTGGTTAAGTGCTGACTGAAAATCTGCTGACCGAATAAGTGTCGACACTTATCCAGATAGCACTGCTCAGCTCAATATTCAACTGCATCTCCTATCTGCTGATATTTAAGTACCCCAGCTGACCACCATGTGTGAGGAGAAGCATTATAGAGTAGATCAAATTGGTGGAGGGGTTGTATTGCGCTCTGTGTTACAGAGGGCATTGAGTCACACGGGATTTAAGTTTTGTAGGAAACAAATACACTGTAGAATCTCTATGGATTGAAATTCCATGTAAAAAGGAGAAGGCAATGGCAGTAAGGGTGTACTACCCGACTGCCTGGCTAGCATGAACAGATGGATGATGAAATACTAAAAGAAATTAGGGAAGCTAACAAAAGTTACAACACAGTAATAATGGGTGATTTCAATTACCCCGGTATCGACTGGGTCAATGTACCAGCAGGACATGCTAGAGAGATAAAGTTTCTAGATGAGATAAATGATTGCTTCTTGAAGCAGCTGGTTCATGAACAGACAAGAGGGGAAGCTATTTTGGACCTAGTCCGTAGTGTAACGCAGGATCTGGTGCAAGAGATAAGGGTTTTGGGGCCACTTGGCAAAAGTGATCATAGCATCGCTATTGTCAAGTGGCCCCAAAACCCTTACTTGATTTAATAAATGGAAGGAGGACAGCAAGGAAATCCACAGTACTACCTTTTAACTTTCAAACGGGAGACTATGATAAAATGAGGACAATAGTTAAGAAAAAACTAGAACGAGCAGTTTCAAAGGTTAAAGATTTACATCAAGCACAGGCATCGTTTAAAAGTACTATCTTGGAAGCCCAGACCAGATGAATTCCATGCTTTAAGAAAAGTGGAAGGAAGGCCAAAGAATTGCCAACATGGTTTAAAGGCAAGGTCAGAAAGGCTGTTGCCAAAAAAAAGCATCCTTCAGAAAATGAAAAAAGCAGCTTGATGAACACCGGAAACAATATAAGCATTAACAAGTTAGATGCAAGGCACTGATAGGGCAAGCAAAGAGAGAATTTGAAAAAAAGCTTGCCGTGGAAGCAAAAACGCATAAGAAAGCGTAGTTACTCACCTGTAACAGGTGACCTCTGGGAACAGCAGGAATTTAGTCTTCACATATGGGTATCGTCGGTACAGACGGAGCCTGCGTGGGAACGCTCCCCAGTGTCCAATAGAAAGCTTTTGGGAGCATCCCACAGCACAAGCGTGCTGCCTTCCCACCTTTCCCACTGTCCCTCTTCAGTTGAGTTTATAGCTGAGACAAAGGAGAGAGGGAAAGAGAGAGAGACAACTCCTAGGGAGGTGGGTGGGTTGTGAAGACTAAATTCCTGCTGTTCCCGGAGATCACTTGCTACAGGTGAGTAACTACGCTATCTCCAGGAACAAGCAGGAATGTAGTCTTCACCAATGTTCCCTCTAATTTTCTGTAGGCTGTGTGCGCATAAAATATCAGCTGTGTGCAGCTTTTGAAGGAAGGTTAAATTTTTGTGCGCCACATAACGACACTCGGAGTTATATACTTTAAAATTTGACTACACGTCAGAATACAGTATGTACACCACATTGATTTTAATCAAATTAAATGAAAATAAACGATTACTAAATGAAGCGGGAAATTTCTAGCAATTACAATCATAACTTTTAAATTTTAAGACGTCTGTGTTGTTTTCTATAAGAATCAGAGCCCTAATTTTTGTGCGCTCTGTTGTAAAGTATGTGCGCTCGCTCGGCGAGGTGTGCGCGCGCGCACACGCGCACAGCTTAGAGGGAACAGTGGTCTTCACATATGGGGACTCCCTAGCTGAAGATGCCAGGGAGGTGGCCCCAGGAAGCTGCAACCCATTGTGAGATGGGCCGTGCTTCCTCCCATGGATCTCTGGCATCCCACCAGGGATGGTGGGTAGGCATTGAATTAACTCTTAAAGAGATGTTGAAGAACAGCCTGGCCAAACAAGGCATCCCGGTGGGAGTCCTTGTCTAAGCAGTAGTGGGCTGTAAAGATATGTATCGAAGCCCAAGTGGCTGCTCGACAGATGTCGTCGATAGATACAGAGTGAAGGTTAGCCATAGAGGCTGCCATGGCTCTCACATTGTGAGCTGTGACATGGCCTTCAAGAGGATGACCCTTACTCTCATAGGCAAAGGATATGCATTGTGCAATCCAGTTAGAGTTCTTTTGGAAACTGTAAGTCCCAAATGACTAGAATCAAAAGCAACGAAGAGTTGAGAAGACTTTCTATGTTGCTGTGTTCTTTGTAGGTAAAAAGCTAAAGCTCTTTTACAGTCCAAGGTATGAAGGTTTCTTTCTGCATTGGAGGCACGAGGCCTCAAAGAATACAGGAAGGTAAACCGCTTGGTTTAAATGGAAAGGGGAAACCACCTTTGGCATAAAGTGTGGATGAGTCCTAAGAAAGAGTAGTTACTCACCTGTAACAGGTGTTCTCCAGGAGCAGCAGGAAACAGTCCTCACATATGGGTGACGTCGGCGTCGACAGAGGCCCCATGCGGAGCATTTCCCCAGCTTTCAAAGAAAGGCTTTGGGAATGCAGGCACGCATGCGCGGTCCCCTTCCCACCCAAAGGTCCCATCTTGCTCAGTCAAATGACATAGCTAAAAGACAGTACAAAAGAAAATGAACTATATACAACTGCAACTCCAAGGGAAGGAGGGAGGGTTGTGAGGACTGATTCCTGCTGCTCCTGGAGAACACCTGTTACAGGTGAGTAACTACTCTTTCTCCAGGACCAAGCAGGAAGTCAGTTCTTACATATGGGTGACTCCCTAGCTCTGGGCTACCAGGAACCCAGGCTGAAAAATAGAGCTCCCTCTAGAGCCTCAGCAACAGTAAGAGAATCTTCTCTGAGAGTACACCTGAACGGTAGCCCAACACCAGAGCCGGAGGGTAGGCATTGCCTAAACCTCAAAGAGATTATGGAGTACCGCTTGCCCGAAAGCACTGTCCCTACGGGACTCCCTCTCGCAGTAGTGGTCCGCAAAAGTCTGGCTTGAAGACCAAGTAGCGGCCCGGCAGATGTCTGCCAACGGAACAGAATGGAAGTGAGCTACTGATGCGGCCTTCGCCCTGACCCGGTGTGCCGTGACTAGACCCTCCAGGGAGAGGCCGGCTGCCCTGTACGCCCAGGCGATACAGTCTGCCACCCAAATGGACAACGTACGCTTAGTGACAGGCAACTTCAATTTATTAGGGTCAAAGGAAATGAAGAGCTGAGAAGCCCTTCTATGCCCCTGCTTACAATCTAGGTAAAAGGAAAGCGCCCTTCTACAATCCAGGGTATGCAAGACAGTTTCGGCCCTACTGGCGTGCGGCCTGGGAAAGAACATCGAAGTACCACCTCCTGGTTGAGATAGAAGGAGGACACTACCTTTGGAAGGAACTTAGGATGAGTCCGCAAGACTACCCTGTTCCTATAGAACCTGTTATACGGCCTCTCCGAGACCAGGGCCTGAAGCTCACTCACCCGCCTAGCCGAGGTGAGTGCCACAAGGAACACCACCTTCCAGGAGAGGAAATGTAAATGGCAGGTTGCCATCGGCTCAAAAGGTGGGCAAGTCAGTTGCTGCAAGACCACATTGAGATCCCACTCAGTGGCCAGTGGACGAATAGGAGGCTTAAGCAGAAGCAAACCTCTGAGAAAGTGAGACACCAGAGGGTGGCCTGAGAGACACTGTCCATCCACCGGCGAGTGGGGAGCTGAGAGGGCACTGAGGTGAACCCGGACAGAGGTGGACTGGAGTCCTAGGTTGGAGAGGTGGAGCAGGTATTTTAGCACCACCTGGACCGAGCAGGAGAAGGGATCCTCTTGCTGTTGAGAACACCAAGTAGAGAACCTATGCCACTTCAGAGCATAGGCCTTCCTAGTGGAATGCTTCCTGGAGGCCAACACCACCTCTTTAACCTCCCTAGATAGGAGCAAGGGAGCAAGGACTAGCCTTTCAGCAGCCAGGCCATCAAATTGAGGGATTTGAGGTTGGGATGCAAGAGGGACCCCTGATCCTGAGTCAGAAGGTCGGGTTGCAACCCCAGAGGAAGTGGAGTATCCACTGCCAACTGCAAAAGAAGAGGGAACCACAGCTGCCTGGGCCACCTGGGGGCTATCGGGATCACCGTGGCTCGGTCCTGCTGGATTTTGAATAGAGTCCGGGCCACCAGAGGTGTGTGAGGAAAGGCATACAGCAGGCTCTCTGACCAGGGGATCAGGAATGCATCTGGCACTGTTCTCAAGGGATGCGGTTGCCTGGAACAGAACCTGGGTAGCTGCCTGTTCAGCGGACTGGCAAAAAGATCCATGGTCGGAAGACCCCACTTCAGAAAGATCTGTTGAACTACCAGAGGATCCAACCGCCACTCGTGAGGCTGCAGGAATCTGCTGAACCTGTCTGCCAGGTATTTTTCCTGGCCTGGGAGGTAGACCGCCCTGAGGGTCATGCCCTGATTGACAGCCTAGGAGCAGAGAGCTTGTGCTTCCAGGCACAGAAGTCTGGATCCTGTGCCTCCCTGCTTGTTGATGTAGAACATAGCCACCTGGTTGTCCGTCTGAACTAGGACAGACTGGTGAGACAGGATCTGAGAGAAAGTCCGTAAGGCTAGTCGAATGGCTCTCAATTCCAACAGGTTGATCTGCTGGGTGGCCTCCCACGGATACCACAGGCCTTGGGTGCAGGCTTCCTGGCAGTGTGCCCCCCAGCCCTGCAGGGAAGCATCAGTTGTCAGTACCTGTGTGTGTGGGGAGGCCTAAAAAGGAACACCCCTGACCAGATTTGGGAGATGCCTCCACCAGCGCAAGGAGTCCACCAAGAGTTTGGACACCTTTATCCTGTCTGACAATTTCCCTGTGGCCTGCAGCCACTGTGCCCTGAGGTGCCACTGAGCCGGCCTCATGTGCAGCCGGGCATGTGGGGTGGCATGCATTGTGGAAGCCATGTGACCTAAGAGCCGGAGGAAGTGTCTGGTCGAGAACAGAGAGTTCACCTGAAACTGGCCAGCCAACTTTATCAGCCTGTGAGCTCTGTCCATAGGCAAATAGGCCTTTGCATGAATGGTATCCAACCTTGCCCCTATGAACTCCATGTCCTGTGAGGGGACTATAGCGGACTTGGGGAAGTTTATGACGAACCCCAGGTGCTGAAGCAGGGATATGGTTCTGAAGGTGGCCTGCCTGGTCTCCTGTGGGGACTGGCCCCTGATAAGCCAGTCGTCCAGGTAAGTGAACACAAAGATCCCCTGGTTCCTGAGGTAGGCCGCAACTACCGCCAGGCATTTTGTAAAAACCCTGGGGTCGGAGGTGAGGCCAAAAGGAAGCACTCTGTACTGGAAGTGCTTTCCTCCCACCACAAATCTGAGGAATTGTCTGACTTGGATGGACGAGAATGTGAGTATACGCATCCTTCAGGTCTAAGGAGCATAGCCAATCTCCCTGCTGGAGGTAGGGCAGTAAGATTCCAAGGGTAAGCATCTTGAACTTTTCCCTCTCCAGAAACTTGTTCAGATTTCTCAGGTCAAGGATGGGTCTGAGGCCTCCTGTTCTTTTTGGTACTAGGAAGTACCTCGAGTAGAAGCCTTGCCCTTCCAGGTGGTGAGGCACCGGTTCCACCGCCTGGTCCCTTAGTAGACCTTCCAACTCCTGAAGGAGTACGTTTCTGTGCAGAGGGGGTCTTGGAGGCTCCCCTGGAAAGTAGGAGGGGGGTATCTGGGTGAAATGGAGCAGATAGCCCTGTTCGATGATGCTTAACACCCAAGTATCCTCTGTGATGGCTGGCCACCTGTCTGCATAGAGGATCAGCCGACCTCCTGTGCCCTGCAGAGGAGGAGAGGCTATGCTGGCATAGTCAAAAAACCCCTCCCTGCTGAGCAGGAGCAGGAGCCGGAGTAGGAGGCTTGGGAGCCTTCTGCCTACGGGGCCCATGACCCTGCCCCTTGGCCTGCTGGCCCTCTTGGGGAGCTACAGAGGCCTGGTAGTGAGGGTAGGTTTTGTAGGCAACGGTCTTCCTCGGGTAAAAGGTCTTTTTTCCCGAGCCTTTCTTCTTCTGAGAAGGGGCAGAGGTTTTCCTGGACAGCCTTGTCCGGGTAAGAGTCTCGGTCTCGAGCTCTGCAGCCTTTTCGGCCATGGGCTTGCCAAAGAGGTTTTCATCTCGGCAAGGGACATCGACCAACTTGTCCTGTACCCATGGCTCGAGGTCCGAGGATTGTAGCCAGGCCTGGCGGCGTGCACAGATGCCGGCCCCTGCTACCCGGGCCGAAGCCTCAAATCCATGGTAGGCTGCTCGAGATATAAACTTCGAGCACTCTCGAATACCAGAAGACAAGGCCTTGAACCTCTGCAAAGGTTCCTCGGACAGACCAGCAGAGAACCCGGCAATCTCCTTTGCCAGGTCTCGAAGGTACATGCCCATGTACAGCTGGTAGGTCTGGACACGGCAAGCAAGCATAGAGCCCTTGAAACACTTTCTACCGAGGGCATCCAGGTTCCGAGCCTCCCGGCCAGGAGGCACCGAGGAGTGCATCTTCTGACTCTTCAGACGATGCATGGCCGATTCCACAACCATGGAGTGGTACGCTAGCTGTGCCTTTTGGAACCCGGGGCTCTTGCGGACTCGATAGATGGAATCAACCCGCTTGCTTAGAACCTGTATCGAGGCTGGCGCCTCCCACATGCGGAAGAGCAACCACTCCAGCATCGGAGGAACCGGGACAGTAAAGGCCTCCTTGGGAGGAGAGTCATACTGCAGAGCCTCGAGCTCCTCGGCTCGAGGCTCCTCCTCGGGGTCCGCAGGGAATGCCAGTGCTTTGGCCATGTCCCTTACGAAATCCGAGTACCTGGTACCCTCCGGGGGGGGGGGGGGGACCTTGTCCAAGGCTCGGATCCCGGTGAGTCCGAAGGGACGCACCAAGTCCGGAAGGTGTCAGGGGACTCCTCCTCCTCCGTCTCCCACGCCAATTCCTCCGAGGAGGAATCGAGCAGCTCCGAGTGGGCAGGCACCCACGCCATCCACCCTGACGCTGAGGGAACTGGCATCGACGACCTCAGTCCCGAACGGGAGGCCAAGGGTGACCTCGGCCGAGGATCGACTCGAGTTCGCATGGTCTCGAGGATCGTTGGCCTCCGGGGTCGACTTGGATGTCGATGTCCCGGTGGTCGGGGCAGATGCGCCGGTGAGACCGGTGATCAGCACCTGCTGCTGCTCCATGAAGGCAGACAATCTGCTCTCCAAGGCCGTCAACCTGAGTCCGAGCTCAAGAGACCCAGCAGCCTCCGACTCGGGCCCCGACGGCGTCAGGCCCGACATCGGCTCCCCCGGAGGAGAGTCCACGAGGACTACAGTACTCACATGACTTGGGGCCTCCAACTCTACACGAGGATGCTTTGCAAGCCTCTCTGACTCCGAAGACCCGGGACGGCGATCAGGGCTATGTGACCTGGCCCTCGAGGAGCCAAGAGCGTCCATCGATGCCGCCCTCGTGGGTTTCTTCTTCCTTCGGTGCTCCCTCAAGGGGGACTCTCTTTCAGAGGAGCCCCGACAATGCTCGGGGTCAGACTCCCGAGACGTCGAGGCCTCTGACGAAGTCTGGACCCATCCAGAGGCAGATTCGGAGAAGATCCTCTCACGCTGGTGCTGATGGCTCCGTAATGCCTTGGAAGATATTTTGCCATAGGGGCTACAGACCGTAGAATCATGGTCTGGTCCCAGGCACTGGAGGCAGCAGTCGTGTGTGTCGGTGAGAGACATCAGTTTCTTGCACCGATCACACTTCTTAAAGCCACTGGCAGCCATCGGGGGAAAAAGGGCCCCTGCAAGATCAAAAAATTGGTCTGCCAGGGAAAAGAAAAAAGGCGCGAACGCCGTCTCTAAGGACAAAAAACGAAAAAAAGAGATCCAGGCTCGGCACCGGTGTACCGAGTCCAGGCGGGAAAAGAACCGACGTCGAACTGAAGAAAAAAACTCGACCCAATGCAGAAAAATCAACTTTTTTCACGGGTGACAAGGACAGGCGTCCGTAGGGCTCCACGTAAAAAAGAAGACTGAGCAAGATGGCACCTTTGGGCGGGAAAGGGACCGCTCATGCGTGCCTGCATTCCCAAAGGCTTTCTTTGAAAGCTGGGGAAATGCTCCGCATGGGGGCTCCGTCGACGTCGCTCATATGTGAGGACTTCTTGCTTGGTCCTGGAGAACGATCTTATCATGGTGAAATCTTGTATAAGGAGGATCAGCCACTAGAGCTTACAATTCACTAATGTGGCGTGCGGAGGTGATTGAAATTAGGAAGATGACTTTCCAGGAAAGGAATTTCAGAGATGCAGTGGCTAAAGGCTTCATGAGCTGCCCGAGAACAAGATTCAAATCCCATGCCACCGGTGGTGGTCTAATGGGAGGTTTTGTTAATAGAAGACCTCTCATAAATCTTGTTATAAGTGAATGAGAGGAAATAGGTTGTCCATTTAGAGGCGTGTAGGAAGCTGCAATAGCACTAAGATGGACTCTTACTGAATTGGTCTTAAGACCAGCATTTGATAAATGAAGGAGGTACTACAATACCAATTCCAGAGGTATCACAAGGGGGTTAAGTCCCCTTTGAGAACACCATATGGTAACCCGTTTCCACTTAAAGGCATATGATAGTCTTGAGGAAGATTTTCTAGAAGCCTGTAGGATATCTTTTACCTGTTGAGAAAGATTGAGATCCTGAAGGTCTAGGCTTTCAGCAACCAGGCCCTGAGATGCAGGGACTGGGGATTCGGGTGCTATAGCGTCCCGTTCTCTTGGGAGAGAAGATCTGGAGCACACCCCAACTCCCGAGGTGCAGCTTGAGAGAGATGTAGAAGTAGAGGATACCACATTTTCCATGGCCAACGTGGAGCTATGAGAATCATATGACCTCTGAAGCTTGAATAGTGTTTTGGGGATGAGGGGAATGGGTGGGAAGGCATAGAGGAAGTCTTGAGCTCAGTGAAGGAGGAAGGCGTCCTTTGCCTGACAATCTCGAGCCGGAATACTGGAACAGAACTGGGGAAGTTTGGCATTCAGTGGACTTGCAAAGAGGTCTATGTCTGGGGTTCCCCAAATTTGAAATATTTGGGCAACCTGGTCTGAGTAGAGAGACCATTCGGTGTGGCAGCAGTACTTGGCTGAGTTTGTCTGCCTAAAGGTTTTGAATGCCTGGAAGATATACCACAAGGAGGTGAATTTGATGCTCTCTGACGAGGGCCCATAGTCGTAAAGCTTTGTTGCATAATGACAGAGAGCCGGTTCCGCCCTGCTTGTTCACGTAGAACATGGCTACTTGATTGTCCGTCTGGACTAGGACTGTCTTGTAGCTGAGCTGGGCTTGCACTACTCGAAGAGCAAGAAAGATTGCTCTGAGTTCAAGGAGGTTTATTTGAAGACAAGCCGCCTGTGTAGTCCAAGTACCCTGGGTAGAGAGATCGTGGAGGTGGGCCCCCCATCCCACCTGTGATGCATCTGTTAGAGTGATCTGGAATAGGGGCTGCTGGAAAGAAGACCCCATCAGAAGATTCTCCAGTGACTGCCACCATTGGAGGGATGAAACAAGACGTTGTGACTTTGTTATTTTGTCCAACAGGCGACCTGTAGTCTGTGTCCACTGAGTGTATGGGGTCCACTGGGCTGCTCGCATGTGGAGGCGAGCACAGGGAACTACATGTACAGTGGATGCCATATGTCCCAATAGTTGGAGCATTTCTCGAGCAGTCAGGTAAGTCTTTGCTGCTGCTTGGGAAGCTAGCTGCACTATGCGCAGACAGCGAGCCTCTGGAAGGAACGCCCTTGACTGTCTGGTATCTAGGCGAGCTCCTATGAATTCTAGGGACTGAGTGGGAGCAAGATGGGATTTTGGTAGGTTTATGACCAATCCCAAATATTGAAGGATTCAAACTGTGCGAGACAGAGCAGAGCTGGCTTCTGGAGCCGTGGGGGCTCAAATGAGCCAGTCGTCTAAGTAAGAGAAGACGAATATCCCTAGAGTTCGCAGGAATGCAGCTACTACCACTCTTGGTGCTGAAACCAGACCAAAGGGAAGAACTTTGTATTGGAAATGTTTTCCCTGAAACAGGAACCGTAGGAATTTCCTGTGATCTGGATGGATGAGAATATGAGTATATGCATCCTTTAGATCTAGAAAACAAAGCCAATCCTGACTTTGAAGGTATGGCAGAAGAGTTCCTAGAGAGATCATTTTGAATTTCTCTCAGAACAGGTATTTGTTCAATTCTCTGAGGTCTAAAATGGGTGTGTCCTCCTGTTTTCTTTGGGATAAGAAAATAGGGGAAGTAGAACCCTGTACCCTGTTGTAGAATGGGTACTTGTTCTATTGCTCCTTCAGCAAGGAGTGTTGTGACCTCCTGATCTAAGAGATTGTTGACAGGGGTCGGAGAACTGAACTGTCTTACGATTGTAGGAGGGGGCATGCTGTGAAAGTAAAGCTTGTACCCCTCTCGTACAATGGACAGAGTCCAATTTTCTGTTATTTGGTGCCATCTGTTGGCAACATGACACAACCTGCCAGGAATGGCTAGGGGTTCTGGACCGTTCAGGGGCAGGAAGGCTAAGTTCTCTAGATGGGAGTCAAAGCCCCTGAGGAGGCTGAACCTGTGGAGCTGGCTGAGCTCTCGGCCCCTTTGGCTTCTTTTGTTGTCTAGTTTGCTGCTGTTGTCCCTGCTGGGCAGCCTGAACTGGACCGTGCCCCTGCTGGGTATAAGAAGGATAAAACTTTCTTTTTTTTACTGAAAAAGGGTTTTTTATAAGATTTCTTTTTGGCTGGGTTGGCTGTAGATTTTGACAATCTATCCAGGGTGATATTGTCAGTATCTATTTCATTAGCCTTTTCCTGCCAAAGAGATTTTCTCCTGTGCAAGGGATATTTCCCAATTTATCTTGTACCCAAAGTTCCAAGTCTGATGCCTGAAGCCAGGCAATCCGACGTGCACCAATGGAAATAGTAGAGGTTCTGCTGATGCATTCAAAGCAGTCAAAGGCTGCACAGTTTACAAACTTGGAAACATTCTGAGCATGTCTGACAAGCTTAAGGAAGTCTTGTCGCTTATCATCAGGAAGAAGGGAGTTCATAAGCTCCAAGTCTCCTGTGACCTCTGAGGAACATTCCCATATATAGGATATAGGAGCTGATCCTGGCTGAGAGCATGGAAGCTTGGAAGCATCGACAGCCAAAGGCATCGAGAGTCCTGCATTCACGGCCTGGAGGATTGGAAGCATGTCTCTTTACACTCTTCATCCTACGCATAGCTGATTCCACTACAATTGAATGGTGTGTAACAGTTTTTTGTAAGCCAGGACAAGGTGGAACTCGATACATTGTATCGAGCCTCCGAGAATGAGGAGATATGGTTAAAAGTGTTTCCCACGTCCTCAACATAAGATCATGTAGGATCTGATGAATAAGCAGAGTAGCTGCTTCCCTGGGAGCCTTAGGGTATTGAAGGATTTCTAATTCCTGTGCCCTAGGTTACTTTTCAGGCGTTACCATGATTGCAAGGCCTCAAGCCACATCATGAATAAAATCCTGAAAGGACATGTCCTCCGGAGGAGACATTCTGCATTGGGGAAAAGATGGTTCCTCCGGAAGAAGTACTCTGGTATCGGCAGAGTCATTAGAATCATCGGAATCGGAAGATTCAAAATATCTCGGATCCCGGTGTTCGTGCAGAGCACGGTACCGGTATCGATCGAAGTCGGTATCGAGGTGTCTCGGTACCGATCTGTCGATGCCGGAGAAAGACTCAAGACTCGGCATGGGTCGTATACCCGCTGAGGCCAGTGCCATCGGTGTCAATACCGGTGCCTGTTGAACCATCTGTAGCGGTCTCAACGAAATCGAAGCCATGAGAAGAGCTGCCAGACTGTGTTCGATAGCAAGAAACCTCTGATCTATCGATGCTGCCGATGCTTAGAAGAGGCCAGAACCCCAGAGCATGGCACCAGTAGTTCTGCCGAGGTGGAGGCCTCGAGAACATCCTGGAGCCCCGTTAATGCTTTGGAAGCTGAAGCCTCCCGCCGGGGCTGTTTTGCTGGTGAAGTTTCCTCAAGGGCAACGCCAATGGCTTCTTGATGCCTAGAAGGAGATCTACCCTTTGAGGACCGGCTAGATTTGTGTTTAGTTACCTGAGATCCATGGGAGGAAGTTGAGGCTCTGGAAGATGTCGATGCCACGGACATCGCATCTGAAGCAAAAAGGGTACCGAGTTTTGCAGCTCTATTCTGCAGGCCCCTTTTAGTCATCTTCCTACAGGAGAGGCACTCCGATGGAGAATGGTCAGGGCCTAAACATTTAAGACACCAGTCATGTGCACTAGGTGCGAGTCCGTTCTCTAGAGGCTAGAGTAGCAGACTTGGAAAACATAAGAAAGACAGAGAGGTACATAGATGAGACCTACAGGGATATAGTCCTGAAGTCCCACCTCCAGTCTGGCAGCATCCCTGTTGCCATGGAGGAGAGAGGTCACGTGACAGGAGAGCATCACTCTGGTGTGGCAGGAAGTGATCCTGTAACTAGGACCTGTCCTCCAGGTGATGTAAAACCCTCTCGCACCGAGGACATTTCTCCAGGGCCATGTGCCCATGAGGGAAGGGTTAGGACAGCTGTTATAGTTGGTGATTCGATCATTAGGCATGTAGATAGCTGGGTGGCTGGTGAACGAGAGGATCGCCTGGTAACATGCCTGCCTGGTGCGAAGGTAGCGGACCTCACGCACCACCTAGATAAGGTCTTAGATAGTGCTGGAGAGGAGTCTGCTGTCTTGGTACATATTGGCACCAATGATATAGGAAAATGTGGTAGGGAGGTTCTAGAGGCTAAATTTAGGCTTTTAGGTAGGAAGTTGAAATCCAGAACTTCCAGGGTAGCATTCTCTGAAATGCTTCCCATTCCACACGCAGGACCCAAAAGGCAGGCAGAGCTCCGGAGTCTCAATGCGTGTATGAGACAATGGTGCAGAGATGAGGGTTTTGGATTTGTTAGGAACTGGGGAACATTCTGGGGAAAGGAGGGGCTCTTCCGAAGGGATGGGCTTCACCTTAACCGGGATGGAGCCAGGCGGCTGGCATTAACCTTTAAAAAGGAGATAGAGCAGCTTTTAAACTAGATAATTGGGGAAAGCCGACAGTCGCCCAAGAGCAGATGGTTCAGAAGAATGTATCCTTGAAGGATACTACCAAAAGCATAGAGGTTCCAAAAAAGAGTAAAGTAGCCCAAATGCCCTCGAGTATGGAGCAGACAGAGCTTAAAGATCGCAAATTACCCATGTCTACCAATAGCCAAATTAATATGAATAAAATACAGTCTCTAAAATGCTTGTATGCAAATGCTAGAAGTCTAAAAAATAAGATGGGAGAGTTAGAATATATAGCACTAAATGAGAGGTTAGATATGATTGGAATATCAGAGACATGGTGGAAGGAGGACAACCAGTGGGACACTGTGATACCTGGGTACAAACTATATCGTAATGATAGATCTGATGAAATTGGTGGAGGGGTTGCACTCTATGTTAGAGAGGGCATTGAGTCAGAAAGGATTAAAGTTTTGCAGGAAACAAAATTTGCTGTAGAATCTCTATGGATTGAAATTCCATGTAAAAAGGGGAAGGCAATGGCAGTGGGGGTGTACTATCGACCGCCTGGCCAGAATGAACAAATGGATGATGAAATGCTCAAAGAAATCAAGGAAGCTAACAAAAGTTACAGCGCAGTAATAATAATGGGTGATTTCAATTACCCTGGTATCGACTGGGTCAGTGTCACGGTAGGACATGCTAGGGAGATAAAGTTCCTAGATGAAATAAATGGCTGCTTCTTGGAGCAGCTGGTTCATGAACCAACCAGAGGGGAAGCAATATTAGACCTAGTCCTTAGTGGAACACCAGGTCTAGTGCAAGAGATAAGGGTGTTGGGGCCACTTGGCAATATTGATCATAGCATGATCGCCTTTGATTTAATTAGTGGAGGAGGGATAGTAAGGAAATCCACAGTACTACCTTTTAACTTTCGAAAGGGAGACTATGATAAAATGAGGAAAATAGTTAAGAAAAAACTAAAAGGAGGAGTTGCAAAGGTTAAAGACTCACATCAAGCTTCGGTGTTGTTGAAAAATACTATCTTGGAAGCCCAAACCAGCTTTATTCCACGCTTTAAGAAAAGTGGAAGGAAGTCCAAAAAACTGCCAGCATGGTTTAAAGGTGAGGTCAGAGAGAGGCTGTTGTTGCCAAAAAACAAATTTCAGGAAATGGAAAAAAGAGCCAAACGACAAAACCTGGAAACAGCACAAGCACTGGCAAGTCAAATGCAAGGCATTGATAAAGAAGGCAAAGGGAGAATTTGAGAAGAAGCTTGCTGCAGAAGCAAAAACGCAAAATAAAGATTTTTTTCAAGTACATTCATAGCAAAAAACCTGTGAGAGAGTCAGTTGGTCCATTAGATGATAGAGGAGTTAAAGGGGCACTAAGAGGTGACAAGGCGATAGCGGAGAGACTGAATGAATTCTTTGCTTCGGTCTTTACTGAGGAAGATGTAGGGATGTTACCCATGACTGAAGTGGTATTTAAAGGTGCGGAAGAATTGAAGGAAATATCGATACATCGGGAAGATGTATTACAACTATTAGATAAACTGAAGAGTAGCAAATCACCTGGGCCGGATGGTATACATCCAAGGGTGTTGAAAGAACTGAAATATAAGATTGCAGACCTACTATTAGTAATCTGTGAACTATCATTAAAATCATCTCTAATACCTGAAGATTGGAGGATCGCCAATGTAACACCAATTTTTAAATAGGGTTCCAGGGGTGATCCGGGAAACTACAGACCGGTGAGTCTCACGTCAGTACCGGGAAAAATAGTAGAAACCATAAAGAATAAAATTACTCAGCATGTAGATAGTCATGGCCTAATGGGAGACAGCCAACATGGCTTTAGACAAGGAAGATCTTGTCTTACAAATCTGTTATGTTTTTTTGAAGGTGTGAATAAACAGGTGGACAAAGTTGAGTCGGTTGATATAGTGTATCTGGACTTTCAGAAAACCTTTGACAAGGTCTCTCATCAGAGACCTTTGGCAAAACTAAAGAGTCATGGGAAAGGAGGCAGTGTACTACTGTGGATCAGGAACTGGTTAAAAGATAGAAAGCAGAGAGTTGGGCTAAATTGCCAATTTTCCCAATGGAGAAAGGTGAATAGTGGTGTACCCCAGGGATCTGTGCTGGGTCCGCTGCTTTTTGACATATTCATAAATGACTTGGAACGTGGAATAACGAGTGAGGTTATCAAATTTGCAGATGACACAAAACTATTTAAAGTTGTTAAAACCCAAGAGGATTGTGGAAAATTGCAAGAGGATCTTGATAAATTCGAAGACTGGGCATCAAAATGGCAGATAAAATTTAATGTGGACAAGTGCAAAGTTATGCACCTAGGGAAGAACACCCAAACTATGGTTACACGATGCAAGATTCCACATTAGGAACCATCACCCCGGAAAAAGATTTAGGCGGCATTGTGGATAACATGTTAAAACCCTTGGCCCAGTGTGCAGTGGCGACCAATAAAGCAAATAGAAAGCTAGGTATCATAAGGAAAGGAATGGAAAATAAAACAAAAGATATTATAATGCCTCTAATATCATTCCATGGTGAGATCGCACCTTGAATATTGTGTGCAATTCTGGTCGCTGTATCTTAAAAAGGATATAGTGTTATTAGAAAAGGTTCAGAGAAGAGCAACAAAATGGTAAAGGGAATGGAAGGATACCCCTATGAGGGCAGGCTTAAAATGTTGGGGCTCTTGGAAAAGAGACAGCTGAGGTGGGATATGATAGAAGCCTATAAATTAATGAATGGAGTGGAATGGAATGGGTAAACATAGATCAGTTGTTTATGCCACCAAAAAGTAGAAAGACTAGAGGACACACAATGAAGCTACAATGTAACCCAATTTAAGACTAATAAGAGAAAATATTTTTTTTTACTCAATGCATAATCAAAGTCTGGAACTCATTACCGGTGGATGCAGTAAAAGCTGTTAGTGTAGCTGGGTTTAAAATAGGTTTGGATAAGTTGACCTTGGAAATCTACTGCTTGTCCCGGATAAGCATTGTGGAACCTGTGTGCCTCTTTGAGAACCTGCCAGGTACTTGTGACCTGGATTGGCCACTGTTGGATACAGGATACTGGGCTTGATGGACCTTGGTCTGACCCAGTAAGGCCTTTCTTATGTTCTTAATTTTAAAAGGGAGCCATGAAGAAATCTGAAATAATAAGAGGAGCAGTTATAAGGCTCAAAATTTTCCATGAGGTGTGGACATTATTGAAGCCCAGACAAAATATGTTTCACACATTAAAAGTGGTCAAAAGAAGATCAAATGACAGTCAGTGTGGTTTAATGGCAAGGTGGAAGAGGTGGTGAACTTCAAAAGAGCATCTTTCAGGAAATGGAAAGCAGATCCTGATGAAGAAAACACGGATAAGCAAAAGTACTGGCCAGTTAGATGTTAAAAAGAAATAAGTCCAGCCAAGAGGGCCTTTGAAAAGAATCTTGCTGTAGAGACAAAAGCTAAAAAACTTTATAAATACATCCAAAAGAGCGAGCCTGTGAAGGAGTTAGTTGGCCTGCTGGATGACCAAGGGGTAAAAGGAGTGCTCAGGGAGGATAAGGTAACAGCAGAAAAACTAAATCATTTCTTTGCCTCAGTCTTTACGGAGGAAGATGTTGGAATCATATTTACTTCAAAAACTGATGGTGATAGTTCAGATCAACTCAAGCACTTTATTAAGTCTAGAAAATATAATAGGTCAAATTGACAAACTCAAGGGCAACAGATCACCAGGACCAGATGATATTCACGCCAGAGTCCTCAAAGAATGCAAACATGAAATTCCTAAGCTGTTACTAATAATTTGTAACCTTTCATTCAAAATGGCCACAATATAAGAGGATTAAAGGGTGGCCAGTGTAACACCAATTTTTCAAAAGAGCTCTGGGTTGATATGGGAAATCACAGGCTGGTGAGCCTGGTGTCGGTGATGGGCTATATTAAAAAAACAAAATTACTGATCATATGGACAGACATGGCTTAAAATGGGAATTAATCAGCATTGGCTCAGCAAAGGCAAGTCTTGCCTTAGTAATTTATTAGATTTTATTTGGAAAGTATAAACAAGGGGATAATGGTGAGCGGATTGATATTGTGGAACTGAGTTTTCAGAAGGTATTTGGCAAAGTCTTTCATGAGAGACTCCTTAGAAAATTAGAGTCTTGGAATGAGAAGCCATGCCTCTTTTGTGGATTGAAAACTGGCTAAAACAGAATGCAGAGCAAGGACTAAATGGTCAGTTATCCACATCCCATGAGTCTGTACTGGAATCTGTGCTGCTTAACATTTATAGTAATCTGGAGATAGGAGTGACAAATGAGGTGATCAAATTTACTGATGACACAAAGTTATTCAAAGTTATTAAAAAAACACAGTGTTGTGGAAGTTTGCAGAATGATCTTGTGAGAGGAGATTGGGCATCTAAACGGCAGATTAAATGTAATGTGGCCAAGTGCAAAGTGAAGTACACAGGGCAC
This sequence comes from Ichthyophis bannanicus, assembly GCA_033557465.1. NCBI lineage: Eukaryota > Metazoa > Chordata > Amphibia > Gymnophiona > Ichthyophiidae > Ichthyophis > Ichthyophis bannanicus. Next base: position 147,536,335 of record CM066033.1, read on the forward strand.
TGGTTCCCAAACAGAGTGATGGGTCCAAATGGGTTCACATCATCAGTGGATGGCAGTCAAAGAAATAGGGCTGCTCCTCCTCCATCTGGACCTCTGCTGAATCATGCCTAGTAGCTGCAATCAGGTCAGCATGGGGGCTGAGAGTCAGCGACTTTTCACAGGCCCTGCCCCCTCTTCCTGTGTGGGTTCCAACTGTAAACCCATCAGAGTGCAGGGGTCTGTGAGTGTACACTGACACACAGGGCCCCCATGCTGACTCCTGTAGCCTTCATACTTTATATACATGAAGGAAGGAGGAAAAGGAGGTAGAGGAATAGGGGTTGGCTATTTTGTTTTTATCATCTGGAGTCACGTGAATTAAGTATTAAAATGTGGTTACATAGGATGAAAGGTTTGGGAAGCACTGAAATAGGAAAAAATAATCACAACTACGGGTACAAAGTACTGGATTTTGAGTAGAGTCACCACCCAAGAAAAAGATCTTGAAAATTTTCAGCCATGTGTGCCACAGTTTCTAAAAAATCATATAAAAAAATAAAGCTAAGGTATGACAGAGCAAAACAATAAAGCAAAAATCAACCTCAATTTTTTGTTGGAAATATTGTCTGGAAAAGCATACGCTCCTCTTGAAACAGATTCCTTTTTAATCTAATGTAAAGATGCTAAACGGCGTCAAAACATGAGACACCACAAAATGAACCACAAAAAGATAATTTGTGAACACTTAGCTTGTAGGAGGCCCCCCATGATTGCTTCATAATGTTCAGCAAAGCCAAAATGAGAAGTCGATAGCAGTACCAACAGCCACAGTGACACAGACTGTGTTTCGAGCCTGATAAAAATCTCGAGGGCTCTGCCTCAGACCAAATCTAAGCTCCAGTTGATGCCAGAACACACTCATTAATACAACAGACAATATCAGAAATGGAGTCGCCATGATCTTCCTAGACAGAGCAGCAGCTTTTGATTCTGTTGACCACAACCAACTACTCACCAGGCTCCACGAAAAAGGAATTCAAGGAACGGCACTGAATTGGTGCAGATCTTACCTAGAAGATCGCTGGCAACAAGTACGGACTGGTGATACCACATCTCAACCTTTTCATCAGAAGCAAGGAGTTCCGCAAGGTTCCTCCCTTTCAGCCCTTCTATTTAACATCTATATGCAACCTCTCTGCAACATCTCCCGCTCTTTCGGAATATCATGTCTTATCTACGCAGATGACGTGCTCTTATTCACTCCAATTAATATATTAAAACCTGACTACACTACACTAATCACCTGCTTCAACTCGATATCAGATTGGCTACTCTCACAAAACCTCAGAATCAATTTTAAAAAAACCGAAGTCCTGATTGTCACTAGAAACAAAGACTTCTCTCCCCCACCAACTCTAAGAACACGAGATGCTGATCTACCACTCAAAACCTCAATACGTTATCTGGGTGTTATACTTGACCAGCGACTTGAATTCAAAGATCACATAAAAAATACTGTAAAAGCCATTTACTACAAAATCAGGACTCTTCGACACCTCAGACCTATGCTTGAACCATCTGACTTCTGTACAACCTTCCAGGCATTAGTCACTCCTCATTTTGACTATGCAAATATCGTTCTTCATGGCCTACCCAAGAGCACTCTAAACCCGCTTCAATTGGCCATGAATACAGCGGCCAGAGTTCTTCATGGATCCCCAAAAAGCCAACATATTACTCCCATCCTATTTGACCTCCACTGGCTCCCACTAGCTTGCAGGATTTTATACAAAGCTCTCATCCTGACCTTCAAAGCATTCCACCATATCTCATCATCCTCCTTATCTGATCTCCTCCATCACACACAGAACACCAGATCTAGACGTTCTGTAACAGAGAACATGCTAACAGTCCCAAATGACAGCAAAAAACTCACTCAAACAACCACTTTAAGAGCATTCTCTTCCTTCGCCCCTAGATGCTGGAACACGCTTCCACCTAGTATTAGATCACAAAAAGACCTGTCCCAGTTCAGAAAATCCATAAAAACACATCTCTTCCTACAACACTTCTCACAATATACTGACCCCCCTCACACACAGACCATTGATCACGGCTAGTCAAATAAGCTCCCGAAACCTTACCACTTGATCTAGACCAAGCCTCACAAACCCTACCTTTAGAGCTCGAGCATTTAAGAACCTATTGTAAATAATTGAAAATATCTGTTAATTGTTAATCCCTATTATCCATGTTTTTATTCCCTGTTCTCTGTAAACTTAACATTTGTTTTATGTTTAAGTACAAAATTTGTTAAAATGTAAACCGCGCTGATATCAAAAGTGCGGTATATAAAAGCTGTTAAATAAATTAAATAAATAAATAAATAAATAGAGGCAGATCAAAGCACTCTTATAAGACATCAGAACATGATGTCAGAATTGGAAGACCAAATGATCTAAAATGATATATCACCTGCAAAAGGGGACAAAAAAAGATCATAATCGCTTACTGTGAAATTTCACAAAAATTGATCAAATAATACTCGACCAATCAATTTCTTGATTAAGATCGGCCAGACTAACCAAATTCAGACCCGTGAACAACGCCATTGTGAATAATCCTTGCTCAGTTTGCAGTGGCAGCCAAGAAAGCTAATAGAATGCTAGGAATTATAAGGAAAGGAATTGAGAATAAAATAAAGGATATCATAAAGCCTCTGTATTGCTCCATGGTGTGACAAAGTACTGTGTGCAGCTCCAGTCGCCACAACAACAACAAAAAAAAATATAGCAGAACTGGAAAAGGCACAGAGAAGGGCAACCAAAATGATAAAGGAGATGGAAGGATACCTCTATAAGGAAAGGCTTAAAAGGTTAAGGTTCCTCAGCTTGGAGAAAAGACAGCTGAGAGCAGATATGATAGAGGTCTAGAAAATGAGTGGAGTAGAGTAAGTAAATCCAAATTGGTTGTTTACTCCTTCAAAAACTACAAAGACTAAAGCACATGTAATAAAGCTATGAAGTAGTACATTGAAGACTATTGAGAGAAAATATTTTTTTCACTCAATGCCCAACTAAACTCTGAAATTCATTGCCAGAGTATGTAATAAAACTTAGGGCAGCTAGGTTTAAAAAAAATGTTTGGAGGAAAATTCAATAAATCATTATTAAAGTGTATTGGGGAAAAAACACTGCTTACCCCTGGGATAAGCAGCATGGAATCTGTCTACCTTTTGGGATCCTGCCATGTACTTGTGAACTGGATTGGCCACTGTTGGAAAAGCGTAGTTACGCGTCTGTAACAGGTGTTCTCTAAGGACAGCAGGAATCAGTCCTCACTTATGGGTAACATCGGCACCGACGGAGCCCTCGCGAAAGCATCTCCCCAGCTTTCAAAGAAAGCCTTTAGGAGATGCCACCACGCATGCGTGGTCCTCTTCCCACCCATGGGTGCCATCTTACTCACTCAGATGACATAGCTAGAGCCGACAAAAGAAGATGGCAAAATACAGCAATTCCACAGGGAGGAGAGAGAGGGTTGTGTGGACTGATTCCTGTCGTCTCTGGAGAACACCTGTTACAGGTGAGTAACTAGGCTTTCTCCAGGAACAAGCAGGCAGTCAGTCCTCACGTATGGGACTCCCTAGCTACAGACTACTGGAAACCTGTAGAAAACATGGCCCAGCCATAAGCAGTCACAAACAAGTCTGACGAGAGAGTCTAAGGACCCCAGAGTCCAGGGAGAACCATCACTCCAGCAGCCTGAACACAGAAGGGTCAGAGATTAAGAGTTGCCTAGACCCCAAAGGGATTACAGAGTATGGCCTGGCCGAAGGCACTGTCTCTTTGGGACTCCCTCTCCAGACAGTAGTGAGCTGCAAAGGTGTGGACTGAAGACCAGGTGGTGGCCTGGCAGATGTCTGCCATAGGGACAGAGCGCAAGCTTGCAACCCAGGTTGCCATAGCCCTGATGTTGTGTGCCATGAACCAGCACTCCAACGAGAGGCCTGTCTGATCATGGGCAAAGGCGGTGCAGTCCGCCACCCAGATAGGCAGGGTCCTCTTGGTAACAGCCTCCCACTCAGGCAACTGGGGTCACAGGAAACAAAGAGCTGTGAGGCTTTGCGGTGGCCCTGGGTATGTTGCAGGTAGAAGAACAGGGCCCTCTTACAATCCAGAGTATGGAGAATGGCCGCCGCCTTGTTGGCATGGGGCCATGAAAAAAAGGTGGGGAGCACCACCTCCTGATTGAGATGGAATGCGGATACCACCTTCAGAAGGAATTTAGGGTGGTGAAAAGCACGACCCTGTTCTTGTAGAACCTGGTGTAGGGTGACTCGGCCACCAAGGCCTGAAGCTCGCTGACACTGCAGGTAGAGATGAACGCCACCAGGAAGACAACCTTCCACGAGAGGTAACGCATATGGAAAGTAGCCAGTAACTCAAATGGTGGCTTGATGAGCTGCGTCAAGACCACATTGAGGTCCCACGAGGGTGGGTAGGCAGATGGGAGGCTTAGAGAGCAGAAGGCTCCTCATGAACCGATTAATGAGGGGCTGAGCAGAAAGAATGATGATGCGCTGAGGGCGCACTCAAGTGCACCCTGACAGAGTAGGACTTGAGTCCAGCTTGCGAGAGGTGAAACAAGTATTGCAGCACCATGTGCACATGACAAGAGAATGGGTCAAACCACTGCTCTGCACACCACACTGAGAATTTGTGCCAATTGACAGCGTAGGCCTGTCTCATGGAGTTCTTACAAAAGGCCAGGAGGACTTCCTCCACCTCTTTTGGGAGGTTGAAGGGGGCTAAGACTATCCATTCAGCAACCATGCTGTTAATGTCAAGAACCCCAGGTTGGAGAGAAGGGAGCCCTCTCCTGAGTGAGTAGCCACAAGGCATTCCCCAGAGGGACCAGGAGCTCCATTGAGAAGCAGAACAACAAGGGGAACCAGGGTTGCCTGGGCCACCATGGGGTCACCAGAGTCATGAAAGCCTTGTCCTGCAGCAACTTGAAGAGGGTCCAGGCGATTAGTGGCATGGGAGGGAAGGCATACAGAAGGGCCTCCGACCATGAGATGAGAAAGGCATTTGCCTCTACCTGGGATGGGTGCGGCTGGCAACAGCAGAAGCGGGGCAGCTGTGCATTGGTTCGGATGGCAAAGAAGTCCAGACTTGGGGTGCCTCAGAATCAGAAGAGTCGCTGTGCACCCTGTGATCTAGTTGCCATTCATGTGGCTGGAGAAGCCTGCTCAGCTTGTCTGCTAGGGCATTATCCTGGCCCGGAAGGTACACTGTCCCGAGGAGCATTCCTTGACTGAACACGTACAAGCAGAGGGCTACTGCTTCCTGGCAGAGGCAGTAAGACCCTGTACCCCTTACTTGTTCAGGTAGAACATCGCAACCTAGTTGTCCGTCTGGACCAGCACCAACTGGTGCTACAGGCGGTGGTGAATGGCTCTGATCAACAGAAAAATGGCCCTGAACTCCAGCAAGTTGATCTGCTGCTGGCTCTCTGCTAAGGACTAAGTGCCCTGCTTGCGGAGTTCCTTGCAATGGGCATCCCAGCCTGGTAAAAAGGTGTCTGTGATAAGGACCCTCTGGGGATTTAGGGACTGGAAGAGCATGCACTTCTGCAGGTGCTGTGCGGCCTGCCACCAGTCAAGTGATTCTGCTAGTTTGCGGGACACTAAGACCTTGTCCCGGAGCCTGCCTGTGGCTTGTATCCACTGGGAGTGGAGGCACCACTGGGCTGCCTGCATGTGAAGATGGGCATTGGGAACCACATGGGCTGCGTATGCTTTGTGGCCCAGCAGGTGGAGCATAGACCGTGCCGATACTGTGTGGCGGTATTACATCTCGGTGGCTAGAGCCATGAGGTGACCTGCCCTGTCCAAGGGTAGAAAGGCCTTGGCCTGAAGAGTGTCCAGCCAAGCCCCTATGAACTCCAAGCCCTGTGTCAGAGTGAGGTGGGACTTGGGGTGGTTATCATGAACCCCAGATACTGTAGGATACTGATGGTGCGGGCTGTGGCCTTTGCACCTCAGTGGCCATGTCTCCCTTTACGAACCAGTCATCCAGATAAGATAAGACAAAGGCCTCTTGGATGTAGGCAGCCACCACTACTAGTAGAACCCCTTACCCTTGTAGTGATGGGGTACTGGTTCCATGGTTCTTTCGGTGAGGCCGCCTGCAAGCTCCTGTAATAGCAGGGTCTGGTGCAGGGGAGTCCGAGAGGGCTCTCCTGGAAAGAAAGGAGACAGCATCTTGTCCAACTGAAGGAGATAGCCTTCTGTGACTACTTGGAGTGCCCAGGCATCGGTGGTAACAGCTGACCATCGATGGGCAAAGTGTACCAGACACCCCCTTCTTGGTAGCTGTTCCCCTAAAGGTGGAGAGGCCATGCCTAGAGAGTAAAAAACCCGTCCCCGGCTGTGCAGGAGCCAGGGTCTGAGGCTTGGAGCCCTTAGGTTTGCAAGGAGCCTGGCCCACTCCCTTGCTCTGGAGTCTGGGGAGCCTCGGTAAGGTTGGCCCCTTCTCTGAAATGGGGGCCTCTTCCCCGGTGGTTTCTTCTTAGGAAGGATGGAGGTCTTCCTGGAGAGCAGAGTCCTTGTGAGGTACTCTGTCTTGATCTTCGCCACCTTCTCCTCCATCTGCTTGCCAAATAGGTTTTTACTATGGCAAGGTACATCAAGGAGTTCTCCTGGACCCATTGCTTGAGGTCTGAGGCCTGGCATTGTACTCTGATACCCGTGGCGGCTACCCTCATATTTGACTTGAAGCCTTTGTAGGCAGCTCGAGACATGTACTTTGAGCACTCCCTGAAAGACTTCATGAGGGTTTGAAACCACTGGAGGTGGTCCCCCCAAAGCCTGCTGAGAAACCTGCGAGTCCCTTGGTCAGGTCCCAAAGATACATGCCGATATACAGCTGGTAGGCTTGTATTCAGCAGGCCAGCATCACACCCTGTAGCATTTGTGTCCAAGGGCATTGAGGGCATGGGATTCCCTACCCAGGGGCACAGAGAAGTGTGTCTTCTGGCTCTTCTGCTGGCACATGGAGGTGTGTGGCAAGTGCAACTTATGGAAGCCACGGCCCCTCTGAACTCTGTACATGGTGTCCAGGCATCTGCTAATAATGGATACCAATGCCAGTGTCTCCCACATGCAAAGGGGGAGCCGCCCGAGGATAGCAGGGACAGGAACTGTCAGGGTCTCCTTGGGTGGGGCCTTGTATTGGAGGATTTCGAGTTCCTCCATACGAGGGTCTTCTCTGATTATGTGTTGAAGGACAAAGCCTTCAACATATCCCAGACAAACTCGAGGAAGAATGTGTCCTCGGGTGGGGACAGATGCCATGGTGTCGGGGGAGATGGGTCCAATGGGAAGTTGTGGTGCTTCCCCGTCTCTGGGGAAGCCTCTTCCTCTGACTCCCAGTTGAAGTAGTCAGTGGAGGACATGGCAGCCAACTAGGCCTGAGGTGCAGGACCCAGTCGGGGGCTCGGTGGCCCACAGCTGCTACATGGCCGGAGCCATGAGCGCTCACTAGGAAGGATCTCTCTCCCAAGGAGCGGAAGTGAGATCAAGACACTCACTAAGGATTGACTCAAGGCTTCAGGCTCATGATGACTGGCTCGGCGATCAAGGGAGTCCTCGGTGAGGAGGTCCCTGCAGTCTTGGAGGGCACACTGGTGGTGCCGAGCATCGGTGCCTGCTACATGGTAAGGAAGGCAATGAGACTACATTCCAGTGCTATCATCCTGGTTTCCCACTCAGGAGGTGCAGCCTTTGACATGGACACCAGGCTCACTGGCTCTGGCATCAGTGAGAAGAGGGTGTCTTCGATGAGATAGGTCTCGGGAGTCTGGGACCTGTTGCCGGAAGCCTCTACATCTGTTCGGGGAAACTTGGCTGGCTGCTCCCACTCAGATACCTCGCGTTCCCTTCACAGGCTGTGGGACCTGGCATGGGACTTGCCCAATGTGTCCGAGTCCCGGGATGAGGTCCTCGAGGATTTCTTCTTCTTCTTGTGTTCCTGATCCGTGGAACCCTTGTCAGAGTGTCCGCGGTCCCGGTTGGGTGCCAAGGGGACATTACATGACTCAGAGGACCCATGCAGGGCCTTTGCTACCAAGGATACCAGGGTAGAGTCTGACCTGTGAAAGATGTCATCCTGCTTCTGCTGATGATACTGGATGGCCTTCACAGACATCTTTTTACAGAGGGAGCAGACCTCCGAGTCATGGTCGGCCCCTAGACACTGGAGGTAGCAATCGTTTGTGTCAGTAAGACATGTTTTTAGTGCACCGATCACACTTTTTGAATCCACTGGCCATTGGGGGAAAAAGTACCCCAAGTGAGGTCGAAAACCCTCAGAGCGGCCAGCAGATGGAAAAAAAAGGTGTGAATGCTGCCAGGGAAAAAAACCTAGTATTGTTCTGGGATGTGATGCCGGAGCAAGCACGCTTGGAGGAGCAAAAAGGACTGGTCACAACCGGAGAGAGAAAAGGAGTTTTTCCACACAATTTAATCAATTTTTTCCAGGGAAAAAAGATAGACATCTGTAGGGCTCCACGGAAAAAAGAAGACTGAGTAAGATGGCACCCTTGGGTAGGAGGGGGACCACATGTGTGATGGCATCTCCCAAAGGCTTTCTTTGAAAACTGGGGAGATGCTTCTGTGAGGGCTCCGTCAGCGCTGATATCACCCATATACGAGGACTGACTTCCTGCTTGTTCCTGGAGAACAAGACACTGGGCTCAATGGATCTTGGTCTGACTTAGCTTTGCCCTTCTTATTTTCTTATAATTGCTCATGACCTGTAAAAAAAAAACCTGGGCCTCTGCTAGTAAGTTCTCACAACAAGCCAGATATATACATTTGTTACCAAAATTGAACAAAGAAATGAGCCACCACACATAATGGACAGAGAAGAGGGTAGAAAAACCTAAGGCAAGAACAAGACATCCTGAAAACTTTCTGGGTATAAAAGACAAGGCATAACCAATGTGTAATAACCAGAATCTGCAGGGACCATGGAATAGAGAGGGGTGCTGGTGGAGAAAGACCATGTAGACCTAGAAGAGCAAAGACTTCAGGTTGCAGGGTACTAACATTGGGAATCAGGAGGACCTAAAAGAATTCCGTGTGTGTACATGTGTGTGTTATAGCATACAAGAGAGTAAAGGCTGGCATGTGAAGTTCTTTGCAGATTATCGAGTGGAATCGAGGGACATCTTGAACAATTTTCAGAAGACTGTGTTCGTGAGAAACTAGCTCAACTTAAAGTAGACAAAGCAATGGGACCGGATGGGATACACCCTAGAATACTGAGGGAACTTGGGGACGTTCTAGCAACTCCACTGACTGACCTTTTCAATGCCTCGTTGGAGTCGGGAGTGGTGCCAAAGGACTGGAGAGAGGCTCATGTGGTGCCTTTACACAAAAGCGGAAGAAAGGATGTGGATGAAAACTACAGGCCGGTTAGTTTAACTTCAGTGGTGAGTAAATTATTGGAAACGCTGCTGAAAGAGAAAATAGGGAGGTTTCTGGAGTCCAGCAGCTTACAGGATCCGAGGCAGCATGGATTCACCAGAGGCAGGTCTTGTCAGACAAATCTGATTGAATTCTTTGACTGGGTGACCAGGGAGTTGGACCGAGGGAGAGCTCTAGATGTAGTGTATTTAGATTTCAGTAAAGCCTTTGACACTGTTCCTCACAGGCGACTTATAAACAAACTGAGCACCCTAGGGATGGACCCTAAAGTTACTGCTTGGGTTAGAAATTGGTTGGGTGGGAGGCGACAGAGTACAAGTAAATGGAGCTCGCTCTGAGGAGAAGGATGTTACCAGTGATGTGCCCCAGGGATCTGTCCTTGGTCCGATTCTTTTTAACATCTTTGTTAGTGATATAGCGGAAGGGCTGTCGTGTCGGGTAAGGCTTGCCTCTTTGCAGATGATACCAAAATCTGCAATAAAGTAGACTCCAGGAAGGTGTAGATAACATGAGGGGGGATCTAGCTAAGCTTGAAGAATGGTCTAGAATTTGGCAGCTGGGATTTAATGTTAAAAAATGTAAGGTCATGCATTTGGGCTGCAGCAATCCAAGGGAGCAATACAGTATAGGAGGTGAAGTACTTTAGTCCACTAAAGAAGAGCGGGACCTAGGTGTGGTTGTGTCTGATGATCTTAAAGTAGCTAAACAGGTAGAAAAGGCGACAGCAAAAGCTAGAAGGATGCTTGGGTGAATACAGAGAGGAATGGCTAGCAGAAAAAAGGAGGTGATAATGCCTCTGTATAAGTCTTTGGTGCGACCTCATTTGGAGTATAGTGTGCAATTCTGGAGACTGCACCTTCAAAAGGATGTGAACAGGGAGGAAGTGACGTCATCAGCTAGCATGGCAGCATAAGTGGCGAGCTCCGGAGGGCAGCTTACGATTAGGCAATATTTCCCCTAGTTGAGCTTGGATTTTTGGGGTGCAAAAGTAACTGGTGGAAAACAGCATCCTACAGACCTTCATGGCGACGAGAAAAAAGGCGGCGGATCTGAAAGAATTCGCGTATGGAGGCGCGAAGTCCCTGGCCGGGGAGAAGAAAATGGCGGGACAGAGCGCGGGAACAGGCGATACTCCAGCTGGTAAGGGACGGCGGAATGATGCACCGGTGATGGCGGAGATGCTCGTACAAAACGTGACGCGGGAAGAACTGTGTGGCTGGTTTGGTGATCTAAAAACTGAAATGCAAGCAGTAAAAGCTGAGGTAGCTGAAATGTGCAGCGCGTTGCGGGAGGAGATGGGTGAGCTAGGCCACAGAGTGGACGAGCACGAGCAGCAGCTGGGATGGCTCGACACCCGGCAGAGTGGGCTGGAACAATCGTTTAAGGAGGTGGAAGCTTGGAAAGACTCGATGTTGCTAAAAATAGAGGACTTAGAGAACCGGTCCCGCAGAAATAATCTGCGCATCCGCGGGGTGCCGGAAGAGAAGGAGTTCGCTGACAGCGAAAAGGTGGCAAAAGCAGTGCTTTGGACTATTCTGAGGGACCTGGGCAATGAGACTGAGCTGGTAGAACTGAAGCTTGTTAGAGCCTATCGTGCCCTCGGCCCCAGTAGGCCTAACCGACCACGAGACCTGGTCCTTTGTATGGAGGATTTTAAGCTGAAGGAGCGGATAATACATCTTATGCGTACCCGCAAATACTTTATTTGGCAAGGGTATGAAGTGCAGATCTATCCGGACCTGGCTGCGGGGACTCTACAGCGGAGGCGGGGCATGCAGCCGGTCACGGCCATTTTGCAGAGGGAGAATGTCCGCTATAAATGGTTGTACCCTTTTGGCCTCCTATTTACAGTGGGGCTTAAGAACTGTAAAGCTCATTCGGTGTCGGAAGCTATGACAGCCTTAACCAAGGCGGGCTTGGCGAGTGGCTTGCCCACGGACTTGCAAGGGGGCCGGTCTGGTGCAGCCGAGCAGGCGATCCGGAGGAGCAGTGACAAGCGACGGCGCAGCCCGGAGGTGGCGACGGAGGAGAGTCCTGCAAGATCTGATAGGGAAGAGGACACTTGAAGCATTGGGGACTCATTGTGTTAGGTTTTCATTGTTTCGCTGTGCACTTTTCTGTGCCTGAGTTGGCTTATCTGCTTGTTGAGATGCATGTGTTAGGTGGGGTGTTAGTTGTATCTGGGGGGACGGGGGTGGTGGGATAGTGGAAGGGGCAGAGTGGGGGAGGGAGATTGATTCTCGGGGAGGTGGGAGAGGGGGGTGAGGGAGTGGGGATGTTGTGGATAATGGTGAGGTGGGGGGAGGGGGGGGCGAGGGTTTGGGTAGGTGAGGAGGGTAGTAAAGGGATGGAAGGGGGGAAGTGGGTAGGGTTGGGGAGGGGGATAAGGCGGTAGTTGCCTCTGGCTGATGGGCACTACTCCGCTGGCGACCTCCAGTGGAGGGAGGGGGGACCTGGTGGGGGAGGGGGGGAGCGGGGGTTGTGGGTAAAGACTGGGGAGGGGGGTGGGCTGGGGGGGAGGGGGGGGGCAGGGGAAGGGGCAGGGGGAGGGGGGTGGGGGGAAAAAAGTGGGCCAGCAGCAGATGGTAGTGGCTACAATAAATGTGCGGGGGTTGGGTACTTGGAGGAAGCGTAGAATGGTGGAGAGGGAAGGAGGGAGGTTGCGAGCGGATTTTCTTTGTTTACAAGAAACCCATTTGAAGGTAGGACAGGAGCGGTTGGTACAGTCGAAGCGATACCCACGGGTACTGTTAGCTGGGCAGAGGGCGGAGGCACGGAGGGGGGTGTGTGGGTATTTTGGTGGGTGCGAACTGGGTGGATAGGGTGGTGGGGGAATATCGAGATAAGAAGGGCAGAGCGGTGGGGCTTAAAGTTCAAATAGGGCGGGAGCAAGTTTGGATAGTGTGTTTGTATGGCCCTAACGAGAAACAGGGGGAATTTTTTGACAGAATGCAAACTGATTTGGGGAGTTTGAGTGGGGCCCCTATTATTCTTGGGGGGGATTTTAATTTGACTGTTAACCCACGATTGGACAACGGGGGGGGGTAGTGGGTTGGGTAAGAGAGTGGATAGGGTCAAGTTGCGGCACCTGAAAGAGGGTTTAGGGTTGGAGGATGTGTGGCGGAGTCAGAACCCGGGTTGTAAGCAATATACTTTTTATTCCGCGCCTCATGGTACGTATAGTCGGATTGACATGGTGTGGGCAGGGGGGGGATGGTTGAATAGGGTGCTAGAGGCTGACCATGGCTCTATCACGTGGACTGATCATGCGCCTGTGTGGGTGAAGTTTACTCTGGGATATGTGGATGACGGAGTTAAGTTTTGGAGGCTTAATGAGGCCCTGCTGGACGAACCAGCGGTGATTGAAAGGCTAGGGAAGGTAGTGCGGGAATACCAGGACTTCAATTTAAATGGGGAGGTTGAGCTAGGGGTAGTGTGGGATGGGCTTAAGGCGGTGGTAAGGGGGCATTTAGTACAGGAAGCGGCCCGGCTGCGTCGGCAACGGGGAGAGCGGGAGCGTGGATTGTTGGAAGAGATTGGTCGTTTAGAGAGGATGGGTAATGGGAGGGGAAGGCGCTAAGGGGGGAGTTAGGACACTTGCGTGCGAGCGAGATAGCTTTTGAGCTGCGGGTTCTGAAGCAAGGTTGGTTTGAGGGGGGCAATAGGGTGGGGTGGCATTTGGCACAAAGGTTAAGGAGTAGGGCCCAGCAGCACAATATTGGGGGTATTTGGGGGTGGGGGGGGAAGATGGTGCATGGGAATAATGAAATCCGGGAGGTGTTCGTGGATTACTATACCAAGTTATACACTAGTGAGGTGCAGGGAGGGAAGGCCCAATGCGAGGAATATTTAAGGGAATGTGACCTGCCTTCCTTGTCAAGGGGGGAGTCGGAGTGGTTAGATAGGCCCATAACAGAGAGTGAGGTGGAGGCGGCGATTGGTACCTTGAAACGGGGTAAGGCTCCTGGGCTGGATGGGTTGTCCGGGCGATTTTACCAGGTGTTCCGCTCCAGTTTGGGGCCTTTGATGGTTGAGGTGTTTAATGGGGTGTTGAAAGGGGGAGTGGTTCCACGTTCGATGGGAGAGGCCGGTATAACTCTTATTCCTAAACCAGGTAAGGATTTGATGGTGTGCGGGTCTTACCGGCCTATTTCCTTATTAAATGTGGATGCTAAGTTGTTGGCGAAGGTACTGGCCACCAGGTTGGCTGGGGTGATGCCTACCTTGATACATCCAGACCAAACTGGGTTCATATTAGGGCGGCAAGGTGGGGATAATATTCGTAAGATTTGTAACCTTACTTGGGAGGTGCAGCGGACGGGTCAGGAGACCGTTTTCCTCTCAGTGGATGCTGAGAAAGCATTTGATCGGGTGGAATGGCCTTTTATGCTGAGTGTGCTGGAGAAAGTAGGGCTGGGCGTTCATTTTGTTCAGTGGATTCAGGCGCTGTATGCGGGGCCACAGGCCAGGGTGCGGGTAAATGGGAGCTATTCTGGGCCGTTTAGTTTAGGGAGAGGTACTAGACAGGGCTGCCCCTTGTCCCCTCTGCTCTTTACCTTGGTTATCGAGCCGTTAGCGGCGAGAGTAAGGAGGTCCCTAGATATTAAGGGGGTTCTCATGAATTCCCAAGACGTGAAAATTACTCTCTTTGCGGATGATGTGATTTTCACGCTTCGGGAGCCCTTGACGTCGCTACCAAATTTAATGAAGGAGATTGAAGGGTACAGTAAAGTGGCGGGGTATAAGATTAACGATAGTAAATCGGAGATCTTGGGGTTTAATTTAAGTGGGGTGTTGGAGGAAGGGCTGAAAGGGGCGTTTGCGTTTCGGTGGGTGGGTGAGCACTATCGGTACCTGGGTATTCAGATGGGGAAGAATATCGGGGGGTTGGGGAGGGCAAATTACGGAGGCTTATTGCAGGATGTGTGACGGGACCTCCATAAGTGGAAGGGACTGTATCTCACGTGGCTGGGTCGGATTGCAGTTTTAAAGATGAATGTTTTACCTCGGTTTTTGTTCTTGTTTAGCTCTCTACCGTGTAAGGTACCTCGGAGATATTTAAAGCAGGCCCAACAGCTTCTGATGGATTTTGTTTGGGGTGGGAAACGTCCGAGGGTGGCGCGGCTTACCATGTTTCGACATAGTAAAGAGGGGGGGATGGGCGTACCCTGGTTGGAACAGTACTACTTGGCCTCTCAATTAAGGGCCTTACAGAGTTGGCAAGGGGGGGACGAGACTCCCCGGTGGGTGCACTTGGAGGGGGACCCTGCCCAGGGGGAGAGCCTGGCGAAGTGGATTTGGGACCTCGGGGCCGTGGCGGAGGGGGGGGGGGTGGGTAATCCTTTTCGAACATTGACGAAGGAGCTTTGGTTGCGACTGAAGCGTCCGTTGTTAGGGGGGGAAGCGCTATACAAGGAGTATGCATATTACGGGGGTTCGGGAATTTGTCCCTGGGAGAGAGGGAGGGGTGTTTACCGAGTGGAAGGGGTTGAGGGCTATGGGTCAGCTACTCCACTCGGGGGGCGAGCTTAAGAGTTGGGGAGAGTTGGCAAAGGACTTTGGGCTGGAGAGTAAGGGGTTTTTCGCATATTTACAGGTGGCGTCTTTTGTGGGTAGGAGGGAGGTTAAGGAGGATCTGGTTCGGGAGGCCACGAGGGTTGAGACCCTGTTGGTGAGAGGGGGGCACAAGGGGGCTATCACCCAATTCTATGGGGCGTTGCTTGATTTGGGGTGGGTGGGGGGGAGTATCAGAGGGGAAGTGGCGTGGGAGAAGGTCCTGGGGGGTGAATGGTCTAGGGAGCGATGGCAGGGTATCTATGGGTGGTCTAAAAGATTGGCACCGGGGACGGTCTATTTGGAGGGGAGTTTAAAGATTCGGTATCACGCCTATTGGACCCCATGGAAGAGGGCCCTTGGGGCGGGGGACTCGGGAGAGTGTTGGAGGGGGTGTAAGGGGAAGGGGGATCTGTATCATTTGCTGTGGGACTGTCCTGTGGTACGGGGTATGTGGGTGGATTGGGAAATGGTTATTCGGGAGGTGACAGGGCTTCCAGTTGTGTTGGCTCCGGCCATGGTGTTGCTGAATGAGTTGGGGGATGAAGGGGAGCGGGACATGCAGCAGATGATTGGCTATTGTATTGTCTCTGCGAGGGGGGAGCTCCTGGCGCGATGGAAGTGCCGGGATGTCCCCACTCGGGGAGATATAGTTGGGAGATTATGTGAGCTGCGGGGTATGTGTGAGATTGCGGCCTATGGTACGCATCGGCTGCAGCACTTCCGATTGATGTGGCAGAGCTTCGATGCGTGGCTCTTGAAATGGAGGGGGGAGGGTGCACCTACGCTGACTAGTTGAGGGTTTCGGGTTGGGAATGTTGGGTTTGCTGTGGGGCCCACTAGGGGGGGGGTTTGGTGGGGGGGGAGGTCTGGGCTGGTTAGTTCTTCATGGTAGGGGGGGGTCGGGGTAAGGGTTTGTTGGGACTTCTACAGGTATTTTCAGGGGTGCCCTGGGTGGTTGTCCTCATCATTCTGTCTCGATGCCCGTTGTATCGTTGTATTGTAAGAGGGGGGGGGGGGGGGTAAAAAACCAAACTGTTGTAATCCACTGTGACAATGGGTTGCCTCTGAGGTGGGGATCAGAGTTCACCCCACTCGGAGATTCTGTTGTATCATGTTTATGGTTGTGTATTGGTGGACATAAATAAACAAAGTTTAAAAAAAAAAAAGGATGTGAACAGGATGGAGTCGGTGCAGAGGGTGGCTACTAAAATGATTAGTGGGCTTCATTATAAAGCATATGAGGACAGACTTAAGGATCTTAATATGTACACCTTAGAGGAAAGGCGGGATAGCGTAGTTACTCACCTGTAACAGGTGTTCTCCAGGAGCAGCAGGAATCAGTCCTCACATATGGGTGACGTCGGCGCCGACGGAGCCCTCGCGGAGCAATTTTCCCCAGCTTTCAAAGAAAGCCTTTGGGAATTGCAGCGCGCATGCGCAGTCCCCTTCCCGCCCAAGGGTGCCATCTTAGCCAGTCAGATGACATAGCTAAAAGACAGCATAAAAATTTGCAAAAAAACTAAAGCAGAAGATTGCAACTCCAAGGGGAGGAGGGAGGGTTGTGAGGACTGATTCCTGCTGCTCCTGGAGAACACCTGTTACAGGTGAGTAACTACGCTTTCTCCAGGACCAAGCAGGAAGTCAGTCCTCACATATGGGACTCCCAAGCTTAAGGCTACCGGAGACCCTAAGCACAAAAATGAGCTCCCTCTAGCTCAGCAGCACAGAAGGAAGGAATCTTCACTGAATTATTACCCACCGGTAGCCCCCATCCGGGATGGAGGGTAGGAGTTGCTCAGACCTCGAAGAGATTTCGGAGGACTGCCTGTCCGAAAGCACTGTCCCTGCGGGACTCCCTCTCGAGGCAGTAATGGACCGCAAAAGTCTGGCTCGAAGACCAAGTAGCGGCCCAGCAGATGTCTGCCAAAGGAACAGAGCGGAGGTAAGCCACTGACGTAGCCTTCGCCCGAACACAATGAGCCGTGACTCGACTATCTAGCGAGAGTCCGGCTGCCCCATAAGCCCAAGCGATACAGTCAGCAACCCAGATGGACAGTGTACGCTTGGAGACAGGGAACCCCAGCCACCAGGTATGAACAACACACAATAACTCCATCTCACATATATACAGTTACCTATTTCAATGTTTCAAATATGTATATAGTTTCCCCCGTTATCCAAGTTGATTGCTCCTGTTCATTGTAATGACCTGACTCTTGTTTATTGTCGGATACTGTTTGTTTTATGTAAACCGCGCTGATCACAAATAGTGCGGTATATAAGAAATGTAAAATAAAATAAAATAAAAAGACACGAAAAGCTGAGCAGCTTTACGGTGCTCCCGCGTACGGTCAACGTAGAAGTTCAACGCCCTTCTACAGTCCAGGGTATGCAGGACCATTTCAGCTCGGCTGGAGTGTGGCCTGGGAAAGAAGGTCAGAAGTACCACCTCCTGATTGATGTGAAAAGGGGAGACCACTTTTGGAAGAAATTTAGGGTGAGTCCGTAGGACTACCCTATTTTTGTAGAACAGAGTGTAAGGGGGATCAGACACGAGGGCCTGCAATTCACTTACGCGTCTAGCGGAAGTGAGGGCTATCAGGAATAAGGTTTTCCAAGAAAGAAAACGGAGAGAACAGGTAGCCATAGGTTCAAAAGGCAGACAGGTGATCCGCTGTAAAACCACATTCAGATCCCAGTCAGGTGCTGGCGGGCGCAGAGGTGGTTTAAGTAGAAGGAGACCTCGGAGAAACCTCGCTACGAGAGGGTCGCTGGAAAGAGGTCTGCCGTCCACCGGCACATGATGTGCTGAAAGAGCACTGAGGTGAACTTTGACGGAGTTGGACTTAAGTCCCAGATTAGAGAGGTGGAGCAAATACTGCAAGATCACCGACACCGAGCAGGAGAAGGGATCCTGAGACCGCTGGGCACACCAAGCTGAAAAGCGACGCCATTTAAGGGCGTAGCATTTGCGGGTAGAAGGTCGTCGGGAAGCAAGGACGACCTCTTCCACCTCTGCCGGTAGTAGAAGGGGAGCGAGGCCTACCCTTTCAGCAGCCAGGCCATCAGATGTAGAGATCTGAGGTTGGGGTGAAGCAGGAACCCCTGATCCTGTGTCAAGAGATCTGGTTGAAACCCCAGAGGGAACGGATCCTCTACCGCTAATTGCAGCAGGAGTGGAAACCACGGCTGTCTGGGCCAGCGAGGAGCTATGAGGATCATGGAAGCTTTGTCTCGGAGAACCTTGAATAGAGTTCGAGAGACTAGCGGTATGGGAGGAAAGGCATACAGAAGGCTTTTCGACCATGAGAGCAGAAAAGCATCCGCCGCTACTCGAAGGGGATGCGGCTGCCAAGAGCAGAAGCGAGGAAGTTGCCGGTTGAGAGGACTGGCAAAGAGATCCATCGTGGGGAGGCCCCACTTCAGAAAAAGTTTCTGAACTACCAAGGGATCCAGGCGCCACTCGTGCGGCTGGAGGATCCTGCTGAGTTTGTCTGCCAGGCAATTTTCTTGGCCTGGGAGATAAACTGCCTTGAGAAGAATGCCGTGGCTGACGGCCCAAGAGCAGAGTCTCTGTGCTTCTCGACAGAGAAGGAAGGAGCCCGTGCCTCCCTGTTTGTTCACGTAGAACATTGCAACTTGATTGTCCGTCTGGACAAGGATGGACTGGTGAGAAGTCAGGTGGGAGAAAGCCTTGAGAGCTAGACTGATTGCTCTGAGCTCCAGGAAGTTGATCTGCTGCGCAGACTCCCACGTGGTCCAGAGACCTTGAGTACATGCCCCTGGCAGTGAGCTCCCCATCCTAGGAGAGAAGCATCGGTCGTCAGCACTTGAGCCGGCGGAGGAGACTGAAAAGGCATTCCGAGCACCAGGTTCGGCCGATGAAGCCACCACTGCAGAGAGGAGGCCAGCGGGCCGGAGATGCGCACTAAGTCGGCTAGGCCGCCCGTGGCCTGTTGCCACTGCTTGCGAAGGCACCACTGAGCAGGCCGCATATTGAGGCGGGCATTGGGGGTCACGTGGACAGTGGAAGCCATATGGCCGAGTAGTCTCAGGAAGCGCCTGGCTGAGACCAGGGACTGGCTGCGAAAGCGGCCGGCTAGGTCCATGAGCCGTTGAGCCCTGTCGAGAGGCAGGAAAGCTCGTGCCTGAAGAGTGTGCAATCTTGCGCCGATGAACTCGAGATCTTGCGAGGGGAGCAAAGTGGACTTTGCGAAGTTTATGACAAAGCCCAAGTACTGCAGAAGAGTCACAGTGCGGTGTGTGGCTTTTGTGACTTCCGGAGAGGACGATGCTCTGATGAGCCAGTCGTCTAGGTACGGAAAGACATAAAGGCCGTGAAGCCGGAGATAAGCCGCCACCACCGCGAGACATTTTGTGAAGACTCGTGGTGCGGAGGATAGGCCAAAGGGCAGTACTCTGTACTGGTAATGATTTCCTGCCACCACAAACCTTAGGTATTGGCGGTGGCTTGGGTGGATGAGGATGTGTGTGTAGGCATCCTTTAGATCCAAGGAGCATAGCCAATCTCCCTGCTGGAGGTAGGGCAGAAGGATTCCAAGGGTAAGCATCTTGAACTTCTCCCTGACAAGGAACTTGTTGAGGTTGCGCAAGTCCAGGATGGGTCTGAGGCCTCCTGTTCTTTTTGGTATTAGGAAATACCTTAAATAGAAGCCTTGACCCCTCAGGTGGTGGGGCACCGGTTCCACAGCCTGTTCCTGAAGAAGACTTGCTAACTCCTGAAGGAGTAAGTCCCTCTGCAGAGGGAGTCGTGGAGGTTCTCCCGGGAAATAGGAGGGAGGGACCTGGTGGAAGTGGAGAAGATAGCCTTCTCTCACAACCTGAAGCACCCAGGCATCTGAGGTGATGTTGGACCACCTGTGGGCAAAGTAAACCAGCCGGCCTCCTGTGCTGGGAGGAACCAGTTGAGGGGGAGAGGCTATGCTGATGAAGTCAAAACCCCCCACCCTGCTGAGCAGGGGCCGGTGGTGCAGGCTTGGGGGCTTGCTGCCTACGGGACCCGTTACCCCGTCCCTTGGCCTGCTGACCCTGTTGGGGAGCTGCGGAGGCCTGATATTGAGGGTAGTGTTTATAGGCAGCCGCCTTTCTCGGGTAAAAGGACTTCTTTCCCGAGCCCTTCTTCTGGGAAGGGGCGGAGGTCTTCCTAGAAAGCCTAGTTCTGGTGAGAGTCTCCGTCTCGATTTGTGCAGCCTTTTCAGCCATGGGCTTGCCAAAGAGGTTCTCACCTCGGCAGGGGACATCGACCAACTTGTCCTGCACCCAGGGCTCAAGGTCAGACGACTGAAGCCAAGCCTGTCGTCGGGCACCGATGCCGGCTGCGGCCACTCGTGCCGATGCTTCAAAGCCATCATAGGCAGCTCGAGACATGAATTTGGAGCATTCCCGAATACCAGTTGTCAAGGCTAGGAATCTCCGCAAAGGTTCCTCGGAAAGGCCAGCGGAGAATCCGGCTATCTCTTTAGCCAGGTCTCTGAGGTACATGCCCATGTAGAGCTGGTAGGTCTGGACCCGACAAGCAAGCATAGAGCCCTGGAAGCACTTCTTACCAAGGCCATCCAGGTTGCGGGCCTCCCTGCCAGGAGGCACCGAGGAGTGCATCTTCTGGCTCTTAAGCCTATGCATGGCCGATTCCACCACCATGGAAGGGTGCGGTAGCTGTGCTTTTTGGAAGCCAGGGCTCTTGCAGACTCGATAGATGGAATCGACCTGCTTGCTTAATACCGGCAACGATGCCGGACTCTCCCACATGCGGAAGAGTAGTCGTTCCAGCATGGGAGGAACCGGTACAGTAAAGTGCTCCCTGGCGGGAGAGTCGTACTGAAGGGCATCGAGTTCTTCAGCTCGAGGCTCCTCCTCGGGATCCGCAGGGAAGGCCAAAGCCTTGGCCATATCCCTGACGAAGTCCGAGAACCGGGCGTCCTCCGGAGGGGACTGTTTCCGAGGTTCGGACTCAGGCGAGTCCGAGGGGACACACCGAGTCCGAAACGAATCAGGTGACTCTTCCTCTTCAGACTCCCAGGCCGACTCCAAGGAGGAATCGGTGGAGTCGGTCCGGGCGGGCGGAGGTGTCGGTCCGGGCGGGCGGAGGTGTCGGCCGCCCCGACGCCGAGGGAGTCGGCGTCGACGACCTCGGTCCCGAACGGGAGGCCGAGGGTGACCTCGACCGAGGATCGACTCGAGCCCGCATGGACTCGAGGATCGGCTCGGTCTCCGGGGTCGACTTGGACGTCGACGTCCCGGCGGTCGGGGCAGAGGCGCCAGCGAGGCTAGCGATCAGTGCCCGCTGCTGGTCCATGAAGGCAGATAGTCTGCTCTCCAAGGCCGTCAACCTGAGTCCGACCTCAGGTGACCCAGCAGCCCCCGACTCGGGCCCCGACGGCGTCGGGCCCGACGTCGGACCCCTCGGAGGCGAGTCCAGGAGGACTACAGGACTTACCCGAGCAGGCAACTCTGACTCCAGACGAGGTCGCTTCGGGAGATGTTCCTTCTCCAAAGACCCTGGACGGCTATCGGGGCTATGCGACCTGGCCCTTGCGGAACCAGGAGTGTCCACTGACGCCGCCCTCGCGGGTTTCACCTTCCGATGATGGTCCGCGGAGGGAGAACCCCTGTCGGAGGAACTCCGGCGATGGTCAGAGCTGGAACCTCTGGACGCCGAGGCCTCCGACGAGGTCCGGGTACGGGTGGGATCAGCGAAGATTCGTTCCCGCTGATGCCGCCGACTCCTTAACGCTTTGGAGGACATTTTGCTGCAGGCCCCACAGATCAGTTCCTCGTGATCCGGGCCAAGGCAGCGGAGGCAATTATCATGTGTGTCAGTGAGTGACATATTTCTGTCACACTGAACACACCGCTTGAAACCACTGGCAGCCATCGGGGGAAAAAGGGCCCCTGCAAGGTCAAAGGACCGGGCTGCCAGCGAAAAAACGAAAACGAAACTGACAGAAAATCAGAAAAACCGAAAAATAACAGAAGGACTCGCAACGGCGTTGCGAGTCCGGGCAGGAAAGAGACCGGCGTCGAACCGAAGAAAAAATAGAAATAAATCACGAAAATCAACTTTTTCAGCGGGGACACGACGGGTACGTCTGTAGGGCTCCGTGGAAAAAAGAAGACTGGCTAAGATGGCACCCTTGGGCGGGAAGGGGACCGCGCATGCGCGCTGCAATTCCCAAAGGCTTTCTTTGAAAGCTGGGGAAAATTGCTCCGCGAGGGCTCCGTCGGCGCCGACGTCACCCATATGTGAGGACGGACTTCCTGCTTGGTCCTGGAGAAAGAGGTGATATGATTGAGATGTTTAAATACCTCCGTGGCATAAATGTTCAGGGAGAGAGCCTCTTTCAATTGAAAGCAAGTTCTGCTACGAGGGGACATGGGATGAGGGTGAAGGGAGATAGATTCAGGAGTGATATGCGGAAATATTTCTTTATGGAAAGAGTAGTGGATCCATGGAATAGTCTCCCAGTGGAGGTGGTAGAGATGAGGACAGTAACTGAATTCAAAAAAGCATGGGACCAACACAGAGGATCTCTAAAGGTACAAAGTGGACTGTTGTAGTTGTTGATATGGAAGGACAGACTAGATAGGCCATGTGGTCTTTTTCTGTCATCATGTTTCTATGGAATGGCCCTGAGGTTAATCGTGAGCTATCAGAGGTTGGGTCCGTGGAACATGGAGCCTCAGCACAGCAGAAAATAAGGATCAGAACACAACACAAGAGAAGTGTAATGGATTATCTTGGAGTGATGGATACTAGGACTAGTACACTAGGAAGACTACTACATTACTGACCTACAACTCACCTTCATCTATGACACCAGGGAACGTTTTCTGTAGATAGGTCCTCTGCATGGCCTAGATTTAAAGGAAATGTTTTTCAAGTGCTTCTATTCTAACTCCTCTTTCTCCATTCCACCCCCAACACCAAAGACTTAAATAATGCCTTTTACATCTAAAACACTGCTCAAGCTTTTATTGCTTTCCTGCCTTATTTAAACAATCACTGTTTGTTGAAGTTACATTCTGCACTATACCACAAGTGGGCTATTTTCTACAATATAAACTGTGAGTTGTCTACCTTGAGGTCTGGTAGAACATGCATTTACCTCTTCAGATTCATCCAGTCTTTTGCGATTTTGCTAAAAGCCTCAGAACTAGGTGCCGTCATAGCTTCCAAATCTACCAACTGAAATACACAAATCATAAGAAATTTTCTAAGGTTATAAATGTACATTACTTTACAAAAATAAATTGATATGCTTGTAAAGGAATTAATGCAAACACAGTTTTCAGCATAATATGATATATCCTTTCAAGTGTTCTAGTATCAGTATACACGTTTCAGCACATATATTAATGAATTATAACAGTTTATATTTAGAAATGAAGGCCAATAAATAGGGTGTAGGTAATACTTTTTTATTGGACTAACAATATTTGACTAGCTTTATAGGGCTACAACTCCATCATATAAAAAAAATGAGATAGGCATGAAGTTGTGAAAAGCCAAAATTCATCTCCAAGTAAACTCCATCAGGGAAAATCTATTGCAGTACAAAGAGGAAAACTGCATGTGAGTACCGCCTGGCATTGACAAACAACTCAGGTCAATCATTAAAAATTACAAAAGACCTACAAAACCCTAGTATTTGAGGGTGAGTTACTAAAAGAAATATTCATTACTTTTCTAGTTCTATCGTTCCAGTAAAGCACCCAGTCTGAAGCAACAACTACACTCAATGCTCGGTATTCACGTTGAATAGGTTCTCTGAAAACGCCATGAATATTGAAAACACGAATACCGAACCATTGCTACCTATCAATATAAAACACATCGTAGTTAACAAGCAACCAAGGGAGATGGCACTGGAGGATCCACAATCATCCCTGCTGGGATGCTGAGGAAGGCATCCTCTTGTGAGGTTGGTCTACCTGCGGAGGCACTTATACGAATGTCCGCAATAGAGAGATAATGGAGGTGTTAGGTCTGGGAGCCCCTATGCTCAATGGGGGGGACTGGAACTAAAAGGAAGCAGATGCTGGGGGAGGACCAGAAGGGTGTGGGGCTGGGACTGGCAGGAATAAAAAAGAAGCTGGGGGAGTGAGGAGGGAGAGGGGAGCAGATATTTTATGTGGGAGAGAAGAAAAAAATCTATGATTGGCTGAGTAATGGAACAGTAAGTGGGGATTGGGGATTGAGGATGGAAGGGTGAATCTTGAGTGGATGAAAAAGGAATAAAGAAAGAAATAGAGGAAAGAGCAAAAGGGGAAAGATCAATATGTTAGAGGCAGATATAGAGAGAATGGAAAAAACTAGAAGAGGGAAAAAGGACAAATGGACTGCAGATAATGGAGAGTTAGCAGAAGACACGAAGCAAGCAGAAGAAAGCAACTGGGGCAATTGCAACTGAAAAATAAAATGGCCAAACAAAGAAAAGGTAGAAAAAAACGATTTTATTTTGAATTTATTAACTGGAATATGTCAACTCTGGGAAATGCGCATCACTAACATTTTCCGTTTTGTTTAGTACAAGAGGAAATTAATTTATAGTTTTATTTCACCAGTGTTGTTGCACATTCCAAGTTTGGCTTTTGGGGTTCCCTGTTTATTATTGTCTTCATATTCTAAATTGTGATCCCTTGTTCTATGTTTGGCGACTGACTAGGTTTTGCATGTATAACCGAGCTGCAGTATTCTGTTCATGTATTTCTATGTGACAGTCCCACTCGTTCTCTTTCTCCAGTAAGAGATGTATTGGCTTAATATTTGCAGTACTGCCTTTTGATAGGTAGGGTTTGGTGCTTTACGAGTCCTTGTAGTGCTGTTATGATACGGCGGGTTTGCTATGGGTTCTAAATGAGCAGGGTATATAATATTTCCTAATGTGCCTGGCAGTTGACACTGGAGAATAGTAATGTAGAAATCTAGTAGTCTCTTTATCCTCACTGCCCATACAAATAGTATTGAGACACTCATTAAGTGACTATAAAAGTTAATATGAGCTAAGTGCAACACCCATATATTTCTATTGGTGCAGTGGCACTTAATGCACATTAATATTTAGTAAACATGCCCCTAAGTCATTGCGAGGCCAAAATAAGAGGCTTGTGAAAGGCTACCTTGAAGCAGATTAAAATTTTAGATGGGCAATATATACATTTTAAAATAAAATAAATGAAATTTATTCAAATAAGGTCCAGTGATTATGCAAATGAGGCACCCTTGGGTCACCCCTAATGTCAGTGAATGCTGTTTCCATAGACGTTTACTTCAAAATTTGAATTATTAGTGGTAAACAATTACATCAACAGTCTTGCTACATTCAGGTAAGGTGATAAATTTGAATAATACATTTTTCTCTTGATGTGCTTCTCTGCTTGGAGTAACAGACCATTTATTGTCATGTACTTTCAATCTTCAACAGCGGTCATTAGTCAAACCACAAATCTAGTTTTTGCCTACAGCTGGTGTCTCTGTGGCCAGGCAGACAAAAGTCCCTACATGTGGATGACCCTACTGATGGAGCCCAGATGCAAGAAAGCTCTCCCCCCTAGTCTGGCTAGAAGTAAATCTTTTACTTCACTGTGCATGTGTGAGGGTTCCTGTTGTCATGCAGGGCTGGTTAGGGATGACATAGTAATTGGATTGAACTGTGACCACACATGCGAAAGAGCGGAAGGAGTAGATGAATTACCAGACACGGGGGAAGTGGGAGGAGAGAAATCTAGAGGAGTTTGCTGCAGAGAATCAGGGGAGATATTTTTCTGACAAAGCCTTTCAACAATGTACAGAGTTTAAGAAGCCAAATCCTCAGCCGTCAGAGCAGTCGAGAGGAAATTTGAGGACGGTGGATGAAGGAGACAAGAGACCAGGGAACAGAGTTTACTGACCTTGGCTATACTTCCTGTTTGGCAGTGAGAATGGGCTTGAAAATAGACAGAATGGGACAGCTTGAATGAGGTGAACGGGAATGTCAACGGCACCAGATGCATTTCGCCCTTCGCAGCTAGCACCGGGAGATGTGTAAACCAGGATGAAACCAAGGATATTGGGGTGTACTGTGAAGGTAGGGCTTCAAAACCAAAAGTGCAAGTGAACCAAGAGTTTCCCCCTGTACAGTATTCCAAGTGGATGCCTGCTCGTCCACTGGTAAAGAGTCAAAGTTTGAAGGGAACAATCGATCAGAGGGTGGGAAAGCCTGTAGAGTAGAAGGAGTAATAAGAAGCCAGGACTGGGAAGAGAAGCTGGAAGTGTTGAGGCAATGGAGGAAGAAGGGTGGAAAACTTGAAAAAGAAAAAGATGATGTTTGAACCAAGGGAGAGACAGTCTGCAAAGGGCAGTAAGCTGTAAATGAGGAGGAAATCCAGTATGTGTCCAGCTGAGTGCATCAGAAATGGGACAAGCTGTACTAAGGAAAAGTCAGAAATTAAGGAGAGAAATGCCCTATCAGGGGGACAGGTGGGTATGTCATTATGTACATTAAAAATCGTCCAGTATAAGCAGATCTGGGAAAGTGGTAGAGTGCACAATTAAAGTGGTTAGGAGAGACTACCAAGATCAGGGGAAAGTGAGGGGGCATAGACAAGTAGAACATGTAAAGCATGTGGTGAAAAAAAAAAAAGGAGAGATTGAGGATAGTGAATAGGAAGAGGAAATCTCTGTAATGTGATGAGAATCTCTGAGTATAACAGCAATTCCCCCACCAGTTCTAGTAGTATATGAGGTTGACAAGGTAGTGAAGCCAGATGGCAAACAAGAAAGAAAAGCTCTCTTTCCATCTAACCCAATGGTTCTCAACCTTTTTTGTACCGCGACCCCTTTTACCATTGGTCAACTTGTGATGACCCCCAATGATAAAATCAAATGAGTCTCTCTTCCTTTACTGTTAATGCATTGTTGCTGTAATCATTTATTGAATTATTAATATATTATAGGCCTTTGCAATATGTTTTTATTTATAAAATTTACTTATTTAAACCACAATAATTAATCACAACAACAAGTAACAATATTTGATTTTGAAATTATTATGATTTTGTAGTCAACGGTTTTAGTATGCTTTATTCAAAAAGACTGACGCAGGGCAAAAATGTTAGCGTTGTCAAACCTAAAAAGTAGGCCTATGCTATCAGTGCAAAGGTTGTGCTTGCTTCCTTCTTGCCAGATGTGAAATTCTCGGCTCAGTCTTTGCGAGAGCACAACGAAGATCATCTTCTGCAGCAAGGCTATTTTGGTATTTACTCTTGATAAGCAACAAACTTGAGAAACCGGTTTCACACAGATATGTTGTTGGAAATGGAAGAAGCAGACGCAACACAATCTCAGACAGTCCCGGATACAATTGAAAATACTTGATCCAGAATTTAATTACTGACATTGCAGCGAAAAATGATTTTTCTTCATCGCTGGTAATGAGTTCAATTAACTCTTCTTGAGCAATCTCAGGAACATCCTCAACTTTAACTGTGAATGGACTTCTGGCAAGTGCAAATGGTGTGCCAGGTAAATTTGGAAAATACGCTGAAATTTCTTCTTCCAACATTTGTAAGTGCTGTTTGACAGAAATTATAATTCCATTTCTTGTGTCAAGTTCAATCTCGCTTTCTTCAAAGAAAGCGGATAAGTTGAGCAACATGTATGTTTTATTTTCAGCTAACTTTTTCTGCCAAAGCCGAAGTTTCATTTGAAACGCTTGGATCTTTTCGGACAAATCTAGGCACATTGCGTTTTGTCCTTGCAGTGATAAATTTAATTCATTCAATATTGCATATATGTCAACCAAGTAAGCAAGTTCAGCAGCTGCTTTTTGTCACTGAAAAGTGCTTCAAACACTCGCAACATCGACCCCCACAAAGTACAGAATAAGTAACCACAATCTAAAGTTTTAATAAAAATATGTAGACTAAATTTAAATTGAAACCCCAAGAAGCCAGAGTCCACATGCAGTGCAATATCAGATAAATAAGAGATGCAGGTGTAAAATATAAAAATAGCACAAAGTCCAATAACTAAAATTAAATAAAATTATTTTTTCTACCTTTGTTGTCTGACCATTTTATTCTCTGATCATGCTGGTCCCGATCTGAGGCTTCAGCTTTCCTGTCTTCTCTTAGCTCTTTTTTCTGTGGTCTATGGTGCCATTTCTTATCTCTTCTTTTGTTTTCTTCACTCCCTTCTATCAGCCCATTTCCAGTTTCAGTAATCCTCCCCAGTATCAGCCCCCTTTCCAGTCCTTCCCTCCCAGTACCTTCCAATGTCAACTGCCTTGCATTCTCATGACTGCAACTGGTGTCCATTCCCTTCCAGTCCCCCTCCTTCCCCACTGTCCAGCCCCTTCTAGTCCAAATACCATCCCAGATATCAGCTCACGTCCACTCTCAGCGCCACACCCCCAGTCAGCTCCCTTCCAGTCACCCTACCCTCTCTGTCCATCCCCCTTCTAGTGCCATTTGCATGTCGGATCCCTTCCAGCCTCCTCACCAACCACCTACCACTCCCATCCCCAAGTGTCAGCTCCCTTCCAGTCCCCCTTCAGTACATCCCAGGTGTCAGCTCCTTTCCAGCCCCCTCCTTCCCCCCATGTCAGCTCCCTTCGTGCCCCCTCCTTCCCCTGGCAGGCCCTCTCATTATCTGCTCCCTTCCAGTCCTATTCTACCATCCTCCCACATCAGCCCATTTGTAGCCCTAGCCCCTAGTTTTCTTCCAGGGCCAGCAGTACTCTCCTCCCCTCCCCCATTAGCCCATTTCCAGTCCTATCCCCCTTCAGCCCACTCTAGTCCTAGCCCCCAATCAACCCATTACCAGGCTTAGCTCATTTCCAGTGCTAGCCTCCCATCTGCCCATTACCAGTCCTAACCCCCCCCCCAATAAGTCCATTTCCAGTCCTAGTCCCCCATCAGCCCATTTCCTGTCCTAGCCCCCCATCAGCCCACTTCCAGTCTTAGACCCCCCATAGCCCATTACCAGTCCTAAACCACCCCCCATCAGCCCATTTCCAGTCCTAGACACCCCCCATAGCCCACTTCCAGTCCTAACCCCCCCACAGCCCATTACCAGTCCTAACCCTCCCATCAGCCCATTTCCAGTCCTAGACCCCCCCATCAGCCCACTTCCAGTCCTAGACCACCCCATAGCCCATTACCAGTCCTAACCCCCCCCATCATCCCATTTCCAGTCCTAGCACCCCATAGCCCATTACCAGTCCTAAACCACCCCCCATCAGCCCACTTCCAAGTCCTGGCCCCCAGGGAAATAAAAACGCTCAAGTTGCTGCCGCTGCCGAGTCCGCTTCTCGGCAGCAGCAGACTCACCTCTCCTTCCTATAGCAGCTGAGGCTCCTGCTTCTTGGAACCACGGCTGTGCTAGTGAGATCAGCTTAAACACAAAGCCAGCCAGTGCGGAGCCTTCCCGTGCAGCGGCGTCCCACCCCCAAAGGAAGTTGTATGCAAAGGAAGTTACTTCCTTTGGGGGCGGGACGCTGTTGCACGGGAAGGCTCTGCACTGGCTGGCTTTGTGTTTAAGCTGATCTCTCTAGCACAGCCGCGGTTCCAAGAATCAGGAGCCGCGGCTGCTATAGGAAGGAGAGGTGAGTCTGCCGCTGCCGAGAAGTGGACTCGGCAGCGGCAGCAACTTGAGCATTTGGATTTTTTTTATTTTTAACTTTTGAAGGCGAAGTGAGGTGGCTGTTTTGGGGGCATTTTTTGCCGCCTTCAAAACTTTGCCACCTGAGGCAGCCGCCTCACTTCAGCTCATGATAGAGCCGCTCCTGCCGGGATTTGTCAGGTGACCCCTGGTAAATCCTGAGGCGACCCCCATGGAGGTCGCGACCCACCAGGTTGAGAACCGCTGATCTAACACCTCTTCTCAAGTCACTTCACTGGCTCAATATTCATTTCTGCATACAGTTCAAACTTCTGCTGACCTATAAGTGCATTCATTCTGCTGCTCCTCACTACCTTTCCTCTCTTATCTCTCCCTACACCCCTCCTTGGGAACTCCGCTCTTCTGGCAGATCCCTTCTATCTGTGCCCTTTTCTTCTATTGCTAACTCCAGACTTCAATCCTTCCACTTTGCTGCTCCTTATGCCTGGAACAAACTACCTGAGTGCGTGCGTTAAGTTTCATCTCTGGCCCTTTTCAAATCTAGGCTGAAAACTTACCTCTTCAAGGCCACTTTTGTATCCTGATCTGCTTTGTCTCCTATGTGTTTCCTTACCATTCCCCTAGATGTATCCTTGTCCTCAGCTGTTGTGTTGTCTGTCTTGATTAGACTGTAAGCTCTGATGAGCAGAGACCATCTTTCACATGTGTCTGTTCAGCGCTGCTTACGCCTTGTAGAACTATACAAATGTTAAGTAGTAGTAGTAATAATAGCAATTTTTAAAATGGAATCCAACTATGAATTTGGAAACCACAGATCAGTGAGCCTAAAATCAGTGATGGGCAAACAGTAAAAGCTTTTATAGAGAACAAAATTACTGAACACATAGATAGAGATGGTTTAATGCAACAAAGGCAACCTATCTGCTCCTTTTTTTTTTTTTTTGAGCACAAAGAGAAAAATAACCATGTCCCTAAAAAGGTCTATCCCCTGGGAGTTTAAGGAACCAATGTATTTAATTTCTGAAACATCGTTACCAAATTACAACCTAACTCTAATGTGGTTTAAAGAGCCTCAGTTCAGGGATAGGAAGGTGGCCTGTCACAGGCTCTCTCAACCCTGGCTCAGTTTAGCACACCCCTAACAATCCCATATATCATTCACTGGCTTGCACCCATTGTTTTAAAATTTTTCTAAATGTATTTAAAAGCAAACTGAAAACGCTTAGCTTTAGATGAATAAACTGCATCAAGAGAATTCAATGGTTAAGGCTGGGAAGCACTATTGTCGACTCAAGTTTCATCTGTTTCTCTTATCCAGGCTGCATCAGGACCTAGCATAGCTACTTACCTGTAACCTGTGTTCTCCAGGGACAGCAGGAATCAGTCCTCACATATGGGTGATATCAGCACCGATGGAGTCCACACAGAGCATTTCCCCAGCTTTCAAAGAAAGCCTTTGGGACATGCTACCACGCATGCATGGTCCCCTTCCTGCCCAAGGGTGCCATCTTACTCAGTCAAATGACATAGCTAGGACAGTAGTGAAATAAAATAAGGAAGGGAGGCAATTCCCAGAGGAGGAGGGAGGGTTGTGAGGACCGATTCCTGCTGTCCCTGGAGAACACCTGTTACAGGTGAGTAACTACGCTTTCTCCAGGAACAAGCAGGAAATCAATCCTCACATATGGGACTCCCTAGCTCCAGGATGCCGAGGACTGAACCACAACAGCCCTAACGGCAACCAACTCAAGTAGCTGTCAGTTGCAAAATTTGAGTCTCCGTTGAGAGACTCTGCAAGACCCTAGCATCCAGCAGCACTATCACTCCAGTAGCCTGAACACAGACGGGTCGGAGAATATTACAGAGTACTGCCTGACCAAACACACTGTCCCTCTGGGACTTGCTCTCCAGGCAGTAGTGAGCTGTGAATGTGTGAATTGAAGACCAAGTGGCGGCCTTGCATATCTCCGGCACTGAGTGCAGGTTGGCCACGGATGTGGCCATCACCCTCATGTGATGCGCTGTGATCCGGTACTCAAGGGAGAGGCCAGCTTGCTCATAAGCAAAGGCAATACAGTCTGCCATCCAAGTGGACAGAGTTCACTTAGTCACAGGGAGCCCCAGTCTGCTGGGGTCATAAGACATGAAAAGCTAAATAGCTTTGTGATGGGCCTAGGTCCGTTATAAGTACAAGGTCAGGGCCCGTTTGCAATCCAGTGTATGAATACTAGTTCCTCCCTGCCGATGTGAGGCTGCGGGAAGAACCATCTCTTGGTTGAGGGAAAGGGGATACCACCATTGGGAGGAATTTGGGATGCGTGTGGTACCAACACCAGTGTCTCCCACATTCTGAGCAGTAGCCGCTCGAAGAATTAACTGCAGACTCATATTGGAGGATCTCCAGCTCCTCCGTGAGCGGGTCTTCCTCCGCCTCGGTCTGCAACGAGAGGGCTCTAGCCATGTCCTTTACAAAGTCATGGAAGGCTACATTCTCTGGCGGAGAGTGGCACCAGGGTGCGGGGGGAGATGAGTCTGAGGGAATATCTCAGTGCCATTTAGTTTCCGCGGACGCCTCGTCGGTCGTCTCCCACTTGGAGTTAAGGGGCGATGATGAATCTGAGGCCCTGCAACTCATTGTCTCGAGGCCAGCACCAAGAGGACAGTGGCCTCCAGAGGACCTGGCATCTGAGTTGCGGAAAATAGCCAGGGAGGATCATATGCCCGAGGAACAGGACCAGCGCCGAGGGCTTACCTGAGGCTGGTGGCGCTTGGAGCTCGGCTCGACGACTGGGGACCCTCCCACAGTCGGGGGGGCCCGGTCGTCGGGGCAGATGATGCAGACAAAAAAGCTATTGCCTGCTGCAGGGCCGGGATAGCAGTCATATT
Organism: Ichthyophis bannanicus; assembly: GCA_033557465.1. Taxonomy (NCBI): domain Eukaryota; kingdom Metazoa; phylum Chordata; class Amphibia; order Gymnophiona; family Ichthyophiidae; genus Ichthyophis; species Ichthyophis bannanicus. The sequence goes on from CM066033.1 coordinate 147,568,875, forward strand.
CTACTCCAGGGCTGACATTGTGGTTTCTAAGCCAGAAGGCTCCGCAGCTTTTTAGCGCAGGCACAGAGGATCTTTGGCCCAGCGCCGGCACTCTTGTGAGTGCATCCTCGATGAGGACTAAGGCCTCAAAGAACCTCACACGGTCTCCACTGGCCGAAGAACCTTTCTTGAGGACCTTGGAAGGGCAGTTCTCGGAGCTTCCAGAGTCTCTCTGGGATAGACTTTTTTTTTTGTTTGATACATGGTAATTTTTCCCTTTTTGCTTGGATTATTTGTGTGAGAGTTACATAAGAAGTTATATATTTTTTAGTAACCATTTTTTTGAGGGCATGAATAAACATGTGGTTAAAAGTGAGCCAGTTGATAAAGTGTATCTGGATTTTCAGATTGGCTGTGACAAAATACTGCATGAAGAGACTCCTAAGGAAACTAGAAAGCCATGGGATAGAAGGAAATCTATTGTGGATAAGGAACAGGTTTAAAGAGAGAAAACAGTAACTAGGGTGAAATGGCCAATATTCTCAAGGGAGGAAGGTGAATAGTGGAGTACTCCAGGGATCTAAATTAGCACTGGTGCTTTCTAACACATTTATAAATAATATAGAAATGAGAACAAGTGAAGCCATTAAATTTCAGATGACACCAAATTATTCAAAGCTGTTAAATTGCAGAAGGACCTTGCAAGACTGGGATTGTGGGCATCCAAATGGAAATTTAATGTGGATAGGTTAAAAGTTATGGAGATAGGGAATAACCCAAATTATAGGTACACAATGCTAGGTTCCACATCAGGAGTCATCATTCAGGAAAAGCATTTAGGCCTCATTGTGGACAATATATTGAAATTTTCTGCCCAATGTGTGATGGCAGTCAGAAAAGCAAAGAGAATATTAGAAATTAAGAAAGGATTGTTGAATAAAACAAATATTGTATTACCTTTGTATCACTCCATGGTGCAACCGTACCCTGAATACTGTGTGCAATTCCGATCGCCTCATCTCAAAAAAGATACAGCAGAATTAGAAAAGGCATAGAAAACGGTGGCCAAAATGATAAAGGGGATGGGATGACTTATGAGGAAAGGCTAAAGACGTTAGGGCTCTTCAGCTTAGAGAAGAGATGATTGATACGAGATATGATAGTGATCAATGAAATCCTGAATGGAGTGGAATGGGTAAATGCAAATTGACTGTTTACTCTTTCAAAGAGTACAAAGACTAGGGAACATACCATGAAGTTATGTAGACTTTTAAAATAAACAGGAGAAAATATTTTTTTTCTCTGAATGCATAGTTAAGCTTTGGAACTCATTGCCGCAAAATGTGCTAAAAGCAGTTCGGTAGCTAGGTTTAAAAAAAAAAGATTTGGACAGATTCCTGGAGAAAAGTCCACAAACCGTTATATTAAGCTTGACCAGGGGAAAACTACTACTTATCCCCAGGGAAAAGTAGAATGGAATCTGGCTACTCATGGGATGCATCAGGTATTTATGACCTGAACTGGCCATTTTTGCAAACAGGACACTGGATTTGATGGATCTTTAGCCTGACACAGTATGACAGTTCTTATATTCCAATTATACGTGTCATTTTATTTATTTCATTTATCTTGTTATTTGATAAACCGTCTTTTGTAAGAGAACTCTGTTAAGGTGGGTTTTTGTAAAACTGTTTTAGAAGTAGCATGAATACAATATTATTTTAAAAAAGAAATCAATAAAATGAATGACCAAGACAACAATTTCCACAACGCAAACAGAAAACTCATTAAAGAACGGGGATGGGGTAATACAATAATAGTTTCCTTCAGACTTCCATGATTGCAGTCCACAATAGGGAAAGGAAGACAAAACTGATAGCAATGAGCCTAGCCTGTTGCAAATGCCTGCCAAAAAAACATATTTTTATACCCAATTTGAACCCTGATAAGGAATGTTCTGATTGTAGATATTCCAGTGAGGAGTTCCAAGGAGATGCAGCTGAACGGACAATACAAGTCCTGCATGATGATTAGAAGCAATAGGCACTGTACAAAGGGATAAGTAAGAAATCTGCCTGTGAGGATCTCTGAGCGTATGTAGGAATGTATGGAATTACGGGGAAGCCCATGTATAATGGGACTCCTGAATGTAACATCCAATATGTTAGGAAGATCATTTTAAATTTGATTCTAAAATTCACAGGCAACCAGATGGACTCAGTTGCATTCAGGTGGACCTTGACTGAGACCCCAGTGTGGTAAACTAGTGACCAGCATATGGTAATCTTGCCTCACTGCTACCGCTGACATCATTCATGGTGCAAATGTGTTTTGGAGAAATTTAAGGATTATGGAAAAGTTAGTATATTGTTAGTTTATTGTCCTCCCTTTATAGAAGGAAGATGCGTAGTGTGAGATTGTTTAATTTATACTCTGAGTTGCTCATGTTTTCTGAGCTGTTGGTATTGGGGGATTTTAACATTCATGCTGATAATGTGATTTGTGATCAAGCTAATTTTTTCTTTTTCTTTTTTTTTTGCTTCCTCCTTGGGAGCAGCAGACCTTACCCAGATGGTAAATTTTCCCTGCCTAATGGGTTGAGGGTATTTTAAATTTTAATTTTTGTTACTTAAGCTTTTAAAACTCATGGGGCCATAGAAATAAGGATCTGGGTTTCCATTGCCCTGGATGGATCATTTTATGATAACTTTCCAGGTTTCTTTTTAGTGGGGCTGGAGAAACAAAAGATGTATTGACATCTCTTCTTTGGAAGCTGGAACCGAAAGTCTAAGAACTACTCCTCCAGAGGATGGTACTGATATACAAGTAGAGAATTGGGTGGATGTAAATTGAACTGTTACTCTCTAAGGGTCAATCAGGTTCACCCACATTAATTTTAATTATTTATTTATACATTTAGTCCGCCTATCAATCTAGCATCTAAGTGGTTATAACATAGCACTCATAGTCAAGGACAAACATATAAATATACAAATCAAATATTAAAAGCTTTCTTAAAAAGATAGGCCTTCAGACCTTTACAAATAGATAAGTAACCAGAAAAATCATGTATAGTTTAGGAAAGAATTCAAAAGTATAGGCCCTTTCACAGCAAAAAAACATGACAGTGTGTTTCTTACAAACAGAAGTGGCTGACGGAACACACAATAGACACTGGGAGGTGGAACATAATAATGTAATAAAAGTCAACAGTTCCATACAAATAAGAGAATGAACAACATTATAAACTAAATATATTAAACTTTGATTCTATACAATCCATGCAACCCATGTAAATAGCTGGAGTAATATGCTCAAACGTCCACAAGCCCATAATCACTCGAGCTGCTGAAATCTGTGCCATCTGAATGGGTCTAAAAAAATAATCAGGTAAACCTATAAATAACATACTATAATAAACCAAATGTGCAATACTAGAGATTATAGCATGACCCTGAAATCTGAAGCATCTAGAATAAACTTTAAAGAACGCACAGTAGGCAACTTATAGTAAGTCGCTTGAACTGTTCACATAACCTGTGGCTTAAATGAAAGATGCTTATCCAGCACTACTCCCAAGTAATGGACCTCATTATTGAGGCCAATACAATGCCCACCCAACAGCAAGTATGAAGAAAAAATATCAGAATGAGCAGTCACAACCATTGCCTCAGACTTGCATAATTAACCACCAAACCATTAGCTTGTAATCAAGTATTTTCAAGAAGAGGCACAGAATATTTGAGGAAAATACACAAGCAGAAATGGAAAGTTTCCCAAAAAACAAAATATCATCTGCATAAAGGGGAAAACACTAACCTAATGTATGCAATAACTTACACAAAGGAGACACAAAGAATACCACTGAGAATAATTATTCTGAAAATGGACCCACTGTTCATGTGTTTCATGGTAGGAGGTGAACCATGAAGAGACAACATCCCCTACACTTAAACCTGACAAACGCCGCAACAAAATCGATGGCACCACCATGTCAAAAGCTACCTTCAAGTCCAAAAACAACAAATAAGTAGTATCTCTCTTCTAAACTGAAAATTAATTCAGTAATGATACCAACAAAGTTTCTAGACTATGACTAACTCTGAAGTCATGTCGCCAGAGGTCCAATACCTGATGGTGCTCAACAAAATCATCCAAATCCCTCCTTGCATCTGGTTAAGTGTTGGTTTTCATTGCCTTTAAAACAGCAGAAATGTGTTGGTTAAAGCTTAGAAAGAGCTTGGAGAAAATTAAGATAGCAAGTAAACAGAAAAGTATGGAAAAAGAAAGCAAATATTTACTGGCAGCTTTTCCAAGTGGATTATGGATGCAACAAACAGAGGGAAATGTTTAGGACTGTAAAGGGGTTATTGGGAGAGGGGAAATTGGGCAAGCAAGAGCTACAGGGGGATTGGATACAGATAGTAGACTATTTTGTGCCTAACATTATGGAATTGAAACATCAGATCAATACTGAAGCCTCCAGTATGGAAGGAAATTTAATAAAACCAGTTGGACTGGAAAGGACTGCAGTATAAATTAAAAGGGCTCAACAGTTATTTAAGATGGTTAAGGCATCATTTTGCAGCTGACCCTAGCCCAGCATGTGTGCTGAAGGGATATACTAATAAGCTACTGGTTTGGATTTGTTAAATGCATCTTTTGTTTCATGGTAGATATTCTGCATGTGAGTTCTCACCAATTCTAAAGAATTCTCATGTTTGTGTAATTACAATTACAAACAATAGTCCAATCTCTAATTCTTCTTTCCTGGTGAAAATGATGAAGAAAGAAGTGATCTCCCATATTAGTTTTTATTTTGAGGACATTGTGTTTAATGAAGGGCAAGCAGGATTTAGAGAAGGGTATAAAACTCAATCCTTACTCAATGTGGTTATGAACTTAGTGTATTATAATATGGATAAGAACTTACCAGTACTAGTGATTGCTTTAGATCTAAGCTCAGCCTTTGATTTTGTAGAGCCTGAACTATTGTTTGTGAGATGTGCCTGGCTGGAATTGTCTGGTAATGTCTTAAATTGGACTGAATCTTTTTTCAAGTGAATGATTTTTCAGATTAGATTTGGAGAAATTTGGTCCTCAATGAAATCGCTGCACTGAGGGGACCCTTGAGATTCTCCTTAACGGTTTTGTGGTTTAAGATCTTTTTTTTCAGCCATTGGGCTAGCTGATTCATCAGAAGATTTTCTTCCCATTTATGCACATCTATGATTTCCAGATAATAGACCCCCTGATGATGTGTTCCAGAATAGATTATTGGATTTTGGAATAGGCATCTGCAGCAAGCTGCATTTTGGTTGCATGTGAGTGGATTGAGGTTGAGTAGAACAAAGTCTGAGATGACTTACTGTGGCAAAGTTGATTGGGTGCTTGTTAAGTGTCATTGAGTTTGTGATGACTCATGGTGACCCTCTGGATAGCTATCCTAAACTGTATTCACCCTTCAGTCAGGTGGCTAATTGTTCATATAATGGCATCCATAGCTGCTATTGTATCGATCCATTGTATTGATGGCCTTTCTCTTTTGCGTTGACCTTCAACCTTGCCGAGCATGTCGTCTTTCTCAAACAATCTCTCTCTTCGCATGTATCGTCCAAAGCATGAAAGTTGAAATCTTTGTCATCTGAGCTTCTAAAGAAAGCTTAGGTTTGATCTCTAGCACCGACCAATTTGTTCTTCAGGAAGTCCATGGTATGCAGAATATTCTTCACCAACACCATAATTTGAAGGCATCAATTTTTTTCCTATCTTTCACTTTCCAGCTTTCACATCCAGTTGAATCTTTGCATGTACAGATACATCTCTGCACTTGAGAATCTCATCTAGGTCCTTCATAGCTGTTATGCCAAAAGCAATGCATCGTCTTGATTTCTTGACTACTTGTCATTTCTTTATTGATCCAACAAGGTTAATGTGCTACTATTTCTATTTCTTCTCCATCAAGAATGAAATCTATTTTGCAGACACTGAGTGCTCCGCTGTCACCCCCATCTCACAGCTCCGGCCCCGGCCAGCATTCACCGCAGAGAAAGACACCGCTGCAGCCGCACCTCCTATGGCCTCAAGAGTCGGCGTGCTTGCTGCAACCAGCTCCGGGGTCAAAGCAGCTTCAGAGGATATACTTCCAGGACGCGGCGGCGGTGTCCGCTCCTCGAAGGAGAGCCAGACACCTGACACGCTCTGGGGCGACACTCCTCCCTCTGCCCCAGCCAAAGCATTACACCAGGTGTTGTGTTATACCCCATGCTTCTTAATGTGATCCAGAGTTTCTCATGGTTTACACAAACAAAGACCTTGCTGTAGTAATAAAACACAAAGGGGTCCATTTACCAAGTGGTGCTAGCGGCTTCCGTGCAACAATGGGGCCACGGTTCCGATATCGCATGGAAGCCACTAATGCCACTAATGCCCCATAGATATCTTTTTGGTATTCTTTTGTCTTTTCAAGGTTCCATATCACATCCACTACTACTGCTAATCATTTGAATAGCACTACAAGGTGTGTACAGCACCGTACGGAGAAATGTAAGAGATGGTCTTGCTCATCAGAGCTTACAATCTAGTCAAGACAGGCAACACAATAGCTTAGGACTAGGATATTTCTAGGGGAATGGTAAGAAAATACAGGAGACTGTGGATCAGGATCTTAAAGCAACCTCGAAGAGGTGAGTTTTTGGCCTGGAAGTGAAAAGTGCTAAGAGATGAAGCCTGACATACTGACTCAGGTAGTTTGTTCCAGGCATAAGGAACAGCAAGGTGGAAAGATCGGTCAGGAGTTGGCAGTGGAAGAGAAGGGCACAGATAGAAGGGATTGAACAGAAAAATCCAAGTTATCAATGTCCCTGTTTAATGTACATTATCAAGTTTCAATGTAAACCGCTTTGATTGAAATGATAAAGCGGTATATAAAACCTGATAAATAAATAAACAAATAAAATAAAGAAGAAGAGCGGAGTTCCAAGAAGGGGTGTAAGAAGTAAAAGAGGAAAGGCAGCGAGGAGCAAAAGTGGAGGAGTGAAGGAACAGCCTAGTGGTTAGAGAAGCAGCCTGGTGACCAAGAGACGAGGGTTTTGATTCCCACTGGCACTCCTTGTGGCCTTGGGCAAGACACTTTACCCTCCCCACTGCATCGGAAGAAAAGGCCTGGCAATCTACTTCTGGTCATACCTTGCCAAGAAAAGCCAGGGGCATTGACTTGATGGCACTAAAAAAACCCAAAAAACCAAAAAAACAGTGGTGGGAGAAGTTTGAAATGGATACGGAACCGGATAAGGAGCCAGTGAAGTGACTTTAGAGGGGCTGCATGAGTACAGCGAGACTAGCAGAAGATTAGCCATCCAGTTGAATTTTGAACAGATTGAAGGGGAGAAAGATGATTCAGTCAGACCAGCAAGGAGGAGGTTGCAATAGTCTAGATGAGAGATGACTAAAGAGTGGACAAGGGTCTTAGTAGTGTGTTCAGAAAGGAAGAGAAGAAGTTTGCTGATTTTATAGAGAAAAAAACAAACGTTTTAGCTATCAGTTGGATGTGTTTGGAGAAGGAGAGGGAGGAATCAAAGATGACTCCAAGGTTTCGAGTCGAGGAAAAAGGGAGAAGTAGAGTTATCCACAGAAATAAAGGAAAGGAGGAAGGGGGAGAGGTGGATGGGGAGAGCTGGATTTAAGGGGAAAGATAAGAAGCTCGGTTTTGGCCACGTTCAGTTTCAAATGGCAGTGAGACATCCAGGCAGCAATGTCAGATAAGAAGGCAGAGATATGGGCCTAGATTCCATGCCTGTTAAAGTTCTAGTATCATCAGATGATCAAGAGACATTGAGGGAGATAACATCAAGGACTAAATGCAGGGAGACAGGAAGGAGGAGAGGATTTGGACAGGGACTGAGAAAGCGGAAGAAAGCGAGGCCTGAGGCTCAAGCTAGTGGAAGAAGCAGGGAAGATAAGAGGTCCAGCAACTAAGTTTAGATCTTATTGCCACAACATCATCTCATCCTTTCCTGAACCCTGCTTGCACTTCAGCAAGTTTTCTTTCCAGGTATGGCTGTAATCTCCACTGAATGATCCTGAGTAAAATCTTGCTGGCATGCGAGATCAGAGCAATTGTGCAATAATTTCCACAGTCATTTGGATCACCTTTCGTCAATATTGGCTTTTCCAATCAGTTGGCCATGATGCTGTCTTCCAAATTGCCTATCACAGTAGTGTAACAAGCTGCAATACTTTAATGGGAAAGTCATCTAGTGCCCGCCTGATGGTTTCTGCCACCATTCGCAGACCATCCTTCCAACCCCCCCCCCAGGACTGCACCACCATCCTCCATCTTCTTCCTGTGCTGAAGTGGTAGTGCAATGGGCCTTAAATAATCTCAAGTGGGGGCGTGACAAGATGGCGACAGGACGCTTTGACCTGTGAGGCTGCATTCTCCTGTTGAGTTGGTGCCGGGATACCCTCCGCTTGCTGAGATGGGGGGAGGAAGCGGAAGCAGGCTGTGGTTCCTCCCGGGGTGGACATGCCTTGCTCTTCGGCACAGCGAATCTTGCGGAATTGCGGTTTTGTGGCTGGAGCTGAAGCTGTGTCTTCGGCAGTACCGGTAGCAGAGGCATCGGCGCTGAGTGTGTCGGGGATTTGGCTCTCGCCAGAGCTACGTACCCCTCTACCGCGACCCGTAAGTGTTGCACTGCCAGATGCTGGATCCATTATCGGCTTGCCATCGAGTACGCCAAAGGATGGGTCCTCGGGAGGAGCATTGGTTGGTGATTCTTCCCCTTTGGTGTCGGTAGAGCGGCGGAGAACAATCGTAGGTGGTGTGTCATCAGAGAGAGAGATTGTCGATGAGGCCGCTCAAGGAGAAGATCTCTCGGGGAAGCTTTTGTTGGAAAAACCAGCGGTGATAACTTTGGAGACACTGTGGGATGGCTTGGCTTTGCTCAGCTCTTCCCTTAAGGTCATGTTTGGTGCTATGAGTAATGAACTGATTGGAGTTAAGACAGCTTGTGGAACTCTTTCTGGTGACCAGGTTGGACAGGCGGAGAGACTAAGCTTGAACAAGAAGTTGGGCATTTGCATGAATTAGTGAATGCCCAGGTTTTGGACAGAAATGTGTCCTCCAGAAAAATGGAATATTTGGAAAACCAGGTTAGACGTTGTAACCTTTGTTTTCTAAATTTTCCACGCTCTCCCTTACTGTCTCCATTAGAGATGGTGAGGAAGTATTTTGGGGAGGTTCTTAAGCTTCCCCAGGATCAGTTTCCACCTCTGGTTCGGGCGCAGTACTTGTCACTATTTGGACATTTTAATGTAGGTTTCTTATTGGAGCAAACAGTACTCCTTTAATATATGTAGATGAGACGTTTATTGCTTGATATGAATATATGTTGCTCTCTCTCCTCCCTTTCCCCTTTTATCTCCCCTTCCCCTCCCCCTTGTTCCCTTCCCCTCTCTCTCCCTTCCTTCTTCCCCATGCCTCTATTTATAGATCCCTGACAAAGGCTATTTTTGCTAAAACATGGCCAAGCCAGGCTTTGCAATAAAGAACTCTCTTGTCCATGGTCTCCAAAATTCAGTTAGATTCATGGACAAAGGACTGATGGGAGCCTTACAAAGCAGGAAATCTCATGCAGGTAAAGTAAAACTTTCCAGGCTTTTTTTTAAAACAGCTGTGGAACAAGATATTACACTCTGTCCACAACTTAGTGTGAAATCTTACATTTCCTTCAGCTATACTCCTTTCCCTTCAAGGTTTAGGGAAACACATACTACTTTAGTAATTATTTTAGGAGAAGCTCTCCCCATCCCTTCCTTTCCTATACAGGAAATAACTAGTAATCTCCCAAAGGCCTCTGCAGTCCTTTTCCTATTTTTTTTTTTTTTTTAGTGCCTCGAGTCAGTGCTGACTCCTGGTGGCCCAGCTGCCTCTGGCTTTTCTTGGCAACGTATCACTGGAAGTAAATTGCCAGGCCTTTTCTTCTGAGGCAATGGAGGGTATAGTGACTTGCCCAAGGTCACAAGGAGTGTCAGAGGGAATCAAACTCTTGATCTTCTGGGTACTAGCAGTTGCTCTAACCACTAGGCTACTCCCGCCACCCCCTTTCCTATCAGAACCCACTAAACTGTATGTGCCCAGTTACAGCAAAGAATAGTACTATACTCCTTCCCAATTTTCAAGTAGGGCCTTCAGTAAGGGCTATACTGGAAAAGAACACGACACAAAACCTTTTTAAGAAACCACACTGCAAACTGTGCTAGCACATATCACAAACTTACACTCACACATATGGGAAAGACATTCACCATTAGGGGTTCACATAAAGGCTGCTCAGCATAATGCGGTCAGTGACTCAGCTGTCTGGGAGGCTAAAGTGGAGAGGGGCTAGGCCAGGGTGGGAATGGGTGTGGCACGGCATGTTAAAATACTTGGTAAGGATTGCAACACCCATGCCAGTAATAAAGGGACAGTGAAGGCACTTCTGAACATGGCAGAGAAGAATTTCACTGTATAACAGATGCAACTGCACCAGCTGCCTTTCCCCTAGTATCCCTGGTACAGATAACATGCACACTCCAGGGAATTATGTGCTGAAGAACCCCGAACACTAAATACTAGAACATATTAAACAGAACAGTGTGTGCAGCATTCTAGAATATATGCAGCTACTTTAACATTTGGCTCTCAGTCGGCTCTAATCTCCCATCTTCTTGTTGGCCATGTGAAAAGTGGTGTTCAGCAGCACTGTAACAGAAATCCCATGGTTACCGGCAGCCACAAAAAGATTTGTCCATTCGTTATTTTGCCAAGGCTACATATCTGCTGGCCTTTAGTTTATTGCAGCTACCAAACATTTTTGGAATATGCATCATCGTGTATTAGCTGTATCAATGCTCATTAACAAACCCTCTCCAGTACCAGGCATATTGTGAAGTACTAACAAAACCCTATAAAAGTCACTCAAGACTTTTGAACAGATCTGCCATACTATAACAGCACTAACTTTCAGGAGTCACACAATAAGGGTCTACCTAGGAAAAAGGAATAACCATAAACACCGCAGTGGGTACTAGAACATCAATACACCTATTAGGGTGTGGGGGAGGGGGGACAGGAGCATGTAGGCATCGTTCCTATTCCCTGTTCGACATAAAGGTACTGCAGGAGAGGTCCACAGGCCACCAATGATTTTAGCAAGGTTGGGGTGGGGGGATTTCATCGGGGTCCATGAGCAAGCAATGATTCTTAAGGGGTGGGAGTGGGATCGGAGGCCCACCAATCCCCTTTCACTTCTGTCAGGGGGGGGGGGACTGGAATGTTGTCGTCATCGGGGGCTTTCCCCGATGCCTGGATCATCCGAGTTAAAGTGTCAGACTTCAGCTCAAATGATCTTTTTGCTCCTGCTGGATCTTTATACCTGTCTGAAACTGGCGTAAAGATCCAGTGCTAAAAATAATGTAAAAAACATAAGTTTCAGTGCAGGTTTTTTTTTTGTTTTTTTTTGGCGGGGGGTTACATCTGGTGCAATTAAATATGCAGCATGTCACATGCTATTTGCATGCCCACTGGGCTGTAATTTAGTGCAGTAGTTTTTCCGGCACTTTTCCAACACTAGTTTGGCTTTCCTCATCGGAAAGGAAGCCTATTGCTGGAAAAGTGTCAGAAAAATGCCGTGCTAAGGTTTCCTGCATCACCCCCACTGAATGCTAACACAATACCTGGCCTCTTGCACATAACACAGAATATAGATAAATATTCACCAAACACAAAACAAGTAACTACAGAAATTGAACCAATACCCCGAGAGGCCAGACTTTACATGCAATGCAACACCAGAGAAATAGCAACACTGATGCATTTCCCCCTGTACTGTGGAAAATATAAATATATCTGATGTAAATTTCAAAAACTGACCTATTCTAATCGCTAAATTAAAACTATAAGTCTTTCTTCTAACTTTGTGTGGCAATTTTACTTTTCTAATCATGGTAGTTCCAGAGGCTGGTTTCTGCTTTCCTCTGCCTTCTCTTCTTTTTATCCAGGGTCTCTTATCCATTTGTCATTTTGTTCTCTCCTCCTGTTTTCATTTCTTCTGCTACATCTATCTCCGACATTGATCTTTCCTTTCAGCTTTCTTCCATTTATTTTTTTTTGCCTATCACCCAGATTTCACGCTTTCTAGAAGTAATAGTAATCCAGTCTTCAATCTCCCTGTGTTTACTGCATCTGCCGACAGCTTTCTATCTTTACTTTACTCCAGCCCTCCCATTCCTTTCCTCTTATTCCCCAGTCTTTCACTAACTCTCCCCCTTTCTGTCCCAAATCTAGCATTTCCTCTCTCTCTCACTCTCCTTCCCCTTCCATCCAGCAACAACTCTCCCATCCCCCAACCAAATTCCATCCAGCATCGTCCCCATCTCCCTACTCCCTCCTGGATCAAGCATTTCTCCTCTGTCTTTCTATTCCACAGTGTCCAGTATCTCTCCATCTTCCTACTACCCCTGTGTCTAGCATGTCCCCTCTATCTCCCTACTCTCCCCCCCAGCCCAACATATCTCTTCTCTTTCTATTCCCCCATGTCAAACATCTCCCTTGTCACTCTATTTACCCCCCCCATGACTAGCATTTCCCATCACCCTATTCCCTGCAGCATCCCCCTTTGTGTACCCAGCTTTCCTTTTCTCCATCCGAGTCAGCATATCCCCCCGTCACCCAACTTTCCCTCCTGCATCCACCATCCAAACCACCAAGCATATCCCCTTTTCGTCCCCTCCCCCTCCTCCTCCCCAATCCAGCATCTCCTGGTTTTATTCCTTTCCACCTCTTCCTTTGACCTGCAGCAGTAGCTAAATATCTCAAAAAAGGCATAGCGACGTTCACTCCATTGTGCTGCTGATGGCTCTACCAGTCCGCCCTGACATATACTTCCCATATCAGAGGAAGGGCCAGAAAAGCCATCAGTGGCAAAGAGCATCCCCATGCCTTTTTAGGTAATTTGTCACTGCCACAGATGAAAGGAAGTGACAGCAAAGGGGAGACAGTGAAGGAAAGTGCTGCCTGGCAGTTTGACTCAGAGTTGGGGGGGGGGGGGGTCACGGTTGAGGCCGGGGATGTTTAGCCTCCCTGAACCTCTTATATGGAGTGCTTATGCTACTCTGTGAATATAGTACAAATCCTCTAATAAGAACAAATACAATAAGGGATGTTACAGCGGCGTAAGGTGAGAAATTAAAGACAAGAATGACGCTTCGTAGATAATATAACAGAGAAGCTAAGTCAACCTGCTGTGGGAGAAAATGTCTTAAGATCAGAGCCATTCAATGACCTTACTATCAGTATACTAAAAAAGTATTCATTGATGACCTTACCACCAGTATACTAAAAAAGAATTTCAAAACTACCCAAGAATGTAAGACATTTTGAATTGGAATGATCAAACATGTTGACATAAAAATATACATTTCTCTTAGCCTCACCATCCATAACCCTCTATAGCTGTAAATGATGCCTCTGTTTCTCTCAGCAACTCCCTATTCTTTTATTTTATACTTTTTGCAGCCTCACACATACACAAAAGGGCTCATTAGCACAAATCATATTTAACCTCCTCACCCCATATGCTGTTTACCATGCACAACAGAGTCAAACCTCTGTTTTCGTATGCCCTAGTTTTCGTATGATTCGGTTTTCATTGACTTTTTTTGTCAAGATTTTGTCCCAGTTTTCGTACATTGTCTTGGTTTTCGTACAGTTGAAAATGGAGCACCATCTTGTGGCCAGAAGTGGAATTTTCTTTATTTTGATTCTCTTGCTGATTGACTGTCTTCCATATGCCAACAAGAGTCTTCAATAAAGTTAAAAGTGATGTTAAATGTTCATTTATCCATTTCATTAGTCATTTATATTTATTTCTCATTGTTTTCTGTATGTAAAAATATAGTTATTATCTATAAAATGTATTTTTTGTTAATATTTTTGGGTGTCTGGAACAGATTAATTGGATTTACATTATTTCTTATGGGAAATATTGCTTCAGTTTTCATACATTCGGTTTTAGTCAGACTTTGTCGAACGGATTAATCACGAAAACCGAGGTTCCACTGTATATGCATATATCATTGTGTAATTTATAGCTTTGGCAGCCAACACCACACTATTCCTCTGGAGGTTTTAAAGTTAACAATATAAGACCTTCTGTATTCTGTAATCTGCTTGTAAATCAGACAACTTCATCCCTAGTCCCTCAAGGTTCTGTGTTCTCCACTTTTATTCAACATCTAATGCGTTTACAATTCTTTGGACGAGTTGCAAAATATATGCTGCCAGTATACAATTTTTCATTCCAGTTACAGAATCGTATGCAAAACTTCAGTCCGGCGGTGGGAAGTGAAGGCTGCTGGGCCTGAAACCTTGAAAAGAAAAAAGTAGCAGGGGAGGCAGCGCAGCAAAGATTGTAAAGTATGTTTGCTACGGGGGAGGGGGCACTACAACAACGGGGCCCCTCATTAGAATTTACGCCACTGTACTTAATCCTGAGGCACCTCCAAGTATAACATCAGTAACAGGATATATCGTCCACCACACCCCCAGGTATGTACCTTCGTATGAAAGTAATTCATTTACAAGAATTGCAGGAATGGATGTTCTCAGTGCTTGCGCCCAAGCTGTGAAACGGACTTTTGCCGGGAACAGGATTTGCAATTGGCAGTCTTTCAAAAGCACTTAAAAGCACATCTTTTCAGGCAAGCATACCCTGATTTAACAGATTTGGTGGACTGAGGATCTCCGAGTTATGAGCAGACGAAATAACAGTTTAATGCATGTTTTTTTTATTTAGTTTTAGAAATTTAGATTTTAATATGATTCCAGAGTTTAATTTTTTTTTCCAAATATTTTTTTGCATTAGCGATGTCTGTGTACTGTTGTAGCACTAATGGACATACAGAATTTATGTATGTTGCTTGTAATCCGGCTAGTACTCAATAGAGCAGAATATAAATCTTTTAAATAAATAAAACATGTGTAACTGCAAAAATTATTTTTCAACTAAAAACAATTCTACTGTAAAACAGAGCTGACACATAGTTGATAACATAGTAAGAAATTGGTTTCCACTATTCATTTTGTATTTAATTAGGACATTGTATTCCTTCACATTTTTCAGTAATCAGAACTTTGATTTAGTTAGAAAGATGATGAACATACTAAAGATCAGCAATTTAAAATGACTGGAACATGAAAATAGCAAAAGATAAACTTTAAGAGCATGCGTTCTTGTTACCTCTCTACCACATCATAGTTTGATGACTGTTTTTTGAAACTTAAAAAGGTTGGGTATATTGTGCAAATTTTCTATTTTAACTGTTTTGCTTTGCTCAGTGCCACACATCTGTACATTACATCTTTGAGAGAACACAGCTTAAAAATAGACAGGCCAATATTCAGTAGGGTGGCTGCCACTTAAAAATAGTCAGATAAGTTATCTGGATATCTTTAAACCAGTGGTTCTCAACCCATTTCTCAGGACACACCCAGCCAGTCTGGTTCTCAGGATATTCACCTGAAAATTATTATGCAGGGTGGTTCACTGGCAAGAGATGGAGTGTTTACACTAACCTTGGCCTCCGTTTTTGGGGTTTTTTTCCGTTTTTTTCCTAGTGATGAGAACAATCCTTTAAAACTTTCTAAAAAGACTGTGATACACAATCAGAAGTCAATTTTGTTTGGGGATCTGTTGACTGGCCTCAACAGGGTACAAACAGAAACAGAGAAACAGACATGGAAAGATGTTAAAAAGTTTCTGAAGTTTTTCTTTCTCAGAAAAAAGTTGTAGTGTCTTGGTACTATTATTGATCAGATATAAACTTTCTTTATATATGGTAAATCTGTTGGTCCAATAAAAATACATCTAGAAAGAATGTACATGAGCTTTCATGATCGCCCTGGTGCTTTCTTCTGATGCAGATGTACAAATTTGTTTTGCCATTATTGTGCTACTCTTTTCCAAATATGGAAATACTTTTGTACAATATTTACGGCAGGTTCTAAGTTTCTTTTTCCCCTTCAAAAAGATATGACTACTGGGAAACAAAATTATAAATTATTTACCTATGCCCCCCCCCCCCCCCAAAAAAAAAAAAACCTGCCTTGCTTCAGTCCCTCTTATTGTGAGCCACCTGCTTGAATGACAAGAAAGGGGAACATATGGAGCGGTTCAAACAAGATTCAGCAATAATGCCAGATCAGATTAAACAAACCAAAAAAACACAGCACAACATTACTATACAGTATTTTATCTAAATGTAATCTCTACACTTAGAGTACTTACTTTAGGACACAAGTTGATTAGAGGGGCAGTTTTCAAAGCCATGTCCCCAGATAAACTTGCCTATTTGAAAACTGGTCTGGCTAAGCTTGGTTAAACACATCTATGGGCATTTACAGTACAGATACCCTCTCCCCTGCAATCTGTTCAGCACTCTGCTGCGTGGCTAATCTTCCGCCAGCCTTGTCATGCCCATATCACCCCTCTTCTCAAGTCACTTCATTGGCTCCATATCCATTTCCACATCCAGTTCAAATGTCTCCTGCTGACCTATAAGTGCATTTACTTTGCAGCTCCTCACTACCTTTCTTCTCTTATCTCTCACTACACCCCCCTCTTCAAGAACTCCGCTCTTCTGGCAAATCACTTCTATCTGTGCCCTTCTCTTCTGCTGCCAACTCCAGACTGCTCCTTTCACCTTGCTGCACCTTACGCCTGGAACAAACTACCTGTGTCTGTATACCAGGCACCTTCTCTGACCCTTTTTCAAATCTAGGCTGAAAACTCAC
Organism: Ichthyophis bannanicus; assembly: GCA_033557465.1. Classification (NCBI taxonomy): domain Eukaryota; kingdom Metazoa; phylum Chordata; class Amphibia; order Gymnophiona; family Ichthyophiidae; genus Ichthyophis; species Ichthyophis bannanicus. The sequence goes on from CM066033.1 coordinate 147,585,691, forward strand.
CTCTTCACTGCCGCTTTTGGATTTTGACTCTTCTGATGTCCTTTATGTTTCCTTACCATTCCCCCTAGCTGTAAGCCATGTCTACACCTACTGTGTTGTCTGTCTTTGTGTATGCAGATAATGTAGGTCTGTGGTTATTCTGAACAAGGTTTGTTGACCCTTACAGATAAGCATGGTGTTTGAAAATTCCCTCTTTATATATCTGTGACAGGGGTGAACTACTTCTAACATAAGTGATTCAAATGTCAAAATAGCAAATGCAAGCATCTGTCTATTTTGCTGATCCACTGAAGTAGTCAACGTGTTGTGGGCTGCAGTGGCAGGCCTTGTGTCCACTATGGCTGGCTGCAAAAAATCAATGGCAGCTCTATTACTAACAGCAGACCTATTCCTGGCCTCCTAAACATAAGCAGCTACAAACTGTGCTCAGACAATTTAGGAGCTGTAATTTTATGCTCTCACTGCAAAACTACATTGTTTATAGAGCTCTCGGATGTCTGCTGAGACCAATACTTTTGTTCGCCTTTTTTAAAATTAAGCTTTTTGTCTCTGGAGAAGTGCCAGAGCAATATTGGGGACTGCTACAATGCAAATCTGTTTTATGGTTAAATTGAAATCGTTCAGTTTTGATCTACATAAAAACAAAGGCAGCTAAGAAATTCATAGAATAACCAATGGAACTAAGGCTCAGCCCAGCTGGTTCATTTCTAAAGTGTATATCCTACATTGAAACACTGCTGAACAAACATTAAACTAAAAATCACAGTTTGTTTTTTCAAAGTGAAAGAGGATACAAAAGTGAGACCAACAAGGCACTTTAAACCGCAGAAATCACAGGAGAGTTCTATAACCAAAGACTGTTGCTTTTAGTACATGCAATTATAAAGAGATAAATAAACGTGCACATTTTGATAATTTTGTTCAGTTATTTCAGTAAAAGTTTTAGAAAATATTTAGTCCCCTTACTTTCTGTATCCTACAGCTGGCTAGCTGCTGTCATGAATGTCTAGGATGATAAATATTTAAAAAATGTTTGGCTCAGCTCAAAAGAAAGCAATTTATTTTTTACCTTAGCACCTGAAGAACAGTTTGCCAGTGCTTTGCTATAGAAAGAAAAAGAGAGTTTTCAAGATTCTAAATACAGAAGTAGAGAAATGACCATATTAAACACAAGGCAGACTATACCATAACAAAACATTTCAGGTCTTTTTCTAGAGGAAGGTAAGAAATACTTTTAGTGGCATAGCATGTTTCCTCTTTAATCTTACATACCTTCCCTTTTGGAATTTTGCCCGTTACTTCTTTTCCACTAGCCATCAGTGCTCCCATGATTACAGAATAAGCTACCACGCTAGAAAAACAGACAAATGCAGACACCATTTCAAATACCCTGCGCACAAGAGTGTCACATTCATTCATACATTCTAAAAATGACTCATGAACCAATATATATATCATTTTACAAAATTTACACAATTTCTAATCAAAGCAGACTTTAAGGAGAACTTTTTTCTTTAGATGTGTGTGCCTATCTTTCTCTTCAGAACTATGAAATCCTATTAATATTCTGAAACCCCCTTCCTCTAGTTCATATGAGAAATCTACAAGTGTGTGTGGTTTAAAGGGTAAAGCCTGGTTCTCAGTGGAATTTCTTTTTTCAACCCAATGGTTTCCTTCTGTCCTTTATACTTCTGGGCTCAGCTGGAACCCAGGCTGGGATATGGCATCATAAATCTTCATCACAATTACTCCTGGATTTTATTCTCTTCTCCCCCTCCCAAAAATCCATTCTTAGTCTGGTTATTTTAGGGACAAACCTTGGCCAGATGTAATGCAATCCTGGAACCTGAAATCGGCCTCTAGGTGCTGTCCATAAGCAATAAATCTGATGCCCTCCTTCCCTTGTGATTGTGAACGCTGCCTCCACAGCATCCCCAGTTGACCAGGGGATTGAACCTAGGACCCTTTCTTATGGCATTGCACAGCATTTATACCTCAGCTACTGATTTAATTTCCTAGATTAAAGATGGGGGTAACTTTGCAGAGTTCCTTTGCAGAGAACTACTTACTCAAAATTTCAGGCCTCTCTCATTAATATTGACTGTAAAACATATGCTAAAATATTGAGTTAGAGATTAAACCAATTTATGGGAGAATTAATCCACATGGATCAGTCAGGGATTTTAAAGGGCTGCTACTCCAGATCCTGCAGAGCTGTTATCTAAGATCCGGCACAGAACTAAACTAGCAGAGATTCCAATGGAAGCCGAAGGGACGTTGGATCAGATGGAACAGGAGTATTAATTTCAGTTTCTAAATCAGTTGAGATCTGGGAAATCTTTTGTGCAAATATACATATTATAAGACTATGGTTCCCAAATTGGGGGTTGGGGGGTGGGGTGTAAAGCAAAATACTCATTTGGCATTGCAAGCATCATTCTTGATTTAAAAAATATATATATGCATAAAAAGCCGGCACCACAAGCACACAGCAAGACTGTGCTTTTCTGTTAGGCATGTGTGAGGACATTGAAGAGCATGAAGATGATTGCTTTGCTTTGCTATATGCCTGAGTTGGCTAGAAACTTAAAAGAATGAAGAACTGACCAGATAAAGGTTGCCTAGTGTTGCTTTTACTCTACTTCCTGTTGATAACCACTGCAAACTCAGGCCTCTCTCTCTCACCTCCGGAACACATCACTGCTGCAGACTACGGCTGTCATCCTCACCTCTGGCACACATTAGCAGAAACCCGAACCTATTTGGCCACTGATCACTGCGCCCCCCCCCTCCCCAGCATGAGCAAGACAAACACCACAATTCTCCTCTTCCTCCTGCCAGAGCTGAAAGTACTGAAAAGGAGACACTGATGGGGGAAGGGTTTGAAAGGGAAGGGAGTAATTGGGGAGGGGGGAGGGAGGGAATAGAAGAATGAAAGGGTATCAGCTTTGAGGCAAGTCTGAAAGGAATAGAGAAAGGGAGAGGATGAACCTGGGGAAAAGACAGGAAGGTAAACAGATTGATCGAGATGGAAAGAATACACCACCTTTGGCATGAAATGGGGATGAGTATCTTAAGGTGGAACTGGGTATAAGGCGGGTCTGCCACCAACACCTGAAGTTCACCAATGCATCTAGCTGAAGTGAGAGCAACAAGGAAGATGACCTTCCAAGAGAGAAACTTTAGTGAGGTTGTGGCTAAAGGTTCAAAAGGTGGCTTAAGGAGCTGTCCTAAGGTGATATTAAGATCCCATGCCACCAGTGGTGGCCTGGTAGGAGTCATGGTCAATAAGAGCCCCCTCATGAAACACGTCACAAGCGGTTGTGAGGAGATAGGCTACCCATCCAAGGGATGGTGAGAAGCAGCAATTGTACCGAGATGAACTCTTACAGAGTTTGTTTTGAGACTAGAGGACGAAAGATGGAGAAGATACTGAATGAGAGCTTCCACAGGAGCTGAGAAAGGATTAAGATCCTTTTGGGAACACCACATGGAAAATCTATGCCACTTGAAGTCATATGAATGTCTGGTGGACGGTTTTCTTGAGGCTAACAAGATTTGCTTGACTTCCTGAGGAAGGTTAAGATCTTGCAACACTATGCTCTCAGCAGCCAAGCCATGAGATGGAGAGACTGCAGACTGGGATGGAGTAGTGTCCCTTCCTCCTGAGAGAGGAGATCGGAAGCTGACCCGAGACTCAGAGGGCAAGTCTGGGACAGACATAATAGGAGAGGAAACCACGGTTGATGTGGCCAGCATGGGGCTATGAGGATCATGTGGCCCCTGTCTGTTTAAAGCTTGAAAAGTGTTTTGGGAATCAGGGGTATAGGTGGAAAGGCATACAAGAAATCCTGACCCTAGTGAAGGTGGAAAGCATACACCTGTTGGAGGTTTGACATCGGGGTTCTGGTGCAAAAACGAGGTAGTTTGGCATTTGCAGAGTAGCAAAAAGGTCTATCTCTGAAGTTCCCCAAGTCTGAAAGATGTAGGAAATTGTTTTCTGATGAAAGGGCCATTTGTGTGGAAGGAGGATCCGACTCAATCTATCTGCTAAGATATTTTGCTGTCCTGGCAGATACACTGCGTGGAGGTGTATTTGATAAGCAATGGCAAAGGACCAAAGATGGAGAGCCTCCCTGCAAAGGGCCCCAGAACCTGCTCCCCCCTGCTTGTTCAGGTAGAACATAGCTACTTGATTGTCCATCTGGATAAGAACTCTGTGGCCTTGTAATTGTTGTTGAAACACTTTGAGGACGCTGAAGATTAGCACAAAGCTCCAGTAAATTTATCTGGAGCTGCAACTCCTGCTCTGTCCAGCAGCCCTGAGTGGAGAGAGGGTCCAAGTGGACACCCCAGCCCAGATTTGAGGCATCCGTTGTCAGGATACACTGATACGGAGGCATCTGAAAAGGTGACCCTACGAGAAGATTTTCTGGGGTAGACCACCACAGAAGGGAGTCAATGAGACTGACTTGGATCTGGTCCTTGAGGACCCCAGAGATTTGCTTCCACTGAGAAGCAAGAATCCATTGAGCTGTCTGCATGTGCAGATGGGCATATGGGACTACATGCACCGTGGGGGCCACATGGCCTAGAAATTGGAGCATCTCTCTGGCTGAGAGATTGTCTCTGAGCTTTGCTTGAGATGCTAGCTGCACTAGTTGAGTACAATGGTCCTGGGGCAGAAATGCTCTTGACCTTTGAGTGTCTAGAAGAGCTCCTATGAATGCTAGTGTCCGAGTGGGTACTAGATGGAATTTTGGAAGATTTATCACAAATCCCAAATTCTGCAGTACCTGAATTGTATGAAGTAGGGATAGATGAACCTCCTATGAAGTGAGTGCGCTTATAAGCCAATCATCTAAGTAGGGGAAGACGAATATTCCAGGAGTCCCTAGATATGCGGCTATGACCGCCATACACTTTGTGAAGACTCTTGCGGCAAAGGCGAGCCAAAAGGAAGGACTCTGTATTGGTAGTGATTTCCTTGGAAGATGAAGTGTAGATACGTCCTGTGTTCTGGATGAATGAGGATGTGAGCATATGCTTCTTTTAGATCTAGAGAACAGAGCCAGTCCTGACTCTGGAGATAAGATAGAAGGGTTCCTAGTTAGACCATTTTGAATATCTCTCTAACTAGAAACTTGTTTAGGTTCCTGAGGTCTAAGATAGGTCTGTACCCTCCGTTTTTCTTTGGTATGAGAAAGTAGAGAGAACAGAATCCCATTCCTTTTGGGATGTTGGAACCTCTTCTATGGCACACTCTGACAGAAGAGAGTTGATCTCTTGCTGCAGGAGAGCAGTGAGTGGGAGTTGAGAATGATATTCCCCCACCAGAGTGGAGGGGGAGGACTAGGTGAAGCTTGTACCCCTCTCACACTATGGTTAGTGTCCACTGCTCTGAGGTGTTAAGATGCCACCTGTGGGCAGAATGAAAGTCTGCCTGCTTATCTGGAGGGGGTGGGGGTTCTCCAGAGGCAGGGTGGATATGTTCTCTAGGAAAAAGTCAAAAACCAGGCGCAGGTTGGGTCTGCGCAGCTGGTTGGGGTTTAGGAGCCTGTGGCTTCCTCTGGGTACCCTTAGGTTGGTATTGAGAAGCTGGGGGGTAAGAAGGATAAAATTATTTCTTCTTATCATAGAAAGGCTTCTTTGCTGCTGCCTTCTTCTTGGCAGGGTTGGCAGTAGCTTTGGAAAGCATATTGAGGGTAGTATTCTCAGATTCTAACTGAGAGGCTTTATCTTGCCAATCCTTTTCAAACAGGTTCTCACCAGTACAGGGAATATTACCAGCTTATCTTGAATCCACTGTTCAAGATCTGATGCTTGGAGCCCAGCAATCCTACATACATCTATACAGATAGAAGTTGCTCTGCTAGTGCATTCAAAACAGTCAAAGGTTGCCCTGTTAACAAATTTTGAAACATTTTGGGCATGTTTGACCAATATAAGGTAGTCTGCCCTCTTATCATCCGGGAGAAGAGGAGACATTGATTCCAGATCCCTGGTTACTTCCCTAAGGAACATACCCATGCAGAGTATGTATGAACTTATCCGAGCTGAGAGCATGGATGCCTGAAAACATCGATGCCCAAAGGCATTGAGGGTTCTCGATTCCCTGCCCAGGGGATTGGAGGCATGCGTCTTAGAACCTTTAATTTGACACATAGCCGATTCCACTACCATTCAGTGGTGTGGAAGCTGTGATTTCTGGAATCCGGGGCTGGTATCAAGTCATCGAGTATGGGAAGAAATGGTGAGGGGTGTTTCCCACATCCAGAGCATAAGATCCTGTAGTATACAGTGAATAGGCAGAGTAGTCGCCTCTTTAGGAGCTGTAGGATATTGGAGAATGTCCAACTCCTCTGCTCTGGGTTCTTTCTCTGATGTAGGAGTGATGGATAGCTCCCTTGCCATCTCTCTGATAAACTCTTGGAAAGGCATATCTTGGGAGGGGACATGCGCCATTGCGGCAATGGTGAGGCTTCCTCTGGAAGACTTCACATCTCTCAGGTACCGATCAATTCATCACCCAAAGAATCAGAATCGGTCGAAGCAAAGTATCGCCGGGAGCGATGCTCCAGTTCTTGCAAGGTCCAGTACCGATCAAGATCGGTATCAGCTCGAGAGACTTGCCATACCGGTACCTCGGAACCGTGAATGGACTCGAGAGCCACTATGGGTGGAAGAGTGCCAAGTGGAATGAAACCCGATGTAGACTGCATGGACATCGTGGACAGTACCAGTACAGACAATACCACTGGTAATGACTTGACTGGTATCGACGCCACTAACAGAGCCACTAGACTCTGCTCAATGGCCAGCATACGCTGATCCATAGAGCTTTCCAATGCCCAGGTATCGGTACCAGAAACATGGGCTACCGTTCCAGAGTATGGCACCAGAAGCTCTCCTGAGGTGAAGGCCTCTGGACATCCTGGACCCCCTTTTGCGGCTTTGAAGGGGTAGTTTGGCCGGTCGATCCACCTCCAGGGCAATGCTCAAGGCATCTCTGTGTTTATATAGAGATCTACCCTTGGGAGGATGGTCTGTCTTGTGTTTCGATACCTGAGATCGATGTGAGGAAGACGATGCCCTTGATGACGTCGAAGCGAGTGAAACTGTATCTGAGGCAAAAAGGGAGCTGAGTTTTGCAGCCCGATTCTGTAGGCCTCTCTTTGTCATCTTCTTGCATAGGGGACATTCAGATGGCTAGTAATCTGGGCCGAGGCATTTAAGACACCAGTCATGGGCACTGTTCCCTCTAAACTGTGCGCGTGTGCGCGCGCACACACCTCGCCGAGCGAGCGCACATACTTTAAAACAGAACGCACAAAAATTACAGCTCTGATTCTGATAGAAAACAACACAGACGTCTTAAAATTTAAAAGTTATGATTGTAATTACTAGAAATTTCCCGCTTCATTTAGTAATAGTCTATTTTCATTTAATTTGATTAAAATCAATGTGGTGTACTTACTGTATTCTGACGTGTAGTCAAATTTTAAAGTATATAACTCCGAGTGTCGTTATGTGGCGCACAAAAATTTAACCTTCCTTCAAAAGCTGCACAGCTGATATTTTATGCGCACACAGCCTACAGAAAATTAGAGGGAACATTGGTCATGGGTATTAGTAGCAGAGATAGTGCTACCACACTTGGAACACTTCTTAAAACCACTGGTTGGTTTTTCCATGGTAGACTGGATGGAAGGCCTAGGCCTAAGATGGCATCGATGTACCTAAAAGAACTAAAGTTCTTCTTTTTATTTTTTTTTAGAAATAAATAAATAGATAAAAACGAAGATATCAGTTCCAGTGTCGACGGGAAGGCAGATGCAACCACAAAAAATAATAAAGAGATTTTTTGCAGTGACAGGATTTGCTTCCTGCTGGCTCTGCGGAAAATGATAAAACCGAGGAGGGAAAGTCACAAAGACAGGAAGGCAGCAGTGCAGGCACAGTGGGATGCTCCCAAAAGCTTTCCTATTGGACGCTGGGGAGCGTTCCTGTGCGGGCTCCATCTGTACCGATGTCACACATATGTGAAGATTACATTCCTGCTTGTTCCTGGAGATGGGATGTAAACCTACAGTAATTAGATCTTAATAACAAAAAAATAGATAATGGTGAAACCATTTTGATTTTCAGAAGGCATCTGACAATGTTCCTCATAACAGGGCTCCTTAGGAAATTAAAGGATCATGGGATAGAAGAAGTGGAGGAGTAGCCTAGTGGTTAGAACACTGGCTTGGTAACCAAGCAAACAGGGTTCGATTCCCCCTGGCACTCTTTGTGGCCTTGGGCAAGTCACTTAACCCTCCATTGCCTTGGAAGAAAGGCCTGGCAATCTACTTCCGGTGACACTGCCAAGAAAACCCAGGAGCTTCTGGGTCGCCAGGAGTCAGGACTGACTCGAAGGCACACATTGCATTGGGATAGAAGACAATGCCCTTTTATGGACTGCAAACTGCCAAAAAGATAGGAAACAGAGTCCAGGACTACAATCAGTTATCCCATGGTAAAGGGTCAGTAATGGAGTGCCCCAAGGGTTTGTACTGGGACCTGTGCTGTTTAACATAGAAACATAGAAACATGATGACAGAAAAAGACCACAAGGCCCATCCAGTCTGTCCTTCCATAACAACAACTACAACAGTCCACTTTTTACCCTTAGAGATCCTCTGTGTTGGTCCCATGCTTTCTTGAATTCAGTTACTGTCCTCATCTCTACCACCTCCACTGGGAGACTATTCCACGGATCCACTACTCTTTCCGTAAAGAAATATTTCCGCATATCACTCCCGAATCTATTTCCCTTCACCCTCATCCCATGTCCCCTCGTCGCAGAACTTGCTTTCAATTGAAAGAGGCTCTCTCCGTGAACATTTATGCCACGGAGGTATTTAAACATCTCAATCATATCACCTCTATCCCGCCTTTCCTCTAAGGTGTACATATTAAGATCCTTAAGTCTGTCCTCATATGCTTTATAATGAAGACTACTAATCATCTTAGTAGCAACCCTCTGCACCGACTCCATCCTGTTCACATCCTTTTGAAGGTGCGGTCTCCAGAATTGCACACCATACTCCAAATGAGGTCGCACCAAAGACTTATACAGAGGCATTATCACCTCCTTTTTTCTGCTAGCCATTCCTCTCCGTATGCACCCAAGCATCCTTCTAGCTTTTGCCGTCGCCTTTTCTACCTGTTTAGCTACTTTAAGATCATCGGACACAACTACGCCTAGGTCCCGCTCTTCTTTAGTGGACAAAAGTACTTCACCTCCTATGCTGTATTGCTCCCTTGGATTGCTGCAGCCCAAATGCATGACCTTACATTTTTTAACATTAAATCCCAGCTGCCAAATTCTAGACCATTCTTCAAGCTTAGCTAGATCCCTCCTCATGTTATCTACACCTTCCTGGGTGTCTACTTTATTGCAGATTTTGGTATCATCTGCAAAGAGGCAAACCTTACCCGACAGCCCTTCTGCTATATCAATAACAAAGATGTTAAAAAGAATCGGACCAAGGACAGATCCCTGGGGCACACCACTGGTAACATCCTTCTCCTCAGAGTGAGCTCCATTTACTTGTACTCTTTGTCGCCTCCCACCCAACCAATTTCTAACCCAAGCAGTAACTTTAGGGTCCATCCCTAGGGTGCTCAGTTTGTTTATAAGTCGCCTGTGAGGAACAGTGTCAAAGGCTTTACTGAAATCTAAATACACCACATCTAGAGCTCTCCCTCGGTCCAACTCCCTGGTCACCCAGTCAAAGAAATCAATCAGATTTGTCTGACAAGACCTGCCTCTGGTGAATCCATGCTGCCTCGGATCCTGTAATCCGCTGGACTCCAGAAACCTCACTATTTTCTCTTTCAACAGCGTTTCCATTAATTTACTCACCACTGAAGTTAAACTAACCGGCCTGTAGTTTTCAACCACATCCTTACTTCCGCTTTTGTGTAAAGGCACCACATGAGCCTCTCTCCAGTCCTTTGGCACCACTCCCGACTCCAACGAGGCATTGAAAAGGTCAGTCAGTGGAGTTGCTAGAACGTCCCCAAGTTCCCTCAGTATTCTAGGGTGTATCCCATCCGGTCCCATCGCTTTGTCTACTTTAAGTTGAGCTAGTTTCTCACGAACACAGTCTTCTGAAAATTGTTCAAGTAACATGGGCTGACATGGAGGGAGGGAGGGGGCTGACATGTTCATAAACAACCTGGTAGTTACAGGTGAGGTGATGAAATTTGCAGATGACACAAAATTATTTAAAGTCATTAAAAGAGAAGGTGCAGAAGGATATTGTGAGACTAGGAGACTGGGGCATCTAAACGACAGATGAAAATTAATGTGGACAAGTGCAAATGCTGAGTTTTGAGCAAGAAGTCACCACTTAAAGGAGATCTTGGAACGTTTGTGGCAAGGATGCTGAAATTTTCAGCCCAGTGTGCTATAGCTTCTAAAAAAAGGCAAACAGAATTTTAAGGAATATTCAAAAGGGATAGAGAACAAAACTGAGATCATCACTATACCTCTACAGATCCTGATGCAACCACACCTCGAGTATGGTATGCAGTTCTGGTCACTCCATTTCAAAAAGAATATAACTGAACTAGAAAAGGTTCACAGAAGGGCAACAAAAATGAAAAAAGAGATAGAACACCTTGTTTATGAAGGAAGGCTGAATAAATAAGGACTCCAGTTCAAGTAAAAGATGACAGAGGATATGATAGAAATTTATAAAATCATAAGAGTGGTGGAATGGTTAAATACATAAGGATACGTCACAAAACTAATAACCAGATTGACAAAACAAATCATAGAATGTTCTTTTTCATACATTGCAAAATTAAGCTGAGCATCCTAAGGATGGACTCAAAAGCAACTGACTGGGTTAGGAATTGGTTGAATGGGAGGCAATAAAGGGTACAGGTAAATGGAGCTCACTCAGAGGAGAATGTAACCAGTGGTGTGCCGCAGGGTTCTGTCCTTGGTCCAATTATTTTTACTATTTTTCTTAGTGATATTGCAGAAGGGCTGTCGGGTAAGGTTTGCCTCTTTGCAGATGATACCAAAATCAATAGAGTAGGCACCCAGGAAGGAGTAGATAACATGAGAAGGGGTTCTAACTAAGCTTGAAGAATGGTTGAGAATTTGGCAGCTAAGACTTAATGCTAAAAAAATGCAGGGTCGTGCATTTTGGCTGTAAAACTCCAAGAGAGCGGCAAAGTAGAGGGAGTGAAGTACTTCTGTCCACGAAAGAGCAGGAGGACCTGGGCGTGATCGTTTCTGATGATCTTAAAGTAGCTAAATAGGTAGAAAAGGTGGCGGCGAAAGCCAGAAGGATGCTTGAGTCCATAGAGAGAGGAATGACCAGCAGGAAAAAGGAGGTGATAGTGCCTCTGTATAAGCCAGCGATGGCGAACCTATGGCACGCGTGCCAGCTGTGGCACGCGAAGGCCTTGCAGCTGGCACGCGGGAAGGTCCGCAATTAAGTATGCGGCGCGGCGGGAGGTGAGTGTGCCATCACTGCTCTAGATAGTCACCCTGAGCGCAAAGAACGGGAAACTGAACTCAGCCCCCCTGCAAACAGAAGCATTTACTATGCTGCTAGGACAGGTGTCTGCCTCCCTTCGTCTGCAGCCGCGGCTCCCTGCCTCTTAGGGAACCGCGGCTGTGCTTGTAAAATCGTTGCGGAGCCCTTCCTGTCTTGACGGGCTCCGTGCAGCATTGTCCCGCCTCCAAAGGACAACTTCCTTTAGAGGCGGGACAATGCTGCACGGAGCCCGTCAAGACAGGAAGGGCTCCGCAACGATTTTACAAGCACAGCCGCGGTTCCCTAAGAGGCAGGGAGCCGCGGCTGCAGACGAAGGGAGGCAGACATGGGGAGAGGGGGCTGACATCGACATGGGGGGGGCTGATATGGATGGATTGGGGAGGGGGGCTGACATGGAAGGAGGGAGCTGATATGGATGGATGGAAGGAGGGGGGCTTACATGGAGGGAGGGATAGATGGAGGGAGGGGGCTGACATGGACAGAGGGGGGACTGACATGGAGGGAGGCTGACATGGACAGTGGGGCTGACATGGAGGGAGGGAGGGGGCTGACATGGACAGATGGAAGGACGGGGGCTGACATGGAGGGAGGGGGGCTGGCATGCACAAAGGGGAGAGACAGGGACATACTGGACAGACGGGATAAATGCTGGAGAGAGGCGAGAGACAGTGCGGCTTAGGATTATAATGGGCTGTTGGGGGAGCTAGCACTGGTAATGGGCAGATGGGAGGGGACTAGGACTGGTAATGGGTTGAAGGCTAGGACTGGGAATGGACTGATCAAGGGGGGGGGTTGGGACTGGTAATGGGCTGATAGGGGGGTATGACTGATAATGGACTGATGGGGGGCTAGCATTGGAAATGAGCTGATCGGTGAGGTTAGGACTGGAAATGGGCTGATGGGGGGATAGGACTGGTGATGGGGGGTAGGGCTGGTGGTATTGGGCTGATTAGGGGAGGCTAGCACTGGTAATGGGGTTGAGGGGGGATTAGCACTGGAAGTGAGCTGATTGGGGGGCTTTGACTGAGAATGGGCTGATTGTGGGGAGGGGAGGATAGAGCTGCTGGCCCTGGAAGAAAACTGGGGGCTAAGGCTACAAATGGGCTGATGCGAGGGGATGGGAGAATGGAACTGGAAGGGAGTGGATCTGAGAGGGGCTGCCATGGTATTTGTACTAGAAGGGACTGGTCAGTGGGGAAGGAGGGGGACTGGAAGGGAATGGACACCAGTGGCAATCATGGGAATGCAAGTTGACATTGGAAGGTACTGGGAGTGAGGACTGGAAAGGGGCTGATACTGGGGAGGGTTACTGGGACTGGAAATAGGCTGATGGAAAGAAGTGAAGAAAACGAAAGAAGAGATAAGAAATGGCAGATGGACCATAGACCACAGAAACAGAGCTAAGAGAAGACAGGAAAGCAGAAGCCTCAGATTGGGACCAGCATGATCAGAGAATAAATTGGTCAGACAACAAAGGTAGAAAAAATAATTTTATTTCATATTAGTGATTTGACTACAAAATCATCATAATTTTGAAATCAAATATTGTTACTTGTTGTGATTAATTAACCGTATTTTCCGGCGTATTTTTTTGGTGTGCGCTGGAAGAGGGGTAGTCTTATACGGCGAGTATAGGCCAAACACCTATATTTAACAGGAAAAGTAGGGGGTCGTCTTATACGCCCAGTCGTCTTATACGCCGGAAAATACGGTAAGTTAATTTAACGTTTTCTATGAAAAGTAGTTCTGAGGGGGGTCAAAAAAATATTAAAAGAAAAGTGACAATAATATAATATATTTATAATGTGGATTACATTTGGGCCCTCATATTTACCTCAGGCTATGATTGTGATTGTGATTATGATGGTACACTGTAAGAAACAATATATGCAGTGTTAGATTTGTTTTAAATGTCGCAATGGTTTTGCGGCTCCCAGTTTTTTTTTCCCTTCGGAAACGGGTCCAAGTGGCTCTTTATGTCTTAAAGGTTGCAGACCCCTGTGCTAGGAGAAAGGCCCCAGCCCGGCCCCGCGCTTCCCCTTCCGGTCGGAGCCTCTGCGCGCCTCTCGCCGAGAAGCTGCATGCTAGGGCTTGTGCGCCATCCTCTCGCGAGATTATAGGACCCGTGCGGGAGCTGGGTTCCAAAGAAGAGCAAAACCTACCACTTTCATGATGAATGGGAAATGGACTACTTCTTCATCATGGTGAAAGACAAGTGTTGTCTAATTTGTAACGCCCCAGTATCCTTGCCCAAAAAGGGTGATCTGGAACATCATTATAAGGCTCTAAAATCTTGTTGTTAAGGTTTAATTGACGTGCTGGCACTTTGAGGAAATTCTTTGGTTTTGTGCGGCAGTTTGGGCACTCGGGCTCAAAAAGGTTAGCCATCACTGGTATAAGCCTTTGCTGAGACTTCATTTGGAATATTGTGTGCAATTCTGGAGACCGCACCTTCAAAAGGATATAAACAGAATGGTGTCTGTGCAGAGGGTGGCTACTAAAATGGCCAGTGGTTATAAGCCACATGGGGACAGACTGAAAGATCTTAATATGTATACTTTAGAGGAAAGGCGGGAGAGAGGAGATATGATAGAAACATTTAAATACCTCCATTGCATAAATGCACAGGAGAGCATCTTTCAGTAGAAAGAAAGCTCTGCAACTAGGGGACATAGGATAAAAGTGAAAGGAGATAGGTGTACTATGTGGAAATATTTCTTTACAAAAAGAGGTAGATGCATGGAATAGTTTCCCAATGGAGACAGTAGAGACAAGGACAGTATCTGAATTCAAAAAAGCATGGGACAAACACAGAAGATCTCTAAAGGAAAAAAAAAGAGACTATAGTGATTGATATGGAAGGGCAGACTAGATAGGCCATATGGTTTTTTTCTGCTATCATGTTTTTATGTTTCTATGTCAAATCTGTTGCTGGAGGACATAGTCAAGTTGACAAACATAGCAGGGTTCAAGAGGTTTGGACAAGTTCTTGAAGGAAAAGTTTATAAAAATTGTTAGCCAGGGAGACGACTTGGGAGAGCCATTGCTCATTCCTGGAAATGAGCTATGAGAAAAATCTCCTTTTTGGGATCTGCTGGGTACTTGAGACTCAGTCTGGCCATTATCAGAAACAGGATGTTGGGCTTTATGGACCTTGGTCTTGCTCAGCATGACTTTTCTTACGTTCCTATGTAATGTTGTTAGGGCTGTAAACATAAGTACCCAATGCAGATTTCCCCAGTCTGGTGCACTAGACACTCTTTGCTCATTGGTCTATATTTCCCTGCATTGACCTTTCGTTCCTCCTTCATTTCTTCTGATATCACCCATATGCCCCTACATCACTCTGCTCTGTGGTTGCCCCAAGCATATTTACATTCTTTTAGAGTTTGGATACCACTATTTCCAACTGCCATTAAACTTTTCCAAATATCTACTACCTTCACGGTAAAAGAAAAAAAATATATATCCTTTGAACTTCCCTCCCTGCAACTTCATATCATGAATCTCTTATCCTTAAATTTCCTTTTCTATGGAAAATTTCACCTCCCATTATTTTATTGAAGTCTGGAAGATGTATATTATATCCTCACATCCTCTCTTTCCTCTAGCAAGTACATTTTGAATATCTTAAGCTTTACTTTTTAGGGGTTTTTTTGTTGAAGACCTTATATCATTTTAGTGACTTTTCTAAATTGCTGCCATCTTTTCAATATCCTTACAAAGATATGGCCTTCAGAAATGAACACAGTATTCAATGTGGAGACAGTGTAGTTACTCATCTGTAACAGGCGATCTCTGGGAACAGCAGGAATTTAGTCTTCACATATGGGTGATGTCGGTACCAACGGAGCCCGCGCAGGAACGCTACCCAGCATCCAATTGGAAAGCCTTTGGGAGCACTCCACTGCACCTGCGCAACTGCTTTCCCACCTTCCCAACTCCCTCTCTTCAGTTGTTTGTAGCTGAGAAAAGAGTAAATGAAAACCTATGAGTGCTAGGGGAGGAGAGTGGGTTGTGAAGACTAAATTCCTGCTGTTTCCGGAGATCACCTGTTACATGTGAGTAACTATGCTATCTCCAGGAACAAGCAGGAATATAGTCTTCACATATGGGACTCCCTAGCTCCCAGATGATGTGACCTCAGAACCGGTAGTGGTTCGCCTTGGACGAAGTATTATGAGGTCATGGATCCCATATGGATTTCTGGTATCTTCAAAGTCCAGGACGGAGGGTCGGAGTTGCATCTAAGTCTGAAAGAAGTGCTGGAGTACAGCCTGATCAAACATGGCATCACGACAGGAGTCCTTGTCCAAACAATAGTGGGCAGAAAAGGTATGGACGAAAGACCAAGTTGCTGCTTTGTAAATTTTGTCAATGGCTACAGAGTGTAGGTTTGCCGCTGAGGTGACCATAGCATGAACGTTGTGAGCAGTGACATGCCTTTCCAGAGAAAGTCTTGCTTTGTCATAGGCAAATGAAATGCAGTCTGCTATCCATCTGGAGAGCATACACTTAGAAACAGGTAATTCCAGGTAACTAGGGTCAAATGAGATAAACTGCGAGGCTTTACGATGACCTTGAGTTCTTTAGAGATAGAAAGCCAAGGGGGCGGAGCCAACAGCAAGGAAGATGGCCGCTTAGATCCTTACCTCATCCTACCCGGCTGTAAAATCCTGATTTTACCCCGTTTAAGAACAGAGCCAGCCCGATCTGGGAGGTCTTAATCTCGATGGGAGATGTCCAGCGGTAAACCTACATGGCTGGAGTACAGTGCGGGAGCTAATTCCGGTGTAAAAAGAGCGAAACCGGACCCCCCCTTGCCTCAAAAAATGCGGCTGGTCGGGAAGCCTCTCCGTTCATGCAAGAGCTTCTTGCGGAGATAAGGGCGATGCGAGACATGGTGGCAGCCAACGGGGAGTCGCTTTGTAGCGTGCAGGCTGATATTGGGGAGCTCAAAGAGTTGAAAGGCCAGATAGCTGGGCTTATGGAAAAGGTTGCCGGCTTGGAAATAAAGGTGGAGGTGCATGAGGAGCAGCTCAAACAAATGTCTGCAAATCATAAGCGCATTGTGAATCTGGAGAGGAGCCTGGAGGAGCTGAACAACAGGACGAGGCGGAACAATATTCGAATTGTTGGAGTTCCGGAGGGGGCGGAGGGCTCCAATATGAAGCTGTATTTGGAGCAAGTGATCCCTAAAGCACTGAAGTTGAGCTTCAGCCTGCCTTTCGAGATAGAGAGGGCCCACCGGATCCCGTCGCATCCAAGCCCAAATGCGAGACTGCCGCGCCCAATCATCATTTGTGTGCTGAGGCACACTCAAGCAGTGCAGATTTCGGCTGCGGAGAGAGCGGCTGCTCCGGTGAAATTGCACGATCAGCAGATTGGGTTTTACCCTGACTTCCATAAGGCAACGGTGGAGCAAAGGAAACAGCTTTTGGCTTTTCGATCGTGGCTTCGGCTCCTGCAGGTGCGTTATGGATTGCTTTTCCCCGTCTCAGGGTTACTCTCCATAACCAAACCAGGTCTTTTGAGGACCCAGCTGCACTTCGGGCCTTTGTAGAAGAGCAAAAGCTGCTGTGATGAGATGATCCAGCTCCAGGGGGGCTGAACTGTGCACGTTGGACTGATGTAGTCACAATGCTGGACTGTAATGTGTGTTTGCTGGGAGTGGGGGTTGGGGGCCAGTTTGTGAAATTATCAGTGTAAGTGTGGTTGCGGTGGGGGGGTATGTGGAGACATTTTGGGTGGCTGGTAACTTGGAAGGGGTATTGCCCCTGAGTGTGTGTTATCCGGGTGTGGGGGGTGTTGTGTAGTTGGGGCATCTGGGTAGGGGTGTTGTATTGTGTTTGAGGGAGGGTGGGGAGGGACTGTGGGGGCATTCTTCTGGCATTGGCTCACCCAGTTAGTGCCCTAAGTTGGGTTTTGTGGTTGCCTCCTTGTTGGGTCCTATGGGTTTTTTGTGTGATGGGTGTTTCTTTTGTGCTCTGGGGTCGAAGAATAAACTGCCTTGCTCGATTAGCTAGGAGCCTTATTAGAATCTTGTTCCACGGGTATGCTTAAAGTGTTGTTGCTGAACGTGAAGGGTATAAACAACCCAATCAAACGGAAAAAGATATTGGTATATTGTAAGAAGGAAAAGGCGGATGTGGTTCTTTTGCAAGAATCTCATTTGTCTTCTGCAGAAGCCCAAAAACTGGGATCAGGAGGTTATGTGGTTGTTAGTCATGCAGCTGCATGGCAGAAGAAGAACGGGGTAATTACTCTGGTCCGGAAGGCGTTGGTGCCGACCATTGTATCCTCCCACGCTAGTTTGGATGGCAGGTGGGCGGCGGCCTTGGTATAAATAAAAGATAGGAAGCTAGCGATAATCAATATCTATGCTCACAATATTGATGATATGGGTTTTTTTCAGAGGATTGCTGAACTGGTGCATGGGCTTTCCAAATATGATATAATTTTGGGAGGGGATTTTAACCTCATATTGGATCCATTGCTTGACTGCCAGCCTTTTAGAGTGCAGAAGCAACAGCGGGCTGCTACGGTGGTTGCGTCTATCATGCAGGTTGAGGGCCTAGTTGATATTTGGCGTTTGCTGTATCCTAAGGAAAGAGGGTATTCCTTTTTATTCCCTCCCACATAAGTCTCATTCACGGATTGATTATTTGCTCATTTCCAAGTCTTTAATCTCGTCAGTAGAGGCTGCTGATATCTGCCCTATGCACATTTCGGATCATGCCGCCGTGACGGTGACCTTGGTGGGGAATCAGAGGAAGGAGGTGAATCCAAGGGTTTTTTTTGATAGGGCTCTGCTTGCAGATGTAAAATTTTGTGAGTTTATGAAACAAGAAATAAAAGCATATTTTGACGTTAACCATTTAGGTGATACCCCTGTCTGGGCTTGGTGGGGGGCCTTTAAGGTGTCTATGCGGGTGAGAATTACAAGCTACTCCATTAAGTTGAAGCGGGAGAACAGGATGAAGGTAGAGGCCCTTGACATACAAATTAAAGCGGGCGAGAGGCTGTTGGCGGCCAGGGCTGACTCGAGTGTTCTGCTACGCCTGCAAAAGCTGAGGTTTCAATACAATCAACTATTTATATGAGGAAGCAGTGCAGCTTATGCAGGGTCAGCAGTCGGCCTATTATTTGGAGGGAAATAAGTCGGGGAAATTGTTAGCAAATGTTCTTAAGCCTAGGGCCGCGAAAGCTCGGATCGCGGCGTTGAAGGGTGACAAGTCGGAGGCTCTGGTTGATAGTACGGAGATAGCTGTGGAGTTTCGTGCCTTTTATGCTAAACTCTATTCGTCAGAAATTGCAGCTAGTGAGGATGATTTTCAAACCTTGTTAGGGGAATTAGCTCATCCTTCTCTTTCTCCCCATCAACTTGCAGAGTTGGAAAGGGAGATTTCCTGTTCCGAAGTATGTGAGGCTCTTAAGGCGGCGGTTAAGGGTAAGGCAGTTGGCCCTGATGGTATTCCTGCTGAATTTTATCAGGTGTTTGGGGTGGAGGTAGCTCTGCATTTATTGGATTACTTCCACCTTTTGGCTATGCAGGGGGCGGCAGTGGGCTCTTTCAGTGAGGCCACAATTATTGTTTTAGAAAAGCCAGGGGGGGACCCCTTAGAGGTTGGGAACTATCGTCCCATCTCGCTACTGAATGCGGATTATAAGATTTATTCTTCTATTTTAGCTCGTAGGCTTGCTAAGGTGGTTGCTTGTATTATTCATCCTGATCAGTGTGGTTTTATGGCAGCCATTCCACAGCTGACAACGCTCGTCTCCTGTTAAACCTGCAGGTGGTGGCGGATGGTGGAGATCATCCTGTAGTGGGCCTCTCATTGGATGCTGAGAAGGCCTTCGATCGGCTGGAGTGGGCGTTCCTATTTCGGGTTTTAAAGTGGTTTGGTTTGGGGGGCAAGTTCATTAGTATGGTGCAGTTCTTGTATACTAATCTGTCGGCATGTATTTGTGCCAACCAGGTATTATCTGAGCCGTTACAGTTATTCAGGGGCACTAGGCAGGGATGTCCGCTCTCCCCCCTGCTTTTTAATTTGGCGCTGCAGCCTTTGGCGTTATTGATTCGGCAAACCAACGAGATTCGCAGGATCGAAGTGGAGGACTTGCAGATTAAAATCTCTGCGTATGCGGATGATCTTCTGCTATTTGTACACCCAGATTCCGTCGGAAAGGTGTTGGAATTGATAGACAGCTATTCATATCTTTCGGGATACAAAATAAACTGGTCAAAGTCGGTGGCGTTTCCAATGAATAAGTTGACTGGAAAGCACTTGATGGAGCCTTTTCCGTTTCGATGGGTCTCATCAGGGATCAAGTATTTAGGGGTTCAATACTGCCCCAGTTTGGATGAGACTGTGAGGGTAAATTCTAGTGTCTTAAGGGAGATGGTTCAGGGGTTTGCGACGCAATGGTCCCCTTTATTCCTCTTGTGGTGGGGGCGTCTGGAATCCATAAAGATGGTACTGGTTCCTAAGGTTTGATTTAACGATAAGGCGGTATACTAAATCCTTCTAAATAAATAAATAAATAAAGGTCAATTATGTGCTGGAGATGCTTCCGATCTCGCTGCCGGTAAAGATATATAGCTCCATTGAGTGGGTGCTGGTGAACTTTCTCTGGCTTGGTAAACCCCCTAGAATTGCTACCAGTAAGCTAAAAGCTACAAAGGAGTGGGGGGGGGGGTACAGTTTCCAGACTTTAAATTGTACCATCTTGCGTTTCGGCTTAAACAAGGGGCCCGGTGGATGGCATCGGAGGAAGGGAAGGCTCCCCCTGTTTGGTTAGAGGTTGAAAAGAGGAGAGTGGCGCCTGTCCCATTAGTTTTGTTGGCGGGTATGAGATTTCCAGATTCCTTCCCTGCAGGTAGAATAATTGTTGCCACCCAGGATGCGTTTCAGGAATTAGCACAATCATTGGGTAAGGATAATCCCCCTCGTTGTCGGTGCCTTTGTGGTACAATCCCCGTTTAAAAATTAATAAGTAATTTCGTGGGAGCGTGGCAGAAATCTGGTATTTGGACCGTGGAGCAGCTTGTCTCGGCTCGGTCTTGGAAGGCTTTCGGGGATATACAGCGAGAGTTTAAGCTTCCGGGGTGCTGTCAATTTCAATGGATCCAATTAAGGTACTGCTTATCTAAAGCAGGGTTTGCGGTTCAGTCGTTGGAATCAGATTGGGGGCTTCAGGGGGCGGTGGACCGTTGTGTAAGTCGGAAAGGGGTAGCGTCTAATTTCTATGCGGGGTTAAAGGAAAGGGTACCCTCTAGATTGGATGGGGTGAAGGCAAAATGGGAAGAGGAGCTCGAAACTAAGATTTCACAGGGAGATTGGGAGAAGCTGTGGACTAGGGTGAACAGAGTATCCCGGGCCGCAGCGTTAACTCAATCCTTATTTTTTCTGACTCATCGGGCATGTATAACACCTGTTCGGCTCACTAAGTGGGATCCTAAAGTTGGTAACAGGTGTTGGTCCTGTGGTCAGTCCCCGGGCTCATTGAGACATATGTTCCTTGATTGCCCTCACGTTCAGCATTATTGGGTTCAGGTGTGGGGCAAGATTCAAAGTATACTGGAGATGCAAGCCATGCTGTCTTGGAAGGCAGTTATTCTTCGATCTCAAACTGCTCTGTTGGGCTTGACCAGAGAGACGTTTTTTCTGTTTAACTTCTTGATGGCAGTGGCCTTAAAAGTGATAATGAATCATTGGAAAGATTCTTCGAAGTTGGACAGTCATCTCTGGTGGAACTTAGTATGTATATTTGCCAAATATGAACAGGTGTATGAAAAAGCAGGAGCCCAGAGCTGCTTTGGGAGATCTCGGAGCGGGCAAGTGACTGGCAGACAGCATAAGAGCTTAGGCAAAAGCAAATGGTGGTATCTTGATGTTTATGTAGCTAAGGCAAGAGCGTGGTAAAGTGGTGGTTATTTATATGTTTGTATTGAGGGTACTGTTAGTATTGTACCTAACTTTCCTTGGGCTGTTCATGTGACCATCAAGGAGGCTGGGGTGGGGTGGTAGTGGTGGGGTACGGGGGGTGGGAGGGGAGAGAGGGGGGAGGGTTGGTCTTGGAACTGTGGGGAATGTAGGCTGATTTGTAAGTGTGAATTGTTTGTTAGTGTGTTCTTTGAAACCTAATAAATATCATTAAAAAAAAAAGAGATAGAAAGCCAAGGCATGTTTGCAGTCAAGAGTGTGCAGTTACTTCTGCTCGAGCCGCATGTGGTTTAGGAAAGAAAACTGGAAGGTAAATTGACCGATCTCGATAGAAGGAAAATACCACCTTTGGCATAAAATGTGGGCGAGTCCGAAGGACTACTTTGTCATGCTGGAAGCAGGTATAATGTGGATCCGCCACCAAGCCTGAAGCTCACTAATGCATCTAGGTAAAGTGAGAGCAATTAGGAAGATTACCTTCCATGAGAGAAACTTAAGTGAGGGCATTGCCAATGGTTAAAAGGGCGGCTTGAGAAACTGCGCTAGAATGACATTGAGGATCCAAGCTACCAGAAGTGGCTTAAAGGGCGGTTTGGACAGTAGGAGACCTCTCATGAAATGTGCTACTAGCAGTTGCATGGAGATGGGCTGTCCATCCAGTAGGTGGTGAGAGGCCACAATGGACTCTCACCAGTTTGTCTTTAGATCTGTCGAGGACAGGTGGAGATACTGGAGGAGCGACTCAACTGGAGCAGAAAAGGAATTGAGATTTTTCTGGGAACACCAGACCGAGAATCTACGCCACTATCCGGTGGAGGGCTTTCTAGAAGCCAAAAGGATTTTCTTAACTTCTTGAATAAGGTCAAAGCCTTGTAAAGTTATGCTCTCATCAGCCAAGCTATGAGGCAGAGAGACTGTGGATTGAGATGGCGTGTAGTGAGCCATCGTCCTGAGAGAGGAAATCCAGCACATGTTCCAATTGCAGAGGATGAGTCTGAGTCAAAGGTAGTAGCAGTGGAAACCATGGTTGCCGCGACCAGTGAGGGGCTATGAGAATCATGAAGCCCTTGTCGGACTGAAGCTTGAAAAATGTCTTGGAATGAGGAGTATAGGAGGTAAAGCATAAAGCAGATCCTGGATCCAGTGTAGGTGGAAGGCATCAACTTGTTGGCAATTTGTGGAATTGCGAACAGATCTATGTCTGGAGTTCCCCAGGTCTGGAAAACGTAGGACGTTGTGTCTGGATGGAGAGACCATTCGTGGGGAAGAAGGATGCGAATAAGTCTGTCTGCCAAGACATTGAACTCCCCCAGGATGTACACTTCTTGAAGGTGCATTTGATGAGCAATGACAAAAGATCATATACCTAGAACCTCCTCGCAGACGGCCCAAGAGCCTGTTCTTCCCTGTTTCTTCACATAGAACATGGCAAACTGATTGTCTGTCCTGACTAGGACTTGTGGTGTTGAAACACCTGGAGGGCATTCGAGATAGCATGAAGTTCCAGGAGATTGATCTGGAGTTGTGACTCTTGCGTTGTCCATAGACCCTGTGTAGTCAGATTGCTCAGGTGGGCTCCCTAATGCAGTTTGGAGGCATCCATTGTCAGGGTGCACTGAAGTGGAGGCATCTGAAAAGGTGACCCTATGAAGGACAGTGACTTGGATCCTGTCCCTGAGATGGCCCGAGGTCTGCTTCCACTGGGAGGCAAGAGTCCACTGGGCTGTCCGCATACATAGTTGGGCATATGGAACAACATGTACTGTAGAGGTCATGTGCCCAAGGAGCTGCAGCATCTCTCAGGTGGTTAGATAGTATCGTAGGAGCGTCTGGGACGCTAGTTCGACTAAACGGGCACAACAGGCAGAAAAGGCCCTGGACTGTTGGTGTCTAATAGGGCTCTGCTGAACTCTAGCTTTTGAGTGAGAGTGAGCTGGAATTTTGGGACGTTTATCACAAATACCAAGTGTTGTAGTACTGTAATGTTACAATGCAAGGAAAGCAGTACCTCTTGGGAGGTGTCTGCTTTTATTAGACCACCATGCACACTTTGTGAAGACCTTTGGGGCAGAGGTGAGTCTGAAGGGAAGGACTCTGTATTGATAATGTTTTCCTTGAAAGGTAAAGTGTAGATATTTCCTGTGTCCTGGATGGATGAGGATATGTATGTACACTTCTTTTAGATCTAGAAAACACAGGCAGTCCTGACTCTGCAAGTAGGGAAGAAGAGTTCCAAGGGAGATCATCGAACTTTTCATGGACTAGAAACTTGTTGAGGTTTCTGAAGTCCAGAATCAGCCTGTATCCTCTGGTTTTCTTTGAGATGAGAAAGTACAGGGAGTAGAAGCCCATTCCCTGTTTGGACTTCTTCCATGGTGCACTGAGACAGAAGAGAGGACACCTCATCCTGTAGGAGAGCAGTGAGTGGGGGTTGTGTTTGATATTCCCCTGTGAAAGTGGAGGGGGGCAGAGTTTGCAGATGAAGTCTGTACCTTTCCTGGACTATGGTGAATGTTCACTGCCCCGAGGTGACAAGGTGCCATCTGTGGGCATAGTGACACAGTCTGTCTGCTATGTGGAGGTGGTAGAGGTCCTCCAGAGGCAGGGTGGCCATGTTCTCTAGGAAAGAGTCAAAAATCAGGTGCAGACTGTGGCTGTGGAGCTGGTTGAGATTTAGTCACCTGTGGTTTCTTTTGATGCTTAGGAGGCTGCTGCCTTTTCTGTGGGGCCTGACCCTGGTACTGGGAAGCAGGAGGATAAGTAGAGAAGAATCTCATTCTTATTGTAGAAAGACTTCTTTGCAGGAGCCTTTTTCCTAGCAGGGTCAGCTGGACAGTTGCTTTAGAGTAGTATTTTCTGACTCTAATTAAGAGGTCTTATCTTGCCAGTCTTTGTCAAAGACATTTTCCCCTATGCAAGGTATGTTGCCCAGCTTATCTTGAACCCACTGTTCAAGACCTAAGGCTTGAAGCCATGCAATTCTATATGAGCCAATGCATATTGCTGAGGCCCTGCTTTTGCATTCAAAGGCATCGAAGGTAGCCCTATTGACAAACCTCAAAACATTTTGGGTATGCTTAACTAGGGCAAAATAATCTGCCCTCTTGTCATCTGGGAGGAGAGGGGCAAAGGCCTCGAGATCCCTGAAGAACACTCCAATATAGAGGATATAGGAGTTGATTCTAGCTAAGAGCATGGATGCTTGGAAGCATCAATGCCCAAAGGTGTCGAGAGTTCTCGACCTGGTGTATTAGAGGAGTGAGTCTTCAAGTTTTTGATTTGGTGCATCACCGATTCAACCACCATTGAGTGGTGGGGAAGCTGTGGCTTCTGGCAGCCGGGACACTCCAGAACCCAATACATGGTATCGAGACGTAGACTTTGAGGTGAGACTGTGAGAGGCGTCTCCTACATACAAAGCATAAGGTCATGAATTATGATGTGCACCGGTAAAGTGACTGCCTCCTTGGGTGCTGTTGGGTATTGCAGGATCTCTAATTCCTCCACCCTTGGCTCCTTCTCTGAAGTTACCGTGATGAAGAGACCTTTGGCTAGATCCTGAATGAATTTCTGGAAGGACATGTCCTCTGGAGGCAACATGTGTTGCTGTTGAGGTGGGGAAGGGCCCGAATGAAAGTCCCAAGGCTCCCAGGAATTGAGCGATTCCACATCCAAAACAGGGGAATAGAGGACTCGAAGTATCGATGGGCACGGTGTTCACTGGAAGCTAGATGCTGGTCCGATGCTCCAAGATATCGGCCTCTGTGAGCCGTTTCAGTTTGGTACCTGGTATCAGTGAGAGTTTCAAGGGAAGGCATGGGTGGGAGCGATGTCTTGCCAAGAACCTGTGTTGATGTCTGTGCCGTAACCAGTATTGATGGGACAATGCCTGTACCAAGGGCTGCATAGATACAGAGGCTGCAAGGAGGGCTGCAAAGCTGCGCTTGCTGGCCAGTATGTGCTGGTCTATTGTGGTTGCCGATGCTTGGGTGTCTGTGACAGATATTTGTGCTACCATCCCAGAGCATGGCACCAGTAGCTCTCTGGAGATGATCGAGGCCTCAGGAGCATCCTGGGACCCCTTGATGGCTTTTGAGGACAGGGCCTCCTGCTAGAGCTGTTTAGCAGGCTGATCCACCTCCGAAGCAACACCCAAGGGGTCTCAATGCTTTGAGCGAGATCTTCCCCTGGAGATATTGTCAGGCTTCGATACAGTCTTGTTCTTGGACTTCGAAGATACCTGAGATCCATGGGAGGATGATGAGTCCCTCGATAAAGTGGACACCATTGATACTGCGTCTGAGGTGAAGAGTGCTCCAAATTTAGGTGGTTTTGTAGATCTCTCAGACATTTTCTGACAGAGATGACAATCCTTTGGTTGGCAGTCTGGGCTGAAGCATTTTAAACACCAGTCATCTGTGTCAGTTGCCAAGATGGTGCTAGCACAACTGGAACATTTCTTGAAACCATTAGTTGTTCAAGAATATGAAGGCTATAGTAGGCTTAAGGTCTAAAAAGGATGTCAATGCCCAAGTCTATTTTTTTTTAAAGAAAGATAAAGAAAGAATTAAAAGAAAAGAATTAGGGAACTAGCGATGTCTTTGACAGTACCGGTGTCAACAGGAAGGCAGAGGCGCTATCCATAAAAAGAACGTTTTTCTGCGGTGACAGATTTGCTTTATGCTGGCTCCGTGGAAAACTAAGAACTGAAGAGAGGGGAGTTGGGAAGGCGGTTGCGCAGGTGCAGTGGAGTGCTCCCAAAGGCTTTCCAATTGGACGCCAGGGAGCGTTTCCACCTGGGCTCCGTCAGTACTGATGTCACCCATATGTGAAGACTACATTCCTGCTTGTTTCAGAGATCTTGCTGATCTCACAGCGATGGAAGCAGGAAAGCAACTACCAGAATGGAAAGAATATTGGAGCCTCACTATGCAGTCCCTTTGGGATTGGAACCTTACCAGCTTATTAAGATTTACTTTACTGTAGGCTCACATTAGAACTATTCAGGTTTGTTTTTTTGCCTCTTTACTTCTTTTCAGCCTTCATCTTCAATTACTCCCCCCCTCCCTCCTCCCCCCCCCCCTCAGCTGCTTGCCTGTGTTGCACAAATTTCAGAGTAGATGAGGATTTTACCATTAAAAAAAAGTTTGAGATGTTATTGATCATCAAGAAAATAACAAGGGTACTATGTCCAAATCTAGATACAATTTTGTTTAAGTACATTTAAATGCTAAGCTCTTTGCTGAAACTGAATAGCTAGCTAAAAAGTCATTTATGATTTAAATAATGAAATTAGGTGAATTCAGAAATCTAGTTGCTCAAGATAGCTATGAACAGCAGCAGCCATTTTATCTAAATTCTTGTCCCTCCAACATCCCTGTCCTCCACATACAGTCTGTTTATTGCAAGCTGCAACTGACCTGGATCCACGTGACAATGGCATTAAATTATAAAAGTAATAAACCAATGACAGGATTAGATCACATACAATGTCCACCTCCTAAAAAAAAAAAAGAGAATGAGAGGGAAATCAGTATTCCTCAGACAGATATGTTTCATAGACAACAATGCTGTTTACCTGTAATAGATGTTTTCTATAGACAGCAGGACTGATAAGAGACAAAAGTAGGTGACATCATCTGACAGCACCAAGATAGAACCATTTCCCCATGCACAGAACATAATATAAAGTTCTGAGCGTGTGAGGTCCTTCCCACATGCAGTGGGCTCTTCAGCTCTTCAGTTAGTTGTGAAATTCAAGCATGTATGCAACTCTTAGGGAGGTGGGCGGGATTGTGCGTACGATCAATCCCGCTGTCTGTAGAAAACATCTGTTACAGGTGCGCAACATTTCCTTTTTCCATCAACAAGCAGGGCTGAATCAGACAAACAAGTGGGTGACTCCTAAGCTTAGGAACTGCTCATTTTTTTGTACTGCCCCATTCTTAGGGACAGTCCACAGATGTACTACTACTTCTTATTTGGGTAGCACTACACGCCATACACGTAGCACTGTACAAACACATGTAAGAGACAGTCCCTTCTCATCAGAGCTTACAATCTAGTCAAGACAGACAACACAACTGGGGACTATGATATATCTCGGCAAATGGTAAGCAGACACATAGAGGTGAACAGGAGGCTGATGGGATCAGGATCGGAAAGATGCAAGAGTTGCCAGTTTACAGAGAAAGACACAGACCTTTAGTAAAACTCAGCCCAGGAAGTAGTGCGACAAAGGTATTAAGTGAATACCATGTCGCTACTTTGCAGCTTGCATCTAGCAATGCAGACGTTAAGAGAGACACAGTGGCTGTAGTTGCTATAATCTTACACAACTTTACTTTTTGGAGTTGAGACCAGCATTATCTTGCTTGTAACAGATTTAGAAGCAGAATACTAGGCAATTTGCCTGAGCGCTTTTTGTAAGTGGCATTTCACTTCTGTTGGGATCAAAGGAGAGAGAAAAAGCTGCATAGATTTTGAGTGTGATTCAGATCTTTTAAGATAATATGCAAGTGTGTTTACAATCCAGAGGGTGGAAGGTCATTTTGCATGGATTCCTATGGGGTTTTAAACAAAATGTAGGAAGCATTATTCTCTCATTGACGTGGAAAGATGTAACTACCTTAATCAAAAATGTAAGGAGAGTTTGGAGAAACCCCCATTATGATGAAACAGGAGTGTAGAGCTGTAGGTTACTAAGGCCTAAAGTTCACTTATGGCCAAGGTAAGTGCAACAAGGAATATCACCTTCCATGTGAGGAAATTAGAGCTAGACTCAAAAAGCAGCATCATAAATGAAACCAGCTAAGATTAATTTCCCAAGGCATATGGGAGCCTTGTGTAAAAGAAGTCTGACATGGAGAAGACATTTCATGAAACATGAGATATGACAGCGAGATGCTGGAAGGTTATCAACTGGAGTATGGTAGGCAAAGGGAGTACTAATGTATACTCTAATGGAAGATGTTTGGAATCCCAGATGATAAAAGGGATATAAATACTGCAACAGGGTCAATGGTGATAGTTTCTTGGCAACTAGAAAGTTTTGAATAAGCTCTGATAATCCAAGAGCAAAAACAATGTGCTGTTAATTCCCACACAGTGAGGGTTAGAAATTTCAAGTTGGCATGAAGAAGATAGCCCTCCTGTTGAGTTAGGAACGTTGGAAATTGAGGGAGCTTTCATGGAATAAAACTGCTTGCCTTTTCAGAAGCAGAATCCAATGACCAAGAAGGAAAAGGTTGACATGTACAGCAGTGATATTTTTTTCATAACTACTATTCTCCATCACTTTCTTTCCAAACAAGGAGTCGGCTGTATAAGAAGAATCTGCCAACTTGGCATGCACATCTTCACACAAGCCAGAGACTCATAGCCAGGCCAGGTCTCAGACCATAATTGCAGAAGTGGAAATTCTAGAGAAAATCTGAAAAAAACACACACATTCCATATAAGATAAGCATCACATTCATTCCCCTCTGCTGATATGGTTATTATCTGCATTTGAGCCTGCAACAAAAGGTTTGGTAAGAAAACCTTGGACCTTCTGAAACAGCAGTTGCATATATGGGATCCATATAAAGTTGATGAGCTGCAATGTATGCTGAAAGCATAGCTCCCTGAAGCTAGACATGGGGGGGGGGGGGGGGGATGAGAAGAATGGAGCAAAGAGAGGTAGCTCTACTTTATCACTGCTAGGGAAAGAATTCAATCTGCAGGGTTCTCCCAGTCTCAGATGGTGGTTCTTTGGAGTAATGTATGGGGTTGTAGAACTTAACTGAGTTTGTCAACTAAATGTTTTTGAATTTCAGGGATGTACAGTAAGCAGTTTGTATTTGTATGCGACAGGCTAAAGCAAATTTTCATATGCGTGCTGTCTTTCAACAGAGACAAAAATATCATTTAACATTTTTTATATACCGCTTTTCGATATTTTCAAAGCGGTTTACAATGAAACGTAACATATTCTCCTTCATTTGCAGAGACTGTATAGCACTGCTTGATTGACTGTCTGAATGAGGATTGATGAATGCTGAAGGAGATGAAGAATTCACAGAGTGCAGTAATTTGCTCAAAGTTCTAAGTGGTTGTTGTGGAAGAGATCCTCTGATTCTGATGATCTATTAGGGTCTCCTCACTGTAAAGGATTTAAGGGTGGTACATGAATAGTTGCAGCCCTGTGGGTCAAGTTTTAGAAGTAGACTTTGACTGGTACCCTGAATACTGTATGAATGGACTGAAAATTCCAACAAGGCTTGCTACCTTGTAACAGGAAAATTCTTGCTAAAATTGCATTTAGTAAGGCACCTATTAAAGAATAGGGCCTGATATTCAGTTCAGCAGGCTATGCACCACATCGGCACATAGCCCTGCTCGCTGACCTCTAAACCCGGATATTCAATGCCTCAGAGACAGCATTGAATATACAGGTTTGGCAACGAGGGAATGCAACAACAGAGCCTAACCGGGTAGTGGTGATATTGGACCGCTACCCGGTTAGCATCCACAGCTAGAATCAGGCAAGCCAAAAGCTAACCAGATAGCACTGAGGTGGTAGGGGACAGACAGGGATATTCAACTGCACTAACCACGTAGGTGGCATTGAATATTC
This sequence comes from Ichthyophis bannanicus, assembly GCA_033557465.1. Taxonomy (NCBI): domain Eukaryota; kingdom Metazoa; phylum Chordata; class Amphibia; order Gymnophiona; family Ichthyophiidae; genus Ichthyophis; species Ichthyophis bannanicus. The sequence goes on from CM066033.1 coordinate 147,615,819, forward strand.
CCATCTAAGGCATTTACACGATTTACTGGGCTGTAAACCATGTAAATGCCTTTCAAATATCGGGCCCATAGAGTTTGCCAGACACAAAAGAAGTTACTTAAAATTTACAAGGAAAACCAAATAGTGAAAAGACAAATTATCTGGACTGTTAGGACCAAGTGACCGGGCTTCTGAGAAAGGTACTGGAAGCCACTCCAAGATAATGGAATAGTAAATGACCTTGCTTGTGTGGGTGAGCAATCGCCACCACCAGGCATGTCATGAAGATCCAGGTTTACGATCCTAACCTAATAGAAGGGAAGGAGGTAAATACAGAATTACAAGAAAGCCATGAGAGTTGCTGTAGACATGCATGACTAGATCCTTTGAACAAAATGACTTGTATACTATACTATGTATAGTCGGGAAAAAAAACATTGAGGAAACCTCAAGTTTCAAGGCGGTAAAGTTAATCTTTTTGTTTCCTTCTTTTTAGAATCCGATATTCCATTTGCTCTTGGCAGAATGGCTATGAAGGACCTAGACAAGATTCTCAAGAGCAGAGATCTCTCTCTCCATACAAAGATTCGACTTGTTCAAGCCATGGCATTTTCAATAACATCATATGGATGTGAAAGTTGGACAATGAAAAAGATAAACAGGAAGAAAACTGATGCCTTTGAATTATGGTGCTGGCGATGAATACTGTGTATACCATGGATTGCTCGAAGAAGTCAGTCAGTACTGGAGGAGATCAAGCCTAAGCTTTCTTTAGAAACTCAGATGACAAGACTTCGACTTTCATATTTTGGCCACGTCATGCGACGAGAAAGATCATTAGAGAAAGACATCATGCTTGGCAAGATAGAAGGTCAACGTAAAAGAGGAAGGCCAGCAATGAGATGGATCAATACAATAACAGCAGCTACGGGTGCCAGTCTGTCAACAATGAGCCACTTGACTGAAGACTGAACACAATTTAGGACAACTATCCAGAGGGTCGTCATGAGTCAACACCGACTTGATGGCACTTAACAACAACATGCAATTTAGGAGATTAGAAGGCATTTGCTGAAGCTTAGAAAAATTAGAAGGGCATAATCATGTAAGTGAATGCCTGGTAGCATGAAGCCTTTTATGAAAATTTTTAGACAGGTAAAATACATTTGACAATAGAGCCATGTGCTTAAGCATTGTTCAAACCAAGTAGACAAGGAGAGTCCCCTCTCTCTCAATTTTATTTAGTTTTTAAAATCCTGCTGTTGGTATGTCACTGAAAATCAAGTCTGCCATAAAAAAAAAACAATCTAGATGTAAGGTGAAAAGGTAATCTAGATACCTTTAATGTCAAAATAGAAATAAATACATGAAGAGTGGGGAGATTCTGAAACAGAGCAAAATATATGTAAGAGACCTACAGAGATCAAGATAATCACAGGTGATGTAGGATATTTATTCTGTGCACCGTAAGAGATTCAGTTTCACAACAAAAGATTGACATACTTAACACCAGGAATTCAAACTTTGTTGATACAGAATGTAGAAAAATTCTTGGGAGAGCTTAGTTGTATGTCCATTCGTCAGAAATAAAGCTGAGTTGCTGAGGAGACTGCAGCGTATGGGTAGGGCCCAGCATGCTCACAACTTTACACTAAGTTCTGCGTTGTGATAGAACAGTTCTGGCCCATTGCCATTGGATGACTTCACCAATTTGTGTGCCTGATTCAATTCTACTTGTCGATGGAAAAAATACAATTCATTTGTTTGAGGGAGTTATGCTAATGCATTCCCCATCCCTCCCTTCCAAACTTACTGGATTAGGTTATATGCTATATTTAGTAACCTACTTTGAATGGATTCAGGAAGGCTGGAAATAAAATTAGACAGATACATACAGCGTGAAGCAGCTATCTGTAAGTAGCTGCTCTCTTAATAAACCAGAGAGTAAAACAACAAGCATATATATGAATTCTATAGAGATTTTCAATTTTTCAGTTATCACATTTCTAGTCATTTACTTACATTACTATTCAGCCTGACAGCAACACCAGGGGTTGGTAAATGGGATAAATTAGAGGACCATGGTTAGTCTTCATACAAAGTCTGAACCTGACCAGTCCACTTCGGGATAACACCACTGTATGAATACTTTTCAGCTGTGTTGAAAAGCAGATAGGAGTGTTCCAGGACCATGAACTGAATTCAAAGCAAGTTGAAATCTGAAGCAGAAGTTTTTTTTAGTTCGAAACATATGTCAGTGTGGGGGATCAGACATGAGTCAATGTGGCTATCCACACAGCACCATGCACAAAGGACTGGAATGATGCATATAACAAGCCACCGCTTTGCCCTGGTGAAAAGCGGTATATAAGCATTGCTAAATAAATTAAATAAAATACTATGCATTATTTAAGATAAATGCTATACTGTGGCTGTTACAATTATGAAATGAAATAAATAGTTAAATATCAAGGGGATATTTATATTTTATAGAACTATATAACAGATTTATGGATAAAAGATAAAGAGACTGATAGAATGGTCCAATATTACAAGTGCACTAATTGAATCTAGTTTTAAAATACTATAAATCAGCTGTACATACACTATGACTTAGTTCAATGTAATCTAGTTCTCATCACAAGTTTATTGTAACAGTTCTTCGTTCTTGTTATTTGTAAACCGCCCTTGATCTCTGAAAAGGGCAGAATATAAGAGCACACAGATAAATAAATAGTCATTGAATCTAGTAGCTCCGTGTGACCTCCCATGCATGAAAATCCTAAGGAGTGCTAAGAGTTTTTAAACTGATCAATATATTCTGCTGTTCTCACTCCTGGGATCTTTGGAGATAAGTACTATTTGAGAAAAGCAAAAATCTCATTAAAAAATGTTTTGGCCTGGCTGATGCTGCACGTCCCTCAAAGCTTCTGGACCAACTGGAACCAGCTCCTACTAGAGCAATGACATCATGAGCTATCAAGGCTTACTCCCGTTTTTAATCCCTTCCTGACTGGCCTAGTCTTTGCAGCTACCATCTTCTGGCTGAAAGGCATGAATCATGGCCCCAATCACTTTCAAATTACCTAAGAAAAGAGTAGTTACTCACCTGTAACAGGTGTTCTCCAGGAGCAGCAGGAATCAGTCCTCACATATGGGTGATGTCGGCGCCGACGGAGCCCCCGTGCGGAGCATTTCCCCAGCTTTCAAAGAAAGCCTTTGGGAATGCAGCGCACATGCGCGGTCCCCTTCCCGCCCAAGGGTGCCATCTTGCTCAGTCTGATAACATAGCTAAGAGACAGCAAAAATAGCAAAAATAAAGCATATGACTGCAGCTCCAAGGGAGGGTTGTGAGGACTGATTCTTGCTGCTCCTGGAGAACACCTGTTACAGGTGAGTAACTACTCTTTCTCCAGGACCAAGCAGGAAGCCAGTCCTCACATATGGGACTCCCCAGCTCAGGGCTACCAGAGGCCCCAAACTGAAACAATGAGCTCCCTCTAGAGCCTCAGCATGCAAGAACAGAATCTTCTCTGATAACGCCCCCGAACGGTAGCCCAACACCAGGGCTGGAGGGTAGGAGTTGCCTAAACCCCAAAGAGATTATGGAGTACCGCCTGCCCGAAAACACTGTCCCTGCAGGACTCCCTCTCAAGGCAGTAGTGGGCCGCAAAGGTCTGGCTTGAAGACCAAGTAGCGGCCCGGCAGATGTCTACCAACGGAACAGAGCGGAGATGAGCCACTGACGCAGCCTTCGCCCTGACACGATGAGCCGTAACTCGACCCTGCAACGAGAGGCCGGCTGCCCTGTAAGCCCAGGCGATACAGTCAGCTACCCATATGGACAAAGTACACTTGGAGACAGCCAACCCCAACTTATTGGGGTCAAAAGAGACGAAGAGCTGAACAGCCCTCCGGTGCGTACGGTCAAGGTAGAAGGACAACGCCCTCCTACAGTCCAGGGTATGCAAGACCATCTCAGCCCGGCTGGCATGCGGCCTGGGAAAGAAATTCGGAAGAACCACCTCCTGATTGAGGTGGAAAGAGGAGACAATCTTAGGAAGGAACTTAGGGTGAGTCCGTAAGACTACTCTGTTCCTATAGAACCTAGTATAAGGAGCATCTGATACTAGGGCCTGAAGCTCACTCACTCGCCTCGCTGAGGTAAGGGCTACCAGGAACAATGCTTTCCAGGAGAGAAAACTTAGAGGGCAGGTAGCCATAGGTTCAAACGGTGGACAAGTAAGCCGTTGCAAGACCACATTCAAGTCCCAATCAGGGGCAAGGAGGACGCAGTGGAGGTTTAAGCAAAAGCAGGCCTCTGAGGAAGCGAGCCACCAAAGGATGGCTGGAAAGAGACCTACCTTCCACTGGGGAGTGTCAGACGGCTGCCTAGGGTGAGAACTTACACAATCTTGACGATGCATATATTCATATGATTCTTGCAAGGTATTGTGGGTAATGTAGTTCTTTCACTCCAAACACAGCTGAAGACAATAATTGAGTTGTGTAACCAGTGGTAAAGCCAATAAAATACTTCTTTTATTGATGGGGTTTAATTCACCCAGCACAAGTATGCTTGTTAGCAATATAAATGAGGTTACTTGCTTGCAGTGTTTAAATGGATAACAAAGTCACAAAGCAAATCAGAAAACAACCTTCAGCCTGTCAGGCAATTAGCTAATGTTTTCTTAGCAAATAATTACCAAATAAAAAAAAGGCACAAAGAAATGAATAAACTTTGCTGGTTAGGTTAACTTCTGCTTATTTTCCACTCAGATCCAGCAGTGATTCTCCCTGGCTCACACACACAATCAGGTGCAGCTTTAATTACTATCAATTGTCCAGCTGAAAGCCTTTAGCTGGCTGGCTGCTACTGTGTGAACCCAAAATCCTGCTTTAGGAGCTGTTTTGCAGTGGAATAAGGAACAAAGTTAGGTTTCTTTGTGATGGCTGATGTGTTTGCTCACAGAAAGCTAGCAGTAGCATTTAGATAGAGAACAGTCCATGTAATTAATAGTTTCATCTGCTGTATCTCCCCCTTCATCAATCAGCATAGGGTCACTATCATACATTGGCACAGACGAGTCTTTCCATAAGGCACTATCATGAGAATGCTTATTCCCTTGCTGCCATTCACTATTATAGATAGGGTCTGGATCAGTGTTCATACCTGAGCCTCTCCTGCTATCATAATTCCTCTCTGTATAGTCTGGCCAGTATGTAATCCAGTTCTGATGTCCAGCCTTCCAATCTTGATCCCTGGACACTGGATCTTTCCTCACATACCTTCTGGCATGGGTCTGAAAGTCCTTTCCACGTGCAGTCTTTTCTCTTCCAGGTAGCCACTGGTGATTCCTATCTCTGCCATTCCATTCCTCTGGCTGACTCCAGTCCAATGGACTCTGCTGGCACTTGGAATACCTCCCAGTATGGGTACTGCCTTGGAATCTCCCAGACCTTCCAATGGCCTTTCTTCTCTTCCTTCCAGAGAGTTTCCTTCTCTCTCTATCCGCTTGGCTTGGCTTCTGCTTCTCGAGATGATGTTGGTGCTGGAGCTTGAAGCTGTTGCTGTATCTGTCTCTGAAGCTGTTGCTGAAGCTCTTTCTGTAGCCATTATCTGTAGAATAAGCTCTATTCTTATTCTGTCCTAATGTGTGCTCCTCCCTAACACAGCGCAGCTGTGTTGAATCAGGCTCTGCCCTTTGAGATGAGTGCTTAGGGATTACCTCATAGCTCTCTTGATTGCACACACGTTTTCTCACTTCAGCCCCCCTCATGGCTGCTGGAAACCTGGTGCATTCTGGGACTGGTAGTCTTTTATGTGAAAACTCTGTTTTCTTACTTCTACCAGAACTGACAGGTTGCTTGTTCAGAGTCACATCATCTTTTCTATAGCTCCTACCTGAGCTATGATAAGCTTCCTTATCACAGGAGTGGTGTGCTGAAAGAGCACTAAGGTGCACTCTCACAAAATTGGACTTAAGGCCTAGGTTGGACAGGTGAAGCAAATATTGCAGTACCACTGATACCAGGCAGGAGAAAGGATCCTCGTTGTGCTGAGTACACCAGACAGAGAACCTAAGCCACTTAAGGGCATAAGACTTTCGGGTGGATTGCCTCCTAGAGGCCAAGACCACGTCCTCCACTTCCCTAGGCAGCAGTAAGGGTGCTAGAACTACCCTTTCAGCAGCCAGGCCATCAAGTTTAGGGACTGGAGATTGGGGTGTAAGAGATCCGTGCTCCTGAGACAGGAGATCGGGTTGCATCCCCAGAGGAAGAGGAGTGTCCACCGCCAGTTGTAAAAGAAGTGGGAACCATGGTTGCCTCGGCCATCTGGGGGCCACCAGGATCATCGAGGCCCTGTCCCTGAGCATTTTGAATAGTGTCTTGGGCACTAGAGGGGTGGGAGGAAACGCATATAGGAGGCCTGTGGACCAAGGAATGAGAAACGCATCCGCTGCTACTCGGAGAGGATGCGGTTGTCTGGAACAGAACCTTAGAAGTTGACGGTTCAGAGGACTGGCAAAGAGATCTATGGTTGGAAGGCCCCATCTCAGGGAGATCTGTTGAACCACTAAGGGATTCAATTGCCACTCGTGCGGCTGCAAGATCTGGCTCAGTCTGTCCGCCAGGTAATTTTCCTGACCTGGGAGGTAGACTCCTTTGAGAAGGATGCCGTGATCGACTGCCCATGAACAGAGTCTCTGCGCCTCTGACATAGAAGAAGGGACCCTGTGCCCCCTTGTTTGTTCACGTAGAACATAGCAACCTGATTGTCCATCTGGACCAAGACAGACTGGTGAGAGATGAGATGGGAGAAGGTTCTCAGGGCTAAGCGGATAGCTCTCAGTTCTAAGAGATTGATCTGTGAGCAGCCTCCCAAGGGGTCCACAGGCCTTGAGTACATGCTCCTTGGCAATGTGCGCCCCAACCCTGAAGAGAAGCATCGGTGGTCAGCACTTGAGTGTGGAGGTGTCTGAAAAAACACCCCTTGCAGTAGATTGGGAAGATGAAGCCACCACTTCAGAGAAGAGGCTAGTAGCGTGGACAACCTCACTTTGTCCGAAAGGCGTCCTGTGGCTTGGTGCCACTGAGTTCTGAGGCCCCACTGAGCTGGCCTCATGTGCAGCCAGGCATTTGGGGTTATATGGACTGTAGAAGCCATGTGACCTAAAAGCCTCAGGAATTGCCTGGCGGAGACCAGAGAATTGCTGTGGAACTGCCTGGCCAGATCCATTAATCTGTGAGCCCTGTCCACGGATAAAAAGGCCTTGGCCTGAAGGGTGTCCAGCCTTGCTCCTATGAACTCCACGTTCTGTGAAGGGTGCAAAGCGGACTTTGCAAAGTTTATAACAAACCCCAAGTGCTGAAGGAGAGCCACAGTGCGAAGGGTGGCTTGACTGGCCTCCTGTGGAGATTGGCCCTTGACGAGCCAGTCGTCCAGGTATGGAAACACAAAGAGGCCTTGAAGCCTTAGGTAGCCCGCCACCACCGCCAGGCACTTGGTGAACACCCTGGGGGGCAGAGGTTAGGCCAAAGGGCAGTACTCTGTACTGATAGTGGTTTCCTCCCACTACAAACCTGAGATATTGTCTGTGGTCTGGATGAATGAGGATGTGAGTATACGCATCCTTTAGATCTAAGGAGCATAGCCAGTCTCCCTGCTGGAGCTAGGGCAGCAGGATTCCAAGGGTGAGCATCTTGAACTTTTCCTTCTCCAGGAACTTGTTGAGATTTCGCAAGTCTAGGATGGGTCTGAGGCCTCCTGTTCTTTTTGGTACTAGAAAGTACCTGGAATAGAAGCCTTGACCCCTCAGGTGGTGGGGCACTGGTTCCACGGCCTGTTCCTTTAGAAGACTTGCCAACTCCTGCAGGAGTAAGTCCCTGTGCAGAGGGAGTCTTGGAGGCTCCCCTGGAAAATAGGAGGGGGGTACCTGGTGAACGTGGAGAAGATAGCCCCTGTGGACTATACTGAGCACCCAGGTATCCCTTGTGACGGCTGACCACCTGTGGGCAAACAGGGCCAGCCGGCCTCCTGTGCTGATGGCCAGCTGAGGAGGAGAGGCTATGCCACTGGAGTCAAAACCCTGCTCCCTGCTGTGCAGGAGCCGTTGTTGGGGGCTTGGGGGCTTTCTGCCTATGGGGCCCATGTCCCTGCCCCTTGGCCTGCTGACCCTGTTGGGGAGCTACAGAGGCCTGATAATGAGGGTACTGTTTATAGGCAGATGACTTCCTCGGGTAAAAGGTCTTTTTCCCCGAGCCCTTCTTCTTCTGAGAAGGGGCAGAGGTTTTTCTGGACAGCCTAGTCCGGGTAAGAGTCTCGGTCTCGGGTTCTGCAGCCTTTTCAGCCATGGGCTTGCCAAAAAGGTTTTCACCTCGGCAGGGGACATCGACCAACTTGTCCTGCACCCATGGCTCGAGGTCCGATGACTGTAGCCAGGCCTGACGGCGTGCACCGATGCCGGCCGCGGCTACTCGGGCTGAAGCCTTGAAGCCATCATAGGCTGCTCGAGAAATAAACTTCGAGCACTCACAAATACCCGACGACAGAGCATTGAACCTCTGCAAAGGTTCCTTGGAGAGACCAGCAGAGAACCCAGCAATCTCCTTTGCCAGGTCTCGAAGGTACATGACCATGTACAGCTGGTAGGTCTGGACACGGCAAGCAAACATAGAGCCCTGGAAGCACTTCTTACCGAGGGCATCCAGGTTCTGGGCCTCCCGGCCGGGAGGCACCGAGGAGTGCACCTTCTGACTCTTCAGGCGATGCATGGCCGATTCCACAACCATGGAGTGGTGCAGTAATTGTGCCTTTTGGAACCCGGGGCTCTTGCGGACTCGATAGATGGAATCGACCCGCTTGCTTAAAACCGGCCCGCTTGCTTAAAACCGGCGTCGACGCCGGCGCCTCCCACATGCAGAAGAGCAACCGTTCCAGCATCTGAGGAACCGGAACAGTAAAGACCTCCTTCGGAGGAGAGTCATACTGTAGGACCTCGAGCTCCTCGGCACGAGGCTCCTCCTCGGGATCCGCAGGGAATGCCAAAGCCTTGGCCATATCCCGCACGAAGTCCGAGAACCGGGTATCCTCCGGTGGGGACCTTCTCCGAGGCTCGGACTCGGGTGAGTCTGAAGGGACGCACCGAGTCCAAAAGGTGTCGGGTGACTCCTCATCCTCCGTCTCCCAACTGGACTCCTCGGAGGAGGAATCAAGCGGCTCCGGTCAGGCAGGCACCGATGCCATCCGCCCCGACACCGAGGGTACCGGCATAGATGACCTCGGTCCTGAAGGGAGGCCGAGGGAGACCTTGGCCGAGGATCGACTCGAGCGCGCATAGACTCGAGGATCGGCTCGGCCTCTGGGGTCGACTTGGATGTTGAGGTCCCGGTGGTCGGGGCAGATGCACCGGTGAGACCGGCGATCAGTGACCGCTGCTGTTCCATGAAGGCAGCCAAGCTGCTCTCCAAGGCCGTCAACCTGAGTCCGAGCTCAGGAGACTCAGCAGCCCCCAACTCAAGCCCTGGCGGCGCCGGGCCCGACGTCGGCTCCCCTGGAGGAGAGTCCACAAGGACTACAGTACTCACGTGACCCGGGGACTCCATCTCCACACGAGGTTGTTTTGCAGGCCTCTCTGACTCCGAAGACCCGGGACAGCGCTCGGGGCTATGCGACTTGGCCCTCGAGGAGCCAAGTGCGTCCACCGACGCCGCCCTCGTGGGTTTTTTCTTCTTGCGATGCTCCCGCGAGGGTGACCCCCTTTCAGAGGAGCCTTGACGCTGCTCGGGGCCGGAGTCCCGAGATGTCGAGGCCTCTGACGAGATCCGGGCCCGACCGGACGCGGAGTCAGAGAAGATTCTTTCCTTTTGGTGCTGCCGACTCCTCAACACCTTAAAGGACATTTTCCCAAACGGAACACAGATCATCGGGTCATGATCGGGTCCGAGGCACCGGAGGCAGCAGTCATGTGTGTCGGTGAGAGACATAAGTTTCTTACACCGATCACACTTTTTAAACCTGCTGGCAGCCATCGGGGGAAAAAGAGCCCCTGTGAGGTCAAAAGACAGGGCTGCCAGTGAAAACAGAAAAATTGGCGCATACGCTAGTCACTAAGGACAAAAACCGAAAAAAGAGGTCCTGGCTCGATACCGACGTATCGGGCCCAGGCGGGAAAGGGAAACCGGCGTCGAACCGAAGAAAACGGGTTCACACAGAATAAAATCGACTTTTTCCTCGGGTGAAACGAAAACACATCCATCGGGCTCCGCGGAAAAAAGAAGACTGAGCAAGATGGCACCTTTGGGCGGGAAGGGGACCGTGCATGCGCACTGCATTCCCAAAGGCTTTCTTTGAAAGCTCGGGAAATGCTCCGCACGGGGGCTCCGTTGGCGCCGACGTCACCCATATGTGAGGACTGACTTCCTGCTTGGTCCTGGAGAATGATCAGTTCTAGTTTGCTTTTTCTTGCCAAACAAATGACTGATAGCACAGTAACAGTAATCAGACCCATATGAAAATGACGGATAGTACAGTAACAGTAAACTGACCCATAATACATTTTCTTAATGTACACATAACATGAAAATGATTGGATAAAAAGGAAACCTTGCTTGTAAAACACCCTTGACAAAATTGTTTAGAGGCATGTCGTCTGTCCAAGTTCACTTTCGTTCACTTGAGAAATACATTCTAATGCAGAAATGTGGCTGCAATGTTTACTGACTTAATATACCACTTTACAACTACATACCAAAACAATTTACAAATAAATATTAATGGCATTATATCCAGTGAGATGTCAGAGGGAAAGAGAACACAGTAAGGGGCATGTTTATTAAACCATGTTAGCTGTCAACCAGATAGCACCGTGCTAATGCAGGGGGGAACACAGAGTGCAGCGATTTTCTGCATATCCTGTGATAAACATGGGGATAGACGGGATCAGGGTGGAAAGGTGGCCTGGCAGTCAGAAGACAGCCAACATGAGGGCAATTGCTGTGCACTGCCTGTCAAAATTGCTAATTATTATTATATACAGCTGAGCAATCATCAGGGCAGCATCGTGGCTGTCTTACCATGAGGGGGCATCACAGCGAGACCAGCACCATTTCAAGCAGCACCGGAGATGGAGCAGGAGTGGAGGGGGGCTGTTCCTGCCCCCGTACACTTTTGGACCGGGGTGAGTTTAGGTGGGGAGGGCCTGGCTGGCTATCTAAGAGAGTCCCAGCCTGGTTGGAGGGTGAAGTACAACTAGCCCAATGATATTGGGTGCTGTGGAATTCTGATCCGTGACACTGTGCTTAGGATCGAATTAGGGAAGCCGGAGGGGGGAGGGGGGGGGGCACTGCAGTTGCTGCCACTGCTGCAATAAGGGAGGGCAAAGGAGATAGCATGGTCCTCCCCCACTGCCTGCCGTGCAGGGAATGCAGACTAGTGCAATGGAAGTATACATACCCTACCTTGTCACCCTGTATATAGTTGAGTCAATATGTAAATAGTATCGAGCTGTCCACATAGCATGTGACAGCCAGTTAAATTGTACATAGTTACCCTGTTAGCCCTGTATAGAAACCCCTGTTTATTGTAAGTCCAGTGTAGGCCTGCCTGCACTGCACAGATTTGTTACCTGTAAACCGCATTGATTCTAAAGAGCACGGTATAAGAGAGACATTAAATAAATTAATTAAATTAAATAAATAAATAAGTGAAATTCTTGCACGGTATCTGCAGGGCAGATGCTGGTCACTCCCCCTGCAATTACCACTTTGAATTTGCACCTACCACACAGCATTTTGGCATACGCCACATGGTAGGTGCAAATCACTTACTGCACTTGAGTACATAAGAACATAAGATATGCCATACTGGGTCAGACCAAGGTCCATCAAGCCCAGTATTCTATTTCCAACAGTGGCCAATCTAGGTCATATTTATTTATTTATTTATTTATTTACATTTCTTATATACCGCACTATTTGACATCAGCGCGGTTTACATCGAACAAAACATTTCAGTACACAAAAAATGTCTGATGTACCTAGCAGTACACAAAAAATGTCATATGTACCTAGCAGTTTCCCCAAGAGACACAAGTTCCACAATGCTTGTACTGGGTCAAGCATTGATATCTTCGGTCACTTCTTAATAATGGTTTATGGACCTTTCCTCCAGGAACTTGTCCAAACCTTTTTTAAACCCAGCTACACTAACAGCCTTTACTACATCCTCCGGTAACAAATTCCAGAGTTTGATTACACGTTGACTGAAAAAATATTTTCTTTTATTAGTCTTAAATAGTTTACCCTGTAGCTTCATTGCATGTCCCCTAGTCTTTCTATATTCTGATAAGGTAAACAATCAATCTACGTTTACCCGTTCCACTCCATTCATTAATTTATAGACTTCTATCATATCTCCCCTCAGCCGTCTCTTTTCCAGGTTAAAGAGCCCTAACCTTTTTAGCCTTTCTTCATAGGAGTATCCTTCCATCCCCTTTACCATTTTGGTGGCTCTTCTCTGTACCTTTTCTAAAATCGCTATATCCTTTTTAAGATACGGCGACCAGAATTGCACACAATATTCAAGGTGCGGTCTCACCATGGAACGATATAGAGGCATTATAATATCTTTTGTTTTATTTTCCATTCCTTTCCTTATCATACCTAGCATTCTATTTGCTCTCTTGGCCGCCGCTGCACACTGGGCCGAGGGTTTTAACATGGTATCCACAATGACGCCTAAATCTTTTTCCTGGGTGGTGGTTCCTAATGTGGAACCTTGCATCGTGTAACCATAGTTTGGGTTGTTCTTCCTTAGGTGCATAACCTTGCACTTGTCCACATTAAATTTCATCTGCCATTTTGATGCCCAGTCTTCCAATTTATCAAGATCCTCTTGCAATTTTTCACAATCCTCTTGGGTTTTAACAACTTTAAATAGTTTTGTGTCATCTGCAAATTTGATAACCTCACTCGTTATTCCACTTTCCAGGTCATTTATGAATATGTCAAAAAGCAGCGGACCCAGCACAGATCCCTGGGGTACATAAATATGCCCCTAAGAATAGAGCAGTCTAACAGATAAGGCCCCTTTTACTAACACTTAGCTCGAGCTATCTGCTGCTATCTACCCATTTTATTTCTATGGGCTGTGTGGCAGATAACTCGAGCTAAGCATTAGTAAAAGGGGCCCATAGAGTTATGTATAAGAATCCATTTATCTCTGAAGTTTCTTCAGCTGATTAAGGGTCTATACTTAATACACTTTCAGACACATTTTGAAATATACTGTCATTTCTGTATCTTTGCATTGCTACATACCATTATTAGCATATTTTTAATTCTTTTAAGGCATTGGATGACAGTCAGAGATTGCCAATATTGGCTTATGAGTTGAAGCGCTAATCTTAAAGTAGGCTGCATTTTAAATGTGCAGATATGCAGTTTTCATTCTGGCCCATTTGGAACTAAACAGGGAACTTCTCAGATCATAGACAGTTTTGTGATAGGACTAGAGTTAATTATTTGCAAATAATTTTATGACTTTACTTTGACTCATACATACCAGTATACAGTACATGCATAGGTGGCCTCTCATAAAACTGCTTTGTGTAAAAGTACACATGATACAATCAGGAATGTATTTGTGTGCGACTTTAGAGTAGAGATGAACGGGGAGGAGTCTGGGCACAGCCACGATTTAAATGTGTAGTTTATAAAACACATGCACACTTCATGTGCTTACATTTATTCCTGCTCCTGACCAGGCTTAAGTGAGCACAGCTTCAAACTAGCTGCCATTTCTACTGGATTTGTGCAAACATTTCACAAATGTATATAGGCAGCTATTTTTTCTAAAATAGACATCTACATGGCTTTCACACATAGGCAACTGATTATGAAATCACTGGGGGAGGGGGGGGGCCCACTTTCAGCTCCAGGACATTTAATCCGGTTAGCTAGAGATATTCAGTGGCACTAACCGGGTTTAGTGCTTCTGAATAGCCCGGTGAGCGACATTTATGTGGTTGGCAGGTCTGAAAACTGCATAAAACCCTTTAAATATACCCCCCCCACACACACACTCTCTCTTTTAACTTAAAAATAGAATTCTGTTCATACCAGCTTCAGTTTTAAATTTTAAAAAGGGTGGTGAAATAACTTGATGACCCAGTAGGCAGTACTGTCCACTTCCAAATGAGAAACTAAAGTTTGGTTAAAAATTCCTGGTTCTTTGTTGGACTAAGGCGGTGTGCACAGCTAAAAACAGTTATTAGCCTCTTGGGACTGTATCTTTAATGTGTACTGGTCCTACAGTGACATCTAATGGTCAGGCAAGAATTAACACCAGAATTGCCTGAACAGCACTACCTCATGCTCTCACATAAAAGCAATGCAAGAAAATACATATTGGAGACCATACATGATGGCTTTCAGATGCGAGTAAGGAAGATGTAAGCAGAAAGGACTAAGAAGAGAAAGCAACAACATCACATAAGTATAAATTGCATGTTCTAAGCATTGCACAAAGGCACATTTTGACGGCTATCTGGCGAATGTGGATAGCACGGTGTGCATGCATTGATGGTGAAAAGTGCGTGAGTGCTTGAGTGACAGGGTGGTTACTGAAATGTGCATGTGGATCAGTGTATGTATGGCATGTATGACCTCTGCAGTCTCTTAATTCTTTCCTCAAGGCTTCTCCTCCTCCAACCCCTTCTTCTCTTCATGCTCAAATCCTTGCCGACTATGTGTGCCTTTTTGGGAACCTGCTACATACTTGTGATCTGGATTGGCCACTGTTGGAAACAGGATACTGGGCTTAATGGACCTTGGTCTGACCCAGTATGGCATATCTTATGTTCTTATATTTCCATGACAAAATTCACAAATTATACTCCAATTCCCAGTAACTACTACTACTACTACTGAGCATTTGTATAGCGCTATAAGACGTATGCAGCGCTGCACAGACAGATTAGTTTCATCCCCTCTTCCCACCTCAATACCAACTTTTCCCCTCAAACACTGTTCCCCTTTAATAGTAGTAGTAGTAGCAATATAGTATATGACGGCAGATAAAGACCATCATGGTCCATTTAATCTGTCCAACAAGGTGGCAAGAATAAGTGCACCCGCCGCTCTATGCAGGTCACCCCTCCCTATGTTTTTATTTAGGGGTGTACCCAACGCTCCGTGCAGGTCACCCCTATTTGTTGAGATAGCAGAGACAATTAAGGTTATATTGATTTTATCCTGTTGCTGTAAAGGGATCCACTGTGTCTGTCCCATTACATTTTGAATTCTGTCACTGTATTTGCCCCCACCACTTCCATTGGAAGGGCATTCCAAGCATCCACCACCCTTTCAGTGAAAGCACAGTTACTTACCTGTAACAGGTGATCTCTGGGAACAACAGGAATAAATCTTCACATATGGGTATCGTCGGTACCGACGGAGCCTGCGTGGGAACGCTCCCCAGCGTCCAGTAAGAAAGCTTTTGGGAGCATCCCACAGCGCCTGCACGCTGCCTTCCCGCCTTTCCCAACCGCCTCTCTCCAGTTCGAGTTTTAAAGCTGAGACAAAGAGAGAGAGAGGAAAGGAAAGAAAGATAGAGAAATACAACTCCTAGAGGAGGTGGGTGGGTTGTGAAGACTTATTCCTGCTGTTCCCAGAGATCACCTGTTACAAGTAAGTAACTGTGCTATCTCCAGGAACAAGCAGGAATGAGTCTTCACATATGGGGACTCCCTAGCTGCAGATGCCAGGGGAGAACCCCAGGTTGTGTGTCCTTGAAAAGGACTCTACCTCCTCCCATGGATCTCTCGCATCCAACCAGGGTAGGTGGGTAGGAGTTGATTAGGAATGGAACAGGTGTTTGAGAACAGCCTGACCAAACAAGGCATCCCGGCAGGAGTCCTTGTCCAAGCAGTAATGGGCTGTGAAGGTATGAACCGAGGCCCAGGTGGCCGCTCGACAGATTTGGTCGATGGACACAGAATTTAGATGAGCCATTGAGGCTGCCATGGCTCTCACATTGTGAGCTGTGACATGGCCCTCCAGAGAAAGGTTTCTACTCTGGCAGGCGAAAGAAATACACTGAGCAATCCAGTTGGACAGTGTTCTCTTAGAGACTGGAAGTCCTAAATGAGAAGGATCAAAAGCAACAAAGAGTTTAGAAGACTTTCTATGTTGCTGTGTTCTTTGTAAGTAAAAAGCAAGAGCGCTCTTACAATCCAAGGTATGAAGATTCCTCTGTGCACTTGATGCATGAGGTCCTGGAAAAAAGACAGGTAAATATACCTCTTGGTTCAGATGAAAAGGCGAGACCACTTTAGGCATAAAGTGTGGATTGGTCCTGAGGACTACCTTATCATGATGGAACCTTGTATAAGGTGGATTAGCCACCAAAGCTTGCAACTCACTGATGCGGCGTGCTGAGGTGACTGCAATGAGAAAAATAACCTTCCAAGAAAGAAATTTCAAGGAGGTGGTGGCTAAAGGTTCAAAGGGTGGCTTCATAAGCTGGCCAAGAACCAGGTTTAAGTCCCATGCCACTGGAGGTGGTCTAATGGGAGGTTTAGTTAAAAGAAGGCCTCTCATGAATCTTGCTATAAGAGGATGAGAAGAAATAGGTTGTCCATTGAGAGGCTTGAGGGACGCTGCAATAGCACTCAAATGGACTCTTACTGAATTCGTTTTCAGACCTGCATGGGATAGATGCAGGAGATACTCTAGTAGAGGATTCAGAGGTATTGCAAGAGGGTTTAGACCCTTCTCTGAACACCAAATGGTAAATCTTTTCCATTTGAAAGCATAGGAACGTCTAGTAGAAGGCTTTCTAGAGGCATGAATAACATCTCTGACTTGCTGAGAGAGATGAAAATCTTGAAGGTCTAAGCCCTCAGCAACCAAGCCCTGAGATGGAGCGACTGGGGGTTTGGGTGCCATAATGTTCCCTCTTCCTGGGATAGAAGGTCTGGTGCAGAGCCCAAGTCCAGGGAGGGAGCTTGAGAGAGATGCAGAAGTAGAGGGTACCACACTTGGCGTGGCCAATGTGGTGCTATGAGGATCATGGTCCCTCGATCTCTCTGAAGCTTGAATAGTGTTTTGGGAATTAGGGGAATTGGCGGAAAGGCATAAAGGAAGTCTTGACCCCAGTGAAGGAGGAAGGCATCCCTGGCCTGAACTCCCTGACACGGAATTCTGGAACAGAACCAGGGAAGTTTGGCATTCCACGGACTTGCAAAGAGGTCTATGTCCGGGGTTCCCCAAATTCGAAAAATCCTGGCTACTTGGTCCATGTGGAGGGACCATTCATGTGGAAGCAGAACTCGACTGAGTCTGTCCGCCCAAGAGTTTTGAACGCCTGGAAGATATACTGCCAGAAGATGGATGTGATGCTCTCTGGCAAAGGCCCACAGTCGCAAAGGTTCATTGCAAAGTGACAGAGAGCCAGTCCCGCCCTGCTTGTTCACATAGAACATGGCTACTTGGTTGTCCGTATGGATGAGGACTGTCCTGTAGCTGAGCAGGGTATGGAACACTCTGATAGCTAAGAATATTGCTCTGAGTTCCAATAGATTGATATGCAGAGAAGTCTCCTGTGGAGACCAGATGCCCTGGATGGAGAGATCTTGTAGATGAGCTCCCCAACCCTTTGGAGAAGCATCTGTTGTGAGAGTTGCTTGGGGTAGTGGTTGCTGAAAAGGGGACCCCAGCAACAGGTTTTGAGAGGACTTCCACCACTGGAGAGATCAAAAAAGGCGACTGGAGTTTGCTATTTTGTCTGACAGGCAACCTGATGCCTGAGTTCATTGGGTGGACAAAGTCCATTGAGCTGCCCTCATGTGAAGGCGAGCATATGGAACCACATGCACGGTGGATGCCATGTGGCCTAATAGTTGTAACATCTCTCGAGCAGTTAAGTGGGACTTTAACTGAATCTGGGAGGCTAACTGCACTAGACGTAGGCAACGGGCCTGAGGAAGATAGGCCCTTGTAGTTGTGGTATCCAGCAAGGCCCCTATGAACTCCAGAGACTGAGTAGGTGTGAGATTGGATTTTGGGATGTTTATTACTAGTCCCAAATACTGAAAGATATGCATTGTGCAGGTTAGGCAAGTCTGGGCCTCTGACTGGGATGGGGCTCGAATGAGCCAGTCGTCCAGATATGGGAATACGAATATTCCCAGAGTGCGGAGAAATGCAGCTACTACTGCCATGCATTTCATGAACACCCTTGGTGCAGAGGCCAGACCGAAAGGAAGCACCCTGTATTAGTAGTGCTTTCCTTGAAAAAGGAACCGAAGGAACCTTCTGTGTGCTGGATGGATGAGGACATGGGTGTACGCATCCTTGAGATCTAGAGAACAAAGCCAGTCCTGACTCTGAAGGTATGGAAGCAGAGCCCCTTGAGAAATTATTTTGAATTTCTCCTTGAATAGAAACTTGTTCAATTCTCTGAGATTTAATATGGGTCTGTAGCCCCCTGTTTTCTTTGGGATAAGATAATAAGGGGAGTAGAACCCTGAGCCCTGTTGAAGAAGAGGTACTTCTTCTATTGCCCCTTGGGCAAGAAGGGTAGCAATCTCCTGACCTAGAAGGTTGAGGAGAGATATTGGAGAATTGAACTGTTTCACCATGGTGTGAGGAGGAAGGCTTAAGAAATGAAGCTTGTACCCTTCCTTTATGATGGAGAGGGTCCATTGCTCTGCTGTGATTTGCTCCCATCTAGGAGCAAAGTAAGTCAACCTTCCTGGAATGGTGAGGGACTCTGGTTTTTCCAGAGCTAGAAAGGCTAAGTTCTCTAGTTGCAAGTCAAAGGCCCTGAGGAGGTTGAGGCTGCTGTAGGCCTGGCAGCCTTTGACTTGGCCTGTTTAGGTGGTTGCTGACGCTTTGCAGCAAAATGACCTGCAGAAGATGTCTGCCTATGAGCAGGATAATATCTTCCCTTTTTAGAAAAGATGTCTTTTTGAACAATCTTTTCTTAACAGAGGCAGAGGTAGACTTTGAAAGTCGATCCAAAGCAGAGTTCTCAGCATCCATCTGAGTGGCCTTTGCTTGCCAATCCCTGCCAAACAGGTTTTCACCTGTACAAGGAAGGTTTCCCAACTCATCTTGGACCCAGAGTTCCAAATCAGAGGCTTGTAACCAAGCAATTCTGCATGCACCTATGGCAATAGCCGTGGCTCTGCTTACACACTCAAAAGAGTCAAAGGCTGCACGGTTGGAGAATTTGGAAACATCTTGGGCATGTTTGAGCCAAGTGAGAAATTCCTGCCTTTTATCTTCTGAAATAAAAGGAGCTAAAGTCTGCAGATGATCTGTGACTTCTTTTAGAAACATCCCCATTTAGAGACTATAGGAGTTGATTCTGGCAGCAAGCATATTGGCCTGGAAAATCCTTCGGCCAAAAGCATCTAGAGTCCTACATTCACGTCCTGGAGGGTTAGATGAGTGTCTCTTTGCACTCTTTATTTTCTTCATAGCAGACTCAACCACAATAGAGTGGTGAGGAAGCTGAGTCTTATGAAAACCAGGACAGGGAGGGACACGGTACATGGTGTCTAACCTACGAGAATGAGGAGAGGTGGTGAGAGGAGTCTCCCACATGCCCAACATGAGATCATAAAGAATCTCATGAATAGGTAAGGTAGCTGCTTCCTTAGGAGCCTTAGGATATTGCAAAATGTCTAATTGCTTGGCTCTAGGCTCTGACTCAGAGGCCACTGTGATGGAGAGGCCTCTAACCACTTCCCTAATGAAGTCTTCAAAAGACAAGTCCTCTGGAGGAGACATTCTTCATTTTGGAGAAGCAGACTTCTGAGGAAGAAGTACCGGTGCATCGACAGAAGCCTCCGACTCATCAGAGTCTTCGGAGGAATCAAAGTATCGCCTGTCTGGATGCTCCTGTAAAGCCCGATACGCGTACCGAGTGGGATCGACATCGGGAGTAAGCGGTACCGGTTCGGTACCGATGGGCATCATAGGATAGGGTACCGTTGCAGTCGACACCGAAGCCGATGTCGATGCAATCGGTGCCGGGGTCGGTACCGGCAATGGAGATTGTTGCGGTACCGGAGGCGTCGAAGCCTGCATAAATGCCGTAAGGGTGCGCTGCATGGACAGAATTTTCTGATCCATCGACGCCACCAAAGTCTGGATGTTGGTACCAGTGGAGGCCACCGGTACCCCAGAACACGGCAACAGTTGATCGGTCGAGGCCGAGCCATCGATGTCAACCTGTGACCCCATAGACAATGCTTTGGAAGCCGGAACTTCCCGCCGGGGTAATTTTGCCGGAGCGGAATCCTCGAGGACAAGCCCGGAGGCATCTCGATGCTTAGAGGGAGATTTGCCCTTCGAGGACCGGCTAGATTTATGTTTGGTTACCTGAGATCCATGGGAGGAAGAAGAAGCCCTGGAAGACGTCGATGCCACCGAGGCTGCATCAGAGGGAAACAGGGTACTGAGCTTGGCTGCTCGGTTCTGCCGACCTCTTTTAGACATCATGGTGCAGGACACACAATCCGTGATGGAATGGTCAGGACCCAAACATTTCAGACACCAATCATGGGTGTCGGTGACAGAAATAGTACCGCCACATTTTGTGCAATTTTTGAACCCGGAAGCGGGCTTCTCCATGAGGAGAAAATATTTAGGCCTAAGGCCCAAAATGAAAATGCACAGCTGAATAAAGAAAAGGGGGGTTTTTTTGTTTTTTTTTAAAGAAGAAAGAAAAGAAAAGAAAAGAAAAGAAAAGAAAAGAAAAGACCGGCGGTACCGGTCTGACGTCGAAGGCAGACGCGACACAGAAAAATAAAGAAAAAAATAAAGAACTTCTTCTGCGGTGACAGGAACACGACCTGCTGGCTCCGCGGAAAAGAAGAACTGGAGAGAGGCGGTTGGGAAAGGCGGGAAGGCAGCGCGCAGGCGCTGTGGGATGCTCCCAAAAGCTTTCTTACTGGACGCTGGGGAGCGTTCCCGCGCAGGCTCCGTCAGTACCGACGATACCCATATATGAAGACTCATTCCTGCTTGTTCCTGGAGATAAAGTATTTCCTGACGTTGCCTTTCAATTTACCCCCTTGCAGTTTCATGTTATGCCTTCTAGTTTTACAGCTGCCTCGTCTTTGAAAAAGGTATGTTTCTTCATTAATACTCTTAAGTATTGAAAGGTCTGAATCATATCTCTCCTGTCCCTCCTGAGTATACACATTTAGGTATTCAAGTCTCTGCTCATGTGTCTTCTGGTGCAGGCTCCAAATCATTTTAGTTGCCTTCCTCTGAACAGTTTCCAGTCTCTTTATATCCTTTGCAAAATATGGTCTCCAAAACTAAACAGAATATTCCAAGTGAGGACTCACCAGCGACTTGTACAGTGGCATTAGTAACCCTTTCTGCTGGTAATTCCTCTCTGTATGCAACCCAACATCCTTCTGGTTTTTGCCACCGCCTTGTCACACTGTTTCGCCACCTTGAGATCCTGAGAAACAGTCACTCCAAAGAACTTCTCCTGGTCTGTGCACACCAACCTCTCTCCCCATATCGCACACAATTCCCTTGTATTTGTGCATTACAAAGTGCATGAAGCCGCACTTCTTCACATTAAATCTTAATTGCCAAGTATTGGACCATTCTTCCAGATTTTGTAGATCTTTCCTCATGTTATCCTCAGGGGAGTCCACTCTGTTCCAAATTTTCGTGTCATCTGCAAAAAAGACAGACTTTTCGATTCAGTCCTTCAGCAATATCACTCTCAAATACATTGAGTAGTACCGGTCCCAGCACCAATCCCTGGGGCACGCCACTAATCCCCTTCCTTTCATCCAAGTGAGTTCCATTTACCATCACCTTCTGTCGTCTGTCAGTCTGTCAATTTCTGATCCAATTCATCACCTTGGGACCCATATCCAGGCTGTTCAATTTATTGATAAGCCTCCTATGGGGAACAGTATCAAAGGTTTTGCTGAAATCTAGATAGATCACATCCATCACATGCCCTTGATCTAATTTTCTGGTCACCCAGTCCAAGAACTAAATCAGATTTGTTTGGCATGATCGTCCTTTGGTAAAACCATGTTGCCCCGGATAATACAATTTATTCGTTTTGAGATAGTCCACTATTCTCTCTTACAGGAACGCCTCCATTACTTTTCCTGCCACTGAAGTAAGGCTTACTGGCCTGTTTGCCACTTCTTCTCTATTACCACTTTTGTGAAGAGGTACATCACATCACTCCTTCTCCAGTCCTGTGGAATTTCTCCTGTCTCCAAGGATCTATTAAGAAACATAGAAACATGATGACAGAAAGAGACCACATGGCCTTTCTAGTCTGTCCTTCCATATCAACCACTATAACAGTCCCCTTTTTTCTTTTAGAGATCCTCTGTGTTTCTCCCATGCTTCTTTGAATTCAGATACTGCCCTCATTTCTACCACTTCCACTGGGAGATTATTCTGGGAGTGGAGATTATACTGGGAGTGGAGGAGTGGCCTAGTGGTTGGGGCAAGGTACTTCAGGCCGGAAGGTCGGGGGTTCAAATCCCACTAGAGGACAGCAACCTTGGGCCGGAAGGACTGAGGTTTCTAGTCACACAGGTGCTCCTTGTGGTCTTGGGCAAGCCACTTAACCCTCCATAGCCCATGTTCCCTGTAAAATAGTTATCTCCAAGTTATAATGCCCTGTTCAATGTAATTTCAGTTTGTTCAATGTAAACCGCACTGATGCAGAATAGCGCGGTATATAAGAGAATGTAAATAAATAAATAAATTCCATGGATCCACCACTCTTTCCGTAAAGAAATATTTCCGCATATCACTCCTGAATCTATCCCCCTTCACCCTCATCCCACGTCCTCTTGTAGCAGAGCTTGCTTTCAATCGAAAGAGTCTCTCCTCCTTTGCATTTATGCCATGGAGGTACTTAAACGTCTCAATCATATCACCTCTATCTCGCCTTTCCTCTAAGGTGTACATATTAAGATCCTTAAATCTGTCCTCATATGCTTTATAACGAAGACCACTAATATTTCAGTATCTACCATCTGTACCGACTCCAGCCTGTTTATATCCTTTTGAAGGTGCGGTCTCCAGAATTGCACACAATACTCCAAATGAGGTCATACCAAAGACTTAAACAGAAGCACTATCACCTCCTTTTTTTTGCTAACCATTCCTCTCCGTATGCACCCAAGCATCCTTCTAGCTTATGCTGTCGCCTTTTCTAACTGTTTAGCTACTTTAAGATCAGACACAACCACGCCATTTGGAGTCCAAATGAGGTCGCACCAAAGACTTATATAGAGGCACTATCACCTTCTTTCTTCTGCTGGCCATTCCTCTCCCTATGCACCCAAGCATCCTTCTAGCTTTTGCCATTGCCTTTTCTACCTGTTTAGCTACTTTAAGATCATCAGATACAATCACGCCTAGGTCCCGCTCTTCTTTAGTGGACAAAGGTACTTCACCCCTATACTATATCGCTCACTTGGATTGCTGCAGCCCAAATGCATGACCTTGCATTTTTTAACATTAAATCTCAGCTACCAAATTCTAGACCGTTCTTCAAGCTCAGCTAGATCGATCTCTCATGTTATTTACACTTTCCTGGGTGTCTACTCTATTGCAGGTTTTGTTATCATGTGCAAAGAGGCAAACCTTACTCAACAGCCCTTCTGCTATATCACTAACAAAGATGTTAAAAAGTATCGGACCAAGGACATCCTTTAAAGGCCCTGCAAGAACCTCTCTGAGCTCTTTCAGTATCCTGGGATGTATCCCATCCAGTCCCATGGCCTTGTCCACTTTCAGTTTTGCAAAATGTTCAAGCACATCATCTTCTGTGGATGCTGTAGTATCTACTCCATTCCCATTTGTATATTTGTTTCAATCACACGTGGTCCTTCTTCAGGGTTTTCTTTAGTAAAAATGGAACAGAAGTATTTGTTTAGCATTTTTGCTTTTTTAATGTCACTTTCCACGAATACATTCTCAGCACTTTTGAGTCTTGCAATTCCACCTCTGATCTTTTTCAACCGAATATACCTAAAAAATAAGTTGTCATCATGCTTTAGATCTTTAGCCATCTTTTTTTCTGCCTTTGATTTTGCTATCCTTATTTCTCCTTTTGTCTCGTTTAGCTTTAACCTGTATTCTTTCTGTGTTTGCGAACTTCTGAGTTTTGTGAAAACAGGGATATTTTTTGCCTTTATTTGTGCAGCTACTTCTATGGAGAACCAAATAAGTTTCCCTTTCCTCTCGTTTTTATTTACTTTCCTTACATATGTATCTGTTGCCCCTTTTATTACCTCCTTTAATTTAGCCCACTGCAATTCCACTTCTCTTACCTCCTCCCACCCTACCAACTCCTTCCCTTCAGGCACGTGGTCATTTTAGTGAAGTCAGCGTTTTTGAGGTCTAGGACTTTGAGCTTGCTATGACTGGACTCTGCCTTGGCTTTTATCTCAAACCATACAGCACAGTTACTTACCTGTAACAGGTGATCTCTGGGAACAGCAGGAATTAG
Source organism: Ichthyophis bannanicus (assembly GCA_033557465.1). NCBI lineage: Eukaryota > Metazoa > Chordata > Amphibia > Gymnophiona > Ichthyophiidae > Ichthyophis > Ichthyophis bannanicus. Next base: position 147,640,327 of record CM066033.1, read on the forward strand.
TCCTCACATATGGGTACGTCGGTACCGACGGAGCCCGTGCGGGAAAGCTCCCCAGCTTCTTAGAATAGAAGCTTTTGGGACCTCCCACTGCACATGCGCACTGCCTTCCCGCCTTCCTGAACAGCTCTCCTCAGTTTCGAGTTTATAGCTGAGTCAACAGAGAGAGGACAGGAAGATAGATAGACAAAAGATACAACTCCTAGGGGAGGTGGGTGGGTTGTGAGGACTAATTCCTGCTGTTCCCAGAGATCACCTGTTACAGGTAAGTAACTGTGCTATCTCCAGGAACAAGCAGGAATAAGTCCTCACATATGGGGACTCCCTAGCTTAGATGCATGGGATCCCCTGTAAAGGTTCGCCATCTTCGTATGGATCTCAGGCATCCATTCTGGGAAGGTGGGCAGGAGTTGTTTAGGAATGGAACAGGTGCTTGAGGACAGCCTGGCCAAACAAGGCATCCCGGCGGGAGTCCTTGTCCAAACAGTAATGGGCTGTGAAGGTATGAACCGAGGCCCAGGTAGCGGCTCGACAGATCTGATCTATGGAAACAGAGTGCAGATGAGCCATAGAAGTTGCCATGGCCCTCACATTGTGAGCAGTGACATGGCCTTCCAGAGAAATGTTTTTGCTCTGGTAAGCAAAAGAAATACACTGAGCAATCCAATTGGAAAGTGTACGCTTGGAGACTGGAAGTCCCAAATGGGAAGGATCAAAGGCCACAAAAAGTTGAGAAGACTTTCGATGTGGCTGAGTCCTATTAAGGTAAAAAGCGAGAGCTCTTTTACAATCCAGAGTATGAAGGTTCCTCTCTGCATTGGATGCATGAGGAGCTGGAAAAAAGACAGGTAGATATACCTCTTGATTAAGATGAAAAGGCGAGACCACTTTAGGCATAAAGTGGGGATTCGTCCTAAGGACCACCTTATCATGATGAAATCTTGTGTAAGGTGGATTAGCCACTAAAGCCTGCAGCTCACTGATGCGGCGAGCCGAAGTGACTGCAATGAGGAAGATGACCTTCCAGGAAAGAAATTTCAAGGAGGTGGAAAACATTGGCTCAAAAGGTGGCTTCATAAGTTGACCGAGCACTAGATTCAAATCCCATGCGACCGGGGGTGGTCTGATGGGAGGTTTAGTGAGAGTCAGGCCTCTCATGAATCTTGCAACAAGAGGATGAGAGGAGATAGGTTGTCCATTTATATGTTTCAAGGATGCTGCAATAGCACTTAAATGGACTCTTACCGAGTTCGTCTTGAGGCCTGCATTGGATAGATGCAGGAGATAATCAAGAAGAGAATTCAAAGGAAGTGCCAGAGGGTCAAGACCCTGCTGAGCACACCAAATGGAAAAACGTTTCCATTTGAAAGCATAGGAACGCCTGGTAGAGGGTTTCCTAGAGGCAGAAAGGATATCTTTCACTGGTTGGGAAAGATGAAAGTCTTGAAGGCTTAAGCCTTCAGTAACCAAGCACTGAGGTGAAGGGATTTGGGGTTTGGGTGCCACAAAGTCCCCTCCTCCTGAGACAGGAGGTCTGGCGCAGCTCCCAGATCCAAGTAGGATCCCTGGGAGAGCTGTAGAAGTAGAGGGAACCACACTTGGCGTGGCCAGCGTGGAGCTATGAGGATCATAGTTCCATGATCCCTCTGGAGTTTGAACAGAGTCTTGGGAATCAAAGGAATGGGTGGAAAGGCATATAGGAATGCCTGATTCCAATTCAGGAGAAAGGCGTCCGTAGCCTGAGCTCCCTGACACGGAGTTCTGGAACAGAACCGGGGAAGTTTGGCATTCCACGGACTTGCAAAGAGGTCTATGTCCGGGGTCCCCCATTCCTGAAAGATTCGGTTTATTTGGTCCAAATGTAGGGACCATTCGTGTGGCAGCAGAACTCGACTGAGCCTGTCTGCCCGAGAGTTTTGAACTCCTGGGAGATACACTGCTAGCAGGTGAATCTGATGCTCTCTGGCGAAGGCCCATAGTCTTAGAGCTTCGTTGCAAAGCGACAGAGAGCCCGTCCCTCCTTGTTTGTTTATGTAAAACATGGCCACCTGATTGTCCGTCTGAACTAGGACAGTGAGGTTGGCTAGGAGGGAGTGGAAGACCTTGAGGGCAAGGTAAATTGCTCGCAGTTCCAGAAGATTGATATGAAGGGTGGTCTCCTGTAGAGACCAAGTGCCCTGAGTGGAGAGAGTTTGCAGATGGGCTCCCCACCCTGTTTGGGAGGCATCTGTTGTGAGGGTTGCTTGGGGTAGCAATGGTTGAAATGGAGCCCCCAACAACAGATTCTTGGTGGAAGTCCACCAGTGGAGGGACCAAAACAGACGATCGGAGGTTTGTATTTGGTCTGAGAGCGCTCCTGACGCCTGAGTCCACTGAGTGGCCAGGGTCCATTGAGCTGCTCTCATATGAAGACGAGCATAGGGCACCACATGCACTGTGGAGGCCATATGACCCAGTAGGCGTAGCATTTCCCTGGCTGTCAAGTGAGTGCTGGACTGAGCTTGGGAGGCCAAACTCAGGAGGCGCTGGCCTCGAACATGTGGAAGGTAGGCCCTTGCAGTGATGGTGTCCAACTGGGCCCCTATGAATTCTAGAGATTGAGTAGGGATGAGTTGGGACTTGGGAAGGTTTACTACCAGTCCCAGATACTGCAAAAGGCTCCTTGTGTGGTCCAGGGAAATCTGGGCCTGTGACTGAGTTGGAGCTCGGATGAGCCAGTCGTCCAGATATGGGAAGACAAAGATTCCCATGCCTCTTAGAAATGCGGCTACGACTGCCATGCATTTTGTGAATACTCTTGGAGCAGAGGCTAGACCGAAGGGGAGTACTCTGTATTGGAAATGTTTTCCCTGAAACAGAAAGCGAAGATACTTTCTGTGGGATGGATGGATGAGTATATGTGTATACGCATCCTGTAGGTCTAGAGAACAAAGCCAGTCCTGACCCTGGAGGTAAGGAAGGAGAATGCCGAGAGACAGCATTTTGAATTTCTCCTTGAAGAGAAATTTGTTCAATTCTCTCAGATCTAGGATTGGTCTGAATCCCCCTGTCTTCTTTGGAATGAGAAAATAAGGGGAGTAGAAACCGGACCCTTGTTGAGGAAGAGGAACCTCTTCTATGGCCCCTTGGGCAAGAAGAGAGGAAACCTCTTGACCCAACAGGGTTAGGAGAGATGGGGGAGAATTGAATGGTCTCACCATATGATGGGGAGGAAGGCTGGAGAAATGAAGTTTGTAACCCTCTCGAATGATAGAGAGGGTCCATTGTTCTGTTGTGATTTGTTCCCATCTGGGAGCAAAGTGAACCAACCTTCCGGGTATGGTGAGAGGTTCTGGTTGTGTTAGAACCAGAAGTGGCAAGTTCCCTAGGAGCAAGTCAAAACCCCTGAGGGGTTGGAGCCTGCTGAGCTACAGTAGCTGCTGCAGGCTTAGCTCGTGCTTGTTTGGATTGCTGACGCTTAGCAGTATAGCGAGGTTGAGAAGACTGCTGGCCAGTATTTGAAGCAACTTTGGCCTTCTTATAGTAAGGCCTTTTAAAAGACTTTTTCTTAGTAGGAATTGAAGTGGACTTTGAAAGTCTTTCCAAGGTGGCATTTTCAGCATCCATCTGGGTGGCTTTGATTTGCCACTCTTCCCCAAATAAGTTCTCACCTGTACAGGGCAGATTCCGTAAGCCATCTAGAACCCAAGGTTCCAGATCAGAGGCCTGGAGCCAAGCAAGACGTCGGGCTGCAATAGCAATGCCCGAAGCCCTACTGGCTCCCTCAAAGGAATCATATGCTGCCCTATTAGAGAACTTAGAAACCTCTAAGAGTTGTTTCACTAGGGAAAGGAATCCCTGCTTTTTATCCTCAGGGATAAAGGGGGCAAAATGCCGCACCTTTTTGGCAAGTTCCTCCAGGAACATGCCCATATAGAGACTGTAGGAATTAATCCTGGCTATAAGCATACTAGCCTGGAAAATTTTCCTACCAAAAGAGTCCAAAGTCTTACATTCCCGTCCTGGAGGGGTGGAAGAGTGCCTTTTGGTACTCCTAATCTTCTTCATTGCAGACTTCACCACAATAGAGTGGTGGGGCAATTGAGTCTTTTGGAAACCAGGAGAAGGAGGGACCCTATACATGGTGTCCAACCTACGGGAATAAGGAGACAAAGTCAAAGGATTTTCCCAGAAATCCATCAGTTGTTCTTGAAGGATTTCATGGATAGGCAGGGTAACTGCCTCCTTAGGGGCCTTTGAGTATCCCAAAATATCCAGTTTTTTGGATCTGGGTTCCTTTTCAGAGGATGTGGTAATAGAAAGGGCTGTAGCCATATCTAAAACAAAGTCCTGGAAGGACAAATCCTCTGGAGGGGACATTCTCCTTTTAGGAGAAGAGGGCTCCTCAGGTAAGTTGAGTGAAAACTCAGCAGAATCATCAGAGGAGTGAAAATCCTCAGAGGAATCGGTGCTTTCCTCTAACGCACGATACGCGTACCGATCGGTATCGATATCGGGCGTATCGGGTATGGAACCGGTATGGAGCGAAAGCCCATACGGTACCGACTTGCGTTTAGAGGTGGACGGCCTCGATACCGGCATGGCGGACGATACCGGTATCGGGCCCGGAACCGCTGAAAGCGGAACCGATGGCGTTGCAGCTTTAATGAAAGCCATGACGGCCTGCTGCATGGACTGTACAGTATCGCCCATGGACGCCATAGCTGCCTGGATGTCGGTACCGGAGTGACCCGGTACCCCAGAGCAGGCTAACAGGTGATCTGTCGAGGCCGTAGCATCGATATCAACCTGAGACCCCTGAATTGGCGTTTTTGGAAGTTGGACTTCCCGCCGGGGTTGTTTGGCTGGGGCAGGGTCCTCAAGTTCTAAGCTAAGAGCCTCTCGATGCTTTGAAGGAGATTTGCTCTTTGAGGACTTGCCCACAGAAGGTTTGGTTACCTGAGATCCATCCGGAGAAGAAGACCTGGATGACTGTGATGCTGTGTTCTCTGAAGCAAACAGCACATGGAATTTGTTGGCCCGGTTCTGCAGCCCACGTTTAGACATGTGGGAGCAAGATGGGCAGTCCGGTATGGAATGGTCAGGCCCCAAACATTTCAGACACCAGTCATGGGTGTCTGTGACTGAAATAACAGCATTACATTTGGTACACTTCTTAAATCCAGGGGCTGGCTTCTCCATGAGGAGAAATTGAGTAGGCCGAGAGGCCTCTCTGAAGTGACCAAAGAGCTAAAAAATAAGAAAAAAGAATTATAATTTTTTAAAGAAAGAAAGAAAAGACCGGCGATACCGGTATCGGTATGGGGAAGGCAGGTACGCGGTCTAAAGAAACAAATAAAATAACAATTTCTTCAGCGGTGACAGGAACACGACCTGCTGGCTCCGCGGAAAAAGAGAAACTGAGGAGAGCTGTTCAGGAAGGCGGGAAGGCAGTGCGCATGTGCAGTGGGAGGTCCCAAAAGCTTCTATTCTAAGAAGCTGGGGAGCTTTCCCGCACGGGCTCCGTCGGTACCGACGTACCCATATGTGAGGACTTATTCCTGCTTGTTCCTGGAGATCATGTGATAATTGCTGCTGCTCACATGGGTTTCCACCTGGACATTCGACACGCTATCTCCATTGGTGAGTACTAAATCCAGCATTGAACTTTCCCTGGTCGTTTCCATCACCATTTGTCTAAGCAATGCATCTTGGAAGGCATCCACAATTTCTTTACTTTTTTCCAGATTTGCAGAAAGATTGATTAAAGTCCCTCAAATAGGATCATTTCCCCCTTCATGGCTACCTTTGCAATATCTATAACCAATATCCATTTCTTCGGTTTGAGCCAGAGGCCTGTAGACTACACCAGTATGGATGACAGTGCCATCTCCTCTTTCCAACACAATCCACAGTGCTGATTCTTTTCTCCATGTCCCCTGCATTTCAGCAGCTTTAATATTGCTTTTGACATATAGAGTTACTCCTCCTCCTTTTCTGCCTTCTCTCTCTCTCCTGAATAAATTATAGCTAGCTACGGCTATATTCCATTCATGTGACTCATTAAACCATGCTTCTGTAATGGTAGTGGTAGCTGCATGTATATGACCCTTGCCTCCCGCAGGACCTGCAGACCCTACTGCAATGCCAGATTCTGTTTCCGATGCTGTGATTTAGTATACCCCAGTATTCTGCCCCAGAACGCAGCCTTAGCCACCTCCCAGTATGTCACTGGTCCTACATCTTCTACCCTATTTTTGGCTTCATAATCCAGCCAAGTTTTCCTCAGAAATTATTGGAACTCCGGGCTCTGTGTCCAAACCGGGTTTTGCCTCTAGTATTTGTCACTCCCCTGTTCCCCAAAATGCAACTGCACCTGCACTGCCGCATAGTCTGAGATCATCAGCGGGCGTATCTCAGATTCTCCCAGTTTGAGAAACAAGCACTCCAAAAGGAGCATGTAGTCGATGCACCGGTGCACCTCATAGGGCCCTGAATAGTGTGTATATTCCTTCTCCAGAGGATGCAGGGTACGCCAGCAATCAATCAATTCTAATTCCTTGCACATAAGGTTAATACCCTTATGCTCCCCCCCTTGGGTGACAGACAGGGTGGTTGGCAGTCTGCTGAAACATTGGCCACCATATTAAAGTCCCAACCTAACACCAATTGGTACTCTGTTTGGCCTGCTAAGTGCGATATAAGTTCCAGGTAAAAGCTATGGTTAAAGAAGTTTGGAGCATATATGCTACCCAACACCACCTTTTTCCCTTGCAGTCTCCCCCCAAACACACATGAATATTTACCTCCCCTCAGCATCTCTAACCACTCTCTGCACCACTAAGGTCACCCTTTTCCCCACCAGAATAGCAAATCCCCTCTGGCGAGAGTTGTAAGGTGTGGCTCTTACTTCTCCCACCCATTGCCTCTTGAGCTTTAAGTGCTCAGCGGCAGTCAGATGTCTCTCCAGAAGCAATGCTATGTCTGTCCCTAGAGTATGCAAATATGTAAGAATTTGCTCCCGTTTTATCGGAGAATGCACTCCCCTCTACATTCAGCATGGTCATTTTAACCTCAGCCATAATCTCCCCCTTGCCTCAATGTCTGCACTCTGGTTGTACAGCTCTTGCTCCTCTGGATGTCTGTCAGCACAACATCCGTCAGAATCGTGTGGACATCCACTCCCCCACTTTTCCACAGTGTTTCTCCACCCATCACCTAACTCCGAAGTATCACAGTTTGTCTCTGGCATCCTTTCTTCATCTGACAGGACCTGGGTTCCCCACCAACCTTGCGACTCAGCTTCTCCCATGCAGAGTTCTCTACACCCAATGAAACCTGGCCACTCCACCATTCCTGCAACTCATTTTCTCCTGCATCTGGTCCTCTGTGGCTGATAGAGCTTGGTCTCCTTGCCAACACATGGCTCACTGCTTGGGTGCTGAGCAGTATTCCATCATTACACTGCCATCTCCCTTTGGGAAGGCAAATCATGAGGGGGGGGGGATGAAGCAGGGCTTCCACTCTTCCTCCCCAACTTATATGCAGTGTGCCTGGCTTACCACAAAAACATGTACTTATAGATGGACTAACAGATGGAAGCCTTCAATCACAGATGTGAAATATTCCCAAAAAATCGTATGCAGAGAGTAGTTTTCCTGTTTATTTGGTTACCTTTATCCTGGCATTTCAGAGCACTGCACTGGTGTACACTGTCCCTTTGATGTCTCTTGGTGAGTAAACTAACCAGGTGTCATGGAAGCCAGGCTATGAGAGTTTTGCTGTGAGTGTCTGCATTTGTAGTGCTCTCCTGGAACTAGACACTATTGTTTCTGAGGCTTTCAACAGCTTGTCCTTAGCCATAGAAACCTAGAGCATTTCTTTTTTAAGAAGCACAGTTAGAGCTAATAGGGGATTTCATTGTTTAAAAAAGAAACGTCAAAAAATGAAGATTAAAAGGCTTAAAAGAAAGAGGCTTATCAGGGCAAAATCCGTTTTAACAAAAGTTAAGAGACAGCAAAAATAGATATTAAAACACACACATGAATAAGAACATACCCCTAGCTCAGTTGAGAGAATTAATACTTTGCCTTTGGCTGTTAGATCCTTATACAATGCTTCTATTTCTGCATGATATAACTGTGTTCTTTCTTCTGTTGTTTGAGTTTCTGCCGAAAATAATATATTGCCAACTCTGAAAATACAGAAATTGAAACATCACAAAACATCCAACACCATTTTCAAAGAAAAATATAAAAAATAAACAGCAAAGATGAAGCCAAAAATCCAAGCATAAACAGTATCATAAAACTAGTTAAATAAAAAGAAAAACGAGAAAGAAAAATAAGGCAAAACCTTTTTAATGGGCTAACCATACATTTTAGGCCTAGTTTTTGAAGGTTAAAACCTTCTTCTTCAGGTCTAAATCATTAGCATAGCAACCTGCTCTTTAATTTCCCATACTAATCTTACTCTCAATGCAGAAAGAAAGATTAGGCATGAGGAAATCAGCATAAAACCACTGCACTAAGTGGTAGCACAGTGAGGGACTGCAAAATGCTGCATAATAAATTGCTCTCAATGAAAAAAAAAAACAGCTGAACTAAAATCTAGCAGAATTTATTTATTTTATTCTCTGTAGCACTGAATCTTGGATACAGCATGGGAGCAGAAGATAAAGTGGCCCAAGTTGTCCCCGCAGAACTCCCTTGACCCCATATACTGTAACAACATTGGTGGCCCAAATGAGCTCCCCCGACCCCACATCACATAACATCTGTGGTCCATGTGGGCCACTCCCCCAATCCCACAAATGTTTCTTGGGACTGCCTGACCCCCCCCCCCCCCCATGTACCTCTAAATTAGGAGGCAGTAGCAATGTCCAAGTCCCTCCTGGCTCTATGCCACCATCTTGAAAACTGGCAGTCTGACCCTGCATGGTACATTAGGATGCACCATGCTGGGTCAATCTGCCAAATAAATCAATAGCCTGACTCCAAAGCACCAATCATTACTTTATATGTCAGATTAGCCTTCCATTTTCAAGATGGCAGCACAGAGGCGGGAGCAAGGGTGCATTACCCCTACTTCCGAACTTAGAGGTGTGGTGGGGGGGGGATAAGGGGTATGTGAACAGGGTCCACTTGAGCCAAAGATATTTATGGGGATGGGGAGGGTCCATTTGGGTCACCGATGTGTTTTCTTTGGGGTCGGGGATCCAGGGAACTCACATGGGCCCCCAATGTGGCTATCTGTGAGTTGGGGGCATAGGGTGGGAGATTCAAGCAGTCAGTGGGAATTGGGGGAGGAGATCTGGAGTGACAAGGGGGAGGATAGCAAAAAAAGAGTCAGGAGACTGGCCTGTCTTTTCTTGCTTTTGTCTCCTTTTCTGTTAGTATGTGAGTTAATCCCTGCTCATGCACTGATAGGAAGGGAGATATTAACTCATGATACTGGAAATGGCTGCAGATTACTGTTGCAGTGTGTACTGTTTTTTCTTATAGCGCACACTTTTTAATGCAACGGTAATCTGCATGCCATTAACATAATACATTGGGAGTAAAAAATTATTTTAGCATGTGCATTAAGAACATAAGAGAATAAGATATGCCATACTGGGTCAAACCAAGGTCCATCAAGCCCAGTATCCTGTTTCCAATAGCGGCCAATCTAGGTTGCAAGTACCTGGCAGATTCCCAGAAAGGTACACAGATTTCACATTCCTTATCCCAGGGTAAGCAGTGGATTTCCCCGATTCTCTTTAATAATGATTTATGGACTTTTCCTTCAGGAACTTGTCCAAACCTTTTTTAAGCCCAGCTACACTAACAGATTTTTTTACATCCTCCGGTAACGAATTCCAGAGTTTGATTATGTGTTGAGTGAAAAATTATTTTCTCCTATTAGTCTTAAATGAGCTATATTGTACCTTCATTGCATGTCCCCTAGTCTTTCTACCTTTGAAAGGAGTAAACAACCAATAAGTTTACCCGTTCCACTCCACTCATTATTTTAAAGACCTCTATCACATCTCCCTTCAGCTGTCTTTTTTCAAAGTTGAAGAGCCCTAACCTTTAAAGCCTTTCCTCATATGGGTATCCCTTCCATCCCCTTTACCATTTTGGTGGCTCTTCTCTGTACCTTTTCTAATTTTGCTATATCCTTTTTAAGATATGGTGGCGAGAACTTCACACAGTATTCAAGGTGCAGCCACACCATGGAACGATACAGAGGCATTATAATATCCTTGGTTTTATTCTCCATTCCTTTCCTTATGATTCCTAGCATTGTATTTGCTTTCTTGGCTGCCACTGCACACTGGACAGAGGGTTTCAACCTATTATTCATGATGCCTAAATCCTTTTCCTGGGTAGTGGAACCTTGCATTATGTAACCATAGTTTGGGTTGTTCTTAAGTGCATAACACTGGGGCTGACGTTTGGCACAGCATTTAATGCATGGCTTTCTTCCTCAAGACTTTAACAGACCAATGCAGAAAGACTAACATATTTGCAAAAATATTGCTACACCAAACGCAGAAAAGAGATTGACTTGCACGTAAACATAAAAAAAAAAGTATGTGCACACAGCAACACCAAGCATATTTAAATGATATGCAAATGAGTACACGTATTAAAAAGGAATGATAATAAGATCTACCCCCAATGCAGAGAAATGCATCGAGGATTCCATAACCAGCAGGAGAACCATTAACACTACGCCTGGTCTGAGGTCGACTTAAAACTCCTGCACATGTAGGGACAGACTGTTTTAGGGTATGTACAGTAATGGTGAACAGTTACCTTTGACGTGAAAAATTTTCTGCATGCATCTTTTGGCATATAAGCGTAAGTTCGGCGTTCAAGAAGAAATATCTTGCCTCTCATCTTTGTGTGCTCTTTGGACTCATTTATATCATTTACTGTTGCGTGTCTTTGTTGTGATGTCATAAAAAAATGTTTTGGGTGAGTGTATTATGGATAGGCGCCAAAAGAACCTGCACGTCTTATGCATGTGTGAGCGTTTGACATTTACACGCGTGCGCACACAGCCACTTGTAGCACGTCTATTGTTTGTGCATGCGTTGACTCCCGTCCTTTCAACTTTACGTTGAAGATTTGTGCACAGCTCATTTGCATACACACCCTTTGCTGCATACCGGTGCTGAAGTTTCGTGTCATTGGCGTGCTACGAAAACACATACACAGCTAATAGCACGTGACTTCAGCGCCGGCTTTCTGCATTGGCCTATAAGTGAATAAATACAAATTCGTTTATTTTGAGATGGAGGCCTGTGATAGACTCGACAGCTTGTCACATGATTTTCAACACTTTGCCATTAGGAGGAGCTCAAGAGTCCAGGCAGGAAATGAGCAAATGATTAGGGAATGCAGTTCCAAATGACTCCGTGCTGACAGAAGTGAGCTTATGTTAAAGAAAAACTTTTGGGACTTGTAATTTCAACATAGAACCCAGTTTGAATTAACTGGATAACTGTAGCCAAGAGGGGAAGCATTACATAGGGTAAAAGCTCACACTGGTGGTACAGAGGTGGATGGCAAAGAATATAGAAGCTTAAGAGGTCAGAAGAGGAAGTCCTTGGAGCTGGCTAGGAATCTCAGGATAGATGTGTTGGTAGGATTTCTGTTCACTTAGATAAATCAGGGATAGTCAGCTCCTAGAAGGCTGACAAGGACCAGTTTAAAGCATAAGGGCCAACTGTTGCACTGTAAAGAGTCAGACTAGCCTAGAACAGGGATTTTAAATGCCTATATGAATGTTCTGTAATGCAATGCTAAGGAAAGACTACATAAACAGTGGGCTAAGATCTTAAGTTGCATGCAAGGTGTGAAGTGAACACTTATATTGTAAATAAATTATGGAAACTGTATATGAGCATCCTGCCTCATCTCTGGTAAGGCAAGATACCACGAGGCCAATTCTATTCTGGCCATCCAGCCCCTGTGTGGCCCTCAGAATCTGGGCATACAGCGATCCCACGGGGGCTAGACGTGCCCGCGGGATCAGAATCTGGTCTACTGGCCTGGACGTGTAGGCCGGACCCTGATTCTGATGGGCCGCAATGCCCAGCAGATTCCTGGCTAACTCAGCCATGCTTCGTAATGGAGCCACTGGGCCACGGCGTCTCATTGCCATGGCGCCGCGGCTCCATTACAGAACCGTGATACCCGGCTATTGACCCAAATTGCTCTTTTCCTGCATCCCGACCCCCAATCCGGCCTCCCATGGCCAGGGTTGAGCTACGGGGTACCCCCTGCACTCCCTCATCATTTCGCCCTGGCACTGCGGTCCCCCAGCATCCAGGGGAACTTATTCCACCTCCTAAAATATATCATAGGCTTTTATTGTTAAGAGAAGTAAACAGCTGAATATTTCCTGGGAAGTCTACTTCCACATCAGGTGTCAGCATGAACTTAACAGCATGCAAACCACACACACACACATACTAATCTGATATAAAGGACATTAATTGACACAAAGTTACAGTTCTTTAAATCCACATACTTATCTCCTGTTACAGTAATTGTGAATCCTTCATATTCTTTCCCCTTATCTTTGAGGCTGGGGACTTTCGTGTTCACTGTGAACCCATCTCTTGTTTTGCTGTTAAACTGCTTACAAAAAGCAAGATAAATTATATCAATCTATACTTTATTGGACAAACATTCTAAGGTCATTTAAAAACATTTGGATTTTAGCTTTTTCATGGCAAATCAGTACAAAGGCATATACAACGTATGAATTACAACATTGCATAACACTCTATATTTAGGGGGGTAGATATTAATGAGTGTTAAGGGAATAACATTTTTGTGCCTTGATGTGCATTAATGGGCAAAATTGTTTGTTATTTTACCATAACGCACATTAGTTTACTGCAACGAAGTTAGCAAATAAGATGCAAAGCATTCAAAAGACGTCATTATTATGCTAATCAAATAATATAGCTTGTGTTGAACTTTGCAAGCTGCTTTATTCCAGGATAAATAATGCAAGCTCAAAGCTAGTTCTGATTTTCCTGGCCAGGAGCATCAAGCCACATTTGTTCCCAGCTGCCATCTTAAAGGAGCTGGTAACTTTCTAAACTGCCAGTCAAGATCCCCAACTCCTGAAGACACCCCATGGACCCCCCCCCCCCCCCCAATGCCTCTCTCTAAAAATCCCTAGTGGTCTAGGGTTACAGAAGAGGCACAACCACCAGTAGCTCCTGTCTCCTCCAGAACCAAGTTCAAAATGGCGCCTGTTGACCCCTAGAAGTAGTCTTGTGGTACTTCCCATAGGAGGGTTCAATCTGTTATATAAGGGCTTTAATATAGCAGAGTTTGAACCTCACATCACAGGGGGCAGAAGTGACTGGGAAACGCTCCTGCCCCATAAACCTACATAGGGATTTCTAGAGGTAGGCCTGTGGGACATCGTCTTCAAGGAGGGGGTGTCAGGGATTTCTTGAAGGGGGAGGAGTCTGTGAAGTGTTTTCAAAGGGGTGGGGGGCTCTTGACTGGCAGTCGGGGGGGGGGGGGGGAGTTCCATGTAATTTTAAAAAGATGTCGCCCTTTTCGGAAGGCTCCACGGGAGCAGAACGATGCAGCTTACAAGGCTGACTGCAAGTTGTGTTTCTCTTTCACCGCAGGAGTCACCATTGGCTAGTGACTCCCATAGTAAATTAGCCTGTGGTAAAATATGAGGTTTTACCGCAGCTTGGAAACTAGACCCTTTAGTAGGTGTGTTTTTTTTTTTTATTGATTTTTAGTCATATACAACAACCAAAATAGGTACAAGTCAATCCCATAATAGTTAAGGAGAGGCAAGTATTATAAAGAATAGGAAATATACACAATGATAAAGTCCACATCATGGAATCTCACTGTTAAAAGCAAGGAAACATGAAAAAAGGAAAACAAGAATATATACTATCCACAAATGGAGGTTATACCCCCACTTTTGACTTAAGCCCCTTTCCCGGAGAGGAAATTTTCTAAATGAGAAACTTCAACAAAGGTATATGAAGCACCTTCATATCCAAGAATACATTTGCAAGGAAACCTTAGGAAGAACGTAGCACCTAGTGCCAATACCCGGGACTTAAGATCTAAAAACTGTCTCCGGCGCAACTGGGTGCTACAGGCAACATCAGGAAATATATTGACCAACTGGCCACAGAACTTAACCGTTTTGACCTTAAAAAAGGCCTTAAGTAACCGCTGCTTTATTTCCACAGAGGAAAAAGTAACCAGTAAGGTGGCCCGAGAATTTATAATGTCCTGAGAGTCCTCCAAAAAGGCGGTTAAATTTGTCATAGGAGAGGCAATCTCATCTAATTCCCCATCAACTGAATTGATTTTCTTAAACGTTGAGGGAATATAATAAATCTGAAGAAAATCAATAGTATCAGAGATACCTAGCACTTCCTTAATAAATTTGTCCAATAAAATTCTGTGTGATAGTAACGGGGACTGGGGAAAATTTATAAACTGTAAATTAGACGCGCGCATGGAATTTTCCAGGCGCTCTAACTTAGAATGGAGCACCAAAGAATCTTTTATTCCAGACACACCTGAAGCATCTAATGGAAGCACCTGGGACCCTAATCTAGTAACGGCCGTGTCTACAACTGTAACTTTTGCATCCAATTGTTGTAAGGAAATAACAGTTTCCTGAGAAAACGTAGAAAAAGACTTAAAAGAGGAAGACATTTTGGAATCGATACATTTTAACATGGCCCAAACATCCTTTAGTGTAATTTCAGAATCTGAGGAAGGGGCAGGAAGCTCCAAAGAGCCACTCTCACCAATCGACGGGATTGACTTCGGAAAATCAATCGGCTGTAATTTTCTCACCGATGTAGGACCCGCAAAAGAAACTCCAGGAGTAGGACGCAAAGAAGGAGGAGGTCTTCCACCGGAGCTCAAGGACACCAGCTCTGGAGAAGATTGTGCAATCGGGAGGGGAGCAAAATGCTTATCCAAGGGCAAAACTGGTTTCAAATCTCCTGCCGAGACCTCCGGCGTTTTGCCCCCAACTTTGGCTTTCCGCTTCCCCATATCCAACCAACCCAAGTAAACTACTGAAAACAAATATCAAAAGGAAAAATAAACAGACCTCAAGCAGGTTGCGAGGAGCGGAATCCCAAAGACAAAACCGAAAGCACCACAGAAACGCCACAGTGACGCCAAAGGGGCGGAACTAGCCCCTTTGGACACGCCACTTCGGAACACGCTCCGCGAAAACACGCTCCGCGTAAAAAACAAGGAGCAATTATATAACCAAGAAACACTAAGAAGGGCCTAAGGTTACAAGCTGTCCCGGCTGTGCCTGCCCGATGGAGTGGGGAGGGAAAACAGCAATCTCCAGCACCTCCGCAGCAGCGGCAGCCCCCAGGCTGATGAGCAGCTCCACACACCTCCTGCACAAAACAGCTGATCCACTGAAGAGACGCACGGCACAGCGTTATATCCCCCGAAGGGAAGACCTCCCGGTCAAAGCTGTCCCGGCTGTGCCTGCCCGATGGAGTGGGGAGGGAAAACAGCGATCTCCAGCACCTCCGCGGCAGCGGCAGCCCCCAGGCTGATGAGCAGCTCCACACACCTCCTGCACGAAACAGCTGATCCGACCCTTTAGTAGTTTATAAATTATTAAAATTCAGGCATTATGTGGACAGGCATTTAAACTAGAGAAAGGGGGTGACGGATGGAAAACAAGTTCAGGATGTCACTCCCAGCAAAAACATAACAATGGAAATCGCTGCAGTATTAACCCACATATCAATACCAAGAGGGAAGAGGCGTGTAGAACAAAATCCATGCAAAATACAGGCAAGCCAGTCAACAAATGCTGGAAAGCAATGAGCACAAATGCTCAAAGCCTAGCCAACAAAGTTCCTGACATGGAAGCCCTAATGGTGGAAATGGACTTGGACACTGTGGCCATTACAGAAACATGGTTTAACGAGTCACATGAATGAGATATAGCCATAGCTGGCTATGATCTATTTAGAAGAGACAGAGAGGGTAAAAAAGGAGGAGGAGTAGCAGCCCTATATGCCTAAAGAATATTAAAGCTACTGAAATGCAGGGGATGTGCGGAAGAGAAGCAGCGCTGTGAATTGTGTTGGAAAGAGGAGATGGCACTGATGTAGTCTACAGGCCTCCAGCTCAAACCAAAGAAATGAATAGTGAATTGATTATTGATATTGCAAAGATAGCTATGAAGGGGGAAGTGATCATATTGGGTGACTTTAATCTACCCGATGTAGATTGGAGTATTCCTTCTAAAAATCTGGAAAGTAGTAAAAAACTTCTGGATACCTTCCAAAATGAATTACTTAAGACAAATGGTGATGGAACCGACCAGGGAAAGTTTGATGTTGGATTTAGCATTAACCAACAGAGATAGCGTGTCGAATATCCAGGTGGGTGCCCAGGTGAGCAGCAACAATCATCACACCGTGTGGTTTGAGATAAAAGCCAAAGTGGAGTCCAATCACAGCAAGCTCAAAGTACTAGATTTCAAAAACACTGATTTCAGTAAAATGGCCGAGTACCTGAAGGAGAAGTTAGCAGGGTGGGAGGGGATAATGGAAGTGGAAATGCAGTGGGCTAAACTAAAGGAGGCAATAAAAGGGGCAACACATACATATGTAAGGAAAGTAAATAAAGGCAAGAGGAAAAGGAAACCTATTTTGTTCTCCAAAGAAGTAGCTGCACAAATAAAAGCAAAAAACACAGCTTTCATAAAATTCAGAAGTTCGCAAACAAAGGAACACAGAAAAGAAAAGAGGATAAAACTTAAACAAAAAGAGAAATAAGGATAGCAAAATCCAAGGCAGAAGAAAAGGCGGCTAAAGATGTGAAGTGTGGCAACAAGACTTTTTTCAGGTATATTTGGGAGAGAAGGAAAATCAGAGGTGGAGCTACAGGACTCAAAAGTGCCAAGAACAGATTTGTGAAAAGTGACACTGAAAAAGCGAAAATGCTAAACAAATACTTCTGTTCTGTTTTTACTAAAGAAAATCCTGGAGAAGGACACCTGTGATTGACAAATATACAAATGGGAATGGAGTAGATACCACACTATTCACAGAAGATGATGTGTTAAACAGCTTGCAAAACTGAAAGTGGACAAGTCCATGGGACCGGATGGGATACATCCCAGGAAACTGAAAGAGCTCAGAGAGGTTCTTGCAGGGCCATTAAAGGATGTTTTTAATAGATCCTTGGAGACAGGAGAAGTTCTACAGGACTGGAGAAGGGCTGATGTGGTACCTCTTCACAAAAGTGGTAATAGGGAAGAACTGACAAACTATAGGCCGGTAAGCCTTACCTTGGTGGCGGGAAAATTAATGGAAGCGCTCCTGAAGGAACGAATAGTGGGCTTTCTCGAAACCAACGGGATGCCTGATCTGAGGCAACATGGTTTTACCAAAGGATGATCTTGCCAAACACAATCTGATTGAGTTCTTTGATTGGGTGGCCTAGATTCAGCAAAGCTTTTGATACTGTTCTTCATAGGAGGCTTATCAATAAACTCAACAGCTTGGGGATGGATCCCAAAGTGGTGAACTGGAACAGAAAGTGGTTGACTGATAGATGACAGAAGGTGATGGCAAACAGAACTCACTTGGATGAAAGGAAGGTGATTAGCAATGTGTCCCAGGGTTCGGCCCTGGGACCGGTACTGCTCAATGTATTTGTGGATGATATTGCTGACGGACTGAATGGAAAAGGCTGTCTTTTTGCAGATGACACGAAAATTTGCAACACAGTGGACTCTCCTGAGGGAGTGGAGAACATGAGGAAAGATCTACAAAAGCTGGAAGAATTGTCTAATGCTTGGCAGTTAAGATTTAATGTGAAGTGCAGTGTCATGCACTTGGGAAGCAGAAATTCAAGGGAATTGTATGCGATAGGGGGTGAGAGGTTGGTGTGCATGGACAAGGAGAAGGACCTCGGTGTGTTTGTTTCTGAGGATCTCAAGGTGGCAAAACCGTGGGACATGGCAGTGACAGAAGCCAGAAGGATGTTGGGTTGCATACAAAGAGGAATTACCAGCAGAAAGGAGGAGATACTAATGCCACTGTACGTCACTGGTGGGGCCTCACTTGGAATATTGTGTTCAGTTTTGGAGACCATATCTCGCAAAGGATATAAAAAGACTGGAAACGGTTCAGAGGAAGGCAACCAAAATGATTTGGAGCCTGAGTCAGAAGACGTACGAGAAGAGACTTGAAAACCTAAATATGTACACTCTGGAGGAGAGGAGGGACATGGGAGATATGATTCAGACCTTTAAATACTTAAAGAGTATTAATGAACAAACAAATCTCTTCCAAAGATGGGGAAGCTGTAAAACTAGAGAGCATAACATGAAACTGCAAGGGGGTAAACTGAAAGGCAATGTCAGGAAATACTTTTTCACTGAAGGGGTGGTGGATGCTTGGAATGCCCTCTCGATGGAAGTGGTGGGGACAAATATAGTGACAGAATTCAAAATGGCATGGGACAGACACAGTGGATGCCTTTACAGCAACAGGATAAAATCAAAATAAAGATAACTATCTCGTATATCTCAGAAAATAGGTGTGACCCACACGGAGCAGTGGGTACACCCCTAAACAAAGGCATGGGGAGGTGTGACCTGCACAGAGGGGGAGGTGTGACCTGCACAGAGCGGCAGGTGCACCTGCTCTTGCTGCCTTGCTGGGCAGACTAGATGGACCATACTGGTCTTTATCTGCCATCATATACTAGGTTACTATGTTGTATGCATAGCAGAACAATACCTTCAGCATCAGTTCTCCATAAGAGACTATATAATATCCCAATAAAACATCTTATGTTCATTAACCCGTTATAAAAAAATATATTTATAAAACCAAGATCTCTTCTGTTCTAATACTCCAAAATGGATTACAAAATATTTTAAAAAAGAAAAGGTTTGGCAGACTACTCAAAATGATATAAACCAAGATCAAAAACTAAAATAGCCAGGTCCTAAATCATTTCAAAAGTCTTTCCCTCACATTAAGCTATTGTTTTGCAAACTTGTCTATAGTCACCATGTCTGGCTGTGTTTGAAATCAATACAGGACAATTCTTTTCCTTCTGTGGATCACTGGATATGATTCATGCCATATCTTGGAGCAATGGGGTTTGCAACAGGATACCGTCCTAAGAAAATACTAATTTTGCATTTCTCTACTGTACTGGAAACTTCAACCAAATGTAATCATCATCAGTTTTCTCCTTTAGTAGCTCTTATGAATAAAGCATGCACATATTTATTGCAAATCCAGTATGACATTCAACCCTTTCCACTCATGTACATTTTCTGTGTTGCTTGTCCCAGATCTGAATAAATTTTAAACAAGAAACTGGCCAAATTACAACCAATTATGACATTCTACAATAACTAGTCCTGTTGCATTTTATGGGCCATAAACTAGCATATTATTCATATGTCCACAGGGTGGGACAGACCATCAGAATGGGAAACTTTAAATGTCCCACGGGGGTGGGACAGTTGAGTGGAAAGGGTTAAGCTTTATTCCAGGCACAGTAATCTTACTGTTTAGTCCACAAAGGACACTGGTGTAACATTTCTTGCAAAGACAGATTACTGCAGTTTTTGCAAGAAATGCGACACTGGTATCCTCTGTGGACTATGCAGCAAGATTACTGTGTTTCCTTATCACAAAAGGCTATATAGTGCCTTGGTCTTCACTCAGCTCAAGGGCCACCAACGGGCTAGGTTTTCTGGATATCTCTAATCAATATGCATACAATGGAGGTTGTGGGCATGCAAATCTCTCATATGCAGAATAGGGATAGCCTGAATACCTGACCTGTTATTACTACTACTACTAGTCATCATTTGTATAGTTCTACAAGGCATAAGCAGCGCTGTACATATAGATGTAAGACACAATCCCTGCTCATCACTTACAATCTAATCAAGACAAAAAAAACCCAAAACAAAGCAAAACTAGGGACTAGAGTATGGTAAAAAAACAAAAGTAACGGACAAGAGATTGAGGAGCATCAGGATGCAAAAGTAACACTTGAGAATTGGGAGTGAAGAAGTCACATGAGCCTGAACATTCTCAGCTGAAAACAACAAAAAGACAACATGCTAGCAGGAGCACAGGGTCTACCTTATTTCAAACATATCTTTGGACTATAAACTGTACTTATAATCTAGAAAAAATCAACTAGAAATTTAGAATCATCATAATGGCATAAAGGTATCAATACAAGTCTAAAAGGTTGTATATGGGGCTGCTGTGTTAGGGACGATGCCCCCCCCCCTCATTCAAATGAATAAAAAAATAGGTTACCTGTACATTGCATTTAAATAGTTTGAAGCTACTTGTAATTGTGAGGTTAATAATAGAGAGAGTAAACAATTTTGAGTCTATCACCAATTAAGACATCATGGTTCTGTGTGTTACTGTAGATCAGAATAAGGCACTATAGAAGTATGAACAGAATATTAATCATGATGGTTCTTAGATCACTGACACATTGTGGTTTACTCACTTTAACGCAAGCACCATCATTGTCAATGGAGTGTATTAATTAATAACATGTTAAATAGTAATAACATATATGTTGAAGTTCAATAATGTGTGTTTTACTAATGCTAGCAGCTAGTGGAGGCTTTAAGAGACACATTTTAATCAACTGAATTTAAATCAGGTTAACTCTGAAGGATCAAAAATCAACTGTTTAAATATTGTTCATCCTATCCACAAAGTTATATTTTAATTAAGTTTACCTAAATTATTTGAAAGACGTTAATTTACCTTAAGAAGTGTTTGTGAATTCTGAATTGAAAAGTTACATGGAACTGCCATATTAATGTACTTATTTTCTCATAGAACGATCTTATTTTGTAACATATTCTTGTTGATATGATGAAATCAATAAAGAATATTTAGCTAACACCATCTTTGTAAGCTTCAGATGCTGCCTCTTAAATCCATGCTAGGATATTAGGGGAGAAAAACACTTGCAAAAGTTACTCAAGAGTCTAAGAGGCGTGTCTATTAAGTATTTTCCCTTTAGGTACAAAATGGGAACAATTCTGTAGTAGACAGGCCCCTAAGAGTGATTTCGTATTCTCAAGGGGGCAACAGAGATCTTGTTGCATACTAACCCAAGAATTACAAGTAAAATAACAGTATGGTAGATTTTTCCTTTAAAAGGTTATAGAATGATAATGCTGGGTATTTATGTCCTGGATTGGCCACTGTTGGAAACAGGATACTGGGCTTGATGTGCCTTTGGTCTGACACAGTATGACAATTCTTAAGTTATATTACTGCACAACCTAGCTCTAAGGGGAACATTTAAAACTGATAGAGTTGAATACTGATTTAACATCCTCATTTTATATTGCCAAAAGTCAGGTTTATGGCATGAATGTGTGTCTCATAATATCCAGTGTTGTCATGTGTCAATAAATTTCTATCTATAAGTAGGATTAATCAAACAAGTGGTGACATCATCCTTTGGCACAACACAGACGAGCTCTCAGAGCTCAGAAAAACCTACAATGATTTTCTGAGCATGCATGAAAATTCTTGCATGCCACCACCTTATTAGTCCCCTCAATCTGTTTTTGCTCTACCACCCAGATACACTGACACAGTCTCTCAAAGTGAAAAAGGACTCAGAGAATTTTTATTTTTGTTTCTCTCTTTCTTCAAGTCCCCTTGCTATGCCTGCTAAAAAAGACTGAGTTTCATCTAGCAGAACAGCTGTTTGCCATGAGGAGGACATCAATAAGAGTAAAAAATGCCTCTGTGGATGGAAGATGTGTATTAATTTTAGCAGGGTTTGGAACAAGACCATAATGTAAAAACTACTCTCACTGGAGGGCCGACGTAATAAGTCATGCTTTAGAACTGTGTGCTAAGTTTCAGTTAATATAACATATGCTAAAAATGCTTTTTTTAAAGTTCCCAATGCAGTAAACTAATAGCATACAAATTACAGCCCAATATAGCAAAAAAAAAAAACAATCCTCTGTGCACCACTAATATAATAAGAAAGGAAAAAAAGATGTCAGCTTCTGTATGCAAAGACCATTCATCAAGCCACTTAAATGACATCAGTCAGAAAAACCTTCCTCCAACCGATTTTTAATAAATGTATCCAAATTAATTTTTTTAACCACAAATATTTCAGTTTCTTTAAGATCATTTATTGGCCAGCACGATATAGAGGTGTTGAACACCTGCTATAGGGCCATCCACCAGAAGAGGACCTGGATGCTCCAGCGAATAAAGAGAGCAAATTGTAAGTACTGTTGAACAAGCACCTATCTCCATACTGATGGCCCCTAATATATATTTTAAAAATTCTTTTGGTAAAAAAATTTAGTATGCTATGTTGGTGTGAATGCTTCTTCACAGATGTGTGAGCAGTGAAGGAGCTGGTTATTTCATTATATTGGTATATTTCCTTCAGTGAGTGGGAATATTTTTTATAGGAGCACTGGCTAAGGAGACACTAGCAGAAGCATCGTGATATGTCTGTGGCCACAGCTGTGGCAATGGTGCTAGAGGCCTGTGTGATAGAGGTATCTGGTGAGGGCTGTGCATGCCTGTGAACAGCTGGCATGGACAGCACACCAAGGGGAAGAGTGGCCAAGAGGTGCATACAGACAGTGAGGACAGCATATTCCAATACTGTGTGAGGACCCAGAGCCTGGTATCTGCTGCCTAGGTCAATAGGAAAGGGCATTAAAAGGTCAGAAAGACATGGGAGAAGAATGTAGGGCTATGGCAAATGGCAGAGGTGTTGCAAAGTGGAGGTGGCTAAAAGGTCCAAATGGGGAAAAAATGTGTGACCAAACTGCCAACAGGCCAGGGGACCCAAGATTGAGGGCAGGGGAGGACACAGATGTGAGTGGCAAAGGGATGAGTCTGGATCATATAGATGCCACTATGAAGGGGCAAGCAGGACAGGTCTGCTGTGGGAAAGGATGTGTGACAGAGAGAAATGGATGTCACAAATGTAGGTGGGGGAAGGGCATCTATAAGCAATATAGGCATGCCGCTCATGCGCACTCTAATAAATGGTGTAGGTCAGATATTAGCCAGGGCCAAGAGGTCATAGCTGCCTGAAGCAACAATGTAGGACAAAGCTAAGAACTACAGACCCTCCGACAGTAGGGTGCAGCACAGCACAGACCCTTTGTCAGCATGCCCCCTGCCCCATGTGGGCGAGGCCACCATCTGGAAGGTGTGGGTCACAGAGACCAGCTGATGCAGAACAGCCAATTGAAGGATCCTATCACCACTATGTGGCAAGCCAGATCCCAGGATTGACACTTCATCCCTCACCAGCAGAAGCAACAGCCTCAGCTGGTGACACACCAGAGACACCAGCAGATGGAGCACCATTGCCCATGCCACAACAAGCGTCTGATGACACTGGAGGAGAACCAGAGGCCCCACAAATGGGCAAAGACAGGGAAGCTACCACCCAAGCAGCAACCAGCTCCTCCATCTGCAGCAGCCACTCTCATTTTTTAGGAGCATAACATATGCTAAATTGGATCAGACCAAAGGTCCATCAAGTCAAGCATCCTGTTTCCAACAGTGACCAATCCAAGTCGCAAGTACCTGTCAGGTTGCCAAAAGGCAGAAAGATTCCATGCTACTTATCTCATGGATAAGCAGTAGATTTTCCCTAGTCCATTTTAATAATGGTTAATGGACTTTTCCTCCAGGAACTTGTCCAAACCTCTTTTAAACCCAGCTACATTAATAGCTCCTTACTACATTCTCCAGCAACGAATTCCAGAATTTGATTATGCTTTGAGTAAAAAAATATTTTCTCTGATTAGTTTTATATGTGCTGCTTTGTAGCTTTCATTGCTTGTCCTCTACTCTTTCAAAAAGTAGAAAGACTAAACAACCAAGCTACAATTTACCCATTCCACTCCACTCAATAAAGCATAGTTACTCACCTGTAACAGGTGATCACCGGGAACAGCAGGAATTTAGTCCTCACATATGGGTATCGTCAGTACCAATGGAGCCTGCGCGGGAACGCTCCCTAGCGTCCAATTAAAAAGCTTTTGGGAGCATCCCACAGCGCCTGCCTGCTGCTTTCCCGCCTTTCCCAACTGCCTCTCCAGTTGAGTTTTAAAGCTGAGACAAAGAGAGAGAGAGGGAAAGGAAAGAGATAGATAGAGAGATACAACTCCTAGGGGAGGTGGGTGGGTTGTGAGGACTAAATTCCTGCTGTTCCCGGAGATCACCTGTTACAGGTGAGTAACTATGCTATCTCCAGGAACAAGCAGGAA
Organism: Ichthyophis bannanicus; assembly: GCA_033557465.1. Classification (NCBI taxonomy): domain Eukaryota; kingdom Metazoa; phylum Chordata; class Amphibia; order Gymnophiona; family Ichthyophiidae; genus Ichthyophis; species Ichthyophis bannanicus. Next base: position 147,664,639 of record CM066033.1, read on the forward strand.
TGTAGTCATCACATATGGGGACTCCCTAGCTTTAGGTGCCAGGGAGAGACCCCAGAAGTTGTGTGTCCCTGAACAGGGCTCCACTTCCCCCCATGGATCTCTGGCATCCTACCAGGGATGGCGGGTAGGAGTTGATTAGGTATGAAACAGGTGTTGGAGAACAGCCTGACCAAACAAGGCATCCCGGCGGGAGTCCTTGTCCAAGCAGTAATGGGCTGTGAAGGTATGAACCGAGGCCCAAGTGGCTGCTCGACAGATGTCGTCGATAGACACACAGTGCAGATGAGCCATTGAGGCTGCCATGGCTCTCACATTGTGAGCTGTGACATGGCCCTCCAGAGAAAGGTTCTTACTCTGATAGGCGAAGGAAATACGCTGAGCAATCCAGTTAGACAGTGTTCTCTTGGAGACTGGAAGTCCCAAATGAGAAGGATCAAAAGCAACAAAGAGTTGAGAGGACTTTCTATGTTGCTGTGTTCTTTGTAGGTAAAAGGCTAAAGCTCTTTTAAAGTCCGAGGTATGAAGATTCCTCTCTGCATTTGATGCATGAGGCCTTGGAAAAAACATAGGTAGGTAGACCGCTTGGTTCAGATGAAAAAGGCGAGACCACCTTTGGCATAAAGTGTGGATGAGTCCTAAGGACTACCTTGTCATGATGGAACCTTGTATAAGGTGGATCAGCTACTAGCGCTTGCAACTCACTAATGCGGCGTGCTGATGTGATTGCAATGAGAAAGATAACCTTCCAAGAAAGGAATTTCAAGGAGGTAGTAGCGAAAGGTTCGAAAGGTGGCTTCATAAGCTGCCCAAGAACCAGGTTTAAGTCCCATGCCACCAGTGGTGGCCTAATGGGAGGCTTAGTTAGAAGAAGGCCTCTCATAAATCTTGCTAGAAGAGGATGAGAGGAAATAGGCCGTCCATTTAAAGGCTTAAAGGAAGCTGCAATAACACTCAAACGGACTCTTACTGAATTAGTCTTAAGGCCTGCATTGGATAAATGAAGGAGATACTCCAGCAATGATTCCAGAGGTATCGCAAGGGGGTTAAGACCCTTTTGCGAACACCATATGGTAAACCTTTTCCACTTGAAAGCATAAGAGCGTCTTGTGGAAGGTTTCCTGGAAGCAAAAAGAATATCTTTTACTTGCTGAGTGAGATTAAGATCATTGAGATCTAGGCCTTCAGCAACCAAGCCCTGAGACGCAGGGATGCCATAACTTTCCATCCTCCTCAGATAGGAGATCTGGAGCAGACACTAACTCCAGGGAGGGAGCTTGTAGAAGCAGAGGGTACCACACTTGCCGTGGCCAATGTGGAGCTATGAGAATCATATGGCCTCTGTCTCTCTGAAGCTTGAACAGGGTTTTGGGAATTAGGGGAATGGGTGGAAAGGCATACAGGAAGTCTTGACCCCAGTGAAGGAGGAAAGCATCCCTGGCCTGAGCACCCTGAGCCGGAATTCTGGAACAGAACTGGGGAAGTTTGGCCTTCCATGGACTTGCAAAGAGGTCTATGTCCGGGGTTCCCCAAAGTTGAAATATCCTGGCCAGCTGGTCTGCATGCAGAGACCACTCGTGTGGAAGCAGAACTCGACTGAGTCTGTCTGCCCAAGAGTTTTGAATGCCTGGAAGATACACTGCCAGAAGATGAATCTGATGCTCTCTGGCGAGGGCCCATAGTCGCAAAGCCTGTTCCCCACTGCTTGTTCACATAGAACATGACTACTTGATTGTCCGTATGAATGAGGACTGTCTTGTAGCTGAGCAGGGTGTGGAACACTCACAGAGCAAGGAAGATCGCTCTGAGCTCCAAGAGATTGATATGTAGATAACTCTCCCGTGGAGACCAGGTGCCCTGGGTGGAGAGGTCTTGCAGATGAGCTCCCCAACCCATTGGAGAAGCATCTGTTGTGAGAGTTGCTTGGGGTAAGGGTTGTTGAAAAGGGGACCCCAGCAACAGGTTTTGAGTGGACTTCCACCACTGGACGGACAAAATAAGGCGACTTGTGTTTGCTATTTTGTCTGACAGACATCCTGATGCCTGGGTCCATTGGGTGGATAAAGTCCACTGAGCTGCCCTCATATGGAGGCGAGCATAGGGAACCACATGCAGAGTAGATGCCATGTGGCCTAAGAGATGTAACATTTCTCGGGCAGTTAGATGAGGCTATAGCACTGCTTGAGAAGCTAACTGCACCCGGCAAAGGCAACGGGCCTGGGGGAGATAGGCCCTTGCCTTTGTGGCATCCAGCAAAGCTCCTATGAACTCTAAAGACTGAGTGGGAGTTAGATTGGATTTTGGGATGTTTATTACCAGCCCTAAATACTGAAGGATATGCATTGTGCAGGATAGAGAAGTACTGGCCTCTGACTGTGTTGGGGCTCGAATAAGCCAGTCGTCTAAGAGTGCGGAGAAATGCTGCTACAACAGCCATGCATTTCGTGAACACCCTTGGTGCTGAGGCCAGGCCAAAAGGAAGCACCCTGTTTTGGTAGTGCTTTCCCTGAAAAAGGAACCGAAGGAACCTTCTGTGAGTTGGATGGATGAGAACATGGGTGTACGCATCCTTGAGATCTAGAAAACAAAGCAAATCCTGACTCTGAAGGTATGGCAGCAGAGATCCAAGAGAAATAATTTTGAATTTCTCCTTGACAAGGAATTTGTTCAATTCTCTGAGGTCTAAGATAGGTCTGTAACCCTCTGTTTTCTTTGGGATAAGGAAATAAGGGGAATAGAAACCTGTACCCTGCTGATGAAGGGGTACTTCTTCTATTGCCCCTTGGGCAAGAAGGATAGCGACCTCCTGACCTAACAGGTTGATGAGAGAGGTCGGAGAATTGAACTGCTTTACTATTGTATGAGGGGGCATGCTTGAAAAATGAAGCTTGTACACCTCCTTTATGATGGAAAGTGTCCAATGCTCTGCTGTTATTTGCCCCCATCTGGGGGAAAAATGACATAACCTTCCTGGAATGGTGGACGGTTCTGGTCCCCCGAGAATCAGGAAGGCTAGGTTCTCTAGATGAGAGTCAAAGGCCCTGTGGAGGCTGAGCCTGCTGGGCCGGTTGAGGCCTAGCAGCCTTTGCTTTCTTCTGTTTGGGTGGTTGCTGACCTTTCCTGGCAAGCTGACCTGCAGAACGTCCCTGCTGAACATAAGCAGGATAAAATCTTTTCTTTTTAGAAAAGAATGGTTTCTTGAACAATTTCTTTCTAGCAGGATCAGCAGTGGACTTGGATAATCTATCCAAGGTGGAATTTTCAGCATCCATTTCATTGGCCTTTTCCTGCCAATCTTTACCAAACAGGTTCTCACCAGTACAAGGGACATTTCCCAATTTGTCTTGTACCCAGAGCTCTAGATCAGATGCCTGGAGCCAAGCAATTCTACGTGCACCTATGGCAATAGCCGAGGTTCTGCTTATGCACTCAAAGCAGTCAAAGGCTGCACGGTTGGAAAACTTAGAAACCTCTTGGGCATGTTTGACCAAAGTGAGAAAAACCTGTCTTTTATCCTCAGGAAGAAAAGGACTTAAAGACTCTAAATCATCTGTGACCTCCTTCAGGAACATTCCCATGTAGAGACTATAGGAACTGATCCTGGCAGAAAGCATGGAAGCTTGGAAGACCCGAAGTCCAAAAGCATCCAGGGTTCTGCACTCTTGATCCTTAGGATTAGAGGCATGCCTTTTTGCACTCTTGATCCTTCTCATAGCTGATTCCACTACAATAGAGTGGTGAGGAAGCTTAGTCTTATGGAACCTAGGACAAGGAGGGACTCGATACATAGTATCCAGTCTACGAGAATGAGGAGAGGTGGTAAGAGGTGTTTCCCACATCCTTAACATGAGATCATATAAAATCTCATGAATGGGCAAGGTAGCTGCCTCCTTAGGAGTTTGGGGATATTGTAGAATTTCTAACTCCTTGGCCTTTGGCTCCGTTTCAGGGGCCACAATAATGGACAGGCCCCGAGCCACCTCCCTGATAAAATCTTGGAAGGAAATATCCTCTGAAGGAGACATCCTGCGTTTAGGGGAGCAGGGCTCCTCTGGAAGAAGCATCACTGCATCGACAGAACTGTCAGAATCCTCAGATTCTTCTGAGGACTCGAAGTATCGTCTGTCTGGATGCTCTTGAAGACCCCGATACCCGTACCAACCAAAGTCGGTACCAGGAGTAACCGGTACCGGGGTATCAGTACCCGAGGTCATCGGATGACTGGGTACTGGCAAAGCAGACACCGATGCCAATGTCGATGCTATCGGTACCGGTACCGATACCGAGTCCTGTGCCGGTGGAATTGTCTGTCGCCAAACGAGCAGATATAAGGAAAGCCGCCATACTGCGTTCCATAGCCAGAACTCTCTGGTCTATCGACACTGCCAATGCCTGGATGTCGGTACCGGAGGAGACCGCCGGTACCCCAGAGCATGGCACCAGTAGTTCTGCCGAGGTCGAGGCCTCGAGAACATCCTGGAACCCCGATAATGCTTTGGAAGCCGAAGCCTCCCGCCAGGGTAATTTTGCCGGTGCAGAATCCTCGAGGGCAACGCCAGAGGCATCTCGATGCTTAGAAGGAGATCTACCCTTCGAGGACCGGCTGGATTTATGTTTAGTTACCTGAGATCCACGGGAGGAAGAAGCAGCCCTGGAAGACGTCGATGCCACCGAAGCTGCATCAGAGGGAAACAGGGTACTGAGCTTAGCAGCTCGGTTCTGCCGACCTCTTTTAGACATCATGGTGCAGGACATGCAATCCGTGATGGAGTGGTCAGGACCCTAAACATTTTAGACACCATTCATGGGTGTCGGTGACGGAAATGGTACTGCCACACTTGGTGCACTTTTTGAAACCTGAGGCAGGTTTCTCCATGGTAAGGAAACGTTTTTGGGCCTAGGGCCCAAAAAGGCGCTTGCACCTGAAGAAAAAAGAAAATATATCTATATTTTTTTATGGAAATATGAAAGAAAAAACCGGCGGTACCGGTAGAGCGTCGAGGAAGGCAGATGCGACCACAAAAAAGAAAGAAAAAAAGAAAGAATTCTTCTGCGGTGACAGGAACACGACCTGCTGGCTCCGTGGAAAAAGAAGAACTGGAGAGAGACAGTTGGGAAAGGCGGAAAGGCAGCACGCAGGCGCTGTGGGATGCTCCCAAAAGCTTTCTAATTGGACGCTGGGGAGCATTCCCGTGCAGGCTTCGTCGGTACCGACGATACCCATATGTGATGACTACATTCCTGCTTGTTCCTGGAGATACCTCTATCATACTTCCCCCTCAGCTGCCTTTTCTCCGGGCTGAAAAGCTCTAACCTTTTAAGCCTTTCCTTCTACGAGTATCCTTTATCATTTTGGTCACTCTTATTTATTTTATTTTATTTATTTTAAAACATTTGTTAACCACCATATGCATACAAAGCAGTGTACAACAGATCAAACACAACACAATAATCCCCCACTGGCCCTTCACAGCAGGACCCCCAAACCACTCCAAAATAAAAATAAAATTAAAATTAAATAGAATACACCATGAGACAACTGCTGCCAACTACTGTCCTACCAGACCAACATCCCCTCTGCCATGCTACCTGCTACCCACCAGCCAACCCCATTAGCCTGTTGGAAAGAGCAAGGTCTTCAGATGCCTCCAGAATGTTAAGAGATCCGTCTCCATGCGCAAGCCAGATGGCAAAGCATTCCAAAGAGTTGGAGCTGTCACAGAAAAAAAACCAGTGCTTGTCAGTGCTGCAGGAGAACCTTGGTAAGCCGCGAGATCGTCAACAATTCCGCCTAGGCAGATACCATCGTACCAACTCCCATAGATAACAGGGCCCTGAGCCCCATGATAACTTGAAGACAAGCGTCAGTACTTTGAAAATACATCTTTGCCTAACTGTTAGCCAGTGTAACTGGCACAGAACCCCTGTGATAGAATCATTCTTCCCTAAACCCTGTAACGGTCTGGTCACCGAGTTCTGGATCATCTGCAACTTCCTCATCAGATAACTTGGCAGCCTAACATATATGGTATTACAATAGTCAAGCCAGGATAACACCAAAGCCTGCACCACCATGCCTAAAGCGTCACGATCTAAAAACAGCTGAAGCTGTCGCACAACTCGCAGATGTCCATAGGCTGTCTGGACAACCTGGGACACCTGCTGATGCAGACTTATTTATTTAGCTGTATTTATATCCCGCTTTTCACCGGGTCAAAGCGGTCAGTTGGGGAATACATTTAACACGAGGGGATATGAGACACATACGCTAATACTTACAGGGAACATGGGCAATGGAGGGTTAAGTGGCTTGCCCAAGACCACAAGGAGTGCCTAGAGGACTAGAAATCCCAGTCCCTCCGGCCTGAGATTGCTGTCCCCAGGTGGGACTTGAACCCCCGGCCCTCCGGCCTGAAGTACCTTGTCCTAACCACTAGACCACCCCTCCCTAATAGATCTTAGATCTGCCTCCAGGAGAACCCCCAGGTCCCAGATCTCCCCTCTCCAGTCCAGGCGAATTCCCTCAATGGAAAGACTCTTCTCTGTACTTTTTCTAATTCCGCTATGTCATTTTTAAATATGGCGACCAGAATTGCTTACAATATCCAAGGACCAGATTGCACCCAGCCCCTGCAAACCATGGAGTGATACAGAGGCATTATAATAGCCTTAGTTTTATTTGCCATTCCTAGCATTCTATTTGTTTCTTGGCCACTGCTATGCACCGAGCAGAGGACTTCAAGGTATTATCCACAATGTTGCCTAGATTCTTTTCCTGGGTGGTGATTCTTAGTGTGGAAGCTTGCATTAACTATAATCTAGATTGTTCCTCCCTAAGTACATAACCTTGCCCTTGTCCACATTAAATTTCATCTGCTATTTGGACACTCAGTCTCCCAATTTATTAAGGCCCTTTTGCAATTTTTCACAATCGTGTTTTACCAACTTTGAATAATTTTCTCTCATCTGCAAATTTGATCACCTCACTTGTTATTACCATTTCCAAGTCATTTATGAATATGTTAAAAAGCAGTGGGCCCAGCACAGATCCCTGGGGTACTCCACTATTCATCTTTCTCCATTGAGAGGAGGAAGAGGGCGAGGCAGTGCACAGCAAAAGAGTCGGGGGATGCATGTACCCCTTATGATACATCAGACTGCCAGAGACAGCAGTGAAGCACCTGAAATGGACATTGCACTGTCTGAGCCTCTGCAGATCCCATCTTGTAAGCTAGAGGGATATAGAGGAATGGGTGGGGGTGGGAGGGAAAAAAGGGAGGAAGAGGAGGAAAAGGGGTGGGAGGCATGGCATAGGACATGCTGCATTACCCCAGGTTATATCGGTAGGCGGGTGGCTGGTAGCAGCAGCACACATGACCGGCTGCCGCAGATTCCATCTCAGGAGGGGAAGGCGGACGGTGGCAGCATTTCCAAAAGCAGCTGCTTTTTGCCACAGCTTTCTAAAGTGGCAGCAAAAGGTTAGAGCACAAATAATGCCTCGACGCCATGCGTCATTATTTTGATCATAAACTTTGTTAATGTTGGGATAATATGATGCGTTTAATCTCAGTGGTGAGATAAAACGCATCATTAAGAAACATCGGAATGTACTAAGTACACTACCTGGGTTACCAGACAAGACTATTCGATGCGTATGGACTTGCCATTCCAATCTCAAGGAGAAGCTTAGTCCAGCGAAATTGAAGTCATCCCAGGTGAGCAATTTAGCGGAGGTAGCAGGGCATAAGCCATGTGGCAGTTGCAATATTTGTCCAGTGACTGAAGAGCTTACTAGGTTTGAACACCGTGGCAGGAATTATTTGTTGAGGCATTCCACCACCTGCACTTCGGACTATGTTGTATATGCAATTAGGTGCCCTTGTAGCCTTCTCTACGTTGGGAAGACAGAACGACAACTCAACACTAGAATTAATGAGCACCGCAGCAGATTAAAGTGCAAGATATTGGAAGCCCCGATCATAGCACACTGCATTAATAAAAATCACACTTTCGATGAGTTGCGCTGTTTTGTGATTGAGAGGGTGCTGGTGGGTAGAAACAACAAGTCCAGAGCCCAGACGCTACTGATCCAGGAACAGAAATGGATTTTTAGACTAGCGACAGTGGGATCAACGGGCCTAAATAACTCTATAGACTGGCGTGTCTGCGTCTGAATCAATGAGTAGTTTCTGGTCACCTACCAGCTCCATTTCCAAGCGGAGTAAAGATTGACAGCCAATTGGAAGCAGTACCAGTGTGACGTTTATTCATCTGTCTATTTAAAACTTGCATGCGGTTTGGTGTCCACATGCGCGGCGTTTCAAGACACACTGACAAAGTTTGGATGAATTAATGATTTGCTGTGAATGAAATTAGAGTGTACTGTTTCGCTGTGCGACAAAAGGTGGGCTGATTTACTAACTAAGCTTGATATCTCTGAAATATTACTGCAATGTGGTATATTCTTTATTAAAAAACTTTCTGGCTGTTTTGTAGATTGTGCTGGATTACAATTTTATCCCCCTGAAGAAGCATTCGAAACGCAAAAGCGGGACCCCTGTGGTGGCGTCGGAACTATACCAGCAGTTTTCAGATAAGCACATTCTTTAATATACAAAACATGCTTTAAAAAATGGAAAAAATTGGAGAACAATTTGATGAACGTATAAAAGCACAACAGTTTCACTAAAACAAGTGAATGTTTCATGGTCGTTGATGCGAGAAGGCAAATTGCTTTAAGCAAGTTTTAAGCATTGCCGATGTGAGTCTGAGACCATTATTCACTTTCCTTGTAGAAACAGTTTGTGGTTAAACTTATTGTAGTGCAGAGTTCATCAGAAGACTCTCGATATTTATTGAGGGTATTTATTACTTGTTTTGTTAGGGATAATATATGTGTTAGGGTGAAAAGCACAGTTACTTACCTGTAACAGGTGATCTCTGGGAACAGCAGCAATAAGTCTTCACATATGGGTACGTCGGTACTGACGGAGTCCGCGCGGGAACGCTTCCCAGCATCCAATCAGAAAGCTTTTGGAAGCATCCCAACACGCCGGCGCGCTGCCTTCCCGCCTTCCCAACTGCCTCTCCTCAGTTAAGTTTTAAAGCTGAGACAACGAGAGAGAAAGAGCAAGGAAGGGAAAGATAGAGATAGAGAAATGCAACTCCTAGGGGAGGTGGGTGGATTGTGAAGACTTATTCCTGCTGTTCCCAGAGATCACCTGTTACAGGTAAGTAACTGTGCTATCTCCAGGAATAAGCAGGAATGAGTCTTCACATATGGGGACTCCCAAGCTCAGATGCCCGGAGGGAGTCCTAGCATGTTGCAAGTCTAGAACGAGCCATGCTATTCCTCAGGACCTCAGGCATCTTGGGGATGGAGGGTAGGAGTTGAATACAGAAAAGGAGCTGTGGAACAGCTGGCTAGAACAGGGCTTCAGAAGGGGAAGACCCTGTATCGAGGGCATTTGGTAGTAAAATATTGTGATCTGGGCCTCCCTTGTTGGCATTGCACAGGTGCACTAAGCTACATATGGATCTGATAGAAGAGCCCGTGAATGTGCTCAAGGGATACCTCACTGAGAAGTAGAGGTAATAAAGTAGAACAAAAACAAGTGGAGGTCAGAACCCTTCAGGGTGAGAAATAGCCCCAGGGGAAAACTGGGGTAGTATAAGAGGTAGAGCTTCAGCGGAGACGCAGAAGGTACTATTAAAGAAAGCTTAAGCTGTTTTGGTCCAAGAGAAAAAATGAGTCTGACCCAACTGGACTGGGGTTGGATCAGTCCATGTAGGGGAGAAAGGGTATGGAGACCCTTGTATCTGATAAGAAAGTAAAGACAGACTCAGGAGCGCTAAGCTTTAGAGCAACTGAAGCTCTGCAAAGTCTTTCCTAAATGGGGTCAATTAGGAAAGAAAAAAGGTACATGGAGAGCTTCAGGAGTACCTAACCTGAAAAGGTTATGGTAAAGATAAAAGTTGTTAATTACCACAGGAAGTGGTTATAGGTGTAGCCCCCTAAGTATGCTGGCACAGCATTGATAGGGGTAGTGCCCATCTCTCAGGATCATATAGGAATGTAAGGATATCTGAACCTAACAGACAGATAGATAAGTAGATGGATACAGATCTATCTAAAAATATATCTCATTATATATGTATATATGTATATATATATATATATATATACATATATATATATATATATACATACACACACACACACACACATATAGGGTATATATGCATATATCTATAAAGAGATATGTATGGGCAGAAGACACACAGATAGATATAGATAAGTATATATCTGTATCTATATATACCTAGATGAATAGGCAGGCATATAGAGACATGTCTCCAGGTATATGGATGGAGAGATGTCCAGAGAACCCCATCCCCCCTTATAGGGAGAGAGGAAGATTCATCTGACAGCAAGAAGGTTGATACCTGCTTGAGTAGATAAATAGAAAAAATCCTCTTCTCCTGGTTATGACTGGCATAGTCAGAGAAGGGTGTCCCTGACAAGGCGGCGGCTTAATTCTTTGCAGAATTTGAGCTCTTGAATAACCAGGATGGCCTACGTGAAAATGGCAGAGGATAACGTCAGTCTGCAGACAGGAAGTCCAGATATCTCCAGAATTGTAGTATGGAGATTGGATAGAGGAGGCCTCTGGAGGAAGATACCCTATTGATCCGCCTATGAGGGCAAGATGGGTATTAGGTGTCCTCTAGTTGCCAGTGAAGAATTTATCCCTGACGGGAAAACCCAAGGCGATATGGGCCAAGTCAGGGAATTGGCCCTTCTTTTAGGCTTTCACGTAATGAAAGGCCTGAGGCTTATGCCTCAACAGAGATTTAAGATAAGATGGAAAGGGTAGAGAATACCTGCCAGGCATGAACATGACTGGGGGAACCCCTTTTAACCATCTGGGGTTATCTGTTAGGCAAGATACTAATGCTCTCTAGCAAGGGCCCATAGTGCAAAGCTACTCTGTAGAGTTGCAGAGAGCATGCTGCAGGTTGGTTAGAAGAAAAAACTGGCTGTGGACGATCCTTGGTGAGGAATGTGGAAAGCCAGTAGGTAACCAACTATTCTGCCAAGGACAAGGGGGCAAAGAATAGAAGTTAACCAACCAAACAGTGATAACAGGGTTTCCCAAATGAGGTTGATAACCTGTTTGGGACTTAGCACTGAGGCTAGGAGGATTGCTAGTGGAAGGGAAGCCCTGGTTGTGTAGTGAACAAAACCTGTGGCCTAACCACTAGGAATTTTTGCATCTGCAACAACTATCAGGGCAGCATGGAGAATTTCTTTTCCCTCCTCTTTTTTTATTTTTATTTTTTAGATTGGGAAAAAGAAAACAGACATGGTAGGACTTCCTATTGTCTGAGGAGCTGCCCTAAGGTAACAAGGGGGAAGACAACTCCAGAAAGGAGAATCCCCCGGTAGAACAGATAGAAGACCATAGGGGCTTACCCGTGTAAAATGTCACTCTTACAAACCAAATGTTGTAGTAAGAGGGAGGTAAGACATAGTTGCAAGAGACTCACTATGGAGGAAGTCTCTGACAGGTGAGATGATACATGCCAGTACAGGGAAACAACTGTCTATTGATAGTTGTTACCTCTCTTTCCTCCAAGAGGAAGAGGAAAATCTGTTAAGTATGGGCATGATCATCATAAAGACTCTTAGAGAAAAGATGTCTCATGAAGAGATATCTAGGTAGGTTAGGATAAAATTAGTGCAGATACTTCAAGTGAAAAGAAGCAGACTGCCATCCTAACCCCCCAACCAAAAGGGGCAATGATCTATTTGAAACCCTGCGACTGCTGGGTTTGTTGACCCTGTTGAGGTTGTGGATTCCTCAGACCAGGGCGATGTTTCCCCTGTTTGGGAACATCTGAATGATGGGCAGATGATGGGTAAAACCTTCTCCCCTTAGGGGAAGAAAGTTTGGTAGGACATTTCCTACCTACTGGAAAAGAAGGCGGCGTAGAACAGCCTCTGGAAAAAGGAAAGTCAGTGGAAAACTGAGTAACCTGAAGTAAAGACTCCTTGTTGAAGAGATTTTCTCCAGTGCAAGGAATATTTCCCAGTCTTTCCTGTGCCCATTTGTCCAAGTCTAAGGCTTGAAGCCAGGCTCTAAGTCGTGCCCCTATAGCTATAGCAGAAGTCCTGCTAACAGACTCAAAGGAGTCTAGGGTAGCACGAGTAAGAAACTTAGAGATATTCTGAGTATGACTAACCAGTGAGGAATAGTCTGTACATCTGGGCTCTTGAAGAAAAGGAGTCAAAATATGTAATTGCTTTGTGATCTCCTCAAGAGATAGACCCATATAAAAAATATATGAGAGAATCCTTGCTGAAAGCATGGATGTCTGGAAGATTTGATGTCCAAAGGCATCTAGTGTCTTAGACTCACGACCTGGCGGACAAGAAGAGTGCTTTTTATTACTCTTCACTCGCCTCATTGCTGATTCTACCACAATGGAATGATGAGGAAGTCGAGTCTTTTGAAACCCTGGAGAGGGGGGCACCTGATATAGAAGATCAGTTGCTCTAGAAGGTGGGGGTAACTTTAAAGGAGCTTCCCACATTCGTAGAAGGAGATCCTGCAAAGAATGATGCAAAGGAAGCATGATGTTCTCCTTTGCTTTGCTAGGAACAGAGGTATTCTGTATTCCCATGTGTAGGATCTTGTCCAGGAATAGGAATGGCAAGTGATTTTGCCATATCCAGGAGGAAAGTCTGGAAAGAAGGATCCCTAGAGGGAACTTCCCCTGGATAGGCTAGATCTGATGAAGAACTAGCGTTGGCACCGAGGGATCTATCTAAGTATATAGGCTTAGATGGTGGTCGCTGGTACTGCAGGTCAGGACCAGCGACAGTCGGTAACAGATCGTCCATGCTAGGGATCGATTCCAAACTCGGCATCGAGGGAAGCAAGCCTGACGAGAGAAGCATGGAGGGTACCGACAACAAAGGTAATGTGGATATCGGTGCCGACTTCGGTACTGTATCTGATACTGGAGGATGAAGGCCAGCCGGTGGCAACTCTAACGGTATCAGAGGAACCGAGAGTTGCGGATCCGAAGTATCGGAACCGAGCCTTCGGTACCGACGGGAGTCGGTACCCAAGCGAGTCAGTACCCAGTCCTCCAGACTGGAGATCGATTCCAGACTCGGCATCGAAGGAAGCGAGTCTATCGATGCACGTCTGGAGGGTACCGACGTCGGTACTAGTATCAGTGTCGATACCGATACTGGAAAGTCGGTCTGAAGCGTATCCACCGGGCCCGTAGGTACCGAGGACGCCAGACGACGATCCTTGGTGAGGCATGTTTCATCCAACACCAGTGCCGATGCCGGGGTATCGGTACCGCTCAAAGCGAATGCCACCACCGGGCATGGCTCAGGTATGTTCTGTGAAGGGTGAACCTCAGGAACAACCTGAAACCCCACACAGGCTTTGGAGGCCGAAGACTCCCACCGGGGTTTTGAAACCAGTGAATTCTCAAGGACAAGGCCATAGGCATCTCTATGCTGTGCATGAGAAGTGCCGCTCGAGGACTGGCTAGTCTTAATAGACTGTTTTTGGGTTACCTGATCCTGTGTAGAAGATGATATGGTCGGTGCCCTGAAGTTGGAAGGGGACCGCGTGTCGAGGGGAACTCGATGTTGAAAAGTGCTTCTCACAGTACTGGTGCCCGAGGGCTCCGGAGGAAAATGGTCAGGACCCAAGCAGGTTAGACACCAATTGTGAGTGTCTAAAAATAAAGTTGTACCGCCACAGTTTGTACATTTCCTAGGGAAAGTGGCTGGCGGTTCCATGAGGAAAAATGGAGAGGCCTAGAAGGCCTGAGAACCGTGAGACACTAAGAAGAAAAAATATATTCCTTAAGGAAAACATTTTACAAGAAAAGAAGAAAGAAATACCGGCAGTACCGGTGGCGTCGGGGAAGGCAGCCGCGACCACAAGAAAACTAAAAAATAAAAGAAGAATTTTCTGCGGTGACAGGAGGACGTCCTGCCGGCTCCGCGGAAAAACGAAAACTGAGGAGAGGCAGTTGGGAAGGCAGGAAGGCAGCGCGCAGGCGCGTTGGGATGCTTCCAAAAGCTTTCTGATTGTACGCTGGGAAGCGTTCCCACGCGGACTCAGTCGGTACCGACTTACCCATATGTGAAGACTCATTCCTGCTTGTTCCTGGAGATTCATTTATAATCTGTATACGCAATACCGAAGGGTTCCAGAAGAAGCCAATTTTGCAGGGAAGGGCATACAGTTGTGGTCAATGTTATTGGTACCCTTGCATTTTGGGTATGTTGTGTACAATATCTTTAGAAATAATTGAAAATATTCCAACTTTATGTCATCACAATATTTTAATAGTTTGTTCAAATGTATACAACAACAAAAAAATATGTCTGTGCAACTTAGACAGTAATTTCTGAGGAGTAAAAAATCAAAATATGACCTGGACAGGATTAATGGCACCCTTCACTAATATTTGGTTGCACAAACCTTGGTAGCGATGACAGCCTCCAAACATTTCTTGTAGCTATTTATAAATTTTGTATGTCTGTCTGTCTGGTAGTTTCTCCCACACTTCAACTGCGATTTGTTCCAGCTCATGAATGTTTCCAGGATTCCTTTTACCAATGGCAGATTTCAGATCTTTCTAAGGGTTCTCGATTGGATTGAGATCAGGACTCACTGCTGACCAGTTTAAAACAGTCCATTTGTTCCTTTTTAACCATTCCTTTGTACTTTTGGATGTATGTTTTGGGTCACTGTCCTGCTGGAGGACCCATGACCTTTGACCCAGACCTAGCTTTCTAACACTAGATAGCACAGTTTGCTCCAAAATACCTTGGTACTCCTCTGACTTCATAATTCCTTTAATACGTTACAGGCCTCCAGTTTCTGAGGCAGCAAAATAACCCCACAACATTAGTGAACCCTCACCATATTCAACTGTAGGAAGAGTGGGTTTTTTTACCTTACAAGCTTCATTTCTTTGCCTATAAATGTAGCACTGGTCTGCATTGCCAAAGAGCTCAGGTTTGGTTTCATCTGTCTACAGAACATTTCCACAGGAGGATTGTGATTTCTCAAGGTGGGTTTGGGTAAAGATCAGGCATGTCTTTTTTATGTCTATCTTTGAGCAGTGGGGTCCTCCTTGGCCTTCACCCATGAAGTCCTTCTTTGTTTAGTGCACGGCTTATGGATGTCCTGCTGGCGGACACAGACCCACCAGCAAAGCCTAACCCCCTAGAGATGGTATTGACTATGTGTCCATTTTATCCTAGTGAGGTATCTGATGCACTATCCAGTAGGCCAGTCCATCTTATGTGATGGTCACATGTACAAGTGACATTTGCACCCTACACAATGCCTCTCCTGGATACTGGTCTACAGCCACCATAAAGGAATATCTTAAAAAGAAAGAAGGAAGAAAGGAAAAACTGCATTGAGTAAGATTGTCCTAGACCATGCTATCTGGGCACAACACAGCACCTCCTATAGCTCCAGATGCACAGCAGAGATATGAGCAGACACAGCCACCTTTGAGGGCATGCTTGTGTACACAGAAGCATCTGGATGAGGGCCCACATTACCCAAGTTCCATAGAGACATGCAGCATCTACCATAATGGCTGTGGGATGCATGCAGTGGCCCTTGTGATTCTTTATACCCATAACCAGAAGCCTGAAACCAGCAAACAGCGAGGACCTGCATAAAAATGATTCTAGAATTGTCTCTGCAGGCATCCATCCCATGTGAACAGTTACATGAATGGGCCATTTTGGACTTGGGCACCTTTAAAGTGGAAATATACCGGATCCTCCCCCTTAGATGCTCATAAAAGCGATTCAACATTTCTGTAAACTCATTTTAGCCTTCACTAAGTGACTGCGACACTGCCCCAAAGACTAAAAAGTCAAGCCACAAGGATAACTTTTACCAGGGGGAGGTGGAGATGCTGCTTAGTGAGGTACTGGCCAAATATGAGCTGTTTGGCTCCAAGAGTTCATAGGTCCGTGCCTACCACAAGTAGTGACTATGGCCTGGCATCTGCATTAAACTGAATGCTATCTACCACCACAACAGGGACACTGAGGATGTCAAAAAGAAGTGGTGGGATATGCGACTCCTGGCTAAGCAAAAGGCAGTGGCAACAGCAGCAGATGGGCAGCCCATAGCTGTTATAGAACTGGAACAGCAGATCCTAGCAACTGTGGATAATGAGTCCATACAACGGGTCAGGGATCTAGACAGCTCCAGGCCATCTCATCCAAAAAGGGAATGCAGCACACCTGTAAGATACAGATGGTTCCCTCAGTAAGAATATCCACTTGTATACACCAGCCAGCACTCCAGTTCCCATGCACTGGCCTCTTCATGACTGACCTATAGCAGAAACAGAGTTGCATACAGCCACTTACACTCACCCATATATTCATGGGACTCCTCTTACTATATGGCTTCAGCCTTTCTGGGTATAGGCAGTACAGCTTCGCCATCCACAGAGCTTTAACGCACCATTATGGAAAATGCACTGACTGTAAACCTGAACTGGCATGGGCCTGTCAGTGGACCTGGTGCCATGTCATTTACTCAATCTATGAGGGCATGGATCCTGGTGGTAGGAGCACTATTGTGCCCGTAGCCATGTTGGCCTGGCCTAGGCTTCATGGTTTCTTAGTGGCAGGCGTGCAATGGGGTACTAGGTAACATTTCCATCACCCACTCCACCCTTCCCACAGGCTCTGTTACCCATGTATACTCTCTTAATCCATTAGGCTGACCTAATATAACTATGCAATTGATCTCTAGTGATGGCAATACAGCAGCACACTTATATAACCTGGGGATACCAAATACTGGCATGACAAGACAAGTAGTTCATGTTGTTGGTAAGTGCTTTTGAATTGATGTCGACTCATGGTGACCCTCTGGATAGTTGTCCTAAACTGTGTTTGTCTTCAGTCAGGCAGCTAATTGTTAATAGAATAGCATCCATAGCTACTGTTACTGCATCAATCCATCACATTACTAGTCTTCTTTTGCGCAGACCTTCAACCTTGCCAAACATGATGTAATTATCTTTCTCTTCGCATGATGTATCCCAAGTATTAAAGTCAAAGTTTTGTTATTTGAGCTTCTTATGGGGGGGGGGGGGAGGGCTCTGAAGTCAAGATGGAAGCATGCCCTTTATACCTTGTTTCTTATGGCTTCCAAAAGAAGATGAAGGCAGCAGCAAAGGTTTTAAAAAAAAGCCACTGTTCCCGACTTTTCATAGCAGCAATTCAATGGACAGTTAGGGGCCTCATCCAGTAGAAAGGGGTGACAGTATGTTATAAGAATGGTTAAGTATGCCCAGTCAGCTGAAGACACAGGCCTCGTAACATGACCACCGTCCAGGTGGTATAGGCCAGAGGGGGTAAACTATGTCAGTCAGAGAGAGGTGGCCAGAAAAAGGATGGGGCCCCTAAATGTCCACTGAGTGGCTGTTGTGAAGAATCAGAAACAGTGGCTTTTAAAACGTTTGCTGCTCCCTTCACCTCTTTTTGGGAGCCATAAGAAAAAGTATAAAAGGAATGAAAAGACTTTAGCATTTACAGGACCTGTTAGGGCATGCCACCATTTTGACTTCAATCCCACCCCCCCCATAAGTTTGATTCTTGATAGTTTGATAAACTCCAGCGACTCTAGCAGATGAACTGTTTTTATACAGTGCAGGCTTGGGAAGGGTGTGACAGAGCAGGAAGCCAAACGAGCAGATATAAGGTGAGAGGACAAGTGTAGCAGTTTCAATAGCTCTTTTTTTAGACCAACTCTAACATGCAATGACATTACCGTGGTCATGTCAGATGAATATGGATCATTAGTCACTTGTTTATTGGGCCAGAAGGAGAACAGTAGCCACTCCAGAAAATAACAAATTCCCTAGTAATTAAGTAAAGATAAAGTGGCTGGGCAAAAAAGGATTTCACTAGAACCAGCTGATGCCAGCAATAATGAGCTAGAGCAAGGGAAGACAGCCAATTGTGTGCTACTGCATTTAAGAAGCAACAATTTAGTGAGTACTAAAAATATCGATTTGATTATAAAAATCAAGATAGATATAACATGCCTCAAAGCAGCTTGGAGAACAACTAGCATCATCTCCCAGATAATCCCCAGGCTAAAGTGGATTGGACCAAAAACCCAAAAGGTATTGAAAAAGCAAAAAAAAAAGTTAAACACCAAGATAAGTAATTTGATTAGGGGCATGGGATAAAATCATGAAAGGCGTCCATCTGCCGACCAGACTTGATGTCCAGAGAAGTATGCTGTCTGCCTGATGCCAAAATACCAGATGTTACGGAGAGTTTGCCGAGACTCATCAAGCCCACTGACTATTACCCAATGTTGCTAATCCATGTTGGAACAAATGATACTGCCAGGTATACCTCGGAACGTATCAAAAGTGACTTCATGGCTCTGGGACAGAGGGTGAAGCAGTTAGGTGCACAGGTGGTGTTCTCTTCAATCCTCCCTGTTGAGGGTAAAGGCCAAGGCAGAGAGGCTCGCATCCTGGAGATGAATGCATGGCTGCGTGGATGGTGTCATCGAGAGCGTTTTGGTTTCCTAGACCATGGGATGCTGTTCCAAGGGTTGCAGAGCAGAGATGGCATCCATCTGTCCAAGAAAGGTCAACGCATCTTCAGTAGTAGACTGGCTAATCTACTGAAGAGGGCTTTAAACTAGATTCGTTGGGGATAGGTGAAGAAAGTCCCCAGGTAAGTGAAAGCCCCCAGGTAGGTGATAGATTAAATACCTTTATAGAAATGGGTAACAGGGGTAACATATGGAAAGCAGTGTGTATAAATGCCCGTAGCATGGGAAATAAGATCCCTAATGTTGAAGCTTTGGTGGGAGTGGCTGACTTGGATTTAGTGGCAGTTACAGAAACATGGTTCACAGAAAACCATGACTCTGATGTAACTATACCTGGCTATGCTTTATTCAGAAAGGACAGGGTAGGAAGAAGGGGAGGAGGAGTGGCACTATATGTAAAAACTACTATTAAAGCTTTGGAATTACAGAGCTTAAAAGGGAGAGAGGAGGCATTGTGGGTTAAACTAGAAAGAGGGAAAGAGAAATCTATTTGCATTGGTGTGATATACAGACCTCCCTCACAAGAGGAAGAGGTGGACAGAGAGTTAATTGAAGACATACGCAGCATTGCTAGGAAAGGGGAAGTGCTACTGATAGGAGATTTCAATATGCCAGATGTTGATTGGCACATTCCTGCTGCAGTATCATCTAGAAGTAAGGAGATCCTAGATTCTCTACAGGGAGAACTATTCAGGCAATTGGTAACAGACCCCACACGTGAAGGGGCCCTACTGGACTTGGTGCTTACCAATGGTGAAACTGTTTCTGATGTTGTAGTGGGAGATCATTATGCATCCAGTGATCACCAGATGGTGTGGTTCAGTATTAGGACTAGGGCTGTTAGAATCCATTCCAAGGTGAGGATCTTAGACTTTAGGAAGACTAACTTTGCGAAGATGGGCCAATACCTCAGGGAGTCGTTAGTGGGATGGGAACAGCTGGGGGATGTAGAAAAACAGTGGGCAAAACTGAAAGGGGGTATTTTAAGGGCAACCAACCTTTTTGTTAAAATGGTAAATAAAGGCAAAAGGAAAAGGAGATCGCTATGGTTTTCTAAGGAAGTAGCTGAAAAAGTGAAGAAAAAGAGGGAGGCCTTCATGAAATACAAGAGATCTCAGAGAGAGGAAGACAGGCATCTGTATTGGGAAAAACTTAGAGAAGCTAGTAAAGTAGTCAAGAACGCAAAGATTCAAAAGGAGGAGGAAATAGCCAATGCAATAAAATGGGGGGATAAGACATTTTTCAGATATATTAGTGAGAAGAGGAAGGGCAAAAGTGGTATTGTCAGACTCAAGGGTGCAGGGGGGGAATATGTAGAAGCTTATAAGGATAAAGCGGAATTGCTTAACAAATATTTTTGTTCTGTGTTCACAGATGAAGAACCAGGAGCAGGACTTCAGAAAACACCCACAAATAGGAACAGAAGCGAGGGACATCTTGAACAATTTTCAGAAGACTGTGTTCGTGAGAAACTAGCTCAACTTAAAGTAGACAAAGCGATGGGACCGGATGGGATACACCCTAGAATACTGAGGGAACTTGGGAACGTTCTAGCAACTCCACTGACTGACTTTTTCAATGCCTCGTTGGAATCGGGAGTGGTGCCAAAGGACTGGAGAGAGGCTTATGTGGTGCCTTTACATAAAAGCGGAAGTAAGGATGTGGTTGAAAACTACAGGCCGGTTAGTTTAACTTCGGTGGTGAGTAAATTATTGGAAACGCTGCTGAAAGAGAAAATAGTGAGGTTTCTGGAGTCCAGCGGATTACAGGATCCGAGGCAGCATGGATTCACCAGAGGCAGGTCTTGTCAGACAAATCTGATTGATTTCTTTGACTGGGTGACCAGGGAGTTGGACCGAGGGAGAGCGCTAGATGTGGTGTATTTAGATTTCAGTAAAGCCTTTGACACTGTTCCTCACAGGCGACTTATAAACAAACTGAGCACCCTAGGGATGGACCCTAAAGTTACTGCTTGGGTTAGAAATTGGTTGGGTGGGAGGCGACAAATAGTACAAGTAAATGGAGCTCACTCTGAGGAGAAGGATGTTACCAGTGGTGTGCCCCAGGGATCTGTCCTTGGTCCGATTCTTTTTTACATCTTTGTTAGTGATATAGCGGAAGGGCTGTCGGGTAAGGTTTGCATCTTTGCAGATGATACCAAAATCTGCAATAGAGTAGACACCCAGGAAGGTGTAGATAACATGAGGAGGGATCTAGCTAAGCTTGAAGAATGGTCTAGAATTTGGCAGCTGGGATTTAATGTTAAAAAATGTAAGGTCATGCATTTGGGCTGCAGCAATCCAAGGGAGCAATACAGTATAGGAGGTGAAGTACTTTTGTCCACTAAAGAAGAGCGGGACCTAAGCGTGGTTGTGTCTGATGATCTTAAAGTAGCTAAACAGGTAGAAAAGGTGACGGCAAAAGCTAGAAGGATGCTTGGGGTGCATACGGAGAGGAATGGCTAGCAGAAAAAAGGAGGTGATAATGCCTCTGTATAAGTCTTTGGTGCGACCTCATTTGGAGTATAGTGTGCAATTCTGGAGACCGCACCTTCAAAAGGATGTGAACAGGATGGAGTCAGTGCAGAGGGTGGCTACTAAAATGATTAGTGGGCTTCATTATAAAGCATATGAGGACAGACAAGGATCTTAATATGTACACCTTAGAGGAAAGGCGAGATAGAGGTGATATGATTGAGATGTTTAAATACCTCCGTGGCATAAATGTTCAGGGAGAGAGCCTCTTTCAATTGAAAGCAAGTTCTGCTACGAGGGGACATGGGATGAGGGTGAAGGGAGATAGATTCAGGAGTGATATGCGGAAATATTTCTTTATGGAAAGAGTAGTGGATCCATGGAATAGTCTCCCAGTGGAGGTGGTAGAGATGAGGACAGTAACTGAATTCAAAAAAGCATGGGACCAACACAGAGGATCTCTAAAGGTAAAAAGTGGACTGTTGTAGTTGTTGATATGGAAGGACAGACTAGATAGGCCATGTGGTCTTTTTCTGTCATCATGTTTCTATGTTTCTATTCTCGGCGACACGTGGAGGCTTATTCCAAAGTGTGTACATCTGGGCCGTCTGAATGCCTACAACCTGGATGGGGCCAAGTTGGACCCGATTCCGCAAACGCAGGATCTGCACGCAACCCTGATTGCGGAATTTGGCAGATAGAAGGCCAGGCGTGCACCATATTCTATGATACGAAACGTCTGCAAAGCCACCTGTCTCCAAGCACACCATGTGCTGTCTGGCGTGCAGGTGCAGTGATGTCCCATCGCCATGGCACTGGCACATCCAGCCAGCCCCACAGAATAGCATACCCGACCCCAGCCCCTGTAAAACACTGTCCGCCCAACAGCGGGGGCCCACTGGGGAAAGCCATGCCAGCAGGCTTAGACCTGGGCCATTGCCGTGGTGTGCAGGGGGCTGCAGCCTGCCAAGTGAGCTGTGGCCAGCAATTATTCCACCCTTGGTGTGGAATAAGCTGGCCGTCCATGTCTGTACATCCTGGCACCTGCCCCTGCCCCCCTCCTGTCCACATACAGCGCTCCCTGCACAAATGCTGTGTACGTGTGGGAAGCGCTGGTGGCAGAATCGGGGTCAAGAGCTCAGTGTGGGTTAGACAGCCAGCCCTCATGTCCAACTCCACTATTCGAGGTACGGAATACCTCCAATATTGTACAAAGAGCATGGGGTGCATATAATGGAGTGTAGGCTGGATATTTTAAATGCAGACTTGCGCAGAACTGGTTTGGTGTGCTAGCGGTGAATACCCGGTGCCTGCTTAAGTCTAGCGGGCCCCTTCTAGTGGCCAGATCTTACTGAATAAAGAAGAGGTACAGGTAAAAAGGGGGACCCAGGTGCAACAGGTTGGGCATATGGGTCCAAAAAGAATGGGGGGGGGGGGCCCAGGTGCTATTGCAGAGTGCCTGAGTCTGCAGAACTGGGGGCTCAGGTACCATATATGGTATGCCTGGACTCATGCAAGGGTTCCAGCCTCTGTACAAGTAATGGTTGGGATAAGTGGATATGAGTGCATACAGAATATGCTGATAGCATGGAGCAACTGTCAGGTTAGAATATCATTTTGCCACAGAGTGAGCTAGTGCAATGGTTGATGGAAGAATGTATCCCTTCATATGGTGAGACACAACCCTGACTTAGCTTAGTATAAGTTATGGTGATGGTAATATGAACATTATGCTAGTATTCAATAGTTATCAAAATCATGATAGGCTGTGGCCTACTATTCTCCACCAGAAAAGTAATACAAGTGTTGAAGTTTTACCACTGATTGGTTTGTGTTTGTCTGACATGAGGAAAGGGGGAGAGGGGCGGGAAACCAGGTTCATATAGCTCAGGAGACATGCTGTGATGTATAGGAAGGCAAGTTACTGCCCATTCTAGCCAGTACTGGGATATTGAGCCATTGCTTAACCTGTTCTTATCGCTGGATGTAAACGCTTAGAAGGTTAATTTAAAAACGCAACAAAAGCTTTTAAAATTAAAAGAAAATGGCCCCCATAATTAATACATGGAGGGCTTTAGATGCATGGGTCCATATTTCATTAGAACATCCAATTTCAGACTTAAAGGAAGACTTCACTATGGGGCACGTTTACTGAAAGTTAATGCGGATTAAGTGCTGCCACAGCTCCTTTTCTTTCTATGGGCCGTGGCAGTAATTAACACACTTTAACTTTCATTAATTTACTTTTAGAAAAAACATGCTTCTATGTCTTATAAATAAGGCTTCTATTCTTAGGTGTTTATAAATTTCATATTTAGATATTTATTCACTGGCTCAGAAACCTAAAGACCAGGGTTCAGTTCCCACTAGCACTCCTTGTGGCCTTGGGCAGTCTACTGCTGGTCACCCTGCCAAGAAAACCCAGGAGCTGCTGGGTAACCAGGAGTCAACAGTTCTTTGGTCACTTCCAGAGTGGGAATATTATCAAAAAAATAAAAACACCACACTCCATACAAA
The DNA here is from genome assembly GCA_033557465.1 of Ichthyophis bannanicus. Classification (NCBI taxonomy): domain Eukaryota; kingdom Metazoa; phylum Chordata; class Amphibia; order Gymnophiona; family Ichthyophiidae; genus Ichthyophis; species Ichthyophis bannanicus. The sequence goes on from CM066033.1 coordinate 147,688,292, forward strand.
TCCAAAAATTGTTATGTCCAGTTCAATTCACAAAGGTAAAAAACATGAGTTACCATAGTTTTCTTTGTTCACATATTTCACAAGAAATGGAGGTCTCAAACCTGACGGGCAGTAACTAGGCACATGGAAACCCAGATGACGTTGCCCTATTGCATTAATGACCATCCTACATTGTGAAACACCACAAAACTATAGATGAAAGCAAAGAATAGATCATATCCGCATGACTTATCTTATACAGAAAATATCGTCAAAAGCAGCGGGATCTGTTTGCCTCCTCAACGTCTCTCTTCAACGCCCTCCGAGCGTTTCGCAGAAAAGCTTGAATATAGACAAACTTTAACAGAAGTCATGCAGCACACGTTCACACCATGGCCACCCTTAAACATGGCCAGTCCTTCTCAAAAACACCGCGGAGTCCTTTTTGAGAAGGACTGACCATGTTTAAGGGTGGCCACGGTGTGAACGTGTGCTCCATGTCTTCTGTTTACGTTTGTCTATTAGGGGAAATAAAGTTAAATAAACACTGAAAAAACATCATCTAACGAACACCTATTTTAATTATTTTTTTTTGCATTTGGGGTGTTTGATCAACGTTCATCAGTTAAAACTTAAAATAAGACCTCTATATAGTATACAATATTTCACAAGGCCTTAAAATGATACTGTGCATGATGATCTAAACTGTATAGGTCAAAGTCTTCATACTGTAAACCAATTACTACTGTAACCTTGATTTTTTAAATGCTGTTTCACTAAGTACTGCCTGTTTTTATAGAATCTGTCACAATGTACCGTAGATCTAAGCCCTATAATGCATTAAAAAAAGAGAGCTAGATCCTTATATGTCCAAGAGCATGAAAACTCAAAGTGTAAGTGAAATCTTTTTGTTGGAATCTTTCTTTGGAAAGGCAAAGCCACTCGAATAATAAAGTTTTCTATTTAACATTTTTCATATACAGACACCTATCAGGCAAACATCACAAAGTGAAGAGACAAAATTATTTTATTTAAAAAAAAAAAAACCTCCAACTTAGCTTTTTCTAGCAAAAACCCATCCCTCAAAGGTTTTTGAAAAGAATGTAGATCGAATCCATTCAGCAAATCCATTCTTATTTGGACAAATAGCAACACGGGACTGTGTTTCAGGCTCAAACCATTTCTATGAGCTCTGAATCAGGCTTCTTGAAAAACAGGGCTGCGTTCAAAGGATCCCATCAACAGAATCAAATTGCGGCTTGGATGAATAAAGCATAGTTACTCATCTGTAACAGGTGATCTCCGGGAACAGCAGGAATTTAGTCTTCACATATGGGTATCGTCGGTACCGACAGAGCCTGCGTGGGAACGCTCCCCAGCGTCCAAAAGAAAGCTTTTGGGAGCATCCCACAGCACCTGCGTGCTGCCTTCCCACCTTTCCCAACTGCCTCTCTCCAGTTGAGTTTAAAGCTGAGACAAAGAGAGAGAGAGGAAAAGGGAAAGAGACAGATAGAGAGATACAACTCCTAGGGGAGGTGGGTGGGTTGTGAAGACTAAATTCCTGCTGTTCCCGGAGATCACCTGTTACAGGTGAGTAACTATGCTATCTTCAGGAAAACGGAGTTACTTACCTGTAACTGGAGTTCTCCGGGGACAGCAGGATAAGTCAGCCACAATTGGTGACGTCATCCGACGGCGCCGAGACGGAAGTACTCTCCTATAGCTCAGAAGGGCTTTTGCCCTTCTGAGCATGGGCCAACTGGCCCCACCCCCCTGCCCGCCCCTAGCTAGCCAGTACGTCACTAGCTGAGCCTTTTTTGCCACTAGGAGGCGGGCATTCAGACGGAGGCTGACCCCTTCCCAGGGGAGGTGGGAGGGTATGTGTGGCTGACTTATCCTGCTGTCCCCGGAGAACTCCAGTTACAGGTAAGTAACTCCGTTTTCCCCGAGGACAAGCAGGATGAGTCAGCCACAATTGGTGCCTCCCAAGCTGCCATGCGCTGAGGTGGAAGGGGGAAGGCCGAGACAATTCGTTAGGGCTAGCATGCGCCCTTGTGTTACCGCATGTTGAAACCAGATCCTGCAGGTACGAACCTGTAGGCCTGTAGTGATGTTGTGCAATCAACGCAGAGGCTTGTTACTGGGGATGTTATAAGTCCATAAGCGTAGCAAGGACCACGAATCGCTGCTTGGCCCAACACACTCATTGGGAAACTACAGCATTGATGAACCCATGCTTTGGGGAGACATGGCCAAGGTTAGTCAATGTTGGACGCAGAATAGGGCTGGATGGGACTCGCTCTGACCCAGTAAGCATGTCTTATCGTCCATGGTCACAGTGGGGTGACTAAGAGTGGTAAGAAGTTGATCCCTAAGTCCGCAGAGTCAATATTCTGGGCGGCTGGTCCAAATGTTGGGGCTGCATGGATGACAAGGCCTAAGGAGAAGGACATGGCTTCTGTTTATGAGTCTGCAATATTGTTTGGAGTTAATGTCCCTGACTACAATGACTAGCGGTGTCAAGAGTGGTTTTCCGGTTTGAGAATCAGGGACCTGGTTTGTTCGGGCCAGCATGGAAGGCTGGCAGACAATATGGCATCTCCTAATGCCTGGACACCAAGAATTCGCGGCTGGCAGACAATATGGCATCTCCTTATGCCTGTGCGCCAGAATTCCCGACCCTATACTACTCGATATGGTCGCTGCATGAGGTGCACGAATTAACGGTGGTATTCCTGCACGGTGCATATCGGTGCTCTGCCAGGGTGATGTAATGGTCTCTGTTGCAAGGCCCTAGTGGCCTTGCAGGCATGGGGATGCAGGCAGAGTCCCCGGGGGCGTATGCTGCTGGGACTGACAGCCAGGCGCGTACACTGTTCAGGGTAGGTCCTGGGCGTATAGTGGCGCAGGGCCATGTGGAGCTTCCCTGGAGATGTAACTCAGGTCATTGCGTCATCACCGGCAGTGAGCTTCCAAGAGCTTGGGCCTCGAGGCAGCTCCCACTCAGCGCTCCAACGCAGCCGTTCAGATGTGGCATAGGTGGGTAAAGACCGCAGGGTGCCAGACAGTGCGCATGATGAAAAACATTGTCTATTTTAGTGGTCGCACGTCGTATACCCCACGTGGTGACAAGGTATCTATATAAGCGGACAGCCGCACAGGTGGAAGGTGCCCTAGGGTTGAGTGAGTTCCCACATGGTTCCGAGTGGAAGAGAGGGCCGGGGTAACCGTAATTACCCGATATGACTCTAAGCCCAATTTCGAACCTGTGACTCGCAGGTCGAATGCGCCTGCCATCTACCGTGTGCCACCTGGTCCTCTGCTCACACCCTTGCTGCACATTACTGCCTGGAGAAGGAGTCCCAATAGGATAGCTGTTCAGGCTCCTGCCCTTCGACCTTCTTGGGCAGGCTACTGGAGACTGCATTGTCTTAGTTATATATCTATATAATTTTATTTTATTTTTATTTTATTTTTTTTTTTTTGTTTATATATTTATTTATTTATTATTTATTTACTTTTTTATTTTTTTTTTTTTTGAGTCATAGGGCCGCTCTTCAGCTGGGCAGACGTCCCAGCCAAGCTTCGAACCTGTGAGATACACCTGCCATGCATTTTGAGTCATAGTGCCGCCCTCGAGCTGAGGACAGACCTGACTGGATATCCCAGGTTGGCCATGGGCCTGTCCCTCTGTCTCCCTGCACCCTGTGGTGTTAGGTTTAGTGCCGCAGGGGTTACTGGGGCGGTGTGCTCTCCGCAGAGCGTAGAAGAAGAGCCACATCATGATGACAGTTATGGGGATGGGTCTTCGGAGGGTTCACCGGAAGGCTCCAGGGTTAAGGGCGGCATGGTTTGCTGGATCACAGCATAGGGCCCCAGAGATGGCCCGGCAGAGGTAGTGGGTGTGAGAGGACCGATACCCTTTTCACCGAGGTGGGCTGCCACCATATGCAGGCAACGTGTGGGCCCTTCTGCCCGGATGGAGTCGGGGAAGGAGGGGGGTCCCTGTTGTTTTCCGGAAGTGCACAGGTGCAGAAGTATGATTGGTCATGCCTGCAGGCAATGCGTGGTTACTAATCTCCCAGTCTGAAGTAGGGGCATGTGTTGCATGGCCCACGGCTGGGACTTGAATCTGTGACCTTCTGCTGGAGGACAAAGTGACTATTCGTACTGCACCACACTGTTTGCTAACGCAACTGGTGGTGGATTAGACACAAGGAGTATTTATGTACTGTAGCCGCTGCTGCCACCGGTGGTGGGCCTTGCACACTGTGGCGTATTGTCAGGGCTTAGTTAGGCCGAAGGCGTCTCATCCAAAGCCTCCCGCTCTTCTGGATTGTAATCTTCCACACAGGCTCTGAACTGATGGTGTGATGTGGCTTTGGCTGTGCAGCCCTGTACTGTAGCTTCGGCAGTGTGGCCATAGCTCCGGCTGTGCAGGCATGGTGATGTAGAATCCTCAGGCAATTGTTTTGTGTCAGGGCTGCTGCGCCCCTGAGGTCTTTGCTTGTGTCCTGGACTAGTCTGAAGTGGGGCTGTATGCGGGAGCGGGAAGTGGCGCGAAGTGCCAAGGTGTCAGGGTCCGGTGGTTGCAGGCTGAGAGGTGGCAAGTGACAGCGGTTGCCGGCAGTATTGTGAGAAGGAAACCCCCAGAGTCTTCATTTCTCACGGTCGGCAATGTGACCGGAGATGGCTGACACATGTTCCTTGTAGGGTATTAGTAGTGCTGGGAAGGGGGTCAATCGGTAAACTGAAGAGCCCAGAACTTGATACCACTACCAAACCACAGAGTGGCCCTGGCCACTGTTTAGGGAACATGTGCTTGGATGTTGGGGTGGTGCCTGAACTGGAGACTTGATGGGCACGGAATACCACATGCGCCAGCGTCAGGGGAGTCTGAACCCTGCTTTCCCTGCTACTAGTTCGTTGCTCTAACCACTGGGTTAGAGTTTATGGAGTCCTTAGGAGGAGCCCCCGAGCAGCTACCCGTGCGGTCTATCCTATGCATGTAGTTGGATGCAGCTGTTGCTTCCTATTTGCCCATTGTCATCCTGGTCACCTTTGTAACCAAGGCATCTGCCTTAGGAGTCAAGAAACTCCTCCTTCCCTTGGGGAATCGGGCGCAGGTCCTGGCTGCGGAGGGCTGATGGAAATGCCTTCCGAAGGTCTGCGTATGAATGTCTGCTGAAAACAGATTCCATGGCCATTCGTTCAGGCACTAACCAGGTTCTCGTGGCCTTCCGTGGAAAAGGCATGCTGTTAACCCCGGAAGTAAAATTCCAGACTATTCTGTTGTGCTCCGAGGGGCGAAGGATTATGTCCATATTTCCAGTGGAATTATATGGTCCTGGTCTGCAGGAGCCACAGCTGGGACTCGACCTGTGACCTTCTGCCCCTGAACACACTGCTGCAGTAGATCTCCAGGCCATTATACTGAGGCCATGGAGGGTTCTCGGTTGTTTCCCTGGAAACCGGAGACGTCAGCTCCGGAGGCGTTGCGGGATGCACTGGACAGACTTGCTGGTGGCTGGTGTGTCCCGTCATTGGGAAATTGCACGCGCCGCAAGCCGCGATTCCCTGCAAGCAGTGTAGCAGCATGGAGGAGCCAAGCTCAATGAGGCCTCGGTGCAAGAGCAAGTCTAAGGCCGCACTCGTTGTACGCAAGTTAATGCGATGGAAGTTAAGCCACAATGTAACAGACCTTGATAATCCAATGCAAGGTGTGCCTTTCAAGTCAATGCTGACTCCTGGTGACCCAGAAGCTCCTGGGTTTTCTTAGCAGCAGATTGCCAGGCCTTTCCTCCGAGGCAATGGAGTGTTAAGTGACTTGCCCAAGGCCACAAAGAGTGCTAGTGGGAATCAAACCCTGGTTGCTTGGCTACCAAGCCAGCGCTTTAACCACTAGGCTACTCCTCTACATGGCTACTTTTCAAGGGCGCAATGCCGATGTATGTCTGGGGTATCGGGTGAGCCGATCCTGGCGGTGTGGAGGGCAAGCCTGCCTCTTGTTGCCGGTCTGGGTGGATAGATGCACCCGTGATTAGTTCCCCCTGCCAGTAGGACAAGCCCACAGCTAGCCTCTCCGTTGGGGAATTGAACCCCGGTCTCCTGCGGGAGAAAAGGAGACCGCCAGTCCCGAAGGCGGTGGCTGTGCGCTCTCTCAACTCAGTTGCCGGTGCCGCGAGGCATGGAGAAAGTCTGGGAGGGCTGTTGGATCCAGGCGCAAGAGAAAATGGCTGCCCCCCGCCGATTCGCCCATCCATAGGCGAGTTTGTCCTGCAATTCCTCTGCGCCCAACAGATCGTAGGCGCTGGGAGTGTCGCCCCTGAAATTTTCGGCGCAGATGGCGCCTTCGTTGACGTCGGCGCAGGTGGCGGGCTCATTGGTGTCAGCGCTGATGGCGCCCTCGTTGACCTCAGCGCTGATGGGAAGAATGCTCCATGGTGTCCGCCGCAAGCAGTCATCGTGCCTGGAGTGAAGCCTTCGGCGCCATCGGGAACCGGACAGCAATGTTCTGGCGGCCCGGCGCCGTGAGGAGGCGTATTCAGTCGGTGCCATGACCCAAAGGAAGATGGCCAATGGATCCGGGCCGCAGAGGCGGAGCCTGCAGAGCTTCAACCAATGGTGCAGGGGGGGTGGAGCCTGGTGTCACCAATAGCGCGGAGGGGGGCGGAGTCTGGCCTCAGCCAGTAGAGCCGTGGGCTGAAGAGTGTGACGACCTCACCTCCAGGAAGAGTGCAGGGTTGAATATGGCCGCCCCCATGGACCACACGTGGATGACTTCGGAGCAACGGAGTAGAGAGAGCTGGCTGAGGACGGAGGCCTACTTAGGCACGTCCTGGGCTGCCGCGGGCTCCTTGCTTACAGTGAGCTTTATTTTCGATTCGCACTCCTTCAGGTATGTCAGGGGCGATCCTTGTTTCAAGTTATGCATTTTCCTCAAGCGGTAGGGACCGTCGCAAAGGCGGAGGCCTGTTAAGGGCTGGCCAGGGACGGAGGCCTGTAGGCACGTCCTGAGGCTGAGCAGGAACGGAGGCCTGTTAGAGGGCTGGCCGGGGACGGAGGCCTTTTAGGCACGTCCTGGGCTGCCGCGCTGGCTGGGTTTCCATCAATTCTCATTGCCCTGGGGACCTGTTCCAGCTGCTGTTCCCCGAAGGCATGTGAGCCCATGCTCCTGATCCTCCGCTGCCTGATGAGAGCTCACGCTGGTCTAGATTAGACAGGTATATGCAGAGAAGTAAGAACAAGGCATAAAGCAAGTTTAAAACTGATAATACATACGTTGTGGATGAGGAAAGTTTTCCCTGATGATCTTAAAGTTTGATTTTGATGGAGAGTAGCAAAGTCCGTCTTGCTGGCAAGGCGGAAGAACTGAAAAACTGGTTAGCTAGGGGCGGGCAGGGGGGTGGGGCCAGTTGGCCCATGCTCAGAAGGGCAAAAGCCCTTCTGAGCTATAGGAGAGTACTTCCGTCTCGGCGCCGTCGGATGACGTCACCAATTGTGGCTGACTCATCCTGCTTGTCCTAGGAGAACAAGCAGGAATGTAGTCTTCACATATGGGGACTCCCTAGCTTTAGATGCCAGGGAGAGACCCCAGAAGTTGTGTGTCCCTGAAAAAGGGCTACACTTCCCCCCATGGATCTCTGGCATCCAACCAGGGATGGTGGGTAGGAGTTGATTAGGTATGGAACAGGTGTTGGAGAACAGCCTGACCAAACAAGGCATCCCGGCGGGAGTCCAAGCAGTAATGGACTGTGAAGGTATGAACAGAGGCCCAAGTGGCTGTTCGACAGATGTCGTCAATAGACACAGAGTGCAGATGAGCCATTGAAGCTGCCATGGCTCTCACATTGTGAGCTGTGACATGGCCCTCCAGAGGAAGATTCTTACTCTGATAGGCAAAGGAAATACACTGTGCAATCCAGTTGGACAATGTTCTCTTGGAGACTGGAAGTCCCAAATGAGAAGGATCAAAAGCAACAAAGTGCTGAGAGGACTTTCTCTGTTGCTGTGGGTCCCCGGTAGCCTGAAGCTGGGGAGTCCCATAAGTGAGGACTGACTTCCTGCTTGGTCCTGGAGAAAGAGTAGTTACTCACCTGTAACAGGTGTTCTCTAGGAGCAGCAGGAATCAGTCCTCACTTATGGGTGACATGGAGCCCCCGTGCGGAGCATTTCCCCAGCTTTCTAAGAAAGCCTTTGGGAATACTGCACACATGCGCGGTCCCCTTCCCGCCTAAAGGTGCCATCTTGCTCAGTCAAATGACATAGCTAAAAAACAGCACACAAAAATGTAAAAATGAACTATGTACAACTGCAACTCCCAGGGGAGGAGGGAGGGTTGTGAGCAATGTTCCCTCTAATTTTCTGTAGGCTGTGTGCGCATAAAATATCAGCTGTGCAGCTTTTGAAGGAAGGTTAAATTTTTGTGCGCCACATAACGACACTCGAAGTTATATACTTTAAAATTTGACTACATGTCAGGATACAGTATGTACACCACATTGATTTTAATTAAATTAAATGAAAATAGACGATTACTAAATGAAGCGGAAAATTTCTAGTAATTACAATCACAACTTTTAAATTTTAAGATGTCTATTATTTTTCTATCAGAATCAGAACCGTAATTTTTGTGCGCTCTGTTGTAAAGTATGTGCGCTCACTCGGCGAGGTGTGTGCGCGCGCACATGCGCACAGCTTAGAGGGAACAGTGGTTGTGAGCGGCAGAATCAACTGTCAATTACAAAAAAAAAAAAAAAACTGGCTTCTGCTTCTGCAGCCGTGGCAACAGCAGCTGTCCCGCGGCCCTTTCCCCTCTGTCCGGAAGAGCCCTGAGTCTGCTCCATCAGCGGCGGGCTTTTCAAGCCGCGAAGAGGGAAATACTCTCTTCGCGGCTTGAAAAGCCCGCCGCTGATGGAGCAGACTCAGGGCTTTTCTGGGCAGAGGGGAAAGGACCGCGGGACAGCTGATTCTGCTGCTGCCACGGCTGCAGCAGCAGAAGCCAGTTTTTTTTTAAATTGACAGTTGATTCTGTCAGCGGAAGCCAGGATTGTTTTTTTATTTTACTTACTTTGGCTGATGGGGGGGGGGGTTAGGACTGGAAATGGGCTGATGGGGGGGTTAGTACTGGAAATGGGCTGATGGGGAGGGTTAGGACTGGAAATGAGCTACGGAGGGGCTAAGACTGAAATGGGGTAATGGGGGGTTAGGACTGGAAGTGAGCTAATGGCAGCGGGGGGGGGGGGAGTTAGGACTGGTAATGGGCTATGGTGGGGGCTAGGACTGGAAATGGGCAGATGGGGGTTAGGGCTGGAGGTGGGCTGATTGGTGGGTTAGGACTGGTAATGGGCTATTGTGGGGCTAAGAATGAAAATGGGGTGATGGGAGGGTTAGGACTGGAAGTGGGCTGTTGGGGGGCATAGGACTGGTAATGGGCTATGGGAGGACTGGTAATGGGCTATGGGAGGGCTAGAAATGGTAATGGACTGGGGGGGTTGCTAAGACTGGAAACGGGCTTAGTGGGGGGAGCTAGGACAGGAAATGGGCTGATGGTGGGGCTAGGATAGGACTGGAAATGGGCTGATGCGGGGACTAGAAGGGAGCGGATGCTGGGTGGGGCTGGAACTAGAAGGGAGCTGATGTTGGGGAGGATTAGAATGGGATGGGGCTGGGAGAGTGAAATGGAGAGGGGAAAAATATTTTGTGTGGGAGGGAAGAAAAATCTACAATTGGCCGGGTATTGGGAGAGTAAGTGGGGATTGAGGATGGAGGGGTAAAATTTGAGTGGATGAAATAGGAATGAGGAAAGAGAAAAAGGAGAAAGATTAGTATGTTAAAGCAGATGTAGAGAGAGAATGGAAAAAAAACTAGGAGAGAAGAAAGGGCAAATGGACAGCAGACGATGGAGAGTTAGCAGAAGACATGAAGAAACCAGAAGAAAGTGGCTGGAACAATTGCAACTGAAAAAAATGCACAAAAGGTAGAAAAATCTCTCTTTATTTTGAATTTATTAACTGGAATATGTCAGCTCTGGGAAATGTGCATCATTAACGTCTGCACTTTGTATGGTAACATTATGCAAATGAGGCCCCGTGTCTTATGCGGCCCGCGGGTTACTTTACAAGTCCTCATTTGGCCCTCAAAGCAATTTGAGTTTGAGACCCCTGACATAGAACATGGCTACTTGATTGTCCGTCTGAACTAGAACAGACTGGTGAGCCAAAGTGTGAGAAAAAGCCTTGAGGGCTAAGCGAATAGCGTGAAGTTCTAGTAGGTTGATCTCTTGCGTGGCCTCCCATGGAGACCATAGGCCTTGAGTGCAGCTCTCCTGACAGTGTGCACCCCAGCCCTGTAAGGAGGCATCTGTCGTCAACACCACTGTGGGGACAGGCACCTGAAAAGGCACCCCCTGAAGCAAGTTGGGAGGGTGTAGCCACCACTGAAGGGAAGTCAGGAAGGGTTTTGACACCCTGACTGTGTCTGCTAGGTTCCCAGTGGCTTGCTTTCACTGAGTTCTGAGGCACCACTGTGCAGGCCTCATGTGGAGGTGGGCATTGGGGGTGACATGTACAGTCAATGCCATGTGTCCTAGGAGCTGCAGACAGAGCCTGGCAGGAACCCTCAGCAGGCTGAGAAACCGGGATGCCATCTCCATGAGTCTTTGAGCTCTGTCCTCTGGCAAGTAAGCCCTTGCTTGCAGAGAGTCCAGCCATGCTCCTATGAACTCTAGGCTCTGGGAGGGGAGCAAAGTGGACTTTGCGAAGTTTATGACAAAGCCTAGGCCTTGAAGGAGTGATACAGTTCTGAAGGTGGCCTGCCTGGCCTCCTGGTAAGTCTGATCCCGGATGAGCCAGTTGTCTAGATAGGGGAAGACAAAAACACCTTGAGTCCTCAAGTAGGCCGCCACCACAGCAAGGCACTTTGTAAAGACTCTTGGGGCAGAGGTTAGGCCAAAAGGCAGTACTCTGTACTGGTAATGGTTTCCTCCCACCATGAACCTGAGGTACTTTCTGTGGTCTGGATGAATGAGGATGTGAGTGTACTGTGATGATGCAGAGGGCTTAAATAGCAGAAAAAGGGGTTTAAAACAGCAGTTTTCCTCAAGTGCACACATTAATGCAGGCAAGGAAGGGGTTAAAGCACAAGCCCAGAGAAACTCTCTGCACAGAAAGGCAGTGAGAGAGCCACATCCGAGCTCCATGACAACCAGGGGAGCTGACGTAAGAAGCAAGGGGGCGGAGTCAAACCGGATAGGGCAGCCCTATGCTCTTAACCAGGAAGTAACAGAGAGAGTTAGTTCCCGTCGGAGTTCAGGAGGGAGTCTGAGTTCAGGAGCTAGTCGGAGTTCTAGTTCCAGGAGAGTTCCTGTGGGAGCAGGAGGAGTTCCTAAGAGAACAGGAAGTGTTCGTGTAGGAGACTCAGGACCTGGCTCTGACCAAGTTTCAGAGAGAAGCAAAGGAAGGAGCAACCATTGCCAGGATAGCACATAGTGCTGGGAGAGTTGCCATCCAGACTGCTTTGAGACACGGAGGTCTCTGAGAAAGCAGTGGAGAAAGCTTCCTCTGAGAGAGAGAGGTCACCACGAGCCAGACAGCCAGGAGAAGCAGGTTAGAAACTACGTTCATTCTCACGGGGAGAGGCTGGAACCCTTACCCAGAAGAGACAGCACTTCTACCTTAGAGTCTTCCCTAGAAGCTATGAACAAAGGTGAGAGTTTGAGCAAGTGTGAAGTTCTGTATGATAAGCTGCATAAACGTTCCAAGTGCAGGCAGCCAGTTACTAGCAGAAGCTTAGAGAGTAGCCCAGCTGTTCTTAACTCACCAGCTGATTATATGCTACGCAGACGAAAGCTAAAGCTAGCCCCTGCTGAGCCAGAGATACGGAAGCAGTGCAAAGACAGAGACTTGCCTTTTTACCAACCTTTACAAGCCAGACACACTAGAAGAAGATTAAGCCTGTTGGATTCCTTTAACACTACTTTAAAGGAGGCTGCTGATTCTAGTTATCCTCAGATACCACAAAGGGAAAGGAATAATAAGTGGAAACAGCTTAGACACCATTTGGAACAATGGAAGCCTGTTGATCTGCAGTACCCTGAATTGAATCATGAGATGTCTGACTCTGATGTTGAATCAATGCAGTTGGGATCAACTAAATCAGATAGCTCCTATTCTGAGATGGAGGCAGACTGTGCTGTTTGTTGCCAAGAGTGAAGCTGTTGATATTAATGTATATGATAAGTGCTGAGAAGTTATTTCATGCTATTGAGTTTGCACGGAGAGAAGCAGCGTTCTGCTGGAGTGAAACTCAACGTCTTTAAGCAGCTGGGAATTGTGAATGCTATGCAAATGATTAGCTGCAACTAAAGCTGTTCATAACTGAAGAGAAGTTGAATTAACCTTGTATATAAACTGACAAACCCTGAGAAGGATCAGGTTGGACTTTGTCTCATTCTGGACTTTATTTTGGCATAAGAAAGTATCCACTTTTTGTTT